>JAINEB010000008.1:10000000-15000000 GCA_022840565.1 Eubasilissa regina
TCCATTGTTCAGTTACGGAAAACGATAGGACATTCATATATTATTAATTTACAATATGTTGTGCGTATGAAGCACTGCCTACAAAGCATTTCTCACATTGATTGAATACAGTAAGATTGATTCAGGTTCAAGCCTCCTGCTATTAAACTTATAATGTCATTCGAAAACTTAAAAAATCAAACAGCAAAAAATATTACATTGCAGTTTGATGGAAATAAATTTAACAGAATATTTAATTTCCTATTCTTCCTTCAACACTTTGAATTATTAAGTTGATTTCATCTACAGAGTTTCTACAGAAATAAAAATAAATGAATAGATAATGAAGAAATTATTAGTCGCAGTACAATGAATATGAATGTCAAGTCGTCCTTAATATTGAACATTATAAAAAAAACCCACAATAGTAAATATTTGAAATATTATTTAGAGTATTGATGATTGTACTTATTGAATATCAAAAGGATTTAAAAAATCATTGTCAACCACAAACAATCTCATGTAATTGTACTTAGCCAAATATTTACTTTCTGGCTGAATTGAGTTATTTCATGCAATTTTTCTCCAAGTAGATCTGTATTTTTTCATTCACATAATGAATGGAACAAATATTTTTGTCAAAAATCGTATTTATTTTGTATTATAAAATCACATTAAATAAAATATCTTATCTATTTTAATCTTCCAAAATGAAAATTAATATTTATATTCATAATATTAATTTGTTCCTGTTAAAACTTTCAGACTGGTGTTTCTGTCAAAAGAATAAACAAATTTATGAATGCTGAAGAATTGGACCCAAACAGCACCGATCATGATACCGCTGAAGGTAAGATATTTTACACATACAAATAATATTTAAAGTTTACTCCAAAAAATCATTGAATATTAACCATAAAAAATATTTTTATTCCAGCGAATCCGCTTATCATTGAAAATGGCAGATTTTCATGGGGCTCTGATGAGCCTGTGTTGAGAGATATAAATATCAGTATTCCCGCTGGCTCTTTAACGGCAGTGGTGGGAAGTGTAGGGTCTGGCAAGAGCTCCCTTCTTTCTGCTTTCCTTGGAGAAATGGATAAGCTCTCTGGTCGGGTGAATACTCACGGATCCATTGCCTTTGTTTCGCAGCAAGCCTGGATACAGAATGCCACACTTGAGGAAAATATTCTATTTGGAAAGACAATTGACAAGCAAATGTATAACACCATTGTTGACGCTTGCGCTCTCAGACCAGACTTAGACATGTTACCAGGTGGTGATCAAACTGAAATTGGAGAAAAAGGTTTGTTAATACGTAATATGTTCTCCGATTTTGCTAGACTCTAGACTAGGATATTATATGTAAGTGCACAGGAAAATAATTTGATTTAGTTGTTTTATTTATAGACTCTTTAATTATGTAATACGTAAGAAAATGTAAAATTTGCATAGTCTTTGATATTTCTTTGAAATAAAAAAATACGGAATGTTCCTCCCCTAAAATGATTACAAGTGATTTGATCATTCTCAAAATTTTGTTAATGTTAAATGTTATACTTTTTTTTTAAATCTGTAAACTGAGAATTTTTCAATGAATAGTGGATTATATTTCAATTATTAATCTGCACATTAATGAAAACAGTATTTACCAGTTAAGAGCAGTTTTGTGATCAATAGTACATTTTTACTATAGTTTAAAAAGTTACTTAATTTTTAAAAAATTGCAAAAACGGGTTGTTTGATCGTTGGTAAAAAAATATTTACTTCTCGAAAGGACATCCTGTAGTAAACTAATTAAACTCTCTGATAGTAAAAACGAGAATTGATGGTTAAATATGGCCGACTTTTCACAGTTTCAAAAGTCATCTGTCACATTGATACTATGAATGTTGCAGTATACAACAATTAATCATTCAATATTCCCCTATTTTAGTGATGAGACTTTGTCCGATGATGATCTCGTTGCTTAATATACATTAGCACATAATCTGAAAATATTTGTCACCGATGTGACAGGTCTCGAACGCAGGGGTGAATAAATCCACAGATAAAGCAGAAAATAGAGCACATTTCATGATTATTCGCCTTGCCACACTGAGAGGCGAGATTGTCTTTGACCATCTTTGACAGTAGTAAATTTGATGTATCAACAATCCGCAAAGGATTTTTACTATGTGCGTTAGTAAAAAGTTACTGTGGTAAAAATTTACTACAGATCACACAACAGGCCTTAACGGTACAAGATCATAAGAATGCGTCCTGGAGAATCATGTTTTCTTACCCTGTTACTTATTTTAGGTTCTCAAAAAATTTTAGTACCTATCTATTTTAATTTTTTTTTTTCAAAAATACAATGAATATGACACATTTTTTTTGACATAAAATAATTATGATAGGCATAGAAAACTAATAATTAAGATACCTCATTGTTTCCAGGAATAAATTTGTCCGGTGGACAAAAACAGAGAGTGTCCCTCGCCCGTGCTGTGTACTATGATAGTGATATGTACTTCTTGGATGATCCTCTCAGTGCAGTGGATTCTCATGTTGGCAAACATATTTTTGAAAATGTCATCGGACCCAAGGGGTTGTTGAAAACTAAAACTAGGGTCCTTGTGACACATGGTATAACATACTTGCCAGAAGTTGATCACATCATCGTGCTAAAAGACGGAGAGGTATCTGAATTTGGAACCTATAAACAATTATTGGAGAAGAAAGGAGCTTTTGCCGATTTTCTTTTGCATCATTTGAATGAAGTGACAGATCAAGGAGAGACTGGTAAATATACATATATAAATAAACATGCAAGTTAAATAAATCAACCAGAAAAATCTATTTTAATTGCTACTGGTATTTTTTCTGTATCTTTCTACTTGATTAATTTAATTTGTATTAAAATACCAAGGGACTATGTTCAGAAATTACAACTTCACAACAAAAATGGGTTCTCCTTAAAGAAATGTATACACATTTACATTTAGTTTCTTCGACCTCTGAAGTAATGAATGAGTCCTCATAAAAACTGCTTTAAATATATATTTTTTTTAAATGGAACATACATAAGTAAATATAAATGTATTAACAATATTTTTCCAACATACTTAATTAGCACTCATTTTGAAGTATATAAGGATGTATTATTGAAATTTTAATGTGAATACAAAATGAATGGAAACCAACCAATAAATGTAAAACTACAACTAATATGCATATTTTGATATTGTTAATAATAATAAGCGTGATGTGTTGTTCATTTTAAAGTATGTAAATATTTTAACTTTGTTTTTTTAACCACTTATTAAATACACCAACTGATTTCAGAAAATACCATAGATTTTTAAAAACATTAGAATAACGTGAACGAAATCCAAGGGACCAAAAAATAAAAATTCGTGATAACGAATTCCCACATATAACGAAAAAAATAAAAAAACCTACTATATGTTACGCACCGTCGCAAAAAAATGTTGCGCGGCTTCAAAAAAGATCGCAAATTCTGCAAACAAAGGAGGAAAAAGGCCATAGGGAACTGAATACCTACATATTTTTAGTAGTTTTGTTATTAAGGCGCGACTTGCAATAATAATTCATATTTTCGCGTTTTTTACGAAAATGTGGGTTTTTATTATTCATTTATATCAGAAATTATTCAATAGATTTGAATTTTTTTTCAACCATTACTTAGATTGGACCTTTATATTAATATAAAACTAATAAACTGAATGTTATTTGTCATAATTAATACGATACAAATATTATAAGAAAGACCGCGACCATTAGATGCATTTTAGGCATGGTACGAAATTGAGTCGATGGGCTGAATGTATGTATAAATGAAATATATTTTCTTATAATCTTGAAGCCAAGATTACGGAGACAAATCTGTAGGAAACCAAATTAGCAAAATGTTAAAAATGAATAGAGTTATAAATCATTCAATTTGCAGTACATTTAATGAATTTTTGACGTTTTTAAAATACTTTGTTTTAGTAAAAACATACGTTTTTAAATAATAAACTATATTTACTCACATGCTTTGAGGCTTCAACTGCTATTTAAAACTAAGTTTAATATCAGAAACACAATAATCATTTTTTAAATAATATATTTTCCGTCTTATGAAATACGATATTATTAATTATATCTCACACTGTCAGTATGCCATTCAAATATGGCGGTGGCGGTTCTAATGTTCGCGCTCCGAAATTTTTTAATTAAATTTGCCCATAAAACACATTTTAATACAAATTTTGACTACAATATGAATGAATATTATACTTATTCTTGATATCAATTGCTTATTTTTGTAAATTGTATGGTTTTGGGCTGTTTTTATACGAAAACAGATTATAATTTTCAACTTTCAACATTCAACATTCGTCATTTGCCTGGTTTTAGAATCTGACAGCTCATACATGGCTAACGAATGCGTGGCCAGTGCATGATGGCTAACGAATTCGCGGCCAGTGCGTGGTGGCTAACGAATTCGCGGCCAGTGCATGGCAGCCAGCGCATGCGCGTGAATCAATTAATAATGAAATGAAAAGTCAATAATATATTATTATATACATTATTGTTCTGAAATTACTGCCTCCTGTGACTCAAGATGCCTAAGGTCAAAAAGTATCCATTGACACGCTCTAGGAAATGTTCCAATAAAATTTTAAATGGTTATAATAAGCTTCTTGAAAAAAAATCGCGACGTAAGTTGATAATTTTTACCATTTCTATAACAATTATCTATTTGATTTAACAATATAAATTACATAGTTCAATATACATATATTATGTAGTGCAGATAAATTATTTTTTATTGGAAATATATATCCTTAGAGATAAATTATTTTATCAAAAGAATTATACATGACAGACATGTTTCATTGATACAAATGTATTTATTATAGTCATATAAATGAATAAACACGTATTTTAATATTTTATACATAAAAATACTGAATAACAATATTATAAATTATTTTCAGGATGTTCCCGAACTGAGCATTGAATGTGTGGACTCGTGTAAACTTCGTAAATTGGATGGCAAAAGAGTGGTCGACAAACACCAATTCTTTTCTCAAATTAATCAAATTTACTCCCACAAATCGATGTTTGGGTGCACATGAATGAATATTGAATATGTGAAAGAACAAAGTTTTATTTCTAAATTCAGTTTAAAATGTAATCTGTGTTGACCAAATTTTGTTTTGAATACGTGTAAAATAAAAAACAACGAAATTCTGAAGAACGATAATATGCTCGATGAACAACTAATTATTTAACAGTGAATAATAATACTTTTGTCATATTTTCATTTATATTTTAATATTAAATATATATGTAATTTATTAAAACAATAAATAAATATTTAAAAAAAAAACAGTTTTTTTTATTACAACCGGAGTATGATTATTATATAATATTATTTATCAGTATGAATTTACGTCAATTTTTTCTTTATAAATCGGGGCAAAATTGTAGTATTTTATAATCATATGTTTATCGACACAAACAATGGTTTTTATCATAAACATAACAAATTCTTAGCTTAGAACTTTAACAAATTATTTAATTTTCGCTTGATAATTTCAAATGGCAACACATATGTATTGTGAATGTTGAAGACTTATCTATGGTTGAAGAAATGCCTATTTTCTGATAGCTTTATTACCTAGGAATTTAAGAAAACCAACAATTGTATACTTGGCCTTTTCTATTGATACCTTTCACTCTAGCAATATTTACGTAAAAAATAACGCACTTTTATGTTTACTTGATATTGTAAATGAATTAACTATTAGTCTCGTCTTGAAAGGGTATGCAAAGTGCAAAAATATCTCGAAATTCAAACTGGAAAAATGAAAGTAGCCTCTTAAAACAGATAAGCAAATGGATAATATACAAAATAATTCAAAAATAACAATTTTACAGTTGAATCGCGGCATTTTTATAAAATGAGTCGTATATAAATTACGAAGGTACTTACCGGTAACGGCGGCAACCACTTCAAAATATATTTATAATCGTTAAAATTGTTCACTTAAAATACACGAAAACAATAGTTAATAGAAATACAAAATGCCGTACAAAAATAGTCCATAAAATATTTTAACGAATTATTTATATTATTGACGAGTTCACACGAAAACAATTGTCAAACGAAAATGAATTTATGTAAATATTCAGTTCGGTCATGCAATAATTGCGTTAAAAGCGGAACAAACTTAACTCTACAAACGTTACACTGAGACTGACATTTCCAATAAGTACATACTGCAACTTTCGGGGGGTTCCTGTTAATTTTTGTATTTTACAGCTGTTGGGTCTGGGATTGCAATCATATTAGAGGCGTATGCGTACGTAAAACGTGTCTAAGAGAACGCTGCAAGAATTGTCAAATAGTTTTATGGGCCTACTATGAACCCAAGAAGAAGTTTGAATTGTTTTACTACCTTGTTTTACTACTGACGTTTTACTACTGACCGCCGCGCACCGCCGAAAAGGCCATAAAACCGTTCGCATATGGCAGATGCATCGGCGCGGCTTTGTAAGTGCGAAATAATATTTTTGTATGAAAAATTGGTTTTAGGGACTAAATTTCGATTTTTTTTTCGATATACGTCATTTTTCGCTATATCGGGTTTCGTTATATCGCGGTTTTACTGTATATGGTTTTGGTTGGATAATTTGACATCCTGATGAAGGAGATGGTATTTTCTGAAACTGGTTGGTGTATTAATTAATTAAATGGTTAAAAAACAATGTTAAATAATCTAATAAATTATCTTGAACCACAAAGTTCATTTCGCTTAGTAATTAGATTTAATTCAGATATTTGCACAGATTACCCAGAACAGAAAACCAGAACATATAAAAAATAATTGACTTTTTTCATTTTAATGAAATCCAACATCAAACTTTGAATGCCGAACTATTTTTGCTTCACACTATTTATGTTTTATTAAAATATGATCATTTTTCTTATTACAGTAATTCCTCACTAACCGTGAAGGTTGTGTTTGGAAATTAATACTAAATAAACACGCTTATTAATACTAAAATTTCATAGAAAATAAAGGGTTATGGCAATATTTTAAAAAATGTATTTATTCTTTGAATCAGTGGTTTTTTTTTAAATAGTAAATTGTTTTCAAATATCCTATATTTTTACACCCCAATATTATTAAACTCTTGCATGTGAAGCAAATTATTATTTTTTAAATTTAACTGGGTACTTTTATTAAAATTTTATATTATTGGTTCTAAGATATTTTTTTTTTACAGAGTTGCTCGAAATCAAACAGCAGTTAGAGCACAGCTTAGGTGAAACAGAATTCCTAAACAAATTACAAAGAGCCAGATCCCTCTCAGAAAGTGCATCAGAAACGCCTTCCGAAAAGCGGTCACTAAGTGGTACATGATTTAATTTGACTATAAATTTGTAAAATCACTTTCTTATACAGATCTTGTCCAAATAAAGCAAAAAATTATCAAGAAGGTTCAATACTTCTCATAAACCATTAGAATATTAAAAATTAACTTTTAATAATGTATTTAATCTTTTTTTTCAGTGGAACGAAGTGTCAGTGTGAGAAAACGTACCCCTGAAAAAACGCCTGATAGTATAATTTCTAAGAAAAATAATGCAGCAGATAATAAAATAATTGAAGTGGAAAAAGCTGAGACCGGAAGTGTTAGTATTTATGTATACTGTATTATATTAGTTATTTATTTATTTAATCCTTGTTACAGTGTGTTTTTTTTTATAGCTTTACAAGTGAAACAGTGTTACATAGCATATTAAAAATATATAATTTTATATCTAGGTAACTTTTAATCAATTTATCGGATGACACTGCTCATCTAGGCAACGCCTGTATCAAAGCAGCCTAATTATATTTGTTTTATTTCAATGTAATTCATCATTCACATTGATAAAAACACATTATACATAAGAAAATGAAAACGAAAAGAGAAAAAAAAGTGTATTGGTGTGTAGGTAGTAAACATAAAATAGGACAGTAATTCTTAAGTGAGTACATTTCGGAGGGCTAATTTTGCATATTGTGTAAAAAGAAGTAATTTCTGTTATTGTCAATAATTAATTTTATTTTTAAATTTAAAATATTTTAAGTTCTGATAAAGAGTATATTTTCTGCCTTTTTGTATTAACTTGTTGATAATTGTATCTTTAATTGTTTTCTATTAATTTGGAAAAATTACGTAATTTGTTTAATTATATTTGTTAATAGAATAGTTTTTTCATACTGCTGTTGAATATTTTTATGTATAAATATGTATTGTGATGTCGTATTTCATACGTCCTCCGGCTCTTATAATTTAATAGTTAAGCTTACAAAAGTTGAGCATGCTCAGATATGAAAATGTATGAGTTTATCCAGTAAAAATATAATAAAAAACATATCACTTAAATGTGATTACACCCACTAAAAGTAAGACAAATCACCCAGTAAAAATATAATAAAAAACATATCACTTAAATGTGATTACACATAAAGATTTTTGACAAATCTTTCTTCAATAAAATAATAGATTTTTTTTATCAAATCATCAATACCAAAATTAGCAATCTAGCATTTAGAATCAATGAGAGAATATAACTCATGAAACACTAGATCTCAAAAATTCCACATCAAATGTTAGTTTAACAATTTCAAACACCAGAATCTTCGCACTTCAGGATCCATCCACTGTTTTCGTCCCGTTTTGATGTTTCGAGGCACCCGTAGAATAATGTGTCTCCTCCCGTGGCAAAACGTCAGGAAGGCTGGGTCATCTGCTTCCTTTTGAAGCCATGCAAAACCCTTGCATCCTCTTTTGTTGTAACATAAGTTAAGTTGGAGAGTAAAAAAAGAGCAGAGGGGACCTAATTGTGTCCCCGCCCTGCTCACTCCTTCATGAGGAAATAGTATTGTCTTCTACATCATACCCTCTGCCGTCAGATAAGGAAGGGATGCTTCACATTCTGCAAATATACAAGTGAAATAGCAAAACTCTCAACTAACTTGCTGCAGGATAAAACAGATGCCCAATATATTTGATTATTCTCACCCTTCCTTGTTTAAATATGAAATCACATCTCCTTGATAACAGTATGACAAGCCGTTGCTTTCGCGCTCTCTCGCCGTCAACCGAGATGTACCATAGGGAAATTTCTTTCCATGGTGCAATGTTGCCATTTGGTAAATGTCAACTTTAATAACATCTCGTGATTGGTAGGTACCAGATATAATGTTATAGTATATCCCTGCTGTATGTATATTCAAAATCTTTTAATTAAAAACTTTGTAAATGTTATTTCAAAGGTGTTTTACATTACACTTTTTTTTTTGATAATTTTACAATGACTATATTAATTATTTTGCAGGTCAAATGGACTATTTATTCACATTATCTCAAAAGTATTGGATTAATGCTTTCAATTGCTACTCTAGTGATGAATTTAATATACCAAGGATTTTCAATTGGTTCCAATATATGGTTATCCATTTGGTCTGCAGACAAAGAACTGGTATGTTTAAAAATTATTTACATCTATAGAAATAAAACATTGTGAATTGATTGATTAATGGTTGACTTAAATTTGTGTGAAGTTAAAACAGATCTTAATAACTTCTTCTTTAATGGTCGCATGGGACTTGGGAAATCCATGATCGCAGTCACTACAGAGTGCCATACAATCCCTTATCTTAATAACATGTAATAAATTTCCAGATTGTAAATGGTACAGCCGATACACAAAAACGTGATATGTACCTGGGAGTTTACGGTGCAATGGGTCTTGGACAAGGTATTTAAAAGATTTTCTTATAGTTTCGTGGAAAGGTGTGGTTGCTTTGTAATAATGTTGCTTGTTAAATTACCACATCTGAACATCCAGGATCTTCTATATCCATACACAACATGATTTCATCTTTTGCGTGGGATGATATATATAGCAGACCATAAATTATAGCTTTTTGTCTATCTTTATAAATTTTTTATTAAAATATTTACCATAAATTTAATAACAAGGTGTATTTTACTTCTCGTTCTCGCTCAGATTTGGTCAATAGGGTTCATTTCTGAGTTCTTCAAAAATATTTTGCCGCTTTTAGAGAGAAAATACCTTCTAAACCCATTCCCCTTTTCAAGGTTAACATGCAATAAATTTTTATCTTGGGCAAGTAATTTTGTTACTTTATTAAATTTTTACTATGGTTATAAAAAACGATTATAAAAAAAAAACACACTGCATTGGCACATATTAGGGGTACCCAAAAAAAATACAATTTTTGTACCTGAGTAACATTGTCAGTCAGTGTTTACTGACTGTATGTTAGTGTTTTTTACGACTGTTTGTCAAAAGTATTTTTTTTCGTTCTCTTAAAACATATTTCACAAATTAAACTTTAGAAAAATTTAAACATATTTCACAAATTAAACTTTAGAAAAATTGCATTTACAATGGAGGGATTTTGTCTTGAAAACAATTTTTACACAGTTGAGTTTTACTAAAAAAAAAATTGGCAATCACAGTGACTATTAACATTTGTGCAGTTTACGGTGACATATTGACGAACACGTCAGTGCCGGAAATGATTTAGGAAATTGGGAGATTTTAGTACTGAAGACAAACCTCAAAGTGGAACACCTAAAATTGTCTGAAGATTGAATTGCTGCTGAAATTGAGGTCAATTCAAGAATTAGCTAACAAGACTGGTCTCGGTGATTCTCATGGCCCAATGTCCAAAGATGCATTAAAAAATCGGGAAGGTTTGAAAACACAGGATACAAACGTGTGATGCTTTGGCCGCCCTGGAAACAAATTTGCCTTTTTTGCATCATATGATAACGGGGGATGATAGCGCGAGTACAACCCCAAAATCCAGCCTTACTTTAAAATGAGTTCTATTGTTTGTTTCATGGGATAATTAATTTTGAATTAACTCAAACCAGGCAAAACGATAATGGCAGAGACGTACTGTGAACAGCTGGATCGATTACATCAATTATTATTGAAAACAAAAGACCTGCTTTAGTAAGTCAAAGCACAATATTTTTGCAACATGATGATTCTCATCATATAGCAAAAATCATGTGAAAAAAAATAACACACTAGGATGAAAAATTATGGATTACCCTCCTTATAGCCCCGTTCTAACACCGTCTGATTATTGTTTGTTTAGATATCTATGGAGCATTATTTAGATGGAAGATTTAATAATATTAGTTAATTAAAAATAGCCCTAATAGGTATTTTGTGCCAAAACCTACGAGATTTTATAAACGAGAAATCAAAAACTTGCTTGAAGGATAGAGGAAGGTCGCGTCTATCAACGGAGAATATATTTTAGAATAATGATAAAATAAATTTGTTTAAAAAAATATATTTTCATTTCAAAAAAGAAATTTTTCTTTGGGTACCCCTAATATTTATCTCATAAGCGTAATGCAAATAGTGAAGGATTCTCAAAGCGCATTAAAAGTTTTTTTTTTATATTACACGCATTTATCTCAATTCCTTAAGTTTTTTTATGAAATTGACCCAACATAATAGACCAATAACCATAATAAAAAATAAGTTATTTTAATACTGCTGACAGTTATTTATTGTATAAAAAACTAATTATTTTCTTTGATTTAAATCGTATTATTGTATTTGGTAATATTTATTAAGCATAATTTTTTGGCAAAGAACAGGCACATTATATTGATTTAACTTTACGCATAGGTAATTCCAAGGAGATAATTACAAACAGAGTTGCCAGATCGATCCCGATACACTTTTTCTTCTATTTTTACAAATATACTTTCCCACATCCTATATCCACATCTGCAATGATGAGGAATATTCCGTTTTAAAACACCTCAGTGCACTTGCACAATATATATATAAGCAAATGAATATTTGTAGTGAATGCGATTTCAACTGATGACTTGATTACAAAGTATCTGAAAATTTCAGTTTAAAATTCAAATCATTACTGATGACATGAAGCATTTTTTTAAGTTCAGTTTTCAATGCAAAACTTTTCATATACAAGCTTCAAAATGTTTCTCCGTCTTGATTGTGATGCAACGCCACTCTAACGTGTTCAGTTTCTTCTTTAAATTTATCAAAAAATTTCATTAAATATTGTGGAAATCATACTGGTGACTTAAAACTGGTTCTGAAAATTTTCCATTAGGCCCAAATCAAAATTACGAGGTTTAAATAAATTATAATTTTGATTGACGTGAATAAGAAACTGAACACAAGAATACCCTGGTTATTGTGGTTCGTTCTTCCAGGAATAACACTGCAATGATTGAGAACTATGGAAAATACATTATTTTTTCCGAATGAATGATAATGAATAACTTAATTATTATTGAGTATTTATTATTTTATGTATTTGAATAAAGGGGGTTTAGTTAATTAAGTGCACCAGGATGTGTACAAAAACATGGATGAATTTTTTTTGGCATAATGTTTTCTTGATACACAACTCTGTAGGAGAAAATTGAATTTTCTTTCACTCTGCACATAGATTTTTACTTCAATATTTCTTTAATAACTCGTTTTATAATAGAGATTTCTTGTAAATATTAACAGCGAAACACTATAGAGGCAACTGTGATACGGAAGCTTGCTGCAGTAATCGGGATATTCCTGTGTAGGAATTATTGTTTTGGGTTAAATTTGTTTTTGTGCATTTAAACAGAAATGTGTAAAGGGTCGAACATAATTGTTGCCCCAGTTATTATATCATCCTGTAGAAAGAGTAAATATATTGTGGGACAGTCCGTCTTTATGGGTATCAATTGTAAATGTTTGAAATGGGCAATGGTCAAAGGTTACTGGTCACACATACACATTATATTTTTATTACTGTTTATATTACCTTTACGTTTAGCCATAGCTATAGCGTTTAGTTATACCATAAGGGATGTAAAAAATATTTTTCATCAAGTAAACAATTAAAAATACTGGCAGTTTCACTAGTATATAGTAATCTGCCTTTGAATGAACGGTTGTTTGTGTATAAGAAATAAATTAACATGGGATCATTTTCATGCTTTCTCATTAGCTGCACTTCATCCATGCTTCATTTACTATAGTATATTTTTATTTCATTTATATTTTCTTGAATATGTTGCGGAACCCGGCAAAATAAACATTTATTACAATATATTTTTATGTGATATATATTATTCTGAATATGTTAAGGAATTCGATAAAATAGACATTTATTACAATATATTTTTATTTGGTACTATATCTTATCTTGAATTTGTTGAAGAACTTAATAAAATAAACATTTATTTCTTGTATTCTCACATTTATATTTGTATTTTCACATTTATATTTTTAAATCTTATTTTATAATGCCTATTTTAAAAACATATTTTTTTATTATTTTTCTACTCTGGATATCTATAAAAATTGGTGTGGATTTTGAAATTTCTTATTTCAACATATAACCTATTTAAAAACAATTTACCATTATGATAATGCGTATATACAAAAATAATATAAATTATTACATGGACAATATTTGGCTCCTATTACTTCTCATTTTCATACTAAAAAATTTTCTCCCGATGACTATCTTTGCTTTCGTGTTTACATTTTAAATAAGTATATTTTTTTTTATATAATGTGTTTTTAAAACTAAAATAATATAGTATAATTTTAATATTAAAATGCCCTTGATTATGACATTATACCAAAAGTCTTTGTTTTATTTTATTATTATATTATGCACTTTTTTATTTATTATCAGATGACTTTATTTGTCATTTTCAGATTAAATCTGTTGCATTTGATTGGTGTTTTCTTTAAAATAGTTAGGGGGTACTTTCATTTTTCCACTCGGAAATTCAAGAAATTCAATTCAAACCGAGGTTAATAGTTAATTTACTTTCAATAATATCTAAATGAAAGAATGTTATATATATTTTTTTATTTTATTTTTATTTCTTGCCGGACAGGAAGATTTTGATAGAAAGGGAGGGACAAGAATAAAAATTTTAATATTCTCGCATTCAAGCTGTCGAGGAGAACTAATTTCTAGAGTTTTATCCATATTTTTTTTATATTAATATTGTGGAATAAAATAATATGTGTGTTATCATTTTAATTAATCAAATATTAAATAATTTATTAAAGTACCCTCAGCATAGGATTTTTAATCTATACAAGATAAGATTTTCTGAGGGGAAAACCATTTATAAAATATATTTACGCAACTTCTTCAGTCAATTCTATTTAAAAACCAATGTTGTGATATTGTTTTAATTTTATTTAAATCATATCAGTTTTTCGCGCTATTTTCATCGCTTAAAAATTGGGGCGCATGAAATATGCAGATTTTTTTTAGCGAAGACTTTATAAAAAATTTACATTCTAGTATGATTGAGAATAAAATACATAGATGTTTTATCAAAATTTTATTGTAAATTTAATAATATTATGAATTATAATCTTGAACTGTATAATATTATTATTGGAAATGCAAAACACCATGAAATACCCAAAACATCATATTTTTATATTTAAAATGTTTAACACAACTGCACACTAAAATTGTTGAAAAGTCTATAAAATATTTTATAGACTTTAGCGCTCACAGTTCAAAACCATTACTTCTGTACCTTTGGAAAACCCCACAATTAGCATCCCTTGGTAAAACCCGCAATTGGCATGCTCACGCTTTTATCAAGAAAGTGTGAGTGTTAGGTATAAAATAAGTTGACCATCTTTTGTACTTATGTAGAAAACTTAGTAGTCATGGAATCAAATCTCTTTTTTGGACAGGTACTAAAAAGTATGTAACTTAATAGCTTGTAATAGAATCGAGTAAATCATCTAAAAAATTGTAAGCATTCGAAATCATTCTTTAAAAATAAGGGAGCGCAAATTACGCGAGCGAGCAAATACGTATTTAGTAAGAAATTATTGTAATTTTAATACAAAACTTAGTATAACCACAAAACATATGAGTAAATACAATATATGTATTAGTTGAGCGTTTTAAAATGGCAAAAGTTGACAAAATGTCATGCAAATTTAACGGTTTATAACTCAATTCATTTTTAACATTTTTTCTTAATTGGTTAAATACCGATTTGTCTCCGTAATCTTGGCTTCAATATTATAAAAAAAAAATCATATACACAAGAATTTTCCATATTAAGACAATTTTGTGGCACATTGAAAATGAATTTAATGGTAACGATCTTTCTTATAATGCCTGTATTGTCTTAATTATGACAAATAATATTCAGTTTATCAATTTTATATTAGTGTGAAGGTCCTATCTATGTTTTATAAAGAGTCTAATCTAGTACATAACTTCTGATATAAATGAATAATAAAAATCCACGAAGATGAATTAATTTTGAAAGGGCTCCCTTAATGAGAACTTCTTTCGATCTAAAAATTATTTTTTTTTATCCATAAACTCAAATTTTATGAAATGTATGTTATACATTAAGGAATTAATTATAACAATCCATTCAGAAATAGTAAATATTTTTATGTTTCCATTTTCACATTTACACAAGTGAGAAGTCTATAGATAAATTGTTTTTCTTTAAAAATCAGTAAAATAGTATTATGTGTCAGTGTTAACGGTGTCCGTGTCATCACTGGCTCTGTACCTGGGTACTCTGGATGCCGCTGCCCTGTTACACAACTTGATGTTACGCACTGTACTACGTGCACCTTCCACGTCCTTCTTCGATGTCACCCCCGTTGGACGCATCCTCAACAGATTTAGCAAAGATGTTGATGTTTTGGACAATGTTCTACCTATGACACTCCGTGGCTGGGTCTCGTGCTTCTTTGCGGTAGGGTTCTGATATATCAATTTAACGAGTTCTCGCAGAGGTTATGATGTGTTTATTGATAAGATTGTTAAGAGCTGTTCCAAAAGTTTTATAAATATTTAAAAAAAAAAATTTATCTAATCTATCTAAAGTTTGCATTACGAAATATTTATGGGTAGGAACAGCTCTGCAGTCGATTTTGGTTTTCTTTAATTTAAAATGCTACTTAGAATGCATATCTCTTGATGATCTATTTTTTGATACAGCAATTGAAAAAACATATTTTCTCATTAAGTTAAAACCGATAGAAGAAACAAAAAGTAAGGTTCATGTAATTATTATTTTTTCTCTTTTGTCAGTTGCATTTCTTATCTTTGTTGTATCGTATACACCCCCATCCCTCGTTATACAAGTTCAATTTGTTGTGAAATATTTGATCATCAGTGAAATTATTAATAATCAAAATTCTTTGTATGGGAAATCTTTCAATTGGTGCTTCAGGTAAAGTTTTATTTATTATTCGATATACATATGTGAGAATGCATTTGCTTATATGTATTTATTATTTTTTACCATAATTCATTTACATAAACAGTAAAGTTCTGAGACATTGCATTATAAAGTCTTAACTGAAGTGGAAAGTTATTCATCAGATTGTAGAGAGAATTGTTTTGCTGTTGGCTTCTTAATCGGTAATTTCAAGAGCACAGTCAATTTTGTGCTCGAGAGCACAAGTTCTTTCGATTTGATCATTAATTGCCTCAGGTGACTATCAATAGTTTGCATATTTTCACTACTTTGTATTTTCCTTATTTTCATCGCATTTTTCCTCATCGTTTGCATTATTGAACTAAGCATTCTTTCTCAATTAATTTTTCTGAATGGGACTGATAATTCCTGAACATCACTCGAGTATATTTCAATAAATGTTATTGTGTGCTCCCAACTCCATAAAGCCATTTTTTTTAATTTCGCTAGTAATATTATTCACACATTGTGAATCTTCTACAAATCTGGCATCAATATTTTATTCTAAATATTTTAATTGATCAAAGCTACATCACTTATCAACAGCTATTTTAATAGTAATTCTTCCAAAATCTTTGATGATTTGTTAGTTTTCCCAGATTTTTGATATAATACTTCATGGTATATATATATACCTTGAACAAAAGTATAACTCCCATTGGTTGTAATATAATATATAGATTATGTTTAGGGGTAAAAGAATAATGCTGGGCAAAAAATATAACTGCTAGTATTGCGTATGACTTATGATGACTTCTATATTAGGAATGAAAATCTGGTTAATTCAACAAAAATACATGCAAATCTGAATCTTATAAATGAACACTTGTATAATGTGATGGATGAATTTTTGCAAATTATTATTAAATTAGGTGTCTACATATCGGTGGGGTTATAGCAAAGAGATCTATCGAAATTTTATTACTTAACATTATTGTTGTGTTATTACAATATTTTTTTTATAAACCTCTTTTTGATATGCATAAAAATCACCTTTATTGTTACAAGAGTGGGATACTCTTATGCCATGTTATGAATCTTCATTATACAAATGTTTTGATCAAAATAAAAAAAATTCCATAGATCCCATTTCTATAATTCCACCAATATATATATTATTATGATACTTGCATCTTTTATAAAAAAGAAATATTTGTACTTTTTTAAAGTATAAATAATTTTTTATCGCAGAATTTTGTTTTAAAAAAAAATATAGGTGTGAAAATACGTAATATATACTTATTTGAAGAAGAAAAAATTGCGTATTGATTATAAATTTTTGAGACCTATGAATGTGTGGTAATAATTATTTTTAATATTCATTAACATTTCCTACACAGCACCTTCATGGCATAATTTGTTTTGCACGTACTAGATAACTGTAGTGATTTTATAAATGTTGAGTAGCTTTCGTGTTCTACTTGGGTGAGTTATGTTATTTTATTTTTGCATGTGGTTAAACGCCAGCTTATTGATTTTTTAGTTATATGTGTTTGTGGTTTGGTTTTATTTAGTGAATTGATGAAATGTTTCATGTGTCAATTTTTTTTATCTACATGTCATTTATTGTCTGTATGCCTGACATGCATGACAATAGTCACGTTAGAAATTTGCCTACCGATCAGGCAATTTTTTAAAAATTGTTAATGTTGTGCATGGTTTTACAAGTTCCCTAAGTGATTAATAAATTAGTGAGCTATTTAATTCTGTTGGTTCAGTCCCTTTCAGTGGTTAACCTTTTCCCTGCCGGCCATATAAAATTTAGATACGTACGCCGTACGCCGGGTATTTTACCATTAATAATTTTTAATAAAAATGAATTAATTAGAAACAGTCATGATTTAAAAATGTGAAAACTCACCAAATCACGGTGTTTTTCGAAAAAATAACAATGTTTTCTTCACTAAAATCACTAAAATTGTTTGAACAAAATTTATAAACAGGGTTGTCACAAGTTCACAAAATAACACATAATGTATTTATTTTTAATCCATATTGCAAATGTTGTAAAACTTTTTTTTACTTATTATAATTTTCCAGAGAATGGTATTGTTCAAAACATGGTTCAACACATAGAGCTAAGTTACATTGTTTACACATATACCGCTTTTCTTTTTTGCTAAGCACACAATACATTTTGCAGAAGTGGAGCATTCCTAATAAAATTTGGAATCGGTTTCTTGACATTATATCGGAAAAAATTGGCGAATGTAATAAAATATCTGTCGACCAATGCTCTTCAATGGTGTTCCTAGAATTTTTTGCCATCAGTATGCAAGACCAAGAAAAATGTAAATTTCATCGACAGTTGTATCGACCCATTGTTGCATTCTGTAGCTTATTGAGGAAGTTTTGTTTTTTATACATTTATATTGCCGGTTATTTTCAGTAACGATTAGCTCAACTAATTTTTGGTGAATAAAATTTTTATAGAAATCTACCTCTTGCATACTTTCATCGGTGCACAATTTAGCGCCGGAAAAAGAAGAATCGAAATTATGCGGTAAAAATGGATCACTGTCCCAATGAAATACAGGACTTCTTTCAAAACCACTAGTTGAACCAATATTATCTTCCTCAAATTTGCCGATTCAATATTATCTTCGTCGACATGTGCCGATTCAGTATTGTCTTCATTGGGCTCATAAATCTCTGGCAATTCAAATTCCACATCACTTTTATCAGATTCGGCAGTTAGAATGAGTTCGTAGTCATTGTATGTAAAATCTGACAAAATGCAACAAACAAACGAAGCAACTCCGAGACAATAAAATCACTACACAATAATTGTTAAACAGCTCACTATGAATCTTGAAAAGTTATTTATAATAATATACCACACAAATATCTCAATACTATACGCGAAAATAAAACAAATGTGAGATAAAAAACCTCGCGATCTCTGAACAAAGGAAACGAACACTGACGCCTGCGGGAATTCCTATAGAAACTGTCAAAGTCATGACCCTAGCGCGTTCTGCCGGCTGTCAAATGGAGCACTTTACAAAAATACAGATTTCGTCATTTTAAATGCACAATGAGTTGATTATAAGGTTTATCCCCACAGATGGCAGTAGGAGATGCAATATGTGACAGTTAAAATTCGTGTTTATTTACGCTCTCATGACGACGTAAAGATCAATGCGAATTTATTCGCTTACGGCGTGGCGGGACTGGCGAGCTAGTGCGAATATATTCGCTTACGGCAGGGAAAGGGTTAAAATGTATGCAACCTGACATGCGAGGACTGCTCTCTATTCTTTGGCTTAATACCAATGTTTTCAGGTCAATGTCCACCATTCATAATCTATGCAATTTGACGGATAGAACTTGCTCGGAAACCCGAATACCCAGTTACAGGGGTGGCAGAATCAAGTATATGAGTAGATATATCCGAGCAAGTATCTATTTGGTATGGTTGCATTTGATCGTTTCCTTCCTCTTGGCTGTGATCGTTCTCCTCTATACTTACTGATCTTTGATTCTCCTGGTGTAAATCAAATGTTTTTCCAGCTATGGCGTTTTACTTAGGATGCATCCTGTTGGCTTTTGGAACTATTAAGTCTTCCAAACATATGTATACTTGTCTCCTTCATTGCACTCTGCGAAGACCCATGTATTTCTTTGATGCAACTCCTGTAGGCAGGGTATTATCTAGGTTCTCGTTCGATATCGATGTATTGGACAATAGGATACCGATGGATCTTCGCCAGGCCATTATTGGTATTTTCAGGGTAGGTCATTGCAGGGTCTTTTGTTTGGTGTAATATTTTTGGCAATCTGGTATGTTCCAAAAGATCTTCACTTATTTTGTAATATTGACTTGAACATTCATAATAAAGTAGTTTAATAACATAACTCTGTAATCTCTACTCTAATTCACCCACTCAATTCTCCATTTGCATCAAAAACTGCCCAACAATGTCTAGCCATATAATGCGCTTGTTTGGTCTAGCGCTAAAACATTTGCTTGCTGAGGTCGTGATTTTATTCCGGGACACCAAAATAGTCAAGCTGAGGCCCCTTAGCTTACTTTGAAAGCTTCTTTTTTATTTTAAACCAGCTGAACGGTATCGACTTCTGCCAATTGTCATAATTGCCGATTGTTATGTTATGCCGAGTCATGGGAAGTAATAAGAGCAAAGGTGCAATCTATCTTGTATCTCTTGTGCAAGGTAAAGCAGACAATAATATTGAAGAGTCACTGCAGATATGATTAGATTTATTACATTTCAAACCTATTGAAGCACCTTGTGACATACAATGAATCACATTGGTGACGATTCCTCTCTGTGTTCAACTGTCAAGTTGTATTAAGCTCATTTTCACCTCTGCATTATCATTATTTTCACTATTTATGATTTCATTTTAATTCAACAGCGTGGTGCGCCTCAATTCTAAATCTTTGATTGATTGATATTGAATGTTTTAATTTGCATTCATTATTATTTTGTATATTTTCCATTAAAATAGTAACATGGGGCTCTGAACAATCTGTTATCTTCTGAACATATTGTTCTGTAAAATTATCGCAGTCTGAATGAAGGTGATAGTATTGCCTGCTCATTTATACAGATGTACTATTTTCTTACTGGTAAAATATATATATTTTTTTAAATATTATTTCAGACCATCTATATTTTTTATGTTGAGAGAATTATTAAAATCAAAAGATTTCTCTGACATAACAATACTATTAGATTTTTAAGACATGTGTTGAGTATGTTTTATGTATCTTGATAAAAAAATATATTTGACCATAATACAATATTATATTATTTTGAACAAAATTGTGTTTCACCTACACATCCCTCAAGTTTTTAGCTTTTCCTATCGGAAATATCTAATATAGGCAAAATACTGTTTGAGTGATTTAATTAGAGCTGAAGATTTTTTAATATAATTACATATTTTGTAGTTGAAATTACACTCAATAAGTGAATGTTTTTATTTGTTTATTTTTCTATAAGTACATAATCAATACTTGGATCTGGACTTGCCCTCCCACATCAAAAAGTGCAATCAGAAGAAGAATAAAGGATACCCTTACCCTTCAGAAATCAAATCCTTGATTCTTGGATCATTTAGGATTTCTTCCAGTCCACAAGGCCTGACAATGAGAAAAACAATTCCATTAAATATTCCCCACAATTTGCCAATCTGTAGGAAACAATTGACAGGTTTTCTTGGCCAGAGTTGACCAATATAAAGAACATTGTTCCAACATGACAGTGCCAGACTACATGTTTATATGGAGACTACAGAAATTATTTCAACCATATAGTCCAGACCTTGAACTTCTGGCTATCAAAATGGCATATATGTACATAATTGATTGATGACTTATTTTTGAATTTACTAATGAACACTAAAAAAATAGGTTGAATATGTGTTACATCCCAATACTTCAAAACCATAATTAACTTATTTCAGTTTCTGGCAATATTTTGATAGAAATATATTAAAAATCAATAAACAATTGCAGAATCTAACTGAAATGTCATGTGTATGTACATATTGATTTATTTTTGTTATTATTTTATGTAGCCTTTATCCTGCGAATGTAGAAAGTTGACAAAAAATAAGTAGAAAAATCCTGAGCTGAAAATCTTGTGTGATTCGGCTTGCAATTCCAATGGCGATTATTGCAAGTAAGGGCAAATCCAAATATTGATTTTGTACTGTTGTCTGTTTTGAATGGTTAAGGTGTCCATTTGTTGTCATTAATCATGCATGATTATTTTGAAGGATGTTGGGAATTTTGATACGCTTAATGTAAGGTTTATTTTCTATAATTTTTAGACTTGTGTGGTGTTGAATAAAACAAGGCTTTCAAAGTATGCCAGGCACAATATATATATTTTTTATATTGTAACTAGCAGGTACTGGGAAGTTTGTATGTATGTATGTATGTATCTGCTGATTTCAGAAACCTATTCTGCCTATGTCTCAGACTTTTCTGGCCAACGTTTCGGATTCTATTGCGGGGTTCATCATCAGGGCTGATGATGCTGATGCGTCGGCCAGAGAAGTCGGAGATACAAGGCAAAATACCACCGAAGATTCTGAACAGATGTGAAAACCTAAGAATTAGATATTTCTTTATTTAACGATCCTGCAGGTTTCCTGATCTTTAGTTTTTCATTAGTCAGATACATATATAGTACAGTAGAACCTTGTTAAATTGAATTTGCAAAAGAAATGTGATCTAAAGTGATTCACGAGATTGGTGAAGAAATTGCAAAACTTAGGAACATAGTTTTAATAAATAAATAAAAACATATTTGCTTAATACAGTGGAATCTGAATATTATAGTCACAAGTAATGTTATTAATCGGTTATTGTTATCATAATCAGTTGGTCCCAAAACCCTGTATATAAAATTTCTTTAAAACAAACATTGATTTTTGTTATCAATACGTGGATACAAAAAATTTAGGAAATTTCTACCAAAGTATCATTTTTTTTGGAAACTTTCTAAACATAAGTTCCCGACAATAATTTTTAGAAAATAGGTAGGTATGTACATAAATGGATTCTTACCTGAAGCATAACTATAATACGTAGTGTCAATAAATCCAGTACATAATTGTTATTTGACTATGAATAACTTCTTAATAGGTGATTTCAACGTGATCAATGTGTATTCTGTTGTGATTTCTCTACTTTAGTTGTATTATTTGTAATAAATTGTGTTCAATAATTATATTTTTTATTTTTTACTTCATGTTGTCAACCGGCTATTGTTATCAAAAGTTAAAGGTCGCATAGTGATCACAATAAGCGGATTCCACTGTGTATGTAAATTACCACAAATGATTATTAAACATTGCAAAGTATTATACATATAAAAATCATTAATTTATTTGGCAGTTACTTTGTGGTGTAACATTTTAGTTTAAAAATATTTAATTAAACTTTCTACTGCACACACAATTATTGAGTATAATATTTTAATTTTTTCGTGACTATTTTCGGAAAGAGCAGAAAAATTTAATACAGTAAGTTAATGACTTTATGACAGTGGGGGTTATTGAGGTACTTGTTAAGAATATTGATAATAGGGGTGAAGTGTTTGTGAAAGTGATATTTTTGATATTGAAGTTTTTTTTTCTTATTTTAGATTTTTTGTAATTTTACAATTTCTAAGTTGTTCAATATTGAGTGCCGAGTGGAGAAGTTTAAGTTTGTAGCTGTCGCAAGAATGTTTAGTTTCAATAAATGATTAGAGAATTCCAAGAAATTATTGTTTTTTAAACAGCGGCGATGCTCTTTTATTCATGCCGCACCGCCTAATACTGGACTATTTAATTTTTAGTTGGTATATGCGCCTGTCGATGGGAGAGGCTGCTCTTCCCGAAACTAGTTGTGAAAAAATTATAATGCTCAATAATTGTGTTTGTAGAACAAAGACTAATTAAATAATATTTTTAAATTAAATATATTATTTCTAAAAGTTCTCAAGAAAATTCAGCTCACTAATATAGCAAATTTTAAACGAGTAGTGTGAATACACAAATCGTCACAATAAAAATGGTTGCACAATTTTTATATAATTCAATTTTCTTAGCTTTGTAATTAAAATAAACTTTGTATATACTATTGTTTTATATTTTTACGCCAACCAGTTCCAGAATATCTTCTCCATCATGAGGATAGTATAAAACTAATTCTTGAGTATATATATAAATTTTCGTATGTCATCAACAGATGTATAGTCTAACGAGTTTGTGTATTAGTATTTAACATTCAAATTAACGAGTTTCTACTGTAAAATTAATTTTTTATATAGATTTTGGTTTTTTCTGCTATGTATATGCAAGCAAAAAAAATTTAAAACATATTTTTATTTTAAATTTCTAATTAATGAGTCTCTACAGTATGTACGTATTTTAAAATATCATGTGCGTGGACACGGATTCATTCAGCATTTTTATTAAATCTAAAACATTTAAAGAATTTTATTTATGGCAAATTGAAGTAGATGGCTTCTCAACATTGAGACCGTGCACTGTTGTCCATAAAATGAGGGGAAAATGGTGGTTGCAGCGCTGGTGAGCATCGTGGGTGACCTGGCTCCGATGTTGGGATGTTGGATGGCGGCCAGAACTATGCACAACTTTCTGCTCAAAGGTGTTCTAAGGACCCCGCTTCAATTCTTCGAAACAACTCCCACTGGCAGGATCCTGTCTAGGTTTTCCAAGGATATTGATGTATTGGATACGTCCCTGCCATTTGAAGTAACCGATTGTATCTATTGTATTTATGAGGTAAATTAAAAATGACGAATAAAAAGACCTCTTAAGTGCCAATACACCAAAAGTGAAATATGTTATTTTGCAAATACCGTCTTGAATATAAATTATTTGGGTTACAGTACATTTATTTCTTATCGATTATGAATTTTTTTCTATTTTGGAAATTCTTATATACCTTTATATTACTGTTTGTTTAGCATTTTTTATATTGTGTTGCTGGTGTGTGTTTATATTTTTCTTTTCACTGAGTTTTCTACTTCAATTTATTTTATAAATCAGCTTTGGCCAATATCTCACTTTCCATTTTGACATTAAGAGCTTATTTTGTTTGGCTACTTTTTTTTGCTTTTGTTAACTTTGAGGATAAACCATTACATTCTGTTTTAGGACAGCTAGTCATTATGTTATCTGTATTTGCATTCAAGTCCATAGAATTTTTTCCCAGGAACTAACGTCAGAATTGGAAAGATTATGCGATAAAATAGGGTGAAGCGTAAAACCAACCGCTAATTAAAGTCACAATCTCTATGACTGACTTCTTTATCATCAGAGAAAAACACTTATTTTGTTTATTTTATTATTTCGATAGATAATTAAATTGTGAAATCATTTGGATAATAGAATTGATGAGAGAATCAGGACATTATTTTAAACTACAAGAAAAATCCGGTTTTTGTGAATACAGTGAAACCCCGATTTTACAGTTTTCTAGGAACTGAGCTAATAAAATTGATTACAATCATAAATAATTTTGTGATATCAATCTTCTCAATCCTCTTCCGGATTCTATTTTATGGCTTTTGATATCTTGATATTCAAAATAAATAGTTTATTTAGTACACCAACAAATTTTTATTGAAATATTTACGGGAAAAAATTTGGGTTTCACTGTTTTTATAATTTCTTGTCATCGTGCTAAAACAATAAGGAAAAGTACTATTCTCATCTGAATATCTGGCAGTTACACATTCTTACTGGGAAAGCTTTAGAAAACATTTAGTTTAAATATAATTGGATGTAAATATAATGCATTCTTCAAATGTAAAGCAATTGACAGGCAAAGAAAGTTCTGGGTTCAAGTCCCGATAATATATATTTTTTTTAAATTTGTTCTTTGTATTCTAAGTGATGTATCTAATTTAGTATTTAGGACCTATATCGGTATCTCCACACATTTTTGTAAATAATCTGTATTTGTTTATTTTTGCCCATTGTGTTGTTTTTGTTTATGTTACACTTGGAGAATTTGTTCTATTGCGTTAATACGATGCATTAATAATACGATTAATAAACTGAGCCTGTTTTATTGTCATGTAATATCTGCGCTAGAATTCATAATTAAGCTATTACTAAGAAGATATTTAATCCTTTATATTGTGCCCTTATCAAACTTATAATGCTTTGTATAATACTAAAGCGTTTTTAACACTCATTATTTTTTTTTAAAAAAGGATAATGCAATGCTGAGGTAGGTATAATTTAGCCATTCTTATTATTTTTTTTTATTCCTTATATTAATCAATTGGTGAAAATTATACAATAATTAATATAAAATCCATTTAAGTGACATTATTCCAAACACAAACAAACTCTCCTTTAACCTTTTCCCTGCCGGCCATATAAAACTTAGATAGTACCCGTACGCCGGGCATTTTACCATTAATAATTTTTAATAAAAATGAATTAATTATAAACAGTCATGATTTAAAAATGTGAAAACTCACCAAATCACGATGTTTTTCGAAAAAATAACAATGTTTTCTTCACTAAAATTGTTTGAACAAAATTTATAAACAGGGTTGTCACAAGTTCACAAAATAACACATAATGTATTTATTTTTAATCCATATTGCAAATGTTGTAAAACTTTTTTTTACTTATTATAATTTTCCGGAGAATGGTATTGTTCAAAATATGTTTCAACACATAGAGCTAAGTTACATTGTTTACACATATACCGCTTTTCTTTTTTGCTAAGCACACAACACATCTTGCAGAAGTGGAGCATTCCTAATAAAATTTGGAATCGGTTTCTTGGCATTATATCGGAAAAAATTGGCGAATGTAATAAAATATCTGTCGACCAATGCTCTTCAATGGTGTTCCTAGAATTTTTTGCCATCAGTATGCAAGACCAAGAAAAATGTAAATTTCATCGACAGTTGTATTGACCCATTGTTGCATTCTGTAGCTTATTGAGGAAGTTTTGTTTTTTATACATTTATATTGCCGGTTATTTTCAGTAACGATTAGCTCAACTAATTTTTGGTGAATAAAATTTTTAAAGAAATCTACCTCTTGCATACTTTCATCGGTGCACAATCTAGCCCCGGAAAAAGAAGAATCGAAATTGTGCACTTGCGGTAAAAATGGATCACTGTCCCGATGAAATACAGGACTTCTTTCGAAACCACTAGTTAAACCAATATTATCTTCCTCAAATTTGCCGATTCAATATTATCTTCGTCGACATGTGCCGATTCAGTATTGTCTTCATTGGGCTCATAAATCTCTGGCAATTCAAATTCCACATCACTTTTATCAGATTCGACAGTTAGAATGAGTTCGTAGTCATTGTATGTAAAATCTGACAAAATGCAACACACAAACGAAGCAACTCCGAGACAATAAAATCACTACACAATAATCGTTAAACAGCTCACTATGAATCTTGAAAAGTTATTTATAATAATATACTACACAAATATCTCAATACTATACGCGAAAATAAAACAAATGTGAGATAAAAAACCTCGCAATCTCCGAACAAAGGAAACGAACACTGACGCCTGTGGGAATTCCTATAGAAACTGTCAAAGTCATGACCCTAGCGCGTTCTGCCGGCTGTCAAATAGAGCACTTTACAGAAATACAGATTTCGTCATTTTAAATGCACAATGAGTTGATTATAAGGTCTTAAGGTTTATCCCCGCAGATAGCAATGGGAGATGCAATATGTGACAATTAAAATTCGTGTTTATTTACGCTCTCATGACGACGTAAAGATCGACGCAAATTTATTCGCTCACGGCGTGGCGGGACTGGCGAGCTAGCGCGAATATATTCACTTACGGCAGGGAAAGGGTTAACTATGTTTAAGCATGTCAACAAGTCTTTTAAATTGATTGTTTTTGACATAACTTTGGTTATGGAAGGTCTGAGCTAGGTTGATGTTACACCATATCAACACATTACATGAATACAGGACTGCCCGAGTATGTTTATTCTGATTCTATTTTATGAAATCAAATGTTTCATATTATACATAAATATATCATGTGTATATGTTCTATTATATTTGAATTATTTTTAAATATTATACACCATGTTTACTTCTAGAATGTGCTTTTATAATGAGAAAATATGTTTTTTAAATTAAGTTCAAACATGTGATGCTGCACTGCATCTGCATATTGACAGATCGTTTAGGAGAAATGCATTAATAATTGTTGATATATTTTTTAAATTTTGTATTACTGTTTTCCATTTATTTATAAAATTATTTAAGTTATAAACTGCAAGTTTCTTTATCTTTAATTTGACTTCTTTTAGGTTGCTGGTACACTTGTTGTAATCAGCATTTCTACTCCTATATTTATTGCTGTGATTGTGCCGATCGGCATTATCTATTACTTTATACAAAGGTTTTACGTTGCTACATCGAGACAACTTAAAAGACTGGAATCTGTCTCGAGATCCCCTATATATTCACACTTTGGAGAGAGCGTAACCGGTGCATCCATTATCAGAGCTTACGGAATTCAACAGAGGTTTGATATTTTAAATATTTTTTATGATTTTATTAAAACATATTTACTACCTTATATTTAAGGTATATAAGAATGCAAGCTACATGTAAAAATTCTAAATGAAATATAAATTTATTGTATATTTTTTTTGTGATAAAATCTGAAGTCTTTTTGCTGTGTTATTTTTACATCATTGTATCATATTGTTTAATGACAGATATCGGCCTAATTAATAGGAAGTTAAATTGTACAGTTATAAATGTACACGGTTTAGTGACAACACGCCTGAAGGGTTATCATTCCATTTTTTTTAAATGGTACGGTCGGCATACAGTGATCAGCATCCCTGTATCTATTGTTTATTATCAGATGTCAACCTAGTTAATACAAAGTTGCATCATAAAGTTGATTTTTTTCTTCTAAAATACATTTTACGTTAAATATATATGTATGTATGAAATTACAAAGCATTTTGTTGGGACTAGAATATTTTTTTATGTTTCCACTGGTATTCATGCATGTTAATCTTGTATATTTTCCATATGGCAAAATCTCTTTTCAGATTTATTGACGAGTCTGAAGCTAAGGTGGACCATAATCAAGTCTGTTATTACCCGAGTATAATAGCAAACCGTTGGTTGGCTGTGAGACTAGAAATGATTGGTAATTTAATCATCTTATTCTCTGCTTTGTTTGCTGTCATTGGAAGAGACACGATAAATCCTGGACTTGTTGGTCTGTCTGTCAGCTACGCTCTCCAGGTGAGACAATTTTTCATTATTTCATTTTTCATGTAACATATCTATCTCTTGGAGGAAATAATATTTGAAGAGTCAAGGAGTAAAAGTGAATTCTTCAAATTTAACCACCATAGATATTATGGTCAAATTTATTCAAAGAGGGGCACCCTGCTACACTGTTTATTGAAATTTATTGTTATATTCACAAATATTTGTATTTGAAAGAGAACACATTATTATTTGTGAAGTTGTAATTTTTTCAGAACATGGTTCTGTGATATTTAATGCAAATTAAATGCATTAATTATAAAGATATAAATACAGATAAACCCAATTTATTGAGAGAAAAAATTTGCTGCCATCCATCCCGGTGGCAGCTAAAATATTTTTATAATCGATACATTTAATTTGTATAAATATTCGTGTTCATCTTTTATATTATACATAATAGTTTTGATTTAAACCGATAAAAGCACTCTTTGAAAACTCCCATCTGATTTCACACTCATTACTATCCAACCTGTCATCTCCAGTTTTTCAGTAAAATTCAATATTTTTCACACAGATTACCCAAACTCTTAACTGGCTCGTTAGGATGACATCAGAAGTGGAAACGAACATAGTTGCTGTGGAAAGAATAAAAGAATATGGTGAAACAGTACAGGTACTTCAAATTACATTGTCTCAATAAAGCTACAATATCTTTGGAGATTTTGGTGTGTACCATCAACAAGTATTTGTTTTTTTTAAATATTTGAAGTTTTGGATTGCACTAGTTATGGTTATGGCAGCTCAGTTTATGAGTATACTTTTAAATAATTGTCCTTTTCCAAAGATGAATACATATATTGTGCAATTCATTTTGGATTTTTGCAGGCATTTCACAATAATCTTGCTAATAAATAGATAGCTTAGTAGTAGTCAATTTTTTATTTTATTTTCTAGGAAGCTCCTTGGGAGATACCCCAGACGGCTCCCAAGGCTGACTGGCCTGCAGAAGGCCGAGTAAAGATCGAGCAGCTGGTGATGCGTTACAGAACAAACACCGAGCCTGTCCTTCACGGTATCAGTTGTGAACTGCTGCCTGGAGAGAAGGTGGGCATCGTCGGTCGCACTGGCGCTGGCAAGAGTACTCTCACCCTCGCTCTCTTCAGGTGTGTATAGATTTTTTTGCCTCCGTGGAATATTTCTTAAATTTTATCTAAAAAAATCTGATTGATGTCATTTTTATATTCATAATCCCAGGATTGTAGAAGCATTCAGCGGCAGGATCCTAATAGACGGTATAGACATCGCTACTCTGGGCTTGCATTCTCTACGCTCTCGCATCACCATCATCCCCCAGGACCCCGTGCTATTCTCCGGCTCCCTCCGCATGAACCTGGATCCATTCTTGACCTTCACGGATGATGAGGTGTGGCGGGCCTTAGAGCATGCACATCTCAAGGTGTTTGTCAAAGGTTGGGAAATATTGTATATCACTGAAATCTCTATATTATGTATATGTTCAATTTTTTTAACGTATTTTCAATCACAGTTCCCACAATTTATATTTTTGATGTTTATTGCATTTGCTTTGTGGTTAAGGGTGTACTTTCATTTTTCCAGTTAGAAATTCAATCAATTCTACGCAAATTAAATATTCTTTCAAGCCGGAACTAATAGTTTAATTTCTTGTGTTCTTATTTAAGTGTCACCTGAATACTAAAGGACGTTATTTATTACGTAAATCTTGCTAAAGAGGAAAGATATAATAGTAGAGATGACAATGATCTTTTCCACGTTTTTTCATATTAACATTATGGAATGCAATAAAATATGTGTTGTCATTTGAATTAATCGATTGAAAATTAAATAATTTATTGAAGTACCCTAATTCATACATGTGAATATATTTTGAAATCAGTCAAAGTACCTACATATATTTAGATGGATGCTTAAACCAATGCTCTAAATTTAAAATTATTATATCAGATGCATTTTGTGGTTTTTTATATTATCGATTTAAAACACCTCATTGCCGTTTTGTGAACTGTTTGTTTCATAATTACGTAGTATTTTGCTATATTCAAAAGGGTGTTACATATATACGGAATATTTTATTACAACTTGCATTCAAATTAACATACATAAAATGTTTACTTTGTTCAAGAAAACGTTCCCTTAAAATCAGTAAAAAAATCTCATTTGTAAAATTTTACAATTAATATTTGGAATAAGTTCAATATTAATTCATTCTGTGGCTAAAATATGCATGAAAACATATTTTCGGCATTTTTTAACGAAAATTGTGAAAGCACAAATTTGATGTCTATCATGCTGCTCGTGTATATATTATAATATTAAAATACATATTAATAGGATTGATATAAATATTATTTAGTAAAAAATTATTGTGTTTTTGATATAAAACTTGATTTTAAATAGTAATTGAAACCTCAAAGCATGTGAATAAATACAATATATTATTTAAAACTGTTTGCTTTTACTAAAACAAAATATTTTAAAAACATTGAAAATTTATATGTCCTGCAAATTTAACAGTTTATAACACTATTAATTTTTAATATTTTGTTTTGAGGTCTTAGGAACTGCCATATACCATGGATTTTAACAATGAAAAAAGTTTGATTATTTGGCAGTTAGCTTGGTTTTCATTTCAACACTTCAGTTTGTCTCCGTAATCTTGGCTTCAAGATTATAATAAAATATATTTCGTATATGCAAGAATTTTCCATATTAAAGCAATTTTGTGGCACATGGAAAATTTATTTAACAGTCGCGGTCTTTCGTATAATGATTGTATTGTCTTAATTATGGCAAATAATATTCAGTTTATTAGTTTTAAATTAGTGTAAAGTAATTGTTTAAAAAAAGTCTAATCTAGTGTGTAACTTCTGATATAAATTAATAATAAAAATCCATATTTTCATAAAAAAATGCGAAAATATGGATTATTTTTGAAAGTGGTGTGTGTGAAAGCGGTGCCTTAAACTTAATTTTTTTTTTTAAAACCACTTAACCCCGAGCCTCCCAAAAACAAAATAAAAGTGCATACAATAAAATCCTATTTATCCAAAGTTGAGGGGACCGAAATCAAGAAAAAAGTTCGAATAATGATTTAGGATAATGAATTTAAAAATTTCAAAAATTCAATTCTCTTTTAAATACTAACTTTTTTCATAGCAACTCAAAGTAATTATATATACCTATATCCACACATTTAAAAATAACAAACATATTGTCAAAATACAGTGTAAACAAATCGCAATATTATTTTTAAAAAACACAATTATAATGGACTATCTTTTCGCGCCATTTTTAATATCTACATAATAGTCGAACTTGTCAACTCGCCATTTCTTCGCTGAAGTTAGCAACAAAAGTTTCCAGCGCTTTTAAAACATTTGTTTTCTACACACTCGCCTTTGAATGTTAAAATTCTTTCTGTCATGTTTAATATTGTCGAGAACTTCAATAATGGGGTCGCGTAATTTTATGTTAATTTTGTGTTGTACGAGTTTCACATTAATGCTATTATCGAGAATATAAAATTATCATTCAAAATTATAAAAATGTTTCAATTTAAATTTAATGATATATGGAAAAGTCTAAGGAACGCAATATATTAGAGAAAAACAAATAATGTTTGAGGTGTTTTCCGATTATTTTCTAATAATATTAATTTATAATAAATAATATAACTCCTGGTCCAAGGCACCAACGAGATGATTTCGACTTTCTATATTTCTCGGCTTATATTTAAATATTATTAGGTTTATTATAAATAATAAAACTCTAGGCCTCCTGGTCGCGAGCACCATTGAGGTGATTTCGGCTTTTCGAAGCCTTTTTATATATAATTTTATAATAAATAATATTTCTCCTGGTCGCCGGCACCACCTGTGGCAGTTCCGTATTTCCCTACGTCTGTTATATATATATATATATTTTTCGAATAATTATATTACTCTAAAATTAATTCAGAATAATTAATAAAACCCCTGCTTTCCGGCACCAGTGTAAGATCTAGCTTTCTACCTTGCTTAATACTAATTTTTACGCTTAATGCTAGTCTATTCGCTTAATATCTAAATTTGGCCAACGTGATCGTTCTAGCGGTTAAGAATATTCCCCATGTTATGTCCGTAATGCTCCTAGTTCTTTTAACCCGCGTTTTCAATTTTCAAATACCTAAAGATTACAAATATCCAAATATTATAGCCGTTCAAATACCTATAGAGCAATTATTTAAAATAAATATACCGATTATCTTATGGTATACGACTAAGTAACGGAAAACTTCCCGTCAAGCGGTATGATATTCGAGCGCGCCCGTTATAGTATTAATTATGTGCGTGTTATTCAGAGCTAGAATGTAAGAGTGTGGTAGAAATCATACATATGTACGCATTATTCGGAGCTAAAATGTAAAGTGAGGGTGAAATTATACGTATGACACAAACCTTGTCGTAGACTCGTACTCGTGACTGTGGCCGCTTCGTGGTGTCGCCTAGCTGTTCATAAATTATGTGGACATGTGAAACAACATGTGACATGCTAAGTGTCTGCCTCGCTTGACAAATATGTTCCGTGGTTACATGATAAGTTCCCCAGACACCAGACTGTGGCGTACGTTCGACTCCCCTAACCCCAAATTCAAAATCCATATTCGCAGTATCCAATCCATACTGGCGCATATTCGCAGTAGACGTCGGATCCTGAACTTCGAACCCTGATCACCCAACGCGTTCAAAAGTTTAAGATGATGATGATGATAATCCAAAATTTTGATTCGGCCAATGTCTAAGTGAACAATATCATTTGTTATGACTCATTCAAGATGCATGGCCGAGGTCCTTGTATCTCCAATACGTTGCTGTTCAGTATCGGTAGGAGAGTGGCCAATCCGGGCCGCGTCCACCACTGAAGGTAATTAATTGTGATGATTGTGACAGCTATTCAGTATCGGTAGGAAAATGGCCAATCCGGGGCCTCGTCCACCACTGAAGGTAACTAATTGTGATGATTGTGACATGACAGTACGATTCTCAGGAAATCCCCTAACTCCTTGGGTGCGTCTGAACACGTAGGTCATGTGACAATGGTGTCAGAAGAATAGTTTAATTTATCTGCAGGATGATCCTCGGTGCCTCGAACAATGCATCTCGAATAGAGTCAGAAACAATTCGTTAGGATTGTTAATATTGTGTAAGTCCGTGCAGAATGACGCCTACTGATATAAATCTCCCTCTCGTCCTTTCAATAAGATACCCACGCTATGTGGTTTGAAATGACTATCTCCCGGCATTCATGTTAGAGACTCATCTCTCGAGAAGTCCGAAGAGGTACCTACGGTTAGCCGAGGCGTCCTTCCTCTGGGATCTGTTCCGTCCACTCACGTCTTAGCCAGGGCGTGGGATCACAGCATTCAATCGGCAGACTCTTTCGTCTTTTGTGCCGATAGCGCCACTTGATCAGCTAGCTTTTGTTAATCCCTCGGCTCTGCAACTAACGTATTTGATTGCATTAAAACAATACCCGTGAGTAATATATATCGCCCAGAACAGAGACCCTCCTCAGCAATTGTAGTCCACTCCAAACTCGACGAAAGACTATCTTGTCAATCAATCCCTCTGCATCAATATCAGCCACCCGCGACGCCATTGTTTCTTTGATCACAAGGGGGCGAGGCCCACGAATAAATTCAGTTTGGGGGTTTTGGGTGTTAGTACTAGTAATGAAATAGTGGTAACAATAAACGCAGTACGATTTCCTACCCATGCAATCGTGCGATTTCAAGGTAAAATAAACATACAAAGGCTCTCCGATAAATTCTATCACTTCAAACTGCAAGTCATTTCTTCGGATCGAAAATGTAATCTATAAAATGCGCCCCGTCAGGATTTCATGAGATTTTTAGATTTATATTTCCGCGGATAAGTAAATACACAAAAGTTACGTGCATAGTTACATGATTAGTTACCCGGCCAATAGTAGTATATAATTGGTCCTAAATGAAGAGATATATGTAACTAAAACTTGTAGGTGGGTGTTCCCAATTTATAAAACGGACAGTAATTAAATAAAATGAAATATCAAGTGGCCTAGCGGTTACGCCAGTCCCTTTCTATGAATGAGTAATTACATGGTGATCCGATTCACACTACAGTATTTGTTAGCGGTTTTAATTATGTATACAAGCATGCTAAAAGGTAAACTTAGTATTTTGGGTCCTCTGTTACGGCTCTCAGCGTCAGCGTCAGTCCTGGTCTGCCCTCTGGATCCCGGAACCACTGCACTCGCGATTTATGAATTTTAACGCGGCCTTCGCGGACCCGGAGAACAACACGATCACCCCAATAACACTCGCGGCGCAAATCTCCGAAGGAAAATCTAGTTACGTTCCCCGCGCGATCCCGGCTCAAAAGCGACCCTCTCACGTGCGATCACGGAACTCTCCCGAAAACTCGCCAAACTGAAAGCTCGAAACCGACCTTCTCGCCCCCCTGAAGCCGACTGCCGTGAAGCTTTCGTTTTTCAACCCTCGACCGTCTTCACCCCTCCCCCGCCCCTGGCGTCTCCGCCCCGGCCCCTGCCGTATCAGCTCTAGAAATTTCTAGGAAGTCATATTTTTTTATCAGTTCGGTTATATGTGGATCATCACATGTTCTTTACATATAAAAACAATGGCAATAAAATAATTAACAAGATACGAGAAAATCTGAGAAACAATTACTACACATTCTTTAAAATGCCTTGACACTAAACTTAAATAGAAAGAGAAATGTCTGTATTAAAATTAATACAAATTAAATAATTTATAAAACACGGAAAAGTCTGAGGAACTCGACCGCGTACTAACCGCGTCTTGGACTTTGGACAGACACATCGCATAACGCATGTGTATTTTCCAGATTGCTGACATCTGACAAAAAAAATCGAATTAGGCGAAAAATAGATGGACAAATTCATCTGATGGTCCAAAAATAGCTTCGAATAACGATATTCGATTTATAAGTACAATTTAGTATGAAAACTTTCCACAGGGATCACATTCTGCTCTAAAACTTCGACTTGCAACGAATTTTGAATAAATGGGATTTTACTGTATTTGTATTTAGAGACTGAAGTAAAATCTTTAGTAGGAGTCACTACACAAAGCGAAAATAAAATACAAGATGTGTCGGGTAAATAAATTACATCACACCGGATTATTACATCGCTGGCCATGATGGAAGTTTTTTGAGCCGTACAGGAGTCAATTAATTTGACACCTATAATTTAATTTGTCAGGATGGACGTACACTATGTATAGATAAATAAAATTAATAATTTTTATTTTTGTAGGTTTGGCAGCTGGCCTTAACCACATGGTGAGTGAGGGAGGAGAGAACCTGTCAGTGGGACAAAGACAGCTAGTGTGTCTAGCGCGAGCCCTGCTTCGCAAGACACAACTCCTGGTCCTCGATGAGGCTACCGCTGCTGTGGATCTTGAGACTGACGACCTCATTCAGGTAACTGATGCTTATTATAATGAGAGATAATTAATTGCTCACCATTTAGTACTTTATTTAAAAGTTCTCACTGAATAATCTGGTTAAATTGAAATCAATCTGAATGCAAATTGAAAGGAATCTCACAATATGAATTGTATTTCATACTTTAAAATTTTCACTACACACTGTAAATGGTTTAATCGGGTTACCCATCTTCGTAGCAAATAATTTCTGTGAAGTGAATGAAATTTGTATTATTTCTCCTTGAAAATATTTTTGAGAATAACCTGTATTAATTTTGCTGTAAATATGGTATATCTTCTTTCTTTCAGCGTACAATCAGGACAGAGTTTGCTTCTTGTACGGTACTCACAATTGCCCACCGTTTGAACACCATTATGGATTCCAATAGAGTTTTAGTATTGGATAAGGGAAAACTGGCAGAGTTCGATTCACCTACAAAACTTTTACAAGACAAGAACACTATTTTCTATGGCATGGCCAAAGATGCGGGGCTTGTTAATTAAAGCGTTGACTATTTATTTTCATAATACAGTATGTGTTCTCAGTGTCCCATGAAGTTGTCCAACAACAACTGAAAGTGTTAGTTTGCAAATTTTACATTTTTTATATCTATTGTGAGGTAATCATACCATATTTAAATTTAATTCACACGTGATTGTGAAGCCCTATAGATAATTATTTTTATTTACTCATTATTGCGTAATTGTTGATAAAAAGAAATTACCTACACAATATTTACATAACAATAATGTAAGAATAAGTGTATTATTGTTTAGTTAAGTGGTATCCTGTTAAGGACTAAAATTGTATAACAATGCATTACCATAAGTTTTATTAAGCCTAGAAGTTTGATAAATATATATTTTACAATATAATATGTCTCTCCGAGAAATGTTTCGAAGATATCAGATTGTATTTCATCACTTAAACTGATTAGTCCAATTCAGATTGTTGATTGTTAATATCTTGCAGAATGATAGTGAATGCAACCTTTTGTACCTGATGAAGTATATCTAATATTGATCAAATTATGACAGCAGTAATAAAAGTAAACACTGACAAGACATTACGTATCTTGTTTATTTTATAATTGGCCCAGTAAAAGTAATTGTTGAACTTTAGCACACTTGTGCACCATAGTTTGAATGTACTTAGTAGTCTAATCTGAACATTATTGTGGCTGTGAAAAATCATGAACGCAGAGAACTGTTCAAATTATGCCTCATTATTTTGTAAGGCGGCAGATTTTACTTAAGTGCCCTTTTTCTGGAATTTGTTACCAGTTAAAGTACAACAAGGTTACAAGGTTCTTATAACTATAATAACTTTTATTAGGCTCCAAAGTGAAGTGTGATTATGATGGCAGTCATCATATTGGAAAATTGTAAACAATAATGATGTCTTTTATATTCATTCTACGCCAAAAGAATGGTGGTGCTCATGGCCTTAAAACTTTTTATACTTAAATAATTTGTATTTTTATATTATTCATAATACATAATTATGTTTATTTATCATACTTTTTACATAAAATTATTCTGTTCTCATGTTTGTATCCAGCATTATGTACCATAGTTTTAGTAAATCACTCTAATATACCTCACTGTGACCTTAACTTATTGTAAATAAATACGAAATACCCTAATTTATGCGTCCATCATATTCCAAAAGCTTCTCATTTTATATACAAATAAAAACCATCACCGTATGAAGGATATAAATCATTAATTTGTTACTTAACATTACTTTTTGTATATAATGTCGATTAACTCATTGAAATGTATATGTTATATGGCCGAAAGCTTATTTAATAATATATTTAAACATAATATCTGAATTTTTAATAAACACTTATTAAAATATTATTGTTGTTAGATATATATTAATTAGTCAAATAAAGTTATTTAATTATTTGAATGCCCCTCCCATAATTTCAAATTCTACTCACTTAATAAAATGCCAATCTGCAAAATGTGAGTCTTTGATCTTTTTAAATATATTTTATCATTTCATTCGTTAACTCAAGATTTGTATACACTATTCTATACCTTAAATCCATCTAAGGAATTGGTTTTTCCAATTATTATGTTATTTAAATGTCATGTTCTTAAAAAAGTATGCAGTCTATGTTGAATTATGTCAATAGTTAATTTTCATAATATTGCTCGTGATTAAATAAAAAATAATATTGTAAGTGTGGAACAATATTATGAGCAAATAATATTTTATTGTGTTAACTAACAGTTGTAGTACCTCTCAGAATGTTGCATCCATGATATCGTTTATATGTAAATTAAATACGTGTAATAAGAACATGTGGTATACAAAAAAGCAATATTTTCTAATTCGAATATATAAAATATCACAATCATACAATTAAGTTATGTTAACTTTTTTTATTCTCAAATAAATTATTTGTGTTTTATGTAATATATCTAGATATAGCACCATATCACATTATTAAAAATATATATATATATATATACCTATTATCAAATTTTACATTTTCCCGCTATTTATGTCAGAATGTACTGGTCCCGTTTCAGCATCTTACTTGCGTTACAATATTATACCAAAAGTATAATTACTTTCATTCCCCTACTTTTAGCTGTCTCTAGGAAAGTGTAAAATCAGGCAATATATGTATACATACTAAGATATATTTCTATATATGTACATGTTATACAGCATCCAGCATTTAGTATGAAAAATGAGAGACCGTGACATAAATTACAAATAAATAAATATATACAATTTTATTTTTTTTATTATTCTTCACTCAATTAAAGAATAAATTACTTGTTGTAAATCATACACAACATAAAAGTTTTTTTAAATCATTGAAGGATTTTTAAACAGTATATTTTAAAAATAATTAATTGCAACATTTCGTGAAAAATTCAAACTCTTTGAACAAATGGTACTGGTGCATCCCAAGCAATAACATTGTAGGTCATTTAAAAATACAGTTATTGCAATGTTTAAAAAATATATTTAAAAGTAACAAAATTAACAGTAATGATTTACAAATTTCTTTAATGATGATGTTTTCAAATATAGCAATCAACAATCAATTTTTAATCTAAAATAAAAGAAAAGGGATAATTTTTTTTTACATATAAAAAAACAAAGATCAAAAATAAATTAACTACAATGTTTGACTGTATTATGCACAAGCTACAGAGATACAGACAATAAAAATATATCATATGGCTATAATAGCACAATTTTTATTTATAAGGAGCACAACATTAGTTACCATTATTATAAAATATCGAGGCTCTGACAGAAACTTCTGATTACCAGGCAACTTGTTCTCTATACAACCTGTTTTATCATCATACTGCACATTTCACAATTGTTGATGTTGTGTGATGCAATTTTTAAATTATCATCATTGTCTTTTAGAAGTAGCATAACTACACTCAGGAAGGATATTTCATATTCAGATACGCACAATCTATATGCGCAATTGGCTGATTTTTATTTTTATGGAATCAAACCATATACCCATCAGAGATAAATATTGTATATAAATATAACTCCAAAACATTTAATATTTCCTTTGTTAATTATCAATAAGCCATTTTGTTGAAGGAATATTTCATTCATTGTAGCATTTAACCTAATCCTTGCTACCCAGACAGACAATTACTATGCCCCCTTTTTTTGCTGCCATTTATATTAATTTGAGAAAAATTGTATTAGTGCACTGTAGAAATAAATTATTCCGAATCGTGTTATCCTTGAATATTTTGTTTAGATTCCTAAGTAACTGCAACCTAAATTTTAATCTGCCACGATTGCCATTATTTGTATTTTTTATATTTCATTGTATACTGCCAAGTGTACATACGTTAACTATTTAAATATGATTTATGATATTTATATGTACTTATAATACAAAGTAGGAACTTTTAGGATATTAGATTTCTATGATGACCAATATTTTGTCCATTAGATACACAAATTATTAAATTGCAATTTGACTTTACCACCAGCACACCGTGCTGTGCACAACGCACCCTGTTGGGCTGTTAGATCATTAACAGTATTGTTGTGGCTGATCTTCATCACATCGCACCTGACAATTGGCTAATCTGGAATACACAGCGCAATATCCTAAAAGAACCCACTTTATTTAATGACGGCCGTGAAAACCTTTGTACCTACTTATAATGTGTTTTTTATAAGCCAGTATTAATTTTACTACAATTAAGGATATTTTCAACATTTTTTATATTATAGAGCATGAATATTGTTGTAAATAAAAGTATTTTCAAAATTGATGTTTATTTATTTTCCATTTTTCAAACTTTTTCATACTTGTTTAATTTCCTTTGGTATTTTTGAGAAGTATATTCTAACGGTAGAGTTGCTTAGGCCTAGCACACACTGCGGTTATTTTTTGTCCCCATGATATTACAGCTCAGGTTTGTATGTGAGCGAGCACACACACTTGTGATTTATTCCCACGATTGATTTTAAAAATGCAACCGGCCACATTTTGCTCCGCGGTTTAAAATCACACTCGGATTTGTGATATATGGAAACGTATGGTGGTGTTCACGCAATAGTTAAATGCGTATGGTTTTTTTTCAGTCAGTACGTTCATTAGTCCGTGTTGCAGTGATGTCCAAATTGTCATCCATGTCGCAGCCAGTAGGTCAGAAGAATCCAGGTACAAAATCCAAGGGTAGTAGCAAGGTCAAGGTGTAGAACAAATAAAAGCCAAAACATGTGTACTCAAGGCGCTCACAGTGGAAATGCTTTCCTTGGCCACCTGCACCCGCATTTATTTCACCCAACGGACTAGCCGCGCTAGGCCCCTTTGTTTCATGCTGGACCAATGGTGGAAAGCTAACTGCCCTAAGCCTAGCAGTCAGAGTCAAAAGCTAACAGTAGAAACAACTTTTACTCTGCTTAGGCTATATTCTACATGTTGGGTTGGCCGATCGCCCTGAATTTATTTATTCATATTTCAAAGAATACAATATTACAAAGTCATCATATACATATAAACACATATATAGCATTGTCAATCCTTTTGGGCAATCGCCCCATATTATTTCACAAAAACCCTTCGGTCTGAACTCTTCATTTTCCTGTTGTTTCACTTTGTCTCGGAACACGGTTTTGCGCATAAGGCTGCTCCCAGGACCCTGACCCAGCAGCCGACTGACTCCAGTGGCGTAGTGTCCTGTGCGGCACACTGACAACATTTTTACTCCCAAAATCAATTCCTTCGGAATTAACAAATATTCTCCCAACCTAATGAAAAAATTCTTAAATATAATTAATAGTGAACGGAGTGACTGGACCCAAATTTTCACTGATGGATCCAAACTCCAATCAACTACACAGCCGGTTACTACTGCCTTAGTTGATGGTAATCAAGGTTTATTGAAACTTCCCAAAGAGACCTCTTTCTTTACTGCAAAGTGCTTGGCTATCCGTGAAGTGCTGAAGACACATGTAAACCAAAAGAAATGCGGAAGTGTATAATTTTTTCAGACTCCCTAAGCTCACTATTAAAAATTAGGTCCAGTCTCATTCACCACCCTGATGATCATGGGTATGGAAATCAATGCATGATCTATGGTTAGATGAGATCGAGATTATCTTGGCTTAGATCCCAAGTCATGTAGGCATTTCTAGTAATGAGATGATGGACTCTCTGGCTAAAGATGCAATCACACATAGAGATGACACATTTTCCTCTATTCCAATCAGTGACCTTTTCAAAATTACTAATAATAATATTGAACTTCAGTTACAAACACATTGGGATAAAAGCAAAGTTTTAAAAGGTCGACACTATGCCTCCATTCAGTTAACTATCTCAACTCGACCCTGGTTCCACAGAATTAAATTAAACAAAAGAGACACATCAATGATTTGTCGAATGTGGCTAGGTCATTACTCTATCCGTTCCCACCTTGCCAAAATACAAACTGCCTAATGCATGTTGATACTCCGTCCCTCCTAAGACCTAAGTGAGCTTAAAATTCAATTTCCAACAAGCCACACAATTATTACTCGCAGACTGCCACTATTCAAAAATTACTAATTTCCTAAAAATTAAATCTATCCAACTATAAGTGCGCATTCAACTGGCAGTGGCACGCCTGACTATTGAGTTGGTCCAGATAGAGAAAACCCCATCACTGAATTCTTCTGTCTAGATATGCTCTATCAAGTTTGACTAGTGGTTGGCAATAACACCCTATTCGCTGAGTGACATGCCATTCAATTTTAAAAAAATGGCGCCCAACAATTTTTTGGTACCAAAATTGAAAGAAATATTTCTAAAACAATTTTATGTCTTATAGAATTATGTTGACAAATATAAGAGAGATTGAGAACTATTTCTGATGATCGAAGATTAGTAGAAATAACTATTATGAGATGAAGTCGAGATTCCTATCATTTTGCTTATAAATTCTTATGATATTTTGTGTATGGAAATCTGCTTGTTTTCACATGAAATTTGTTTAATCTTGAATAGATTTTTTTTTATTGTAATACTTTTTTCTCTTCTGTAAATGTTACATAAAAATATCACTAGATGCGGTTGTGGAATTTTTTTTTGATTAATTATGTCAAAATAATAGTGTAATTGCTATATTTTATATTGTACCTGAGAGGTACTGTGATATGGGAAATATATATTATAGATTTTTTTCTCTATTTGGCATTCATAGGCGTACTTCAATTATACTTTTTTTTTTGTATTGTGAAATTGAGTATTGTAGCAAATAATTATTTAAATTTTACTGCAAATGAATTGTGCTCTCTCTTTTCAACTTTATAAACATTTTCTTTATTTAAGAACAATGCAGTGGTTCTTCCTTGTTTTCATCAAATATTTCACCCATTTTTATCATCTATTTCAATGGATCTGAGAATGTTTGAAGAGGCACCATTGAAGATGCCTGGAATATGTCTTCTTGCCATGGCATCAGCCGTCTACCTGTATTATTGGGAGGTCTGTGTCGGAGAAAGTCTTGACTTTTCAATCTTTTGGAACTACCTTGGATCTTATAGTAATCTGATAAAAAAATTTACTGATAGAGGGTCTTCAGAAATTATCTAAGTCTTCTAAGTACCATCAGACCTTACATAACATACACAAAAAATAAAAAAATATAGCATAATACAAAAAATATGAAAGAAATATTTTAAAACATTAAAATATAAGTTGAAAATTCGAGAAAAAAAAATTCAGGTAAAAATAACAATTAAAAATCACAAGGAATACAAGCGCGTCAAACCTAACCTTGTAACAATGCACAACTGACATTTCACCCGCCGCAGTGTTTTCACAACAAAAAATTAACGAATGTTGGTAGTCTAAATAAACCAAGTGAACTAATATTTACATAGGCTTAATAGTATCGTCAGAGAATTGACACCGTAGTAAGATATATGACTAGATAAGTTGATGGTACTGCCAGGGTAGAAAGGGTTAAATAAATCAAATTAAAATCTCTGGCGGAAAACTAAACTACTAAGCACTGTACTACCGATGGAAACGAATGGGATGTGAAAATAGACGTTTACAAATATTTTAAGCTCTTTAATAAATAAGCTTGTTACAAAGCTCACCTAGTGTAACAATTTTTATACATATTTCAATATTAGTATTAAAATTTTATGTTAAGAATGAATAAATAAAAGTATATAAAAATATAAATCAATGCATTAAATTCTAACAAAAAAAATCAGCATTACATATTTATATGACAATTTGTCACTACAATCTAATGGGGACACGCATGTGAGAGGTATCGATCCTAGCACTGATAAAGGTGAACATAAAACATCAGCTAAATGTGAGAGTATATAAAAATGTTACAAAAAATTTTAATGCTCTATTTCTAACACAGTTCTCGTGATAAATTTTACTGTAGAATACCCGCTGAATAAATTCTATGTTAAAATCCAAATACAGTGGAATCCACTTATTGTAATCATTATGGGACCTGCAACTTTTGATAACAATAGCCGGCTGAAAACATTAAGCAGAAGATGAAAAATATAATTATTGAACACAATTTATTAAAAAATAATATGACTAAATTATCAACTATTACAATTATTTATCTAAAACTACATTTCTTTTTAAAACATCATAAAAATTTTTATTAACACCTGAATGTAAATTGTTGCTCTGTATTGAACACCACGCTGAAGAATTTGTAACGCATCTTGCATCTGGGTATTAGTTGGAGGAGCTTCTGAAATTTCTTCTATATGGGTGTCACATTCACTCTCTCTTGATAATTTAGAATCATCATCAGTAAGGTAAATTTTCTACATCTTTTGTATCCACGTATTGATAACAATAGCCCAAGTTTGATTATAATAGGCGGATTATTTTAAAGAAATTTTATATACAGGGTTTTGAGACTAACTGATAATGATAACGATAACCAATTGATAATTTTATCCGTGATTATAATATCCAGATTCCACTGTAATTTATGCTATTTTTTAAAAATTGTTGCCATATATAGAGGTTTTTTATGCAGGTGTATGTAAAACATAATAATAATAAAAACATTATATTTACAAAAATGGCGTTAGGTACTACATGAAATATCCAAATTTATTTTTATTAAAAGCACAATATATCTACATATTATCCATAAAGATACATAATTCAAGATTCAATAAACACATTTTTTGGAGGCACTTTATCTTATGTTATAGATAAATCCTTAAAAATATTATTGATAGTGGCTGATCTAAGTAAGAAGACCCAGGAAGCAAAGAATTAAAAGGCAATAATTTACAATTTTCCTATATTTTATAATTTTATCTTCATGGATGGATTTTTTCATGTTTAAAAAATGCTCTAAAATTTATACATAAAATAAAAAATCATCAGAAAAGAATCCTAAAAATTAAGAACACCTTTATGCATGTTTAAATATAATAAATTATTGATATTTATTTAATGTTCCAATAAAATTAAAATTAAGAAAACTTGTAAAAATATTGATTACAAAGAGTTTGGCGTATTTAACACAATATTGCATTTTGGGAATAATATCCTGTAAATCATTTACAATAAACTCTTGATCATCCGGCATCGCATTAACCGAGTTTGCGTAAGTAGGGGCAGTAATAACATTTCAAAAGGTTATTTAAAATGTAAAAATAATTTTCCACTTGACTACATAATATATATTAGACAATTAAATTGGTGAAGTTGATAATATATAACAGAAAATAAATCTGCCAAAATTGCAAACTTTTACTTTTTATTTACTTTTCATGCACGTGAGGAGTATTTTAAATAATTGAGTAAATATGTAAGAAAATTTTTGATTTTCATTTTAATTTATTTCCAATACAGCGATTATCTGGATTTTTTTAATACGAGTCTTATTTTTTTTTCTCTACCACATCGGATAATCAAGAATCTACTGAACTACCATGTACAAAAAACTCGTTAAATATAAATGGTTATATATATCAATCATTTTGTTCCTTTTTATTTTCTACACTGACCACAGTGCTGTAATTTATAATTCTAAAAATATAATAAATTAATTAAAAATTAAAAGAATTTAGAAATAAACTGGGGATGCTCACAAAAATTCTGATAAGAAGTAATAACGCAGTTAGGATTGTATGTACAAGATAACAATGTACAAAATAAATTCTTCAAAACACTTTAATATCAATTCTTAAAAACTCTAAACCAATTTAAGAAATAATAATTGGTTAATATTTGCTAATTGACAGTACATTAAATGCGCTACTTAATGCTATTTAATGGATGGTATTTTGTACTTTTTTTATACATATCTTTACACAACCAAAATTGTACATAAAATAAAGAAACTATTTTCTAGCCTCAATTTATTTTACTTTGGAATAGCATTATTTCGATTGATAATTATGTATTGCCCTTAAAAGGCAAAATGTAAAATAAATAAAAATAGAAAAAAATGTGTTCTACTCTCATTATTTATAATCTAGCTCTACAAACTATCTATAGAAACCGTGAATGTGATTTTATAAAAATCCTATTTATTATTATAGCATCAGAAATTACCTATTTAAAGCAATAGCAATATTTTATTATATTGAAATTAAAACAATAATGTGAAAACTCATACTGTATGAGCTATGTACGTGATAAGCTAAACCGTTATTTAACTGTGATTGTGAGATATGTGTTTTAATTGTAATGATAATAGGTAATTGATTATTCGTAATTCAGCAAGCTGATTAGAAACTAAGCCTCCATTAAATCTCAATTACCAATCATTGTTACAATTGAATACCAATCACATAATCACAGTCACAATAAAATCATCATTACTATGTATGTATGTATTTGAAATAAAGAATTTTTGAACTTCGATTCAAACCATGGGTTTATTCAATAAATTACGGATCTAAATTAATATTGCACATTAAAAACAACAGGCTTATTCTAGATTTCGCGCCAGAGAGGCACACCATCAAATTTTGCATTAAGTTGGATAGCAATCTCAGATTCCCTGCATCAACAATCTGTAATTTAATGCAAAACCCTGATCTTTTTTGCAATATAAATTTTTTTTATACAGTATATCTAAGTAATGCTGCTGATGACCAAAAAATCTACAAATCTATATCAACTCTACACGACTATCACCTTCTATAAACTGAACTTAATTCACTCCAACAATGATGTACATAAAACGATTTACATTTCAATTCAACTTATATATAACTCATATATTATAATCTAAATCAAAGTATGTACATTAAAATACTTTCTAATTATTAAAGACTTAGGAATAATCTTTCTCTCAAATTTAAGCATCATGTAAATGATATCACAAGACGAGCTTTGAAAGCCCTCAGTTTCGTTCTCGGACCGAAATAATTTCACAATTCGTCCGTACAACCTTTGAAATTCATTACTTATTAAAAATCTGTTCACCCAATTATGAAGTTGATAGCTACAAAATAGAAAAATTAAAAGTTTCTTAAATCTCTGACATATCGGGAAAACCTAGATGATTCTCTTGATACATATATGGCAACATACTCGAAAAACTTTGCAATAAAATGTAGACAATCTAATAACAGTTAAAAAATAGTTGACAATGAAATGATTATTAAGTAGAACATTCTTATTGTGCAGTTGTAATTATTCAGAACATATGACTGTGATGTTTTAAATACTAATTAAATGTATTAATTATAAAGATATGCATATAAAATCAAACAATGTAGATGGCTTTCAAATAATGGAACGATAGATGTATTAATTTGAAAAAGTGTAACATATAGGTTCGAAAATTTGTCATCAAAAATACTGTCACTGTAGCATAGTTGGTAATGCACCTTCCCCGGATTGGAAAAGAGATCCAGGTTCGAATACCGGTAGTGCAATAATATTTTTCGATAAAATTGATTTTATATGTATATCTTTATAATTAATACATTGAACTAGTATTTAAGACAATGAAATGGATTACCCCTCGATAAAATCATAAATGCACCTTAATACCGATCATTGATTTTTTTACGCCAAGATTTACACCACCATTATTTCTCTCCTCTGCCTAGGATGCCTAATTATTATAATGGATCTCATTCATCAATGCTAATCTCAATATATTCTTCATGACATGCTTAGTTTGAAACCAAGCAATGTACTTGGTTGATATCTGTCCGAGTCTCGCACATTCTTGCCATACAACTGATTTCGCACTAAAAAAACTCGTTGGGTATGCCGCGCATTGATGTGGATCAAGTGTTTCGGTATTGTTAACCTTGAAAACCATACTTTATGCTGCACTAATGATATTTGAGACACTTTTCTCGATTGTAACAATTCGTCTTCTTAACAATTTTAATGTTTTTTAATTGTTTTACCTCAACCTGGGCCCCTGCGCCAATGGCTTCATATTCGTTTTTCTTCACATTGTACTTTAATATATCTTTGTAGGACTATATGTTAAGGTCAACCAGCAAACTGTCATGTGTTTTAATAAAATAAAATTAAAAGCATATGATTGGTAAATAAATTAAAAAATATTGTGAAAAATGTGGGACGCAAACTCTAATCAGACATTCATAGTAATACTATCAATTAATTACATTAATAGATCTTCTTAGACATCCTCTTCAGTACTTTAGGGTTCTGGCATTACTTTCTTTCAAAACATCAGCCCTGATGATGGATCCTGCATTGGGATTCGAAACATCGGCCAAAAAGGTCAGATTATTTGATTTGACCATCACAAGTCTTCATAGTAGACTTTTTGTCACCACACTCACATTATATGTATACCTATCTAATCATCCTTTAATCCGTCATATAAATTGACCACCTAATTGAATCTTTCATTTATCTTTTATTATTTCAGTATCGACTTTACAATCATACTTAACATCTTTGTTTCTTACTAGATCATTCGCAATCTTTCCATAGTCGTTTTAACCCATTCAGGATTCAAAACTTTACATTATTTTATATAGAAAGCCCAATTCTGCTCTGAAACATCCGGTCACACAAACAAACCATACTTTTATTTGTAATATTTATTAAACTCTGTATTTCCGCTGCACTCGGTCTGATTTCATCATCCCTGTGCCATTTACACGTTTTACTGGGACACTTGCCAGTACAAAGTTCTGATAATGGACTACAAAACACCATTTGTTATTTATTGATAGAGTTAATACACAGTAACTTTTATAATTTCAACTGAAAGTCTTATCTTATGAGTCATCTTCAAATATTTATTGAGAAATGTAATGTCATTTAATTAATTATATATAATACAATATATTACAACCTAATGAGCCCTTGATTTGTGATTGTCCATTTAGAATTAAATAACAACAAAAATATTTGGAAGCAACTTGGACATACTTGTAATCTGAAAGACGGAACTATAAGAGGTGGCGATGTAATTCAATATTGGAGAGTGATACCTCCAACGATGATACATCACCTCAAAATATCTTAACCTTCATTTTGTTCAGCTCTTGATAATGCAAGGTTCCACAACCATTCCTAAATTAATTAATCACCATGCCAATTCTCTACGGGGTATGCAAAGAGTAGTGTCTTCCTCTTCTCCCTTACTCTTCGTCACACTCTTCTCCTCTGATACAAAACTCTCGTCTCATCCACATTAATGCATCAATTTTTAAGAATTCTAATATAACCATATTTTAATATCTCTCAGTCTCTCATGGACGTCCTCTATTTCCAGAGAGATTATACTTATATATAAAATTTATCATTTTATGATATTAATATTCATACACTCAACCGAAGAAATCAAACTTTTACAATATTCTTGGTAAAACTGATAAGTAATTAGTTTTGGAACACCAAATAATTTTTTATTTATTATTTACTTCGTTATATACACGCTCATCTCCAGCTTCGCGTAGCTACAGGCTGTTTAGTAATCGTCAACATAACATTCACATATCAGCAGATTTCAACCAAACACAAAATATGTGAGTACATTATACAGGCCTAGGCTAAACCCTATAGGTGGCTATGTTACAGCACTTACGTGGCCATGACCACTGTTTTTGGAATTGATAAAATATGACACAATTGTATTCAATGTTCCCTCTAAGACAGAATTATTAGTGTGCACTAAGAAAAGCGAGTTGAACAAAGTAAAAATTCTAATAAGCAGTCTTTTCAACACAAATTTTGAATGTTGAATTACATACTAATAATAATAATAATAATAGATAATTTTATTTGATAGATCGTAAGTTACAAATTTAATGGAATTTTACATATGTAACATACATTTATCAATTTATATCTTTTTTGAGGCGGAAAGACATCAATGTCATAAACCCATAAAAGATTTCAATATTTTGCGACAAACTTCAAGAGATTATACTTTCATCTGCATCTGCAATCGACAAATATCTCATCATAAAATTCACATGTTTCACAATGTTCACGCAAAAAAATATATACAATTTGACATTCCTAGGTATTATTTCATCATTGCACAATAAATATGGTTTATGTGATATTTTTTATGAAAATGTTTTAATTATGCCATTTCATTTGTTTTTTAGTATTCAAAACTTTGCATCTAAATATGTAACGGTAGTGCACATGCGTCATTTTAAATTCGTGTCAGTACCACGTCTGTGATCACATAACCCGTATTTTATACACATGATCACTGTTTTAGAGTTCATAACCAGTTGGTTTATTAATTAGTTGTAAATTATTTTGTTTTATTTAATAAAATTTATGTATTTTCACACTAATACATACAAAATTATACATAATAATTTTAAATACTTTATTACTTTTAATAATATTTTATTATTTTACCGTCATTATAGTTTTGCCTTATGAAATTACGTATTATATCACTGCGTACTTTAAATTTCAGTTTTCTTTCCAAGAAAGCATCAATGAGACGATAAAATGAGAAATATTGTAGTATAAATAAATTATTGCTATTGTTCGCTAACAAGTTGCACTTTTAAGTGTGTTCATATTTTTGAAAACTATTAACTGCACTGGAATTAGCAGGAATTGTATTTATAAATCGCACAAGAGAAATTATATGTTTAAGTAAAATACACAATTCTGTATCAGAGGTTATGGATGTTAGAGATGTAGAACCAGCCAATAATTGTGTTATATCCTATGAAATTTAAACAAGTGGCTAAATCTTCCGCCAATTGTAACGAGCTATTATTGCCAATCTCAAACAGAAAGATGATGTTGAATCGTCTTTCTTATCAACTCGATACTTGCTATCAGTATTCAATTAGTGATGCGCAAAAAACAATGTGTCAATTGTGAATATAAACATTTGTGGGAAGTGATTATATTTCACACATGTATAAAACTCGACTCAAAACAGTTGTACAATATAAAAATATATCCATTGCGATTATTTTTTTATTATGAAATATTATATACCAATTGAACATCTCTGAGACCAGGAAATAAAGTACAGGATCTGGTTATCACAGATAAGGCCTCTAAATTACTCTCCATTAGAGGATATTTACAAATTATAATGATATGACTTTGTATGTTCCCTCATTGCCTCTGTACAATAACCCACATTAAACATTCATAATACTATATATATATATATATATATATATATATATATATATATATATAGTGTATAAGAGCATATTTTTATGTTTTATAATTTGATAATTTGTAATTTCATAAAAATTTTTAATTGATATGAACATGATATGAAATTAAATAACATTAAAATAATCTTGAGAGTATTTTTTTATTATATCTATAAAGAATGATGAATCCACATACTTTCAATATCATAGAAGAATTTTACTTATTTTAGATTAGTAGTGAGGTAGAATGAATATTAAAGAAGTCGAGACTCAAATAAATATTTGCCAAAGAAAATATAATATTGAATCCTCTGGACACCACTACAGATAATATAAACTCGTATTTTAATATATTGACCACTCGACAGCTAGTATAAGTATTAAAAATTATTCATGTATCGAAATTTGTATACAGAATATGACGCATGTGCAAAAAAACAGTAAAATATATATTTTTATTAAAATAATATACCTACATATTTCCAAAAAATTATTCTAATATTGATTTATCATTTTTTTAAATGTGTACAATAGTTTTTCTTGAATATCTCAGAATGTGCTCAGAGTTACATAAACCATATTAAGTGCAACGACGAATTGTTATAAAAACATTCATTGTATATTTTTATTTATTGATCAGATTATAAATGATAGACATAGTGCACTCACAATATTTCTTGTATTTATAATCCCAGCCTGACTAGACTATTCCCATGCTGAAGAAAACATTTTACACATTTTGTATGAAGTCTAAAAAGACACATAAATTATAGCAGTAAAAATATGAATAAGCAGACTTTAACAATTTTGGATTTGAGTATACAAAATTGATTAAATTAGATTAATGTAATTTAAAACAATATGTACCTAGTCATTTAACAGTTATTTTCAGAAAATTACTGATTTCTCTATAAAAATGTTATATTGTATTGCAATTTGTATACAGGCAGTTCTCGATTTACGGACGAGTTCCGTTCCTTCATTATATGTTTTTCGTTCATTATATGTTTTTATATGTTATACGCTAAAACACCTAAATACGCAGTTTTAACGTATATGATGCAATTGTGTAAGTTAGCAGCAGTCATTTTTACATATGAAAGCATTGTACATATTAACCGTTTTAGTGCTAAGCAATTTTCGATACAAACGATCGCAGCGCTTTTGCGACGCGTACCATTCAAACGGTTAAACATTGAATGTGTATTATTATAAAGATACGCTACGAATGTAAAATAAATTGAAAAAATACTAAGAGAACACAAGATATGCAAAGTTAATTTTAATTCAAATTATATACATATTTACATACATATGTACCTATATATTTTATACATTCAACTTTTATTTGTTCAAATTTTCATCAGTATTCATTATTTTCACATGCGTGTCACTTTGTGTACTCGAGGTAAACGGTTGAACTTCAGATGAAACAGCTGCGGCTGATTCTTCCACTCTTTTAAAATATAACCTGATGGAAGACTAGCAGTTAGTTTCTTTTTTCATTAAAAATCTCATTATAACATGTCAGTGAATCATAAACGCCTCTTTTCACTTTCACAATTCTCTCCATATTTGAGTCCTGTTCTTCAAACATTGCCAATCCCTCAGAAATTAACTTAAAAGTTACAACCATTTTCTGCATTGTAAATGTTCTGGAATGTGAAGTTACAAGTTTTTCTTGTAGAGTAGCACCTCGATTATCCAGATGAAGGTAAGGAAAAATCCGGATAATCGAAAAAAATCATAATTGACAGTGAAAGAAATGTAATAATTTTTATTTGTCTAGATTTACATATAGCTCCAATATTAAATTATTTTTTATTAAGAAATTCAATTATCAATTTTCGCTTAAAGCTAGCTGTTCTTTTTGAAGCTGCTAAATTGCGAATACTTTTAAGACATATAAGTTGTCCTGAGTTACACTCTTCTTGGCTCTCAAGCCACTTCATGGCGATATCTAAACACTGAAAAGCTTCAGAATGTGTAGGACCAATATTTCTTACTTCGCAAATCTCTTCTTCGCCTTCTCGATCTTGTTCATCAGAGGCAGATATTTCTTTAATTATTTCCTCATCATTCAAAATTTGGAATTCAGGATCATTCGCATCCCAATTTAACCACTCGGTTACATCTTCTTTGTCACATTCACCACATATTGAATTTTGTGCTACTGCTTCCGCAATGTCTCCTATACCACTTTCTACTGTGTTACTGGAATTTACTAATAGTCTTTTCAAAATTTTGTTCCATGATTTTCTCAAAGTTGATACATCTATAGAATTCCAACTCTCTGCTGCCATGTAGCAACAATCTTTTAAATTTATTTTTTTATGGAAGCTGATAACTGTTTCTTCATTATTTTCGTCTGCTAACAATAATTGTCGAAGCATCTGTTTTCTATACAAGCGTTTTACTGTTTCTATCACACCCTGATCCATCGGTTGTATTACTGACGTGACATTTAGTGGAAGAAATTTTGCCGTAAACATTTCATCGACCTGGTTTAAACATTCTATAGATGGGTGGGACGGTACATTATCCAGTAATAACAATGTTTTTCCTCTAATATCTATGGAGTATTGATATTTTTTCACATCTGGAATGAATTGCTTTTTGTACCATCGTTTAAAAATTTCACCATTCATCCAGGCTTTTTTCTGATGGTCATATTTAACCGGAAGACTTCTGATATTTTTAAAGCATCTGGAGTTCTTCGATTTCCCAATGACAAGCAGTGGGAGTCTGTGTCTGCCTGCTGCATTGGCACACACGATAATGGTGACACATTCTTTACTAGTTTTGTACTCTGGTGCAGTATTTTCACGCCTTGATGCTAAAGATTTGTTGGGTAGTTTCTTCCAATTTAAGCCGGTCTCGTCAGAATTGTAAATAAATTCATCATCGAATCCTTTCTTCTTAACAAACACCTTCAATGTGTCAATGAAAGTGTTTGCTGAAGGTATATCATCAGAAAGCTTTTTCCCATATTTATATTTTTATTAAAATGTATTAAAAAGTATTGTATTTTAAACAATCCGGATAATCGAAAATCTGGATAATTGAGGACCGGATAATCGAGGTTCTACTGTACTTCTTCTGTGTTTAAATTTGCTTCAATTTCTATTAACCCATCAATTGTCAATTCCTTAGAATATAAGTCCAACAACTCTTTTACATCAGCCGAATCAAGTTCGAGTTCCATTTGATTACGCAGTTCAACAACTTTGTGTAAACAACAACTTTACGTAAATCTAAAAAATTGTGACATTCGTTATAGCGAATGTTCGTAAATCGAGAACTACCTGTACAAGCATAAATACTGATATCTGAGGGTGATAGCAGTAATACAAATATACAAAATAAACTTTTATTGTGTATGATATAATGACAACACTCCCACATTCTTCAAATAATATCAAACATTGATTAGCTCTCTGGCCTGGAGGTTGGGGGTTTGCGCCTCGTTCCAGGACACCAGCAAGTTAGTCCTATTTTCATAGCACAAGAGTTTAGCTTAGTTTTAAAATAGTCAGAATATTGATGTGACATATTGTTATGTTAAGATTTATTTCCCTCGTATGAAACACTAGCTTGCGCCTAAGTAGTTGTGTTACCACGGTGAGGTACAGCAAGCAGAGCGCGAACCACTTCCAATAGCAGAGGCGAATGGTTCAGGTGAGTATTCACAAATACGACAAAAACGCGCCAAACAACCGATATTAATGACAGATCAATTCTCTATCTGTTTTAGATCGGTTCAAACGGAAGAGGTGGCCCAATGCATCTGGCGCGTTGTGCGCATACCGGTCATGTAACAGTCAACGCACGTCGCGCGGTATCAGCAATGAACGTGTTAAGCAATTAACGACACTGCAGTATAAAGAGAGCACTATATCGTAATTTTATACCCAAAGAACAGATCTCGTAGAATTCAAATAATGTGAATATTTTCACTCACTAGGTTGGTGATTCTAATTGAAACCGATACAATTTAGTAATATCGAAGAATAATGCTAGGAATATAAAAAACACATATTCTAAATGTTCTCTGACTGTAAATAAAAAATGTGTGCCACAAAACAATATAAATTTCAATCAACAAAATTTATTTAAATAAATTAACTTATCTGCATATCAAATAATTTAAAATATATATGTATATTTATAATAAATACTTAAAAGGATCATTGTTTAAATGATCAGTATCATAATTACCCAAAACTAAATGTTCATTGTATCATATTTCTGTGTGAAAGGTAGGTCTTTCAATGCCTACAAGTTTGAAAACGTTTGGCAACACAACAAGCGTATTAAAACCGATCATAGCACAAGTAAAATATTTGTAACACAGTTCAACAATGATTTTATCTTTATTTTGCAAACTATTAGGTGAATTTCTGAGTTCATTTTTATCTTTACCTAATAAAGCACACACAAATGCGTAAGAAATAGATTTGGCAACAGCCCGCGTTGCAATCACTCCACAAAAGCCTAGAATGGTCCTCAGAATTGCCATTCCGAGCATGTCATACGAGGGCCAAATAATCTTATAAGGCGGGGCAAGATCACTGGGCTCCATGTGTCCAAGTTGGTAATTGATCCATGCACCAATGTGGATTCCTGCGCAGACGCTCACTACCATTGTGGTGTCTCCTCTGAAACATAATAAATCACATGAATATGCTTATCTTATATGTTTAAACAATCAGGTCATATACGTGAAACAAATACACTTATAAAGGTGTATTTTTATTTCAGATAAGATTAGAAATTAGTGTTTTACGAAACATTAAAAACAATAATGTTAACTATTTTATTTTAAATATTTTAAAAGCACAATTTTAATCAATCACAAATTTATTATTTATTAAACATTTGGGAAATAACTGTTTTAGTCGGTTAAGCAAACGGTTAAGATAACTAACATCAAACTTTGGCAGTAAAATGTAAAAGAACCTCAATAGTTATTAAGGGTATACTTTCATTTTTCCAGTTTTAAATTCGAGAAATTTTACACGAATTTGATATGCTTTCAAGATGACACTAATAGTTAAATTATTTTATGTATCAGATAAATAATTAATGGTGTTAATTGTTACATAAATCGTGCGAGAGAAGAAGATTTGAATAGAAAGAGATGGCAATAAAATTGTTGATTTTCTCGCATTCGATACAAGTTTTAAACATAACTCGTGTCAGGAGTATTTTTCACCTTTTTTCATATTGTTATATTGGAATCATATGGAATGAAACAAAAATGTGTGTTGTCAGTTAAATTAATCATTCGAAAATTAAATCATGTTTTATGTACCTAATTCATATGTATGAATATGTTTTGAAATCAGCCTAAGTACCTACATGTATTTGATGGTTGCTTAAATCAATGTTCTAAATTAAAAAATTTTATGACAGCTTCAATTTATTATTTTGTTTAATATTATCGATTTAAAACGCCCCATTGCCGTTTTGGTGATATGTCTGTTTCATAATTATATACTATTTATGAAACACATAGCTTTGTTTAAAATGCAACAATGTTATATATAAACAAAATATTTAATTCCGACTTATATAAATAATAACGTACATAAAATGATTACTTTGTTCAAGAAAACGTTGTTTTCCCTTAAAATCAGTTAAAAGAAGTCTAATTTATGAAATTTTCTACTAATGTTGTGAATAAGTTCAATATTAATTCATACCGTGGGTAAAATATGTGTGAAAACATATATTTTCGGTATTTTTTACGAGAGCATGGACTAGACGTCATTACAGCCGCTGTCGATTGGTGATCTGAAGCTAATAATGAATATAAAAAATATACATTATTAGGATCGATATAAATATTATTTAGTAAGATATTATTGCGTTTTTGATATCAAACTAGATTTTAAATAGTAGCTGAATATATTATTTTAAAACGTATGAATGCTCAAAGCATGTGAGTAAATAGAATATATTATTTTAAAATGTATATTTTCACTAAAACAAAATATTATAAAAACGTCGAAAATTGATAATGTATACTGCAAATTGAATGGTTTATAACTCTGTCAATTTTTAACATTTTGCTAATTTGGTTTCCAACGGATTTGTCTCCGTAATCTTGGCTTCATGATTATAAGAAAATATATTTCGTTTATGTATTAATTTAGCGTATTGACTCAATTTTGTACCATGCCTAAAATGCATCTAATGGTCGTGGTCTTTCTTATAATATTTGTATTGTCTTAATCACGGCAAATAACATTCAGTTTATTAGTTTTATGTAAAGGTCCAATCTAAGTACTAGTTGAAAAAAAAGTCTAATCTATTGAATAACTTCTGATATAAATGAATAATTAAAACCCACATTTTCGAACACATTACAGAGACAGAATAGCCAATTCTGTTACAGTACCTACAAGTCTCATACTCCATCTTGGGTGAAATCGGCGGACGCGCTGATGTTCTGTCGTGCACGTCAAAATATATATATAATTGAACAACAAAAAATACCATGCCGAGGGTCAGGTGTGTATATCTCGCACATTTAAAAATACTAAGCATAACTACAATTTCTTGAAAAAAATTATGTACCTTTTTATACAGTACTATCTATTTGTATTTCTAGAATATATTTTAAAAGGTATTTTTCATATTAATAATGATACCTGTGGCCAATGCAATACAGCTGCAAGTAATGCTGCCCAGGAATCCAGGGCTTCTTATTCTCAGCTTAATTCAAATATTCATTAGCAATTATTTGCCAAGTTTGTCCAAAAAATATAAACGCTCACCTAAAGGAATTATTTGACTTTGATAAGATCATAGTCTCCTGTGTTTTAAAATATTTTCAACAGCACACTGCGCGTATATACTTAATGATATCTTTTTATATGTGAATGTTTGCTATTTCCATTACTCGTAATGGCACCTTTGTGTTCTGTTCTCTGAGATTACAATACATATTACAAAATTAGAATTGTCACAACTCTTTTATTTCAATGAATACTAATATTGATAAGATGTATACTGGACTTGAATAAATTTCTACACAATCATTCAAAATCTTCTGACACATTTCTGCTTTCATCTTTCCTCTGCCTTTTTATGTTTCACTAAAATAATTGGTGTACTGAAAAATCCCCGGATTTTTATTTTAGCTACACGCTTACTAGTCAGATATGACTTGATATTTTAATAAATTTAGTCATTAAAGTCAGAAAATTTATCTTAAAGTTAAACTCCAAATTGGAAGGTCTGTAAAATTAGACAATGCAGTGTTACTAGCAAAAATCAAATCCAAAATTAACAATTCAAGAGTTTTCTAAAAAAACCGATTCTATAAAAGATCTATACATGTATAGATTGATCAAACATAAGAACACAATGCATCCTGCTTGATACTTTCGATGATGCCGAACCGTGAAGTAACCACCCTAGTAATTTAAATCACTTCATTACTAACATAATACTGAATTTTTAAGCAAATATGAAACTCACCTTGTAGGTGTCCATTTATCGCTGTTTGGATAATAAATAATTACCACTATGGATACAATAAGGATAGCAATGGGAGACCACCAATTAGTTAAAAGCACAATATCGAGAGCATCAACTAATGGGATCAGTGGAATCATCAGAGAAACAGCCAACAAAATACCAGCAGCAATGTCCTGAAAATGTAAAACAAAATAAAACATTTTATTTAAATGTGATTTTTCTTTTCTTTACGTGCATGAGTTAAAAATGCCAATAATTTTCATTTTGTACTATGAATTTTTCAACATTTCGAGTTGTCAGTTTGAGAAGGTATGTTCAACATGCACTAATCAATTATTACGTTACAGTAAAAATAATTATTATTTTATAAAATGATTTTTTAAGTAAAATGAATATTATTATATTAAAATTAATTGAAGTGTAATACAATAATAAAAAATCATCATCTACCATACACTCGCTATCGCTATGAATAAAAATAATTATTCATGAAAACAAATATTTCAAATTGTTACATAGGTGGCAACACCAGCTATCTCATTTTTCATCACTCTTTATGAGAGGAATAAAACTGTTTACTATGTTTGACTAATGCTACTTCCAGTACTTATTTCTTTAATGTGGCAACCCTTTAAAGTCCAATTTTACTGGCAAACTGTTAAATATCAAGGCTTTCCAAACATACACCCGCTCGTGAAGCCACCTCAATATCGCAAAAAATTTACATAGGCAGCGTTGCCACTTAGGTAACGAAATGTACCCTTAATCATTTGTAATTTGGGATGCATTTAAAAGAACTATAATATTATATGATGATATTAATGTTATGTTTTATATAGTAGTATTCTTTTGATAAAAACACAAAATATTTGGTTTACACCGGTATAGCCATAAAAAAGGGATTATACAATGTATAAAAACATAAATAAAACATAAGCAATGAGGCTCGCCCCCCATTATGCCGCGGTTCCTGTGGTGGCGCGAAGAGGAGGACGGAGTGCAGAGTAGGTGTGTGGAATATTAGAGGAGGAATGGACAGAAAGATGAATGAACTGTGTGATAGTATGTATGAAAAGAATCTGGATATATTGTGCATTAGTGAGAGCATGAAGAAAGGAAAAGGAGAGATGGAGCACAATGACACGCTGGTACTATGGTCTGGGGTCCTATGGTCTGGTAGAGGAGGACCGGGCGTGTCAGGGTGTTGCAGCGTTGCTCTCGAAAAGAATGATAGAATGTATGAGAGAATATGAACTTGTCAGTGCTAGGCTTATGTGGATCCGTTTTAAAATTGGACTTACGAGTGTATTTTTAGTCGTAGGTTATGCTCCCGTAAACTCAGAAAATGATGAAATGAAAGATGAATTTTGGACAAATGTAAGGGATGTAATGAATGTAAAACGGATTAATGAAAGAATTATTTTAGCAGGCGATTTGAATGGTTGGGTGGGGACTCGGAGGGATGGTTTCGAGTCAGCCATTGGAGTGTACGGTGACAAAAAGATGAATGGGAATGGAAAAAGTCTACTTGAGATATGCATGGAATGGAACCTTTTTATCTCAAAGACCTTTTTTGATCACAAAGAAATCCACCAGTACACATGGGAGAGAGGAAATGAAAGGTCGAGGATTGATTTTGTGGTGGTTGATTCTAGACTGAGATCCGCTACTGTTGATACTCGAGTGTTTCGGGGCGCCAAGATGGAAACTAACCATTTCCTTGTTGTTTCAAGAATAATTTTATTCCAAGGATGGCGGTCCATGAAAAAAACAGTATCGGCACCATCTAGAGTCAAAATTAAGAATCTGCAAAGGGATGATGTCAGAGAAAAATTTGAAAGGAAAGTGTATGAAAAACTGAGTGAACAAGGAGCGAGTGATCTGAATATAGACAATGCATGGGAATACATTAAGGTTACTTTATGCGAATCAGCGAAAAAAACCTGTGGGATAGCTATCCAAGAAAGGAAGAAAGGTGATGCATGGTGGGACGATGGCATAAAGGAACTTGTGAAAGAAAAGAACAATGCGTGGCGCTATCTGTTGACAGTAAATGGGGATGAATATACGAGAGCAAAAGTCCTGTACAATGTCTGTAAGGAAAAAGTTAAATCTGGTGTGAAAGAAAGGAAAGAGCGGCTGAAAAGAAAAGAAGCGGTGAAAATGACTGAGAATTTTCAGGATAATATAAAATTCTTCTGGAAGGCGGTCAAAAAATCTCGATCTGGTGCTGAAAGCAGTAGTATGAAAGCTATTAAGTCAGTAAATGGAGAGATGTTAACGAATGAGGATGAAATAAAAGATAGATGGATGAAATATTTCCAGGAAACGTATGAAAGTGTAGAGAATGCAAATGACGAAGCACCTGAGAGACTCTCCGGGGTAAGTATGAATGAGGAAAACGATATAAATGCAATAAGTATGGAAGAAATAAAGTGTGCAATAAAACATATGAAGAATGGTAAGGCTGTGGGGTATGATAACGTTGCTGCAGAGTATATCAAGGCTGGTGGACCATTAGTTATCTTGTGGCTTCATACGCTCTTCAATCAATGTTTGGAAGAGAACCACACCCTGTTAGATTGGAGGAGGGCTGTTATCATGCCTCTTTACAAAGGCAAAGGGTCGAAAATGGAATGTGGTAACTATAGGGCTATTAGTCTACTGAGCTCTGTAGGTAAACTGTATGGAAGAATTTTAATAGAAAGAGCAAGAATGGTGACGAAAGAAAAGGTATGGGACGTGCAAGGGGCATTTGTGGGTGGAAGAGGATGCATGGATCAGATCTTTTCTCTACGAGTGATGACGGAAAAGTTTTTGGCGAAAAACCTAAAACTTTTTTGTGCCTTCGTAGATCTACAGAAAGCATATGATAGAGTTATAAGAGAAAAGTTATATGGAAAGTACTCTCTGATTACGGGGTGAATAGTAAACTTATACGCGCAATCGCATCCCTATACGAAGGAAGTTCTGCATGTGTAAGAATCAATGGAGCACTCACACCATGGTTTGACATTACAAAGGGTGTCAAGCAGGGTTGTGTAATGTCTCCATGGCTGTTCAACTTGTATATGGATAAATGTGTGAAAGAACTAAAATGTATGAATGTAGGAGCAAAAATGGGCGATTTGATTGTATGCTGTTTATTGTACACCGATGATGCAGTACTAATGGCGAATAATGAACAAGAACTACAGAATCTGGTGAGTAGAATGTACAATGTATGCAAGGAAAGCGACCTCATGATGAATGTTAACAAGTCGAAAGTGATGGTATCCGAGAAGGAGGAAAGCAAGACACCATGCAAAATACTTGTAATGTTTGGAACAAGTAGATGAGTTTGTATATTTGGGAAGTATGTTTGATAGAAACGGAAAGGCTGAGAATGATATCGAAAGGAGGGTGACTGCAGGAAATAAAGTAAACGGTGCTTTGAATGGAATTATATCTAACAGGAATATGTCAACCGAGGCAAGACTAGCGGTGCACAATGGAATCCTGGTACCAACACTGATGTATGGAAGTGAGGCCTGGAGCTGGCAGAAAAGGAACGAAAGTAGACTGAATGCAGTGGAAATGAGATCACTTAGACGTATTTGTGGCAAATCTATTTATGACAGAGTAAAGAATGAAGAAATAAGAAAAGAATGTAAAGCTGATGTTAGTATAGTGAGTAAGATTAAGAAAGGATCACTTAGGTGGTTTGGTCATATGGAAAGGATGAATGAGGAGAGAATGGTAAGAAAGATATATGACGCAAGTGTTGATGGAACCAGAAATAGAGGACGTCCGCGGAAGACTTGGCTCGACCAGGTAAACCAGATAATGGAGGATGGTTCTGTTAGAAGCCTCAACAATCGGCGAGCTTGTATAACAAGATGTATGAATGTGGATGAGGCGAGAATTGTATGTCAGGACAGAAGAGTGTGGCGCTCTATCCTCTCTGCCTACCCCCACGGGGAAACGGCGTGATGGTAAGTAAGTAAGTAAGTAAAAACATAAATTTTTAAATAATGTAATATGTATAACCTTAGATGATTGAATGATTAGGACATCCACCTTTGTGCAGCAATTAAGGATTCAATCCTGCTAATGGTCATCTATTATCACTTTACATTCATCTCAAAATAAATGACAAATTTTGGAAATAAAGCTGTTTTACACTGATGTTAATAGAAAACAACATTTTTCAATTTCAAGAAAACATTGTGCATCATTTTGTTATGATGTTCTAGTTCAATATTACATATGTGTATGCCATTGGTGTATTTTAATACTACTTAATTATGACACAAACAAATTAAAAAATGGCAACATATTATATTTGAATCAATCATTTCAAACAAAAGCAGAAAATGAATCTGTCACGATAATTTTGAATCTGGATATTGTTAATCAACATGTTTTGATTGATCTCAAAACGTGTTCATATATGGAAAAAAAAAGTAATTTATGTGGAGACGCTAACACAATTTAAATAAAATTAACATAACATTGTTTTATAATTGAAGACATTGCGTAAATATTTTTAAATCAGTTTTCCCCTCGGAACACATCTACTCTTACACCAAAAAAACTATCCACTAAAATTAAAACACCATACATTAGCTACATGCAGTTAAATTAATAAATTATTTCTTTTTCAATTAATTAATTTGAATAATAACACATATTATTATTTGCATAATATTGTTATTTGATAAAGCTCGAGAAATATAGTATTTTCTGACAGCTTGCCTCGAATGTGAGAAAACCAGCCACTTTATTCTTGTCCCTCTCTATTAACATCTTTATCTCTAGCAACATTTATATAAAAATAATACACTTTAGGGTCATTCCATATGAAATGGTCCAGAAATTATATAAATACATTTACATTATATTATACATTTTTAATAATAATTCTAATATTTTTTGTGCGATCACCCTAACTTGTTGGTAGTTCAATATAACCATTATTTTTATTTTATTGTTTTTGATTTTAGCGTGGTGGCCATTTATGTTTTACGGGGCGTAGCATATTTAGCAATGTAAAGAGTTTGCGGAAATTGAAATACAAAGCGTCCCAAAAGTCTTTTTCATAATAAAAAATCTGCAATAAAATAACGAATGAGTTTAATAAATAAAAAAAATATTTTGCATTTAGGTAGAGTCCCTGGGAATTTATTTCTTAAAAATTATGTTTTCTAAATGTGATCCGTTATTTTGCTCGCATTCTTCCAAGTGGGAGGCAAAATTTCTGAAAACTGCTCGGCACATATTCTCCATGATCACTGCCATTTCTTCTCGCATATTTTCTTTTAATTGGTCCAGAAAGGAAGGATTGTTACTATGTACCTTTGATTTAAGGTAACCCCATAAAAAAGAAAAAATTCATTGGTATAATGTCAGGGGCTATGTGGAGGCCAGTTTATGTTACCTCGTTGGAACATAAAATTTCCAGGAAAAATTTGCCAAACGACTAGTAAGGACACGTTCCATTATGACTGAATTCCCAAGTACGCAGCGAGCAATTGGCATACCCCCCGCCCCTTTTCCGCTCGTTGCGTTGGTGCAGCAAATGAACCAAAATGAAAAATACTTTTGGGACACACTACCTCAGCTCCTATTTGTCCTATAAACATGGAGTTAAGAGCAATTTGTTTCGTATTAGTTTAATATCATTAAAGAAATTGTTTAATGTATACTAGGTATCACCTTATATGTTTTTGTATCTTTAAAATACCCAGTACATGTATCAAATATTCATTGGACTAATACAAATATAACATTTTTACGTGTGAAGTTTTTCTTGACATTTTGTGCTCGCAAGCAAACAAATTCCAATATTATCATATAGTACTGTTTTGGGCTGAAATTTCAGATTTGTATCTGGTCTCCAACCATAGATATTTAGCCTTGAAAGTGCAGTTTTTGTTTTGTTCTTCAGGAGTTTAAGTCTCAGGGTTTAAATTTTGTGAACACAAGTTCCACTTTTTTAAAACGAAAGCTAAGCTGAAATTTCACACTCAGAATGCATGCTGGTGAAAATGTGTAAAACCAATTTTGTAACCCATTTCTCTCAAATCGCTTTTAACTCCATGTCGATAGGATAAATAGGAGCTAAAATATTTTAGTTCCCGCAAACCCTTTACATTGCTAAACCCTTTACATATGCTACTCCTGTAAAGTAAATATGGACGCCACACAAAAACCAAAAGCAATAAAATTTTAATAATGGTAATTTTGAACTACCAACAAGTTAGGGTGATTGCACAAAAAATATGAGAATATTTAAAATGGTCAAGCAACCAATGTTAAACCATTTCATATGGAATGGCCCATTAGTATTTATTTGCTACTGTCAATAAGTTAACTGTTAGTGTTGTCTTAAGAGAGTATGACACACGCATAAAACATCTGAAACTGGAAAAGTAAAAGAAAACCCTTAAGGAATTTATGAGAAAGAAGTGCATTAATCTTTCCTCTCTGGTGATGTAAATTGAGTTGACATTGCCTTTAATTATGTGCATATCTCTGTAAATATACTAAATACAGAGTTCACATTTTAGGTATTCCTCCGTAATAGATTTATGTATAGGATAAAATAATTACAATATAAAAGTATTTACCATACGCAACAATAAAAAACATCTTCTTGAAGAACCTGACGTGATTTGTATGTGTACATGTGCGGGACGTGGGGTGTTGTCACTTATATATATGTAGCGATCGGAATTCATATCTACCGCCATCTCAGTCGGCACCGACGCTAGCGACAGTGCTGCCGGCTGCTGCTACAAGTCTGGCTCGATATTTCACCGCTAAGCAGTCTCTCCAGTTTCATCGTTTCACAATGGCGATCTTGCTGGCCCGCACGCGCCGAGCGAAACCGCCAACTCACTTCATTTCATTTCATAATACACATGCATCTTCTACATCTTCATTCATTCCTTGCATTTGATCTGTCTTCCTTGTTTTTATCATACTGTCATAATAAAGCTCAACACGCAAACAACATTTCTTTCATTTAACCACCGAACTAACCCCCAAATATATATCAACTATTATTTTAATGATTAATAATATAAGTAATAAATATAAAATATCCAAATTTATCTGACTTAAAAATCGCAAAAGTCTCCATGTACACTAAGTTTACCAGAGCGCGAGTCATTATTATAGCACTGTATGGAAAAGATTAACATGAAAAATTGACGCTAAGAAGACAAGTAAAGAAAAAAATATATAAATCAATCAAAAATTCAGATGAGAAAATAAAGTGAGTTATTGAACGAAATGAAGAGAAACTTACTAGAACACTGTGCATGCCCAAGTACACTCTACTGAGGCAAATAAGAAAGCACCAAATTACAGCAAAGGACAAGCCCCAAGGAAATGAATATTGATATCTATTCATAGTGTATAATAATACAGAAAATGGTATAGAGACTGCAACCATAGCATGGGTTGAGGGCATCCCATACTCTAATGCCCATTTTTTCTGAAGTTTTTGTACTGGTGGACCAGGCCTGGGCATCCTCAAAATATCTTTAAATCCTTGACCTAAAAAAATCATTTTAATTTACCTCTTTTTATATTATATACAATGATATCTTATTATATTTAATAACACATGACTCAGGATAAACTCTCATGATAAATTGTTTTTGTATTTCTCTGAATGCTCTTAAAAATAGATGAGTTTTTAATTTTAAGTTTTCCTGTTGAAAGTAATTCCAAGTAGATATACATAGCACCAAACCAAAAGGATTATTATTAAGGAAAAATTATTAAGGATAACGCATTCTTATTGGAAAGTTGTAATTATTCAGAACATAGGTCTGTGATATTTTAAATACTAAATAAATTAAATGTATTAATTATAAATATATATATATATAAAATTAATTTTATCGAAAAATATTGTTGTTGCTACCGGGATTCGAACCTGGATCTCTTCCAATTCGGGGAAACGTGCATTATTAGATGGCTTTCAAACAATGGAACGATAGGTGCATCAATTTGAAAACTGTAACATATAGGATCAAAAATTTGTCATCAATGCACTGTGTGCTGTAACATAATCGGTTAACATATGTGATTTATGCTTTATGTGATTTTTATCAACAATATAAATATCAAAAGAAAGAAAATATATAATTTCCAAATCTTGAAAGAGAAAAAAAAGACAACTTTTTCTTTCTCATATGGCATAAACAGATTTCTCAGCCGGGTCGAAATTTGCCTGAAATCATTCCAGGAAAGGCATAGACTGGACTTTTATTCGCAATACATTCAATTGCTCGAAAGATTCTGCGGACGCAAGGGTTACTTCTTCAGATCCCACTTGTGCAAATACCAAGTGCATTAGATTTGGCAGCATCGCTTACAATTTATGCTCTGGGCAATGGTTATGCAATTTATACTTATAATCTGGGAAAGTCTGATTGCTCTACTGCTGGATGCACCACAAGTAATTTGTTTATTATAAATTAAGCAAATTGGCTTCTCAACATATCCTACATGTTTCTAGAAAACTTTACGAGATTTAGTTTCCTAGATAGTTGATAATCCTCAATTTGATTTTAATCTTCTTGATGTCCTCCGCGTTTCCTGTATATGGGACTTCAATCCAAAAGCTAAGTATATAAGGTTCTCATAGAAACGAAGCTATTTTTACTATATTTAATGGAAAATATAGAGAAATATGGGATAATTACAGGGCTTACGACCTGTCTTCGGCTGGATTAAATGATCACCAGGGTGTCTCATAGCTAGTTGTCTAAACTTCAAGAATAGGTAAATCAAGTAATTTAGAATGAAAAATATTCTTGATAATTTGTCGATTTTACCCCTGCCTGGCGAATTATCAACTTTCTATTTTTTATTTTTCAAAATTTCAAAAAGGTTAAATATTATGTCATACATTCCATATATGAGAGTTCGATGACCTCAATATATACTGACTAAAAATGCCGAAATTGACATTTTTTTTAAAATTGTAACACGTAATGAAATCTTTGATCAAATAATCATTTTTTTATTGTAAACAAACGAGAGTTAAGTCAGTACCGCATTACCGCACACCGCAAACTAACATGAATTTGTATCTGAAAGAATCTTCCAGGTACAGGAAACTTTTACCACGGGCTGATATCGACAACATGGTAGTTTTTTTTATTTAAAAGTGCATCTTTTTGTTTTTTGAAATTAAATAAGTAGTTGTTGAAATTAAAATAATATTCACTTAATTTAAAAATTTTAATATCGGAAATCGAATTACACAAATGTGCGAAAACAGACTTTTTTCCAAAGTAAATACATTTTTAAAGTAAAAATCTTTATCCTTCGATTCAATGATACAGCATCTGAAAAATGAATTCTCTAAGTCTCAAGGATACTTTTGTGTTTAGACGTGATAAATAAAAATTTGTTAATATTTTTAACCCCCCATTACTTGCAATACGAGCATTTCTTTAACCTTAATATAAAATACAATATCTCATAATATTTTTTATTCATCAAAATATTTTTCATTCCACAGATATTTAAAAATATAAATAAAAATGTTTACAATACTTATCTATATACGTTGTAAAATATAAACATCCATCCAATATTACGTTCTGCCAAATAATTTTAATATGCGAAGTAAAAAGTGATCAAGACTGCTTATTGCCATCATGAATGGCGTCATGTTACTTACGATAAAGAACACCGTTACTAAGCGCAATGCAATTCGCGCTCACAATCAGATATTTAGCATGTGTATTTTAAAATGATTCTAAAAGATGAATGTGCATATGTTTCCCTGTATTTTAACATACATTTTAATAAACAGCATACAATGTTTTCTTATTTACAATAAATCGTATTTATGTTAAATATTATTACTTTTACGAATTGTAATAAACCATTTTTAATTTATTGTTTTAACATTTTAGTTCAGTTTTTAATTTTAATCTTATTTGCATTTTAATATAATTAACTTAAAATATAGAATTATTAATTCCATATAAAATTATATTTTTAATGATTTAATTTAAATGATGGTTTTATAATTATTTACACGCATAGATTGTGCGTAACTTTGTGTAAAAAATATTTACGTGAGATTTTTGTGTAAACATAATTTTTAATGCACATTGATGTGCATTAGTATTATATTCAGTAAAACATTTGTTTTTTCGAATGATAAATATTACAAGATTAGAAGTACAAACACACATACCGATCTATATTTTCGATTACTATGTAAGCTATTTACATTTTTTTGTTTTGCTTTCCATTGAATATTTTAATTCCTTTGTTTTTTTTAATTACTTTTGGTAATTTACAGTGCTTGCGTTTATTTAAAAATTCTTATGAACTTCATTTTAATATACATAAGCAATATTTAAGTAAAGTATGCTTGGTGGACGAGTGAGCAAACCACCGTTTTAAGTCAGCGGAAGTCAAGAGCTCGGTAAGCTATGTAAGTACCTATATATGTGCATATGTATTCATGAGGGCATACTTAGGTAAGGTAAATCAGCTAATCTAACATTTTAGTAAGAGTAATTTCTATAGTATTGTATTTTAAGTGTTTTATTAATTAATTAATCAGCAAATCAATTTATAAAATTTGTTATAAATTACTTTAATGGCAGTCCAATGTTTTACAAAAGGTAAGTAAGAAATATTGAGAAAAAAATGCTATCTTTGAAGTCGCATAACTCGTTAACTGTAAACATTTTACCAAAGTGTAAACATTTTCTGTTCAAAATTGAATGAAGAAGACTCCCCCGAAGTTTTTGCTACTAGCTATGAGACACCGGTATACACATATATATAACCTTCACCAATTCTCACCTCTCAATCTCCACATTTTTCAAATTTTGAAAGTTGTATATATGTTAGTACGTGGGCTCGCTTCAAATACTCTACACCATCGCCATCTATGGACCAAATTTGGTAATTATTTTTTCTTGAAACAGCATATATATCAACTCAATGATAATTAAATATAATAAAAATAGCTTTGTCTCTATGAGATATCTGATACTTATTTAATAATGGTGCCTTTGTAGGTAAGAATCCAGTAATTGTGTGTTCTTAGACATATTCAAATATTGCTATTTAAGGTTCTGTTCATGTTTAATTATCTTCCCTCTAAATCATACGCTAAGATTTAAATTAACCTCTGTGATATCCGAATTAAACACTGTCAAAATGCATTAAATATTAAGATAAGAATCATAATACTTGAAAATAATATTTACAAAATGTCATATTATTCCAACCTCGAGGCACAGTTGCCATTTGTAGAAATTTTATGAAATCATTTATTTAATCAGTAAAATACACACAAAAATTTCTTAGAAAATAAGATACACAAATATTTTTTTTTATATATTGAAAGCTATTAAGATAATACATATACATATTACTTCCAAGAATGATTATTTATTACCGAGAAATATGATAGTGGATTATGATTCTACTTGAAATTAAGGATTATGCAAATTAAGGATTACAAGAGTGGTATAAAAAGTTATATACACAGCAGTGAAATAAAATATTTATATAAGTTACCCAAATATTGTAAACCATTTCTAACTTTGAAACCCTAATTGTGTGTGTGTGTACGAATGAGATGTTGATCTCTCATGAGACAAGAGTTTAATTTTAGCTAGTGAAAAAAAAATGCAACAATCATTAGCACTGCTAAATAAAGTTTTGAGAATAATATTGAGAAAAAAGTAAGTACCTATACATGAATCAATACAATGCTGAAAGATCTTAGTATGATAACCTTTTAAACAGAAAACATATTTTAATGTTATGGTGTTCATTTTTAAAATCCTCACTAAACAAATATTGGCAGAATTTATAAGAAAAATTAAGGTAAATCAGCATTAGCACGAGCATCATACAAAAGGAAAAGATAGAATGGACTTCATTAACAAAAAAAATTATATTTACGTAATTAATGTTTAAAATCCCTTGTTATCCGTACTTATATAATTAAGGAAAACACATTCTTATTGTGAAGTTGTAATTATTCAGAATATAGGTCTGTGATATTTTAAATACTAAATTAATGTATTAATTATAAATATATACATATAAAATCAATTTTGTCGAAAAATATTGTTTTTGCGTCACCGGGATTCGAACCTGGATCTTCATTTCCAATCCGGGGAAGTACACTACCAATTGTATTATTTTATTTATTATTTGTAGTTGTCAAGAAAAATACTGGCGTTATAACACAATTGGTAGTGTACTTCCCCAGATTGAAAATGAAGATCCAGGTTCGAATCCCGGTGATGCAAAACAATATTTTTCGACAAAATTGATTTTATATGTATATATTTATAATTAATACATTCATTTAGTATTTAAAATATCACAGACCTATGTTCTGAATAATTACAACTTCACAATAAGAATGTGTTTTCCTTAATAATGTATGTTGTATCAATGTGTCCAAAATTTAATAAAAATGAATTGATAATTCTGGCGTCTGTAGTCGGTTTACTCAAAGGTATTTGAGATTCTGTAAAAATAATGTAGATGGCTTTCAAATAGTGGAATGACAGATGTATTAATTTGAAAAAGTGTAACATATAGGTTCGAAAATATGTCATGAAAAATACTGGCGCTATAACACAGTTGGTAATGTAATTCCCCGGATTGGAAATAGAGATCCAGGTTCGAATCTCGGTAGCGCAAAAACAATATTTTTCGACAAAATTGATTTTATATATATGTATTTATAATTAATATATTAATTTAGTACTTATATAAGTACAATCCATTGGTTTTTCATCAGTGAGGAAAGAAGCAATGGTAGCCTTTTTTTTTTAAATATCCAATTTTAGTTATTTGTTCTCTTCTTTCCCTGTATATTTCTTTGTAGCAAGCAAGGTTTTCCTGAATATGGCAGTTTGCATTCCTTGATCAATTTGGAGGAACACTGCATCCATTTCTTTCAATACAAATTGTTTGTTCAACCCTTTGATTTTTGATATATAACAATTCTTCATTTGTAAGTTCTTTCAAATCATTTTCTTTAAGTTGGTTTATGTCTTTGTGATCAAAATTAATTTAAAGTTTCTGGCCAAACTCTACAATGAGATTTGTAATGTGTTCAATATTTTTTTTTTTTTCAAATGGTAACTGAGTTATATTTTCATTTAGTAGTTTTTTCCATATTCCATTCATGCATGATGATGTGACCTATTGCCACCCCTTTCCTATATTTTTAATTGCGAGAAGAATATTAAAACTCTTCCAAAATTCTTTAAACGTTTTTCCCTCGTCAAACGCTATTATTTCTTGGGCAAATGTATTTTTTAAATAATAAGCTTTAAATGTGGCAATAGCTCCCTGGTCCAGGGTTTGCAAAATACTGGTAGAATTAAAAGTATATTAAATGGAATTCCTTTCTGATTACAATATTGTTTTATTTCTGGACTAAACAAATTTAAAAACCCGTCTTCAAAAATAAATTGTGTCATCCACCCTTTCTTGTTTGAGCGGTAATATAGTGGTAGGTAACATCAATATTGATTCCTTTTAATGCTCTCAGCTTTATAGAGTGATTAATCATTAATGGTTTTAATTTATAACCAGCAATACTGCCACCCAATAAAAGGGTGATACGATCCTTAAATGTCTTAAATCCTAGCAGACTTTTTTCTTCCTTATTAATGTAGGTATGCTGAGGCATTTTCTTCCAATAGAGTGCGGTTTCATCAACATTGAAAATTTGTTCCAAGATGTATTCTTCTTTCCTAATCAATGTGTCAAATGTTTGGATAAAATCTTCAGCAACCTTGTAATCGGAACTAGCTGCTTCTCCATTTATTTTCATATTTTGATAATTCGCCCATTTTTTGAATCTCACAAACCAATCATTGCTGGCAGTAAATGTTTGCTCGTAGTTGTTATTTTCCTTTAGCTTCGGGTTTTCAAAATGGCTCCGCGCTTTTGTCTTTATGGTTATGAGGCTAAAAGGGATTAGTTTTTTCATCAAATATTCCATCAAAATCACCAATAGTTTTTCCATTTAGTAGATGGGTCTAAGTCTTTTCTTATTATTATAGATTTTGTAGATGTTGTTCCTTTAACAGCTTCGCTGATTCATACTTTATTCTTCAAAATTATACAGATCGTTGAATGTGATAATTGTAGATCGCGAGCTATGTTCTTCACTTTTCTACCGCTCTCATATTGTTTAATTATTTAAAGTTTCATTCCTAACTCTATTGTACTTCTCCTTTTTTTATCACATCTACTCTGTTTACCAGTCATTATGGGCACGATTTGTTAATTATTCACTTCAGAAATTAAATATGTATATTATGTCTTATTATATGTATAAATAAATGTCCAAGTTCAAAAATGCTGTGTTAACTGAATTGGAATTTAAAAACAATAAAAAGAAGTGAGAAACAAATGATATTCTTTGCGCACATCCCGCAACTAACCGACCGACAGGAAGTATGTATTGCATCATTATTGTGCCATCTTTCTTACGCATGCATCAACCATCAACAATGGTGCCCTGTGACGCAATGTAAAATTTAAAAATAAATGGGTTTTTCTTTCGGTCATAAGTGCGAATTGTCGTAAGTCGAACCATCGTAAGTCGAGGACTACCTGTACTTAAGTATACACTAGATTAAGAATTAATACATAATACCTTATAAGGGATTAATAATGAACAACTGTTAAAATACAAAAAAAAAAATTTAAAAACACTAATCATTTCCCTAAAACTTCACCTCTGCTATCCTATAACTCAATGTGTGTGCAGTACAAAGTTTAGTTTAGTGAAAAATTAAAATAATCATGTTGCACCACAGAGTAAATGCCATGTCAATTAATGATATTATTATACATTACTGAGATACTTGTACCAAAGCAGGCATTTTACATTTTTCCCAGACTTTTTTACGTGTGTGATATTTATTGATTTAAATATTTTTTAAAATACATATGTTTAAAGTTTAACAAGTATTGAATTAAGAAAAATAGTACTTAATTACACCAATTACACCAATAACTAATAGGATCAATGAGTTAGTAGCAATTGTTCTTTATAAAATTGTATGATGTATCAAAGAGAGAGAAAAGGGACTTACCGATATACATTACAATAGACCATACCAAAACAACTCTCCTTCCAACTGCACCGTCTATATTCCAGAACCAAAAAGGTATAAAAGAGGCGTAAAATATTTCGTCTCCCAAAGACGTGCAAAGGAGAAATAAATAGTACCATAATTTATTAGTGACAATGCAAGGAACGTCATCTGCATCAGAATCAGCGGAAAATTCATTCTCACTGTTCAAATTAGAATTCTCCGGTGAAAACTGAGAGGATTTATAGTTTTTTTTACTAATTTGCTTGAAGCCATTCTCATTTTTCTTCTGGCCGAGTGTTTCAGAGGATTCATTGGGCCAACTATTTGTTTTTTTTCTATCATGGCTCAAAGTTTCTTTGGCCCCATAACGCACACCAAAGAAGTCTTGAACTTTTATGACTAAAATAGGATCACCCAAATATTCAATCGCCGATGTTAACATTTTGACAGCTTGCTATAATGTTTCTAGTAACACACTACACTATACGCACGAAGCACGACATCCAATAAAGCAACACGAATAGTACGGAGTATGAACGCGTACGAAGAACAAAATCCAATTCAAATATCAGTATGAAAATCTGACATGTCATAGATATCGGAAGATATACGATTCTTTATTTTTTACGGTCGATAAATGAGAACTCTTATTTATGTACCTATATCTTCAACAAAGATCTTCAACGAGCAAATACAATTGAAAACAAATTGTTGTGTCAAATTTTATACAGATTATAATTTTGTCAATTCCGTCATGGCTAGAAATAATTGTTGCCGAATTTTACAACATTCGACAATTTTTTTTTTTTTACAACATTTTACAACAACAACCTCTAAGTGTCCCATGTCCCACGCATGTCATGCAAGATCACAATTAGTATCGAATTATTATTTGATACTGAATGGTGTTGACTATATCTTTAATATGTTTGGTAATGAGTTATCAATGATAAATAAACTTGACTGATATATGATAACAGTTGCTTCACGATCAATGATTGCAACTCAGTTAACTGATTTGGTAATTTTAATTATAGATCACTAGAAGAGTTTCTATTGAGAATACTGACAGGAAGCACCATTTTTAAAATACCCTCAGTACCGTTTTTAATACCCACTTTCCTTTAGATCTTGGCCCGAGGAAATTTAATCCCTAGATATAAAAATGAATTCTCGTACTTTATGAATCCGTTGGTCACACGTAATATTCAGTTACCTATTCCTTCCTTTGTCCTTTACAATCGCCATAATAGTTCATAGTTTACAGTCACGCACATTGTTCAGATCAGAGTTAAGCGTAGTGTGGAGTTCCGATTAAGCTTCAGTTAAATAGCCAATATGATCACAACATAACATATTTGTTCTCAACACAGTATGAAATTAAATTAGATAAAAACGTTTGAATTGACTTATGTAATAAAAATTGGAATAGAAATATAAATCGTAATTAAATCATTACTGTAGATTTGTAAATCTCAGAAATAATTAATTAGTACAGAATTTAAGAATCCAATGGCAGCAAAACATTAAAATGTAAATAAATTATGTAAATCGAAAAATAATTTACAAAATAAATTATCTAAATCATTGTGTAGTGTTTTTATTTAATACAAAAAAATAAATAATTAAGATCTAGACCTGCAAAATCTCTTGCAAAACATTTGGCTAGAGGTTGAAATTATAATATTTCACATTCACATTATGACGAAATCGACAAATGAAAAAAAAGGGATTTTATAAATTGTATTGTATAACCATTAATTTAATATTTATGTTATAAGAATAATCACACAATCTTATTACAGCTTCAATATAGATTCCTTCAATGAAAAATAAATGCGTTCTTATACATTTTTTTCAGTTATATCCATTATATAAAAGATTCCGACCTAATAAAGAAACAAGACATTTTCCTTCAAATTTATTTATATTTTTCTACATAGTTTCCTTGTAAGTTTATACACTTCTCCCAGCGATGCTTCCATCCCTCTAACTCGTCCGAATAGTATTTGGAGTCTTTCTCTGCACAGGTGATGACCTCCTTATTTGACGAAAATATATGTCCTCCGAGCGCAACTTTTAGCTTAGGGAACAAAAAAAAGTCGCTTGGGGCTAAATTTGGTGAGTAAGGAGGAAGGTCAAGCAGTTCAAACCGTAATTCGTAGATTCGTGTAAGACGGCGTATTGTCTTGGTGAAATAATTTTTTTTTCCGCAATTCCTGCCTACAGCCTGTCAAGCAATGATGCATAGTATGCTCCTGTAATGGTTTTTCTTTTTTCAAGATAATCGATTAAGATAACTCCATGGCTATCCCAGAAAACAGTCGCCATTACCTTTCCAGTCGAAGGAACAGCCTTTGCCTTTTTTGGAGCCAATTCTCTCTTCGCAGTCCACTGTTTTGACTGTGTTTTTGTTTCTGGAGTATAATGGTATATCCAAGTTTCATTTACAGTAATTAATCAGCGCCAAAACTTTAATTTATTGCGCCAACAGAGCGTTAAATTGTCATTCGAACACGTTTTTCGTCCGGAGTGAGCAAATGCGGCACCCAACGTGCGGCCAGCTTTTTCATACATATATCTTGATTCAATATGCGACAAACATGTTCTTTGAACTTGTTCATAGCTTCTACTATCTCTCTAGCCTTAATTTGACGGTCGTCCATACAACATTTGGTGAACTTGAACGATGTTATCGTCAGTTACCAAACGTTCATCGTCACCCAAGCTAGTACGGCCACATTTAAATTCAGCTGCCCAAAATTTTACCGTGGTAAATGATGGTGAGGAGTCCCCGTACACAGCATCCAACTCGTCTTTAATTTGTGTAGGCGTATTGCCTTTCAAAAACAAATACTAAATGAAAGCTCGATATTCGATTTTTTATATTTTCACAAAAACACTCACATCGACTCACTTAAATGATTGTTACTAAGTGTCCAAAATGGCTGAAATTTTGGTGAGTATTTATCAAAGCATGTGCAAACATGTTCCTCAACTTTTGTTGAGTGCTGCCATCTTTATGTTGAGGTCGGAAATTTTTCAGACATCTCTCGATACGGCTATATACAATTGATTAAAGTCGGAAAAGGTTATACAATTTTGCAAATAAATTTGTTTGCAATGATATCTTACATACATAATTTCAATCAGTTTATCCGTGCCACATAGCAACATAAAATAAATTAACAATATCTGGTATCAATTTTATCACGTGAATGTATTAAAGTATGCGATGTCACGTCAAACAAAATAAATTATATGATTATAGCCTTTTCGTTAATTTATTATAATAAATTATGAAATTAATAATTTAACATTATTATTGAAGAGTTAGTTAAAAAAAATACATGAATACTGAGAAAGAGAAACATCTATATATCGAAACGTATATAGTTAACACTCTGACGCAAACCCGGACTTTCTCTTGCTGGAGGAATGAGTTACTTTTAGTTTAGTAAAATTATGAATCATCGGCTCGTTTTATATGTAGACATTTTGTTTTCTTCATGTTATTTATGAATCTATCAAGTAACCATTTTATGAATTCATTTAAATCCCTGTGTAAATGTAACATATTTATATATTTTAAAAACATTATGTTTATATTCTAAATAAAATATTCAAATGAGCTTAAAATTAAACAAAATACACATATTTTTTTGTGGCTTGAGAGACGAGATAAAAATTTCGTGTACAGAGAGGAAAAATGTTTAAGTTATTGAAATAGTTATAATATTCAATTGTCGTAAACAATCACTCAATAATTATAACAAATACAGTAAAGGTAGATATTCGTTTCGTAGAGAAAAAATATTAAAACTATAAAATATTACACATAAAAACGTGAAATAATTGCTAATAATATACCTTATTTTAATAATTTTTAAGCACTACATTTCTGCGTCTCGTAGTTCGGACTCCACTCTGTGGCATAAAATAGTTCTTACCTATAACTTGATGTTGGCTATCATGTGCGTAGTTCTCTTTTTGTCCACTGTCATATATTCTTATGGTTGGCAATATTGAAGCGTCGTAAAATGTTCTACCAATGAAATTACGGTAAAAATCCCTGTCTTCTTCAACAAAAGTTTGAAATCAAGTCGGGGTGGGGTATCCGCCATATTGAGCCGTGTGCGCGCTTTAGCCGAGTGAGTCTGTTCTTGTTTTAAAAGTGTAGTGTGTTCTTTTTTATATTGTTTTGTGTTTCTATCTTGGATTATATTAATACAAAGGTAAAGAGAATAATTTAATTTATTTTTCTGCTCTAATTTGTTATAAATCATTATTTAAATAGTTTTAAGCTTGGCATATCACATCGGAAGCCGGCTTTATATTTATTTGTTTTTGTAATATTTTTTGGGGATGCTTGTTCGAACTAAATCTATAAACATGCATTTTCAAATCAAGTTTTATTTTATGTTATGTCAATATTCTAAATATATTATTTCTCTCACAAAACGTCATTTCGAGCTTTGAAATACACACGTTTTTTGTCGGTAGATCATAAATAATATTACATACCATGTTTGATGAATTTATAACGTAGTAACGCGAATTATTTTTAATTTAAGATTCAACATGCATTCGTAATTTTCTTAACTGACACCTCTATAATACATCGAAGAGTCAATCGCAAGTTCATAAATTCGTATTTTTCGCCGTAAAAGCGGTTAAGCTCCTCTACTCGCCGTAGTTTTTTTTATGCATTTATTGTCAAATTCTGAAATAAATATTTATTAATTTGTTTGTGATTTTTTTTTTCATGTTGTCTAAAACCGATAACATCTATATAAATACATGTGCAAAAATAGAAGCCATGAAAAAATTATAACGAACATTATATTCGCATGCGTAAAACGTTGATTGTGCGAAAATCAAACGTTATAATTTTATTCGCTCGACCGGTTCGTCGACGATAATAATAAGAAATGTTTATTATTTTGAGTTGACGATTTCAATGCCTAAAGAGGTTAAATTTCTGGAATATTCTTATGTACTGTACTGTATGTGGTTAGCTATACATATATGAGTAGTTTCCTCTTCGTATGACAATGCACGTTTATGCATACAAATCACGATACACAGTGCATAGAAGGCGCTAGGAGTGTGTTTTACATAAGCAATTGGACGGGGGTCGTACCAAAGAATACTGGTGCGGCTACTAATAACGAAAATGTTTATCAATATGTATTGTTAAGTATACAAAATGCTTGACATTCCACCGCGGGGCGCCCGCTCACCTCTCACCGTCTCGTGTGGAGTCGTTTGAATTTGTATGGCCCGGGGCGGGTAGCGAGTAGCGAGACGCCTGTTAGACGATTTTTTGCGAGGGTTTCGGATTATTGGCCCGGATGCATCCATTTATTTTGGATTGCTTCCTTTGAGTAGGGTTAAATTGTGTGTTTCGTCGAATGGACACAATTGAAGATTTTTCGTCGGTTTGCACAACATATCCAGAGTTTACAAAAGATTGTCAGGTCATTAAAACATGATTTGTAATATACTATAATCGGTCATTGTAAGTTAAACGAAAGTTAGAATATTACTTTCCCTTCTGCAGTTGATAAATTTAACATTAAAAAAACTACAAATTTGTTTTACACAGAAATTTCTTTGCATTTTATAAGGAAATTGAATATAAGCTTGTGCATAAGATTACTTGTTTTACGAGTGTATTGGTTTCACTGTTACCAAATTCAGGACTTCAAAACGTGTTTGCTTGTTAAGGTGCAACGTTAAGTTGACAAATGTGAATTCATATTACTATTATCATCGTCGGATAAATTAGAAAAATAAAGCCATTGTCAAAACTGATAAACAATTCGTTTTTTTTTGCCTCGTTTAATTCTCAACGCGGTTAATGCGACGAGGGTCTACTGCATGTGGCATTTGCGTGTTTTGAACTCTGCCGCCAGAATGTCGGTGCAACATAATAATTGGTGTAATCGACCTTCGCTGACAATTTGAACACGCAAGTTTAGACCTGGAAAATAATACAAACTAGTTCCTACACAGATTTTTTTTACGAATATTTAGATTTCAAATTGATTCATTAATCATATTTTGTTTATAACCTAACTATTATAACTATGAGACATGCGGTACTTGGACATGACGTCCTTTGGTCAATCCATATGTTTGCATGTAATGTATAATCAAAGGCGTGAGTAGGTATAGATTTAGGTTATGCTGTTACCGATGATATTATACAATCATATATAATATATGTACTACAATATATGTTGTATATGGGATTATGAATTTTCGTTTAACCCAACGTCTTAATAAAAATAGAATCACTGCGACAAGATTAATATTTTTTTTTTGTTTCATTTTTAACAATGATTTTGTGATACAGCACTTGCATTTAATCATTCACGAAATATATTAGGCGAGAATTAGTGAACATATTTCGATCATGTAATTGTCGGACTTCAGATACGTTTCATGCGAATTTTAAAACTACAAAAATGATCTTGTCACTTATCAGAAGCCTCTTCTCGCGATTTGTTTTTTAATCTGTTAAAAGTTAAAAAATAATGCCACTAAAAGAGAAGTTGCCTGAAATAAAATTTCTGCGATGGTATTAATATTGGCATTTGAAACTCAAAAATGATACGTTCTGTCGATTTCACTACGATTCTATCATTAAAAATATCATTGACAGCCGTTTTGGCATCGTATAGTTGTGTATCAATTAAAAATCAGGACCTTTTAAGTAGATTTTAATAGAAATATTACCTATTGCAGAGTATCTCATGGTGTAATTTCTATAACCGACTATACCCCCTCCTAAATTCCTACAGTTTATTATCCCTACAAAACAAATTACTCTTGTACAGAGCAATCATCCGTCACAGAGACTCAAACACACCCTCACTCAAACGACACATACACGATTTATCGTCTAAATTTTATTCTAAATTAATTTCCATCCTAAACCCTCCCATAAACTCTCTCGGCTTGTATGATCCCTCATCCGATCCCCATCATTTTCGTCCCATTTCACTTATTTACCCTGTTCTTGACCCTATTGAACAAAATTTATAAAAATATTTTATAATAACTCACTAAAAATATTCTATAAAAACTTTCACTAAAAATATAAAAATGTATAAAAAATTCAACAAAATCAAAAAAAAAAGTATTATGTAAAAAACTTGACAATTATATGCAAAGTTAAAATGACCTGATATTGAAAAAAAAAACAATTTCACCGTGTTTCCATAGGGTTCCTCGACAAATCTTACGCTATTTCTGTTACCTCATATGTCGGAGACGAGAGAGCTCAGCCCTTATCCCTCTCCCCTTTAACAGTCGAATCAGAAAGACAGGCGTAATTTTTGTAAATTTTCAATTCTTTAATAACTAGGAAACCTTGAAACCACCTTTCGTTATAATTAATATTTTTCTAACTTAACTAAGTTGTGAGAAAAGCTTGCGCTGTGGAAACTATCTTCGTGGTCTCCCGGGAAAAGACTCAAACCCCTGACCAACTTGCTCACTAGTCGTGTGTTTTATCGCTAGACCAAACAAGCACGACAACTGCATTATGTGATGCATATGTGCGATATTATGTTTATGTACATATATATATAAAATCATGCTGGTGTGCGAAGTATGTGACAAAACTAGGTTAATTTTTTTCTACAAAGATACCATTTAAAATAATAATTTTTGTGGAATTTGTGGCCTGCCCCCACGTTGATATCCACGTCGTGATATTATGGCTATTATTATTTTCAATTTTAGTTCATTCAAACCTTATAAATTTTCATTTTTACTAGAAACCTATTATGATAGTAGTAATAAGGTCGTCGTGTGTTAATTTCGATAAAAATGGCCACTTTAGCACAGTGAGTCGTTTGTCACGATAGATATCCCCGACTCAAACATGGTGACGTTCTGGGTCACAATCATCAAAGAACATTCCACAATTTTATTTTATCACCCGGTACACAATCCGTGATTCACAATGCGCGTCAATAAGGTGGAATGTGTCGTTATGATGAGTAATGTTCCTCAAACAAAATCATGTTATCATTATGTACATTCCGTGCGTTTGAATCACCGCACCAATAATATTCATCGTGATGCGGCACGTTTTGGTTTACCTATCGATCTTTACAACGTTTCTTTGATACTACTGTACTCTTTACTAAGAAATAAAATAATTTCTGTCATGCGAGTAATAATATTGTAGGACTCGACGAGACGCATTCCTCAAAACAAATTAGGTTTAGTCAAGTTTCCGATGTTAGTCCAAATATATTTGAGCGGTCAGTTTCAATCGGCAAGTCGCCAATTGATTTTAATTAGTATATTGTACAGTAAGAAGTGGAATGTAGCCCGCAGGCATCTGGAGTAGTCAGTGGTCATTACGTTAACTGGTGACATTTGCGCTTGCAAATGAATTGCTAGATTAGAAATTATTGCGCCCGGTCTATTAATGCAACATGGTAATGAATGTTAACAAATCGGAACTGATGGTGTTCGAAAGATTGACAGAAAGTAATGCCCACCTACAAAATGTAGATATATAATAATCAATGATCTCGTATGTGTGTGTGTGTGTGTAAATATGTCGTACTGGAAGTAATCAACTTTAATAACATGCATGACGACTATAAATATATATTTGAGTAATGTCTGCATTGTAATGGGACCGAAGAATAGTATTATACTTATCTCTAACAACTACATAATATCCTCAAACGGTTTAGAGAATACCGTCTCGATGTCCCAAGGTCCAGACCCGCCAAGCAATCAGGAGATCATTCTCTATCGCCCCAGCTATTTTCCATAATGCGTAAGATGAATGGAAATTTATGTTACATAGGTCTTAACCAGTTACCCGCCTGGAACATGCGTTTTTAATGTTTCCCAAGACCACCACAACTTTTCGAAAAAAATATACGATCCCCGATATCAGAAAAAAATAAAAATTCACTCAAATACACATCAGGCTCAGATTGCAAGGGGGAAACGCATTACTTGACGAAACTCCCGCGACTGATATCCCTTCTATTACCGGCCTCCTTTTGATTGCGGGAGATATGAAGATACAGAACTCAAGTTTACGAGCTGAGCATTTTTTTAGTCCATTAAGTCAAAGGATCACTTAGGTGGTTTGGTCAAATGGAACGGATGCATGGGGAGAAAATGGTAAGAAAGATATAAGTGTTGATGGCACCAGAAATAGAGGACGTCCGCGAAAGACTTGGCACGACTAGGTAAACCGGATATTGGAAAATGGTCCTGTTAAGAAACCTTAATAGTATGAAGGATATTCCAAAAGGTCCCACTCTATCCCGGAATCATTTTGAGAGTTGTTTACTCTCGTTTCGATTCCACTCAACATTAATTGCCTTAATGATTGACGAGCTTGTATGGCAGTGGATGAGGACAGAATTGTAAGGACAGAAGATTGTGGCGCTTTATCTTCACTGCCTACCCTCGCGGGAGACGATGTGATGGTAAGTTAGTCAAGTCTAATACGAGATTCACATAGTCGTCAGCACTTCCCGCGGCACCACGGCACCAGGATTATCTGGGGTTCCTGCAGGCCGCTGCTTCGCTCGCTGTCGCTTAACTTTATGTGGTTCGACTATTCTTGTCCAATTTTCAATATCTGGCATAATACTGCTTGCTACTCGGCATATTCTTCTCGATGGCCTACGTCTATACCTGGAATACCTTTATTCTCTTTTACAGAGACACTAATAGGGTAGACGCTAACGAGTTTGCTTTTTTGAATGTTGTCACGTGCTGGTCGGGCAAACTGGGCATCCTTTCCATGCCGCGGATAGAACGCCAGGCTTCGAGCTCCACGTCACCGGCCAGCTACAATCGGCACATACAAATTTCGGTTCGGGTTCGTTCCGGTATCGTCTATGGGCCGTTTCAAGAGTCTTTCAACTGTCTGTAGGGGAGGATGAATACACAATTATAACAAATTTGTAACTATAATTTGACAATAACATTTTTAACAACCGCTCACCTTTCACTTGACATACACGATTGTTGACCATTTTTCACTTCACTTTCTGTTCTTCACGCACCTTTATTCTTTGATGAATCTTGCACACCAGAGGCCAGAGGCCCTGGAAATCCGAGCTGACGGTTGTCAGCGCGGATTGGCTCCCGAAACTCGAAACCGAATTTTGCCAGGATCAAATAGAAAAAACACGCCGCCATTCCACCAAAACTATGGTCAAAGACATCCGGCTTCTAGTAATGGCCTTGACGAGCTTCGCCTTTTCTTTTTCATTTTGGCCAGCTCTCTTCCTTCGACTTCACCAGTCTATCCGCTTGCCAGAAAAATAAAGTGACAGCTGTTCTCTTGCATCGTGCCATAGATCATCTGACTTCCTATTGGCTGTTGGACTACGGCAAGTCCACACAACGTGACATTTTACATCTTATGTTTTTGGTGGGCACGTGGACGCATGCATCATAACGTCACAACGATTATGCGGGCTGGCACCGTAGGCCCGCATCTCTTTATGTCCTAAGGCTTTCCTTTGATTTTCATTATTGTATTGGGATACCATTGAAGAATATTTTCTTATAGTACATATAATTCTCATGCATAAAGGGAATAGTGATATTATTATTATATGGTGTAATCTATAATTATATATAGATATGTACTGTGTATTTACTGGAGTATCCGTAGTAAATAAAACTGAGAAGATTGTTTGGAATGTAACCACGAATGAGTGACTAAGCTAGAATTGTTATCGCAAGCTACATACATATCTGAGGACGTTTTCTGCATATTTTCAAATACATATAGACAATATTCTTGCCATTGTTATCCCATTGTCCGAAATTTCTATTAGATAAGGGTTTGCACTTAAAATCGACAGGAAACATTGTATCTGGAGATAGTGGTTGTGGATTTTCACAAATACCTACCGGACATATCCGCTCAGTCCCCAGCTATCTATATACGGGCTTATTGTAGAATATGTAAATAGATAAATTATTAGAAACATGCAAATTATATAATAATATATTACATTCTCTATATAATGTATATACTTAATTTTTATTGAAAATATGTTAAGACTCCCTCAGTTTCCATAGCCTAGCCCAGTTGGGAATCATTTGACAATCAAATAAAGATGTAATATTATTCTGTGACCATGAGAATCGTAATAGCGATGTAAAATGCATTTCTTGGATCCACCAGAAACTTTGTTGCGTTGATTTTTAAATTAATAATTGTCAAATTTTTAATTTAAAAATCATTTGAAGTTTCCCCAGTTTACAGAGGTCTACAAAATTGAAGGTCATAAAAACTTTTTTTTTTTAATATTGAATATTCAAGTTTTTGGAGTGCTCAATCTAAAACTGAACTCAGTTTTTTTTTTTTTATCACGTATCATTGTTTCACAACCTGCATTGGAATGTTTATTAAAATCATTAAAGCGTTATTGAAATTCACAGGAAAAAGTGATGAAATAAAACATTTTTTAAAATATATAACTGTCATTTCAACTGATATTTTTATTACAATAACTGTCAGATTACCATTATTAGCAGTTAATCTTAAATCTATTGCTTTATACTTTCGTTTTGTCGGTGAAGTTACCTACTTCGCTTTTTTTCTTGCGTGAGTTTCTGGGTGTTCTTGTCTATTTCGCGGTTGTTGACAACCATGTTGACATTCCAACATTAAGAATTTTGCGACTAAATTGCGCGATCGAAATGCACATTGCGTGCTTTTTGACAGGTTAGCTATTTAAAAAAAAATACAAAAATCGAGTTTGTAACGAGTGGTATGTGATACGATATTTTAAGTTCTATTTTTGATTTCGGCGACATTTGTTGCTATTATTAAGCTCTATGGAAGTTATGAAATTTCACTATCACTTATTGCCATTAAATTCTATCACGTGACCATTAATATACCATGGTTTTGAATTCTTCTTAAATTAAATAGTATTACGCATTTCTTACAAGGTTTTCTCAATATTCATTAGTCATCATATCGGTATGTAATCTCCGTCGCGTGAATCTAAATTAGATTCTAAAAATCAAATCACGGCGTCACTCGCCGACTCACTAAATACCGAACAGTTCTGTACTAAATAAATTATTTCACTTCATTCCTCCTCTATGGTGACATAACTTCAGCCTCAACTACTTATACATTTTCCTGACATGACCCTTTTCCAGAATTCGGTTTATCCTATATGGACTAGCAAGATCGGACGTAATAAATTTTGAAACATAAATAAGGAGTTAATTTTAAGTTAAAAAAAAAAGATATTGCCTGGTTTTTCTTAAAATTAAAAAATGAATATTTTGTAAATTTTGGCAGTCAGCATCTCAATGTGGTGGTGTAGTTTGAACTTTGAGTCGTCACGTTGATAATAAAATGATTGTCCACTCAATGGACACCTTTTGCTTACTAAATTATTGAAAACTTTAAATTGGAAAATGAATTTTTATTTTGAAAGAATTGTAAATCACTAACATCGTATTTTAGACTTGGGACTTTCTAGACCTATGGAAAAAAACTATATTTTTGATAAAATAAAATGCCGCAATGTTTATTATAATACGTAAAAGGACAAATAATATAGGTATGTATGTCAAATGCAAATAAAAAATAACTCGCTCGTATTATCGCACAAAAAGGAACTTTCTACTGCTGTTGAGAAGCCTTCGCGGGAATGAATGGTCAAACGGCGAAAAGAAATACTTAATACTTTTTCGTTTCAGGACACGATTCCTGAATCATTAATTATTTAATATTATTATTATTTGTTCCCCGTACTTGAGAGTATCGGCAGTAAATAAAGTGTTATTACAACGATTACTTACTTACTTACCATCACGCCGTTTCCCCGTGGGGGTAGGCAGAGAGGATAGAGCGCCACACTCTTCTGTCCTGACACACAATTCTCGCCTCATCCACATTCATACATCTTGTCATACAAGCTCGCCGATCGTTGAACAGAACCATCCTCCATTATCTGGTTTACCTGGTCGTGCCAAGTCTTCCGCGGACGTCCTCTATTTCTGGTTCCATCAACACTTGCGTCATATATCTTTCTTACCATTCTCTCCTCATTCATCCTTTCCATATGACCAAACCACCTAAGTGATCCTTTCTTAATCTTACTCACTATACTAACATCAGCTTTACATTCTTTCCTTATTTCTTCATTCTTTACTCTGTCATAAATAGATTTGCCACAAATACGTCTAAGTGATCTCATTTCCACTGCATTCAGTCTACTTTCGTTCCTTTTCTGCCAGCTCCAGGCCTCACTTCCATACATCAGTGTCGGTACCAGGATTCCATTGTGCCCCGCTAGTCTTGCCTCGGTTGACAAATTCCCGTTAGATATAATTCCATTCAAAGCACCGTTTACTTTATTTCCTGCAGTCACCCTCCTTTCGATATCATTCTCAGCCTTTCCGTTTCTATCAAACATATTTACTAAATATACAAACTCATCTACTTGTTCCAAACATTCATTACCTACAAGTATTTTGCATGGTGTAAAATAATAAAATTCCTCATTGTGTCATCCCCTTTCTTATTTGTCTGTTCTTTCATTTTAGTCGCGTACCTATAGTTCTTCTACGCATAATAACTAACCATCGCCTTTTCATTGTTTTTTTTTTTTTTTTTTTACACATTTTCCGCTTCGTCTGTTTCAATATTCAATTTCGACTTGCAGCGATAGAAACGGTTTTGTGAAACCCTATTATTATTGTTGACTTTTAAACCTGACCCATTCTGTCGCTGTTGATTACACATTATTTGGGAACAAGGCTTTGTAAAGGCCACAGACCATCTGCTAGATCTGTCGGACTAAGTTGAACACTCAGGATCGAATTAGAAATAATATATTTCAAGGACGCGGGAGGATCTATAATAATAAAAAAAACGTGATCATGATCTACCATTTTAATTTTTTTATAAATATATATAGTATACTGTACTTGTGCGCTCGTATGCGATAGAACTCTAGTTTTAAATGATTTGTGAAGTTTTAAAATTAATATAATATAGATGTTTTTTCTCTAAAATTTGTGACTCACAATATATATTTTACAGTAATGAAGACATTTAGATTTGGATTTTTCTTATATTTATTTAAATGGTAACAGAATGGAAGCGAGGAATCTGAATTGATCCTAAACATTTTTAAGCTTGTAAAAAATACAGAAGTAAGAATGTGATATTTTTTATCTTTAAAATTGATAATAATCCTGTACGCTCCTCTTTAGCTATAGAAATGTTCACATTTCTCATGTGATTATGATAAAAACGACCTTACCTGGAACCTTTTCGAGCATTATGGAATTTAAGAGCATGAAACCATTATGTTTCTTTCTCTCTCTTTTTTAGTAATCTTTCAGTTATTTGCGTGTTAACTTTGCAGCACGACGTATCAGAGACCCAAGTCTATCGCATTTTCTTACCTGGTTTTAATTGTGTTCGCTAAGGTATATATTGTAAGTTACGGGAGGGCGTGAGTTATTGTTTTTTTTTCGGCCTATTTTATTTAGGAGATTCAACGAGTTTCATAAACACGCTTGTTTTAGAAAAAATATTTATTTTCTACCTTAAAATTCTAGTGAGTAGTTAGACTGCTTGCACTCGGCTAAAGTCAATACCGTGAATAAACTATTCCCACTATATGAAGGAAACCTCAAAGAGTCCCATTCTATCCCTAAATCGTTTTGAGAGTTGTTTACTCTCGTTTCGATTCCACTCAACAAAGCAACGCGTGCAATATTTACAAAATTTTAATACTGGTTTTTGGACTATATTTTAAAGTCAGTTACTAAAACCTTATGGCTTTCCTTTATATTCACTTTTTTTATTCCTTTTCTTTATTCCCATTAAAGAAGCAAGCCCTTTTTTGTCTCTGCAACACTTTGACAAATGGTTTTAAAATATTGTATAGTTATTTTTTTTAGGATCCTACGCAAAATATTGGCACCCTATACCCTCCTGGCCATCCCCTGTTTCAACATACATATGTGTTATATTAAACGCCATCCAAATTTTATTCAGTTCTCTAGGACCCTGAAGAAAATATACCCACACTAATCCTCTCCCCCCTCCCCCCCAGTATTCACATCTTTCCCCTGCATGGATCAAATTTTGTAAACGTAGTTACTCTTTAGGGTCTGCGCATCTGAATCTCAGAAAACGCCGGGTACAGATCGCTATTATGCTATATAATATTCAAGTAATATAATAACTATTCTCACGATGTTTTTTTAACACTTTCAAGTTCGAAGATTTCACTTAAAACGTTAATAATAATGGACATTGACAGAGTTTAGAGAATATGTACTTATTAGTTTTTAAAGTAAAAAAATGGTTCCGCTTCTATCCAGCCTGCACCTTTTTTTCTTTCCAATTCCCACTATTATAATCATTATACGAGTACAATTGAATCACGAGGTATGACTTTTGCACTTTTGAATATGAATGAAAAGATCAATGTTTTAGTATAAAGGCAAAAAAAAACTATATATATTTTTTTTAAACAGAGATGCATACACGGAATGCATGTCACATCAATATTCTTACTATTTTCAAACTAAGCAAACGCTTGTGCTATGAAAATAGAACCAGCTTGCTGGTGTCTTGGAACGAGGTGCGAACCCCCGACCACTAGATCACTAGGTCAACGTCTTGACCATTGCACCAACAATCTGATACATTGATGAGATATCAATTTTTATTTCATTGTAGTTGTAATAAGATTTTTATCACATAAATTTAATGTTTTTATACTAATATATTAATCCTTGACATATCAGTATATGTTTAGACAGCCAGAAGAAAACTGAAAGAGGTCGGTCATCGTGATAGAACTTACCGGGAGGAAGCCAAAAAGTCTTCCATCAGAAATGAAGAGAGTAACAGTGGAAACGTGTTGTCATTGTCAAATAATTATAAAATGGGTTCTGGTAATTGAAGTTACGTAGGACGATTAATTCTAATTATGTTATTGAGTAAAAACTATCAACGGTCCCGTCTGCAGTGGAATGGCGTGATGAAGTATTGTATGTCGGGAGTAGAATCAATTCATAAAATCGAGGATATCATGGATGAGCATAACTATGTAAATAAATCGAATAATTTTATGCTGACGAAAAACTGCTAGAAATCAGATTTTTTTTTGCCAAGTTAGCTCTCCAAAACATGCAGTATGTCAAATTATAATGTTACATATAATATTACGAAAAATGAAAGAAATTAATTGCATCATTTGTTTCAGTTTTAAAAGTAAAAAAATAAATGGTAGTTAAAAATACTATTAATTTCTTATTATTATGGTTTTTATATTTATTTTAATAAATGGCTCTAAAAGCGTTTAAATTATTTTTTCTTAATATATCTACGCAGTTTTATAATAAATATAAAACTGGCAAGGATTTATGCACGTATAATTATATCTTTATACATAAATGACTATTTTATATGAACATTTCTATTGTATAATACGTATGCTACGTGCTGCATTTAGTATACCTACTCGTACACGAGCGCCTAATGACAATAGCAATCACCGCAGCGAGGATACTTATTTAATAGTTATGAAGTATGCAGAGCGATATTAGCGGTTGTGCATTATTTCGACGTAAAACATGTAGCTGCTAACCTAGTCTATGACTATGTCTAGTCTAGTATTTTTTTTATTTCTTTTTACTTTGAGTCTGAAGTACAGCAAAGTTACAGTAGTATTAACAATATTTGAGTATGTCCAAGAACACACAATTACTGGATTTTTACCTCCAAAGGCATTGTTATTAAGACATTTTACACATTTCAGTCCATAGATGGCGACAGCGAAGTTGTAGTTATTATTTAAATTGTTTATATGTATTGTACAACTTCCAAAAATTTGATAGATATGAAGGTTGATTGGGTGGAATGGTGGACGTTACATTGTATAAAGTGATCACTTAAGCCAGCCGAAGACGGGTCGTAAGCCCTGTAATACCCATACTTTCATACTCCCCGTATAATATAATAGCTTCGTCTCTATGAGATATCTATAATTTGTTACTAGTAATGGAGAGGAGACACATCGATGGCCTAAAATGTAAAATTGTTAACTCCACTTTTGGTCAAAAATTTATTTTTATTGCCATTTTACCCCTACCATTTTGATACATATGCGATGAAAATCTGACTTTAAAAAATCATCAAGCTGTTATAAAAAAGCGTCTCGAGAAAATTTGTTAACACCCAGGCCGCTAAATGTAACACTGCAAAATATGTAACTCCCACATTTCGTTCGCAAACTTGTCAGAACTTGCACGTGTAGGGCATCGATATGTTTTTCGGATTTTTTTTTTTTTTTTTTAAATAAAGTCGTGCAGTTGAAAACGTGTTACACTGTTAGCACTGTTTTCAAAGATCTTCTCGGATGTGCCGACTAAAAGGTTACGACGTTTTTAATTTTAATTTTTTTTTTTAGTATTTAAGTTTAACATTTTAGTAAGTAGTAATTTTTAAAGTTATATTTATTATTTACTCCTTTATGGATTTTTACAAATAATAAATACATGCGGAGTTTGTACAAAACGAAATAGAATTAAAATAAATACAGCACATTAATAGTAAATATATAGGAATAACAATTGAAGTACATGTACATATATGAATTGAATATTAAACTAAAATACCATTCATATTCGGTATACCTATACACATTGCGTGTTCAAGGACATTACAGAACTGCTCGCGCTCCTTTGTGTTTATTACCTACTTTATTTGATTTGTGTTGAAGGGTTAGCGAACCCATCCTTTGAGCCGTCATGCGTCAGGTTTCTGATGCGTTAAACGCGCGGCAGTTCTTTGAAATTTGTCGTTGCGAGTACAAAGGTACCAACGACGTCGTCGTCGCCCTATCGTTTCGACAAAATCTTGAACGTGGATACTGACCGCCGTGTGACGTTTACTTCGGTGGCGTCCTTTCTTCCAAAGTGCCACCGTGCCACACACAAAACAAAAACATACAATAATTACACGCAGTATGGTTAATCGATTATATTTAAAGTCGATAATGCGCATCTAATATTTTATTTTAATCGTAGTTTTCGAAAAGATTGCTCCGGATATCTTAACATTTATTATATTTTTAGAAATTCATTTAATGCTGCTTTACAATTTAAAAAAATAACTATCCATGAGTGAGGGGTTGTAACTTTTAACGAGTTAAAATAAATTATTATTATTAGAATTAATTTTATTTCTAGATTCTATGTAACTTTTATTTTGCGTTAATATGATGCGAATTTTAGAACAGCACATGGCTGGTTTATTACTTTGCAAATAACCTAATCTAAACTAATTTCATATAACGTATCTTAAATAAATGTAAGCTATTATTGGGTAACTTAATAACTAATCTAATATTTTGTATGCAGGTGTTTATGTGTGCAGATGTCTATATGTCCACTTACATCACTGTGTGCAATCACCGCCGATATACGCCTGAGTGATCTCATTTCCACTGCATTCAGTTTACTTTCGTTCCTCTTTTGCCAGTTCCAGCTTCCACACATCAGTGTTGGTACCACGACTCCGTTATGCACCGTTAGTCTTGTCTCGGTTCACAAGTTTCCTTTAGAAATTACTGCATTCAAAGCACCATTCACTTTATTCCCAGCAGTTACGCTCCTTCCATTACTTTCTCAATTCGTAGATTTAGTCATTAATAAATATTTATTTAGATATTTGTATTATATGAGTTATTTGGCATAATGCCAATTATACTCCGTTCTCATACAATCATTTTTCTAATAATTGACACTTACAAAAAACATTATTACATACAGTTATATTGAAATTCAAAATTTATCATCAGAAATAACAAACATATGCGATTATAAAAATATATTTGAAACAGTTTTCCATGACGGAAATAATAGTCCAAACATAGTTCGATTTTTACAAACTTCTCAATTCACTCACTCACACACACACAACACAACAAACTCAAGAAAAACACAGAATCACGTTCGTGTTACGGTCAAAGGAATTTTGAAAAGAAAATTATCGATTAATTTATTAAGTGTATAGAATGTGTACAATGTTATGCAGAAACACATCAATTGTTTCTACAATAATATAATTAGTACAATTATTATAAATCGGATATCGTATATATAATAAATAAAAACAGTATTTTTTGTTTTACACTTTCTTTTTGTAGACAGAATTTAAAGGAAATTTATACATCACATCGGATAAAATGTAAATTTCCTTTGAAATTCGAATTACGTATGCGGAAATGTGATATGACGTTTATGTTCTGAAGGTACAGGTTCAGTAAAGGAACAGATAGAAAAATTAATGATTTTTATTTATATTGTCAGATATTTTGTACATTTGTTTGGTTTTTGGATTTCACAGCTTCATATAATTATGATCTATAACGAATATTTTAATATTATAAACATTTTAAACACTATAAAAGTTTAGTATGTCAAAGATACAAATAACATTTGGACCATACCTAATTTATTTAGCTTTATGAACATGATTTTTAATCATTTAAAGTGGAAGTTCAAGCTGTGGCTTTTTACCCGTCCTATAACAAGCGTGCTGCGTTAATATTAATTTTTAAGTTACACAAGTTTTGTTATCGGACTTTTACAATCATTCTAAAGTTTCTTTTCCCATTCAATCTTCTTCTGCCGATCTGTATCCAGTGTTGGATTCCACCCTTTTTCACTTTCCGCACCTCCGTATCTAGATTTTTCTTCAAATGTTGTTCAACAACTTCCCTGATGTTATCTGATCATCGCGTCTTAGTACGGGTAAAAGGCTTATGCAATAAATATGATATAATTTGAAATTAGAATAGTTTATTAATATTTTGACAGGTGTCATTGTTATTTTTATTCAGTATAGTCTGTCATTTTATCATGGAGCGTTTCACATTGATACAACGTTTACAGTTATTAAAACTTATCAAAAACTGAGAAGACCGATTTATTATAACATTCGACGATTCAATCATTTCCAGAAATCGACCTGTCAATATTATATTTTCTGTGAGTATATAAAGTAATTTGTTTATGCAGATAAACCAACAACAATTGAACAATTAAAAAACAACATAACTTGTGTTGTTAGTGAAATAGCATCACATTTATATGAAAGAGTGGCTGAAATTTGGAACCAAAAATCCATTGTATCGAACGTAGTCGTTGTACACATTTGAATGAAATTATATTCCATTGTTAATGGCATCTATTGATCTTACAAATAAAAAAAATCATTGATATAATACTTGTTTTTTTAAATTTAATTCCATTTTAAAGTTCTATCGCGCTTGCTGGATAACCCTATATACTTGATTCGGGAAATTTTTGTACCTGGTTGTAATGTAATTTTCCTCTCAAAAATATCTAGTATACTTTCATTATTTTTTTTGTTAGGTTCCAGCATTCTCAGTTCTGAGCCGTAGGTCAATACTGGCCAATAGTTAGGATTTTCTTGAGAGTCATATTTAATGCCTCTGGAGACCATATTGGCCCGAGTAATTCTTCTATTGATTTCCTGGATGATATACATACCTATTAGTAATTTTAGGACGTTAGGCGTGATGAATCTTCTCAGGTTCATTTACAAAATAAATCTTTGCAGCTTTCTTTTTTGAAAGGAATGTTCCTTTCAGGGGACTTTGGGATCTAGCCGCTTTATCTATGTCGTCTGCATATCCGAGGAGTTACACGTATTTGTAGAATATGATTCCTGTGATTTACTAGTCGCTGATAATTTTTTTTAACTACACATTTAAGCGATGTCATGTGTGCGAAGCGCGTTCGAGATACCCGATTATTCCGGTATTCCAAGTTTATGAAAGGCTTTTATAACGATTAATCGTATCGTACGCTGCATTAAGGGGATACATTTAATACTTATTCATCTTTTAGCACTTTTTTTTTTTACAAAACTGTTGATTTTTAATATTAATCTTTAAAAAAAACAATAATTAAAATGGAACCTTTATATTACTATAAAACTAATAAATTGCACATTCAGGCTGTATAGGTATTATTACAAAGATTACAACCATTAAATTCGTTTTTAGTGGCTAGTTATGGAAAACTGGCTAGTTATGTAAAAAATTGTATACACAGAAAATATTTTCTCATGAACTTGAAGCCAGGATTACAAAAATAAATCTGTACTAAACAAATTAAGAAAACATTTAAAATAGAGTTTCATTAAGTTATTTATTTTTTGATGGTTTTAAAATGCTTCGTATTTATATAAACAGGCGATTTTATTTAATATACATATAATATGTTTATGTATTGTGTATTTATTCACGCTTTAGGGCTTCAACTGTTGTTTAAAATTAAGTTTTTATCAAAACAACAATTTTTAAATAAAAATTTATTAGCCTTATAAAGCCGACTAGGAGCGGTCGCAGTGAGACGTGAAATCCGTCGCTGCACTATTTCTTGGAAAAAATGCCCATAAAATATATTTTCACGCATATTTTGGCCAAAGTGTGAATTAGATGTTTCATAAGAATTTTCCAATTCGTGGAAAACATTTCACGTGTGTCATTTTGATAAATTGTCACAGTTTAATATTCCGTATATATTTAAATAACTTACGATAGCGCCGTTTCTCCGCGGGAGTAGGCAGAGAGGATAAAGCACCACACTATTCTGTCCTGACACAATTCTTGTCTTATCCACATTCATACATCTTATACAAGCTCGCCGATTATTGAGACTTCTAGGATCGCCATCCAGTATCGATAGCAATATATAGTTCGTCATTGTGAAACAAACAGATCACTGTTTTGTGAGGCGGTATATTTGAATCAATCGCTTTGATCAAAAGCAGAAAACAAATCTGTTAAAATAATGTTGAGTCTGGAACATCATCGATGCACTCTAGGTATGTAGGTACGAGTACTTAGATACTTTTTGATCGATCTCGTAACATATTATAGATAGGAAAAAATAATTATTTATATGGAGAAAATGATATGGATTAAATAAAAAAATTAAAACATCACAACATTTCAACATAATCATAATACAATACCTTCACTAATAATTCACTAATTTTACAACGCTCACTACTTTGTTTTCTATTTGTTTTATTTCGGTCGAATCATTAACATTCTTGAATTAAATAACACCACAACAGCACAAAAAAACTGGCTACTTTAACACAGACGGCAGTCTAGCAAAGTAGCCAGGACAATGCTGAATATATCAGAGGTGGAGTCAACTCCATCCCACACAATAAACTACGAGTATTTTTAATTACAATATAATTGTATCTTATGCTTATCATGTATGTCAATAAAGTCTGATAAATATAATTCGATTTTATAAAATTATTAGTTTTTCCTTAGATTATCTTAAATATTGTATGTATGTGCACCGATGTACTGAATTATTTTACTCTACCGGCACAAGAAATACACAAAATAATCATTTATGTACACATAAATTTAGTATCGCATACTTCCGAAATTAACCATAAATTATATCAAGTTAACGAAAGTGAAATTGTCTTCAAGTATTTGCATAAAATACATCACCGTTATTTTCACCCACACATGTACGTGTCCCGGCTTAGAGGCGTATCGGCTAATACTATGCAATTCTACAATTTGTATTATCGGGTTTAGAGAGGTTTGCGGCGAGCCTTGGTCGGGTTTGATTTACGATCAAGTTATGGGCCATTCTGGCGTTACTTATGATTCTCATGATTTACTGCCTTGGCCGAGGGTGGGTTGTTCGATCCCAGCGAACATTTATTTCTTTCCGGATTCTTTCCTTCCTTGTCATTTTATATTAGAATGTACTAGTTTCAGATAAAATATCCCGCACGCATAAAATTCTAAGCTTGATGAAGTTGAATATTTTATTTTAATATAAATTTTAAAAATTGTACATTTTTTGTAAACTTTGTTTATTGTGCCATTAAAGAAATATACATGCGTATATTAAAAAGACATATGTAGTTAAGATGTTCCGCATTAATTTTGAAACTCCAAGAGCTAACATTCAAGCTATCCATTAGACTTTATAAGTGAACCCATCTGAAGCTTTTAAGTAAGCTATTTATCTAAAATATACAATGATTTTTTATATTGAAACATTAAATGGTAATTGACATCATTGAATTTTATTTATATATGTATTTACCTACCGTGGGTTTCTAATCTAATTTTTTCTCAGTATCCGTAACTATAGTATGTATTTTACGAACAACTTGACTAATACATAATAAATTGCTTAATTTTAATAAATCATTAGAAAATTAAACAAAAAAAAATTGACGGAATATTTATTCATATAAAAAAATATATAATTGAAATAAAAAACAACTGTTTTTGATTGTTATAAATATTTGTCTGCCGAGGAGCAATGCGCAATGAGCAACTAAATATGATCCTACATGTCGCTTTTTAAACATATCATTTTTAAAATGGTGAATACCATTTTTATTAAATTTTATTAAAATCGCTACCTCGTAATACTCCCCTTTTTTGCGGAACCAACATTGGGGAAACCTTGATGAAATGTAAAGTGCCATCCTGCGAGATGCCACTGGAACGGAATCGCCGACCTCACACTTCACACCCCAGGCGCTCTTCACCCGAAGACACCCGAGTGTGACACGTGTACGGCCTACTGCTACGGAAACCTACATTTTTCATGCACTTCAAACCAGACGCATACAAATTCGTTATCTCTCTTTTTTTCTAAGCGTTGAATAATACGAAAAAATTGGGTAAAGAAATGCAAACTTACACACTCATTCTCTGACACGGACACCATATTCTATCAAGAACTATCTTTAATGATAGTGAATGCTGTAAGGGTACGTATACACGTATGAAGTTTTACTCTCGTAACTTATATGAGACATTTCAAAATTAATTGAGTCATTTTATATGGAGAGCAGACTGGTCAACTGATTTACACTTTACGCTCACCTTACCTAGTTTTCGAAAATTGCGTACGTGATGTTTTTTTTAGAGATTTGTTTTTCGAATTGGCAACACTTATTCCGGCGACAGCCAATTTGACAGCTGATTTGTGCTCAGTTTTGTTTGTTATGTTTCCATGAATGGACTTACGCTAGAACAACACTTGCAAATTGTGCAAATTTATTTCGAAAATCGTGGTCCAGTTCGCGAAACTTACCGTACGCCACGTCCATTTTACGGTCGACATAATCGTCCATCCGAGTAAGAAAAATCTTGGTTTAAGAGTATCCAAGATCCAGGTCGCGCAAGATTTGAAGCCGCTTTACCATCGTAGGCATCGTGCGTTCGGTGAATGGGCCGAAAACGAGATTGCTCTTGATCCTCATTTTCAACACAAAATTTTGTTCAGCGATGAGGTTTTTTTTTTTGGTTGAATGGCTACGTCAACAAGCAAAATTGCCGCCTTTGGAGTGAAGAAAATCCACAAACCATTATTGAGAGGCCATTACATCCACAAACAGTCATTGTATGTGTACTTTATGGGTTGGTGGAATCATTGGTCCATATTTCTTCAAAAATGATGCCGGCCAGATCGTTCCAGTCAATGGAGAGCGCTATGGCATTAATGTGGAAGAGCTGTGGTTTCAACAAGACGGCGCAACATGCCACACAGCGCCGCAATCACGTTATTGAAGGAAACATTCGATGAGCGCATAATTTCACGTAATGAACCTGTAATTGTCCTCCAAATCGTGTGATTTAACACCTTTGGATTATTTTATGTGAGGATATGTGAGATTGCTAGTTTATGCCGATAAACCAGAGGATGATAGGCGATTTGGAAGCGAACATCCGTCGCGTTACTGTCGATATACACCTTAGCTACTCCAAAAAGTGGTCGAAAATTGGACTTCCAAATTGCGCTTTATTCGAGCCAGCCGCGGCACCCACATGCGCGAAATCATATTTAAATACTAATGGCATAAAATTATCTTTCCAATAAAGCCAATACCATGGCCATTCTACGATTTTTATATGTTTTATTTCATTTTTAATTTCTATACCTCTAAATAAAAAAACATCTTTGTAACCCGTTATTGCTTTGCTATTCCGCGGTAGCAGGTCTTGCGTGATGATATTGAGGATCTCCTTACGTGGGAATTTTATTGTTTTAAATGATTAGTTATTGGTTTTTTAATATTGTGGAATGTAGGACCACGTTATACTGTAATTATACCCCATTGAGCGTTACCCATCTTGTCTGTCATCCGCTTAATTCGCTGAATTTATTGAAAAAATATTCGTTATTGGAAATGCACCGACATCGTTTATATTCATTTACAGGCACAATGGGTGCTAGACAAAGCAAGCGGTCGGTAGACATCACCACGGGGAAGGAGGTGTGCATAGAGGGCAGCGAGGTGGCCGCGGGCGCGGGCGGCGAGGGCAAGCTGGAGAGGATCGAGGACCTGGACACCCTGAAGCCGCCGCAGCTTAACGGAGACGCGTCCCACCAGGAACAACAGATCTCCGTAAGTTCTGAGCTCTCGTTCCGGCAGCTTTCTAGACTCACACACTTCTATCTTAAATAGTAGATGAAATTGTATCGCTTTAAATGAAGCGTAAATATCCATTTTTGATCCATATATAAGTTTACTTAATGTAAGTATAATATTTTAATAAAGCAGGTAGTATATTAATTGGTATCGCCGTTTTCCGCAGGTATAGAGAATATAATGGCATACCACTCTCGCTTCTGACAAGAGTTGTCCTGCAATGTAATAAATATCATATCAGATCAAATAATATTTTCAGACAGTCTTGGATGTTGAGAGCTTTATGAAGGTAGGATGAATTTCTTCACACGTCAGAATGGCAGTCGAGGATATTTGAAAAATTCTTTTTATTTTGCTTTAACAACGCACCGAGTAGTGAACATTGTCTTTATTGCCGCCAGCAAGAGAAAACAAATTGTTACAAAATTATGTTTTCCGCATTGTAAAAGAGATTCTACTGAAACTTTGGTCGCACAGCGTCACCTATTGCTTTTCTGTTAGTCTTATATAATATAATCTGTATACATCGAATGGTGTATATAAAAATATCAATTTGTAGGTATTTCAGAATTGTTAAATACTGACTGATTTTATTTAAATAAGTACATTCGGATACAACGCAAGCCATTTACTTTGCAATTTAGAATACTCGTTGCAAAATAATTTGAATGAGGAATAATGTACGTATTAATATCTCGAGGAGCTTTAATAAATACATCTAGAGCTATCTTAATTGATATGATTTTCGTCAGAATGTTATTGAAATCATGAACATGAATGATATAGTGAACTTAAAGAAATACAATAATATGGACAGGTAAAAAAAAAGACATAAAATCTCAAGTGAATAGAATATTTTATGTAAAACAAGCGTTTTGAACTGCACAGCAACGCGATGCTGATATGATCGAGTAATCATAATGAATAATTATTCACGACAGTTTTTGACAAATATTAGACGACGGACAGATATTTGCGTACTGTCATGTAAATGCATTGAATATATAAAAAATAAAACATTTAAATAATCTTAATCCAGAAATATTAAAAGCACGTTTGATATTCTCACGTCAAAATTCAATGTCCATTGTCACTGTCGATTGTCAATAGGATAAATTCATACAATTCCGCTACTTATTTGTTCTATTTTAACTCGTAATAAAGATAATATACACTTCATTTCCAATTGAATATATATTTGCGTACCGTTATGTTATTGTTATTGAATATATAAAAAGAAAAATCTCTTGAATATTACAACACATTGTAAATAATAAAACACGCCATCTCGCTACTTTGATGTTTTTTGTTACTGGCAATATACACTGACACACGTTAATACGATCTAATATATTATGATTAATTGTGTTTGGCCAACCATATTTTATTTTGTGAAACTAAAGAAATTTGAATTTATATTTTAAAAGAAGAATGATCTTATAATTGTTAATCGTTGCAGGAAAAGGAGAAAAAAATGCAGGAAGAGGATGAGGCACAAGAAAATGAAAAGGATAATAGTAACGAGAAAGAAATAATCCTGACTCCGGTGACTGTGAACGGCGGTGGAGAAGGCGAGACGGCCGCCAAGGAAGGAGAAAACACCCCGGAATCAGAAGCGAACAAAAAACCTAAAAAGGAAAAGGTAAGTTTTTAATACAGTGCCCAAAATAATAAAAGCATTAAATAGTAGTGTATCAGAACAAGGTATTATTATATTGAGATGCGAGCTATCGTGTTTTGTAAGTATTTTAAAATGTATGCATGTGTTAAATTCTTGCCTATAGTTATTGTGAATTTAATTTAATTTCTAATAAATGTTTTTGAATTTTCGGATCAAGTAGCGCAATGTGAATATTCTGTGGGCACCACGTAACCAAATTCTCAAGAAAAGCTGACAAATATAATTATGAAAATTGAACATTTTTATTGCATTTAACTATTCCACGTGCGGCTACACCGCCGCATGATACTAAGTATTGTCTTTTGTACTCTTGATTTATTACATTACTTATTACAACCCTTTTCTAGCCACGAAAATTGTTGTTTGTACTTATTTTGAACGAAGAACAGCAAGGATAAACCATTCTAAGGAATATCAGCCCTAGGAAGATGTGTACTCATCACAAATAATATTTACCAAGGTCGTAAAATCATGTTGATATCATGATGACACCATTATTACTTCAATGCACTTTTTATTTCCTCCATATTTATAAGAGTATATCAGAGGACAATGCTTCCACTATTTATTATAATTTGGGTGAATTTTCAAATTTGTATTTGATACTTAAATTTTAATTCCTAAAATCTAACTGAATCCTGAATTTATGAAATGTAAATAATGTTAAAATAACTGTTTCTATAGTATTTTGTTTACTCGTCATACTTCGCATTGTGCGAGTGCTCCGCTTATCTGAAATTAGTCGTGCCCGCTGTTATATTTTCTGTACTCTAGGAATTTTCCGATAAGTATTTCGGTGGTAACGGTCGAGATTACGTGTTCATGTGGAAAGTAACAAACTTTTGATTCGTTAGTAAATAATATGTAATTTATTATAGGTTAAGAAGAAATGGTCCATCCGATCGATCAGTTTCAGCAAAAAGGATAAGCAGAAACCAGCCAAAAAGGAAGAAGCGAACGGAGAACGCGACAAAGTTCCCGAGGAGGTAAGATCCCGAATTTATTTTAAACGGTTTTTGGATATGACGTTTGTATTTTATTTTTAACTATATTTTTTATACATTATCTAAGTATTATTTTGGATTATATGTTTTCTTTCCATATCACATATATCATAAAACAACGTGTTTAAAAATAAAATAGAAATCGTCTACACTTAATATATATTTTTGTAACAAATTAGTTGTGCCTTTTCCTGATAAATCTATGAACAAATGTGACTAATCTTTTCCTCGGAATCGTGTCTTATTTATATAACATTCTCACTAAAATAATCACGCTTTCGTGTTATTATTGACTGATTACGTTATTTGCATTTCCATATTATGTTTAACTTTGCACGTTTACACGCTAGTCGTTATATTTAAAATGTCGATCAATCCTCGCGATGGGTGCAATTTGAGGCGGAAAAAAATAAACGTCGCTTGTAATTGCACTTTGGTCGCGGTTGAGCGTCATTGGACATGTCCAAATGTTTATCGACTTCTCTGAATGTCGTAACTCGATGCCTTTGTTATGGGTACTGGACAACAACATATTCGTTTTCCTTTCCTTGAATTATATTTCGCTCGGCAGTGTGCACATTTTGCTACATTACATATTTGTGTATGTTTAATTCAACGACAACAACAACGTGGATGTTTTAATAATCAAATTGTAAAAATATTACTAAAACCTGGTAATGTACGAAATTTCTTCCGATTCTGAAACATGTGTAGCAAGTGGAAAAATTGTGGAAAATAGCGTTTTTCGGATAACTTTTGACCTCGGTTGATCAATCTGAATAGATGGTTGTTGTTTATACGCTCGTAATATTTATTGCTGTTGGCAATAACGTATCCTACATAATATGAAAATTTAAAAACTATTAAAAAGTTATTTTACACTTATCAGAAACAAAATCTAATTTTAAAGAATTCTTACAATTATCATGTATTTTCAGGCTTCTGTGACAGTTTGTTTACCTTTGAATATCATTCGGGTAAATTATTATAAAAATTCCATCGTTTTAAATAGAAAAAAATGTAGCTACTACCGCCATAACATTCCAAACTCTCTATTTCCATGCGCCGGGTCCCTTTTTTATCGCTGATTAAACTTTACTACTTTCTAATCGCATTTTTATCGCCCATATCAATGAATAAGTTACGGATTTGATGACATGAATTATGATTTAAAAGTAAAATGTTATTAAAATAAACCAAGGAAGGAGATAGAACACCATTATAAACAACTACATTTGATCGACACCACCATTACTTGACTGAAAAAATATTTAATATATTTTGAAATATTGGAAAAAGTAATTTTTTTTTTTTTTTATAAATTTTGAGTATTTAACGCAAATACGTTGTGGTTTATTTTAATAATTAAATAATCTTTCATCATCGTAACAATTTTAGTTCTGTACGAGATTTATTTTTTAAATTATTTTATAATCGGTTAAAAAATATATAATACTTTTAAATCATAAGAATATTTTGTCACATCATTTTAATTATTATTTATTTTATCATCCCGGTGAAATAAAATGTGTTTTCCGTAACCAGTTGCTGAAAACAAATATATCGTAGTGGTTATTAAAACAAAGTTAATAAACTATTAATAATTTTTATTTTCGCAACATTTCGTTTCTTATTGAAATACTGTAATTTTTTTTATGTAATTATGTATTTGAACACGAATAATAAATCAAATTGGTGATGAACAAGAAATTAAGATATTCATATTATTAAAATGTCTGATCGATCAAATGTAATTTTCACCGCGACGCTATCTTATTAGCGGATTGGAGCGATCTCTCGCAGCTGGTCATGCGATACGGGTCGCTCGTAAACCGCACATTGCTTCGCTCCGAGCCGTCATCGTACACCGTCCACCGAGCTTGCGGTCACCGCGAGCCTCTGGAACCACCGTCCTGCACCGTCCTGGAGGTCGACTCTGCGCTCCACACTACGTGATCCGCGTGCCAATAGCGAGAGCTCTGCCTGCTTTAAGTTTCCTCTAAATGTTTGTAATTTTTGCCATTTCAAACTTTTAAAACTGAAATAACCGACGTCTTTAGACAAAATGAATCCGTCGTTTATACGACCCTACCATGTATTTGTTTGTAATTTTAGAGTAGTGTTTTTAACGTAAATACCTTCTTCCCCATATAAAAATCAATTAAAATAATGTATGTTTTTAAGAACACTTTCTATGACAATATGATTCTTTTATTGTTTGAAAATCCTTCACTTAATAACTAAAGGAAATCATTATTTTTATTAAAGGAAATAGTTCTGCCAATTGCTTTTTGTTTTTCCCTAATCAAAAAAAATCCATGCACCAAATGCAAAGAACGATCATGAAATTAACACGTTAAGAACAGTACGATAGTAAAATTCGCGAATTAGTAAAAGAGGAAGTAGACACTTCAATAATTTGCATGCAATTGTAAGTCTTTCAAATATTATTCTGATAAAAAAACAACATAATTAACGACTTCATTCAAAACGGATCAACCGAAAGGAATTTTTAATTCAGTAAATAACCAATTGCATGACTTGAGTAATACACTAGCTTGAAAATAGAAGATAGTAATGTGAATAGCTACAATGCGTAGATTGTAACTACTAGCGCTACGACTGCAGCGGTGGGTTGTCGTGATAGTTTTTAGAACTAAGCCATTAAAATTTCTACTGGCGCTAATTGTAATAAATCGGTAAATATACGTTCACTATCCATATTATAGATTATTTAATTTATATTTGTTTCCCAGAATTTTTAGTAATTTATAGTTTTTTTTTTTTTTTTTTGTTTATATGCACTGCACGCCCTTGGTTGTGGCCATGCGGTGCATAGCGAGTTCATAGCAACGGCAATCGGCATCAACTTTTCGTTCATATCACCGTGTGAAAGAATTGAATGAAAAGATAAGAAAAGTAAGATAAAATTTGAACCAATGAAGTGCCCGGTTGTCACAACAATTCAGGTGAAAATTGTACGCCGACTTAAATAAATAAACTATTTTGTGTACAGGCCCGCAGCAGGCAGGCTCTCGGCTGGCTAACCGATAGCGGCCAAAAGACAAATCATGCGGATGAACATAATAATTAATTTACAAGATGGAATAATTTGTGGTGATCCTTTCTGGCGAGCACAGCGAGCAGGAAGTAAGTAGGAAGATTAATAATAAATAATCATTTCACTGCGGTTCGTCGCGTTGAAGGACGACAGCAGACGACGCTACGGACTACGACGATGCAGACAGCCTAGCCTACACATGTGTTGACTCATCAAATATTACTGTCACAGCTTTCAGCGGAAATGCCGCACATGTTATGATACATTACCATGCATCATTGGGGTATTTTTATATATTAGATACTATTGAAGTATATAAAACATATTGTTTTTTTTTTTTTGTGAATGCCATATATCGTTAGTATAAGATAAATAAAAGTTAGTATCCAGATAAATTTTACATTTTTCCTATACGTTGGCGAGGTCATTGGTCGTTTTCTCATGTTTTAGGTTTCAGATATTTATATTTATCCGGATATTTTCCAAAAAAAAATTGACAATTTGACGATATGCGCCCGACCCCGCTTGCTTCAAGAGTAAATACTGAATTCAAATGAACACGTTGTCTACCGGAAATCCCGGTGTTCACAATTTTGCCAGTTTAATTTTCTAGGTAGTTAAAATAAAAATAATTTTCTAAATATCATTTAAAAAATGTTCCTTCTTCGGTTAATGCGACTCCGGATAATCAAAAGTCTGTTATATATAATGACATGACCCGCGATATTGTAAAAAGTGACCCCGACATCCGCCCGTTTTTCTTTTTGGTCCGCGCTTGCAACGTTGGAAACGAATCGAATGTGATAATGAAATCGGCGCAGTTAGCTATTGGTTAACCGTGTATAATTTTAGTTCTGCATAGTCGGTTGCGAAACATGTCTGACATTTGAAGCCTAACAACGCGACATTTCAATCCTCGGCTGTCTTCCCGGCACTGCACGTCGAGCCTGCGCACTGCAGCCGGTCGCCGGCTGCCGGCTGCCGGGTTGAACGATGGTACCCAACCACCGCAATGTTTAATTTAGATATCAGGTTGAGGTAGCGCACTTTAGGAATAACACTATTTTTGTTATCGTCTTTTACGCGGAAACCATTCTGCGGCGAAATATTAATTACTTGCTGAGCCGTATGCACAGCATGCACGTAAGTAGTCCACACCCTTTCATTTTATATCGTGCAATGGGAGTGCTCAATCACGGAACAAACATTAACAAAACAGTTGCAAATATTATGTTCCACGAATATTTTTAATAAGAATTGAATATAGAAAAATATGTATCGAGCTGATGAACGTATTCTGAGCTGGGCGAACGTGAAGGGGAACCGCGTGAGAACTAAACACTCTTTCAGTTTGGGTTTCGTTCTTACTCTTCAGTTTGTATTGATTTTGCGTACATGTACGATTTATAAGGAACATTTTAAAATGGTTAACTTATTCGCTAGACCGCCCTGTGTCGAGAGTGCACCGTCGGTAACTTAGCCTTCAGCTCCAGCGCGAACTTTCACGTCCGACTATTGTCCGGCCGCTCGGTGACCGCAGCGACTAGGCATGCGGATTTTGATTAAATCTTATAATCAGATCACATAAGTGATAAACCATTGAGGTATTGCCGAACGCGACGTACTGCAGTGGTATTTATTCACGAAAAAACGTACGCAAGTACGCGAGGCTGTCGCCGGGTGAGGGATATTCCGATACGGATTTGGCTGTCCATAATTCGTTTGTTTGCGGACAATAGCGTCCGGGCACTTCCTCGTCACGCCGAGCGTCCGGTCCGCGCATTCGTTCTTCTATTATCCGCCGTTCCCGCTCATCCGATGCGCCGGCCGGGGCGGGAAGCTCCCGCGACCTCGGAGCGGCCGCCATTGTCTCGTATCAGAATGCGAATGATCTGAACTAATCTTGTTCTTTCTCATTACCGACTCGTGTTTGTTGTGCGCAAACGCTAGCCCGCCTGTAACGGCAACGGCCTTTGTTTGCATTTAATGTCGTCTCGTCTGGATTGTGACCCCCTGTCCACCTGTCCACCTGTCCACCCGTCCACCGACTGCCTCGCGCTGACGAGGAATCACAAATATTCAGAATTAAACAGTGTGTATCTTGCAATCTAATCCTACCATTATTACCATTATACATTGGCAGCAGATGTGAGAAAATAGTCGCTAGTATTCAAATTCTCCAATTATCGAGACGGAACACTCCGCACGAGAACCGTCGACACGATTTACAATTAATGTTGTAATGGAGACAATGGTTGTGACGTGGAAACGAGCGGTTTCGTTCTGCGCGCCGAGATTAAATATTCTTATCGAGAGTTGTTTCAGATGACAAAACATTTGTTTTATTATATTATCATCTGGCTGACTCACCGAGCGGCCGCGGCTCGGCGGAGCGCCGATTGTTTTTCTCCGCTTGTCCTTTGTAATAAACAAAGTGTCCGCCGGCCCCGGAGATTATGCGCTCGTGTGATGAACTCCGGTCGCATCAACTCGCGGCCCGCGGGACCGTTCTCGTTCTCAGTTCTCGTTCTCACGCTGGATCTCGGTGCAGGTGGGTTTGTTTTTTAGAGTGTTTCATCGTAAAGAGGTAAATCGGTGTAATTGGAAGGCATTATTTTGTGTTTGTTTTGAATACAATGTTGAATGATGTATATTGAGTGCGAGAAACTGTATTAATTGTTCCCATAGTCATTGTACGTGTACAATCGTGTACGATAACTTGATTATACACGTATATATACAGGGTGTGACAGTCCACAATATTTTGTGGGTAGTATGCCTGACTAAATTGCTAATCGAAAATGTTCTATACTGTTACGGAAAATATTATCGTAAAAGATTTATACTAAATCGTGTTAAGATTAAAGTTCGAAATAAATATTTACAAAATTAATACATTATTATTCCATGTCTTTGCTTCAGGCCGTATATCATCTCGCAATTTTGTATTTAATATATAATTTCAAATCAATAAAATATATAAATTTATCGAAACAATCGCACAATTTATGACATTCAAAAATGCTTATATCTCCGACATGGTTGAAATTAGGGACATGAAGTTTGTATATTTTGGATATATACCCTTAAAGTATTTTATAAAATAGATGCGTTACATCCGCTATATTTGGATAATTTACAGAGATTCCGAACATTTTTAGAGCTGATCCATTCTTGTATCAATGCATAACTCTTACATTATGTTAATGTATTATAGTAAACTGTGGCATTGTTAAAAGGGGAAGTGTGCAATTAAAATTCTGGAAACGTTAAACAAAGCGCAAAAACTTATTGTCCTTTTTTTCAATTAACTATCGCAGTATACGCACTTACGTATGTATGCATGCACGGGACAGATAGCATGTCGAGTTTCGCGGATTTATTAAAAGCAACGTTTTTTTTCCGTAAATTGTACAGCAACGTAATAATAGATATCTAAGATATCATTTTATAAATGAATCCATAAAGTGTTGTCATTATTTATGAGAAATATTTGCGATGTTTCTCACAATACACCTATAATTTTATATGACGTTTTTATTCCCACAACTGTCCTCTGAACTTTTAGAAGGTTATATATTCGGAAACGATTGCTCTACGACAATATCGTATCTTATTTGTTATTATTATATTTTCACCGCTTGCTTTATGGTGATTTATATCGTAATATTTGTGGTCTTCCTTTCTCTTCCTCGCTTGACCTTCACCTTGTTCGTCCGCTTGACCACATCTGATGGTGCCCGCACAAAGGAGCTCATGTCGGGCCAGCATTATTTGGCCACGGCATGAGGCCAACGGTTCATTCCTCCCCTGGGAGAGCGGGCGATCGTCTCCCTCGCTCCCCGGCCGTAACCGCTATCGCCATCCCTATCCCGTCATGTGATGCTGAGCAGATGTTTCTCGCCCAGTATCGTTCTCTCGCTCATCTCGCTATCTGTGTAGGGCTTGCACACCCCGCCGTGTCATACAACACTTTCCCCAACTCGACACGCCCATTGCTCGAGTAATTTTAAATCGTCGGAATATTTAATTTAATATTCCAATATCATCCTTTAATTTGGCGGTTTACTTCGTTTTGAATTGGTGTAAACAGATGTACCGACAGTAGTATAGAAATAACGTGGTAATTCACAATCATAAAGTAGATTGGAATCATATTGTAACGAATCTAATGTTTTCTCAAAAGGATATGTAATTATCAGTTTTATGATAGATGTATGAATGACGTTTTTATTGATTTACTATTCACACCATAGCTCTGCTGTGGCTTATACTGATTTTGTACTAACGTACAACCCTCATACCGTCGGTATTCATCAATTCTTCGTGCACTCTCGTAGACAATTCGGCATCTAACATCGTCTTCCTTCTATATTTCAACCCCTCATATGTAAAGTATCGAAATACTAGAATGATTAAAAATGACATTTTTAATTATTCTAGTATATTTCGTATGTATATTTGCGTGGCAGATTTTTTGACGTTTTTTTACTTACGATACTTTACGTAGGAGGGGTAGATTTGTTTAAACATTTAGAACACATCGTTCGACAAATTTGAAGATGGCGCAAGACATTACCGGCGGTTATTTCTGTCAATTAGAGATCGTTTTGATGTCATTCTCGCAAAGGGTGGTGATTGGCAACCCTGCTGTTGGTTTTCTACTGGACTTGTTGAGAGGCAAAAAAATTCTTCCGTTACGTTGTGTTCGAGAATGTAAGAGTAAAGACTCCACTTCCCTATTATTACTATACATACTGTTGTTATTATTTGTCATACATTTAGACGATACGATAGTTTGTCTAGCCCGGGCTAGACATAATAACACAATGCGTATATAATTAATAAGTTCTTGTGTTCTGGCACGTTCGATGTAAATGCAGATTAATCTTTTCACTTAAAATAATCGAATGTTTATTTTTAATTAATGTACCCCGCGATGTGCGAGATCGGAAATCTTTGTTATTCTGTACCAAAATATATTTGCAGTTTTAACAATAAATTGTTGAATCTTAAATGAAGTTAACGTTAAAGAAAATCTTTTTATGACGTTGCTGGCTCATTTTCCGGACACATTTTATCGATTGTGAGTTGCCAAAATATATATTGTGGAATTTGTACAAGTGCGTTCTGAAGCGATCAATTTAAAAGATCTGTTTCTTTTTATATGACCGTTTATATTCTAAGAATTTTAATATCCCGATAATACCGAAAATAAATTCGGAAAGATACTACTAATACATTCGATACGTTAATCGTTCGTAATTTTCACATGGGAATCTTTAAAACCAGGTCGGGGTCTTTTGGAAAACCACTTCACTATTTGTGTTTTATTTACATTTTTATTTTTTCTATTAGACAACCGTTTGTGTTTTGAAATAAGTTGATGAATATGTGAGTGATGATATTCTACTAGTTATGTAATATTTTTCGGTTATATAAATATGAGATATTTAATTAATAATTTGGTTGAATATCGGTTCCCAGTTTGGTATTACGCGAAATTTTGTTACATCAATACAAAATTAATTGTAAAATTTTTAATGAGCGTTCTCTGTTCCTTTATAAAGTTAACCACCCCCGACGCTTGTAATTGATTAATTGGCTTACGTCAGCATTTTCACCCCCCATACTCATGGGTATTCCATACCTTTAAAAGATAAATATATATTAATTTGGTACCCAACGTAGCCTGGTGGAAGTGGAACAACATATTATTTTTCCCATTCTATCTGATTTTTCCATCTTAAGGACATTTTTAAAACTTATTATTACGTTTATTATGTAAATATAATATTATTACAACTTAATACATGTGTTATGTCATCAGTTGATTCATATGATATAGTAAGTTCATGAATATGTAATGATGAAGTTAAATATACATAAACTTATTATTACATATGTTATATAAATACTTAACGCGGCAAGAGAGAAGTTAACTTTAAAAAAAAATTAAGGTTGAAATATTTACAAAGAATTGCGTGGTTTTAATCGGGCAGAAATTAGCGTAACCAGTTCAGACCCCTTGTGCACGATTATGCATAAAAGAAATACTAATTTTATGTATGTCAATAATTTTACCTTTTTTTTTTATAAAATGTGTAAGTACATTATTTTCTCTTTTTGATTTATATGTCAAGACCTATTGTGCATAATTATCCACATCATTAATTTACTAAAAAACAATTAAAAATATATTTTTGTTTTATTTAAACCCTCGATGCACCAAATCCCACTATTAAAATTGATTTTTTTCTCCATTAAAGCTAATTCAGGTCTGTAGGTAGGGGTTGAAAATGATTGACATTTTTCAAATTCTTATTCATTAAATACCTTTTAAAATTATTATATTTTAGTAACTGTTGTAACCGGCGGTTTTATTGTACTCGTTTATTTATTTACCAATTAAAACTAAACTTATTTCTTATTATTTAATTAATAAAACTTCACTTTATTTTGAGTGTATTTTTATGTTAAACTCCCTAATTATTCCACCTTTCAGTTTGTTTTGGCTTTAGGTTTTCAGACGGAAGTCATTTCAAGTTTGAAAGGGTAGACACCCACTAATTTTCCCATACTTCGGTTGAAAATTATTTCGTATAATTAAATTTGTCAGCGGTTTTGGAACTTTGGGGTGTGTCAGTCGGGCGCGGTGCACCCTAGAGGTGCGCGGGAGGTGGGCAGTATGGGCACCTTCGAGCTTTATTGCATTTCCTCATATCGCCCTTCTGGTAGATTCGATACCTAAAACTCCCTTCAATTCAAATTACCTGTATTTCCGTATACCCATTCAGATATTATTAACAAGGGAAATATTTAATGTAAAAACATTGCGGTTACACATTTTAATAAATTTATATAAATAAATTTATATACACGATAAAGATGATTAAACCAACCGATTAAAAAAAAATCCTGTTTATCGGAACGATAAAAACTAAATATAAAATTTCTATCGTTAAAAAAATAATATTTTAAAAATTATATATTTTTATATGTCCTAGATATAAGATAAATCTTTATGTTGAGACTCGTTCAATATTTCCATACTAACAACAACTTTCCTCAAGCAATAAATCATGGACACAACACAAGACAAACAACAAACATCTAGACACCAGTTCCGAGAGCAACAACGACATTTTATCAAAGATTCTACATGTTCCTAGCTCCGAAACTATACAATACACTCAGTACCAACTGGAAATCGTACAATACCAATAAGATTACACAAATATGGACCCAATATATGATTCAATCAGGTAGAGATGAATCAGAAGCATGGATATCCAACAATTTAATATAATTTATACAATTCTTTCACTAATAATTCACTAGTCCTATAACACTCCCACTCCATATATTTTTATTTTATTTTTACTTTTTTATTCATATTTGTAATTCTCTTTTTATTCCAAATAACACCACAACAGCACGAAAAAAAAACTGGCTACTTTAACACAGACTTCAGTCTAGCAAAGTAGCCAGGAAAACGCTGTATATATCAGAGGTGAAGTCTACTCTATCCCACACAATAAACTATGTATATGTATGTTTATTATGTATCCACCTCTGTTAGTACAAAAATATGGATGTCAAAATATATATAAATAAATTTTTAAAAAAATAGTATGATGAAGAATATAGAAAACATATGGAAAAAGAGACCATCATGCCGTTTCCCAGCGGGGGTAGGCAGAGAGGATAGAGCGCCACACGCTTCTGTCCCGACACAATTCTCACCTCATCCACATTCATACATTTTCTCATACAAGCTAGCCGATTAGTGAGGATTCTAAAGGTCATGTTTTACAATAGGACTGGTGAATTAATTTTGTTAGTTACTTATATTTTGATTGTTTTTACATGCTTTAGGTACTATAATAATTTCTGATGATTAAAAAATATCCAATTTAATACCAACAATGTTTACATGCAAAACGCATATTTCCAATTTTTTTTATCAAAAGTATGTTCATTTTCCAAATCGAAATTTCTGAGAAACCATTATTAAAGATTTCGATCGTTTTTCAATTAAATTTTTTTCCAATATAAAAAGTTCTATAATCTTTACGACTAAGTTAATAAACACCGGAATTATTGAATTTATCGTCTTTGTCTTTAGAATTTTATTTTCTCTACATTAATTTTGTAAAATGCTTTTAATTTTAAAATCCATTTCTAATTGCGATGATTTGTACAATTTCGTCAAGTTGTTTAAATGATTTTAGTTGTCTGGGGCCCGTCGGGCCCGCGATGTGATTTCCTTCAACCATTTATTGATTTATTATCGTTCAAAACTGCACACAAGCAGAATGCAAATTGATAAACACACCGGATAAATTGCAATTTTTTAAGTTAACTCGTCTCTCCGACAGAACCGTCTAATGTGAATTGTCGGAATGTAGTACAAGTCGGCTGTATCGTAGTTACCAATAATGGTATTCATTGTTGCGTTCGTTTCTCATCTTCTAGCGCCGGAACAACCGTAGGGTCTGGGCGTTTGGCGGCGCGGGAGAATACGAGGAAACTGAATCAATCATCTTCAATAGCGCGCTTGTATAATATACGTGTAATCACTTCAAGACACGGCATTTCAATAGAGCCTCTCCTTATCCTCGGCATACTCGAATATACATTAATGTCGGTCTTCATTGTCATTTACATTTTCCAACCGAGACAGGTTGTACCGCTTATTAAAGCAGGTGGGCCATGAATTAATGCGCACGTTCAAGATATTGTCCTGAATCCATAACCTTTAGAACTGTACTACATCCTGATTTTAGAAAATAATCACTATTAATGCTGACGAAATTTTTCAGACTCGCTTATAATCACTTTAAGATGATTATTTGTGGTACGAGATTTATCTCATTGCCTTCTATATTTCTTCTAAACTTTCTTTGACTATTTTGAAACTTTGCCGCGCCGTTTTATTACAGAGTTTACAGTTAAAAAAAAAACAAATTTGTCTAAGATTCAATTTTTTTTTTTTTACTTTTTTGGTCTTTTTGTGTAACGTGAGTCGGGGTAAGTGCATCTATGTCTCTCTAAATTGTACTTTAATGTCGCAATCTATTAAAAAATGTTATAAATCAATATTTGAAGATCTGATATAGTGCAAGTCCGAACATTGGTTTGCTTGTATTAACTACCATTTAAAATTTTGACAGTTGTTTGCCGTTAATTTGCGAGTTGTGTATGCCTTTTCAATCTTTCGTATATCTCCATGATCTTTTGTGCCAGGATGCTGATATTAGGTAAATAACTTTATTTTAAGTTGTAATTTGTGATATATATGTTAGTTTTGTGATTATTTTCACGGATTTCGATTTATAAGACCAGATATACTTACCACATTAATTTTTACACTGGGGGAAGTGCATCTACTGAGTGGTTGTTATGGTACCCCATATATTTTTGTATGGAAACTTTCCCAACTAGTGATGTGTAGACAGTTCTATTATTTTTTTAAAATAATTAACCAATTTCAAAAACCATCACTGATATATGTCGCGCTTTCTCCGTCTAAGCAATTTTATTAGATTTTTTTTGGAACTCACCACGTTTTACCTGTCACTAAGGACCAAAATAACTAATTCATTATTTTAACAATTTGTCAGAAATAATACAACTAGATGCTCTTACCCCAAATTTGGGATAAGTGCATATACTCGTCTAATTTTCATAAAATGCTTTCAATATCAGCTATCCCGAAAGGTGACATTCCGATTTTTCAAGACTTAAATTAGGAAATGGTTAGTGATCCTTCTATCAATGTTTTAAAGTCATAGCACCATATTATGAAGTTGAGAATATTCGCACTTATTCCGAATTCACCTTATGTACTTTTGGATGATTCTTCCGTTGGCGTGAATTTTTGAAATATTAAACTTTTTTGTGTTATTTATTCTTCCGTATAAAATGACCACCGTACTATCCTTACCGAGATGTTAAAAAATGCAATGTTTCGGGTAGGGACGATCTGAATGAAACATTTTCTGTTTTTTTTTTTTTTTTTACTAAATAGCCTCCATAAAAATTTTTATTCACAAATTTCTTCAAAAATATTATTTTGCCAACAGTTCCACCGAAGCATCCTTGTCGCAAAAACCGCTGACGCAAGTGTCCCGCGGAAGATCTTATTTCCGCGGTGTTCCGAGATTAACCATTTTATGTTGCCGATTATAATTCCATCAAGTAGGGTGAAGGATATCTTTTATGGAGAGGGCCTAATGTGTACCAAGAAGACCACGCCGACCCGACCCTCCGATATTCCCTTTGACGCGGGCCACTGAGATGAAAATATGTGTACGGACCGCGACGGTGTATGGTGGGGGGATTTTAGTATACGCGTAGCGGGATAAAAATATTTTCTTGCGTTTGCCTAAGATATTTAAACAATTATTTCATGCTGGCTTTTTTATGATAAGTATCACATAATGATATTTGCGTACACGAGAACTAGTCGAGTTTCCTTAGGCCTAGTTTACGAGCTATACGATACTTCGATGTATATATTAGTGCGGACGCTGCTAAAGAATAGGTCTTTGTTTCAATTTTGATCCAATATCCAGCCAAGCGAAACAACAGAATGCTCCGTCTCATTTAATTTTATATTCCCAGTATCGCGGGGAAAATAGACTCGGCAGGTATCGAGACACTGCTGTTTGAACAAAGAAAGTATTTTCAGTCCGGTTAAATTGCTTGAGTAATAATGTTCATTGTGTGGACAACGCGAAAAAATATTTTATATTATTATTACACTACTACTAGGGTTTTTTTGCTAATCTAAAAAGGTTGGGAATCACTGGATCCCACCAGAAGCATTACCATTACCACCGCGTGTCTCCATAATGTCTCTGCGATGTATAATAAATGTATGTTGGAACTTTCATAGGGGCGCTGATTTTTACGAATAAAACATGTGAGGTTGGTCTGATTTATTTTTCTTTTTGCATCTACATTGTCGTTAGCGACCCGACCCTATCGAGCAGGCTACGTTAAATAGTAATGCCAAATGTCGTGAAATATTGGTCCATAAAAAAGATACGAACATTAAAAAATAGTACAATTTCTTCTAGATTCTCATACATACTCAGTTTAAATATCATACGTAATTATATGTTGTTTTGGACCGATTAACGATTTAAAACCATTAATAATCTAAGAAGTCAGATTTCACTGTTAATATCTATCGTATTGTAATGAATGTTGTTTTACAAAAAAAGGCCGAGTCCTCCGTGTAATACGATGCGAGGGTCGGAAGAGTGTGGCGGTGTGCGTGGCTTGTGAGGCCGTAGGGCGGTCTAGTACGCAATAGATTCTATATGTGCGATAAAACCATTGTGGGGCACTTGAAGGCCCCCATTACAGCACCCTCTACTCGGGGCCCGCGGGGTCTTCGCTCTTCGTGGCAACGCCCTTCTGAAAAAAGCCTTTCAACGTAATGAGGTTTTCTTCATTTTCACTTTCACGTTTTATGCAAAATAAATTGAATTTGCCTTTTAGCGGAACGAGGGACGTTGTATAGAAGAGTGCGTATTTTGTTTTATTTACCTGGGTATTTCGGTTTCGTTCTGGTCATTAGATCGGCGCGGTAACGTTGTTTTTAACGGCTTTGATTTATTTAGAGATAAGATCCGAATAATGTATTTTATCCTCAACCCTATATTCTTCTTCCTCTTCATCAGACTGTAGATTGTATCTTGATCAACATAGCCTTTTATAAACTTTTAAACATGTAATATTTGTATTGTGTCTTTGCACAAGATTTAAAAAATGTTAAGCAATCGTGGCTTATTTAGACTCCTTGATTTTTGGTCAGGCTCACTGGGATCAGGCGAACTTTCGTAATCGTTAAATGTGCGTACATATTCAAAAATATCACTATTTTTATTTGTGTATGCATTGCATTTACTGTATATATTATATTTGAGAAACTTTTGGTTTTTTTTTCGCAGGATTTAGAGCGTTAGGCGAGTTTAAATCGATAACACCTGGCAGGAAATTGGTTAAATTATACATTTTAATACCAAATTTTTTTTACAAGAATTTAATGTTCAAATATATTTTGTAGATTTTCGAAAATTGCGTGTATTTTTTGTTATTTTGCAGCTTGCAGTCTTGGAGGGGAGGGGTTTAACCTTCAAGTGGAGAATGATTAAATTATGATATAAATTCAACTGGGGTTTTACAGTAATTTTCGCTTTATTTGTTAAATGATTTAATTACTTTTTGACGGAATAGTATAAATATTATATCGTACATGATATTTTATTCATAGTATTTATAGTATTATAAAATTTTCAGCTCATATTTTGATAAGGTATCCTAAAGTATTGTGGATTAGGACTATTGTAATATTGTATTGTAAAAAAGTTTTTTTTAGGAGAAAAAAAAATATTTTAATAATATAATAACAAATAAAATAAATAGGTAATTGCGAGAGAAATTTGTAACGTAACATATTTTAATATAAAGTATGTGTAAACTTATTGTGTAATATTAAGATACATTGATAATATTTGATTTCCTTTTCTTTAAAGGTAATATTTAAATAGTGTGTATTTTCATTAAATGTAAAGAGATCAACGATATTGTGAATATTTAAAAAGACTTCTTATTTTTCTTCAAATCTTAATAATTCGATTAATTTAATTAATCGAATCTAACGCGGTTTTCACATGATTATTTTTCATTGAAATTGAATTATACTCGACCCTCGTCTCTGTCGTCCTGATAGATTGGTCCTTTCGTATCGGAGTGGGATATCTCTTTATATTCTTATTACGTTCATAAAAATGTGATTGCTTGATAGAGAGGCCAATTACCGCCGCATTCCGGCCGGCTTTTGTGCGCGGCGAGAGTAAACTCACTCGACGTGTGAACTGTGCACACAGCTCCGGCAGGGGCGGGGCGGCACCGTCACCGGGCCCGTCACCCGCCGATGATAAACCTGAACCCTAACCCTCCGGCCCGGTGCCTATTGTGGCACGTTAACCGATCGTGAATTAATTAGTGAGGAACTAAGAGGGTGCAGACGGTAGATGTCCTTAGATTTTACTTAATCTCGAGCACACAACGATTAAGATTATTATTCCCGCCTCGGGATCTGACTTTTTATTCCTATTTTACTGCACTCTGGAAATAAATTCACATTTCTAAACTGTCCGTTCTGTAGTCCCGGTGGTGAAACATGTGAACACAGATAAGTATGTTTGGGAGCGATCATTTAGTAATAAATATGCAAACTTTAATTGCGTCACCTCCAATTATATGGTACATACTTATATGTGACATTTCGGTCTCTTTTCACACTCATATAAAAGTGGTTTAACCCTTTCTACCCTGACGGTACTTTAAAGTACCATCAACTTTATCTAATCATATATCTTACTGCGGTGTCAATTCTCTGACGAGACTACTGAGTCTATTTGATTTATTTAGATTACTGACATTAGTTATTTTTTGTTATGTCAACACTGCGGCGGGTGAAATGTCAGTTGCGTATTGTTATAAGGTTAGATTTGACGCGCTTGTATTTCTTGTGATTATTAATAGTTATTTTGACCTAATTTTTTTCTTTCTAAATTTTTAACTGTTCTTTTAATATTTTGAAATAATATTTCTTTCATATGTTTTGACTATGCCATATATTTTTTGTACGTCATGTAAGGTCTGACTGCACTTAAATTTAATAATTTGGGGGTAGAAAGGGTTAAAAACAAAGTTAATAAATAATTAAATATTAACAATTAATAAATATATTTTTTGAAATTTTATTGAGAATTTCAAATGAGACGAAAAGCAACATTTGTGAAGTGTTGGCGATATTCAATGAATGAAAGAATGTGTATAAGGATATGCTCTTTAATTGATTAATCAAATTATATATTTTTATTGCATCCCTTTTCCCTCCCTTCCTCATCCTCTCCGCTTTATATAGTGTTAAAACACTTTTTTGTTTATATTTTTATTAGTTTGTATCATATTTACTTTGTCCAGCTCCGAAGAAACATTACTGGTCGTATTTTTATATTATATATTGTCACAAATTAATATAGATTTGTACCGTTTGTTTCTTATAAATAAATAATAAAAAAAATATTTTTTAAATGTTCCAAAGGCGGTTTTCAAAATATCTGCTAAATGTATTTGAAGATCGTTTCGTTTTGTCACGCGTCTCGGTTATGTTTCATTGTCACTTATTTCCCAATTTAACGTACATTCTTTACGATCTACGACCCAAATAAATATATCGGGCGAGATTGAAATAATTTATTTTTTCGATTTAAATATCTGCATTGTCCGACACCATTTTTAATTCCAGCACAATGCATCATCTGAATTCTGTCGACTCGATATGGATGTCATCGGAGCCTCATTAGTACTGTGTTATTCGCTTTGCCATCCCGCTTCCGGTGCGCGTCCAATGCCTCACTTTCATTGCTCATTCAGATAATATTAAAATTTTTGTCTGAATAATTTTCGCTGGAGGATAATGGGTGATCACCGCGAATGATGACAGTCGAACATTCGACGCAGAAACACAAGTCACAATAGCACGACGCTACTCGGACGGGTGGGTATAACTATTCACGAATCATTGCGTTCTGTCTCGTTGCTTTGTCGGTCGAGTGGGTATGTCACCACTTTCACGTTTTATCGGTGCAACGAAACATGAAACGAATTTGCGATGGTAATTGTTATTTATTATTTGGTAATGTGATGACACACAATATTTTTTTCTCAATTAAACTGTGTGTATTTGTTACACTTTGTGATTTATGGTATTAAAATATTGTTTTATAGATAAGATTAAGATTGGAAAAAAAACGTAAATGATGTGTATTTACTTTTTTGGAGACAGAAATAACGTCGTTATTTTTAACGCGTTAAATTCCGTGCGTACACTATGTTAGGTTTCAAACTTGCACGATTGTCGCGTTGCCAATAAATAAAATAGGATATGCCCTCATAAATAATTCAACGGGTTTATGTTAAGTGACTCCCGAGCAATGTCATCTCGTCTAGATTAGCATGAGCTGCGTCAATATTTGATATTTTTTAAACAACGAATTGCTGTCGCGCGTCCTCTATGTCTAGACCGCCAACGACAATAATTTGTGTCCAGGACGAAATTCAGTTGTGAAAATAATTTTCATTTTCTTAATTATTGAATGTAGATTAGTTATGTTGGTACTTTACAACTAGTGTAAAAATCATCGTTCGAAGGTGTGACAAATTTTGAAACGTCGGAAAACATTAGTTTGTGTACTTTTTACGGTACGAACAATATCACAAAAATATTTGCACGCTGAGAGCATTCCAAGTGAGCGGGTGTACGAGTAGAGAATTTCATTTTTGATAACAGAAGAAAAACAATTTTGCCAGTTAAATCATTTTTACGGAATTTCGTGGACGAGTTTAACAAATTTAAAATATCTAATCGGTAATTTTGCGTGTCCATGGATTATACATGGACGTTTATTTTGACAGAGATATTATATCATTTTGTACGATTTTAAATTAGGCACTGTGAATATTTTATATTTATATAGTTTTATTTGTGATGTATGTATTGTCTGTATATTAGGAAACGACTTACTCCGTTGCTAAAAATTATTAGTCATGGTGATTTATTAAGTACCTACAAAGTCCTTGTGTAAAGATTTTTACTATATTTCTTTCATTATATTATTAATCACCAATTTAAGTAACACAATAAGTACACTCTCTAATTTTTTACTATTTGATTATATTTTTCATTATGTAGGCGCAACTAACTTTATAGCAGTTTCTTAACCGATAAAAATGGCTGCATTGGAGTCACTAATCGTTATATTATACTTAATTTGTTTGGTTCGTTTATAAATTTCAACGAATGGATGTGAATTGTCTATCATCCAATGGGACGCAACACAAAAAAACTGTTATTTTTCAATCATTTTTGTTATCGGTAGATCAATTATGTGCATATCTCGCTAGGGTGGAAGTTTTCATTCTAGGAATAGGAAAGAATCGAGTAATTGTTAATGCTGAATGGCCACCCCCGGTCCTGGGGGGATCCCGCCCCCTCCCCCTCACCCCGCCGCGTGCTGGAGCGGCTGACTCACCGCGGTTCCCGGTGACTAACCCTCCGAGGGCGGGTACTATTATTGTCCCTCGCTGAGGACTAAGGATTATTCAGTTCCTACGCATGCACGACATTAGTGTTGTTAATTGTGTCCCACAGCCTTTTAAGCTAAATTAATATTGCATAATTATTATGTTCGTTTCAACTGCGTTAAATGTTATAAAATTGTAAATATATAAACAGGACATTGATGTTTGAACAATTTTTATTCTGCAGTCAATTTTATCTATTTATTTCATTATTTTCCACAATTTATTCAAGATTGAAGTCATTTTAAAATTATACATCTGTATATGTGTGTATATTTTTGTATTACTATTGGATAAACAATTATAAGTATGTTAAAAATAGATAATGGCGGAAATACACCACGTAGGTATAGAAAATATATATAAGTAGTCGTTAACCTATAATTTTGAACATCCTGTTTCGATTATTAAATTATTCAGAGTCAAATGCTCCTTTTTCGCGCTATTTACCGACAATCCACGTACGATTCCATTTACAATTATATGGGTCATTACCGACAGCATTTTAGCCGTAAATGTCTCCTTACCGCGATTTAAAACAGTCAGCGTTTGAGTCGTTCATTTGATAATCCCGCCAAACGGCCGCGACCGGGCGTCGCTGCCACCTGGCGGCCGAACGCGGCAGCGCTCCCCGCGCCCCGCGCCCTTCGCGCCGCCCGCACCCTCGCCCGGGCGGTCGCCATGGTTACGCGCGGAGTCTGCCGCTATCGATCGATCCCAGTCGCGAGTCGGGCCCGATCAGACTTGACCACGTTGTGCAAGTGTACATGGAGCTTTCGTTTCGCGCCTGCCGGGGTGCGGCGGGATCGTCGGGGGAGTTTTTACTCCGTGCCGCTCGCGCAGACCGGCCACGTGGGCCTGGCCGCACGGATATCCCTTCCGCGTATAGGAGGTACGCGCGGTCCCCGCCCGCGTACGCCGGAGGAATATAAACTTTTTTTTTGTACAAGATCCTCGCAGCGGCTAGAATGGGCCGTTTGCCTCGAGTCCAAATTTGGTATCATACTTTCCCACCAATAAGAAAACGCAGTCATGAAAATGGATGTACAACAATATTTCTTCTTGTTCTTATGCACCCATCGAGCAAAGTGAACGCCAATGCAAAGCTAAAATAGGAATCCTATTATCCTAATGCAATTAAAAAATGTAATTATTTTTTCATTGATGTTATATTTATGGTGGTGGTGCCTTCCGGCACGCGCTGAACGCACCCGACAGCACGAACGCGTGCGCAAAGAGCACACGCACACGTCGGCGCGCGGGTTCACTCTGGGTGCCCGGTTCATTCGTCCCTCGGCACCGACGGCTACTGAGTTCCACTCGAGTTACAATCGAATCAATCTCTCGAGACTCTTCTTCTTCGAGTTCTTTCTGGCAACATGTCCAAAGCATGTAAGAATCCTTCTGCATGCTGTCGAAAGTCTTTCGATAATCATTAATTCTTGGAGCACAGAGACATCCGTCCCTGTTCACGGGATACGTGGCATACACCTCGATCACCACATTTCGAAAGCATCTAGGATGCCAATTTTGGTACTCGGAAATTAATCCAAAATTTTAATACCCAATGTTTCAGGATGCCGAAATTTAATCCCGGGATTCATATACGATGGGGTGGGATTTCGGAATTGGATTCCCTACTATGTTTTCACCGATGTCCTCACTATAAATGCTAATTTCAATCAACTTAAAACAAATATCGTGATATAAGCAGGATTTGAATTTGAGGTGTGTGGTAAGCTCATCTCAACAGATCCTCCTTATCAAGTGTAGATACTGGATACGGGCCTGGGTACTAGGTACTAGGCGCCGTGGCCGTGGAAGAGTTCATTGGGTGCTTCGGGTGCGCGTGCACCCGTCTCACTATTATTGATATCCCTTTCAAATCCTCGGGAGATTTTACAAAATGATATTGTTTGCAGGCATTTTACGCGTATTTGCAAATACCATTTGTTACATCGTCGGTGAAGGGGTGGTATTTTATATAGATGCTGCTTGGGTTTTTTAAAGTTTTCTTCAAATGAGAGGGTTTGACTTTTATTTCATTATGGTGTATGTTAATTACAACTGCGAACGAAGTAAAATAAAGGTTCTGGGGTTTTTCTGTTATGACTCCACATTTCGTTACTTGCTTGAGAAAGAAATGATTTTGTAATTCTAGTCAATTTTCATCGAAGACTCTTACCTTTTTTAACGCTCTGTTGCTGAAATCCAATATTCAAATAGCGCTACATCTGTTTTATCTGTTTGCATTAATTATTTCGCTCGCTGGAGGGCGCTAGTCGCGGCAACTCGACAAAAGTACGTAATATTTATTATTCAGCGCCAACTTCCTCGATTAACGCGATTAATCGCGTTTCTTTTCGCACTCATCTAACATCTGGACACACGCAATAGCCATAGTGCTATCTTATTATAGGCTACACTCACACGTGCAACCCTGAACGCACATCTGAAATGTGTGTATACTTTTGCAAGCTTTTCACTGAAATTTTTTCGATCTTAAACACTCGGAAGTAAAACAATATTATTTTAAGTTCGTATCAAATGGCCCAGTTACATTTAGAAATGGTACAAAAGCGATGGTGGAACAAATCAAATCAGTCTTAATCGACCGATTGTTATTATTTATATATAATCATAATAAAATATTCTGGATTATCTTATATTTAATTTTATTATATGTACTGAGTAAATTATTTTTTTATTTAGATACATATATTTTACACGAGATTTTAAAATGCATTGCCCAACTAGGCAAACTTGTTTTAGGGCAAATCGGCGAACAAATTATATTTCACAAAACCAAATAACTCATTGAATATGAGACAAAACACAAGGGACGGTCCAGAGATAGTGCAAATCCAAACATTAGTTTGCTTGTAATACAATTTCAAATTGTGTCAGTTGTTTGATGTCAACTTGCGAGTTGTGTATTCCTTTTCAATCATTCGTACATCTCAATAATACTTTGTGCCAGGACGCTGATATTAGATAAATACCTTTATTTTAAGTTGTAGTTGGCAATGTATATATTAGTATTGTGATTATTTTCGCGGATCACTATTTATAAGACCAGGTACACTTACCCCATCAATTTTACACTGTGGGGGAAGTGCATCTACTCGGTGGTTGGTATGATACCCCATATATTTTTGTATATAAACTTTCTCAACTAGTGTTGTTATAGACAGTTTCATTATATTGTCATTAATCAATATGTCACACTTATCCCGATTCACCTTACAAATGTTTTTATTATGTCGTAATATCAATAGAAATCTATGTCGACTCATGCCCCAGAGAATGCAAATTGTCAGAAAACAGTGGGTTGTCAACAATATGTAGATATTGCTTTCATTGGAGAGCCATATACCGCGCTTAATATGTTTGTATTATAAATGTACTTCCAATATATGTCTGTTTAAGCATATTTGTGACTTATACGGAATCAGTAATCGAAGATTATAATTGAATAATTGAAATATGTTATTATTAGATTATTTTAGCACACGGATACAAATTATTCCTCACTATTAATTATTTTATCGATTTTGTTTAATGTAAGAGGATATCGGGTTTGTTATAACTTTAATTTGGATTAAATTTTAGAATTAATTGCCAAAGTATCAGGTATATTTTATTAATAGTTGCCCATACTTGTCCTAGGGGCAGTGTACAACATGACAAGTTTATGTGCAGTAAACTAATCGTTATGTTATAAAAACATGTTCTCGAATAAAATACCAGCTCTGTGGATTCTTTGTAGCAGGGTTTCCTGAACATCGCGTAGCCGAAGTCAGGTTTTTCGTCGGTGTCATTTTTGTGAACGCATATAGGAAAGGCATTCTTTATCTAATTTTAAATCAATAAGTTAAATAACGTGTGTGATCAAGCGCTCTAGAAGCGAAGCCTTAATAAAATAATATCTTTAAATTTGAGTTTGGGCTAAGTATGGTCTGTCTAAACAGTCTGGCTGTTTTAATGTCTGTCGTATACACAATTTAACAACCGGCGGGCGGCCTGTTATCCAAAAAATGGTTTCTGTATTTATTCACGGTATCATTTTAAAGTGATGCATCATTTAATATAAATAAAGAGACAGCGTGGAATTCAATCGGTTTGCTCTATTGAAAAAGTAACGAGGTAAAGCATAATAACATTACATATTAGGTAAAAAATACTTCATAAACATTCATGTATTTCAGTTATATATAATAAATTCGTTTGTATGTCTGTATGAACGGTGTAGCCCTCACCCCTCAGTCAGATTGCAACTTTTGATATTGATCATTTTGAATCAAGGCACGCCATTCGCCCATGCGCGGACAACGGCAGTCATAGCCGTTGTCATCATTCAGCCAATAACTAGCAAGTTTAGAGGTGTGTTACGTGGCGGCCATTTCTTGTATGCATTAAACTTGACATAATATTATCGCATTCATTTTAGAATAAACCAGTGTGAATATAGAATATAATATAGTGTCTATAATTAATATATACGTAATATAAATCAAATTGATTTTTCGGACAGTGAAAATAATAATAATAATACGTAGGTGAACGTGAAATTAATACAGACATTTGATTACAACACAGGTCTCCTGATCAAGTTTCATGTCTATTGTGAACTTCGCGTAAATAATAATGTAGTAACCTAACAACAAATAAATACGTCAACAATGTGATTCGTTGCATGTCACAAACCTCTTCGACAGATTTGACCTTTAATATAATTTTAAAAATTCACTAAACACTAAAAAGGGGATATGGGAACCGAGATAGATTTGGTTCTCTTTGCTGTCATATTAATCCCAAATTCACCGATATGACCGCGCAGGGCCTGACAGCGAGCTGTTTTCTTCTAGTAATAAATATAAAGAGATCCATTGGATTACGGGGGTCGTGACATCACACGCGTCCAATACAAGGGAGGAAGAAGATGGGTCATTGACCGCAGTGAATCGTAACTTGCATCCTTCACCAAAAAAATTCCTATCACAGTAGTGCCATGAACATGTTTTCCGCGAGAGCATCTGGCTACCTGGAAAACTGGATGAGGTTGTACAATTTTTCTCTCGCTTATCCAAATTCAGACATGTAAAAGGCAAAATTAAAAGGATCCTCTAATTCTCATAATCACTACACTGTTCGCTTTCAAGAAATGATTCAAAAATTTTCGAGTCGCAATAATACGGTCGATACATTAGACTTTTGAAGTCCGACGTCCTCTGTCCAGTGGGCCGGTGGCATCTTATCGTTGCGATATCGTATATTTTGTATTCGAAATTAATATATTGACAACAGCAATGAAAAATTTGTACCTATGTTGTTGTATGTTTGCATTAATTATCGCTATAATTATTGTTGATACGGCGTCTCGGGAGGCCTATCCACACTGCCAGCAATGGCTACGCGTCATGAGCTCAATTAATATTGTTAACGGGTTGACGATTAACACGGCGCCATGTCGTGCATTAACATTAATGTGCATAAGTAAAGCACCAGCACTGGCCAGATATAAAAAAATAATGCTTAATAAGATACTGATAAATATATAAATGGTTTGAAGAGCTTCCAATCACACGACACATCAAATTACGACGACTACATTGTACCGGCCACGTAGCAAGAATGGACATCAACCGACCACAGAAGAGTTGAGAATAGCCAAGTTAAGGTGGTTTGATGGTGTAGAGACAAACACCGCAAATGTTAAGGAATTGGAGACAGGCTGCAGGAGTCTCCAGACTCGCAAGTGGTTATAGCGCCGATGATAATGACATCCTAATACAGCAATGATTTTTTTCAGTTATGAGAACAAATAAGAGCCTGAAAACAGACCTATGAAATTATAGGAGGTGAATATTATAGAAAACAAGAGACCAATTTTGTTATTGCTATTTATGATATACAGGGGCCCTTTTTACGTTTTGCATTACTCTCGGAGACACATGGCAGAATAGCCCGAAAAAAATACATAAAAGAACGTGATGGTACTTATTATTCATGTAAAAAGTTTTCGATAATGTGTAATACTTCTCCCAATGTTTCGAATCTTTAATAGAAGCTAACCGAGTGCTATCACTGCACGATAATTTTCATAGGTGCATTCCTATCCTTATGCATTATCTGCATAATATTTATTTACCTTTAGGTTGTTTACTTTTCCTGTTCACACACACGGACCGGCACTCATGTTTACGGGTTTGAAAAGGTCATGTTGGAAAGTTGTCCAATAGTTTAAGGTAGATGATAGTACGACAGGCAACAAACCAAAATTATCCTATGCTATGTCAAAATAATGTATTTGTTTTATATATGAAGAAGAGTAAGGGAAATTACAGTATTTTTGATATAGTTGATTTGCATATTTATATGATAGTGTCATCACATTTGATTAAACTATGTATATTCTCCCTATTAATATCCTATTAACTTCATTATTAAGGAGAACACATTCTTATTGTGAAGTTGTAATTATTTAGAACATTAAACGTATTCATTATAAAGATATACATATAAAATCAATTTTATCGAAAAATATTGTTGTTGCGTTACCGGGATTCGAACTTGAATCTCTTTTCAATCCGGGGAAGGTGCATTGCCAACTATGCTACAGCGCCAGTATTTCTGACGACAAATTTTCGAACCTATATGTTACACTTTTTTCAAATTAATACATGTCGTTCTGATAATACTGGCGCTGTAGCATAGTTGGTAATGCACCTTCTCCGGATTGGAAAAAGAGGTCCATTAATTCCGGTAGCGCAACAACAATATTTTTCGATAAAGTTGATTTTATATGTATATCTTTATAATTAATACATATAATTAGCATTAACTTTATATTCATCACAATTCACTCTCGATTTAAGACTAACTATTGACAGGAAAAAATAAATAGTGCCATAAAAGTACACTTTCAAACAGTTCCAATTAAAAATTTAAACTTGAAGGCACTTTGTATCTAATTAATTTTGGTGAATTATTGAACAAGTAAGTTTTTTCCCAACGTTGCGAACTTTTTTAATGATACGTGTCAGATATTGAATTAATTGTAATTGAAAAATCCTTTTTTTTTATTTTAGAATTTTGCTGTCAGAATTAACACTCGGGGATGATTGGATAGATTGAATCAGCACGACCTAGTTAATTTATAATTATTTTACATATTCGGTATATAACGACTTCATCCGGTATAAAAAAGTCAGCCATCTTAGAAAATGACTTATGACCGTGTTGTGTTGGATACGTGATGGTTTCTAAATAATGTATTGTATTTATCTACGATGTGTTTTGTTAAGTGTTAAAAGTAAATATTTGCGACATGTTTTGTGCAAAGTTGATGTATTCAACGTGAATTTGACAAGATACTAAAGCGTTTTCTATTTATATTTATATGTCGACTGAACAGACCCTTGCCCTTGGAACCGCAAACCAGCGAGCATGTGATACAAATGTGAAAAGTTTTTACATTATTACACGATCAGAAGTACCTCCCCGTACTGTGTTCAAGCTTCGCACTTACTAATACTATTCCGCTTCGCTCGATATTTTTAATCTGATGCCTTTTAAATGAACGCTAACTGCACCCTGCACGTCCTCGCTTACATCTTTTCCACGGTAATCCCATTATGTGTCACGGGCGGCGGCTGACGGCGACGGTACCGTCCGCGCTGGAGCCCTGCCAGACTCAGTTCGCAGCCAGCCTGGACAGTTGAGTATTGTCCTTGAGCTTGAGTCCTTCCCCCGTAAATACACTCTGACCGAGTGGCTAAATTAGCGAGCTGAAGATTCATCAATCTCTTTCCCCGACATTGGTTTCCCCTTTCAAAAACGTCGCTTTATTACATTTCAGAAAATATTCGTTTTCAATAATTTTCCTTTTTGTAATATTTGTTTTCTTACTATCTTTTTATTAGATTTCCGTGATTTAACTTAAACCACGTGTACAGTACGTGGTTAATTTTTATTATGTCTGTTATTGTTTGTTGTTGATCAAGACACGTATAGATTATTAGTTGGGAAACATAACTACATACTCGTATATCATATTTTTACAAGATTATTAAAAATGTTTATGTTTTTTAAGACCGTAATGTACTTCTACTTCATCCCCTTTTTCTTAACGCTTGTACAGCACTGTTCCACCGCTCTGTCTAGCGCTCTGTTGATTACTTGGGGCCACTGATAGTTCCATCTTTCTTCGCAAAGTCTCTCCGTTTGACAAGAGTCCATATTCTCCTGGCTCGTCCTACAGGTCTTCTTCCCTCTGGCACTGATGAAAAAATCTGTTTAGGTGGTCTTTCGTTTCTCATGTAGAGAATATGTCCAAGCCAACTCAGCTGAGATTTTTCTACTTGGAGCAGCAGTTCATTTGATGTCTTAACGTCACTCCCGTTTAGGGATTGCAAATCCGGAGCTGTTTTGAAAAATCAGAATTTTCGAATTTCTTGAAATGTTTGAATAAAAATAAAATATTTTCTTTTTCATTGTGATTACTCCCTAAAATGTCCGCCGCGAAATAGGTAATTACACTAAATACTTAAATACATCGAGGTCAAAGTATTTTTAGGGGCAATATGCTAGTTTTGGAATGTTTTGACACACGTGTAACTGGATTACTCAATTGGCGCAAAACTCAGACGTAATTTTCGAGAGTTCTAGACAGAAATATACTGCAACGAATTGCAAATACTCTATGGCTTCTCCACTAGTTTTCTTGGCAATGTAATAGAAGACGGAAAAAATACGATGAAGTACTCCAAGTGTTGGCGTTCTCTCGTGTCTGCCGGTTGCATTTACGTATTTATTCATGTTTTGTCTGGAGTGGTAATTTTTTTTTTAAATAAGTTTCGTATGACAGTTTCGTTTAATATTATTAAGTAACGTTAATGTTTTAATTACTACAGATGAAGATAAATATACAAAATTTGGCTTATTTCACAATTAACAAATGTTAGATTTCACAATATTGGAAGAGAGAGCTGGCAAGTTACAGTCTCCTGAATAATGAGCAATGCAATGCCGTGCACCTCGTGCTTCCGAGGGCGGCGGAGACTGGTTTGGCTCAGCCTCCGCTGTCCCGTGGGCGGGGATTTGCAGTTTGGTGTTGTGATTCACGCCGCTTCACGTGGGAGAAATATGTTTGTTTGCATCAAACTGCGAGTGCATTTTGCGTCTCATAATTCAAACGATTTCTTATATTTATTAAATGTTTATCAATTAACCTAATTGGATACTCCGTCTCGAATCAAATGTCGCATTATTAGAACAGACACATCGATATAAACACCGCACACGAATTACACTCGTGTTCAGTTCATAGGTTAAATGAATAGCTTTGATATAAACGAGAATAGTCTAAATACAGTAAATCATTTCGTGCTTTGCAATTTATTTATTTTTAATCTGTGACGCACATTTTTAGAGCAATGTCAAGATTCTGGAAATCGTCTACTGCGTTCTTTAAAATACAGTTTCTTTGCCGTTAGTCATGGGTATGGGAGTTATTTTTGTCAGCACTCGAAACTGCACACGCCAGCTTCTCGGATTATCTCGAGTTGCCAGGGAAAAATGACCTAAATACGCAGATTTTTCACGGCTCTCATCGCTACTTTCGCTTTTGTGAGCCACTCAGCAGAGGATTTTTTTTTTAGGGTTCGCTAGCACGATTTCGACGGGGTAAACTCGATTGAATGTTGGCCAGTGCCCCTCACGCTATCGGTTCGTGACGGTGAAGTTCGCGCAGTCGCCGTGAAGCGGAGTGAACTCGTGAGCGAAGTGCATTTGTACGCCTGTTTTATTGTTTCCGCCAGTTGTGACAATTTTTATTCGCACTCCGTCTACTGCCCCCTGTTCCGCCGTTACTTCCGCGCGCAGTGTGGGAATAGACGGTATAGTTGATAGTTGCACCGCGACGCTTCAAAATGTTCGCGTGGATAAAGAACAACTTTAACTATTACTATTACGGACAACCGATCCGATGCGTTCAGCCAGCGACGGTAAAGGGGGTAAGAATTATTAAAGTCTTTATTGCTTTTTTCAAAAACCTTTTCTTTAAACTATACATAAATGTATCTGTTTCGTGTGCGTCTTTGTGTTAAAAATTGGCACAATTATTATAAATTTTTGAGAACTTAAATGTAGATTTTGTTGCGTATTTTCTTAGCTTTATTGATTGTTAAATAGAATTACGTGACACTACCTACACAACATGTCACCATACTAGAACTGTGCGTCAGCCTTCAACCCGCGTGCAGCCGGCTCGACCCTCGTACAAGGGGGGTGACTGTTGTCTTACGACCATATTTCACGTAATTTCGTACTTCGTCACCCTAAATGGGTTATTATATTTGCGTCGTATTTAAAATTACATTTTGGGGTTGTTTTCTTGCTTAGAATAAATTGCTCGTAAGGATCATTTTCCCTGGGTTTATTACGATACGACGATCCAAAAATGTTACGACTATTATTAACATGTGTATAGGTTATAATATAATATTATTTTTTTGGAAATCGTACTCGCGCCTTTTTAATAATAATTTCTGGAAGGGTTGAAAAACGAAATGGTACGAAAAAGTATATAGTTTTATGCAATTTTTCGTCCGTGTTATTTATTATAATCTTGATGAATAAAAGCTTTTTTTTAGTTCAAAAGAAAAAATATTGATGTTGCATATTTCATAAACATTTTACATTCTATTAGGGTATATTTTGAGTTTAAATAGTTCTTGCTTTGTCCCGTTTTTTTGCCGTTTGGATTTGGACATCTGCCGTTTGGTCGAGATAATCTGTTTTTGGCCCTTTCGTAAGGGTGTGTCTACAGATGAAGTTTTGCTCTCTCGCTTAAGGCGGCACCTTCAATAATAATTCAAATTTACGAAAATGTGGGTTTTTATTATTCATTTATATTAGAAGTTATACACAAGATTTGAAACTATTACTTAGATAGGATCCTTTATACTCATTTAAAACTAATAAACTGAGTGTTATTTGCCACAATTAAGTCAATACAAACATTGTAAAAAAGACCGCAACCATTAGTTGTATTTTCCGCGCGCTACAAAATTGTGTTAATTTGGTAAATTATCGCATAAACGAGATGTATTTTCGTATAATCTTGAAGCCAAGATTTCTGAGACAAATCTGCATTGAACAAAGTTAGCAAAATGTTAAAAATAAATAGTGTTATAAACCATTCAATTTGCAGGACATATTGCCAATTTTCGACGTTCTTAAAATACTTTGTTTTAGTAAAAACACACGTTTTAAAATAATATATGTACTTCAGCTACTATTTAAAACTAAGTTTTATATCAAAAACATAATCAGTTTTAAATAATATATTCTCAGTCTTATAAAATACAACCATTTTAATTGTTTATCGGACCTCAATACGCCGCTCGATCCAGCCATATTACGGTCGTCGAATTCGCGCTGTCATTATTTTCGTTAAAAAATGCCGAAAGAATATATTTTCTCGCATATTTTATCCACGGTATGAATTAATATTGAACTTATTCACAACATTAGTAGTAATTTCATAATTTAGATATATTTTTTTTTTACTGATTTTAAGGGAAAACAACGTTTTCTTGAACGAAGTAAACATTTTATGAACGTTATTTTTATGTATGTCGTAATGAAATATTTCGTTTATATATAACACTTGCAGTTTAAAAATAAGCTGTCTGTTTCATAAATAGTATATAATTACATCACAAAAACGCCAACGTAGCGTTTTAAATCGAATAGTAAATAAAATAATAAATTAAATAATAATTTTAAATTTATAACATCGATTTACGCGGCCATCTAAATATATATATATATATATATATATAAGGTACTTTGTCTGATTTCAAAACATATTCATGTATGAATTAGGTACTCAGTAAATTATTTAATTTTCGATGGATTAATTCAAATGACAACACTCATTCCATAATATTAATATGAGAAACTTGAATTAGGTCAGTTAAGGCTCTAGACACGAGTTGTTTTTGATACTTGTGTCTAATGCGATAAAAATCAATATTTTTATTGTGGTCTCTTTGTATTCAAACGTTCCTCTCTCGCATGAGTTACGTAACAAATAACTTTATTAATTATTTCTCTGGAACTTAAAGAGAATTTACAGAATTAGTGCTGCCTCTCATCCTCACCGATTGAACAGTGTTTAAATTCCTCGTAAATAATAAACATAAATAAACCACGCCGTCCAACCTACCATCAAACTTTTACGTTATTTTTTTTGAAGAGGAAATTTTGAACAATTTATTTTTAAAAGTAAGGTACAGGCTGTTTATGATATTTTATCTATCTAAAACATTTGAATATAAAAAATGAAAAGTATTTTTCGACAGTTACTAGTTTAATCCTTAGCTACAGGCAAGCGTCAGGTGAGTCGATTATTTGTTTTTCGCGATACAGTCAACTGGTAAAAATGTGTGATCCTAGGTGACTAATTAGTCCGATCGGTCGGAATGGCAGTATCCGGGTGGCTTCCAATATCCGGAGAGGCGTCCCTATTCCGTATTGCCCCCACCCGCAGTCTACCATCTGGCGGTCGGGTCCGACTGCCCCTTGCCCCTTGCCGGACCCGCAAAGTACGCCGCTTCGCCGCAGTGCATATTATTATACATGCAGCTAAATACAGGATATTTAACCGCATTATTCGCTTTGGTTATCAATATGGCCTTTAATATGTTTCAAAAGGGCGTTGAATTAATTTCGACCTCGATGACTCCGCACATTGCTAAAAGCTAAAACTATGATTGGCATTAGATATCGTCTTATATTAAATAAGTGTGCTAATGAGTAAAAACATTAAAAGGAACAAATTTTTGTACATTACTCTTTATCTTAATTGATAAGCTGGTAGATTTGAGATGTTGCGTCACTTCACTTATTTTATATTTTTACATCATGATGAGAATAAGCACCCACTCGCTTTTTAAGTGACGTTATTTTCATGATAGAAAAATATATACTCATGTTAATATTATGTACTTATACAAATTTTTATATTTTATTATTATTTTCTTTTATATATACAGTAATACCCCGACTTACGCTACCCCGACTCGGGAGTTACGCGATTCGTTTGGCGACACTGCCGCTAGACGTTGACTGTTGACAACACTGCCGCCCGCTTTATTTAGCGTTTCTCTTACTGTGATGGCTAGAAACTGATGTAGTAGAAGAAGTTGTTAATTGATTTGGAAGTCAATACTAACGAGCTGATGGATTCACTAATAATCGATGAGCTCATAGAAATGCGTAAGCAAAACGACAATGAAGACACTTCAGACCTAATTCCACCAGAAAAGCACACGACAATTGCAAGCTTGAAAGACTCGGCTCAATTGAAAATGGCTTAAAAATTTCAGAAAACATAGACTCCAACGAAGAACGCGTTATAGCTACAAAGCAAGGAATAAAAAAATTATTAGCTTGCTACGGATAAATTCTGCATGAAAAAGAAGGCATTGTGTCGTCAGGCGAATTTGTTATATTTTATGAAGCCATCGACATCGAAATGACTTTTTTTTTTTTTACGTATATCGTTTATTTTTTTAAAATATTTTGTATTAATATGTATACAGAACTGCAATTTTATTAAATATTTTTCTTCTAAACTAGTGTTTTTGTTAGACCTCAGTCCCAATTAAACAAAATTGTATATATTTATATGCAAAATTGTACCCCGACTTGCGCGAATTCGAGTTAAGCGATTTTCGTCGGTCCCACCTAATGCGTAACTTCGGGGTATTACTATATATTCCGATGTTCTTGTGTACTTCTACTGTACTGTACCTACTTACTTTGGTTTATTATTTTGTACGACCTGCACATATTTTTATAAATAATTTTGTATAAGCCCAAAAGGGCGTAAATATAATATAAATAAATAAATATCTGAATGATTAGAAAGATACGATGTGAGCGAGTTTAACAGCAGCAATGTATAAGCCCATACGTACTATGTTCTTTAGAGCAACTTTCTAGCGTCGGCAGTACGTCCAATAACCTACACTCTTCGACTGGTTCGCTTGACTTGTTCGCGGTGACTAATTTTCTATTAGATGGTATGTACCTATATATGTCATATCTGGTGTACACGTCAATTAAATAACCCTTGTGTCGTGAATGGTCAGAAAAGTGTGGGAACAGTCGCGTGGAGACGGTGAGATTGTGCCACTTAATTGGGATGAATTATTTCAGGACGACTCGCCTCAATTCTCAGCGCGGCGTTCCTCTAGTTTCAATTAAATAATTGTGTTGCGCCTCGGATTGTCGTCAACTCCCACGGTCCGGCTCGGTGCCTATCCCTCCGAATGATCCTGATTGCAGAATGCAAATGTTATTTTTACCCGCCACATCGAAGGTCAATGTTACTAACCCGGCGCCCCCGCATCGCCGCGCTCTTCTCCGGCCCTCTTCGCGGAGTGCAATATGGAGAAAAAATTTGCGCGTGACGAGCCATTTTTAAGGTGTTTTTCACACTAATAGCTCATCCAAGGTGACGAGTTACTAGCGTGAAAGGATTTTCATATTTTTTCCGTTCGACCGTTCGTACAATACAAAGTTATTGTGGTATGATAATGTTGTTTTCTCCAGGACAATATTTAGTCATTAGATATAAAATATTTTATGTTGATAATAAAATTACAGTTTATAAACAAAGCTTAAACGACGTTATTACTTTATCATCACATATAATAATGATTTTGAATTATGGGATTGGCTTTGAAATTTAAAAATTAACATCACGAAGAAAACTATCTCAAATTTAAACTCTAGAGAAAAAAACACTGCAGAGTATAATTTTTTAACATCTAGTACACGGATTTTTTCAGCCACTTAATGACATTTTTTAAAAATATGAATTTAAGTTGTCGTCAATTTTTTTTTTGTAAATTGATTATTTTTTAATCTAAGAAATTTTTTTTTAAATTATATGCTCATTAGTTTTGCTCCCAATCTGGAAGTTACGGTGAATTTTAAATGTAACCTTTGAAAAAATGCAAATCATATATATTTGAATCTTAATAATAATATATTTTTACGTGTAAACGCCGCCATTACGGTGAATGAAAGTGATATTTTTCACACGCGTGCAATTGAAACCTCCACCGAATATTGCCTTGTAAAACTGGTAGCTTCGTAGAATTAATCTGGTGTTATCCTCCGCGGCGTGTATTCTGGTCCCATCGACCCGCCGCGTCGCGAGAAGGTACCCCGAGCGCGGGTTTTATTTAACGCCCGCCTCGGCGAACCGTCTTCCAAGGACGACCGCGTCGGCCTCACACACATTGACGTGTGAATAGCGAACGGCCTTAAACCGATCCTTTTGTATACATACTAAATCTGATTCATCGCTTGTACGTGATTGTCATCCCGTTCTGCATCGGACACTCGCGCCCAAATTACGAGAGAAACGGTACGGCACTGACAAAATCTTAAAAGCTATCAAATAAATCATTTGCGTATTACTCGATCTTTTGGGGCCATATAAAATGTTAAAAATGAATATTATCCTTTTTTTTTCGCCCGCCTCGCAATATTTCTTTTGAGTGTGTTTATTTAGTAAATATTACGGTGACATTATTTGGCAAACTCATCCAGGGCTGATATTAAGTGTCGGATTGTCAGCAGTAAACGACAGCGGATAAAATGCGGAAGTAAACGTATTCGAGTCATTCCACGACCTACTCTAAATTTAAGTTATTGCCCAAGGATACGTGTGTGCTGGCACTTAACGAAACCTGTAAGTTTCATTGTGTGGTTCAAATTGGTTTAGAAGTTGAGAAACCAGTTTGAACCACAAAATGAAAGTTAAGTACCAATACGCGTATCCTCGGACAGAAACTTTAATTTTTTTCTGGTCCCCCGTTTGAAATATATTTGAACTTGAAATCAGCAAAAAATGAAAATTATTTAAACTGATGTCAAAAGAAGGCAGGAAGGTTCCTAACTCAAAACTTTTAATTCTTCATAGCTAGAAACTACTGGCCATAGTTATAATTAAAAAAATGCCATTTTGTGGTTTCAAAACCCCCCCCCCCCTCCCCCCATCAATTTAAAATGTCATAAAAACTGGTGATTATGTTTTCAAATTTGGCACATTTCAAGATCATTTAAGTTATGGTTTATATATAATTTTCTATCATTTCTATACATTTTCATTAACTCGATTGTGTCTTCTTTATCTAAGTGAAAACCAGAATGTTTTATCTTTTATGGGATGAGAACAATATATTTTTTCAAAACCTCTGCAAAGCCCCGTTTTTACTTGTCGCTGCGAAGAAAATTGAGTCTAACAAGATGGTGGCAGATAAAAATTGTTTTGAAGCTACACACTATGGGGTTTATCCTATGGTAAAAAAGCTACCCACATCTAGGGTGATTTCACATACACTGCAATAGTGTCGAGAGTTGAGTTACTTTTAGCCGAAAACGCAGTATACGCGAACCATACTAGCCTAGTGTGTACTGAGATAACGTCTAGCATAATGATGTAAACAAATTTTGTGGAATATTATGTTTTAACATTATATAGTATGTAAATTGTTATATATCCCCCAGTACACTGATAAATTAGACTGAAGTGATTGAATAAATATTTTTGATTTGTTAAAAAAACTAGCGTATCTTCTGTATACAGTCAAATATCTCATTCGATTTTTCACGATATTACATACAGAAAGTAAGCTAATATTTTAACGTCCATACAATATCAAATTCTTCTAAAACACTAATAAAAAATAAGAATATAGTATTGTCTTACAATATCTGATCATTTATCAGCTTAAGTAAATACTCAGGAGTGGTTCAATTATAAGCTAAATTTTCATTGATCAGAATGATCAACTGACGCATATCGACCTTTGCCACCAAATTTGTGAGAAAATTCAGTCGCGGAACCCTTTTACACTTCGTAGAACATACGGACTCGTTAAATAAAGAAAAAGGGGAAAGGCAACACGTTTTTATTTAGGTAAGTTTACAGTTAATTAAATTATAATTATGGTATTAAAAAAAACAAACAAAAAAGTGCAACATACATTTTAATGAGTACAGGGGAATATTGATTTAATTAATTGACCTTTTTTGGCAAATTTCTTGTATTCTATTTAATTGAAGACAACTGATTATTCGTACGTCTGGAACTGCATCAAATCGGTTTTGATAATTTGTTATGGTTCCAGAGTATAGCGAGAATCTGGCTTCGGGCACGTGCGTTGTACTAATTGTAACGTGTGTTTAATGGGTAATTTTTTTTTCTGGGCCCTAAGGTTCCAGGGAGCATCGTTTTAGAGATGCTAGTCTAATCTATCTGTCTCGGACACGACACAACCCATATTCAGCTGCAGTGTGCAGTATATCTATGTTTGAATAATATAATCGACTGATTTCATCACACAAACCGAGATCGGACTTGTGTCGCATCGTGTAGTACTAAATGCGTAGTTAGGTGAAGATATGGAATGGGTGAAAGTCCCCCCCCCCCACCCAACCCGTCAACCGCCCAAGGGCCGACGCAGTGCATTCCTTATTTAGGATTTAGCGTAGGAAATCACGTGATAGAATGCAGCTCGCGCGGAGCTGATACAAATGATTAACATTGGTATTCGATCGAAATATAATATATGTACAGCCCGCATTTCCGCGGCAAGAATCAAACAGTTAGTAAAATAATTTAAAATTTCTCCACGCGCCCAAAATCATATTAGGAAACTTCACTATTAATATGCAAGTGTACGGAACGCTTACTTAACATTTTTTAATCGGTTTTAATAGTAAAAATGACGTAAGTTGCACACTTATTGTAATGGCCTTTATCAATCTCCAAATAAGTTGTATACTTCACGCATTCAAAATATAGTCGGCCAAAAGTCACTTTTAAATTTAAACATTAAATAACTTTCGTATTTTTATTACTTTATTTATGTTTTACAATAGTAACATAGTTTTTTTTATACATAAATCATTCTTCTTAAAAAATAAATTCTTTTTCTTTTACGTATAATCTTGGTTGGCAGTTGTGAATATGAAAGGTCATTTACAAGAAACAGTATTATTTTTCATGTACATATAGGTAAAAAAATCCATGCTCCGTTAAATATCATGTAAAAGATAAAAAAGAATACAAAAATGTATGTAATTTTGTAATGATAATGTGACTTTTGGCCCACTCTATGCTTGAAAATGATGATTTCATTTTTGGATAGTAATGTATGTGTTTTATATTAATTATCTCTTTTATACTAACGCGATGATTTTGTTAGAATGATTTAAACTCACAATTTTTACAATAAAATTAGCCATACAAAATAAACAGTATTGTCTGTAATACTGCGTCTAAAAATATTTAAGAAAAATTAAATATTCGATTGTAGTATTGATGGACTGGTCTTGTTATTTTATCACGATGTATCATCATGGAATCCGTTGTTGCACACACTATTTAGTCTTATTTGAGTATTCGTCCTTTAAATGACTGTCAGCAGTGTACATTTGACAGAATCGTCGCGTCGCGTCGCGGTCGAGCGGCTGCCGCTTCATCGCGTGCTGCTAGGGCTCCATCGCCACCATTGCACGTCCGGTCGTAAATAAAACAAATCGCAGGTATGTATTCTTTGTTTAAAGACAAAGGCATTTTGATTCACAATAATTGTCACTTGGATGATTACCATTCAACTCATCGCCCCCCAGCGAGCCGAGCTCCCGTCGTCATTCCATCACTTTTGTCTATCTCGCAGGTCGTACTTTCAATACCATTTCTCAAAACTACAATTCTTATGCTTCTTATTATTATTGTTCTTATTCTTTGTCTGGCATTTTTCTAATTGTTAAGATAACACTACTGATTCTTGTGTGATGTCGAATAGTTTATTTAACACGGTTGATTAATTTAAATGATATCAGCATTATTTTATTATTCCTTCGTATTTTGATCACCATCTAGATGGTATTTTGTATCGTATTTTGATCACCATCTAGATGGAATAATGTTTTTTAAGGAAGTTTGTTCTAGAATATAGGAAGGTTATTCTAGAATAGTTTACCCAAACTTCCTCAAAAAACATTATTCTCTTGACCTTATTGTCTTTGATTTGGGTTTCATACGTTCATTTTTAATAAAATCACATTTTATTTGTGAAGTTACGATTTTTCAGATAATTAAAACAAATTTGGATAAATCACTTTGAAAAAAAGAGGCTTTTTCTGTGTCGTTCCAAGCGATTTATTTAAATTTTGACTCCTGCTTCTAAGTCATCATCGCCCATGATTCATGTTATTTTATATGTGTTTTTTGTTACATACAAGGCGTGATTTCAATTTTGCAAATATTTTTTTTGTGATCTCGAAGACGGTACTTTTTGAAAGGTGTGGCTGCTTCTGTATTTTAGTTGTTAAATTTTATTATCAAAAGTATAAATATTTCAAACTAATTTCAGAAATATGCAGTCATAGGGGTAGTATGGTTTGGAAGACCTTTTAACAGCTGTTGTTTTATTTGTTAACTTGCCATACGTACCCTTGAGTATGTGACATACGTACCCTACGTACCCTTGAGTATTTGGTAACAGTTTTCGTTAACATTTTGAGAAAAATAAGCATTCCAATTTTATAATTAAGAATACATAATAATATTATAATCCATATCAAATATCAATTTAACATCAATCACATGTCAAATAACAATCACACGATACGACGTCGCGAGCTTGAATTTCAATTTGAAATATACCCATGATTTTTTTACCAATGTTTTTTTTTTGTATAATAAATATTTTAAAGATAAAACACCGAATCACAAATTTCCACTCGTATTTATGTTTTTGATTTTTATTTTTATTTCGTTATTTCTAACATTTGTAACTGAGTTACACACGTTACTATTTCCTTGTCTTCACTTTGCAGTGTAATGGATACAAAAGAAAACAAAAGTTGTATTACATTAGTCTGGTCTTCTGGTAGCGTGTTTTGGATGTTAATGTGAAATCTTCAGACCTATTCACAAGATACAATCTGGCCACCTATGACGCAGAACATTTGTAATGTTTATCACCTATTCTTTTTCGGCGTCACAGGCCTTCCTGCATGTATAGTTGGCATTCCCGTTATAAATCTTATTATTGATTGTATTGTAAGGAATAAATCGAGATGCTAAGAATCTTGAAAGTACCGTCTGTGTTGATTCTATCCCCGGATAAACTTAATCCAGAAACGAGCGGTTTGCGGTTTCTGATTCGCATCAGATCACCACCCGTTATTTTGTTTTCCAACTGACATGAATATATTATACGTAGTAATATTTCTATAAAATGTATCGATAGCTTTTTTTTTATTTTTTATATCGTAACGGCGGCCTCTCAAGCATTCGGAAGCTGTAACGGGAATATTAAAATACAGGCCGTGGGTATGCAGTACACGGTATTTAAAAAAAATGTCAATCACAAATTAAAACATTTGTATACAACGGACTTCGTCATCGTCAGTGGCCGCCTTTAGATGTACGCAGCCAGCCGAGTCATCGTCCACTTTTTGTGTACCGACAGGGAGCGTAATACCGATGAAAAGGTGCGTGATCACGTCCTGATGAAACCCCAGCTTCTGTATTGCGGAAGCTCATAGCTTCTCCGATCGTATTATACTTATTTGTTCCTCACGACTCGTTTCCAATACGACCGCGGATCGTGATTCAAATCGTGTCCCTTTTTATATAAAACGGAACCCCGCCGTTGGCTTGTAATCAATTTCCCAGCAGAGCTTACTCCAACTTCTGAATATAAAGTGCGCCCGATAAATTGAGTGAACTTTTTGAATATCAAAACGATCTTTTGGCACCGACCGATGTTCAAAATTACTGAACGTTCAACGCTATCGGCGAGCCGAAATTGATTTCGCCCATGAAGCGCCGAAGCGTTTTATTCTGCCAAAGCTCGGCGTCTAATTAATGACTTTGATTAGATTAATTTATTTATAAGTATTTAATATTTAGTATAAGTGTTGCATTTTTAACATAGCTATGTCAGCGTGAGGAACGCTAACGTTTTTACTGTTCGCTTAATCGTCCTCGTGTGTTAATGTCGAAACATTCATTTTTATTCGTACCGTTAAATAAAAGCGAATAAAGTATATATATAACATTTTAATACCTTTAATATTTTCTTGTATATCGCTCATTCGCGAATTAGCTTTCATTACTATGGGTTTATTGATTTACGATTTACGTTTCTTGTGTCTCTTAACACATATGTACATCTTTTCCAATATGTACTATCGGTTTAGATCTTCCAAACACACGAAGATCTGGGTATATTTAGCATAAATATTTGCATATTTTTACGATCTATTGTTATAATGCAGTGCAGTAGAATATAGGAAATTGCGTTTTAAAATAATGGAGGATGTAAATTGTAAATTATTTCACTACGTATAAAAAATTCTCTTACTTATTTCATCCTTCGCAATTTATTTAGATCACGTAGTGTGTGTTAATCATTTAAGTTACACGATTATCAGTATTTACTAACAAAAATGTTTTCAGCGATCGATGTACATCGACCTTTTTAATTTATAATATTAGTATGCCCTTTGGACAATGCAGTTAACCGGCGGGTACGGGTACGGATAACGGTGCTGGCGTACAACTGTTTTCCCGCTCAGAACGGAAGTGTGAATGCGCGCCAGGGTTTAGAGATCGTCCACGATTGTTCACCCCGCCGGAATAACACAATATAAAAATAATAATTGCAAATAAGGGATACGGTATCCGGCGGTCGCACGTCATGCACCGCCTGCATTGTCCCATCCCGCCCCGCAAGCAAGAGTGGATGCAGGTTTTTATCTTGCATCATTAAATTACAGTTGCAAATCCTTATGAAACCTATCTGTATGTAATTGTATGTGCCGAGACTGGAGGAGTGACAAGACTGGTTAAAGTTTGTAATGAGTCAGGTTGAGATTGTACGGTTACACAACGAGGAAACCAACATACCGTTAAAGAACAACTGCCGAAGATAACGCGGAGTACCATAAGCAACCTGGTGGTCGAACATCGAAAAGAAAAAATGAAGGACGCCCATATAAGTCAGGAAACGGTCCAAGATAGAGCGTCCTGACACTTTTGTAGAAGGAGAGCTGACCCCGAGTAAATGGGAGAAGAGAAAGATGAAAAAAGAGAAGGGAGCTACAAGGTAGTGATGAGCTCAAAATAACGAACCGTGAGTCAATCACTGATATCTTTTGAGTCAAACTCACTACCAGTGATTGAAGATCTGGGAATAGTGTGATTCGTGATTTATTTATATTTGGTTGCGAACCATGATTCTGCGCACGTGCATATGACATGAATGACATTAGTGAAAGAATGACTATAATTCGTGATCAGGGCCATCTAGTAGATTCTGCCAAAACGTTTTACGTATTTGATCCGAAACGATGAAAATTTGACCCGAAAAATAAACTCACGTTCTCTTTGTGATAATATTAAATTAGATATATATTAATTATTAATGCTGGAATATGTTTTTTTTTTATTTAGTTATTTATTTCGTGTATGAATTGTGTAATGAAACTCTGATCACAGTCACAGTTTTCAATCACTGATATTATCAAATATCAGTGATATTTTCTCATCACTACTACATAGCAATTATAATTACAAAAATCACTTTATTATGTAGGTATGGTCCGGTCAGTTAAACGTTAAATCGTATTTTTCATTATTGCATAAATAATAGTCTTTCGGAGACTTTTTTTAAAATATTAAAACAATATATTTTCGTACTTAAAATATTTTTATGGCAGTAGTTTTTCGAAAAAAAAAAACTGAAAATCAGTTCTAAATTTATAGCTGTCAAAAATAGCGTCTTCCTGACAAGAGGCACAAGAAATCTCTCACACGAGACGTTATTTAGCTTTCGTGTCGCTGATGCCTCCCGCCGCCCGGGAATTAAATAGAAAAAGATTTATTTCCAGGATTCTGTGTTGATGATTACGGCGCGTGTACTGCACGAATAAAACTTTGATCTCTCCTCTCATGAACTTTGTCGGTAAAGATTCGTGTATATCAGTTCCGCCTTTCTACTCTTCGTACAAAATACAATAACCAATATCTATATCTATCAATCTGTAAGTCTCCGGGACAAGTTCGTTCGCCCACGCGTCAACACGATCAGTTTGTCTAATAATGTAATTTTAATAAATCGCGCCATAACTTCGTTTCTAAACAGCTATTCGATTTTTGCGACGTTTATCAAATCGTGAAATTACCAAATGTATAATATAATCCAATAGTATTTTAAAGATGGTTAAAATTCCGACTGGGCGAAATCAAGAATAACAACTTAATAGCCATAGAAGACGTCTCCATGTGAACAAAAGAATGGGTTCAAAAACAGAAAATATAGAAAACTTAAAATGTTTAAAATTTTTAAAATACCGAGGATTATTTTCATCCCTTCGTCTAGACCGCGGATGTTTTCAAATAAAATGAAACATTTCAGCGCACAGGGTGGGTTGTTGGGTATAACCCTGTGCGCTGACTTTTATTGATTGAAACCCGAGATGTGCAACAATGTTTTCACTTTTGTTTTCTTCATTGAGTCGATACATCTTCAGCTCTCTATTCGTCAATTATAAGATTTAATCTACAATTTCATCGAATTACTTTCGTGGATTGACTTCATTTGTATGAATAGACAGTTTCCCGTTTAGTTAGGCCAGGCCTCGTCGAGCACGGTCAAGAACGGGACCGAACCCCGCTTCGGACTTCGGACACGCTCGGCGACACGTGTCCGCGTGCGGTCGTGCCGGCTCCCATCGACATTTACAATCCCCCAGTCAATCACCGCGACAACCTTCTTCAAACCCCATTTAATCTTCGAGTATGTCCTCCGTATTACATTATACATTCATAAGGGTCGTTTACTCGCAAATTCCGATAGACTCTTCAATATATTGTTTTATGAAATGATGAGAGGTCATCTCCCGGATATGTACGATAGAACGCAATTTGATGAATCACCAAATTATCATTAAAACTCGGCTACTGACCCCTATCGGCTGTTATCCGGCGTGACTGGTCGGCTTGCTCTGGGTGACCCTTATTTCAAAATAAAAAAGTATTACGTATTTCCCTTTGTCTTTTAATTCGTTATTATCTATACGACCAAAATCGTCCAATATGTATATACAAATACCACTCGGGACCTGCATTGTGAAGTATTAACTCGATTCAACAGCGGTTCTTAATGCTTTCGTTCAAGAGAAATATTTTAAAAAATCATTGCACTGTGAACGTTAGAGTATTTAAATTTTATACGAATATTAGACATACATGAATCAAATAAATCAGTATTTAAAATTAGCTTTATTTTCAATGTGAGAAATTCCGCACATATCTAGATTTCAGATTACTTCTTCGGAGGTAGATAAATGCGTTGTTGGGTGGACGCCGAGCCAAATATCTGCTACACATTAGTCCATTTAAAACATTTTCATATTATATTAGATGTGCACCACATTGGTGTGTGACACGTCTTTATCTCATCCCAAAATAATTATGCAGTATCGTTGTTAAGTATGGACGCCGGACCACTATCGCTACAAAATGTCATATTTTTAGAAACATGATATGCGTTTATTGACGACATACAAATCATTGTAAATATTTTATTATATATAAATATTTTTATAAATCATAAATTTTCGTGTGTTTATTACTTTCCTTTATTCTGTCAATAGCGAGTGCAAGAATCGGATTGACTAATAAATTCCCCCATTGCTTTTCCTCAGTTCTACGATCCGTTATTATTATATTATATTTTGTATGAAATACCTACTGTAAAGTATGGTGACAGCAGTGAAAATGTAAATCGGTTTCGTAATGCAAGTTTAGACCGTCAATGTTCCGCACCCCCGTTTTTTGTTTTTTTTTTTTAATTCTTAGGTCCACGCTTTCCACTGTTTGCAGAGGGATGGATACATTACTGGTGTCGATGTGCTGCATTAAGGGTATACGATTTCGACTGTCAGGCGACATATTGTGGATATTCTAAATTATGATGGTTTTGACGGTTGTCACAATGTCGTTAAAAATAAGTAAAATGATGCATGTAGAACGCTCTATAGTGGTACGTGTACAATGATGATACTTACTTTCATTCTCGTCTCAGAGATTTGTCGGTAATGGTCGGTGTGTTCAGTTGCGTCATTCTACTCAGCGTGTAAAATACAATAATGAATGAGTATAGCTCGCTCCGCGTTCGACTCGACTGTCCGTACGCGTCTTCCGAGACGAGTATTCGATACATGTCTCATCCAGTGGCGTAACTATGCCAGTGCAGCCAATGCCGTGCATTGGGGTCCAAAACGTCCTCGTCCTACAGTAAGTACTTCCGTTTTGTATTGGGGTCCAATTTTTCTAGTTACGCCACTTGTCACATGTCACTATAAACGCGCCGAAATGTTAAACAGATATTAAAATGTTTATCAGCAAGTTATGTGGAGGCCCTTTCAAAGATAGTAAAGAAAATTACAAAGTACTAGCATTTATTATTTTAATTGGTGATCGGACCCCGTGACCTTCCATGGATCAGTCAGCGCCTTGTACGATGTACACCATATTGGTACGTCTCTAGATATATTTTTACTGCATAGGATATTTTGAATCAAATTATTGGTTAACTTTACAAAAGTGTAAAGTTAAACCTGAACTACCTAGGCACTGGTATCTGTACTCCTTGCGTGATGTCTAGTGCGGGCGAGCTCGTCAGGGCCCTGGGCCCAGGGAGAGCAGAGCGGACAGCGGCGCCGCGATCTGATCCGACTAATAGGCGGCTGCGACGGTCGGCCCGTCATATACCCCGGCAGTCCTGCGCCCCTCCACCGGAGCGCCATCCGCCAGTCTGCCTTCGCTCGTGTTTGTTTTGTCCCGAGGTCTGCGCTGGGAAGTGTCCCCGATATTGATACCGCCGTAGAATGTACACAATATACGACATACGGGTTTATCCTATTTTGTTTATTTCCTGTCTGTCCCTCGAAGTAGACAAAACAGATACGTATTGGTATAGGGGCCTATTTATTTATCAGATATGTAGATCGATTTTTGAAATTATTGCAGTGTTATTAGTATAGTAGTATTTTATTTATTTACAGGCAAATTGGAGCGTGTATGTGACAAAACTGGCAGTTATCACTACCTATACAGGTGACCTGACAACAATTGAAAATTCATTTTCTACTTCAGCTTCTAAGCTAACTTTAGCCAGACCTTCGCGTGTGTTATTCGTCTGTACAGGTCTCAGTTGTTCCGTCCACCGCAAATGGAAATACTTGTCAGTTTTGTCACATGCACGCTCCGGTTTGCCTCTACAGGTGACCTGAACAGGTATACCGTTGCGCGTATGGCCGGCTTATGACCAAAATTGAGCTTCGGTTAACTTGTCATGTATACCGGTAGGTATATCATGTTTGGCCGGCTTAAGATTCCATAGAAATATACAAGATGCGTTCCATAATCGTGAACACGTTTTCAAATGTTAATAACGTCTTATATTAAGCTAAATAACATAACAAAACCGTTCCAGGTTTCAATGTTGTGAAGTATTCTAATAAAATATTAAATCAAAATTATATTATTATTAAAAATTATTAAAAAAAAAACATTAATAAAGTTTAAACTTTTTGTAGCAAAATATAAATTCTCAAGTAATAAATTATAAATTCTAACAATAAAAAAATATCGGACGCATTTTAGTTTTTTAAAAATCGCTTAAATTTGTTAGAATGCATTCAGTTTAAGCTTGGCTTAAAAATTTTTTATAACACCGGAGTCTTCCGGAATTTCAGTCTTATATTTTTGATGCAACGCAAATCGAAACTCTAGTATAATATCAAAAAAATCTTTGATTATCTTAAAATACAACTACGCACAGAAGAACCCATGATCGGTTCGCGTATTTTCAATGATCTATATTAAGAAGATGACCCAAAGAAAATGTAAACATTACCGTTACAAATATTTTCCCGCTTTCCTGCCAAGTTTTTTTTATCGTAGTTAATTTTGTAGTCGGCAATGTCGCACATTCATCAACACTTAAAATGACATTTTGAAACATTAATTATTTCATTATGTTAAATGTACTATAGAGTGAGTCTTATTTTTGTAATTTAAAATTATGATGTCAATTATGGGACCGTGATAACTATAGAGACATCAAACCTTATTTAACAATTAGTAGGAAGTTTGTTTGAAATTCGTATATGTACTGTGTTTGCTCCATTATTAATACAATTTTATCATATTTTTATCTTATATTAAAATTCATCTCTAAATTTTTTTTTTTTTTTTTTACTTGTATGTTTCTGTACTTATTTTTTAATAACACTTACAGTCCTATTTATTTATAGCAAACATTATTTATTCATCGAATATGTTCTTCGTGTGACCTCCGATTCTCCAGCGCCCAAGACATTCCTCACTGAAACCAAATATACAATAATTGAATTACATTATCTCTTTTTGGACAGCCGTGCTGAGTAATCAGATATGCTTGTTGTATGATGCAAGCCGAAATTTGTTCAAGAGTACTAGGTATATGCACGTATGGGAAAGATCGGCTGTGTGAAACTATCGTGTCGGAAAAATTACTATTTATAAAATTGTGAATTCAACTATTTCATTGATTTGTTCAATGTTATGGGAGCCACGGGAAGGGTGCGCCTGCCTACGTGTATGCAGGGTCATAAAGGGTAACCGTGCAAAATTTGTTTTAGGCCAAATGGAGTGGAGACACATCATATTCAATTTTATATATAAGTATATGTAGGTACATTAAGATCTAGGAATATTATGTAATTATATATGTACAGCAATAAATGTTTACTTTTTATCGTAGACTGTTAAGCCGTTTAGTGACTTCCTTTTGATGGGAGTTTATATTTGCTTCTACGGGTAATTAAAAGAAAATGTAAAGTTGATTATATAATATAATAAACAATGTATAATGATTATGTAAAATATTAATAACCAAAACACCGCATCCCAAATAAAATGTTAAGAAAAATTAAAACAATGAAATACAAAATAAACATTTTTCTCCATTTTAAGATACGTTCGTAATAATATATTTTTATTATTGAACTTAAATCAATGTTTAAAAATTGTTTATTTCACAATGGTAACACTTTAATTAAAAATTAAAATTAAAACGTTTTCGATGCTTACTGTATCATCTTCGGTAATAAACTGAAACTTAAGACTGGAAGACATTTTATTGTCTTTTATTTTATTAATTCATTTTTCTAAAAGTTTATTACAATGGACTTCCACAAAGTTAATCACGAAAATTTTCTAATATGAAATAAAATATTTTAATTTATTTTAGAAGTATTATATTATCGACATTCTTCACATAGTCGATTATTTTCATCGTACCCTTTAAGCGCGGATTCAAGGACAAGTGGAAACTGCTGAAGCGCGGATTCATACTCCAATAAGTCCTATCTGATATCACCTTGCCGGTCGGTGTAGACTTCAGGAGACTGATATTTGTTCCTTTCTTGTCAATATTTAATAAGAATGCTATACACTACACTATTTAACAGACCCCCTTTAGTAATCAAGGCACATTTTGTGGCCAATACGAAATATTAGTACTCGTTGAGAGAACGTACCCATTGCGCGTCGGCTCAATCGATATGAATCTCTTCATTCGTTTCAGGAATAGGTCTCTGTCCACGCCCTCCGCGTGCACGGTGCGGCAGACGTAGTCCGCAATATTTTGTGTGTGGTTAGTGGATACCTGACTAAATTACTAGTTGAAAATGTTCAAGGAATATATACAAATTTTGTACCTTTGCGGAAAATATTATTGTATGAGATTTTTACATAATCATGTTAAGCTAGGTGTGTACTTCGAATAAATATTTGTGAAATTGATCCATTATTGTTATATTTGCTTTCGGACCTTTCGTTTGGCCGTTCGAAGTTCGATGACCTTTTATATTCAATGTATAATTTTGAATCAGTAAAATATTTCAATTAATCGAAATAAATCGAAAACGCAGCTTGAATATTTTCGACTGATATTTTGAATAAGTATCTACCCTTAAAATATTGTGCACTAGGATTGTATACGTTTACAGCTCCACGAAATCTTGCAAGATGTGCCAGCAGTGAACATTATTTAGAAATACGGGCAGAAGATTTCATTACGACGTAAATTGTCCAGTTTTATACATAACCCGTTAGCTGGGGTGTGAAAATGAAGTCCGGGATGTTTTATTTTGTTATTTCAGTCCAGACTTAACCCTTATATTTTCAGTTTATTATTATTCACCCTCGCATTATCACCGCTTTGTGTTCTTAGCGTTTCCCTTCCGCTAGAATAATTTGGCCATTTTATAAAATGCAACCGTACTCAGTTGCGTCTACATACACGATGTTTCCACCAGGAATTACATTTATTTTTAATGGCGTAGAAATGAATTCAACGAAGGTGCTATTTACTCGGATGTCATATTTACCAGGATGCACATTATGCTGTCGACAATTTGTTTTGTTTCGATCGATTGGATCGTATAAAAATGTTGGCAACCGTCCGTGTGTATTTCGTTGCTTCTTCCCGTTTAATCGCTTCCGGTTAGTGCACATCTGCCGCGATCGTGTACATCGCGTATCGGGCCCGAGGGCCGCCGGCCGCTTTGTCTGCAAATATAAATTCTGGTCCGCTTTCTCCGGGCTCCGGGGATGTGGGCGGCCCGCTGGAGCGGCGGCGCCTCGCCGCGGCGCGTGTCTGCGTCAACCGATCCCGAAGCGATCGTTAATGTTGAATTTGATGTTACAATTAGATCGGCCTCGTATGCGCGAAAACACGACGCAGATTCATATTTACGAGGAAATATTCAACCTCGAAAGCTCGGCGTGTCAACAGCGACGAATGTATCGCGAAGTACGTAATTAATCGATGGAATGATTCGATCGTCGGTCGTGGGTTTGAGGAAAGTAAGATAGATGCGGCGAGTGGCGAGTGGGGCGCGGAAAGGCCTCGCCGAGGCGCAGTTTGGGATGAATGCGTGGGCAGCCGCCGGCTGCGTAGGGGCATCGCCAGGCACCAGCCTCGGCAGGAAACGGCAGTCTGGCGCGGCAATCGACCAATTGTCGGGCTCCTTTAAATATCACGTTTGGAAAAATATTCTTCATTTTGACGCTTTATTCGGTCGCCGAAGATTGACCCTATCGTCGCTGGCTTCGCGCTTCTAGACGAGATCGACCTTTTTCAACGATCCGATACTCGATTGTGTACTAGCGGGGTCGGTGGTGCGTATCGAGAATATCGACTGTGTGACAGTCTCGGCCGCGTTGGCTGCTGTAACCTTATACACCCGCCTGCTGGCCGATTGCGCCGTGTAATAAAAATATTTGGCTAAAAAATGCGAAAATAAATCCGTGTCGAAAAATCTATATAAATTGTGCCCTGCACTGCGTGCAGTGCTCAGTGTTAAGCGACTCCTTGTACCGGCGCGCTCTGCATACCAGAATTCTTCTCACTTCTCTAGTGGTCGCTAGTGTTCTCGCTCTCCTTTTTTCTTCTCAACATGAGTTCCCTCGAGGTACGGCGCGAACTTTTTTAAAATTTTTCAAAATACGTATTTCGGATAATTTTCTGTGGCTAGTTTAGAATTAAATTATTATTAAAGAAAAAAAATAGTTACGCAGAATTTTTCCTATATATATATATATATGTATATTTGTAATCGGCTTTTAGAAATAATATATATTTTTAACAATATTTAAATTTTATATCCGTCTTTATATTTAAACTTTTAATTTTTAAAAATCATTTACTGTTTTTTTTTTTTTAAATTAAGGGGTGCATAAAAATTGTAATAAATTTAGAACCTTCCGTTCGATTTTGCAAATGATTATTGATTTATTAATTGATAAATTAATGAATTTAAATATTTGTAGATTATTTTTACATGTCAAAAATTATTTATAATGGTTAAAAAAGTACTGTGTGAATGGAAACTTAATGAAAAATAAAACTGAATAATATTTAAAAAGTGGGTGTTTTGTTGCAGTACCGCCATAATAGTATAATGATGTAGGTTGTAAACATTGGTTTGTGGTAAATTAATTTTCACAATAATTTTGAATAGTGACTGGAGTCTTATCAAATTGAATCCATTAAAATTTTTTATTTATTAAAGTTGTAATGTGATGGTGTTTTAAAAAAAGTAACAAACTAACTAACTTACAATCACCCCTTTTCCATACGGGGTAGCAGATAGGAAAGAGCACCACACTCTTTCACTCTCAGTATTTGGTTTATCTGGTCAAGACAAGTCTTCTGCGGACATCCCCTGTTTCTGGTGCCGTCACCACTTGCGTTGTATATCTTTTTTACTGTTACTTTTAACATTTGAAGAAAATATATTGTATTTCATTTTTAATAATTTATAATTTATTAGCTTTGTTTTATTTTATAAATCACTGTGAGCTATTTATATTTTTACATTCAACCTGTTTTTTTATCCTAATGAAGGAAAATGTATTTTTCCATCGAATAACTCACAGTGGTTTATAAAAATAAAAGAAAGTTAATAAACTATTAATTATTTTTTACTATTCTCTCTTCATTCGCATATTCCATATGACCAAACCACTCAAGCAATCCATTTTAATCTTATTCACAATGCTTAATATCCGCTTTACATCCTCCCTTTATTTAAAAAACTATACATGTATAAATTATTTTATTTATTTAAAAAATATCTCGTCTTAAAGTTTTAATTGCATTATAAATTTTTAAAAATCAAATAAAATTGAAGATGTTGATTTAACTCAACCGTTTGAATGTTTTGGTCATTTCCCAAGTCAAGTATTGAATTGAATTTACATAAAGTTTTTATTTTCAGGCTGCAGAAGTTGCTTCAGTACCGGCGAGCGAGGTGACTGATGTGAAAGTAGAGGTTCCAGTAGTGGAAGCAGAAATCACAAAATGTGATGATTCTGAAAGGGCAAACGATAAAGCGCCCGAAACACCCGTGACAGAACCTTTGACTAACGGCAGCAGCGCTCCTGAATCTCCCAAGGAAGAAGAAATTAGGCAAAATGGCGACTCACCTTCAGTTGAAGAGAAGCCCATCATTGCGGAGAAACTACCAGAGGTGGATGCCAAGGTCCCCGAATCTCCAAAAGCTGAAGAAAAGCCACAAGTTTCTGAAGTCGATGCTTTACCAATCAACGGATTGAAAATTGAGGAATCAATTAAAGAAGAAGTTAAATCTCCGGTCGAAGTTGAAGTACCACCACCTGTTGTCGTGGCTGAAAAAATTGAAGAGATAACAACAGCATGTGAAAAGGTACCACAATCCATAGAAGAGAAACCCGCTGTTGTCGCCGATGCCGAGGTTTGTGTTGAAAAGGAACATTCAGAGGCGGTTGGGAGTGTGGAGGTGAACCCACCCCCTCTTCCCTCCAGTCCCCCGCCATCCTCCCTCACTATGTTTGCAGAATCAACTATGGCACCGCTAGTAGACACCCAAAATGTAGACACCCTGCCTGTAGATGTAGACGCTTCTACCTCTCCCGGTCCCTCACTGTCACCGGTGGCTCCTGTCACTGAGTTAAAGGACGACGTGCAGTCGACACAGAATGATTCAAGTGCACAACTTGTATGTGAAATAAATCCTGTAAATAACTTGCCAACCGCTTTATCTAACACTGATGCTTTAGGAGACTGCCCACCTCCGCTTCCCGTGTCTGAAATGATTGCTGAATCCTCAAATGTTCCTACAACCGAAGCAAGTATTCCTTCTGTAGAAGATGTGGTAGTACCTAATTCAGTAAAGAACAATACCGATGCTGAAACGAGTGGTTTGTCTCCGTCAGTAGAAAACGTTGCTGTAGTGTCCTCTAATGAAATTATTGTTTCCATTCCTTCCGAAATTACACAATCTCCTGCTTTAGATTCCTCCGCTGAAATTACATCTCTGTTGAATAAAAGTGATATTGTAACTGAAGAAATAGTACAGGCCGTGGAAGAGAATTCTGCTGTCCAATCATCTCCTGATCTTCCTGAGGTTTCAGATGTCAAAGCAGAATCTGATATTGCTTTAAATGCTGAAATTCCTCAAATTCCCGATCCAGTTGAAAAAATTGCTACACCAGAGGAACTTCCTTTGCCAACACCTATTTCCCCGCAAGATGCTCCTTTACCATATAGTGATGAAATTGACAAATCTCTCATAACTGATAAAGATATTGTCTTACCCGCAAATGATGTTCCAGCATCAGTAGGTAGTTCATTACCGTCAAGTATTAATGCTACAGATTCACCAGTTCTGCAAAGAGCCTTATCGGACCTGGATGTGTCGGAGACCACTGTGGCCGAACCGCCCTCAGATTCCTTTCCTCCGCCTCCACCTGAATCATGCCCAGAGTCGATGACGGAGCTATCTGTTTCCGAATCTTTACCCCCTCCATTATCAGAACATTCACTCCCCGATACGGTCGTCAACAGCCCCACTTCTGAAATAGTGGATTTACTCATTAAAGACGAAGTTCTTCAGAAAGATGTAGAGATTGCAGATGCAAAGGATTTGCAAGAACAGGAAGTTGAAACCAAAGCAGTGGAACAAGTGAAAGAAGCGGTAGATGTTCCTCCGGTAGAAGAAATAGTAGCAGAAACAGAGTCCTCGTCGGGGGATGCACCTGTTGCGGAGCAAGTGAAGCAGCCCACCGATACACCCCAGGTGAATAGCACGTGAATGGAAAGTATTTAGTCTTGTTTGTTTGTGTCTGCTGGATAGAAAGATGCATTAACATTAATATTATCATTGTGTGGAGCACTAAACATCGTCGCCTGGGCCCTGTTTCATCATTTTTCTATTCATTTTTGGTATATTAATCAAAATGGTTTTCTGCATGGTTAGCAGATTAATGTTTGTAGTGAGATACTTGGAGGTATAATTAATAATATCCTCTTTCCTAAATCCTTTCCTGGTTATCCATACTGGACACTACAGCAAATATTTGATTCAAACTTGTTTTTCTTCTTTTCAGGTATAATTATATTGTTCAATTTTCTCACACATATCCATTATATTATTAAGTTGCTTTCATTCTAGTTTTATACTCAATTTTTCACTTACAGTCTTACATTGAATTGTATATTTTGTATGTTACAATTTATAGACATCTCAAGCATGAGTTACTTACTACCTGTTCATTAGCTTATATATATGTTGAAGTCTCTGAATAATTTCTAGTATTGTATGTATATAAAACCTACAAAATATAGAGATTTTAACACTACCAAACCTCAGTTTATTATCAAGAATGACTGAATAATAATAATAATATATATAAATAGTAAGAAAAAAAACTTATTGTTTATATAATATGTCGCCACAAAGTAATTTTGCAAATATTGAATAGAGGAATTATAAATTTATTACATTTACTTTTGTATTTACAATACATACTTATTTGAAAAGCTGAGATTTTTAAATTCAACTCATCCTTGAATGAGATTGTAATTATTTTTGGATACTAACATTAATTTAGAATTAATTTATCAAAATGTAGAATTAATTAATTTATTGTTAAATGTGAAAAGTACACATTACGTTTAACAACTTTGGAAGAAAAATATTGTGCAGAATGCTATGCATGTCACAATATTTGTTAAACATTTTGAATATTATGCAAGCAAGATGCCTGTATTGATCATCATTTCAATTAATTTAAAATATTGAGTGTAATGTATAGGTAGTTTGTTTTTATGTGCCCAAACACATTAATTTATGTCTTTTTTAACTTATGTATATTTTTCTAGTAATTGTGTAATAAATAATGTTGCGTACCAGTTTTATAGGTATTTATTGATTAAAATTAATTATAATTTTAATTATGGAAGGAATATTTGATTTTGCTGTTGGAATACATTTAACAACTTATGCAGGAATATTTGATTTTCAAGAATTCTTTTCCATATTAAGCTTGTTTCATTGTTGCGTTTATATTTTTGCATGTGCTAATAATAACTTATGGGCAATTAACTTGACTTTTAGTGTACATCACATTTGAAAACATTATTTGCATTAATGTATGCATATGTGGTTTTAAATACATAAAAATGACACTAGATTTTACCATTGTTATGAAATAATTAATGCATTAAAATATATCAATGTTGATAAATAAATATTTGAAATATAATTTTAGGTTGAGCAAGTGAGTGCAGTGGCTGATGTACCGGCCGCAGCACCAGAAGTAGTAGCTTCAGAATCAGCACCCACAGTGGTATGTTAGCCATCTTCTATCGAGAAACACTGTTTCTTGAATTACTCCAACATGAAATGGGTTTTTTTTTTTTAACATGCCATATATGAAATACTACCCGTACAGAGTTTTGACAATCACCTTACTTTCCAAATAAAATGCAATGTGTGACAAGTAATTTTTCCAATGTTATTTGAACAAGATATAGTGAAAATTTTAGGATTTATACTGTTGAGCCGGTTGTGTGATCAGTACTAACTTTTTACTATGGTAACATTTTACTATAGGAACGTTTTACTAACTCCCGTAGTCAAAATCATTTCCATATTGTTGATACATCAAATTTACTACTGTCATATCATAGATAGAGACGTCTATAGGTGTGACAAATAATCATGAAATACGCTTTATTTTATGCATTATCTATGGATTTTTTCGATATCTGTCATTTTGGTGGTGAAATTTTTTGTATGATGTGTAATAATGTATATTAACCGTTTGAATGCTACGCGTCGCAAAAGCGCTGCGATCGTTTGTATCCAAAATTGCTTAGCACTAAAACGGTTAAACAACGAGATCATCATTGGACGAACTCTCATCACTAAAATAGCGGGATGTTAAATAATTAATTGTTGTATACTGCAACTTTCAAAGTATCAATGCGTCAGATGACATTTGGAACAGCTGTGAAAAGTCTGCCATATTTATCTATCGATTCTCATTTTTACTATCGGATATCGCATAGTAAAATGAGTTTACTGCAGGTGTACTTTCGAGAAGTAAATATTTTTTTACGATCAAACAACTCATTTTTGCAAAAAAAAATTACTTTAGTAACATTTCTTACTATAGTAAAAAGTTACTACTGATCACACAACCAGCTCTTACAATCCTGTAACTCGTGAGACCTGCAATCAAATGGAATCTGATTGCAAAATTAAGAGTAAATATGTCGTAAGATATTTGCCGTTCGATCAAGTGGTTGGAGGTTAAAACTCAACTACCATGTCAGTCCTATCTCCGTAACACATCGAACATGGCTATAGCGAGCTCGTGTATAACGAATTCATAGCTACAGTGAGCAAAAACTCATTGATATTTTAGTTTATGCAAGTTTTCATATAAAAGTGGACTCTTATAACAAGCTTGCTTTTTGGTTATACCGAAAAAATAATACGGTCACACATGAATATTTGAAAAAAGCCATTTTATAATCTCATTCCCTTTTTACATTTGTGTTTTTCTCTGAATTCAAATTTATTACAAGATTGTCTAAAGTAATATTTGTATGTGTCGGCAGTGTAGTGTTGACAATTAATTACATTAGTTCATAGTAATTTACATACGGGGGAATCTTCTTGAAGATTAGGTACGACTGCTCTTTGGGAACGTCCTTAATAAATTTTTATTAGTGTCTAGTTTTAATGTTAAGTAGTTTTGTCATCTCAACTTACGTTTCAAGAGATATGGCGTGATGGTATGAATATACATATTTTTTATTAGATTAACATTGGATTTCAAAAGGGCAGCGAATTTATTAGATATGTAATTTAAATAAACCTTTAAGTACCTAGCATTGATATAATGAATAACGGCTATAATGAGCAAATTTAGACAGTCCATTCATGCTCGTGGTAACCAAGTTCGACTATATATAATTCATATATAGTCGAACTTGGAACTTGGTCATTCGTTCAAAAGTACAAGACATTTTGGATAATCCTCAATATAATATTTTATTTTTATAACACTGATAAATACATTAAAATATTACATTACATTCTAAATAAAAAATTTACTTTACATGCCTATAACATCCACCAAATATTATGGTGATATGTTATAATGCTGTATGTATGCTGTATGCTTATTAGACAGAATTTTAATAAAAAAATTAAACTGCCGCCGTGATATGTAAATATGATCTTACTAGGTAAATAATAGAAAAAACAAAACCTTTTTTTCATTTTCTTTTATATGGTTTGAATGAAATAATCTGATATATCCATAAAGCTGAACTTAAGAAGTTAATAGGCAGCAATGCTTCTCAATATCCAATGTTGATTTTTGATCACAATTTTAATCTTGCACCCCGTAATGCTACGTTTGATGTGTTACAGGATTCTGCCGCAGAGTAAATGAAACAGTAACAGTTAAAGAATAAGGGTTGTGTACAGGAAACAATAGAAAGTTGTTGAGACAAAATTGCGCATTTTATATTACACACCAAGCGACAACACAACCCTCACAACGCCAGACACAACTGATTCTTTTCATCATCTGCCTCCAAGACTGATTGGTGATCTATTTACCATAAATAAAATTTAAAATCTGAAAATGCTGCCAAATATACATATTTATAATCATTAAATACTGGACCCAAAAAAAAAATGAACTACGCATATTGTACGTAATTGATAATTTTGTAGATTAATGATTTTTGGAAAATTTTACATTAGGTTAAACTACTATTGTAAAGGCAGTTACAGGTTCCAGTTGTGTGGTACATGAGTAAAGTATTGATGGTGTTGGCACGGTGCTGAAATGAGGTTTTCCATCTAAACTTGACCAGGATTGATGTATCGGTACTATATTATGAAGTGCGCAAATTTTATCAGTGGTCTTAATATGAATACTCTTTAAGATATTATAATGGAAAAAAAACATTAATTTTAATTTTTTTAGTTGCTAAGTAAATTTCTGTATGTATGAAAATTCATCCTGTCTGAAAAATATGTATTTTATTTTATCGTTTATTCTAATATCTTTTCAATGATGTTTATTATTGATTTATTCAAATATATATGTTATTTTGTGTATAAAGTGAATGTATGGAAAATTGTCTATGGTTAGGTTTTTAATTTTATTTTCAACATCAAACATTTTTTATACAAACAATTTATGTAACCTTTTACGATTTTTATCTACTACACTTGTATTTAAATATTTTGTACTGTTGAATAGTATGAAACGCGATCCGATATCGCCAACTTAGAAATAATTATGGTATACTTATAAACTATTGGGAAGAATTATCGGGAAAATGAATTATTAAAATACTTGTTTTACAATGTAGATTAAAGAAATGATGAATGAAATTTGTCAGTTTGCATGGAGCAGGTGCTATTTGTATGCGGAGGAAGCGAGTGGAGGTGCTGGGAGCCGTGCCCGACTGTAACTTCAACTGTATGTTTATAATGACAGCAATAAATATTTGTCAATCGGTTGGTTGTCCAACAGTACTGTCAACACATTGAAAATATCAATTTTTATAAAATTAAAACAGTGTTCATAAAGAAAAATGCTGTAAATGTATGCATCGACCATGTTTTGTACTATTTGAGATAATATGTAGAAGTCTCTTCCTATGTAAGTAGAGATAAATATCATCATTTGTAATTTTATACTATTATTATCCAAAAGTAGATGCTAGAAAATAATTTGGACATTTAATCCACGGATAACTTTGAAGGGACATTGTGTGAGTGTAGACATTCCATAGTATAATATCCTGCAGATAAACTACAAATCCGTAATACGAGGCTGTTAATCCAGTCGGTCGTCATGTGTGGCTGATTCCTAATTATTGCCATTTGCCATATAAATCTAAGTCATGCCCCATTGGAAACGTTGACAAGAATATTCATCCACCACGCATCTGTCTATAGCTTTAATGCTTTTTTCATAAAATTGTCAGTTTTGATGTCCGTGTTAGTAAATATTTCATAATTAGGCAGCTTATGAGAATACTCTGGTTTTTGTAAATTCATCTGTTGAGATTACCAATTGTAAATTATTTGGCCATTTTAAAAATTGTTTGAGGGGAATGTTAGTAATGTTTCTAAAACGAAAATGATGAATGTTCACAGTTTTAGAAAAATATAGAAATGTTATTCTTTGGCGTTGATCATCTATAATTTATGCACCAACATTTTATGTAATAAACTTTTTCCCCATCTGGGCTCTATCAATATATGTAAGTGTCGATGTGTGGATGTCTCTTATAAATACACTTGAAAATATTTATCCTTGTTGTTTTATTTCCTATAACCCTTTTTCATTCGGATAACCATCACTATCGCCGATTGCTTGTTGCTAAACTCTGTGGGTGACAACACTGCAATATTTTCATCACTACATTACATACTTAAATTTATACAACACACTTATTGGAAAACAAAGAGATTAAAACCATCAAGGATGTGGCTGCCAAAATAAAGTATTACTGTTGCCAATATCTCGCCTTATGCCTATGCACTGATCCAAACTAAGCCGAAAGCATGGAATATGTATAGATAAGTATTTGGAAAATCTAGCATTCATTGCATTAAAAATACAGAAACTTCAACCTAAATATTTCCAGTTCTTGAAAAGGGCTTCGTTGATTAACATGTTAAACATAGACATTGACAGCTATAAATGGAACAGATATTGACTTGCTGTGCGAGATTGGTATAAAATACGAGTCCGAATAATAGGGGTTTTACTGAATATGTCATGCCTGTGTTTTAGAAAGCATTAATTAATCTATTCATTTGTGTGCACAGAATCATAACTCACCGTCATTCTGCACTACGGGCCAACCAGGTCCAAAGCCGATTAGATAATTGTTTACCATAGCTGCAGGTATTTGGAGCAACATTGTGCAGATGCTTAATTAATGAGTGCGGGTAGTTAGGTCTTTGCCAACACCTACCTGGGGAGTACCAGAATTTTATTATATTTTTGATAGTCATCTAAGGAGATTCTTTTGAGTCGCAATATTCAGAACTGATTCTTTGATTTGTTCAAATGAATCGTAAATTTAATTATTTTAGTGTGCAAATGATTTTGTCAATGACTCACCAGAGGAGGAGTGGAATCAAGTTGATATTTATTAATTTTCACTTGGACTTGGATTTTATGTCTTTCGTAGTATCGGGTCTGCTGGACTTCTTGCTTCATCATGCTGTATGCCATAATGGCCTGTAATATACTATTTTTAGTGTTTATTATTAATTATTCTGCAACATGGGACATGATACCGCTAGCTGGCGCAGTGAGTTATGACCTCTAAAGAAGGACAATTTTGGGGCGTTTAATACGCGATGCAGTGGTTATGTCGTAATTTGATAACGCGTTGATCGTGGGGTTTCGGTGCTTGAGGTCAGCGTTGGAGATATGTTTTACATACTCTTTTACGGAGAAAATGCCCGAATCTTGATGTAGGATGTAGTTGTGTATTCCTTAACCATATAGGGGCACCCAGTGCTGACTGGATGACCTTGTTCTGGAAGGTCTGAAGTTTATTCATGCGCGTTTTGACTGCGGCCCTAGATGGGGGTTGCGTATAGGCCTTAGGAAGGCCTTATATAAGAGGAGCTTGTTGTCAGTGGCAAGTTTGCTATTGCTATTCCTGCCTAATATATTACGTTGGATACATTGCGCAGAATGCACGTGAGGCTGCGCTTAATTTATTTTGGATGTGTTTGCTCCACGTAAGCTTTACACCAAGGTATTTGATGTCGTTGGACCAGGGTATGTTTTCTCCAAACATTTTTTTTTGGTTTGAGGGCGCCTTCTTGAAAATAAAATGGCGGCACTTTTTGAGGGATTTATTTCAACTCTCCACTTCTTGCACCAATCCTCTAATTTTCACATATTTTTTTTATCTTTCATGTTTAATTAATATTTTTTGAATGCTGGTCTTGAAGTAAGATTTTTGTATATGGCATGACTCTGCATAAATCATGCTTGATTTTAAAATATGTTCCTTCTCTTCATATGCATGAAACATAGTATAGCTATCTTACCATCACACCATTTCACCGCAAGGTTAGGCAGAGAGTATAGGATGCCACACTCTTCTGTCCTTACCTCATCCACATTCATACCTAAGTATGGATACAGATATGTATAAAAAAACAAGTTAAAGTTTTCCAGTTTGGTCATAAAAAGCAAATAATTTAATACATAGTGGTTTGACCTTTCATCTCCGCCGCATGTATCTAACAGGGACTTTAGAGCAGTGATACTCTACTTCTTTTAGCTCAAGCTAGTGAAATGCAGTGACAGTGACACTGCTTCTTGTCATTGCAATTTTAGAATGACTTGGACTTTTAGACTTGGAAACACCACTGGATCTGGCATCTTTCAAAGGCCTTACATAATATCTAGGTGCCATTTTTGATAGTCAGAAAATCAATAATTTTTTGCAGAGATTTTATTTTGCGTATTAACATTGATACAGCTTTAGTTCATAAGACTATATTATTTAATATTAGGATAAAATACAAATATGTACATATATCAAGGTGAAATTTAGCAGAAGTCATTTTATATTAATGATAACCTTATTGCAAATAATTAATCATAATAATTCAATGCATTCTTTTGAAACTAACAAATCTAATTTGAGTATAGTTATTCCATGTATGTTTCATTCAGACAGATTCAAGAATGCAAGATTTGAATAACTTGCAAAAAGAATCTGAACAAATACTACAGCAGATATGAATGCCATTTAGTGGTACCTATTAATAAATAATTCACTAAATTTTATTTCCTTATGTATTTTTCTGTTTACTTACTTCAAATAAAGTACACTTAATTCTGGTTTTACATGGCGGATAAGTGGAAAATGGATGACATGTTCTATTGTATAAAAATCACTCCAGGATGTCAAAAAATAAAACACATTATTTTTTACTATATCAACATTTTATTAAAAAAATAATATAAGTTTAAAAAATCATACTTAAATTTACTCATTGTTACTATCAGGTAATAAATGTACCCGTTTACGCATGTTTGGCACAAAATCACTTTCATCACTTGAAATATTCAGAGGGATGCATTTCGTACCAAATTCACTAATTTTGAACATAAATTATGTTATAGATTGCTATGGTTTTGTTTTGATGAGTTTCTCATATAAGTTCCCAACCCTCATTCCCCTTTGCCCAAACTGAACAGTGTGTGCACGGAGGTGGGGGAATTCTACGAATGGATTACGTTTGTTGGCCGTGTTATATCAAAATCATGTAAAAACAGAATTAAGTGTATAAGTTTAAAGAATCTTCTGAATGTTATTTTCATTTGTAACCATGATTTTGAAATGTACAATGTGTTATTCTACAATTTTTTAATATAATTTTATAAATGATATTTTGAATTCTGGATGACATTGCCTCTAATTATGTCAATATCTCTGTAAATATACTAAATACAGAGTTCACATTTTAGGTATTCCTCCATAATATATTTATGTATAGGATAAAAAATTACAATATGTATTTGCCATATGCAACAATATTTATTTATTTATTCACACTGTCCCGAATCGTTTTTGAGAGTTGTTTACTCTCGTTTTGATTTGTCATAATTACATTTATTTTATTACATTCAGACATTATTAACATTATCATCACAATACCATCATAGGTTGGCTCCAGTATTATTATACCAGAGCCATACCTGTACAATTTGACGTGAGACTCATTATCTCATAAAATTCAGAAGGCAGCCAGAAAGAAGCTATAGAAATCACACACCCCCAAAAGGGGAAAGTAGACGTCACATTTATGTGTTGCAGTCGCAGAACTCTGTCACAGTCTGGAAGAAATTCACCCTGTCCAGGTCGTAAGAGGTGCGAGGGAGAGCCAGTAGAATGCTCCGTTAGGTTTCTCTAGCCAGTGTTCTTCCCGGCATCGCCCATTCTAGCAACCCCCAGCGAGAGACCCACACCCTAATAAATTCCCGGAAATGTTTGAGATCCTTTTATTTCTTAATAGATCTGATGACCTATTCCTTCTAATCCCGCAATCATGATCTCACGTGCATCAGTCATAATCATAGTCCCAGAAGATGTGTTCCGGAGTCTGCCTCACCTGAGCGCAAACACACCACAGTTCACGGACAAGTCCTGAGTCGAAGAGTTAACTCATGAAATGCCCATGACCCAAGATCATCTGCATCTCGTAGTGGTTCAGCGCCGGAGGATACACAACAATAAAAAATATTTTCTCGAAGAACCTGACGTGATTTGTATGTGAATGCATGGAAAGGTGCAGAAAACGTAGTGCACAGGGCGCGGAGTGCCGATCGTCACTTTAGTTATACCAGCAGTCCACTCTGCATGAAAATGTACTGCAGCTCTCGGCTTGCATGGCCTATTCTTGTGTTGATACAGGTCATCTCGCTTCACTTCGCACGCCTTGCCTCGGGGAGAGTGGACTGCTGGCATTAGTAGCAGAGCAAGAGCGTATGCTTGCCAAGTTAGACGTGTCTTTTGTATCTTTGTGCTGTCGTTCCGTATAATGACCAATGTTTTTTCTCATAGAACTTTTTCACAATAATTGATATATATATATATCAACTATTATTTTAATGATTAATATAAGTAATAAATGTAAAATATTCATATTTATCCAACTTAAAAATCGTAAAAGCCTCCATGTACGAGTTTACAGCACCGGAGTGCGCATTACTATTTTAGCACCGTATGGGAAAGGTTAATTGGCTTTAAAGTAAAGTACAAAAGACCACTGAAACAGACACGTGATGCTGGAAGAACCTCGCTCGTAAATCCTAGAATTTTATTTTTCTTTTTTATATTAACAAAGGCTTCTTTATAGTGAAACTATAACGTTTTCTTTCAGAAATATCACAATAGAGTTTCGATTTTCTCCTTCTCTTTCGCCTTTATTCCACAAAACATTTGTAACTATTTTTATATTTCCATAGTTCAGAAAACAATTCATTTAAAATACATTATGTTTCTTTAGTAAATTTCTCAAATTCTTAAATAAAATATTATATGAATTGTTATAAAATTCCTTTCGTTGTTATCAAATTTTTGTTTTGTCAAGGATGCAGCAGCGTGCAATCTGCACATTGTTATCAGCTATATTTGACTACAATTTCTGGTAAATAAATTGAATTAAATGCTTATCTCATAATGTCATACGCACAATTAATATCACATTATTCACATAATATTTTATATTAAAAAATACTTTATTACGATATTTTAATTATTTCTAAAAAACAGTTGGTATATACATATACTGCATGTGCCTGCGAAACTGCATAAGATGAGTAGAATGCATGGTACCAGCTGCAATCACTATTGTTTTAATCCCGTTCCGGCCCAGAACAAAATAAAAGTGTGTATGTATTTATATTTAGAGACTGAATCGAGGTCTCTAATAGGTATCACTATTCAAAGCAAAAATAAAATACAGACATGTCAGATAAATAAATTACATCACAACAGATATATCTGAAGCTGGCCAAGGTGGAAAGTTATTTAGCAACAGATATATACGGCGCTGGGCTGACATGGGGTTGATAACTTTTCTTCCTTTCCGATGCTCCCTATCTATTGCGTTTTGTTTTCAATTTTGCTCAACAAATTTAACTAACTAACTTACCATAACGCCGTTTCTCCGAAGGGGTAGGCAGAGAGGATAGAGCGCCACACTCTTCTGTCCTGACACACAATTTTCGCCTTATCCATATTCATACATCTTCTCATACAAACTTGCCGATTGTTGAAGCTCTAATAGAACTGTAGCGACCGGAATTCAAATCCACCGCCATCTCAGTCGGCATCGACGCTAGGGACAGTGCTGCCGGCTGCTGCTACAAACCTGGCTCAAAATTCACCGCTAAGGAGTCTCGAGTTTCATCGTTCTATAACGGCGGTCTTGCCGGCCCGAGAGTGCCGAGCGAGACTGCCAAATCGCTTCATTTCATTTCATAATCAACACGTACCTTCTACATCTTCATTCATTCTTTAATTCTATCTGTCTTCATTCTTTTCATCATACTGTCATAATAAAACCTACACACGCGCAAACAACAAAAACATTTATTTTATTTAACCACCGTCCTAACCCCCAAAGAACCATCCTCCAGTATCTGGTTTACCTGATCGTGCCAAGTCTTCCGCGGACGTCCTCTATTTCTAGTGCCATCAATATTTCTTACCATTCTCTCCTCATTCATCCGTTCCATATGACTCAACCACCTAAGTGATCCTTTCTTAACTTACATAATCATTCATAAGCTTTACATTCTATCCTTATTTCTTCATTCTTTACTGTCATAAATAGATTTTCCACATATATGCCTAAGTGATCCCATTTCCACTGCATTCAGTCTACTTTCGTTCCTCTTCTGCCAGCTCCAGGCCTCACTTCCATACATCAGTGTCGGTACCAGGACTCCATTGCGTACCATTGGTCTTGCCTCGGTTGACAAGTTCCTGTTAGATATAATTCCATTCAAAGCACCGTTCACTTTATTCCCTGCAGTCGTCCAACAATTTGCTTGATGTCATTTTGTTACAATCACTTTATTGTTCAATTAACCGAGATAAGGAAACAGTTAACATACCCAATTAGCAGAGACAGTAATATGTCAGTTATTGTAGTTTAAAAAACAATTATTTTATTAATTTAAAATATTATCTAAACAGGAAATTAACATGTCTACTTCATCCTTAGTAAATTCTAAACTTATATTTTCTGTAATAGATGCAACATCTTTTTTGTGTAATGTTATTAAATCTAAATTTAGTAAAGGATATTTCAAAGCAGTGGAAACACTACTTCCGATAACCCAATTTACTTTCCAATCAAAATTATCAAGTGTTGGTTTAATAGCAGCATTATGCTGTTTTAAAAGTGCTAAAGCAATGTCAAACTTTCTTTGCTCAAAAATGTGAAGAATGTAATCACATTTTTCATTTTCAAACAGTTTTACGAGGTCTTCTTTGCATGGAGATGATGAATATGTCAGATATAAAAATACTGAATTCAGCTTATTCTTCATACTAATAACATCTTCCTGTGTATGTTGTGTTTCAGGTAAGACAGGATATTTATTTGGAACATATCCCGTCATTTCATCCAATAAATGATCTGTTAACTAAAACAGTAATAAATTAGTTTGTTTGCAAATAATTCTTCTATATCACAACTTATTATTTAAATATACCATTATTATTAAAACATATATATATATATATATAAAGGTACCTCTTTAAAAGAATCCAATGAGAGCTCTTTTAAAGTATTTGCCATGATGAATAGGTACCTTTTTTAAATTTGACAATTTACGAGTTTTGATTTCACACGACGCAAACAATGCAGAATCAAGTTAGAAGTTATGGATAATAGAAATAAAGTGACAACAGGAGTGCAATACAGTTTACTTATCTATGGCAGTAGTTGACAGTGACAGCAAATGGGAGCCTTATCTATGGTGGCAGCATAGATAGTAAGTTGACAGTTATATTTTATTTATGGTTATATTACTTGTCTATGGTTGACATTAATGCTGCCATACTTCGGAGATTAAAATTAAAATTCGGAATAATTTAAAGTTTTATTAAAAGTCACAATCAAACACCAACGCTCATAATATCATACGAAAATATTCTAAACCGAACGAAGTTCAATTGCAATGGCCGATTCGTGCGATGTTTTTCGATTTATTAAGTTCTCTTAAAACTTATAGTACTTTACTCTCGCGAGACAATTTACATAACTTCAGTGCTACTCACTATGGATGTGTTACAAAAGTATAATATTTTAATTAGATCGAGATTTTTTTTTATTATTCGTGCTCCGTGCTTTGGTATGTTGCGCGACCGAATGCAACTACGCCAACTACAGTTGCATTATCTTAAATATATAATAATAATGTATTAAAAATATAGTAAGTAAATCCATTAAAGCGCGTGTTGCTGTATTAAATATGAAGCAATGTGAAAACGTCGTGGCTTATTCAATACACATCGAACAGAAAAATTTAAGTATTGTTAATCAATTTGTTTACAATTAAAATATAAATCATAGAAATATACGAATAAAACATTTTATATCAAATAAAATTTAAAAAATTACAATACTTTGTTACCTACCACTAAAATAAATGTGGTAGTTATTTATTTTAATGCCCTTTTTATATTATTACTTTTGCAAGGGTTTCTCCGTGATTGGTTATACATCCAAAAATTATTATTGATGGCGGAGAAAGGAAGCAAAGACTATTGTGAATGAATTATAATTGTAGATGTTATATTTGGTATACATATTCACAATATCCGTTTCTCATTGAAATATCTATATAGATTCTAGTTTCTCCAACTGTTGAAAAGCTAACTTCTGGGTGTGGTAAATGGGCAAAATTTGAGGTTATAAATAATTTAGATAGTATCTCCTTTGGGCTAGCTCAGTAGTAGAGAGATATCTAATCAAACTTGGGGTGTGGGTAGATGTCATTCGATCGAGAACATTCCAATAAAAGAGATGCTTAGTTTAAACACAATTTATTCAAACAGGTTATATAAAATACAATAATCAAAGTATAGAAGAAATGACATGAAAAGAATGCGGTACAATGTATATATAGATTAATAGTATCGCGAACAAGTGTGTGTGCTTTGCACGAGGTTGGCAAGTTTAAATTCTCTAATGTAATAGTTCACAGTATTGACTGATCATCGTGTTAATTTGGCGGTGACGCATAGGACGCCTCGTAGGCAATATCACTCACTGAATTTAACCTGATTAACTGTTCAATAAATATCTTGGGTTTATTTAATAATCCTGCAGATATACGGAGAATGCCTGCACAGAGGCTGTAGGGTACAGGTGGCGGTGGAGGGACTCCTAGTTGGACGATGCCAACTTGAGGACAGGAATGATGAAGCAGGCGTTAGCAGAAGCGGCTAGCATGGTTCCGATGTGGATCCCGAAGACTTATGCGGAATGATGAGGCAATGATGCGATTTGTTCGGGATGATGCAATCAGCACAGGATTACGGCGGAGGTTGTCGAGCGTGCTCAAAACTTTAACATTGTGAAGCATGATGAGATGGTGTGGAATTGTGAGCTTCGTGTGATTATAGTGCAACCAGTGATGATATTGTAATTGGTTCGACACGCCGATTTGGTGAGATCACGTGAACATATAATGGCGGTTGGATAAAGTACACTAAGAATAAGATAGATGCAGATATTTTTGATTACTCGCGGATTTACAGTGACAATTTACACAAAAATATGGTAAGTCAGATGATGGATCACGATGGATCGGTCTCGAACTACAGCGACGATGTTAATACTCTAAGCTCGCTGAGGAGAGAATGAGCGTTGGAAATTTCGCGTTGATCCGTTCGAACACGTTCCTGGCGGAAGCGGATATTCAAAAATGTGCAAGAAAGCGAGGGACTAGACGTATCGCGCATCGTTTAATTATTTGTTGCGGTAAATACTCGAATATTAAAATAGACTCACGACACTGTAACACGATGATTCGTTTACATCGATATATTTCTTGTGTGTCCAGATTTTAGAGCACCTAGCATTATTTTAATTCAGATGTTATTTAAAATTATTACATAAGAATTTTTGTAGTTGATGTCGACTTATATTCTGATTAATGTTTGCAAAGTATTGTCGTTTTTTCTTCATCCGTGAACTCGGTGACCAAAACAGATTAGTGTACATTTCTTTATCCTGCTTATTTCCATAATTATTGAAGGGAGGCGTTGTATAGACCAATTCTAAAATCAACAAATCCGAGTATTTTTAGCTGATTTGATAATGCATTTCATTTACAGGCACGTTAAGTATGGTGAGATACAGAATTTAAGAGTTTCGAAATATTTGGTTACTAAAAAAATGTTTTGTTATTTCTTTGCATATATAATATCTTTGTATATACTTTCATATTCAATATTGGGTAAATGAAATGAGATTAAGTTACAGGTAAATATCGAAAAAAAAATTTTTTTTCATGATGCTGAAGTAAACTTAGTGTTACAGAAAATTAAGCGAATGACATTAAAAAAAAAAATATATATATTTTTTATTATTAAAGTATACATGATATTTTTTTGAAAGGAAAATTCATTATTTCTTATAATTTTCATTAATTTCATTATAATTAATTTATGAACGTAGATCGAATGAGTAAAGGAAGTATGTTAAGAATATTTATTACGGGAGTTGATGGCATTAGACATTCGCGAAAGCGCTAACATGATCAGGTATACCTATGATTCTGTTAGAAACCTTGACAAGCTGTGAGAATTCATGAGAAGATATTTGAATGTGAACGAGGCGAGACACGACTTGGTGTTCTATCCTCTATATCGATCTCCGTGGGAAATCGATTCGATGGTAAACAAATAAGTACATAAATTATAGTATATGGAATGCATGAATGCCTTTGTTAAAAACTTAAATGTGGTTATATTTTAAAAATCCTAAGCAAGAACTTTTATTACAATAAGCAAAATATATTTTTAATGTCTATCACTCCGAATATTGACGCCATCTTTGCGTGCGAGCGTTTCCTTCCCGGCTTTCGTGTATATCTTGATAATTTGTTGAATGCTTTTTCAGCCGTTTTCATATAGTCAAAACCATGGCTGAATATCTAGCTGCAATTTTTGGAACAGAGAAAGATAAGTACGTTAAAACCTTAAACTCTTAGTCAATTCCACAAGTTAACATGGTTATGTTCATATCTGAATGTATCAACAATTTTTTTTAGGTTTTCCTCTGTTCTGTGTGAAATTGCACTTCAATATTAAAATTGCCTTTTGAGTTTGTTCCCTATCTTATTAATGTATTTTTGTTTGTTATTTATATTAACGTCTTGTCAAATCGACACCATTCATCATACCTCCCAGCACTTTTATTAAATTAAAAAACTTTTGTTACAGTTCTTTTTTGAAGTATTAAAAAATACCACGGTTATAAAATTTACAAAACAAATTTATTTTCAGTGATGGCATTTGAAATCGAAACATTGTTTTTATTTGATTAAATATAACCTAAAATAAAAATATTAAACCAAATAAAAACCATATACTGGGTAGTTAGTAATGTTGCTAGGAAATAAGTAATGTAATTATATGTTTCCGCATGAACAGTATCTTTAAATCAGTTTGCTTACAATTTATATTATATTGCAACAAGTTTTTAAATAATTACACAAAATTAAATTGTTTGTTTTTGTTTTACAGAGTCAATTGTTCTTTCTACTTTAAAATTGGAGCATGTCGGCACGGAGACCGCTGTTCACGTATACACAACAAACCAACATTTTCCCAAACATGTTTACTCCAAAACCTGTATGTAAATCCTCAGAATTCAGCAAAATCTGCAGATGGGAGCCATTGTAAGTTTATTAGATTATTTTTGAAGAGTCAATCATTCATATTTTGGTATATTTATAAAGTGAGAAGTAATCTTCAAATGATCATTGATCACACAATGCCATGCACTGATTATGGTGCAAAAGTGCGTCTTCAATGACTTTAAATTGTACAACTTTAAATTGGCATATCCTGTAGGTCTTAATTATTAAAAGCTCACCATATAATTGTAGTAACTCTTTAACGTCTTCCTCACCAACACCCTTGATGCTTGCAGAGCTCGCAATATTACTGATCTCATTAATAATATTGGATACATTATCCTGATTGCCAGAAATATATGAAATAATTTTGTAAAGTTTCCTCCAAACTCCTTAATAGAGAACTGGGAAACTTTGTCCCAAGATTCCTGAATGTTTCTAATAGCTTTCATTATGTGAAAATTCTTCCACCAGTCACGCATAGTTTGTTGGTTTTCTATGTCGGTATCTTCGATAAGCAGAAGCTTTAAATGTAGCTATTATTCCTTGATCCATGAGTTGAAAAATGGAATGGTAGCAAAAACACTGCTACTGGAAATTCAGCACATAATGTAAATTCAACTGGAAATTCAGCACATAATGTAGATTTGTTCAGATGACCAAGCGTATTGTTTAATTTATTAAAGAGAACACATTATTGTGAATTTGCAGTTTTTCAGAACATAATTCTGTGGTATTTTAATACAAATATAATATTTTTTCAATAAATTGAATTTTATATGTATATCTTTCTATTTGATACATTTAATTTGTATTGTTTAATATTAAAATTGCAAGGAGCTCAGTACTAGTGATGGTAAAGCGTTATGTGACTGTGACGATGATTGGTAACTGAGATTTAACGATAATTGGTAACTAAGATTTAATTGTTGGAGGCTTACTTTCTAGTGTAGTTAGTTTTATTACTTGAAGAATTATGAATAATCAGTTACCAATCATTGTTACAATCGAACAAAATCGCAGTCACGATAACGGTTTAACCATCGCAGCAACAATGGGTAGATTTGTTTTGCCATAGCCACGCCACGCATAGCTTGTTCTAAATAATCAATTATGAGATATACTTCTATACTTTTTTTTATGCGAGTTTCGAGATAAGTTTTTTATCCATGTAGACTCTGAATATTAGTTTAAAAGGTAACGGTTTCTTCAAAACAGGTCAGAATCAAAATTTAATACCCCAAAGGTTAAATGAAAAATTGCTCATAATAATATTTTAAAATGATATATTAATCTTTTCTAGTGGTGGCGAATGTGTCTGATGAAGAGATGCAAGAGCATTATGACAACTTTTTCGAAGACGTTTTTGTAGAGTGTGAAGACAAGTATGGAGAAATCGAAGAGATGAATGTCTGTGATAACCTCGGAGATCACCTTGTTGGTAATGTATACATAAAGGTATGTAATATTATGATCATTTTTCATTATTAAATCTAATAAATGTAGAGCAATAGCAAATACATCATATAACATTTTGGCAATAATGATATTCTATGCTGGTAGGCAATCACGTTCCTGATCGGACCCGCTATCCCAGAATTTTTGTCAGTATAAAGCACGCTGCCATCTCAGAATTTGCAAGCAAAACACGTCGTTATCTCACCAGAAATATAGCCCGGCTTCTAGTTATGGCCCTTACGAGCCTCGCCTTCTCATTTTTTGCCTTTTCCTTATCATTTTGGGCATCTCTCTTCCTTCAATACCATTAGTCGCGATCTGCTTGCCAAAAAAAAGTGATAGCTTCCATTTTACATCGTGCCATAGATCATTCGCCGAATAGTGGGCTTCTCATTGGCTGACTGGACTGTGGCCGGTTTCACAGACAGTGCGACATTTAAAATCTAATGTTTATGATAGACGCTCATGTGGACCCATGTATCTTAATGTCACAACATATTTTCTGATTTTAGGTTTAGCACGCATTGCAGTTTTTTTACTGCTGCTGTTTGCAACTGCGATTTGCAAAATTGCGTACGAACACGCACTTCAATTTTAAACTGCGTATTTTCAGTTCTGTATAAAAATGGACTTCTGGACGACAGCTTGTGTTGTATCTTTGGATATCAGAAATAGAAAAAATAATCACTGGCGCTATCATAAATATTGAGTTCATCCATTAACTGACCAAGGATACCTAAATGGTTTTTTTTATAAACTGTATCATAATTTGCGAGAACACCCCAATAAGTTTTTTGATTACTATAGAATGTCAATAAATAGTTTTGACAAACTTTACGTTCTAGGATACATTTCACAATTCAATATCAGAAGGTCTTGATGAACATATTGACTGAAAAAAACTGCACGCGTTTAACCATACATTTCCGTGGACCAAAAATCTGCGAGTCATTTTAAACTGTGGAGCAAAATGTGGCCAGATGCATTTTCATCAGTTACGGGAATAAATTGCAAGTGCGTGTGCTTGCATACAAACCTATGAGCTATATTTTGCAGATAAAAAATGCACACAAATAACTGCAATGCGTGCTGGGTCTTATACATGTTTTATTTCTTTACATTTTAATGCACATTAAATGTTATTATATATAAATGCTGTATAATTGCTGTTCACAGATATATAATTTTTTTTTACAATTGGCATCTTATCGGAATTAGTTGATCGATAATTAACATGTAGTATTCGGAAAATATGACATTGGTACAGGCTTAACCAGGTGTATTAATTATTTTTAAACACGCAAAGGTCATATTTAAACCCAGTCAACCTTTGTTGGGAAAGAGTGATGGGATGAGTCAAAATTAGGAAGTTTCCAGGAGAGGCAAAACAAAATAAGAGAATGTCGAGATTTTATTAAAAACTCAATATATTTCGCAGACTCAAGATATGTTTTCAAAATGTATTTGTTTTAAACTCATATATTTTTTCTTGCTAGATATACAAATGACCAGCTCTGCACACTTAATTTAAAAGTAACATTTTTCTTCTTATTCTGTTTTTACTTTGCACTTCAAATTATTTTTTACTTATTACTATATAATGATGTCTGATTCCCTGGCATAAATATAGTTTTATGCCAGGGATTCATTCATTCAAATATACATAATTCGAAATGAGAGAAGGAGAATTTGTTTATAATTTAACATAGATCATGATTTTTTCCTCCGTTTATAAGAAAGTAAAACGTCTCTAATATATAATCAATTTGGAGTAATGATTGCACCGCCTAATCAAAAACACAACCAATTTATAAATCTTAAAAATTATTATTATTTATTAAATAAGAAAATAAATCTTGATTATTTCAAATTTTACATTATAAATGATTTTTTTTAGTTCCGTCGTGAGGAAGATGCAGAGAAAGCAGCCACAGAGCTGAATAACCGTTGGTTTGGGGGTCGGCCAGTGTACGCCGAGCTGTCCCCGGTGACGGACTTCCGTGAGGCTTGCTGCAGACAGTATGAGATGGGGGAGTGTACCCGCTCTGGGTTCTGCAACTTCATGCATCTCAAACCTATTTCTAGGGATCTTCGAAGGTTTTTAAATACTTATTTTCGTTTTATATTGTTAGCCTTAGATTTAGTAGCCTTTGATTTGATAAACGCATGGTCCGCTGCACGGTGCCGAAATAATTAGTTTTGAGTGAATTTTGTAACAAAATCCTTTCATAAGTAGTAGAAATCAGACATTTGACTCACACATACAGTAAAACCGCGATATAACGAAACCCGATATAGCGAAAAATGACGTATATCGAAAAAAAAATCGGAATTTAGTCCCTAAAACCAATTTTTCATACAAAAATGCATTTATATAACGAAATCCCGTTAATATTTATAACAAAATCATTTTTGTCCCGTACGAAAAAATGCCAATACATTTACGTAAATTTATAAAGAAATAAAAAAATGTTAAAAGATGAAAATATTATTTCGCACTTACAAAACCGCGCCGATGCATCTGCCGTATGCGAACGGTTTTATGGCCTTTTCGGCGGTGCGCGGCGGTCGGCCGACAAGGTAGTAAAACAATTCAAACTTCTTCTTGGGTTCATAGTAGGCCCATAAAACCATTTGACATAATTCTTGCGGCGTTCACTTAGACACGTTTTACGTACGCTTACGCCTCTAATATGTATTGTAATCCCAGACCCAAACAGCTGTAAAATACAAAAATTAACAGGAACCCCCCGAAAGTTGCACTATGTACTTATTGGAAATGTCAGTCTCAGTGTAACGTCTGTCGAGTTAAGTTTGTTCAGCTTTTAATGCGATTATTGCATGACCGAACTGAATATTTACATAAATTCATTTTCGTTTGACAATTGTTTTCGTGTGAACTCGTCAATAATATAAATAATTCGTTAAAATATTTTATGGACTATTTTTGTACGGCATTTTGTATTTCTATTAACTATTGTTTTCGTGTATTTTAAGTGAACAATGTTAACGATAATTTTTAAGTGAACAATTTTAACGATTATAAATATATTTTGAAGTGGTTGCCGCCGTTACCGGTAAGTACCTTCGTAATTTATATACGACTCATTTTATAAAAATGCCGCGATTCAAGTGTAAAATTGTTATTTTTGAATTATTTTGTATGTTTCATGCCCAAAACTATGTTTGAAGCGGCTCTACATTTAAACACAATTAAAATATTGTTTTGTGTTTGCAATATTCTGGAATTTACAAAAATATCTTCCAATTGGTGTTGAATAGGTTCTGTTCTTAATTTAATTCCTTTGATTATCCATTTGCTTATATGTTTTAATAACAAAACTACTAAAAATATGTAGGTATTCAGTTCCCTATGGCCTTTTCCTCCTTTGTTTGCAGAATTTGCAATCTTTTTTGAAGCTGCGCAACATTTGTTTTCTACGGCGCGTAACATATAGTAGGTTTTTTATTTTTTTCGTTATATTTGGGAATTTCTTATTACGAATTTTTATTTTTTGGTCCCTTGGATTTCGTTATATTGCGGTTTTACTGTAATATGTTTTCTAGAGAAATTATATATATTTTTTAATGCATCACCAACTGATTTTTTGAATTACAGGAAGATTTTACCATGGCGATTTTCACTTTCTGTAAAAATAGTTTGATTTATTAAATGTACGATTTGTCAATTTTTTTTAATAATAAAATAAATACTACATAGAATACACATCAATATTCTGTATTATAATAAATAGTATGCAGAATCCTTTCAATATTCTTGCTATTTTCAAACTATATATATGGATCAAACTATAGGACTAACTTGGTGGTTACCTGGGACAACTTGAGCCCCTAACCGCTTGATCACAATATGAGTTGTACTGCTAGGCTAAACAAGCATGTCAATATTGACAACAATCATGTATGATCATTTTTACACTACTCTATATAAAAAAAATTTTAAGTCACAAACATGGTTTGGAGTAACCGCCACCAAATCTTTAACAAAAGTCTATTCTAAAAATATACTGACACTCAAAATTCTAATAACCTTACCAAAAAACAATTTCAGGGTTGACATTATGTCCCACTGCGATGAAAGATTTCTTCATGCTTGAGTGATATATATTCGATATAATAATACTATGTAAACTGTATTTTATAATATTTAATATATTTTATTTAAGTTTTTATGTTTCAAAATTGTCCAATTCCATGCATGTGTACATCATGGATATGTACTGATACCCTTCATGAACCATCACCAATTGTTAAATAGTTATCCCAAAATATCTCAAAAGACATGCCCACCCATCATCAGTAGATTAATCAACGACATTGAAATTATGCGCTACAGTAAAACCTCGTTATTGTGAAATCCTAGGGACCATATAGCAAAATAAAAATAAAATAAAAGTATGTTGTCAGGCCATAACATTTAGGAAATTATTATTTATTTTGTATCTTGTTTTTTGGAAGGACGACTTCAGATTTTATTAACTCTACTATTGTTATATTTAATTTGATCTTTACCTAGAACATTTTATTTACACTAATATTATTGTGTTTAATGTAATGCTTAAAATGAAAAAAATATTAGCACTTCATATCACAACATTATTGCGTATATATCATATCTTTGCATTTGCATGTACTGACGGATGATGACAATCTATAGTTTGTTGAAAGGCAGTATGCCAACCATCTATACAATTATTCGTACATGGCAAATCACTGTTTATCCCGTCAAACATATTCCACACATTAATAGAAAATATTGGAACTGTCTTGCGGTTTTGCCTCATTCTTCCGATATAAGTATCTTACTAAATAATTGATTAAATTGTCTATTTCATCGTCAGTACGCCTAGCGTATTCTCATCAGTCAACGTGTTAACAATTAGCACTCTGTTTTTTGACGCTAGTTTGTACAAATTTCCTCAAAAGCTTTAGAAAAATCTGTCTAATAAATTATTCAAATAATACTTCTGCGAGTGCTTTATGAACGAACATGGAAAATTAGTAAAAATATTATTTCGTTGAGATACATTTTATCATTCACCGTATGATTAAAAAAATGTATTATTTTGTCGGGTGCATATGACGGGGCACATTTGTCAGGGGCGCATTTGTTTCGGGCGCATTTGTTTTGGGCGCATTTGTTTTGGGCGCATTTGTTGAGGCGCATTTGACGGATCACCCCATTCGCCGGTGAAACAGCAATCCTGTCGTCCCTAAACGATGCGCCGGCAATTGGAGAGTACAAAAACAAGCCTCTTCTAGAAAAATAGTGAAATAAACTCCTCCAATTGTGCTGCCACTCTCTTCACAAGCAGATACAAATATGTCCGTTGCACCCCCAATATGAAGATGTTCGGACAAAACATTCCTTGGACCAGTGATACCAAGTATTTTGGTATTATACTGTATTAAAAACTCTTGTGACACAAACACATACAAAAAAAAGTTAACTTTGTATTATGTGCACTGTATGCAATGTATCTTATGATAGGTAGCAAACTGCCCATAGATAACAAGCTCCTCATATACAAGACCATAATAACGCCTATATTCCACGTCTGGGGTCACGCTGCAAATTCACACATAAAAATACTGCAGATTCTGCAAAATAATGTTACAGTAAAACCGCGATATAACGAAACCCGATATAGCGAAAAATGACGTATATCAAAAAAAAAATCGAAATTTAGTCCCTAAAACCAATTTTTCATACAAAAATGCATTTATATAACGAAATCCCGTTAATATGTATAACAAAATCATTTTTGTCCCGTACGAAAAAATGCCAATACATTTACGTAAATTTATAACGAAATAAAAAAATGTTAAAAGATGAAAATATTATTTCGCACTTACAAAGCCGCGCCGATGCATCTGCCGTATGCGAACGGTTTTATGGCCTTTTCGGCGGTGCGCGGCGGTCGGCCGACAAGGTAGTAAAACAATTCAAACTTCTTCTTGGGTTCATAGTAGGTCCATAAAACCATTTGACATAATTCTTGCGGCGTTCTCTTAGACACGTTTTACGTACTCTAATATGTATTGAAATCCCAGATTGTTATTTTTGAAAATATATTTGATAAATAGATTTGTTATTTTTGAATGTAAAATTGTTATTTTTTAATTATTTTGTATGTTTCATGCCCAAAACTATGTTTGAAGCGGCTCTACGTTTAAACACAATTAAAATATTGTTTTGTGTTTGCAATATTCTGGAATTTACAAAAATATCTTCCAATTGGTGTTGAATAGGTTCTGTTCTTAATTTAATTCCTTTGATTATCCATTTGCTTATCTGTTTTAATAACAAAACTACTAAAAATATGTAGGTATTCAGTTCCCTATGGTCTTTTTCCTCCTTTGTTTGCAGAATTTGCGATCTTTTTTGATGCCGCGCAACATTTTTTTGCGACGGCGCGTAACATAATGGTAGGTTTTTTAATTTTTTTCGTTATATTTGGGAATTCGTCATTACGAATTTTTATTTTTTGGTCCCTTGGATTTCGTTATATCGCGGTTTTACTGCATTAGGGTTGCCCTTGATGCACCGAGGTGGATCAGAATCACACAACTCCACCATGATTCAGGCATTCCTACCATAAAACATCTGTCTGGAAGTTTTTATGTAGGTATTCTATCAAATGAAAACCCCTTCCATCAATATTCTAGCCTGGTATAACTATATTTTTTGCATTCTGAATATAAATGACCATAAATGGTCCTCCATACAGAGTAATCTTACTGCCCCGTCTTCGTAGGAAATGTTTTTTTTAATCCAACACTCATATACTAATTAAATTTCAATAATCATTTCTACACGAGGCGGGGTTCATAGACCCGGTATTCTGATATCCACAAGTTCAAGTTGATATGGATGCCACTGGGTTAAGGCAAATTAACTTTCTCTACAAAACATCATAATAAATTGTAATACATTTTTCAGATATTTGTACTCCCGTCGCAAGATGCCAATTGGTGGGTCTGGCGGTCGTCGCAGCCGTTCCCGCTCCAGAGAACGAGGAGGAGCTAAGCGGCGATCACGCTCTCGGGAACGTAGACCCAAGGACTCGAGGAGTTCTCGTTCGGGCAGATATTAATAAAAGCCCTCTTACATTCGCCAGAATTACGTGTAATGTTAAATCTAATATTGAATGTCTGAAGTAAGGTTGAAGTTGCAAAATTATACAATGGATCAACTAAAATATAATTGCAATCAAACTGTACTGGATAAATACAATATATCATATTTTAAAAGAGCAAAGTTATCAATACAGTATCTTTCATACATTGTTACTTTGCAATCTTTATCTGTTCAATCAAAAGTAATTTTTTAAGTATTGTTTTACAACTTCAGCCGTAAAGTGAACATGTTGTTTCAACAATTTCCTTTTAACATCATTCTATAGTATTTTTGACAATCTGATTGTTAAGTGAATAGTTACGGTTTGTTCCACAGATTTAAATCAGTAAGATTTTGCTGAAAATATTTTTTTATTGTTTCTACCACATATTTATTGAATGGACTAAACATTATGACTTTCTGGACAACCATCACTATGTTTGTTACACAGAAATAAAATAAAAAATTTCAACATCTATTTAGGAATAAAAAATGTTATCAGAATTGTTTATTTTTCAACCTAAAAGTACATAAAATCAGTTTTAGTGATTGTAAATGGAGTTTGTGATGTCAGAACATTTTTGTTGAGATAGATGTTTATATACTGGGGGCTACTGTAATTGTATTTCATTATACCTTTCAGTTTTGTATATTTTTCAAGACATCTTTCAAAATAATGTCACTTTAATGGTGTAAATATGTGTATTTCAATACGCTCTTTAATTAAACTACCCGAATTGTTGTCTTGAAAAATGAACTGTCTGATTTGTGGATTTTTTCCATGATTAGTTCTTATTTGTTGAAGGAATATACATACATTATTCTTATTATTTAAGATAGCAAATGTGTATTTTATTTTTATTTGTGTGGAAGTGATTCTTGATGTATGAAAAAATTGTCTGTAAGTACTTTTAATAATAAATACATAAAAAGTTTGTCTGTTTATTTGAAATTTTAAAAATAAATACCACAGATTGATTTCACCATTTTTAAGAATCTATTGAAGTTAGGATTAAAACTTATATATGTACAGTAAAAGCTTTATACGAAATTGAGGGGACCAAAATTTAAAAAAATAAAAAGATTTTCAAATTAGGAATATAGAATTTCATAGAAAGTTTTCTAAACGTCAACATATTTTCTAAACATTTATAAGCGCACTTCAAATGTACATTTTTTCAAAACATTTTTAAATATGTACATGCATTTGGCCAATATTGTATTAATTTTTGTCGAAGTCCGCTACCTCTATTTTGTCAACTTTCTGACTTTCGCTACATTTTAACAAGCATGTTATGTTGAACTTTCAATTAAATCTGTGGAGCCGATCATTGGAAGCCCCAAATCATTCATTAGTCAATGAACGTTCAATATTACAATTTCCAGCTCTGTGTTTTGAGAATGTGCCAACTCTTGTTACTTTCCTTCAACTTATGATATGATTCTTAAATTTTTGTGCATTTTTTCAAAATTGTTGAAGCAGTCGAGTTGGCAAAACCATATTTTATCGCAATATTTCCTTTAGTGTCAATTTTACTGACCACATCTTTAATTAAATCTATTTTCTTAGAAATTGTTAATGATACGTACTGCGAATTGACACTATTATAGATTTAAAATGAAACTACAGACAAAATATAATATGAAAAAAACTAAAATTTATCACAAAGACACAATAAAAATATGGATATTCTTTACACTTTTTAAATAACACTTAATAAATAGTTGAAAATCTCAAAACAGTGTCAGTTTTCACGAAATTCATAAATAAAATAGTGACATTAATATTTTTACGCACACAAAAATAATTAAGAATTGTTTTAAATGCAGATAAACACAAAGATAGGCATATAAAAATGAAAATGTAAAACTTTAAAATTCCGAAACTGGCGCACATGATGACAGAACTTCAAACCTTCAATTAAAGTCTTCTCCATCTTTTTTCCATTTCTATCTCAGCCAGCTCGCTGGCTGTTTGGGGATATATTTACGGTTATACAGATGGTCAAACCCGTATGATTGGTCAATCCCTGTAGGGATTAGGGGTCCTCCGTGGTGGAGTCTGCGCAGATATAAAAGTACTCGAAAATGTTCAAATTCTTAAAAAAAATTTTGTCTTTAAATTATTTGAAGTTTTTCGAGTTATAGGTAGAATTTTGTATGAAAATTCTTTTGAGGGGGATAAAATATGATACAATTTTAAATCATGTCTATCCACAAAGTTAATGCTACAAACATCAATAATATAAAATGTTCAAATTATAAGGAGTTTCGAAATAAAGTTGTTTGTATTAACAAACTTTTACTGTATAAACAAAAACTTGGCGTATGGTGGAAGCATTGCATTATATGTATATATATACTAGGGTTTATATAAAATAGGTGTTTTTGGCCCAGTCAAAATTGAATCGATGTAGTGATAAGAAATGTTCAGAAAATTGCCACATATTCAGTATTGGCAAAAGTGTATTTTACACTTTGTAGTACAGTAAAACCCCGTTATACCGAAAAATGACGTATATCAAAATTTTTTTTAAAATTAATTCCCTACAAACAATTTTTTATACAAAAATGAATTTATATAATGAAATTTCATTAATATGTATGACAAAATTATGTATGTCCTGTACGAAAATATACCGATCATTTACACAAATATATAATGTAAAAAAAAATTTTACAATGAAAATATTTCAAAATATATTTTGGCCCATCATGTTTGTCAATTGTTTTATTCCTTTGGCGCAGCAGGCCTGTCGGCGTGGGCAGTCCGCTGTGCCAAACTGTGTAAAATGTGTAAAACTTCTTGGGATCATAATAGGCCCTTATACAGCCATATGGCATAATCTCCACTTGTCCAAGGTTGGATTTATTGCCCATTGTCAAAATAGGTTAGAATGGCACCCTTCCCACGATCTGAAGCGTATTCTTGTTCACGTCTCTAAAAACGAGTCTTATCTAGACCAGCTGAAGAAAATAAAAACCCCCGAAATCGAAACCAAAATCACACTTTAGGACACGCGCGCGTCAGCTTTGTGTATGGTATCCCCTACAAAGCTCGAGATTCCTATAATTCTTCATATTATTATCTTTGATCTCCGTTTTTTATCTTCATTATCATCTCAACTTATGTCACTTTTTACATTTACTGAACATTTACATCGATTCCAATGAACGGTAATATTGCGTACATTTTCATTAATGTGTTTATTTGACAATTGTTTTTGTGTGTTTGTTTACCGACATTTATATGTACCAAAGTACATTTTTTAATATTTTGTGGAACCCTAAAATGGCTTCAGGTCGTGATAATTCCTGCAAAATTTTAACCTTTGACAAAAAACTATGATTCCAAATTCGTCTCTCTACGAATTAAAGAAATTCGAAGATCAATTGACCAATGCGAAAAAAAAAATTTGTTTCTCTATATGTGGGAATCCGTTATTACGAAATTTTATTGTTTGGTCCCTTGGATTTCGCAATAACGAGGTTTTACTGTAATTGGTTAAAAGTGTTTATGTTATTTATTTTACCACCCCATAGATTATCAACATAATATTTATGGATCTTTACTTTGAGGTTTTCTAGATTTTAATTTAAAACATAATGCAGCCGAGGTCACAAGAAATAATACGAGATTCGGAGGAAGATTAACAAACGAGCAGACAGTTTGACACTTTGGTTTTAAGTTTAGAAATTCCCTGCTAGGATGAAAATGAGTCCTGAGGAACTGAGGTCCCGTTTCTAATTATCACAGCAGGTAATGAGAATCAATTAAGTACATAAACACGAAGCACCAAAATATACTGATCCTGAATGTATGGAAAAAAAGGAATTTTTGCACAAGATCTTTCATTTTGAATTTCTTGCATAGATTATTTATTATTTTATATATACACACTTAAATCAATGTGGTCACCTAGTAAATGAAATGCAGTTATAATTTTAAAAGTGAAATGTTAATTTTTTTGGCAAAATATTTTAATTAACTTTATGTTTTTCTACATGCATATCACTCCATATCAGAGAAATAAATGTTCTATTTCTCTGCTCGCTTTCATTGCACGCTCAAGATTAGTCTGCGTGCATTATTTTCTGTTTCAAAGTTTTGAAAATCATTGCTGTTTCAATTTCATCTTAATTCCAGATCACTATACACTGTCTTGTTATAGGCTAAGAAGTTAATACGTCTTGTTATAGATTAAGTAAATGTGGGTTGTACATGTACTTGTATAACGCGTATACAGTTTTGGGCGGTGCAATAACTGAGAAATACCTAATATACTCTGAATGAAAAAATCGAATTATGATATCAAATTAATTGTCACCTCTTAAATAGAATCAACTGTGGAACTTATTTCAATTCAACTTTTTTTTGTACTATGTCAGATGCAGTCAAGCTTGTTCAAACACTTGGAATAACCCAACAAGAGATATCAACTCGCTTAGAAAATCTGGGGAAAATTCAGATGGCGGTTGTTTGTTTCCTCCTTTCTTGGCAACAAAGAGAGACACCACGATGTGGCTGTTTCCCTACTGCCCAGATACAAAAGGAATGTTTTTTTTGTACAAAATAGTGACTAACGATGGAAAGTGGGTATTGTATGATAATCCAAAAAGGTAAAAATCGTGGCGAAATATTTATGGTAAGTCTTACTGTGCATCTGGTGGGATATGAAGGATGTATTTAATTATGAGTTACATAAACCAGATGAATCCATCACTGCCGTACGTTATCAACGGCAACATAATTGTGTTTTTACTATGCTTTAGGTTGTTGCAACAAGTGATGCAATTGAGCAGAAAGTACCGTTTACCGGCAATGAGACAAGGCAAGTGATACTGCTGCATGATAACATGAGACCAAACACGGCTAATGTATCCTATCCATTTCAGAGTAGCTATAATTTTCAGTTGCTTGAAGATGTTAAAAAGTTTAGCATTGGTGTAGATGTACTACCTGCTGGTGAATAATTGGAAGTGGGCCACAGGAGTCTGGATTACACAGAAGCGAAAGATTAAGGCTATGGCTTGATTTGCTCGCTAATCTCAGCTATTCGCGGTGTTTCGGGGAAGCGGTGGATTTTTTTATCACTCTTATACGCAATAATTATTAAAGCAATCAAATATTACTGAATATACTTATATTATGTAACATATACTTATATAGTGTAACAATATGCAATATACTATAAAATAATTAATATCGATAGCTGAAAAATTGTTACCTATAAAATAATTAAGATCGACGCAGAAATAGATACTATTCTTTTCGCTCCAATTCCATGTTTTAAAATAGAACACTGGATTGAAACTGAAGTTCTCCTTAGTAAATGATGGTACAAAGTTATAAATATTAGGAACTGTTCTTCTCAAAACTGTGCACAGTTACGGTAAAGGGAAAAAAATGTGCATGTGTGTAGGATAATCCTTCAAAGCATTGTTTACAAAATGTTGCGTTGAACATCTAAGAACATCTGGAAGTAATATATATCAAACATCGGGGTTTTTAACCATCGTTAGACTATAGGCAAAAAAACGGATAGGTCTCTTATTATGCATCCAAAATAAATGTATTTTATGAGAAATTTCAAAAGGCAACAAAGTCTTATGTTTCATAATACATTTAAACCATATACAGATTTGATCTGAGAATATTGTTTTTCTCAATTTAACAAGGGGCTCGCTGGCCTAAGTCAAATTTAACAAGAGTCCCCTCCAGCCCACCCCTGGCTAAAGATTTCTTACCCTTGCAAATACTTACCGCCACATCGTAGAAAAAATCATACATAATGCGTTTTTAACCTTAGACTTTGGTAATGCAAGTTTTTCTAAAATATTTTAGGAACATATGTACATAGGAACACATTTATTATATTCATATTTTTATAATGAAAAATAATAAATGAAAACATATCACATCAACATTTTTGCTATAATCAAACCAACAATTAGACCTCCTTGGGGTTAGTCAACCAGGCATTTATAGTTAAATTCATAATTATATATGTATATTTAAACAAAATATTTATCGCAAAAACATTATAGTTATTTATTTCAATAAATTTTAAATTAACTTTGTATTATGGTAACCATCGTTATACACCAACCAGTTTTGAAAATGTCATTTTTCTTTATCGGGGTGATAAAAAACTAAAACTATATGTTAAATTATCCTCATGTTTTGAATTTTTTTTTTAAATATTAGGAAATAATTAAAAATTAATCAAAGATATGGAAATTGACCTAATGATCCAAAATTATTGGAATATTTTTAGGATAGGATTTGTTAAATTTAGTTGGTTATTCGTGGCATTTTAGTTAATTTTACACACTTCACTTATTTATAATAATTCTAAATTATTCAATTCAAGACTAACATTATTTACATGCAAAAAAGATAATCTCAAATTTTTATTAAAAGTTAGATTATTTTCTAAGAAATGATTCGAAAATTCTGAGAATTTCAACCTGTTTTTCCAATATATGTATTACAATCTTTACAACTAAGTTTATAAACACTAGAATTGTTAAATTTATCTACTCTGTCTTTTGAATTTATGAGAAGTTTCCCTATCCTACATTATTATTTGTATAAAATGCAAAGAATTGCAAAATGGCAGTTAAATAAAATTGATACTTTTTTAAATATATTTTATTCTGATTTACATAACTTGTATGTATGTTATTTTAGTTGCCAAGTGCAAGGTAAGTTTTTAATTCGTCCCAAGACTTTTGAAAAAAAAGTGCTGGAAAATCAAAAAATTAAAACAAAACATAGATTAAAAAAATTTACCGCACCGGAAACAATTTTTTATACATATTCATATCCCTGAGCAATCATCATTTTATTTTATTTATTTATTTATTAGATGACATACATATTTTTGTTCTAACAGAGCATCATATATTAGTACTTTTGGAAAGACATATATAAAATAATATTTCAGTAGCCTTGCTAGCACGGGATAGTTTTCTAGTAAATAATATCACTCATCAGTATTGGGAATTTTTTTTTTTTATAAGCATAATATATTTAATTTGAAAATACAAATGCAAAATTACTTTGATATGGTTTCATATGACAGAATTGTCAACAGATCTTGTTTGTTTTATGTTGTTATGTAACATGGATGAGCGAACATAAGGAAATTATGTAATTAGGAATATAAGTTTACTGTCATGTCATAATATAATTATGTATATATATATATAATGTAGACTGTATAAACTACTGGTACAAAATTTTACAGGAAAGAAATGAAACTGTATATGCTATTAATGTTAAAATTTTTATATTTAGAATAAAATATGTAATAAACTGGTATTAAAAGAAATAAAGCTTATTTTAATGTATGTATATGGACGGTTTTATTTTCTGTTTCTTAATATAAGAGTAATTATAAAAACTATTAAAAATTAATGTATATGTCTAATCAAAATGAGTTATCCCCTTTTGCTTTTTTACGGTCAACATATTCAAACATTACGAGGACTTTTTAATTCTTAATAATGTAATAAAATTAATTGGAAAACACGTACTATTTTAATTCTATTAATTGTCGGTAGATGGCGGTACCTGTCCCGTTTGATTGCACCTCCAGTATTCCCTCGGTGGGTTCTGCGCGTCGCTAATAATTCGTCTAACGTCTCGTAGGCTGCGAAGGTTTTTCATGTATAAAGGGATCATAAATTTACATTTACGGTCCATCTACCGTGCTTGGAGTAAACGACCCAATTCTTCCAAATACCTGTATCCATGTTTAATGGGAGTTTAAGGGGAATGGCTGTAATTTGTCGGCTCCGGCTGTGCGGGTCTGCGTGAGCCGTGTCTCGTGGAGATTTATCTCCAACATTTTCCAAAGCACTCGCTGATTCTTTCTATTGTGTTGGGAAACTTTCGCCTGGAAAATGGCAGACAAACATGTTCGAGAATCTTACCTCAGTTAAAGAGAACTCATCATCGATTTTCGGGTAGGTAATAAAAATATCGCGCGGACAATTTGCCTTCGCAATAATTTGCCAATTGATTTCGCAAAAATCATTTAAAAATTATGGATGCGCCAATACCAAGATACTCACTCATCCCATTAAACTCGGTTTCAACCACTAATTTTTAAGATTTGTATAACTATTGTTAGGAGCTTCGTGGCCTTAGCTTTTAAAGTATTAAGTCGGTATGTAGTAAAAAATACAGAGTGAACTTGAATTTTTATTTTGTTTTATTATTTTTTATTTCAGTTATTTATTTAAAAAACGCAAAATGAAAATACCCGTAGACGTAAGTTATTGAAAGCTGTATGTTTTGCAAACAATTATCTTATGAATTCTGTGCACCGTATGCAATGTACATAATGTACATAATATTACCTACTTCATAATATTCGTGAACTTCGTTTCTTTCGCAGAAAAGGGCACTACAGAGTTGAGAGCGGAAAGAGCTGTCATTCGTTGTTCATTGTGTTTTGTAGACAGTAATCGACTACATACATACCGGCATTAACTATTAAATTTGGAGACGAGAGATCACATCCGTGCATCGGTTTGTTTATTCCCAAAAATATATAATGACAAAATATTTTTTATTTCAACCGTGCCAAATTGTTGCTGCGCGACCAATTAATCCTGTGATGTGGCTAACGGTTGTGGTTACGCAGACACTGATTTCTGTTTCATGGCCAACCATTGTTGCTACGCAGTCAACTGATCCTGTGGTGCGGCCAACGTAGGGCATCCAAATACCTGGCCAAATTCATTACTCGGTTCTCGGGAATTTTTCATGAAAGAACCGGGTAGCCGGTTCGATTCCGGTTCTGGGCATTTTATTTTCACTCTTATACAATAATTATACTGAACAGGGTTTAGATTCATATTGTACGAGTACATGTACAATATTTACTAAAATGTTTGATTTCAGTATTGCAATAAAATACTATTTAATTAAATAAATAAAAAAAATTCCAATAGAAAGTTGAAAGAGTTTTATAATTGTAAATATTTTATTCATTCGAAATAGTTGTGTACCTGTACACATATCGTTTAAACAAAAAGAGAAGATAATAATATACAGAAGATAAGAACAAATACATGTTTTTTTATTACATACATTATAAATATATATTCTATTACATTACATACATTTATTAAACACATTACATACATTGTTGATGTCAAAGTCTTCCTCTATAAGCTTGTGTCATTCAACATTCGATATTCTCATCTAGTTTAGGTAAACATCGCATTTGTTATATTAATAAATATTACAGCTTTATTAGGAAATAACTATAATGCTATCATCTACTGAATTTGCTTTCTTGTATTGTTTATACCTAGATAATTTTTATTACACACTATTATCGTTTGCAACATAGAATTTTGTTTTTCAATTTTTATATATTTTCGACCGCCCCTTTGATTCGGCTGCCACAGGCAGGCGCCTGTGCTTTTCAGCCAATCAAATCTGAATGTAGATGAAAATATGAGCTGGAGTTGGAGAGTTGCAAATGCCTATGAAAAGAATCGCATGTGGCTCGCGAGCCGCGATCTGCCTATCCCTGGCCTAGGCCAACGGTTTTTGTTACGGAGATAATGGTTTCAGTTTAGCGGCCAAGGATTGCTTCTGCTAGGTGGTGATTTGGTCTCGTAGTTCTGTAAATAGGTGATTATTATTTACTAAGTATGTTGCTTGATAAATAGTTTTATTGAGATACAGGATTTGTGAATTGAATCGCTGCTCGCTAATACTATTGCTTACACTGCTGCTAAAATAAAGTAGGTCCCTACTAACCTATAGCTCAATAACTAAAAATAGGCACCTTTACATGTATGTGTAACATAACATAACATAACAACCATACAATAAAGAACTATGCATTGATATATTATGAAAGTGGTCTAAGTCATGTTTCTTTCGTTTCGAAATATTTAAGGGTTTGCGTTTGAATTGATTAAAACATATTTTTACATTATACAACACAATGTTTCAAAATTTATTTAAACTACTAGTTTTATATTTTATTTCGACTAGTGATGAGCTAAACCTTTAACTGAAACTTATAAGTAACTGATTATTCGTAATTCGGCGAGCAATCACTGATATACTGAAAACTAAACCTCCAACAGTAAAATATCAGTTATCGATTATCGTTATAAAATAAATACCAGTCGCACAATCACAGTCACAATAACGTTTAGCTCATCACTAATTTCGACATACATATATATACATACAGCTAATAAGGAAATACATCAATTTAAGGTTGAAATGACTTATATACTCTATTATCAAAATAAACCCTAGCGGAATACCGTTGAACGTCGCAACAATACACTGAATATAAAGCTTCAAAATTTTCACAATTGTTACAATTTGCATCAAATTATATTAATTTAAAACAAAGTAACGCGAAATAATTGATAAAGTAATTTTTTTCAATTTCTTGACTTAGACCACTTTAATAATACTTAATAATATATATTTTTTAACATGCGTTTAATTCATAATATTGAAGAATTTACTCACAATGCAGTCGGCTCCACAAAAGATTCCATCAAATTGGTCACATAGAAATAGTGACGTAAACGAGCCAACTCATGGAAAGGTTTAAAGTAGGGTTAGGCCAGGAAACAATAGAAAGGTTTTTAATACTTTCACCCAATTCCCGTTTAATTCCAGTCGATAAAATTCGTCGGAATTTTTGGAAGGGTAATTTATTTCGACACGTAAATCGGTGGATATGATTGATATGGAAAAGCGATGACTCGACACGTTACATTGGCCCGCCGCTGGTTTCTGACAAAGTAACCAAATTTTTAAGCCGGTAAAGCACACGCGTGTGGTGTTGATGGGACGCCCCGGGCACGAGCAACTCCCTCTGTCTGGAAAGCGCCCGCTCTTTGCAATCTGGGTATTCAAATTAATATCAACCCTTCCGAATATAAGTCACCATTATTACCCCCGAGGTTGCCGCGTTTGTGTTTGTTCAAATGAATTTTCGTACGCATTTACTAGCAATATTCTAAAATCGAATACTTATGAGTTGTAACTCTATAAGCATCTATTTGTTCTCGATGAAATATGCAGCACGGCGTACTCAACCCGAGTCTCTCATGTCTAATGGATGACTACATAGAGGGCGTCCACTGCAGAATCTACGGTGAAATTCCATTTATGCGATACAAATTATATTAATCAACTAGAAAGATATAAAAATATAGTTGCTACCGGGATTCGAACCTGGACCTCATCCTATCCTAGGAAGGGCGTTCTCCACTACACTACAGCACTCGAATACATTTTCGACAAATTTCGAATTTATATTCTGTAATATTTCAAATTGATACATCTAATATTCAAATTTTAAAAGCAATCAACTTTATATTACGGTGAATTTATGTGATATGCGATAAGATTACCAAGGCACAGGAGAATAGTGTCTGAGATGGCACAGTAGTCGTATCTCCGAAAGTTTATGTTAGATAGTGCCAATGGTCACATTTTTTTGTTCGTTCGTATATCGTGGAAACGCCATTTAAAAATCTTATTAAATTTAGTTTTGGATTTCCCCATTATATTTGGCTTTGTGGAGATTTTTTGCTTCCGCTGTCATCATCACTCTGAATGCACCTTACGTATGCCGGTGCGTGAAACAGAGCTCCTAACAGCCATAAATATACACAGTGCCGACGTCAGATAATAATAACGTGCGACTAGCAACTATTGGTAAGAACATATCACGAGCTCTACTATTTTCGCCGCCGTCTTCCAGACTACATCTCTGGGAAATGCTTCTGTAATTATTCGCATGTAGACATATCATTGTATAGTTTAATTACTTTCATATATCTGTAATATGTACTCAACATTAAACTAGCGTCATCCGTACGTAGTATTCGTTTCATAACCTGTTCTAGCTATACACACATTTATACAATACACTGCGATCATCAACCACGAACACATGAGTGATGGGTGATTATTGGGGCACCACACTCGCACATAATCAAATCCTTCTAAATACATTTATCTGCATCAACTAACACATGCATATTCATAATTTGTAACCTACTCCTACTCCTCATAGCTTAAAACATTAAAATATTAATTTAAGTATCTTGAATTTTACCTTAGATATATAACTGAAATCTCCACTAAGCTTTAGGGAAGTCGGCTCAAAACGTAAAAAAATAACAAATGTGGCTTCTGAGGAAGAACAAGATCGTCATCTTCCATCTCAGAGACTATTGCCCTACCACTTAAAGTTAAGAATTACGATTCTTTAGGACAAACAAATTAAAAATGTATGTACCTATATTTTCACTAGTGACGATTATTTATTCATTATTAAGGAAAACACATTCTTATTGTGAAGTTGTAATTATTCAGAACATAGGTCTGTGATATTTTAAATACTAAATTAATGTATTAATTATAAATATATACATATAAAATCAATTTTGTCGAAAAATATTGTTTTTGCGTCACCGGGATTCGAACCTGGATCTCTATTTCCAATCCGGGGAAGTGCACTACCTTTGTGCTATAACGCCAGTATTTTTCTTGACAAATTTTCGAACCTATATGTTACATTTTTCAAATTAATACACCTGTCGTTCCATTATCTCATTATTCTCTATCTACTACACCATCAAGCCAACTAATCTCCCTTGCGAACAAAACTTTCTTTGCGGGTTGCAAGTGTCAGTGTAATTTTCCAATTTTATTTGATTTGATTTTACTGGCATCTCAATACATGTCAGAGTACCGCATTTTATCTTTGCCTCCAGATAAAGATTTACTACAGTTCGCATCATTTACGTGGCCGTAAGTTCTACTGATAATTTTTCTTTACATGTCCAGAGTCCTTTAATCGTATTATGTTAGTTTGTTTAGATGAAAATAGGTCTAATAAATATTTTATATTTTATTATTTAGGTAGAATTTATAGTTTTTGGGAGTAGACATGACTTGAGTTAGCACATAAGGCCAAAATAGCGTTTGATTGTTAAAAGTACCTATTTGTTTATCTCTTCATTTAGTACTGTTGATATTATTCAGTGATTCGACATATTTGAGAATAAAACTTATAATTGTTAACGCAAAATTGAGGTGTTGGTCTCCTATTGTTTACTCCATCAATTGGCATAAAATTGATTTTGATTTTATTTACCATTAATTCCATTTTGCTTGTTCAGATCTTTTAACAATGTCAGTGTCGTCAGCGTAGGAAAGCAATTGTACGGATCAAATATGAAATATAACAAAATGTATTTTGAATGAAAATAAGTTTTAGTGAAATTCGCATAAGTATTTGATGTTCTGTTAACGCCTTAACGAGTTGGTATATCGTAAATTTTATGTACCCCGCATTCTGTTTAATGGCGAATATCTCGGGATACAATATTTACCCCATGTCTTCGTCCAGTAAGTATTGAGTAACGGAAACAACGAATATTGTCGGAAGACGTCAGACTGCCAGTAATAGTTACTGCCCATTGTAATCTTTATTTAACTCGTGTATAATATGAATAAGAAATCTGAATGCGTACACCGCGGGTGGGTTGTTCCATTCCCTAATAGCCGATAAAAAGCAATGATCTGTCCCTGGGCGCCTTAATGACAATTTAATAGCGGTCCAGACCCAGACCCCTGGCTGCCTCCTCCCTGACACAATAGTAGGCCAGGATAACTATATTCCATATCACGGAGATAACTATCTAACCGACGGCATCAATTTTCTGCTCAAGGAATATGGCTGGCTCTCCTAACCATAAAAAAAGTCGACGTCAAAAACTTTCACATCGAATCACATTTCATATCACATAACTGAAGTAGAGCAGAAACGACTAACGAACTTTTCAAAAGAAAGAAATTCAATAAATAATTTTAATATGTAGATGGATACACCAAAATCTCTATCACTATCATTATCAAAAAAACTTTATTTTCTTGTGTAACGTAGGAATTGAATAAATAATAGATATGTTATTGTGTATTAAAATAAAATGTTTTTCCCTTTTTCATCCCCAACAAAAATTTGTTGACTGAGTTAACTACTGTCTCTCACATAACGTCGTCCATCTTTCAAAGAGAATGATCTAGAATTTGTTGATTTTATAGCAGACGATATATTAACAAATTGTGTAGAAACTTTCACTGTTGAAAAATGATTACAAAAGAATCTAACCCATTTGTACGGATATTTTATGATTTAAAAACAGTGTGAGGTGTATTTATTCCATAAATATTACTTATTACTGTCGTTTGTAAGAATGACACATCGAAATAAGAGTGGTTATGTGAAAATGATTTTATCTGATATTACTACATTGGAATAAAATTAAGATATTGTGCCTGTTTGAATGAATTATGGGAATGTGTTTGGGCAATGTGACCCCAGTCGTAATTTCATTTTAACAAAAAAAAGATAAGCATTTTTGAAAGATGGACGACGATAATTACGTTCCATACAAGCTTATACGAAAATACTATCGTAATATATGGCACCGGTGGAGGAGGGTCGGATCATTCTGTGACATATATAATCTTAACAATCGAATCGCAATTTATCCTGTTGCCGGTAGTTTCTTTTAGAGTAATATTATATTGGATTACTTTTTAGCAGTGGCGTGCAGTAGGTATAGATTTAGGTTATGATGTTACCAATGACATTATATAATCATATATAATACATCTAATACAATATATGTACTTTCGTTTAACCAACGTCTTTAGACAAAATAAATCCGTCGTTTATACGACCCTACCATGTATTTATTTGTAATTTTAGAGAATTATTAATAGTGTTTTTAAAGTTTAAGTTTTAACGTAAAATAATACCTTCTTACCCATATAAAAAGTGTATGGAGGTTTTTAAGAACACTTTCTATGACTGAACATGATTCATTTATTGTTTGAAAATCCTTCACGTAATAACTAAAGGAAATAATTATTTCTATTAAAGGTTAACGTAGGAAGTAGTTCTATCAATTGCCAATCCAAATCCATGCATCAAATTTAAAGAACAATCATGAAATCAACACGTTAAATACAGTGATATAGTAAAATTCGCGAATAAGTAAAAAAGGAAGTAGACACTTTAATGATTTACACGCAGTTGTAGCCCTTTCTAATGTTATTCTGTTAAAAAACAGCATAGGTAACGACTCCATACAAAACGGATCAACCGAAAAGAATTTTTAATTCAGTTAATAGCCATTTATATGACTCGAGTCATTCACCAGCTTAAAGACAGAACTGAGTAAAAAATAGTATAAAAAAGAGCGCCATAAGTACAGCGGTGAGTTGCGGCGAGCTTTTATAACCAAGCAATTAAAATTTTTTACTGTTACATAGATGACACTAATTGCAAAATAATGTTTTCATTAATGTTAGTCCAATTTTTTAATTTATATTTGTTTTCCAGAATTTTTAGTTATGCACAGCTTTTTTGCTTGTATGCACTACACGCCCCTGCTTTTTAGTTACTGTTATGTTTCAGTTCAAAGATACCGTGTTCCTATCATCGCTTTAGCTACGACCAATCCGAGTGCGCTAACCGACATTGTGTTAGGTACGTGATGTTTGGAGGGTAACTAGGATCACATTTGAAGCGTTTTCTGAGAAATTCTCGCGGTCATGGTAATAAATTCTTAAAACCCCTATATACCAATTTAATTTTACAAGAAAATGATTCATGGCAGGAAAAAATTATTTTGTAATTAAAAAATAAATATTATATATATTAAAACATAAACATAAATAGAGGACAGTGACGTGACTATAAAAATTTGGCATCAATAAAAAATGGAAAAAGGTCCCCCTATACATGTATTGTAAATATGAAGTTCTATGTAGTGATAATAGTGAAATAAAAATGGATCCTTTTATATACCCCTTATTGAAAGAAACAAAAATGTTTTACATACTTATATACACTTGCAACTGAAACCTTAATTTGTTTGCTTTATGCCGATTTTCGTTAATCTGGTCCCACAACATGTCAACACAACATGCTATCTGGGTAGGGACAATTGTATACAGAGATAACGTTTTTTACGTATTTTACTGATCGTGAAAAATTAATTTAAAAAAAATTATAGTTATACTTTTTGCTAAGGTGCATTTAAAAAAATATTAGTTCAGCTGAGAAAAGTAACAATACAAAAAGTATTGTAGGGAATGGACGGACATTTAACATGGCACCGCTTTGGCTGCATTGGCGTAGTTAAGCCACTGTGTGAGGATAATTTCGTGCTCCGTAATATTATTACAGTGAAACCCCGGTTTTAAGTTTTTGAAGGGACCAACAAAAAAAAAACGAATGTAAACAGAAGGAAAATGTAAATTGGGGGTATTAAAAAATAAATATGAAAAAAATCTAACGTTTTTTGCTGCATGTTTTTTTGTTGTTTTTAAATAGTTCTTTCAATATTATGAATTAAATTAAAAGATTCTAGTGGTACAGTGGTAATATTAGTAAAACATTCTTTGAATGCATCGTCCTTTGTAGGAACTGGGTTTACGAGATGAGCATACACTCTTTTGTAGAAAGGTTTTTCTTCTGTCAAGTTTTCGTTTATGCGACTGTTCACTATTTCATCAATTACGTTACTACGTTCTATGTTATTACGTTGGTGTCAATGTCTATGTAAATCTGCAAGGGTTATTCATTAATTCTTTCTCAGTCATCAATGTTATCTTTACTATCTTCTATGTAATTTTCTTGCTAAAACAAATAAAACAAGGAAACGTACAAATTACATAGGTATTAGAATGAAAAATGCGTATATACGACAAGCAAACGACCAACACACTCTTGGCTCAATTGTATCAATTGTAGACGTAAATCGCGAGAAAGACAAACATAAAATTGAGTTTGTAATGTACTAAAATGACACGAGACTGCAGAAGTAACACGCAAATGGAGGGAAAACGTGAATTCCAGTCATGTGAAATCGGGCTTCTACTGTAGTTATTTAAGTATCATTTGTAATCAGGGTACATTAATGTTGTTGTATAGTTAAGAAATCTATTGTATACTTCAGTATAACTGATATATTTATAAAATGTGCTAGCATGATGTCTACAAGTAATAATGATATTATGTTGTTCATTTCTGAAACGTTTAGGAATATTAATAAAGTGATTTCATCAGTTTCATAGGGAAGACCGTTCAAAGTACCTAAAGAATAATTGCTGTAGCATTCACATTATTAAGTACAGACATATAAACGAAACACTTACCAATTAGGGTAACGTATGTATTGACACAATATACTCGTATTGAAGATCTTCCACTTTTATTAAAAATAACACAAAACATGAAGGCCAGACGATTATTATGGTACCAAAACACTTCAAAATTGCCGACGTAGGCCGACATTTCGGCACGGTAATACGTGCCATTATCAAGTCTTGTCTCAAAAGTTACGGTATAACTGTACTTGTGTGCGGGGGAAATAAATGTTGTGTGTGCACGTGTTTTGTGTACAGTTGTCAGTTGGCAAACGAAATATATATTTTTTCTGGTTTAATATAATATATCCGATTAAGAACAAAGTCATATTTTTATAGCTGACAAACTTTTTCTTAGCGCGATACTGAACTTCTTGCGTCTCACCCATTCAACAAATATTAGCATTTATGTTGGATATCAATACTTTGTTTAGGTTCTTCAGCCATGATGTTTTACTTCTTCCAGGGCCCCGACTTCCCTGCATCGTGAGGTGCAAGATCTCGTACTTCTACGGATGTCTCATTATATGACCGAGATATTGAAGTTTTTTAATTTTTATTGTTTTAAATACTTCTTTTCTTTATTCATCAGAACCATATCATCTTCATTCGTAACACTATCCATCCAGCTTATTTTGAGCATTTTTTACCGTGTACCCGGATTTACCCAGGTACCCGGTTTTAGACAGTCCTCTCCTACGCTTTCTAAAAGGACGTTTGGGTTACGATAACAATTGGTCGGGCGATATTTTTCTGTACATTATCATTATCACCGTTAGAAATAGTGCTAAATTTCTAAAACCGTAGGAAGGCAGGTGTCTAGCAACGTGACGCATTTCGAATGATCGGAATTGTATTATTATTCCTCTCATCGGATGAGAGACGTCACCTATCATCACCTTGCTCTCCTCCCAGCCAGGGCGGCTCCAGCCCGTGACGGATCGCTCTCCTCACATGGGACGTTATTGAGTTATCTTTCGTGTCGCTGATTTCTCCCGACGCCCGGGAATCGAATTGAAAAAGATTTATTCGTACGATTTTGTTTGGTATTACAACCGATTTGTTTAATAATGTAATTTTGATAAATCACGTCCGTAAATATCGAAAGCAGTGAGACTTGAATTTATTGCCATCGTCTACGTGCATTTTCTTCGTTTTTTTTTATTATATGTTACAAAAACGATAATTTATTTATTTAATTCCTAAGACTTCATTAGTTACATCAAATAATTTACAATCCAAAGAGTTGAAAAACTTCATAATACTGAAATTAGAGAGAGTATTAAAACATTTTTAAAAATGTACTTGAAATGAAAAAGAAACCTACAGTTTAATCAAAAATTTCAGAATTCATATATTTGAACTTCATAATCTTACTTTATAGACGTATTTGTTTATATTTTAATGCTAGACATATTATTAGATATTCACCTGTTATTTTATAGACGTCAGTGAATTAGAAAAGTAAACGTCTAACAAAAAATGGTTTACATATTTGAATATACATAGCTGAAGTTCTATAAAAACAGAGTGCTTATAAATATCTACTTCTTTTTAATAATTATACTGTTCTTAGAACAATATTTATAATATGCTAAAATAACTTAACACTGTGTATTCTTTACCAATATTTTTTCAAAACATAATGTACCTACTCATAATTTTCTTAAGGGAATAAAATAATTGTAATTGATGGAAATAAAACATCAAATTAAATTTAATACAATTTACCGCAATAAATATAAATTTAAACATATTTTTATGTTGACTTCGTAGCTATGTAAATAGTAATTATAGTTAAACATAAAATGTACAAAATTTAGAGTGAGATATAATGTAATTTATTTAAAAAATATACCATTTTACAACGAGTGAAAAGCATTTATTTTTTATTTCAGATATATTTTAATACTTTTAAAATTAGCAATATTAACTTGGTGGTTAAGATTCATATTTTTATTTTATTTATTATCTTAGTTTAATAACCACAATTGAGTTTAAAAAACATCTACCGGTTTCGGAAAACACCTTTTCCTTCTTCAGGATATATCAAAACTAAACAGCCAACTAAATTTAACTACGAGTCCTATTCTAAAATTTTTTCTTAAAAATTATTCGACTAAATTTGTATTGAGCAGCAATTTGAGTTAGGTACTAAATTTACTTTTTAAATAATTGTTGTTTTTTTTAAAAAAATTAAAAAAAAAATTTAAAAATAGATTCTGGATAAATAGAAAAACAATGCTATATTTTTAGTTAGTTTTGACATATCCTGAAGAAGGAAAAGGTGTTTTCCGAAACCGGTAGATGTTTTTTAAACTCAATTGTGGTTATTAAACTAAGATAATAAATAAAAAAAAATAGATATATTTTATTATAAAACTAACTATAATTTATTTTTTTACAGTAAGAATAAGTACACCTAATTAAGAGTATGCGATATTTTTTTTATGTAGTTTTCTTAACACACAACACATACATGCGGTTAGAACATGCAATAAAAAGATAGACTGAGGGTAAAGATGTCGAATAAAGGTAAAGCTTTTTCCTATTAGCTTCCATATTTCAAGCGTCAAACTATACAAAATGTTTTGAGACAACGAAATAAAGGTAAAAAATTGACGTAAAATACGAATGGCTTCGATATTATGAAAACATTTTAGATATTCTGCGAGATAAGTTCCCTACCTTTCGCATCTATATTTCTCGTGTTATAGCTTCGGGATATTTTTGCAAGACGAGTGATTATTGATTGGCCTTATTCAGAATCTGGGAGATTGATGGGGCAAGCAAGATGAATGTTCTATCAAGACATGTTTATTCCACCAATAAACGTTAATGGATTGAATTTATGTTATTTTCTGACATAACAAGAATAAACACGGTATATTTTGTTGTTTTGTAAAAAATGAACAACACATTTATCGCAACCTTTTTTAACATTTGATATCATTTTTTTTTGTTTTTCAAAGTCACTTATTTATATAAAGCACAATGAACAATAAATGATATATTGCTCGTTTTGTTTGATAACCTTTTGCCATCTTTCAGTGAGTTTCATAATTCCTCGTTCACAGAAGAACCTGTCTTTATCGGCGAAAAATTGAACAAGGTGCTGATTTACGGCCTCATCGGAATTGAACGCTATACCACGCAAGGAGTTTTGAAGAGCACGAAAAAAGTGCGTAAGATCAGGCGAGTATGGTGAGTGTGACAACACGTTCCATTCAAGCTCCAAAAATTTTTGACTGGTGATCAAACTCGTGTGTGGTTTCGCGTCGTTGTGATGAAACACAATTCCTTTACGATTAACGAGGTCTGGACGATTCTAGATGATGGATTCGTTCAAAATGTCAAATTGTCGACAGTATACATTCGAATTCTTTGGTAGGAGCTTGAAAAATACACCTTTAAAATCCCACCATACAGAGAACGTAACATTCCTCTGATTAATATCTGCTTTTGATGTCGTTTGACGTGAACCATCATGTTATTATAAAAAATCAATTTATCATCATCAGTTATTAATCGCTTCAAAAAAAAATCGTTTTCCTCACGTTCCATGAGCATGCCACAGATCTTTATACGGTTCGTCAAATGAACTTCTTTGAGTTCATGAGAAACACAAATATCGAGCTTGCTTATGTACACCAGGTTCTTCAGCTAGTCGTGAACGTTTCAACGATGGATGTTCAATGATTTGCAATCAAGTGTCATGGCGTGTAGCGTGGGTTTGACACGATTAATGCAATTGCAATTAATTAATTGCATAATCGCGCAAGTTGCATGTCGTGTAGCGTGGGTTTGACTCGATTAATGCAATTGCATTTAATTAATTGCATAATCGATTTTGTCGTCATTACCATCGGTGGACCTCTCTGACCGAGGAATATCATTGAGATCAAAATCACCGATAGGAAATTTTGTGAACCATCGTTGGCACTGACGTCCTTGTAAAGCATTATTACCGTAAACTTTACATAACTTTGCACAGGATTGACGTGCGTTCTTCCTTTTAACCTTTTAAATGCCACGAGTGCGTTAACACGCTAAAGTTTATATATAATGCCAAGCTATAAGCGTGTTAACACGCACTTTTGGACCTTCAAAACTAGCAGGGATTAAAGTCATATTTTTAAATCATTTCGCCATATTTATGTGAACGACATGTCTTAGCTTTTGATAAATAAGTTAAGACCCTTAAAGCCTAGACTCATCCTATGTGATGTCTTCCATTTCAAAAAGAGTTGGCAGTTCAAAGATTATGGAAGTAAAAGAGTAAAATGTAATATAAGGCTAAAATGCACAGTTCGGTCTTCAATCTTACCCTTGTTGTAAAATATCCAAAACTCATTTAAATCGGTCAATTGTTTTTTAGAATAAAGCTAAAACTATCAACCGATATAGCAATAAAAAAGACGTGAATGACTCTAGTACCTCAAAAATGAACTAGCGCTATGTGTTGTCAATCTATATATATATATATATATATGTTATACCTTGTATGTTGGTATCTCTCTGTCTCTCTCTCGTGTGATACCTAACAGAGTGTACCCATATAGTATGTGCCGAAATAAAGAGTGATATTAATTCATTATCGGTGTTCGGGACATATATTTATTCTTGAACGAAAATAGTGCACTGCGCCTTCCACTTCCCTCCCTCTCCTCATCCGGCACGCCACCACCCCAGTCAAACGGCGACCTTGAAGCAGTGTGGTTATGCGTGAATCGAAGAATAGTATTAAATTGAGATGTTGCGTCTAATACGGTGCATTCTAAAAGACTAGAACCCCCGAACGAAGAAAGTGATAAATTTACAGTCCACCTTGGAGGTGCCAGAAGAACTGGAACTGGAACTGGTGGTAAGTGCAAACCTCCTTCCGAATATCCTGTTTCTTCCGGCATCTATGATTTTACGCTAAAATTGGTTTTATTATTAACAAGTACGACAGTATATAAGGTCTTTGTACTGTAAATAAATAAATATAAATATATAATTCACAATAGGTCAAGTGCAACCAAGCTAGATTCATATTGTAAATTTAACATATTTACTCAAGTCATCTTGTCCCCGGTTACATGTCACTTCACCAAAGCATTTAAGATATCTGCGAAAATTACGCGTGTAAAAGTGAAAGCCCTGAATATAAAATTTTTATTGGGGTTGGCATTGGCTACCCATTTATTTGCATATAAGCAGTACTGAAATGCCTGTTTACATTTATAGATTTTACATGAATTTGCTTGACTATGAATATTAAATTAAACTATTTACAATACAGAAATGTATATATATATGTATAAATTAAAGGCATATTATTTATATAAAACTAATAATATCTAAATAAAAAAAAATATTATAATATTATAAGACCATATTTTTGAGGATATATTAGTATAAGAAGATCACTTAGCCGTATATGTGGCAGATCCATTTATGACAGAGTAAAGAATGAAGAAAGCACATAAGACTGATGTTAGTATAATGAGTAATGAATAAGAGAGGATCGCTTAGGTGGTTTGGAATGAGGAAAGAATGGTAAGAAAGATATATGACGCAAGTGTTGATGGCACTAGAAGTAGGGGATATCCGCGGAAGACTTGGCACGACCAGGCAAACCGAGGATGGTCCTGCTAGAAGCCTCAATAATCGTCGAGCTTGTATGAGAAGATGTATAAATGTGGATGAGGCGAGAATTGGGCGTCAGGACAGAAGAGTGTGGCACTCTATCTTCTCTGCCTATCTCTGCGGAGAAACGACGTGATGGTAAGTAAGTAAGTAAGTAAGTATTAGTATAAGCATCATTATTCGGATGCACGATGACTATAGGACATAAAGTGAACGCATTTGGAGAGAATGGTAAGAAAAATAAAAACGCCCGTGTTGATCGCACCAGAAATGCAGGACGTCCGCGGAAGATTTGCCATTGTCAGATAAACTTGATATTGGCATGACCTGGTAACGATTCTCAACAATCGGCGAGCGTGCAAGTGTATGAGGCGAGAGTCGGTGTCAAATACAGAAGACTGTGGCGCTCTATCTTCTCTGTCAACCCTCGCGGAGAAACAGCGTGATGGTAAGTAAATTAGTTAGTATGCTCTTAACATAAAAAATATGAATTACATACAACCGCTACAATAAACAAAAATATCAAAAAGAGTGAAAAAACTAAGTGGGTTGACGAATATTTGTAAAGGTGCGTGTTCACGGAGCATAGAAAGCATAGGTAAAGGTCGAGCCATATTGCTTTGGTTCATTCTCTTTTATTCAAAGACAACGTTCAAATTCAAAAATCACGCTCAAATGTGTGGAAGTACACTCTTAGCACGAGTGCACCATTTCTTTTCATTTTATAAAAAAACAAAAATACGACATTTATTTGTTTTAACTATTCTATAAAGCGCTAGATTTTTATGTGTGCATGTTTGTACTTTCATTATACGAGTATGTGCGGTAATATCTCGCATCTGCAGCCGTGGCTAAATGATTATGGCGTCTGATTCAGTCCAATCAGATTTCCTTTTCAAATCTGATTCGAATTCCACGAGCTGCGAGTTTTTTTAAAATTGAAAACTTAAAGCATAACGAAAAAAATTATTGTGAAAAAATGTTAGTGAAGATGACTGACTGGCCAATATTTACAGGCAACGGCTAAAGGCCTTCGACTGTAAATCGATATGTAAAAAAATCGCAAACGAAAAATTGAAAACATTTCAGAAATTAGCGAGTAACAATTTATAAAATGAAATGTTAAAAAATATCGTACAATTCGTCAGGGTTCCACGAAAAGTAAATTTTTTTTTTTTTTTTACAATTTATCAGGGATCGTATGAAAAATAAATGAATGAGTAGAAATTTGAAATAAGAGAGTCAATTTGAAGTTAACCACACATTGATTAATCGACTGGGAGATTGATTCGAGACCGGATTACGGAATTTAAATTGATGATTCAGTTTATCAACTCAATCACATTTAGTTGGGATTTTATTTGACTTGTGATATAAATATCGCACTTTACCGAAAATTTATTAGGGTATGGGTCTTCCAATGGGGGTTGCTAGGATGGACAATGCTGGGAAGAGCGGTAACTAGGGAGACCTAGCGAAGCATTCCACTGGCTCTCTCTCGCACCCTCTTGTGAATTTCTGCCGGACTGTGGCCGAGTTCTGCGACTTTAACATATGAGTGTGATGTTTACCCTCCTCATCAAATTGATACATTATAACGTTATGTTATATTATAGTACCTACCCGCCACGAGATATTATTTTGAGTTGACATTTCGCAAATGGCAACACTGCACCGCGTGGAGGAATTTCTCTATGGCACGTTCTGTTGACGGGTCGAGAGCGTGTGCAATAAGCTGGTCGTGAAATTAATATAAAAAAATGTGATTTCATGTTTAGAAAAAGAAGGGTGAGAATAATATAAAATATTAGGCATCTGTGTTACGCTGTACCATGTTGATCAAGGGTTTTTGTTATTGCGTTTTGTGTATTTGCAGGATGTAAAAATCCTTTCCTGTCACGACGTCCGTGAGGCGTAATTGGATGACAATACTAATTTTTTCATGAACAAGCCTATGCATGATGGGAATATGATTAGGTTCCATCTGCTCAATCTATTTTATAACACGAGGACGCAAGGGTTTCTGCGCTATTTCAAGAACCACGCCAGGGAGCAGGTGACCCAGCCTTCATGACGTTTGCGGTGAGAGGAGACAGTGCACAATTACGGGGTGACTCGGAACATCAAAAACTGAATTCAAATTATTTATTTATTTATTTTATTTTATTCTTTTATTAGTAACTATATAATAATATGTAAAAATCTGTTTGGACTATGCCCGTATCACTAGAGAAATTCTGTGTCAAAACGGGCATAGTTTACAACCAATTGTTAAATTAATTAGAATTATAAGTAGATAGAATTACATTTATTACTATATAAAAGGTGTATATAAAGAACAATTTTAAAATTGACTAAATTTTTGGATCACTTTGTAGCAATAATTAATCTAGGTATGAGTCAATATGTTTGGGTGAGAGCACCAATAATGGCTCTACCCATATTACGAATCCAAGTTTTAATACATAGTTTCATGTTCTTGGGACAATTCAATTGATTTAAGTCTTTTAGCATTCTATTAAATAGTTTAGGTCCAAAATATTTGTAGTTCTTTTGACTAAATGTAGTATGCGCTCTTGGGGTTTGTAGGTTATTTGTATTTGTCCGTGTGGAAATTATGTTTTGAGTTGTTTTAAAATGTGTCTGTTTGTATTTATGTATGTATTTGAGAGTAGTATTAGCGTATATTTGTCTAATATCAAAGACATCGAATTTATTGATTACTCCTGAAGAGTAAAGGTTGTTGTGAAGGAAATTCTTAGTTGTAAAATTTTGAATAGGTTGTAAATTATAATGTTTATTCTCACATTCTCACATGTGATTTTAATGCCTAGTTACTAATTTTGTTTAAGACGATTTGTTGAAAGTCTTTTATTGAAATCACACTGATATAATATTATTTTTGTGCTTTATTACCTTGTAGACTAAAATTTTATTATTCTATCATGTTCAAATTTTGTATCCAAAAGCCAATTAATTATAATGTTGTAAATCTCAAATTTATTCTATTATTTTTTCCTTGAGAATGATTACTGATGTGGACGGGAGACGGTATGGTGAATTCTGTGAATCAGGTTCACGCATCTCATGCTTTACCTTGAGCGAACTAGAGGACGAATACGTTACAACATATTGTACAGGAATGTCTTTGGTTCGATGATACCGGAGCCAACCTATATCAGTTAATGACCAAATGTAATAATTGTGTCATATAAAAAAGTTAACTATGAAAGAAAGCCACAAGGTAGTAACTAACTGTCGGAACGTAACTAACTAATCTAACTTTAAAATATATTCTAAAAAGTTTAGTAGATTTTGTAAATTATTGCACGCGTTGCTTTGTTGAGTGGAATTGAAGCGAGGGTAAGCAACACTCAAAACGATTCCGGGAGAGGGTAGGATCCTTTGAGGTTTCCTTCACTGTGATATAAAAAAATAAATATCCAAATAATTTGACCAGCCATGACCTAAATTTAAATTTGCGAGTAAGAATGATACGGTGCTACGTATTCTCTGTACTTTTTATAGGGAATGGAATCATGGACACTCACTGAAACAATGCTAAAGTGACTTGTAAGAATTGAGATGTGGATCTACTTCTAAAAGTAAGCTGGATTGATGGAGGCAGTGATAACAAATTTAATGATTCGGTTGCGAAAGGAATAAGAAATCCCTAAAACAATAAAAACTCGAAATCCAGAAAAATATCAGATACTTCGTCTCATCATTCAAGGGAAAAGTGCTAGTATAAGATGCATTGAAAGACAAAAAACACCCTGGCTGAAGACAATAGTTCGTGAAGTTCACAGTCAAAATAATAATTGATCATTACTTTAAGCTTTAACCGGACAATCACGTTGTTCGAAGACGCCAATAAAGCCGGAAGATGCATAGATTGGTTCGATGGCCTTGCAATTGAAATATAGTGAATTATATAATAATATCACATATAAAATATGACGAGTTGCGCAGTTTATTAATACAAATGAAATCATATAATAACGAAAGCCGCATTCATTTTCATCGATAAGTATCAACGTTATACGAGTCTAGTAGCTCAAATCGACAGAATTTTAGCGAACACTTCTGATAAAATTACTTAATTTTTTTGTTCTGTTTAGGCTTCGTTATTATTCCTGTGATACACGCATTATATAATTAATTGCATTATATTTAAGGCAGAAAATTTTATTTGTTGACACTTGTTATTCAAGAATTGTTTAAGTTTATCGATACCACTGAAAATCGTTCAGGAAGAAAAAAACTGTGACATTTTTAATATAGTGATTAAATATATTTTTTAAAGAAAACACATTCTTATTGTGTTGTAATTATTCAGAACAGCCCGTCTGTGATATTTTAAATACTAATTAAATGTATTAATTAGAAAGATACAAAAACAAAGTAGATGGATTTCAAATAATGAAAGGATACATGTATTAATTTGAAAAGTGTAACATATGACAGTCAAAAAATACTGTCGCTGTAGCATAGTTGGATAATGCACTTTTCCCGGATTGGAAAGAGATCCAGGTTCGAATCCCGGTAGCGCAACGACAATATTTTTCGATAAAATTGATTTTATATGTATATCTTTCTAATTAACACATTTAATTAGTATTTTAAATATATTTAGTGAGGTTTGTTTTTAGGATATCAAATACCTTGTTGTTGATCACCTTATCCGTGGTATCACGTAATCAACAACCTGGGGTAGCGCTAACCAGCAATCATTGATCGGTTGCATAACACTAAATAGAAATTAACCAGTAGGTGTGAAATAGTCCTTTAGTATTTTTAAACGTAGTTTAATATGTGTGTACATACGTCCATTCGTATAATGTACATCTTACGTGTGCTAATGAATGTTAATTTTTTATCTTTAAAATTTTCGAAACGTGAGAATTTTAGGAAAACTACGAATACTCGATTGTTCTCACACAATTAGAAGAATCTTTTATAGTTCGTTAATTTAATATTGTCTGCAATTATATAACGAGAAAAACACACTAGAAAATATTTCATATCAATAGTTTAACTGTTATATAAATAGCTGGTGCATAAAGTATATATATAAATAAATAGCGGGAACGAATTTTTTACACCAATTAATCATATATTGTAACGTTGCAAATAAGGTCACCTTTTTGTTTTAAATACTTGTCACATTTTTTTCTGCACTACGGCGACATAGATATTAGACATTGATCAATAGAAGCGCGGCGTGTTTTAAAATTTCGAATTTTTTACGTTTTTCGGTACGAGCAAGTAATGGCAAGCGGTCAGCGAAAGCCGCGCGTCTGTCGCTCTACTTAAAATATAAAATCTGCGTCTATCCGGCTTGATAATAAAGAAATTTGATATTTCCTTTCTCGCAAGGCTCGGAAGAAAGATTCTTTTTGCGACCACGTTGTTATGTGGCAAATTTTAAGATTTTAAAAGACCGTGATGATGATGCATCCGATAATTTGATCATCATCTGTTAGTGACTGACATGCAGTGTGCCCGTGCGACTGCAATATGGTCCTGTTTTGGTTCTGCGATTATAATGAAAACATCATGGCGTTTTCCTTCAATTAATTTAGTCCTGATGTGTAACTGTGCTCTGGTCTGTGTGTGAGAATGGTCTCCACGAATAAAGATGGGGAAGTATTATATACGAGTATACGATTATAATGAAAACGTCATGGCGTTTTCCTTCAGTTAATTTAATCTTGAAGTGTAACTGTGCCCTGGTCTGTGTGTGAGAATGGTCTCCATAATATCCACGAATAAAGATGGGGAAGTATTATATACGAGTATACGATTATAATGAAAACGTCATGGCGTTTTCCTTCAATTAATTTAGTCTTGATACTGTGCCCTGGTCTATGTGTGAGAGTGGTCTCCACAATATCCACAAATAAAGATGGGGAAGTGTTATATAATGTGTAATCAAGTATACGAGTATTATGTAACTAGCAATTTTAAACATTGAAGATTTTTTTTTTTTAGGTTAAGAATTTAGTTCATAATGAGTTCAAAAATTGCTGTATATTATGTGAAAACTTCCCCTGAAAGTTATCCATTCATTTATTTTTTTTGTAATAATGTATTAATTTTGTGAAAATAAATTTCTTTCAATTTTTAGCATTTGCTACTTTCCCGTATAGTTTTAATAATATTTAAATTTTTTTTTTTTCCAAAAGTAAAGGAGAGAAATTTTGTTGCTCAACACTAGATTTATGGAACCCGCGAATTGGACGGATTCAACTTTTTAGATTAAAAATACAGTTAAAATATTTATATATTTTTTTAATAATATGTCGTAATAATATCTCAATTAATTTTCTTTGTCGGCCTTCTAATTTCGTGGATATTTATACTTTTTTTTTTACAGACACCCGTCAATTTGACAGGTTAACTATTGTTCTAGTCGTTTATTAAGAAAAGAAAACAAGTAAACCATGTAATAAAAGATTTCACCTGTCATTTATTTTGTTAAAAACAACATCCCTCACACCTTGCCCACCTTCTGAACGTTTTTTCCAACGTTTAAAACGTTTGTAAATAAACATATTTCTTTTGATTTTTAAAATGTGGAATAAATTTATTGGATATTCCCAAATTTGTTATGAACCTGACGCAAACATTAGAGTTGATGAGTAATTGTTTCCAACAAAGACTAGATGCCGATTTAATCAGTACATCAGTACATGCCAGATAAACCAGACAAAATTGGCATAAAATGTTGGTTACCATCGGATGTCAAAAGTAAATACCTCATAAATGGTTTCCCATATTTGGGTAAAGATAAAATACAGAACGCACCTTCGAGGGAATTTATAGTATACGAACTTGCTGAACCATATTTAGGCTGTGGACGAAATATAGATAACTACTAGTGATAAGCTAAACGTTATTGTGACTGTGATTATAACGATGATTGGTAACGATATTTAACTGTTAGGGGTTTAGTTTCCAGTACATCAGTGATTGCTCGCCGAACACAAATTTCACAATCACAGTCACAATAATAATTAAAATAACGGTTTAGCTCATCACTAATAACTACCGACAATTTTTTACCAGCCTTTCACTAGCAAAAAAGTTGCTAGCAGTAAAACTACTCTAGTTGGGTCTATATGTGGAAACAATTGAAACAAAAGAACAAGAATTGTCAAAATTATCAAAAGCCAAGAAAGTTAATATGATCTGGTTTTCAACACGACTTTATAAATAAGAAAATAACTTTCTCACAGTTTACAAAAGTAAACAAAAAAAAAGTACTATTGCTCAGTTCGAAACTTAAATGTGTAAAAATTGAAAACAATAATTAACTTATCCCGGAGACAGTTAGATTTTACAATAATACCAAGTTGGGAGTGGATGTAGTTGATCAAATGACGCGAAAACATAGTCTAGTGTAGGATGGCTTCTTCAAGTCTTTTATAACATCTTGGATTTAGCAGATATCAATACATGGATTTTGTATAAAAAGATCACTGAACTATATCGAGAAAAAACTTTATTTTTCAATTGGTTGAAGAACTAGGGAGTGACCACAAGAATAAACCCGAAACTAGTTCCAGTCCGCTGTCTTCCAATATATAGAAGTCCTCCCAAATCGGATTTTGTAAAAAAAAAGATCTTTTAATATTTGTGTTAAGTGTTATAAGTACGTGTGCGGAAAATGTACACTCAAAATGGAAATTATTTGTAAAAGATGTATGAAATAAACCTATATTAATAATAATTTATTGATTTAAAATAAAATAAATTATTTTCATTAAACAAATTTCATTTTAATATACCAGTCAAAATGACGGATTTCAGCAAAAATAGGTATATAATTAATGCTAGTAAATCTAGTGTTAAATGTGAGTAAGTAATTCTGACATTGAGAATCCACTTTTTTATGTTTAGGCTGAAGCGGTCGGTGAAGGTCTAAGACTCCTGCCTCACCCCTCACATAATCTATACTTTATATAATAAAATAAATGTTTATTGATTTTTTTAATCGAAATGTGAAGTTATATATATATATGTATTCGTTACAATTAAACTTTAATTGTATCAAAAAGTACATGAAATTAAGAGTGACCTTAGCATGTCTTGACAACGACCCTAAACAGAATCTTAGATGTTTTAATGAAAAAGTCTATAATGTTGGGAAAGTGAGTCCATTATCATCATTAACATCCAGCGAGGACGACGGCTAAGTGGCATTAAGATTATGGTGAGATTTCCTTGTTTCAAAGCTGGGGGAGGAAGTGATGCGGAGTTAAATATTGCTTTGATGAATTTATAATGTTGGAATTCCTCGTTATATTCCGCTGGGGGACTTAGGATAATAATGTATGGCGGGGAACTGAATATTTCATTCCTGTTGCGTCTATACATACAAGGTACGTAGCGATGACGTTCAAATATTATAATATAATGTTATTATCGTGGTACGTTGTTTCTTTTTTTTTCTCTTTTGAAAAAAATACTAAAATAATAGGTAAATTAACGAATATATCTTTATAATAATAATAAAACTCGAAGGACGATGTCAAAATGTTGAAATAAACAAATTAAAAACACAAAGACGCTATATATTTTTAAAATCATTTTTAAATTGTCAGTTTTTTGAAATATCTTAAAAATACTTACGGATGTAAACACTAACTATAAATATTACCACATAATTTTATATTCTGAATCTTCAGAAATAACGGAGAGTTATAAATAAAACGTTCCATTATGTAAAGCTTACATCGAAAAATCAAGTAAATACTTAAAATATATTAATATTCAGTGTTGGTCGATATTTGAAAGTTGTATTTATTTATAAATTTCTATTTCAGATTCTTAGTTGAGTGTTTGAATTTCCAAAAAATTACCGCTAGAAATAATACGATAAATCATTACGTAACGTTTTTAAATGTATTACACTCGCTATTCGAAGCTCTGCAGTCACACGGCGACTGAGATCCGGACCGGGTAAGCAGCAGGTCGCCAACATAACAGGAGCAACGTTGTGTGTCAAGCAGGAGTTTTATTTTCATCGAGTTAAGGAAAGTACCAAATAAATTATCTATTCCTTGTCACTAAAAATATAATGCCATTACATTTATAAACAATAAGAATATATTTCATTAGGAGTTCACCATCAGCGATACTTGTTTGAAAATATGGCATAGTTTAGATCAAAATGAAAGATTGCATATGCATAGATACTGAAGTTTTTATCAATAAATACAAAGAATGCTGGGAAATGTATAATACTTAAATTTAAAAAAATAAATTTGAATGATCATTAAGTTATAAGGACGTTATGTACAATAGAACTCTAGTTCATAGTAGACTATCCCGTTCTTCAACTACGAAACCCAAAGTAGACCAGAAAGCGAACAAGTTTCTGGGAATTTCATCATACCGCTGCGGGCCATCCGAAGATACAAATTACGAGGGTAGACTAACTTTTTTCAAAATTTCTTACCTCACCCAAAGAAGACGAATACAGGACCTTGTTATTTTTCGTAACAATGTCAATGGGATAACAGATTCTTTAGATTTTGTGTCATTACCGTATCCAACCGAATACAACGAAGTAACATCCTATTCTTAGTAAAAACAAAATCAAAGCCAAAATTACATCACAAAGCAGGACTTTTTTCATAACCAATTATTTCAAATGAATACGCTTATTCACAAAAATCAAAATTCTAATTTTTAAACTCAAAATACCTGTTCTGATATTTAAATTCGTTTCACTTATAATTCAGCCTTCTATTTAATTCCAAAATATTTACGTACACAGCGATCCGCTATATATTGACAGAAGTAAAACAAAAATAAAAAGAGCGATGTTATTTTCGTAACATTCCGTTTAAGAATCTGGGTTACAAAATCTGGAGTGACGTTTCAAATGATACATATTTTATAATTTTTTTTTTTCCCAAAAAAAGTTTGGGTTCTCGGTACATAATATATACCTATATACGTAGCAGGGGCGTGCATTGCAAGCAAGCAAAAAAAACTCTGGATTACTAAAAATTCTGAGAAACAAAATAAAATAGAATAATCTTTGTATTACGAAAAGACCCTATAAAATTCTAGACGTTATTACCCGGATTAGCTTAACCTTGTCTATGACGTAACTCGCGATTTTTATCTAGCCGTGAGTTATTTTCGAACCATTTTTAAAAACTTCATGTACATTCTGCTCGGCGATTTGCTAGCACTTAGGTCTTGAATGAACCTAACTTGTTTTTTCAATCCTTATAATAATTGTACTGAACAAAATATTTTTTATTGAATCTATGTCGGTATCTTGACGTCTGAGGATTTTACTGAGAATTACTTTATTGTTGGTAAAAAAAAGTTGTTGGTGATTGTTGGTAAAAAAAAGTTTACTTCTCAAATACATACATCCCGTAGTGAACTCATTTTACTCTTCGATATTCGATAGTAAAAACGAGAATCGATAGTTAAATACGGTGGACTCTTCACTGCTGTTCCATAAGTCATCGGACATATTGATACTATGAAAGTTGTAGTATACGACAATTAATGATTCAATATCCTGCTATTTTAGTGATGAAAGTTCATCCGATGATGATATCGTTGTTTAGTATACATTAGCATATAATTCGAAAAAATTTCGCCACCAAAGAGATAGATTTCGAACGCGAAGGCGACAAATCCATAGAGCATATTTCATAATTATTTATCGCGCTTATAAACGTTTTATCCATGCTTTGACAATAGTAAATTTGACGTTCAAACAACCCGCAAACGATTTTAACCACGAGCGTTAGTAAAAAGTTACTAAACTAAAAAGTTACCATAGTAAAAATTTACCACTGATCACACAACGGGCCTTAAGTTAGTTAGATACATAATCTCTGTTGAGTCAAAGCCTATTTAGGAGGTATAGTTATTTTTCGTAATTATTAAGCGACCTCGGCAATGCAAATTGTATAATTATAGTTATTTTTCGTAATTATTAAGCGACCTCGGCAATGCAAATTGTATAATTATAGTTATTTTTCGTAATTATTAAGCGACCTCGGCAATGCAAATTGTATAATTATAATAATACTCGTAAAGACACGCGCTTCTCTACCGCGAAGGCCGTGCGTGTCTAACATCTGTAGACGTCAACACAATTAGCTTACTTAAAGCGAGCAATCTGAATCTTTAACAACTAGTGGTTGAAACTTTTCATTAATCTGAAATTGTTTTCAAACTATCATTAATTTACTTAAGTGCTTGCGCCTTTAAGTTTGGTATTAAATATGTTTATAGCTTCTAATTTTACAATGATTAAGTTAAGATAGATCGGCTTTAATATATTGAATCAAGGAGTAGCTCAATTGCCGCCATGATATTAATGGTTTACAAAGTTAAATATTTATGTTCTGTCTACAGAAATATGATTACTATACTGTATCGCACAGAATTGTGGGGTCGCAGCAGAGGCGCCAATTAATTGATATGATAAGACACGTGTCAGTAATTTAAAGGTGTAATTATCGGCATGACGCCAAAAAACCTATGGGATAGATTTCGAGAAAAAAAAGACTATCATTCTTAGTCAAACGTCACAGCGGCGGCCTGTCGCTGTGTATCTACTTGCAAATATGATGGGAAAATATGGTGCGACTGTATGTGTTGTTATGTATCTGAATAAAAACAGGGGAGGGAAGGCAGGCGGGAAGCCATGCTCGATTGTGTCGTGTCGCCGTAGTGTACCTATACTGAACATCTTTTGTGTTTTATTTCTTTCGACCTCTTACTCATCATCGCTGGTTGAGAGAAGCTGAGATCGGCGAACCACCCTTGTCTACATTCTTGTTTCCTGTACGGAACTTATATTATGAATTGTTTTCTAATCTATAATAACTGTCTACTTAAATATTAATTGTTTGTGTTTTATATTTTGTTAATAGTGAAATTATAAGTAAAAAATAAAAATAGTAATCTTACACGCATTACGTAATTGAATAAAAAATGTTAAGTTTGTTTAAAAATATTTAGAAAAAAATCAATTTCCTACAATTTAGTGATTCAACTAATTTCTTAATTAACAACCACAAAAATATTCCTGGGTTATTACAATCTTGACGAGACAATGCCGATGTATTTGGTGTGAGACAGAGCCGATGTGGTCGATGCGAGACAATATAATAAAGGGTGTGCCAACTTGGCTTCTTTTTAAATATTTACAATTTTGGTGGGGCTTATTTTTAATTATATATATTTTTTTGCTGATAATAAAGAATTTATGGAAGTTTATAATGACTACATAATATAATAATACATATAAGCGCGTTAAAATTATTGAATTTTATTATGTTTCGCGACGATCTATTTTCGGTAACCGGATAATTTCAAAAAAATGCAATTTGCTTGGCCTCCCCGTTCCCCAGATTTGACGGCGCCTGATCTCTTTTTGTGGAGCTACTTAAAAAGCCGAGTTTACATGAACAAACCAGCAACAAAATATTCGTGCAGAAATGACAAATTTGGAGACCGAAACGTTGCGTAAAATACTTTAGAAAGAGCAATTATTTATCAACAAGAAAATAGAGGTCATTTAAATGGTGTTATTTTCCACATATAGATTGAAAAAAAGTTAATAAAATTCACTTTCATGTAATAATATATTTTTTTAATAAATATTGAAATTAAAAAAGTTATATGCATCTTACATCAGTCAGTCAAGATAGTCCACTCGTTAAATGCATATACCTAAGAAAAGTAACGATTCTTTTTATGGTCTAAAAAGAATAACAAAGTAGAAAAATTTATGCATATCTGAATTATTTTAATTTTATCTAAAGCCGTTCAAATTCATTACCCTATCATATGTAAACAAATATATGTAATTTTTTTTAATGCCCATGTTTTTATATATTAAAAGGGTGTTATAAAAAGCTTTAGGCTTACAGAGATATCTTAATATTACTATTTATTATTCAATTTTAAATTTATTCTATTAAAATAAATTGGAAAAGATTTTTGGAACTAAAAATTTAACGTAAGTGTGATTCAAATTATGATTCAATACTGAGAAAAAATTATCTAAAATACTGCCCTGAGAAAATAGTATTTTTTAACATTTAATTTTAATAAGATTTTTTTAAAATTAATATTATTAATATACAATGCTTCAAGATTAAAATCTAAAAGTGAGTTGCCGTCATAACGTTCCACGGCATTATGTAAAAATTAAGAAATTGCTTCGATTGTATTGAAGAGCAAATTGAGGAAAATTGCGGAATTAAACTTTGAGAAATATTAGTGTCCTCTCTCTATTATATTTATGGTAATCCCGGCAACCCCTGAATGTCTGGACGTTAAATCTCCCCACTGCAGCAGTAGTGTTTTCCTAATGCCACAGAACCGAATCGGATTATATTTGCGGCCGCATTATATAATTTAGACGCGGCCATGCGTCTCGTGGTGAGCTCCTAGTTAACAGAATAAAACGTAGAAATGTATGCTTTTAAGCTATATACTATGTATTATAAGAAAACATTTCTTTCGGTCTCTAGAACAGAGTTTATCTAAGATTTAACAAATATTCCGGCAAATGTACCGCGAAGAAAACATACTATGATAAAAAATTCTAAATAAAAGTGAAATTGTGAGAAATATCAAGCAGGTAGCATAAAAAAGCTTTTCCGTTTAACAATATTTTTTGTCTAATTTTTATACAATTTATCGACGAGGGCGATAAGGAAAAAGCTTCTCGTCATCTAGGTCACTAGAGAATTGAAACGAGATGATGTATGATATGTGGGAGGCGTTATTTCGTCAGGAAACGTGATGGTATAAAACACTAACTATGTAGCACCCCCGTGGAGTATTATTTTATTATATTCATTAGCGATTAATTGGTATTGTTTCGCACTATGATTCAAAAGTTCATTATAATTCTAAATGAATGTATTAATCTAATAATAAGAAATTTATGTATATATTCTAGAAAAATGAATTATTAGATTCCGCCAAAGATAAATCATTTAAAAGAATCGTAGATTACTAGAGCCATTGAACCATTAATTTTAATTTTCCTCTTCTTTTTCACTTTTTTACCATTTCTCACGCACGGTAGTAATTTAGTGCCTATCATAAAATAAATCACTGAAAAAAGATTCGATAGACACTATTTGAGAATCAATCGTCAGGGGCGTCGGGGGCGTCGAGACGCTCCTTTTAGTAAGCGATTGGTCTGGAATAGATTTGAGTTAGGGTTGCCACCCTTTGTTTCCGGAAAAATGTTGTAATTTTTCTTAAAAAGTTGACAAGTTTGATAGAATATTCACAGTTTTATGCATATTCACATTTTTTATTATTTTATTTTTTATATCACCATTTGTGTGTTGAATTTAAAATTAATTTATATTGATTTTTCTATAGTGAAGTGAAATAAAATCTGAAATTGAATTTATAGCTCAAATGTTGTGAATATACTTTATTTATAACCGCTTTTATTATCGATATCTACCAGTATCAGAGCGACAAAATTAAATCTACAGAATAAAAATGAATCACGAGCTTGAAAACTTAATTGAGCAAGAAACAATCGTTATATTTTGTAGGTTCCAAAGATTGCGATTGGTTGGCAAAGTTGAAAGAATACCAGAATACAGATGAATACCAGAACAGAACAGGACACGAAAAATCATGACCAAATGGATTCCTCAGTGGTACTGACTTAGAGATATACCGAGGAAGAGGTGGGCTAACTATGTGGAAGACTGGAGTGGAACATGAAGATAATTAATGATATATGTCATTAACTAAACAAAGACAAAATTTGATATTTAAGTTTAGTCTGCTTAAGGCATCTAAAAATATAGTGAAACGACAAAATTTAAGCATTGTTCGTAGGTAGTAATTTCAGCGTAGTCACTGCCAACGCTGTATTTATATCTTAATGTAAGCTTGGCTCTAGGAATTTCAAATATTTATCTTGAAAAATTACATAATATATTAATAAATTGATACGTTACGTATTTTCAGAAGTACTAAACCCTGTATTGGTTGTCTGAGGCGGGGACGGGCGGGGGCGGTGTTAAGAGTAGGTCGGGGGAGCCTCGGGCGACAGTTGATTGTGGTGCTGTCCAGCCACGATCATCCCGCCTGCAAATTACTTCTGCGGCCACGGGGTAAATTGTGATTCACCGACAATGATTAAATAATGACCGGGACTTATCTGAAACCGTAAAACCATTCGCCCGCAAAGTTATGCATCCACAGGATCTCGAGCTGACCGCAGAAGGGGGATGGTTCTAATAATATCTCAATCTATGTTTAAAATGAACTATTTTCACTTCACGGAAAAGAAGTGTACCAAAATAATTGAAGGGATGGATGCAAAAACTAGGTATCTCCATTTAAGTAAATTTTGCATCAACGCCTTATTCTATTTATTATTATATTTAGATACAACAGTTACGAGATCTGTTAAGTTTTTGAAAAAAATATGAAGAATAGAATACATATTTTTTGACCAAAAATTGGAGCTACTCGATTTTTGTTAATATTTATCGCATTAAATTTTTATTTATTTAGGAACAAAAAGTTGTATTGATACATCGCCTCTTAAAATTACAATATATATTTAAATCACAGAGACTCTATAGGTTCGGGAAAGATTTTAGTCTTGTTGATATATTCCGATGTTCAATGCTTAAGTATAGGAGTGATGCTTTTGATGCTGTATTGAGACAAAGGTAAATTAATAATAACTTTTATTTTTTGCTATATTTTTTTTGACAATTTTTATATCTTTTATTATTAAATATATTAATTAGAAAGATATACATATAAAATCAATTTTATCGAAAAATATTGTTGTTGCGCCACCGGGATTCGAACCTGGATCTCTTTCCATACCGGAGAAGGTGCATTATACAACTATGCTACAGCGACAATATTTTTAGCGATAAATTTTCGAACCTATGTGTTACCTTTTTGATATTAATACATTTAATCGTTCCATTATTTGAAAGAGCCACCTACCTTATTTTTAGAGAATGTCAAATACCTTTGAGTAATTTGATAGCAGACGCCAGAATTATTAATTCATTTTTATTAAATTTTGGACACATTGATACAACTTTATTATTAGGAGAACACATTTTATTATTTTACATCTCATGTATTGTATTTAAAATATATATTTATGTATAAGCTGTATGCATTTATGGTTATTTATGTTGTAAAAGCCCATTAGAGCGTAGATACATATTTCTTCTTTTTTGTCAGCAGGCTTGCACTCATCTTTTAAAATAATATTCAATCAAACTCTAACACCGATCCCTGGTCCAAGGGCAGTAGTCACTTTTTTCGGGTCGTTAGCCCAACATATCTGTGGCCGACCTATGCATGTACTGCTCGGCCTCTGTAGGATTCTCCAAGTACATCTCTCGACCATAAGCCAAATATGTTTAAACATAATTAATATGGATATATTGATACATTACGATTCATTAGTGAGTCACATCAGACAGCTCTAATAAGACAGGACAAGACATTTAGCCGATTACGTATGTAGTACATAAATGTGTGAAACAATATTATTGTCTAGGTTTAGATTTTCAATAAGCGATCAGAAAATATAATAATAATTTGAAAATGAATACTGCAATAATATTATTGCTAATGAAAAAATGTAGCCTTCGTTTTTTGAATTATGCAATTGAGATATTTAAATGTAGTTATTTTGTCATAACTAAATTATTTTTGGTGGAAACGTGAATTTTTATAATATTTTATCGTTTAACTCAAGTTACTTTTCAAGTTGTTATTAGGTATAACCAATTAATGGATCATTTTGGTAACCAATTCTTGCCGAATAATTTATTATTTAATTACTTAGCGGTAACTTTGTAAAAGTTTTATTACTTACAATGACAATTGAGGTATTTATATTATTGTAGTTATTTAATGCCTTCAATATAAATAAAACAAAATATTCACCAAATATTTATTCGATAAATTTTTTTCTGTATATCTTTCTGATTGCTTCATCTAATTTGTTTTAAATATCATAGAAATATATTTTAAAAGTAAAAAAAAATCATTAAAAAAATGTTCCTACTGAGCGAATTGTAACATATTCCATCTGTGGTGTTTTGGACAGAGTAAAGAATGAAGAAATAAGGAAATAATGTAAAGCTGATTTTAGTGTGGTGAATAAGATTAAGAAATGATCACTTAGGTGGTTTGGTCATATGGAACGGACGAATGAGGAAAGAATGGTAAGAGAGATATATATGACTCAAGTGTTGATGGCACCAGAAGTAGAGGACGTCCACGGAAGACTTGGCACAACCGGATAAACGAGATACTGGAGGATGGTCTTGTTAGAAAACTCAATAATCGGTGAGCTTATATGAGAAGATGTATGAATGTGGATGAGGCGAGAATTGTGTGTCAGGACAGAAAAGTGTGCCTACTTCCGCGGAGAAACGACGTGATGGTAAGTTAGTTAGAGATTGTCAGTGAAATACATCAATTAAATTAATATTTTACGCAAAATAATGAAAATAATTATAAAATTTTGTGACGAGTAAAGATAAAAGGTTTGTTGTTAGCTAATTAAGATAAATTTTATGAACATACTATTTTTTTAATAATTATAATACAGTATCGTTCTGCTTATGGATGTCGATATGAAAAGATTACAATGATTTAGACTTATATTGTTCACCAAGTTTCAGACGCATCGGACGATCACAACTGGGGTTTTCTGGGCTATGCTGCCGGGCGTCTCCGACCTCTGATTGACACACGGCAAAATAGCGCAGAAAACTCTTAAGAACGGCTATGAAAACCAGAGAAAATTTTTATTTAGAAATTATCCGACTCACCGATATACATTTAAAATATCAATAACACAAACCTGCAAATGGATTTAAAATTTTCTCTAATAAAATCTACAGACCGTGTCGATGGCCGGTGCGACGTGTAGGTCAGGTCTTAGAATTCGTCTATCCAAGTCCATCTTATCGGAAATCAACTTCCGTTCTTGTGTATTGCTCTTGATCACCAATTTCACCATGGTTCTAGCAACATGCCGTAAATATGAAAGAATTATCTTCTCACATGTTATAGAGGGTTTTTCTTTAGTGCCTGTAAAATGGAGACATGAGTTCTTTTCGCAGTCCATGGTGTACGAAGCATGCGACGCCAACACCACATTTCGAAAACATCTATATATTAGATTTAATATTGGTCAGAATTAATATTTCTACAACTTGAATGTTAATTAGCAATATTTAAATATATCCAAGACACACACACAATTACTGGATTTTCATCTACAAAGACATTGTTATTAAACAAATAATAGATATCTCATAGAGACAAAGTTATTTTTTATAGTTAATGGAAAATATATGTATATTTCAAAAAATAATTAGATTCTCATTGTGACATATATGTTGTTTCAGGGAAATTAATTATCAAATTTAGTCCATAGATGGCGATAGTGTAGTGGTACTTGAAGTGGGTCCACATATTAACATTTATACAATTTTCAAAATTTTATAGATATGGAGATTGAACGGTGAGAATGATGAACGTTATATTTATATAAAGTGATCACTTAAGCCAGCAATTTTTTGTTGAATGTTAATTGTTGTTAATTGATTGTTGTCACAAAATACAAAAGGAATTTTTTGTCATTAGAAAAATTTGTTATACTTACTATAAATAATTATGTAAAATTCTTAACTTCATTTATTAATTTACAGAGCATTAAAAGTTTAATGACTCAATATACATAAAAATACGCTAGATATTATAATTCTAAACAGTCATTAAACCTTTTACAAACACTCATCACATGCGTTTACTATAGTACGACTACCCATTGCAGATACTCTAATGGGTATGAATCGGTACATAAAAATGAATGTTACGGCATAATATATCTGAACAAATTAAAATTAAAAATACACGACAGCATAAAATAATACATTAGAACACGAACTTAAAATAATTATAAATAAATATTTAGCACCAAAATATATTCAATATTCAAGTATATTTGTATACAATATTCAAGAATATTGTATACAAATATACTTGTATATGAACATGGTTTCAAGTATATTATATGAACATGGTTTCAAGAAAAAGTGTCGTGTAATAGTTTTTTTTAGCATAGTAGTGAATTGGAGAATATATTTAATTCATTGATTGTGTTAGTTTAGTCTACACATGCGTGAAATTTTTATGGTAGGCATCTAGTCTGAATGGTTCATGATCTGGTAGTTGCGTGAAATTTTATTTTGGAGATTAGTGTGCTGTCGACCAGACCACCTTGTAGAGAAATATCAGATCAGCGATATTGCGCTTCATGTTGAGACTTTTAAATCGATTGTTTATCAACGATTTACGATATCAAAGATCGATTGTTTATCACGATAGTTTCAGCATCTCTCTTTATATGTTGAGACTTTTTAATCTATTGATTATCAATGATTCATTACATATCCCAATATTTCTGTTCTTGTTTTGATTAAACTATTTTGAAAAGAGATTGTTGAAAGAATGAGGACACCAAATTATATATAAATGTATTCTTAAGGAGAACACATTCCTATTGTGAAGTTGTAATTATTGATTGTTATAATACACGTGTTCTCTTTAATAATATAAGTTGTATCAATGTGTCCAAAATTTAATACAAATGAATTGATAATTCTGGCGTCTGCAGTCGGTTCACTCAAAGGTATTTGAGATTCCGTAAAAGCAATGTAGATGGCTTTTAAATAATGGAACGACAGGTGTATTAATTTGAAAAAATGTAGCATATAAGTTTGAAAATTTGTCATGGAAAATACTGGCGCTATAACACAATTGGTAGTGTACTTCCCCGGATTAGAAATAGAGATCCAGGTTCGAATCCTGGTAGCGTAAAAACAATATTTTTCAACAAAATTGATTTTATACGTATATATTTATAATTGATACATTAAATTAGTATTTAAATGTGTTCGAACGAACATACGTATTTGACGCTTTTTCGAGCATTCTTCCAAACTGTCATCTCCGTAACCGTCCGTATTTTTTCGATACTGTCTTTAGTGCTCGCCCTAAAGGACGATAAATTTACAATAGACTTCTTCTAACCTAATATATAATAATAGTTTTCTCCGGTATTCTAACGAAATTCAACGAAACAGACTGGTCGCTAATTTTATATTGCTACCCCTTTCCTTTACGTAATAGATTTATCGAGAGTTAACAAAAAACAAAAACAGCAGTTGATATAAAAATTAATATATATATAGTCCATAAAATTTCAACGCAGACTGATATTTTTTCCCATACCAATGTAGATATGCGGTGCGCGTTGAAAGGTCGTACTCGTAAAATTTCCCTTTATAATGCTGTCGACGATGAAATAAAAGTGACAATTGTACGGAGTATTTGGAAAATCCGCACCTACTTTCAGCACGATTTTGATATACGAACTATATAAAGTTTGTTGATATTAGATTCCCATGCTTCCTAATACCTTTTTAAAATTTTCATAAAATTTACCATTTTTGTATTTCAAGTGAAAACTGAAAGGATTTGTTAAACAGCTATATTGATTGATTGATGTGATTCTCTCCGTGATGTGAATTCCATGTATGGTAAATGGCAAGGGACTTTTATCAAGTTAACTGTGATATTAATAACTTTCTATCAATTACATTATATTAAAGCTGATGTTTAGTATAATGAGTAAGATTAAGAAAAAACCATTTAGGTGGTTTGGTCATATGAAACGGATGAATGAGGAGAGAATGGTAAGAAAGATATATGACGCAAGTGTTGATGGCACCAGAAATAGAGAACATCCGCGGAAGACTCGGCACGACCATATAAACCAGATAATGGAGGATGGTTCTGTTAGAAGCCTCAACAATCGGCGAGCTTGTATGAGAAAATGTATGAATGTGGAAGAGACGAGAATTGTGTCAGGACAGATAAGTGTGGCGCTCTATCCCCTTTGCCTACCCCCGCGGGGAAACGGCGTGACGGTAAGTTAGTTATAATATAATATAAATTTTATTTCAATATATTAATTTTATTACATAATATTGTGATATAAATAACTTTTTAAATTATGCAATATTACAAAAACCGTCTCTCTTTGATAACGTGAGAATCCAACCAATCCTTAATTCGATTACTCATGGGGGATCTACACTAAATCGTTCAAGCGTTACAGACGATTTTAATGTTTCACCTGAATGTCCCTCCTCCCCATTGCGTCACATCTGATAACAATAAGAAAAGAAAAATGGTGGTTGCACCCCCGTGCAAACGCGCCCCTATGATATTATACGGCTGGACCGAAAATGCGGCCGTAAAATGTCTTTAGGGGAGGTGCGCATCAATCAGGTTAATGAGGAAATATCACATGAAGATGTGGGCGACCGCACTTACTGCCCCTGTCCTTGTTCGAGTATAATACACACAGCATGTTCCAAATAATTTAGATAGTTATAAAATCATCATCACGTCATTGATTGCCAGTTTACGTTAAAAATCAATGTTAAAGATTTTTTTAACATAAAAAGTTTATTATTTTTATTTGTTAACTTTGTTTTATTAACCACTTATTGAGTTTAAATACATCTACCGGTTTCGAAAAATACCATTTTCTTCTTCAGGATATCAATACTAATTAAAAACATATGTTATTGTTTCTTTACCAGAATCTATTTAAAAAAAAACAATTATTTAAAAAAAAATTTAGTACCTAACTCAAATTGTTAATACAAATTTACTCGAATAAGTTTAAGGAAAAATTTTTAGAATGAGACTCGTAGTTGGTTGTTTATAATTTTTTGATTAGTTTTACACGCTTTATTTATCTCTAACGATTCCAAATTATTTAATTTATGACCAACACCAACATCAAAAGTATAAAAAGTTAATTTTGTTTATGATGTATTTGAATATGTATTTATAGTTTATCATAAACATACGTTAAAATAATATTGTATGTTGCATGACTACCAACGTATAAAACTTTGTGTATATACTCTACAACTGGCAAGATGTGAAACTATTTTGTATATATATTCACGAATAATAGCTTGTGAAACTATTGCATATGAACATATTGTATATTGCATGACTATCAACGTATGAAACTTCGTGTATATACTCTACAACTGACAAGATATGAAACTATTTTGTGTATATATTCCACGACAAACAATGTGTGAAGTTATGCCGTATTGTGCCGATTAATAGATAACGTGAAACTATTCACAATATATATTTTTTCAATAAATAATCGGAATTTAACGCCAAATCTGTTTGAAAGTGTTTTCTTAATAACGAACTGTTACATTCATATAGGTTCACGTTTGTAACGTTTTACTGTCCATTTTAAATAGAGAATTGTTAGATTATTCCTATTATATATTGTTATTTTTATATTATACTATTTAATATGTTATTCATAATGATGCTGAGATGGGCTGGGGTGGAAGTATTATCAAAGACAAGATCTAAGGCAACTTTAAGATTGGCCCTACTTTGGAAAAGACGAGAGAAAACCGACAGAGATGGTATGATCATGTTAATAGAAAGAAAGATGACCATTTACTGAAAGCAGAGCTTGGGCGCTAAAATTTAAAGAGAAAATAAAGTATAGGATCTCCAGTTTTAAATAAATGCATTAGAGACTCACGGTTCTTAAATTTAAAATATTTGTTTAATATAAAAATTTGTTTCCAATGTCAGTGATATAAATTATTTCATAAAAAATATTCGCATTCAGACGTAGTCACTTCCTCAAATTCCACAATTGTTAATTATTGTAAGAATGTTTCTGTAAATTTTCTAGAATTTATTTTGAATAGACGCCTCCTGTATGTAGTTTTGAAGTGGACGTCTAGAGTGCACTGCAATTAAGGAAATTGTGTAAAGGTTTCAGAGAAAATTGTCATTATTTCGGGCTGCCGAAATAATAAACGAGACAATCAGCGAACAGAATGGGCGGCGGTTGTGGAAATAGTCGCGGAGAAAGAAATATTACGGAGATTTCTACGTAAGAATATAATTACACTAAATCTTAAATAAGAAAACATTCCGTCAACACGTTTTTACCGGGAACATTTTTGGATAATTGTGTTGTCTCAGGGATAGCTGTAGTTATTTACGGTGTTTTAAATTGAATTTATAAAATACATTTTTGTGGTCTACTTTTTATTTATTTAAAGAATCAAAACTTCTTGTCCCATATTGGGTCATCCCATAAATAATGCGGTATTTTCAATTACATGAATTACAATACAATTACTAAAAGTCAGAAGAGGGTGGGATAAACTACCTGCATCAGGTAAAATTACTACCTGCTACAATAAACAAATCAAAACTTATTCTATTAAAGTTCAGTTGATTTTAACAGTTATTTTTACAAAGACATAATGGATGTGACAATGGAGCATATTCGGCATATTTTGCTTTATGAGTGCAATAAAGGCAACAAAGCAACGGAAAGTGCGAGGAATATTAATGCAGTACACGGGGATCAGATAATGAGCAAAAACCAGTGTCAACAGTGGCTTCAGAAATTCCGAGCCGAAAACTGCAGTCTAGAAGACGAGCCTCGTTCTGAAAAATCTGTAAAGCTCTACGAGGATATCCTGCAAACCAAGGTGGAACAAAATCCCATTGTAACCAGCGGAGAAACTTGGATTTGGTCATTTAATCATTCCTGTGTGTCATACCTGTGTGCCATCGGAAATATCAGCAAATTGGGTCTATGGGTTTCTCACAAACTTTAAGAGTAATCGCGTGCTAAGAGTGAATGTGTGCTCTTCTTTGGTATCACGTCTCAGGAATAAACCTTTTTTTTTACTTCGTTAATCTTAATTTTGAAAAATAAAATCTATAAAAGTATAAAAACTCCGCATTATTTATGGGATGTTCTAATAAATACACCCGCCACCTTTTATGACGAGATACTTTAGTACCCATGCAGCATGTAGGTACATATATGAATTAATATTATTTTCACCAGAGCATAGATTGATGGGGTCTACAACGTATTCCTAAATATTTAGAAAATCACATCAGAAGTTTTTATAATTAATACAAATACGAGTATTTTTTAATGTGCATTTGATATACTAAATACAAATAATAAAAAATCTATTTATAGAAAAAATATTTTGGTTGCTACCGGGATACAGAAACGCATTAATTACCGCCATATCGCCATATCGACCGATTACGTTTTCGACAAATTTTGAACTTACGTAATATTCCTTAGTCTTTTTTTATAATTGATATCTATTATTTCATTTTTAAAAGCAATCAACTTTAAATTGAAATGAATCCCAAGTATCTTTGAGAAATACACGTCAGAAGAAGCCAGAATTAAAACAAACAATTTTATTAAATTTAGATGAACTTTGATACAAATAATATTATATGTATACGTTTAATACTTGTATTATTAAAGATAAATAACGAACTAACTAGCTGATCTACGTTAATTTACCTAAATAAGCTATCCGGAACAAACATGGTTAAAAATGTTTTTTTTTATTGAAATTAAAAAAAACTTGAAATAGATGAGTATTAACCTTTATCATACCATGCTAAAAATACCCTACGCAGTCATGTTGTCAACTCGTGTTACTACAAGAAATTGAGTTTTTTAAGCATTTTACATGGGAACAAAAAGCTGTTACAAGCTTTTATAACTTTATAATAGTTTATCATAGTTACTATAAATATAATAGGAAATGATAAATATAATTATTTAATACGTTCATTTTATTCTGAAACGTTATTCTTATAACGACAATCTAACATGATCTTCATTTTTATCTCTTATCATTTAAATTATTGTGTGATCTTTTTTACGTGATAGAATAATATTTTTAACGCAGATAGTATGCAGCGCAACAATTTTATATAGAATTGAATTCAAATATGATTATTTTTATCACGATTCGCGTTACATAAATGGTTTTCCACTAGTCATTTCTAAGCGTAAATGATTTTTTTAGAACTAGGTAAAGTGTAAGTTTTGCATTGAGAATATTTATAGAAAGTCGATTTAATTGGTTCAGTAGACCCATGTTACTGCGTGGCTAGGGAAGGGTTAAAAACAATTTACTTTCATTTAGCATTGTCGCTTACAGAAATACTGTACTACGATACAGGGTCAGTTAAATTTATTTACAATATAGTTGAATGGTAGGTCAGACGTTGTGACGTTCCTGTGTCGGCCCGAGGGAAAACGAAAAGGCGCTTGAGTCACGGGGGTTAAGTCCGAGAATCATCTTACTATCTGTTTAAAAATAATATTTCTTTGAAAACATAATAATACGCTTTTGTTTCCGTCCAGGCTGCGAAGAGCTGATGTCGGCCTGCCTCAGCGATTGCGATGTAGTCAGTCGTACTACTTCATAAAACTTTGCAAGCATAGATGCCGGAAGAATTTAGATACGGAAGGATTTTGGCGCTCACCACAATCCGGATTCTGCTGGCACCTCCAAAGATGTGTATATATTTTACTCACTTTTTCGTTAAAGGTTCCGACACAGTATAAACGCGAAGTCTCTAATTAGTATAATATTGTAATCTGTACCGTTAACGTGTAAGCGCACTGGCTCAAGGTCACGAACCGACTGATCGGCGGCGTGGCTGGGCGAAGAAAGGAAGAGCAGGGGGAAAGGAACAGTACATTATTTTCGTTCAATAATAAATATTTATACATTAAATAAATATATGTCCCAAACACTACCACTAGTTTCAAAGTCAAATGAGATTATCTTGCTGCCATCCTGTCATTCGACGCATTATATGGACCGTCGTCTGTTGATAATATAGTGTATGGCGTTTGTAATATAATAAAAGATGATAAGCTTTGTAATATAATATTTCTTGTTAAGGGAAACACATTCTTATTGTGAAGTTGTAATTATTCAGAACATAGGTCTGTGATATTTTAAATACTAAATTAATGTATTAATTATAAATATATATACATATAAAATCAATTTTGTCGAAAAATATTGTTTTAGCGTCACAGGGATACGAACCTGGATCTTCATTTCCAATCCGGGGAAGTGCACTACCTTTGTGCTATAACGCCAGTATTTTTCTTGACAAATTTTCGAAACTATATGTTACATTTTTCAAATTAATACACCTGTCATTCCATTATTTGAAAGCCATCCACCCGGTGACGCTAAAACAATATTTTTCGACAAAATTGATTTTATATGTATATATATTTATAATTAATACATTAATTTAGTATTTATAATATTTCTTGTTTAATATATTACATAACCATTTCATTATTATTAGGAGGACACATTCTTATTGTGAAGTTGTAATTATTCAGAACATATAACAACAACAATATTTTTCGATAAAATTGATTTTACATATATATTTTTTTAATTAATATATTTAATTCATATTTAACATAGCATTATTGCAGATTAATTCCAGTGTCCCAGCGTTGCAACATGAATGTGTCCGTACGATGGTTGATAAAGAGAATAATACATGAAACAAAGTTGGTAGTGCCGATAAAACAACATATTGCATTCATCAGGCATCTACGGTGACTCTTTTAGTATCGGCTTTACACAACGCTGGCTGATTTTCACCCCAGTATTTTCATGATGAAAGTTTTCCAACTAGTGGAGTAGATTCCTATATATATTTTTGTAGTATTTTTTTCGTTAACTTGAAAGTATGCACTTGAAAGAAAACGGCTTCATGAACGTGAATTAGTAATGACACTTACACATGTGTTTTACGTTATATCCTATAAAAATTTTTTTTAAATATTATCTATCAGGTGCAGATTATGGTGCACCTATATGATGTAATATGAAGATTATTAATTACCCGCTTCTATAACATGCATAGAATTTCAATCGTGTTTTCATTTAGCTTGTTGGAAATTTATGTTAGAAACTTTTGTTTATTTCATAAAATGAAACATATTGTGGATACATTATATGAAATATAATATTAAGGAGAACACATTCTTAATGTGAAGTTGTAATTATTCAGAACATAGGTCTGTGATGGCTTTGTAGATGGCTTTTAAATAATGGAACGACAGATGTATTAATTTGAAAAAAGTGTAACATATAGGTTCGAAAATTTGTCATGAAAAATACTGGCGCTAAAACACAATTGGTAGTGTACTTCCCCGGATTGGAAATGAGATCCAGGTTCGAATCCTGGTAGCGCAAAAAAAATATTTTTCGACAAAATTGATTTTATATGTATATATTTATAATTGATACATTAAATTAGTATTTGAAATATAATATGTTTACATATCGTAATTATTCATTACATACTGGTAATTTGTTGACAATTAAATCAAATAAATAAAAATACATTAGAAAGAACTTTAATCCGTAAAGAAAACCCTAAAAACACTCCGAAGATCAAACAGGGAGTGAGGCAGGAATATACTTTCCAACCCTTAATAAATGGATGTATGCGGGGTACTATAGACAGAATAATAGAGTAAATAAAGGTTCGTAAATAAATAGAAGACAAATCAAATGGCTCAGTTTTGAAGATGACAGCAGCAATATTGGATAACTACAAATTATAATAAGAAAAATTACTCAAATTTTAAATAAAATAAAATAATGTTATAACTCTACTTGAGTTTATTTACACTACTCAAGTTTTGAGAGAAAGAATAACTCTCATCGTCAGGTGAACTATTAAACTAAATACATACACACAAATATAGGCTCCTATATGTCAATGAGAGTTACTGTTTCTCTCTCGAAACTCGAGTAGAGCTAATACAAGTAAAGTTATAAAATTATTTTACTTATATCCATCCATTTTGATAATAAAACTTTACAAAGTTAACATTCTTTCAATAATACAAATTTTTATATGATACCACATATAAATTAAAAGCAAAATAAATAAAATTTATAGCATCAACTAAATTACAATAAGTCTATACAAATAACCATAATACCAGAAGCTCATTGGATATACAAATTAGATTAGTACCTAATGGTTAAACAAGCATTTAAGATAAAAAAACAAATCATTAAATAGACGATAAAGCAATTGAACAAAACTTACATTTGAAGCGTAATACTTTATGGAAGCGAAACAGGTTGTAAATATTCGTGATATGATGCTGGGGACGAATAAGAATGGACAGAAAATAAGATGGACAGAGAGAATTACAAATGAGAAGATTCTGAGAAGAGTGCAAGAAAATCCATAATATATAATATCAGTGGATTTAATATTTTTTGTATGTGAGTGCAGTTTCTGAATTGAAAAATGTTTTTTTTATTTTTTATAAACCAAATATTATATTAAATATTCAATTCAGAACAAAGATTATGGTAGATAAACGTCATTAAAGGTCATGGTAAACATGTATAATTCATCTACAACTATGTTTGTTTAAACACAGATTTTTTTTTAAACTTCCAGAGTTCATTATCAAACTTTCAATTAGTATATTAAATTAATCTAAATATGTAGTACAAACAGCCGAGTCAAAAGAGGGGTGGTTCAGTATTAACATTATTTAATTTTATTCCCATTGCACTCGGCTTAAATACATATTTATGGACTGACGACCGCACACGCGCCGTGTTTCAGCAAGTAATTCATATTCACCCTCAGCCCGGTTGATTTAACATCCATTCAACTCCGGCTTATCTGCTGTATAACAAACACTGCACTTCTTTATCTGGGAGGAAACATCTGACTACTGTCAGTCCGGGCTATGAACTGACAAACATATACCAGCGCGCGAGTAGTACAAGTATTACTATAACTTATTTGAATGCTCTTGTATTTTGCTGCCTCGTATCTGGGAAGTATTTCAACGAAGAAAAAAAAGGTGAAATGTAAAAATTTATGTGATCTGCACTCGGAGAGAGACTGGTGTTCATGGGGTGGGGTTAGTATTATGACGGTCAGTATTTATAATAAAATACAAATATGCACGTAATAAAATGGTCATGGACAATTTTTCGTGGTATAAAGTTTTATGTAGATGATCATTATAATAAAATATCAGTATTTAGTAACAACATAAATCAACATGGCCAGTAAAATGTTGAAAAACTATTGACTAAAAAAACATTACTGTAATTTTATTATTCATACAAAAAAACTAAATTTACTGGACAAAAAATAAAATTATTTAAACTTATTGAATATTTCTGATTAAAATAGAATAAAATACTAAATAAATGTATTAATTATAAAGATATACATATAAAATCAATTTTCGAACCTGGATCTCTTTTCTAATCCTGGGAAGGTGCATTATTAACTATGCTACAGCGAAATTATTTTTTACTACAAATTTTCGAACTTATATGTTACACTTTTTCAAATTAATACATCTATCGTTCCATTATTCGAAAGTAATGTTCCATTATTATAGTTGGTAATGCACCTTTCCCAGATTGGAAAAGAGATCCAGGTTCGAGTCCCGGTAGCGCAACAACAATATTCTTCGATAAAATTGATTTCATATATATATCTTTATAATGAATACATTAAATTAGTATTTAAAATATCACAGACCTGTTCTGAATAATTACAAGTTCACAATAAGAATGTGTTCTCCTTAATAAAATATAATTAAATACTGAGTGACAAAATACTATTAAAATATATGTAGATATTATAATATTTTCAAAATACAATAAAAGAACAACTAGGCCAATAATAAAAATAATTCTAAAATCATCGCACAAGTGTTTTAATATATAAAAAAATTAAGTATTGTATCATATATTTATATATGGTCAATTGATTCATAACATTCAAACATATAATACACCAGTACCAATAGATGTTATAAGAACAAAATAAACAATGTTATTAGAATATTATCATAACCGACGTTTCGGACGAAATTTCAGTTATTCGGCCTCGGGACGGCTTTTGTTATAGCTGACGAAGGCCAACATTTCAGTGGCCATAGAGCGTATGAATGAGGAATGTTTGAAATTATGATCAATAAATACGCCAGGCTTAATTGTCCGAAATGTCGGATATGATAAAAAAATCGTCCACGACAGAATTGATTCGATTAAGTATATTGGTTGACCACCTAATATTATTGATTTGTACAAAATTTCATTAAATTTTAACATTAGCTTGTTCATGATTTAAGCGTGCATTTATAGACACCCTGTGTAGTATATCCATATATTATACTAAAGTAGATCTAGTCATTCTCTGTATATCCATATATTATACTAAAGTAAATGTAGTCATTGCACGTATATTCGTACGAATTTAACAGGAGAGTGGACAACATTAACAATGTAAAGATGGTTTCCGTGTCCATAGCTCATTAAACAATCACAGGAGCGCAAAGCTTGTAACGGAATGAAAGGGTTGTAATAAATATTGTTTGTTGTGATATCAGGAACTCCGCTCCCTAATCTCCATGCTGTACCAACTGCGCATTACGTACTCCATCAAACCCTCGCTCTATTCGATGCTGGCGCTGGTCGGATCCAATTGGAATTCAAGCGTTATCGTCGGGAGGTGTAAATTTTTTCGTTAGCCATTGCATCTGTACGCGCGTATGTGCTTTTCTAGTACCAAAAATGATCTTTTAGCAAGTCACACAATTTAATACTTTAAGAGATGCAAATTAACAAAAATATTAAAATTCTTATTTACCTTAATAATAATTAATAAAATTTTTCATACACTAATTCTAATTACACCGATGGACAGAATAAACATAATTTTCACTTCATTTTCTACTAATTTTCATTATTTGTTTCATATGTGTGATATGTGTATCATAATAAAAATGTTTTTTATATATCTAAATAGTTCTTTTTTCCTATAATTCCAAGAAATCTATAATTTTCGTTTCCTCATTCATAAATACGTTTACTAATTATTGAATATGAGTCGTTCGGTTTCGTAAAATTTATTAAATAAATAAATACACTCCAGTGGTAGATACATAAAATAGTTAAGTCTGGCAATTATATATTTATAATATTATTACGTTGATTATAAATTTCCATTTAAATGCAACAGTTGAATACTTACATAAAAGTTAAGTCTTTTATAGCAAACTGTTTCGATCAATTAGACAAAAAAGTTTTTATTAATCTTCAAATATTAGGTAGGTGCAGACGTGCATGTAGTAGCTTAGGTACATAATCTATGCGCGGAGCGGTGATTTTAATTTTCTTCTCTCTTACCCTTCACGTTGAGTCTAGCGGAGAGAGCTTAAAGTCAGGGGCTTAAAATGTCACAAAAAGTCCACAATAGCCCCTGGGGTGTGGGTTAGGGGCACGCTCCGTGATTTATAATGTCAAATATCGTTTAAGTATTCCCTCTGCCGGCGAGCGGCCGCGGTGCAGCGGATGGCGTGCCAGGCTGCGTTTTGATTGTTTGTTCTTTAATATGGATGGATTTCATTATGTTCGGCGTTCATGTACTTACGCGGATAATGCATGTTACGTAAATTCGCATCCTGAATAAACAATTGTTTGAAATTTTTAATTAAGTCAATATAACACCCGCTATTACTACATTTTCATATATGTGACCCGGAATTTCTCCATTAATCTGTCAATGTGGTATACATATTTCTTTTACAGGGATTCTTAAAACGTAGACGCCGACTACCGTGAATCCTCTTGGTATCACAAAACTTGCCAATGGATTGCCATTGTATTAATTTTTTTCTTAAGAAATCTACCGCTGATGATATTTATATTTATATAATGAATAAAAGAGAAACACAAAGCTAGCCAAAAAATAATGAACTCAGACTCAATTTCTCTGACGCTTATGTGACAATTAAAATAAATTTAAATTGAATTAGAATAATAGAAAACTGGTACCATCTAGCAGGTTTTATTCAAAGGTATTTTAGAATTATTGTAATAAATACAAGGTCGCTTCAAATGGGAAAAAATATATCTCTCACTAAAAAGTAACATATTTATGTATATAAATCAAAATTTGATGATAATTTATAGGGTACTGTGACTTAACTGATAGAGCAGTCTACCGACATTGGAAAGTTCCGGCTTATGGTAACTATACTTTTTCATAAACATATTTTTTTTGTGTATCTTTCCAAGTGATTTATTTAATTTGTTTATTAAAATTGATTTATTAAAAATTAATTCGCAGTAAATTTTAATACTTTAGTGCGATTAATTAATAAATTTGATGTTAATGTAAAAGTAATCATAGATGCGTGAGTGTTGGGAGATTCAGAAGAAGAGAAAAAGTCAATATTGGAAGATAGTTCAATGATCGATCTGAATGAGTGATACTATTAACGATGTTAAATATTCGACGTTCTGCGTTATCTACATGGCATCATAAAATACATGTATAAAAAATACTTCGCAGTAAGTTTAACTGTATGTACCAAATAACTGGCGAACAGAACCTTTGTTTGACGTGGTAGCAAAAAGTATTTAAATTGATATTAAACACATATTACACATTTCGGTATTAAAAATGAGAAGCATTTTCCGAAATACTACAAGTTGTAGTATTCTAAAATAGTTCAGTTGTTCGATAATAGAGTTGTCCTTTAGTAGAAACAAAAGCTGCCATTTAAGAATGGCGCTTTATCGAGCTAAGTACCGTTACCGTAAGTAAATAAAATATACGAGTATATGAAAAATTGGATTATGCCGGGGCAAGGTCTTTAACATTCTAGGTGGTGTTCCAGAATATAAAATTAAATAAATATTGGATTGATATTAATAGAATACTTTCAAATGTAAAAAATATCTTTTGTTATTTTTTGAAGACACTAAGATTAGAATTTTTCGGGTTATCCTACGTACTCCGCACATCTACATAGAAATGTACGTATATGTGTGTATATATATATATATATATAGCGTGTGTTCGATGGTTCAAACCCTTTACAAATAAACTTTTATTTTCACTAAGGGAGGGTATATTTTCGTGAAATATGTATTCACATTTTTTGGGTCTATTAAATAAGGCAAAATTTCAGAAGTTCCCCGTATAACTCCACACACCTCGATAAATAACCAAAACATTAAAACAGGCGTGTCGATATTTTTTTCGTTTTTATCACCCGCTTGAGGAGGGAAATCCATACCGGGCCGCCCGGAGTTGCCTTTGTTAAAAAAAAACCCGCGGATTTGCTTTTTCGATTCAATTTAGCACAGTGCTCACTTGTAGCTCACGGGAGTGGGGGAGTGTGGGGCGAGCGGTCCACGGGGGAGAATTTACATTATATCCTAAATGGCGGGTGAGAAAAAATATCGGCCTATAACGAGTTTTCGATTCGGTGTAAGCTGGGAAGGAAATTGAATATGTTGCCGATATTTCCAAAGAAGTTTTCCAAAGAGACGAATAACGATTTGGGAATTCTACAGGAACAGGTTTGTACAGTTAAACGGAGACTTTGTGAGATTAATAGTGAGAATTTCGTGTCACCGGCAGAAGTAAACAACGTTTAGCTCTTTGTGTGTCAGTTCGAAATGGAAAACTTTGTTTTTTATCTTCTACACTTCTTCGATCTACTCAAAATTAAAATAAATAGTTTTAATTAAGCAATTTAGTTAAGTTGTTCAGAATAAAATTTTAATTATTTTTTATTTTTATTTTTAGTTAGGTAACGTATTAGTCAGAAAAAATTAAAAATACATTATAAATATTTAAATGACTTACTCATAATATATCATTTTATCAATCCAATGACGTGAAGTAAAAGAGAAGTGAAAAAAAAATTCCAGACATTTTTTGTACAAGCTCATAATTTTTGTAGGATACTTTATGCTGAGTGGTAATTCAAGTTGAAGTTAATAGATTGACATTCAGTTTTATCTGCTTAAGTTTATCTTAATACCTGGAAATTCTTTATTAAATTTTTTATTTAAAACCAGCGGACCGTGCCCGTAGACTGAAGTCGGGTTATAATAATCTAATTAAGACTTAGTTATAATAATCTAATTTATATTTATTTAAAATATAATTGTATTCATTAGTAGGTACCTACTTACATATTAAATTTCTGTACCAAATTGTATAGGCTTTTAGTCTTAAGATATATCTGTTCTACTTAAGCTGTAGCAATATCTATGAACTGTCAAATCAATTTTGCCAACGAATTAGTTTATCATTATTGAAATATATTTTTCAATGCATGTATATATAACATGCATTGCTTTTCGAATTCTGTAATATATCTCAACGTATAAGACTTAATTAATTACTAGACGTTCATATATTGTAATAAATACTAGTAAACCCGTTTTGGTTTTCTTTAAGTAAATCTTGAATTAATGAACTAAGTAATTTCAACAAAGTTGTTTATAAACGAGACACAAATAAAGAGCTGTCTAATTTTGAACGAGTTTTTGACAAAATGAGCGTGGAAGTCTTAAAGATCAGATAATATGAATGAATGAAATTATGAGAATGGTGAACATTTTTTTATATATAATATACAGGGTGTGAAAGACCTAGTCCACAATATTTATCGGTGGTTACCTGATTAAATTACGAGTCTAAAATGTTCATACGTAAATATTGAAACATGTAACAGTTTGCGACAGCGCGCACTCGCATAGTAGTGAGGAGCTGGCTGATTGGTTGATACTGGCCATTACGCGATCAAACGTATATCAATCAGGTACAGTGAAATTTTACTTTTAATTGAGCCTATGACATGAAGAAAATGTCAATGTCAGTTAATGGATGACACATTTTTATAATAAAAAGAAAGACTACCTTTAAACGATTAATTTATTGAAGCCATTTATTATATTTATTATAAATAATCCTAATTTATTCCAGGTAACATATCAAATCAATATATTAACAAATCATAATCAAAAAATAAAATTACATTATGAAAATTTTTAGAAACAAAATTCACTTCAAAAAAATTTTCTAATATAAAAACAAATAAAGTACATTTTAATACGATAGAAAAATTAAAGAATACAAAACAAATTTTTAAATAGAGAATTTTGTGGTGGTTTACGATATATTGTTTGATAACATCAGTTTCGAAAGGTGCGACTACTATTTATCAACGCTTGTATATTTTATTAGATCCGAAATTATACAAAATGCTAAGTAGAAATGGTTCACAAATAGAAAAATAATTCTAATGTGGATCACGATACAAAGTCAAAGATGAAAGCAAAGCTGTATTAAAATTCTGATTAAAATCAATACAACAACTAAAACAAATAAATAATAATTGTTTAAAGATTCAACACTTTTATTATATATTTGATTATGAATTGTAAATTATTTATTAAAAAAAAATGACATCATATATAAACAGTACGAAAAAAAAAACAATACATATTTAACGAAATAAAGATGTATGAGAACAAATATGGATTTATTATTAATAAAAAAAGGTATAAATGCTGGATTACATTTTTAAAGATAAAGATAATAATTCATCCTTTAACAAGAGCTGGTGTTCATTGAAATTTGTGAAATAAATTCTCTCTACATATTTCTGGTAATAATTTTGACAAATATATATTTTATTTTATTGGGTAAGCAATTAATAAAGTAACGATCTTATCGCAATTACTTTCGCTTCTAAGTGCAGTATTAATTATATTTTGGCTGGCTTTGCCAATTCTTTTTTTTTTCTCTCTTTATTATGGCCTTCACCATACCATATACGCCTGGCGAAGGCGTAACTAGCCATTACAAGTATAATATATATAAATGAAATAATACAATTTTTTAAATATATAAACAATTAACAAATAAACAACTATGGGAATATTATTAATTAATATTAGTAGAAGTATTTGATTTTTGAAATCTAATTAATACATTAATATACATTAACTTTTTTTTTCATTTTTTCATACATTACATAACATTGCCAATTCTTATTTAACTCACTTTCGACTCGACCGAACGAATTCAAATTTCATGAGAGGAGTGGATTCCGATTGGCTACTGAATTAACAGGCGACTCTTGGTGGTACAATTATTACTTCAGAACGTTCTCCACAATAATTAATGTGCGACGTAATTTGCTACCGCTCTGTCTGTGAAGTACATTAAGGACGACTATACGTTAAATGCTGCAGACTGGGATCTAATACAGTTTGCACTGCAGACGGGGGGCGCCTTATCAGCTGCACGCAGACAAGGGTTGTGGAGACTCCGTCATCACTGATGAAATCCGTTGCATTGATGGAATTTCAATTTCAGTAACGATATCATTTCTCAAATCAAATATTTTCTTAACTCTCTTAAAATGCTCTTATTTATATTTTGAGATGGTGTTATTATATGACGTATTTGGCATTGTTGTATCAAGTATAATAATTTTACATAATATTTAGTCGGTTTAGATAAATATTTATATTTATTTAGAACACAGATACATCGATATATATACAGCTATATATTTTTTATTTTAGAGAAGTTATATTTTTTTATTACTTCTTGAAATAAGTTATGCTTTTTATGGAATCTGTCAATCCCTAAAAAATGATTTTAATGACACAAAATTATGTTTTTAATATATTAGTATTTGAAGTCCTAAAGCATGTGAGTAAATACAATACATTGCATAAAATCGAATTCATTCACCAAATTTATCAAAAATTTATAACAAACTAACAAAATGTCGTGCAAATTTAATAATATAAAACTAACATGGAAGTAAATACATCACAAATATTTTTTCATTAATAAATTTAAGTGTCGTGTGAATGTGCTGACTTACCCATCCGCATAAAAGTCAAACACCATAACTAACTTACCATCACGCCATTTCCCGCGGGGGTAGGCAGAGAAGATAGAGCGCCATATTCTTCTGTCTTGACACACAATTCTCGCCTCATCCACATTCATACATCTTCTCATACAAGCTCACCGATTATTGAGACTTTTAATAGGACCATCCTCCAGTATCCGGTTTACCTGGTCATCCTCCTACGTATGTCCTCTATTTCTAGTGCCATAAATACTTGCGTCAAAGATTCTTTTCTCATTCTAAGTGATCCTTCCTTAATCTCACTCGCCATACTAAAATCAGCTTAATATTCTTTCCTTATTTCTTCATTCTTTACTCTGTCATAGATGGATAAGTACTCGTTAGATATAATTCCATTTAAAGCGCCGTTCACTTTATTCCCTGTAATTATTCCTCCTTTCGATATCTTTCTCATCCTTTCCGTTTCTATTAAAAATTCTTCCAAAATGCACAAACATCACGATACAGAGAAACGTCCAACACTGGTTGCTTGGCCATACATAAACACCCTCTGTTAAATATATGCGACAAAATAACCAGATAAAAATCTGAAATTTAAGCCCAAAACAGTACTATATGATGAATTTTTAGAGTTTAAATTTGGTGTGTGAATACAAATAAATCCCACCTCTTTGCAAAAAAAACTTTTGATACGTAGACGTTATGCAAAAACATTCCTGTGAAGAAGGGACTGTTTTGGCTTGGGAAGCTAAGAATTAAGGCTGACATTTCTCATTGTGGAAATGCGTGTAGGTAAAAATATGTAAAAAATCTTATAGTCCGTTTCTTTCTGAATAAATGGCCTTTAACTCCATGTAGATTGGACAAACTGAGATATTTTAGTTTCCGCAAACCTTTTTACATTGCAAAATATGCAATGTCCCGTAATACAAATATGGCCGCCACGCAAAAACCAAAAACAACAAAATTAAAATAATGGTCATTTTGAACTACCAACAAGTTAGGGTGATTGCACAAAATGTATGAGAATTTTTAAAAGTGGTCAGGCAACTATTTATTTAATTTCTGGATCATTTTACATGGAATGACCCAGAAGTAATATAGATGAAGGTGAACAGTGATGAGTTGGCGATAAAAGTGTCAACAAATTATTGTAATATCTAAAGGCAACATATTGTTCGCTGATCCGTTAAAACATTTTCAATGGTTACTTATCGGTACAACACTACAAAACAAACTAAAAAAAAAAACATATTTTCAATAAATAATACCGGAATTTCTCAGCGTAGGCAGCAAGTTTTCACAAAATACACTTTCACGTTGAAGTGAGCAAGTAGCTACTTGTTACCTCCTCACGACCTAATGGCGTTCGATGTCTGAATGTTGAAGTGACAGCCCTATACGACTTTAAGAGATACATTTTCCATGTGGCTGCTCTGAAATTGGATACCTGATATTTTCAGGAATAAAACGAAAAACTTCAAAATTACAAACCCACGCATTTAGAGATATAAAACATGAAAATAAAAATGTTCTTACCTGTCTATTAGGTTTAAAATTATTTCAATGGTGATAGGAAATGACTGATGCACTAGATAATATAAATGCACACTTTGTTTCTCTTGGCAAAGACTTAGTAAAAAATATTTTATTACAACTAAAAACTACTTAAAACCTTAAAAATGATTTTAATACAAATAATTTAAGTTCGTCATGATTCTTTCTAGCTCCAGCATCTGATCAATAAATCAATGCTATTATAAATAACTTAAAATCCCACAGCGCCTCTGGAAATGATGAGGTGACAGCAAAAATAGTAAAATGTAACAAATAACTACTACAAGCCTCTGAGCTATATTTAAAACCAAAGTCTCACAACGGATAAATTTTCAAATACACTCAAATTGGCTATAATTTGCCCAATATTCGAAGGTGATGATCACGCAATCCAGGAAAATCATAGAAAATATAATAAAATGTACGACTTCTGAAATACCTGGATATGCATACAATTATTTCAAAAAACCAACACGGTTTTAAAACCAACAGCTCAACAGAAGATGCACAGAATCCCTAGTGACACAACTAGACAAGAAAAAACGGTGTATAGGTATCTTTCTGGACCTAGCCAAAGCTTTCGATACTGTGTCTCATGCACTTCTGCTACACAAATTATCGGTTTTGGGAATTAGGGGAACGACATTGGTATGGTTTGAAGATTACTTGAGTATCAGAACACAAGAAGTCAAATCAAGTGAATATTGCAGTAACGCACACAAAATATCTTATGGAGTACCTCAAAAAAGTGTTTTGGGACTTATACTATTTTTAATATATATTAATGAAATGTGTAACTCCAATATGAAAAATGGTAAAATAATTTCTTTTGCAGATGACATGGTACTACTTTTTAAGATGAAACTTGGGAAGAGGTAGTAGAAAAGGCTAAAAATGGGTTATATCTAACTACAACATGGTTTGACAAAAATCTACTAACGCTTAATGTTCTGAAGACAAAATATTTGTGAATTTCCATTAATAAAATAATAGGAATAATTTTTCACGATAAGTTGTTGGTTCATACATGGCAAACGAAAAATAAACCAATTAATGTATAATAATAATAAATCAATAAATGTATTCAACTACAGACAACGGAGAGTATACGGTATTTAGGAGTACAAATTGACCAACACCTAAACCGGAGAAAACATATTCAGTATCTCACACGCCGAATAAGAAAGCTTGTCTATTTTTTTAGGGAAGTCAGAGAAGTACTCGATACATCCTTGAGAAGAATTGTATACTTTGCACTGTGCCACTCCCTACTTAATTACGCGATTGATAGTTGGAGTGGTGCAGCTAGTAGTATTTTAGAGTCTGTAAGTAAAGCCCAATAAATGGTTTTGAGAGTTATTCATAAGAAACCCTTTCGCTATCCTTCAAATGAACTCTTCAAAGAATGTCACGACCTAGATATCTGTCAAATGTATATTATTGGTATATTAAAACACTTTTACAATATATAAACAATATTCCAAGCAAATTACGCACCCTCACTTAACAAGGACATAGGCTAACTGTCACTATCTTGTGCCAAAACTAAACAAAATTTTTGCACAAAGATTCCATTTGTTTCTAGCACCAAAAATATATAACGATTTAAATGCAAAAGTGAAATATTGCAACAATAGTCTTGCATATTTTTCACAAAAAGTGCAGTTCTGGTTTCACGAAATGGGAAGAAATTACGTCCAAGAACTTTTAAAGATCCAAACCTGAGAATAAAACTGCTATTCATATGCATCTATTGTTTAACTGTTTTTATATATTTTTTTTGTACATTGATCATTGCACTTTGCTTACTGTTATACCGGAGGAACACTGTCTGCTATAATACACTAAATTACTAGTGTAGCAGGCAGGGTACCCAAATATACGTCTTATTTTCTTACTAATATGTTGTATTTACTTTGCCAAATTTTATATGCATACCCTTGGTACATTTGTCTGATATTTGAAATATTACGCAACACTCATAATAATTAACTAGGTGAAAATGTATACTTAATGAATATTAATTTGCAAGAGTAATACGTCAGACCGTTAGACATTATTTATTATTATACAATGTAAAAAGTGAACCTAATAAATGTATTATTATTGTTAACTAAAATTTCAGACAAGATAAAAATCTCTGTCCTCCGCAACTCTCGAAAATCTAAAATAAAATATATATTTTCGATCCCTGCGATAGAATTCTTTGGGATGAATATCACCACAAATATGGGAGAGTAATGCGGGGAGACTTTTGTTATCAAATGCATCCTTCGCGCATGAAAAAGTGCAGGAGACATTAATGGACAATTGTCCGTGGCTATAAGTCACCCCCCCCTGTGACCGAGACATTACGCGAGCGCGCGCAGACAGACAGACATGAACGGACCGTACCCCCCGCCATATAAAATTGATTTGCTTTCGCTACGTTAAACGTACCGTCCACTGGTATTGTCATTTTTCAGCCAGCGTTCCAAGCTCCCTTATGGAAAGTTTTATCCCTTTCAGCTGACACTGTGTTTGCATTGGTTTTTAATTAAAATCGTTCATATTTATTTTTGCCGTGTGTAACACAGTGTTATTTGGAGATAATTTTTATGAGTTTTTTTCATCGGTCCGCGAGTTTTTATTATTGTTAACATAGCATAACAATGATATTTAAAAAAATCTTTTCTTTTGTGTGCAAGGGAGAATGTATGGTGTTTGATTGTGAGTGTAAGTTTGTAGATTGATAAAGCCACTGGAAATATTAAATTACTATTTAAAAGAAAAGAGAGTGTGCTTAGTTTTTGAATTGATGGCATAACTTGAGGTTCTTATGATCCAATGTAAAAATTATAATACCTACTTACTAATATTATTTATAGCGGTTTCAGGTGCGAGCGACGATGAAGTAAACCTAGATTATTACTTTATAAATATGGTGATAGTCCGTAACACTTTACAAAGTTTTTATATATGAACTAAAGAAGAAAGCGTATTGTTTAGATACAAGTAATGTTAAGTGGAGTCACTTGGGATAAATTCGGAATTTGGCAAGATAATCGATTTGGCCTGAATACTAGAAACACTCTGAATTCTGACATTAAAGGAGACTTATTTGGGTGCTAAAAAGTAGGTACAAATATGCTGAGAATCATTAAAAAAACAGTGAGTACGAAAGACATCAAACTTAAAAATTATTTTATTTCAACATTTATATATTTTTAGTTAAACTTTTACTTTTAAAATTCTGTAATATTAATAGATGCGTTACATAAAAATATTTGGATGTGCCTATTTAAAGAAAACGTAATATCTGAGTACAAAAATTGAAATCTTGTAAATTAATTAAAAAAAGATTTAGCAGTTCTTTATGTTTAATAACTAGAAGCAATAATATCAATTAAATAAAATTAATTTAATAATTAAAATGAATTTAATGTGCCTTTGCTAATTATATATTTACCTGTTTGAAAGCTGTCCAGGAAAGAAACGAGATAGACAAATGAGTTAAAGTGGTGAACTCATATTATGAGAGTTGAAAGTGAGCAACGAAGGTAGAAATTGTCTTTGTTTCCAAGTCGGCATATCGAAAGGGTTTCTTACAAAGGCACCCTAAACAACTTCTTTATTTGTAACGAAGTTTCCTTTTGTCCAAATTGTATGACCGACGGAGAGCCAAACCATCGAAACGATTATATGTCAAATGACTTGCAGCTCGAAGACCGAAAGGGAAAAGTAATACGAGTGATGTACATGGTGTACCAGACCAAGTTAAAAATATTATATGGGTGGTCGAAAATATTCAAATATGTAATTCGAAATAAATGTTTACGGAATTGACCCATTATTATTCTATACATTCATTTCAGGTCTTAAATCAAATAACAAAAAATAGTCCGGCTGCTGAAAGTTTAATGACCATTTATTTTTTGAATTCGATATAGTTAATATAATATTTTGGTTAATAGAAATAATCGCATATGATATTTAAATGGTTACAGCTCTGATGTGGTTGAGATTGGGCCATGCACCTCGAATATTTTTGAGTCACATATATAATATGTATCTATCCCTAAAATATTGTGCACTAGGTGTGGTACACCAGTATATAATAGCTTGATGTGAAAGGTTATTGCCATTCTAACGGAATTTATTTAAAGATAACGCAAATATCCTTTGTATTGAAACCTATTTTTTTGTCTAAATGTCAAAAATTGTCTAAATGTCTCTATTTTATAAAACCTATAATGTTGTTTTATAAAAGAGAGATATTTTACGTGATTTAGCTAGTTTCCTTTCAACTGTAATCGTGTAACAATGCCAAATTTTATTTACCAATGGCTGAGAAAAAAAAAATGATTTGCGATATTGTATGTTGTAAGAATTGAGTCGCACAGCGGCCGAGTGGCCTTTATGCAAAGTGATCAAATGGAGATATATTATAAAGCATTGAAAAAACCACAAAAATTGATACTTTTATTAATTAATAAAAAAAAATCGTATTAACATTATTACAAATATATAGGTGTCCCAAAATAAACTCAAGATTTGAATTAAATAGAAAACACAGTTTTTAGTCTGCAGATTTTTATTGAATCATAAAGTACGTGGGATAAAGTTATTTATGGAATAACGCATCTTTTCTGGCATATACGCACTCTTTTGTCGAAATTTTCCATGACCATTTTACATAATTGCTGACTGGCTTGTTTTAGACAGTGTGTTTAGCGTCTCCAACTGATCCAGTCTCTCTAAATTTTTCAATTAATCTCTTCACAGTTGAAGAACTTAAACACTATTCCGACCGTATTTGGTATTAAAACCGTTTTAGTGCCAAGCAATTTTCGATACAAACGATCGCAGCGCTTTTGCGACGCGTAGCATTCAAACGGTTAAATTTTTGAATTGCGGCCGCCAAACTTTCATTATTTTTGAGATATTGTTCAATGATGAAAACACGTTGTTGTATCGTGTAACGCCCCATTTTTACTAACCCCAAACTCTCAGCTGTCAATTTTTTTTTTCAGGGTTGTCAATAATTTACTGCAGAAATAGCGGCAAATTCAAATCTTGCGTTAATTTTGGGACACCTTTATAATGTGTATTATAACTATATAACTAAACTTGTGTCAACCATAAGTAGTTTTATGTTCTCTAACCTGCTCTAACTACATTTTTACATATATATTTATACCCGCACATATCTCATAATTTTTAATCTCCAGAATTGATAACTTCGCCGATTCCAATCCCGTTTTTCTATTAAAATCCCGAGGTCGGGGTCCCACTTATCCCATAAGTAAAACTTCAATGTTTCATATAATCGCGGATCAATCATCACCCATGCATTATGTTGTAATGTTACATTATATCTCGTATAATCTCCCATACTCCATAGCTAAAAATATACTATTGTTTTTTTTTCATGATCAATTTTGTCATTAGTATTTAATGGGTATACTATTTAATAATAGTACTAACATTTTTATATATCTACTATACATTTTCAGGGGGCCCTTTCATTTTACATTGGGCCAAACGCTTTTTTATCAATCTGTCGCATTGGAGGCCCAAATTTCTGGTTGGAAGATAAGTTTGGCTACTTCATTAAGTTTTCAGGATAGTAATGTTTCATACTTTATGAACACACACATTTATTAATATTAAAAAAGTATTTAATAATGTAGTCCATGTACTGTATACCTTTAAAACTTTCTCACAGTAACTCGAAACCATTCTTAATTCTTTGTAAGCTTGGAAGACTTTTCTTTGCATTTTGCCAGAACAGAAAGCGAAAAGTTCTTTTACTTATTTATCATACCTGTACAATCTACGTTTTCTTTCGCGGCTGAAGTTTTCGCGAATGTCTGACGAGCTCGCCCGCTTTTGCAGTGAGGCATTTATGTTTCACACTGAGTTAGTAAGGTGCTAACTAATTATTCAGATTACAAACTGGAGAAAGAAAAACAAATTCGATTTTTTTCCGCTGCAAAATTGGGCCAAATAAAAAGCTTAAATAATGAAGATGACTCGAAATGGCGATAATTGCGAAGGATAAATTTAAAAAATACTAATTAAGATAAAAAAAGAAACAAAACAAATTATTTCGAGAGAAGAAGACAATTGCCAGAAATTACGAATGAATTAGAAAGTTAAAAAAGATGTTAACTTGATTAAATATATTATTTTAAATTAAGATACAAATTTATTATAGAAAAATACCACATTCATGCATTTAAAATTAAAAAAATATGCGATGTGAAGAGTTAAAAATCACAATGGTAGCTACAGCAACTAATAAAGAAGTAAAAATAATAACCAACTTAACTTAATTGTAACTTAATTAACATATTGTTATAAATTGAGAAAACCCCAAAAAATTTATACAGTGAATAATATATGATCCCAGCACCTGTTAATATCCCGGCAAGTGGGACAAATGTTTATTTGTGTTCGGTCAGCCTCCGCATATTTAACTAAAATTAAAACCGGATTGAACAGCTCTCGGTTTAATCGTTTTATGGAAATTTCGGACGAACAGAAAATGGCAATTAATAAACGACTATTTTGAATATATTCACAAGCAAACTTTTCCCATTGAGATTACTTTACATATTTTTCATTAAAAAAGTAATCACACAAAAAGATTTAAAGAAGAAAGTTTTTTCATTAAAATGTTTATTTAAATAAATGATACGGAAAATGAAATCTTGAAATGATGTTTAATAATTAAAGTTGTGTAAACGAGTACCATTGTATATTACAATGATAATATTATTATTAACAATTGACAGTACATTTGACGTATCTAAGAAAAATTCATAAAATTGTCTCAATCTATTTTATATATACTATGGGTATATTTTTACATTTGCTGAAGTGTGCATTTTTTTGTCATTTTTATTATCTTACAATATTATAAATAACATAATTTAAAACTCACTCCACATTTAAATATTTTTTAAATGTAACTTAAAATATTATTTTTTATTGAATGGGTATATCAATTTATTTTAAATTTGAAATCATTCTGTTATGTATATTAAATTTGAAACTTAGAAATACAACGTCACATATATTTTGTACATTGAAGTGTCCCATGCAATATCCCGTATCTGCCATGAGGTATTTATATGCGAGTAGTTATTATGGTCAATTTCTGATCGATAGTGGCTACTACGTGGCAAATAGTGACCACTGTGCGGCCAGGGTTTCTATAGAATCTATATTTCAATGCGGAAATCCCTTATTATGTTGCATTGTATAACCTTATCATATTGCTTTAGATGAAATATATATTCTACAGAAGCCCTGGCCACGAAGTGGTCACCATAGACAGCGTAGCGGCCACCGTCAGCCAGATTTTCTGCTAGTGCATTCTGTATTGCCCTCCCTGGAATTATTCAAACGGTGTCCATACGTATCAACTTTGAAATATATATCCATCCTTTTAATTAAATACATTCTTGAAAAAACTGGTATCATGTTTACGTAAATGATTATTGAACAAACGTAAACATTACCATGTGTCATTTGACAGTACAACCATATATAAGAAAAGAAAATGCAACGCGATATGACAAATAGTCAATATACTTGCCAGTCGTTAAAATTCGTACAATTTTGCTAATGTATGTTTTTTCTTACTCGTAATTAAGGCAATGTACACTTAATTTCAAATTGAATATATATTTACGTACTGTTATTGAATAATATATAAAAGGAAAACATTTAAGTAATATTAACCTAGAGATATTTAAAACACGTTCGACATATTCGCTACTTTGGTGAGTATGTCGAATTTTTTCTTACTGGGCAATGACGCTTACGACTACATCTTATCATGTACATGTATAGATCCTAATCTAATAATATATCCAATAGCGATAGTTAAAAGTCATAGATAAAAGATGAGGAAGGATAATTAAGGATACAGTAAAGTGCAATTTATAATGAATTATTTTTAATAAAATATTATCGCTTTTCCCACCCGGTTGTCACCCTATAAAAAAAATCAACCGTCCGTATTTAAATAAAATATTTTTTTGTTTTGTTTTCAAAATAATTAATTTTCATTACCAGTATGCTTTATAATTTATTATTATAAATTGTAAAACTCAAAGTTAAATACTAAATTTTCTCTCTCGATTAAAAAGGGTGTGAAATGTGAAATGAACACTATTTCTATTAATGTAATAATGTGCACCTCACGCATCCATGTAAATCCGCTTGGCGTTTGCTATAATTTCTGTAGAAGTGACTTTGCAACCCTTTTATGCACCCTCCTCTCCACTCGTCTACGTCTACCACCTGAGGCTGAGTGAATCGATCTCTCTAAGGGTGGAACTGGTCCAGGAAATGGAATATTTAAACGTGAACCTCCCTTACTGTACTAAAATGTAACGGACAGCACAACGATGGCATCACGGAAAGTCAACTATTACTGACGTTAATTATAAATTATTTTATACGTACGTTAAGTATAAATTATTTTATATTCAATACTTTTACATGAATATCTGATAATATTTACTATATTTTGATGTTTCTTTAAATCAAAAAGACTTAATAATATAGTTAAACTTAGTCTCTTACTTCAAGAAAGAAGCTGTAGAATTAGCGTAGACATATCTTATTGTTCGTGTTACTTCTGGCAATATTAGAAATATAATCAATACATTTAAATTAAATATATTAATTATAAAGATATACATATAAAATCAATTTTATCGAAAAATATTGTTGTTGTGCTACCGTGATTCGAACCTGGATCTCTTTCCTAACCGGAGAAGGTGGATTATCCAACTATGCTACAGCGACAACATTTTTAGTAATAAATTTTCGAACCTATATGTTGCCTTTTTGATATTAACTTTTATTCGTTCCATTATTTGAAAGAGCCATCTACCTTATTTTTATAGAATCTCAAATACCTTTGAGTAATCTGATAGCAGACGCCAGAATTATCAATTTTGGACACAGAATGTGTTCTCCTAATGATGAAATGATTGACTCAAAAAAGTTTCTAACCTGAATTGGGAAGTTTAAATACATTCATCATGTTCATTAGTCTTTGCTCCTTCAGCCTACCATTTATTTTGTTGCTTGCGGAATGAACTTGTTAAAAATTTTTCCTAAACCAAGGCAAAATAGACTTATACATGCATTAATTCAATATCCGGAGAATTTTAAGAAAATGTGTTTGAAAAATTGGCAGAATGATGGGCGACTGTCACACAAAATTAATAAAATAAAAATAACTTAAAAACGTTGAGTTTTATTCCACCAGTTTCCCACAATACATGACAAGACTTACGACTCAAATTAATATTATATCAAACAATCAGTTTCAATTATTCAGAAACATTGTTTCTAATTTTGAAATATTGTTTAAAACACCTGTGTCAGAAATTCATTAATATTCCTCTCATTTTATCGGGGTAGTGACGCTGCTGTGGATTCATGTCTATGTCTTAAAAAGGGTTGCATTAAATGAAAGAGGCTTTATTCTGTTCACCCTCACTGAGATCAGTGGCGCTGCGATTGGCGATTGCTTGCAGAGCCCTATTTGCCTCGATCTTTCAAAAAAATGGAGAATTCATACGTGCAACGCGTTATATTAATATAAATATACTAGGCATGATTCTGAGTATATATATATTACAAGTTTAATAGTGAGAGTTCACCACCATGAAATTAAAAATACCCAGAGAACCGATGCATTGCTAAAATTTGCGAGAAAATCTTAATAGTGAGGTAAGATGAACAAACTTTACTTCTGTGTAACAATAATCACTTTACCGGACTTCAGTTTTTTGTTCCATAGAATAAACATTTTGTATGTCGATAAAATTATTTTACTAGCTAGGGTAGTGAACAACATAGTTTTTTGAAAATAATTGTCGTGATCAAACTTGTTTGTTAGTCTTTTCAGCAATCCTACTGAAATAATTCATTCATTGATAACTATTATTAATTTAACGTGCTTATTTAGTCTAGTGGAATAAAATGTTGGTAGTAAACATGTGGATAGTGGTCTCGAGACAGCTCGGGAGAGAAGTTTGTTCTATTTTCAAGGTTAGTAAGTCAAACTTATTTAAAAAAAAAAGTTAAAATATTGATATGACACACATACAATGTTGCGTATGAATCTCCATATTAAAGAAACTGATGTAACGTCATCAAATAATAAAAAAAAATGTTGGTAACTGGTACAGACTTGGCAGTAAAATAATAACAGGCAGCAACTGTTACGGACTTGGTGGTAAAGTAATAAACTGGTGAACTTAGAATACTGGTTATGCTAAGATTGTTATGTTTTATGTACATATATATTTATGTTATGTACTTGCACTGGTGGATCTACCTCTAATTAGTTTTCTGGACTCTCCTCGCTGCACCACTGACTAAGGGGTTGTGTTTTCTACAAATATTTGCGTTAATGCGTTTCCTACATAACAGTGCCTCTCAGGGGTTCCAGGAGCATGCGGGGAGGACTTGATTTTGTAAATCAAAGTTTGCCCGATCTGCGCCCGTTTTATTATATATACGTAGGTCGTTAGGCAAGCTAAGCAAACAATTCTGTTAGGGGAGTGTTACACGAGTCAGAACTCTGAATTAATTTCGCAATATTTAATTACAAACAACATTTTCAGGGAACGTACCGAAATTTAGTAAAACCTTTGTTTATTTTCAAAAACGAACAGTATTAAGATATAATAATAATTTTAAATTTTATAATAATTAAACTGTGCGACCATACAAATTGAATTATAATACACTATGAATTTAGAAACGGGCCATTTACTGTAAGTATGCCTATTTTAAAATTAAAAATATGTACTCATATCGAATGTGTAGGTTTTCTTACATTGGGAAGTTTTAGTGTGGTCCCAAAATTAAGAAATGCAAACGTCACAAAATATTCTTTCATCCAAGCGAAGAAATCATCTAAATATGACCGCGCGTAGATGGTGAACACACTTTTATTATATATTAGTACTCAGCACTCACACAAGATAAATGTGTTTTTTTTTTCTGTTTCTACGGGGAAGTACTATCCATGATGTTATGTAAATGGTATGCAAATCGCAATACACCTGTATAAATTAGTACAGTAGTATAAATGAAAATTTTAATGAGCACAATTTTATAACAGTCAGTATAACAGAAGTCTGTTCAGTGGGTATTAGGGTGGTATGTCGGCCTCTTGATTCTCCTGAATGACAACGTTCGTTTATCGATTGTCTGCCCGTTCCTATTTCATATTCTTGGGAATTTTAATTATTTCAATTACTTTTGTCTGTTTTCCTATCAACGTGTCCAATACACATCATCTGTTCATCTCTCGGCTATACAAGTATTTGAACATTTTTTTTCTTTAACCGCCACATAACACTTCGAATGCCATACCAGCTACTGTGAACAATTTCTTCGATATGTCTCTTGCTATGGAAATTTGTTGTCGTAGGTAACTATTATTATTGACTTGTTCATTAACATGAATGACTATCGAGTCAATAAAGCAGTTTATTTCTTAAGAAGACATTTTTGTTGTGGGTATTTTAATACAAATTAAATGAGTCAACTGTGAAAAATCTATTTATCGATAAAATATTTAGTTGCTACCGAGATTTGAACCTCGACCTCTTCCTATCCGAGGAAGCGTGCTCACGAAAAATATATAAGTTGTATAAAATTTTATGCAAATTTAATAAAATGGAATAATAAATCAATTCTGGCGTCTCCTAGTGGATTTTACTCAAAGATACTTGAGATTCACATTTTGGTTGCTTACATTGTGGTGAATCTGGATGAAAAAATGGAATAATTGATGTGTCAATTGGGAAGATTACGGAATATAATTTTAAAATTTGTCGTAAAATGTATTCAATTGGTATTGCGAAAATATAAAAGCGTTTCCTCGTTTAGAAAGAAGTCCAGGTTCGAATCCCGGGAGCAAATAAATATTTTTTCGATTGATAGATTTTTTCTGTATATTTTTCCAGTTGATTAATTTAATTTGTATTCAAGTAGTTTACCATTATTTTAATCTTTGCAAGATTTATCTTCAATTCTACTTCGTTATTGACTTCTGACATTTCATACATTATATTTTTACATATTTACATACATTGTAAGATCATCTGGATCGTTTGAGTTAATTATCTGCAAAATGCAGAATAAATAATCCATTTGCGCTTAATCTATCTGAATATATTGAGAGGTCAACAAAAATCGTCATACACGCTAGAAATGCTGCTTTAGTAAAAAACTCTTTAACTTATTAATTGAAATATTTTTTCGATACCGATTTTAGTTCGGTGCATTTTAACGCTGAAAGCACCGCCGCGACGCCCATTAATGGAGCGGAAACACGTCGACAAAAGGTTGGCAGCCTCTGCTGGCGGGAATATTCCCCCGGTAATGTATAAATTAGCCTCCCCACCGTACTCTTTGATGTTTAAGTTTCCCTTTCAGGCACATTTGTTAGCGGGCTATTTTTTTCACCGCGGCTCCGACTCGAAATACGAAATTTCTCGTATCTGACAGGTCTTTCGGTTGGATATTATTCCTTCCCGGAATCAAAGCGTACATCGCTGCCATCATTTTAACTGAATGCTATTTGTGTCTGCCATTAAGGCGAGGTGTTTCGCAGGTGTAGCTATTATAAAATACGCACATTAATGTGTGAAAAATTACACGGTCGGTCGTAAAATTGTGTAGTAATTTTTAAAGCAAATAGTGTTCATATATTTGTGAACTTCAATACGACGAAATAGTCCTCAGGAAATATCAATATTTCGTACGTTCAAATATACGTTGTAACTTTGGGAAAATAAGGTCACTATTTATTTTTAAATGCACGCCACACTGTCTCTTCACTATAGTAACACAGCGATTACGCATTGACCATTCGCGGCGCGACATATTTTAAGATGGCCGAATTTGACGTTTCCGTAAAGAGACTAGCGTTAGACGCGCAGTCGAGCTGCCGGCCTAGGCTGTCCGCGCTGTACTCTTATAAATAAATTTTAAATCCCGAATCATTTATCTTTGTATAAAAGGTAAATAACAATATTGTAAATACGAGTGCACCTATGTGGGAAATATTCGGATCTAATCTGCATTGTGTAATTCTTTTTATTTTAGGAAAACATTAAGTTTTTCCTGTATAATTTCGACATTGGTATTGTCAAAGTGGCCTCCAGACGCCGGTAGCGTCTGTTATAATTGAAGTTATTTATTCATAGAGATTTTCTGCCGATGTCATCCTTCTTATTACGATGGACATTATTTGGTACCTTGAAATTTATTGATCTCGGTATTTTGCACTAATGGTGTATCATCACATGATGTAATTTTGGATGTGGATCATTTGGTGAAGACAATAAAATAATTTACACTTAAGTGCTAGTCCCGGAAGAAATAAAACCAGGAAAGTAATATTATCTAAATACTGAACTTTGCGAAATTTTGACGATAATATGAGAAAAGAATTCGTGAATTAATAAAAATTTGGGGAGTGATTTTATTTACTTAATTAAGAAATATTTTATCCTTCTTTGCATATCATAATAATTATTAATCATGCATAATCATTTGATAATGTATTATATTTTACGAATATGATGTGGACAAGTAAGTGATAAAATAGATGAAGTTTCTATAAAGTCAGTTTAAAATATTCAAAATGCTTAAGAACTGCACTGAATTGTTCAAAAGTATGCATCCGCTCACCAAAAGATATTTAGGTGAATGCAAGATCGATACATATGTTGTATACATTTGGAGATTAAGGTTATGCGGGATTATAATATTCCCCTAGCGGGTATCCGACACATCGCGTCGGTACTCGGCTGCTTGGTGGTAGGACCGCCAGATGGCTTATGGTGCCTTTCGCCACAGTAATTACTAAATAATTAGGAGTTATTTTGTTTTTCGATAGCAGTCAATGTATTCGTATTGTTTATTTATTATGCGTTCTACGATAGGTAGCAGAGTTGTTTCAGAGTGTCTAGTTACATGTTCAAAGAATACCTACATTATAGCTCGTACCATTTTAGAATATTTCACTACAACCTTCAAAAATAATTCGGAGCTGTCTATTTACTTAAAAATTTGATAATAAAAATTTAAAAAACAGTAGATTTAAAACTTATTAGAGAAGAAAAAAATATGTATAAAATAACCCATTTAATCTGTCGCCGGGCAAATTTAGCTCCAACTTTCAGAGCGAACATATATAAGAATGCCATTTATTATTGTAGTTGTTCGGATGAAATATTGGAGGAAACGGCTTAGGTCTCAACTTTGAATTTACAATTTGGCTGAACGGTTTTACAAGTATTTAAAATTTATTTACAAGCGTCATGTTTTCATATTAATAATTAATAAATCTATTCTCCACTTTAATTACTATTTTCCTCACTCTGGTTAATATGTGTCAATTCAGCGAAATTACGTGTAAATGGGTGTGATACATTATCCCTTCGTTGTAAGCCCTTTAAAGTGCAAAGTGAGATTTATAAATACGCGTTGGCGTATATAATATGGAACTAGGCTAAATGTCACGATATGCCATTCGATCTTTGCATACGTTTATCGTAAATTGTTCGAAAATTATTTTTATTACGAAAATATTTTTTATGCGCGCGACTAATCGAACATCATGTATATGAAACACTAAAAAAGCAATAATAATTTATTTTAATATCCTAAGCTATTTGTGCTGAAAATGTATGTAAATTCCGTGTAATAATATGGCAAAGGTTGGATATTATTAAGGGTCAATTGATTTTCGCCAAGTAATATAGGGCAAATTAGAATGTTTTAATTTTATGGCGTGATTGTTGTAGTTTGGAACAAACTATTATATTGTTTTTTTGATATTTTAGAACAATGAAGGTAGTGTGTATTATATATATGGTACAGTATAAAAATATATATGCCAAACCATATATATATATATATATATATATGGAAAAATGTAACGTTAATGAACTTGCCTGGAAGTCTGCTGCGAGAGAAGTGACGCTCCAGGGCCGGTTCCCTGGGCGGCTGCGGCACGCTGTATTGACACCTGTTTTTCGATCGGTATCGGCGTGATTTTAAGGTTGATGAAAACGCAGTTTTACTCACAGGTATTTGAAGGGTGCATACAGATTGCGGAGACGATAAACCTCCACATATATTTATAAATTTTCTTTGGTTCTTCAAGTCAGTTTTTTACCCTTTGGATTTTTATCGAGTATTCTTTTTGGAATTCGTGAATCATGTATCCGCTGCATGTATTCACCCAGCCCATCTCAGTCGGAACATTTTTATGGATATTAGAGAGACTGGGGTCCTTGTACATACTATAAAGTTCGTCATTGTACCGAAGTCTTCACATTTTTTCATCATACACGTTCATAGATACGCTGCAAGATTTTCCTTTCGAAATTATCCAATAACTCATTCTTCTATGATATGTCACAGGTTTAACTTCGATAAGTTACCACTGTACTGATAATTGCTTTGTACGTAATTGTCTTAGTTTATCGTTGTACATTTCTTGACATAAGAATCAGTGAAACATATTTAATGACTAATTAAGCGGAACCTAATATTACATTTTTCCGTATTAAACTAAATAATATTACTAAAAATGTATTGCTTGATAATTTTCAATAGATTTTACAAAAATAGGAAAAAAAAATAAACATCAAAAAGTGATACTATAAAAAAATAAATTTACATGCGATTTCTGGGGCATAAATTATGTATTTCAATAGAAAATGAATTAAGTATTGTGTAATCAAGTGTTAGGATGTTAAGATGAAAAAAGGACTAAAGTTCAAAATACTCCAGCTGACTTCCAAGTGAGTTATATATTCATAACATAACCATTTAGCTTAATACTAAAAATATTGATGTGACATTTTTAAAATAGTGTTCTTAGGAAATTGCCTGATGCATTCTTATTCGGTTTATGGTAGAGAAATACATTAACACGTACCCAGTACCCTACACGTTTGAAGTCATAACAAGTCACTAATGAGTTATTCATGTGTGGCACAAATTTATCACTAATGTGTTTCCTTATTATTATATCCAAGTCCAGTGTCCTTCAAATGTTTTTTATTTCGGATTAATTTAATTTTCTTACCGTTAAAATTTTCTGTGCTTTTAGTTTTCAAATTCTGAAAGAGTTCATAAGAATAATTTATAAATATGTATGTGCGAATGAAAAAGTATTTATTTGATTATCTCATATATTCACATCGATATTTTTGAACGGCGCGATATGAACGAGGGTCAGACAGACATCGAATAAATAAAAATGGCCTCAGGCACATTTTTATCAGATATTAGGGTGCTTTTAACTTAACGTCAGTATAGCGGAAAACCTTCAGCGTTTGGGGAAATTGTAGGGCATTTATTGACGATGGGGACCCAATTTCATCTTGACAATACTAATTTCCTTTCCGAAAACCAAAATAAAAATAAAAATATGTAATTTTATTCATACTTATAAAAAAATAAATTAAAAAAAATAGTCAATTAAATATAATATATGTTTACACAAAGGGGTGCGGAAACGGGGAATGCATGAAGGCTGAAAGAAATTCGGGAGAGGGACAGAACAATAAGGGCTCAAGGATCAACCGGGAAGAACACGACTTACCTGGATTTTCTCGCTGTATTCACAACTCTCCTGAACTTCAGGATACTTCTTCGATGATTAACACGAAGCACTGTGATACACGGTAGCCGTTTCAGCATGCACTGCGAGAAAACCGAAACACAATAGCACCAGTAACTTTACAATAACTTCAAGTCAGTGACGAGCTCGAGCGGGACGTTTACTATTCTTGACAGTTCACAAGTCATAGACCATACACATAAAAAGTCGTGCTCTGTGACAGATAAGTATAGTAATCCTAATGGAGCATCCACACGCGCACGGCGACCGGCGATCTGGCCCTGTTGTAAATACTGAACAATATATAAAAAATATATTATAATCAGTATTTTTTAAATTTTTTTTTTTTCACAGCACTTATGTCTTTTCTAAACACATTTAAAACTAATGAGGTTAAATACTTAACTACCAAAAACATTATTTACAGACATGTGCCTAAATGATATATATATAATACATGATATCTATGTCGATCGATGGCATCGACATCATCGCGATATCCCAAGAAGCTCTTCGTAATGTATTCTAAGCACTAGAAATAGCAGCAAAAATATGGATCTTGCAGTGATTCAAGAAAATATCATGTAGATCATGCTTGTAGTGTGCAGTCTACATATTAGACAAACGCTCTCACTTATTGGTTGAAATCATTTCTTTGAAATAACTTTAATAAATATTCATATCTAGGATTAAAAAACAAAATTGATGAAAAAATAAAAAATTATAGAGACTTACTTAGAAAGTCTATTGACACTTCGGCCTACAAATGGATGAAATATATGATGTATAGAAAAACATAGGTTTTTTTTAATTTCAACCTTAATTCATATATAAATATATATTAATTTTGTTTATTGCCAAACTGCATAGCAGTTTTAAGGCAAGGATTGCCTTTTACATAGTTATTATTGAGATTATATAAACTATATTTTTTTAATAAATGAAATATATCAAGGAAACAAATAATTAGATAAGAATATGTTCTTTTACTTTGTATTTTAGGATGGTCACTGGGATCTCATTGTTTTTAAAATGTTTAATAGGTCTTTATTGATTTTATTAAATATTCTTACCACAACACATTGTCTCGTTCTCTCACCGTACATATCTTTCGCGATCGGAACTCTCATGGTTCGATCCGACGATCTGGTGGAATAGCTATGGTGAGGGTCAGTATTTAATTCGATAATAATAATGTATACCTACACGTTATAGTCTTGGTCTTTTTCTAAGAAGGATCCTTAGGAGAATTTTTGGAGTTGTCAAAGAAAATGGAGTATGGCGTCGTAACAAGGAACTTTACGATCTGTATGATGAGCCGAAAGTCATCAAATTCCTATAATTAGGAAGGATTCGATGGCTAAGCCATGTAGAGTATATGAAAGGTGCGCAACCCCTAAAATAATATACGACTCAATAATATCCAGGTAGATCCAAAACAAGCTAGCAGGATAATGAAAATAAAGACCCATTCGTTAGTAAATGGCGGGTAGTAATCAGATTGCACAAACTGGTTGAGGTGTTTTTTTGAGAAGACCAGCACCTACGTCGGTTGACGAACCATGAATGATGAAGATAATGATATGATATATAAAATAATTGTAAGAAGCATACACATTTATGTCATAATGTATTGGAAATAAACAAATGTTATATTTTAGAGAGTGCATGTTTTTTTTTTTTATCACGGAATGCTTTTAATACACCTGACGGATCAAAGTTATTGTTATGGAATTCTAGAGAGTGGAAATCTATCTAAAGAATCCTCTCTTAAAGCATACAATCCTGGGCGATTCAAGAGCCACGCTCTCCTGCCGTGATACGCAACTCTCATCTCACTCACGTTCATATACCACCAAAAAAGCTTTCTAACCATCTCGGACTATCCTCCTGTGACCTGTTTACGCCAAGTCTTCAGCGGATGTCCTCTATTTTTCTCCCCATTTTGCATGATCAAACTATGCGAGCGACTCTTTAACATTGTTCACTATGCTAAAATCAGTTTTAAATTCACTTCTAATATGTTCTTTCTCTACCTTATCATTAATTGATTGATTTAGTAATACGTTCAGTCTAATTTAGTTCCTCTTTTGCTAGCTCCAGGCATCAATTCTATATATTAATGTTGGTCATAATTATTATTATTTTTTATTTTTGTTTATTTAACATTTTTACAATTTTTTTATGACATGAATTAATTTTACATCATAAAATTACATAGTTTTTCTTCGCTAACCTCTCCAAAAAGAGGCTAGCTCTTGTGCTTGGAGAGGGAGTTACACTATAACAACTTTATAAGAGAGTTATAACATTTGTAGTCTATAACTACTTATTGTCTACTTGTGTGGGTCTAAAGTGTTCACTTAATCTCTTTCTGAACTCCTTTATATCTTTTATTTCTTTTGTCTGTGTAGAGAGGCTATTGAAATTTTTTATCCCTAAGTACTTAAAATTTTGCTGAATTTGTTTGTTACATTTAGGGATTTCAAAGTTATTTTTAAACCTTAATGATGTGCTTGTTTCAAATTTGACAGTGTTATTTTCTTTAATTAATTGATTAATTGAGATTTTTTTATAAATGTTTTCTATTGTGCACCGCTTGTTTATACAATATCTATAATACTATATCGTCTAGGATTTCTCGAATTTGATTTTTTTTAGACAATCGTTTTGGTATTGTTATTAAGAAAAGCTGTATTTTTTTTGTACTAATACATTTTTCTATAAAATAAGCGTTTGGATCGGTTCAGTCATCAGCTCCTTTTATATTCACACCCATTCTCGGCACGCTATTGCCCATGATTTATTTTATCCATTTTATCATATGATCAGTAATCCAGTTATGGATAAACTCAGAGGTATGGCTGGGCGAAAACCTGTCGTTTGATTAATGTTGTCATTAGAACGATATTAATTGTTTTACGGGGAGCTTTTATTCCTTAATACGATGCAGATGATAAATGATGTCCGGCTAGAAAATAGAACCGTGGATAGAAAAAACACAGGTCCATTGATGGAAACGAGGCTATATTTATGAGCACGTGTGAATAGGAAACAAGAGTGAAAGGCGTTTGCTCAGTGGTGTGAGGCTTTCATATTTGATTCAAAGTGTCAGTTGATGGAAAAATACCAAAATGTTTATGAGAGAAATCACGGAATAATAAAAAAAATATTCCACAAATTTTATTGGATAAGGTTTGCCTGTTATTTGTATTTTAGATCATAGATCTAAATACTAATTACACTGGACATAAAATCTACACGGCGATTGCACAGTTGATACTCGCTAAATATATAATATGTAATATATAAAATCTTTGTTTTTAGCCACGGTTTGAGTTACAATATCCTTCATCAGGGTTTTAAATTAATTAAATAAAACTATATACTGTATGTCAAATAGTAAATAATAAATCGAGGACCTAACTTAAATTGTTAGGAAGAAAAAAGATGTGAAAATTGACTTAAGGGTGTACTTTCATTTTTCGTCATTGTTTGTAATTCGAGAAATTCTACGTGAATTACATACTCTATAAAGATGGGGCTAATAGTTTAACTTCTAATAAATGTCACCTAAATACAAAATTTCATTATTTGTTACGTAAATCATGCGAGAGAGAAACGTTTGAATAGAAAGAGATGACAATAAAACTGTCGATTTTCTCGCATTCGAGACAAGTGTTAAAATAACTCGTTTTTAGAGTTTTTTTTTTCATGTTTTATCATATTAATATTATGGAATGAAATAAAATGTGTGTCGTCATTTGAATTAATTAATTGAAAATTGAATAGTACCTAGTTCATATACATGAAAATATTTTGAAATCAGTCAAAGTGTCTACATATATTTGATGATTTAAAAAATGTTCTAAATATAAAATTATTATGTCAGATGCATTTTGTAATTTTGTTTAATATTATTGATTTAAAACACCACGTTGTCATTTTGTGAGCTGTTTGTTTCATATTTTTTTTTAGAATAAGACTTATGGTTCAATTTATTTGATTATTTATATTTTGTTTAATTTTACACGCTTTACTTATTTATAATGATTCAAAATTATTCAATTTGAGTCTAATACATACTATTTAAATGTAAAACAGACAATCTCAATTTTTTTATCAAAAGTATGATCTAATAAATGAAAATTCTGAAAAGCCATTTCTATTTAAACATTAAAGCTTTTTGACTATTATGGTAAACTTTCGATATGTTTTTCCAATGAAAATACAAAACAGTACAATGATAATATAAAAAAAAAGTTTTAAATAGTCTATATTAAAAGGAATAAAAACCGGAATGTAAAATTTGCAACAAATATTAAAATTATGTAATACAAAACGTTATGCTGTCATATACGCTGTCTTTAATGAAATAAATTTCTGGGTATGAAACAAACATCTGCTATTGAAAGGACTCTTAATAATTCATTTATCTCTCCAGGAGAACCACTTAGATAAGATAATAATTTCGAAATCATAAAATAAATATCAAAAATATAGTAATGGCCTCTGTTGCAATGTTCGAAATTATCTTGTACATAGGTAATAGGAGAATAATTTTATATATATTGAACATAAGAACATTTTGTTAAAGGATTTAATTTAGTTTTATCATCCGGATGAAGGAATATGTATTTTTCGAAACCGGTTAATAAATATAAATAACTCACAGTAGTTTTAAAAACAAAGTCAATAAACTATTGTTTGTTAAAATGAATCACAACGTATTTGCGTTAAATATAAAAAAATATTGATAGTTAGAAAATTTGTTTAAAATGCAAAATTTGATACAAAGATTTTTTTTCCTCAAATTTAATAAGTAAATTTTACATTATAGTTCAGAGTATATAGTTTTCATTAAAAATTAAATACTTTTCAAAAATTTTAAGACTTGTAAATGAATAAAGTGTATAAAATCAAGGATATTCTTTAAAGATTGTTTTCAGCTAAAGATAAGGTCAGACAAAAACTTTGAAGTATAAACAGAGTTAGTTCGTGATATTATAAAAGTTTTCATAAGCGAGTTTTCAAGGAGTTTTATTTTTTATCTAGAAAATATATCCCGAAAATAAAAATATTAAGGTAATATTACACCGCGCAAAAGTGAATTACGTTGGGTAATGGAAAAACAAAGTTAGAGGCCAGACCATTTAATATTTTCTTTATTTATGGAAGAAATTACTTCCCTGTCAAGATTTTTAAAAATTTTAAGTAAATTTACTAATTTAAATATGTTATGTAATATCTGTATTAATTCAAGTTTTAAATCAACACAGACAAAGGACTTCAAAGGACGTACATCCGGACGTACATGATGAACAAAAAAAATTTAGGTTAAACCACGTCATGTTAAGTACATTTTATATATTAAAATACACATGAATGAGAAGAGAATGGCAAGTAAAATATTTTAGTGTTGATGGCGCAAGAAATAGAGGACATCCGCGGTCAAATGGAAAACTTGGCGTGGCCAAGAAAACCTAACACTGGGAGATGGTCCTGTTAGAAGCCGCTACAATCGACAACCATGAAAACATATTATATGGATGTGCTTGAGGCGAGAGTTGTGTATCGAGACAGAAGAGTGTTGCGATCTATCCTTTCTGCATACCCTCATGGAAACGGCATGATGGTAAGTTAGTTAGTTAAATTATATGTACTCAATCTATTACGATTCTGTGTGAAAAAAGCGAAGATGCCATTCTGTGGGAGAGATGACTTTATGGCGGTGGTCACGAAATACAATGAAACTTTGTTCCATACAGGAAAACAATAACTGTTCACCGGTTCATTCTTGTTGCTCGGACTGATGGTGTCTGTGGAGCAGTGCGCGGGGTCCAATCCAAAATCGTAGTAGCCAAGAGTCAAATCCGTTTCTTCAATCAATGGTTTCCTCGGGATTCATTATCGTCTGGGTGGTCCCAAAAAGGGCCCTTTTTAAAGCCGCATACTGGCATTGCTACCGTGAGCGAGATCCTGTGCGGCATAACTATTAATGCTATGAATTAAGTTGTAACCCGCCTGACAGTTGGTGTATACTAAGTTGATGTAGAATATCTAGTTACTATACATATTTTTTAATACATTAATTAAAAATCGGTGGAAAGCGATAGTTACTTAATTACTATCCAATTATTATGAAATTGAACGAAAAGGAACGAAAATTAAAAACCCTGATTTTGAAAGGAGAAAAAAATAAGACAGATATCTGTTTGTCTGTTTTGAGTCACTAAAAATAACGATGAGAAACTACAGTGCTATGTAAAGTATAAACTAGTTCAATTATAAAATAAGTGCCAGCCTAAGTTAAAAGTCAATAACATCATTTTTAATTTATTATTTTTTACTTAAAATAGTAAATGGCATACTGGATGCCCCTAATTTAACTGAACTGATTGTATACCACGTAATAATATAGCATCTACATTATTTTAAATAAGATTCTTATCTATCTTCTATATTCTATATATTTATATTCTTTTCTTATTGTTTCAGAGAAATGAATATCAAATTTTCAGACGGGAGACAGTGAAGTTGTAGTTAATGCTCGAAGTGTTTCTACATGGTAACATATACACAACTTACAAAAAATTGATACATGATTTGAAGATATGAAGGTTGATTGGGTGGAGTGGTGAATGTTACATTGTGTAAAGAAGATAGGTCGTAAGCCCTGTAATACCCATACTTCCATACATTTCCATATAAGATAATATAAATAGCTTCGTATGCATGAGATATCTATAATTTGTTCAACATTATTTTTGATAAATTTACGAATTGTATAATTCTCTCCCTAAATACACAAAAAACATTGAAAAACATAGACAGTTCAAAGGCGTAATAAAATTCTGACTAAAGATCTCAGATCGAACGTATGTTAATAGCATGGTCACCCCTTCAATATGTACACATACAGAGTCAAGACTTCAGACCCAACACCAATGAGTGAGCAGCCTGTGCATGAGTGTGTGTGTTAAATTAAATTGAACTGAATACATGAATTGAAACTTTTAAAATGTGTATTATCCTTATAAATTTCAGGTAGGTTATAAATTTCTCAAGATCAAATATTGCATCGTATTTTGTTAGTTACGCTTTTTATTTATTCTTCTTTATAATTCTAAATTTATAATTGATAAACAAATTACCTATGTATAATATGATTGTTGATTAAAAATCTAAAATGTTTGTTTCTTAAAGTGAGGCAGATATTAAAATACGAAATGTACTTAGAACATATGATATGAAGTAAATAAAATAAATAAATCACATAAACTTTAGTGCAATATGAAATATGCCTCAATTTAAATTTGTAATATTTCAGATTTAATATGCAAATCTTCAAGTAAATGTGTAAAGTGTATGTATGCTGAAAAATAAACCGTGCAAAGCAATAGCGCTGGGTTTCAAATTGAATAAGTATAGCACAGACGATGTATCATATTACTCAATAATTAAGAACCAAGCAGAGCCTGAAAGTACATGTTGTATGTTAAATATCTCAAATCATCGAGCAGACACATCAAGGAGTTGTACCTTAAATATTTTCATTAATAACGGTGATCGAAAATAAATATTTGATGTTGAAATTGTAACGAAATTGCTACTCATTGCAAAAAAAAAGAAAAATGAATTAAACTAAAAAATTGCATCTTGCAGCTTGTAATATGCACTTACAAACTGGTCTTTGTAATGTACGTAATAAGGATAAAGATATAATTTCGGTATACAAATCATTTGACTTAAAATTCGTCACGAACGATTTTTTACTTCTTGTATTACTGTAAAAATATATTAAACGCTATTTTCCCATTTTTAAATAGCTTCAACCGTTTACAATATCTTTACAATAATCATAACAATGAATTCATCGTTTAATATTATACAATGTTGAACATTTCGTCAATTGTGACATAACATTTGTTTCTCAGAATAGGATATAATATATTATTGTCAAATCTTATTTTTTCTATACACATAAAATTGACAAACGATTTTTTTAAAAAAAAAAGAATTTTTAATGACTAAATGAACTAAATTGATGGCCTTTAAAAATTAAATAATAGATGCATCAATTATAAAAATATGCAGAATGTAAGTTCCTAAATTTGCCGTAGACGGAATCCGTTGATGCGAATGGTTTTTCCGTATATTTTTCTAATTGATTAATTTAATTTGTATTTAAAAATACCACTATCTGAACTATGTTCTGGAATTGCAACTTCACAATAAAAATGTGTTATCATTAAAAAATTAATAATTGATTGTAAAGTCTAATATAGTGTATTATCTCTACGCAACAATAAGATTTAAATCTTGTATTTTTTTTTTAGTACAGGTTAGATAATGTACCTATAAAATATACGTAGTAATAAAGTGAGTATTACAGAGGGTTTACCGGCGTTAAAATAAATGTGGCAAGTTCAGAAGGTGTTCTACTTAATTTTAAGGGCATTTTTTAATTCAGAAAATGTTGTTTATCATAAAAGCTCACACCGGCGATTCAATCACGACCCCGCTTTCATTATAACGGCAAAATAAAAGTATTATTATGCGGTGCTTGCGATGAATATCGGACTGTCGTCACCTTATCGTTGGCAATTTATTTAACAATCACTTTAGCACCGCCACCTGTGGTGATAAAAGCGAAGCAAAAATACGTCGCAATGCTTTAAGTGCTACATGCAATTACGTGTCGACTATCTGATAGCGCTACATTAGACAGGTCAGGCTGGTCCGTGATTTATAACTGGCTGACGACAATAAGCTGTTATCGTCTATTAGTTAGATTTGGTCGCGGAGAAGGTTCAAAGGGAAAAGGTGAAAGCTTCCCCGTCTGGACAGGAAGCCACCCCCGACAAATGGAGCGGGTCGTGCATGCCTCTCCTCCGACGGAGGGTGGTTAGCATGGGCGGGGAATTGTTTCACGGAAGCTCGTATCGCGGACTCAAGAATGTGCTGCAGTTTATTAAAAGATTACCGCGACGAGGGCAGTAATCCGATCAATTTACTTCCTCGCCTATAAATCATTTAAAAAGTTGGCAACATGTCGTGATACTGATTAACCATTCAAATATTTTGTTTATATAAAATTTGGGTATAAAAATATTTACTTACCACCAGGATATGAACCCGGAACTAAACGGATTCTAATTAATTCATCTAATTTGTTTTAAATATCATAGAACTATGTTCTAAAATTACAATTTTACAATGAAATGTGTTTTCATTAAAATGTATAATAATATAATAAAGTAACTAAGTACCAACTTTTTTGTCCTGCTTAGAATATTTAATTACAACAACAACAAAATCGCATCCATTAATCCTAATCTGGATATATTCTTCATGGCACAAACTCAGTTTAAAAGTGAAATTGTATTATTCATGGTTAATAGTCGTTCGAACGTCTACTACATGCTTACCATAAGCAAAAATCGCTATGTATTTGCTTTCAAACATCGAAGACTGTCGTGCATAATGTGATCGGGTATCGTTGAACGTTGAACCCATGCGCTTCTGTATTGTGCAGTAGTTTTAATATCTCGTTTATTCTCATCAATTTATTGATAATTTACGGTGTTTTTAATATTTCAACGACAAAAACGTGTATTCTCTAACATATTATTTACCTAATGGTCTCTCAGGATTAATAACCTGTTGTTGGTAATCTGTATATTAAAATTAAGTAAACAGAAAAGTGAAAAACAAATAAATAGATGATAGAGATAAAGGGAACAGATTGTCATGCGGGTCAGTTTTGTACAGTGTTATTTTAATTTTCAAGCCAGAATCGGGCTGTCGTGACTTTTGTAATTATACACATTTTCATAAAACTGTTTTCGGTGACAAACTTCGCGGTGAAGTTTTAGCAGGACGGTGTTGCATACATAATGTATAAGAAACATAACATATAATATGCAAGACCTGTAGGCTGCAATGTTTCCTTCAGCGCCGTGTGTTCGGGAACTTTGAATAAAATATAAGGTAGGCATCAGTGATCTGTCTACGGCAACGTATCTAGATGTGTCCTAGGCGCGCTTAACCGGGCTCGGAGCTGGTATGACCGTGGATAAACAAATGTCATCAGACTCAAAGACCTCTCTCACACAAGAAATATCAAAACATTTTTCAGGAAAATTGATGTATAAAAACGTGAATTACTACTCTCTTTTATGTTCCTGCGGAAAATTAAGTTAATGGATGTTAGAATGCAAAATTACCAAAAACAATATTTTGTTCAAGGATACAAAACACTTACTCAAAGTAAGGGACGGAGGGCAATAAACATCTGTATTGTTAGATGCACGATGCGGCGTAGGAACGGCACTAAGAAATCTGGCGTACGTGACCATAGTCACGTCGGCAAATGCACCATGAGGGATGCATCACCCTCACGCGTCAGTCTTTCTCCCAATCCCAGCCGGGAGAGATCGCTCCATAAATACGATCTAGTTTTCAATTAGAAAACGAAATCAATATCGTCTCTGATATAATAAGTAAACATATTTTTTTTTATTTATTATCTTAGTTTAATAACCACAATTGAGTTTAAAAAACATCTACCGGTTTCGGAAAACACCTTTTCCTTCTTCAGGATATGTCAAAACTAACTAAAAATATAGCATTGTTTTTCTATTTATCCAGAATCTATTTTTAAATTTTTAAAAAAATTTTTTTAAAAAAAAACAACAACAATTATTTAAAAAGTAAATTTAGTACCTAACTCAAATTGCTGCTCAATACAAATTTAGTCGAATAATTTTTAGGAAAAAATTTTAGAATAGGACTCGTAGTTAAATTTAGTTGGCTGTTTAGAATTTCCTGATTACTTTTACATGCTTTATTTATCTCCAACGATTCCAAATTATTTAATTTGTGACCTACACCGTTTATATGCAAAATTGACAATCCCAATTTTTTATCAAAACCATGATTATTTTCTATCAAATGATTAGAAAATTCTGAAAACCCACTATTGTTCAAACATCTCAAATGCTCCTTTACTCTTATATTAAAATTTCTACCCGTTTTACCAACATAAAATGCAGCACAATCCTTACAACTAAGTTTATAGACGCCATAGGAAAAGGTGTTTTCCGAAACCGGTAGATGTTTTTTAAACTCAATTGTGGTTATTAAACTAAGATAATAAATAAAAAAAATATGAATCTTAACCACCAAGTTAATATTGCTAATTTTAAAAGTATTAATAAGTAAACGTTTTGTAATTTGTGATTCCGGGGAAAATGTAAACTGTGCGCCTCGAGTATAAAGCTTAGACTGTGATGTTCTGTGTGTTTAATCGTTGATGTGAAAGTATAAAAAGGGTCCCGGTGGATTTATATATAAAAAAAAGATGATCAACATAATTTGATGTAGTGAGAATAAATTGTCGCTATCAGAGGAGACGATATCATACACGGCACGCACAAATTGCATAAGCACATCGCGTCCAGATTCCCGGTTTGCCTGGATAATTGGACATCGTCTGGTGGTCAATCCTAAACTCCGCCACCCTACCCTGGCACCACAACTATTGGCCACACTTCACGTCCCGGTTCCAGGACCATCATCTACACGTGGAAGGCGTCTCCTAAAAGGTAATCCCTTAAGTGAGGTACCTGCATAATCAACATCAGACAAGCGTTATCGTAGACAGTTTGGTAGCTTACTTTATGCTGGCATGATGGGCACATATATAATGTAAATTTAATTGTAATTATTTTTGAATTGTCTTATTAATAAGTAATTAGGTGAAATGCTCATTTTCAACTTTTAATACATGCAAGTCACAAAATAGATAATAAACTTTATTGTAAACAATGGCATCTTGTAATTTCATTTCATAACCATTTGACTTGATAATATTTAAAAAAGAACCAGTAAGGCTATATGCCTCCCCCCTGAACATGAAGCCGAGGCAGAAAGAAGAAATAACCTAACATGGTGCTCTGAACGCAATTATCGCTAATAAATTTTGTCACCTGATGCATGAAAATTCAATATACGATAGAGTGAAAAATGTATAATTTAGGAAAGAATGTATATCTATTTGTAGATCATACTTGATAGAATAAAGAAATGTAACTGTAACCTACAAATGTTCGGAAACTGTAACTTCTAAACCAGCTTAAACCAGAAAATAAAACGTACTGGTTTTGTTACCTTGAAATCAGCAAATATTGAAAATTTTGATACTTTGATGCCAAAAAAGGCAAGGGTTCCTACTCATCCAAAATTTTATTCTTTATAGCTAGAAATTCTACTAGCCATAGTTATAACTTAAAAAAAATTCTTTTTGTGGTTCCGACCCACAGCCACTATGCTTCCATTATGCTTTGTGCTTCAGATTATGCTTTTAAATTTGTGCATATTTCAAAGTCATTTAAGTTATAGTTTATATATGGTTTTTATCATTTCTATATATATATATTCTATAACCCTATTTTATTTTCTTTATGTTTGTGAAAACCAAAATGTTTTATCTTTTATGAGAGGAGAACAATACATTTTTTCAAAACCTTTGCAAAGCCCTGTTTTTGCCTGTTGCAGGGAAGAAAATTGAGCCTAGATTCAAGATGGTGGCAGATAAAAATAAAATAAAAATTGTTTTGTAAATAAATAATAGTATCTGAAATTGTCAAGTAATCATATCTAGATGATTTCACATGGATTTCACAGACACAGAGCGTCTACGAATCTAGTATGATCAGATAAACTAGATTTTCTCACAAGAACGATCTCAGAACTGCAAATCCTAGTTGTTTAGAATATTGTCATTGTCTCAAATAATATTTCATCTCATGAATGTGCTTCGAGTACCTAGTTTCTTTATTACGAATGACTTATATCGGATCGTTGCTCACCTTATTAGATCAATCTGTGTATCGAAGTGGGTAGTGTTTTTGTCGTGCATGAAATGTGCACAATGAAAATGACTAAAAATGAATAAATGACTAAATTACAAAAAACATAAATCATTGAAATTAATTAAATTCTTTCACTTCAAAAAACTTCAACAAATACTTGAGTAAAGTAATAATAACGTGAATTAAGTAAATGTGAGTAAGTGAACGTGAACGTGAGTAAAGTAATAATAACGTGAACAACAAATACTTGAGTAAAGTAATAATAAGTAATAATAAAGTGAAACTATATAATAAGACGAAATTTAAAACATTAATTGTGTAGTATTATTAATTAATATACCTTTGTTTATTCTATAAATGTTAAATGAGGCAACATTGTTATTATTTTTAATTAATGGCGTGTTACCCAGTAAATAGGGTGTTATTGCCAACCACTAGTCAGATATATATGCATATATACAACGTACATAAACACACATATATACATATAATCACTGGCGTGCAGAAGGTATAGATTTTTGGTTTTGCTGTTATTAATGATATTATACAATCATATATAATATATATTGTACATATGATTATGATTTTTCGTTTAACCAAAGTCTTTAGACAAAATGAATCCGTCATTTATACGACCCTATCATGTATTTATTTATAATTTTAGAGTAATATTAATAGTGTTTTTAAAGTTTAAGTTTTAACATAAAATAATACCTTCTTATCTATATAAAATCAATATAAAAAATGTATGGACGTTTTTAAGAACACTTTTTATGACTGAGCACGATTCTTTATTGTTTGAAAATCTTTCACGTAATAACTAAACGAAATAATTATTTTTATTAAAGGTAAACATAGGAAATATTTCTGCCAATTGCTTTTTGTTTTTCCCAAATCAAAAACAAATTCATGCACCAAATGCACCTCGAATGTAAAGAACGACCATGAAATCAACACCTTAAAAACAGTAAGATAGTAAAATTCGCGAATTAGTAAAATAGGAAATAGACACTTCAATGACTTGCACGCAGTTGTGGGCCTTTCTAATGTTATTCGGTTAAAAAATAGCGTAAGTAACGACTCCATACAAAACGGATCAATCAAAATGAATTTTCAATTCAGTAAATGTCCAATTGTATGTATAGAGTAATTAACTAGCATAAAAGTAGACAATATTAATGTGAATAGCTACAATGCGTTGATTGTAGCTACTAGCGCTACGACTGCAGCGGTGGGTTGTCGTGGTAGTTTTTAGAATCAAGGTTTATATTTGTTTCCCAGAATTTTTAGTAATATACAGTTTTTTTTGCTTGTATGCACGCCCATGCATATAATAACACGCATACACATACGTATACACACACATATATATATATAATGAGGTTACATAGCTAATAAGTTTATGTTCATTAAAATTTAGTGGTTTTTAGTTTTTAGTTTAGGATAAACTATGCAATGTGAAGACCAAACCATAACTGTTACGCGAGTTCGAGGTATGTTTGAAAGAGTTCATATTACCTTTTTAATATTAAAAACATTATGAATGTATCAAACAATAATTCCGCGAAGTTGGGATCATATGTACAAGGAGCACGGAGCGTGCGACAGTTGACAGACTAATTAATACAACAAATGGTGTTAAATACAATGGAACATAACCAAGTTTCTTGTTTCATCTTTATAATTTAGACTTTCTCGACGCGGAAACTTTATAGTCTTGCCTTTCTCTTCCTAAACTTTGGTATGTTCTTGGAAAATTAGATTTTAACATTTTCATTAATTTCTCTCATCAAAGCCTGGATATTTTAATAAGCATGTTAATCGGAAATTATAACTATGTCGTTTATAGAAGAAAGACGGATAAACCGACTTTTTGGTTTCCCACACGAAACTATTGTGAGTTATGGTCAAATGAAGAAATAATAGTGATTTCGGTTAGGTACTCTAAAAAAAGAAAGTACGTCAAACATTCTTTGAGAATGGTTATATTAAGGGAGTTTAAAATATAAAAGTTTATAAAACTTCCATTTTATAGATAACTATAATATATGTACATGCATACTTTTGATCATTTTTGGTAAGTCCTTGAAAGAAATGCCTTGTTAATGTTGCAACGTGGTAAACGTGTCATGACTTGCTCTGGAGATATAATGTGTATTGCATCAAAAAATGGGAACAGTGGATTCTTCGAGGACCTGCCTCGCACGCGAATATACTGAGAAAATGTGACTAGGAGATTCCTATTTGGAATTGATACTATTTCCAGCACTAATATGGATAAATAGTTTTTAAAATTCACTATAGTAATAAATGGATTTATAAAATTAACACAATCATTTCTCAAGTTTGTTACGAAAATATGAGAAAACATTATCGATCTATAATATATGCGAATATTTCACATGCGTCACATTAATTACAAGAATTACAGAGACTAGTGAGTAGAATGTACGATGTATGCAAGGAAAGCGACCTTATTATGAATGTCAACAAGTCGAAAGAGATGGTATTAGAGAAGAAGGAAAGAAAGACAAAGTGCAAAATACTTATAGGTAATGAATGTTTGGAACAAGTAGATGAGTTCGTGTATTTGGGAAGTATGTTTGATAGAAACGGAAAGACAGAGAAACTTATCGAAAGGAGGGTGATTGCAGCGAATAAAGTGAACGGCGCTTTAAATGAAATGATAGCTAATAGTAACTTGTCATTAGTTGACGCTTATATTGGATTCGTACGTCTGTGTTGAGAGGATACTGCTGAACTTTTTTGTGAAGTTTGTCGCGCTTTCTGATACTTGAAATTAGGCCCTCAGTGATCCATGGTTTCATATTTTTTCTAGTAGAGTGAGATTTGTAATACTGGTTTTTTGTAATGTGTTGTTGAAATATATTGTTAAATTCATTAAAAGCTGAGTTTACATCCTCGTAGTCATGCTTCCTGTTCTAGGTCTATAATCAGTTCGTTGTAATTTATATATTTTTTTCGCATCTGTCAGTCTTGTGTGATTTTTTGGTGAACTGTTCGATGCCCATCATAACCGAGACGTGGTCGGTTATAGGTGTTTGACAAATTACTGCGTGTATTGGAGACTTGGACTTAATCATAATATGGCCGAGACAAGATTTGTCTCGCGTAGGTTTGTTTATTGCTGAGAGGAATCCGTGGTGAGCTAGGATATCGAGGTAGTCTTGAGTGATGGTAGGCAGTGACTGATTGATGACGTCGATATTAAGGTCGCCTGTGATAATTATTTCCTTAGATTGTGAGAGAGTGGTGAGGAAAGTGTCCAGTGACATTACGAAAGTCGCGGTGTTCTGAAATGATTATATCTCTAGAACACGTGTAAACTTGCAGGCAGTTTGCGTCTTGTATGACGGATGATTCTTCATTTGTGATATATAAATTGTTATTAGTGTACACTACCACTCCATCCTTTTGGTTAAAATGTTTGGTTTTAGCGTGCACATTGTAGCCCTCTATTTGCTTTGGTACGTACAAGTTGTTCAGCCAACATTCTGTGCAAATGATTATATCAAAATAGATGTTAGTGCGTTGGAGTAGCACTTGCAAGTTATAGAAATTATAATGAATGCTTCGGATGTATATGACGCAAATGTTGATGGCACCAGTAGTAGAGGATGTCCGCGGAAGACTTACTTGGATGTACTGGAGGATGGTCCTATTAAAAGCCTCAATAATCGTCGAGCTTGTATGAGAAGATGTATGAATGTGGATAAGGCGAGAATTGTGTGTCTGGACAGAAGAATGTGGCGCTCTATCCTCTCTGCCTACCCCCGCGGGGAAACGGCGTGATGGTAAGTAAATAAGTAAGTCATATGTCATATCAGATTGTGCATAATTTGTTTACATATGTATGCATTTATTTTATGAAGACTTCAGACAAAACTGACAATTATACCTATTATGTACATATTAAATAAAACAATATTATACATTAATTATGATATATAATTTTGGTTATTTATATCATTATTTTTCCATTATATTATTGTCAGTAGGTTCATAAATATACATTATCTAAGCAGTACACTTCAAATAGGTACATAAATAAAACTTACTTTGCACATGGAAATCAATGGAAGAAGATTCTATAACATATTTTATTATCACTCACGTACTGCATAGTAAACGTAGACAGCTTAAGATTTCATTTGTTTGATAGAATAGATATATATGCTGGTTTAATGTTATGTAGATTTTAAGTACCGCTTCGTCCCTGGACAGGAGAGTTTATCGTGTGAAAAAAGATTAAGTACATTAACATTTTTTTTAATTACATACACATATATTATAATTTTAAATATTTATAAAATATATGTATGTAATATTGAACTACCATTCACCGTACAATTTCTAATGGAAAAGATATATGAATAACAAATGTTCTTCCCTGCCTAGTGCCATTCTCTTATCCAATCTGCCACACATCAAATACAATACATTATCCTATATAAATATAATTAATTTAAAAGAATACTATATGAGTAACAAAATTATCATTATTAATTAGGCTATATTTTCTATAATACAGAAAAATTTTAATTATCCTAAATTTGATGTAATATAAAGTGATCACTTAAGCCAGCTGAAGACAGGTCGTAAGCCCTGTACTGTATATGTATATATTTATAATTAATACATTAATTTAGTATTTAAAATATACATATAAAATCAATTTTGTCGAAAAATATTGTTTTTGCGTCACCGGGGTTTTTGCGTCCCGGTGACGCATATATTTATATATTTACAATTAATACATTAATTTAGTACATAAAAATATTTTTGTTGCTCCTGTGATACTAAGTTGTATTAATGTTTCCAAAATTTAATAAAAATGAATTATTAATTAATTTTGGCGTCTCCTAATGGATTTTACTTAAAGGTCATTGAGATTCCGTAAATATAATGAACATTGCTTTCAAATAATAAAACGACACATGTATCAATTTAAAAGTGCAAAATTTGTCATCAACTTACTATGGAGTATAATTGGATAATGGATTTCCCCGGATAGGAAAAAATCCAGGTTTGAATCCCGGTAGCAATAAAAATATTTTTTCGATAAATTGATTTTATCTTAATATCTTTGTAATTGATACATTAATTTCTAGACTATGAAACTTCTAATAATGGCATTCTATGCAATCTGCCAATCGCTCATTGAGTATTTGATTAGTGCATTCTTAGAAATGACTAAGGCTATAATGAATTCATTACTAGTAGTTCAGAAAGCATTTTATTACTAGAAAAATCAATGTTAACACTATCACACGCAACTATTATACTTACGTCCATAAACATAAACAATGTAAAGAAATCCAAAATAGATTTTCCCTGAGCAAAAACGTAAATAATGTTCAAATACCGAGAACACAAACTACTTATGGGTAAAGAAATTTTAGGTACTTTGGATCAAATAAATATTGAACATATAAAAACAGAAATATCCTGATAATACGTTCAAAATTATAGATTAAAATGTGGATTCAAAACATGGGCAGACCTTGTATTGTATTGTAGACATGGCCAGGTAAGGGTTCACCTATTAACCATAAGGGCCCGAATCAGAAGCAAATAAACCATTAGCACCAGAGACTGATACTGCTCAAGCAACTAACTTCACTTCTTCGCAGGCCGTCCTACCACCAACACCGCCATTTAACAGCATCTCCAGCGAGCCACTCCAGAGTTCAACCACGCATTTAAATTATATTAATTTATCACCTCAATAAACGAAACCTTGCAAGTGCTTTTTCATTTACATACCCTGCTCTAGTTACAACAGGCACCCTACACTGCGACATACAATCGACACGCGTGAGATAAGAAGAGGTTAGGAGGTTCTGTCTAACAGCATCATAATCTCGAGTCATTGAATAACTTCAACACATACCACAACCTCAACTCCTCCAGATCTAAACAAATTAATTCATAACAACATTAATATACTATTTTTTCAACGTCTGCATCATCAGTTGTTTGTTTTATTTCCTTGAATAATATTTCCATAAATAATTTAATAAACTTTTTGAAGGAGAATAGAATAATATTAATTACTTCTTGTGTCATATTGACCTCTAGAAATATATTTTTTTCCCAATAATCTCATAAAAGATTTATTCATAAACCTATTATATTTACATTGACTAAATTATTTTATTATGAATTTTACAATTTTCTTCATTATCCATTTTATCTTATTCATGCTTATTTGATTTAGAAAAATGACTCAAATAACTATATTTGTAAAGTTTTTCTGTCTCAAATTATAGTATGAGACAAGCATAGCACAATGTCAAATTTATAAATATTCTTGTATAGATAAATAAATCAAATAATCATCCGTAATTGTTACGATTAAATTAATGTTGAAGAATACATGACAGATGAGAGTAGAAATGCTAAAAGTGGGAGGTAGAATAAAATTATTAGATTTTTTTTTTTCTTTTTTTATTAATATTAAAAATATAATACAATTTCAATAATCAGTGGATATATATATATATTTTTTAACATTCTCTATGAGAGTAAAACTCGTGTATAGAGAAGGAGTATATTAGAGTTAATTTATGTTTCAGTGTACATATTTTTTTACTTCAGTTACAAATTTATGATAGTCCGTAATTTTTCTAATTGTGATGGGGAGATTGTTAAAAAATTTGATACCTTGATAAACATATTGATTTTGAGTTGCGATATATTTTAGTTTTGGGATATCAATTTGATCTTGTAGATCGGAATTCGCTTCTAAAAATTAATTGATTTTTAATTTTGAAAATTTGATTTTTTTTTTTTTTTGTATATTTCTACTATTTTTGGTACTTTAAAATCTGTGAAAAGTTGTATACTTGGATAGTCTTTTTTTTTTATTATAGAACACATTCTTATTGTGAAGTTGTAATTATTCAGAACATAGATCTGTGATATTTTAAATACTAATTAAATGTATTAATTAGAAAGATATACATATAATATCAATTTTATCGAAAAATATTGTTTTTGCTACCGGGATTCGAACCTGGAACTCTTTCCAATCCGGGGAAGATGTATTAACCAATTATGTTAAAGCAGACAGTACTTTTGACGACAAATTTTCGAAGCCATATGTTACACTTTTCAAATTAATACATCTATCGTTCCATTATTTGAAAACCATCTACTTTATTTTTACGGAATCTCAAATACCTTTGAGTAAAACCGATAGCAGACGCCAGAATTAACAATTTTTTTTTTTTGATACATTGATACACCTTGTATATTATTGTGACTGATATTTTGTAGTATTCTGTAACATACGAGTATAAAGTTTTAATAATAGTTTCTTTCGTATTTTCCATTAATGCTAAGATAAAATACGAAATTTTTACCGTATTAACTTTTTAAAAATAATTTTATCACACTTAAATTTTTTCAGCTCAAAGTTTTGTATGGTATTGGAATCGCTGCGTACAGAAGTAAAATGATACATTTTCAAAGTGAATATCGCCATTCATAAAATAAGATTGATGCGAATCGTGTCGAAAGGGAGCGAATTATAAGAGGAATGAAGTGTTGCTGGCAGATAACGGGGACCACCCTGAAAGGGTGGGGACAGCCCTGTCTGGAAACAGCCAAATCAAAGATATGAATGTGTACGATAAAAGTGTTTTGTCATAAAAACTGTATTAAAAATAGTTGATTGAAATGTTTCAACCTTCTGAATCAAACGTCTATTTTATTAGCTTTCTTGTATGAAGATATGTTCACGTTTGTTGAGTTTAAAGAGGGGGTGGTGCTTTATTGTATTGGGCGTATTGTAGTATTAGCAGTTGTCATATCCTTCGCTTTGCTGAATATGTTACTTATGGTTGAGGGATTTCACAGCCTTCTGACAAGTATAAATTTTCCTGTCATCAATGGAAAATAATATAAAGGAACCTCAAGACGGGACGCTAAATAATGACACAATGAATTTGGAGACCAAAAAGTGGTCCGTTTTTTGGAAACCCAAAATAGGCTGACATATTCATTACATTTTAGATTGAATGGCAAAAGATTATACGTTCCATATAAATAAACTAAATATTAGAATTTCAAATGCAGGATGTCTTGATATCTTACAATCTGAAATATTTATGATGATTAATAAAAAATAAATCAAGATTAATAATAATAATAATATTATAATTTTATAGATTCGTAGCGTTTAAAATTTTTGAATCATAAAGTTTATCATACGTATTGAGGCTTCAGATAAAATATTTAAATGGATGCGTACACTGTTAAAATGTAATTTTTCTTTTAAGAAGTGCAATAAATACTGATATTTTTATTTCTCCAGAATAACTTGAAAAACCAGATAACATTTTTTGGCGTATTATTGTATGTATCGAGAATATGATTCTTTTTCGGAATTTTACAAAAAAATATTTTTCTATAAATAAATTCAATGAGAATCAATTAATGATTTCAAAAATAAATATCCGGTCTTAATAAGTAAAATTTTAAAGAATTTTTTTCAGCATAATAATTTATGACATTTGAAATACTTTTGAGATTTCTGAAAAAAGGGTGGTTTTCAATAAACTACGGTATCCTACTTCAAAATAAGCAAAAATGACTCAAAAACACGAAAAAATTATTTCACTTTAAAAATTGTTTCGTGGAAAACTATAATATAATAATAACAATACCATACCGTAAGCATAGAAAAAATCCAAAATATACACCATTATCGGATTGTAAAATTAAACTAGCTAACCTAACCTAACCGAAGTAACCAATTTAATTCAAATAGTATCCAGTAGTATCAAATAGTAATCACATATTTCTATACTAAATTAATGTATTAATTATAAATATATACATATAAAATCAATTTTGTCGAAAAATATTGTTTTAGCGTCACCGGGATTCGAACCTGGATCTTCATTTCCAATCCGGGGAAGTGCACTACCTTTGTGCTATAACGCCAGTATTTTTCTTGACAAATTTTCGAACCTATATGTTACATTTTTTCAAATTAATACACCTGTCGTTCCATTATTTGAAAGCCATCTACATTATTTTTACAGAATCTCAAATACCTTTGAGTAAACCGACTTGTAGACGCCAGAATTATCAATTCATTTTTATTAAATTTTGGACACGTTGATACAACATATATTATTTCCTTAATAACATATTTCTATGACTTTCTGGACGTCTAGCATGTTTAGCAAGTCTTAGACTTATCTGTCTTGGATGTAGAGTCATTTGCCAGTTAAAAAAAATATTCGCCAAAGTAACGAAAATGTCAAACGTGTTTTTAATATCTCTATCACATAATGTTTTTTTTTTATACATAAAATAGCATTTTTATAGTAAGTAAATATATATCAAATTGAAATTAAATATTTTCATCAATGTAGCGAAAACCTACGAATTTATGAAAAGTATTATTGTCTAATGTAAATTGCGAAATCGTACGAATTTTAAGCTGTCATCTCTCTTATTTATGGTCATCTCGCGTCTTATCATAGATGCCGTGAATGAAATCGTACAAATTTTATCTATGGTCGCACTGTCAAAGAATTAGGTTACGTGTGTTTAATAATCATTTCTGTAAACATGATCTCAGTTTTTTTAAGAATATGGACGCGTTGTCAATTGCGAGGTGAGAAGTTAAATGTTGTTGTAAATAAAAGTTGGTTTTGATAATATAATTTTTGTATATGATTCATCATAACTAAAATTTTTAATGCGTTCTAAGTTGAGTGAGAATATATATTAAATTGTAACAGAAAACTTAAATTTTGTAAAAAAAATCTGAGAATTTAATATGTATTCACAACGTTTCTGATTTTTGATTCTGTCTATGATTTGAGAGAATTCATCATAACCACATATAAAGCGTTTCGTATGTAAAAATGTATGGTGAAAATTCAAATTTTAAAATATAACCACTTTTTTGCCACCGAATAATTTTTTTAATCAGGCCACTTAATTATACAAGAGAAAAGATCCAAAAAGATTAAAAATTCAAGAAAAAATCTTATTTTTAAATCAATGAAGATGATATTTAAGTTCGTGCATCTAAAATAAATTTTTTTGGAAAAAAAAAAAATTGGTGCTTAATGTTTGTAATTGCATTATAATTAAATTAATTCTGAATTTAAAAATATGTTTCTTTCACAATGATCTTTCGATTAATGTATGATATGATACCTAACTGGAAAGCGACACCCGAGTATCCAAAATACAGAATATTGTATTAATATTATCTTATTAATGTTATCATGTCTCTGAATACTAGAGTCTTTAAAAAATGGACCTGAAAAGTCTTTCTTAGTCGATGTGCTCATGTTTGAGTATCGTGGTTTTCTATTCTGCTTCAACAGCACAACTACTTGCCTTCACTATTCGCGATTTTTAATTAATTAAATAAATTAATTTCCTGCATATTGTAGAGAGTTAGTGCGGAGTTCCTGAACAATGGAGACATTCGTTCGTTTCGCAGTTCACAGACTGAGTCTGAACGACTCCAACACCACATCTAAGCGACGCCAACAGTAGAAAGCGAAAGGGAAAATAGTGCACCTCAATAGTACTTCTGAATAATTAATATTTCATTTTTTTTTGATTTACAGTTTTTTTTTAAACAATAAAAAATGGTAATATAATAAATAATTGTTAAGGAGAACGCATTCTTATTGTGAAGTTGCAATTATTCAGAACATAGGTCTGTAATATTTTTAATATAAATCAAATGTATTAATTAGAAAGATATACATATAATATCAATTTTATTGAAAAATATTGTGTTGCTATCGGAATTCGAAGCTGGATCTTTTTCAATCCGGGGAACATGCATTAACCGATTTGCTATACCAACACAGTGGATTGACGACAAGTTTTCGAACTTATATGTTACACTTTTCAAATGAATACATATATCGTTCCATTATTTGAAAGCCATCTTCTTATTAAAGAAATCCAGATTCAAATCCCGGTAGCAACAACAATATTTTTCGATAAAATTGATTTTGTTTGTATGTCTTTCCAATTAATTAATTTAATTTGTATTAATTACTAATTAAATATTAAAGGTCACCAAAGACATAAATACAATTAAGAACTTTTTTGACATTAATTTACTATCATTAAATAGTGAAAAAAACCTTCGTTATTCCTTTTGCAATAAAATCAAATGATTTTCCGAAAAAAACACTCCACACAAAACACAACTCACAATCAAAACTACTGTCTCTCTAACTGCTTAATTTTAAAAACAACAAATAAAATCAAATATCTTGGAGTAATCATTGATAAAAATCTTAAATGAAAAGATCAAATTTCTCAAGTTGTTAAAAGTATTAGAAAATTAATATACACATTTTTAAGAATCATAACATTTTTATCTATAAAAAATTAATACTTAGTATATTATGAATTTATTCAATCCATATTACAATATGCCATCATTAGATGAGGATCAGCTTATAATACCAGTAAAAAATGTACAAAAACTCATTGTAAAAGTAATACTAAAAAAACCAAAAGATTATTCGACAAAATTACTTTTTGAAGAATTACAAATACCTCTATTTTGTGATCTACTTAAAAGAAATTCTATTATTTAAATATTAAAAGAAAAATATCATTTTATTACTGAACATCGTACTAGGTTTAATTTTGTATAGGAAAAATAGTTTTAACAGCTTACCCGAAAACATCAGGAAGATTAAGGATAACAAAGAAATAATAGACGCTATCAAAAAATACTTTAAAGATAAATAAGTACCCCGAAATTTATAATATTTTTATTATAACGTTGCATTAATTTACTGTATTTAATTTTATTATAAGCTAGTTGTTGTAAACAATAATTATTGATATGTTATCCTCTTTTCTGCACAAGCACATGCCTTTTAGAGAAGTTGTAGAACTAAAAAAAACAACTTATTATTGTATTGTTTGATTGTAATTATAACAGATTAATAAATAATAAAATTTAAAAAAATAAAAAATGTTATTACAGTAATGTAAATTGTAATAATAAATAAATTTTATTACGTTTTTAAATTATAAGAAGTGCATAGATTTGAAACGTTTCATATTTTCTCAATCGATTATAATTTAAAAGTCAGTATATTTACACACTTTATTATTTTTTGAATAAAAGATAAAATATTTTTTTAACATTTCCATTTTATTTTTCTTAAAAAATCTTTTTACTAAATCATCCAAACTCGCCTCGAGGATACTTCGCATCTCTGATCCGTAGAAAAAGAAGATGGCAATTGAATAAATTATGCTGATTCAATACAGAGCGCACCATCAAACACACAGATCACAAGTAATTTTACCCGGCATTAAAAAAGTCAAAGAGAACATAATGAACTAAATAAATACGCAATCCCATCTCATTCTCTTCCTTCGTCTCCCGATGCGACGAGTTTTTATCGAGTATTTTGATCCTTTGCCAAAAGATAGGACTATTTGTATCATGTTTGAAGGCCATCACACACAAAGTCAAGACTTTACTGTGTCGAGTATCGCACAGTTGATAGTTGGCGGTCGAATGATGGCTGGCTTCGGCGACTCGGGAATCTGAATTTCAAAAGTAAATATTGCCCGAGGCTTGCCCATTAGCGAGTGTACTTAATACGCCCTTGTCCTTCCAGCGCGCGCGGCCTCAACCCCCACCCCCCGAGCGCGCCCCCTAGAACAAATAGCGAAACACCCTGCGGGCAATAATACTAATATCTTTCTCTGTACCGCCGCAACCCGAGGGCGGACACGGCGCGCAGCTAGGGTAGTGTCGGAGGGCGGTGGAGCGGCCTAGCCTCCATTCCAGAATTATAATGCTATTTTGTAGGCCAGGGTAATCATCGGGAAAAAATGTTGTAATAAATCAGTACGTTCAACGACACAGCAGGAAAATAATTTAGATTTGTGATAAAAATAATATGTTCCAAAAATAATACACATATTTTCACAGTAGATATGTAAACAAAAAATCTTCTATATATATAGACGAGTATTGTGATATAATAAAGAAATACTAATTATATCAATAAATATTATTGAAAAGGCAATAGTAAAAATAAGATAATTTCGGTACTATTTTTTCAGGCCAATGTCAGTGACGGACCACCGAATTTTAATACTTTATATTATTGATAGAATCGGCGTTAACTTTGTAAAGTTTCATCATAATGGATTAATATAAATGAAACAATGTCAAAACGCTAAAATATAGGTATTATCAATATTTTTATTTAAAAATAAATATTGATATAATGTTTTGAAAGCAGGTGAGCTATACAGATTCATCATGCATTTAAAAAAAATGAGGTGGATATGTACTAATAAAAATAAGTTATAAATTAAAGTATTAAATTGATGGCTATAAATAAAATAATGTTATAACTCTATTTGAGTTCATTAGCACTACTCGAGTTTCGAGAGAAATAGTAACTCTCATTGACAGGTGAAGTATTTAACTAACTACAAAAAATATAGGAGATAAGTCTTAGGTGGTAGATATTTAACTATATCTTTCAATTTGATGCATTTAATTTGTATTAAGATAATATATATATATATATATATATATATATATATATATATATAAATATAAATATATATATATATATATATATATATATATATATATATATATATATATATATATATATATATAAATATATATATTTAAAAATATTAAAACGAGCTCTCATAATTCTTCTATAATAATAATATATTTAAAAATAAATCGCAAAATAGCTTGCCGATTCTGGTAACATTATTAAACTCAATAAAAAGACTAATCGGTGACATAAATAAAAAATATTTTTATGTTTTCCTACGTAACTTATATGTACGAGTATATACATATTCATGCCAAAGTTCTATATTTTCATAAGGGATATATTGAAATTATATAACGTCACATAATCCAATTCTAACGCATCCTTCGCTTCTTCTTCACATTTATCTGTTCATCAGCACATCTAAACTTGTGAATAAAAATTAAAATAAGAAAAACCACTGGAAGTAATTGAACGGTATACGGGACGTCTTTACAGACAATTTTCTCGGACACAATTCTTCGCGGCCACAATTTTACGATATAATTAAATTTAGAAAACATACACTGCAATAGTCCTCAAATCAGAATTGTAAAGGAGATTTTATTGTAGGTATAATTCTAAGTTTTTTTTGAAAAACGTATGGTATTTAGTATGATGAAGAATTATGCTTAGATCGAATCCATGAAGTATACTAAATAGCTATGAATAAATTAAAAATACTATTATAAATGATAACAGCCATATTTATCAAGAAGTATTTTTCAATACATGCAGCGAAGAATTTTACAGGAGAGATGTATGAATTGGTGGTCGGGATAAACACACACAGTTACATCGCTGTAAATTATTTATATGTCAATAATCACTAGCAATAGATGGTTTGAATTGTACTCCACTCTGCACTTATCCGCAGTAAATTTGTAACAGATGACAATAAGCAACTCCATGGAAATGCATTTAAAGTCTCGCGTCTATGAATGCGTCCTTCTCAGAATGATCTATTATCTGGAATATTCTAAACATTACGGAGAAACTTCAAAGTCAGTCGACTACATATATTCTGTTACGTTGGTATGCATATTTCAAACATCTGTTCACATGTTGAATAATAATGATTTTTTTGTTCACTGGTGAAAATAATATTTCTAATAAGTCTCTCTAGGAGATTTTTACTTTCAAACTATCATACATTCGTAGATTTATTCGATACAGACGGTTCTCTCATATTCGTAAAATTTCCAACGGCTGCGAACTTTAAAGCAATCAAAACGGTATTTTTGTTGAATTCAGCGTGGAATGGCGGAGCAGAACATAATAATATCTCTCCCCTTCCGCATGGGGTAGACCACCCCTTAAAAAAACACGGATCATCAATGGATCTGCCATGGTGGGGCGAGGAGTGAGCGGAGGGTGAAGGGTGTGAGAGGAAGGATTAGGGTGAACTGCACCTGTTTTAATAAAAATGTTTTATTGTTGTTTTTATAACATCGTATAAATTCGTGGCAATATATTATTGACAAACAATAAAAGTCACACTGAATGAAAAGAAACAATAAAATTAAATTTGAATGTTGTGTCGCCATCTTCAAAACATTACACGTGTCAAAATTGTATTCAAAAATAAAAAAATCCTAAAGAAAAGAAATCATCTAGTTGCAGTCATCATCAACATCGACAACCTCTGGTAGGTCTTGGTTTCCTCGTGATTTTTTCTTCATTGATCTTTATTATGCGCATTTCCTCTCCTGTTCTGGGTTTCTGAGACAGGTATATCTCTGAAGATATTGCCACTCCATCCAAGCTTTGGCCTTTCCAAGATTCTGTACCTTGTTGACCTTGTGTTTAGCAGTTACTTCTATGAAAAATCGTATTATAGTATAATATGAAAATAATTAATGTGAACAAATAATAAAATGATATTATCTTCAAGAGAAGAATAATAATTAAAAATATTAAGGGGTATTTTTTTAGCTAGTTGGATAGTTTTAGTAGAGTTACAGTTTTGTACCTTATAGATTTATGCATTAAAATAATTCAAGATTATGTAGTTAGAAATTCTCAGAATAAATATTACGATAGTGACGTATTTACACAAGTAAAGTATTTGAAAAAAATTGGTGGAATAAATTCAACGAATAGTGATTTATATTATGTTCAAATACGTTAGAGCTTTTACATTTTTATTGGAAGTTTTCTACAGGTATTTAGTATTTTTAGAGAAGCTAATGGTTTATCGAAATGAAGAGAAAGGGTTGCGCAAATATTTTTGAAACACTTGTTTAGCTTAGTAACGCTTTGCTAAAAAATGTTGTAAAATCAACAGAGTGAGTTTTACCGTTTATTCTACCATGAGATAGCACACTCACCAAGAACGGTATGCAACATTATCTATGATCGCAGAATTCACAAAACTCTTTTTTTAACCACACTTCATGATTTTTTGTTGATATTTTTTTAATTTTTTTATTTATTTATATATATTTTGACATCCATATTTTTGTACTAATAGAGGTGGATACATAATAAACATACATAATACATAGTTTGTTGTGTGGGATAGAGTAGACTTCACCTCTGATATATACAGCGTTGTCCTATCTATACTGTATGTATGTTATATATAAGATGTTATCTATCTTAAAAAAATTCTAGCCTATGACGATGCAAACTGAAAAGTAAATAGCAAAATCAAAGTAGAAATTAAATACAATAATATTAAGATTTAGTTTTATTTAGTTCTGATAGAAAACAATATGTTTTTAAATCAGTAAGTGTTAAATAATAAAAGTCACGAGGTTGTACACGAATATATTCTATTTTAATAAATAATTAAAAAAATATTTATAACAAATAAACGTCAGGATAAATGATTTAACTCTTCGTGTAGTTAACTGGACGGATCATTTTCAATAAATTTATTTTATTTTTACATTTAAGTGGTTCTATAGAAATATATTTTACATTAATTATTCTATTTTAGCCTCTTTATTCATTCAATTATTCAAAATGGTAATGAGTTGAATGTGAAATTTGAACTTTGAACTTTGGATACAGTACGATTGAAATTATACGTAATAAAATAATGAGAAAACGAAACAAACAATGGTTATTTTAAGTGTAACCTTTTATTATTATTGCATATTATGAAAGGGCCGATAGATATATACATCAGTATTAGGGGAAGTAAGATGGGGATGAATTGAGAATCGCAAATTCATTTATATTCAGAGTTTAGGCATTTTTTTGGTTTTGAATAAAAAAATCTAAGTAATGGTTCTGTATTTAATTTTGTCCAATGGCTGCACAGGCTTTACAATTTTTATCTAAGTTTCATCAGATAAATATACTTCTACGCATGTGCATAATATTTTTATAATTTTAAATCAATAATTATTTTTAAATCGTAATAATGAATTATTTATAAAATTATTCCTGTTATCATTTTGGAAACCATTTATGTAAATAATTATTTCATAAAATATTGTTAGTTCTGCGCTTTTGCTTTCGTATATATGTACATTTTGGTAACGTATATTTTACTCAACAATCGTGTAGGGGTAATACCTATATTTTATTTTATTATTACCATCATTGACTTCCTCTTCTAATTATAATTAATACATTCGCTTCCTTTGAACTACGCTATCCACATCCGCTTAAAGCTTTGTTTCAACCCTTTGAAAACGGATATACCGACCTACCCTCTCCTTTGCAAGATTAATCCATCTCAGGAAACCTTTCTTCTATAATAAATAATTAATCATCGTGATTCATTATGACATCTTGATTCCTGACCATCTTTTACACAAGTTATTGTATTAGTTTCTATTTGATTTAAGACATATAAATTCTCAGTATATTGAAAGGGCACATTATAAAAAAGTTTAATTAATTTGTTACTTATATATGTCTCGTCTGCAAATCATACTTATAATAATAGCCCGCGAGCGTAAGCCATATTTAGAAAAAAATAAATCTATCATCTTCTCATTTGCATATATTGTTGAACGTTCTGTTTAAAAAATAATACTCAGTTGAGCTTTGTGTCTGGGCATGGGTTTGTGTACCTGCTTCCCATGAGTTCAGTATTAGTTTAAATCGATATTACTACCAACTAATCTGTGTAAATTTGAGAATATGTGTTCTTAATGAATGGTTTTAATCTAGTTTAAAAATAATCGTTGTGATTCTGATTACAAAAAAATATACGCGGCGTAAGAATATTTTCATTTCCATAATTTTTGAGGTCGGTTGTCGTTTACGTTGAAGAAAATATTAGACGTATTTCAATATTCTGAAGAATTTAATTCTTTGAGTAATAGAAATTTGTTTGAATTTGCTGCCAATTTTCAACTGAAATCAAAGAATATAAGATCAAACAGAATTACCGCACAAAAAACAAACCTACTGCTGACTAGGGTGCAATTTTACTTAGGGCAGAATCGTTCTGTTTTGACTTCTTATGGTAACTACTGATATTTTATTATTTTTATACAAACATATATATATTTTGGGTAAATTTCATTGTTATCTGGAGATGGGTAATGAAATTTACCCGAAATATTGGGGTAACAATGGTCCTTCTCAGGACCAACAGACGCGGGATAACCAAGAAACTTTCTTTCTAACGATATATACTAATTATTTTAATATTTGTGTATTATACATGTAGTTGTGCAAAGAAAATAAGTGAGAACCAAAATAAATATAATATTATAAAATCGTTTAAAAAATATTACAAGTACGTAATACCTACTAATATGTCTGTACAAAACAGATCCTATCCTATGAAATAGTATAAGCAATCATGATTATTATAACGACTATCAATAATGTAAATTGTTGTTTGTTTAAATATTTGAATTAAATTATTACAATATTTAGATAACAAAACTAATTAGAAAAATACAGTAAATACTACTTTTGAAAAATAATATTTTCATAAACAATAGGGAAAAACGTAATAATAGAATGAAAATAAGACAATTATCACAGCTTAGGGAGAAGGAATGGACTGCGATTTATCTTTGTGAAGGGATGTTCTTGAAATCACTATAATCTTTATAAATTCGATATTCTTGACGCAAGACAAGCTTTAGTGCAAGCTACCGTTATTGCATGGTAGAATTATCTTTCGATGAGAAAATAGTATGCTTAAATAATTTTAACATTATTTGTCATGTACATACTGTGCAGTAAAACATTTTTTAGTATTTCCTAGAGACGCATCATTTCTTTGTAAAATAATGATTCCTATTTCTATATATATTTTCTTTGGAGCACGTTGGAAGAAAATGTCTGCGAAAACAATTCGCACACAATTGATGAGTTAAAGGCAGAAATCACTACCCACATTCAACAGATCACAATGGATGTGGTGCAATGAATATTAATGATTTAAAGAAGCGGGTTTAGATAAAATGTTTAAAAAATACTAAAATATGTTTCACTGCGAAGTAACTTTGAGACACGCTGTAGGTATATTAGATAAATGTGAAAAAAAAAATTTGTCTCTTTATTAAAATGTTACATTCACTTCCCAGAAAAAATCTATAAATAAAAAAAAACTTTCGCGAAGATGGTTCTGTTAAAGCCTTAACAATCGATAAGTATGCGTGGGAACTTGTTTGTCGGGGAAAAAAAGTGTGGCGTTTTAACCTCTCTGTTTTCATGAGTAAACGATGGATATTAGTTATGGCGCGTGTCCACTAATGCGACTTGTCTCAGAGAATAGTCTCGATAGAGAGTTGAGCGCAAAACGAGCAATGATGAAGTAAATATTGATTTAATAACTTATTATAATTATTATTAATAACGGAAGGGCGGCCGGACATATTGAATCTTGACTGGGTAACTAGTACCAAAACAACGAAAGACAAAGGAAGATAAGATACGAAAATGATCATAATGATGATTATCATTATGTTACATTCGGTGATGTTTATGTAAGTAAATGCCTTCGATAGCTGGTTCCCAGGTTTCCGATTAACAATAAGTACACGTATAATATACGAATTGCACTAACCTTCTTAATTTTACTATCTTTCTGGTCCGATGCTGTTATTCTTTTAGCTGGGTTGTCTTCTTTAGATTTCGAACGATCGAAGCGCGCACTGGTAGTTTATTTTGACCGCTGGACTTGTCGAAGCACGGGATGTAATAAGAATGACGCCTGTCGGTTACCGTCTTCTTAGCGTTCCGAAAAAAGGGCGGCAATACTCACACACACACACACATGTATATTATTATAAACCAGGAAACCTAGTGGTGCCAATCGAAATAACAAGGCGCGTAAACAGGTGATATAAATTAAAGTAAATAGTATTGTTTGCACAATGGTGATAGGAATTTGGTATAGGGACAGGACAATAAAGATTCGAGAACCAACCAGGAAGAACACGACATACCTGGATTTTCTCCGCTGTAGTCACAGTTCTCCTGAACTTCAGGATCAAGTTCGCCAATACACACGAAGCGCTCAGAACATAATAGTAGTATAGGCACGTGCCGCGAGAAAACTGAAACACACAAATAGCTACAGTAATTGTACCAAACAGAGCAGTGGGATGTTCACTTGTTGAGAGTTCAAAGTCATAGAGAATACACACTGAAAAGTTGCGCTTTGAAGTGTAGGGTATGGTGTGGGGGGGAGAGCAGATATGTACAGTAAACATAGTGAAGCATGTATACATGCGCACGGTGATCCGTGGGTCTGTCATAAATATCGAACAAGTATTATATTATAAGCAATATTCATATTGTTACGATTTCTTACAATTCTAGAATCTAGTTAGATAGTCATCAGACTAAGAAGCTGAAAAACAGGTTTTTATAAAAAAAAAATCTTCATTTTACACAGCCTTCGTTAGACCGCGCAAAAAATATTCAATCGCACTCTGTTTTTTTACATTTCGCTGAAGAAAATATATTATGAAAGAAATTCCAAAGTTCCCCCTGCTGTTTTGACGAAGTCATGCAAGAAAAATCAAGATATAAACCCGAAAAACAAGGGACGGGATGATATGAAATAATGTTATAATCGAGAAAATTGCAATGAAATTTGCATTGTGATCACATTACGATGTTTCCAATAGATAAAATCAAAAGTTAGACTCGACACAAAGTCGTGCACGCATCGCCGCTCAGAGCGAAATAGAGCGTTTTAGTGTGATGTTTTATCGTTTATTATCAATATTTTGTTTTATTAAAAATTGTGTAATGGATGACAAAGCTTTGAATGTGCATCTTGTTTTTATTTCTTATTTCGCGAAAATATGATTAAACGCGGGTCTCCATCGGAATACTCTTTGAAATAGTGATGAACTTAACGGTTATTGTGAATGTTGTGTTCGATTGTAACGATGATAAGTAACTGATTATTTGTAATTCGGCGAGCAATCACTGATATACTGGAAACTAAACCTCCAACAGTAAAATATCAGTTACTAAGGATCGTTATAAAAAAAATATTAAACGCATAATTACAGTCACAACATCGTTTAGCTCATCACTACTTTGAAACACAGACCACATAGTATGTAGATATGAACCATCATAAATTATTTGTCCCAATATTTTCTTTTTAATGTCACCCATGTGATCGCTTTGATATAACTTATGCAATCAAATAGCTCCGCGTCTTTTTTTTGAAATATGACTGGATTGGAACGAAAATTTAAACGCTGACAATATAATATATATTAATTGAAAAAATACATCTTGTTTACACAAAGATTTAATTAACGAAGAGTAAATACTTTTACTGTTGCATAAATGTGTCATAAACTATCGGATTTATGTTTTCACTAAGGATGTGTGTGTAGTGCCCCTCGTTCCGCAACTAATGTTGCAAACCCCTCTCCTATACGTACGCATTATTTCATGTCTATTAATTTACTGGTTTGTGCTTTGAAAGGTTATACATTATTATATAATAGCTTTTAGCTACTACACTAAAATAATGTGCGTATTAAATCCAAAAGTGATCCAGATTTATCAAGAAATAGTAACCAAAATCAAAATCACGTTTTACTATTTAATTGTATTATATACACGTATAATATTGTGAGTGTATGTTATAAAGTATATGTTATAATGTGATAGGTAAAGGTTTTCGGCTCCGAAGGATGAGTTAATGGGGATCATATATGTATTGCTTTGTTATTTCATAATTGCTTTTCTACGTTAAGCACAATAATTTGTTATTTTTAGTTAGTATATTGGGATGGTTTAGAAATTAATAGATATTGGTTTGCTCTAGTTCTCTGTATTGTTTGCAAGTTTGAGAATTGAATATACAATTTTTTTCATTTTCATTATTTTACTTATTTCTGCATACAAATGGCTATTAAAAAATAACTACAATTCTAAATATTTTTTGTAATACAAATTAAATAAATCAATCAGAAAGATAAACAGAAAAAATGTAAAAAAAAATGATTACCGGTTGATTATGTATTTGAGGTTTACCACAATATAATATATTACATTATAATATGTACATTATATAACGCAATATAATATATTACAGAATATAAGTTCAAAAAAAGGTCCAGGTTCGAATTCTAGTAGCAACTAAATATTTTTTCAAAAGATAAAATTTTTCTGTTTATCTTTCTAGTTGATTAATTTAATTTGTATTAAAATACCACATAACTGTGTTATAAAAATGCAAATTCACAACAAAAATGTATTCTGCTTAAAAATATTAATTTGTTTTTAATTTATTTTAGTTCACAATTTTTTAAATAATATATTTAAATAATATATTAGTCTATAATATTTCACGTTTAAATATTTTTTTTTTGTTGTACTCGTAAAAAATGTGCGTCATAACTTGTTCGGTTTATTCTAAGTAGCCCAGCATATTCCTGCGGTGGAGAATCGTAAGCTTTTGTCTGGAAAATGCGTATTTATGGGTACTTATCTTCTTCCCTTCCATGGGGGTACAAGTTTGGGGCGAGTCCCACTGCACGCTGTCTGCAGAAATCTACCCCGCCAACGGCTTTTCGGCTGAGTACCGCAATAACGAAGAGTTGACGCAGTTTTTTGAAGGATGCGCGAGCAGGTAAGAACCTATCCACTTTACCTTATGCGGAAAAAAGCAAAGTTTAGCCACTTCAGAAGTTTTTCAATCACGGAAAGGTGCGCGTAAATCGAGAGAATATGTTCGAATCGACATAAAATAGGATACTCGATAATGTGTAAAATATTAAATTATTTTTAAATCAAATAATTTGAAAGAACATATGTGAAAATAAAACACTTGTTTTTGGATTATATTATAATTTAATCGAGACGCGTTTCGTCTTGTAAGAGCATTATCAATCTAATAATTTTACTCAACAACTTGTATTTATATTAATGTCAATCTATACTGAAGGACAGCTATACAATTATATTTACATGAGATGAAAATAGAACAATATTCATTGGGAGTTTGTATAAATTTTGTATGATTATAATTATTCTAAGTAACAATTCTGTTTCAACACAAATTATATTTTAATGTCATATTAATGGTAATATGCAGAAAAAGACAGTAAGGCAAGAAAGACGTTTTGAAATTCGAGAGTTTATATAATTGTTTGCATGATTCTAAGTAATAATTGCGTTTGACAGGGATGATATTTTTAAAATTAATGCAGCAGAATCGAATTGATGACGTTGTTCCACATTCTTGGTAGATCTATAACAAAAAAAAATCAACTGAATTAAATCCTTCAATTGCCAGTAATTTATAACAGTAAGAAATGAAAATTAAAAGTAAAAAATATTATAGGTTTGTGAAAATGCTTTTACTATCTATTCCACGCTTGATAATCTACAACTGTTAAACAAATTTAATCTGAAACCAAAGAATTCAATGAAATTGGTGTAGACAAGACAAACTTGACAGGAGATAAAGAGTAAAAATACCTTTTTATAAAATTGTAATTTAATTATTATACTCATATTTTAAATGACATGAGCTAGTTAAATGTACCTTACGTGTAACATGTCTTGCAATTAAAATATATAAACAGTTCAAGGTTACATTTCACGTACACTTATTGCTTACAATAATTATCGTATTTATGTTTAAAAAAAGTCGATAACCACAGACTACCAAATATATAGACACGAACTAACGGAAATTCCTTGTTTCAATATTTTCATTCTGGTATCATCCACGTGATCATTTTGGTACTACTTACTCAATCAAATAGCTCCGCGACTTTTTAAAATACATGACTTGATTGGAACGAAAATTTAAACATTGACAATATAGTATGCCTTAATGTAAAAAATACATCTTGTTTACACAAAGATTTAATTTACGAAGAGTAAATACTTCTACTGTTATATAACGGTATCGTAAACTATCGGATTTATGTTTCAACAAAGATTGTGTGTAGAATGTCCCTCGTCCCGCAACTAATGTTCCGAACCTCTATACTATATATACACTTTATTTCACGTCTATTCATTTACTGGTCTGTGTAAGCAACAATATTATTCAATAATTTTCGTACTGAGAACTGAGCACTCCAATCATGTGACTGACGAACTTCGACATTCTACTTATTATTTTGACTATCTAAATCTGATCGATGCTAAACGTGTAATTATGACTTTCTCTCTGGACAACCGTGGTTCTAACTCGTATTATGTTACATATGTAACATTTCAACACTATTTAATTGTATTTAGAATATATAATATAATTTTAAATACGCACTAAATACATTATGCTCTTTAACCGAATTCGTGAGTATTTAAAGGTTTATAAAGGAGTTCACATTCTTATTGCGAAGTTGTAATTATTAACTATAATTTAATAACATTTAAAGGTTTACTATCCTTGATTATGCCTCGTATTTTGTAGTCATCCCGGATCCTAAACTGTTTCTTTCACTGCAATACTTTTAACTTCCCAGATTATTAATTATAAGCGTGTTTGAAAACAATCAATTTTAACTATACTTGTATTTACGACTGTTGGTAATGATAAATTTAAAAAAATCATAAATTATCAGCAATCAAAAAGTCAATTTTGCAGCCGTTGCGTGCAAATGAAGTCCCAAGACCATTAAAAAATCACATGACAAATGAATACTTGCCCTTTTATTGAGCTTTAAAACCAAATGTCGCTCATCGCCTGCGATAAATATCAGATGTCATTTATATCAATGTTGGTTCATGGATTTATTTGGTCATATTTTGTTATTACGATTCCATGTTGGGGCAATTAAACGTTAAACAAAAATTCCATGTGGATTTCTTATCCGATTGTAAAAACTGTTCTTTATATAGCTATCAATGTAAATATTTAATTCTACATACGTCATTTTTTAAAAATTATACGTTTTTAAAAATAGATTATTTATTTTTGTTTATAATAACCACTTAATGAAAAAACTTAACAAAGTTAAATAACACAACACAACAAAAATATATTTTATTTTGTTTCCTGAATAAAAGTAGTCAAACATTATTAACTTTGGCAAGAAAAAAACGAATCAGATAATAGATTTTTTTATTAGCTCTAATTTTGGAAATACACAACTTGTTCTTCTAATACATATATCCTAAATTGGTACGCATTCTTTTTTCTTGTCCCCTGTAATCCTGATCTGGGACATTTCTAGTCAATGTCCAACAGTAGTCGGCAAGCATAGCAGAGTTCCACCGACCATGATACCTTCGTTCCATTGTTGAAATGTCTTGGTGGAACCATTCACTATGCTCATCACTCGCAGCAACAGGCTTTTCTGAGAAAAAATAAGTAGATGAGAGTGGAGAAAGTGTATTTTGATACATATGATTATAAGATTGTTTACAAGCTCAACATAATTTTCAGCTCTTCGGTTAACCAAGAAGCCAGCCACGCACAACACTTTTAAAGGCTCGATATTTTTAAGGTTTCGAATTAAATCACTTAGTTCACCTTGGGTTTGTGTGACTCACCTAGTAACTGAGGTGCGAAATCAGGATCCTATGATTACGATTTCTCAAGGTATGTATCTCATATTTCCTCCGTACTGTCATCATCTTCATCTGAGTTTAGACTGTACTTCTCTAGAGTGGTACGTACAGATAAATCGTCCCGACGTGGAACTAGTCGGATAGCTGATGGGATGTTGGGGAATTTTTTCCTCAACTTCTTATTGCTTGATATACTATGCTTAATAGGTGGTAAAATGCAAATAACAATTATCTACGTGATTTGTCAGCTCTTTCTTAATTTTCGGATCTAAATCATATTTATTGATCCATCCACAGAACGTGCACTGCAGTACGTCAGCAGTCTCGATCACCTAATCTCATACCAAAATAATGGTGGTTGGCTGACTTTACGAGTGGAATAATCGGGCGTTTCTGGGCGGCAAATGTCACATCACCTCACGCGTAATAGAAATTGTCAGATTTGTTAATACATATACGTGGCATCCTGGCTTTCATGTTAAGTATGACCACAAAACAAAACTCTAAACAATGAATGAAACAACACTCTAATACTCACTCCAAGTAAGCTGTAAACATACAATGAACAAAATAAGGTCTATAGTGACTACTCATTTCCGCTCTTAGGATTGCCAACCCTTATATTTCCTTTACGCAATACTTTACTTCGCCGCTCGGAACGCCACACACTTCATTTTATATACTTATTAAATGGGTTATATCTCAGAAATGAGAGCTAACTGAGCATTTTAAATATCATATTCGGTTTTAATGTACTATAATCAGTAATATATAAGTATTTTCAACACAGAAACATTTTTATTGTTGGCCAGGTAATCTATTAAAAAAATGAACATAATAAACTATAACGTTCAATATGCAAATATTAAAAATATATAAATTATTCTTTCCATTTTATATGAAACTTATAAAGAAATTTTTTTTCCTCTGAATATGTTTCATTATTAAAATGTTGGCATAACAATTGAAATAATCTATTAACCTTTTTGTACGATACAGAAACGTATTGGCTGGTGATAACATCAAAACAATATTTTTTGTCATTCTTCTGTCAACTCTACGATATGTATTAGGAGAAATTTTCAATAAAAATCTATTTGATAAAATATTGCAAAAATGTAATGTTAAAATATTTTTTTTTTGCTTAATAAAGTATTGAAAAATTGAATCAAAAATTTTTTTTTATATTATTGCGCTGATAATTTTTTTAATATACATATGTTTAATAAAATGAAGAAATTTTAATATTTTAATTATTAATATTATAGTTTTACTTATTAATGAAAGAGAAAGCTTCACCTAAGTGTTTTTAACTTTTTGTTTCTAGCACGTTAATCACATTTAAAAGTATTTTAACTTAATACTGATATATGGAAGTGAGGCCTGGAGCTGGCAGAAGAGGAACAAAAATAGACTGAATGCAGTGGAAATGAGATCACTTAGGCAAATTTATTTAAGACTGTTGTTAGTATAATGAGTAAGATTAATAGAGGATCACTTAAGTGGTTTATAATGAGAAAAGAATGGTAAGATAGATATATGATGCAAATGTTGATGGCACCAAAAAATAAAGGACGTCCGCGGAAGACTTGGCACGACCAGGTAAACCAGATACTGGATTATGGTTCTGTTAGAAGCCTCAAGAATCGGCGAGCTTGTATGAGCAGATGTATGAATGTGGATGAGGCGAGAAATGTGTGTCAGGGCAGAGGAGTGTGGTGCTCTATCTTCTTTGCCTACCCCTGCGGGGAAACAACGTGATGGTAAGATAGTTAGAATAAATAAATTTAACAAAAATGTAATATTTTTAAAATTAAATTTGTTAAAGTTTAAAAAGTACTGGATACTACAAACATAATTGATCTTAGTAAAGAAGGGTGCGTCGACGCCGAAAGCGAGGGTTCGGGGCTCTTATCCTGGCGGCGAACGTTTCCGTAGGGGTTGTTTTTTTCTGCCCTATACTGAGCCACCGTCTCTGTAAAAAGTAGATTGTTGTTGATAAATTGTACTATTAAGGAAAAATAAGAAAAAGAAAAGACTTAAATACAACACATTTTTCTTCTTCATAAATTTATTCTATATTTATGTATTCTATTGCGAATTAAAACAAAAAATTCAATTCATACAATAAAAATACCTCTCAAAGAATTGATTGTCGACAAATGATACTCGAAAGAACGTGATGAAAGATGTTAGATAGATTTTTAAAGGTATTCAAAAAAATATCTCAATACGCATACATTTTTTAATACTTATTTTAACATCATAATCTTTGTTAGTAGGATTATTATTATTTTTTTGTTACAATAAAATATAAATTGTATCGACTACGAAGAATTTAAAAAATGATATCTATTAATTTGAGATTATTTTACATATCCATAGAATGATCAAATATTTACGTTAAATATTGGAATACATTGAAAATGTACCATATCATCAACGCCAGATTATTTTGAAAATAGGTGCCAAGATCCAAAATCGAAAACAATGACACAATCACAGTTTTTCACGTGATATCACGTTCAGAATTTGCTAATCATTTGATAGAAAATGGTCATGGTTTTGATAAAAAATTGGGATTGTCAATTTTGCGTATAAACAGTGTTGGTCACAAATTAAATAATTTGGAATCGTTGGAGGTAAATAAAGCGTGTAAAACTAATCAAAAAATTATAAACAACCAACTAAATTTAACTGCGAGTTCCATTCTAAAATTTTTTCCTAAAAATTATTCGACTAAATTTGTATTAAGTAACAATTTGAGTTAGGTACTAAATTTTTTTTTAAAAATAATTGTTGATATTTTAAAAATAGATTCTGGTAAAGAAACAATAATATTTGTTTTTAGTTAGTTATGACATTCTGAAGAAGAAAATGGTATTTTTCGAAACTGGTAGATATATTTAAACTCAATTTAGTGGTTAATAAAACAAAGATAATAAATAAAAAAATATGAATTTTAAACATAAAGTTAATATTGCTAATTTTAAAAGAATTAATTAATTATTATTATTGATATTGTACAAATATTTATTTGTTGATAGCTATGTTTACTTGAAAACATGTGCGAGAAATAAACGAAGTTAGTCATTAATTTAATATTTTTTTATTAACTGGTAAAACCATTTGCGTTAATATTTTTATGATTCACACTCTGATATCTGAAATATGTTGGATGTCATTGTATTCTGCGCGCTAAACATATCGGCTGATTATTCATAAATTACTAAACTCTATACCATCCAATATCTTGTCTCATCGAATCTCCAAGAGAAACCTCATCCGTGGATGCGAGCCATTAAGTTTTACAAAACCACTTGTGACAAGATTGATAATTGAGTTTTAGTAGTAAAAGAGCGGTCAACAAAATTGTTCAAGAGAGTAATTAAGTACTTACATTGAAGAATATTATTATGCTATATGGTACATATGCGTACACGTTCATTATAAAATATTATATCAACGAATTTGAATGCATTTGCTGCTGAAGTATTACCTAAAGAGGGAGCAAAAATAAACTAAATATCATAAAAACTTTACAAAATAAGAGCTGCACATGTGTTAAAAAGACATACAAGGGAAAAAGCTTCGTCACGTATCTTGTGTAGATTCTGAACTTGATAAAAACTTGCTCAGATTTTATATCATAAACATCAAGGACAAGGGTGTCTCGTGTAACCCTTAATATCCCAGTCAACGACACATCTTTGTCGAAGCCATGAAAAAATAAACCTTTTAATACTCCATTTGTTTGCGGTCATTTTGGCTCGGATTTTTTTGGTCGGCACTAAAATGGTTAAAGTATCCTCGGACCGTAAATCTGTGAGTAATGCTGATAAATAGAAAGAGAGAGAAGATAAGTGAGAGTATAAAGAGAGGAGCCGCGCACTTATCTTACCGAGTGGAATTTTATTCTCTCCATTAAATGCGGTCGGTTTGAGCCATGGGCCGAAAGCAAATACGCTCATCAAGCAGTAAAGTGCACGAAAGTGGATACGTGATTCCTAGGATAAACTTTAGGCTGGCCTAAGTAATGTTAATCGAAGACGGGTCTGGGGGGGGGAGGAACAACTATGGCCGATACGTGTGGAGAGAGGGATGATGGCGCCCGCAGCGCAGCAGGAGGGCAGGCTGCATGGCACGTCATAAATGAGATTTTATTGTAATTAAAAATACAGTATTATTTTTCCAGATACCATGGGCCGTACGCTGAATATTTTATCTTATCAATAATTAAGATATTTTTAAAAAATATCAAAAATATACGTTTATAATCCATAATATAGCGTGTCCAGCGGAAGAATTTTAAGATTAAATTGTAATTGCTCGTAAACCATCAGGGTGAGGTAAGTGGGAGGAGTATTGTTCGACGCGCGTGATTTGCTTATTTGCCAGTCGCAATGAGTCACGGAAGAGCACCGCGCGTTTGCGGAAACCAAATGACGACATTCTGTAAGAAATATAGGCAAATAGATTTATCCAGAGGGCAATAGCGAATAGATGCGGAAAGTGTTTGGGTCATACTCTCCAGCATTACAAAAAATATTTAGGAGCTAATAACTGAAATGGGGCAATTGTAGAAGCAAAACAGAGATCGATAGAGAAAGAAACAATAAGGAAGTGTAATTTAAAAAGAAAAATATTAATAAATAAACTTATTAGAAAACTATCATATTTTTTCACAATACCATACCTTGAACAAAACTTAAAAATCATTTCATATTAAAACTAGTTTTAAATCATGTTTTGGGTATGTTTTTTGGGGACGATTTACGACATAATTAAAAGCACAAAATTCTTCATATGTCATTATTATTGTTTGCAGTAAATACAACTTTAAACTAAAAGTATGTACATACATTTAATTATTTTTTAAATAATTAAATTTAAAAATACTTTAAAAGAAAAAGTACTTTTAAAAGAAACTATCCGTATAAAGAAGACAACCCTTCTTACTTAGAGTGACTTCCTTCTATAAGGCAGCTGACTCGTCGGAGATATTAAGGAGATGAAAACATCAGGCGTGAGAGGATGTAACAGGAGTTGAGAGCAGATAGTTTGAGAGGAAAATAACATGCCCATTAGGCCTGTTTGGAGAGAAAACACACCGGAGCTATTCGAGCGGCCGGCGGAAGGTCCGATGGAAGAAAACTCGAGAGGTGAGGTGGGTAGGTACCTACACATTACACTGACGCCCCAGAATGTCTTGAAATTGATATATAATATTTCTGAAAATTGATTTAAATTTAGAAAAATATTTATATGATGTATACGGAAGATTATATAGAAAAGTTGGAATGTGTAATATTATTTATATCTGCAATAAAATAGAATTGATACATGAGATTTACCTGATATGGAAAATGAAAATGATTTATTGTTTTTTCCGTACAGGTTTATAATTCATTAATTCATTCTGTTAATATTCTTGAAGTTACTTTGATACAATTTGGATTTCACTACTTTTGCTACATAATTCCATTTCAAATTCGTCCGTATTATATAATATAACTGTACATCTAAAAATCGTTCTACAAAGAATTATGTTTAAAGAATGTTTAGAAAACATATTATATTGAAATAAAAAATCATTACTGCAAGTATATTGAAATTCTTTATGATGCCACTAATATCACCAATCGATATTATCTATAAAAAATGATAATTATCACATGATTTTCATAAAACAGATGATTATTTCAGAAATGATTTTGAGAGTTATAAAACCCTTTTCACGTCACATTATAACCACCCTTGCTAGTCTGCTGTCAATCAAAGTATTATAGAAGATTTGAAGTGGTACAAAAACAGGAAAGAAGCGCCCCCTTCTCCAAATGGTATAAACATAGTTACAGTAGAGTTGAGTAAATGGTAAATGGATAAGAAACGTGTAACGCGGCCGTATTTAACCATGCTTTATCTACACCCCCACCCTTAAGGACGCACCGGCAAGCATTACCGAGACTTTTATTGATCAAACAATACACGTAAGGCGCGGCCCCACGGAATTTGTTTTGGCTCACATATTAAAGTATTGCTTCCCTTCGTGTTCTTTTACAACAGTGATAAGAAGAATGGGCCGAATTTCGAGAGATAGATCTTTGTATTGCTTCGTTTACAAGGGTTTAGATGGTTGCGTTTTAAAAAACTGCATTAAGCGGTTTTAAAGAAAAAATAAAGTACCCACTTACACATAAGGAGATGATACTAGTCGAATATAATGTATCGTTTTAAAGCATATAAGTAATTAGGCATTCTGGCGTAATTTTACTTAAGTGGTTTCTAATAAATTGTATGCTTCTTTCTATAAACATATATTGAAACAATATTACAAATAATAAGAGATTTCATAATCAATACAAAACAAATGAGATAAATCACTTAAAAAGGAGAATAGACAATTTATTAATATGTAATCTTATAGATTAAAGTACAATTTTGATCTATATAATTATTTAACTTATTTAGTGAGATATCTATTTTATCCTGTTGTGTAATGAAATCATATTGCTCTCATAGTTGAATTTTAAAATTCATCTAAAATCTAAATCTCTCTTTTTCTATATGTCGAAACGTATCTCCACCTGCGCTATACCCATCTCTCTCTACCTCTCATGCGATCTCACTCCCACTCATGAAATCGTCGATCTTCGGACACGTTCGATAACTTCCCCATTTGCTTTCTCACTCGAACTCTCAGGTGTGTCTCTTACCTCGCGGGCCACGATCGGCGGGAGCTCACTGAGGGTCGCGAAATCTACGGAATGAAGTGTAGCTAGAGGCTGACATAGAGCCGTCCATTCATTCATCCACTAGCAGGCTTCATGTGAACCGTTATTTTCAGGACTTCAAATCCGTATTCACGTAAGGGCTGTGTCAGGGTTTTATATTTTTTAACCGCCTTCGATGCAGCATCATTTGCAACAAGACGCGCTACCTCCCATCAACCGGTAGAGTGTAGCGGCCTTCCAGAGAAATACACCATATTAGCTGCACACTCTCGACCTGAGAACTCCCCATCTAGATTACCACTGCATCAGGTAAACTCTATCTTTGTTAATGTGATAACCATGAACTACAAGATAGCTTTCTAAAGCCAAAATCTACGCTCCACCGGCAACGTAATTTCCACCTCAGTGAACCCACGATGCCTCACATCGCACGAATATAAAATGATGATATAACCTAACCTAACCTACGATCTACTATGTGTTCTTTGTGCCATACCTTGAAGGATTTCTTGTGATTTAATTTCTTAAAACTTGCATTTGCAAAACAAATATTATTTAACAACCAGTTCATTTTTATTCTGTCCAATTCATGCAGCATTTGTCGCTGTGCACCTTGAAGGGATTTCTTGTAATTTAATTTCTTAAGACTGGCATGCACGGCTAATATTATTTAACAAATAGTTAATTTATATGTGAAAGTATTTTTGTATTGGTGACTTCATACTCTATCTATGTATGCAATCTAATATACCTATTGTTTTTGTCTCAGCATAACTAAATATTCTTATAATCACTAATTAATTATAAACTCCTTGTTAGACAGTATCACTCTTGTCCAAGCGATCGCCGGCTTCCACTATCTCGCATTCGGGCGCCTGTCCCATCGTTTAATGTTTAATTATATTAATTTGCGGTTGCCCTCTGACGCTGCCGGTACCTTATATCGCCGTGAGTCCCCTGCAGCTAACGCGTTTCCAAAGATGATACATCGTCCGAGAATCTTAGATTATAATAATAGCTCTGCTTCGTATTTGTATCAATTTTGATAACGCATCGTTCATACAATGGTCGCAATTCTTCATTGTCTTCGGCGTGTGTTTCATTTCACAAATCCTGTTCAGTACACGCTCAATGCATTTTTATTCTCCACAATGAATATAAACTTGCGAAGCTGCGCTCCTTGCAAATAATTATCACATTTTATAAATCTGTGAAAGATAGTTAAAATTTTTTATTCATTTTTAGAATATTGTTCCCCTTTTAAAATAACCTGCTTCAAATGCTTCTTGGTAGTTATGATACTGATTAGGAAGCCGAGTCAAAATTTACTGCCTTTTTATCAAGACCATGGGTACGGTAAGTTTTAGAGAAGTATTTTAATAATCTTTGTAATTAGATTCAACGTTCCCCTCTTAAGTTAATGATATTTTAATGACTGAAATATTTTATTTATCTCGTATGTACTTTTATCTTTACATCACAAAATAGAATTACAAATTTAACATCATTTTTGATTGATGATGATTTTAACGACTTCTAACAAGGAAGCAACGAGAAGAATACTTGCATCATTAATAAACATATTCAACTCGAGAACACTTGAGATAGTCATTCATTACGAGGAAAATCGTGAGCAATATATATCAGATTTGAAAAATTTCGGCCGTCTAGATATTGTTTGATGCTTTATTTTCTCGATCAAAAGCAAATAACATTAAGAGGACACCAATTTAATAATTAATCCAATTGAAAAGATTTTCGGAGATGCGATTTACCAACTTTATTCTGAAATATGTTAATACATGTAACAATTAATTTTCATAAATAATACAATATTCAATTTGTGAATAAACATACGCTAATTGTTTTAACAATTTATTTAAAAAACTTTTGTAATACATAGTACACATAGAAACGTATTTTACATAGAAATGCTCCGATGACGATACCCCTTTGCCCCCTTCTTTTATTGTGACCACTAAGTGGCTAACAGGCAACAGTTACCTGTAAGTTATGTCTTAAATAAAGTGAAATTCTATTCAGTGAGCTTTTCAAAGCTTTGAAGCGGCCGATAAAAAACTAGACATCCGGTGTATTTCAATAAATGTCCATCGGTCATTCGTACGTATTATAACGGAAGACCAAATTGATTGATCATGACATTACATTAGTTATATAAAAGGTTTTATATTTTTGTATTATTTCTATATACAATTATTTGATTAACATACTCTTAATTAGTTATCAAAACGCTGTGTGAAAAAGAATATATTTATTCGTGTAAAATGTACAAAAATGGAAATAATTTACCATAACAACCCCTCATACAGAAAAACGATTATTTTTTGTGGCTTTGCTTTATTTTTTAGTTGTGAAACTTAGATAAACCAGGTATTACATAATATGAGTTACTGAAAAGAATCAATCTCGCATACAATATAAGCCTAGGTATTATCACAAACATTTTATTTCAGGCGAGATACATCTGAAGCGGAGAACGTATAAGTTTTTTGCAATTCGAGTTGATCTTTCAAAGGGCAGCCGGGCGAAGGAAGCGAGGGTCGGACAGAGACTTAGCCCCGGGAGGCAGCGGGAGCCGCCGGGATTACACCCCTAAGCCGCCGGAATAATTCCCGCTAAACGTCGGGAAGGATGGCATTCGGGAGAGACGTGATAAACTGATGGATCGGTATTAGGGATGGGACGGATAACGAATAACACTATGATTGCTGCAGGAGAAGCGTTGGGGTAGCAGCTCGCAGCTTTTGATACCGATTTGTTAAATCAAACGAATATGCTTCGGATCTACAAAGGATTTCAATGGGCGTTTTTAAGAAGACTCGTGATATTTACGTGACAAAACTGTTCAACCGAGATCGTGAAATGAATGGAAAATTCTCTCGCAGTGTTAAAGGAATAGAAAATGTAGTTATTTTTCACAGTTCACCTACCCGAGAATCTCGCAGCCTGCCTATCAATATTATTTAAATCCTGTGTCAATAATTAAACAACGAAATATCGTCTTTATAATGAGCGAAAATGAATTTTTTAGATGATAGCGTTTTTCGCGGTGAAAATAGTAGGAATGGTAAACCGTTACGTGACTGCGATTGTGTCAATGTTTGGTAACTGAGATTTAATGATGATTGGTAACTAAGATTTGACTGTTGAAGGTTTACTTTTTAGTGTACCAGTCATTGCCTGAAGAATTACGTTAATCAATTTACAATCGAACACAATCACAGTCACAATAACGGTTTAAATAACGATTTTACCATCACTAGAAAATAAGATATGGTTTACAGATAAGTTTGCGTTCGATTCAATCAGTCATGTAGACTGATTGCTGAAGTCTCATGTTTTGTCGATCAAATTTCTGTCAAATGTGATTGGGTCAGTTTTCCGAAAAACGTGAAATATTTATCTTTTCTTATCCACTAAGTAACTTAAGCATATGTGGCCAAAAATATTTCCAAGAGTTTCAATTGGATCACCATCCCTTTCCGTTTACCGTTTCCGCTCAAGTAAATTTCATTTCTCGTAGCTTTGCCATATCTTCAGAGACCTTTACTTACGGAGATCCAGATGGATTGAAGACAAACAGCTTTCAATTAGGGTTTAAAAAGTTAAAGAAAATAACGGTTTCGTGTCTTCTTTTACATACAACCGGAAGTCCATGATCGCAGTCATAAAGAGCGCCACAATGTACATTATATACAGCTTCTAAATGGTTTGAATTGTGCTTGATAAGGTTACAGTTTATTATACATACTATTAACGAGTCTCATTTTTAAAGGTTGAATTTATTCTCGTAATTCCATTTTCGTAAAAAAATCACGTCAAATTTAAACTGTTCCGTGATTACCTTATTATATTATATGTTATAAGTATAAAATACCTCAACCGTACAATCTAAGAAAAAATTTAAAACGACGTGCTTGTAGTCCAGTGGTTACTCGGTGGGGGTTCGAGCTTCACTTCAATAGTTCATCGAGTAAGTTCTTTTAGGATAGTTTGAAATTAGCAAGAATATTGATATGACACGTATTCTGTGGACGCATCGAAAAAAAAACCGCAATTGAGTATCAAAAATGATATTTTTATTTTTCATATACACTAAACGCCCTAAAAATTATAATTTTTCGGTAAACGTTATATCCCTGAATTCTTTAAATGTACTCGTTGTTCGTTGAATAATTAAAAATTGATAAATTGTTTTTTATTTATTATCTTTGTTTTATTAACCACTTAATCGAGTTTAAAAACATCTATCGGTTTCGGAAAATACAATTTTCTTCTTCAGGATGTCATTACTAACTAAAAACATATATTAATGTTTCTTTACCAGAATCTATTTTTAAAAAAACAACAATTATTTAAAAAAATAAATTTAGTACCTAACTCAAATAGTTACTTAATACAAATTTAGTAGAATAATTTTTAGGAAAAAATTTTAGATTGGGACTCGTAGTTAAATTTAGTTGGTTGTTTATAATTTTTTGATTAGTTTTACACGCTTTATTTATCTCCAACGATTCCAAATTATTTAATTTGTGACTAACACCGTTTATATGCAAAATTGACAATCCCAATTTTTCATCAAAACCATGACCATTTTCTATCAAATGATTAGCAAATTCTGAAAACCCACTATTAACCACAAAGTTAATATTACTAATTTTAAAAGGATTAATTATTTATTGTGAAATTAAAACAATAAATTGTTCAGATGGTACCATTTGTTCTCTTCTCCTCGGCAATGAATGGTTGTGGAAATATGATGTGTAAGAAGTAGGGGAACCCTAACAATGATGGATGTCCATATAAAATACACTGTCATCAATATCAATCAATATGAAATGATTTTTTAAGCCACAACTCATTCATTACATTTCACGTTATTTACTCTTTAACCCTTCCCAAACCATGCAGTAACACAAGTCTACCATCATGATTAAACCTGTAATATTTCGATAAATACATGCAACATAAAATTCATATTATAGATAATCCTAAAGAAAATATTAGCGCTCAGGAATGACTAGTGAAAAACCAATTATGAAAAGGGACTAGTACAAAAATAATTATTTTTCCATTCAATCCGTTGTAAAATTAATACGTTGGTAAAAATAAAATTTGTGATATGAAAAACAGAGATTACAAACTATTTTCACAGTGAAAAGAACAACAAACATACAAATATAATTTTCTCTTTCTCACTAATTAAATGAAGAGAGATAAGAAAGAAGGACACATTGTATCGGACTTAATGAATGCTCTAAATTATGTTATTAATAATTTTTTCAATGCTGAATGCTCAATATTCGTGCCATTTAAGCTAATAAAAATATTTTTTATAACTGTTACTTACGGTAACACGAGTTGACAGCATGGCTGCGTTCGTGTATATTTTATCATGGTGTGGTAAAGGTTAACAACGCTAATAACTCGCTAAAGTTCTCGGGCAACAGTGCAGGGGTCATTGGAAACCATAGTGAGAATATTGATATATTATAATATTCTGCGCTGATTGCTTTTGACGTCGAGAAATAATAATTGTCTTGATACCAACAAGATTGGGTAACGATTGTTTTCATCAAATGCTCGGGCATACAATTCTTGGATAAGTCTAAAAATATAATTTCAAACAATTTTTTCATTTCACAGTTAATGGAAAAAAACATGTCACGTTTTAGTATATGTAAAGGGTGTCCAGTAGAAAATTTTCAAGTTTAATATTAAATGAAATAAAAAACTACAATGTTATTCTCAAATTTTACATATACAAAATGGAGTTTAATGATGCGGAATTTACGTTTTATAAACAATATCGTCTAAATGCCGTCCATTTCTCTCAAGACACTCTTGCAATCGGACTCTTAAATGTGCGAACACGCGAGAGCAAAGCGTTGGTTCGATGGCAGCAACTTTACGGCAGATATTTTCTTGTAAGGCCTGAATTGTTCTAGGATTTTTACTGAAAACTCTCGACTTAAGGTATCCTCACAAAAAAAAGTCGCACGGTGTAAGGTCCGGTGACCGAGGTGCTCAGGGTATGTTTCCATACTTGCTGATTAATTTATTGGGAAAAATTCTCCTCAGTTTCCCCATTAAAACTCTAGCTGTGTGTGGAGTGGCCTCGTCTTGCTGAAATTGTGTTCTATTGTTGAACCTGGAAAACAGATGCAGTTGCAGTACCAAAAACTGGTCGATCATTCGGCAATATACGTCAGCAGTGACTGTCTCTCGCTGGCTAAAACAATAAGGGCCAATTATCGAAACCACACTGTCGTCTTTGGACAATACAAACGTTTTAGATGGCGTTCCTTGGATTGTCAGGGCACCAATATCTTATGTTTTGTTTATTAACATAGCCATCGATATAAAAATGTCCTTTATCAGTAAACAACATGTTCCAATTCGTGCTATTCCAAAAAGTTTCAGTATCGTTTTCACTAATAGTCATTTTTGTTGAAAAATTACACTATTTTCAGTTTGTATGGGTGAAACTAGTTTCTTTTTCAAAATAACATGTATTGTTGATTTTTTTATTCCAGTAAAGGCTGCAATCTTCCTTATCGATTTACGCGGATTGCGCATAATTTCACGTTGAACTTGAGCCACATGTTCTGGCGAGACTGCTGACATTGATGGTCTCGGAGGAGTTTGGTTAACCATTGTCCCTTCTTGTTTGAACTTTTGAACACAGCAACAGATAAGTTACAGATAACTCGGCCCATCACTTACTCGTCGAATATTAAAGTGAGTACAAAAAGCGCGACGCGCAGGAACCGATGAATCACCGCACTTTAAATATTGCTCAATCGCAAACGCGCGGTGCGCTGCCGACCAGTGACTCATTGCGACTGGTAAATAAGAAAATCACGCGCGTCGAACAATACCCCCCCCCACTTACTTTATCCTGATGGTTTACGAGCAATTACAATTTAATCTTGAAATTCTTCCGCTGGACACCCTATATATATAGCATATTAAAATAAATAGGATGTGGTGTCTGTCTTCATTAATCTGAACGATGTGATGGTAAAAGCGTACATCACTCAAAATTTAGAGCAGTTAAATAGTTTGAGCTGTTGACATATAAATTAATTCGGCACTTAGGTTGTACAATTTTCATTATTTGAGTGTCTACCAGCGCTCTGTTGCTGTCATTGTCACAAAAGAATAAAAATTATAATGGATGTAAAATTATAAATATGGCTTAGTTTTTCACAAGCAATAAATGAAATAAATAAAGTGAGGTTTTAAGAGTAAGTAATTTATAGCAAAATAAGAATTTAGAAAAAAATCATGACAATAAACCAAGCTACACTGTATTTTTTGAATAAAATAACTTATTAGTTTTCCAAAATACGGGGCAGGCACAGACTAGTAAATGAATAGGCATGAAATAAAGACATATAGGAGAGGGGTTTGGAATATAAGTTGCGGGACGAGGGCCATTCTACACACATTCTTGGTGGAAACATAAATCTGATATTTTATGACACATTTATGCAACAGTAAAAGTATTTACTCTTTGAAAATTAAATTTTTGTGCAAACAAGACGTATTTTTTTACAATAATGCATATTATATTGACAGTATTTAAATTCTCTTTACAATCGAATCATATATTTAAAAAAAGTCGCGGAGCTATTTGATTGCGTAAGTGGTACCAAAGTCATCACGTAGGTGATAACAAAATTTAAATATTGGAACAAGGAATTTGCGTTAGTTCATGTCCATATATTTGGTAGTCTGTGGGTAAGACTACCGTAGAACCAAATTTGTAAGTATTACACTTTCGTCTTTCTTAAGATTTCATATATATTGTATATCTATTGCACATCCACTCACTGTTGGGTAATTTTTTAAAAGGAAATGTCGAAAAATAAAAGATTATTTTTCTAAAAAAATATGTTTCTTTCATGATTTTGCGCGCCGCCTCGGCGAACTGATTTTTACTAAAAGCTTTTACTTGGACCCGCTTGAGGAAACTCGATATATTTCTTGTGAAACCTAATCCCCGCGTAAACACACTTTGGGTTCTTATTTAAAAATCAATGTTTCCCCTCCTTCCCCCCAGTGACGATGCATCATATTATGTTGTCACGGAGAAGTGCAGTCCTGGTTCGGCAGGTTGCGCCGTCACGCGCTCGTATTGTTATGGCTCCCATCCATCATGGCCGACCATCGGGAATACGAGCTGATGGGAGTAACGCAGAACGTATCGATTTACAAACCTTCTTCCCTTTTGGTATAATATTTGTGTTCAAAATCTGAGTGTTTAATGCTTGATTACTATTGCTTAGGTGGTTCATTCGCAAGTATTCTCTTGCGATGCTCTCTGCATTTATTTTTGTCATAATATTTTAGTAAAGATATAAATGAACGTAGCGACAAAATGTTAATATGAAATATATATATATAAATATTTATATTAAATATTTACATATTTTTAGTTAGATAAATTTAGAATTTTAGAAATAAGAAAAAGTGTTAATAACAAACTTAATATTATAAATAATCAAATCCTCTTTTCAAATAGTCACCTTTTAAATTTGTTTTCATATTAGTTCTTACTTATTCACCATTTTATAGTTTTGTTTTTATCTATGCTTGTATTTTTTAATCTCAGTACACATTGTTTCCTGAAGAAGATCCTATAGGTATCGAAACATGTAGAATAATTAATGAATAGTGGTTTAAACAAAGTATTTTGTATAATTGTTAATATAAAATGAGGTCACAAAGTAATTTTGCTAATATTAAAGAAATGAAATATAAAGCATTAGAAAACAGTAGCAAGTTCTTTCTTCATCTGATATTTTAGAAAACTAAGTATGTCGGAACATCGAAATGCGGAAAATAAATACATATTGAAATAATACGTAACTTTTGTGACTGCAAATGCAATCTTGCTTGTCGCGAGCGCAATAAGTTGTGCGAGCCTGTGATCTGTGCGTGCTAAAGATACGACGCTGCGACCGACGTCGTCTCTTTTGCACGCACGGGTATATATTTTTTCATATGAATTTGAAATAATTCACAATATTACAGTAATCGTGTAATCATTTTTTAAACGAAAATAGTCATTCTGTAGAACGTTTCACGATGTATTTTGGATTATCCATTTTTGTTTCAAATCCATTTGACCTCTGACCATTTGCATTTACTATATTGTGGCTAAAGTAGTGTAATATTAATAATCGGTACAGCGTTTTCAAATGTATAATATATTTTTATTTTCATATTTGATTTTATTAAAATTAAAGAAATACGTCAACAGGCTTGTGTGGTGTTTTTATTTTAGATGTTTAATTTTTAGCATTAATATTTCAGAATAACGTAATGTTTTCGTTTAAATTTAATTAACAGACTGTGTAACAACACAAAGATGGCTTGAGTTCTTTAAAGGTTTTCTTATTTTAATTTTTTATAAATTATTTAATTTTCTGTTTTTCCGTAGATTTTCGAATATTGAAGACTTATATGTGATCCTATTTTGTTTCTATATCTATAACCATTGTTTATAGATATTTGTGAAGTCTCCAGAACAGGCAAAGAGTTTCGAGGTAAATCTTCTATTTGAGATTGTAAAATTTACATTACAAAAATGTTGGAAGAAATTTTAAAGATTAATAATATTTTATCTTCAGGAGTGAACTGAGTGCTCTAACTGCCTAACATTAATAATTCAAATGTTTTTTCGTAATATTTTCTCAATTTTGACTATTTTAACTAACTATTTAATGAAAGCACTAATAAGTAAAGTATTCAACAAAAGTATATACTATTGGGAATGATTTATTTGCTTATGGAAAATGTGATAAAGTAAAGTTTTGACTTCATTATTAAAAATATCACAACTTGTCCTGTTTAGTTGGCATCTATGACAATGCTCTCACATATTTTTCTAACCATTGATTCACAAGTAACTGAATCTGGTATTCAAAGAAATTGTCAAGCCGTTCTTTACAAATTAGTATTTAACTACTGCTAATTACCAATATATCACACCTACTAAATTATATTTAAATGCTCTTTTCTTTTAAATTTTAAATTATCATCCAACATGTTTATTTAAAAAAAAAACTATTTTGTTAAGAACACATTTTATTGTGAAGTTGTAATTATTCAGAACATAGGTATTAATTAGAAAGATATACAAATAAAATCAATTTTATCGAAAAATATTGTTGTTGGGCTACCGGGATTTGAACCTGGATCTCTTTCCAAACCGGGGAAGGTGCATTATACAACTATGCTACAGCGACGGTACTTTTGAGGACAAATATGATACACTTTTTCAAATTGATACATCTATTGTTCCATTATTTGAAAACCGCTTACTTTGTTTTTACGGAATCTCAAATAACTTTGAGTAAATTGATAGCAGACGCCAGAATTAACAATTCATTATTATTAAATTTTGGATACTTATATATTATTATATAATATTATATTATATAAAACAAAGTAGATGGCTTTCAAATATTGGAACGATAGATGTATTAATTTGAAAAGTGTAACATATGCGTTCAAAAATTTGTCGTCAAAAGTACTGTCGCTGTAGCATAGTTGGATAATGCACTTTCCCCGGTTTGGACAGAGATCCAGATTCGAATCCCGGTAGCGCAAAAACAATATTTTTCAATAAAATTGATTTTATATGTATATCTTTCTAATTAATACATTTAATTTGCATTTAAAACTATTTTGGTTTAATGTCATGAAAATGTTTTCTTATTATATTTGTATTTACATAAATATATACATGATTTCATTTAAATTGAAAAAGAAGGCTGTTAATTAATATAATATTTGATTTATTAACTCAAATCAATGACCCAATAGATTCTTTGTCTGTTTTGGTTCTAATGGAGAAACCACCATTAAATATAATATCTATGTTTTAACAAATAAATATAATTTATACGTCTATGTGTTGTGAGGGAAGAAGAACATTCTCCAGATGATGGACTGAGAAGTAAAAAAGCTACAGGCACATCTCTGGTGTCAGGTCAAATCTGTGTGATGTCAATAAGTGAAAGAGTGTATTCAAAAGGCCAGAGCTGTTTTTATTTAGGAGAAAATTATTATATATTATGTTGGCAGTAGGAAAAATAACCACAATCATTTTCATTGACTTATATTACAAATTTTTTGTTGCCATAAACAAAACACAAATATCTTCTTTAAAGTAAGCAGTAGATATATTGTATTTTTGATGAGAAAATACCCACTTTGTGTACAAGTTAGTTCTATAGCAGTTCAAGAAGTCACGAAATAACGCATTTTTACAGAAAATATAAAAAATAATTTTAAAAAACTAAGAAGATTATATATATATATATTATAAGAAACAGAAAACTTTAAATCAAATATCAGTTATAAAATAATTTAGTTACTTTTTCATTATTAATTACATTTTTTTTGCCAAAGTACAAACGAAATAAATAATCAGTAATTTGATACGAAAATGCTCACAAAAAATATGTAGTAGTCGCTGTATGTTCAGTATGTCTGTAATCGCTAAAACTACATTGAAAGCCAAAGGTGACGAGCGTTTGTAATAATTGTTTGGGGATATGGTGCATACTACCCCTAATGATATACTCACCCTCATTTTCATTATTTGAAAAAGCAAAGTAGTGAATAGTTTCATTCCCATAGGCAAATATGCGATTAATTTTGATACCATTTATAATACGAATTATCGTTATCTACCATAAAAAACTATTTAATGTGATCTTATCTCTTGGGTATTAAAACGTATTTGTCCGATTATCGTATAAAGCTACTCATGGGCATCATGTACCTATATGTTGTACGTAATTTATGATTATATTATTCTATACAATAATGAAGTATAATTAATTATGTCTCCGTTACTGAGAAATTTTAATAAAAATAATATCAACATATATGTACACATATATATGTATAAGGTAATTACGGGTAATAAGGCCTGGCTAAAGGAGGTTTGAAACAAATTGAAAAATACTGCAGATAATCAATAGTTTTTATTGTTTACTAGTCTTACATATACAAGAACACAATTTTAAGCCTTTTTTTAAAAAGGCTTAAAATTGTGTTCTTGTATATAAACATTCGAATTACATATAAATATTCGAATTACAAACTATATTTTGTACTTAAGATCAAAAATAAAATAATTATTGTAATTTCACAAATTTTTCAAAAACACGACAATTTGCCGAGCTCAACAACTATCATGGCACTCAAAGGTATCACGATCTTCTGCTGATAAACTAACGCAATCATCGTGATACCATTTGCCACATCTGGTGTATATGTCTCATATTGGCAATCCTATCCTCCTCATAACCATGACAATTCCATCTCGTTTACATATGTGAAGTATCAGCATCCTTTGCACATTGTTCTTTTTTATTATTCTGATAAAAAAGGTATTTTGTAACTGGCGTTTCTTTGTAATTTATTGATTTCTGAGTGTTCCTCTGGAAATCTTTTACCTCTATACAGTCACATACGTACTTAAAGTTCCCATTTGCATACCAGGTCTTCTTCTGATCATATCGCCCTTTTGGGAGGTATCCTGGTCGAAATCATTGAAAATAAAGTACAACCCATTTTCCATAAGCATGAATTCACTATATCTATATATATATATATAATCATTAATAAAATCTTAATAAAAACATAATACGTAGACCAATATACTATAATAAGTCTATAACAGATGTAGGAGCAGACGGGTAGACGGATAGACAGGCAAAAACTGGGAATTTGTAAGCATTCCTGGTTACTACGGAACTGTAAAAAATGAGGAGGGAAATAAGACCTATGGCTCATTTTCATAGGTCTTAATACCCGCAGGCCCAAAAATTAAAAAATGTCTTAAAAGATAAGAAATTTGACAGTAACATCTAAGAATTTAATTAGAATCATAAAATGCATGAATTACAGAAGAATTAATTTAGTGTACAAAATTACATACTTCACCGTGATATTATCAAAATTACTGACAATTACGCCCAATGTTTGTAAGTAGTGTTTGGGTGTGCGAGTATATTTTAAATATGATTTTTGTTTCTTAGACCTTTATTATTCGACAGGCCTTATTACCCGCGTATATATATATATTTATTTCAATGCGCCATCTATCACAATAAAAAATATAAACTGACCCATTTCACCGTGGGTAAAAACCAAGTAAAGCGCCATCTGCATAATAAAATTGTAACATTGTTAACATTAAGCGCTTTATAGAATATACATAAAGATGACAATTGTTTTATTATTAACAATTAAAAACAACACTATAATGTTAGGGAATCATTTCTGATATGCTTTTTCGTAATTCGCATACATTGTGTGAAACGATAAATATAGTGTCAAAATAAGAACTATTGTAGAAATTAACATTATTATTTTTGTAAATCTTTTAATTGTATCTATATTCACTTCACGTGCTGTAAAGCTTTGCACGAATATACCGGTCAACCTCTTAAATGCAATACACTGTTAACGGAAAGCGACTTAATGCCGGGATAATGCTGGGAAAGAGCTAACAGATTCCCGGTGGTGCGGCGTGAGAAATGAATCATCTCTCCCGGCTACAAACCGCTTTTATAGCCCGCGAGGGATTTGGTTCTATAAAGGGTGAGAGTCGACCGGAGCTAGGACGTAATTTGGTCACCGCCGGGAACTTTAGAAAACAACTAAACATGTACATTCGTCTGCACTTTCGGATAAATAGGTACTTATTTGAACGCTACGGAGCTGTAAATGCGGGCTATGTTTTGTGCTGAACAGTGATGAGAGGAGTTTAAATTCTTTTGTTTATTCTTTGCTATTCCTTTATTTATTTTTTAAAATATTCATTTCTATATTTGCCAAATTTTCTTAATAAATTAAATTAATACTTTATATGAATTGAAATGCCGCATTATTTTTTTATTTATCTTTCATTTAACAACAGTTATCATTTGTATATTTTTATTCTTTTAAATATAAATGTTCTTCTTACTATGTTATGGAGTGTATGTTAATGTGTTATTAGATTTCAAATACCAAATATCATAGTTATTTTATTTATGTTAATTGTTTATATATTTAAAATATTATATTATTTCATTTGTATGTTCTTGTAGTGGCTAATTACGGCAAATTGGCGAAGACTATAATAAAAAAAAAATAATTTTCTTTAGCGATATATGTGATTGAAAAAATCTTATATTTATAATTTTATTATATGTGTTTTAGGTACATACATTCATGGTCGAGTTTAAACTATATAAAATTTATTAAGGAGAACACATTTTTGCAGTGAAGTTGTATTTTCAGAACCTATTTCTGTGGTATTTTAATACTAATTAAATGAATCAACTATAAAGCTTTACAGAAAAAATCTTGATTTTTATCTGTATATCTTTCTAGTTGAATAATTTAAAATTCATTTATTTTACTTATTGCACTGTTTAAATTCAATACAATCAGTTCTAGCGAACTATTTAACGCTGTGTTGCATACATGACGTTTGGACCGTTCAAGTTAATGATATGAAATGTGGTCACGAGTTATGGGATGATATAAGTGTTACAGGCTCGGACGGAGCGATCAAAAGGTATTAATGTTGTGTGAGAGTACAGTTGCCCTATCTTAATCAATACCCTCGTGTTCTTTTATATCGCGGAAAGTTTTGTTTATCTGGAATATATGGGAATATATGTGTGACCGGCGGCAGGTTTATGAATGGAAATTACTTACGGTTACACTGAATTCATTGAAGTTAAATTGTACAAAGGTTAAAACTAGCACTAGGTGCATATATATTGTTGCACGCGGTCAGTACTCTGCGTCTTTATGACTGGTGGAAGTTGAGTTATAGGTACCACCTTGCTGGGCGCGTTCAACTTCGTTCTGCTGTCTCTGGATGGAATAAGGCTCTTGGTACTTGAAATTTCAAAAAAAAATAGAAAGACAACATCAAATACGTAGAATGTAACTAAGGTTAAATTAGTTTAATATGGTAATGAAATATTACTTTTGCTACGTAGGAAGACAAAACGTGAAACTTTTTTATTCAATTTGATTTGTCAAAAACGTTTTCCAGATTATTCTCCGCATTTATAAACTGACAGTTTTCTCTTTCGCGCTTTCAAAACCTCGGAAGCAAAATACACAAAAGGTTTACAGATAAAAATGCAAATGCAATTATCTGATAAAACGCAATTCTTGTTGCATCAATAACGTTATGCACCGCTGGGGTGAACCGTCAAAAGGGGATGCGGAAAATATTAAAAGTCTTATTAGAATTTTTTATTGTCGGATGCATACTATGAAGAATGACTTTGAACGAGTAATGGATTTCGGCATGCTTTGCTGGGGTGCACGTTTGTATGCATTTATAAACATTGGCGTTTCGTAGCTCTTGCCTCGTCATCATTATGTCGGAGATATTTTAATCGAAATGTGTTCCGTGTCAATTTAGGGGGATCTCTTCAAATTGCACGACACGTTCTGAATATACATCTCTTGATTATATACGAAAAGTGGAGATGAATTTAAGTGAATTAAAAAAAATACCTATTATAAGTTAATATATATTTTATATTTTTCTATGATAATTATAATTATCAACCAATTAAAGATTTTTTTAAATAAGGAGACGTGTACCTATAATTCACACCACTACGTAAATATTTTTACTATTTTTTCTTTAATGTATGAGCTTAATGTAATAATTCATGTAAATAATATAATGATTTTCTCAAGGATCTTACTTCCGAATTTATGGTAGCTAGGCGATTATTTTACCTATTAACTAAAGATTTACAACTTACTTACTTACTTACTTACTTACTTACTTACTTACTTACTTACTTACTTAGTGTGATACAACGAACAATGTAAGTAATGTTAATTACAATAATCTTAGTTACTAAGCAGTCGTTTTACCATTAAACAAAATAAAATACATACAATAAAGTATAGTTATTTTCATTTACAAAAATTATTAATTTTGAAATACTCATATATTTAAAAATAAAGCATTTTATCAAGCCATTAACGATATCATGTCCGCCGACCTTGGATTGTTATTTTTATTTTGAATAATTTATTACACACCTTTATTAAAAAAAAAAGGAATGTTTGATTATAAGTAAAAAAAAAACGTAGAAAAAAAACATACACCAACCCGCTTAGATGGTGTGGTATCTTATGTACAATATCCCTCATGATAAAAGATAGATATAGAGAGGTTTCATCCAGCAGTAGATGACTGATTATTATGATGGTGGTGATGTCAATAAAAAATCGAGATTTTTCGAGAAGACGGAGCTAATGAAAGACGAAAGTAAAGGCCCATGTCAACGGATGCGCGGATTAGAATAACGTGTACATAATACGAAAGTATCTATATTGACTCTCAGAGATCAAAGCATCATTGAAAGATTATCGCGGACACAGGCCTTGAGACTGACACGAATAAAGTCGTAATAATTGGAAGCGAACTAATCGAAGAAAAGGAATAAAATAGAATGGAACAAGTTAGGATAGACCATGTAGGGGCCCGGAACGAATGACAAATTAGAACAACTAGTAAAATAAGTGCAATGCTAAATCTTACAGATCGCGTATCTACTAGAATGCAAAATATGTGGAAGGTAAATGCCAGTTCTATCCTTTCAAGTAGGTACAGGCATTTACAATAAAATATAGAGATTTAATTAAAATTTTAAATTATATTATTAATAGTAGGTGATAACTTTGTAGAGTTTCATCATCAAATTGGGTGGATATAAATAAAACAACGTTAGAACTCTACTTGAGTTTATTAGCACTGCACAACTCAGTAACTCTCGCATTACTACGAGAGAAATAGTAACTCTCATCGACAGGTGAAGTATTAAACTAAATACACACAAATATAGGAAACAAGGCTTAAGTGGTAGACATACAAGTTTAATACTTCACCTGTCGATGAGAGTTATTATTTCTCTCGTAGTAATGCAAATGAACTCAACTAGAGTTATAGAATTGCTCTATTTATATTTCTCCAATATTCTAAATATTTCGCGAACAATATTATTATAATTTCACCGACAGTATTATAAAAAAACTAATTTAATAAAATCAATTAGCGTGATACAACATTAATGAAATGTCTTTTATCAGTGGTTAGTTATTTCGGTCTTGTGCAGATGTCGTTTGGGCGCGAATGTCGTTAATTTGATTATCAATGCGCAAGTGAAACGACAGCGATAAATATCGGTTTATTAAATTTATCTGAATAATGGTAGCACACTTGATTCGTGTTCTCAATGTAAGAATAGCGCGTGCGCAAACCATTGAAAAGATAAATAATAGATTATATGGAAGTAGATGAGAAGCTTGAAACATTTTATCTATGGCTTGTTCTTTGTGAACTAGGCGCTAATTTCATATTTATATTTTAATATTTTGTATGCAAAACCGAAAATCTGGTTTTAAAAATCTAACAATTCTATATAGCATGTCTGGAAGCAAAACCATATAGAATATTTATTAAACATTACAAAATACACGCTAAAGGTTGTCATCTAAACAAAACAATTTATATCGGTTAAAAACAATAATTTTATTATGTACAATTTTACGTATTTTATGTACACTTTTTAATATTTCACACGTCTATATTATGTTAGTTAATTTTTTCATTTTAAATCGGAATATCTCACTTATTATAATTTTTAATCAGTTGCAGAGCAAAATTTATACTTCATCAACATTTCCACTACACGTCCTTATCTTCGGAACAGTGCTGCAGCAGCGGAGTTTTCTAAAAGCTTTCAAGCGGCCCACTTTCTTTTCATTTTTGTATGGAGAGCGCAGGCTAGGGCGCAAACTGCGACATTACTGGAACGAAGGTATGCAATTTAAAACATTTTTTTATTTCCTATTTAAAATATTAAGTAATTGAATTTTGCTGTGAATGACATTTTTTAAACAAATTAGATGAATCAAATATACCAAAAAATCTATTTATTGAAAAAATATTTGGTAAGGAATCCAGGAAAATGCGTTGCTATTACGCCATATGTTGTCGTTTCAATACATTGAAAATAACGTTATAGCTCCAAATGTTTTATTTAGTTTTTGACTAGTAGGCGGTAAAATCTACTAAATATCAATCAACTAAAAAAAATTTTTATAGAAAATGAAAAACTTATAGTTTTTCTTTAAATGACAGCTGTGTTAAATACAAATGACCCAGTTTCTGACAAATTACACAAATATATTTTTAATATTTTTATGATTTGGAATCATTAAACGAGATTTGATATCAGCGTTTATATAAGTTCATGTAATATATAAACAGTTAAGCAGTATATCCGAATTGGCATATTATTATATTTTTATACGGCATTAAGTAATATTTTAATAAATTATTAGTAGATGGTTCGAGTACAATGTTGTTGTTTTCTAATCTTGTAATTGTTTACGTTGCTACTGTTTATTGGCACGATTTAATAAAAAAAAAATTTCATTTACAATGCTGCAATATTTAAAGGTATTATGGTGGAAATAATAGAAGATTGGAGGCACTTACTTTTTCGGTCTGTCTGATGCTGGACGCTGATTCGATTGTTTCTCTCCTTTCCAACCACAAGACAAGCGACGCAAAATATGTGTAACAAGCATTGTTAACATTCGCGTAGTAAGGATTGTTTGTATATATTAGCGGAATTAAATAGATATAGATTTTAATCGTTGGCGGTTAATTTTTATGCGACAATAGTTAATCCGCAAGGTTTCAAATGTACACTGAACTCGTTGCAGTTCGAGAGTGTTGACTGCGGCGAACTCTTCTTTCTTCTACGTGCTTAAGGACAGGTTAGGAAAAAGAAAGGGAAAGAGATACGCATGTTCAATTTTGATAATCGCGAATAAAGAATATATACTTTGAGAGTGCATATGAGTGAGTATGTTAAACGACGCAAACACATTAATATAACCAATTTATAATTTCTCTCAGAATACTGTTATATTTATAGTATTAATTTAAATATAATTTGGTTTGGTTGGTCTAAAAAGTATTACAGTAGGTTAATATTTGTAAATATTACCTTAATATTTCAAAATGTTTTAAAAACTATTTCACACATTGGTTATTTATCTCTGGTTAGTTTGTACAGTACATACTAACATAAGGAAGGGGAGTATTTCATGGGAAGGACCATCAGCACGTGTGCACGTGTACCCTACACAAACCTCGATTTTAATAATTACACTCCCCACAAAACATCGATCGATACTTCAGCTGAAAGAAGCAATGTACTTGTAGCTTACAACGGTCAATTGCGGCCATTTTAAATAATCAGGAATAAGAGAGTAGCGTGTGGATAAAAAATATTAGGGATACATGAAATATACGTATAACTGAAGATTTGTTCCGATTTACATTGGGCAAGAACGTTCAACAACCAATATAAAAAGAAACAGACATTTCGTTGCTTCATTTAAAAGAGTGATAATTTTTCTTTGCATATTAAAATTTCTGATACAAAAGTTAACTTAAGTAGAGCTAAATTAACTTTTAATAGTCTGTTAAATGTCAAATAATCTTTAAAAGAATTACAATCATTTGACAAATTATCATTAAATTAGTTATATTAGTTATAATGCTTATTAAAATTGTATTTAAAATTAACTTTGTTTAAACTGTGTTATTTTTAAGTCAACCGGTTTAAATACTAATTTAATACTAGTCTTAACAATAATAACATCTCAGAATTTTCCTACCAGCTTTTAGAGACAAGTCACAATTTTATAATCACGGTATTGAAATTTTACACATTATTAATAAAGGCCTTAGATTGGATAATTTAGAACATATAGAAATCAAAAAATCACTCAACACTAAGTCTAATACAATTAATAACCAATTAAATCTTACAAATAACATAATATTTAATATATTCGCTATTTCAATGTCTCTCTATCAATCACCTCTCCACTCTTACTAACACTCCGCCTAATAGATGTCGTTTAAATTTTTTATAGAATAGTTCAGTTGAACGCCAATCCTGACGATAATATGTTAGTATCGAAACCAGTTGACATAAAAATAACACAGTGGTTTAAACAGTTAAATATAAATACAATTTTTAATTATGTCTAGCCACAAAGTTAACGCTACAAATATCAACAATATTTACAAAGCTTACTATTTAATAAGATGAATAGATAACACAAACAGCCCAACCAACGTAGTAAATTATAAATATGAATGAACGATTTAATATTTAAATGAAGCAATATCTATTGTGTTACATTTTTCTTAAAATATTACACTAACTTTTATTCTGGAAAGATTTTTAACAATTTTCTTAAATTATTTCTGGTAAGAGAAAAAGTCTTTATATTTATATTATATCACATTTATGTGGGACTAAAAGAAAATACGATTTCAATGTATAGAAGGTCTCTAAGAAATAAAGGATGCTGTCTCTTCCAATTAAATTCTCTTGGAAGAATAGAACAACGGATACCGCAGGAAAGAGACCCAAAACATTACATAAAATAATGTATGTGGAGAATTTTTCTGAAATGTGTATAAGTTGTAGGGTATTGTGGAAATATATATATATATATATATATAAGTCTATTCAGTTTGTGTAAAACAAAAAAGCTTCATAGTAAAAATAAAAAATATATAAATTAACTAATAAATAGCAGAAATTTTATTACAAGAAAATTAATGATCCTTTGAGGTATTTTTATTAAAAAACATGAATTAGAAAATCTGAATAAACAATCTTCATAACATTTTATCTTCTACATATTTTACCGTGGTACAGATATAAGACGATTAGTATTTAAAATATGGATTTTATTGTAAATATTTGCGGAAGACGCCGATAAATGTATGAATGTTGAAGAAACATATTTGATGCAATAATTGGATAAAATAACTTCTACTCAAACCAAATTATTAAAATAGTTTCCATTTTTGTCTTATGTTCAAAATTATTTGCATTATTATCAAAATAAATTCACCAAACCATTGAAAACGCTTAAAAAAATTGTGTTTGCGTATTTCGTTGTTTAATGGATGATTTAGAAGAACAAAACTTATGACTACAAACAATAATATGTTCCCGCAAAACTTCCCCAAAACAGATGCAAATAAGTATACAGTTAAAAGAATAAAAAATAAAACAAAATTTAGAATTTCAATAAAAATATCAGTTTTATAGTTTTTAGATTTTCAAAGATTGAAATTTGATTTGAAGAGAAACATAAGAATAATTATATTTTATTTGTAAACTTTGTTTTATTAACCACTCATTGAGTTTAAATACATCTACCGGATTCGAAAAATACCATTTTCTTCTTCAGAATGTTAATATTAACTAAAAACATATATTATTGTTTCTTTACCGGAATCTATTTAAAAAAAACACAATTATTCAAAAAATAAATTTAGTACCTAACTCAAAATATTACTAAATGCAAATTTATTCGAATAATTTTTAGGAAAAATTTTTAGAATGAGACCCGTAGTTAAATTTAGTTGGTTGTTCATAATTTTTTGATTAGTTTTACATGCTTTATTTATCTTCAACGATTCCAAATTATTTAATTTGTGACCAACGCCGTTTATATGCAAAAATGACAATCCCAATTTTTTTATCAAAACCATGACCATTTTCTATCAAATTAGCAAATTCTAAAAACCCACTATTGTTCAAACATCTCAAATACTCCTTTACTCTTATATTAAAATTTCTACCCGTTTTACGAATATAAAATGCAGCACAATCCTTGTAACTAAGTTTATAGGCACTAAATAAATAAGTGATTAATAAAACAAAATTAACAAATAAAAATATGAATTTTATCCACAAAGTTAATTTTGTTAATTTCAAAGGTATAAGAATAATTAATAAGCATACGTTACTTCACAGCTTTGCAAGTATGGAAGATAACCTTCAATTATCTATTGATATATTCCATGTCAAAAGTTTTTACGTAATCTCTTCTGAGCAAACAAGAGGAGAATACTGGAAAATGCGCATAAGTTATTTAATACAACTCAAACTTAGATCTCGCGTAAATAGATTCTGAGCTTGCCTTATCCATTGTTTGCTTAATCCGATAAACTTGTACTGTGTAAATATTTCAATGTATTTGATGAACGAAGAAAAAAGTTATGTCGAACAAAAAATTGGAATTTTTTACTACAATTACAATATAATTGGTAAAACAGGCTGTACACACTTAAGCCTGAAATAAAGAAGGCTGAAATTAAAAAAAAACTAAATTAGCAGTTCAGTTAAAAAATACGAATTAGAGATATATAATGGTTTCTGGCAAGCTGGATTATTGGAATTTTTTTAGGTAGAACAGTGTAAATAGAATGATAGTGTAGGTAGAATGAGTGAGAAGACTGGATTGTAGAATGGACAGCAGAGCGAAAACAAAAAATATTAAATCGCTTTTGAGTTTCTTATTTTCACACTACAAATTATTGTTCCATATATTAATCTGAACTACGTCTGAAGCGCTAAAAACTCGGTGAGCTCTGGCGTCAAAATTCGTATAACTTATTCTGTCCGGAATTTCTAGGTCAAAGCGATTATTTTCAGCTCGTAATGTCAATTCTATTATGAGTGTGGTGCTTTAAATTATTCATTTAACTATCCAAAAATAAGATAAGACGTCATATTGATTGTATCAAAAAACGAGACCAACCAAAATAAAGAATGTGAATATTGATAAATTCTAAAAAAAGATTTCGAAATCATAAATTTTTTAAATGTATTTATTTATTAACAGTACTTAATAACAGTACAATAATACAATACAATTTTTTTTATGCTACACTTCTCTTGAAAGCATATGCTTGCGCATAGCATATTTTTAAAGAACACGTGAAGAAAATTTATTGTCTATGAGAAAAACGTCAGTCGTCGAAAATAGTTTTATTCATTAGTATTTGAACCAAGAACGTGCTAAGTTAAATTGAATCAAATCAACGTAATAAGCGTAAAAATAAAATGGTTGCTTGATAATGTTTATACACCTTTAGATTCAACACACTTCGTAGATTTCCTTCTTTTTATTTATAAATGGTGTCCAGCGGAAGATTTTCATGTGTAACATTAAATAATAAAAATAACTACAATGTTATTACGTTTAAATACGTTTTATAAATAATATCGTCTAAATGCCGTTCATTTCTCTCAAGATACTCTTGCAATCGGACTCTTAAATTTGCGAACACGCGAGAGCAAAGCGTTGGAAGAAATTTGAAGGCGAGACGCCAGGATCGTGCTGTTTCTTACTTACTTTCCATCACGCCGTATCCCCGCGGACATCTGATGCTCTTCTGACCTGACACACAATTCTCGCCTCATCCGCAGTCATACATCTTCTCATACAAGCTCGATGATTATTGAGGCTTCTACGATGTATGCAAGGAAAATGACCTTATTATGAATATCAACAAGTTGAAAGTGATGGTAGAAAGAGGAAAGCCAGACAACGTGCAAAATACTTGTAGCTAATGGAGTAACAACGGAGTCCCTGGTACTGACACTGATGTATCGGTCTAGAGCTGGCAGAAGAGGAACGAAAGTAGACTGATGCAGTCGAAATGAGATCACTTAGGTCTATATGTGGCAGATCCATTTATGACAGGGTAAAGAACGATGAAATAAAGAAATAATGTAAAGATGATCGTGCTGTTCCGCTGGAAAGATTTTATTGCCGGAGCTTTCGGAATTGATAAAGCCATTGAAGAACATTGTCCCCGATGTAGAATCAGTAACCAAAAATGTAATATGTGGCCAGGTATTGAAATAATCAGACTATTAATGGATGTGATGACTCTTTCTTTCATGCATGCATCATTGTATAAGCATTTTACTGAGAAATATACGAAAATATAAAATTCATATATGCAAGAATTCAGGCCATGGATTCATGGATATTATTATAATAAAATAATATACAATGATAGAGATAAAAATGATCAGGAGTACAATATAGTTTTCTTCTTTCCAGATTAATAACATATAGGCATAAAATAAAATAAGGTCTCTAATTAAAACGGAATGCCAGATTGAAAATGTTTTAATTATTTCTCAAACTCTTGAGCAAGTTGGTGAAGTTTTTATTTGGCTAAGCGAACAAAATAACGAGAAAGACGTTTCGTTTAGTCAAAAAAGTTTTCCCAATATAAACAAATTGATGTAAATTGTTATTTGTTTTTCGTCAAAAGTAAATAACTCAATTGATTGAAATGGACAGTTCCAAAGTAGAAATAAGTTTTACTTATACAAGGTACGGTTCCGATATATTGAAATGAGTAGAAAGACGTATAAATAGATTTGGATGGACGAACAAGCAATTTTTGGCAAATATACAAAACTGTTTGAAAATGTGTAAATAACGTAAAAATATTGGTTACGTATGTATATTCAATATTGATCCATTTATCGAAAACGTGTCACATTACTTTATTGTATTTGATGTTTGCCATGTAAATTATTAAAATATATATATTGTTAGAAGATAAAGTATAAATAGGTCAGGATATATTGGTCACTCAAAAATAAAATTAAGAGTAGGCATTAACGAATTTATCGAAACATTTATTGCGAGAATTATTCTTCTTCTTTTAAACAAGCAATCTACCCTTCGAGAGTGATTTGTGCCATTAAACAAGTTAAAACAATATTACGCTACAAGTTAATATCATTGTCGTTCAAGAAATTTGCTATCGTATAGCTCAAATGTGGCAAATTAAGGGAGAGAAGATGACACAAGTTAACCGGGAGTTGAAAATTACCATTGACAAGATTATTGTAAAAAAAAAACTTGTGATCCGCATTGGACAGGCAAAAAAAACATGGTCAAGGGTCTCCTCCTCGGCAACACACTCACATATTGGGGAATCTATTATGTTCAATCTAAACAAATGTGAGGCCACTCGGCAATGCCCAATTCTCATTCTAGAGATATTTGATATTGTTCTTTTAGATACCTTCCTGTTGGAGAACCAAGGGGTGCGGGGAATAGATCCTTAGATTATTTTAAGCCGATTACCCTTGTGATTGTTTGGATCCATCCACTGTGCAGACCAGACAGAACTCGTACGTTTTTTTACCATATTAAGTCTGTCATACATAGGGATATGGAATTGATGGGGAACAACTCCGGAAAGAGTAGGCTTCTTGGCCAGTTTATCAGTACATTCATTTCCCTGAATTCCTTTATGTGCAGGAATCCAAACGAACGACACCTGTTTATTGTTGCTGTACAAATTAAATAGGCATCTTCTGATGGAACAGATTATCTCATTGTCTAGCCAAACTTCCATATTAGCAGAGAGGGATTCTAGAGCTGCTTGCGAGTCGGAGAATATAACAGCCTTATCGACGTTTCAGAGAACGCAGATGTCCAAGGCCTCTTTAATTGCCCAACATTCTGCTGAGAAAACCGATGAATCCCCTGGAAGATAATTATTCATGATATTACAAATAGTACTTTTTATTTACTTAACAGTGTATTTTTAATTTTTTTTATCTATATCATAATTTTCTTGAATATGTTAAGAGGAAATAAGTAGTTTCAAATCATTAATTCAGTTTCATTTCTAGACGAAAATACTGACGACATAAAAATAAACCGTCATTAATATGTTGTGGGATACTTTTCTTACATTTAAAAGGAGACTTTTATTTCTCTAGTTTGAATTTGTAGGTAGATATTCTATGCACATATTCTTTTAAGGCGAGACTAATAGTTAATTTACTTTCGATGTCATCTTAATATAAAAGAATGTTATTTTATAAATAAAATATTGCCAGAGAGAAAGGTTTTGATAGAGAGGGATGAGAATAATATGGTTGATTTTCTGAAATTCGAGGCAAGCATTAAGAAAAATGACTAATTTATAGACTTTATCCCTGTTTTATCATAATAATATTGTGGAATGAAATAATCATTTGAATTAATCAATCGAAAAATAAATAATTCATTATATATATTTAATCTGATAGAAGACAAAATTTTCCGAAAAGAAAACCATTTATAATAAATATTTACACAATGTCCAAGTTATTTGGTTATAAAATACAATGGTACGTTAGTGTAATTAATTAATTTAAATCATTTCAATTTCTCCATATAAATAAATATTTTTTCATATCTGTTAATACGATTTGTTTTCATATCAGCCATAAAATATGTAGTACCTTGTCGTGAAGTAATTATTTAAAAAATAAAATTCTCTCCAAACTGCTCAATATCCAATTTCACTCGAAACGTGTACGAAATCTTGCTCGCGTATATTAGCATTAGCACTTCCTATACAGCTGTGACTAATTAAAAAAAATAATATCCATCTCAAAACCAGTAACTATTCGTGCTATTGACGTCGTATGAAATCTGTGGACACAAAATCTATCTTGAATGACGTCAAACTCTTAAAATGTGTTTGACGCCTCGTGTTGGTGGATTTGAACATTAAGATATAATATAAAAAACTACACTGAATCATCAATTTGACTGCATTTAGTCCACGTGAAATATTTTTAGCCAGTTATATACCCAAGATCATCATATGTCAGACCAATGCGCGTCAGTATTCATCCCTTCCGACACAACCGCTGAAGATGATTACACGTCCCGTGTTACGCAGCATTCATTCCTTTTTCTATAAATTACTGGGGCGTCAGCAACACGTTTTGAACATGTTTACCAATAATTTTAACGGTGAAAATAAGTCGGAAATAGTAACGCGAGTAATCCAATTATCTAATCGCGTATCGTGAATATTTCTCCATCTACAGATCGCGATTTTCCGCACTTAATCTTAATATATGTATTCTAATCTGATCTCGAGCATTAAACGGGATATTTCATCTATCATTTCATATATCAAGGAACATTGCATAATTTCCGCTGAGGCTTCGTATACTCAGAATCTCCGAAGGGATATGCTGTAAAGGAGTAACTCGGTGTAACGGTGTAAAACATATTCTTACGTCACGTTGTCTAACCATTTTCCTCAGTCAGGGCCCAATCGCATCAGCAGCTTCTTCCAACACCATTTCTGAAGAACGATTTTACGAGCATAACAACGCGGACTCTTCATTCGTCATAAGCCGTAATTGGGTGGCCGTCTCTCGCCGTCGAAACCTAGCCCGGTGTCTTTTAAACTACGGCTGTCATCATCCATCTAGATGGTGCTTCGAGCGAACTTGAAGGTCGGGCTAGAAATCAACCACATTCTTTTCGTACATCTATATTCAGCAAGCTTCTACTCAGTGTAAATACATTTCAGTTCAGTGGTTAATAAAACAAAGATAATAAATAAAAAATATAAATACATTTCGTCTATTTAAAAAAAAGTGAACATACGACTATTTTCAAATGCTTTAAAACTTATATTTAACCTGCAATAAATAAATTTAATGGTTTTAATAATATTCATAATTCATGTTAATAATTGCAAAACAGTGATCATTCCATCCAAAGATAGAGCATCATGGACATTTCATTTTCTGTGGTTCATCTGTGTTAAAAAAATTGTGTATAATTCCGTAAGGAATATTCCTGTCAAACAATTTGTCACGTCCGTTAGAGATAAATAACTTTTTTTGATACTGTCACTAGGGTTTCGTTATTGTAATTGTTCTTTTTGTTTTTCTGCATATTGTAGTATATACAATATATGATTCCTTTAACTTGTCTTTCCTTTGGTAAAGTAATTCCCGAGTATTGTCATGACTTAAAATTGAAAGAATTCACCTATCCATCTTGATGATAAAAGATAAATGTTCGAGATTAAGCTAGATCTGTGGGCACATAATATGTAAGCGTCTGTTCTTTGTCATTCTCATGTGTCATCATGAAACCTAACGTATAAATGTCACTCTTTACATTACAATAATAAATGCAAATGGAGTCTTCTTCCATTCCTTACAACCTACATACCACCATCAACGTTGATCGATATTACGTTATTGATATAAATTTTTCACAGATGAGAATCTCCACGTTGGTACGTTAACACGACAAGGAAAGGCCTTGACAATACGGTGATGTTATCATGTCGAAATGTCGGCCTAGGAAATAGTCTATAAAAATGCAACTTAACCTAGAAGAGACATCTGTTCCATATACTAGTACTTGTAGAAATCTTAAATAAAACATGTGTGAACATATATATATATTATTCTTTTTGGACACAATTTCCGTGCCTAGTTCTTTTAAGATTTCGATCAAACTTTTGTGAAAAGTCATTGCCTAGCCTTATCCGTTATCTTGTTTCAAAATTGTGGCGTTCAAAGGCTTACAAGAAATGAATTCGTAATTCTTTTAATATTGAATCTAGAGAAAAAAGGTGAAAAAGTAGAGATTGTTTTCTATTTCTATATATTTTAGTTTTCCTTTAATTTAAAATACGTATTTTTTTTTCTTTTCAACGCTTAAATAACCGTGATTGTAAACTTTTAGATACAACTGACTATTAAAATATAATTTGGTGACGATGGCTGCACAAGGTTAAATCGCACGATTAAATTTGTTCTAAATTATCACATTCATAACAGGTTAAATAAAATTACATTAATTTTCTTTTAATATCAGCGAAAGGCCAGAAATTATTTGTTATTTTCCCAAAGCTCAAATATCAAAATTTTATTTTTCACAACGTTTACTTAATCTTCTCAAACATGTTTGCGAACACAAAAATAAAAAAAAATCTCCTTTGGCTTTGTATATTTGCAAAATTGTACAATAGTAATTGTTTGTAAGATTATGTTTCTTCCAGTATTTTAACGGTATGCGGAGTACTGGTACAATCATTAAGTATTTTTTAAATTTAATTTAATATATTTTGACATAATAATTTGTTAACGTGGATACATTTTTAGGCGGAAGATTTTATCAACATGCTAGATGATAATACATATATTAATTTACTCAAAGGTTTTGATCTTCTTTTCAAATAAAAATATGTTGGCTTTTAAATGGAAATCATATAATATAATATGAGGAATAATATATACTCGTATGTTAAAAATTCGACGAGAAAGTAAATTGTTGCCGTGGTGTTTATGGGAAATTTCTCCCACTAAGAAAAAGTTCCGGGTATGTATCGCGGTGGTAACTATATGCTTTTTCGATATATATTTATGTTTATCTTTATAAGTGATTCATTATTTGTTATAATTAAAATGCAACCTCACAATAAAACAATGTTTTCATTTACAGACCACCAAATATTATATATAGACATGAACTAACGCAAATGGCTTGTCCCAGTATTTTCATTTTGCTGTCACATACATGATCACTTTGGTATCGCTTACGCAATCAAATAGCTCCGCGACTTTTTCAAAAAATATGACTCGATTGGAATGAAAATTTAAACGCTGACAATATAATGTGCACTAAAATGTAAAATATACGTCTTGTTTATACAAAGATTTAATTTTTGAAGAGCAAATACTATTGCATAAATGTGTCATAAACTATCCGACTTATGTTACCACCAATAAAGTGTGTAGAATGCCCCTCGTCCCGCAACTAAACCCCTCTTCAATATGTTCACTTTATATTATGTCTATCCATTTACCGGTCTGTGGTTTTCATTAAAAATATATATTTTAAAACTCAAGAAACGGATATTAATTAATAATTAATAGTTTCATAACTCAGAAACTATACTTTTCTGGTAACGTTAATATTTACATAATCAGTATATTAAGACAACAAATTGTTTCACACGGGTATCGATACGGGATGGACGTATGTTATTGTGCACATCGAATACAAGGTTTCCACCTTGTGTCTAGTGTCTACACCACAAAACATGTCCGAGCGAGGAATCGACGTTCAGAAAATCAATACATCAATATTGATATCCGATTATTGTGAATGTATGTTGAAAACGGAACAACCAAGGAAATTACGTCACGACTCAATTTCTGTGGTTATCTCTGAAATCTTACTAGCATCGTTTTTTTATATAGTCAAGTAAAATACAATGATATAATATTATTTTATATCTTACTCTCTTTAATGCAAATACACAAAGTTACACCATAAGTACAGTACATTTGTTTGAAAGAGAAGAATACATTTAATCCCAGCTTCCCCTACGCACAATGTCGCCTGAGGCAATATCCTTAGTAATAACGTGTAATCAACGTGCATATAATCATAATTTAGCTTCTTAATATACTTTCGCATCTGTGTGCGTCACTTGGGGAGACCAGCTCTACCAGATGACTTCGGATGCCGTGGCGGTACTCTTTATTACGGATTAGGAGGATGAAGTGAGTTATAAAACATAGCTTAAAAGACTATTAAAAAGAAGTCCACTAAAAATATTTAATTAAAAATGACATTTTATTCTAATAAGTCAGTGGTTTTAGGTATAAAACTAGATAAAATTAATACGTTTTTAAACCACTATGAATAAGATTTCTGATAGAAAAAGTTCTAAAATTTGATTTTTAAATTATAGTTTTTTTTACATATTTGCCGTCAATAAAACAACCAATAAAGCCGTACAAAAACTTTGTTTTTTTAGACTTGCCAGTTATATTATAATAAAAGATATTATTTAAAGAAGTCAATAATTTTGATAACAAGAAAAAAAACTTTAGTTATGACGAATCAAACAACATTTTGTCAGCTAACTCCAATTTGGGCAATAATTTTAAAAGCCATGAGTCTACCCGTAGATCAAAATATAATAATATTATCTTGAAGAGTTATTAAATATGTTTCTTTTCAAGTATCTTGTACCCTTAAATGTTAAGATTTTGTAGTTTTAATTAAAGCTATTACGTAAAATTTCTAGGCTCTGGTCATATAATTACTCAACCGGAATAGGAAACCAACCCTTTACAAAGGAAAGGCGTTTCCTCAGAGCCATGAATTCCACCTGCTTGTCATCCCGGAATTTCCAAATGAAGTATTTTATTACGTCGTTGAAGTGAAGTCATCCTTTCACAGGATGGGCGCACCTGAAAGCTGCTTTGAATAACAGAACCAGGCTGGGACCTGGGACACTGATTATTATAACAAAAATCTCAATATATATATATATATATATTTAAAAAATCCTTCCAGCATTGGCCGAAAGAATCAGTATGTGTGTGAAAGCATATTTTTACATTTTGTTATTTCATTTGCAACAACTTTAACTTTCTCATATATTAAGAGTTAATTTAATTTAAATACTCTATTTTTTTATACTTTTTTATTTATTTTAATATTCGAAAATATAATATAATTTTGAATAATCAGTGGATATATATATATTAACATTTATTTCTTCTCTATGAGAATAAGACTCATGTATAGAGAAGGAGTATATACGAGTTAATTTATGTTTTGGTTAGTCTGTGTACATATTTTTTTTACTTCAGATACAAATTTATGATAGTCCGTAATTTTTCTAATTGTGATGGAGAGGTTGTTAAAAAATTTGATGCCTTGAAAAATATAGTGATTTTGAGTTGCGGTATATTTTAATTTTGGGATATCAATTTGATCTCTATATCTTGTAGATCGGAATTCGCTTCTAAAATTTAATTTAGAAAATTTGAATTATTTAATTTTTTGAATATGTCTATTATTTTTGATACTTTAAAATCTGTGAAATGTTGTATACTTGGATATCTTTTTTAAAGTAAAATATATCGTCATTACATAATATAATTCATTTATGAACGCAAAGTCTGAAATGTTATTTCTGCAAATTGGAAACCATTTAAACCAACCGATTGTAATTAACATATCGAATAATATATCTCTCTCATGCATTGAAATCCTCCCATAAAAGTCTCACCTACAGATAAGTCCCATTGAAAGTGCTGTTTGCACAACCCTCGCTATTCGGCCGTGTTCCATACTCGAGTGTTTATCCGTTTCGAGGGTCGGACGAAGAATACCGATCGCCCTTCTTTTCCGCAAACAAAGGGGTTAAATGCATTTATCTACGGCTTTCACCCCATCATTCATAGCGCATAATGTTACATTTGCATTAATTTGGTACCCCCGAAACATCGTTAATCCCTACGGAATCCTTTTAGTTCCCAATTTTGTTTTCAGTAGCGATCCTATAATAATGTATGCCTCCTGAAAATATTAAAAACAAAAATTATATAAATAAGTAATAACTGAGTCACATATCCCAAATGAAAAGCACCAATTAGAAAGATATAGATACAGGTAAAATCAATTAATCGAAAAAATATTTTAGCTGCCACCGGGATTTGAACCAGGGACTCTTCCTATCCGGGGAAGTGCGCTGACCAACTGCACCATGTCAGCCTAGTAAATTGACAACATATTTTCGGACATATACATCTATTATTCCATTTTTAAAATTTATATTAAAATATCACAGAACTATGTTCTGAAAAAACTAAAAAAAAAAATTCTTCCGATCGCAAGAATCGTGTAGATTTTGTCCGTGTGTTAAAGTATATTTTCCTTTTATTCTTTTTTCCAATGTGAAGGGATTAATGAAATTTGTAAAATTTTTCCTCGGCGGATTAAGTCGAATTTAGCATCAATATCAATTTTTCAGAAAATTAAAATCAAAAACTACGGTTATCGTGTCTAAAAATAAATTTTTTCCACGGAAAATTTGAATTATTTTTAAAAAGAGTAATTTTATTACCAATTTGTTATTTCAGCATCAGCTTTGGCTTATCAATACCACGCAGCCGCCTAGCAGCTAACGAGTCACCGCACAGCGGCCACAATGTACCCGCCCACAGGATATGACAGCAGCAGTTGACAACAGCCTTGCCGATTGCTATCTGCAAGTGAACAATAAAAAACGTGTCGACATAAAAAGTATCTTAATTAAAAAGCACGCAATTTATAAACAATTTTATGATGAATAAAACTTTCGAGAGCAGAATCCCTTAACACCTGACATATCAGCGAGATCACAGAATCACCAATCTTGGTCTAGAATATTGACATAAACACGACCTCAGATCCTTTAGCAGCGTGTGTAAATCCCTTCCCTATTTAACTCTATCTACATTATACGACCATTAAAAGCTGGTTACACCCTAAAAGGTAAAGTTCAAGTAAAACACCTCTACGTAAAAAGAAAGCTTTCATTTTCGTATGTCTGCTTTATTCCAAGCGAAAAACGATTCAGAAATATTTGATTACTAAGGAAGTTTACGTTTCTAAAAAAATAAAAACGGTATTAATTATATATTTACGTAAAACTTAAAATTCTTAGAAAAATAATAATTTTGAATAGTTAATTTCGTAGTTTTTTTTAACCTTTTAATTTTAACGTAGATAATTGATAATCACAAGTTTTGTATAATTGTACTAATTTTTATAGTACAAATACATACATATACAGAAAAAACCAATTTATCGAAAAAGTACTTCAGTCGCTACTGGGATTCGAATTAGGATCTTATCCTATCCGGAGAATGCGTTACAAGTCACACCACGCCAACCAAGTAAGTTAACGTAAAATTTTCGAACATATATGCTGCAGCTTTCAACTTTGCGAATAACTGATGCATGGAATCCCGATAGCTACTAAAATATTTTTTATTAAGGAAAACACATTCTTATTGTGATGTTGTAATTATTCAGAACATGGGTCTGTGATATTTTAAATAATATCCCGGTGACGCAAAAACAATATTTTTCGACAAAATTGATTTTATATGTATATATTTATAATTAATACATTAATTTAGTATTTAAAATATTTTTTCGATAAATATATTTTTTGTATATCTTACAAAAATTGATATATTAAATTTGTATTAAAATATCACAGAACTATGTTCTGAAAAAAACTGCAACTTCAAAATAATAATGTGTTCTCCTTAAAAAAAATGTTATTGTTTAAAATACTAAACTAAACTGGCTAACTAGAATTTATGATATATGTTTTGATAATTAGATAGGTATTTTCTGAATATTATTAACCTATTCCTCTAATGCAATAAATAGTCTTATGGTCGGTATAATATTTATATTAACATTTGTTTGAAATGGCGTTTTAATAGAGTGCAGTTTGTAATAAAACGTAACTGATAATATAAATAATTAACATTTCCATTTTTCAGAATGTCTCAGCAATACTCTAGTCCTTACACTAACATGATTTTAAATTGTTCATTTATCTCGGTTTTGACATAATCATTGTTTAAATACTGAAGCACATGAAGGACGTATTCATTATTCCACAGATTTTTTGGATCACATCCAGTGCCTCGGTTCTCTAGCGAATTTATACTTTTATACTCGATCTCTCAGATGCATATTACTGATTAAGAATTATGAATTAGAATTCGAATGAAAAAAAATTTTTACGTCAAGCACCAGACGTGCCTGTACTCTAGTGATTACGATACTTGCCAAGTGATCTAGTGATCGGGGGTTCGAGCCTCGTTCCAGAAGGCCATTAAGTTAGTCCTATTTTTATAGCACAAACGTTTAGCTTAGTTTGAAAATGATAAGAATATTGCGTGTATCGATAGTATTATTACCTTTATTTTTAACCACTTTTATGAGTTAAATTTATATATCAACCGGTTTCGGGAAATACAATTTCCTTCATCATGATGTCAAATAAAGTAACTAAAACGATATGTAAAATTATTTTAATGTTTTTAAATATGGTTTTAATTAGTTTATTAGATATCTTGATCAAGGAAATTGTATTTTCCGAAACCAGTCAGTGTATTAAATTTAATTCATAAAAGTGGTTAAAAACAAAGTTTTAAATAATTTATATTAAAATGGATAAAGACCACAATGTAAATTTAGCAATAAATAATAAAAAATACAAATATTGAATGTTATTGTTATTGAATTTTTTGTTATTGTTGTTGCTACGATGCTACATTGACTCTACCTATCCTTCTCTAAAATATGGTCTCGTGGTATATAATATGTATACGTGATTAGAACAAGTGAAATGAGACAAGGCAGTGCGTAATTGTTTCCATCATGCAGCACTCGGTGCCCTCATTTTGCTAGTGATATGACCTGTTCAGGAGGAAGGACGGTACACTCACACGACATCATCACTCCACCCCTACCTGTTCAGGGAAGACACCATTCTCATTACAGCGGTGTAATTGAATTTCATATTGCTTTCATCACATGTTTTGCTGCAATTTATGGTTTTATAGTATTATGAATTTCATTCCCGCGAGAATGGCGGCTGTGTAGAAAACAATGGAAGGCATGACAGGATGATGCTATTCAAGACGTGATTGGTTCCTGTTATTACGAGGAAAGTAGATTACTCTGTCAGGATACGTATGTGAGAACTGACGGTTAGCGACAACAAAACAATTATACGGACTAATACACATTTTACGCACGTACCATTATGGCATAATCAAGATGCGTGCATTACATACATTCAAATAATCTGTGGAAAACTAGAATCTAGAAATTTATTAAATAAAATAATATTTATTTCACATTTATTACACTTCTCAAAAAACCTATTAGTACTAACACTTCAATGGGTGAGAATCATACAATACCCCAGATGTACAACTCTGTAATGGGATATAGTCAACGAACAATACAAGAAACATATTAAGAAGTTTTTTCGAATGAAACTCATTATTCAACGAACGAACACTGAACATTTTTTTAAGAAATTGAATGAAAAAAGAAATACGTATAGCACAATACTTGATTTTATCGGAACATATCTAATACATAAATATATACTTCTTTAACCTTTGAGCAGTTATTATATCAGAGTTGTTACCGTAATGTGAAGGTTTCCATGTTTACATAATATAATGTAATTTATGAAGGAATATCCTAAGCCCTCAAGTAATTATAATTTTATGTGGTAGATGGTGCTTTACTTGCTTTTTTGGTTAGCGTCCTATCATCAATTTACATAAACTACTATATTACATAACTGAGGTTCTACTAACATAATTGCCAGTCCGTCAAATTTTTAGTAAAATACTCGCTCAAATGGCATCGTGCTAACAATTATATTAAAATATCAAGAAACATAATAGGTCTCAACTAAATAACGATATATTTTTATACTGGTGTGGAATTTTTATATAATGTTGAAAAAATGAACGCGATGTGTAGCTTTTTAAAATAATTTTTTAAATTTATATATTTTTATTGTGATCTCCAACATATAAATCAAATGGAAAATAAATTGCCCACATGACAAGTAAGATTTATTTGACATAATTTTATTTATAAATACATACATGTGGTTTATTTTAATTATTGATACTTCTAAACGTACCCTTGAATGGAATGAACAAGCTATTTAATTTACGCAGGTGAACCTACGACTCGAGGGAAGCATGTTAACTATGTAATTAAATAGGTACACAAAAATTAATTGCGTTAAATAACAACAGAGTGACTTATAATAAGAAAATGGCCCACCCTCATAAATTGAAATAGTTAGGCAAAATATAAGTCACATGGATACATTAAACAAATAAGCCCACACTTAATTATGTAAACACTTTCTCGTCGTCATCATTCCTGCCCCTACAACCCGGTAAGAATCCAGACCTCTTACTTCAGGTTTATTATTGAGCAACCATTTCAGGAGTTGCATCATTCACATATTCTACACGGCCATCGAAGTCTCCCTATTTTGATGAATTTTGTAACTTTCGGCTCATTAAACAGGTCGAAAAATTCATGGGAATAATGCCTACATCATACTCTTTTTTTGAAAACTAGACTGCTCAGAATAAGAAGGTTCCATCTGACACCGATACTGTTTTGAGATAATGAGCTTAAAAGTGTTGATTGAATTTCAACATATATTCATGTATATTTTGTTTTGAGTATGCAAATATGATCAGTTTTAAGGTTTTAACTTATTTTTTGTATTATGAATGACCACTGTGAGACGAGAGAAATTAAAAAAAAAAAAAACATTGTAAATTAACAATAATAATCCATGAATTGAAATAAATAACTGATGCAGTTGGAACTGCACTTCTTGCTATTTCTTTTAATATCCGTTAAATAGAGATGGTGTGTATGGAAGAAATGAAGAATAATGTATTTGGAACCCTTTTCACGTAATAATTCAAATTAGCCCAAAATATTAGTTGGAACCTTGTTATTCTAAGGGGTCGAGCTCCTAAAACTCTCTTGAAGTTCTTTAAAATACATCTAATGTTATATTTTTTATTTATTATCTTTGTTTTATTAACCATTTAAATTGAGTTAAAATACATCTACCGATTTCAAAAAATACTAAATTTAACTACGAGTCCTATTCTAAAAATTTTTTTCCTAAAAATTATTCGACTAAATTTGTATTGAGCAGCAATTTGAGTTAGGTACTAAATTTATTTTTTAAATAATTAAAAATAGATTCTGATGAAACAATGCTATATATTTTTGGTTAGTTATGACATCCTGAAGAAGAAAATGGTATTTTTTTAAATCGGTAGATGTATTTAAACTCAATTCAAGTGGTTAATAAAACAAAGATAATAAATAAAATATATGAATTTTAACCACAAAGTTAATATTGCTAATTTTAAAAGTACATCTAATATTGCTTTATCTTTTCTTTGTTCTAGGTCTAGGTTTCTGACCTTTGTCTTATAAGAGTTTTATACAACTTTTGTTTTTATGGACATAATGTTCAAATTTAGTTGTTTGCATTGGCTGAAGTAACAACGATTAGCCCTTACCATATGGTTTTTGTATTTTCATTAGTTTTATTTATGGTTCTTAATATGTATATGGTCCAAGAGCGAGAAGAATAGATGATATAGATGAAGAATAAGAGATTACATAATCACTTTCTATTCAGATAAAGAGGAATTTGATTTAATTTAGTTTTAGAAAAGTCAAGGTAATAAATATACAAATGAATGCGACTAATGCTTTTCCTGTTCATTGATTTCTTTGGAGGTGATGGTATAAAGCCCCATATAATAAACAATAATATGGCCTGATTTCATGTTTTGTAAAAATAACGTTATAACTAGGGATTCCAAAAATACCGACTTTTACAAATACCGTCATCTTTTATTCATCTTCTATTATTAATTCTCCCAATTGTTTCATTCATCATTAATTTGTTAACTATTGGTTATTAATAATTAATTAATTTGATAAATTACTTTCATAATCATTAAACTTATTAAATTTTATAAAAAATACACAATACATATTTTTTTTGAAAATGTTTTATTAATCGATAAAATTGAATAGCAATGAGGAGATCAAACAATTTATTAAATTTAATTATTACATTATTACATTACAAATTATAAGATTAAATTAAAATTATTACATTATTACAATACAAATGATTACAGTACATTCAAATTATTACATTACATTTATTAAATCAAAATATTATATAACAATAAATAGAAAAAAAATAGAATGCGTTTATTTACAAATATTTTTTTGTATTAAAATATGTTTTTTATCCTTTCCGGCCGGCTTTTCTTTGAACTGCTATTCAAACGAGCCGCCAAACGTATCGGAATTACTTCCGATGGCCACTCGCTGATTCCAATCCGTCCAGATAAATTAGATATATTGGGGGTCATAAAATATAGAAGGCTCTTAGAAATGTGTACCCATTTATTTTGTGTTGATTGTAGACCATGAAATGCCAATCACTATACGACTGAAAATATAATAAAAATATATAATTTTTAACGAAATTAATATATTTCGGAATTTATCGGTTTTTTATTTTGTTATATCGGTAATACCGGTAATACCGGTTTCGCTATTATCGGTATTGGAATCCCTAGTTATAACGTAATGGATTTCTCAAAAATGTCACATCTGAATCAAATCAAATGAGCGTTAAAAATATGAGATGACAAAACACACAGCTATTCAGTTAAAAAATATCGTACAGATTTTTAATAATATTAAAGCAATAAGGTTAACTTATTTCGGGCAGATACACTAATATGTAAACGCACGTATAACTAATAATTTGTGCATATTAAATTGTTTTAGAGTTTGTATTAAAACACGAGAAATGTAATAAAAAAAACAAGTATAAATACAATCACAGAAGGAATGTTCTGGGTTGATTAAAAGGGGAATTATTTGTAAGGAACCATTGAACCGATAACATCTATGGTGGGTTCAGACTATTCAATAACATTCTCGTCTGATGAAAGGCCGCTTGATTTCATGGATGAATATGTTCAATGATTGTATTACATATGTAGATGAAAATTAAAAAAAAAAGGATTGATTCAATTCTTCGGTATATTTTTTAGTTACTTGGTACTATTTAAAAAATATATTAACATAAAAATAAAAATGCCTATAGGTAATATATCTATGTTACAATAATAATACAAAATAATTCTGTATGAATTCGTAGACCAGTAGTCCGACCAGAGATTGCTGGTGTACATGTTGGAAAATAATGATTTAAAAATAATGCTCTTCACGGTGGCAGCCAATTTTTGCATCGGATAGTCGCTCGCTCAATTCGTTTATGTACATATTGAAGAGAATTGGCGACATGCACCCGCCCTGCCTCACCCCAGTGCGCAGGTAAAATGGTTCGGAATCGACGCCTTCCCACCGCACTAAGTTCTCTTGCTACCGCCTGTCAAGTATGTCTACAACTATTTGGGAAACGTTTCGCTCGCGCAGTTTCATTCGTAATATGTCGTATTTGACACGGAAAAAGGCTTTGCTCAAATCGAGAAAGTACGTATATATCGTGGTTTTTCGATTTTTGAAATAGTTCACAATTTTCTTTACGATAAAGATCGCATTCTTAGTTGACATATTCTTTTTGAATCCCATTTGGTTGCCTGTAGTGTTCATGTTTATAAAAATTTGATAAAGAATATTTTTTTCAAAAAGTCTTGCCATTCTTATGGCTGCCGATATCGGCCTAGAGTTTTTGGGAGACAATATATCCGGTTGAATAGCGATGAAGTGTTAAAACGTATTTATATTAAAATTTATTATATTAGGTTACATTAAAGCTTTCTAATAAATACGGTAATATCCACATCTTGCATCACCAGCCTTGGTGTAGCGGTCTGACTAGAATTCAGATTCTTTCTGTGAGCGCATTTGTTCGGATCCAAGCGGCAGTGAATGTATTATAACTTTTCTCTGCTTTGTAAAACATAAATTACCTGCTTACTTTATTTTTAGAAATTAAATTAAAATTAAATTTGCATATCATCTATTATATTACGCTACACCAGTAACGATGTTGTACACTCTGTATATTTAGCAGATTGCTTTATTTATTTTACCAAATGTTCAAAGAACTGGCGGTAAAAATCTAGCGGTGAGATTATAAATTTAGCAAGGTATGGAATAATATTATTTGAAAAAAAACGATTTTAAATAAAGGATGGATATTATGTTCTAGGTCGATTTTGTTTGGCTGCCAATTTGATTTCGCAGACATTTGTCAGTTTGCATTTAATAGTCATAGGGAGTAGTTGATTACAATTTAATATGGAGTATCTAACGCCTCAACAACGTATAAAAGCCATCAAAACATTTTATCTAAATAATCATTTGAATTTTGGAAAAAAATCATCATGAATGACGAAGCTCATTTAGACTTAGCGGATTTTGTTAATAAACAAAATAGCCATTATTAAAAATACTCAATTAATACAACAACAACCTTTGCATCCACGCAGAGTTACTGTGGTGTAATTGGGCACTATTTATTCAAAATGCAAGAGGCAATGCTGTAACCATTAACAGTAATCTCTGTCGTCACGTATTAGAAAACGTTTTGGTGGTTTAATTGAATCAATTGGGTCTGCGACACATATGGTTTCAACAGGACGGAGGCACCTCATAGACAGGTCAAGCTACGCTTGAAATTTTGCGAGAAATTATTCCCGGCCGCATAATGTCAAAAAGTGGTAACATGTACTTGAAAGGAACGGCTCACGTTAACAAGTCAACAACAGTTCCGATGCTACAGAATAATATTTGAAATGAAATTGCTGAAATATTATAAAAAATGTGGTTAAAAGAGCATGCATTTGTGCCGGTGCCAGAGGCGACCACTTGGCTAATGTCATATTTTATACATAATTGTAATAAATCAAATAATCAGTAAATAAAATCTAATTTACAAAAATGTATTTCATTTCCTACTTATTTAAAAACAACATCAGCTTGCAATATAATATTCACCATGTATAGCTGAATGTACAAAATGTAGTCTAGTAGTTTTATTAATATTTGTGAACTTCGTCCAAGAGCGGAAACCAGAAACGTACATAGAATGGTTAACTTAGTAAGAAACATCAGTTCAATTTGCGTTCCCATGTTTCATGCGCGATGATTTACCATTTCATCAAAAAAAAAAAAATCCAACGCAGTCGAAAAAAACTTTTTTTTGTAAAAAAGATAATCTAGCATTACAATATTCATTCATTTACACTTGAAATAAAACACAAAATTCGACACGGTATGCTATATTACTAAAATAATAGCAAATAAATTGTAAATTAAATGTAATGATTTTGAAGAAAAGCACATAATTATTGTGAAATTGATTTTTTTTCTGAACATATTTCCGTGGTATTTTAAAATAAATTAAAAGTATCAACTAGAAAGATATACAGGAAAAATCAATTTATCAAAAAAATATTTAAGTAGGTAACGGAATTTGAATTTGGATCTTTTGCAATCCGAGGAAATGCGTTACCGTTACACCACGCCAACCGAGTAAGTTGACTACAAATTTTCGAACTTATATGCTATGCTCTTCCAATTTGTTACATTTTTAAAAAGCTGTCACCTTTGTATTGTGCGACAGATCTTTTAAATTTTTTTCTGTTCTTTCAACTAGAAAGTTGATACATTTAATTTGTATTAAAATGTAATAATATTTCATTTCTACCTTCCTTACTCATACTATTGCATTACTTCGTTATTCAAAAATAAATGTTTTATTCAGTTAGGTACATTTAATATATAATTTTATTGCAGTGAGCTAATTGTATTCAATCGATTTTTTTTATTGACGTATCAATGCTTTTTGATTTTATTTATTTTTTGTACGTCGATTTGGTGACAATAATTATATAGACTTTGTTTTATAATTATCAACTCTCCAATAACAAGCTTATCATCTGCACTCAAGTGATGGATTTTGGTGTTATCTTAGAGTCTAAATTAACTTTCGTCCCGCATATAGAGTCGGTAATTGCTAAGGCCCATGAACTCCTTGGATTTATTGCTAGAACGTCAAACCCATTCCAATAATCTTATCATCATATATTTCTCATTTGTACGCAGTCAACTGGAATTCGAATCGGTAGTTTGAAACACCCATTATTTCACCTACAGCGACCGACTTGAAAATATTCAACACAAATTTTTCAATATCTTAAATTCACGTTCCCGTTTAAACATTAAATCACATACAGAAAGCAAGTGTTTCCATAAGATCCTTTCTCTTTTGAATCGAAGAAACGTAAAAGATTTATGCTATCTTTTCGAAATTTTAAATAACTCGGTTGACTCTCCATATTTATTAGAGCAAATTGGTTTAAACTGTCCCACATACCCAACTTGGTTAAATAATTTATTTATTCAAATTTTGGCAGAACAAATTATTAAAAAAAATGTTTTGTGACACGCTCTATGTCAAAATATAATTTGATAAATTCTTCTTATAACTTAAGACATTTTTAACGATAAATTGCATCCTTTCAAAAATAAATTATTAATAATTAAATTGACTTCCCCGCGGGCTGGCGAGGTTCGTGAAGCCAGCGCCGGACGGCGCTCCAACGAAAAATGTAGAAATGGCGACGGCCAGCGACAGAGTTTAAGTACGAGTATTATTTTCACGGCAGAATAAGAGATAATTGAGCCTTGTTCTACCCATGAAAGTAAAGGAAGACTCTCCGTGGGAACGAGCGGAAGGTAGCGAGCGATCAATGGAAGCGAGGCGAGCACTATCCACGCTCTGGCGTCAAGATAGCGTCTTTTGGATACCTCCAGAAGTCGAGAGATACTTTGGTCGGGCTCGTAGCGATTCGTGACCCCGGCTGCCATATCACACCATGGTAGCCATGTGTTATTCAAGTAATACTTAAACTCGAACCTAACCATAAAAATAGCGTCAGATTCATTCTTTTCTTCCCCGCGTCGCTGTTAAATCGAAGGGTGTATGGGGACCTCCGGATCCGAATCAATTTGAGTGGTAGATGATTATGGGGCACAGCCAATTCCGAAGTAAACTGCTTGATTTTAGACTCGTGGATGCCCCGTGCTGTGTATGTGAGCAAGTGAATCAAACTCCGGAACACATCTTGTGGCATTGCGTGATAATGAGGGATGCTCGTGATCGCATCATTGGAGGCTTAACTGGGTTCAATGGTCGGCCGCCTGAAAACGCGGACCTGATTAGTAATGCAAGGAATCTCAAGCTATATAGGGATTTCATCAAAACGTGGACTACGAGATGGGATATATTAGGTAGATAATGACTAGATCGTGTCAGCAAGAACGCGAACAGTTCACTTTTCATAAATAAATTCGTAAAACAAACAAAATCGTGCGTAACTCCGTTGGGCTGTACCTGTACCGTGTGTGATGTGGGGTGAGGTGACTCATGCATCATTGTGTTTCGTCCGAGTCCCTTCATGGGAGAGTGTACTTGATAGTTAGCCCTTTAATGGCTGTCTTGTACCCACTGGTCTCTTTACCTCCGTACATAACCCTTGATTATCTGTTTTTTTGTAATGTTGTTATATACCTGTATTTTAAAATAAATAAAGACAGCACTTAAAAGGCGCAGGAAGGTTTAAATTAAAATCTATGTTCGTTTTCGCAATCTCTTACATTAGCTTTTATTTTTTTTTATATTCTTTCTTTTGTGTTTAACTGAACATTTCGCGTTTCTGTAGTATTGTGTGTGGAACCGATAAAAGAAGTTGAAACTTCTACAAAAGTTACAAAAAAGCGTTCCCCCCCTTCTAGCGCCCCTTTATAAGTGTCAGTTTCGTAAACAATAGTGTCCACACTCGGTGGATAGAACTCAGGCGTGTAAAGAAAATGAAAGACTCTACTTGTGTAAATCATTATGTCGGGTTATGATGTGGTTCTTAAATAAAATGTTAAATATGATTAATGTGTAAATCGAGTATTTTTATTGTTTGAGACCATTTTCATCCATTCGAGCCAGTCACTCTGACATCTTACACACAACAACCCACAGACAGAGTAAAGCCGGTGGCGTGATGCGCTGGCGTTCGATCCGCCGGTGCCAGCGCGTCATGTAACAATGTATATATATATATATATATATATATATATATATATATATATATATATCCTCTCCTTACCTTTTCCAATATATATGTACAGTGTAAAAATACGTTTTTGGTTTATTAGTTTTTTAATGTATAATATTTTTTAGACTATATTTATTTTATTGTTAAAAAACTTTTATGTTTATGTACTATTTCTTAGTTTGTATGAGTCTCTACTTTGTACAACTGCAAAGAAACTTAAATAAAATTAAACAAAAATAAAATATTTTAAACACTTTCAAAATACACTTTTGACATCATAGAATTGGAACCAGCTGGCAGGAGGTTGCGTTGAGGGTGTGTAACGGAGAAAAACACCTTCACTTCTGGACATGTTAACAAAAAAGCATAAACCTAAGTAAAAAATATTACATTATTGTGACAATGTTATATATTAATATAGTACATGATTACGTCATGAAAATAGTCAAGAATAAGTCGCGATTATATTTTGTTCAAGTAATTCTTAATAATGAAAATATTATATAAAATCATATTTTCATATACACACAAAACGTTTCATAGGTAACCCATCTTCAGTCTGCATAAAAAAATATAAATATTAGTAAGCACATGAGAAATAGATATTTAGTTGATTAATTTTAAAAAATGGAATGTCCAGAGAGCAATATTTTTAATATCAAGTTGAGTGACAAAGTTCCAGACGATTATATAATTTAAAATACTAATTAAATGTATTAATAAGAAAGACATATATACAAAATTAATTTTGTCGAAAAAAATTGTTGCTAGCGGGAACCCGGATCTCTTTCCAATCCGGGGTAGGTGCATAATTAGTATTTAAAATATCACAGACCTACGTTCTGAATAATTACAACTTCACAATAAGAATGTGTTCTCCTTAATGATTTTTTATTTTTTTTCTAGGAACATGCGCGCATATTAAAACTGTGACCGACGTACGAATGGTAACAAATATATGATTTATTTAAGATTAAGGGTTTAGCAAGTACTAATGTATAGAATTGGCGTCTCTTCTGGGTAAGATCACATTTTTTGTAGATAGTTTCACTGAGAAAATCTAGGCCGACCTTTCGGCACGGTTCATGCCGTTGTCAAGACGTTGCCTCAAAAAATATTATACAACAAGTAAACAATTCAAAAGGAACTAAATTACATTACTACATTGCATTAAATGATGTATTAAGCCCCTTTGAATTTTAATTAAATACACGAAATAGGTTAATAAGTTACCTTTTTTTTTCTGAAGATACATTTTTCAAATAGAAAAGAAATAAGACCATTTCTTTTGTCAAAAAATTTGAAATGCCACTGTGTGTATGTGTGCGTACGTGTGTATGTGTGTGTATGTGTGTATGTGTGCACCGGAGCGATCGCGAAAAGCACTCTTTTCCTTTCGGGACTTATTCGAGACATAATTTTAGGTTAAAGTGTACCTTATTGTAATTTAATTAAATATAATAAACACAGTAATTGTCTCCTGAAGACAGAGTTTAAATTCTCCACAACCGGGATGGATTACAAGAGCGTATAATGCAATAAGTAGAATCTTAAGATCTTTATAGTTGGCAGTGTTGACGCGAATCATCACATTATTTAAATAATATCAATTGTACGTCTTTTGGGTGTAACTGTTTTAAATATAAATTTACGCGAGAATTTTTTTTTATATGGTTATTGGCCAAAAAAATTTACCCTAAAAAGATGACCAGTAAAAGAATTTACAAAATCTACAAGTTTTGATCGAAATGTGTTAAATGTACCGAAAACAAGTAAGTACATATAAGCAGTACTCACTTAATGAAATTAATTAGTGGTAGAAAGTTTATTGTTACAATAATTTTAGTAATGGTAGCATCTGTTTCAAACACCCATTTCAATTCGGTCACATTGTCGTTCCACCCCTCTCCCCACAAAAGCAATTAAAATGTTCATAAATTAGCTTCCACTGTTAGTCTAGCTGATGGATTCTTCGTTGCAGAAAAGCTAATCCGACTGCCATTAGATAGTGCTATCCAGCGTCGGGACGGATAGATCCTGTCTTCGAGCGCCGCGACGCATGTAGGTATAAGAGAGCAAATGTTTACACTAGACTTGATTGCAGGATCGCTTCGACGCATCAGTTAATATAAGTGGATTTATTTGAATAACGCAAGCAACCCTCTGAAAGTGCAGTTCGAAGTTGTTTGATTTAACTTTTCATTAACTAAATGGATTTTCTAAAAGGGTATTAGCAAATCCGAACCATCAAGAATTTATTTATGGAGTAAATTATTAAAGATCTTTAGATTTATAGTTTGAAGATATTAGACTCTTAAAATTAAATATGTAAGTAAATCTTTATAGTAGGTTTGACGTTTGAAAAATAGAGTTAAATGATTGCCTTCATAAAAATATATATAACATGTCTTCTTTAAAGTTAACAAAGAATAATAATATTCTTTTCAATATTTTTGCATATACAAAACAATCTTTTTATCATTTTATTAATATTTTTACTCTTTATATATTCTCCTCGTCTTCAGCCTTATTTTTCAACTGCAATAAAGAATGTAATAAAGATAGATTAAGATGTCTCACAGATACGAAGCTATTATTTTTTTATATGAGAAGTATGGAAGGTTTGGGCATTACAGGGCTTAGGACCTGTCATCGGCTGGCTTAAGTGATCACTTTACACAATGTAACGTTCACCTATTTACCCACGCTGCCCCATATTAATAAACATCTTAATCTTGGTGACAATCCCCAAGGGGATAAAACCCAGTAATTAGTTCCTATAAAGATATACTTAAAATATTGTAATAAAGATATATAATAAAATAAAGATATGTACCACGATGTGTAACTGGAAAAGGTTTTATTCAATTGTATTTAATTTTTCATTTACATTTATAAAAGACAAATATTGTAACTCATGGATAACCAATCACCAGTGCAAATTTTTCTGATAAATGTAATTTAATACTGTTATACTTGTCTCATAAACAGAAAAAAATACAATAAATTCAAAAAAGACTGCATTTCTGATATCAGTTGACATTGCGGGTCACAAATAAAAGAAATATCCTAAATAAAATGGTTATAAATTAATAATGTGGGTAAAGCATTAAAATAACTAGTAAATCAATACGTATTACATATAATTTGTTAGAACAGACTAAAATATACTAATTTACAACCAAAAAGCAATATATGTACTAATAAATTACATAAGTCTTATCTTGTTTAATGCTGAGTATGCTACGTAGGTGTACATGTTTTATTTGCGTACAAAATCTGGTAGCAGCTATAAAGCCGATCTAAAAAATTTACAGAACTCTAAAAGCAATGTTAATGTGTTCTTAACAACTCGTCTAGACTCTTCAAAAGGGTATAAAATATTCTCGGCTGTCAATAAAATTTGACCTCAAAATAATTTACGTATAATAAAAATATAGGCTAAACTTTTTTCTTTTCTGTGATCTAATAAAGGTGCCCAAAAAATAATATATTTTATATTTATATATATGGTACTATTTTTCCCGACAATAATTTGTTTTTTTTTTTAGAATTATTAAGCTATTGTTTCAATAGAGGTACGAATAATTACATATATAAAATTATTTTTTATTTTAAAGCTTTAGCAATAATTTATGTGTAATATTCGATATTATGCGTCGTACTTAAAAATTCTAATAATTGTCAAAAAAAACTGTTAAATATTTAAAGAAGTAATATAACAGTTTTAAGAAGACAATCTGTAATATGTTTTAGTTCCAATGAGACAAACCCAACAAATATTACTTTTATTAAATTACACATATTATTTAATGGTATTTAGTTTGCACGCTAATTGTCAGATGATATTTTTAATCGTTATGACACATGCGATAAATTTTTAACACTTATTTATAGCAATACCTATTACACACTAACAATAACGATAATTAATAGCTAAAATTTAGCAGGCAAGTAAGTGACAAATTTAATCTGAAAGTTAAGGATAGCTGCACTGAATGGACAATATTGTAACGGGGAACAAAATATCACATACAGTTTTTAATATTTTTGAAAGATGTACATATTCTTTAACATTTAACTAACGTATTTTAAAATTATTTATTTAACTTACTTAAAGCATTACATGTATATGAACACTTTGTTTGTGGTTTATACGAAGTAGTACGTATAAATAAAAAAAAACATACACATGAAATAATAAAGGTTTTTATGATAAAAATATATATATAATTATATTAAAATAGATCCTAATAACAATTTTAATATAAAACACATATCACCACTTATATAGCTTGATGAACTAATCACAAACAAAATTTTCCGGTGAAGATAAAAATAAGTTGGATTCAACAGTGAATTCAGTAATATATTACTCGTAGTTTTATGAAATAATGTATATAAAACAAACGTGAATGGTCATAATAAAGTTATCCGGGTAAGAGGACGTTAACAGCGGCATGAAAATTTTTTATTTCTATTTTTATACATTTATATTTATTTGACAATCAACAAAATATTTAAAATAGCCTCGATAAGCTGCAACGGCAGCTTGCCAACAGATGTTATCACAATTATATACCGTGTCCACGGAAGAGATTTTCGACTCGGGACAATCACTGAGATATGGTTTCGCTCTCATGAGATGTTTTGAAGACAACTCTCTGTGTCTCCGAGATTCGCCGTCTCGCGTTTTACTTCACGCACGTATGTTAAATGTCAAATGTGATTGTCGTCAAGATCGTCATTTGGGTGAATTTAAATGTATAACGCCTTACGTTAGTTAATGTTTAACGAGTTATATCTAACTTTCAGAAAATATAGTTGTTGATAGATGTTGTAGATAGTTAGATTTATGGTAGTTTTAGATGACCTTTATATCAAATCTTGCTGGTAAAATGTACACCGAATACAATGCTTTGAGTTTTTGTCTCTTTCCAACAATCTCAAGCTGATATCTGAGTTTATCTTCAGAATAAAATCTCACCACGGTATTGAGATGTATCTCAACTAAATCTCTGAGATTGTCTCCTTCCGTGGACATGATCTTTCAGATTAGACAAATAAGATTTACAGTCCCGCATTGTGGTCTATAAAAAGTGAAAAAGAAAATAAGTTCAAAAATAAGAACTCTATAAAGAACCGTATATCACTAACTAATTTATTATCATGCCGTTCCCCGCGGGGATAGGGAGAGATAATAGAGCGCCAAACTCTTATATACTGATAAACAATTCTCGCATCATCCACATTCATTCATCTTCTCATACAAGCTCACCTATTATTGATGCTTTTAAAAGGACCATCCTCCAGTATCTGGTTTACCTGGTCGTGCCAAGTATTCCGCGGACGTTCTCTACTTCTGGTACCATCTTACGTCACATATATTTTTTACTATTTTCACCTCATTCATCCGTTTCATATGACAAAACCACCTAAGTGATACATTTTAAATCTTATTTACTATCTTAAGATCAGCTATACATTCTTTCCTTATTTCTTCATTCTGTACTTTGTCATAAACGGATCTGCCGCATATACACCCAAGAGATCTCATTTCCATTGCATTCAGTCTACTTTCATTCCTTTTGTGCTAGTTCCAGGCCTCACTTCCATACATCAGTGTCGGTACCAAGACTCCATTGTATATCTCTAGTCTCGCTTCGGTTGATAAGTTTCCGTTAGATATAATTTCATTCGACACGCCGTTCCCTTTATTCCTTGCAGTCACTCTCCTTTCGATATCTTACATAACTGTATATAAAATAAATAAATATGCAAGTATACTGTTAACTGATATTTTAAAAAGAAGTAAAAAACATACATTCTCCAAGGATAACAGGAAATGGAGAAGAATGGTAGTTTTCGTCTGAGAAGAGAGAAAACAATTTCTCAGGAATGTGGTCACTTTTGGCAATCAAGGATTCAATCTGCCGGCATTGTATACTGCTTCTGGAATACTCCCAAGTTCAGTGGAGTAACATTTCGTCGGTCATTTCTACTCGGTGCCACGACTCGGAGGCACGTGATAAGAGTGTCAAACGGTCCATATTACTTGATACGAATTTATAGACTGCAATAAAGGAGGGTCGTCCGTTTATTAACTGAGGCGCATTGCACGACCATATATAATATTACACATACCGACTACGTATTTGTATATATGTACTTTTACGGAATGGACAGAAGTTTTGTTTTCATGTGCAGTACATACTTTGAATTACTTTCGATTGCATTAGCCGGCTAAATTATCGCTGTTTGATTTTTATTGTTTTATTAATATACGAGGGCAAGTTCAAACATTATCTACATTTTTCAATTTATTTACACAGACTTTTTGTATCTATGTATATTTTTTATTTAGTTGTAAAAATTATAATACTCTTATACATCATAAAAAAACATTTAAAAAAAATTAAAATCATATCGTATATCAATTAGCATTAGGTAAAGAGATTATAAATACAAAAGAAAATAAGCAAATGAAAAATGACCAGTTATTAAACCTAGATACTACGTATTATGCACTTAAACTACGTGTTCCGTACAGGAAACAAGAAAACAAGGGTGATTCGCCGATCTCAGCTTCTCTCAACCGGCGATAGTGATGATGATAATGAGGTCGAAAGAAATGAAACACAAAAGATGGAGAAATGAAACATAAAAGATGAAGAAATGAAACACAAAAGATGAAGAAATGAAACACAAAATTAACACTTTCATTACATTTTCATAAGTATTATCGGCCATGTTTACGTAATAAGACACGATGAGATAAATATCTGATCAGCTTAGGATTAGTAGAATGGGAATAACTCAAACCCGTGTACACGACGTTTAATTTGACAGCGATACTCGACATGTGCGCACAAAGGTCATCTAGAACCACAGATATCCAAAATTATACTGCTGAAAGAAACATCAACGGTCAATGAACTAATATTTGACGCTTGACGTACAGCTAGCGTAAAGTGAGGCGCGAGACATGGTGTGTGCACGGTGACTGCGAAAGCCGAGAGTCGTCTCCAAAGTATCACATGCGAGCACTATAGTCGAAAATCTTATCCTGAAGGTCCTGTGAAGAATTGATTTTTTATGTTTGTCGATGTATGATGCGAATTAATCTTCATTAATTATTCACAAAGGTTAAGAAGAATATGAAAAAATGATATATCAAATTACCTAATGACATAATCGTCTGTCGCAAGTTTAAACATCGTTTAAACGATTCAGGATGTTAAGTATTAAGACGATATTAATAAAGTTTGCAGCAATCTGATGACTTTCTCGCTTGCAACTTAGTAATTCATTAGATATCCCTGGATGGTATTGGCACTAAAATGTTCTCAAACTGTGTTACAAATATCATACGCAGCATGAGCATACATAATTCATCCGCATATGTTGTGACATTACAAAACTAATGTCACGTTCGAAATTGCGCCATTATTATTTTTAACGTTAACTACCTTAGGAATCACGAACAACGCCCTGATGTTGGTAATGCGAGTGGTTTTGAAGGGTATAAAAACGGTCGGGGTCTATGGTTTATTTGAATTTTTCGCTCGGAGTTGTCAGAATACTCAATTTAGCTGCTGGGGTCAACGAAGTCATTTATTAAGAACCCAAGATGTAACCGTAAGGATCCAACATGTAACCGAAGTGTAAATAATTTGATTATAATTAAATCTCTAGTGCAAAATTTACTACAATTTATTTTAACCTAATCGCATGGTGAACGATCTTTACAGGAAACGAGATTGTATCCCCTCGGTCTACATTAATTCTCATTACAATATTTTTCTACAATTCTTTCAACCAATCCGTTTGCGTAAGCTTGGAATGCTGAAAAACTAACAAGGACGATGTGTCACTGAGATGCTCTATTTACGATGGAATGTGCAGGGATGAGCATGGATTTGAAGGTTGTGCCATCTTTTGTAATATTTTGTATCTTCTTGTCCCCAGCCTGTCATAAAAAACGTCTAACTCACGCTCAACAATTAGGATTATTTAATTTTGATTGTAATTTGTTCTAATTTACCTGTTTTTTTAAAATAAGATTCCATTTGATAACGTTAAACATATTTTCATTTATCTCTCCCAGGTATTCATAATAATTTTTCCCAGTTTAGGGCAAAGGCAAAATGTGACATATTAAGGTTGGTATGAGCTTCTGAGGTGAAGAGCCGTTTTTGTGTTCTCCACTGACTAGCCGGTGAAAAGGATAGAGCGCCGTTCTTTACTCTCACAATTTATAGGTATATACAATTTAATGTTTGTATGAATAATCCTCCATCCTATCACAAATCTAATCATTTAATCCATTCCGATCAAATTTTGCATAGTAGTGTATTATATTGAACATTAAAATTTTTGCTTAATTGCACTCGAAGATCACATCTCACTCTTTTCGGCCTGCGAAAAAACATAAAAAGTCCCTCGCTTCACCCTTTTATCACCTATATAGCTATTGATTATATCTGGATCCCGAAAAATGCCAATCGGATTAATAAAGCGACTCGTTCAATTAAACCTAGAATTGTAAATCTAAAATGTAATGTTGCTGTAAGCCAGAATTTTGTATCAAAGCGATTGCATTTTAATAATTGATTTATTTCCATGAAATTACAATATTAATATACATTTAAAAAAATGTATGTTTTGTGTAATTCACATATTTTATTTTTTTAAATAGGTAAGAAATGTGATTTTTATAAAGTTTATTATGTAATACTCACAGATCAATCAATAAAGATAAACTAACTCTTTAGGGAACTGACCGCAATAATCGGGTGGATTTCATATGTGAACTATATGTGTTTCTCTCTAAGTCAATGACAGGTTAACGAACTTATTATTAATATTTAACAGGTGAATTTTTCATAAAAATTTGATATAAAATTTATAAGAATTAAGGGAGATCTTATGTTCCTATATTGTATGTAGACACTATATATAAATACATGTAATTAGTAAACAGATTGATGGAGAACGGTTTCGGGGTCTCTTGGTAATGATCGAAAAAAGTGAAACAAAACAGTATACTAAAATAGTTTTAAAATCCAATTATAAAACTTTTAAACATCTCCCAGTTTGGTAGAACTGTTTGTGTAGTATCACTTATTTTATAAAGCCAATTGACATACAAAATTCGTAGCGAAATTCTTCGCTGTAATTATATATCTTTTTATTTTAAATAACAGTATAATTAATCCCTTAATTGTAAGCCACCAGATTAATTATGAAACCATGAACGTACACGTTGTAAATTTAAACTTTAATAAAAATGACTACATTTTGCTTTTCTTGAAGATACTTGTAAACATATAAAACTGATGTTTTTAGAGGTACCGCTTATGAATTTCTTTACTTGTTTATTAGACACGTGAATTTTATATTTTAGAACCTAGATTAAACATTATGGCGGGTGGGTCCTTGTCACCTCAACAAGCTCTCTCAATCTTCTCCGTTCTGTTTCGACGGTTATCGATTTTGAGAGCATGTGGGTCCATTGGATTCCATCTTGCCAACGAAATTGAGATCTACCGATACTGATACCCCTATGATTTATGAAATATTGGGTTAGGTTAAGTTACCACGGGGAATACTTTTCTATCCAAGCCAGATACCCGGGGTATCGAAGACGTCATGTTCGTCAAAGCAGATCAATGATCTTTCTTGGGATTCTGCGTTTAAAAACTTGCATTTATCTGCCCCGTACATCGACACTGTTATAATATGAGTTTTATATACAAAACTAATTTCATGTATTAATTATAAATATATACATATAAATAATACATTGAATTAGTATTTAAAACATCACAGACCTATTTCTGAATAGTTACATCTTCGCAATAAGAATGTGTTCTCCTTAATTTATATACAATATATACTATTACGTACTTGCGTAAATAGTACGTCTCAGTTGTACACCTCGTATTTGATTGTTGAAAAAATGTGCAGAAAATACAACTATTGGATTAATTACAGGAGTATTTACACATTACTCATTTTATGCGAATATTACATTCGCGTGAAGAGATTTCACATTGAGAACCAATCATAATACTCGCGAATGAAAAAAAATTCAAACTTCCATTTGATTTCCTCCACTTAATAGTAATTACCATAATAAAATTCATACAAATATACATGGTAATCAAACGGAAATTTTAAAACTGATTATAATCTGCTTTAAACATTTATAAAATGAAATCATGTTTAAAAATCACTTCAAATTTATAGAAAATTACCAAAACAATTCAAAACTATATTCAGAATATGTTGTTTACAATACTTCAAAATTAGTATGAAACCAGATGTTTCATACAATTGCCTAATACATTTATTTTAAACCTTTGGGAGAAATATGTCAAAATGAAGGATACATAACAAAATTAAACTGAAACATTTTTATACCGGGTGGGTAGACGAAAGTGAATCTCAGACAATATATAAATATTTTTAGGAAATAAATAATCAATATCTATTTTCACAAAAAAAAAACATAAATATCTCAAAGTTCCTAGTCAAGAATTTATTAGTAAAACAATGATAGAATAATATTAGCGAAATGACAAATATTATTACAGTAGTGACACAAGGGACATAATGGATAGCAAGTACTAAATGGCGAGTGAATGTCACTTCAGTCAATGTTCAATTTATGAGCGATGTTTTTCAGAGATTTGTATTAAAATGAATTTGGCCGTCATACAGTGACGGTACTATGATTAAATCAGATTTATCAGAACAGAGGTTCAAAAATTAGTGTTAAACTATAATTTGTATTTATTATAAAAAATAATAATATTGATTACTACATAATTAAACATCAGTGGCGTGCAGTAGGCATAGATTTAGGTTATGCTGTTACTAATAATTTTATACAATTATATATAATATATGTAATACAGTATATTATATGCATAGAGTTATGAACTTTAGTTTAACCAACGTCTTTAGATAAAATGAATCTGTCGTTTAAACGACCCTACCATGTTCTTATTTGTAATTTTAGAGTACTACTAATATTGTTTTTAAGGTTTAATTATTAACGTAAAATAATACCTTCTTACCCATATAAAAATAAATATAAAAAATGTATTGACGTTTTAAAGAACACTTTCTATGACTGAACATGATTCTTTTATTGTTTGAAAATTCTTCACGTAATAACTACAAGAAATATTTGTTTTTATTAAAAGTTAACGTAGGAAATAGTTTTGCTGATTGCTTTTTGTTTTTTCCAAATCAAAAACAAATCCATTCATCAAATGCAAAAACGATCATAAAATCAACAAGTTAAAAACAGTAAGATCGTAAAATTCGCGAATTAGTAAAAGAGGAAGTAGACACTTCAATGACTTGCATGCAGTTGTAAGCCTTTCAAATGTTATTCTGTTAAAAAACAGCAAAGTAACGACTTCACACAAAACGGATCAACCGAAAGGAATTTTCAATTCAGTAAATAGATAATTGTATGACTTGAGTAATACACCAGCTTAAAAATAGAAGATAATAATGTGAATAGCTACAATGCGTAGATTGTCGCTACTAGCGCTACGGCTGTAGCGGTGGGTTGTTGAGGTAGTTTTTTAGAACTAAGCTATTAAAGTTTCTACTACACAGATGAAGCTAATTGTAATAAATCCGTAAATATACGTTCACGGTCCATATTATAGATTATTTAACTTATATTTGTTTCCCAGAATTTTTAGTAATGCATACCTTTTTTGCTTGTATGTACTGCATGTTGCTGGTAAACATGTCGTTTTCCTACAATTTTTTTTCCAGTGGCAGGGTAAATGATGTAACATGCAGATATAAATGTAATGTTTGAAAGAATTTTGAAATTATTTTACGAGGTTATTATTGTGAAGAAAAAAATAAAGAGTACAATTTATTTATTCTTATGCAATCAAATAATTGTAATTCTGCTTTGAGCAAAAAAAATTCATTAAAAAAATGTTTGTTTTTTTAATCAAGCTCACCCTATGGAAGGATGATTCTCCTGATCTACTTAAAACCTTATGTTTATTTAACTCCTCCCTTGTGTTGTTTTTATAGACTTTATAAAGTGAGAAATTGTTGCAGGCAAACCATGTCAGTTCAGTATGATGATGCTAGTTTTAGCACATTTAAATACATAAATCCTTATTATCTAACACTTAAATTGTTATTTCTACCCTCGGCTTTCTTATGATCCCCTCCTTTAAGATCTTTTTTTCATCGGCTGAAATATGAACATCGTGTATAAAATATAAATAATTTATAAATTTTAAGAATTATTATAATGTTTTAAATGCTGATTTATGTAAATTTAAAATGTTTATGTTATAAGATTTTGCATGTATAAAACAAGCAAAATCGTAAAATACTCGTAAAAGGAGATAATTTTTTTTGGATTGAGTTTCATATAACCTATATGAATACGTAGAAACTTAATACAATGAATGGAAGTGAAATTTTATACATAATTAATTTGTACGACGAAAACTTGTTCGCCAAAATCAAAACGGTAAAAAAAGTGAACATTCATATGCCAAGCATTTATACAAGAATACAGGTAGATTTTGTATTCATACGTACAATAGACAACTGACGAAACTGTTTCTAGTATATGTACATAGTTGCGATAAAAAATATAGTACATATATTTGTTTTATGTTTAGTTATTTCATGGATTGGAAATGAAATAATATTAATCAGTAATATCAGTATATTATTGGTACACAACACATTCTTGAAGTACCATGACCAAAAAATCAACCTATATATATCGGTAGTTGTGTGGCAAAGAGATCTATCGAAAATAAATAAATTATTGTCTTTCTATTGCCGTATTATTACATTATTTTTTGTTGACATGCATTAGGATCATCCTTATCTTTATAACAGCTGGTTACTCTTTTTAACACCACATCAAAGTCCTACACTCATCGTACATGACTGCAAAACTAACAAGAACACGGCTTCCGATTGCCAATGTGAAAAATTGACAAGAGTCAAAATTATTCGACATCTGGGAGTACTGATCGATGATCATCTTAACTGGAAAGAACACATATCGAACCTAGCTAAACGCATACGAAAACTAATTAACTTTTTTAAAGGAATACGATGTATAGTTGATTACAAACTCTTAAGATCGGTGTACTTTGCACTGTGCTACTCCTCAATTAATTATGCTATTTTAGTTTGAGGAGGAGCAGCAAAAACAAAATTGGAGTCGGCTAAAAAAGCACAAAAAACAATTCTCAAGGTAATAATTGGTCGTCCCTTTAGATATCCATCAGATCTTATATTTAAAGAGTACAATGTCCTAGATATAAGACAAATCTTTATGTTGAGACTCGCTCAATATTTGCATACTAACAACAACTCTCCTCAAGCAATAAATCATGGACACAACACAAGACAAACAACAAACATCTACACACCAGTTCCGAGAGCAACAACGATATTTTATCAAAGATTCTACATGTTCCTAGCTCCGAAACTATACAATACACTCAGTACCAACTGGAAATCGTACAATTCCAATAAGATTACACAAATATGGACCCAATATATGATTCAATCAGGTAGAGATGAATCAGAAGCATGGATATCTAACAATTTAATATAATTTATACAATTCTTTCACCAATAATTCACTAGTCCTACAACACTCCCATTCCATATATTTTTATTTTATTTTTACTTTTTTATTCATATTTGTAATTCTCTTTTTATTCCAAATAACACCACAACAGCACGAAAAAAAAACTGGTTACTTTAACAGAGACTTCAGTCTAGCAAAGTAGCCAGGATAACGCTGAATATATCAGAGGTGAAGTTTACCCATCCCACACAATAAACTATGTATTATATATGTTTATTATGTATTCACCTCTATTAAAACAAAAATATGTATGTCAATATATATACATAAATAAATAAATAAATTTTAAATTTTAAATTATACCAAACTTAAATGTAAATATTATATTGCGATATTATTTACCATAGATCTTAGACACACAAATCCTTGGATATTTTCAATATACCGGCTAACAGTTAAACAGGTTTTTATCATAATTTGAATATTTCCCATTTTATTATCTTTTATTTTATGTATCGGCATCTGTTAGTACAAAAATATGGATGTCAAAATATATATAAATAAATAAATTAATCATAACTAAATAGAATGTTTTGAAATAAAAAAAATGTTTTTTTCTGTAGACTGCTTTGCAATACCACCTTTATACCTATACTTTTGCATTGCAGTTTAGTTTTTAGTGAGACGCCAGGATTGAAGTTCTCATAACATGGTCAATACTCTTCTATCTCGGTCATCCTACCCGCCATATTTCTACAAATATACATATATACGTATTCGTTAACCTCTTTTGTTTCGATTGTTTTAATTAGTTTTCTTATCTATTTTATCTTTTATAATTGAAATTCTCCATCCAACTTACTTTATCTATCTTTCTCCAGCACTACAACTTTTATTATCCTAGTTTGAAATGACGATAGTTTTATACGTTTAAATACTAAATTATTGTGTATATTTATAATTAATACATTAATTTAGTATTTAAAATATCACAGACCTATGTTCTGAATAATTACAACTTCACAATAAGAATGTGTTCTCCTTAATAATTATACATTTAAATTTAAAATTTCATAAATGTACGATAAGTTTAATATACTTATGTTCTGAAAGATGTAGATCATAAAATTCATACGTGCATGTGGTTTATTGGTTAAAATGAGAAAGTATATAAATTATTGTACATGGAATTTTTTTTATGTGGTTGTAATATTTCTGTTGGATAAATTATTTTTATTTCATACCTAATAATTATACATTAAGTCATCTAATAATATATTTATATATATTTCGTAAATTTTAATCAGAATTATTAAATTTATGATTTTAGTGGATGCAATGGGAACACATAAGCGGAACCTCTAAAAAATTTTCAAGCGTATGTAATTCAACCAAACTTTGAATTTAAATAAATTCATGGCGAGTAAATTAGAACACAGAGTGTTGGAGTTCATGGTTTGTAAATATATAATATGAAAATGTGGTATTCCATTTATCAGAATCAGAGCGGTGACTATTGTGCGAAAAATTCAGCCATGAATTCATGAAAGTCACTGAAAATGAATTTCAATAATATATAAAAAAAACAGAAACTCACTTGATTTTTAAATGTATTTTATTTCGAATGATGATTTTATTTATTTAATTCATAATTGTAAACAGTGGCAGGCAGTAAGTATAGATTTAGGTTATGCTGTTATCTTTCAATACACTAAAATTAGCATTTTGATTATTCATTTGATACGAATATACGATTTGAAATATAAAACGAGTTGGTAAAATTTCGAAAATCACAACATAATTTTTTTCAATTGTATATTAAAATTATTTAGATTGAGAAAATAACAATATAAATCCAATAAACCATTTATATAAAGTAAAATTTAAGAAAATAAATACGAAGAAAAAAATATAAAAAAAAAATAATCTCATTGGTTTTTAAAATATGAACACGAAGGAAAAATATAAAGAGTACAATTCATAACCAAATGATCTATTCTTATGCAATAAAATAAATTCATTTGATTGTATTTATATTTAAATTTGTTTAAACCACTTTTATTTTTACGTCAAATGGTTTCGATACTAACGTATCTTTGTCAGGACTGGTGTATAACTGAACGATTTCATAAAAATTTTACACAACATCCATTATGGAGTGTAAGCGGAGTCTAATCAATCACCTTCCCACTCTTACCAAAATAATATAATTTTAAATCATATCTAACTACAAAGTTAGCGATATAAACATCAAGAAGAAATTGATTTGATTTAAATTGCGTATAAATAAAAAATTTCAATTTGGGTTGCAATTCTGAATCTCTCTAATGATATTATAACTACTACATAAAAATAAGTAATTAATGCGTTGTGTACAGAAAATAATAACAAATATATCTGGTCTATAAATTATGTGTTGTAAGAACCATTGAAAGTCAAATTTGCGAATACGAAGAACAATAAAATGTGAACAAGAACAAGTTTTCGTTGAAAATCTATTATTTTTTATCTAAAAATATTTCTATATATAATATATCGCATATTCTTAGAATGCTGAGTGGTGTGTAATATTGTGGTTGTACTGGGGATTTCTCACACGTGACATAAAGTGCTATTATTCCCACGTGTCACTATCATGTACAGAAATGTTAAATTTTCTTTGTCTTTTATTTCCATCGTAAAATTGATTCGATGTTGGTGTCAACGAGACAGTTCGAGACTATTCTCCAAAAACACGCAATGTAGACTCTTTAAAACAATCTTGTGATAGGATTATACCTAGTTGTACTTATATTACTGCGTACCTACATAATATTTTTAAATGTGTTATAGCAACCTGTTCCGTGTGAGCTGGGCGTAAAGTTAACTTTGTCGTTAAAACAGAGTCCACATTATATTAAAAGCAGATATTCCACTAACGGCTCTGAGCACCGTTATTATTAGTTGGAGAGTCTTTATAGATGAGTAGACGATGATGCAAGGATATACTGGCATTGATAATTTGTTTTGGTGAAGTGGTTATGTATTGTTGACTATGTAGAGTTTGTGAGAGTGGATTGAGAGTGAAAAACTCAAAATGCTGAATGTATGTTGCATGTAAACAATTATCCAGGTTCTGGTCCTTAAAAGATGGAAAATTCACAACCATGTTCACAAAATTTAAAGCCATATATCCCAATTTTATGATACGAGGTATCTTATATTAAATTATTTAAATATATTTAAAAAATAGATAAACGAGGAAGAAGTATTGATATACGATCTAGACATACAAACCATCTTTCTAGACGCTTTCCTGCAAGTTCACATTTTTATAACAAATGCTCAAAATATCTTAAAAGAATTAACTAAACATACATTTAATAAATTATTCAACAACAATTGATTAAACAACATTACAAATATACAATATTTCAAATGAACAAAATGAAAATTTTATCGTTTACACTAAAATTGGTCACAAATGAAAAAAATAATGTTCCCTCTAATTTTGGATCAAGGCGTGCGTATAATTTTTAATAATATATTAATACATAATATTAGAACTTTTAAGCGGCATGTGCATAGACTGAACTAGCCTGTGGATCAGTGTCGAATAACATAATAAAGTATTCACTGAAATTCCTGAACGGCTGTGAAACCGCGAGAACTTATTCTATGGATATTTTCTACGTCATGTCAGTTTCGTATTATACAAGGTGGTGAGGGTTGGACGTTGTGTGGCGAGTTCCATTTAGCACTGTTCACCAGAGTTGGCGAGTGACGATGTGCTACACGTGCTAATGGCGCCCCGCTGCTGTCGCTGCTGGACGCCGCGCAAGCTGCATGAGTAAACCGCGGGTGGCTTGAAACAATCAGGGGAACAAGTATTTATTTGTTTCATCGGACGTGTAATCTCAAAGGGAAGTATTTTCACCAGGAAAATTGTTGGAAAGATGTTACCTTAATTTCGTACGCGTATAACCACCATTTTCATCAAGAAATCAATTATTCTATTGAAAAATGTGACAATGCTGAGTTATCCACATAAATTTTTATATATTTATTTAAATTACACTTTAAGATGAGTAAATTTAATGAGATAATAAGTAAATTGTATTAATTATTTTTATTCACTTAAAGTAGGTATTTAAAAAATAAAAACATAAAAAATTTTAGACTAAACATTAAAAAAAATCATGAGTACCTATAACAGGTGTAAAGGTCCGTGTTCATGGGCTTCATTTTAATTGGGGGGAGCAAAATACATACCCACTTTGAAGACGAATCTCCGAGAGAAATCTCATTCGTGGACACGGGCCATAAATATTGTTCATGTTTTTCTTTATACATGTGCATTACAATGGATGGATATAAATGAAGCAATATTATTACAATGCTTAAGTTTACTAGCAATACTCGAATTTCGAGAGAAACAGTAAGGGTAGGAGACAAGGCTTAGGTGGTAGACATACAAGTAATTAGATACTGACAAATGGGGGGAGGGAGGGGGCGGAGTTACTGGTGGACAGCGGAGGGGTAGTTGTAACGGGAATATTGAGAGCAGAGTTGATGAATTAGAAAATGTAATATTGTTCAACAGATTAATACCCGAGTTCAAATTCCTAGAGAGACTTGCATGTGTATCACCTAAGCCTTGTCTCCAATATTTATGTAGTCAGTTTTATACTTCACCCGTCGATGAGAGTTACTGCTTCTCTCGAAACTCGAGTAGTGCTAATAAATTCAAGTAAATTAATAACATCGTTTCATTTATATCCATACATTATGAAGAAATTCTACAAAGTAAACGCGAATTCTATTAATAATGTGCATTATAGTTCACAAACTCACCATCACACCATTCCGCAGGAATTGCTACGTAGAATTCTTCCGTTCTAACGCACAATTTTTGTCTCATTCGCATTCATACTTTTTTCCACGCTATTGTTGAGGCTTCTAATTTTTTAACTTGTTTTTACTGATAAATAACAGTAAAATTAAAATGTCGAAGAATGCAAGCAAATTTAATAATATTCATATTGGTATCCATTGGTAAAAATTGTTTCAATTATGTACATTTAATATTCAGCTAAATCTTTTTTAATAGAGATGCCTATACGGAATACATGTCATATCAATATTCTTTATTACAATATTTTTAATAAGACTGTCCTGCTGGTCTCCCTGGTTGAGGCTTGAACCTGCATCCATTTGATAACGTAAAAAAATTCATTAGACTTTGTTACATTACTTTTCTCTACCTCAGCTTCATGTTTAGGGGGAGGCACCTAGCCTAACTGGTTCTTTTTTAAATATAGTCAAGTCAAATGGTTATGAAATGAAATTACAAAATACCATTGTTTACAAGAAAGTTTATTATCTATTTTTTTTTACGATACTTGCATGTATTAAAAGTGGAAAATGAGCATTTTACTTGATTACTTATTAATGAGACAATTCAAAAATAATTACAATTAAATAACATTGATTAGGTGCCCATCATGCCAGCATAAAGTTATCTACTAAATTGTTTATGTTGATGCTTGTATGATGTTGATTATTCAGGTCCCTCACGTAAGGGATTACCTCTTAGGTGACGCCTTCCACGTGTAGATGATGGTCCTGGATCCTGGATGTGAAGTGTGGCCTGATGCTTGTGGTGCCAGCGGAGGGTGACGAAGTTCAGGCTTGTAGTAGATTGACCATCAGAATTCGCCCAATTATCCAGGCAAACCGGGACTCTGGACGCGATGTTTTTATGCAATTTGTGTGTGCCGTATATGATATCGTCTCCCCTGATAGCGACAGTTTATTCTCATTATACCAAATTATGTTGATCGTCTTTTTTTCATATAGATCCACCGGAACTCTTTTTATACTTTTACATCAACGATTAAACAGAGAGGACATCACAGTCTAAATTTTTAGTCGAGCTAGTTTTTTAGTCGAGCACAGTTTAAATTTTCCCCGGAATCAAAAATTACAAAACGCTTGCTTATTATATCAGAGACGATATTGATTTTATTTTCTAATTGAAAACTAGATCCCGTGTTTATGGAGCGAGCTCTCCCGGCTGGGATTTGGAGAAAGACTGACGCATGACGGTGATGCATCCTTCATGGTGCATTTGCTGACGTGACTATGGTCATGTACGCCAGATTCCTTACAGCCGTTCCCAAATCGTTTCGTGCGTATAACAATACCGATGTTTATTGCAACCCCGTCCCTTACTTCGACTAAGTGTTTATGTAGCCTTGAAAAAAAAAATTATTTTGGGTAATTTTACATTCTAACAACTTAGACAAAAATTTTTTTTAGACTGCATACTGTGTATATACCAGACGATAATAATAATACGTAACAGAAAATGGAACTGGCAAAATCTTTAAGCACGTCATATGTTTCAGCGCGCCTAGATTAATGTTTTTGATGCAAGTGGGCGAGCGCATCACGTCAAATTGTTAATTTAAATTACGCGTTGGTTTGTATTCAATTATATTTATTGTTATCTTTTTATATTGTTTATATTATACTCCTCGAATTTAAATCTTAATTTTTTTATTTTCATATCACATAACTATACTAATACGTTTCTACTGCATTTTACAACTGGGTTTTATTTGTACCTAATTCTTGTTTCATGTTTAAATAATAATATTGTTAATATTAAATATAAATATTTTACTTTCTTACTTTTTTAAAATAACGTTAACTCTTCTGTTTGTTAAAAAAAATTGTTTTGTAAACCCTGTTTCTAAATACAATATTTCTCTTTTAGAAAAAAGAATGCTTGAGTAATTCGTATTTAATTAATTGAAAATATGCTTGAAGTTTACAAAATATAATGTTGAATGAATAAATTTATTTTACGTTTACTTAGTAACAAATTACATTTTACAGGTGAAGAGTTTAAACTTTAAAACGCTTCGATAAATTCTCCCAAATGTACGATAAATTCTCCCAAACCTACTAATATACACGCATAATGAATGTTATTCTATATACCCACAAGATTGGCTAGAAATGAAACCTCTAAAAATCCACTCCGTTTAAAATTGAGCGCATTTAGATTTTTTTCAATTCAGTAGTCGTTCCTGAGTTCCTTTGCACGGTCAACACTCTTCATATGTTTAATATAATACAATGCATTTGTAGAGTTTTCTGCGGTATTTCTGACTGACGTTTCGAATCCCATTTACAGGTTTGGAGAAACACTAAAAGAGAAAACTCTATTAAAGAATAAGAGGCTGTAAAAATATGAGAACATTCTTAAACATAATATGAAGACCGCCAGGCTAAGGTAAATATAATATAATATTATATAGAAAACTAGGACACAGAATTTAAAATATTGATTAGCAACAATTAAAAAAATATCAATAATAAGAATACACTTGATTTTTACCAGTTTCAACATGTTTCGGGGGTCTACAAATTTGGGTGGTGTAAATTGGGGTCCACAAATTAATTTGCAATGATTGCAAACATTTTTATATTAGAATTAAGGAGCACTTGAGATGTTTGCATAGCAACAACCATTCTGAATTCGCCAATATTTTGGAAATAAATTTATCTTTTGACATTAACAAGGGTTTAGGAATTTTACATACAAATACCAGAGGTTTACTGTAAAATAAATTATAAATTTTAGAAATAAGAAAAAGTGTTAATAACAAAATAAGGATTATAAATAACCAAATCCTTTTTGCTAATAGTCACATTTTAAATTTGTTTCACAGTAGTTCCTAATTTGTTATCTCCCCTCTCCTCCTCTCCTCTTTCTTATCCATTACTCCCTCTTATTTTTACAATTTTATTAATGTCTATACTTGCAATTTTAATTTTAGTATACATTGTATTCCGAGAAGGGACCATTGGTTCCAAAACATGTTGAGTTATTAATAAACAGTGGTAAAAACAAAGTGTTTTCTTATTATAAACATTAAAAAAATATTGTTCCAAATAACTTAGGAATTATTGAAGAAAAAAAGTATCGTTTATGTACTGAGTACATATTTGTAGTGTAAACTTTTCAAAATACCTGGCTAATAGGGGGCGCAAATGACAATGTGATGATTTGAGTGCGAAAGGAAAAAAATATCCATATACAATGCGAACCGGAAAATTACCATATTCAGCAATATCATTAGACATTAAAAAAATCAGATTCTGCATGTCATTATTATAGGCAAAATTGGTTGCAAAAGAGGTTCTGGAAGACATCCTGGCTGAAGAATCTAAGACAATGGTTCGGAAAGTCCACAGTTCAATCCAATCCACCGAAATTCATGAAAGTTTAAAAATTTGTAGCATAGCATTCAAACTTGCTACCTAATATAATTCAAATAGTAGAAACACAGTTTTTTATTTATTATTTAAAGTATACAAGGTTACGATACATTCGTCTGTATTAAATAAAAATTTAAGATAAGATTGTTAATTACTTTATGTATATTATTACTTTTCATATCTTGTTTATTTTCTCATTATTAATCTTTAATTTGATTTGTTTGCAATATTTATTTGATTTCGTTTTTGTTCATTTCATCTTATTAAAGTTTATTTATTTATTTATATATTCGTCATTAATAAAGCAATAGTAGAGTTATGCACCCCCAAATAAGAAAGATCTTGATTTATGGGAAGTATGTACTAAAAAGTTTGTAAATACACTACAAATACATTACAAGTACAAATAAGTATATTTATTTGTTTTTGTAATTCTTGTATTTATAATTATTAATTGTATTTATAATGATCTCTAACCGAACAAGCGCAAAATATATTTACTCTTATATTACTCATTGAATACTCATGTATACTCATTATATATATACAAATTGGTACTGAGTCTTGAAATAAATAGAAACAAGATAAAAAAATTCGGAGAAGATCTTTGACTGAATGCCGAATACTGATGACTATAAAGAAGTAGATGACGTGCTTGTGGTCTAGTTACTATAGATAACTTGTGGATGAGAGATGGATACAGCCTGGAGAAATTGGTCATCACCAGGCACGAGCAGTACACAGATCTTCGCTACATATCGCACAAAACAAGGTCCAGGATAGCGAAAAGTGGAGGCGAACAGTTCGCGTTGTTGAAGCAGACTAGAGAATCACAATGGTCTGTCACGAGCATATCGACTAAAAGAAGAAAATAAAACATCGACCAATTTTAATCTTATTAAAAATTCCCGGTGCCTTAAAGTACATAAGAAATAAATGTTAAAAGTTTAAAACTTCCAATAGACTCGTATTTCAAAGTTACGTGAACTTTCTCTACGGATTGAATTTCTATTAAATCCGAAGAAAAATCAATTAGACAAAGTATTTACGGTCTTGCAATATCTTATCCCGACGTCCATTGCAAAATGAACCTAGACCTGAGTTGAATAGAGAGAGTAATGGACATTTTTCGAAAGTCGTCACTATTACTAAAAATCGAACTTAATATAAATGAAGAGAATTTTTAATTAATAATGTTATCGTGTACCCTGTAAGTAGGTACTCTTGAGAAAACAAGGTCGAATATTAAAAGTTTTTTTATTAAATTATACTACTTTGTTAAATAAATGAGACCAATTTTTCTTTCGCAATTCATAAAATACGCTAACGTTCATTAAAAATGTTGAATGTGGGTTAAATATTTCGAATTACGAGTTACGAAATAAAAAGTTAAATAGAAGAATTCCAAATTATTTCTGATATTTATAAAAGGAGAGAGTCTATAGGAAATAAAGTAAGAAGTGCTTTGAATGCAGTAAATTACGATCGGAAATTTGTCAGCCGAGATACTGAGCTTTTGGTAACAGAACCAAGAGCGTTCGAATGTATACGCGGTAAATTTGATAAAGTAAAAAATGAATAAATTAAGAATGATTAGAGAACTGATCATAGATAGTCATATTTATAGTAACAAAGTGGTCAGGGGTTCGAGTCTCGTTTCGGAAGACCATGAAGATAATCTTGTTTTTATAGCAGAATTATGAGCTATGTTTGAAAATAGTAATAATATTGATGTGACATGTATTCGTTTTTAATTTTTTGTGAAAAATAACAAGATGATACTATTTTTAAGAAAATATACAGGATTAATAGACAGTCATTTAGGTGATTTGATCATGTGCAATGAAAGAATCAGAAGATGATATAATGAAAGATGTATTGCGCGAGAGTTGTCAGGGTAGAAAACTCATTAATCATTTCTTACTATATATATATATGGTAGTACCTACGTAACAATAAGAATTTATAGAAACTATTTTGAATATGTTGAGACAGTTTTTATCACGAAAAATCTTATTTTACACTTACATATTAAAATATATATAAAAATATGTTTATATACATGATATAATATTTACGAGTACGTATAACAAAATAATAACGGACACAATTGTTTTGGTATTCATAAGATTTTTTATATAATCAAAAAACATAATTTCTACTTTAGAATAATATCGTGAAAAATAACTGAAATTATTGTTAAATAAATTTTTTATGTTTCTTGAAAAATAAAGAAGATTTTTAATATTCTATGTGAGTAAATAAAATAAATTACATAAATGTGAATCAACAAAAATATCAAAGAGTTTAGGTCAACAGATTATTTCTTCTTACATTGTTTACTTTCAAAGCTATTTTTTAAAAACTATTTCGTCCAATAATATTTTTTGAGTAATGAGAAGTTCAGTTTATCTTCGGTTTTTTATTATTATAATAAAATTTATTAATTTCATTATTACTATTATTATTAAATTAAGTTAATTTTGAAAATAAAACGAAGAAGAATTGTAAGAGTGCTTATCAATTGAAATCTATTTAATATTTAATTAGATACCATTATTGTTATTATCATTTTTTTTTCGCGTATTATTTTGGAGGAAATATAAATTTTTCCAAGAAGATGATTTAAAATAAGGAAAGGGTAATTTTACTTTTCTAAAATTTTTATTTCACAATTGAAATCTCGATCGATACTAAAGAAGAAATTAAAATTTCTTACCGTAAGAAGTTAAACCATTTAACGGAATTAATTTTGAGAATATTACATATAATGGTTTTATTAGGCATCTACAGCGGGTAATTCAAAGCGGTCAGATCCTCGCCTTTTCCCGGAAAAAAAATCATCGGCCAATTTTAAATCGCTTTTAGGGGTGTCAGGATCGCCCGACCTCCAGCCACCCGACACCGGAGTCTCGCCGTAGGTGGGTCTTGAATACAAATTAGTTTATTCAAGTGGATCGCTAACAAATGCTCAATGAGAGGGGCCGATAGGATCGATAGGGAAATGTGAAGCCTGTATACCTATCTTAGAAAAGGGTCTCTAAGTATAGGGTGAATATTATGTTCCAGTCAGATTTTGTTTGGCCACCATTTTTATATTTTTTGTCATATATTTGTCAGTCCGCATTTAGTAGTCGTAGAGAGTAGTTGATTACAATTTATTATGGAGCATCTAATGCCGCAACAACGTGTTGAAGTTATTAAAACATTTTATCTAAATAATATTGGCAATGCTGTAATCATTAATGGTGATCACTATCGCCACATGTTGGAAAACTTCTTGGTGGCCAAATTGGGTATGCAACACGTGTGGTTTTAACAAGACGATGCCACCTCACATACAGCCCGAGCTACGCTTGAAACTTTGCGAGATATTTTTCGCGACCGCATTATGTCAAAAAGTGATGATATCGACTCACCTCCTCGATCATGTGATTTGACGGCTCCTGGCTATTTTCTGTCAGGGTTCTTGAAAAGAAAGGTCTACACCAATAAGCCAACAACAATTCCGATACTACAGAACAATATTAGAAATTAATTTGATGAAATAATACACGAAGTGTGCGAGAATGTTAAATAAAATAATGGTTAAAAGAGCACGCATTGACAAATGCTTGCTAGATATGGTTGCTTGGTCGATGTCATATTTCATACATAATTGTAATAAACTAAATCGATTAATAAAAAAACCAAATTACAAAGTTGTGTTTCATTACTTAGTTATTTAAAAACAACATCGGCCTGGAACATAATATTTACCCTGTATAAAGAATAAACTGTGAATTGTAACCGATCACTAAATATGTTTCAGCAATTTGTTTTCATCTAGCCCCATTATTTGAAACTCGATGGTATCATAAAATGAAATCAAAAAGAAATAACTGATTCACATTTTTGTAACCATTCTATAATGTCATGCAGAATTTTTAAATTGAATCTAACAAAGCAGATAACGAAATAGTATATGTAAATTATTGGTAGTAATTTAAACAAATATAACATTTTAGTCTCGGAAAGCATCTAAGATTGGCGCTCATTCTGCTACACAAGATTCTCATCTGGCAAATATTGACACAATCTTTCGGAAACTTAGTCCTAAACCAAATTTCAGATCTGAACGTTTTCGAATGTTGGATTCTGTGGGGAATATTTGCAAGTATTTAGGAAAACAATGTGCAAAGAAGATGCACAAATAATCAAATGTTAAATGACTAATTCGATAGAGTTTAGACTGTCAAAATCAATCGATCGAGATGACATGAAGCTCACACGATAATTGGTTTTTATGATAAGCTCGCGAATAACTATAAATGAAATAAAACATTTAAGACACACGGATGAAAAGCCCCTTTTGCCATCGTAATCTTTCTTAAGTATAAAGCGATATAAAGGTAACACTGACGATAGAGTAGTTTCGTCTGTGTGTCTCTGAAACGATTAAAAATATTTGAAATAAAAACTGTTTTTGTGTTTTTCTCAAAATCATTGTTTTGTAGTTACGCCTTTATCATCCTAAGCCCCCGTCATAATAATACATATAATAAACAAATTCAGGCAAATATTGTAGAATTAAATATAACGAAACCAATTTATTATTTGGGATGAATTGTGGGAGAGTTGGATCGGAAGATTTCGAAAGAGATCAAGTGTAGAATAGAAAATATACGGACTGTCTTCATTAAAATAAAAAATGCTCTTTGTAGTCACGATCTAGGTCTTCAAGGGAATTTTTTTTTCAATCTCGCTCCTTGACGTGGTAAGTTGAAATTCATTGAAGCAGTGTTAAAATAGCTTGAAAATGTGCGGCTGCAGACCACAAGCTAAGAATAAGCAAGACTTCATCATGGGTTATGAACTTTTGAAAATATTTGATTGATAATGTCTGAATAGCCAACATGATCGCAAATATCCGCCAACAGATAACACCATATGTTCAATAACGCCGTTAATAAATTGAATTTAAAAACTTAAAAACGATTGTACATATGATTTTAGTTTGTGTTTTATCACCCTGATGAAGAAAAATGTATTTTCAAAACCGGTTGGAGAATATAATTGACTCATATGGTTAAAAAAAAAGTTAAATTTAAAATTAAAACGATATACATATAAAATCAATTCTATCGAAAAATATTGTTGTTGCGCCACCGGGGTTCGAACCTGGATCTCTTTCCTAACCGGGAATGGTGCATTATCCAGCTATGCTACAGCGACAATATTTTTAGCGACGAATTTTCGAATCTATATGTTACCTTTTTGACATTAATACATTTAATCGTTCCATTGGTGGTGCAACAATAATATTTTTCGATAGTATTGATTTTACATGTATATCTTTTTATAAGTTTATATATGTATAAGTTTTTTCGATTTTTAACATATTATATCCAGTGTCCGACCGAAGGTCAGTTTTTAGCGGAAGCCGAAGCCGATTGTTCGGCTCTCACCATAATCTTCGAACGAAGCCGAATACGAAGGTTCAATAGTACTTAGAAATCTTTGAACACCGACTAAAAAGTATACATAACAATGAAAATTCTACATTGTTACTTAGTTTTCTGCATTAAGTTTGATAATAATTGTAAATATATCCATTAAATAAATAAATTTGAGTTTTCCAAAAATGATAAACTGAATTTTATTTTAATCGTAATAAATAGTTCGTGCGTTTTCGGTACATTTCGGCGTCTAAATACAAAGCTTCGGCTTCGGCCAAACCTTCGGCAGATTTTAGTCGAAACCGAATGTTCAGCCGAAGGTGGCCGAAGCTTCGGTCAGACTTTAATTATATCATACAATGTGCTTTTAAAAATATTGTATATATGCGAATTGCATTTTACATTTGTAATTTAATTACAATAAAAAGTACACTTTGAATTGAAAGTATTCAACAATATGGTCATGTTTTGCTGATGGCAGAAAAGCTTTACTTTATTCAAAGAAGTATCCAATCATAGCGGAAAGTCTTGTTCACTGTACAATCAGTTCTGCTCAGACATTCTTTCGGAGTCGATTTTCTTTCTTTCTTGTCGTCGTTCCTTTAGGATCCGTAGATGATCCTGTCTTGTATGGCGAAGAGTTTCTTTACTTAGCACTTTGAGTATGAAAAGAAAGCGCCGATACGCGTGCTAAGCTCCGAACGTGAGGGTGCTTCACCTATCTGTATTTGTTTAGCAAAGTGCCAACCCTGCCTCCCTATTGCGGCGGGGATGGAAATGAAGCCCTGTCGTTACATTTATAGAAGCCGAAGAATTTTTAAACCACCTAATAAAAAGACTCGTAATCAATAGTCGTTCATTATTTCAGAGAAGGAATTAAAAATAAACATTTCTACTACGTGTGGTGGTTGCTGGATAATAATCGAACAATTCTAGACTGGGCATTACTCGCTCGAGAATGAGGATTTTACTGGTTACAATCGAAGTGCCTGTATTACAGGCCCTGTATACCTGAAAGGTTGCAACTGAGTAGCCAATATGGAAATCTTAAAGGTTATCTTGACAAAAGCGTATAACACATTAGCATTTTAATACTATTTGGATTGGATGCACTGATTCTTATCAGTAGAAAACATGAACAGGTCGGCGCTGTCTCAAAGCAAACCCAAGTAACTGAAAAGTATACCGGGTATGTATGTATTTATTTACTTTATTTATTAGACTTTATTGACATACATGTTTTTGTTGTAACAGAGGTGAGTATATTATAATATAACATGATAAACTGTATGTGCGAGTATGTATAAAATAAAAAGTAGGAAGTATAAATATCAGTTATTTCGTTTTGTTTTGGAATAGTCGAAACAAAGGAAAATTAAAACTCTTATTAATACAAGCTAATATGCTAAATACTAGCTGATATACCCGGCGTTGCACGTATAAATCCTCACCCTTCTCTTCCACACCGCAACTCATCCAAGCCGTCCCACCGCCGACCACTGTGATGTGCCTATGTTATCCGCCGTGTAAAAATACATCTATTCGCCTTAACTATGCCCTTAGAATATTTAATCCCAACATCGCGCGATATATGTATATAGGAAGACAACGGACATCGTTAAATATATATAAGATTAACGACATGCTGATACATTTTGTGGTTTACGAACATAATAATTAATAACCAAAAAGAACCGGAACATGACTACCTTTGATCAAAAAAGATTAACTTATGTTTATTATTAATTTTGGTGCTGTAGAGAGAACAAAAATTTAAAATTTATAAACCGTAAATATATAATATGATCAAAGCCTTTTATGAGTATCGCATCAAAACATTTCGTAAACAATCTTTGCTGTATTTAAATTCACGGATTTAGTTATATCGCCTTAAGCAAAAAGTCTTTCATAAAATCCAGTTAATTTAATTTGTATTTTCACTTGAAATCGTTGCCGCCCTTCCAATACGTCAGATAACTCGGTTGGTAGCGGTAATGTGGGAACTAGCTTTATTATCCAGAGGTAATAAACACTGTGGCTCCGGCTCCGAACCATAAATCCTATCCCAGTCGTTTTAGAGGATGCCTTATAGTCTTTTGTTACATTATCATGTGTGAGTAGGCACCGCCGTAAATTATTCTCGTATATCCTGGATAACTCTAATAGTTTAAATTTAGTAGCCGTTATAAGGAATTTTATATGGGCTTCATTACTAGTACTGTCTCCAATTAATTAATTCATTTTTCTTTTAAAAATATCAGAGAATGTCCTTAATACAGAGTGTGCCAACTTAGATTGACTGATGTAAAATGCATATAAATATTTATTAAAAAAAATAAATTATTACATGAAAGTGTACTTTGTTAACATTTTTTAAATCTATACGTGGAAAATAACACCATTTAAATAATTTCCATTTTCTTGTTGACAAATAATTGCTCTTTCTGAATTTTGTTATTTCTGCACGAATATTTTGTTTAAGCCCCTGAATTGTTTCTGGTTTGTTCGCGTAAACTCGGCCTTTTAAGTAGCCCCACAAAAAGAAATCAGGCGCCGTCAAATCTGGGGAACTGGGAGGCCAAGCAAACTCTGGATTTTTTTGAAATTAGCCGGTCACCGAAAATAGATCGTCGCGAAACATAATAAAATTTAATGATTTTAACGTGCTCTTGCACTGAGTATGTAGCCATTATAAACTTTTACAAATGTATTATTATCTGCAAAAAACAAAATAATTAAAAATAAAAATATTTTTTTTTAAAATCAGTCAAAGCAAGTTGGCCCACCCAGTCATGATTATTAGCAAAAATTAACTACATTATAATTCACCAACCTCTCATAAATGTAGATCTATTTCTCTAATTTATCCCTTTATGACTAATAATGCGGTTTTATGATAGTAATAATATGAGTGCATCTAGAATAGATGTATTTCGATGAAGGTATTTCTAATAGGTCGCCTCAAATAATTAATTAGCGACCATCTAGAAACACGAAAAAAATATTGAATACGATGAGGCGAGAAGTTCAATATTTTTAAGCATACCTAACAATAATTTACCTACTTACACAAATATTTGAACCGATAGAAAAATATAAATGAGATCAGTATGCAGCTAAAGTACCTATAATAAGAAATTAAAAAAAAAAAACGAACTAGAAACGAAATCAGAAAGCAACAATTTATTTTTATTTTTTCGGGATATGATTTCTTATCAATAGTGTAAAATTTTAATCGTATTGCTAATATACATTAAAAAAATAATTATAATTGAAATTTTTTAGTTTTCCTTCCATATTCCTTGTCTTATAAGCTTGCCTAAGCACTGGGCATATATAGTGCCTGATAGACAAAACAGCCCTGATTTAATTGTTATCAAATGCTTAGAGAAATTGCTCGAAGGTCTGTAACTTTACAGCCCCTTGGATGTTAAAATTTTATAATTAAAATATATAAAGGATGTTACAATTAATATAACTATTACCATTCAATATAATATAACAAAATTCTGTAAATTTCCTTGAAGAACAATATTTTTTATATTTGACAACGGATTTAGTCCCGTAGTTTAGTGTGGACGCTCAAGTGATATTTGGCCACGCGTTCTCATACATATCTAATTCATACCAGTCCATTGACGGTAGTGGGTCGTACTACCCTGTTTAAAGTTTATTTATCATGGAAATATTGTTTGATATTTTTATTAACTGTTAAGTTTAGTATTTGAATAGCCAGATTACATTCTTTTCATCCGGGTTTCATTTGTGCATCCGGCCATTTCTTCTTATTCTACTTGCGTCTTAATAAATGAAAAAGAGCGTACCTTCTGTTATTTAATAAGGTTTTTAAATATTAGTAAATAAATTTAAAAAAAAAACATGATAATAATACAAACCAAAAAATCTAAAATAACATGTATTTATTCAACTAATTGAGTTTTTATCACACTGAGAATTAAAAAATAATTACATCTTCTTGAAAACGAAAAATTAAAAAACAATCTATTTTAGTGATTTTGGAATTTAACACAATACAAATTAAATGTATTAATTAGAAAGATATACATATAAAATCAATTTATTTTGTATTAAAAATATCGCAGACCTATGTTCTGTAAAATTGCAACTTCACAATAAGTAATGTGTTCTTAAAAATATATTTTATATCCAAACATACGCATATTGGATTAAGTAGCGATATCAATGGAACGCCCTGGAAAGATTTATTTATAAAATGAATTATGTACACAATTGAAATTATTAAGGAAAACACATTCTTATTGTGAAGTTGTAATTATTCAGAACATAAGTCGTGATATTTTAAATACTAAATTAATGTATTAATTATAAATATATACATATAAAATCAATTTTGTCGAAAAATATTGTTTTTGCGTCACCGGGTTTCGAACCTGGATCTCTATTTCCAATCCAATTAATTTGAAAAAATGTAACATATGGGTTCAAAAATTTGGTTTGAAAAATACTGGTGTTATAACACAATTGGTAGTGTACTTCCCCGGATTGGAAATAGAGATCCAAGTTCGATTCCCGGTGACGCAAAAACAATGTTTTTCGACAAAATTGATTTTATATGTATATATTTATAATTAATACATTAATTTAGTATTTATAATTGAAATTGATTAGAAATACGCATTTCAATTTTAAATGGTTTAAAATGATTATTTTTTTTCTGAAGAACTTTACAGTGAATTTTTTCAAAATTTAAAAATACTTAGCTCACATTTTACACTATCTCACAAGTTAAGGTCAGCAAATATCAGTGCAGGCAGTTTTATACTAGTAAGTACCTACTCATTTATTAATATCACTCAACTGCAGATGATGTGGATATTTAACTTGTATAACAATATGAATAGCATGGTAAATGTATAGTTTAGTGAATCATGGAAAATCATCTATCAAGCAAAATTCTAATTTTGAACATCTTCAGAATATCTTAGCTTCAGGACTACCGATAGGTTAATTAATATTCGTACGAATGGTCTGTAGCAAGCCGCGCTGGCAGGAGCGCGTGCCATGATACTATTTAGATCCGATGATGCTTTATTTTAAATTAAACTATCGCTGAACGAGCGTCGCAATCCTTGGGAATAAATTAAATAAAAGCCTTCCGAGCTATTTATATTGATCCTTATATCTTTCGACTTGCTTTCGTTCGAGTTAATAATTCCTTTTCATAAACCCGCTCTACAAAGCAATTAACCTGGCAGATGGAATAGGCCCGCCTAAAGCAGTGGCTAACCATTAGAAGTCACTTGGAACTTGACAAAGTAATTTGTAGTCAGTAGTAGTGTGCGTAATGGTCAAATATTTGATTTATCCACAAATTAAGATCTGGGTCTAGCAAAATGTTGTGTACAATTTAGTCGAGCAGAATGGTTTTTCTGCGTTATCAATTTTATCCAAGGGTTGTGGAGAAATTTTGATTTATGTGTATCGAAAACAACATAAAGATAAAATTTATCGCCTTGTCTAACGCAAAATAATACTTGAGAGAAAATTTGATTATTGAGAATGAATATGGCAAGAAATAATTTATCTCAATTTTAGATTATTATTTCAAAAAAAAAAAATTTAGCGTTAATTCATTTTTATAGTAAAACATATATTTTATAAACAATACAATTTTCTAACTATATTATTTCTTCGAACAACACCTTCGATTTACTTAAAAAATTTATCAAGTACATAAACTATATTATAATAATTCATTTGCACGGGAATTAAACTTATTATAAAAGTGCAGGTATTTTAGCTTCGTTGACGTTTAATTCAGTTATTTCATAAAATATCTACATATGCATTATTTAAAGTATATTTTTTAATAAAATTATTAATGTCATATAAATAAAAAAATAAATAAATTGGTTGAAATATGTTGTGGAGTTTTATCATAATTATCCTTACAAACATTAATTCCACAAATATTTTTAAATGCGGCATTGCACTCTAGTCGGATAGGCGGATACGGTAGCAATGCAGGCGTTAGTGCAATGAACTCAAAACATAATGTCACATTTATACGAGATTATACATTTATAATTTACTGTATAGTAAAACGAAGGCAAAGCGTAAAAATGATACATATTTGTTTACCTTACAGAATTTTGTACATGTAGGTACAATGTACATTTTTACTCAAATGTTTCGCTGAAACATTTATAATTACAAAAGAAGACGAGCATTTCTGTTATTGTGAATACCTACCTATATACGTGTTCGGAGTAGTTCAAATTGGCGACCGGAATACTCGACTGCAATGGGTTCATTAATAATAAACAAATCTGTGATTCCTACGTCCAGAGAAAATATTGAATCAATTAATAACCGTTTTATTACGATATTGAAATAAAAAGCGTGCACGAAACATTTATGAATTAAAATAATAGTTTTATTTATAAAAGACAAATACTCTATACATATATGTATGTACATCTCCTATAACATTTCACTTCCACAAATATTTTTCACAAATACGTGCAGGGGATGAGGATTTTTATTATATTTAATGGAAAGATATGGAAGTATGTGTAATTACAGGGTTTACTACGTGTCTTCGACTGGCTTAAGTGATCACTTTATACAAATATAACGTTCATTATTCTCACCCATTATTCAATCTCCATATCTATCAAATTTTTGAAAGTTGTATATATGTTAATGTGTGGAAACACTACGAGTACAACTACACTCTTGCCATCTATGGGCTAAATTTGATCTTCATTTTACTAAAACAGCATAGATGTCACAATGAGAATCTAATTATTTTTGAAATTATTTAAAACAATATATTCTTTATCTGTAAAATGTTTTTTTAACACATTATAATAATAGATGGCGATAACTTAAGCCAGCCGAATATAGATCTTAAGCCTCGTAATTACCTATACTTCCATATCTTTTCATTAAATATAATAAAAAATAGCTTCGTCTCTATGAGATATCTATTATTTACTTTTAAAATTAGCAATATTAACTTGGTGGTTAAGATTCATATTTTATTTTATTTATTATCTTAGTTTAATAACCACAATTGAGTTTAAAAAACATCTACCGGTTTCGGAAAACACCTTTTCCTTCTTCAGGATATGTCAAAACTAACTAAAAATATAGCATTGTTTTTCTATTTATCCAGAATCTATTTTTAAATTTTTTAAAATCAAACAGAAGGTCTTCCTATGGGAGCACCCACAAGTCCACTAATAGCAGATATTTTTGTAGATGATTTGGAGAAAAAAATTTTTGATTGTGATTCTTCTTTGTTAAATAATGTTTTGTTATGGAAAAGGTATGTGGATGATGTATTGTGTATTTGGTCGGGTTCACAACGTCAACTAACTACATTTCTAAATTTAATTAATTCGTTTAATAATAAAATACAATTTACATTAGAAATGGAAAATAATTCTACCCTAAATTTTTTGGATCTAACATTGATTAGAAATAATAATAAAATTGAGTTCAAAATTTTTAGAAAACCAACTTTTACAGATACTATCATACACAATGTATCTAATCATCCATTATCACATAAACATTCAGGGTTCCACTCCATGATACATCGTTTAGTCAATATTCCTATGTCAACATCCAATTTTAATATTGAATTGAATACAATTAAAAAAATAGCAGTTAATAATGGGTATAATACATGTTTGATAGACACTATTTTAAAAAATAAATTAAAAGAATATAATAATCAGTTTTTATATAAATCACAGATGAAACATAATGATAATAATGATAATTGGCGTAGGATTTTATACATAAATAACTTTTCGAAACAAATATCTAAACACCTACCACGAGATATTAGACCAGCATTTTACACAAATAATAGTATAGGAAATTTACTCATAAATTCTAAGGACAAGGATGATAAATTTAACAATTCTGGCGTCTATAAACTTAGTTGTAAGGATTGTGCTGCATTTTATGTTGGTAAAACGGGTAGAAATTTTAATATAAGAGTAAAGGAGCATTTGAGATGTTTGAACAATAGTGGGTTTTCAGAATTTGCTAATCATTTGATAGAAAATAGTCATGGTTTTGATAAAAAATTGGGATTGTCAATTTTGCATATAAACGGTGTAGGTCACAAATTAAATAATTTGGAATCGTTGGAGATAAATAAAGCATGTAAAAGTAATCAGGAAATTCTAAACAGCCAACTAAATTTAACTACGAGTCCTATTCTAAAATTTTTTCCTAAAAATTATTCGACTAAATTTGTATTGAGCAGCAATTTGAGTTAGGTACTAAATTTACTTTTTAAATAATTGTTGTTTTTTTTTTAAAAAATTTAAAAATAGATTCTGGATAAATAGAAAAACAATGCTATATTTTTAGTTAGTTTTGACATATCCTGAAGAAGGAAAAGGTGTTTTCCGAAACCGGTAGATGTTTTTTAAACTCAATTGTGGTTATTAAACTAAGATAATAAATAAAATAAAATATATCTATTATTTGTTTATTTAAAATTTATTTCCATCAACGCTCTTGTGGGTTTTTACATAACAATAATAATTTATTTAATTGAAATATAACAGTACATTCAGTATAAATAATATAACAGTGTAATAATTGACATTTTGTTTATCAAGTTTTCATTAAAAACATATCATTGTCTTATAATTATGAATATGTAGTGGATGCCTGCTGACACCTACAGATCGACAAGCAAAGCGCATCACAGCCACACAATGCACTGGCTGCATGGATGTCAGCGTCTGACATCCCCAGCTCCACCTCATGTCAGCTCCATCTCACTCCAGCTCCTCACCGGTCTCCCAGCTCCGATATCACAGTAATTTCAATTCATCTATCTTAACCAATCTTGTTGAAAAGGAAACGTAAATCCTGCGCCGACAGGATCTAATGAACGAATTGCGCGATATCTGGGTCGCGCGTCCCACGGATTAGATTACGACGATTCCGGTCGTAAATCGGAATCACCGCAGACGGGGGAAGGAAGAAAATAAGAGAACCTGGATATAAGAGATAAGGGTAGAGGTTCCAGTCGAAGGACCAGTGATCTCGGGGAACCGGGATTCTGAAGGACTGCTCGTCTTATCTTGTGTATGACGCCTCCGTCACCCCTGCAGTCGCCACCGAGATCACATAAAGGGCACGCGGATGGGCAGATCTCCGCTTCCAATTGAAGACGGCGATATCACAACTTCACCCGCGGCATACACAAAATAACAACAACCAATGTGTGATCAAACACAATATCACAAATTACAGTGCTGGTGCACTGAAGCTGACAAATCCACACCGCGAATGCTATTTCGATATCGCGATCGAACAAATATCGGTCACGTTGACATCTGCTGACTTCAAGGTCACATTTAACACTAAAGATGAGCATTAAGAAGGTATGGTTGGGGAATTTGGACGGGGAAAACGTGTCAATAATGTTCGCAAGATGCGCCAAAAATGTGTTTTACAAATCCGGAACACTTGTAATTTAACGGTAATAAATTCAGTATAAATAGTGAGTATTCGTTACTAATATATTACTTTTTTGCCGCTACTGTCTTTCATTCTCTTATATAATAACTAGATCAGGCTTAATGGCACACCTACATAAATACCGAATAATGATTCGATATTGGAGCGTGGATTTCCATTCTAATATCGTCCTCATAATGACGCACTGTCAATCTCAAATTGGTGGTCCTACTACTATACCTATATCTCATCTCATACCATCAAATATATATTAAGTAAAATCAAAAAAATTTTACAAATGTAAACTATCCTCTTATTTTAAAAGGATTCAAATAGTTTTAAAATTGAAGAAGACTGGTGGTTAAACGCGTGGTAAAATCGCGTTCAGACATACTCGATACATAGTGGATGACGGAAGGAATACGTCCAAGATCTATCGTATTAAAGTAAGAATTCTTATTACTAATTAATAATAATAATAATAATATTGGATAATTTGTATAGCGCCATTTTTGTAAAAACTTTCACCTCAAGGGCGCTTTACACATAAACTGTTTATAGTTACATTATCTTTGTTCTTAAAATTAAAAATCGCTATTTTAACTTATAAAATGATTATTTGAAAATGTGAGTTTTTAGTTTCTTCTTAAATAAAATCTCTGATGCACTGTTTTTTATGACGGAGGGCAAAGAGTTCCACGCTTTTGGGTCTGCCACCGCAAATGCCCGTTCACTAAATTTAGACTTCTGGCAACGGTTGGTCGGTTTTACAACCCTTCCTGTGGCTGAAGTAGAGGCTGACCTGAAAATTTGACGTCTACCTTTCAAATTGTCTGGGATTCAAGGCTCTTGAAGATGCAGTGGCATGTTGTTGTTTATATTATTGTCAACCAGCACAATTTAAATTCAACTCTTTCAGTGAATCGGAGCCAATATAGCTGGTGTAAAAGGGATGTTATATGAGAGAATTTGGAAACTATATATTATACCTGTTTATACACAACTAACATACATTATAGATCAAAACTCAAAATATATTTAAAAAGTTACATTTGTGAATTTAAAATTTTACTTATCAGTAAATAGAAAATATAAACATTTCATATTCGAATATATTTTCGAAACACATTTTTCACATCTATGATTCTGATAGATATTATTTTAATAGAACCATAGATTGTATCAAAATTTCATGTGCCATTTTTGTATTGATATTACCAATTAATTTATGAACTGATGTTTGGAGATTCAGAATATTGAAAACTTTGTTCTCTACTACTTAATATAAACGTAAATTTTCATAAATTAACCATTCAAAATTGCATCCGAAAGAAAGTATTGTGGTATTTTACCACATATTTCTGGAACTTTCGTTCCAAATATGTTTATGGCAATTTCCAGCTATTATAAGTGTGACTAATAAATATGAATAGTATAACATCTTAAGTCTAGGATGTTAACTCATTATTTTAATTAAATTTATTTTTAATATACAGATTAACAGGAGGTTGTAATGACCCTGATAAATAGTCATAGAAGGGAACTAACATGTTGAGAATGCATTTTACGTAGTTGAGAAATTAAAAATACTGACAAACTAACAATTAAGAAGATTGAACATACATAATATTTAGACTGCATACTGCACAAATACAGAAGCGCATGGTTTCCAAGGTCAACGAAATTTTATCGTATGTTTTCATTTGTAAACTGAGAAAGTATTTTAGGCAGGGAAGAAAAATAGCCTAGATTAGTATTGTAAAAATCTTTTCCAAAAAGACTCTCCATAATAATATTACGCTTCCCCGTCTATTATCTATGACTTTCTGGATGTGTTGGTGGTTTTGGACGTAGTGTCATTTGTGGCTGTAAAGTGTTTGGTTAAACATCCAGGTCTGTGTAACGAACGTGTTTTTAATATCTCTATGTTAAGATTACTTAAACGATTTCTATTTTATATATTATTCAATAACAGTACGTAAATATGTATCCACGTAATCGTATTACGGCTGGCAAATATATTAGGCATCTGTCATCCTATCTCATGGTCATCGCATCGCACTCTATGGTCGTAGTTTCTTTCCTTATCTATGGTAGCACTGTCAAATGCGATCATAGTTAAATGTGACATATCAATATTTTGTTTGTATTTTTCAAGAATGTCTTTAAGTGCATGTATATATTTCAAAGTAAATACGTAAGAATACCGTTTGTACAATTCCAGGGGGAGCAATACAGAATGCAACAATATCTGCTAGTTTTATTTAATTATTGAGTCTGTATAAAAGTGAGTAATTGGGAGAAAATTTTCAAGTCTCTTGTTGTATGTATAATGTAAGTGATTCGCTTTAGCTAAACTTTTTGAGGCCTTTTCGATACGTCAGAGATTTAACTTTCTTTGGATATTTTCTACCCTATAGACAACTGACTTGAATATCAACCAATTACATAATTAACAAAATAAATCAACAAGGATATCGTAATTGGCTGATCAGATTATTGCTAGAAATTCCAGTAAACTTCTGATAATGGATTTGTAAATTGTAATTGGTGCGGATGTATCATGAAATACTTTCGTTGTTCTAAGGACAAAATTGAGAGTTTTGGATGCTTGTCTTGTGATATCGTCTACATGATGATTAAGTCTAAGAAAACGATAGAAGATAATTTCCCGGTCTTTAATAATCAGTAGGGATTTTAGTGGAGTTTAATGTATTTTATATATGAATTGACAAGTTCTGTGTCTGATTTTATTTATAATAAAAATTTCATATTTGGTAAAAAATCTTTAATAAATTCGAGTAAAGAGTTAAAGAACTCGGTACATTATGTCACTTTTGTATAGAGTATGTCTATCTGGTTCGAAAAAATATTTTTAATCTAATATATATAAAAATTAAAATATTAAAGTCTTAAATTGAACCCCAGTCTTTCACGTGATGAGCGTGGGAGGTTAGGACCACTACACTATCGACGAGTATGGATATAACGTGAAAATAGTCTCTTAAAAATAACTCAAGCTCTTTAATAAGTTAGTAAGCTTATTAAGATGTTCACTTGTTATAATTATTTTTAAATAAAATCAATTTTAAAACTATCTTTCTAAGAATGTCAAAATAATAAAAATCTTAAATTCTTATAGAAAAAATATTATAAAATATTGTTGATTTTGAATATATATGACAATTTGATACGACAGTCTAAAGGGGATATTGTAAAATGGTAGAGTACTCACTCAGCATACCTTTAAAATATTTTTGATTTAAAAAAATTGGAGAATTTATAATGGTGAAAATAAAACATTAAAACACATGGCAAACGTGAGAAAATATATAAGTGTTAAGACATTTTATAATATTATTTATCATAGTTTTTGTGACAAATTTTACAGGCGTATCTGCTAAATAAACTTATATCTTAAAAATTGTAACATAGTATCAGTATCAGTGAACTCAGTCAAATAACGTACAGATTAAACTTCGTGTAATTACTGAATTTTTTTCTCTCTTAAGTTTGAAAATGTTCACAGAAGAATTTATTTGAAGGTAAAGAAAACTGCAGGACCCTGAGCGAAGGTTGTATAGGACTTGCTCGCTCGCTTAAGACTTGCAGCTTATAAAACAGTGCACTCCAGTCGAGGTTACGGCAGCAGTCTTGTTTAAAGAAAACTCATTAACAATCTACCCGAGTGCTGTTAATTTAATAACGAACACAAAGATTCCCTGTTATGAGTTAACTTTCTGTATATTTTTTTAACACAGGCCGGTGTTTTTTGCCCCTCCAGCCGACTCGCGGCCACCGTTGACTGCCAAAAGTTATCCAATTACAATGGAATAAAAAGGGATTTACTTCGGGAGCTAGTTCTCAGACCCGCCGAGTTCTGTATTATCGGATAATTATACGAGTTTAATGCCGGGGAATTGTTTCGCTAATGCTTTTCGGAACGAAAGGACGCTATCATCGGAGTTAATAATAATTATTACTGATCATTTCAGTTTCCTGCATACCTACCCATCTACACAGATGTGGTGAGAAACACAAGCCTGTTTTTTTATTGCTTAACTTTATATTATTTTTTCCCTAATGGTTTCAATTTAACTGTTTTAATTGTGTGGTAAAATGGAAATTAAAAAGGCGATTACGTGGCCCGAAATTTGGTTGTTATAATGGTTTCATTTTAATTGTCCCATTACTCTTAAGAGGGTACCTATTTATCTGATTTTTTATTTTAACTAAATAGCTTTTCTTCCGTCCTTTGGATGATGCTCTAAATGAGACAAACGTTTTAGAATTGTGACTGGACTTGAAGCCTACAATAGGAAATGTATAAATGTTGGCTGGATAGCGCCTCCACCCATAAGAAGAGTTGGGAAAATAAAGCGATGTGTGATGATCGATACCCCATGACCATAAAGGAACAAAACCTTCATAAAAGTTGTCATTCTGTTGAGTGAGAGTGCGAAGATAATACGGAGTCAGTCGGAGACTGCAGCTTGCAAATATTAACAAAGTTAAAAGAAGCGTTACTACCACCAGGAAGCAGTATTACCTCGTAAACTCTTAAGAGAACCGGCACAGAAACAGATCACAAGTATATATAAAAAAAAAACTGAATATATGAGGAATGTTGTGTCTAATGTTATACAAATTGTGAACCACCTCCTAGTGTACTCAGTCACCAGTCCAGTACATCCAAGAGCACATAATCAGTGGGATAATTCTAACTGACGAAGCAGGGACGCTCGCGAACTATTTGAATGCGAAAGGCATTAAAAGAGTAGATCGATACGATAAGAAGAAGCAGAAGAATACGTTTTTCATTTAAATTAGATAATGATTATTTAAAAAAAATATTAATCGATACAAAAGTATAAAGAAAAGAGGTCTAAAAATTCATTCAATCTGTATTTAAAATACCACAGAACTATGTTTGGAAAAACTGCGATTTCACAACAAAAATGTGTACTCCTTAAAAATTATTATATACCTACCTACTAAGTGTCTTAAATAATTACTTTTAACACCTGCTATATTAAAATTATTGGATTGTCTAATAAATCTGCGGTTTTGTTAAATTATTTATTATAAAATCAAGTTTTTAAATAGAAATTACATTTCAATCACTGATGTCTCCATTATTGCTCAGGACTTCATCCCATATTTCAACCAATTTGTCGAAGAATTTCTATAAAAATCAGCTGCTCTGATATCGAAATAGTTATCAAGCTAATTTCTAAAGTCATAGTCGTTGTTGAACTTAACGCCACGCATTTGATTGGACAGGGACCGAAAAATGTGATAATCTGACGGAGCGAGGTCGGGACTGTAAGATGGATGCGGCAGAATTTTCCAATTGAGCTTCTGGATGACCATTTTAATCTTGATTAAAGGAGAAAAGAAGAATGTGTCGTAAATGTTCGTTTTATCTTAACGCTCCATTATTTAAGCCCAAAAATGAGGAAAAATATAAGATACAGAAAAACAGCGACATTGACGTTTTAGAGTAAAAAAAATGTTAACGAATAGTATGAAAGTTTTTCTTACAAAAAACAAAATAACATTTAAAAAAAAATAGAAAGATAATTAAAACCATTTTAAAATTGTAAACGACCCAATAATTAAAACCATTTTAAAATTGTAATAATAAACAACAGTACATAATTAAAAATCTTGATTCAAAATGTTATATTTGACAGACCGTAAAATTATTCATTTACGCTTGAGGTAGCACATATTTTAACTATTAATTAATAATAATAATAAAGGTACAAATAAAACTTATTTACAATAGCTAAAACCCTCAAGGGTGGGTTGGTTTTCCTAAGAGAATTATTCCACCCCATAATTCTCAGCTCCCGTTTCCGATAAGATATCCATCCGAGGGAAGTAAAGTTTGCATAAAGGCGCATTTTAATTACATGAACAAGCAAATCTGTCTCTCTCGTGATGCACTTCCGGTATTCTATAGCAGCTCTGAAAGCAGATTCTATTTAAAGAAAATCCTCCTAGTTATTTTTAGTATAATTACACCTCAGGCAACCGCTAGAAGCTTCGCGATTAATAATAAACAATTGACGTTTTTTCCGGCTGAATTAAGTGAAAGATGAAATCTTTATGATTTTATCTCTAGAGATCTTTTTTTGTAGTAAAAAATACTAAATAAATGTTGTTTACACAGGGGAGTGGGGAGTAAAGGATACAAGAAGGGTGAATGGAATTCGGGAGATGGGAAGGAATAGGAAACAGAGGCTGGCTGAAGGACCACTAGAACCAGCAAACACGACCCACCTGTGAAATGCTCCTTTCAGTATCTTTTTCCACTGGATTCACAAGTCTTTTGGTTCCAGGACACGTACAATGCTGTTCAGCATAAAGTACACTTAGACATACACTTTCGATAATAGCGCGAATGTGTCAAATAACATAACTTACACAAACGCATAATGTATAGATTTCGGCACGTACACGTATGTACGTAAGGAGAAAACAAAACACATATCTAAACTATATGCCCCATACAGCAGGACGATAATTCAAGCCAACAATTCAGTTCCAGAACTGGACGAATTTGGCGGCAATTAACGCACCCAAAAACTCTAACTCGACAGATCGATTTACAACTTCAACTCGTACAAAAACCATAGAAACACAACCACAGATGAGTTCATGTTTTGGTGTATGGAAGGGAGGAGGTTGTGGATAGGTAGTAGACAGGAACCATTCTATGTCACGTTCATATTGCGCATACACGGCGACCGGTGAACATTGGATAGTCATAAAGACCGAACAAAAGTATTGAATAAATTTAACTGAAACTTTAAATTTTAGAAAAATAATAAATCAAATAAATGAGTTTCACAGCCTCATATATCAAATAAAGCTTAAATGAGACATTACTGGCCTAAAGTCGAAACAGTCGCGTCGAAACCAGCAGAAACACCAAAAATAAAACGGTTGCAGTTGTTAAAAACATAGTATTTAATAATAAAAATAAATAAGTTATATCACTTAGAAAGACAAATATATTTTTCAGTAAAATGTAGTTGCAAATATTTTAATATGCGAATTATGCTTGCATTGCAATTTATGAAGTTGGTTGCTTCTATCTGGTACAAAATATAAAAGATGTGATATTAAAAAGTAATACATAATTATCAAATTTAACAAGAGTGATATAGGTTGTAATAGCGTAATTAGTTAATGCACCCAAATCTTTCTAAATGATGTAAGTACACATTTATTTTAATAATCAAATAAGTATTTAATGTCAAATAATGTATTTCCACATCTTGGTAAAATATATATGCAGAGCAGGGAACTGAAGATACAAAAATCCTTTCATCATACTCGTACATGTTAATAATTACAGATTTTTTGTAAAGAAAATCTACTAGGATTCGCAAAAGTTCCAGAAAAATAACATCCTCTAATTAGAGGGAAGCTTTCATCAAGTAGTTTGTTAAGAGTAAAGAGTGCTCGGAATGAGGCTAATTTTAGAGCAATGCAAAGTACACACAAATTAGTTTTTGATTGAAAAAAATTCAACAAAAATAAATGAAATGTTCAAACATTACAAATAATTTTAAAGAGGATAGAAAAAGAACCAAAGTTTTGTGTTTTGCTTATAATGTAAACAGTAATTCAGATAGCCTATTTTTAAAATGTATCCCATTAAATTTTAAAGCAACATTTTCAGTACTTACATAGGATTTAGGTACCCCTTCTCAGACACAGGTCCCTTAAAATATTCAGAGCAAAACCGATTAAACCATAGAAAGAAATTACAGACAATGTTTCAGCTGAAATCTCTTGTCTACGGAGAGTAATTGTTAGTGTTAGTGAGTATTGTTGAAAACAGCTAACCAGTTTCGCGTTACACTTCGTGAAAACTTTAGATATTTTAAATTAAAAAAAATAATATCCTACGTAATTTAACTGTGTGCATAATTTATTGAAATAATATGGAAGTTCGATAGACGTGAATTTAAAAAATAATATTCTATACAAATTTCCTATGGCTACCTATACAAGGTAGCCATTAAAGCAATCAGTTTGTTCCAAATGTGTTTCATAAATAAAAAAGTGAAAATTTGAATAGAATTTATAAAATAATTTTCAGTAGGCAAGTAATTATTCTTATTAATTATTTAATTAAGTTTTAATAATTGAATACAGAGTGTCCCAAAAAAATATACACCTTGTTTAATAGGTCATAACTTTCTGATTTTTCTTTCTTTTCAGGGTGAAAATAATGAGTGGACCAAGATTAACATATGAAAAAGGAAAATTTATTTTAAAATACTATTGGAAGTATGAAAATGTACCGGAAGTGCAAAGACAATATCGCAGGGAGTTTCAGATAGATCCACCTACGCGACTTACAATTAATCGGATAAAAGATAAGTTTGAAATGAATGGAACTATTCAGAACGAGCTTTACCAGCCAAGAAAAAGTACTGGAAAGTTATAACGAAACATCCAAAAAATATGTAAGACAAATAAGTTGTGAGATTGGCATCAGCAAATCGAGTATCTATCGCATTTTAAAACGTTGTAAATGAAAAAGTTACATTCCAACAATGGTACATACTATCAATGAAGATGATCCGGACAGGACGGAGTACCTCCACACACTCATCGTGATGTAAGAGCATGTCTTGATGAGAATCTTTTAAACAGATAATTTATATATTTTTTTGAGACACCTGTATATATGTGATTTGGATTCTCGCAAAAATTAATTTTATATTCTCTTTTATTTCACTGGAAAACACTGAAAAAAAAGATGCTTGCGAGTAAACTGAAACAAATCAAGCCACCACAACTTATTTATTCGTAGTGTGATAAACATAATCAAATGCTGACAATTTGTCCCAAAAGAGGCTCCACTTGTAGTTTTATTAGTAGCTAAAAGCATTTCGTATATTTACATTACTCGGTATCCGACTTAATACTGATTGCTGTAGAAATGCGCCCGTTAAGAAAATATGTGGTGTTGAAGCGAATGAATATCTTGAAAAATAATGTAAACCCAAGGTGGATGTAATAGAGAGAACGAAGAAAAGTTTAGTCGGCTGCTTGCCGCACTGCCAATGGCATCTAAGCCCATCTTACTTAGAGCTTATCCGTGTCAGCAAGGGTCGTGGTTTATTTATTCACTACGTACATTATTAAAGTATTTGTAATAAAAGAGATGACATTATTTGAGAGATAATATTAATAATTTTTGGATTAAATAAGGAAAATCTAAAATATAAGGGATTCTGTGGAAACGATAGTTCTGTAATTTTTTTCGTATGTAAAAATTTGTCGTTGGGTACGTTGGATCTAAGTATGATATATGTTAAGTAAATGTTTGAAAAAAATAAGAGAATATCTATAAACAAAATAACTTCAATGCAATATAGTTAAAGAAAACATTATATTAATAATATTTTAATTATGCTTATATAAGTACAGTTGAATATTCAAACACAGTACATTGAATAATTAGTAGTTTGTGAATGAAAGTTTGATTTTCGTGAGAGTAATGTAAAAAAATCTCTTCAAAAATGAACAATTAAATAATTAATTCACATTTATAATATCAAAGTCACGAAAAAATACAAAAAACATCTTATTTTTGCAAAAGAAAAAAACTGTATTTTTGAATGAAAGATTTGTCTAATGTACTTTTCAGTGATGTTGACATTCATTTAAATAAGAGTGAATATGAAGGGATTTTGTTTGACAGTGGATTTATAATTGAATATGTAAAGTGAACAGACGGAGACAAAAGGGGGACAAAACTTTATATTTTTATTTATTAAAAAAAAGTATTAACATTATTTTAATTATAAGGTGCTTCTATATATTCCTCCAAATTAAATTAAGACAGTATAAAACAAATAATTTTGAGCGTATTATTGCATGTAACTTTGAATATGAAAATTTTCAAAAGGGCCACTCTGCCGCCGTGCGATCAATTTTGTCTACTTTGGGATATATTATTCATTAAAATGTTTACAGGAAATGATATTATAGAAAATTAAAAAGTACAAAAACATTATTTTTATATTTTGTAAATTATGCAAATTAGAGAAAAATACCTTCGCAAAAAAACTTAAGATATGAATAAACTATTTTCAACCGTTTTAAACATAGCCGCCATATTTTTTGCACTCTGATATGACGTTAAAGCCTATTTAAAAAAAAATCTGTTACGTTAAATATTAATGATAAAAAAGAAACTGCCGTGGCTTTGCTCTTTGCGTTTACAGAATATTCAGCATGGTTCTGATAATAAACATTACTAAAACCATAACAGAATATTACAATGATATTATTCGGAATTTATATTAATAAACGGGAATAAAAAATCCCTAATCCATTCCATGTCTGAAGTTTAATGAATACATATGTGAAATTTTGGCAAATGGCGCGAATAGATTTTATTTTATTATATCTAGGAATAGTTTTTTTGTGACCTTATAAAAAAAGGTGTGACCTTATAAAAATGAGAGCTCTTTCATTTTATTGAGTGATAATAATAAAAATCGTAACTTATTTCCTTCTGTGATTTATCACTCTCCTCCCTCCACCCTTGCCGTCGTCCGCAACGCAATGCTGCGTCACTTCACCCCCAGGCAGCAGAAGTGACTGCTCGACAGGCGGCTAAAGTGACAGGATGGGCGGCGAACGTGAAGGCGATGAAATTTACGAGCCTAATACTGGACGTCAATACTTAAACCGTCCAATATATGGACAAAAAATGGATCAATATAATTCGAGCCACCTGATAAATATTATATTTGGTTCACAAATTCAGTATTTTTAAACATATTTTTTTAATGAATTGTGATTTATTATTGACGATTTGTATAAAAGGGTGTTTTGCGGTATTGTCAGAATATTAAGGGTGAAATTTATATATCATTTTCGTACATGCGTGTGATTTTCTAAAATATAATAAAACACGTAAAAATAAAATATGTCATATTAATGTTTAATACTTAAAAAAAAAACGAATACAGGATTTGTTTTAGATATATATTAGATATTGGGCAAGAAAGGTGGCATTCTAAATCACTAACGTATTTTTACGCTCGTGTATTTTTCATCGTTGTTTTATTTGAACCTGTCTGAGAATGTTTCAAAATGGATACCTGTGAATATGTGCGTGATTATGGAACTGTACTGTTCTTCAAAACAAATAATTATATCTAATACTTTTCTAATGTTGTATTCAAGTAGAGATATTACAATTAGCAATTCAATCGCTCTTGATATTTTCCCTCCTCTCTAACATGTATGCAATGAAAGCTGCCATATTGAATATTTATTGATAAGCCCTAATAATAAACCCTGTAAATGGTCACATGGTTTGTGTTACTTAATATCGAGGAGTCACTTCAGTCTAACGGGAGCAAAGTGAATAAACACTTATAAAAATGTGTTTTTATAACCATTTTATTCTGAAGGGCCGATCTAACGGTCAAGATTTTTTTACTTTGTGGTTCTTTTAGCACTTTTTATGGTCCTAAAACATCAGTTTAAGCTCTCGAACAGTGAGAAATTGTTTCTTAACATGTTGCGTTATGTTGACATATTTTCGACAAACGCATTTCCCCGGATAAAAAAAGGACCTGGTTCTTGGTAGCAACTAAAATATTTATCGATAAATCGATTTTTTTAAATATCTTTTTAGCTGATTAATTTAATTTGTATTAAATAATTATTTTAACGCCAAAATTATTTCAAAAATTTATGTTAATTAATAACGATGACGTAATCTAAGAAACTGAGAGCAAAAAATTAGAAGTATAGAGTAAAATACACTTTTATTTATATTTTATAGCACACGGATTTAAAATATCTCGCATATTTTTATCTAAGCATGTATTTTTAAAATATTTGATGTTAAACATGATTATTATCTTATACTTCAAATAATTATTGTTTACGTTCCATGTTATTTATAATTTTATCAAACTGATAATTATGTTTACATTCACGGAGAATAATTGTTTTCAAAACAAACTTTTTGCTTGCTCTTTGACTGTCCTTTGAACGTTGAAAACATTAATCGACATCCAAATATAACGAGGCTTGAACATGAATGGCCAATATTTTTGCCCATAAACTTTTAAAAGTGGTGTTTAAATATACGGTGGTAAACAAATATAATTGTGTATTCTAAAAATAATAAAATTGTTAAGGCTTACCTTTCAAAAATAATTCATATTCCCGCGTTTTTAATGAAAATATGGATTTTTATTATTAATTTATATCAGAAGTTACACACTAGATTAGCCTTTTTAAAAACTATTACTTATTACTTAGATAGAACTTTAACACTAATGTAAAACTAATAAATTGAATGTTATTTGACATAATTAGGAAAATAAAAGCATTATAAAAAAGATCGCGACCCGTTAATTCACTTTCCGCGTGCCAAAAATTGGTTTAATTTAGAAAATTCTTGCATATACAAAATATATTTTCTTATAATCTTGAAGTCAATATTATAGAGACAAATCTGCATTAAACCAAATTTGTGTAAAAACGCGAAAATATGAATTATTTTTTAAAGCGCGCCCTTATTGGTGTGAATATTATCCAAATACTGAAAAACTTACTTTACGTTCATGAAATGTTTGTATTATAATATATTATACAAACCATCATTTTTAAATTATGTAAATATAACTACTATATATTATTTCTGAAATGCAAGAAACACGTATCATCAAGCTGTACGGTGTCTATTGTAACTAAGAAAGATTTCAAAGTTAAATCTGATGGAGTTTTAAGTCTTATATTCCACCAATTATTATTGTAGTTTGTTTATTGGTATTTGTCCAATAACCATTTTAATAAGAGATTTTCGAAGAGAAAAAAACTCAAAATATACAATTTCACACATTATCTATCGGGAACTATTAATACGTTCATTATAGCGAATACTTTGTTCCTTAAAACGAATTATTTATGCAATAAAAAAATAGTAAAGTTAGATTAGCTTAGGTTAGGTTAGGTATTTTTTATTGAACAAAGATATATTTAAATGATAAGACAAAACACTTTGTAAAAATAAAAAAAAATACAAAACACTTTGTTTAAACCATTATTTATTGATAAATCAACTTGTTTCGATGCCTATGGTATCTTCTTCAGGAAAAAATGTATACTAAAATTAAAATTAAAAATACAAACATAGATAAAAACAAAACTAGTATAAGTGGTGGGTAACTAAGTTGGAACTACTATAAAACTACCATTTTTAATTTTAGTATGTATTGTTTCCTGAAGAAGATACCATAGGTATAGAAACATGTTGATTTATCAATAAATAGTGGTTTAAACAATGTGTTTTTATCTAATTATTCATATAATATGTGGCCACAAAGTACTTTTGCTAATATTGAAGAAAAATATATTTTTTATTATTGTAATGAACAAGCAAATCCTTTTATGGAACAAATTATTTATTATAATGCATTGTTAAATCGTATCCTTATCTATCTATCATCTGCCAGAAACCTATTAAGTTGAGTCGAATCACTGCTAGGGCGGCGAGACACGAAGATATTATCTGTCGCCAGATGGCACAAGTATCGTGAGAATTATAAGTCACGGGAATATTTATCATTAATTTACCATCACGCCGTTTCGCGGGGGTAGGCAGAGAGGATAGAGTGCCGGATCCTTTTGTCCTGACGCAATTTACGCACCATCTCGCTCGTTTATTATAGACGCTTCTAATAGGACCATTTTCTAGCATCTGATTTTTCTAGTCACGTCAAGTTTTCCGCAGACGTCCTCTATTTCTGGTGGATCAATTTTTACGTCATAGATCTTTCTTACTATTATCTCCTCATTCATCCGTTCCAAATGACCTAACCATCTGAGCTATTAATTTTTAATCATATTCACTACTATTATTTATATAATTTAGATAATATAAATAAAACATTTCCCAGCAGAGAATCAAACACTAGTCTCCCGGGTAACAGCAGGAGAATAAGATGCGATGAAGACGTTTTCTCCAAAATCATTTGATTTCGAAAGAATTTTGCAGGCGCCTGGTATTGATTTTAACACCGTTAAAGTGAAAATAAAATACAAGATAAAAGTGAGAGTATATAAAAATATTACGAAAATTTAAACTTTACTGTAGCGCCTTTTGAATAAACATTATGTGTTAAGGATATATTTAGTAAAAATGCGCAATATTTTTGTGATATACAGGGTGAATATTATGTTCCAGGCTGGTGTTGTTTTTGAATAACTAAAAAATGAAAAACAATTTTTTAATTTAATTTTTATTTATCGATTATTTAGTGCGTGCTCTATAAACCATATTTTTTATAACATTTCGCGTGTTATTTCAGCAATTTTATTTCAAATATTATCCTTTAGCCTCAGAATTGTTGTTGACTTATTAACGTAAACCTTTTCTTTCACATAACCTCATAGAAAATAGTCGGGAGCCCTCAAATGAGGTGATTGAGGAGGCCTGTCGACATTACTACTTTTTGACATTATGCGGCCGGGAAAAATCTCAAAATTTGAAGCGTAGCTCGGACTGTGTGTGAGGTGGCACCGTCCTGTTGAAACCGCATATGTTGCAAGTTAAATCGATCTAATTCAGGTACCAAGAAAATTTTCAACATGTGATAATAGCGATCATCATTAATGGTTACAGGATTGCCGTTATTATTTAGATAAAATGTTTTAATGACTTCAAAACGTTGTTAAGGCGTTAGATGCTCCATAATAAATTATTATCTACTACTACCAAATGCGAACTGACAAATGGCGGCCAAACAAAATCGACCTGAACATAATATTCACCCTGTATGTTAAATAAAATACAAATCGTAACTTTTTAGAATTTCGTAAATCTCGTATTTAAGAAAAACTTGTAAATGAGTAATGGTAGATAACTGGGTTGGTCTCCTCTCCAAACACTTTAATACAAACCCAACGATTAGTTTTACCCAATATTATTTAAAGAAAACTAGGTACCAAGATGAATTGGCGCAACATACAAATTCTGAAAAGAAATACAAATTATTTTATTTTTAAAAAACAAAAAAGAGTGGTGCGAGTCCCTTTTTGGTTTATTTTTTTCCCTAATGATTCACCATTACGTATGATAATAAATATCCTACGAATCGGAAGTTTTGATTTGTGACTAATGTAGAAATATACTATGTATATTTTGCCGAGGGAAAAAATTCCAACGCATGGGGTGGGAAAATCTTCCCTTTTTTTTACAGAGGCAAATTGTAAAGCCTCCTAAGCATATTAAAAGATTATCAGTCTTATTAAGTCTCTCAGTAGATCCGGATGATGTAAGAAAAATATATATTAATTTACAATTCATCACAAGAAATAATTATTTTTAAAGTATTTCGAGGAGAAATGCAAGACAATAAAATACTATTCTGACCTAGGTCCTTAACAAGAAAATTGTTTAGTATATGTCACCAAATTTGCAATGCAAATTTGAATCAATTTTTGTAGAAACATGCGAAGTTACAATTTCGGAACATAGTTCTGTGGTCTTTTTAATACAAATAAAATTAATCAACTAGAAATACATACAGAAAAAATCTATTTATCGAAAATTAAATAGGTTGCTATCGGGATTAATTAAATACAATTATTTAAAAGTAACGTATGCTTTTGATTATTGCATATTGAATTCATGTAAATTTAAGTCATATTTGTGGATAAAAATCGCTACAAAACATGGGATGTATTAATGTAAATTCTAAATTCGGTACATTAATTGAGAGAGAATAATTCGAATTTTAACGAAAACTAGCTTGAAGAATAATGGCGCAACAATATTTTTAATTAAAAACGATTTTTAAATGACACGACACGTCGAATTAACGATTTAGATGGCATTTATAAATTGATGTATGTACATGTTTTATAAAATAATACTAATAATAATAGAAAGACAGGACAAACATGATGGTCTTTTATGAATACAGACTGAACTAATCACTTGGTGTCTCAGGGTCGGTTGTCTGATCAGTAATAACTTTTTACTTTACTAAAAAAAAATTACTAAAGTAAACATTTTTGCGAAAACAAGTTATTGGTAAAATATATTTACTTCTCAAAAGTACATCTCGTAGTAAACTTACTCTCCTATAACCGATAGTAAAAAGAGGAATCGATAGTTAAATATGGCGGACTTTTCGCAGCTGTTCCAAAAGTCATCTGACACATTAATACTTTGAAAGTTATAGTATATGATAATTAATCATTCAATATCCCGCTGTTTTAATGATGAGAGTTCGTTCGACGATGATCTCGTTGTTTAATATACACTAGTATATAATACAAAACAATTTCACAACCAAAGTGACAATTTCAAACGCCTAGGTGAAAAAATCAATAGATAATGCGTAAAATAAAGCATATTCATGATTATTTGTTGCGCCTGTAGATATCTCCATCATTGCTTTGACATTAGTAAATTTGACGTACGAACAACTCGCAAACGATTTTAACCACGGGCGCTAGTGTAAAGTTAAGTTACTAAAGTAACAGGAAGCAGTATTCAAAGATCTCTGTGAGGCTGTTTAGAATCCGCGTAGTAATCTAATAATATTGATAATAGTGAGGTTTCATATCATTCTTAATTTTGGCGAAAAATTCTTCACAATAGTTGTGTGTCCTGCCTGGAGCATTGCATTGTATTGTGTATCCTGATGCAACTTTCAGCTTTCGCAAGCTTTACTATAGAATGCTGCATTAAGGATTTGTTCTTCAGGATCAAATTCCGAAGACGTGTATATGTTCCGTATTCGTAATTAATTTTATATATATAAGTGAACAATTGATTCTTCCATACTTGTACAAAAATGATTATTGTTAAACGAAGAATATTGTCATTAGTTTTTGATTTATTCCTTAGACTATTTCTTATCTAGTACACACAGTTCCTTTGGCTCAACTGGTTGTTTTGAAATTGTAATTCATCGAGATTTGGAGAGGAGGTGTTGTCTCGTGGATCACTTCTAAAGTACATGTTTGTTCTTAACTCGGTTTGGTGTTTCGTTGTATGGAAATACGCCGAGATTTAGAGTGAAGTTTTTGTTATTGTGATCCGTGTTATTAGCGATCATTTTGGAGGTACGCAACGGCGTATTTGTATGTGAATTTAGTGAACAGTGTGCGGTGGACTCATCAGAATCGCCGGTTCGAGGCAGCTCAAACATTGAGTGAACTTCTGGAAGATCATCGAGACAGCGTCAGGTGAGTCGAGCTGTCCTTTGGTTGCGTGAGTCGATCCTACTTCGCTATCGAAGGTCCCTCATCAATTTCCTATTTTCATTCCTTCATTCCGATTCCTATTTTCTATCTACTCATCCTTTCCGATTCCATCACCTCCCTATACAATTGTTTTATAATTTCTAGTACGAAATCATGAGCCGCCGTTATTAAATCTACAAATTTTCATCTATTTGAAATGATGTTTTATGATTAGTGCTACTATCCTATTCTACGCGTACTCTAGAGAATGACGGGACCTAGTTTTATGAGTTTTATAAACTTTTTTAATATTCGGAAACTAAAAGGGCGCCCATTCCCTTCGCCGTACATGTTTTATCTGTGTAGACATTGTATTACGCAGGAAGTGTGAAGTTTGTTTTGATGACAGGTTACATTAAGGCACTAACGTCATCTACCGGTCGGTGACAAAAGGAACAAGCCATAAATGGAAATGTATTTATCACATAATGTAACAACAATACGGTTTACTGGGAAGAATAGTTCTGTACATAATGATTTATAAAATAAAATCTGATATATTAGACAGCTTTGTATAATAATATATTATTTGTCGTTTTATCATTACAAAAGAGTTCTTTCATTTTTTAAATAGAAAATAAATACTCGATCTAAAAAGTGTAAAATCGATATCCACAGGTTGAATACAAATTCAAATTATTAATTTATTTATATTTAAGTGTTTATAATCAAATGATAGAATTTGGGTATTTTTTTACAAAGATATCGATTATTAGTATTAGACCTAGTCCACTATATTTTACGAATGGATAACTGACTCAATTACGAGTCGACAATGTCTAAAGAGTATGTATAAATTTTGCACCGTTACGGAAAGTATTATTGTAAGAGATTTTTACAAAATCATGTTATGCTTCAAGTCCGTATTTTGAAATACATATTTGGGAAATTGATCTATTATTATTATTCTATATCTTTGCTTTGGGCCCTAAATCATCTAATAAAAAAACATTTTGGCTACTTAAAGTTAGAGGACCTTTAATTTTTATGTAAAATATAACTATATCTAATTTAGAATACATTCTTTCCATCTTCTTGTCAGTATTGACATATATATTAGTGGCCTCAATTATATGAGACTCAAACCACAAGACACAAGTCTTGGTTCTTGGTCACCCTCACAGCTGACTCCGTAGACTCTCTAACCGGAAAGCAACCTGTCTATCCACCATTGTGGGTCTCGTCCAAGTCTTTTCAAGCCAAATTTGTGCTCAGAATCAATCAAATATTTTAATTAACCGAAATAATTGCATAACTACGACTTTTTCAAAATGCTTATATCGCTGACATGGTTGAGATTAGGCATTTTTTTAATGTGCATATAAACCCTTAAAATATTACGCACTAAGTGTGTTATCATACTATGTACTGTATGACATATGTGCACAGTATGATGCTTTATCAAGTGTACATATATATCAAGTAAGCATTGCTCAGAAGGCTATACTCGCAGGCAATGCACCGTCGTGACTTTTCGTATCCTTCAGAGCCACTTACTTTTAAGGAATTTCAGGTCTTGTATTGAATATACTAACTAGCTTTCATTGGAAAATAAGCGCTTCACCTGTGAGGACTGAAAGATATAATTCCACAAGAGTAAATAATCTTTAAATAGTTTGAACTACTCCAAGCTTCCAGAATATACAATCAAATTGGAAATAAAATTAGAACTTTAACTGACATTAAGGCTTCTAGAAGGGATGTTTCAAATTGGATGATAAAATTAGAAAATGCAGATACTGAGAATAAACTGTTTTATATAATTAAATAATTCTTATAACTGTATTTTGTGTTTTGATTTTGTATATTTCCCTTTACCTCATACGTGCTTAGATTCTTTTAAATATTGTATTCCACATTGGTATTTTTTCTCTTTTTTAAAGATTTTCGCATTTAATGGTCTTGTATGTTACGTATTCTATTTTATTGTGTTTTACCTTCTATAAGTTATTTAATTTTGTGAAATGTAATTTTTTTGCCAGTTTACCATAAAACAGGCTTGCCTAGTTGGGCAATGCATTTTAAAATTTGTATAAATATATGTAACAAACTGTCTTTTTTATAGCTGTACAATGCTTATATGTTATATGTGTCTAAATAAATAAAAAATAAAAAAATATCACTGCTATACACTGTTTTACCATGTAATTCAATTGAAAAGATGAATACAAACCACGTGATTTTAGCCAAAGCGTAACCCTCTCCGCGATCCATACTTCTGCAGAACCAATACGTGATAAAACAAAATATAAATAAATAATAAAAATATGTGAAGTCTTGATTCTTCAGAACATATTCGAAATATAATAGAACAAATAGAAAATTCAAGTGACAATTGTTGTTTAGTAAAAAAAAAGATTTAATAATTTGTTTGTCAGTTTGGCGTTAGGGGCATATTTTCTTCTTCTTTCATTAAGTTAACTTTTTAATAAAATACAACAAAACAAATCACTGATACACAAAATCATTTAATATAATTTTATAAACAGTTATATATTACATGTACATATGTGAACAGCCTCTTTCGTGACTATGTTCTGTTAACTATGAGGTACAATAAAACGGTTGACGTGTATATTTGGTTGAACCTTAAAAAATAAATTACATGTTGACATTTCAATTAGAAATATAAATGAACCGGTGGCAAACATTTTAAAAGAAAATTTCGACATAGTAATACGCATTTAAAATATAAAGAGAAACATTTTCATTATAGTTTTTTAATCAAATATATTATCGTCCAACAAGAAAATAATAATTTCACATAGTTAAAACAAAATAATATAATAAATCAAGTAGATAATATAAATGTCGTGACAGTTGAGCATAATAAAAGTTTATATTCGAATAACTGATGATAATTTAAAAATACTTTCGTATTTTTTTTTTAAAATTAGACTTTAAAGGGTAGTACAGAAAGTAGTCTTTTTAGGTTTAAAAAATAAGAAAATGTTTGATTATTCAATTTTATAAACACATAATATTTTACTTTTAAAGTTAGCAATATTAACTTGGTGGTTAAAATTCATAAATTCATTAATTAATAAAACTAAGATAATAAATAAAAAACATAATATTTTAATATATTTCTCTAGCTCTTTTTTACATTTAGACATTCATCATTTGTTTACGAGATTTAACATCCTGTTGTTGTGGTCGTTTATCGCCAGTCCATTTAACTACTAATAGATGATTGCAACGAAAATCTTTCACTTAAAACTACCCAGCAAATCTTGGGTAACAGCGTACAGTGAGAATTGAAATGATGCCGCTGACTGTGGATATGAGACTGATGCCACTGACTGTGGACATGATACTGATGCTAGTTTTTTGGGATGAAATAAGACACCCAGTTCTCGTTACCAGTATTAATCTGGTCGAGAAAATCATCTTCGTCTGCGTGATATAGTTACAAAATCATAAGTGGGTACTTATCCAATTCTGTTCTTCACAGTTGGCGAAATTTTGCAAATTAGGGTTAATATTAAACAATTTATGACGTATGAAACAATTTTGACGAATCAAATTTAAATTGGGAAGAGATAATGACCTGCGTAGAAACTATGCGCACAAAGGCTGTATTTACTGGATTACCTCGTAGAAGTCTTAGGTTAATAAATAAAATCTGTTTTCACAAATCATCAGTAAATACCTTGTGTTTGTTTTTAAGTGGCACGAGATGAAATTTTCAGCAACAATATTACTTAATTGCACGAATGGAAACTTCATGAGGCAAGTTTTTTCGAATATTTTATCTATTTAATGGTGTAATATTTCATTTGGTTAATAGCAACATATAATGCGATGTTGGCAAGTGTGTATAGTTAAGAGATTAGCCTTGGGCGTCAGGGTGGGGGTGGAGAAATGGGAATTGGACTGGACGGGAAAATAACAAAATAATTCCTTTTTTATGTCGCAAGGCACGCGACGCCGGCGTTGCTAGGAGGACGTGGCGAGGACCGGGTGACACAATTCGAAACGAGACTTGAGAGAAAAAACAATAAAACGATGCCACCGCTCTGACACGCAATGTGTAATGAAATATAATGTAAGTGGGATTCTAGTTTAATTATATTCCGGGAATAAAATTTGTTGCATGATATTTCAAAACATATCAAATTGGAATAACACACGGAAATCAGAGCAAAATGATTTCAACAAAATTGATTCTGACAGTTCGCGTCTGATGTAGAAACTTGTGGAAGTTCCGTGACCGGATTTCTAATGTCACACGTGACCAAGTAGATATCTTCCAGTCGCCTAGTGGCTATCGAGATATCTGTGAGTGCAGTGATGTATGGGCTAGAAGGACGAAGCCAGAGTGAGAAGTGTTAGCCGAGAAGTGATTTAGAACTTTCAAGCGATTTATATAACGATTAATCAAGTCTTCAGTTCATGGTGGTTGGAGTATAAATTGATGTACCGAATATGTGATTTTTGAGACCTTTTTTCTTTCATATTGAGTTGTACGCTGAATGTGTGTGCATATGATACGATTTATAAAAATATTTGGATTTTGAATCCGCTGGTAGTTTATTTTATATTCGAAAGAATACTCATAATATAAAATTGATGAGAAAATTTTTCCTCTATTCATAGGAAAACATGATAATTATATTCCTGCAGTTGTTCACATGTCTCATATATATTATATATAAAATATTGTTTGATATGTTTCAACTACTACGCCAACATACGAGGGCACCGAATTAGCATTAAACGACAAAACCATTTACTTCAAAATTTTTGGTTATTAATAAATATTCAAAGACTAATTTCTCTGTAATAAAATATGGAAACTTTCCATTTTTTTTATACTTACACATGCACCATTCGTCGGTGGGTCACTACCTGCTGTATGACAATGGCCAGATGAAATTAATTTAAATTACATGTTTAAAATGAATAATGTAAAAAAAAATTCCAGGGTTTTGAGTCTCAAGTCCCGGAACTCGAGACAGAAAAAAATCATGAAATTCCCGGGTTTTCTCGACACAAAATCCCTAGTCGTGGTCCTTTGAAGTATCTGAAATTTAGTGTACAAAACCCCTTCATTCCTTCCAATCTTCTATATTGATCGCAGCATTTAAAGAAGTCTCTGACTCTGTCAACTCCTTTATTTGGTTTATCCATCTTACAGGAGATCGTCCTTATGCTGACTTCCTCTCATCTGTCCCTGTGACAACGATTTTCTCAGACTTTCACCGATTCTTTTTGAAATATGTAAGAATTATTCTCCTGTACGTTATCCAATGTCTTTCTGTGATCCTTAATTCCAGGAGAATAAATACATTTATGCGCCTTGCGATCCAGGGGAAACGTAGCATTCGCCTCCAGCGCCACATTTCGAAGGCACCCAACACATTGTATTTTATTTTTTATAGCAATTTTCACACTTTGGTTAGAATACCTACTAGGTCTATATATACATACACTAATCTATGTTTAATATGTTTATCTGTTCTCTATAAAATCTTATCCTTTTTGACTGATCTAACCCTAATATTCTATAATAACTCTTTCTACTGCGCAATTCTTAGGCACCCTTTCTTCTTCTCCTAACCACCCTATTCTTCTCTTTCACTAATATATAACGAAGAAGGTGAATATCATAGCTGATGATTCGTAAGGCAGTAGTTAAACCAGTCTACTGTAGAGCTTTACCGGTCTGCAGTGAACAAAGCGAGGATAGCCAAGAAAAATATATAACACTTATAAAATATGTATTAATCTGAATAGTATCCGTTCCGAATTTTGATCAGTTGCACCGTAAAGTCGTGTAAGTATAGTCCCAAAAACCACCTAAAATACAACCCCATTCCCTAGACATCTCGCTTCTGTGTGGACCAAAGTTTGCATATATCGTTACTCTTTAAGACTTGCGCAAAACACTTACGCTCCCCTAGCCCCTTCCCTTGATGTATATGTGAATTCAAGGCAACGCTATGCACGGTCTGTTGGTATGTAATAAAACCTTAGTTCAGTATATTTAATATGTCGGTAGAAAGTTTTGTCTATTTAGAAACAATAATTTCGTCACTTCCAGGAAAGACACATTCTACGCCATTTCCGTTATCAAAATAAAGGAGACACGAATTTATTGCTTCGAATACAGTAATTAAGGAAGGAAGTCTGAATGAATTTCCGTCAATTTGAAAGGAAACATTCGTTAAATAAACTTATTATAAATGATCGTACGAAAAACTTCACGTTTTAAAAATACAAAACAAATATTATTTACGCCACGTGTTTTGTTCTGAGAGTATTTTACTGTTTGTATAAAAATTTATTTGGTTACGATAGTCGCAATAATTATGTATTAAGTTATATATTTAATGTATGTATTAAATATATTAAAGATAATGGAACGATAGATGTATTAATTTGAAAAAGCGAAACATATAGGTTCGAAAATTTGTCGTCAAAAATACTGTCGCTGTAGCATAGTTGGTAATGCACCTTCCCCGGATTGGAAAAGAGATTCAGGTTCGAGTCCCGGTAGCGCAACAACAATATTTTTCGATAAAATTGATTTTACGTGTATATCTTTATAATTAATATATTTAATTAGTATTTAAAACATCACAGACCTATGTTATGAATAATTACAACTTCAAAACAAGAATGTGTCGTTCTTAATAATAATAATATTATCATTCGATATTAATAAAATTTAAACACAAACATGGCGTAATTCGAATCCCGGTGACGCAAAAACAATATTTTTCGACAAAATTGATTTTATATGTATATATTTATAATTAATACCTTAATTTAGTATTTGAAATATCACAGACCTATGTTCTGAATAATTACAACTTAACAATAAATATGTGTTTTCCTTAATAATATATGTTGTATCAATGTGCCCAAAATTTAATAAAAATGAATTGGTAATTCTGGCGTCTGCAGTCGGTTTACTCAAAGGTATTTGAGATTCTGTAAAAATAATGTAGATGGCTTTCAAATAATGGAACGACAGGTGTATTAATTTGAAAAAAATATAACATATAGGTTCGAAAACTTGTCATGAAAAATACTGGCGTTATAACACAATTGGTAGTGTACTTCCCCGGATTAGAAATAGAGATCCAGGTTCGAATCCCGGTGATGCAAAAACAATATTTACGACAAAATAGATTTTATATGTATATATTTATAATTAATACATTAATTTAGTATTTAAAATATCACAGATCTATGTTCTGAATAATTACAACTTCACAATAAGAATGTGTTTTCCTTAATAATTGAAAATTAATAAACCATTTAAATATTTTTTATTTCAGAAGAATATACATTTTTGGATGTTCGTTGCTTGCCTATATACATTTATCATCCATCCATAATAGCACCCAGATGAGCCACTGTCAGTTTAAGAAGATGATTTTTTCTATGCGCGCGATGTACGGTGAGAGGAAAGATTCTAAGAGCACAGTAAAGGGTTTAATAGTTAAAAATGTTATTAGGTTTTCACGGCCATTCAGAATATTCTGTCCAAAAAGGTCAGATTAGCCCAGAAAACTATACACAGATGGCTTACTAAATATTCACAGCTGATAACCTAGGCCTATTACACTAACACAAGGTTATCTAAAAGTGTACAATATTATTGCATAAACGTTTATAATAAATTTGTTATTTTATTATAACATGGATCATGTCCGATGATGATGGATATGTCCAAGTGTCCGATGTTTGTGTGTGTACGTATTTGTGAATATTTTAAAGTGAAAGCGTAATAAAATTAAAATAAAATCTTTTTAAATTATAGAAAGTGTCATGAATATATTTATATAATTTTTTAACTTTGTCTCATTAACCACTTATTGAGTTTAATTACATCTACCGGTTTTGAAAATGGTATTTTTGTAATTAAACTATTCAGGATGTCAATACTAATAAGTGGTTAATGAAACAAAGTTAATAAATAAACATAATGAATTTTAACCACAATGTTAATTTTGATAATTTCGATAAGTATTATATAATTTTTTCTTTTATATTTTATGATCACACTTAGGTCACGATTAGGAAAAGAGTTTTTACTAACTAGCGTTTGAAATGACACATTTTTTTATTGAAATGTGCCATGCGTGGGTGCATGCACACGAACGAGTTTTTTCTTACAATATTCAAGCAGTTGCTTAGTTAGTGATGTTTTAAGTTATCAGTCGATCAGTTTAATGCAACTTTAATATTTAACTATATAATGAAAACACAATTCGGAACTAATTGTCAACTGTCCTATACGCGAGTTTTGAATGAAACATTTTCCTCGTAAGCACACACAGCATTATACCGTAAACGTATATGTACGAGTACCTACCTACGTTTATTGTACACGTAAATTCTGTCACAAAACAAAAATTTATTATATGAATCTGTGTTATATTTTTGAAAAAAATGTCTAACTGTCCTGTCCTAACAAATTCGAGTCAAGCCAAATACGGTAATATAGCGAAAACAGTCACAACATAAAAAGGATTCAGTTAACATATTTACATTTTTTTCCCACGTCTTAGAGCGGTGGTAAAATGATACAACTTTTCGCCTAATGATATTCAGTTTATAGGAAAGTATCATGATATAAATTAAATGGAAACCTTTGAAAAATGAAAACATTTTATCATCTTCCGGAAGTCAAACATCGAGTATTTATTGTTCTTACATTGGGCAATCTCTGCGAAGCTTCCGCCGAGAGATGAAAAGGATTAGACCGTTTTCTAAATGTGGATAATAATATTTTAAAAGAGATGGTTTTGTGAAAATATATTTTTAAAAGGTACCCTTTGTGAAAAATACAGCCCAAAACTAAATGTAATTTTTATTTAATAAAAGTGTTCTAAAATCACTGTCGCGATACTAATTAGAATTTTATAAAACAGTTTTCATCGGCGGCAATACAATTTTTAAAATTTTGGGTTGGTAGAATAATTATTAAAAAAATAGTTCTATTAAATTTACGCTAAAGTTTTAGTCTAAAATAAAGTATAACTTGTATACTTTCGGTGATTAATTAACATGTAATTATTAATAGTATTTTAATTACGTAATAGATTTTGTTCATATTTTGTACATTATTATTATTAACGTTTAACACAGTATCTACTGCAATATTTGTAAGTTAAAGGTGCTCGAGTTGTATGTAAAAATATTTTTCAGAGAAACTATTAAGTTTTTCCCAAATGAGATTGCTTAGAAATTTTTTCAAACTTTAAACGCCATGAAATGAGCTACTTATATTGCGTTTGTAAAGTAATACTTTTAAGTAACTCGAGAAAAGTTATAAAACGTATTACATATGCGATAAGATATTTTAAATTTCCCTTTTTAAATATTACATGTAAATGGAAAATGTTATCAAAACATAAAATATTTTAAAATCTTAACATCATTGCAAAGTATATATACCTCATCCCTTCGATATTTATATACAACTATTATTATTATACACGCTCTATTCAGGCATTAATATAATTTGTAAAATAATAGAAAATTTCATCGGAAGTGTAATACACAAAGAAAAAAATATATCAGCATGTTTTTTCATAATTAAAATTAAAAATAAATATAAAATGTGAAGTAAAACAATTTATCCGTCCCCATTGAGTTGAGACATAAAAAATTGTAATAATGTAGTCCTATAAAAAGTTAAATTTACAACAAAAATGTCGACTACCTCCGCATATTCATTCCCCAAAGAATGCAATCTGTAGACTGCAGAGTTAGCTAATGCAGTGTTTGGATATTACCACTATAATAGAACAATGAATTGTGTCTCGATAACCTCAATGGTGCGTGAATGGTTCGGATATTACCACTATAATAGAACAATGAATTGTGTCTCGATAACCTCAATGGTGCGTGAAAGTCAAGCAGACTAACAATTTGGGGGCAGTCTATCATACCATTGATGATTCTGTATATAAATATAATTATAGATTTAAAAGAAATTAAAGAGTACAAATACTTTTATATGTAATATATATTTCTTGCATAAGTACATATATCGAGAGATTTTTAAATACGAGTACATTTATGATTATTTTTAATACTACGTAATTTATGCTAAAAACATGTTACAGAAGAAACTTACGGATATTTGGCGGTATAGGTCGATAGGTCATTCTGCTCTGTATATAAAATACAATATATAACGAATGGTAGCTAATCAAGTACATTGTTATGTACTTAAGTTACAAGAAAAAGCTTTATCTACGTGCACGCTTTTTTAGAGTTGCAATCATCACCTGCAAGTATTTTAATACAAATTAGTTACTCAAAAAATATTCTCATAAATCGCGACAGCGACTGTATAAAAATGATACCTTATTTTGATGATTTAATGAGAATACTAAACAGTTGTAAATAAAAAAACACTAATTTTATAACATTTAAATACATTAAACATTAAAAATATCAGTATCAATTTTGATACAATTGCTGTGTAGAAATATCTATAAATAATACTAAACTCTAAAAGTTGTAGCCTAAAATAATATTAAATCATTGATAAATACTAGTTTACTCTTTTGTGATAAATAATGTAATATTTTTTTATAACTTTTGATAAACAAATCTAGAATAAGTAAATTATACTCAACATTTTACAAATATTCATTAACATTTTTTTTATGCAAGTGAGAGTATTCGTTTCAGATGAAATAAACTCATTTTATAATTTTATTAAACAAATCCATTGCGAATTAAGATTTGTTTTCACAATTGTGTATTATTTGTCAGCTGCGCCATTATTCTGATCTACAGTCTTATTCCAAGATTCGTGCCAGCGAGGCACATCGTTAACGTGAGCACCCCGAGCGCTATGCAATGTGTATGCGACGATTCACAACGTTGGATAGCGTACTTGGAGCGTCCATGTTAACGATCTGCCTCGCTCGATAAGGCAGCTAGTGCTAACAATTTTTTAGTAATTGTGACTGACTTACTTAGTTTCGTTTTATGTGTCATATAATATAATAAAAAATACTAAAAATCATTCTCACATGCTGAATTTGGAATTTAATTATAATTTATTACTTAAGGTTATTGTAAATTTTTCGTATTATTTTAAATGAAAAAACACGAGAATTTTGAATATTATAAATTGGTTCTGCCATAAAAATACACACATACTTTTTTAAATATACGCGTTATACGGTACATACCTTTTTATTTTTCTAAAAAAAATAATGTAAACACACAACAGGCTCAGTGAACAATTTTTTAAATGTATTTTTACGGCTTTGGGCAGCCAAACAGTTATTGTTGAAATGTCACTTTATTAATAGAAATATATTCCCAAAATTTTGAATGTTTAAATTAAAAAGAAAAAGTATTTTATGAATTCCATTGAAAATATTTTAAACAAAAATATATAAAAACCTGAATCTGTTTACAAAATTCCAGAAAGAAAATCCCATCCGGATATTTCAACAAAAATGGCTTCCATATTTTTACATCAAGTCATGTATACACACGTGTACACTAACATTGGAATAAATACACCCATCCACCTATAGACGTATAAAAGTTATCTGTTGCATACTGAATAATGAATTAATTAATATATTTCAAGGAACAGGTATTTTTGAAATGCGAGATATTTTTTCCATAATAAGAAAAAATATTATTAATAAAAACTGATACCATTTAGGATAAAAAGTTTGGTTGTTTTTTAATATTTATTTAATCATGGTTTATATAAATGTATTCTGATAAAAATAATATATTCGTCTCATAAATTATTTTGGGTTTATGTACTTCCACAAAAATCTTATATATTTTCGGGTCTGTCGACCATTCTTGAAGAATACATATTATTTAAAATCTGGCATTGTGTGCTACACATATCATGGACCGCGCGAATCTCTCTATTCTTGGGAAATTTATTTACTATAGAAAAGTTCTCAACAATATGCAGAAAAATAATTCTTTCGTACTTTGATCATGTTTCTAGAATACATGGTGACTGAAGATGGAAGACGATCTTCAGTAAGATGGACAGAGTAAGTCCGAGATATGACCAGTCTCAATACACTTCAAACCGAATAAGGCACAGGGTCGCGAGAGTGCGTGATGAAGTAAGCAAACTAGAAGACCACGATGCTCAGTTTCATAAAATTACTTTTGTTCATTATTTTGCTAAAATCTCAGCATTATAATATATTATATTATTAAACGATGCTCTATTATCAGAATCTAAAAATATTTATTACAAATTATACATAGTTTTGTAAACAATTTAAAACTTGTGATGTATTGATTAAGTTTGGCTATCATCTTTATTATCTCTATTAGCTCTATAACTCCTGAATATTTCTTCATTGATCCCTATTACGAGCCATTTCTCTACAGTCCTGGATACTTAAGTTAAATGTTATGTTATGTTAAGTTAAATGTTATGTTATGTTAAGTTAAATATTATGTTATGTTAAGTTCAATGTTATGTTATGTTAAGTTAAATGTTATGTTATGTTAAGTTAAATGTTATGCTATGTTAAGTTAAATGTTATGTTATGTTAAGTTAAATGTTATGTTATGTTAAGTTAAATGCCTATTTATTTACGCTATTAACTATAATAAAAGCGCAGTTTTATCTGCATAATCTGCATAATCTTCATAAAGTAGAACAATTTAAAGCATTTCAAAAAGTGTACAAGATAAGTGTTTGAAAAATGATTTTTTTTTACTCGGGAATTCGTTTTATTCATATAAATATAAAGTTAATAATGAAACACATGGAACAAATGAAACCTAAATTTTTTATTAATAATTACTAACAGTATATACTAATATATACTGGTCAAAATAAGAAAATATATAAAAATTGAAAAATATAGACTTTTCAGACGTATTCTAGTACAATGTGTTAAACATATTTTACAGATTAAGAATATTGCTTTAAATAATTTCAAAAAAATATTTATGTTCTCATTGTGACATATACGCTGTTTCAGGAAATTAATATCAAATTTAGTCCATAGATGGCGATAGTGTAGTGATATTCGAAGTGTATCCATATATTAACATATATACAACTTTTAAAAATTTGTTAGATATGGAGGTTGATTAGGTGGAATGGTGAACGTTACATTCTGTAAAGTGATCACTTAAGCCAGCCGAAGACAGGTCGTAAGCCCTGTAATTCCCATGTTTCCATAATTTTACATTAATAAAAAAATAGCTTCATCTCTATGAGATATCTATTATTTGTTCGAAACCCACTTTGTTTATTGAACACCCAATATGTTTCGGGACAAACGATCCCTTGTTCAGGATATAATGTATACTAAAGTTAAAATGGCATGTACATACATAAACAAAACTGTAAATATAAGTTAGGGAGAGGATAAGAAAGAGGGTGGTGAGGGGGGAAGGGTGGCTTTTTGAAAATAGTCACCTTTTTAATTAGTTTTCACAGTAGTTCTTAATTAGTTACCATTCCTCCCACTCCTCCCGCATTCTATTTCTCATCCTCGCTCACATTTATATTTACAGTTTTGTTAAAGTCTGTACTTACAATTTTAATTTTATTATACATTGTATTCTGAAGATGGGACCATTGGTCCCGAAACATGTTAAGTTATCAATAAATAGTGATATAAATAAAATATTATTAAGGAAAACACATTCTTATTGTGAAGTTGTAATTATTCAGAACATAGGTCTGTGATATTTTAAATACTAAATTAATGTATTAATTATAAATATATAAATTAAATACTAAATTAATACATTAAATTAGTATTTAATTTATATATTTATAATTAATACATTAATTTAGTATTTTAAATAAAATATGTTTTCATTAATTAACATGGTAGTTAACATGATTGTTAATATTTGCAATAAAACTTTGTATTACACACACGTTGCGTTATTTTCACCACTTGTTTTGAGAGTGTCTAGTTAGAGATGAGCAGTCTCTCTATCGGGTGATGATGAGAGGGAGTGCACCTTTCAAAAATAGTAGTGAAAATAACCCAACGTCGTGTGTGTAGTACAAATTTTTATTCTGAGTATTAAAATAAAGCGTATTTTCATAATTGATATAAAATGTTGTCAAAAAATAAATATAAAATTATTAAAAATATTCTCTTTCGTGTAGTTTTCTGAGAAAATCGATCTGAGCAAAAAAAAAAATTATACAAAAATTTCAAATTGTCATTTCAAGAATTATTTTAATTTAAAGATAAACAAATCTGTAACCGAAATGTAAATAAAGAGTATAAAAATGATATAAATTATGACTTTAGTATTATTATAAAGCCCACGACACATCGGAGAACGCACTTTATTACAGAAAATAAGCACTGTACATTATTCTGTGACTGGTTGAAAACGTCGTCAGTTTACGCTACATATGTCAAACGTACTTAATTTAGCACGCTGTCTACACGTGACTCGGGCAATGTGATTTTGGTTGTCGACGGCTTTCCTCTTAAGTCGTTTACACAGTGTGACTTTCCTTCCGAGGCCGTCCACGCTATCGGAATGGTGTATTTGACTCGGAGCGTTCACTAATATTTCGTAAAAAAAAGATTGAACCCTTTTGCACAGTGGCAACTGACCGAGAAGCTTGACTTCCTGACGTCAGCCTGTGATATATGGCTTCATCCAGTCTTCATAGTGCTGCCAAGGAGGACAACGGAGAGGAGAGGCGTTTAAATTACGTATTACGTATTAACGGGAATCCTCGAATGCAAAAACATTCTAAGAATTTTACCAGAATGTTGCTTATTTCAAGTAAAAATACTATCATGGCGTTTGCGGAAAATCAAATAATTTAAATAAATTTAAATTCAAGGTGTTTCTCAGAAGTATCTTTGTGTATTCAGTATTCGACAACTCAACCGACGTAATTCGATAACATTTCTAAATAATTCTTTGAATCACTTAAGTCAACAACGTTGTTACTACTTCGTGCAGAATAAATAAACGTATAAAAGAAAATTGTCTATTAAAATTTATGTTAATTTATACCTCAATCGTAGAATTTTAATATTAAGAAAGATTTATTATTTTTCTTTTTTGTACAAGTCTGCAATTAACGTACCTATTCCGTTTAAAGTACTTCTATAAGTCGATCAGTGCCATTAATTTTGACACATTTACTAACTACTTATTTCCCATGGACAGCATTCTAATTAATTAAGCGAATTTAATTAAAAATTTAAATGAGTAAAATATATAATTTGTAATTTTCTTTTTTTTAATTAGCTACAGTGGCGTTTTATTCTACAGTTTTATTTATTGTGACTAAAATGTATTTATATACAATATTTTATAACACTTTCATAATTTCGGCTTTAAGGCGATATATTGTTCTGAATCTCAATCCGGTGAGTTGAGCACATTGTTTGTTCTATTTGAGTCGAGTCTAGGCAATCTGTGTTTGAATCTACACGGTTTGAAATTAATATCTTAAAACACGAGCGTTTCGATGAGGGGATTGTCTTGAATGATAAAAATTTGTTGATAAAGTTTTCTGCTAATTTGTGAAAACATTGTATGATAGCCTCCACCTTGTCTTAGTAGGGCATTTGTTTTTGGGAGGGTTTTGTGTATAATTTTAATTAATTATGTTTTACCCACTTGTGATTGAGTATTTTGATTAGAGTATGGATCGGCAAATAGCGGCCACGAGCTGCACGCGTGTGGTTCATGAAAGTATCGGAACTGACAAGGAATTGTAGTACCTACCCATACTTATCCGTTTAGACTCACCCAAGCGAAAAAGTTTTCCTGACTTATTTGATCATTTAAAAAAATGCAATTGCTATTCTTACTACTTTCGGCTCAACAAATTTCTTCCTTTTCAAGCATGAACCTTATAAAGAGCAAATTAATAATTCAAACCAATAATAAAATTTGGATTCCTTTCTAAAATTAAATAATAACAGCTACGTACTTATCCGAAATGCACATACTTTTCAAAGAAATACAAGGCCATCCTTCACATTTTTTAAGTTAGTAAGTAGGTTTATTTAAAAACGATATGGTTTACTTTTGCGTTATTTTTATCTGTAAATGTTGTTTTTTTACATATAAATTTATATTGGTTTACTTAATTTAGTTCAGGGGTCAGCAAACTACGGCCCGCGGGCCAAATCCGGTCCGCTATTGATATTGTTTTAAAGATAAATACGGTCAATCGAAACTATATGCATGGAGATTTAAATCTGTACTTACTAATGTGAAAGGATATTTTTGAAAATTAAGTTTGTAAAATCGCAATACAGATTATTATTAACAGATGACCATTTGCAAACAACTTTAATGATAGGAAGTACTTCTTGAATTACAGTATGATGAAATAGTATCTCAGAAAAAACAATTACATTTATCGTATACTTACAAAATTTAACCAGTTTTATAATACGTTTATTAATAAATGGAAATATTTTATTGTTTTTTTTTGTTAAGTGTCAGCATGTATATGAATATTATGTAAAAGTATCACTACCCAATAATTTTTTTTTAACCTGTTTTTACTTTTGTTGCTATATGAGTAGAATTACCTGTGTAAATATCTTCGAGTTTGCTACCTGGCCCGCTGAGCCTAAAAATTTTACGATCTGGCCCTTTCCAAAAAAAGTTTGCCAACCCCTGCTTTATTTAATTAATATAAGACTCTTAACATAATAATAAAATAATTAAAAGCCGTTCCTAGTCCAATATACTGTTCATATCAATATACTGTAATAAATATACCTACCTTTGGCCCTTAAAACTTGTGGATCAATGTTCTAAACGTATTTGGCTATTTTGGGTCAGAAGTTTGTCGACTGATTTATTCTATGATGCTAAAGCCAGGTGCTGCGTAATTGACAGCAGGCACGTTGTGGTATAAAATTGATTTGTACGTCCATACGTGCATATCCATATAACGGAGCTGTTCTGTTTAACAGCGACTGACGCGTGTCAATTACTTGCTTTGCTTTTAGGCATGATATGAGAGACCAACTAAGCCGGCAGTTCAAATGCAGACCGGGCTACTTGACCTCACCCTGCCACTCGATTTTCCTTTGGTTGACGATGATTTTGACTTTCGGCACAGATTTTTTCTGTATGAAAAAAAAATGTTTCGGTTTTTGTGAAAGATTCATCAAGAGTGTGCAATTTTCTATCATAGAAATCAACGTAGTTCATAGTACCACCATTCTAAAACACACAAACAAGTGATCAGATGAGAGGTCGTTGGTCCCAATGAAAATGGCACGTTCTTTTTTTTCTTTTAGTGTTTTTCTTGTCAGCTTAACGATCGTTAGCAATCATCTTGATAATTATTTTTTTATTTGTCAAGATTCTTTACCACGATGTTATCCGCTTTCTGCTTTCAATTTTATTATTATATTATTATTATTATTATATATTATTTATTATTGAAAGATGAAATGAAGGATCTAATATTTTTCAGGATATCCTATAGCATGGCCAAAATATTTTGATTCAAATATACTTTCGTATTTAAATCAACACAGTGACTTTATTATTCCCGATTAATATCAGTACCTAGTTGTTTAAAGATTTTCATTTCAAATACTTCTAATAGCTTTAGTATTATTTCAGTGAATGTCCATAATTCCATTTACATAAGTGTGCATGGAATATGTAGTATCGCATCATTATCATTCGCAATTTTAAATTTAGGCCACACCTATACAATACTTCATGCACAAAAAAGTACACGTATGAAGAAATTTTATGTTTTACCCTACATATAATATTTTTCTTGTTTAAATATGACGTCATTTCCTTCTTTCTTTTATTTTCAATTTATATTATCTGAGTTTATTAATTAAGAACGATGTAAAATGTGTATATATTTGATAATTATTGATTAACTACCTAAAATATTTACCTCAGCACGGGTAAAGCTCAGTGAGACAGATATTAAAATACTTGCGTGTACATATAACGTTTTAAATAAATAAAGAAATGATGTATTCTTGATTAAGGCTATATCGAACGTACCTAATGGGTATTTAGAATACGGACTAAATATAATAAGATTTCCCGGAGCGAGGATAACGTACCTAAATATAATGTGCTTTTATTTAAATCCTGACAGTATTTATAGTTTTCTATAAATATTATATTTCTGAACGTAAATATGTAATAAATCTCCATACATTACTGGAACGTTCAATGTATTTCATAATTCGCTAAATTTTGAGCAAACTTGGGTTTGGTGTTCTTGTAAAGGGCTTATTTTACGTTTGTTTTGAAGGGACGTTTTGTCAGAATCATTGATTAGCGGAACATCATTGCGTGCTCAGCCCTCGTTAAAGTGTTGTCATCGAGGACATTCATTGTCAAAAATGAATTATTTCTATGAAATTGTATTATTTTTTAAAATATTTATATTTGTAAATTTAAAAGTTTTTTATTTTACTGGGACATACTTACTTCATATTTTATATCCTTTCAAATTACAAATATTTTTAAATCATACTTTTTACATAAAGTTTTAAGACTTTACATGAGATTTGTTTTAATATTAGGACAATGGTAACAATAAAAATGAGCAATGCTAATAAATTGTTAAGTCTGTATTGGTAAGTAAGTGTGTTAGCATCTATGTATGTAGTGATATTATTTTTTCAGGAGCTGAATTATTAAATTAAGTTAAAATATGAAACAAAATCTAGATTATGTAATAGGAAATTTTTAATGTAATCGATTATGATAAGTGGATTAAAAAATATTAAACAAAAATAATTTAAAAAACAATTTAAATAACTAAACTGTCGAACGCCGACCCAATATTTGATCAGATCAGTAGCGATCTTGCGTTTGAGCGAGAGTGGCTCATTTCTTATTATATTGCGCGAAGACGTAAAAATTTTTAATATACACGGTGAAGAAGCGTCTTGGGAATTTTGAGGACCCAGAAGAGTCGATCAATTTTATTTACAACACAAAAATATCAACTAAAATAGTATGATTCTTTAAATATATTTCATTATTCATAAATAACCAGTACATAGAAAATAAACTGTACTTTATTTACTTTGCTGTAATCGCTAACATCTCTCCCTATGATACAATAAAGACAAATATTTGTATTATCGTGGGATATTTACAGCCTTATTAAAAGTTAAAATCCTTCGAAAGTATACATGTTTACTCAAAAATAACTTTCTGCGTTGATTGCGGAAGCTTTCATGAAAGTGTATAAAATTAGTTTTTTATTAATATCTTGCTAAATATAGGATATACTTAATATAGAATTTTCTTTTATAACAGTTTGATCAGAGTACAGGCGGTTGCGAAATTCATTTTCAGACATTTTCAAATACGATGTATGTTCTGTCGTGCACCCAACCCGACACTGACCAAACTGTCGTACATCCAACCCGACATCGACCAAACTGTCGTACACCCAACCCGACACCGACCAAACTGTCGTGCACCCAACCCGACACCGACCAAATTGTTGTACACCCAACCAGACACCGACCAAACTGTTGTACACCCAACCCAATACCGACCTAACTGTCGTACGAGTATTCTATTCTCAGTGTGGGCTAGCTCTAACTGTATTTGACCATAATTTTAATAATATTTTTTCTTTGTAGATATTTCTTACAATTAATTTAATTCCATATGGAAGTGGGAAATTCGTTAAAATGTTTTACTCCCGCATGCCTATTGCGGTGCTGAGCCGTTTAACGATCCACATGTTTTCGGACATATCAAGTCATATCTATTCATACGGATCTGCAATAGCGTATTCTTTTGTAGGTAGATTCCACTTCAGTACAGTAAAATCTTGGAAATTTTTTTTTTTTTGATTTTTTGACTAGGTTTGATATATAAATGGGCGTTGAATATAAATAAATATTGATGAATTTGTAGAAATTATATGATCCATGAATATTTAATAATTTCATAAAATACAGGATCATCAATGGTATGAGAGACTGCCCCCTTATTATTGGTCTACTTGACTTTCACCCACCATTGAGGTCATCGAGACAATTCATTGTTCTATTACAGTGGTAATGTCAGAACGCATGCATTAGCTAACTCCGCAGTCCCCAGAATACATTATTTAGGGAATGAATATGCGGAGGTAGTCAACATTTTTCCTGTAAATTTAATTCTTACATCTTTTTATGTCTCAATTCAATGGTGACGGATAAATTGTTTTACTTCACATTTTATATTTACTTTTAATTTTGATTATAAAAAAACAAACCTGATGAAATTTTCTGTTATTTTATAAATTATGTTAATGCCTGAATAGGGCATGCATAATAATAATAAATATAATTCAATAAATCATTTAACGTTTTAACATTAAAAGTGTTCGTTGAATTGATAAACGGTAAATATAAATATAAGTTTATTTACAGTAGCGCGTTAATTAATATGTATTCTCAACCGGTGTGATAAATTGCACGCAATATATAAAGACTAACCGCACAATAATTCAAGATTAAAGGGTTTAATACTTATGGTAAGATTTGAGTGCCTATAGCGGAATTATTAAACCACAGTCGCACTTACACAACTATTATAACCGCGCTATAAATTATAAATTCAGGCATGGTAGACGTTTATAACCCTTTTCGTTATCATAAACCTACCGCAACTGGGCGGGGAATTCTCTGGAGGAGCTGTACATTTGGCAAAGACTGTACTGTTCGGTTTTTCAAGTCCAGTTCCTTTGTTAAACCAAAATTTTAGTATTCACTCATTTTCATTATCGCATCACCACGGAAGTCACCACCAACATTACACATTACCCACACGTAAAATGGACAGACAGATAGCTTACATGACAGATAGCTTACATCTTCTTCATACAACTTATCGATTCTTTAGTCATATTTCATAAATGTTAAATAAAAGTACTACTTAGAACTGTATTGGTTTTATATTTTCTTAGAAAGTAATCATTTCGTGGTTTGACGTATTAGATTAAATAAAATACAATTATTTTGTATAAAACCACGAATTTTATTAAACGACAACCGGTTTCGCTTAGCTCAAGCTTCGTCAGGGCGTATTTAAAACAAACATTAAATTCATAAATAGTGCACCTAAAGAGGATACACCGGTTGGCGTTTAATACAATTTGCAGTTTTATAAAAAGTGATTGTGTTTTATTTAATGTATTTTTTTCAAATAGAAATGTATACATGGAATACATGTCACTTCAATATTCTTACTATTTTAAAATAAAGATAAACGCTTGTACTATGAAAATAGGACTAACTTGCTGGTCTCCTGGAACGAGTCGCAAACCACCGACCACTAGATCACTAGACCAGCGTCTTAACCACTAGATCGACAAGCTTGGTTTTGGTTTTGTTATCAGCTTGATGACTTCACGACATATGCACCATTTCTCATAGTCTTTAACTTTACATGTTTCAAAAATTGATACTGAATTTTATTATTTATTAAATAAATTAGAAGATTTTAACAATATAATATTTCGTAATACACTGACATAATATATGATACTAATTATAAAAATCCACAAAGATATTTAAGCATATTGATATCGAAGTAATGTCACAGTTTTCAATATAAAGTAACCTAACATTAGTAGGTGAGAGCATTATCAAACAAAAGTGCATTAATTTTATATTTACATATGTAATAAAAGATAAAAACTGGAGGGGATAAAGGGTAAGGAGGTCAAAATTAGAGTTGAGATAGGAGAGCAAGAAAATGTGTATGTAGGTAAAATGATTAGCTAAAATGATGATAAAATGGCTAATTAAAATTATTATTTTAGTGTACCAAGGTTAATTTAAAAAAAAACAATTTCTGTTCAATTATCATTATAATATTTACACGAACGATGAATGAATGAATTTTATACGTAAGAGGTTCTACTTCTAAAAATGTGGAAAAGTATGACAAATCGATCTGGATTGAATGTGAATATAGTTCTAATTGAGTGGGCCAGTCAATATGTAATAGCAGTAATTTAAAGAGTAGCATTTCTACTGCAAATGCTCTTATAATTTTATATGTTGATAGTATATTGATAATAATTTTACATGCATTTTGAGCATTTAAATTTTGATTATAAATAATATATAAAATTTATTTGAAAAACATGTCCTTGATTCATAAGTAGGAACCTACCATACTCGGGCTAAGGACATAACCTTCCTCGAGGGTTGATACTTCAGAGAAGATCCTCCACGCCTCATGAATCAATGGTTTACGATAATGTTTAGAAATCACGACCCCATTAAACAATCTAAGATTTAAAAGTAAAAAATTAAAAGGTTAAATTTTGTTATTTCTTGTGCGTCACTTTAGTATGAAACCATTACACTGATTCCTCGTAACCTTCCAGTAAAATCTCACCCGGTACATAAATCATTTAACGCCAGATGTGAAAACTTTGTTCAAACAAGAATAGTTTGAGAGTAAATTATTAGAAAACTCTGTAGATACGTCAATAATACTAATCAATAAGGTTTTTGATTGATTATAATAATATGTTTTTAAACTTTGACTTCTAATAATGACGAAATGATTTTACACCAACACCTCTTTTACGGCCGAGGTACGTTCCGAGAGTGTTGACCGTAAAGCAAATTGCTGTATAACGAATAATTGGTAGTTTTTATACAAACAAATATAAATTAAATAGAATCCGTTCTAATTTTATACACATATTTTGAAAATAACAAAGTTTTTAATTGATTTTTTGTTGTTATACTTTGTCTATAATTAGTTTATTATTAATTTGTTTAAACGTACCATTATTAGTAACTTGTTAATTATCAGAATAAACGTACCATTATTAGTAAATGATTAATTATCAGAATAAACGTACCATTATTAGTAACTTATTAATTATAAGAATAAACGAACCATTATTAGTAACTTATTAATTATCAGAATAAACGTACCATTATTAGTAAATTATTTATCAATAATAGTTCGTTGTAGTAAAAGGTCGTATAAAGAGCGGCCGTGTAGCGTGTCGCGGTGTAAGTGTATCTATTTACGACGCGCGTTTTTTAAGGACGTACCGTTACCGAATATTCCAGATGTAGCGCAGCGGTTGCAATGTTGCGTATGCGCAAAGGTTTCCATCATCTGTTGACAATGTTAGAGACATTCACATAGTGTGGCCATATTGTAGTGAGTGGTTGAAATGTTCAAGACAATAGATCGTCCCGCCGATTGTGAGACATTCATCGCAAGCGTGTCCTGGTTTGGTGCCAAGTGATTTCTACCATTTCCTTCATTTGAAGCGGTTCCTTGGTGGCGAGCGTTTAGATTACGATGATGAACTCTAAGACGGAGTACAGACATGATTTTCATCCCAGGTGGCGTCGTTCTACGTCAAAGGTATACAAAAATTGGTGCTTCGTTATGACAAGTGTTTTAATAATGGCGGCGACTATGTTGACAAGCAGTTTAAGATGTGTAGTATTCGAAGAAAGTAAAGTATTGTAAAAATGATGTTGGCTTTCTTTAAAAAAATCCCGTACTTACTTTAAAAACGTATTTCGTTCAAATGAGTGTTTAGACATGAAATTGTGAAAGTCATGTAATAAAGACAGTTTTTTTTTTTTTAATTTGAAGTAATAAAGACAGTTTATTTTAAAAGACTATTAAAAAAAACTTTTAAGTAATAGTTACTACATTTATTTATCTATCATAGTGTCGACCGGCACGAAAACCGGGTGAAGTATGTGTCAATTTGCGGGAAATAGGTCTACTAGCTGCTCGGGTATATCTCATAATTCCAATTTGCCTGCTACGTGCACCGCATAATGCGCCAACTTAGTTTTTATGTTCCTGTAAAATTACATTTTTGACACATTGGAGGATTTTCACTCCCGACGACAATAAATATGATAGTTTAAGTTTATTTCGATTGTTTTAGCAAATAATCAAAACTTTTACATGTTCAAGGTGTTCATAAAGTCGTTATCTATTTTAGGAGAACACATTCTTATTGCGAAGTTGTAATTATTCAGAACGTAGGTCTGTGATATTTTAAATATGAATGAAATATTAATTAGAAATATATACATATAAAATCAATTTTATCGAAAAATATTATTGTTGCGCCACCAGGATTACTAAAAGGTATTTGAGATTATGTAAAAATAAGGTAGATGGCTCTTTCAAATAATGGAACGATTAAATGTATTAATATCAAAAAGGTAACATATAGGTTCGAAAATTTGTCGCTGTAGCATAGTTGGATACTGCACCTTCACCAAAGAGATTTAGGTTCAAATACCGGTGGCGCAACAACAATATTTTTCGATAAAATTGATTTTATATGTATATCTTTCTAATTTATATATTTAATTCATATTTAAGTTATCTATTTTGGTGGGGCACATCGAAATTGTTAATAATTTAATCATTAAATTGTAATATTAATAAAAACATGGATAACTATTTGCAGACGGACGCGATACATACATACTTTAGCAAGGCATTCGACAGGGTTTCACATATCTACTATTAAAAAAATTAAAAACTCTGGGAATAAGCAATAATATCTTAAAATGGATCTAAAGCCACCTAACTTCTAGAAAACTTTACGTCAAAATACATAATTATAAATATTTTCAATTTGAAGCGTCCAGTGGGGTACAACAAAGGTCTCAACTGGACCTGGACCTGTTTTATTTTTACTATTCATAAACGATATTGTTGACATTTTTATCATGTTCTGTTGTTTGCATATGATCTCAAAACATATAAAGCAATCTCTGACAAATGACTGCATTACATTTCAAAATAACCTAAATCTGATTTATATGTGGTGCTGTGTTAATGAACTATATCTTGTGTAGAAAAATGTAAACAAATAAATTTTAATAGAAGTAATAATCAACTCGTATTTTAATACTGCGTCAATAATATTAATCTAAGTTGAGTCGCAGATATGCGGGACCTTGGGTGTGCTCTTCGAAAAAAAAGGTAATTTATTCAAAATTACAGCGAAATTTGCAACAAGGTGATAAAATTTTTAGGATTTGTGTTAATGACAGCCAAAAACTTTAAATCGCTCCGCTTTCGTAACATTTTTTTATACATCTATTGTAAAAAGTACGCTGGAATATAACTCTACTCTGCGGTCTCGATACAAATCGAGATGTGAGATGTGATGTAAAATTATCAATAGCATGTTGGACTGCCCTGAGTTGATATAAATGGTTTCGTATAAAGTACCAACTCAAACGAGACAACATGAAGTGTTCTTTGTAGGTACACGTATAAAAAATGATACTATTAACTCGCCAATAATACGGATGCATCGGCTTAGTGACAAGATGAATTTCGTTGACATTTTTCGTTACAGGAGCATATCTGAATTGAATAAATATTTGTACGTAAATCATACTTAAGTTTTTTTTATGTTATATTAAAAATGTACTGTTATATTTAAATTAAATAAATTTTTATTCTTATGTAAAAGCCCACAAGGGCGTTGATGTAAATAAATAAATATATATGGTTTGTGTTATAAAATGAGTTATAAAGTTTGGGTGCTAGGTATTGGAAATGTCTTAGTCCAAGTGTTGTCTTCATATGTGATAGTTGCAGTACGTTTTGTGTTGTTGTTCTAGTCGCGTGAAGGTGTGTTGGCATATGATGTAACGAGGTGTCATTGTGATAAAAATAGTTGGTTATCTAGAGCAAAGTTGATGAATTTTAGATAAATCTTTGTTGATAGATTTTCAATTTGATATAGCCCTAAGAGAAAAAAAAGTTATTAGATCTGGTGATCCAGCTGGCCAACGACTGTTGATTCTGCGTTCAATCGATAACACTCATCTGAATCTGTAAATCTGAACAGCTAGACAAGCCATCTTGTTGAAAGATGATTATCAGTTATTTTGTTTGGAAATAACTGACGTTTAAGGACTGATACTACTTGTCAAGGTAAATTGTAGCTTCATCAAAGAAATATTCCTTTGTTAAATCCATTTAACATCTTTTCCAAAATTAGACAAAATTAAATAAATTACTACTGCTATATGCTTCTTTGTGTTAACTCTAATCAATGCAATTTTTAATATATAAATACACTGTTTTCAGTAATAAAATTGTCAAAATATTTATGGACAACTATATATACTTTTAAAATTAGCAATATTAATGAATATTAGAAAAAAAAAATATATATAAACACTGTATTACTACTTGTGAACTATATACATTAAATATACTTTAAAAATAAATAATATTCTTTTTAAGACATGCTTTTAAAATAGCGTAGTCAAGTCAGGAGATGAAAACCATAATTTACTTTTATTTGCTTCATTGACAGAAAATGTTCGTCTTCGAAGAGGTTCGATTTACTACGGAAATTGTACCTCGTCCATCAGCAGATTGCTCTTGAATATCTGGACCAGCTCAAGTCAACCTTGCTAAATGTATTTGTTGTCTGAAAAATATTGAGAAAAATTGTTTTGATTAGTATTGAATATATATTTTTAAATCTTTATGGTATTTTTAGATGATTACCATTGATTTGTTTTACCGTCAGATGATTTATGTGGATGATGAAGAACTTGAACAAAGAGTGGTCCAATACTTCTTATACTGTACTATAAGACATATAATTAACATTTTCAATAGGTACTTACAAAATCATCGGTGATGTCTTATGCAAACCAGATGCTGTTTGTGTCACTTGTATATTTTAATTTTTTGTATTGATTGTACTTAATATTAATAATTTTCGTGGGGTAATTATTAATTTATGCATTGTTTTTAAATTATGAAGTGTTTAGTATTAAAATATAATGATCTATTTTTTTACAAAGCATAACGGCTTAACATTTTTTTAAATTGCTCGTATATTCAAAGATGAAAACTGGGCCGGGAATTGAAAACGATTGACATTTCCTAGGGTTCTCTTAACCAGGATTTCCTTTCAATGCTTACACGGTTTGGGGACAAGTCTAATGGCACTAAATCTTCCCCGCAATCGGTCGAAAACGTGGTCATCCTACGGAACTAGAGGTTTCGAGCGAAAGGGAATAGATCTATCGCTGCGTGTCAAAAATGGTCCAGGGGATTGTTATACTTTGCGCTGAAGTTACGCCTACTGATGACGGCGGTTGGGGCATGCGGGTCGGAAGGGCAGGTGCGAAATGGCGGCGAGCAGCAGACGTGAGTGAATTTTGATTGAGATGGTGGTTAGACCTGATTGTTTTATGGCCTTAATGGATCCTGGGAGGCAATAAACATGACGTCACAAGGGCGAAAGAAAAGAAAAATAAATGACATGCTTCTGGGAGAGCGCTGAGTAAAAATCGAATCGAAATTTAAAAAATACGAACCTTTATATCTTATTCACCCAAGTATTTATAGCTATATTGTTTTACAATGGATTTACCATATTATTATTTACACTTATCTTAACAATGTAATTTTTTTTAAATGCAAACTTCTATTACATAAGCGTTCTTTAATTATCAATGAAACCATATTTTTTTTACCTATTCATTATTATACTAACTTATAAATAAACTATGCAAGATGGCCAATAATTTATTAATATTACCTGATTGAAGATTGATCTGCTATCTTTTTAATTTTGTATATGTATTACTTTAATAATATTTTAACATTACGAAAATTGAATCATTAAATTTCCATGACATAATTTTGTGAATAAATTGGCACATAGGAATATATTAATATTTTTATTTTTAAGATTAGCAAAAAAATCAACTTTGTGGTTAACATCCATTATTTTTGATTGTTAAATATATCTACCGACTTCGAAAAATATCATTTTCTTCTTCGGGATGTCATTAATTAATCAAAAACATATGTTGATGATGGTGAAAATTATTGCAGCTTTCCATATTAATAAAACAGATTTGAGATGTTTAAATAATAATGGGTTTTGTGAATTTTCTAAACATTTGTTAGGAAATACTCATACTTTTGATAAAAATTTGGGATTGTCTATTTTAAATGTAAACAATGTTAATGAAATAAATAAAGCGTGTAAAAATTTAAGTTAGGAACTAAATAAATTTGAAAAATATTTATTGTTTTTTAAAAATAGATTCTGTTAAAGAAACAAATATTTTTGATAAATTAATGATATCCTGAAGAAAAAAATGATATTTTTCGAAACAGGTAGATGTATTTAATTCATTAAGAGGTTAATAAAACAAAGTTAACAATCTAAAACAAGAATATTTCGTTTCTTCCGTTCATAAACCATCATCGCACGCTTGTCGGTTCAGAAGCCTCCTTATATCGACATCCTTCGAAATGTGTTAGCTTCCGTCATTTCAGGTTTTATGTGATAGAACTAAATTTTTGTATGGTATTATTATATAAGTATATTTGACAGTCCTTCGGAACGTATTAGCGTAACCATTAAGTAAACTATTTTACATCAAGTAATAAAGTCGACCTAATTCTTTTCTATCTGCATTTCTTTATATTATTCATACAATTTATTTTAGGAAAATTGATTTCATGTAACAAAAATTACTGTTTCCCTAGAGATCGTAGCCAGTCCACCCTACAAATGAATTATGAAATCACACCGTGTACGAGTATGTAATATGAAAAAATATTTATTTAATTAAAAAATGAAAGAAAAAATGGTTTCAAAAAGTGTAATATATTAGTTATTAAAACTTGTATTTTTAGAAATATTTCTGATTTTGTCACAACAATAAAACATTTTTGATATTTGAACTAAAATTATAGTTTAGTTCATAATTAGATAAATATTTTGTGTTTTGATGAAATTTTGTGGAATTCCATGATTATTTTGTAAATTGAGTTGAAACACTGTTTTATTCTACTATATTTCATCATATTAAACGTTAGAACATTTTCGGGAACATCCTACCATTATCAATAATACAATCCAACTAAAATAAAAAACATTTTCATACAGTAATTAAGTGAGTGTCTGGAGTTAAAAGAGGTGGAGGTGAAGTTAAAATGAATAAGAGAAATGATGAAATGGGAGGTATTTGGATGTTTATTATTGATAATGGGAAATCGTTCTAATCTTTAATGTAATAAAATATAGTGGAATAAAACAGTGTTTCAACTCAATTTACAAAATATTTTGTTTTATTTCTGGATACAATAAAATACTTGCTGAATACAATTCCGCTGGACAATGTCACACATGTACTCTTTTCTCGTTACAAGTATGAATGAAGCATATAGAAACAATATCGGCAGTATCCTCATAATATGTAGTAAATATGTAGTTTTGACGAGAATATTTTTTATATTTCAGTGGCAAGATTTCGATCAGTAGCAACATAACTGTTTTTAACACGTAAATTTAATTTATTTTGCTTTTGTAACAAACAGGCCAGTATCCATCTTTTACCTAAACAGAAATGACAGATTTTGAAAGAATCAATCAGGACGCTACAAATTCTTAATTTCAAAATGGTTATCGAACTCTATTTCATATCCGTGAGAGACGTCGGCGTCATATCGAAATCGGTAGTCCCCAAATATTATTAAAACAATCCTGAGAGCATCCACTACAAATAATGATTTTTTGAAGAAACTGGGGCATTTTTAAGAAAAACTTGTTTTAAATATTAATTTCAAAGCATTTTTGTTTCATAAACCTATATTTTTAGCATTTTATAAGAGAACAGTTTTAATTTGAATATTTTTTTCATGGTTGCTGTTGTTTCTACATGCTTTGGATCAATCTATGTCTTAATGACAACATTGCTATGATTCACTTTATCAACGATAATAATTCCGTAAAACATTTATAGCTTTCTTTATATAGGATGAACATTATGTTCCAGGTCGATTTTGTTTGGCCGCCATTTAAGTTTGGCAAATATATGTCAGTTCAAATTTAGTAGTCATAAATAAAAATTGATTACAAATTGTTATGAAGCATCTAACGTTTCAAAAATGTGTCAAAGTTATTAAAATATTTTATGTAAACAATAATGGAATGCCGTAATCAATAATCGCTATCGTCACACATTTGAAAACTTTTTGGTAGTCGAATTGAGCCTACAATACATGCGCTTTTATTAAGATGGTGAAATCTCACACACAGCTCAAGCTACGCTTGAAATTTGGCGAGGAAATTTTTCCCGGTCGCATAATGCTAAAAAGTGGTGATATAACTGGCGATCACCTGACTTGACGGCTCTCGACTATTTTCTGTAAGGGTATTTGAAAAAACAGATCTGCAATAATAAACCAACAACAATTCTGATGCTACAGAATAATATTCGAAATGAAATTACTGAAATAATACATGAAGTGTGCGAGAATATTATGAAAAATATGGTTAAAAGAGCACGCATTTGTGCCGCTGTCAAAGGCAGCTTTTGGCCAATATCATATTTTATTCATAATTGTAATAAATTAAGTACTTGACAAATAAAAATAAAATTTTAAAATTGTGTTTTATTTTTTAGTTATTAAAAAAGAACATCGACCTGGAACATAATATTCGTCCTGTACAGTGCCGAGTAGCCTGCTCAACTGAATGTTGAACCATGTAAAATCATTATTTTTAAAATATTAGATAACTATGCCTTTATTTATACTTTACGAAATAACTCACTAAATTAATTCAAATAATATTTTTCCTAAATGCCTGAAACTTGATCGCATTATATTTGAATGCGCCATTTTGACTCTGTAAGTGTCAAATTATGGGTCAGACGTAAATTACCACAAGGAAAATCAATATCGCCTTTAATTGTATGCAAAATATGAGAGAGGCGAGTTTGAATAATTACCTTAATTACGATCGCAATATTTAAATGTGATACACGTTTATGAATATTAATTGACGGTATTTTGTAGACATTAACATTTCACCTGCCTTGCTTTTCGTGATTTTGAATTCCACATACAGTTAACTCAATGAATTCAAAGAAAATTAATGTTTTAGTTTAAAACAAAAACAATGTTTTATTATCGTGTAATTTATTTAACTTAATTTTGCAGGACAAAGAAAATCACGTGTATGTAAAGAAATACAATTATGTCACGAATAATATGAGAACAATTAAATTATGGCTGGAAAATAACCTACTCACTCTAAATCTTACATTTAGCATGAATAAAACAGGTGAACCATTTTTTTACCCCAACATACCCATACATACATGTGACGCGAGCGACACGTGTGATGCCAAATGTAAGTCTTTAGGACACGCTAAAACTATTCGGTATTTAGGGATTATTATTGATGATAAACTTAGATAAGAAGCTCATATCGATATGTTAACTGGTAAGAAACTTATGTACTGCTTCAAGATTTTAAGGAACGTGCTGAACCTGAAACAATTGCGTAATTTATATTTCGCACTCTGTCAGAGCATCATAGTATATGGTATAGTTGACTGGGGTGGAACCGCTATCACAATACTCGACCTACTGATTAAAATGCAATAAACCGTAATGAGAATAATTCTCAATATATCCTTTTAGCATGAATCAAAGCCGCTATTTTAAAACTCAAGGTGCTAAATATCAGGCAATTAATCAAAAAGACTCTTCTTAAAGACGTACATGAAAACAGAATCCTGCGCCTTATCACATACTAGCTGTTCCGTTAATGAAAACCTTATTTACTCAAAGACATGCATGTTTTATAGGACCGCGGATATACAATAAACTACCGAAAGACATGGCAACGGTATCGTATACTTAATTTTGTGTTCTTATAAAGGAGTGGCTTTTCAAAATTAGATGAAGTCAGCTGGAAGAGTTCCTTAAATGGTCAAAGCTACTCATTTTATGTAATTCTTTTTGTCCTTACATCCTACCTCGTACTTATCATGTTTTGTTTGTTCCCTGCTTATTTCTTTTCTTTTATTTCTTACATATCTTTAGTCTGTATCAAAAAATTTACTTTGTTCAATTTACTTATTATCTCTACTTGTCTCCTTTTGATTTTACTGTTTTTTTTTTTCATTTAATTTAATTTTTTTTCTAATTTCCGACTTATGTTTTTGTAACCTTATAGCTGCCTTCCTCAGAACAGGTACTTTATATGTGTCTAGCGAGGTAGGAAGCGGCCAACAGGCTTGCATATATAATTTTTTGAGAAAATTACTACAACTTACGAGTATATATAATATATACTCGTAAGTTGTAGTAATTTTCTCAAAAAATTATATTCACGTATTATATCGTTTACAAATTTAATAACATTTAACTTATCTTCGATATGATCATCATACTTTATTATATTAATATATATTTTTTAAATATCATTCTTTTGTTTTATTTGAACAGTTTTCATACTGTATAGATATTGCTAAATACATTTTTTAAAATAAATATATAAGTCGATTGCTTTCAAACCTCTCTACAATAAAAAATGTATATTTGAATGCAGTTTTACTAGGAAAAAGTTATACTTGCAATTAGTTTCAATACTGTAAAAAAATAATTCTTGTTTCGTGTCAAAACCCTCTATAATTAAATACTTAACTTCCAAACGGCTCAATAATGAAACTGACAATTAGTTTTTAGTGGTATTCCACTAGCTTGTACCAAAAAAGATCAAATAATGTGAGAGACAAACACCAAAAATACGCGTGTCGAATTTCAAACACCTTTATAAATGGTATGCAGTGGTAATAAATTTTTTAATTTCTCAAAATCGACAATGTTTTTTTGCATTTCCTGTAGCTTTTATACAAACACCGTAAGTATCTTCAAAATATCTATTGAAGTATTATTTAGATTAAAATTGTATTTTTTAACGTTTTTCGTGATTTCCATTATAGAAGGGTTTGGAATTAAACGACTTGTGTACGAATATTTATATGAATAATTTTCAACGTATTTATTACCTAGTGCCTTAGCTTAACAGGGATGGATATTAAATTTATGTATATTTATAATTAATTTTAATTTATAATTTAGTAAATATTTCAGAACTTATTATATTCCGAGTATAAAGCAAATTTTAACTCACCGAGCTATGCAGAAGAATCCTGACTCCATTAACAAACTTAAATCTCTAATGAGTGTAATATAAACAGGGTACACATTCCTTTACGAATAATTTTAGCGCAAGCAAACAGGCTAGTTAAAATCTGAATAAAAAAGGGCAGGTGTAGATTCCGGACCAGAAGCTTGGCTTGCAGCTTTCATACAAGAGAAGGACGCACATACAAAAAATAACTAACAAAAAGGAGACGGAGATGATTGTAACTTTATTCTCCCTTTTTGGCAATGACCACAAAGTTTCATCTTTGGCCAATGAAAACACCTGCTGGCGGAACACGCGTCCTACAGACTGTTCACAAATACCTTCAATTATGTTACCAGAAATAAGTAAGATTACAAGTAATGTCTTTCTAACCGTCGTTTAAGATATAAAAAAGTATAATTTTATACGAATTTAATGAATCAACTAGAAAGATATACGTACATAAATAATCAATTTATCTTAAAAATATTTTAGTTGCTACCGGGATTCGATCCTAGACCTTTTTCTATCCAAAGAAACGCATTATCCAGTTTCGCCACATCAATTGAGCAGGTTGACGACAAATTTTTGAACTTATATGCTCTAGCTCTTTTACATTGATACATCTGTTATTCCATTTTTAAAAAAATAATCACCTTTACATTGCGACAAATCTCAAATTCCTTTGAGTTAATGTACGCTAGGAGACCAGATTATTATTATAATAAATTGATTTTTTCTATATATCTATGTACTTGATAAATTAAATTTGTATTAAAATACCACAAAACTATGTTCCGAATAATTACAACTACACAATAAGGATGTGTTCTCCTTAATAATAATATAATTTACTTATTAATTTAGTGTACGGGATGCAGGAAGTATCGACCTCTGATATATAAAGCATTGTTCTGGCTACTTTACTAGACTACCGCCTATGTTAAAATATATAATTTTTCCGTATTGTTACGGTGTTATTTCACTAAAATTATAAATAAATAGTAAGATTCGAGATAAAAAATAATATAGGGATAATAAAAAAGTGTAGTGAATGTGATTTAAATGTAAAGTGAATAATTGATTTATGTGTTTAGTACATATTCGTTTATAACAATATTAACTTAAATAAAGTTGACATCTCGTCTCATTGTGTATAAATCGAGCTAATGAAAATATCAGGTAGGTAATTTCTGACCAAGGTGTTCAGGCTTACCGGCGCCATATACCGAAAACCCGTTTCGTAAAACTGTATAACCATGTGTTGTTTTACTTTTTACATCGCCTTGCGCAATCACGACTGTTTTTTAACTAAATTATTGTGGTTTTTAAATCATTGTTATCTAATTTTTTTTTGTGGATATATTATAATGTTTTAAAATCTGATAAAGTGTATTGTTTAAAATAATTAGTAACACCATCGACTCTAGATTTACTGTCGAAGATAATGTTTCATGTTCCATTAAAAACAACAAGGCAATCAGTAGTCAAGCATTTAATTATAGTCTCTATTCAACAATATCCGTAATGTGTTGAGTTTTAAACTCTTTCCGTACTTATATGATATAATTATCTGCACATTGATTTGATTTAAGATTTTAGAGTGTGATTAATTTTTTAAGCAAAACACATTATTATTGTGAAGTTGCAGTTTTTTTAGAACATAATTGTGTGGTATTTAATACAAATCTAACTAGATATAATGCATTTCCCCGGATAGAAAAAACTGGTAGCAACTAAAATATTTTTCAATAAATACCACAGAACTAACTATGTTGTGATAAAACTGCAACTTCTAAATAATAATGTGTTCTCCTTAAAAATATATAAGTTGTATCAAATTTAATAAAAACGAATTGATTTAATTCTGGCGTTTTCTAGCGTATATTCCTCAAAGGTATTTGAGATTTGTTGCAACATAAAGGTGATAGCTTTTTAAAAATCGAATAATAGATGTATCAATTAGAAACAGCTGCAGCATATAAGTTCGAAAATTTGTCGTCAATTTACTCAGTTGGTGTGGCGAAATTGAATAACGCATATCCCCGAATAGTAAAAGGTCCAGGTTCGAATAACGGTAGCAACAAAAATATTTTTTCTGTATATCTTTCTAATTGATACATTTAATTTTGTATTTAATATTTAGTTATGGATGGAGTAAATTTTTAAACTACGTAGTTTTTATTACAATAGCTTTGCTTATTTCTTTAATCTTAAACTTGTTCTCTTTTTCTTTAATCTTAATCTTAAACTGTCCTTTTACTTTAATTCTATGTGTCCACCAAAAAAAAATATCAACCAGATCACTAAAATAATTTTGATTACCGCTAATATACCAAATATTATATATTATTATTTATTATACTTAATATGGCCAAGTATATCATATATCCTGCCATTTCAGAGTGGGTTTTAAAAATAATCGCATAAGTTATAATTTTTTCAGAAGCAATAATGATGCTGAACGTAACTAAATAAAAGACACGTCTGGTATTTTTATTCTAGATTTATTTATAAATATTTAATAACAAATAATTCGGCGAGAGATTTCAAATTATAAAAACCACGTGAGACAGTGGTAACTTACAGAGAGACATCACTGCATAAAATACTTTAAAATATATGTACAGTGGAACCTCTATATTCGTCATTAAACCGTTCCTGAGGGCCTGACGAATATAGAACCTGATGAATAATAATAATATTGATTTTTTTTATGAAGATTCGATTCGCCATAAAGATAATACATATTATATAATACATTAAAGTTACGAAATATTATTTATGTTATATCTATAGATAATATATTATCTATAGATATAACATAAATAATATATTTCGTAACTTTAATATATATAAATAACATACTCGTAGAAAAAGTTTTTCCCATAACAAATACCTGAAATTCAATTAATTCGATCCCAGCCCTCAAAAATAGTACACAAATGAATAAATTTTATGTCAAAACTTTACCTTTATTGTACTGAGAAGACATGATGGTAGAAGCGGAAGAGGAGGAAAGTTACTAATATTTTGAAGGAGATAATTTAAACATAATATAACTCTAATTCTGGTGATGGTTTTAGTTTGCCGATGACTCAGTGGCATTCGATTTAACAAAGAACTCGCACAATGCTGCCTGTTTCTGTATGTTTTTTTAAAATCTTCATGAAGTAGTCAATCACATTACCATTGAATCCATTTATGTTTTGGTTGACTATGGCAACATTTGGGTACCACTTTTCGACGAAAATCTGCATTTTGGCCCAGTTAGACAGCATTATCGGGTGGTGAAAATGACTAATATAGAAAATATTAACGAACATGGAAACATTTGTTTGTTATCAAAATATGACGAATATAAAACCAGACGAATATAGAGGTTCCACTGTGCCTATATTACAATCCAGTGTAAAAGACTAAAACTATTGATCTATATTCTTCTTCGGCGGTCCCTCGTTACGAGAAAGACGTCTGCCATGATTCACGATTGTGAGTCCGAGTATGGCTGAGGACTCCAATTCTCGAACCGCATATCCGTTCACATGTAGTGCATATGAATCCTCTGGGCAGGGCGGTCCTGAACGACGGATCTTCCTCCATCATTTTTGTAACCGCATACGAGTAATCCTACCGACATTGCCACTAGGTTTATTGGATTGACCATGGCAGAAGCCTGTGCGTGGAATTGTTTAAGGTGTAGGTGATGTTGTACAAAACCACCCACACACACTCTTGAAATAATGAAATGCTTGGTCCAGTGCCAATGGTGGTCCGAGACGACAGGAGCTCTCTGTTACTTTGTAGCCATTTCCGGTCTACGCGTAGAACTTTGTACAAATCACAATTTTTTTCTTAGAAAACTATCACTTCGTGGTTTGACATATTTGATTAAACAAAACACAATCACTTTGTACGAAACCACGAATTTTGTTACACGTCAACCGGTTACGCTTAGCTCAAGCTTCGTCAGGGCGTATTTAAAACTGTTTTAGGAATTTTTCGGTATTTTGTTATGATAGTTGTGCTAGTAGTTTTTCGATGAATGAGTTAATAGTTATTTTCCAACCCTGAATTGACAATATCACAACGACTATAGCCAATGGCCATGCCACGTTGCATATATTTATTATTATGTGGATACAACCACAAACTTTACCATGAGTATGATACGTATAAAGGTATACGATAGAATAATATTATAATACTTCGATCGCTTTATCGGTCACTATGGTCTGAGAAGTTCTCATATTGTGTAAACAATTGTAAATATATTCGATACATTATTGTGTAAATACCATGTTGCACTATGTTGTTACAATAATTGCGTTCAGAAGCAGCAACATAAACAACAGCATTAATTTAGTATAATGTTTGTTAAGTTAGTGGTTCTTCTTCACATATGGGTAACGGAATATTTTGTAGATATAGCAAGTAAGCAAATATGGTCAAAAATGAATTTTAAGGAAGAAATATTAAACGATGAACCCAGAATAAACGAATTATTTAAAGGTGACTTTAAATAATTCGTTCAGGTAAATTTTATTCTTGCATATACTCGTATTTAAATATTTTTTAAAAACGAAAATTAATCTAAAATATATTTAAAAAAATAACACACACATTCTAATTGACATACTTCGCATTAAAAATAGAAACTTAACGTGCTATGTAAGTGATCATACAAACATATTTATATAATAACTTTAATTAATAATACAAAAAGGAAAAATTAAAAGAAAAACATATATAAGTAAAATACATTGTGCCTTAAGCATTAAAATTAAAAATTAATAAGAACATATTAAATTTTAACAAATTTTTTAATTGAACAGAAAATCCTACCATTAACGTAATTGCCCTGTTGTATATCTGTATGAGTGATATCGCCCTCATCCTGTCAGATTGCAATGATATTTTTACAGAAAAATCCGCTGAACATGAAAATATAAATCTGCACATGAGACCATATATATTATTATTTACATTTTAAATTCATGATATGATAATAAAAATTAAACGAATCAATTAGAAAAATTTACAGAAAAGATATTATAAATATTATTACATGTCATAAATCATTCGATACCTACTGTTTAAAGATTTTGAATCGAGTGGTCTCATTAGTCGACACATTATTGTGAATAAATGTACGGTAAATAAATAGATACATTATATATATATATATATATATAACATTGTCATCAACTCGCATTAATTAACTCTAGGTTGAAGAACTTCATTATAGGGTGAAATAAATGCGTAAGGTATCGTGAAAAATACATTAACTATCATTAGGAAAACACATTCTTATTGTGAAGTTATAATTATTAAGAACATAGGTCTGTGATATTTTATGTGTCCAAAATTTAATAAAAATGAATTGATAATTCTGGCGTCTGCTATCAGATCTGTAAAAATAAGATAGATGGCTCTTTCAAATAATGGAACGATTAAATGTATTAATATCAAAAAGGTAACATATAGGTTTGAAAATTTGTCGCTAAAATATTGTCGCTGTAGCATAGTTAGATATTGCATCTTCTCCGGTTAGGAAAGAGATCCAATAATATTTTTCGATAAAATTGATTTTATATGTATATCTTTCTAATTAACATATTTAATTCATATTTAAAACATTAATTATCAACTAAATTTATTGCGTTATTATTAAAAATAATAAATGTAAAACAAAAAATAATGCAATTAATAATTGAACAATTTGACAATGCAAGATACTTGTTTAAAAAAGGCTCTACTTCTGGTGACCCTTTACATAATCATGTAACAATATCTGACATGCTTCCTATTCTCAAAGAGAAAATTATCTGCATTGGGAGAGATCAATGGGAGACTTTTAAACATCTAAAAGGTAAATGGTTTGCGAAAATTCAGCCAGAGTTTCCTACTAGGTTCTGGTTTTCCAAAACGAAATTAAATAAGTTTGAAACTTCTTTGATCTGCTGTATGAGGATCACTCATTGTTGTAACAATTCTAACTTATCTAAAATCCACATTCAGGACTGTCCTGTCATATGTGTGAATGTCAACTAGAAGAGGAACATTTAAATCATATTTTTTTAGGATGCCCTGTTAATGACCATTATCCAAATTTAATCCAAGATATTTCTAACCATAAAATTCCATTCCCCATCAACATCCCAACTTTGTTATCATCTAACAAATCAAACTATTTAAAAAATATTAACGAGGTCCCTAAACGCCAATGAAATAAACTACTCGGTAATGGCAAGAACACTAAAGAACATAGGGGTGAAACGCCAATTAAAAATAAATAAATTGTAAAATAAATAAAAAAAATAAATAAAAAATAAATTGTTATTTGACTTAAGTGTTTAAATGTTAAGTGATTCACCGTACAGTGAAAATATATATATTAAAGAGAACAGACAATTATTGTGAAGTTGCAGTTTTTCAGAACATGGTTCTGTAGTATTTTAATACAAATTAAATGTACAATTAGAAATATAATTTAATTTATTTTCAGGAAAATTCAATTAATCGAATTTTTATTTTTGCTACCGAAATATAAAATTAATTGAATGTTTCTGTATTGATACATACATATTTAAAAACATATTAAAATATTTATTTTTAAAAAACAAATCTAGTGAAAACTGTTACATGGTACATAGTTTTGGATTTATTGATATAGTTTTTATTACTATTAAACTAGTATAAAAATTAAAAACAATTTTTTTTGCTATTTCAATAAATATTTTGCCATGAATTTATAAGTATGAAGGGCAAGAATGACAACTTCCATAGTATATATTCTACGGGACAAACCAAAAAATTTGAGTTTTTCTTAACCGTGATTAGTGTAGATATTTATAGATAGTAGTTAGTATCTATTCGGTTCTGTATTCTATTCGGTATGATCTTTATGTACTGTAAGCACGTGTCCATGTTTGTTTTATTATACTTATTTACCATCATGCCGTTTCTCCGCGGGAGTAGGTAGAGAGGATAAAGCGCCACACTCTTCTGTCCTGACACATAATTCTCGCCTCATCCACATTCATACATCTTCTCATCGACTCCAGTATCTGGTTTACCTGGTTGTGTCAAGTTTTCCGAGGACGTCCTCTACTTCTGGTGCCATGAACACTTGCGTTATATATTTTTCTTACCATTCTTTCCTCATTCATCCGTTCCATATGACCAAACCACCTAAGCGATCCTTTCTTAATCTTACTCACTGTACTGAGATTTGCTTTATATTCTTTTCTTATTTCTTCATTCTTTACTCTGTCATAAATGGATCTGCCACATACACGCCTAAGTGATCTTAATTCAACTGCATTCAGTCTACTTTCTTCCACATTCAGTCTACAATTATTGTATATTATATTGTACTATAAATAAGTACCTATATACTATGATCAGATGAAGAATCACAAAGCAGCGGACAAAGATGGCGTCCCTTCAGAAATCTTCAAGTATGGTGGAGTCTGTAAGTATAGGACCTAATACTACATATATTTCGATTACAATTTCGTGAATCGCTTAATGCCAACATCTACAAACGCAAGGGAGACAAACTAGAACGCGGTAATTACAAATGTATCGCTTTGCTGTCGGCTGCGGAGAAGATTAAGGAGGCTTATTGTTAACAGGCGTATCAAAGTCTTGCAGAAAATCACACCAGGCACAGGAGAGAGAAGAGACGTTCCGCGCCGCTCGAAGTGCTGACATTATATTTATCGTTTGACAGCTACAAGAGAAATTTCCAGAGCTAGGCCATTTCTGAGGTAACGGGTTTCTTTCCTTCGCCACTTCTCAATAACTACTATCTATCTCTGAACTGTATAATTATAAATTACTGTAAATACTTCTTATAATAAAAGTGTAATTGTTACCTGGACACGGAGTTATTAGTTGGACACGAAACTGAAGCCAAGTAACTCGATAATAAATAGAGGATAGAACACTGAGAGAATCTGTTGGTACCACCAAAGTTACCATATTTATTTAGGGAGGTCGTTTTTCGTTCAACATTGGGGTCCAATTTTGTAGTTACGTTGCTGATTCTTACATCAAATTCCTCACTTGATGAAGAACTAAAGAATCGTCTCAGAGGCTATCGACAAACATTTGATAAATGATACGAGTTTTCCATATTTCTCAACATACTAAAGAGATATTTTTCAACATACTAAGGTATCGGTATATAAAATGATTGTTCTTTCCATGCTTTTGTATGGGACTGAGGCTTGGGTACTCTACAGAAGACACGCTAAGAGTATAGAAATGTTCCATTAATGTTTCCTTCGCTGCATTATGAAGATTCACTGCAGCGACCATGCTCTACATCGCTCTAAGCTCAACCTATTGAGGACATGATCGCAGAGGCGAAACTAAAGGTGGACTAGACGCCTGATACACATGGGCGATCATAAACTTCCGAAATGTGTCACGTACGAACATATGAAGCGGTACAAAAACAGCATCTGGGAAACGCTTAGTCCTTATGGAGTATTCGAGAACTGGGAACAGATGACTCAAAATCGCGTGAGTTGGAGGAGTATCTGCTCTCGGGCTGATGGTGACGCAATCGCTAGACGAGTCAGAAATGAGCAGCGCGCCGGAACCGGTCAGCGCAACAAGACCGCTTCGTATGAGACGTGTGCATCTTAAATTAGTTTGTTCTCTCACTGAAAAGCGCATGAGAGGCGGAGATACTAAGTACCTACAACTAAGGGGGAATGGCTAGAGGATCCTCAAATACGAGGCCCGGCACCAACCAATCAATGTGCTATGAGTAACGTTCAAGTGTCACATGTAATGTTGCACAATACTTGTGTATTGGTCCGTAATAGCATCGAAGCATTCCGTAATGACGGTCATAGCCGAGTGGGCTAAGATACCAAAATCAGATCTAGGGTAGTGGTTTCAAATTTCCGACTGGTTAGTTTAAAAAAAAATTAAGCATTTTAACAAAATCCCGAATCTGTTGCCAGACTGCATCGGAGTTGTGTGTCTACGATATGTGCATACGTGGTAGATACTTAAATCATTTTCAATATTAAAAAATAAGTTTTACTGAAAACTGCCCATGACCGCGTAGCAACTATCACTGACTACATAGTGGCAAATAAAAATTAATTGGGTTCGCTAATTGCATACCGCTTTAATTTGAAAACCATTATTAATTGGAATATTACTTAACACCATTTAAGCATAATTAATTAAGCATAATATGGTTTAAGCATAATTTAGTAGTAAATTTAATTATTATACATCTTTTAATCTTCTAAATCTATCTTCTATGACCAAAACCTACTCTATAGGAAACCTTATACAGCATTTTATTATTATAAATAAAATGTTATATATATATAAAAATATCATTTGGCCATATATGGACGTGAGATCTATAGCAAAATAAAAATATAATAAAATTATTAACTTTTCGGAGCAGTTTATCAGTTTCAGTGATCGCAGTACTGACGAAGCGCGGCCCGTGGTATTTGAAAAAGAAAACGCTACCTCGGATAAGTCACCGGCATATTAAATTTGAGGGGCTAATGTTTGCCCTGGAGTAAGGGTCCTCTTGTAATTGAGGCTCGGAGTCACGTGATGAGCATCACAACAAATCCGGGCTAGTTGATACGGCCAACTAATACTTCTTGGCGGCGATGTGAATACTGATATGAGGTCTGAATCGCAAAACAGACCTCTATAACGTTCTCGGTATATTAGTGTCGCATTATTTAACAAAATACGCCATCTAGAGATTCAGGTAAATATTTAAGATATACGAGTGGTTCAATTAAAATAATATTAGCTAAGAATATTTTAAAATTTTAATTGTAACAATGATCCATTGATTATGAATATTACGAGTCGCGTTTTTTCAGTAAGTATTGGAATTTTTATTTAAAGAAATACAACATCATTTTTACAAAACTTTATTTTCTTCTGATGCTACACACCTTAAAATAATTCTCAATATAGTCACAAAGCCACCATTATTAAGACACTTGTCATAACGGGGCACCAATTTTTGTATACCTTCGTCATAGAACGACGCCTCCTGGGATGCCATCGTCATCAAAACGCTTGCCACCAAGGAACCGCTTCATATGAAATAAAATATGGAAATCACTTTGCGCCAAATCAGGACACATTTGATGATGAATGTCAGCTGGTTTCAAGTTTCGTGCATTCAAGAAATGAATCACGGACCGTATCTCACAGTCGGCGAGTCTTGAACATTTCAACCACTCACTACAAGATGGCCACACTATGTGAATGTATCTAACGTTGTATGTAGTGAGTCAACAGACGGAGGAAACCATTGCGTATGCGCAACATCGCAATCGCAGAGCTACACTGGATTATCCGGGAACGGCACTTACTTAAAAAACGCGCCTCGTATATCTTCAATTTTCTAGTTTAAAATTTAAGATATACGTATGCTGCATGCATATTGCGTACTTTTTTTAAGACGACAATTACAGTTTGTTTTTTAACAATATCAACTAAATAATTAAGTGTGGTTTTTTTTTACATAAATGTTGCTACATTAATTCTGATAAAAAATTTAAATATAGTCTCAATTATTCCAACATCTGTAGAGGTGTAAGCCTATACAAAAGTTTATATTTAAAAAAAATAATAGGTGAGTATATTACCTTCTGTTATAAAAGCCTTTAAAAATATGTATGTATCTTCTAATTAATTACATGTAAAAGTTTATCAGATCATATGTTAATCCACCAATAATTGATAGTGTATCGTATCGATAGTGTATAGGTATCAAAACATGTTGATATATCATTAATAGTGATTTAAACAAAGTATTGTATATTATTATTTATACAATTTTTTTATTTTTTATTATAGCAAAAACCATTGTACTTTATAAAAAAGGTAAAAAGGTCAAATGGCCTTTTATTCTTTAAATATGTTTTTATTTAACATATAAACATATCTAAAACTGTGATTTTATATATTTTTTGTAAAAGTGTATCTACCAGATATGAGACCACCGAGTCCAGAACCACGTACGTACGTACAGGGTTAATATTATGTTCCAGGTAAATGATGTTTTTGAATAACTAGGAAATGAAACACAATTGTTTAATTTGATTTTAATTATCGATAATTTGGAATTTTACCATTATGTATAGAATATGACATCGGACAAGTGGCCGCCTCTGGCAGCGACACAAATGCATGTTCTTTTAATCAATATTTTTCATAACATTCTCGCACACTTCGTGTATTATTTCAGCAATTTCATTTAGTATATTGTCCTGTAGTATCGGAATTATTGTTAGCTTATTGGCGTAGACATTTCCTTTCGAGGACCCCCACAGAAAATAGTCGGGAGTCGTCAAATCAAGTGATCGAGGAGGCTAGTCGATTTCACCACTTTTTGACATTATCCGGTCGGGAAAAATTTCTCGCAAAATTTCAAGCATAATTCAGGCTGTGTGTGAGATGGCACCGTACTGTTGAAACCACATGTGTTGTAAGCCCAACCAACCCAATATGGCCACCAAGAAGTTTTACAACATGTGACGATAGCGATTACTATTAATAGTTACAGCATGCCATTATTATTTAGACAAAATGTCTTAATGACTTCAACATGTTATTGAAGCGTAATTGTAATCAATCACTCTCTGCAACTACCAAATGTGAACTGACAAATGTCTGCCAAACCAAAATGGCGGTGAAACAAAATCGGCCTGGAACATAATATGTATTCAACTGTATATATAATATTATAGTTTCTGATTTTTAAAACATCTTTGAAAGTATAATTTTTAATTAGGATGAGATTTCGATTGATTATGTTATGATTGATGTCCATCAACTTACTATGACGAGACTGTCCATTGTTTTCTAAGAAACAAGGCCAACCTGAGTCACGATAATTGAAAGCCCTGATCGGCCGCTCATAGTTTCCTGTGGAGGTAAAACCTCTTCTATCACACCGTATCGAGCAAAGCCTGTAAAGCGTAGGGCCCAGCGTTGCCGCTAGCTAAACTTGGCAATTGCTCAGCATAACAGGTCACACTTCATTTTAAGTTTAAATATTTCAAAACTTAATGGGTTTTTGCTAGAAAATTTAATGTGAAAATTATTAAAAATTTTATTATAATTTTTTTTTGTGAAAATTAATATTTTTAATATTTATTGTAAACATTATATTTTGATTTTTATTATTTTTCTATAAATAATATAAAACCTTGTTTTTAATCACTTTAATGAGTTAAATTTAATACATTGGAAATAGCTAGTCAGCAAAATTAACAAGAATATTATAAATAACCAATTAAGTTTAATCAACTCTATTCTAAACATTTTTTCCAATAATTTTATATCATTATGTCAATTTCTACATCTTTCATAATTGTAGTAATTTAAGTTAGGTGTACTAACTCATAAAAGTGGTTAAAAACAAAATTATAAATAATTTACATTAAAATGTATATATTTAAATAATTTTATTAACTATATTTTGAGTGGTTAAGGTTGAAATTGCTATCAAATCTTGTTAAAGTGCGGCTTAAACCAGGTTAAAATTATCGGGTATACGTAACTTGAACAACCGAGTCAATGTCAGAATGTAGCTACAAAGGAAGCGAGAAGTTTGCGAAAATAAACCGAGCAGAGTAATTTACGAATATTGATTAAATTCCACCACGACCGTGTTAGGGTGGGGCAGGGATGGTTTCATGCCAGTAATGTTCACGATTTTTTCTGTTCATATTCACCAGTATTTTACCGGTAGGAAAATCGATTTTTTTCGGCAAAAATAATAGAAATTGGCGAAAAAATATTTTATTTAAAATACATTGATTTTACATAAAATATATTTAATCCATTAAGAGATGCTTTATTTATTATACGAAATTTCAGGTATTGATAAAATAAATGAAAAGCATCGTTATCGGATTAATTACATAACCTGACGTTTTATTCAATCTTTTTGTATATAAATGTAATTCATATATATTTTTAGAACACTATAGAAATTTACAACTTTAACAATAATGTTTTGGCGTTAATTTAAACAAGACGATTGATTTTAGATAAACGTCAATAATATTTATAGAAATAATAAAAATATTTCATTCCAGACAATAGGCAGGGGTGTGCGTTTTATTGCGCACCCCATAGTTATTCTTACACATCATTGCAAAAAAATAATAATGCTTTTTTGCAATGGTAAAAATAATAACAAAATCAAATAATTTTTATTAATTTATTATCTTTGTATTATTAACCATTTAATTGAGTTTAAATACATCTACCGGTTTCGAAAAATACCATTTTCTTCTTCAGAATGTCATGACTAACCAAAACATATATTATTGTTTCTTTACCAGATCAGTTTCTTTAGTTAGTTATGACACCCTGAAGAAGAAAATGGTATTTTTCGAAACCGGTAGATGTATTAAAACTCAATTAAGTGGTTAATAAAACAAAAATAATAAATAAAAATATGAATTTTAACCTCAAAGTTAATATTGCTAATTTTAAAAGTAAATAATTTATTGTAACGTGAAAATATTTTAATTAAGGAGTGTGCATTTTTGAGGTGAAGTAGCATTTTCATACATAGTTTTGCGGTATTTGAATAGTAATTAATTGAATCAACTAGAACGGTAGCAACTCAATGTTTTTTCGATGGATTTTTGTGTATATCTTCCTAGTTGATTTTTATTTAATTTTTATTGAAAATATTTACCGAAATCGTTATATAAGTGAAAAATTTTTTAACAGAATGTTTGTATACTTAGATTAGCGAAGAAGTTATTATTTTTGTTATTTCTTCTCATGTGTTACGGGTACTTTAATTGAAAATGTTTTTTTGATATCAATAGTCAATCAATACTTTTACAGCAATGAATTTACTTTTAGATTAGATTTTTATGTATTCTTCACATCTTCACATTGTCATTTAAAGTAAATATTTCTATTTGACTATGTATAAAACTAACGCCTGTTGATAATCTGTTGAACTAAAACAAAATAAAATGAAATGTATGAAGTATTAGTAAAATTAATGCAATGTTAGTACAAATGAATATATTACATTTGTATTTTAATCCTCTCAACTCGAGAAAATTTATATAAATCAGAAAAATTATGAACACCTTTTTTTAGTATTTATGTTAAAATATAACAAAATACCTTCGAAAGAACAGGTTATCGACTTGTTCGGTAAATTTATTAACTTAATACAATTCAAATCCGTTTCCACTTTCGTCTGGATATGTAAAATATAATATTATTTTAATAAGTATTAATCATGCAATATAATTGTGTTTATTATGACCTATACCTACGATATTCAAAATTTTCGGTTATATTCATGCAGATGTCATAATAGAAACAGTAATCTTTTTAGATGTTGTTATATTTTATGGTAAATCTAATTCAGCGAAATGATCGTCATAAAAAAATAATAAGGAGAACACATTTTTATTATAAGTTCCATTTTAAGAAAATAGTTCTGTGGTATTTTAATAAAAATTAAATGAATATCCCCGGATAGAAAGAGGTCTAGGTTCGAATCCCGGTAACAACTATTAACAGGTTTTTCGATAGATATATTTTTTCTGTATATTTTTCTAGTTAATTACTTTAATTTGGAGTAAAATTTTTTTTATTAAAAACAAGAAGAAAATCACGAATGCTCTCGTTAGAAATAAGAGATGAATCGAAAACGGGAACAAGAAAATTGAAAAGTTCTCAAAGTCAAAAGAATTTAATGACGAACTTACTGTAAAGATAAATCTCTACTAATTAAATTCTAATAATTTAAGATAAACAATGTCTGTTATTTTAAAACTCGATAATGGGTGAACAGTTTTTAATGTAGTTTTATTTAGCGTGTTGAAAGTTGTGAATATCACGGTGCGATATTATTAGGTTGAGCGATATTGATTTTTTATTGATATCAATAATTTAAACCTTCACTTTTGGCAATATTTGATACTTTTGAGAGAATGGTTAACATTCAGCTGCGCTCTGTGATTTTTTAAATCAAAGACCGAACATTAAATTGAATAACGTGGAAAAGTATGAGATTTATGTATTATATATTTTACATTGACATAATCTAACTACAATTTTAGGGATTAATAGTTCTACAAGAACACCGCGAGGACGAATATTACAGATTAATAGATTAATAATTAATTAATATAAATGATTTGTTTATGTAGCAAACCATCTGCTGTGGCTCATAGTTTCTTTGTAAGAAACAATATTGTTGCAGTGAATTTTCTACGCACATTGTATTCCTTTGTTAAACATTTACAAAACGTAGATCAATAATATTAATGAGTGATACAGATAGACACGTCCATTTTTACTGTTAAAGTAAAACAATAGAAATTACGGTAACAATACAATAAGGGATACAGATATGGGAAACAGCTATGCTGACGACCCTGTAAAAAACAGATAATATGAAGTTTTCACCACTACCTTATGAATAAACCTGTTATGAATATGAAATAATAATTATCCACGGATAATATACTTATTTATTTGTATATGCTTATTTAATGGTACCAGATGGTCTGAATAAAGCAAACCGGAGTGAGCTATTAAATTCATGACCACCTTGCAAATAACTCGAATCTTACAGTAATGCGATTCGTGACGGTAACAGGTAAAGGAAATTTTTATGGCTCGACATAAATTGTCCAGTATCGAAATAATAAGTCCTTGTATATTTTAAAAATGTTGCTAGCAGCAAGATTTTTTTGCTTTATTGCCGATAAAATAGACATGTAAGATTTTATATTTTTAATATTTACCGCCAAAAACATTGTGGTGAGTCATTTTTAATAATATTATAAAATGTTGTATTTGTGACTTTTCTTTGTGTTTGAGTTTTACATTCAAGTGATTAAGTAGAAAATTATTATATAATATATATTTTTATTAAGGAAAACACATTCTTATTGTGAAGTTGTAATTATTCAGAACATATTCTATATACGTCTGTGATATTTTAAATACTAAATTAATGTATTAATTATAAATATATACATTAATTTAGTATTTAATATATATTTATTACTTTTTATTTTGAATGTACATATATTTTATTTTTATCCTAATATTCGTTTCGGAAACTTTGTTGTCCTATTTTCATAGCACAAGCGTTTAGTTCAGTTTGAAAATAGTAGGAATATTCTTTTTATCGCAAAGTGTAACATATAGGTTCAAAAATTTTTCGTCAATCTACTGTGTTGATATAGCATAATCGGATAATGCATGTTCCCCGGATTAGAAGAGATCCAGGTTTGAATTCCGGTAGCAACGACAATATTTTTCGATAAAATTGATTTTATATCTTTTTAATTAATACACTTAATTAGTATTTAAAATATCACAGACCTATGTTCTGAATAATTACAAATTCACAATAAGAATGAGTTCTACTTAATAATAAATATTTTTGTCTCGATATCTCATCTAAATTTATAGAAGTATTTTTTTTAAACTAATTGAAAAAATTGACAAAAAACTGGGTAACCAAATGAAATTATACACAATTTCTAAAATCAGCATATTTCAAATTAAGTAATTTTACTAATTAAAATCTTATTATTATGGCGTTAGTTATGTCGGTTATGGTTATGGATAGGTTTTAAGCAACGAAAGGTATATGTTTAGCTTTGCTTGCACGATACAGTTTTGATCTTACCACCTCACTAGCTAATTTGCAGTCACGTAGCTTTGTTTTAGGCCTATTCCTGTAACGGAGAGCGTTTCACCCCCAGCATGGCCCCACCCTTCCAGTCCAACCGTTGCGTGCTTTCTGGATTATAATTAAAGTTTACTTTAGTAATCATGATTCTGTGAAAATAGTTTTGTGTATATCGATAATTTACTGCATACCTATCGAAAGTCTCCTCGACAAACAAAGTATTACTGGAAAATCTACTGTGGTGTTTTGCAATAGTTTAATATGCTTTAAAAGTAGCCGGTAAGCTATTGTGCCAAAATTAATTAATTATACAATAGAAAATATAATATTTGATCAAATAAATATTATTTACACATATACAACGGGCATATGTGAATTAAATCTTTGTATGGACGTAAATATTTATCAGGCTGTATGTAGAGTATGGAGAACTTACCAATATAATAATAATATGAATCTGAACTTTTATTACAATTTATAAATTTGTAATACTTTTATTTATAAAAGAGTCATTTGTATATCGTCTTTTTCCATTAAAAAGGAATTAAATGATATCTTTAACGATGTTAAAATATTCTTGAAATGATTCAGAGCCATCTCAAAATCATATTATTCTATAATTTAAATAAATATGTCAGTAATTATTATAACTACTGGGTTTATTATTATTTAATATTATGTTTCAGGCCAATGTTGTTTAATTCATCAAAATTTCAAGCGTAGCTTGGACTGTGTATATGGTGGTACCGTCATGTTAAAACTACATGTCAATCATCGTCGATGTCAACATTAACGACGAATTTGGCAAAAATACATTTCATTCAATTGATCCAATTAAATAATTTATTATAGCCAGAAGAAAGATGAAAAACGCTGTGTGTACTTTGCATGGTTTGTATTACCAGTCCTCAAAAGTTTGATCCTTTCCTTCCCTTCATAATTAGTTCGGGAATCAAGTTTTCAATTTTGGTAATAAATTCTTAACTAGAACTGAACCAACTGTACCAACTCATTAGTATTTAGGGTTTATTCAAGACACGGGATAAAAAATTTCACCCGTATAATTGTTTTTGTTAAACTGCATCTGCACTTCTATATTTCAGACAAAAATAATCACCTATCGTGACTATTTATACCGCCTATAGGTCACCATTCATTAGATTAAATTAAATTTATTAGAAGGCGTTTAACATATCCGTAATGAATTATTCGTTTTAAGTGATGAAATAACAATAACAAAAAAAGCCTTTCTATAAATTAAATTTCCGTACTTCATTACTTTATTTAGATTGTTGTTCGAATTGAATTTGTTTAAGTAAACATTATTTTACCTGGTGAAAAATTTCTCCGAAAAATTGAACAAAGAGATGTATTTTTGAACCCCAATTTTTGGAGAAGTAAGGAATTTACTTAAAATATTGATACAATTTATTCATTTCTTCTGCGAATTTTTTGTCCCCAGACTAGAAAAGTTTAGACCCAAACATTTTTCCCAATTTATATGTAAATACTAGAAAGTTTCTGACCCATCAAGCGAACAATTTTCAAATCAAATTTATTATTTTTTAGTTATAATATTTTATGCAATATGTGTAGTGTATGCAAATGTGTAGATACCTATGGAATAAATATGATGTACTTGAAGGTGGTGGCAAAATATGTTATATTAATAGAAAAGTATAGGTATGTATTACACTGATGTTTCATTTTAAAATCGGGTATTAATTAATTTTTAAGGAGAACACATTTTTATAGTGAAGTTACAATTTTTCAAACATATGTCTCTGATATTTTTAATACAAATTAAATATATCAATTAGAAAGATATATATATAGAATCAATTTTATTGAAAAAATATTTTTGTCGCTACCGGGATTCGATCCTGAATCTTTTCCCATCCGGGGAAATGTATTATACCAACATAGTAAGTTGATGACAAATTTTCGAACTTATATGTTGCATTTTTAAATTGATACATCTGTCATTCTTAATTGATGCAATTAAATTGTATAAATGAATTAATTTTTGATGAAATACCTACAGTCGAAAGGTTACACAAATACGTTTAAAATGTGGTAAGCGGCATTGCTTTAAATCTAAATAATGTATTGATGATTGTAACTTATTAACCTTTGATAGAAACAAAGTCCGGGTCAGATTAAATGGGTCTCGCAAGTTTTGGCGGGAAACCAATAAGGAAAATTCTTTGAGGAGGGTCGCCATTTAGTTCCGCCCCCGCACTCGCCTGCTAATCAGCCCTAACACTTCCCGGGGGACGAATTTGTGCAGTCCCTGAAGGGTGATTGGGAGTGGTATCGCGGACCCCGTCACGTCGTGAGGGGACCTCCCTTATCGAACTCAATATCAACGCTTAGCAGAAGGCTGGAGTGTCTATTGTGTTATTATGCGAAGCTAACTCATTACCAAATTAAGGCGTTCATTTGCAAGGGCTATAAATAAGAGATATAATAGAATCTGCATATTTCATAGGAAGGGCTTCCTTTCTTCTCTCTCCCTTGTTTCCTGGTCTCTTTCAACGGATTTATCTTTTCTTTCTACAATTAAATATTGATTTATATTCCAATGCCATTTATAAAACGCATATTTATATAAAAATTAAAATAACGAAATGTTAAAGTGGCAAATTGTCAAATATCATTTTTAAGATCATATAAAATGACGGTTTAATTTAATCCGAAGGATTGAAAAAAATTTCATTTGGGTCATGCTTTGTAAGATCTTAAATTAGCATAAATTTAACTTGTTATTGAAAAATCTTAAATAGACAAGTGGAGGAGGTGCTTAGTATAAGTATTATTAATAAATTCAACATAATATTAGAAAGAAAAAAGTAATTACGTAATGCCATCTGCCACAGCATTCCAAATGTGCGACATCTATTATACTAACAAATGAATGATACTTCTTAAAAAAATATACAAAGTTATTCGATAGGATATATTCACTAAGTAGGTACCTTTTATAATGAATTCAACCATAACACAAAGTGTAATAAAATACAATATTTCACATTCTGCATAAGGTTGAAAAAAAAATAACCTAAAAATATAAGTGGCAGCGGAACTCCGCAATTCGTGCGTATCGGCTGAAAATTCTTCTATTTCAGCGCTACGGAATGAAACAATCGAAAACGCGTCGAAACGAAAAATGGTGGAAACGGCAAGGTTTAACTCGACAAAACGAAAGTCGTGTTCTTTGTCAGTTCGCCCCAAAGTAACTTCAGGCACGATCGTGTCGGCGCCGCGTGTTTATATCAACCCCCGCCACCCCTCGCCGTGATTCAAGTTGATTTACATCAACAAAGCTTCCTGAACCTGTTATGAAGGGAAGGAAAGGGTTAAGCACACGTTTAAACTTCATCTCCGATACGGTTGTTGAATTGCGGGTTTAGTCAGGCTTGGCTAAATTACTCGGCAACATTTCACTTGAAACACGAGATATAAATTCGATGAAAGGACTTTCACCATTATAATGTTCAACAATCTGCAAAATATTTTTCTATCTACATGTAAGATTACATTAAAATAATATTATTAATAATAAATAATTTTATTTTAAAAATGATAATTTGAGATAGGGGTTTGGGGAAGAGGAAAGTGTCTTTATTTTGAGCAGATATACGATTTAAGATGCGTGCAATATTGATTTTAAAGCGTGAATGAGTAAAATTTGGAATATATGGCTATAATATGCATTGGGATTAGGAAGGGTGTGAGTGTGACTATATGAAATTTGGAATGAATGATATTTAATATAATTTACATTTATATCTTGAGGAGGGGAGAGGTAGGGTGATAGGGGGATAAGAGAATGTTGCCTATATTTTGGGTAAGGTTATAAAGAGAAATACCGTAAAATTAAAGGGGAAGGGAAGATCGAATTGAGTATAAACAGACAGAGACACATTCAGTTTAATATACGTATGTTAAATAATTTTCATTTCAAATGTTTGTGGACCCAAAGAGCTTACGTAATAATACATGGATTAAAGAAGACTTCGTATAATGGATACTTTTAAAATTTTCCAAAAAATATTGAAACAACTTTATAATAAAAGCTTCAATCAGTCGCTTTAAGATTTCAGAAAACGTATCGGATGGTATGAAAGGTATATGACGCAAGTGTTGATGGCACAAGAAGTAGAGAACCAGGTAAATCAGATTCTGGAGCATGGTTCGGTTAGAAGCCATGGCGCTCTATCCTCTCTACCTACCCCCGCATAATGGTAAGTCAATTAGTTAGTGAGTTAGATAGTAAGCGGTTTCCTTGAGGAGACCTAGGCCGTCGTTTCGGCACAAGACGTTACACAAGTTACTGTACAAGCGTACTTTTTCACAGGAGATATATAAATACCTTCCACAGTCGAGAATCACTTTGGCTTTTTTGTTTTTGTTATGTAGCAATATTTGTGTAAATATATTTTATGTAAAGAGATTATTCAAATTAAGGGTCCATGAACGTAAATGGATATTAATTTATAGGTAAATTCGAGATATTAAAAAATAATAGCATAATACCAAACTTTAAAAATAATTTAAATATTATGATCGTGATTAATATAAATATTAATATCATACTAACGGGCATATGACAATACTAGATAATATCAACGGTTGTGTTTTGTTAACATCATGGAAGATTTTGACTACATGAAATGACTAAATGAAACACCTACTTTTGAAGAAGGTATTTCATAAATTTAAAATTGATTGTTGTATGAAAAGACTTGTTAGAAACCCCTAAATATAAAATATTAAGTTGTGAAAACTTAAGGAAGTAGAATGTATGGCGATTTAATGTATTAAACAGTGCTATCCAATAAATGTGAAAGAAATTCAAATAAGAATAGTAGCTATAAGTATATGAATATTTTGACAGCTGTTATTATTATTCAGTATAGTTTATATTTTACTATGAAGTGTTTCACATTAAAAGAACGTTTATAAGTTATTAAAACTTATTATTAAAAACTGAGACGATCGATTTATTAAAAACAATATTTAATGATTCAATCATTTCCACAAATAGATGTCTCTTCGTAAGAATATTTTCTGTGGCGATATGTAAAGTCACTTATTTATGCTGATAAACTAACAACAATAATAATATGTTTTTTTTTAATGAAATAGCTCCAAATTTATGTGAAGGCGTAGATGAAAATTTGATCCAAAAAATGCATTACATCAAACGTAGTCATGATGCACATTTGAATGCAATTACATTTCATTAATAATGACATCGAATGATCTTTCCAATAAAATAAAATTATTCATATCATATTCGTTTTTTTAATTTAATTCCATTTTAAGGTTATTCCGCGCTTGCTTCTATAACCCTACAGGTACATGTATATTATTGATTATAAAATAATGAATGTGCTAGTATTATATTTAGTGTACATGTTGATTTATAGTACAGGGTGAATATTGTGTTCCAGGCCGATATTCTTTTAAATAACTAAGAAATTAAATACAACTTTTTAATTTAGTTTTTATTTATTGATTACTTGATTTATTACGCGTGCTCTTTTAAACATATTTTTCATAATATTCTCGCACATTTCACGTGTTATTTTAGCAATTTCATTTCGAATATTGTCCTGTAGCATCGGAATTATTATTGGGTTATTGGTTTAGATCTTTCCTTTCAAGTACCCCCACAGAAAATAGTCGGGAGTTCCCAAATCAGGTGATCTAAAAGGCTAGTCGATATAAAAATTTCTTGAAAAATTTCAAGCGTAGCTCGAGCTGTGTATGAGGTGGCACCGTCTTGTTGAAACTACGTGTGTTGTAAGCCCAATCGATTCAATTGGGTTACCAAGAAGTTTTCCACCATTCATGGTTACAGCATTGACTCTTGCATCCTGAAAGAAATAGGCATATATTATATATACGCCACATGGCGCACCATATTGTCATCGGTATATCAATTGAAGATTTTCAGTGCCCCAATAATGGCTGTTTTGTTTATTAACGAAATCCGCCAAGTCGAAATGATGATTTTTTCCAAAAGTCAGAGTAATCAATAATGAATTGCAAAACATGTGCTGTTGCATGTTGTTGAGATGTTACATACTTTGTAATAAATTATAATTAACTATTCTTTATTACTACCAAATATGAACTGACAAACATTTGTCAAACAAAAATGGCACTCTATATATTCAACCAATAAAATGTAAGAAAGCTGGTGCATATATCATTGCGTGGATTATTATTTTACGGGCATTGTACATAGATTATTTTTAGATTTATCATAGCTATGATCTCGTGACAAATCATAATCCTTTGTTGATTGTTTATGTGGTTATTTATTGTGGTATGATTGTTTACGTATTAAAATCATGAAAACCCTAATAATCACTTATATCACTTTTATCAACCGGCCAAAATAAAATAACCATATCTTTCCACTCCCTTTTTCACTAATTTTCACTTAAAACTATAAATATTAGATTTTTGACACAACTACTTCTAAAACTATTCTATATCTAGTAAATATTTTTTAACATATTACTGTTACATTGAATTATTGTTAATTGATTGATATAAACATGTTTTTTATTATAGTTATTGAATATATTTTTAATACGCATGTAGAAATGTGAAAAATCAACCACTTATGTAACACGATCATATTATTATGATTGTGAATAATTTTTTTTTTTTCATCTCATTCGGTTAATATAGCCTTTTTGTCTTATTATTGTAGGCCTCAGTAAGAAAATATACAATTTTAATAATAAAATTTTGTTTTTATTCGGCGAACATTGTGAAAAACAATTTTTTTTTGGTTTTTTTGTATGTTTGGTTTGCTGTTTATGATTTTAATAGACGGATTTGTTTTACTTCGTCGAGTTCTGGAATTGATTTTTTGGCTATGAGTCTTCTGCGACGGCGATGTGAGAAATGTCTTCTTTATAATATACAAGTGTAAAATTTTAGTGACTTCGTGTGAATGATTATGTAGACTCGTTAGGGTCACCAATAAGGATTATCTGTGTCAGAATAGAGCGCCCTTTACCTCCTCGCTTCTAAACGAAAAGTTTCCCGTATGTACATGAAAAGTTACCAATAGGCTGGTATTTGTATAAGTGTTTGTAGCTATTGTATGTAGTTGCGTTTATTTAAAGATTGAATTTATAGTTATTTGTTACATTATAATTTTTTGATTATAGTAATCACTGAATTTTTTTTGAGTGGTCTTGTTTTACAGAGCCTGAATTCATTGTGTTATATAAAGTTAGTCTTTTTGTTCGATATTTATTAACATTGCTGTCAAATTTACCAAGCCTTTCTTGAATATTTATGAAGATTATGACGTTACGAAATACCGTCATGTGATTTATAGCATGGTACCATTATAGTTATTTTTTTAATAATGGTATTACTACGTCATATGGATTAGTCTATTCGACGAGAGTGTAGAGGATGTTTGGAGGGGATCATTCTCCCGTCACCAGCACTCGCACAGGCTGCCGATCAGGGTGGTTGGCTGGGGGCAGGCCACTCGGTTCGGCAGCGGAAGACGTTCAAAGGCCGCTTCTTGAGAATTTTGTGGCAAAATCACTTCGAGTCTGAAAGGCCACTTTATCTTTTTGTTGAAATACCCTGATGGATGGGGTAATGCTGCATATTATTACTAATATTGGATCGACGGTTGCGCTATGTAAATTGGCCAATCTTTGTTGAGGTATTGCACGCTTGACAAACTGTGGATGAAACTATGTACGGATATTGGGATACTGAATTCTCATCTCGGATCCCGGGACCTGATTATGGGCTTGAACAGAGCACGATGACAAGTATAATACAAGTTATGTGTGAATAATACTTCAGTGATTTTCTTCTACGATCTCGTATAATTAGACTTTTATTAGCATTGAATGAAATATCCTTTGCGCCGGCTGAATTCCGGTTGCGTCAATTTATGATATCTGTTAACTGCTTGGGGTCCTTATTATGTGCGGGATTGGTTAACACAAGAATAACTCTATGATGTGACAATATTATTTTATTATACCAAGCTTACAGTTATGAATACAATACAAGAGATGCGTTTCGAGCTACGGCTGTGATGCGAGAGAGCGCGCCCGAGTGCTCGGCGATCTTTAATCCCTTTCACTCAGATCATTCTTACCAATATGCGTACATCACGAATTCACTACATCCAGATACATCACATTAAATTTAATAACACATTCCTCTAGTGATGTCACATATTTCGAGAGATCTTCTAACTCATCAATGATTCGAAAATAACTATACACGGTTCGCTAATTATAGACTGATTTTGAACCATAGGTTTGTAGCCAGGTAGCTCTTCCTCCTTGACTGCTACATAATCGATGATTATATTAGCAGGAAAATGAAATATTGTTGGTCCTTAATTTTATTTATCATTCATGCAATTGATTTATTTGATGTGTTTTGAGATGATAATGATACTTGTGGAGTGGACTAGTGACTTTATAATAAGTGTGTGCTCAAAATGCTCTAGTAAAACTGCAACATGATAGAATCTTGCAAAAATAATCGATATATCATATTTTATTTAAGAAATTGTTATATTAAGGTTATCTTAGTGTTAAATGAAAATTTGAGGCGAGTTTTGAAAGAAATATAAACCAAGAGCGTCCGTGAAGGACCTGGTATGATCAGATAAACTAAATAAAATTATTATATTTAGGTACATACGTATCTAATAAAGTTTACTTCATATGTATATACGTATGTAATAAAGTGCAATTCCTTTATAGTATTATAAATGTAAATAAAATAAATACTTCATATTTGCAGAAGGAAGAAGTTCTCCCTATTCGCGCATGAAGAATAATACTATTGTTCACAGAAACGATTATCACTGCAATAAAATACGAAAAATGGTAGAATATTAATGGTTATAATTAAACGCAGTAAGTTTATTATTTGAATTTATATTATATTATATGCTTTTAAGAATGATTAAGATTTTTGCATTCTTAAAAATTTTATAGTCCGACCAACATAAATTGGCGAACGGCGGAGGGCGCCACTGTACTTATACTGAACCTTATTCAGAGAGGAACAGCCGCGAGAGGACGGAGGGAATGTTTGTTCGAAAAGTCATAGATCGCCAATTTACGTTGGTTGGACTATAGTAGTATGATTTTTGGTTTAGTTTTTAATCATTTTGCAGACGTTTTTCGTTATATAAAGATTTTCATTGTATATTTATTATTATTCGCTTATTATCACGTATCGCTATACTTACTTGCTAAGAAATTCTTAAACTTAAGCTTAACCGCTATTCCAAGATATTTGAATAATAAATAGGTGATATATATACATTGTACATCCAAAAAAAATCATACATCGGCTGATATACTGTTGTTACATGTTAGATGAAGTTATTAATTATAAAGTGTCCACAATTGAGAATAGTCCCCGTGTACACACCACGTCTCAGAGATTCACCGTAATGTTCGTCAAATATTATTGTCGTTCGTCAATTGAGTGATTTTGAATCTCTCTATGAGCTGTTAAAACTTTATACATTTTTGTAATTTAACGCCTTATTATTGTTCAATGACTTATGCTAACTTTCTGAATACTTTGTTATATATTATAATCTATGATAGTTTAACGTGACGTTTGTAAACACGTTTCAAATCCTGCTGTCAGATAGAATGTCGTGTTTACAGGTTTGAATTTTTTCTCTAAGTTTATCTTTAGATTAAAAACTCATACGTATACACGTGTTGAGATTTATCTCAGTATTGAGATGCATATCAACTAAATTTCGGATAATATCGTATCGTGTCTCCTTCCATGGACACGTGGCTTAAGAGTAAATATTTTTGAATTCAACTGTAGTTTTGTACATCAATAAATAATATGAACCGCACGAATTCCGTAAGCCTTTTTCGACACAAGGAGAAAAATTAATGCAACCCGTATATAGAGGGCAGGTAGAGATAAACATGGTGAAATGCAAATGTCAAAAACAGAGATCTTGTGGTGGACCCGGCGATATAGTAGTCCACTTTTAACCGCAGGAAACTACGGAGCAATATGACTGAAGCTGACACAACAGGAATAATTTACGTACAAGTCCAAAGTTTCTCAGACAACGGAACACGTCATAGATACCTGGTCAATCTACGATTTCCCGGAAGGTATCTCAAAAGATAAGGCGATCCAATATGTACCATTTTAACAAACTTATCACTATTCAAAAAATAGAATCAGAATTTGTATTTTCTCCTTTATTTAGTCGACTTTATTGACAAACATATTTTGGTTGTAACGGAGATGAATAAAAAATATGAAAATATAACATAATTAACTTATATTTCTGTTAAGTATAATACTCATAGTTTGTGTGGGACGGAGTAGATATCCACCTCTGATATTTAAAACAGACAAATGTCTAACCAAGTAGTCAGGACAATGGAATATATATATATATATATATACACCATTGTCCTGACTACTTGGTTAGACATATATACATATACATATATATATGTATACATTTGTCTGTATTAAAGTAGCCAGTATTTTTTGTGCTATTGTGGTGTTATTTAATTAAAAAGTACGTCGACAGAGATATAAAAATATAGAGACAATAAAATGTTTGTGTTGCAAATATAAAGTGAATTATTAGTGTATTGTATTGTGATTAAGTTGAAATGCTGAACAGATATGGTTCTGACTGATCTCTGCCCAACTGAATCATATTTAGAGACTATATTTGCATAATTTGTTTGTAAGTGAACGATTTCCTATTGGTGTTAAATGTGTTGTATAGTTTCGGAGCTAAAACATGTAGAAATGTTGAAAGAATGTCGTTATTGCCCTCAGAACTGGTGGGTAGATATTTATTCGTTGTCTTGTGTTGTGACCATGATTTATTACAAGATGTGAGTTATGATTTGAATGGAAATAATGTACAAGTCTCAACATATAAAGTTATAACAACAACAAGAACATATTTATTGAATGCATTTAAGTTAGATCGTGACTACAACGGAAAATATTTAACCAATCCAGTGTTTAAGTATGACTCTCAATAAAATAAAGGTTCAAAAATGCAAAGCGGCATAAAAAGATATATGTTGAGAATTACACGAAGATACAGAAAAAGAAAGAAGAGTAGTCGATATGCTAAGAAAATGAAATGACAATGGGGAGGCTACATCGCTCACATGTAGTCATTCAATAGTATCCGAGGAGAATGAAGAGACCGCCCTAAAATCCGCTGAACTGATAAAATCATCAAACTATGAATAACAATAGACAGAGAAAAATGGTAGATGCGTGGGGAGGGAGGTCTTAATCCAGCGGTGGATAAAAAATGTCTGATGATGATGATGAGATATTAAGTAAAATAAAACATGATGGGTGTGGGACCACATAAATAGATAACTGACACAATAGTGACGGCGAAAGCTCATTTGAAGAACTGGCCCGAGTCTGGACAGGGGCGGGGGTGTGAGGGACGGAAACGAGCTATGCGTGCCGAAAGGTTTTCCGGTTTTACCTCGGATTTGGAAACGGTTATAATTTGCATGTTAAGTGAAACTGGAAGGAAACGGTTGTATTAGTTTTTAATTGAGTGAAAAGTTCCCAGAGTTTCCGCCGGCACAGCCGCGGCGCCTTGGCTCGCGGGCCGGTTGATGCTATAAATAGCTTATTGATGAAACTGATCGGAGAAATTACCCACACTACCAAACACGCCAAGTAACTGAAAATGGAACTAATCTACGCTATTCATTGGTTAATCATTTAATTACACTGATCAAACTAACTACCGGTATTAACTAGAACTAAAAATTGAGCTAACTGACTGCTAATAGTCGAGCAATAAATTAAAATGAGGCTCACCCATGCTATAAAAAAGTTGACAGACAAGTACTTTAAAAAGTTTGATAATGATATTATATGAGAGATTCTAAGATTAGAAGTGATCGCTCACCGAATTATGAATAAGTTTAGCCACAATACTAACATCGGTATCTCGCAAATCATGTTATTATCCACATTTAATCACCATTAGTGATTGCGACTTAAAGGACAAGAGTGATTGATTTCGTGCTCTCCACTACTATATAATACAGTGTGTCCCAAAAGTCTTTTTCATTTTGGTTCATTCATTGCACCAACGCAACGAACGGCAGAGGGGCGGAGGGTATGCCAATCAGTAGCCGCGTCATTGGGAATTCAGTCGCTATGGAGTGTATCCTTACTAGTTGTTCGTGAAATTTTCCTTGGAAAATTGATTTCCCGACGATGTGACATAAACGTTGACACCAATGGATTTTTCCTATGGCCTACCTCAATTCAAAGGTTACAGTAACAATTCTCCCTCTCTGGACCAATTAAAAGAAAATATTCGGGAAGATATGGCAGCGATTACGGAGAATACGTGCCGAGCAGTTCTTATAAATTTTGCCTCCCGTTAGAAGAGTGCCAGCAAAATAATGGATCACATTTAGATAACATAATTTTAAAGAAATAAATGCAAAATGTTTTTATTTTTATTACACCCATGTATTATTTTATTACAGAATTTTTATCATGCACGACTTTTGTGACACTTGTATAATAGGATTGATACTATAAGTAGCTTCGTGTGATAATATGAGAAATATAGGTCAAACAAAATTTAAAATATGTTTATTATGAGACGCACTGACCCAAATACAATATTTTCATTCAATTCTATCTATCAAACACCCGAAAAATATTAATATATATTTCTCATAAATAAAATACCAATGTCTATATCACACGTAGGAAAATTGATACATTTTATTGGAGCGAAGTGTCAATATTCGCTGAAATCTATATTTGTGACCTTTTTGTTCTGAAGGTACGAGTACATTTAAAATATTAAACAAGTCCATTCATTTTTAATGAAAACACATTTTCATAGATTTGAATATTGTATGAGTACTTTTAGTTTAATATCTACACAATTTTAAGCGTCTTTTTTCTAAATACCATCGTGTTCATAATTACTGATTTTCAAAATTAAATCAAATGTTTTCTTTCGACGCTTAAAAAAGTGTGGCCTTCAGTTTTTTATTTATTTACTTACACTCAATCCCGAATAGTTTTGAGAGTTGTTTACTTTCGTTTCGATTCGTCATAATTTTACATCTTTTTTTACTTTATTACATTCAGTCATTATTAACATTATCATCAAATACCATCATAGGTTGGCTACTGTATACCTGTACAAATTGACGTAAGACTCGCTATCACATTAAATTTAGAAGGCAGCCAGAAAAAAGCTATAGAAATCATACACCCCCAAAAAAGAGGGTGGGTAGACGTCACATTTATGTGTTGCTGTCGCAGAGCTCGGTCAGAGTCCGGCAGAAATTCACCCTGTCTAGGTCGCAGGAGGTGCGAGAGAGAGCCAGTTGAATGCTCAGTTAGGTCTCTTTAGCCACTGCTTCTCCCAACATCGTCCATCCCAGTAACCCCCAGCAAAAGACCCGCACCCTAATAAATACCTGGAAATGTCCGAGATTTGATTAATTGATTAAAATTGAATATTTTTAATACTAATCAGAGTTGCAGTTTGCATTGCCATACTAAAGGATGTTTTTTTTTATAGGTATGGAATTTTAAAACGAAATAAAAGACAGAAAAATCGTAGTAATGGCCATAGTATTGGCTGTATTGGAAAGATAATTATATGTTATTAGTATTTAAATATGATTTCGCGCATATAGGCGCCGCGACTGGCTCGAATAAAGCGTAATCTGGAAGTCACAAATTTTTGGAGCAGCTGGGACCGTATATCGGCAATAGCGCAAATAATGTTGGCTTCCAAGTCATTTATCGTCTCTGGTTTAACGGTGTAGATTAGTGAATTTATATATCTCCACAGAAAATAATCCAAAGGTGTTAAATCACACGATTTTGGAGGTCAATTCAGTCATCGAATGATTCCTTCAATAAATTGATTGTGGCGCGCGCTATGTAGCATATTGTACCGTCTTATTAAAACCACAGCTCTTCCACATTAATACTATTTAATTGGGGAACGAAAAAGTCAGTAATCATGGATCTATAGCCCTCTCTATCGACTGTAAAGTTCTGGCCGGCATTATTTTTGAAGAAATATGGACCAATGATTCCACCCGCCCATAAAGCGACTTTTTGTAGATGTAACAGCGTCATAATAATGGCTTGTCGATTTTCTTCTCTCCAATTGCAGTAATATTACTTGTTGACGTAGCCATTCACCCAAAATGACTCTCATCGCTGGATAATATTTTATCTATAAAATGATGATCTAGAGCACGATTTTCGAAATAAATTTGCACAACTTGTAAGCGTTGTTCTGGACTTAGTCTATTTATGGTAAATGGCAAACCAAACTGAGCACAAATCAACTGTCAATATGGCTATCGCTGGAAAAAACGTTGCCAATTCGAAAAACAAACTTCTAAAAAAACATCTTTATGTGTAATTCGTTTATACATTTGTTTAATTCGGTCGGCTTGAATAAACTAATCATTATTTACAATAATATAAATTAAATGAATCAACTAGAAAGATATACACAAAAAATCTATTTATCGAAAAAATATTTAGTTAGTACTGAAATAAAAATACCACAAAATGCAACCTCACAAAAAAATGTGTTCTTAAAAAAAATAATTACATTTTTTAAATAAAATAAGAGAGAAAACAAATAATTACTATATTAAAATTAAAACATTTCCATTCATCATTATAATTAATTAAGTCTAAGGATCCGTATCCACGAATGGAGACAATTTCAGAGATACATCTCAATACCGTGTACACGTAATGAGATTTCGATCAGGAGATAAACTCGTAGATTAGCTTGAGATTGTCGGGAAGAAAAAAAAACTCAAACCACTGTATACGACGTACGCTCTGACAGCGACATTTGATACGTGCACATAAACATCATTTGATACATGCACTTAAAACTATCATAGATCCCTACAACTATTTATTATGAAAGTTATATATAAATATTAACATAAGGCGTTATACAACAAATATTTATTGCGTTTTAACTGCCACTGGGGAGATTCAAATTCAATCACCTAAATTACGAACACGACGATAATGATATTTAAAGTTTAATGAGACATGGTGTGTACACGGGGACTACGAAAGCCGAGCGTTGTCTCCAAAGAGTACAATTTTATTTTTATTTATTTATTTATTAATCTGATATAAAATCTAATATTTTTGATCGAATTACAATAATGCAATATAATTTTTTTTCATGCTACACTTCTCTTGAAAGCATATGCTTGTGTAAAGAAGTGGACTGTATATTAATAAAAATTATTGCTTACGATAACTCACATATAATAAAATAATAATAATAATAATAATGATATAAAATGTTACAATACTAATTAAAATGTATTAATTAGGAAGATATACATATAAAATCAATTTTATCGAAAAATATAAATAAATACTGTTGTTGGAAGAGGTCCAGGTTTGTATTCCAATATTTACGATATATATATATTACGATAAAATTGATTTTATATGTATATCTATCTAATTAGTACATTTTAATTTGCATTTAAAATATCACAGACCTATGTTCTGAATAATTACAATTTCACAATAATAATGTATTCTCCTTAATTATATATAGGTTAATTTATATTGCACATTAAATTATTGCACCAAATTTTAATTAATTTAACTAAGAGAACTCTCCATAAAAAGATCAATATAAATGACAAGAAGAGAGTCGCAAAAAATCTTTAACCCTGCATTCGAACTCTATCATGTTACTGGCAAAAAATCTTCGGTAATATAAATGAAACAACGAGATTATCATCGGACGAACTTTCATCACTAAAATAGCGGAATATTGAATTATTCATTGTCATATACAGCAAGATTCAAAGTATCAAAATGTGAACTATATGAATATCTATATGAAGATTAGAATTTTTCAATTGTACAATTCAATTAAGAACTAATCGTAGTCTTTAAATTTATTTTCAAATATGTGAGAAACGATAACTATATTTTTTATGGGAACTCTAACATAAGCAATAAGTATGCATGCGTATTATATAAGAGTATATAAGCGAAAAAGGATTTCGTAAATTAAATGGTATTTTTTTATTTTCTGAATTATGTCCGTACATTTTATAAGAATTTTTACTCCATTAACGGATATTAAGCATCCTTAAGATAATTTTTTTTTCGAAAATGGCGCTATAAAAATTATCTAATATTATTATTATTGCAATTCCTAGTAATGCTGTAGGGGTTGCCAATCACTAAAACGTTTGTTCACATGATATAAGATTTTCGAGCAACTCCCGTAGTTGTCACTAAGTAAATCTTAAATACATCCCTTACGTTCAAACCGTTATTCGCAGAGCGAGATATTAAACACACGTTGACGTGCAACACAGAGGGTGAAAATAAATATAGACACATACATATAAGGTTATATCGATTATGTAAATAATAATGCATTAGGGTAACGGGTTTAGGTAGGTTGATAAAATTTTTTACTTGTTTTAGGTAATTCCCAATTATAAGGTTTAAAAAGATATTTCACTGAAAAATTATTATATTAAATATTGTAATTTTCTATAAAACGACAAAAAGTCATTTTTTTTGAGAGCTTAAATATTTTATATAATAAAATACGAGAAATGTTTAAGAATATATTTAAGTTTGTCTTAAACTTAGAAAGATAATATATTTTAAATAAAGGAGTTCTTATAGTTTCTTCTATGTTTCAAGATTTTTAACGTATACGTAATAAGAAAAAAATATACATTAATGAAACATATTAAGAAATAAGACAACACAGAAAACAAATTAACATTATTAGGAATAATTTGATATATACAAGATATTATAGTATATTAATTTTCGCTATATTAAACTTTGATGTAACATAAAAATATGCAATTTAAACCTCGCGGCCATAATACATTTTGCTTTAAATTTTAATATTTTATTCACAATCTTAATTCACGTTTTCCAAAATCAAATTGATTCACTCTAATATACCCTCGAGTACTGGAGTAAGATCCCCGCCACTGAGAGGGGGCTCGCAGTAAAAGCCGGAACAAACAAAAAATCAGTTCGATGCCCGGTTGGCCCTCACTCGTAGAGCGTAAACAATCTCAGCTCGGTCCAATGCAGCTCTGTTGAGCCGAAATCGCGCAGAGTCCAATTCGGTGTTTTCTTCGCGGAGTCAAAACTCGTTTGGTCCGGTGGATACCACGTTTTTTTCATCAACCAACTGTTAAATTATCCAGCCTGATAATCAAGTCCCACGTCTAGATTTTTTTTCACACTTGTGATATTTGTGATACATACCTGGTGGTAACATCTTTAGCTTTTTAAAAATATTATTTTCCTATATAACAAAAGAGACTTGAAGAAAAATGAGTTAGTATCATATTACATAAATATTAAAAGTATATTAATATAAGAGTGATAAGTTATAGCTTATTGGGTTTTTTTACAGTAATCTTGTCAAAGGTAATTTTCAACTCCTGGTTAACTTGTGTCATCTTCTTTCCCTTAACTCGCCACATTTAAATTATATAATAGCAAATTTCTTGAACGACAATGGTATTAACTTGTAACATGATGTTCCATATTCTATAATATTGTTGTACTTCTTTCTATGAAATAATGTTTTAACTTGATTAATGGCATAAATCACTCTTGACGGGTGGATTGCCTGTTTAAAAGAAGAAGAAGTTATAACTTATCAATAACCGTCTCTTAACTCATGTTATATGTTAGTAACATATTTATTCATGAATACCTGAGATGATGTGTGAAACTTAGATAGTGCGTAATGAGGATCATTGGATCGATTGATTGGAAAAACAAATTACTATTATGAAAGCCGTGACCGTAAATAAAAAAATATTAAAATTAATTTTGTTAAATTTATTGATTCATCAAAAAATATTGAATTCCATTTATTTCTTAAGAACCTATTACAATTTTTATTATTAATTCATGATTTCTTGAAAGATCAAAAAAGGTAAAGAAAAAAATAGAATACTAACGTATGAACATTATATATACGTAGTTACTGAATTGTATAAACACTTACTTGGTAGTTTTAATAAAAAAGGTTTAATAAGGTTCTCAGAGAAATAAATTTCGTTACCCTATTCGAATTCACATTAAATGAGTTGAAAAGTTAGTTTTTAATTTATTAAAATCAATGAAACATGTAAAAAGTTGTAACGAACTAAAAAAAATCATTTACCTTATTTTTAGAGGAAGTGGTTTAAATATGGGCAGCGGTCCAATTATGGACTAGTTGGACTTTATGTTAATAAAATAACTGCCATCTAGTGTAGAATACTTAAAACTCGTTCTCATGAAGATAGTTAATAGACATGAGCGAGACCGACTGTTAAACCGACGCTTGCGTGTTCAGTGTTGAGAAATACTTTGTGTGGTGACAAGCGGGCTGTCTTAAATGTTGAATGGGTATGTAAATTATGTTATTTATTGCTGTTAAAAACATGTTATATATCAATATCCTTTTGAAACGTATGCAGGTTTATTTTATTTTGAAATACATTTTTTTGTCATTAAAAGTTCTCATGACGATTGGTCTAAATATGGGCTATGATGTGCATTTGGGTTCAACAGTTTCATTATTCGATGTAGGCACACAATGACTGCGCTGTGTCGAAAAAGACGTGTACATTTGTGATTTTTGTAAATAAATAAAAAAAATTCTTCTGTGTATTTCAGTAATAAAATTTTCAATCAATATCTATTAATATATTGGATAAAATATGTCAAAATAAACTTTTATCAATAAAGTTTAGCGCATATTTAGAATAAATATATATTTTTTTAGATATTAGTGGTTATTGTTTTAATTTTTCTTAAAAAACCTACAAGCCAGTGAAAGTTCTAAATTCCAATAAAAGCTCAGATATCATTTATAAAATACAAAATTATCATTAAGGAGAACACATTCTTATTGTGAAGTTGTAATTATTCAGAACGTAGGTCTGTGATGTTTTAAATACCAATTTAATGTATTAATTACAAATATACATGTTGTTTTTGCGCTACCGGGATAAAACGATATTTTTCGACAAAATTGATTTTATATGTATATAGTTATAATTAATACATTAAATTAGTATACAAAATTATCAAATATGAGCCAAAAAATGTTGATTTCTCTATATTTGAAGGAAAAACTTATTATTAAAAGTGGTAGCTCATATTTAGACCACTTTTATAACTTGTATACATCATATATTTCTTAATGATAAAGTATTTTTCTATAAGAAGAGTTGTGTAGTATTTATATAAAATAATTATTATGAATTTGTACATCTCTGATATAAACTGTCATTAAAATGTGGTTGGAATGCTTTATAACCGCTGGACTGAAAGAGAAGCGCCGCGAGAGGCGGCAAGTTAAGCGGAAATCATGGGAATATTTTGCGACCAGCTTTTCTTCAGCTTGCAGCGTGCTGTTGGTCCAATCTGAAGCAGTCATCGTGTGGATATTATATGTGTCATTGACCCTTGATGGTTGTACTGGGAGTTGCGGTGTTGGGCCAACAAAAAAGTTGTTTTGGATGTTTCATCAATTCAACCCGTGTAAAAATCAAAGCCTTAGTTTATTTTAAAAATATTTTTTGACACCACCTTGCAATTTCACAAATGACGGCCGAAAATGAGTAATTCCCAAACGATAATTATTTTAAATTGATAAGTTGTGGGATACATATTTTATGTAGAAGCGCTATGATATGATGGTTAATGAGAATTAAACTTATAAAGGGTAGATCAAATGACAAAGTTGATTTTAACAATACTTCCAAGTTATGATAAATTATAAACGTATTGTAAGTACTTTAAAGGCAGTGTTACTAACAATGAGCAGCCTTAAAAACAGCTAGAAAAAATAAATTAAAAATATATCGTAAAATAATAACATATTAAAAATCCTATGTTTACCATTTTAAATTAAAAAAAATAAAATAGAATGCCACCTTTCACAAAAGCAATTCGTTCGAACGATATCAAATGGCCTACGTTTACATGTACGGGTACAAATATAGCGTTATTAATTTATTCATTAAATAACTGTAAAAAAGTTGTTTTAGGAAACAAATTAAAAAAATTGTTTATTATTCTAAATTTGATGTCTCAAATAGATGTTTAGTTCAGATTCAGACGGGTCTTTAAAGTTCGTTCCTGTCAGAAGCTCTGAACAACACACTCAGAATTTTAGAAAGGTAAAATATAGTTTGTAAAATTTTGTACGTATTCAGATTTTTAATCCTTTTAATTAACTGTATCGACTCATTAAATTATTATTAATTGTAAACTGTGATATAAGATGTAGAAATATTTTACTGCCAAGGCTTGTAAAACTACCCAACCTAACCTGAAGATTAGATACATATAATTTAACTTTAGGGTGAGGTATTAAATCTATAAAATGCGTAATTGTATAGAGAACAGACCACAAACATGCATACATACATATAATTAATTTTATGTATACGTGTTCGGTATTTATGACAGGACCAGATCGCCGGTCGCCGTGAGTATGTGTGGATGCTCCTTTAGGTTTACTATACCCATCTGTCACCCTCCTCCCTTTACCCTATACCCTCAAAGCACGACTTTTTGTGTTATCTATGACTTTAAACTGTCAAGGAACGTTCTGCTATTTGTACAGTTACTGTTGCTTTTGTATATTCGGTTTTTCGCAGATACATAGTGCTTCGTGTAACTCAGGTAAGAAGATTTCTGACGTTCTGAAGAAAATCCAGGTAAGTCGTGCTTCCTGGTCGGTCCTTGAGCCTGTATTGTTTTGTCCCAAAACCAAATTCCTATCACCCTTCCTACATCCCATTTTCACACCCCTTGTGTAAACAGTACATATATAAATATAATTATGAACAATTCAACGGACGCCATATAAAATATTATATTAATCACGTACGGATAATCTATTATATTATATTTTAAAGAGAACACATTATTATTACGTAGTTGTAGTTTTTTTCAGAACATAATTCTGTGATATTTTAATATAAATTAAATGCATCAATTAGAAAGATATACTTACAGATAAAATCAATTTATCGAAATTATATTTTAGCTGCTACCAGGATTTGAACCAGGAACTCTTCTTATCCGGGGAAGAGTTACTATGTTCTGAAAAAACTACAACTTCACAGTAATAATGTGTTCTCTTTAAAATTTATAATATATATTAAAAAAATTAATAAAATGAAATTGGAAAATCTCTGGCGTCTCGCCGAAAGGTGATAGCTTTTTAAAAAAATGAATAATTGATGTATCAAATTAAAATAGCTGCAACATGTAAGTCCGAAAATTTGTCGTCAATTTACTAGGCTGACATGATATAATTGGTCAGCGCGCTTCCCCGATAGGAATAGTTCCTGATTAAAATACCGGTGGCAGCTAGAATAATTTTTGATAAATTGATTTTATTTGCATGCATCTAATTTGTATTAATATGTGATATTATCAGGTCAGAATTATATTTCCAAGAATATCCTTTCAAGACAGTAAGATGGTATTTTACAATAATTTAAGTTTTATAATATTGACGTACTTGTGTAGTCTGGCAGTAATTTCTTGCTTAGTAACTGAGTGATCGGTTATTTGAGCACCATCCTGGGAGACCAGCAAGTTTTATTTTCGTAGCAAAATTCACGTTAAAATTGAAAATACTAAAAATATTGGAGTGCTACATTTTCCATGTACGCATCTCTATTTTTTTATTATATAAAAATAAAACGTGACATAATAAATGAGAAAACTTGTGAACATAAAGGAGAGCACCCGTGGTTAACCAACTCACGGCTATCTCAGTACAATTTAATTTACTCTTGTTTTCATTAAAAGTCTTATCGCTCGAAAACCGTTTGAGCTTTCAACCCACAAGATTTCCTGCGACCCGAGTATGGAGGTGTAATTATTGTTCGCCGCCGAGGGGATGATTTCTGTAAATACGGAGGTCTGCACGTAATGTGTAATCTTGTTAGCGGGTGTTTCTGCTTTCTGGTTCTCACCAGGTCCCCGGGAGACCGGCGGCGCTTAATATGTCGTGCTTTCATTTTTACAATTGCATAGATTTTTCACTCGACAACGCGACGAGAAACATTTCGATGGTGTTTTTAATGAAAAAATGGCGGATGGCTAGACGACAACCAAAGAGTCGTTCAATTTTCATTCAGGGGCTATAAATGTTTTTTAGTTTAGATTTTCGTTTTTTGATGGTCACAGGGTACAGATGTACAGTATCTTCCATGAATTGTTGAAAACTGCTAGTTCAGATAATAAAATATAACAAAATAATAAAGTGACCGTAAGCAAAGCGATTTTAAAGGAAACAGTGGGCATTACACAAATTAAGGAACAAAGTAGTTTATTAATAACAAATAATGCAACGATAATATTGTGTAAATTAACCCGATAATTCTAGTATTAAAACATAAGGAGAGCCTCAAGAAAGTTGCAAATGTTATATAAGGAAACGGGGAGAAAGACGCTCAATTATAGTTCTTCAGTTTGCCATAAGATTGAGATTGTTGTAGTGCTGCCGTATAGCCCGCCATATTGCCTACGCGTCAGACTGTCAGAGAAGATTGTGTTACGGCGTGTTTCGTTTAATAAAATATTTTTTCGAATGGCAAGATACCTTATTTTTATGTGCTTTATGATATTTTCCATACATAATCTGTGTAATAACTTTTAAAGAGGTTTTATTGAGTATATGATGATTTAATTGATCTTTTGTGTGTAATATAAACTACCGTTGTTTTTTAATCCTATTTAAGAAATTAAAACAATAAGGTTAGACATCTTCCCCATATATGTGGGGTGATTCACCTAATGTTTTGTTTCCCTTCATTATTGTTGCAATATTTATTAAAATATTGTAAAACGTCACGATTCTGATGACGATGAGAATTCATCTTCTATATAATGGCTGGAATCCGACTGAAGAACAAGTGACTGAAGAAATTTTGAATCAAGACGATTACTGCGCGATACGCAACATAACCTGCAAAAAGAGATTGCACAAAGATGGCTTACGGCTAGATCTTTGGTTTTTACATAGTATTTTATTTTTAAATCATTCTAAATTAATGTGCTTTATATAAATATTATAGACATTTATAAACGTTTATTCCTTTAAACCTTGTAATACTTACAGTTTTCTTTCCAGATGCGGTCAAACCCTTAACATGGGCATCTTCCCCTCACCTACCCTATGTTGTGTTTCAGGGTCTTCTAATCTAATGAGTAGCTTGTTGGTGTAGTGGTTAAGACGCTGGCCTAGTGATCTAGTTAGTGGTCGGTGGTTCGCGCCTCGTTCTAGGACTCCAGCAAGTTAGTCCTATTTTCATAGCACAAGCGTTTAGCTTAGTTTGAAAATAGTAAGAATATTGATGTGACATGTATTTCGTGTACGCATCTCTATTTAAAAAAAAAATCATGACTGATGGAAGTGCATTGAAAATTTCTAGAAGTTGCATCATAAGTAATATTTCTCTCAAAATATACCTAAAGACTGTATTACAGTAATATGTAGTGGTGTTAATAAACTCATAATATTTGAATTAGCAACAAAAATGTAGATGCTCCATGTTTAGATAACCAAACTTTAGCAATATTTTCAAATCAAATATAATAGTTTCCTATCTGTAATGTGATGTCCTTGAGATTGTGTGAATGTGTGTGTCAGCGGGTCAGCATCACCGGTTCTAGATGTATATGGGTGTGCGTGTGACGGGTTTAAAAGGATGACGCGTGCCGAGCGCGGTCTCTTTTCTCTACCGTTTGTCTCCGTGATTAGTTGCGTACTCTGTACCATAACAGTATTATTATTGTAATAAAGATTATAATTGCCACATAATGAGTTTCTCCTTGTACTACCCAAAGATTATATATCAAGTATACTTTACATCAAAATTCTTGATCAAATCAATGTTTTTACCTGGGTTAAATGATATTATATATTAAAAATGAGTTTTTCCCTAAAATAATTATAGTAAGCGATGTAAGCCTTTTATATGTCTTCAAAGGATGGATGACCTCGTTGAATTTATAAACATTGTGAAAATGAATTTATATACGAAAAATAAAGATTTGCTTACATGCTTCGAGCATATGAAGTAAATATATGAAAAAGTTAAGTTAAACATATTTACCGTAAATTTCATATATAGTCTACTTTTACACATATAAGTATTAAAATATATCGAGTCAACACTTTTCACTACTTTTAAAATAAGTTAAACACTTGTGTGAGATAATAACTAAAGTCGTTGTCGAAAATGAGTATTATCAACAGTTAATTACCCAAAAGTACAAAAAGATTTTAAATTAAGATGCTGAGTAAACTTTCGCATGATTTATTTAAAATGATGACGCTCCCCGGCATATCCTGAAGTTCATCCCAAAACTTGAAACGTAACGACAGGCGACTATGGTGAATCCACTGTCCAATGTTCAATAACTGCATTAACAAATACGCTACATATCCAAAATGATCGCCAATAACACTGAACACGATGGTGAAAATTTCACTCTGAGTCTCGGCGTATTACGCGAAACTGAGTTGAGAACAAACATGTAATTTAAAAGTAATCCACACGACTGATCACAATAAGGACGACACTTCCACTCCAAATCTCAACGAATTAGAATTTCCAAACAACCAGTCGAGTTAGAGGAACAATGTATACTGATTGGGAATATGCTAAGGGGTAGGAACAAACTATAAACTGGTGACAATATACTTCATTTAACAGTAATCATTTTGGTTCAAGTATGGAAGTATATAAACAAAATAGTTACGAATACGGGACAATTACCGTCCTCCCTCTGTTACGAAAAATATTTCCTTCTCTTTTCTCGTAACTGGTTGCTCAGAGAGAACATGAGACACTTGGCAGGGTTCCCGACGTATTGGTTCGTCGTTAAGTCAGGATGGTATCACTGCCCCGAGGACCACCAAAAGGATAGCTTCAATAAAAGAATTAGTATATATTATTTAAAAGCCTCTTGGGCAATTTTTAATAATAAACGTCAACAAAACAATTGAGCCTAATATTCTTACAGCTAACAAAAGCTTTATACTAGATAATTTTTATAAACACATACAAGGGTTATTGATTACAGAATTGTAGTATCAAAAAACATGTACTAAAATTCAGTTGATCTTGGTTAACGGTTGCCACTAAAAAGAGATGCTAGTTGGAATCCATAGGTGACTTACTCGGGGAGGTGGCGCTATTCCAGACAGCTGGTCCGGTCCCTGGCCAAGTTGGCGAGGTGACGCTCGACGGGCGACGAACAACAGCCGCAGCGGTGGAGAAAACATCTCGATGTCAATCTTGGTAACGCCTGTGTAACAGCGCGATCGTCCAAAATGTTTTTTATTGTGGTATGGTTGTACGCACTCCTGGGCGTGGTGGAATTTTTGCATTGTTACTCTTTAGGATCCTGCAAAAAACATAGGCATCATCCTTATCTACCCCAAACCAAACTGAACAGCCATTATTTAGAACCTGCGTAAAACAATGGCCACTCTTCCCCACCTAAACGCCTATTTTAAATTATAACTAATAATGCTTGTGTTGTGTATAATATTTTTAAAATGGTTCTAACTTTTAATTTATTTAATTTACATAATATATATAAATTAAAAGTATGTACTTACACAGGAGTTTTTTTTTAACTTAATTTAAAATATTGTTATGTATATTCATTATATTGCTTTAATTCTTATATAATTTGTTAATTGATATACATTTTAGGGTTATGAAGAAAATTGCAATAAAATAAGCGAATATACAATAGATGGTATAAAAATACAGGTGCGATCACGGGATGATGAGAAACACAGACGGGAATCTCACGGATATTGAGGAACATGAACAGGAATCTCAAGAGATTTATCCATGGTAATTAGGTTTTTTAAAATTATTTTATCGAGTAAATGGAAAGGCTGCATAATGATTTTTTCTGTAGAAGAAATTTTTTTTTTTAATGAATAAATATTTAATCGTAAACAATTATAGTTTTGCAGTTATTAATCATTATTTAAAAATAAAAATGAAAACTGAATGTTTTTTGATGTTAAAGGACGTTAACTTTAAATAAATAAGGCATAGTAAGGAAGAAGCTGGATGGAGACAGTTATGAATAAAGAAAAAAAAATTTAAGACAATAAAAATCTGAAAACTTCAATGTCTCCGAAATGTGAAGAAGCATCCGGAGAAATGCGAGATCTTGCACTTATAAAAGAATGCTGGAAGTCGAAGCCCTGGAAAGAGGAGAACATCATGGCTGAAGAATATAGCCCACATAGAGCACAAAAAGAAGAAGAAAATGGTACAATACTACAAATAATTAGATATATCTAACTGATCCAAGATTACCATTGATTCCCGATGGGTGCAAATAAAAAATCATTCTTAAGATGAAAAAATTGATGTAACCGTAAAAGCGGTTTACGTTTAATGAATTTATTTACATTTGTATATTATTGTACATGTAATAAATTATTTCGCAACATAGTAATATAGTATGTATGGATGGAAGAAAAAATCACAAATTATCGCGTATATATGTCTGAAGTAGTAAAATAGAATAATAAATAAAGGAAGGCAATGAAACAAACCTTAAAAACAACGAAGTGAAGGGCGAAGAGAAATTGTATGTACAGTTAACTATTTTCTTTAATATCTATAGAAGTATACTTTGATCATGTATACGATGCTATATTATAGATGTACACACACACAAATGTATATAAAATATATAATAATATACACGTTTAGCTTTATTACAATGAAATTTCAAAATCAAATATCAGCCAAATTTGCTATGGATGTAAACTCACCTTTACAGCGTTTTCTGGGAGCCGTGTTCCGTATTCCCGGGGCAATGGCCAGAGTACACAGGGTCAGCAGGGGACTGACCGCTGGTAGTTAAGTCCACATACGAGGATGAAATCTCTTTTTAGACTTTAACAATGCGGTTCCGAAGATATTTGGCGAAGTTTTTATTGAGGAACTAATTGAATTGTTAAGCAAAGTTCCCTTCACCTGTTCGGCTTAAACCTTTATAGATAAACTCTGCTCTAATATATAATATGTACTCACTGTAGGAGAGTCTCACTGTCGGAGGATTTTTAAACTGTGATTCATGTATATGGTGAGTGATTTGATGATATTTATATTATCAAAATTCATAAATTTTTATGTTCACTCATCAAAATATTAGTAAAAGTTGAGTTCTGTATCTTTTATATAATTGACTATTGATGCCTTAGTTATTCCAACTTAAGTGAGAATTGCATACGTTTGCATTATATCGAGACGATTTGTCGTACGAGAATTGGATAAAACTTTCTAACATTTTCGTATAAGTTGATTTTTTCTATACAAAAACTTGAAATGCATGAGTAATGCACATTTTTGTCTACAAAAGAGCACTATATAAGCATTTAATATATTATGATTGTTTTATGTAGTAATGAAACGGTTATGATTAGTTATTAATTAATGATTATTAATGACATCTCTCAAAGTACACATAATTTGAAAATATATTTAAAAAAATTTATAAACATAATTTTGACAATATAATGGACATAAATTTCAATTTGTAAATATTAATATCAATAGTGAAAAAATAAAACAACTTTTTCTATAATACAATATATGTGATTTAAAATTCATTATATGTGATAAAATATAACATATTTGTACAGACAAAAACAATAATCAACACGGACGGAATCAAAATCCTTTGACTAATAATAATTATAGTGGCTGATGAGCTCAAAGAAAAAACAACTCGGTCTGTTGAGAACATCTCATATACAATGCTCATTATTATAAAAAAAACATTAATAAATTAAGACATTCATAAAATCTTATATTTAGTTATAACATTAGACTATTCAAGATATCACGAGGGCTGAGGTGTCTTTTTACCCGTTATTGATAATTCGCTCTCGCCCCAGATTTCTGAACCGTGTACATTTGTTTCTTTATAAAATCCATGATACATAAACTATATATAAAATCCATGATACATAAACTATATATACTATTATATATTCACAGCTCTGAATATCACTCTCTGTGATGTTTTGAAATCTATTATATATCCATACAATTTCGGGCGGAGTCCTGCATTCCTGAAATCATTTCTGAGCATGGTTATAATAATTTTTGGGGTGTCAGAAAGATAGGACATGCATTTAAAAATACTATGAACATCGTGAATGTTTGGGAAATAAATTATACTATCACATGAGCAATCGGCTTCGCCCCTTCAAGTCCACGGCAGAGCTCGCGAAGTCCGGATGTACGTTCGATAGAAAATCGACATTGGTCGGCAAAAGTCACGTAAGTACTAAATGTCACCCATACTATATACATCTACCTACAGATTATTGTAAAATACAATTATCAACAATCTGTAGGGGATAGTATACAAGTCGAAGCTATTTAGGAAATCTTAAAGATTGGTTTGAAAAGAATTCGTCAAATTTCCAAGTCCACAGAGATCAAGAAGTTACGATATGATGACGTATCGCGCATCACTGATGTTTCTAATCGCAGGGGTTTAAAACGGAAGCTTCAGGTTCTATCCTATGAATTAATGACGTGATTTATAGGATCCAGGCCGAGGTTTAACCAAAAATAGACAGGGTTGCATTGAGACTTTGATACCAAACCATGAGACTTGGTTCTTGTACGAGAAAATAATTGAAGGAAATAGTTCACGCAAAAATATTATAATTGAAACCTTGAAAGATGATGCCGAAAGATTTATTTCACTTTGTAAATTGCAATAAATATGTAAAGATATCCTTTAACGATTCAATAATGATTCTAACGATATTAAAATTATATTAAAGAGAACATTTTCTTATAGTGAAGTTGTAATTATTCAAAACATAGGACTGCGATATTTTTAATACAAATGAAATGTATTAATTATGAAGATATACATATATACATAAAATAAATCGAAAAATATTGTTGTTGTGCTACCGGGATGCGAACCTGAATCTCTTTTCCAATCCACACTTTTCCCGGATTGGGTCTTTATAATTAATATTTTTATAGAAAACAATCACTTTGTGATTTGATACATTATATTAAGTAAAATAACAATCACTTTGTGTGAAACCACGAAATTTATTTATGTCGACAGGTTTCGCTTAACTCAAGCTACTTCAGGACTAATAGATACAGGAAGAGAGCATTTATATATGAAGAGGTAGATAGAATATAAAAATACACGTGAAAGAGAGAGACAGAATACATGTATAATTAAATAGAACTCTATTATATTCTAGATAGATAGTTCGAAAATTTGTCGTCAATTCACTATGATGCTATAGAATAATTAGTTATTGCACGTTCCCAGATTTGGAAGAGATCCAGGTTCGAATCCCGGTAGAAACAATAATATTTTTCGAAATATATATTTTTAATTAATAAATTTAAACTGTATTATACTAAAATATACCTAACTATAAGAGCTAAGATATCTTCATAAATAATAAAAAAAAAAACATAAACAACGGCATTAAAAATTTATATTTTTTTAAGGATAGCAAAAAAATCACATTTACATGGATATAATAAACATAGTACATTATTAATCGTTAATAATATTATTCGATTTGTCTTTCATAGCAGTTTTACTAATTTCGATACAGTACTTGAAAAAACCTTTAAAAATAATATTAAATTTATCGAAGATAATTAAAAAAAAGGATTTTCTCAGGTAAGTGTTGAACGAAAATAATAAATAATGAATGTAGATTTGAGTGGTAAAAATGGTAAAAACTGTATTTCATATTTAATTAAGAAATTCACAAGTTTGTACTGGAATAAAGGGTGCATTTAAGAGCTGGCAGCAAATTAAGCGCTTGCACCGTGCTGTTAATAAAGTATACCTAGTGGAAAATGTCGGATATCACTTTATACACCGTAATGGAAACTGGGATTTTTCAGATATTAAACCATCACAGTTCGGTAAATCATGTTTCTACGAGGGTGTTAGTGAATCCCTCGGGACTTGCAGTTTCAAAATGAAACTGAAGAGATCGTCATATATATTACATCCTACCATTATTTTTTGAGATGAAGAACTGACAAGAAAAATATTGAAGAACAATATAATTTAGAGACGAGTGCAGTGGCGTAGTATAAAGTAAGTTTTCAGAAATTTGTTGAATTGAATATATATGCGTTATTACGAGATTAATTGAGCAACATGCGATGAAACTACCTACTCAATACGTACATTTGCACTGATAATGATTTTAACGTCCGTAACTGATGAAATCAAAATATTTACTTTTAAAATATCGATAAACGGTGGTCTGGACTAGGATCCTTCATCCTTTCATGCTAAATCAATGCTCCCATCCGAATTCACTCATTTTTAGTCTATTAGTATTCTAATAGCACATTTCACATGGTTATTTCGGGTTATATGTATGAGAAAAAGAAAAACAAAAGGAAATAAAATTTTTTAAACACTAACATACTGCATTGAAGAATAATGTTAACTTTCTTTTTAAATTATAAACAAAATATATATCAATGTCAGTGAACAACTCATTGTAAGTTTGGTACATTTAAAATATAGAAGAGTGTAATTCAGAATTGGTACGACTTGTAGAAATGGTAAAAAGAGACTTGAACATTTATTATCGAAAAAAAGAATAGATATTAAACTGGTTTCAACAAATTTTGTAGAAGTTTAATAATTCAATTATTACGAAATCATAAGAAACGAAATAAAATCAGTGTATAGTACGATACACTGACATGAATGAAAAGACGTGATGAGTAATTTCTATCCTATTAATATAATTTAATGAAACACAATCGCGAATACAAGAGAATATATCTGAATATAACATACATACGACAACAGCAGTCAATTTTTTAACCCTTAAAATGTAATAATATTTTTTAAATGAATACGTCCTGTCTTTTGATTCTTAGTATATCGGTGAAGATGAAGTATCTTTGTCTCATCCCCTCGCGACAGATTGGTTCCATTATTACTTTCATCAGTCGATGCATTTTCTTCGCGAGAAACCTGTTTCATCCAACAGCATCCCCTTTCGGAAAAATTATTTATAAACTCGAGAACATCTCTCATTAATTTGAATTTTACTTCGGAAAAGTATGCAATGCGGATATTTTTAATATCGATAAGTACTTTGCTCAGTGAATAACTTTTTTCCATTCCAGTATTAAGTAATTTTAACGAAGTGTACTAACGAGTACACCAATGGTAATTCCAATAATGATTTTCTAATTGAGTAGATTCTTTGATTATTTGCGTATAAAGGTAATCATATATCAGTTATGGGAAAATATTTTATCTAAGAATTAGACAAATTATTCTAATAATTTTGAGACTTTTAATATAAGATCGAAATTTTTAATTATATATGTCTTAATGATTTTTAGTGGCATTTATAAAAACCATGATTTATAATAAATATATAATAATTAAATTTTGAGGTATACAGTAAAAAAATATGCGTAGGCGTCCATTTAGGAAAATGTCGAATTAACTCAAGCAGCATTGTTCTTGCAAGAAACTGTTTCCAATTTATTTCTTTCCAATAATGTTGTCTGTTTTGTTAACTGTAGAATTTATTTGAGGATTCATTCACCCCCTGACCCCCAGTTGGGGTGTCACCGATTTCCCATTCAGACGTGCTCGTCATTTAGGGAAGTATCCACCTCCAGCGTGGGGGCATGGGGGTAGATTCACGATATTTAACAAGATTGTGGATTTTAAATCGTCATTTATAAAAATAAATTAATATTATAATATTACTCGTGACCGTTTATTACAACACACTAAAGAAGTACACACAGGAGAAGGGACGCCATAAATTTTTGTACTGACAGCGAAAGTTTTGCTTTTCTTGTACATCCATGCACCTTCCTACATACGTCAAGGTTTCAAGACTTCTGAAATTTAGGCTTTTCAAGATTGATAAACTGATATTTTATTTCAAGAAAATAACATTTTTGTTGTGAAGTTATATTTTCAGAACATAGTTCTTTTGTGTTTTTAATATAAATTAAATTAATCCACTCGAAAGGTTACATAGGTAGATTACATAATATTACCTACTCGTAATCGCGAATTTAAAAATATTTTTGAACACTCGAAAGATTAAAATAGCAATGATGAAAGGAAAAAACCTTTAACAACAACAAATATCACAAAATATTGATTAGAATAACGTCATTAAAAAATATATTTATATTTCATATTTTAAGTATTACTTTTATTTTTTAATTAAGTAAAACACATTTTTGTATTGATGTTGCAATTTTGGAAAACAGTTCTATGGAGTTTTTACTACAAATTAAATAAATAAACCAGGAAAAGGTCCATGTTCGAATCCCGGTAGCAACCAAAATATAATATTTTTATATTATATATATTTTTTCTGTATATCTTTCTAGATGATTAAATTAATTTGTAATAATTTTTTTCTTTAATAATATAAGTGTTGATTGAATATATTACTTGTTCAATATTTGAGTAGTTTATTGGTCTATTGGTTAAGATGCTGGCATATTGATGTAGTGGTCGGAGGTTCGCGCTTCGTCTCAGGTGACCAACAAGTTAATTCTATTTTCATAGCGTAAGCGTTTAGATTAGTTTCAAAATATAATTGTAAGATATGTATTCCATGAACGTATCTCTGTGTTTTTTTCTTTAATTTGTTTTAACATTTTGTAGGTACCAATATACATAATACAGGTACATAATATGTATGTAATTTATTGCAAACGAATCTTTACGACTTTTGTATGTAAAAATTCTGTTAAAAAATAGTATAAAACTTTTTATTTATTTATGTAAAGTCAACAGTGCTCAGAAATTGTTATATTATTTAACTACTCCTTCATTGAAAAAATTAAAATTCTAGTTCTCTTTTAATTTCGTACTTCGATTGAACATATTGGAATGACTTGCTTCCCCACATAAAAAACATATCTTAAGCGTAACTTGAATTGAAATGTCAGGCCATAGGGGAAAACCGTTATCAGAGCAAAGTCGAAGGGAATTGAAAGTTTATTGCAGGGAGGAGTGGTGTTACGCCGGCCTGTTTGTATGAACCTGGGTAGGTACGCGGAACAATTGAAAATCGAAAACTCCCCTTTGGTCTTTGGTCTCTTACAAAACACTGTTTTTGAGGGAGACATAAAGAAGTACCTACAAGAAGAGAAGGAATATACAATGAAGGTTGTAGAAAACATCCAGTCAAATCCGAAGATCAAAGGAACTGTAATTTGATATATTCATGTATGTAATATGTACCGTGTTGTAAACGTTCGGTTATTGGATAAGGACAATCTAGAATTGAGCACGGAGCGAGTTTAGAGATAAGAATAATTTATTTCCGAGACATCAATAATAGTGTATGAAGTTGTTCTTAATAAATAAAAAAATAAATATTACTGCTATTTCAAAAAAACATTCTTCTTCCATAACTATGTACAATACTTTACGCATTTAAAAAAAACCCATTAAATTGTACATTAAAATAAAGTTGATGCATCGCTTTTATAAAAAAAAGATTGTAATATAAATTAAATTGTGTTACATTTTTTTTTGTAGCATAAATAGAAACACGAAAAAATAAATGTAATAACTTCACTAGACGTGGTCTGTTCTAAAGCAATTACCTGTACAGCTTTTAAATGTTGTAATTGTTTAGAGGTTAGCAAGTATAATGTTAAGTAAGTTATAAAAAGTTATGTGAAAAAAGTACAATCTGAAGTTTTAAAAGTATTATTATCTGTAATATACAGTAGTTGGAGACAAAAATGTGTAGGTAGTTAAGTTAGCACGAATGACGAATTAGATTCATTTTGATTTCTACCCACATCAAGTAACCGCTTTGTTATTTTTGGTTGAAATCGTTAGTCACTTTAGACCCTTTAAGGTCTAGTGGCAATTTGTTTAATATTCGCGGAGCACAAAATAATAAAGTTCGTTGTGCGAATTTGGTATTAAATTTTGGCACTAAATAGTATCCTAAGGCTTTGATCCTAGTTTCCTTTGGATCGGATCGTAGAAGGAAAGTTAATTTAAAAAAAAAAATTGTTTTAAAATTTAAAAAAAAGCTTAAAAAAAAGTTTAAAAAAAAGCTTTGGTTGTCTTATATACAAAATTTGGAAGAATTTAAAGAGTTCTTCAGAGTTATGTTTATTACTATGATGACCCATTTCTGAGCCTTCTATTGTATTATAAATTATATTGTGATATAACCAAAAACGAAAACAAATTCAAAATAATTATCATTCGGGAGCGAAGACACCGTAATCGTGGACTGATCGATGTTGAAATTCTTAATCAGCGTCTTGGTGGTGCAATTTTTGTCCTCTTCTACAGCCGCTAACCTGATCATCAAAATTCGAAGATCAACCCTTTCCTGACATGTCTAAGCTGATAACATCAACTTTGAAGCGAACAAACCACTTTCGGCATGCCATTTCGCTAATCGTTCATTCGCCGAAAGGATTGTTGAGATCGGAAAATGACTCAGCAGCATTGGTACAGTATAATGTGGTGTATATGTGAATGTTTTTCGATGCACATTTTAATTTCCTAACCAATCAATTCAAAAATCAAAACGTCGTGAAAAAAATGGCAGATAATTATTCATCAACTTGTGTAATAATATAACAGTAATTTAAAAAAATGACTAAATAGTAAGTACATATAGTCACTTTCAAAATAATTTTAACATATTTAAAAAAAATGCTATTAAGCGACTGATTTCTTGATCCATGTCTATTCATGATTTTGATAACTCTATTTAAATGTATTATTGAGAAAAAAGTGATATATTTTAACAATATGTAATCATTTTCGATGTAAACAATTCTTGCTCACGTAATTAAGATACGGAGATAAAAATAATTTAAGCAATCAGTTGTAGATCATTAAAGGGTAAAGATATGGAGATAAAAATAATAAACAATAAGTTTTAAATGTAAATTTTGTGCATTTGACTCATCCAAGTACGTACTGGAACATAACGCACCTACTCTGATGAGACATGTTACCCCGAGTACATAAATCAAGTACATAAAAGCAAATCGAGTACATAATCAGTTCATAAAAAATACCCAAAACTATTATAAAGCAATATGGTACCTGGTAAATATCTGAAAGGTTAAAATATTGAATAAGTTATCAGCAGAAATAAATATCATCCGTTTAGTCCAGCGCCATTTCATATTCGTGGAGTAAATATAATACTGAAACATCAAAAATCTTTTGCACTAAAGTTTTTTTGTATTATTTTTGGTTTCAACCTCTTTGGCTGCGACAAAATATCGGATTCCATCAATAAATGGCATGTAATGAATAAAAAAACCCCACAAGGATTACCTTATTTGAAAATAAAACGAGATCAGTGGTCGTGTAACATATTTCTCAAAGAGACGTTTTCCACTGCTTTCTATATGATTTATAATAAATACAAGAACTAATATATTTGAAATAAAACCTACATGTGTTAAAACGATGAAAATCGTGCTAAATTCATGTGGTTATTTTTTATTTAAACATATATATTTTTCAGTAGAATACATTCTTATTGTGAAGTTGGAATTTTTCAGAACATAGGTATGTGATATTATTAATACAAATCGAATATATCAATTAGAAAGATATACATATAAAATCAATTTTATAGAAAATATATTTTTGTTGCTACCGGGATTCGAATCTGGATCTTTTCCTATCCGGGGGAATGCAAGGAAAGGTGTTTGAGATTTCGTAAATATAAAGAAGACGGCTTTCAAATAATGTGACGACAAATGTATCAATTTGAAAGTGCAACATGTAAGTTCGTGTAGTGTAATCGAGTAATCGTATTTCCACGGATAGAAAAAGATCCAAGTTCGAATCTCGTTAACAACAAAAATATTTTTTCTATAAAATTGATTTTATATGTATATCTTTCTAATTGATAATTTAATATATATTAAACATATATACATAACATAAAAATCAACTTAATAAAAAGCAACCGATTATTTAAACCGTATATTTTTTTCAATCTGTTAGTATGTCTAATTGAAGCGTAGTTTTGTAATGTAATTCGCGTTCGCGGGGTACTCTTATTCCATTTACCTTAAAGTACGCAGATTAAGATGTTGCACACCACCCAATTTCGCTGGAATAAACACTGTATTATTATTACTACGAAAAGAAGACTTAATAAAACTGAGTGATGATGAAAAGAAAGCAGTTAATTTTCTTTTCATCAAAGTTACTTTCAACGCAGACAACTTAAAAGAGACGCGTGGAGATAATTTATAATCTGTACTGCGGAACATGAAACCGTGGAAAATTGGAAAATAATTTGACTTGGGGGTACGAAGTGTTTCGCGGCCTGCGTATCGAGTCGTGCAACAGTTGTTTCAGATATACCATTAGCCCTGAGGCTATCTCTTAGAAATAACAGACGTTCTCTAAGGGTGGAAAAGAGATTGCGGGTGGTTATAATCACTTTCAGACCCCTTTGGAACATGTGCGGAGGTTCTTTGTCTTATACACTCCCTTCCCATCAGCCTTTATATTGCCGAAGGTATCTGACAATTGAATTACAGTACTGTTGAATCGAAAATGTTTCACTTCTCCATGGGATACATCGTGGAGGGTTTACCAAGTCTATTCGACATTTAAATAGTTTCGGAATTATACTTTATATTTTAACAGTCTTTCGTATAAATTACAGAAAAATTAGCAGATTTTATGTAATTTCCTATTATATAATAGTATCTGAAAATCTACATCTACATTATTATAATATGTATGTATTTGATATAGAGTTAACATAAGTTATATTGGAAATTTTGCTGTTATTTCCTATAAATTTGTCTATAATCTGTGAGTCAATAATTTGTAATTTCTATAATTTAAAACATTAAGTCTAAACTAGTAAAAAATAATCGACCGTATCCGGTTACTAGAGCTTGTGGAGGATTATAATAGCCGCCTTACCAGTGGTGGCCACTGTGCAGCCATTACTTATTTTTCCATCGAACCTATTTTTAAATGTTATAAATATAATTTATACTAAAAAATGGTAAGTTGTCTACCACAGAATAACCTAATTTAACCAATTTACTCAAATAGATACCCTATCAGGCATATTCTTAAAATTAAGGTGCGTTATGTAATGTTCTGACGGTAACACAGCACATATATCCTTATTTCATGACCAAAAGACGACTGCCGACGCCATCTGACAGTAGATTATGTGGATTGTCGACGTTGTACGCTTAAGCATATTATTAATAGTACATAATTTAAATATTTATTTGGTTTAAAGTTAAAAGTAGGAATTCTATGTCTCATTTTATGTGTGCTACTGAAAAATTAATCCGAGTGCATATTGTGCAAAGGTGCTGTAGGATATGGGTTATCATGAAATTTTTATTTACATGAGATTATTTGAAAGGGTTTCATTCAGCATGAAGTGTTAAATATTATTTGTGATAATAAGAAATATAACCCGTCAATATTGTCGGAAATAAATAATTTTATAACCTTAATTCACTAAGCAATCAAAAAATTATAATCAAAATAATTTACTACATTTGACCCGATAACCGCACACTTCATGTTATGGTAATACAAACATATATATATGTATATATATATTTTTTTAAGGAGAATACATTTTTATAGTGAAGTTGCATTTTCAGATCATAGTTCTGCGATATTTTTAATACTTACTGATACAAGTACTAAATTTATCGTAATCGTTGCTTTAGTGAAGATATGAAGAGGTCCAAGTTGAATCCCGATAGCAACAAAATATTTTGTCAATAAATAGATTTTTTTCTTTATATCTTTTTAGTTGATTAATTTAATTTGTATTGTAAATATACGTTTGTTTCAAGTTGCCATGAGACATTGATAAAATAAATATGGCGTAAACTATATTAAAGAAAAATTTTTACAGGCGGTATTTACGTATTGTGGTGACCCTGCATGGGCCCATAGACATGCCTATGTAAGAACTCACCTGTCAACAATATAGGGCCCAAAATAAAGTGACCAATCAGCAGACGCATTATGCACCAGAGACGAACACTGCCTAAGCAACTAGTGGATCACTCTTTCGCAGACCGTCCTCTATACACATCTCCATTCACGCCATCTCAAGCGAGCCATTCCAGAGTTCAGCGCGAATATAACTGTATTATTCATCACATTAATAAACGAAATTTTGTAAGTTGTTTCATTTCTACACCCTGCTCTAGTTACAACAACAGACACCCTACACTGCGATATACAAACAACACGCGTGAGATTTGAAGATACTAAGAGCTTCTGTCTCACAGCAACAAAATCTTCAGACACAATCATGTCAATCATATTTAAACAACATCTACGTAGTCAACTCCTACAATATTGTAAAAAAAATTGCAGTAAACTTACGAAAACTACAAAAATATCTAGTGACAGCATATATTATCATTGTCTTTATTTAGAATATGTTCTGTAGAAATAATATATTATATATACTGAATTATGTTTCTTCCATAAGCATGTAAAAAATATAAACATCGGTGTATTATTTTAGTGGAAGAAAAATAAAAGAAAAACGATGCTAATTACACGTACATTATCACACATTAATTTTTCAGGTTCTTGAAAGGTATATGGAGATTTTCATATTAAAAATTAAAATGAAAGGTATTTAAATTTTGATAAAAATATATTTTTTTTTATATTATTTTTTAAAAGATCAACTTTTATACCCGTGTATATATTAATAAATTATTTTTAACTAACAGTAAAATATTTTTAAAAATAAATTACTTATTTAGAATTCAAAACGACAATTTAAAATTACATAATTTTTGGGTCTCTTAATATCAATTATATATGAGCAAATAATTTTGGAGAACGCTAATCACGGTGGAAAATGAAATTTAACTTAAACAATAAACAGATCGGCAGCTTTACAAAATACTGTTCATTTCACCTAGGAAGTATCTACTAAATTATGCACCTTCGTCCCAGAGTACCTTTGGTATCATGTACAATGACCGTAGGTCTATACTACACGTTATGTCTATCTCCAGGCAATACTTGATATTGGATATTGAGTTTAATGCTTGCAGTAGAGCTGTTGTTAATGCCAGGTTCATGAGTAATTTGTGTTTAATTCATCGAACCAAATATGCCCGATTCAACTGCTTAGTTTGCTTTGTGTTCAACTGCATAGGTAATAACAATGCTCGTGTTATGATTATTCGTCAAATCTGCATTGCGGTGGGTTGCATATAATGAACAATTCAATATTATTATATAATAATGTTTTCCATTCATGTGATATATCTTATTTACCTGCTGAAAATAACTAATTTTCAAATCACAATACCGCCATTACCAGCTTAATGAAACAATACGATCTCATAGGTCACATTAATTTTCACTTCACTGAGGCTATTTTATTACAGTTAGATATACTGTACATCACTCTTTACTATAATTATAGTAAATAATGTGTATAGTAAATTAAACAATATATTAAATATATTGATTAGAAAGATATACATATAAAATCAATTTTATCGAAAAATATTGTTGTTTCGCCACCGGGATTCGAACCTGGATCTCTTTCCTAACCGGGGAAGGTGCATTATCCAACTATGCTACAGCGACAATATTTTTAGCGACAAATTTTCGAACCTATATGTTACCTTTTTGATATTAATACATTTAATCGTTTCATTATTTGAAAGAGCCATCTATCTTATTTTTACGGAATCTCAAATACCTTTGAGTAATCTGATAGCATTATCAATTCATTTTTATTAAATTTTTGGACACATTAATACAACTTTATTATTAGGAGAACACATTCATCTTGTGAAGTTGTAATTATTCAGAACATAGGTCTGTGATATTTTAAATATGAATTAAATATATTAATTAGAAATTTAGAAATTTATCCTAATAAAAAAAAAATATATTATGCTGATAAATGCTTCCCAGCCATCATCACCGGTTTCTTTTTTAACACAATAAAAAAAAAAATAGTCCTCGAAGTTCTTCTGATAACAAAACAATGGTCGAGTAGTATTTCAAATAATTAAATTTTATTTACGTAAGTATTTAATATAAACTTTTCTAATGTGTCATTCTATGGAATCGGGACGCACCAGGAAGAAGATCAAGTGTCAATCGCTGAGAATGTCAAAATTTAATATGAAGTCCAATAAATTTCAATTTAAAGCTTTGCTAAAAATGTGAGCCGGATTTTTAATAAAATTACGTAGATATTATCAGAAGTAATAATTCAATTTCTCTCACAAAAATATTGAACATTTAAAAATGTATTAAAAATGACACGATGTAATAAATGCAGACAGCATCAAAGAAATTTGTGTATTAACTTACGTATATATAATTATATTGTTACATTTTAGTGAACGTATATTCATATTTTTAAATAGAACACGTTATTATTGTGAAGTTGTAGTTTTTTAGAACACAGTTCTGTGATATTTTTAATACAAATTAAATTAATAAACTAGAAAGATGTTTACCGAAAAAATATTTAATCTCAAGTCAATGGATTTGAGATTCATCGCAATATAATGTTGATCGATTTAAAAAAAATGAATAACATATGTAACAATTTGAAAGAGTTACAGAATATGAGTTTAAAAAATTTATCGTAAACTTACTTGGTTGATATAGCGAAATCGGATAACGCATTTCCCCGGGTAACAAAAAGATCTCGGTTCGTATCCCGATAACAAATAAAATCTATATCTTTCCAGTTGATTCATTTAATTTGTATATTCATATCATATAAATAGCTAGGGTTGATATAATATTATTCGTATCTAAATATATTTTATACTTAGGCAGTTTCAAAATAAATTATTCGAAACTATTTCTGGCAGGATTATTTTTACACTATCAACACCAGCTAATTTGTATCGTAAACATTTAGATGTTTTTCATTACATTTAATGGGTGTTCGTTAAGCTTCTGTTAAACTTCTAAACTGCTGTTAGATATCAATTGACAGGCGACCATGTGTTGCGTGGTTTTCTACTAATTATTTTATTTATCGATTTTTTATCCATTTCCCGTAATATACTCATATAATACTTTTTTTCTATTATGGTCAGATCTCATATTTGATGTGTTTATTCATTTGGATAAATATTTATAAATATGTGAATTTGTTTTTGCCAGTAAATATATTTTCCTGTGCGCGTTTAATTAAATTATGAATTTTACTAATTATAATACTTATTTAAAATTTTAATTAAAGAAATCTGCCAGTAGTTATCAAACAAATTTATATTGTATTCATATTGTATTGAAGGAAACTACAAATTTCATCTAATAAATTTTGTTCATTATTATTTTATTTTTATTTACTGTAACAATGTTAGGAAATAGGCGACGGTGGTAAGTTTAATACAATTTCGTATACATATAAAATCAATTTTAATGAAAAATATAGTTGTTGCTACCGGGATCTCTTCCTATTCGGGAAACCGATTATGCTATACCGGATCCAGGTTTGAATCCCGGTAGCAGCAACAAAATTTTTCGATGAAATTGATTTTATATGTATATATATATATATATATATATATATATATCTTTATAATTAATACATTTAATTTGTATTAAAAAAAAATCACAGACCTATGTTATGAATAATTACAGCTTCACAATAATAATGTGTTCTTAATAAATTTATTTGTGTTTTTTTCAAAAACGTTAACAATACTAGAAGTGAATTCATCTTCCATACGCAGTAAAACATTGAAGCCGGCTATGAAGGTTGGCGGGAAGAGTGTCCAGTTAGTGTTTGATGAACAATGTTTAACAGTACAAGTCATCATTTTGAATAATTTGGCCCAATAAAAAGTGCACATTCTTATAATAATAATATGTCAAGTGTTACCAACGATATTCATTAGTCATTAGGTATCAAATCACCGCTCAGACTTCCTCTCTAGTTTATTAAATCTCCTTGTAAAATGTACACATATTAGATTTCTGTCCCACAACGGAAATATTTACATAATTTAATTTACTTACAGCGAAGATTCTTTATAGGTATGGTGTATTCACGATTATATTCCAATGATATTTTCTCGCATTTTCAGAAATTTTTACATTCGAATAGCATAAAACGTTATCAGATTGTACTTAATATTATAATTCTATGTTTGACTATGTTTCATCTCATAGAATTTTCAAATTCTCTCAGAGATTTATTTAATACTGGAATACTGATGGACGATTTTTCAAATATAACGAAGTTAAATAATACCGAGATTTGTGAATTTATTTGACGTTGTATTCATCGTGAATGAAATCGTTCACCAGAAACCATAATCGTGTTAATAAAACCACAAAAATTACGCATCCAAGACAAGAAAACTTGTTGCAAATCATGTGTTTAAGTCAATATCAAATAATTCATTTAAAGTCAACTGTTAATATAATTAAAGAAATTTGAAGTTTAAGTACTTGAGCATTCTTAATACGGTTAGATTTCTTTCGTGAAGAAAAAAAATATTAAAACCTATAATACTTTGAAAAGTCAGATGTTTATGAAATTCATAATCCATAACTATGGGTATTAAAATTGAAAATAAGATTAAGTATTTTTAAATATTTCTGTATAGATAGATGATAAACAAAGATAACTCAAAACGATACTCAATTATACCAAAACTTCTTAAAAAATATTTATAAAAATGATTAAATGCTAAAAAAGTAACTTATTTTTAGTGAACTGTCAAAAATACAATTAATATTTGGGCACCTTAGAGCCGAGCAATTTATTATTATTTTTGAGCATAGAATTTTTAAATCTAGATTCGACGAAAAATTTTCGACTGTGAGATTTCTTCTTATATACTATATATATACTTATACTAGCGGTCTTTACTCGGCGTTGTCTGGAATTCAGATTTTTAAAAAAGGTTGAGGGGGAGGGGGGAGCAGGACGCTTTTGTTTTTCACAATAACGATGTGTACAAAATTTGGTCTAGGGAATGGAATGGTGAGATATCCAGGGGAGTAACTATATTTTACTCAGGATCCTAGAGTGTAACTGAAAAAAATGGATGGGGTTCAATACAATAAATATACATCTACTTTGGAGGGAGTGATGGAAGGTATCGATGTATGTGCGGAGTCTTAAAAAGTAAGTTCGTTATATTTGGATTGGAAGTCATTTAATAAAATATAATATACATATTTATATTCTAGGGGGAAGGGGTGGAATGGTCAGGTGAAAGTGGTTATTTTTTGCGCAAGATTCTAAAAAGTAATTATGCAATATTTGGTTAAGATAGGCCAAAGGGTATTGGATATAATAGAGAATAGACATACAAACATTCTGTTTTATATGAATTGATTTTAAACCAGAGTTATTTTTATTAAACTAAAACAAACATTTAATATGGCCATCTTAAACTTTTAATATTACATATTGAGATACATAAAATTAGTGTGATTAACAATACATTATTTTAAATTATTAAATTAGATCTAAAAAAAGGATAGCTTAGATGGATCGCTTGTAGAACGATAAACGAGGAATGAATGGTAAGAAAGGTATATCACGTGAATGTTGATAATACCAGAAATAGAGATCGTTTGCGTAATATTAGGCATGATCTACAAGCTTCAAAAATCAACTTGAATGAGTAAATGTACGAGTGTGGGTTAGGCTAGAGTTGTGTGTCAGGACATAATAATGAAGCGCTCTATCCTCCCTGCTTAGCCTCTCGGAGAAACGGTCTAATGGTAAGATAGCAAGTTAGATATACGTATATTAATAATAAAATGTGGGCATCCTGAGCGATTAACTTAATTTAAAACTTTTTATACAAACGAATCTACATAGAAATTCTTCAAATTGGTAAAATTACGTAACAAATACCTTGAATATTTATTACTCACTATTCTAACAAATTTAAAAAAAAACTCTTTTCTACGGGTTCTTAAATATTCAAAATATATAAAGTATAACTACAAAAACAGTTTTATACCTCGAATTTTCGCAGGCAAAATATTAGCAAAATAAAGTTGTTCATTTTTAATAAGTATACTATATTATTTTATATATTACACTATTATAAAATAATGTTAGTAATTACTACTATACTAACGTGATAGCGTTTAGATCGTTCGTTTAGGAATATTTATATTTCAAGAAAACTATTCAATAATAAAAGTTTTCCAACATGTAAAACTACATAGCGGTTTTGTAACTAAGTTGTTACGGTTTTAAATGTTTAGTTTTAAAGTCTATAAAATGAAATTGTAAAATTGCTTTAACGCAATCTAACCTAATATTTTTTAATTTATTGGTAAGCTGTTCAGTACAGGAACAAGACTGTATCAAATCACTTAGGTGCTGGTTCAGTGCGGTCCGCTCTATCTCTCGAACGCCGATATTCTGCAGCTGTATGCAGTGGTCCAAGGGGGTCCAAATCGTGTCCAGTGTAGTCGCAGAGTCGTGAGTGTCTTCCAGGATCAGTCCAAGTGTGCAAGCCAAAGTCGAATCCAGGGGAAGAAAGTCCAGGTGAAAGCAGGGTCAAAGTAGAGATGAATGAAACAGTTTTCTTGTAGTGAAGTCCAGCGGTGCAGGCGAAAGCGAGGCAAGTGATTTTGCAACCGCTGGACCGTTTATTTATATTATACCTCAAGCCCTGGGAGCTTATGGCTCCCTCGGAATGCTGGGACCAATCAGGATGCGCAAGAATCCCCCGCGCCACCCCGATTCGGTCCCGCGCCGACACCACCTGGCGGCCAAATTCGGCAACATCGCTCATTTTTTCTGTCGTCCGGTACGGGACGGCAGATTTCGTTTCGCGCTTCTAAAGAAGCTCCCACAATTTTATTTCTAATTTTCCAGGCATCGCGAGTACTTTTTATTACAGAGTTTGGCCCTCCTCGCGATGCCTGATACATTTTATCTTGGGCGATAGCCCGAGGAATTAATAAATGCACCTTAAACTTTGAAAAATCCATTTTCACTATCTAAACGATTTTTAAGGTGCATTAAATTATCCCCGGGCGATCGCCCTTTCAATTCTCTATTTATTCATATAATCATCTTATGTCTAACAATTTTTTATACGACAATATTCCAAAAAAATGTAATGCTGCAATCTGACGGCGGCCGGGGCGTGGCCTCGCCTCGCGGCCTAGCCCCCCTCTCCCCGGTGGACAACTGTGTTTCCAAAGGCGGCTCGTGCCAGACGAAATATTGCCGTAAAGCGGCCAAGTATGCTTTTTCGTCCGGCGTGTTTTCGAGCCGCGTAGCTGTGCGGAACATAAGCTAACGCTACCACATGGATAAAATAATTTTTCCTTAAAATATATTTGAACAGTGCTCTTATCTTACTTACCATGTTTATTTTGTTTTTATAATTGCAGCTTTTATAATAGTACAACTTTGTTATTGTTGACACGATAGTTATTCAATTTACTGGAACCTAACACGACAAAGTCGACAATTATTTTCTATTTCAGGAGGGATATCCAAAGCTATTTATATAGATAGAGCTGGGCTGAAGTGCACAAAGATTGTGTTAAGAATGAAAAATGTTCAATCAGTGCAATCAGTACTCACGTATGGCTGTAAACGTAGGCTCTCATCAAAACAGAGGTTCAAAACCTTAGAGTAATGCAGATATAGATAGACGTATGTTGGGCATCACACAGAGAGATAAGACAATAATCGTGTGGGTAAGACAACAGTTGAATGGTATATATAATTGAATATGCCAAGAAAAGGAAATGAAAATGGGTGGGCCACATCGCTTGGAGGACCCGCTGGACTAAAAAAAGCCTGCAAAAATACATGGAAGCGAATAATAATGAAAAGAGAAAAGTGAGAGATATTTGGAGATGATTGATTGATTGTGTGTTTCTAAGTCGGGGGGGTTACCAGTTTAGGGTTTGAATGAGAGTTTGCTTTGTGATATTGTGTTCAGTGGCTGATGTTTGTATGTTATTAATATCAGAAGTATTTGTTTAAGGTCGGTCTGAGGGCCCAAATCCTCCTCAGATCTCATGTGTATATGCGAATTTTATTGTGCATATAAATGTTGCGGAGAGTGAGTGTGAGTATAAATGTTGGTGATTGCGGCTAAAGCAGGTTGATGAATGAAACAAACTTACAATCGGTTGGCGTTTATTATTGGATTATGTAAAAATGAATTTACACAGTTTGATGTTTAAATTGCAAGTTAAAGTTAGTGACTAGCGATGTTCACTAGAATGTGGTTCCGAAAAGGTGGCCAGGGGAAAAGTAATCTCTTCAGTGAGGTTCTCGAACGGGTTATGTTGCGATGTATTGACGTCTAGATTCGGTCGGTACTAGACAGCAAGGAATGGGTATACAGTGTTTGGTTAAACCGCCATGTCTGTGAGGCGCGAGCAAGAGATTTACACCTTCATCCAGCAATGGATAAAAAACGGCTGATAATGGTATGGAATTGAAAATGTGTTAGTTCCGACGTGTTCTAGCTTATCAACACCATTTTGTTAGAACTTAACAATATGATAGAATTGGTTAGGGTGGGGATTTTAAATCAAATCTATATATAATACAAAGAATACCGATACAATTTATTATAAAGAATCTTTAAAGTTGTCAACGTTAAACATTTTTAATATTTCGCGTTACCTTATTTGTTATTAAACTGAATATTTTTTAAATATATCTCCACTATTTTGATGAATTACAGAGCTTAACGCGCTGTACTAAGTAAGTAATAAATAAATTTGAATCTTTGTATCGATCATTACCTCAATCAAGAGAAACGAATTACTAACTAATTATTTAAAAAACTTATATAAATACTGAAAATCCTATTTAATACATGCAACAATCTATTGTAAAATAAACGCTACGAAAGCTTTAAAAAAATTACAGAATATGTGTATTTGAATGATTTAAATATTAAAATATAATTCAACAAACTATTGTTTTAAAACTCGGACCTCAAAAGTAATTAACAAAGTTTGAATGTATCTCTTTTCCACTTGGGTGTTGGCTATTTTTAAAATTTAATTAGTTCTAAATACCCAAATCGGATAGATAACTACGAATCTAGTCAAAGTTTATATTGATCTAGGGGTTGGCCCATCAAAAACATTGCATCTATCTTTTAGAATATTCGTAAAACACATACTTTTCATGAAAATATAATATAATTCAACTTCATATTATTATATTATACATTCCGTACCTACTGAACTGAAGTTTCTTTTTTCTTTTTGTTTCTTTTCAAAAACATTTTTTTTCCCCGAGGCTTTTGTAAGAATTGATGTATCACATGCGTATTTGAGAATAGGGTGTATTATTAAATGGTAGACTGCAATTTTGATTTGGCGGAAAGAGGTTTCGATATTATGAGTTTTTTAAAAGAAAAATAACAAACATTTCATTTGATATATTATTCCCAGTTCTCAACGTGACTCCAAGATATTTAAAAGTCAAAATTGTAATTGCCAATTTGTAGTAAACCACGTATTTTTATAATATTTACTTATCGTATTATGTGTATTTAATATTGGATTAATTTATGTGCAGATTTATGTTATGCTCGCTCCGGTCTCCAACGAAAAAGTGGATTTAATTATTATTTATTTATCTAATACATACGTAGGAATACCTAAAATATTAACTCTGTATTTAGTATATTTACAGAGATATTCACATAATTAGAGGCAATGTCAACTCAGTTGACATCATCGGAGAGGAAAGGTTTAATTTTTCTCTTTATTGTGGCCTTTGCCAATTAAGCGTAACTAGCTATTACATACAAATTAAATTATATAATTTTTTTAAATATATAAACAATTAACATATTAATTGCTCGTTTCAGAGCTAAGTTAAAAAAAAACGGTTAAATTGGTACACGTCAGTTTTAAGTTCTAGTGAGCTGAAGAGATTACTCGACTGTTGGATATAATAATACTATGCACCAATACCAAGCAATAATTACATTAATAACCTTGGAATCAAACCCTGGAAATCATCCATCCACGTATTAGCTTTACGACATAATTTCTGAGTTCAACCAACATTCCTTCAGTAGATACTTTCCACACTTTGGCTTTTTACCACACCTTTCGTTTTGTATATGATATTACTTATTTATTTGACTTAGTCTGTAAACTGAATGTTTAAATAATAATAATCTACATATATATATATTTTTTTTTTTCACATTAATATTCTTACTATTTTCAAACTAAACTAAAAGCTTGTGCTATGAAAATAGGACTAACTTGCTGGTGTCCTGGAACGAGGCGCGAACCCCTGACCACTAGATCACTAGGCCAACGTCTTGACCACTACACCTACAAGCTACTCGCATAGCTACTATTATACGCAAGCAAGCCACTATATATATACACATATTGGTGAAAAACTAGAATTAGCTATGCTTCATTTAGCGAGCTTGTGAAATTCAGTTGTTTTCGTGTTAAACACTCGTCGTGTCGACGTTTATCGTTCTATTCCCCTTTACACATTTTACTAAAAGTGTGATGATAAAAGATTTATAACTAAAATTATTTTAACAATATTTAAGTATGCCATAGAATGCAGTTACAGGATTTTCCCTCCAAAGGCATAGTTATTAAAATAATTTATAGATATCTCAAAGATACGAAGCTGTAAATAGCTTATTGTACTATATGGGAAGTATGGATATTACAGAGCTTACGACCTGTCTTCGAGTGGCTTAAGTGATCACTTTACACAAAGTAACGTTCACCTATTCTACCCACAATCAACATCCACGTACATTAAATTTTTGGAAGTTATATATATGTTACCATGTAGAAACATTTCAAATATTACTACAACTTCGCTGTCGCCATCTATGGTTTGAAATCGTATATATGTTGAAGATAGGTCATAAGCTCTATAATACCCATACTTCACATATGTTAAATTCCCATATGTTAACATTATTTTCTTTGTGTATATATAAATAGTCGTGATATTGAAACCGATAGTTTATTTTTTCCGTTACGACCACGTACGTATCTGCAATTTAAGGTTTAATTTAATATTTTATTTAATAACGATGCTCGAGTCGAGCGAGCGCACGGTGACCATCCAGGGTCGGGAGTGATCTTCTCTGCGGTTGGATCCCCGGTTATGTCCGCGGTAAGTACAATGTACACCGTGCATCTGTGCTCTGTGGTAAATCTGTGTTACATTAATTAATTTATCAAATTATAACAATCTCTGGAATTGTATTGGATGTATCGTATATTTAAATGTAATATAGCGTATGTAGAAATGTTCAGCAAGGACAAAAACCGGTTTACAGGGCATAATATTTTCGTGATATTAAAAAGCCGATTGAAAAAAATCTATTTGTCCGTTCTAAAATTTGATTACACCAATCAGGGCGTCTTTTATAGTTGAATATAGTAACGTATTTTTCTTTGTTTTATTAACCACTTATTGAGTTTAAATACGTCTAGCGGTTTCGAAAAATACCATTTTCTTCTTCGGGATGTCAATATTAACTAAAAACATATATTATTGTTTCTTTACCATAATGTATTATTAAAAAAACAACAATTATTAAAAAAAAAATTTAGTACCTAACTCAAATTGTTCCATAATTTTACATATATGTTTAGGTATAACTTTATTTTTTAAATAATTTTGATATAAATATATATTTATAAACTCAATTCCATATACTTGTTAGTATTTTGTATAGTTTTGCTTTATTAGCCGTACTCGCTAGAATAATACTTTTGAAATTAGCAAAATATAGAATTGTGTCTTTAAATATATATTTTTATCAAAATTGCTTAAAAAATAAAGTTATACCTAAATATGTATGTGGAATTAAGTAACAATTTCAGTTAGGTACTAAATTTATTGTTATAGATTCTGGTAAAGAAACAATAATATATGTTTTTAGTTAGTATTGACATCCTGAAGAAAAAAATGGCATTTTTCGAAACCGGTAGATGTATTTATACTCAATAAGCGGTTAATAAAACAAAGTTAATAAATAAAAATATGAATTTTAACCACAAAGTTAATTTGGATAATTTCAAAAGGAATATAGTAACATTAACTTATTTTTTATTTATTATCTTAGTTTTATTAACCACAATTGAGTTTAAAAAACATCTACCGGTTTCGGAAAACACTTTTCCTTCTTCAGGATGTCATAACTAACTAAAAATATAGTATTGTTTCTTCACCAGAATCTATTTTTAACCACCAAGTTAATATTGCTAATTTTAAAAGTATTATCTTATTTATTTATTATTGTTATGTCGAAATTCTGAAATGTTTTTATAATTCTAGGACAAATCCAGCCACTCGCGAATATAAATCAATTTATTCAGAGAAAGGTATATATAACAAGGCATTAGATTATTTTTTATTGTTATTTACGAGACCCATAGACGACGCTCACTATGCAAATTCATTTTGTGAAACAGCATGGCGTTATTATTAATGATAATTTATCGCCCAGCTCAATTTAGCGGGACTAAGGGATAAGATGAAGATAATATGGTAAGTTGGATTGGAAATATTACAATTGAATAATAACGTAATGATAGAAAACTAAAAAAAGACGACTTGGCTGAAATTTACATAATGTAGAAAGAATTTTTGTAAGAATCACATAGGGCATGCAACTAGACTTTAATCATTTAAAAAATTATACAGCGATAATGTATCTAATGGATGTAAAACAACGCATTTTTACAAACACTTAGATACAATCTATATAGATTTAAAAACATTATAAACAACGATATTATTATTAGGATACAAAATATTTAAAGAATAAACTATTTAAACTTTGTGCTGTATGTACAGGTGTTTCTATAGTGACTACCTATTTTGCATGATGAAACAAATTATAAATTTACACATTTTAGATATGAAATCATTTGTATTATATTTGTACTTGAATCTGTGTTTGGCCTTATATTGATGATTACTTTTTACATGACCGGCATTAATATGATAATCTGTTTCGCGGACCAAGCATTTGCTGGTGATCATAACAGTGTTAACTACAGTTATTGGATATCAAAGGTCATCCTAACGTCTAGTTATTCTTCTATTTTAGCTGTGGATGTTCTTCAAAAATACTTCTCGAACAATTTCAATACTTTTGTCGGACTTTTATGAACGTTAATTTCTTTTTTATCAAATACAGGTCCAGTTCTCATAAATGTATGATGTATTTTACATATATTTTATGATAATTTCTATCATTTCTACATTTTCTGCATACTGTCAGTGAGACGTATGGTGACCGACGTTATATTTTTATATAGGATCGTCAATGATATGATAAACTGCCCCTAGATTATTAGTCTGCTTGACTTTCACGCACCGTTGAGGTCATCGAGACAATTCGTTGTTCTATTACAGAAGAAATATTAGAACAAATGCACTAGCTAACTCTGCAGTCCTCATATTGCAATCTTTGGGGAATGAATATGCGGAGGAAGTCGACATTTTTGCTGTTAGTTTAACTGTTTATAAGGCTAAATTGTTACAATTTTTTTGTGTCTCAACTCAATGGTGACGGATAAATTGCCTTACTGGTTGTCTAAGCTCAAGTGTGTCGGCAACTAATGTTTATTATGTTATACTTGTCGACTAGTTGTGTGTAGTTTGCAAACTATGACACTTCTTTCAACTCTCTATGATATTCCCTTGTATTTATATATAAGTTTTGTTTTGTTCTATTCATTTTCTCTAATTTCCAATTCGTTTTATATCACATTTAAAAAAAATATAATATTGATAATGTAAAATATGCAGATATAATAAATATTTTTTATTTATTATCTTAGTTTTATTAACCACAATTGAGTTTAAAAAACATCTACCGGTTTCGGAAAACACCTTTTCCGGAAAAGGTGTTTTCCGAAACCGGTAGATGTTTTTTAAACTCAATTGTGGTTAATAAAACTAAGATAATAAATAAAAAATATGAATTTTAACCACCAAGTTAATATTGCTAATTTTAAAAGTAGATATAATAAAGTTTTTATCTTTGAATTGCGCTTCTGATGTGATTCTTTAATATGTAAAAAAAAATTACGTTAATGCCTGTTGGTGTAGTGGCTAAGATGTTGACCTAGTGATCTAATGATCGGTGGTTCGCGCCTCGTTCCAGGACTCCAGCAAATTAGTCCTATTTTAATAGCACAAGCGTTTAGCTTAGTTTGAAAATAGTAAGAATATTGATGTGACATGTATTCAATGTACGCATCTCTATTTAAAAAAAATAAAAATAAAGCGTACAATAAATAAATATTCATCGTTACTTTAAGATTCGAAAGGGAATAAAAATAAATATATTTTTACAATCACGTGAATTCATGGTTATACAATTACGCGGATGTACATATTTATTGAAATACTTACCTCTAATATCAACATATTACACAGTATTTTTTAATATACAGATTATCAACACGGTTTAATGACCCTGAAAGACAGTCCTAGTATAACATTTGAGTTCAACGTATTTTTAAAAAGATAATTACTGGTATAACATATACACATATATATACTTTACAGAATATACTTTCACATGGATAAGAAATTAGAAATACTGAAACATAAAATTATTAGCTATGTCACAAATTGACAATTGTAAAGAAATAGTATGACATTCAAAACTATCGAGTACAGAAATGCGCGACTTACAAGGTCAACGAAGCCTAACCACGTGATAAACGACAGTCCTTGGCGTTCAACGACATGATTGTATTATCACACGTTTGAATAAATATTTACCATGCATAATAGCTACATTTTTTCTTTTGAATAGAGCCTGCGTTATGAAATATATTAAAAAAAAGAAGAAGATGACTTTCAAATAATGGAACGAAAGATGTATCAATTTGAAAAATGTAACGTATAGGTACGAAAATTTGTCGTCAATGCACAATGTTGGTATAGCATAATCATAATAATGCACGTTCCCTGGATTGGAAGAGATTTAGGTTCAAATCCCGGTAGAAGAACAATATTTTTCAATAAATTTGATTTTATATGTATATTTTTGAAATTAATTCATTTAATTTGTATTTAAAATATCACAGACCTATATTCTGAATAATTACAACTTCACAATAAGAATATGTAATCCTTAATAATATTAGGGGTACCCACATGTACTGACCCATTCTCGGAAAGCATGGTTTTAGGTTAGTTCCTTCTGAAGAACATTTGCGAAGCTGCATGCTCTTTCAGTTTTACGCAAAAAAACGTATCGGAGGCAACAAGAAATATTTTAGAGGTTTAGGAAGGCGCATTAACCACCCGGAAATGCCAAAGATGGTTTAATAAATTTAAATCTGGAAATTTTGATTTAAAAAATGAGCCGAACAGTGGACGACCCCGTGAAGTGGATGAAGCAGGCCTAAGAGAAGAAATCGATGAAAATCCGAGTCTCACCATCGAAGAATTTTCGAGTCAAGTCTGTACTTCATGGTCGACAACTCAAAGGTGCTTGAAAAAAATGGAAAAGGTTCGAAGACCAGCTTTAGCGAACAGAAACGAAAAACTAATCCTCCTGCATGACAACGCTCGCCCGCACGTAGCTAATTGGACCAAAAAAAAATGGACGAATTGAATTTGAAGACTTTATCGCATCTGGCCTATTCTCCAGATCTGGCTCTAACTGATAACTATCTTTTTCGCTCATTGGAACATTTCTTAAAAGAAAAAAAATTCAAAACACAAAACGAGATAAAATCGCCCTTTTCGTCCTTTTTCGACTCTAAACCTACCGAATTTTATAAAAAAGAAGATTTTGAGTGCAAAATCATCGAAAATCATGGTAATTATTTTGTATAAATAGATTAGATAAATAATTTAAAAAATAATTTAGAGTTTCATTAAAAAAATGCGTCAATACATATGGGTACCCCTAATATATAAGTTGTATCAATGTGTTCAAAATTTAATAAAAATGAATTGTTAATTCTGGTGTCTTTTATCAGATTACTCAAAGGTATTTGAGATTCCGTAAAAATAAAGAAGATGGCTTTCAAATAATGGAACGATAGATGTATTAATTTGAAAAGCGTAACATATACATAGGTTCGAAAATTTGTCATAAAAGCAGTACGTTGGTATAGTAAAATTGATTAATGCATGCTCCCCGGATCGAAAGAGATCCAGGTTTGAATCCCGGTAGCAACAACAATATTTTTCGATAAAATTGATTTTATATGTATATCATTCTAATTAATACATTTAATTAGTATTTAAAATATCAAAGACCTATGTTCTGAAAAATTACAACTTCACAATAAGAATGTGTTCTTAATAAAAAAAATTAATGTGGATACTCCCTACACTAATAATCTTTAGAAATTCTTTCCTCCGATGGCAAATCAATTATTGTAAATATTCAGACAGATCGTATATGATTATAGGTGCAACGCCATTCCAAGCACCAGCTAAGCCTTTGATGCGGCGCGTACGGCTGTGTTTTTGCGGCTTCCTTTTTGAATAATTATTAGAATTCCACGATCCGCCGATTCTTTTGAACTGAAATCCGATCTCCTGAAAGGAAATGCCTTCTCGAGTAAGGGAAGAGAGTATGATGGATGGGAAAACGAGGTATATTATATATTCACTTTTTCCTCTCGATGTTGTTTTTATCGCTATTTACGTTTGCCGGGATTAAGCCTTATCTCCGGAGGCAATATATTTCTCTTCCACGGATCTCACGGAATGGTTTAATGTACGAGAATTTTTATGGTCTTTGAAATCGACCATTTAATATTCTGAATTTCAAATGTGCAGTATTTGTGCGGTTTGCTTAGAGAACAGGAAAATTGTTAAAGATTTGCTTTATTTGAATGAAATAGAGGTTGAAAAAGATAAAGAGGAAATTTTAAATAATATCAACAAGGTCTTATAAATTTTCAAAAAATTACTGTACGTTCATAGCCGTGACTGTTAAATGATATGCGAGTATATAAAGCAATAATTAAATATAGTTTTGTATGAACTATTGTTTTTTTTATCTAGTAAAAAAAATATGAAGTATAATATTCTTGTTTTCGTTCACACATTTTTATTATAATAAAGTATAAGTTTATTTATAAAAAATAAAGCTTTATAAAAAATTGTACGTACATGCGTTTATCTTGTTTTGATAATGTATATCTTGTTTATAATATTTATCTTTTTTATTCAGATTAACATCGAAGCGTTGGTGGAAGATGGTTGGAAGGCATGGGGGGAGGGTTTTGATGAGTTGCGTAGGTCATGTAGAGCATCAATGTATGTAAATGTTGGTCCAGGCAGTGATAAGATAAGATGATGACGAGGTGGAAGTGACTATATTTTACGTAAGGTTCTAGAGTGCAAATGTGATAAATTTGAAACGTTAAATATTTAATTTAATGAATATTTGCATGAAAGGAGATGAAGTGACCATTATGTAGTATTGAGTTTAGATCTAAAGCTTAACTATAATATATAAAATTGTGTAAGATTCTCATGTGGTATGATATGGAATATGATAATTCCGGTTGTAAGTCAGAATTACTCCATAATGGGGAAGGAATATCGGCAGATGGATATATATGGTATCTCTGTTGTCGAAATGAATTTCCAAATTATCGATCTAGTAATACCTCAACAGCTCCACGCTCCAAATCAAACTGAGGCAAAGCATTAGGATATGGGTCGAGGACGGGAATTTGGACGCGGTCATTATTCGCGGCCGATGTACATACGAATACGGAACACAATTTAACACATATTTCAGATAAATTTGAACAAAGTATCATTAATGTTGCTATCAAAGTGTTTTGACATATCAAAATCAATGTTCAGTTTTTTTAGAAGATACAGTATGGTGTACCTAACTGTAATCAGACAAATACAAAGATTAATTATCGAAATAATTTTAAAGAAACATTTTTAACTGTCAGTAAGTTGTAAATGTTAATGTATTAAATATTATCTACAATATCGCTTGCTGCCAACACGTAAAGTATACTTTGACAATGTGCATCATAAACATAATAGAAATAGACAGAAGTCGGTCAGGAATACAATATCTAAGCTGAGTACAATGTATAGCACAATTTTTCCTTTCGGGAAGTATTTTTTTATCTTCTTTTTAACGATTTAAGGATGTTCTAATCTAGAATGAAAGTTTTATTAAGGAAATTAACATAACATTGAATTGACAATGTAAATTAATTTAATAAATACTAAATTAATATATTTAGTTAATTGTGTAAACTAAATCAAATATTATTTAAAACTTTATTTTTCCATTTCAAATATTTACTGTCTATTCTTAAAGGGCTTCAATGACGATTTCCCCTCTTTTTAACCACGAAAATTAAATTAATTCTTAAAAGAATGCGTGATAATGTGCCTATGTTTAATATGATTAATGTATTAAATTTAAGCATTTCTCTCTCGGAGGAGGATTCTGAAACCCTTGGAGAGCTCGACCCCGGATAGCGGATCGGAGAATGTTTGGTGACATGAAGGGATGGAGAGCAACAAAATTTCTCCCGTGGATCAACGGTTCAGAAAAAACTTGAGCTTCGGATGGTAGTCCGTCTAGGAGATGGTAACCCTAATTACAAATTCCAGGTAATGAGGAGCGGTACCTACCTATAATGACCTAAGGCTGAAGGTGAAAATTAGAAAGGCTTATAATCAGAATATCACAGTTGCCTATTGAACTGCATAACGGAGGCAAAGAAAAACTTAATAAAATATTTTTCAGTATCGTAGTATCATGGCTGGAAACAAAACAATTTCTGTTTTCGGTTTCCACAAGGCTTTAAATGATAATAGGTTGCTAAGAATCTTCGACTCGGTTGCTGCGACATACAGGGTGAGTGTTATATACCAGGTCGATGTTGTTTTTGAATAACTAGAAAATAAAACAAAGTTTTTTAATATAATTTTTATTATTTATCAATTAACTGGTTTATTATAATTATGTATATAGTATGATAGTGGCCACCTCTGGCAGCGATACAAATGTGTGTTCTTTTAAAAATATTTTTCAAAATATTCTCGAATACTTGACGTGTTATTTCAACAATTTCATTTCAAATATTGTCCAGTAGCATCGAAATTGTTGTTGGCTTATTGACGTAGAGCTTTCCTTTTAAGAACCCTCATAGAAAATAGTCGGGAGGCGTCAATCAGGTGATCGAGGAAGCCAATCGAAATCGCTACTTTTTGACATTATGCGGCTGGGAAAAATTTCTCGAAAAGTTTCAAGCGTAGATCGGCTGTGTATGAGGTGCCAGGTTACGGTAGCGATCATTATTAATGGTTACAGCATTGCCATAATTATTTAAATAAAATGTTTTAATGACTTCAACACATTGTTGAGGCGTAAGATGTCCATAATAAAGTGTAATTTGCACATATTAACTATCCCTCTTTAATATCTCTCCATATACTATCTACATAGATCGACCCGGCAGTCCGCACTCTTCCACATTCCTAGAAGTAAAACATCTTATTTACGAAATTCATTCATTCACCGGTCATCCAAATACAATAATGATAAATTTACAGAAATTGACTTTTAGTTCTTTTTATGAACCACCACAATATCAGTTTTGGCCAATAATTCTATCTATAAACACATCTTGCTCTTCCTTTACCTCAACAATAGTTGCAACCTCCCTACCCTTTCTCCTACCTTTTTTCTTTTTATTTATGTCCCTAAACATTTCTGTGTATTTTCATAAATAGTATCACAAGTTAAATATTTAGTTATGTTAGTTATATTAAGTTTACACTGTCAAGATCCCTCAATAAATAAAATTAAATAATCAATAAAATGGCGGCCAAAAAAAATCAGCCAGGAACATAATATTCACCCTGTATTTGAATAAGATACGCGTCCATAGTTCACATTCGCCACTAGATTTACAGTTTAGAATCCTCATGTTTTGACGGGAGAACACCATGACTAATTTGGTGGTCCAAGGGAGAGGTAGAAAAAATTTTGAAAGGTCGCAGACACGATGGGCTTCCCTCGACGTGGTTCACCACAACGAGCTTCTTCCAACTGTTTTCTCTTCTCGTAAGATGCTCAAAAAATGGAAGAATTTTTCGTAGGCCAATGGTTGAGAGTCTATCCTTGATGTTGAATTCCATGCGCATACATCCAACACTATACTTCAAAGGCAGTCTTCTCCCCCTTGCCTTTGGAGTCCATGATTCCACACTACACGGAAATATTAAGTACATCAGAACTGCTTCAGTCAGACCTGATTAGTAATACTGTTTACACTGATAAAAATATTTAATCTTTTAAATGCCATGAGCGCGTTACAATGCCAAAATTATACGTCACGCTAAGCTATAAGCGTGTTAACACGTACTTTTGGACCTTGCAAACTTACAGGAATTAAAGTCATATTCTTAAATCATTTTGCCATCTATGAACGACAGGTCCCAGCTTTTGATAGATATGTCAAAACCCTCAAAGCCTAGTCCTTATCTTATGTGATGTCTTCCATTTCAAATAGAGTTGGCAGTTAAAAGATTAATAAAAATTTACCACAATTATAATTATTAGTGTAAAAACATTTTTTTAAAATTAAACACATTTAATTTGAATTCAGAATGTTTTTTAAAATTTCCTTGTGCGGTTGTAACGCAAGTGGGAACCGTGTTGAGCGGACCGCAGACCTCGGTCCGACCTTCATAAATATTTCCCGAGCGACACTAACGCGGGTCCGTGATATGTTGCGCCCGTTATTGCGCACGATGGATGCCCTCTTAGCGGGAAAAAATATGCGGAATGTAAATATAATTACGCATTCAGGAAAATTTCTTCAACAATTACAACATTGCCGTAATTCTGGCCGCCGCCTTGCGGTCGGTTTATGGGCCCGACAAAACATTGTGCAGAATTACTGCCGTTGTGCCACTTAAAATATTAACATGTCTTGTCGTGAGTTATGCGATGGTTTGATTGGGTGAATTACCGGGACATTTTATAATGGATGTTTACGTAATTAGTCCGACATTAATGAATGTGAATTAATAAGAAATAGGGTTGCTACTGATGATGGTAAGGTAAACTGTTGTGTGAATTGTGAGAATGATTGGTAACTATTTTATTGTTGGAGGTTTTCTTTCTAGTGTATTTGTCATCACTCGAAGAATTCACCAGTCATTGTCATAATAATGTTTTAAATAAATATTTAACTATCACTAGTTGCTACCATTGAAATTTTGTTTTGATGCGAATCGTTTCATTATTAAATTATTTTTGAGTATTATTTAATTCTATAACGCAATGACGTTAGCAACCAATTACAATCCAGAACCTTTCTTTCTTAAAATCTTTTGCGACAATCTATTAAATAATATTCTAGATTTTATGATGTTCATTTATATCTATCTATGTATATGTATAAAATTGAATTTATGTTTGTATATGGTGGGCGGAACATATAGCAGGAGTAGATGAGTTTTGTAATACACACAAAGCCCTTATGTACAACTCAATACGATCGAGACTGAGGGAAGATCAAGACGTAGATGGGCAGATAATTTAGAGACAGTTCTGCAAGATGTTGGAAAGTACCCAGCATAATGGACTATATAAAGGCAACCTAAAGTCCTTCGAGAAGTATAACAGCCGGGGCGTGCACTGCGTACAAGAAAAAAGCTGTGCATTACTAAAATTTTTGGTTTCAAATATAAATGAAATAATCCATAATATGTTATAATTACGCTAGCCTTCACCGTGTATCAGTAGAATCATTTGTTGCATAGTTCTGGAGCGCTATAGTCCTCTACTGGGTTATTCATCATTTACAGCTACTACAATTACTAGCCCCTATTTTAATCTATCGTTCTATTCAAGCCATACAATTACTACCTAATGAATTGAAAATTCCATTCGGCAGTCAGAAATGGATCAGCTGATCCGTGTTGTATGGAGTTTTTACTTATGCTGTTTTCTAACAGAATGACATTTGAAAGGTTTTGAACTTGGTTTAGAGCTGATTGAAGTATTTACTAATTCGAATTTTTTTTTACTACCTTACTAAATGTATTGTTTTCGTGAATATTTTTGCGTTTGAGGATAATACATTATGATGGATATATTTTGCTTAAAGACTTCGGTTAAATGAAAGTTCATAAACCTATGTAGAATACAGTATATTATATAATATCATGGTAACAGCATAACCAAAGTCTATAACTACTGCACGCCACTGCATAATAGAGGCTTGAGGAAGATCTTAAGTATAAAATAAGAAGAGTGCAAAATCCTGGAAGAGGCTAACATTCTTAGTATCAAAATTACGATCCTGAAGCACCAACTACGATGGTCATGTCACTGTGTGCGTATGGATGATATACAGATCCTCAAATAAGTTATGTTTGGGCAACTACCTCACGGCAAAAGAGGACAGGGTGGACCGTGGAAAAAACTTACGAACAGAAAAGAGCTGATGCCATTAGGGAAAAAATGAGAAAGAGGAAAGAAAAGGAGGAAAATCTATCCTTCAGAACCCCCTGGCTCAGCGATGTACGTGCACAACGTGCGAAAGGGTGTGTGGTTCCAGAATAGGACCACTCAGCTACACTCGGACTCACAATCGTTAACCATGACAAACGTCATCCTTATAACGAAAGATCGCCGAAGAAGATATAAAGGCGATATTAAGGGATAGTTGATTATCTATTGTGACTACAGTCATGGAATTTCGAGTCTCACGAGGCTGCTAAAACGAGAAGAATTAGTATATTTAGTATATTAGTATATTTAGTAGTGCGTTATCTAAACAATCTAATCCAAATTTTTCGCAGTTAGTCTTTGGGAGCCTGCGCAAAACACAGACATAATCCTGCTTTCTGTGCTAACTGTACGACCTCTTCACTATATAAAAATGAATTATATTGAATGTTGTCTTTACAAATTTTACTAAGTTTCTCTCAAGCATCTTGAGGAAATTAGTTACCCCACCCCAGAGATCTCAACGTCTCATTGTCTGGACTAAATTCTACTTCGTTATTCTTTAGGGCGGGTGCAAAATAAAGGAATTCACCCCCTGAAGCCCGGGTATATCCCGGGCGAGAAATGCTCGCGAGTATATAATATTATACATGCCTATTCTTGAAAACCGCCAATGGTTTGTATTATTTTAAAAATCATACTTTTACTATTCATATAACATTGAATACTCTCGAAAATTTGAAGAAAAAGGTTGGTATGCATCTGTTAGTCATTGCGTTCTAAGCACAACACACAAGAGGCAATGAATGACAGGTCGCTCTGCGTCAACCCTGGTCTGTTTTATCCGAGTTATAAATATTGACATTTGATGAACGTGAAGCAGTCTATTTTTGAATATTTGGACAAAAATCACAAGTTTAATGAGAAAATAACACATTATACCACATTAACCTGTTATTATATTTGATAAGTTATTTCGCAATCAATTATTTATTTATTTATTTAATTCTTAACATAGTGCGTACATAGGCACTCCTTATATATGCTATAATATAAACAAGATTTAAGTATTTTCTTTTACTAAAACTTATCTTTTATATATTTAGTCAGTTTCATTTTAAATCTATTTAATTTCTCTTTCTTTCTTATGTTTTCTGGCATTTCATTAAAAAATTTCATCGTACTATACATCATCGATTTCTGAGATTTGGCCTTATTCCTGAATGGCATTCTCAGTCTATCCCTTCCCCTTGTACGATGCTCGTGTTCATCTTGATTTGCATTAATTTTTCGTGTGAATTCCGCTGATATTGAATTGGCAGATAAGGAGGATAGCATTATACGTACTGAATAGGAAAAACAATATAAAATTATATGTAAAATAAAATTATATATTTAAAAAATTACCTATGTCAAAGATCATAAAAAGATCATCAGTAAAATCTCTTTATTTTTATGGCATAAGGAATATAAGACATCCGCAGAAAATCGGGTAAAACAGATACAGGAAGATAGTCCTATTAGAAGTCTTAATAATCGAGCTTGTATGAAAAGATGTATGAATGTGAATGAGGCGAGAATTGCGTGTTAGGACAGAAGAGTGTGGCACTTTATCCTCTCTACCTACTCCCGCGGGAAAACAGCGTGATGGCGATTTACTTAGTATTATCAAATAATATTTTTGTTACTCATTTCATTTCATGAGTAATAAATTAATTTACAAATTTCCAAGTTTTATTTGAAATCAGAAATAAAAATTATTTCCTACGAAACAAAATAGGTTCTATTAAGAATATAATCTCAGATTTCATCTTTTTCGCAATTTTTTTTTGTGAATAAATTAATCACATTAAAATAATCGAATTAGATGAATCAATTATGACAAATCTGTCTATTGATAAAATATTCGGTTATCACCGGGATACGAATCGGAAAATTTCTCTTGTCGAGAGAATGTTACAATTATGCCACGTTCATCATTAAAATTTTCGGCTGTTTTATAATGAGATATCAATTATTTATATTTATAAGCTACGCATGCTATATTTTTATAAAGTATGGAATCTCGAACCCAGAAAGCAAGGGAGAAAAAACGGATTGATGCCTTTGAGACGTAGTGCCGGAGATACATATTGCGCATACCATGGACGGCAAGACGCACAAACGTCTCCGTTCTGCAGGAACTGAAGATCAAGGACAGACTCTCAACCTGCAGCCTGAGACGAATCGAGAAGGGAAGATAGCTTGGAGAAGCTTGTTGTAGTGAGCGAAGAACGAAGAGGAAGAGGAAGATCTCCTACCCGAGATCCCCCGACCGAGCGGAAAAGGCAACAGGCGCATTTTTGGTGACAATCTTAAGGTCTGCAGGATGCCGAGAAAAGTGGAGGAGCATAGTTAAGAGGGCGAGAGTTCATGGAGATCGCGATCCTCAGTCATGAGTGATTGACGTGGATGAAAAGCTGTAAACTTAATGCATGTATATCTGTCTAATTCTTTACTGTAGTTTGTTGTGAATACCATGAAACTATAGTGGAACCTTTATATCCATCAGCCCCTATATTCGTCTGGATCGATATTCGTCACATTTTAATAACAAACAAATGCTTCCATATTCGTTAATATTTTCTAGATTTGTCACTTCCGTCGCCCGGCAATGCTGTCTAACTGGGCCAAAACACAGAATATGGTCGAAAAGTGGCACCCGAAGGTTGCCATGGTCAACCAAAACATAAATGGATTTAATAGTAATGTGATTGACTGATTCGTTAAGGTTATAAAAACAGGCAACATTAGGCAAGTACTTTGTTAAATCGAGTGCTGTGAATCATCGCCAAACAAAAACCATGATGTTTAAATTGCCTCCTAAATATTAGTAACTTTCTTCTTCTTCCGCTTCTACCATCATGTCTCCTCAGTACAATAAAGGTAAAGTTTTTTTGACATAGAATTTATTCATTTGTGTACTATTTTTGGGGGTTATATGTTGTGGAAAAACTGTTTCTATATTCGTCAGGCCCTCAGGAATGGATTAATGACGAATATAGAGGTTCTACTGTATATTTAAAAAATTGTAATTTTAAAAACTTAAAAAATGAATAATAATATACTTACTTACATGCAAAATTAAAAAAAAAATTGAAGTCTCACCAAAAGCCTTTTACTAACCCTTTTGGTGTCGCGGAGAGCAATCCAGGCGAGGACGTGTGGAGTGTGGACGCGTCACATAAAAGTTAGTAGGCTCGAGTCTCATCATATAACGCAGGCGAGCCACAGCCTTCCGAAGCTGAATAATTCACTGCACATTCGAAGCCGCGACTCGGTGTACTCACCGTAAGGACAGACGCAAATATTTGCCTGTAATTTACATTTCCTGCACCGGGTGGAGATTCCAGTTTTAGTCTTACTCCCGCGCTCATAGCTGGTGATGTTTATTTGGTAAGCATTGTTAATGCATACAGTCTTCCATCTGTAGGTAAGCCCGAAACTATCGGTTGTTCTCTTTTATATATTCAATAACAGTGCGTAAATATATATTGAATTTTAAATGAAGTGTACATTATCTTTATTACGAGTTAGAATAAACATACATTAGCGAAATCGTACGAATTTTTACGATTAGCAATTATATTTGCTATCTGTTAATTCGCGTGTGCGTCGCACTTTTTTTCATACCGATGGTAGCACTGTCAAAATCGACGCGATGTCACCATATAATAAAGATGACATATGGTAATGTTTACGTTTGTTCAATAATCATTTGTGTAATCATAATCTCAGTTTTTTCTAGAATGTCTAAGTGGAATGGTGTATATATATATCCACCATCGAGACAACGTGATAGCCAATGTCCATTGAACGGATAGGACACGATAATGAGAAAAATAATTCATTGTGTGTTATTCCGTGGATACGCAATATAATAGTGGCAATGAAGGTATCATATATATATATATATATATAATATAATATAATATAATTTATTATAGAATGTGAATTGTGACCTTTTGAGCTACTCTCGAAGTAAAATTGTCTGTGTTAAGTGACTTTTTAAGTATAATCATCTAAGTTAAAAGTTAATACGTAAGAACACCGTTTGTATAAGTCCGGGGATGGAAATATAGAATGCACTAGCAGAAAAGCAATCGGCAGTAACCGGTTGTTTGCTGCTCCTTTAAGATGATGATTATTATTAAAAATTATTATTAAAAAGTCACAACACAGACATCTTAAAGGAGCAGCAAATAACCGGTTACTGCCGATTGCTTTTCTGCTAGTGCATTCTGTATTGCCATCCCCGGACTTGTACAAACGGTGTTCTTACGTATTAACTTTTAACTTAGATGATTATACTTAAAAAGTCACTTAACACAGACAATTTTACTTCGAGAGTAGCTCGAAAGGTCACAATTCATATTCTATAATAAATTATATTATATATATATATATATGATACCTTTATTGCCACTATTATGATGCGTATCCACGGAATAACACACAATTAATTATTCTTCTCATTATCGTATCCTATCCATTTAACGGACATTGGCTATCACGTTGTCTATCATTACTTTGTTTACAGCGGCTGGGAAAAGCTCTAGACTGGCCAAACCATTGCCTTAGCCATAATATTCTCCTGCATTACGTGGTGTATAATATAGTATTCTTTGGATGTCTCATCACAAGTCAGAGATTTCGTTTTTGGATTTTTATTGTTTTAAATACATAAATTTCTTTATTCATCCAAACCACAACATCTTCATTCGTAACTCTATCCGTCCAGCTTATATTAAGTATTCTTCTGTAGATCCACATCTCAAATATCATGCTTCAATTCTTTAAAATAATATCGAGAAGGTAAATAATAGTTTGAAATCATGACAGGAGAACATCTTTTCATGCGGATAAAGTTACAAGAGCTTTCATTTATAATGCAACTCAGGTTTACAATACTTTGTACCTTCTGTAATATAATATAATATAAATATTTTCATTGTCAGCTGCGTTCTGTTTGCTAATGAGCATATATTTTGTTTTAATTGTAGTCTCAATCAAAAGTCTCGCATGTCTTCGCTACTCGGTTCAGCAAAAGTTGTAAATTCTTAATGTTACTCGTTAGAAGTACCGTATTATCTACATAACACAATGGGATAAATGTCAGAAATTTAGTTAAGATAAATCGTGTACGTGTATCTACACGTGTTGATATTTTGATTCAGAGATATCGTTTATTAATAGATCAGCTTGATTTTGGTTGAAAGAGATAAACAATTAAAGCAACGTAGGGAACATTCAACGTTCAACATTCAAACGTCACATAAAACCGTAGTCACCTACAATTATTTATTCTGCAAGGTTAGACATAGAAAAGATATTAAATTACAAACATTTATTTTATTTTAACTGCTGCTGGGGAAATTCAAATTCACCTAACTGACGAACGGAACGTCAATGGTCAATAGGTTGATATTTGCTTTGGTGGTGTGAGTCAACTGGAGGTGAAAACGACGTCTAACCCAAGACTTTAGAGCAAAGGAGGCCAGATCCATCTGCCATTATTTTCCTTCCTGAATCCAATTCAGGTTGCGTCAACTAATCATTATTGTAATCGATACAGTCCACGGGATCTTATGCCACCGCTGAGAGTTGTCTCCAAATAATTTCATAAGAACACAATCCCTGTCTCAGAGTTAGTCGAAAATCTCATGCGTGAACACACGCCATTAAAATAAAACAGCCATTGTAATCACGCATCTGTAAATTGCTAATTCTCCATCTCCATCCGAGTGGGGTGGGAGTGAGAGTTAATTTTCTTCTCTCTAGACGTCAGAGAAGATATTATTGATTATAAAATTATGTAGGTAGGAACATTATTAGATACGCTACTCTATAACAAACAAAGGTTTACTTGTATTTATGTAATGGTAAGATAAAAATATCTATAATCAGTTCTGAGGGAGTGCGAACACTGGAAACAAGATTAAATCATTACATGTGGTTAATATACCATCTGTATATTTGTCGTAATTTTGGTCTGGATATAATTAAGATATTCCTGCTTGACGCTTGGTAGAGTGAAGGAAAGTTTACACAGTTTTCAAGCGAAATCTCAAACCATTACAGCTTAGTTAACGGTATTGGCGGCATCGCGGCGCTGCGATTACGTTTGACAGATAAAATAGAATTGTTTATTTTTTATACATTTTTAAATACATAAGACTAATTATTATTATTATTATAAATTATTTAAGTATACATACATCATCGTATATTTCTTAGTCATTATCAATCCATTGTAAATATCTGGATAAAGTTCTATCCATGATTTTGTTACTCTTGCCAGTTCTCCGTTGATTTTTGCCGCTTCACTTATTTTCAATAGCGTAAATAGAAGTCTGATAAGCAAGTAAATTTCAAACGTCTCCCTGAAGTACTCTCTCTAGAACGATGTGACGTTACAAGTCACGACCCTGTAGACGCCTAATAAGAAGTAGCCATGTGGTTGTAGCATTGTAAAATCTCTTAAAATCTAAAAATCTTTGTTCCATGTCACCTGTGGCATTATTGTTGCGGACGGAAATATCACAGGGGCACGGTATGCACCGTATAGGTTTGCTAAGGTACAATGGCCAACACATGTTTCGGAATTGATTACTTCTGTATGGCGCCGGAGTTGGGATGGCGCGCGTCAGAAGATAGTGTTGGAATCACGCACAGGTAGGATTTTTGAATTATTGATTTTTTGTAGCGAGTGAGTCGAGATCACTATTTTGGAGGATGCTGTCTCTGAGACGAATAATGAACCAGGGTAATTATCAACCCCTCTCAATAATTGTGCTTAGGAAGGTGACTTACGCACGAATTCACAGATATCATGTTTGTTGGTCCAAGTTAACAACAGATGATGAAGGAAGAATTGTTGATAGCGCTATGTGAATATTGTTAGTTATCTTCTTAAACTTGTGAATCATCACCGTTACGAACGTGTAATCCATCTATCTAAAAACAACATAAGGCTCCATATACGACATTTATTATGTGAACACCTGCTACCCGACCATCTAACCAGTTTGCAGTTGGGCAGATAACACCTGCCCTTATATATGTTCACTCTGTATATAGCACGTAGGCAGGAATAATAATCTGCCAATATAAGACGACTGTAAATATTTTCTAACCGGCTCTATTGATAAGTTTGCGGTGCAAATACAACTCAAGTTTTTATTTTATTGTTTATTTTTATTACTGAAAAAGCAAGACCTGAGAAAGAATAAAAATAAATAGAAATGCAATATTTATTCTGTACGCAATAATTGTCAGTCCGTGTAGTATAAATTTCACAATGCAGATATTCTTGTAGGTATTATACAATCATGATTGCATCGTAAATTAAGCATATTCTCTTAGGTTAAGTAACAGTTACAGTTCAAAGGTGAACAAGTTGTATTTGTAAAAATAATAATGAGCACATTTATTCTAGGTGTTATAACTAATAGTAAAATAATTGAATTAAAAATTAACAACCGCTGCTCTTGAGATAGCGAAGGGCAGTGCAGTGTGTTAATAATTACAAGGTATAAACACAATCTGTTGTTTCAGTCTAGCCACACATACACTCCAGTCGTCTTATAAGGTGCAGCATGGTGGTTCAGATGTAATCACAACCTAGGATAAATTTTAATAGATTTTTATGGTATGTTTCTCTTCGCTTTACGGTGGATGAATGCCGCACTCCCATTACAAGGAGAGCAAACCTTTCTTTCGAAATATATATGTCTGGGTAAACACGTACATACTCATTTAAAAATGGCTGCGAAGGAGACATTCTAAAAATAATCACACTGAATTTGTCCAAAACTAGAACTGTAAAAACAGAACCTTCCATATTGACGGGGAGGAGGAAGAGGTGGGGAAGTGCTGCCAAGAGTGTACTTGGCTGGTAACATTTCGGTCCTCTCGGCTTACTCCGAGTAGTTGGGACTGTTGATAGGACAATAAGAGTGTTATGAGAACTTGAATAAATGATACTTGATACAACTTTCCTCGCGAACTTTTAAATATTTCTTAAGCGCACATAAAAACATAGAGAATTTTTCCATCCGAATATCTGTCTTTCATATTAATTTGTAATTATTTTGCGTGACCATCTCCTTTCATGTATTATTATATAATTAATAATATTATATTATATTTATAAAAACCTTTTTCTTTGTGAGAAATTCCTTAAATACAGGATATCCGTAACCTGCGTTGATTGAGTTTCGTATTAATTTATAAGAAAAAAATAGACGGATAGAATGTATTACAACAAAAATATTTACGATGCAAATTTTGGTCCAGATAAAGGAAGGTGAGATGGAGTGACTGTATTTTCATCAGGGTCCTAAAGTACAACAGCAAAACATGGAATGGATGGATTTCGATGTAATACAGATTTATATCAGGCATTGTATTGTATGTAAACTGACAGATATATAATTATATGTAAATCTGTAGGAAGAACGAATTACAAAAATGTTTTCATTTAATGAAAGTTTGTGTTTAATGAGTCAAAATTTTCAGTGCTATTAACATTTAAGTTGTATTATTCCGATTCATTTAGGTTCTCGTCATTAAGAGTATTTCAGTAGATGTAGATGGATGACGAAGGCTGAAGACAGAGAGAATTGACGTTTAATTATTAATTGAGTAGCTTGTTGGTGTAGTGGTCAAGATGTTGGCCTAATTATCTAGTGGTCGGGGGCTCGCGCCTCGTTCCAGAACACCAGCAAGTTAGTCCTATTTTCATAGCACAAGCGTTTAGCTTAGTTTGAAAATAGTAAGAATATTGATGTGACACGTATTCCGTGTACGCATCTTTTTTTTTTTAAACAAAAGAAAAAAAAAGATTAATTTTTCTTTATAATAAAGAGATGATGCTTTTAGCTTTGATGGTGCTAAAAGTACACTTCCATAGCAAATTATTTTTCATTCCTTTATCATACTTATTCTACTCTCCCTAGATATATTTGGTATGTTTATTATAAACCTCATCCATTGGCCAATACTATTTGTTCAAGACCATTGTCTTGCAAAAATTTCAATAATTTTCCTGTATTTTTCAGGTAAAAAAACAGCTGTTAGCCTTACCTATAATCACCTTTAATTCTGCTAAGATAGCATTAAAGCATTGCAAAACCACAACTCATTAAATTTAATAACTTATTTAAACATCCATAAGAATAACGATATACGGATAATCACATATGAATAATTATTTTATTAACTTCCCAATATTGCAGATGAATTGGCTTGGTAACAAGTTGTATTTCGACATTTTTCGTTACGGGAGCATACCTGAACTGAAGAAATATTTGTAAAATTGAAAAAAATATTATATTTAAATTGTTATATTGAAATGTTCTATCATATATTTTATTTTATTTTTTACGTAAAACCCCACAAGAACGTTGGTGGAAATAAAATAAAATTCTGTCATGATAAACTCCAAAAAAAATTGTGGACTTGTTTTGTAGTTGTATTTTCAACAATGACAATTTAGAAGTTTTTTTTTACACTTGATGGGTTTCTGTGATCGGTTTATTAGGTACTTAAAAACTTTGCATTGTGTAAAATTGTATACTTGACAAAACTGCACACAAATATTAATTTTTATGAAAAATGAACTTAAATGGTGTTACAAATAAGCAGATATAATATTAATATACATGTTTAATTTAGTTATTATTATTTATGTATTTAGAAATATTATTATTATTATTATTATATACTGTTATATTATACATAATAATATTGATACAATGCAAGAAATTAACATAAGAAGCATAAAAAAATGTAAAAACAAAGTGTAGATAGAGTATGGCCACTGTAAGAATGCGATTGGAATTTCTACCATACTCATCCGGCTGATTAAGTTGATCGTATATTTTAAAAAACGATCTGTTACAATAAAATAGTCAGACACACTTGGAAGTCAAGCGGTGAATAATTTAAATGAATGCTGATTTACGTTATATTGGACTAGGCGATACTCTTTCTTTAAATGCATTTCTACGGAGATAATTTTGGCCGCGTACTTATATTACATTAAAAGTAACAAAATTTAGGAAAATATGTGTAAACAAGAATATAAGAAATTATTCAATACAACAAAGATAACTTTAATTGCCCATAAAAAAATATTTTAATATTAGTTTTTGAATATCACATAATTCACTTCATTCCCTGTGAAGTTCATTGAAATATTTAGCACCCATAGTTGAGGTGTGTGTTGAAATTATTCAAATATATATTTGACTCGAGATTGCGTCAGAAGGTTAAGATGCTGTGAGACAGAAGTTCTTAACTTCTTCTTGTCTCACGCGTGTTGTTTGTAGGGTATCTATTGTAACTAGGGCAGGATATATAAATGAAAGAACACTTATAAGGTTTCGTTTATTGAAGAGATGAATTGATACAATTTAAATACGCGGTTTGAACTCTGATGTGGCTCGCTGGAGATGCTGTCGAGTAGCGATGCTGGTGTGAAATATTAACAAAATAAGTTATGTGGAAAAAAAAAATTATGGTGTCAATAGAACACAATATATTATAAGGCGGGCTCGTTTGGTTTTTTTGCTCGAGTTCGAACATTGTCCTAGATTAGAATTACGTACTGCAATTTTAGTATTACTTTTTATAGCACAAACGCTAAATCATTGTTTAATTGTTGTGTCGAGTATGCATATTTATTTAATATTATGAAAAAAGAACCAGAAAATATTAACAATTAAATTTATAGAAAATATTTTAAATAAAAAAGAAGATTCGTAAGAATAAATATATTTTTTAATAATCAAATTTTTATAACGAGTTTAATGTAATTCGGAGAAAAGAACAAAGTTTTTAATTCTTACTTATTATTACAAGCTCTAACGTAGGCGTAATGGCGCCCAGCTTTGTAATCCAGTTTGCAAGCGCAATAATACGTCCACAGATGTCTGGGAACCTTTTTAAACAAACCAGTTCCATTTTTTCCACAACATTTAAAATACAACAAACAATCTTATTTAATAGCGCCATTTCTGAAAACGACTCGGAGTTTTATATGAAAATTAATGTTCAGGTTTCATTAAATACAAACATCCAGGACATCTTCTGAATCAAATAACATACCAGAAAATTTAATTATTACAACAAAGGATTTTTATAATTTTATAATTCTTTATAGGATAATCAAAATAACTTAATAATCTCAACCGTTTCTACGTGTTTTTAGCTCCGAAATTGTACAGCACGCTAAATACTGACCAGAAGTCGTTCACTTACAAAAAAAAACCGTATACATGGACTCAATATATGATACAATTAGGTAGAGATCAGTCAAATGCATCGCTGTCCAACATTCAAGCATAATCACAATACAATATACTAATAATTCACTTTAGATTTGCAACACATTCACGGCATATCTGTTATTTTGCTTTTTATTAAATAACACGACAGCACAAAAAAAACTCGCTACTTTAACAGACAGTATTGGGTACAGTCAGATGCACCGCTGTCCAACAATCCAACTTAATCACAATACAATACACTAATAATTCACTTTAGATTCGAAACACATTCACGGCATATCTGTTATTTTACTTTTTATTAAATAACACAACAGCACAAAAAAACTCGCTACTTTCACATAGATAAGTTTAACAGTCTAGCAAAGTAGCCAGGACAATGCTATATATATGCGATGTAAAATCCTACTGCCACACAATAAACTTCGAGTATTATACTTAATAAAAATATAATTGTATAAGTTTATCTTAAGTCTATCATGTTATATTTTAATATATTGACCTCTGTTACAACAAAAACATGTATGTCAATAGAGTCTAAAAATAAATAAATAAAATAAATTTCCTATTACACATGAACAGATTATTTCAGTCACGGGTGGTATGTATCAGTTGGTTATTGTTCGCTGCGCACTAAATACAGAGAACAACGAATCACAGCTCGATTCGCGCTCGAATCTATACTTTAGTTCGTATGTTAGATAACACCATAAGAGTGTGTACGAAATACTAAGAGCGGTAAAAGCATATATAGTAATAGCTGCTATAATCTATACCTACAGAAGACGTCAAATTTCATCTACACACGCTTGTCATCACATAAGTGAGACATCTATTATATGTATCCCCATTAATTGCTCAACCAGTTAACACTCGCCACCGACAATAGAATGTTCCGGGTTCGAATCGTTATGATAATTACATTTTTTGTATCTTCCCAAGTTTTGTTTTTATTATCAAGGAACTATCATGTTTAAAAAATTCGTAACTTGACAAATAATGTGATTTTATTAAAAATTATTATAAGTATGTATAATTGTAGTTTTATATTTTATAATATAACAATGTGTGATGTTTGAATTTGCGCGTCGAGGTCTGGGTAGCCTATTTTGCCGACTTATGATGATTGGCCGCCTAAATGGACGAATCGGGGACGAGAATCCGATTCTGGCAGGCAGCCGTGTAAAACATCATTTTTGGTGGGAACGCTCGAAAATAGGCACGTCGGTAGAGCCGCGCTCCGGACGAATATGGGGTTGGGAGGTGGTGGAGATTAAGAGTAATATCACCACGGTGGACCCAGAATGGATGGCTCTGGCCCACCCGCGGGTTGAGGAGAGACCTAGCTGGAACGAGCAAGGAGGCGGCATGCGAACGATGGCCGTTGGATGGGCGTTATGGACAAGGCTGAGATGAGATGGTGTCCGGTCTATCTCCTGGAGCAAGATGTTAATCCTGGCGCGGGCGTGTGGAGATCCAGGCTCAGCTGCATAGGCACCCTATGCAGCTGAGCCTGGATAAGAAGAAATAAGTGAAGTAAAGAAGTGATCTCCCTCAGAGGAAAGTTGACCCGAAGAAGGAAGATCTAATGAACTTTTTTCGTGCATCCAATGTTGGAATTAATTGTATTTTATGAATAAATGTGTAAAGTGAAAATCAGTGTGCCTTTGAATCAATTATCACCCCATTCAAGGTAATAGACCGACCCAGACTGAGCTAGATCGGTGGCGGCCCCTATGGCTCCCTATCATCTAGGGTCCAAAGGCACCGTAACAACTGGTTTAAATGTACTATAATAATGATGTATGTAGTCTTCTATATTTTATGGGCTATTATGAGCTGTAAGTTTCTGACCTCTCTGACTCGTATTTCGGATTCCATTGCATGGATTCATCATCAGGACTAATGTCGCTAATGTGACGTGTGAGTTTTGGTGTTTTGTTAAGTATTGGCTTGCAATACTGTATCAAAAGAAGGGTGTATCTGTATATATGTGTATGTTCCATCTATACACGGATCATTATGTATCGACTGGTTTTTTGGGGCCTGATACCAAGAAGCCTTCAGTTTTAAACCATCGTCCTTATTGATGTTGTTTTCGCGCTTTGTTATTTTGATTGGCACTACTGGGTCTCTTGATTTATAATAATGTATATGTGCGTATGTCAGCATTGCCGCCTTTTTTGGAGAGCTAAGAAAACGGTAAACGATACGTGGTTCAATTACATTCCAATTAAATTACAATACAATTACTTCAACCATTCTAGAGGTCCAAATAAACCACTAGTACGTGCTTCGAAATATACCCAGCTAAAGAAACAAAAACATCGGTTCAGAAAGATAGCAAATACAATAAAAAGGTTAGTACAGTTCATATATCACATGTGTACTTATTATCAATTCTAAACCTGGTAACCAGCTATTGAAGGCATTTACATAAGCAGATGTTTACCGGCTGATTATATATCTCGAGTGCCATCTTTACAAAATTTGGATGTCTGAGTTTGCAACCCTATTTTGGAGACTATGCATCCAATATGCCCGACACATACTTGGTTGCTGCCTACAAATCGATTGCTTCTAGAGAGTTTTGATCCTCCGTCGATCTATGCAGGTCCTTTACTTTGGCATTTGTTACGATAACCGTTTTAGGGTTGGTTGTGTGATCAGTGGTAAATTTTTACCAAAGTGAATTTTCACTACAGTAAAATTTTACCATCGCCCGTGATAAAAACGTTTGCGGGTTATTCGCACGTCGAGTTTACTACTATCAACGTTAATCCCGCCTAATAGTGTGGCAAAGCGAATAATCATAAAATTTATTTATTTTAAATATTCACCATAAGTAATACGTACAATTTTATACTTCATCTAGGGCTTTTTAAACCCCTGCGTTCGAAATCTGTCACTTTGCTGGTGAAAAATCTTCGGTCTATGTGCTAATGTAAATTCAACAACGAGATCATCATCGGACGAACTTTCATCACATAAAAATAACGGGATATTGAATGATGCTTTGTTATATACCGCAATTTTCAGAGTATCAATGTGACTGATGACTTTTGAAACAGCTGTGAATAATTGGTAATTTTTAATTAACGATTTATGGTTTTTACCATCCGATTTGGGATGGTATAATAGTTTACTATTGAGTGTATTTTCGATGAATAATATTTTTAACAACGATCGAACAGTCCGTTTTCGAAAAAAAATAACTTTAGTTACCTTTTTACGATAGTAAAATTTTATCATTTATCGCACAACCGGTCGTTAGTCTTTCGTTTTCTGAAACATTTTACAATTCTGTCAGTGACGTTTTAAACAAAAGGAACGTCAGTCAGAGAGGTTGGAAAATCACGGTAAAATAGCCCAGAAAACACAACACAGAAAATTCTGAACTGCTGCAAAAATCTGAGAATATTTTTTGTAAATAATTACATTTATTTTTAACTTGGAAATGTTAGTTTCTAGAAAATATACAGGAGAATTAAAAAAAAGAAAATGTACATTATTAATTTGTTCCTTACAAATTCTCTACATCAAATGAATTAAAAATGCTTTTTACTTTTTCCTATTTCTACGATGGTATTTGCGTGTGAATAAATTTATTACGGCAAACAGTGGCGGACCTTCAAGAGCACAATTTTACAATGGTTAATAATTATTATCGACTTAATTTCATTCAATTTATCACTTTTCTTGCTCGTTTGAGTGATTTAAGTTAAAGTTTATAATACTTACTTACTTAGGATTTTTTTACTTTATTGGAACGAAAGGTTTTAAGATACATTCAACTTCGAAAAGGTCCGAATAAAGTTGGAATAGTGGGAGTTGTTCAGTTTCTAATACCTCTGCTTATTTCGAGCATATAGTTTTCTGGTAGGGTATAATTTTTCAAAATTAACTTTTTTTAAACTTTCAAGTATGTGCCATATTTTGTTTCATGTTGTTAACGAATAAAAACGAAACTCGTTCCATATTTCTGTTAAAATTGCTGTTATTTAAAAAATGAAAAAAAATCGATATTTTTTATTTATTATCTTTGTTTTATTAACCACTTAATTGAGTTCAAATACATCTACCGGTTTCGAAAAATACCATTTTCTTCTTCAGGATGTCATAACTAACTAAAAACATATATATTGTTTCTTTACCAGAATCTATTTTTAAAAAAACACCAATTATTTAACTAACTCAAATTGTTACTTAATTTAGTCGAATAATTTTTAGGAAAAAATTTTAGAATGGGACTCGTAGTTAAATTTAGTTGGTTGTTTATAATTTTTTGATTAGTTTTACATGCTTTATTTATCTCCAACGATTACAAATGATTTAATTTGTGACCAACACCGTTTATATGCAAAATTGACAATCCTAATTTTTTATCAAAACCCTGACCATTTTCTATCAAATGATTAGAAAATTCTGAAAAGCCGCTATTGTTCAAACATTCTCAAATGCTCCCTTACTCTTATATTAAATTTTTTACCCGTTTTACCAATATAATCCAATCCTTGCAACTAAGTTTATAGACACCAGAATTGTTAAATTAATCATCTTTGTCTTTAGAATTTATGAGTAAATTTCCTATATTATTATTTGTATAAAATGCCGGTCTAATGTTTCGTGGTAGGTGTTTAGATATTTGATTCGAAAAGTTATTTATGTATAAAATCCTACGCCAATTATCATTATGTTTTATCTGTGATTTATTTGTATTTTTCGAAACCGGTAGATGTATTTAAACTCAATTAAGTGGTTAATAAAACAAAGATAGAAAATAAAAAATATGAATTTTAACCACAAAGTTAATATTGCTAATTTTAAAAGAAAAAGTATCTCATTATATTTCTGAGATGCTTAGCATAAATAATTCAAATAAATAAAATAATACACGGAGACTTCTTAACACAATTTAATAGTTGGTAAGGTGTTGAGATTTGATTTGAATATTAACATCATCGAGAAGAATTATGAATGTTAGACATTTTTTCTTTCTGTTTTTGCTTAGTTATGTTGTTCAGCTAACCTGCCCTTTGGTGGTCCATTTCGTAGCTACGCCATTGACAGAAAATATTTTGTTTCACGCATTAGGAGCTTAACAGAGTTCGTTCATTGTAAAATAGGATCACTCGGCACTAAAGTGGCCCCTCGAGCGGAAACGCTTTAACGTATTTCAGAAATCGATTTCCATTTGGCTGCAAGCTTTGGTTAAACAGAGGACTCATTAGTATAGTAATTCTGCGTGTAATTGCTTCTCTGGCCAGAACATTCGTTTCAAACACCCGTTATAAGCACTAGTAGCACAGGGAAGTGATCTTGAATACCACACTAAATCTAGCTAAGGGAAGTACATAAAGGACAATCGGGTGTAGCGTAAATTAGTTTTTGATGATTGGGTCACTTTCACAAAATAAGTTTTCCAATGTGATTCCATCTAGCTCCTGACGAGCAGATGTATTGGACTCATTATTTTAATTTTATTATTTTTTAATTTATTAACACTACAACAAGCTACGATGCTCAACTACTGAAGCAAAATACACCACAAAATATTCAGGCTTGAGAAAATCACAATCATGTGTTATGACTTCATCTACATTATTGGTTTGAATGCTTTCAATAAAGGAATTCTTTTTGAGATTCGATACCTAAAATGAATTTAGTCAAAAATTCCATTCGCGACTCTTTACCTTTGTAGAGAGGCAAACTAACTGCTCTCCTCCAATCTAACGGAGTGAGGCTCTCCTCTAAACACTGATTGAAGAAAGCATGAAGCCACGAGACAACTCTTGGTCCACCAGCCTTGATATACTCGGAATCAACGTTATCATACCCTATAGCCTTACCATTCTTCATATGCTTTATTCCACACTTTATTTCTTCCATACTTATTTCATTCATACCGTTCTTGTTATTCATACTAATCCCAGAGACCCTCTCGATGGGTTCCTCATTTGTATTTTATTCACTCTCAAACGTTTCCTGGAAATATTTCGTCCATCTATTTTTTTATTTCGACGTCATTCGTTAACGTTTCTCCATTTACTGACTTACTACTACTTTAATACTACTGCTTTCAGCACATCGGGATTTTTTGACCACTTTCCACAAGAATTTTATATTATCCTGGAAATTTTCGGTAATTTTCACCCCTTCTTTTGTTTTCAGCCGCTCTTTCTGTTTTCAGCTCTTTCCTTTCTTTCACACCAACTTTAATTTTTTTTCTTATAAGCATTGTACAGATCTTTTGCTTTCGAGTAATTCATCATCATTTAGTGTCAAAAGATAAAGCCACGCGTTCTTCTTTTCTTTCACAAGTTTTTTTATGCCATCGTCCCACCATACGTCGCCTTTCTTCCTTCCTTGGGTAGCTATGCCACAGGTTTCCTTCGCTGATTCGCATAGAGTAACCTTAATATGTTCCCATACATCGTCTATATTCAGATCATTCGTTCTTTTTTCACTCAGCCTTTTACACACTTTCCTCTAAATTTTTTTTTCTATTTCTTCTTCTATTTTTTCATATAAAATTAATGTGGCGAAATACAAAATTAATTGTATAAATTTTATTAAATTATCCAAATTTTAAAAACAACTTTAAAAGATTTGATTTAAAGTGATTTGATTGGATGTGGATTTTAGTGGATATGCCTTAATGTCTTCGATACGATATTACGAGGTTGTGGTCTATAATTTCGTCTTTTGTTTTTCACCACATCAATATCATGATGATGGCTAAAATGTTGGCTATTATGAAAGCCGACAGATGACAGAATATCTCTGAAGAACTAAGTTATGAAATTTTATTAATTCAAATTAATTCTATTCGCCCTGATGGAAAATAGGAGCAATTTCGTTATTGTAATCCTGTAAAAATCGCGAGACAAGCGTGCCCGACATCAGAACATTATATTGCATATTGCGTTACGCGAGGAACAGTTTAGCTCAGGAATTCGCAATGAGGTGAGAATCTATCACCAGTGTTGATGGCCATTTTTTGATTTGGATCTCTTCTTTATTTATTTAATTAGATTAATTAAAAATATTGAATTAAAGCATTACTTATTCATTCACAGAGTCTCATTCAACCATCTACTTACATTTTTTTCACAATCCAAAACTGTTCGATAGCTTTGTATTAGAAAAGATTTCTATTCATCTATCGATTCATGTAATTAGAAATCTTATTGATATTAACAAATCTTGTTAGGTGCTTATAAAAATTTCATTGATAGCCAGTTTTTTACAAACAAACTTCAGGTATAATCATGAAATTTAGCAAGATATTTGGTTCATTTTAGCGCTATTCCTTCAGGAAAATTGGAAAAATTTGAGATCAGAGGGAAATTACTCAAATGGTTTAAATCTTATTAAATTAACAAAACGCTACTCAGACTTACTAATTTAAGGCCACATCTGAAGTTCTGTACTATAATTCCCACATTCCATTCAATTCGTTTAGTACTTTGTTGGTTTAGTGTTTAAGACAGTCGCTTAATAATCTAGAAACTGATGATTCGAACCTTGTTCCAGTAGACCACGAAGTTAGTCATGTTTTCATAGCACAAGGATTCAGCTAATTGTATTTATGACACTAATCTTTCATCTGCATCGCATATCAACATAACATATAATAAAATGATAAAAATATATGTATTTATTTGGAGAATTGCCAAAGGTTTTAGCATTTTAAATACAGTATTATTATCACATAACGCTCAGGTGGGAAAGCCACTTGAGTACAACTCAGTAATATGGTTTCCAGCAATCATTGAGGGAACCGATATGAATTCTTTAGATTCATTAATTTCAAATTAAATGTACCCTTTGTATCAATTAATTTCAACTCATTCATGAAAGCATTTAATATTCTTAATTTTTAAACAGAAGGATTCTTTAATAGACTTCGTTTTCCTGTATAATAATAATAATAATAATAATAATTAGTATAAAATTACTAAATACTAAATTAATGTATTAATTATAAATATATACATATAAAATCAATTTTGTCGAAAAATATTGTTTTAGCGTCACCGGGATTCGAACCTGGATCTTCATTTCCAATCCGGGGAAGTGCACTACCTTTGTGCTATAACGCCAGTATTTTTCTTGACAAATTTTCGAAACTATATGTTACATTTTTCAAATTAATACACCAGTCGTTCCATTATTTGAAAGCCATCTACATTATTTTTACAGAATCTCAAATACCTTTGAGTAAACCGATTTGCAGACGCCAGAATTATCAATTCATTTTTATTAAATTTTGAAAATACTGGCTTTAAAACACAAAGGTAGTGCACTTCCCCGGATTGGAAATGAAGATCCAGGTTCGAATCCCGGTGACGCTAAAACAATATATTTCGACAAAATTGATTTTATATGTATATATTTATAATTAATACATTAATTTAGTATTTAAAATATCACAGACCTATGTTCTGAATAATTACAACTTCACAATAAGAATGTGTTTTCCTTAATAAAATTACTAATTATTGATAATGTTATTCTTTTTGTAAAAGATTAAAAGATACATTTAATTACGATAATTTTAGAATTTTAAATATTTCATGTAATTATTTCATTGATTTTAACCTTGTGTTCAAATACATGCTGGTAAAAATTTGCTTAATGTAAATATTTACAGTTCAAATACCAACTTCTTATATTTTTTGGAAAAACTCTACACTTTCACAGCTGGTAGCGACCCCTAAAACACCTCTTAAAAATCTGAAAAAAATACGTATGGAAAAAATATATATATGTATATATTCGACAACATAATACAACCATAGAGTTATGCACCCTCAAATACGAAATTTGTTCACGGTATTGTTTCTTGCAGTCCTCATTATTTTTACTTTTGACATCTGAGGTGGTCCGTGAAATGTAGTGGTCTACTTAAGTAGCAAGAAAATAATAAGTGCCCTGCGGTCTTCAGGAAAGCCCCGTATTGGGCTTTCAGAGCTTTGGAGGCTAAGCGTAGCCGCGGTGGGGGAATTGCGGCACATCAAAGCTTCGCGAGATGTACACGTGTCTGCGTACTTATCTTAAACCCCTTTAACATTTCGCCAAGTAAAAGGTGAAGTAATCACGATTTATGTAAAAAGTTCGACGGACGCCGATCGCCGCTGATTAATAGAGGGTAGTCACTCGGACAGCTTTTGCGCAGTGGCTGATTTTATTTTACTAGGCTCTATTTCTGAGCAAGTAGATCGTAGTTTATCCTAACAAAGTGTCTTGGTGGGACGGAAGCGGAAACTCTCGGCGCCGACATCTTGACTTCCGCTGGCAAGTCACGTGACCCCATTCCTCGGACGATTGCATTCGGAATTTAAAACTTCCACGATTGCGCGGGAAACTTTTTTTTTACCTTTTTTATTCCAGCTGCCTACATCTATATACAGTTATATATCAAGCGTAGTGCAAACTAGATGTGATAGCTATTTATTAAAAATATTTATTATGCATACACATATGAAAGTAGTTCTATAATGAGGTACACAATATCCTGATATATACATATCATAACATACATTATTACACACCTAGTAAAAATTACTTAGCGTCCAAGTTTGTATGTATATGCTTACATGAAATTGAGTGAATTTGAGGTGGACTTGTTGAAGTGAAAAAAAGACATAATACACGCTTCATACATTACATAGACTATATATTATTGCGCATTTCTCTTTCGTTAGTGTCTATCTAAAGATGACCTTTTATAAAATATTCTAAAACTCTATTTTATACGTGTTATTTCTGTCGTTCTGGGAGAGCCTCAGATAAAATTTATTATAAGTTAAAATGTCAAATTTATTATAATGCTTCTAATTACTAATTATGTTAATAAATCTCAGGTGTAGAAATCAGCTTTGTTTTCTTATAAAATCAGAGAGAGGGAGGTAGGGGGTAATTAAAATAGAAAAAAATCTCGTTTAGCATATAAAAAGTACCCGGCCCTTCTGAAATCCTTTTAAAAATCAAAATCGCCGATTTCTTTTACAAAATTATAAAAATAATTTAACAAAATGTTCTTATTTAATACAATGTAATGAAAGAGGCATAAAAATATTGAAATGTATGATTATTTTTCATACAGATAATTGAGATCTTTATCTACGTATTCTTCACCCAGACATATAGTATCATCAGGGACGTGCAGTGCATACAAGCAAAAAAGCTGTACATAACTAACAATTCTGAGAAACAAATATAAATTAAAAAATTGGATTAACATAAACGAAAATATTATTTTGCAATTAGCGCCATCTGTGTACCAGTAGAGACTTTAATTGCTAAGTTCTACAAAATGTCACGACAACTCAACGCTGTACTCATGGCGATCTTTTTTATTCACTGCATCGTGCTATTTACATTACTCAGTTCTGTCTTTAAGCTAGTGAATTACTCAAGTTTAATATAAATGGCAATTAACTGAATTAAAAATTCCTTTCGGTTGATCCGTTTTATATGGAGTCATTACCTATGCTGTTTTTTTTAACAGAATAACATTAGAAAGGCTTACAACTGCGTGCAAATCATTGAAGTGTCTAATTCCTCTTTTACTAATTCGCAAATTTTACTGTTTTTAACGTGTTGACTTCATGATTGTTCTTTAAATTTGATTCATGGATTGGTTTTTGATTTGGGAAAAACAAAAAGCAATTAGCAGAACAATTTCCTATGTTAACCTTTAATAAAAATAATTATTTCCTTTAGTTATTACGTGAAGGATTTTCAAAGAGTAAATGAATCATGTTCAGTCATAGAAAGTGTTCTTAAAAACGTCTATACATTTTTTATATGAGTAAGAAAGTATTATTTTACATTAAAACTTAAACTTTAACACTATTATTAGTACTCTAAAATTATAAATAAATACATGTTAGGGTCACATAAACGACGGATTTATTTTGTCCAAAGACGTTAGTTAAACGAAAGTACATATATTGTATTACATATATTATATATAATTGTATAATATTATGGGTAACAGCATAACCTACTGCACGCCACTGAGTATCATTTAAATAAATAAATAAAAATTGTGTAAACCAATATACTTCATTGTACTAAAATGTCTCCAACGTTTGACATCCGGTTTTAACCTTTACCATACCGTGATATAAAATACCCTTACGCAGCCATGCTGTCAACTCGTGTTACCGTAAGAGTTTAGAGTTTTTTAACCTCTAAAATGTGAAAAATGCTTTTATTAGCTTAAGTGACTTTAAAATTATTAATTTACTCTAAATTTTGAGTATTAAATGTGAAAAAAGGATTAATACAATATTTTAATTAGGAGCGTTCATCGAGCTTTATACAACTTCGCTTCTTATATCTCATCATTTAATTAGTTAAAAAAGAGACATAATTACGTTTGTAATTTTTTTATTTTTTTCACTGTGAAATTATTGTGTGATTTCTTTATGTATTACCACAAGTGCTAGTTTTACCAACGTATTAATTTTACAATGGATTAAATTGGACAATAATAATTTTTCTAGGATTCGTTTTACATAATTGCTTTTCACTATTTATTTCTAAGTGTAAATGTTTTCCTTAGTACTATCTAAAATATGAATATTAGGTTGCGTGCATTTACCGAAATATTGGGGCGGTAAACCTGTGTTACCTCACGCACAAATGGTCACTGCGCGAGTTAGAAGGATATAAAAGTGGGAGAGATACGGGTAAAGGAATATACCTTGCTTATTAATACATGGTCATCACAATACTTAATGTATTTATTTTTTCGATCAAATATATAAAACTGTTTTATATACTACAGGATACCATTTTGTTAACATCAATCCTCTTTCAATGTTAATATTTTATAATCTAAATATTTACTTATCTTCAAATTTACAAAATTTGTATTTAAATTAATATTTTTATTTTTCCACAAATGAAGGAGAGAGATTTGACGTTGGGAACCCATTTCTCATGTTTCTTCCATAATGTTCTCGCTGAAGGTCAGAGAGTTCTGTCTCACCCCTTACATGTTACTTATCGGTATATGTATGATACGCGCTTATTAAAATAGGGAAAATTCGAATAATATAATTCGGGTAGAAATTATTATAGGTGGTAAGGAAGATAGGATTTTTTCCTCCCTAAGGTTATTTTAGATACCTTATCTGATGTTACAATTCCATTCAACCTTCGCTGGCGTCAGTTTCACATTAAATTAGCTTACAGTATGATCATTAATAAATCTCAGAGTCAGATTTTCAAACGGATAGGGCTATTCCTTCAGGTCGGTCTATTCCCAATAGCAAAGTATCACAAACTGTTTGAAACGAAAAAAAACGTGAATTTTTAATATTTGTATTTTGAATTTAATTCATTTTATCTACTCTTTTATAAATTATTGGCATTTTGGTACATTAGTAAACATTTTTTAGGGAATTTTTCAGACGTAAGATACAACACAAACTATTATTTTTTGACACACTAGCTGTGGCCGTTCAACGTCCATCATAATCGCCCACAGGCCCGGTGACAGCAATCGGCACAGGGCCAAGATACGAACCTTGTGAAATACATAAAATACTTTTCTCTGGATTTTACGATAAACCTTTAACCTAACAATTGGGCTGATAAAAAGTTATGGTGGTCGTTGATACATTACTTTTTTATATTTGTAAAAATTCTTCTGAAATATGATGCTTTTGGTTACATGTTAACGATGTATTTGAACTGTAAACGTCTGATAATTTAAACGCAACATTATTTCTTCTTATCTAACATATACCACGTACCACAAACAATTTAAAAAATAATCTGATTACCTGTACTCTTACGTTAATGTAGACTAATTTATTTATAGTTTCACAGTAAACGGTGTCACTGAAATTGACTTACTTTTTTGTAAACCCCATCTAAATACCACGTTTTAAAGCTTTCTAGAGAGATTCAGAGTACCGTCCAATTTATGATTTACGTAATACAGTTATGAAAATTTATTTGAATATATTTTGATGTGGGTAACTGCGAAACTAATCCGCAGCATTTCAAAGGGTATCCACTGCGTAGGTACATTTAGATGTAAATTACCTACTATGCCTATTATTATTTTATACAAAATACCAATTTGTATCTCATTTCGATTCCACGAAAAGGTTTTACAGAATACTAATTATTCAAAATTTCTCACAACTTTAAAAGGTAGGCAGAAATTATAGATCGTCGCACTCTTCTCTACTACCACACCACATTTTTCTCGTCTCCTTTCAAACATCTTCTCATGTTGCCCTATTCGGATGTTAATGTTTTTAATAAGGTTATCCTCTGGTACTTGGTTCATCTAGTCATACTAGGTCTTTCACAAGTGCTTTCTGTTCTTGATTAATTAAACACTCGGCGTATATATATATATATATATATTGTCGACCTCTCCTCGCTCACATGTTCCACATTACCAAACCGTCTCAGCGTCCTTCCCTTCATTCTACCGAATATGCTCCGAGCAGCTTTACATTCGCTCCTAATTTGTTCAATCCTTAACAAATTAACTTACCATCACGCTGTTTCCTCGCGGAGGCAGGCAGACAGTATAGAGCGCTACACTTTTCTGTTCTGACACACAACTCTCGCCTCATTCACATTTATACATCATTCTTATTATTATCTCCTCATTCATTCGTTCCATATGACCACACTTCATTCTTTACTCAATCGTATATAGATTTTTCACACATACGCCAAAGCGATTGCATTTCCATCGCATACAGTCTACTATCGTTTTTTTTTTGCCAATTCCAGGCTACCGAGTATTGTAAAATAGTATACAACTCTGTTACTGTTCCTCACATAAACTACTGCAGCAGCATCTTGTTTTTGGCTAAGTGTTGCAAAATAAAGCTTTGAGAATAATACTCAGAAAAAATAGATTTACTCGGAACAGTGCAATGCCGAAAGATCTGAATTTGATGACTTTTAAACAGAAAAAATATTTTAATGTAATAGTATTTATTTAATAAATCCTTAATAAAAAAATATCGGCGGAATTTATACGAAAAATTGATGCAAATCAACATGAGCACTAGCATCGTAAAAGAGGATGGGACAGACTGAGAAGAGACGACAGGAAGAAGACCAAATCTCAGTAATCGATGATTTATAGTGCGATGAAAATTTTTAACAAAATGCCAGAAAACATAAGAAAAGAGGAGAAATTGAATAGATTTAAAGTGAAACTAACCAGATTTGTATAAGATAAGTTTTAGTAAAAGAAAATACTTTAATCTTGTTTATACTACAACATATATAGGAGTACTTATGTATGCACTATGTTAAGAATTAAATAAAATACCAGAACTCCACTATGCACCACTAGTCTTGCTTCGCGCGATATTTGCATTCAGAGCACCATTCACCTTATTTCCCGCAGTCACCCTCCTTTCGATATAATTCTCAACCCTGCCGTCCCTAGTGAACATACTTTCCAAATACACAAACTTGTTTACTTGTTCTAAGCATTTATTATTTACTGTTAAGTATATATTTATGTAACACTTGATCATTTTTTCGTCTCTCAAACACCATCATTTTCGATTTGCTAACATTTTTTTTCAATACACTGTCAAATTACATCATATGGTGACAACACAATCCTATTAATAGGTGAAATTAATTGAGAAAGCGTAAAATTGAAAGCCACCGAAGATATAAACACAATTAAGAACTTTTTAGATATTAATTTACTATCGTTAAATAGTGAAAAACCTTCGTTATTCCGTTTGGAAAAAAATCAAATGATTTTCCGAAAAAATTCGACATAATAATTCACGAAAACCACACAAAATACAACTAACAATCCAAATTATTGTCTCCCTGACTGCTCAATTTTAAAAACAACAAATAACATCAAATATCTTGGAGTAATCATCGATAAAAATCTTAAACGGAAAAATCAAATTTGTCAAGTTATTATAAAGATTAGAAAATTAATGTACATATTTTTAAGAATTAGAACATTTTTATCAATAAAAAATTTATACTCAGTATACTATGCATTTATTTAATCCATATTACAATATACCATCATTAGTTGGGGATCTGAATATAATAATAGCCTAATTCCAGTAAAAATGTACCAAAACTTATCATAAAAGTAATATTAAAAAAAACCTAAAGATTATTCAACAAAATTAATTTTTGAATAATTAATTTTGTGATCTATATAAAAGAAATTTTATTCTTCAAATATTAAAAGAAAAAATTTTTTTTTTAAATATCTAGGTTAAAATTTGTATTTTCATGTCCAAAAATCAACACATTATTTGCACAACGCCACTATACGCACCTAAGAAAGAAAAAAATTAACAGCTTACCCGAAAATATCAGGAAGATTAGTGATAATAAAGAAATAATGAATGCTATTAAAAAACACTTTAAAGATAAACATGTACCCCTAAACTTATAATATTTTTATATCGCTATTGTCATTAATTTATTTTATTATATGCTAGTTATTGTAAACACTAATTTTTATTAATATATATTCCACTTCTCTGCACAAGTACATGCTTTCAAGAGAAGAGTTGCATGAAAAAAATACTTATTAATGAAGAGTTCACTCTCAATGCAAATATGGGACATGATACCAGAAACTGTAATCCAGCTTCACTATTAGCCACTAGTACTGTATCGTCTGCATATAGTACTCAGGATATGATCAACACGCCAATTCTCACTCTTACTTCCAATTCTTTCATACAATTTTCCATGTCAATTATTTCAATTATCCCCTATATAAGTAGGATACTGAATATTATACTCAACATAAATAAAAATATCTAAAATAATACACTTTCATGCCGTCCTAGGACGGGTTTTAAACACTACTTATTTTATTTATTTAGACATATATAACATTTGTACAGCTACAAAAAAAGAGTTTGTTGCATATATTTTACACACATTTTAAAATGCATTGCTCAACTAGGCAAGCCTGTTTTAGGGCAAATTGGTAAACAAATTATGTATCACAAAACCATAACTCATTGAAGGCAAAACACAACCAAATAGAATACGTAACATACAAGCAAGTAAACGAGAAAATATTAAAAATATGTAAGAGGATAGAAAAAAAAATACCAATGTGCAATACAACATGTAAAATAATGTAAGCACTTTTAACGTAAAGAGAAATACGCAAGATCAAAGCACACAAAATGTAGTTATAAGAATTATTTAATTATATAATACAGTTTACTCGCAGTATCTGCTCTTCTTAATTTCAATAACCAATTTGAAACATCCCTTTTAAAAGTCATAATGTCAGTTAAAGTTCTAATTTTATTCCCAATTTGATTGTATATTCTGGGAGCTTGAAAGGTGAATAATCTTTGACCAAAAGTAATTTTCAACTATTTTAAGCATTTTTGCTCTTGTGGGATAATATATTTCAGTCCTCACAGGTGGAGCACTTATTTTTCTATGAAAGTATATTCAGCACATATAATTGTCTTATATTCACAACCTGAAACAATTTTTTAATATTATTTTTTATAAACTCTATGTTTTTAATCAATGTTATGGATATATTTAAATACGACTTTAAAATGCTGACATTATAATATTTGATTTGAATTTGAATGCACGTAATATATTTTGACACAAGGAAACACCATATATCCGCTACATCCGGAAACTCTTGAGCTAGTGATCTTGCCCAGAGCAAGGAGCTGTTTAAACTCCGGGAAGACCGGAAGTTTTCAACTCATGTGTAAGTTTGCAAATAAAATTTTCTTTTATTTCTCCCGTTTTTAAGAAAAATATTTCCCTCGAAGTTAATTTGTTTTATTTTTATTATTACTTATTTGTCACTTGGGTGTTTTAAAAAATACTTTGCTTGGAAACTAACCAACAAACGTTATCGCTATCACACTTGCTCGTGAATACCTTTTGTGATAATTCCTATTCTTTTTGTCCCCTTGTCTGTATTTTATGATAATTGAATGTATTTTAGTATAGAAATATTTTATGTTTTAGGATTGCATATATTATTTAATTTAGTATATGAAATGCGGAAATTTTAAATATTATAGTACCTTCACTGGAATCCCCGAAATATAGACGAGGGCATTAGTTTAGTGTATAGTCTTCATTAATATTTTTTTCTTTAAGTATATATATTGTATATTTTTATAACTTTAAACGACTCTTATTCTTAATAATTTACACACTGTATAATGTACGTCGATTAAACCTTTCAAAAATCGTATTATTACAGAATAATTTTAAAATGTATCAATTTATTGTCACAACAAGTGCACATTGTTTACAAAGTCTTCGTTGTCATTCATATCTTAACCTCGTTTGTGGTTATTGCCATCCAGTCTTATCTTCATATTCATCATCCAAAAATAAAATCTGTTCGAAAACTGGCGAGTCTCCCCTTACTCAAAATTAAGTCGTCAAAAAGGTCTAGGTGTAATTACTTCTTCTTACACGATTTTGTTGATAATCAATGAGTTACCCATCTATTTATCTTCGGACAATGGGAAACGCGATGACATTTCTACGAGGTGTATCATATATCATCAATGCACTTCCTATTGAACCGACTTACAATTGACAGAGTTCCGTCTAAATACTATTTTATTAAAATATACATACAGTGAGAGAATGTATTGGATCCAATCCAATCATGGTACTACATCCCGGGGTGGTTCTTGTATGCCTCAAAGAGATTCCTCCATTCCTACCTGCTCTGAGTCTTCTTTTTCTTTTTATTGGTATTTCACCTCTATGAAGTACCGCTTAAGAAACCCCGAGAAATATTCATCCTTCCAGATCCAGTCCAACTAACAAAGTCGCGGTCTTCCAGTGCTCCGTCTCTTTTCTTATTTACAGAATGTTTATATGGTGAGGACTCTTCTATCCGAGCTAAATACCCGTCCCAACGAATTCGTTGGATCTTGATAAACTTGACGTCGTAAGGCTCATCATAGAGCTCATAAACTTCGAGGTTGTAGCAATGTTGACAAATAATATTATCTTTGAAAATCAGACCAGAGATCCTTCTCAGAATTTTGAGCACAAACACCAAAATTTCAGTCGTCAGAATTCATATTCTAGATGTCCGCTCCGTATATCATACTGGTCTAGTAATTAAAAAAAAAGTTAAATCACACTTTTATTGTGAAGTTGCAATTACAGAACATATTTCTGTGATATTTTTAGTACAAATTAAATTAATCAAACAGAAAGATAATCAGAAAAAATCTTTTACTAAAAAAAATATTTGGCTGCTACCGGGATTTGAGCCTTTACCTCTTCCTATCCGGGGAAACCTGTTATCATTCCAATACAGCAATCAATTATGTTTACTATACATTTAGAACTTATATTGTGTACATTTTTATAATTGATACATCTATTATTCTATTTTGAAAAACAATCAACTTTATACTGTGATGAATTCCAAATATCTTTTAGTTAATGTAGACTATTTTATTTTTCACAAAAAAACTTTGTCGAAACTAATAGCGAAAATAACCCAACGTGTGCGCAGTACAAAGTTTTATTGTGAAAATTAAAATAATTATGTTACACCTCAAAGTAACCACCATGTCAATTAATGATATTACGCTAGAAGACTCCAGAAATAAATCAATTATTTTTATTAATTTTTAAATTTAATTGTGAAGTTACAATTTCAGAATACAATTCTGTGGTATTTTTAAATCAAATTAATCAATTAAAAAGATTTACAAACAAAAACAATTTATCGTAATAATATTTGGTTACTATTTGGAAATCCGGTACAATTTAAATGTAGCAATAGATTGATTAATTTAATTTAAATTAATTAAAATCTTTTTAGTATAACGGTGGTTTTTTTGAGACCAAACTAGCATGTTGGCTTATAGGATCCATCTTGTTGTTTCATTATTCACGAGTCAAAATTATTCGACATCTGGTAGTACTGATCGATGATCATCTTAACTGGAAAGACCACATATCGAACCTAGCTAAACGCATAAGAAAACTAATTTACTTTTTTAAAGGAATACGATGTATAGTTGATTACAAACTCTTAAGATCGGTGTACTTTGCACTATGCTACTCCATAATTAATTATGCTATCTCAGTTTGGGGAAGAGCAGCAAAAACAATATTAGAGTCGGCTAAAAAAGCACAAAAAACAATTCTCAAGGTAATAATTGGTCGTCTCTTTAGATATCCATCAGATCTTATATTTAAGGAGTACAAAGTCCTAGATAAAAGATAAATCTTTATGTTGAGACTCGTTCAATATTTCCATGCTAATAACAACTATCCTCAAGCAATAAATCATGGACACAATACAAGACAAACAACAAACATCTACACACCAGTTCCGAGAGCAACAACGACATTTTATCAATGATTCTACATGTTCTTAGCTCCGAAACTATACAACACACTCAGTACCAACTGGAAATCGCTTAATTCCAATAAGATTACACAAATATGGACCCAATATATGATTCAATCAGGTAACGACGAATCAGAAGCATGGCTATCCAACATTCTAATATAATTTATACAATATCTTCACTAATAATTCACTAGTCCTACAACATTCCCAATACATATATTTTTATTTTATTTTTACTTTTTTATACATATTTGTAATTCTCTTTTTATTCCTGTCGATAAATAATACCACAACAGTACGAAAAAAAAAAACTGGCTACTTTAACACAGACTTCAGTCTAGCAAAGTAGCCAGGACAACGCTGTATATATCAGAGGTGAAGTCTACTCCATCCCACACAATAAACTATGTATTATATATGTTTATTATGTATTCACCTCTATTAAAACAAAAATATGTATGTCAATATATATATATATATAAATAAATAAATAAATTTTAAACTTTAAATTATACCAAACTTAAATGTAAATATTATATTGCGATTATGGATTTTGTTGTTGTCATTTACCATAGATCTTAGACACACAAATCCTTGGATACTTTCAATATACCGGCTATCAGTTAAACAGGTTTTTATCATAATTTGAATACTTCCTATTTTATTATCTTTTATTTTAAAAATAAAATATACGAGTATATAAATATATAAATGAGCGCCCAAAATTTTATTGACATTTTAATACAGATAAAACGAGAGCGCTCAAACGAACGATATGAACCGGATATTGACGTTTTGCCTAAGGGACGATCGCTCTCTTGGACTTTAATTTCTCCGTCGAGAGGCTGTGTATTTCCTTCCTTATATCGTGGCATCAAACGGACCGGCGCGTGAAGTCACGTCTCCGCCAAGCGCGGCACGTAAATGAGCCTATTGTTTCTGTGCAGGCGCCCGCTGGGACGCCCATCGCATTCAAGACGCTGCCGCGTCGAATCAAGGCTTTTTGCCGAAAGCGCTGTTTGTTATACTCGATACTCAGTTCATTCATGGTTAATTCTGGAGGAATAGTTAAAAAGAAAATATTTAAAAAATTGCAATTTTTTTTTCAGTTGAAACAAGCGATTTTGTTTTCAGAAAAAATCAGAAAACGGTTATAATTTTACATTAGTGCACATCAAAAAGACCATCTTATAAAAATGTCAATTTTATTTAATCTGTAAAAATAGAAAAAATGTAAAGATAGAATGCAAACGAGAGAAGATGCGTTTTGTTTATTGTACTAAAACGATGTTGAACGTAGAAAATAAATTATTTCTGGTCTCAAAACACTGAAGTCAACGTCCATTCATAAGAAACGTTTCGAAGATAAATTGTGGTGTTTTTAAACTCCAAATGTCAATGTTTAATAAAAATTTAATTAATCAATGCGAAAGATTTACTGAAACAATCTATTTATTGATAGATTTTATATGCGTTTTATTTATTTCATTAATTCATTTCATTTATATTAAAAATACCATATAACTATATTCAACTTATATAACTTATTACAACTTCACAATAATAATGTGTTCTCTTTAAAAAAAATATATAAGTTGTATTAAAGTTTATCCAAATTTTAATAAAAATGAAATTGAAAAATCTCTGGCGTTTCCTAGTGTATATTACTCAAAGGTATTCGCAATAAAAGGTGATGTTAAAGATTAAAAAAAAGGAAAAATAGATGAATAAATTTGAAATAATAGCAACATGTAAGTTGGAAAATTTGTTATAATTTTAGTGTAATGGTTAGCGGATAGGAAAAGTTTCTGGTTCGAATTCCGGTGGCAGCCAAAATATATTTTCGATAAATTGATTTTATCTGTATGCATATATTTCTAATTGATACATTTAATTTGTTTTAAAATATACAAATAAAAAATACCTAACCTAACCTTATTAAATTTTTATTATTTTATTCAACAAATAATTAGTTCTAAGGAACAAAGTATTTATTTTAATGTAGGTAGATATTTATGTTTATTTTGTACGAAAAATATAATGACAGAAATATAATTCAATAACGTAGTCATTAAACTTCCCTTCTAAAAGAGAAATCTTGTTTTCAAGGGAGACGTACTATTGAAGTTGACGATTAAACTTGAATGTCTCTATCATTGGTAAAATAATATTTTTATTATTTATCTTAAAACAACCTTAATCAAAGGCACTATATTTATTAGCGTTCATTGATACGACTGCTATTGAATAAAAAGGATTATCCCGGTTCTATACCTTATGGCCGTTAATAATATTAATGTTCAAAGAAATATAAAATCGTCGGTTCGTTAATTATATCCTTGGAAGAAAGAGAGCGGTGAGATGAGTTCAGGGAGGTACCTGTTAAAAAATGTACCACAGAAGCTATGAAAAAGTATTGCAGAGGAAAGTAACAAAGGTCTGAGAAAATTACGTGGGGTAAATGTTGGGTCATTATCGTACAGCGGGACTGCGACCCTCGCTACACAATTACAGAACTAGGGTAAATTTTTCCTATGAAATATAAAAGAAAAACTTTTTCTTAGATTTCTACATTTTATATATATAAGCTGCTTATGCTCTGATAAAATTTTGTATTATAAGAAGTTTACTTGCCGTGTATTTCTACGAATTTGGAATATAATATGATTGATAAACCGCATTGTTATTCATATTATTTGGTTAAAACTGCTGTTTTTACAATGGAGTTATATTTATTTTTTACCTCGCCTGTTATCTTATTCCATATATATGTCAATCTACATATTGCTAACACAATGATACTTTCGTCAATTCTTTATACAGAGTGTATTTTTAAAGGTATAGAACTTTAAAAGGAAATAATACACATAAAAATCATGGTAATAGCCATTGCATTGGCTTTATTGAAAAGATAATTTTATGTTATTAGCATTTAAATATGATTTCATGCGTATTGACTCCGCGATTGGCTTAAATAAAGTGCAATCTAGAAGTCCACCAATTTTTAGACAGGCTGGGGACGTATATTGACAATAACGCGAAGAATGTTAGCTTCTAAGTTATCTATTGTTTTTGGTTTATAGACTATCGACTTCATATATCCCTACAGAAAATAATTCAAAAAAACATCTCACACCCCAAAATCTTGGCTCCAAAATCTCGTGATCTTGGAGGCCAATTCACAGGTCCATTACGCAAAATTATGCTCTCATCGAATGTTTCTTTCAATAAATTGATTATGGTGCCCGCTGTGTAGCATGTTGCGTCGTCTTGTTGAAACCAAAGCTCTTCTATATTAATACCATTCAATTGGGGGACGAAAAAGTCAGTAATCAAGGTTCTATAGCGTTCTCCATTGACTGTAACGTTCTGACCGGCATCATTTATGAAGAAACAACAGCCTCTGCGCACTGTACACGTCTCTATGGATGCGTATTATCAATTAGAGTATGTATGGTGTGAAAAAAATACATGGTTATTCGAATTATTTGCTCGGATGGACGATTATATCGACCGTAAAATGGACGTAGTGCGCAGTAAGTTTCGCGAACTGAACCATGATTTTCGAAATAAATTTGCACAAGCGTTGTTCTGACATAAGTCTATTCATAGTGAAATGGCAAACCAAACTGAGCACAAATCAGCTGTCAGCTGTTAAATTGGCTGTCGCTAGAAAAAGTGTTGCTAATTCGAAAGAAAAACACCCTTCATTAATCCAGTTCTCGGTTTTACATCGATTAAAATTAATCTTAGGTACTTCGAAAAACACTTAATGTTGGTACTTTTAAAATTAGCAATATTAACTTTGTGGTTAAAATTCATATTTTTTATTTATTATCTTTGTTTTATTATGTGGTTAATAAAACAAAGATAATAAATAAAAAAAATAAAAACTTAATGTTGGTACTAAAAGAGGTTATAAATCTGTATTTTTTAAATTAAAATCTTAAAATTTTTCTGCTATCAATTATATCACGTGAGAGTGTGCGCTTAGCTCGTCATACAAAGTAAAATTATTTTACTATTACATTTTCGGTACTTTTTAAATAAGTAAAGTTAGGATAGGTTCTTTCTACTACACTGATAGTGCTTAAAATACAAGATTCATGTCTTGATTTACGTATACAGATCTACATAATTATGTCTATTTACATATCTTCATATCCATGTGCTTTATCTGTATTGATTAAGCCCTTATTCAACTCACCAACCACAAGTATTGCGAGAGAGACGTGTACCTACATTTTAGCATTCTCACAATGTACAAGTTCCCTTCATCTGAATGAGAAAATGTCCTCAGAATACTTGTCATTGCGGAATAATTTCGATCCACTTCCGCGTATTCCCTGTGTTGAAACTTTACAAAATTTTCCGACATTTTAACATAAATTCGTCGACATTTTAACATTTGTCTACGGAATATATCAAACAGAACGTAACGAAGTAAACTTAATAAAGGAGTTTCATCTGATTCGCATAGTCTGTGTGTCTCATCCATATTAACACGGGGTCCGGTCGGCTGGAGTTTACCTAATATTCTGAATAAAATTTTCAATATTTAAACCAAAGTAAATACGCCATTGGGAAAAGTGCAAGTCTTTCTTTCAAAAAAACAGAATTTCTACCGGGACTATTCTATTACCGGTAGAATGCTCAGTGACAGATACTTAATTTTTGAATTTGAAAACATTGGAACAATTTGACATACCTATTCTTTTAGTTAGGTTAGGTTAAGATGAAGAAAAGCTAGTTTTCGAAATCGGTTGGTTTATTAAATTAACTCATTAAAAGTGGTTAAAAATAAAGTAATTAATGATTCAATATTATAATGGATAACCAGAATGTAAAGTTTATGTTAAATACAGGGTGAATATTATGTTCCAGGTCGATGTTGTTTTTGAATAACTAGGTAGTGGAACAACACATTTTTTTAAATTTGTTTTTTATTTATCGATTATTTGGTTTATTACAATTCTGTATGGAATATGGCACAGGCGAAGTAGTCACTCCTGGCAGCGGCATAAATGCGTGGTCTTTTAACCATATTTTTCATAACATACACTTCGCGTGTTATTTCATCAATTTAAACTGCGGCGTCAGAAAATCAATAAAATTTTTAATAAAAAAAATTTGAATCACGAATCATGATATTTCCAGATATTCAATCACTGACAGTGAGTGTGACTCAAAGGTATCAGTGATTAACTCACGGTTCATGATTTTGAACTCATCACTAAACATGATCATTCAGTGGAACTCCATTTTATAATAATAAAGTTTTTTTATATTCACTGAATTTAATTTAATATCATGACGCCTTCAAACTTTCTCCAAGAAAGCGAAACGAATAATATTATATTTCACATAAAATTTAAAAGCGTATATTTTTAATTGATTTTTTTTTTTTGATTCTCTATAATTACTCCTATAGATTATTAAATACTCTATATAGTTACTACTGGTAATAGTCATCTACTGTGTGATGTAATTTCCAGAATATCATATATTTAATACTATCTTGGTAACAGTGCAACCACTGAAATTTTGGTCTGCTGAATGATCTACGATCGTTTGCGATATGCTTCATGGTTGTGTATTGTGTATCGTAGTTTTTTTAAATTTTGAATAGTGCAGGTTGCATTATTCTTGGATGAAGCTATTATGTATTATGCATACGTTATCGCCATCTTGAATTGGCTCGTAATATATTATGTGCAGCACTTTTTTGTCTTAATGACATCAAGTGTACATTCGTTGGTCTTGATAGGAGTTAAACATTTTACGCCATAGGTCAAGACAATAGAAAAAAATACTACAGAGGGGTAATATATATGTAATTATTCTTTAGATTTCTGTATCAATTTTACTAGCACACTAGACGATTGTCGTGATATACAATAATAAGTACGAGTATAAGGTAATTTAGAACATATTCAGGTTTCATGAATATGGACACAAAGCGAAGATCGACGAGGAATTGCATATATTTGTTTCCGTCATCACAAAGGACTTCCACTCGGAGAGTTGGAGGTTTAGCAGATGAAGCGATGTGAAAAGAGCCATACAGATCTCAAGTACAAACGGCTGAGAGAACTAAACGCAGCACTTAAGGGGTATGGTTCCTGGAAAGGACGCGTCTTTTTAGTTAGTAGTAGTAAAATATTAAAAGGGACCTTTGAAAAAGTTTGAGAAAAATTCTGTCAATTCTGGGATCAATGAAATATTTGGGATGTGTGCACCCGGAAAATATATAACTGTTATTTTTAAAATTGGCAAAATAAACTTTGTGGTTAAAATGAATTATTTTAATTTGTTGACATTGTTTTATTAACCCCTTTTTCGAAACCGGTAGATGTATTTTAATTCAATAAGTGGTTAATACAACAGAGTTAACAAATTAAAATAATATATAACTTCACTAAAAATAATAATTTCAAAATAAAACACCTACAATATGTTTTGATATTTAATGAGATTATGGATACCAAAATACCGTTTAATAAAATTAAATTTAAATGATTATGATACATGAACTACCCACATAAGAAGAATATATTTTGAGAAAGAAAATAAAAGAGAATTGTACTACAGTATGGCACGTCCTGAGATTGTGTCGAAATTATAAAATATATTGGGTTGTCTAATAAGTCTTCTCAGTTTTATTCAATTATTTATTAATACTTTTAAAATTAGCAATATTAACTTGGTGGTTAAAATTCATATTTTTTATTTATTATCTTAGTTTTATTAACCACATCTGAGTTTAAAAAACACAAAATTTAACTACGAGTCCTATTCTAAAATTTTTTCCTAAAATTTATTCGACTAAATTTGTATTGAGCAGCAATTTGAGTTAGGTACTAAATTTGTTTTTTAAATAATTGTTGTTTTTTTAAAAAATTTAAAAATAGATTCTGGTGAAGAAACAATGCTATATTTTTAGTTATTTATGACATCATGAAGAAGGAAAATGTGTTTTCCGAAACCGGTAGATGTTTTTTAAACTCAATTGTGGTTAATAAAACTAAGATAATAAATAAAAAATATAATTATTTATTATATAATCAAAACTTTATTCAAAAGTTGCAAAATTTCAATCAGCGTTGCATTTTCAATTATTGTTCAGGATTTTATTTCATCTTTTAACCAATTTGTCGATTCATTTTCTATAAAAATTGGCTGGTCTAGTATCAAAATAGTTATCGAGCCAGTTTCTGAAGTAATCGTCGATGTTGAAAGTAAAGCCCATTAATTTGATTGGAGAAGGACCAAACATGGTGATAATCTGACGGAGCGAGGTCGGTGGATTGGGCTACTGGAAAATTAATTTAACCTTGATTAAAGGCGAAAAGAAGTATGCGTCTAAAATTTTTATTTTTTTCAACTTGAAACTCCATTATTTAAGCCCAGCTTTAAAAAAAAATGTAAGATACTGGAAAACGGCGACAACACTGGCGTCGCAAAACCGTACTTATTCGACGATCCAATAATGTATATTTTTTGTATATAAAAAAATGTATAAATATATGACAATATTTTTATTTAAAATGTAAAAAAATGTAAACATAATTTCCTTCGTAAATATTTCAAAACAAATTTCTCGATTTCGTTGCCATATCATGATCATCATGGTACTGTTCACTGTCTTGAGAAAGCTTCATTTCTGCCGGGATACCGCGGTTCTGAGCTAATACTACTGAGGGATCTGTTTTAGGGAATTTATTGTAGGATAAGTTTTGTTGATAAGTGTGTCTATCAGAAGGATGAATTTGTGGAGCTGGGGACCTATTTCTCCCAGCTCTTTACTTAGTTCGTATGAAGATGATATCGCGGAATGTTTGTGTAGATAAGAAAAGTCTGATTTTTTAATTTATCGATATTGCTATTTATTAAGGATATTTTTTATTACTGCATTCTTGAGGTTCATACTACATTATACGTCTGTTTTTAATTTACTCTTATCATTAGTATAAATAACCTACGGATTATTGAAATATAAAACTAATTTAAAATTCTCTTTGTTTTCATCTACATGATATAATGAGCGGGGCTACAGCATGCGTACGTATCATACTAAGGACCGGTAGTGTGATCAGTAGTAAATTTTGACCATGGCTAGTTTTTACTATAATAGCTTTTTACCATCGCCCGTAGTAAAATACATTTGCGGGTTGTTGGTGCGTCAAATTTACTATTGTCAAAGCACAGATAAGAAATCTCACCTCGCAGTGTGGCAAGACAAATAATCATGAAATATGAGATCATCATCGGACAAACTGTCATCACTAAAATAGCGGGATATTGAATGATTAATAGTCGCATACTGCAACTTTCCAAGTATCAATGTGACAGATGACTTTTGAAACAGTTGTGAAGAGTCCACCATATTTAATCAACGATTTTCAGTTTTTACTATCCGATATTCGAGAGTAAAATTAGTTAACCATTGCATTTTTTACCAACGATCAAACAACGTGTTTTCACAAAAATTAATTTAGTTACTTTTTTGATGAGTGATGTAACTAGTGATGAGAAAAAATGCTACTCTTGACTTACTGGTGTGATTGTGATTAATATTCGATTATGTCAGTGATTGAAAACTGTGACTGTGATCACAGTTTCACTACTAATACGCGTGCGTCGCACGATATCACAATACACGAAATAAAAAAAAAAAACATGTCTAATTTAATATCATCACAGAGAGAATGAAAAGCCTTAAAATGAGAGTTAATTTTTCGGATCAAATTCTCAACATTTCGGGATAAATTCTCAGTATTTCGGGCACATTTTAACAGAATCTTGGCGCGTATCACAAATTATGACATCATTATTTTATGAATATTTACGTTTCATATGCGCATGCGTCGAATCCCGGTTCACAACCAAATATAAATAAAATAAAAAATAAATTACGAATAACGATATTCTCAGATATTCAATCACTGATAGTGAGTGTGACTGAAAAATATCAGTGATTGACTCACAGTTCGTGATTATTACTATTTATTATTATTATTACTAATTTTATTATTACTATTTTTTACCGTAGTAAAAAGTTACCATCGATCACACTACCGGCCCAAAGATTCGAAATAAAAGTAATTAATTGGTTCTTTCTAAATGCGTAATGGAAATTGATTTCATTAACGGAAAACTAATCAATGAACTTATCCAACAGAAATTCTCATTATAAATAGGTAGGCGATGTTACTAAGGCTGTATTATGAATTGTTAACTGAAATTCTCCGTACAAGATATTAATCTGTCGTCTTAATTTACAGACGTAACGAACCCTTAACCGTCTTAATCCTAGTGGTAATAAGATATGGGACTCAATTCCTGACCGGTACAAAAACAAAAACACAAAAGATTTTTTCTACCAGGCTACGTGTTGTGATTATTTTAAGGTTTGAATAGTAATAAGGAGCCTCTCTGTAAGGAGGAAGGGGTGTAAAGATCCACTCATATTTCATCGTTTCATATTTTGTGGGTATAAAGTATTTAAATTAATTACTCAGCGGACTTAGAGTATTCTCAAGGCAAAAGTGTCTAACGTCTACGGACTTCTTTATACACGAAAGATAAACTCTTGAGACCAGGGCTACCGATAAGCAAGCAATAAAAATATCATTGAATAACCAAATAAACAAATTATTATGTATATTAAAACAACAATATAATAATAACAATGCATTGTTCAAAGAAGTTCAGTAGCTTTTGTGACAGTTTTCTAAGCTAATCTGCCGTGTATATCTGATCTTTCTGGTATTTAGCGCTTCAAAGCCATCGGAGTTAAAGAGTCCGCACTTATAGTGATCCGAGAGTAGAGGGAACATTCACGTAACAGAACACTACCCATTTCGTACAATATCTGTTTTCAACGCGGTATTGCAAGCCAGTACCTAAGAACGACACACCTTGCTTTCAAATCGGTCCTGCGAACCAATGGTCAGATATACACGGCAGATTAGCCCAGAAAATCGAATCAGTTAATGGCGGTGGATAGTGAATTTAATACGTTGTAACAAATTTACTTTCCTAGTTAAAAATATATGTCAATGTTGGAAAAAAATTATTACAACAGTCAATTATCTACATATATACAAAGAAGAGTGTTTGTTGGTTTGTTGGAGGGGTTGTTTGTTTTTTATAAAAATCTACAGTTTTATTACGAACATGATGAAACTTTGCACATATGATCTTCAAAACAAGAGGAAGGTCACCGTCTACATGATATTTCGAAAAACCACCCCCACCTCTCTTTTCCACCTCTTAAAGCAAAAATTTGGTACTTTTTGATGAAATTTTGCACACTTGACGATCAAAATAAGAAAAAAATTACTGTCTTGATGAGATTTTTAAATACCACCTTCCTCACTCTTTTTCATCCCTTAAAGCAGAATTTTGGTACTTGATGAAATTTTGCACACTTTCTGTTCAAAATAAGAGGAAAATTACTGACTACATCTGATTTAGAAAAAAAACTACCCACATCCCTCTAAATGAGGCCTTTTCACATTGCGTTAAGCCCGGACAACGCTGGGTACTTCAGCTAGTATAATATAAAAATCATATTGTTGCTCAGTTCTTGATAATGTACGGAGTCAAAAAAATTTATGATTTTGGAGGGTAAAATAATGTAAGGTACACGTGGATGCCAGAGGTCACCTATCAACGTCGATTTGAATAATTTATGAATGTTGAAAATGGTAAGGATACATGGTGGTCAGTAAAGGAGTAGACAATACTCAGGCGCTTGCCCCTGCAATGGCAGCCGGCGACGCAAAACGGATTTAACAAAGTTTTCAATCGAGTTATGAGTCGCCGGGCACAAGGTCGTTAGTCCGTTCATTAATCATCCTATCCCGGGCCGTGGCACGCGCGGTAATTGGATAAGTGGCCAGAATACCGGGACAAATTAACGCAGGAATTGACGTGGGGTGGAGGGGGATTTAGACATGCTTTTATTACAAATTCATGACTCGTGCCGGTTTTTAAATGGCCGAAAATCTGCGACCCCAACAGTTTAATTCTATCCGAGAGCGAGCTGCGGAATTTTAAGTCATTTTTTCAACGTTTTTGGATGCTGTGATTTTTATGGCACACAATTTGATCACAATCTTTCATTACTCAAGTTAGCGAAAAATATATTATTAATATTAATTGAATGTATCAATTAGAATGATATACAGAAAAAAAAATTGTATTAAAATACTACATAACTAAGTTCTGAAAAAATTACAACTTCACAATAATATTGTGTTCTTCTTAAAAAAAATATTATTTTTCAAAAATGATTTTACTTATCTGTTCCGAATTTATAAACACGTTTTTGGCGAGTCTTTTCAAATCGGCTGCGACCCATGTTATTGGCACATTTTCACATCTAAATTCCCATTCATACATTTTCTCATGCTCGTCTTTTCAGTGTGAAATGTGACCTTGATGCCAGAAGACGTCAACTTGACCGATATTTGTTCGATCTCAATATCGCGGTGTAGACTTTTCAGCTCCAGTGCACCGGTACTGTGTTTTGATTCGGAGATCGGCTCATCCGCGTGCCATTTGTGTGATCTCGGTGACGACTGCAGGAATTACAGGAGATGTCGAATACAAGGTAAGGTGAACAGTCTTTCCAAATCCCGGTTCCCCCTCACCAACTTCATCCAGTATAATGTTTCCCTACTTCTTTCCCCTACCCTGCAGTGATTCCGATTTACGACCAGAATTGTCGTATTCCATTCCAAGGGACGTGCGACACAGATATTGCACAATTCACTTATCTATGTTCAATTGTGTGAAATGAAAAAAAGAATCATCACGTTATGACTGAGGATCGCAATCTTCATGAACTCTAGCTCCCTTGACTATGCTCCTCCACTTTTCTCGGCATCATTTAAGGATGGGAGATCTTCCTCTTTCTCAAGATGCTCAAAAACTGAAGGATTCGTCTCAAGCAAATGGTTGAGACTCTGATATTTAATTCCTGCGGAATGGAGACATTCGTGTATCTCGCCATCTATGATATGCGCAACATGTGTCTTCTGTACTATATCTCAAAGGCATCAATCAGCCTTCTCCCCCTTGCTTTCGGGGTGCATGATTCCACACCATATACAAATATAGAATGCACCTTCGTTGTCTTGGAAATAAATCTTGGTCTTTCTGTATTTTATCAAGTCTGGACATAGAATTTTTCACCATACTTATCTGTTATTTTAATTTCTGGCTCACAGATACCGTCGTCAGTAATTATAATAAAGATATTTAAACACGAACGAATGAATTAACAAATAGGATGTTCTCAAATACAAGACGCGGTTGTTGCGGCTGGAGTGGTTATTAAACTCCCATTCAAAATAAGTATTTGAAATTCAGTAGAATTTTTTTTTTATATCAAGATAATTTCTTCATCTGTTCTTGTAAAAATATTATTCAATGAAAATCCGCTATTTATGTTATACTCGCACATAACACTCTTATAATGAAATGATTGGTTGGTATATTGAGGCTTATACGATACCTCGTATATTTTGGTCAATCAGATTTTTTATGAAACCTAAAGAAAGATCAAGGCTTTTATAATTACTGACAGAATAAAAACTAGAAAAAATCTTTTAAAACTTACTACATTAGGATACTTGATACTTGACAAAATTAGTTTTAAAGACAGCATCATTTAATAGTGCTCTTCCATCTAAATGTGAGTGAACTCTATTCAAATAGCGTAATAGGGGATTAAGATGTGACTTGTATAAAAAATAATGTGAAAACTTTCGAAATAAAGTTTAGAAATTAAAAATAAAGGACGTTTGCGGCCAGAACTACAATTGGAATTGGAGTATGAAAATGTAAAAGTTTGAGAGAGTTTTTAAGAAGAAATAATAAAAAAAAAAAACATCTTGGGTACCGAGTTGTCAGGAAACTAATACTCGTAAGTTATCTTTTTCTTTGCTTCGTTTTCGGCGGTACTTCGGCGTTATATGTCTCGGGAAAGGATTATCTTGCTCATTTAAGAGTTGATATTGAAAAAGTGTCGGACGTCGCGATCCCGTTTATAATAAATTAAATGAAGTTTTTCATTCAATTGGCAGGTAGTCAAGTAAGTATAACTTATCTATTCAACCAAGTTGAAATTATTGGTTTAGTTCATGTTAATGCAACACTGTAAACTTCCACAATAACATGACGCTAGGTAGTTGAAGTGGCAATCTGTTTGGGTGCGCTGATCACGAACACCGGCGACTGTGAGCAGGAAATTCAGCGACGAATCCAACTAGCTAAAGTTGCCATGAACCAAGTTACAAGTATCGAGAATATAGCAAGATAGACATGAAACGTGCATATATCGCGCAGGATTGAGAGGTCGCCAGTGACATCAACTAATTGATGTGTTAAGGAGGACACGAGACAGTAATTTAAAAATATAATTATCGCCATTATGTTTGTATTTGAAATAAAATAAGTACACTGTGAGCGGGAACGCGTTCTCGATTCTTTCGCCGCAGTGTCCCTAGAAATGTACGCAAAATGTACGCAACAATGCAAATACAATATTGTTGATTAATCTTTAACTTTCCAATCTTCATATATGCAGCAGAGACTTGGATAAGTATAAGTATAGGTAAAAAAACGAAATGTGTTTCTGAAAAAAGATGCAACACATTTCGTGGATAGTATAATGCACGAGCGCCTCGATTCTGCAACATATCTAGCCAAGAGAGGTTTTATCTACAGTAGTACTGAATAAATTATTTTAATTTTTCGATTGTATGATGTGTCGATATGATTGTTAAATTTAAGAAAAGAAAACCTATGATTACCGTGAGAGGTAGATACATGCATCAAATCCAACTGAAGAGATCTGAGGAAGTGTCACCAGTGAAGACTGTCCAGGACCGAAACTCGTGAAGATGCATTACGAGCCGTGTGTCGAATTGAGGCGTCCGATCGAGGCCATTATGCTCATGAATCAATCAATACTGACGTGAAATAATGAAAAAGAAGAAGAATGATCCAAAGGTCAAGATTTAACATTATATTTTCCACATATTTTCAGAGTAAATGATGTATAGATATTATTTGAAATATTATCATATGAATTTTGAAACTTATTATTGGCATTTTTATTTATATTTTTTTAGAGAAACAAACAGTGTAACAAAAATAACTGATAATTACATAATATACAGAAATAACTCCAGTGAAGTTTCTTCGGAATTAAAAACACAGTACATAATATACTAAAAAATAGTATAATCAGACTGATAAACAAAAATACTTTTACATATAAGTAAACATAAACTAAAAAAAAAAATGAAAAAAGGAACTAAAGAAGATTTAAAACTGAACATACAAAGAGGAAAGGGTAAGAAGGGGAGGGAAATGGAATGCAATATATACTATGTTAATAGTTATTAAAAAGTTGGCGTAGTTTAAATTTAAAGGGAAGTAATTTATTGTTGAAAATGTCCAAGTTATATGTTGATGTAGAGCGGATCACAAAACAATTGTATTACGCGGAATGTGAAAAGATTCAAACGACATTTAAAAAATTTGAATTTGTTAAACTTTGTTGCAATTTGATCACACACGTATACTGGTATTTAGCTTATAAATTTATGGCTTTATGATGTGGGTATAAAATGAAAGGGGAATCACATCCACAGGATTCGTTGGCTATGTTGTTAACACAGCCGCGATAAAAAATATTGGATATATGTCACATACATTTAACAAATTCAATTTGTTTAGACACTTTTCAGTACACAATGGCAATTAATTGTACTATAACAATGAAAAATTTAGGGTAACAGCAATTATGGAGCGAAGGAGAGAATATGCATTTAGAGATGGGATAGACGAATATACGTATAAGAGATAGTCAAATGTAACCACATACCAGTTTGGTGGTCTGTGAATATAACATATGAATGACAACTAAACCAGTAAGTATGATAATTAAGTGAGTATAACTTATCTATTCAATCAAGTTGAAATTATTGGTTTAGTTCATGTTAATGCAACACTATAAACTTCCACAATAACATGACGCTAGGTCTGAAGTGGCAATCTGTTTGGGTGCGCTGATCACGAACACCGGCGACTGTGAGCAGGAAATTCAGCGACGAATTCAACTAGCTAAAGTTGCTATGAACCAAGTTACAAGTATCGAGAATATAGCAAGATAGGCATGAAACATGCATATACCGCCCAGGATTGAGAGGTCGCCATAGTGACGTCAACTAATTGACGAGTTAAGGACACGAGGCAGTAATTAAAAAATATAATCACCGGCGGGACGCCAGAAAAATGTATTGTTGATTTTTTGATAAAATACGTCTTTCTGGCGCCTGTTGCTGCCTGTTCGCTGAAATGGTGAAAAATATTAGATTGAATTGAATGTATTGTTTGTATCTGAAATAAAATAAGTACACTACGAGCGGGAACGCGTTCTCGATTCTATCGCCGCAGGGTCTCTAAAAATGTAACCACATATCAGTTTGGTAGTCAGTGAATATAACATACTATGACAACTAAACCAATAAGTATGATAATAATATGAAATATTTTTAATGTTTGCGGCAGTAAAATTATTGTTAAGCATTTTAACTATTTAACCATTGCTTAAGAGCCCTTAATTGGAGCATAAGAATTAAAGAATACTTGAGATGTTTTCTTAGAAATCGTCTCACATTTCATTGATGCGTTGATCATAATGTTGATAAAAATACTAGAGTAATGATTTTATATATAAATAATGATGGATTTAGATTTGACAGTCTAAAAATGTTAGAGCTCAAAATGAACGAAAAAATTTTAAATAACCAATTGAATCAGTTCTTAATATCATTGATTGATTTGGCGGTTGCTTCGTGGAGTAGCATTTTAATTTAAAAAAATATATTGATTTTGTACCACACACACACACACACACACACAATTTTTGAGTTAATATTACTAATAGTTTCCAGAAGAGCAGTTCTTTCCATTTACAGGTGTAAATATAACTAAATTAAATACAGTTGGCTATGGGGGCCGTAAGGGTGGGAGTGGCTTTATTGTTTTTTGGAAACGTCGATAATAGCTCGTGAAGTATTTGAAAATGTGATATTATTCATTATAGTTTTTATAGTCTGGATTTCTATCATTTCAAGATTATTCATTATTATTCCACTATATGTCGAAAGAATGGTTGGTTTCAATAATATGGTTAGCGAAAATTCAGAAAAATTATTAATTTTTTTTTCATTTGCGTATTTAAATTTCTCACGGTTTGGCCAATGTATTTTTTAGACCCAGTTCTTTTTTAAAATTTTTCCAGTTGGTTCCCCAATCAAATCTGATTTAGATATAGCTAATAATTGGTAACTCGTGAGACTATACAACATCTGACCATGAGTACACACGAAAAGTTTGTTTAATATCATCCTGATGATACTGATGCGAATGCAAGGCTAAATAAGCTTTGAATCTTTCACATTTAAGATAATAAATGATTTAAAGTACTTTTAAAATAAATACCGATTGCTTAGAACAGAGGACTTAAATAAAAAGTAAGCTCAGAGTATTATTGTGTTTGTGTGTGTCAGCGGGCGCGTGACATGGGAAGTAATAGGTGTGCGTGTGCGGAGAATGTCATATAAGTGAGCCGCTCCTGTTAGGGCGCGTTGTTACTGATTTTGTACATTGTATTATATTGTATTGTATTCAAGTATTCAATAAACTGTTGATTTTCATATGACATAAGAGTTTGATTGCTGAACCATAACTTTGAATACAATAAGGATTTGTCAGGAGACGACTCTGTAATCCGAGAACACAAAAATACCACTCGCAGCCGGTATCACAACCGGCGCAGACGATAATTAAATAAATCATTATAAATTAGTGCTTACAAAATATAGAAATAACCAAAGGTACATATATATATATTTAATTTTTCTTAACAAAAAGTAAAATAATATGGTTAAAATTTTAAGTGTTAATTAAATTAAATATCAAAATATGGTTTACTGAAAAAACACAATGCGTAATTTACATCGTTAGAAACATAAAGGAGTAAATGTTAAAATGTTGTAAACAACACATTTGAGAAACGTTACTTCATTACATTTTTGCAAACTCGTCTTAGAATCACTTCGTTAAAATTTTCAAGTGTTTAACTTTAACCGTATAAACATTTTTCCCATAAAAAGTTAGCTTAAGGCAGAAAACACCTCCAATTCGTGCTAAGCAACACAAACATTGCTGTAAGAGATAACATCATAGTTATGCGTTCCGTCTACTGTTGTTAGCACCCATTTTCAGTCGCTTGCAACAAATCGTCGGGGCAAAGGCTTTTTTTAACTTTTGCTAAAATATTGAAAATACCTGTTACTACGATTAAACTTTCCACAATTTATATATTTTTGTAAGTAAAAATTAAAAAGTATGTAAAATAGTACACGAGAGAGGAGGATAAATATTATATAGCTAACAAACAGGTACATTTATCCCGACGTTTTTTATATCGAACGGTAGAGAGTATTTGTCTGCTAGAGTATTAAAACTGTTGTATCACTCAGGCGTACATGTGGTAGAACCGTTAATAAAGGAGGAAATAATGAACTATTGCAATGAAAAGTTAATTATAACCAAATCTGATCATAGTTTATAAGATTAAGAAAGGATCGTTTAGATGACTTGGTAATCATGTGAAGAGGAGAGGGTGGAAAGTTGATAAATAGAAGACACCCGTTAAAAATTAGGTTATTATTAGAAGTTTCAACAATTGATGCGTGAGAAGACATATTGTGTATTTTAGAGAGGACAGAAGAGTGCGATGATTTATCTTTTAGTCTACATACCGAAATACAGCATAACCATATGAAAGCAGTAGAAAATTAATAACATGAAGGTGATACAAGTGATGTCGTAATGTAATTCTTCTTTCTTTCTTTATTGGTCTCAAGGGATTCGAAAGACTATAACCATGGTCACTATAAAGCACCGTTCATCCCTTGAAAACTCCTTCGTGGTCTAGTCTGCTTCTCCACCTCGTTCATGGGTCTTGGTGTTATTCGCTCACCTGCGTTTTGATCTTCACTTCGGACGTCATGTTGGTATGTGTATGAGGGTTTTGTGCATGTTACGATTCTCTTTTGCTTTCGCTACATATCCTACCTACTGCGACCTTTTTGCTTTTACCTTCCTCAGTATATCTGATATGATATATTGTTCCCAAAGTTCCAAGTTCATTAATGTATTATTAATATCATTATAATTATAAAGGCTGTTTTTTTTAGGTTTGTTTTTCGAATTGGCAACACTTTTTCCAGCAACAGCTAATATGACAGCTGATGGCTGATTTGTGCTCAGTTTGGTTTGCCATTTCACCATGAATAGTCAGAACAACGGTCGCAAATTGTGAAAAATTATTTCGAAAATCGTAGTTCAATTCGCGAAACTTACTGTGCGCTACGTCCATTTTACGGTCGATATAATCGTTCAACCGAGCAAGTAATTTGAATAAGCGTGGATCGTTTTCGCACCACTCATAGTCTAATTGACGATACGCATCCGCAGAGACATTGTACAGTGCGCACCGAAGAAGCTGTTGTTGCAGTGGAGCGTAGTATTGAAGAGGACTTGGATGAGTTGATTCGCCATCGTGCACAGCAATAGATCCACGATACTGACTTTTTCGTTCCCCAATTGAATGGCATTAATGTCGAAGAGTACAACAAGAAGAGAGTTTCAACAAGATGACGCAACATGCCACACAGCGCGCGCACAATAAATTTATTGATGGATATTTATTATGTGTTATTCAAGCCAGCCGCGGCGCCCATATGCACGAAATCGTATTTAAACACTAATGGTATAAAATTATCTTTCCAATAAAGCCAATATCATGGCTATTACCAAGATTTTTATGTGTTTTATTTTAAAGTTCTATACCTCTAAAAAAATAACCTTTTTTAATACTTCTGTATGTCCCTGAAGCATACAATATTATGTAGAGACGATGACTTTCAAATAATGGAACGACAGATGTATCAATTTGAAAGTGCAACATATGAGTTCGAAAATTTGTCGTCAACTTACTGTGTTGGTGTAATCGGTTAATGCGTTTCCGGATAGGAAGTGATCCAGATTCGAATCCCGGTAGCAACAAAAATATTTTTTCGATAAATTTATTTTATATGTATATCTTTCTAATTAATACATTAAATTTGTATTAAAAATATCACACACACACCTATGTTCACGATAAGAATGTGTTCTCCTTAAAAATAAATATTTATTATTCAACTGTGAGTTGTCAGACTTCCGTGTATTTTTCTGAATATGACTTTAGCGGTCATTTTATTATGCATTCTTACTCAGTGCCCCGAGAAGTGTCCTACTGCGTGCACCATTTATTATAATCTCGTGCGCTTAATCGATTTGTATCAAAGGTAAATCAATATTATTTTACTTACCATTATATTAGTTCAAAATTGCTGTTTCCCTAATTTAAGAAAGGGCAAAGTTACACGGGACTTTTTGGAATGCTTTAAATAGTATTTCCGCGAATGTATACTTATCGATATATAATTTAATCGATAAATATTTAACCGAAATTTTTCAATCTCGTACTTTGTATGCAAAAAGCGAAAATATATTGTATACATAATCGTTTTTAATCGCCATTTTTTTATTATTAAGGACAATTAAGTTATCATGTTGTTGGTCAAGTGATAGGATATAAGAACAACAAGTGGGTTTCGTTTCAATCGAGCTTCGTCCCAGGAGACCACCAAGTTAGTCATATTTTCTTAGTAAATGTATTGATGAAACAAGTAGGTATTCCGTGTACGCGTCTCTATTTAAAAAAAAAAACTATTTTCATGTATTTAATTTCCCACAATATATTATATTCTATTTATTAATCTCACTCATTGTAATATATTACTATCTTTACAAAATAGTATAATTCTTTATTGTTTATTTAAAAATATAAGGAAGATAATTTGAATAGTGATATTAGATACAAATATAATCTTTTAAGTTTATTAAATAAAATAAATAACAAGCATACAAATTAAAATCGGTTATTTAATTTGAGTAGTATAACGATTCGTTACTTTGTTGTGGTGTTGTGTTGTGGAGTAGTATACTGATTGAACCACGACATATTAAATGTATAATCATCGAATGTGATTTCTTTTTGACATTTCTGACATTTTATCAGACGCACGCTGTCAAGGTGTTCACGCCAGTGTGCGAGTTATGCGATCAGCAGCCTTTACATGCCATTTTGTGTAGTCGTGTTGTATGAAAGAGACAGCATGCAATAACGTATATAGCAACGTCATTGCACATCAGTGAACCTTGTATTTAGTAAAACAGTGTGTTTAATGTAGCCGAGTATTAATCTTATAATCGCAATTATAATTTTGTTGAAGTAATCAATTTAAAAAAAAAATTAAAGCTATATTAAGATATAAGTAAAATGTTATCGTACCAAATAGTTTTGTGTGGTTTTTTTTTATGTTCGTGTGAAACAAAAATATGCAACGCTACGGCCATAGTTTCCAGACTCTCCGCTCCTGTCAGACAGCGCTGCCGGTCGGATCAACATTCAACATTCCGTTCCGCATGAGAAGTAACGTAGGTGTATTATTAATATTTTATTTTATAGTGATGAACGTTGAACATGTTGAGTAATGTAAATATTGCTTGTGCTCGGTTCGCTTTTTGTTCGCGGATATTAAATGCGTTTTTTATTTGCTTCTCAGTTCATTTAAAAAATTCCTTCGAGCTGAAAGTTCTTTAGCAACAGTACATTAAAATTAAACGGTCAAAGGTTGATAATAAAAAATATCGTTTTTGTTTATTTGTTGAAAATTCACGTCAATTACCGTTATAGCATTGAGAAATATTTCTAACCTGTTGCCTGTTCTAACCATTTGTTACTTGTTACGTAATTAGTATTATTTCGCATAATCCAATATAATTAATATTTTCGCGAATGTCCTGACGTTCGCAGAATATTCTCGAACATGTCAATTGAAGTAAGAACTTGCTGCTGTTTTATAATGATTTACATTTTGCCCACTGTTTCGTTTACCAAATTTCATATTTAATAATAAATAATATTGCTGTTTATCAATATATTATATAATTAACATAATTTTTTTTTCTGGGACTTATTTAATAATACGATAAAAATATATTTTCATACATGGAATTTGAAAATTGGTATTTTGTATGTACTGTTTTGACAAAACTTTTAACTAATACACAAGATATGCAAATTAACGTTAATCTGTTTCTAGACCATGCATTACTCGTGTTTAAAAATTGGTTTATAGTTAACAATAATAAGTAAGTAATGATAAAAAAAACAGAAAAAAAGATTTAAACGTTAGATTTTTTACGTTATAATAAATGTGTACATGACGACAATGGTTTAGTTTCAATAAAAGAGTATTATCTTTTTATGTTTTTACACGTTTTAATGGTTATTATTTTATTTATTATGTATTTTATACATCACGCTACTATATCGTGGCGATAGGCCGTGATTAATAATAGTGATAACCTAAACCGTTATTGTGACTGTGATTGTGAGATTAGTATTTGATTGTAAAAGTGATTGGTAATTGAGGTTTAGTTTTTAGTGATCGTTCACCGAATTACGAATAATCACTTAACAATCACTGTTATAATCGACCATAAATATCACAATCACGGTTAAAATAACGTTTTAGCTCGTCACCAATTAAAAGTGATTTAATTTCAAATTTGGTTTTCATTTGCAACCCTTATAAACATTTTTACCTTTCCAGAGTTCAATGGCGCGTGCTGTGGTCGAGCAAGGAGAACTGCGGGGAAAACTGGAAAAATTGCCATCTGGGAATACTTTTGCTAGTTTCAAAGGCATTCCTTACGCTACCCCGCCAGTTGGAAAACTCCGGTTTAAGGTCAAACCTCTTTTGCTTAAAAAATTAATAAATACACGGTGTAACATAATACATATACACATTAAAAAGAAAATAAAATTATTGTATTGATCAGATTCAAATTTTTAATATCTAACACCAACAGATAAAGTTCTGTATATCTGATTTAAGATTAATTTCTGTTGTATTTATAGTAACACGTCAATACATTACATATGTTACTTATCATTTGTGCTTTCTTTTATGCATTAGCTATACAGCTAAAAATTATCGCAAAAAAAAAATGCACTACTCAAAACAATTTAGAAATTAATGATGTTAATTAAAAATGTAATGTATCGTCATCACAGATTAGTAAATATATAGACATGAAGTGTATACATATAGGAGAGAGGTTTGGAACATTAGTTGCGAAACGAAAGGCATTCTACACACATTCTTGGTGGAAACATAAATCCGATAGATAATCAACAGTAAAAGTATTTGCACTTAAAAAATTAAATTTTTGTGTAAACAAGACTTTTTTTAAATGCATATTATATTGTCATATCATCGCGGAGCTATTTGATTGCGTAAGTAGTATCAAAGTGATCACGTGGGTGATACTAAAATGATAATATTGGGACAAAGAAATTGCGTTAGTTCATGTCTATATACATATTTGGTGGTCTGTAATCGTAACTAGATCATACAAAATTAGATACATATTTTAAGTGACGGTAATTTAGTTCATGTCTATATACATATTTGGTGGTCTGTAATCGTAACTAGATCATACAAAATTAGATACATATTTTAAGTGACGGTAATTTTTTTAATATTGTATTTTATCGTGTTGTATTGAATATAATTCATAAAAAAAAATAGAGCCGATCTCTAGTTCTGGTGATTAAAATGACACAAATCACGAAACGTCAGCTACGAAAAGAAACCAACCCACATCAATACAACCAGAAGAGACTTGAGGTTCTTGCAAAAAAAAAGAAAACGTCACCTCTGTCGGCTGACTTGACTAAATTTATTTTGATTAGCCTTATTAAATCGAAAAATATTTTAAATTATTTAAAATATAAATACATCGAGTTTGTTTGTAACTATAATTTTATATATTGGAAAAATAAAATGAATTAAAACATCAACTGCTTGAACTATTTATTACCTTAAAAATATTATAGGGCTAAAAGTTAGTAAATATTTATTAGAAAGATTTTAATTCAAAATAAAATTTCGAAACACCCCTTTTAGCTCCAAATTTTGGTGAACATTTTTGTAATTTTCTTACTGAGGTTTTTTTTATTATTCCTTGCGGTACCACTAGTAAATTAAAATTTCATCTCATCGTCGAACTCGTGTCCGGAGGAGGTAGATAGAATTATTGATAAATTTTCTATGATTTTATGTTTTTATATACTTAAAAATTAATCGTCCATTCTTGGTGTATTTTCCTCCTAAAACAAGCAGAACAATCTTAGTTTCTCTTCACTAGTTATAAGGGTTTAAACCTATAAAAGGTCTCAAAATACAAGGGGTTTAAAATAATAGCGTTTATATAATACATTTTTAACACGATATACTACCAACTGGTATGCCAGTTAAACCTTAGAAGTTTATGCCAGTTAAACCTTAGAAGTTAGAAGCCTTAAAAATCGACGAGCGTGCGATTAAGATTCATGAAGTTGAATAGATGAGCGTAACACTCAATCTTTTCTGTCGATCCCAATGAGAAACGGCGTGATGGTAAGTTACTTACTACCATGTGTACAATTCCATTGCATCGATACAATAAGATAAAAATAAAACTGTTTATAATTTATAAGTACAAAATAAAATAACAATTGACATTTGAACGTAAATGCCAGGATATAGGTTAATTATCTGATTTTTCTGAAATTAGTTTTATTGTCTTATATTCAGAAAATATTATATTTTTATCATTCTTTATTTAATCAAGATAAATAAATATGTTAATTCCAATTAAATGTATCAATTAGAAAGATATAAAGGAAAATTCAATTTATCGAAAAAATATTTTTCTTGCTACCAGAATACGAACCTGGATCCTTTTCTATCCTGGAAAATGCGTTAACCGATAACAACACACCGACATAGTAAGTTGACGACAAATTTTCGAACTCATATCCTGCAGTTCTTTCAAATTGATACATATATTATTCCAAATTTATAAGCTATCACATTCTATTGCGAAAATCTAAAATATCTTTGAGTAATATTCGCTAAGAGATGCAGAAATTAAATCAATTCATTTAATTTTTGATAAAATTTGATACAACTAATGATAATGTGTTCTCCTTAGTATACATATGTTATATTTTAGGCTCCTCTTCCACCAGTAAAATGGCTTGGGGTGCGCGATGCCACAGAACATGGAGACATCTGTCCTCAATTTGATTTCATAACGGGAGAAATGCAAGAGGGAAATGAAGACTGCCTTTTTTTAAACGTTTATTCACCATTACCAAACGCAAAAGAACATTTATTTCCAGTTATGGTTTGGTACCATGGTGGTGGATTTTACTCAGGATCTGGGAACTCTGATTCATACGGACCGGATCACCTTATTGATGAAGGTGTTATCTTGGTGACAGTTAACTACAGATTAGAAGTTCTGGGTTATCTTTGCTTAGACACTCCCGAAGTCCCCGGAAATGCCGGAATGAAAGATCAAGTGGCCGCATTGAAGTGGGTAAAAAAGAATATTTCTCAATTTGGAGGTGATCCAAACAACATCACTGTATTTGGAGAAAGTGCTGGTGGTGCCTCTGCAACGTACCACATGGTGTCACCCATGAGTAAAGGATTAGTCAATAAAGTTATTAGCCAGAGTGGCTGTTTTTTAAATGATTGGACAATCTGCAGCAAGTCGAAAGAACGCGCGTTTTATCTTGGTAAATTATTAGGAAAGGAAACTAACGATGTAAATGAGTTACTGGACTTTTTTCAAAGATTGCCGGCACTAAAGTTGGTCAAAGTTACACGTATAACAATGTCGGAAGAAGAAAAAAGCAGAGGCTTACCGGTACATTTTGGTCCGACTGTTGAAATAGATTTTGGTAATCAAGAATGCTTTCTTCCAACATCACCAAAAAAGTTATTGGAAAATAAAGGTTTAGAATATATTCCTACACTTCTTGGTTATAATAACAAAGAAGGATTAGCTATTCTAATGGATACATTAAAAAAAGCCAAAGCTATCAATGCCAATTTTGACAGAAAAGTTCCTAGGCATATTGTTAAAAGAGTAACTAAAGCAGAACTCAGAGAAATAGCGAATAAACTCAAACACTTTTACTTTGAAAATAAAGAAGTGAGTGCTGCAACATACTCAGGAATTGTGGATTTAGAAACGGATAACAACTTCTCTGTAGGGATAATTCAGTTTGCTAGAATACTAGGCCAGTGTTCTTCAGCCCCAGTATATCTGTATAGATTTTCAGTTGACGGCGAATTAAATGTTTTCAAAAAAATTTCGGGGTTAAGTCAATACGACGGGGCTAGTCACGCTGATGATATATTTTACCTGTTCAAAACTGGTGTTGAAGTTCAAGAAGGTTCCAATACATGGCGCGCATTGAAGAGAATGGTTAAACTATGGACAAATTTTGCAAAATATGGGTAAGAATCTATTTCATTTAGAATTTATGCTTTTTGCGCTTGTTTATTTGTTTCTCTTTGTGGATTCTGTTAATTGTAATTTTGTATATTACGTACATACTTTCCTTCCGCCCGACCGAGATGTCAACATAAACAAACATATATTGACAGCTGTACCTGTTATTTAGCAATATAAAACAAGCGATATCTTCTGTCAAATATATCGCGTGAAGGTGTGCGGTTGTCACGTCAAACTAAGTAAATTGTATTACAGTATTTAAATAATCCTGAATTTAAAAAATAACATGTAACCTTAATAGTGAGTGGAGATTGAAAAAAGATTTTTTAAATAAATTTATTCTTGAAAGTTAACGATTAAATCAATACAGTTTTTGAGTAGAAAAACATCGTTTTAATTATTTATTGCGAAACTCAGCACTCTAGCTATTTCATGTGTAAACACTAATTATAAAAAAAATAATCAAATTAATAAACCTCAATTACATTACGCCAAAATCGGTAGTACCCACTGATACACCACTGTGTACACTCGGTCGGTTTGTTCGGTACCATTGACAGACTAAAAATTATTATTGGCAGTTGCCCATTGATTGGAAGGACGTATTACAATAGTTGCCCGTCGACTGTGTGGTATGTTTCGTCATAGACGGAACAGTTGCCGGAATATTACACATTTCAATACGTAACATCATTTTTAGAATATATTTGATCGGATATTTGTTTGCATTACTGATTAAGTTACATTGTTCTGTGTTAGACCATATCCTTTTTGAAAATAATAAATTATATTTTCAATATTGAAAAATAAGTTCTGCGAAAAAACTAGTGTCTGAGCGGCGACCATCGCTGGCCACAAAGCGCGATCTGCTTAGCACCAATCGTCTATTAACTTATTGTTTTATCCTAGTTATAATTGTGTATTATTCCAAATAAAAATAAAATCTTACATGCTTTCCATTACATAAAAAATATTTTTACTTTTTGCCAGAAACCCGACACCCAAAACTGATGACTTGATTGAAGTTAGTTGGAAACCAGTGACCAAAACATCATTAAATTTTATTGATATCGGATTAGAGCTAACTCCTGGAGAAGACCCCGATAAAGAACGATTCGAATTGTGGAAAAGTATTTTTGATTCTGTGTATAATAAAAAAGGATTTAAAAGTCGTTTGTAAGAAACATATTTTTAATGATTATCGTAAGTTGTCACTACGAATCCACTAAATGAAAATGTATTAAACAATTCATACGTATAATTTTGAATAATTTTTTTGCTAATTATTATTTTATGAAATATGTTTATTATTTTTATTTTGTAATGCGTGTGTATAATCTTAATTATTAGGTTTTAATAATTTATTATCTAATGTTTAATTTGGAAGCTGTTGGAGTACGGGGGTGGGCAACCAGTCTATCGTAATTTTGTATTATATTTGAAACGAATTGATTAAACTAATAAATATATATTTGTTATTGCTTTAAATGACCCCCAGCTCCTCTTTCCTTATCATAGCCGAAGCCCGGTAGGCGGCTTTGTCGTTTTGCTACCAACACATTTTCATCCTAACCTAAATTACCATGGGCTAAATGATTACGACTTGATGACTAAATCCGATGAATCTCCTGGTAAATCACACATCTATATCAAATATAGTAATCGAGATTTTGTATCTTTTCTTTGATATTATTTTACATAACATGACAGTACAGGGTAGCCCAAATAAGTCTGAAGGGTTGATAACTTTTTTTCATTATTTTTTTAAATTTCGTAAGGAAATATAATTATGGAGATTTTTTAAAACTAAGCATGAAATATGATATAATGACATAATGTTTCTCAAATGGTTTCCATTTTCTTACTGACAAATATTGGCTCAACAAAAATACATTACGAGTCCTTAGAATAACAAGGTTCCAACTAACATTTTGACCTAATTTAAGTTATTGCACGAAATAGGTTCTAAATGCATTATTCTTTATTTCTTCCATACACACCAACTCTATTTAACAGATATTAAAAAAAAATAGCAAGAACTGAAAGTCCAACTGCATCAGTTATTTATTTCAATTTATGGATCATTATTGTTGATTTACAATGTTTTCATTTATTTTTAATTTCCCTCATCTCAAAGTGAATAAGATAATACTGAAAATAAGTTAAGAACTTAAAACTGATCATATTTGCATATTCAAAACAAAATATGTATGAATATATGTTGAAATTCAATCAACGCTTTTGAGCTCATTATCTCAAAACAGTGTAATTGTCAGATGGAACGTTGTTATTCTGAGGGGTCGATAAACCAAAAAGGTTATGCATATTTTTAACCCTTCAGTCGCATTTGGGCTACCCTGTATATTCTTATAACGTTTACCAGATAGTTTTTACAATTATTTTTAGTTTTCGCTTTAATTACCTTTCCTGTAACATCTATTATCGAATAGAATTTTTAAAATATTTTGAATAAGTACTTTATTTACATAAAGTACAGAGTTGACTATGAATAATTAGGGTGATGGACAACTTTTTACAGCCAACTTCCCGACAAGTCAAGTTCCCGAAAGTCATGTTCCCGACACACCAACATTCTGAAAAACTGTAAGTAGATAAAAAGGCATTAAAGCACAACAAGTTTTGATTTGAATATTTCTTAAACATTCTAGTATTCCTGCTAAGTATGTTTCCCATTATAAATATTATAGTTTTTCTTGCAATAATGGGTAAACTTATGTACCTCAGAAATAATATTATAAATTATCTGTAAACAATAGTCAAATTATAACTAAATTTATAAATGTAACATAAATTAAATAAGTTGGGGAAGACTGGATTAGTTGCAACACTTTCAAAATTCAGATTTTTGTATTTTTTATTTTAAAAATTAAACAAATTCTTACAATGTGTGAACAACAAGTGAATATTAAGGAACAATATGAAATAGCTTATTATTATTATATATACAATATAAAATAATTCAATATAAAAACTCTACTTTTTAAGAAGGAAATTGTTGCAATTTACCCCGAAGTCGAAGCTAATGTGGAACTACTACTTCAAATCATTGGAAACGTCTGTTTCAAAATTAATGCAAATATTTCATATATTTTTGTTTGCACAGACAAAGTGTGCCAACATTTCGCATCTGCAAAATTTTATCCAATCTTCAGATTTTTCGTATTAGTCTCCACAAATAAGACAAAAAAAATATTCTTCACCATCCATCGGATTTTCATTTAAGTTACTTAGTGTTTTTCCCCTTTCTTTTTTTATTTATTTACTATTTATTGTAGGTCTTCAAAATCAATCAATTACATCAATCTAAGTTGAATTAAGCCAATGTGTTATGCATTGGGGCATGTTGCAACTTATCCCCGTAACCCTGTTGCAACTAACCCTGGCACGTCACAATGAATTGCAACCTCAAAATTTTATATTTGTTACAAGAATGTGTGTTTTTAAGATTCGTAAACATTAAAATTGATATTCAAACAAATAAATTATTCGAATATAAAATTGGAGTAATCATATATAAAAATTACAGAAAATATTTAACTTTATCAGAAAAAATCACATCGATTGATTAAAAACAGTTTTTACGCAACTCCGTCTGTCAAACGTAACGTGTGGTACTGAATTATGTATTATTATTATTATATATTATCACTAATTATGTGTGGCGTTATTATCTATCGGCAAAGAGGTTAATTTCATTGAAATCACGTATGGCAGCAGTTTTTGAACGATTTTTGCAACGTACCCCTGTTGCCTTTAGCCCCGTCTTCCCATAATCATAACTCATCAAGAATAGTCTTTAAATTCAGTTTCAAATTTTAACTTTTTAAATTTTGATAGTTTTAATTGGTGAATAACTTATGTACATTTTCGTTAAAATATGCTAATACACATTTATTACATTTTTTTTATAGAAGTTGGTTTTTCAGAAACTTTTTTCGGTTTTTGCGAACTTGGTGTGTCAGAAAATTAGTTTGTCTGTTGGGAAGTTAGCGTTTGGGATAATAATTCGAATTGAAAATTTTTTTTGGTGTACGAAGGTTTACATATCTCTCAACTGTTAAAGGTGATGATACGGCCACCTAAAAAGTCATATTGATCACCCAATATATCAATGTATCTTTAGGTTAATTTTGCGAATGGAAGTGTATCGAATAGTACTTTAATTTAATTTGGATGTATATGTATAATAGAATTTAAATTGTATTTAGGTATGTTAATGTTACTTTGCTTTACGGAAATTACTGTGAACGAGGTTATCACAAAATTTAAAGATTAAATTGTATATAACACTGATACAACCGAACATTAGATACGAGTTAGATATTTGGTCTCTCACTGTAGTGCAAGAAAATAGGTTGCATGTCTTCGAAAATCAGACTTACGGCCCAGTACGTGATAACTTAACCAGTAAATGGAGAAGATTAAAGAACCTGGAATTTCGGTAACGAAATACCGCCCCAGATATTCTGAAGAAGGTGAAAGCAAAAAGGTTGTAGTGGGGAGACCACGTAGCAGGAGCAGCAAGTCCTTATTCATAATTAAACAGGGTCAAGATCGAGGAGAAGACCAAGACGTATATGGGTTAATGTCAATACAAATCAGCAAGAGATAGGCGGTTATTTATTTATTTTTAATATAAAATACATATAAGTATATTTATATATACTCTAATACAAACACGATCAAAATGTTCCATTTTACTACAAATTATCTCGCTTAGTTTTATTTTTAATCTATTATATGTAATTTCTCCTCCTTTCTTATATTTTCTGACATTTATAAAATATCTTCATCGCGCTGTATATTATCTATTTCTGTGATTTAGCCTTCTTCCTGAATGGCAGTCTCAGTCTATCTTTTCCTCTTGTATGATATTCGTGCTCATGTTGATTTGCATCAATTTTTCTAATAAATTCTGCGGATATTTTCTTATGGACTTCCGACTCTTATGTGACCTTTAAAGAAGTAGGTACATTACTAAGTAGGTTTTTTTTTATATTATAAATTCTATGAGCGTGTATTTAATTTATTTCTATTAAAATATGTTGAGTAATTTATAAATGAATCACAATCATAATTTTTTCTAGCAAGTACAAGGCTTTGTATAAAAAATATTGTATGTCAACCAAACACTATTAATAGTCTCACTTATAAAAAATAAATATATACAAATGTATTTTAAAAATGTTTTATTAAAATGTGTTGAAAACAATAAATGACATCGGTATTTTCTATGACCACAAACAATTATTCCATTACATTAAAATAGGTCAAGTTTAGACATAATTAATTTTGCACTAAACCAAAAAATGTATGTAAAAGTATTCAACGTTTACAAATACAATAAATATGTTTTTAAATTCATCGCTTATTATTACGATAATTGATAATACTCGCTTGAAGTGCATTAAATAAAATCAATAAAATAACATTTTTTTAAACATTTATCTAACTTATTTTAAAATGATTAATCTAAAACTGCTTTGTATTATATGTTGTGGGGGTAGAGACCTGCATTCTTCCCATTCACCGGCTAATCAGCGAATTGAAGATAATTCATAAAAAAAAAAATAGGGCCGATCTCTAGTTCTGGTGATTAAAATGTCACGAATCACGAAACGTCAGCTATGAAAAAAAAACTATTTTAGGCTCCTTTTCCATCAGCAAAATGGCTTGGCGTACGCGATGCTACAGAACATGGAGACGTCTGTCCTCAAGTTGATTTCATAACAGAAGAAATGCAAAAGGGAAATGAAGACTGCCTTTTTTTAAACGTTTATTCACCATTACCAAACGCAAAATAACATTTATTTCCAGTTATGGTTTGGTACCATGGCAACGGTTTTATTTATGGATCAGGTAATTCTGAGATATACGGACCGGATCACCTTATTAATGAAGGTGTTATCTTGGTGACAGTTAACTACAGATTAGAAGTTCTGGATTATTTTTGCTTAGACACTCCCGAAGTTAAAATAAATTTTGGTAATCAAGAATGCTTTCTTCCAACATCACCAAAAAAGTTATTGGAAAATAAAGGTTTAGAAAATATTTCTACACTTCTTGATTATAATAACAAAGAAGGATTAGCTATTTTAATGGATACATTAAAAAAAGCCAAAGCTATCAATCCCAATTTTAACTGAGTAAGAGTTTTAACTTTTAAAGAGTAACTAAACCAGAACTCAGAGAAATAGCGAATAAACTCAAACACTTTTGCTTTGAAAATAAAGAAGTGAGTGCTGCAACATACTCAGGAATTGTGGATTTAGAAACGGATAACAACTTCTCTGTAGGGATAATTCTGCTTGCTAGAACACTAGGCCAGTGTTCTTCAGCCCCAGTATATCTGTATAGATTTTCAGTTGACGGCGAATTAAATGTCTTCAAAACCATTTCGGGGTTAGGTCAATACGACGGGGTTAGTTACGCTGATGATATATTTTACCTGTTCAAAACTGGTGTTGAAGTTCAAGAAGGTTCCAATACATGGCGCGCATTGAAGAGAATGGTCAAACTATGGACAAATTTTGCAAAATATGGGTAAGAATCTATTTCATTTAGAATTTATGCTTTTTGCGCTTGTTTATTTGTTTCTCTTTGTGGATTTTGTTAATTGTAATGTTGTTAATAAACTTCGTATATTACGTACATATTTTCCTTTCGCCCGACCGAGATGTCAACATAAACAAACATATATTGACAGCTGTCCGTGTCATTTAGCAATATAAAACAAGCGATATCTTCTGTCAAATATATCGCGTGAAGGTGTGCGGTTGTCACGTCAAACTAAGTAAATTGTATTGGAGGTTGATTTTTTAAAAAGTTAAACTATTAGTTTCCTGTTTTTATCGACAGGCTTTTTTTTAGTATTATGCTGTAGAGTGTAAACCAATAACGTGCGTCATAATATCGCGAACGAATGAACCTTAACTTAAAGAAAATTTTCAAGGTTAATAATTGAAATTCAGTACCCACTGTTGTGTCATCGTATCAGTAGTTTCAGCAAGTCACAGACGTCTTGGAACAGTTAAATATTTTTATTTAATTGAAGAAATGTGTTTATGATATCTTGTCAGCATAAGTTTTGTGAACTAAGTTCGGATAATCTTCTAGATAGCGCTTCGGGGCAATTTTTATTATTAAAAAACCAAAATCCCCTACTTATTGTAGGTAATATTATTTTTGAATATGTTTACAAAAAAATTATTGCACCCCGTGGTTGGGGTTAGACGTGTATGTAAGTTATATTCACGTGTAAGTACCTATCAAACGTGTGTTTTAATATAAAATTCTTTTAAATACTGACTGAAACTTGTGCAGAATATTTATTAAATGATTTATATTTAAAGGCTTTTTGCGATTCTCTTCTTGCCATTTATGTTGTTCCTTTTATGGAGAGTTCTCATAGTTAAATTAATTTTAATTTGGTGCAATAATTTAATGTGCAATATAAATGAACTTATATATTATTAAGGAGAAAACATTCTTATTGTGAAGTTGTAATTATTCAGAATATAGGTCTGTGATGTTTTAAGTACTAATTAAATGTAATAATTATAAAGATATACATATGAAATCAATTTTATAGAAAAATATTGTTGTTGCGCTACCGGGATTCGAACCTGGATATCTTTTCCAATCTGGGGAAAATACATTACCAACTATGCTTCAGCGAAAGTATTTTTGACGACAAATTTTCGAAATTTTTTATGTTACACTTTTTCAAATTAATACATCTATTGTTCCATTATTTGATAGCCATCTACATTGCTTTTTGCATAAAAATACTGTCACTGTAGCATAGTTGGTAACGCATCTTCCCTAGATTGGAAAAGAGATCCAGGTTCGAATCCCGGTAGCGCAATAATAATATTTTTCGATAAAATTGATTTCATATGTATATCTTTATAATTAATACATTTAATTAGTATTTAAGATATAGAAATACATAATTTTTCTCTTTTTTTGAACTTCTATAATCTTTCTCGTTGTTTTCTATCATACCATTTTAAAATATGTAAATGTTTCAACAAAGGATGGCAGATTTGTTGTTTGGAATTTGTTGATTTGATTTGATTTATACGCATAAAAATTAAGATGTTTCAGACTTCATTTTGTAATTTGTCATGGCGATTGCCTACGGAAAAAAGAAAATTAAACATAAAATTAAATTAACGAAACATTGATATGTAAATTTAGTTTGATATTTGTGAATAGGGAAAAGAAGAATGAAACTAATCTGAATACGACGGCAATGCGTTCTCTCAGTTTGCAATAGTTTGAATAGATTTACGCCAGAACAACGCTTGTGCAAATTTATTTCGAAAATCATGATTCAGTTTGTGAAACTTACTGCGCGCTACGTCCATTTCAGGGTCGATATAATTGTCCATCCGAGCAAGTAATTCGAATAAACATGGATCCGTTTCGCATCACGCATACTCTAATTGATATTACGCATCCGTAGAGATGTCGTACAGTGCGCACCGAAGACGCTGTTGCTGCAGTGGAGCGTAGTATTGAGAAGGACCCAAATGAGTCGATTCGCCATCGTGCGTAGCAATTGGAACTGTGTCCATCCACTTTACAGAAGATTTTGCTGAAAGATCTTTGTTTATCAGCTTACAAAATCCAACTCGTCCAAGAATTGAAGCCGCTTGATCATCGTGTGCATCGTACATTCAGTGAATGGGCCGAAAACGAGATTGCTCCCAATCCTCATTTTCAACACAAAATTTTGTTCGGCGATACAAACCATTATTGGGATGCTGTTACATGCCGGCCAGAACTTTTCAGTCAATGGAGAGCGCTATAGATCCATGATTACTGACTTTTTCGTTCCGCAATTGAATGGCGTTAATGTGGAAGAGCTGCGGTTTCAACAAGACGACGCAACATGCCACACAGCGCGCGCCATAATCAATGTATTGAAACATTCGATGAGCGCAGAATTTCGCAAAATGGACCCGTGAATTGGCTTCTAAAATCATGTGATTGATTATTTTCTATGAGGATATGTAAAGTCACTAGTCTATACCGATAAACCAGAGATAATACACGACTTGGAAGCCAACATTCATCGCGTTGTGGTCGAAAATTGAACTTATAGACTGCTCTTTATTTAAGCCAGCCGAGGCGCCCATATGCGCGAAATCATAATCAAACACTAATGGCATATAATTATCTTTCCAACCAAGCCATGGCCAATAACACCATGGCCATTACCACGATTTTGATGTGGTTTATTTCATTTTAAAGTTTTATACCTCCCTATATATTACGAAACGCAAGGCAAAAGAAGGCGGAAAGTAGCATTGTGAAAAGATGCAAGAAAGATTTTTTTATTATTTTTTTTATTTGACATTTTTACAATTTTTTATAATTTTTATATTATTTTACCTCTCCAAAAAAAAGACCAGCTCTTGTGCTTGGAGAGGGAGTTACACTACAATAATTTTATATAATACCTTACATATTCTATTCTGTTAGTGTTCTGTAATGTTGTTTATTGTCCAATGAAGTGTTTTTAAAGTGTTCATTTAGTTTCTTTTTAAACTCTTTTATATTCTTTATTTCTTTAATTTGTGTAGGGAGGCTATTGAAATTTTTTATCCCTAAATATATAGAATTTTGCTGATAGTGTTTGGTGTTACATTTAGGGATTTTAAAGTTATTTTTAAACCTTAATGATGTGAAAAATACACGACGTTAGTATTGGAAGTAATAAGGAAATGAAACGGTCGCTTTCTAGATCTGACATAATCAGACTAATCAAATAGATAAAACTGAAGAAAAAATAAATTAAGTTAGTTGTATTACTAAAATTAAAAAATATATTTTATAAACATAGTTAGAAACGTGCTTGAGAGATAATTAGTACACGACTCGTTAACATACAATGCAATATTACTTGCAAAGTATCACGGATCCGTTTTCAAGAAAAAACTAGAAATAAATTATCAATAATGAATAATGGATGGACGAGCATGATGAAATTATATAAGGAGTATATCAGACAACAATAAATTAATTTTAATCCAGTGTTGTAGCAATAATTTATCCCTGAGCTTGAACATCTAATTATGAAGTATATTTTATTTTCTACGTAACATTTCGTTACTATATTCGCGGGATGGTTATGGTTTTCTAGCCTATGAACGATAAAAATAAAAATTAATATCATTAATTGACATGGCAGTTACTGGGTGGTGCAATAAAATTACTTTATTTTTTAAATCTAAAACACTTTATTATTAACAAGTATTATTTTTTAGCAATATTTTAATATATTCAAGAACACACAATTACTGGATTTTCACCTACAAAGGCACTGTCATTAAACAAACCGATTCATTTAAGCAAATAAAAGATATCTCATAGAGATGAAGCTATTTTTTTTATTATATTTGATGGAAATATATGGAAGTATGGGTAATTACAGGGTTTACAACCTGTCTTCGGCTGGCTCAAGTGGATCACGTATTAACATATGTACAACTTTAAAAAATTTGATAGATATGGAGATTGATTAATGAGTGAGAATGGTGAACGTTATATTTATATAAAGTGATTACTTAAGCCAGCCGAAAACAGGTCGTAAGCCCTGTAATTATCCATTCTTCCATAGCTTCGTCTATGTGGTATATTATTTGCTTATTATTTTTTTATTTGTGGAACTCCATAATCACATATGTAAAAATAAAACACTTTTTTCTGCTCGTTTAATTTGCTTGAGCTGCATTTCGCCTTGTAAGGGCATTATCAATTTAACTCAACAACTCATGTATTTATAACTAGTCCTATATATACTACATAATAGAATCGCGTCTCAAGTAAATTAAACGAGTGGAATAAAAAAACAAGTGTTTTATTTTCACATATGTGATTATAGAATTCTTCAAACTTACCTCGGAAACAGTGAATTACATGCCTTTGTCAAGCAGAGCAGCATGCAGAAAGCTCGCTCCGGAAACTGGAAAGTGCAATCAATTTCGTGTGTATTTGATTTAGACCTTATCACTATCTAAAGAAATGCTGCCTTCATGAACATAAGAGTTGCATCTCCTTCATCTATAGTATACGGATGTCCGAAATTCAAATTATTTGAATATATAATGTCATTACATTTCAATTTACTCGTAAATTCGATGTTGCACACAGGATATTTTAATATATTTTCAGAATACAATGACTCGCGTTGTGGTCGAACAAGGAGAACTACAGGGAATGTTGGAAAAATTATCATCTGGGAATACTTTTACTAGTTTTAAGGGCATCCCTTATGCTTCACCGCCCGTTGGAAAACTAAGATTTAAGGTTAGACCTTTTATTTTATTTTAATATATATTTATTATGAATGATTAGTTTTGCCAGATTAATAGCAACTAATCTAGTGTTTAGTATTACTTTGACACATCTAAAACCAGTCTTAGGACGTCGTTCGAGTGTCGATTTTTTTGAAATAGAATTTCTTCTACAATAAAAAAACACTACAATTATTTTTTGATAACTAACAAATTGAAAAAAGAAAAAATGGTTGAATGTTTTATCTTTGAAAAACGATCGTTATGAAGTGGGTTATTCTAAAAAAAGAAAATATTGAATAATAATTAACTGCCTTTAAAATATTATAATATGCTCGTAAATGAACATTTATTTACTATTGCATTTAAAAAAATGTAGCTTCAGATCAATAATATCAAATAAACTATTTGAAAGATCTCTTCAATGAAATATAAGAATATTCCATTTAATTTTAGATTTTTGACGAACAGACATTAGAGAACTTAAAATTTTTTGTTATTAGATTTAGTACCTAGAAAATAATTATAATATATTATATTCTTTTACTAGAATATATAATCACAGTATATATACAGTTTGTATAATTATAAGAGTGATATATTTTATTTTTATTTTGATTACAACACAGGTAAAAATGTTAAAAACGAGTATGTAGGTACCCGTAGATGGTATAATTTATAATATTTACTCACATACTTACCATTAGGGCGTTTACCCGCTGGGGTAGGGACAGAGGATAGAACGCCACACTCTTCCGTCCTGACACAATTCTCGTCTCACATTCATACATCTTCTCATACATTTTCGCCAGTTATCGTGGCTTCTCACAGGATCTAGTTTACCTGGTTGTGCCAAGTCTATTTCTATTTCTGGTGCCATCAACACGTACGTCATGTATCTTTCTTAGGCTAGGCGCATATATTAGATTATTACCGCGACTGAATTATTGAGTCGAAATCGATAAACCCCGAGATTTCTACTCGGCTAAACTGTTTGGTTGTTGGAAGTGAGCATATAGTCAATCAGTTGCCAATGAGATCTCTCAACATTCGTATGCATGCTCCATACAACTGAACAGTCGCGGATCGACTGTTTAGTTGAGGGTATGCGCACGCCAATGCACGGCAATGTAAATAGATGTCGACCGTTAGTTGTTCAACTATTCTGTAACTGTCAAAAGACGATCGATGAAGTTTTGTGATTCTTTTTGTCGAGCAACTATTGTGTCGATAATATGCGCACTCCAATAGCATTTTGACATACGACTAAATAGTCGAGCGATTAAAAATTGTACATATGCGCCTAGGATTACCATTCTCTCCTCATTTATACGTTCCATATGACCAAACCATCTGTGAACCTTTATTAATCTTACTCACTATACTAAGATCAACTTATTATCTATAGACTTTTATATTAATATTTATTATCTAAAAATTAATATAAAAGTTTATCGAGTGAAAGATTAATTAAGTCTTGATATTATCAACAAAGATCGATGGCAAGATCCTGCTAGTAGACCACTACATTAGTTCACATTACGAGCATATCGTCGTTACATGCTTTTAAGAGGATATCTTATTTTTTAAGAAGATAGTAATATATATATATTTTTCATATTTTAGGCTCCTACTCCACCATTAAAGTGGCTCGGGATTCGTGATGCTACAAAACACGGAGACATCTGCCCTCAAGTTAACACATTAACAGGAGTAGTAGAAGGAAATGAAGACTGTTTATTTTTGAATGTTTATACACCGAGCATTAAAGATGGACGGATTCCAGTGATGGTCTGGTTTCATGGTGGTGGATTTTACTCAGGATCCGGGAACTCTGATCCATACGGTCCTGATTACCTGATTGAAGAAGGTGTGATCTTGGTGACGGTTAACTACAGATTAGAGGCTCTGGGTTATCTTTGCTTAGACACTCCCGAAGTCCCTGGAAATGCCGGAATGAAAGATCAAGTGGCCGCTTTGAAGTGGGTAAAAAAGAATATTTCTCAATTTGGAGGTGATCCAAACAACATCACTGTATTTGGAGAAAGTGCTGGTGGTGCCTCTGCAACGTACCACATGGTATCACCCATGAGTAAAGGATTAGTCAACAAAGTTATTAGCCAGAGTGGCTGTTTTTTAAATGATTGGACAATCTGCAGCAAGTCGAAAGAACGCGCGTTTTATCTTGGTAAATTATTAGGAAAGGAAACTAACGATGTAAATAAGTTACTAGACTTTTTACAAGAATTGCCGGCACTAAAGTTGATTAAAGTTACACGTATGACAATGTCGGAAGAAGAAAAAAGCAGAGGCTTACCAATACATTTTTGTCCGACTGTTGAAATAGATTTTGGCAATCAAGAATGCTTTCTTCCAATGTCACCGAGGCAATTAATTAAAGAAAAACGTTTGGAAAACATCCCCACACTTCTTGGATACAACAACAAAGAAGGAATAACTTTTTTGAATGATACCATTAAAAAAGCCAAAGACATTGATGCCAATTTTGAAAGAAAAGTTCCCAGACATATTGTTGAAAGAGTAACAAAAAAGAAACTCGAAGAAATAACGACTAAAATCAAGCAATTTTACTTTAAAAGTAAAGAAATAAGCGCTGCAACATATTCAGGAATTATTGATTTGGAAACAGATTCTCACTTTTCTGTAGGAATTATTGAACTTGCTCACAAATTAGGAAAACTTTCTTCATCACCTGTTTATTTGAATAGATTTTCAGTAGACGACGAATTAAATGTTTCTAAAAAAATTTTTGGGTTAGATCGGTATGAAGGAGCCTGCCATAGTGATGATATATATTATTTGTTTAAAATCAATAAAGAAGTTCTAAAAGGTTCCAATGCATGGCGAGCATTGCAAAGGACAGTACGATTATGGACAAATTTTGCAAAGTATGGGTAATAATCAGTTGTCTTCACTATTCTATAAAATACATATTTCTGATATTGTAAACCAGTGGTTCTCACCTTTTTTCGATCACGGCAAACTAGTCAAATTATAAAAAAAATCATGGAACACTGAACAATACTTATTTTAGTTATCCTACTTTTTTAAAACTCTTAAATTACAATAGATATTATGAAAAATAAATAGGTACTTAAAAAAAATAACCGATATAATTCCTCGTCATAGATGTTTTTAACGACAAAATATAAATTAAATCACTATTATAATTAACTAAATACAACAAAATATCATGTTTTTTTGTAGTACTAGCAAGAAATTCCCTGTTTTATACTCAGACATTTTTTTGTTTGCCTTTGTAGTTGCCAGCGGTAATCTTGCCTAACTCCTGTCTTGTGTAGTCTGCGTACCGTACTGGTTTAGGTTTCATTCAACACGGTTTTAACTTTGCTGATACCTGCATGATACACCAAAAGTAGTTGATTTCTGTAAAATATTAGCTATATAGAAAATTGCGGATTCTAAGAATTGTAAATTACGTACGAACCATAAGCAAAATGGTGATGTCAAGACATGTGGCCTATCCTTGACATGGCATAACCCTCCTAATGATAACAAAGCATTAGAAAGCTTGTGTGAAATTTCAATACTGGTTTTAATAGGGTTATTTTTAGTGTATGATTTGGGTTTGAGAGATCAGTTTTAATTGAACAACATATCATAATGAAAAAATGAGATACATTCAATTAAATATGGTGAATAGATCTAATTATAGTTAAATTGTTTTTCATTATAAATACGTAATTCATTTTCATGAATACTAACTTACTTTTTAGAGTATTGAAAAAGAAAATAAATGTCTTCAAGGCAAAAATTGCTGTCCTTGGCTGAGGAATTCACCCCTATTTCCAAAAGTTCGGGGAATTTGACAGAAAAATAAACTTGCTTACATGACTTCTAGTTTCCACCATCTCATGATTGTATTCAGAATTTCCGACGTTTTTTCCATGACTTCATGCATCTCTGGAGGTGGAGGTGAGTGCGTTGTGGACCTCCAGCGATTCTGTTTGAATCTCCTCATTCGTGTTAAAACGATGTCTTTTTAACCGTAATTTCATTTTGGGGAATAGCAAAAAGTCACAGCGAGCAAGCTCAGGCAAATAAGAAGGGTATGGAATTTATTTATTTATTTATATATTGACATACATATTTTTGTTTTAATAGAGGTGAATACACAATAAACATACATAATAGATAGTTTATTGTGTGGGATGGAATAGACTTCACCTCTGATATATACAGCGTTGTCTTGGCTACTTTGTTAGACTGAAATCTGTGTTAAAGTAGCCAAAAAGAGAATTACAAATATGTATACAAAAGTAAAAATAAAATAAAAATATATGTAGTGGGAATGTTGTAGGACTAATGAATTATTAGTGAAGGTATTGTATAAATTATATTAGAATGTTGGATAGCCATGCTTCTCATTTGTCTTTACCTGATTGAATCATATATTGGGTCCATATTTGTGTAATCTTATTGGAATTAAACGATTTGCAGTTGGTACTGTGTTGTATAGTTTCGGAGCTAAGAACATGTAGAATCTTTGATAAAATGTCGTTGTTGCTCTCGGAACTGGCGTGTAGATGTTTGTTGTTTGTCTTGTGTTGTGTCCATGATTTATTGCTTGAGGAGAGTTGTTGTTAGCATGGAAATATTGAACGAGTTTCAACATAAAGATTTGTCTTCTATCTAGGATATTGATTGGAATGTTTTTCGAGAATGATTGTAATGTTTTTCGAAGTCAGGAATTGTTGATCATCGAGTAATGTATGAACGGATGGCCATGCGGGTTACGGTGGAGAAAAAAACAAGTTGTTCTTCCGCTTGTCTGGACGATTGCGCAGAATGCCCTCGATCTGCCACTTCAATACTTCACGGTCAAATTTTCCATTGACGGTTTAACCAGGAGGTAGGAATTACTTCAATCAATCAGACAATCCCGCGAATGTCTAAAAAAACGATCAACATTGACATGACACGGTTGTGAACTTGATGTGATTTTATCGGACGCCATGAATTTGGCGACTTTCACTGAAACGACTGCCGATTAGTCTCTGGATCGTAACCGTAAATCCACGATTCACCGCCGGTTTTTGCTGTTGGAGATGAAGTTGAAATCGTCTCTGATTTATTGTTCGAATTTAGACAGACGGAGACTATCCGATCTGTAATAATGATGGCAGAACGGACACTAGTGAAACACATTATACACTCATACAATAATCGTGTCGTAATAGTTTTTAGAATTATCTGTTAAAATTTAAAATATCACAAGTGATTACTTGTGATATTTTAGCTCATAGCTTGCACGTACCTTTCGACTTTGGAGAGACGTAATAAAAAAAGTTCATGTCCCATAGGTAAATACAATGTTAACAATGGGTGGGTAAAAATTAAGTATCTTTAATATTTGCAAATTGAACTTTGTGGTTTATGTTTATTTTTTTAAGTAAGTAATTTTAAAACATCAAACCTTTTCGAAAAATACAATTTTCTTCTTCAGGATGTCAAATTAACTAACCAAAAGTATATCACGTTATTCTAATATTAAAAAAAAATCTATTAAAACATTTTAATTTATTATTTACTTTTACTATACTTAAATTGTTACGATGATGAAAAATGTGAAAATTGACTTGTGAAATTGAAAAGTATCCAAAACTATAATTATAAATATTGATAACCGACTAAAATACTCGACCTTGTTTTTTCGAATTATTTATTTACTAATAATTTCTGCCTCCATCTTAAAAAAATAGTTTTTGCCGTATATTATATTATAATCCATGTTATATGATATATTCACGATATTATTCAATAATACAATGCAAATGTCGATCGTTTTGTTGTATGTTCTTATTTCATTTAAATATTCAAGAATGTATATGTGAATGTGCCAGCTGGGTTCGTGATAAGAAATACAATATTCGTAATTAGAAATTTATAGCAACCATATTTGGTAATTTTAAAATAAAACTAAATAATTGTTTTTTTTACATATTTCTCTTTTAGTTTTTAACCTGCGTTCCTATTTACAATCGTGATCTGAAAAGACTAACAATTTTGTTTTTAGTTATAATTTACATATTAATTAAATAAGTATATAATTTAAAATCAGCATTTTTTAAGGTTCAAAACTAAATGTAAGAACATTTTTTAATATTTTCCTTTCAGAAACCCAACACCAATAACAGACGACCTCATCGAAGTTGAATGGAAACCTGTGACGAAAACGTGCTTGAATTTTCTAGACATCGGTTTTGAGCTTACACCTGGACAAGACCCAGACAAAGAAAGATTTGAACTGTGGATGAATATTTTTAATTCTGTGTATAATAAAAAAAATGTTTTTTAATGGACTTCCACAATGTTATTGCGAAAATTTTTGAAATATTTAAAAATCTGTGAAAAGCCTTTTATAAGAATATATATTTTTTGATACAATAATTTTTGTTTTTTTATATTTCACCATCGGTCTAATTACTTGAAAACTGAATATTTTTTTCAAAATATATTTATGACATTCCATTCGTGTTCCGCGTTCGGTATGTTGACTAAATTAAATTACTAAAATCTAAAAAAAAATATTTTATTTTCGGAAGAATCTACTCGTGAATTCTCCAAATTGACAATTCAAATGTTTATTTATTTATTTAATGTATTTACCCTCTTCCTTTAGGTGCTAAAATAAAAACGCGCGTTCTGGTGCTGTAAACTCAGTGTACATGTAGACTTTTGCGATTTTTAAATCGGATAAATATGAATATTTTACTTATATTAATCATTAAAATAATAGTTGACACATATATAAGTGAATATTTATATTAATTATTGTGAAAAGTGCTAAAAATGAGAAAAAAAATTGATCATCTCAAACGACAGCATAAGGTACGTTCAACTCGGCCGGCGCATGCTCTGCCACTAAGTGACAATCAGCATTCGGCACACCGCGCCTCGCGCACTGTACCAATCGCATCCCTCCGCACGTACACATACATGTATTGATAAATTCACGTCAGGTTCTTCCAGAAAACATTTTTTATTGTTGTGTATGGTAAATACTTATATATTGAAATTATTTTATCTAACACAATACAAAATATACAAACGATAATTATTGTTAAGTGAAGGATAAATTCAAAAAATATAACTAAAATAATAAAAAAAATATAGCATTTTAATTTTTAAGAAAATTGTGCAGATATATATCATACTTTCACATTTCTCTTAATTTGAACAATCAATTAAAAAAATTTAATAACAGACCAAAAAGCAAAAATATAACTAAAATTAATTAAAATTAACAACATTTTACAACATTACTATTTTCAAAGATAAAAAAAAACAATTCTTTTAATTGTAATATAATAATATTAATTAACATCAAGACAATATTGTGAATGTATAAAAGTATACATTAATAAATATAAAATAGTAATAATAATATATGAACAAATTATAAAAAATAAATATAAATCATTCTTTAAATAACAATGAATACATAAAATTCATCAAAGGAAGTAATAAATAATAACTTAAACAAAAAATTCAGCAATGGAATTGAGTTTCACTTTTATTTACAATGATTTGTTGGTGCATAAAGGACAGCCTGTATGTTTAATGGTAAAGTTGAAAATTGTTTGATAAGATTTGTCATTAAATATTCCCTGTCGACCATTATTGGGCATTCAAAAAATATGTGACTGAGGTCTCCAACACCTATACCACACTCGCGTATCGGTGAATTATTACAATTTATTTTAAAGAGATGCTCTGCAGAGCTGCAGAACAACAGTGATTAGATCTTGGGCGACATGTACAATCTTATCTTACTACTACTACTACTTAAAAATAAACCTACGTATCATAGCTTAGAGAGAATATTTGTATGAATATGGCCAAAAAATGTACAATTAATTAATTTTGATTCGTTTCACTGAGAACTCAAAGTTTCCCGACTTTTTCATTTTAAAACTGTAATCATATCTGACGCAATTAGTCGATTATGTTTAAGATTCCCTACTCTACAAGCTTTCTTTGCCAGAGAATCGGTGGTTTCATTGCCAATTTTACCAACGTGACAGGGAATCCACGCTAAAATAATATTCGATTTAATAAAAAACAAGCTATAAAGCAGAAATTTTATTTTGGCGAAAATATGTGACAGAAGATATTAATTATTTAAGACATGACATATTTAAGACTGAGTGAATCTATAAAAATGGTTACTTTATCAAGCCCATGTAAGAGTACAAACTGAAGGGTTCCAAGAATTGATATCGATTCAGCTAGACATATCATCTGGGAGTTTAAAGACTCCGATTGAATATAGGTTAATATAAAGGAATACTGCTCCAACCGAAACAGGAGACTGAGTTTTAGAACCATCTGTATAAATATAAGAAAATTCAGGCCATTTTTTGTGAACTACCCGATTAAATTCATAGCGTCCAATTGAAGCATTTTGTGATAAACAATATTGTTTTGTTAAACCCAAATCAAGACGGATATTATTTTACAGAATGATACTTTCGTAAGGAATCACGTACATGGAATTGAATGACTTCGATACATTTTTAGAGCGTAGCAAGATAACGAATGGTAACTTGTCACAAGTGAGGGATGTTTTTTGTTTCGCCAAAAGTGTTTGTTGTGACAGTAACTATGCAAAAGTTGTAATTTCGGTGTTAATGGATGAGGAAGCATACTAAGACGGTTGACAAAAAATTTGTCAGACTGAATTTGGCATCTTATTTCTAAAGGTGGTTCGACATTTTCTACCCGAAGAACGTTAACTGGTGTTCATTTCATACATCCGGATATCAGTTTAAGACATTTATATTGAATTTGATTAATATTTTTTGTCAAGTATATTACTTTGACAATGGATCAAGAAGAAAAGAGGCGTAATCAAGATGAGATCTGACATGTGCATTATACACGAATCTTAGAACTGTAGGATGAGAACCCCACCAAATTCCCGCTGTTGCTTTGATAACGTTGAAGTTTTTATTACATTTTGATAAAATTTCAGAAATATGGTTAAACCAAGATAAAGACGATTGGAAATTTAATCCAAGAAATTTTACCGAGGAGCTTATTTTAAGGGGTTGGTTATCGAAATGTACAATGAAATTTGGGGTTATCCTTTTTTTGGAAAAAACAACAATTTTGCTCTTTTCTGGGAACAAGCACAATCCATTGTTTTCAAGCCATAAGCTTAAATCATTTAGGGCCTTCTCAATTTGAATTAAAGTCAAAGAAATTATTTTTCTTGAAATTTAAATAGTTATATCATCTGCAAACGAAATAATTCTACGGTGTTGGGTAATAACAGGTTCTAAATCTGATATATATAAATTGAAAAGTATGAGACTTAAGATTGATCCTTGTACGAGACCTTTCCATACAACTCTAGTACCAAGTACATATCTCTGTACAAATGCATGGATATACATATATATATATATATATATATATATATATATATATGATATACATATATATATATATATATATATATTATAAAAAACAGTTATTAAATATTTTTTTCTAGAAAATGACAAATTTATATCCGTAGTAAAAATAGATGAATTATCCAAAATACTTTTGCCTTTCCGAAAACCGAATTGTGATTTTAAAAGTAAGTGATTATATTCTACAAACCAGTCTAACCTATTTTTAATTAGATACTCAATTATTTTACAAATATACGATGATAAAGCAAAAGTGCGATATGCAAATCTATTTGATGGATCTTCATTTGGTTTGAGGATTGGAATAATATATTGAAGTTTCCAATTGTCAAGGGTTAAAGCCGTGGAAAAAATTTCATTGAAAATATTAAGGATTATTGTATGGAATTTTAAATTAGCTAGTTTTATTATAGAATACGGAATGCCATCTGGACCAGGAGAGGAATAATTTAAATTTTGAAGATCAAATTTTAATTGAGAAATAACAAAAGGGGTTTCGAGAGAATGAGAATTAGCGAGATCAGATGCCTGAGGAAGTTTTTGATCTGATGGATAAAAAGAGGGAGCTAATTTGTCCATGAAATTATTTAACCAGAAATAAGTGGTAGCAAGTTGGATAGGAGGATTATATGAAGCTCTGTATCTTTGAATCATTTTACAAACAGTGGTTAAAATAGTATCTGGAGATAAGGTCTCACAAAATGGAGCCCATCCTGCTTATTTTTTTATTTCTTAGAAGCTGTCTGGTTTGAGAAGAGATTTATTTGAATTCAAGGTAATTTTGTGAAGTCATATTTTTACAGTAAATTTCAGTGGCTTTTTTCCTTTTTCCTACAGCTAGAGTACAATCGAAATCCCAACAAGGATCAGGATGATGTTTATGTAAATTGAAAATAGTAAAAGGGATATGTTTTTGAGATGTATTTTTAAGAATGCCTACTATTTTATTATAAGACTGAATGCAATTATCTGACGGATGAAAGAAAGAATATTTAATACTATCAAGTTCTATCGCGTAGTTGAGTATGTCAGATTTTTTAGATTGCAGTCGATATTTAGGTCTTGGAGTAGCTCTACTGGCTTAAGGAGTTTGGAAATATACAATTATTGGAAAGTGGTCGCTACCACAACTATCGGGAACAATGTTCCATGAAAGCAACGATTCTACATCACTAGAACAGATGAAGAGGTCAATTGCACTAGGATTTTAAGAGGGGAGTGGTACTCTTGTGGGAGAGCCATCATTAAGTAAACATAAATTTGCAGAATATAATAAATCTATTATTCGTTTACCAGATTTATCATCAAAAGAACAACCCCAAACGGTAGAATGTCCGTTGAAGTCACCCATTATAATAATCGGTGAAGTTATAGAAGATATAACAAGTTATTCCACCAATTAAGATTAAAAGTAGAAGAGGGATTACAATATATTGTATCATAACTTATCGCACATATTTATACACTATGATCCGGAGGAGAAACTGAAATTGATTGAAATGGGTACCATTTTTGATTAGGATGGCAGAACCTCCTCCTCCATCTGACCGATCACACCTAATACACGAATATCTTTTCACATGAAAACGGAGAGACGGCTTAAAGCATGTTTCTGAGATAGAAGCAATAGAAATTGAGTAATTTTGAAATAAATAAAGAAGATTAATTCGATTAGAAACAGCGCTTCCCGTGTTCAACTGAAGAAGAACTGCCATTATTTAGGAGAGTTTGATATATTTGAAATTATTTCGGCAGCGTTGGACGGTATTTTATTTTGAGATATAATATTAAATAAACGAGTTTATGAAGTTTTAATATTGTCAGAAAAATTATTGTTATTAAAAGAAAGAGAATCATTATTTGAAAGAAAAGTAACTCCATCGGAGTTATCTTTAGATTGGGAATTACCATTGGGAGAAATATACATTGAATTTAATGTGGATTGGTCATTTGAAAGATAGAAGGCTGATATGTTTTTGGGGTACGGAAAGTGAAACTAGTTTTCTTTTATGAAAATAGTTTTATAGAGACGTGGTTACTTTTTTCCGCAAGTACTTGAGAGAAGAAAGATATAAAAAAATTTGTCGGAGATGACGTAAAAGTTTTTTCCGCAAAGGAAGATTTTGCAGGACGAAAGGATTTTGATGTTTCAAAATAGGAAAGGCTTTCAAACGCCATAAAATGCTTAACGTTTTTTTGTCTGATAAATTCAGGATAGATGATGTTAGTGGCACTGTGCTGACCAGAACAATTGAGGCAAGGAGGCATAATGTTTATTTTGGGACATTCTTTGCCCAGGTGTGCATCGCCGTACTTGAAACAACGGGGATTGGATCTGCATGCAGTTTTTGTATGACTAAATCTAGAGCATCGGAAACATTGAATCGAAAAACATACTGTTTTACGGGAAGAGATTGTAATATAAGTAAACATACTTTGGAAGATTTTGTTCTTCAAATGTAATCACGACCGATTGTGGAAGCCACTAACTAAATAGTGACAGATTTTGTGTTTTTATAATTTAGTCGTCGAACTTTAATTGGTTGTTAGAAATGATCTGGAACATTGATCTGTTCGATGATGTCATTATCTGACATATCGACTGGAATACCCTTAACCAGACCCATGAGAGTAACCTGGTAAACTGGAATTACTACTGAGTACTGATTAGTGGTCAAAGAATAACAAAATTCATTTTCTGATTTGTAGTCTTTAAACTGAACCGAAACTTTGAATTTTCCAAGAGATTTGACTCCCCCGGGAGAAATATTTTAAATTTTGTTTCAGAACAAAAAGTGTGGGATGGATAGATGAGGAATTGTTATTTCTGCTAATTTTTTGTACATGAACTGTATATGGACTATAGTTAGTAGGTTTATAAAAAGTCATTACAGATTCTCTGGGTTTTTTTGATGATGTCGTATCACCTAGACACGCATCTCTCTGTTTTCTAGGATCGGATTTGTCAGCTGGAGCCGGGCACAACTTTTCGGTTGCCCTTATTCAGTTGTTGGTGGTTGCCAAGGTAAATAAAAAAAGCAAATTAAAAAATTGTCTAAAATAGATTAAAAAGATATAAAAAATAATTACCACAAACGGTACAAATAATAAAAGGAAGAAAAAAAATATAAAAACAGAAAAAATGAAATAAATCAATTTAAATGAACCCCAAGCAAATGAAGCTAATGACTCTAAAACGATTGCCAAGCGACTGACAGAAGAGGTTAAAAAGGAACACAATTCTGTCTATTAGTCAATTTTTACCAACAAAATTGCAAAAGGTACATTCTTTGTAGTTGTACAGTTGATGTATACATTTACTGAATATTTACATTTAAAAGATATCATAAGATTGCCAAACACTAATGACAAGCTAATAAGACCATTTTATATTCCTTAAAAATATTGACAAATGGTGTATCTACATTACGTAAAAACAGTAAAGTGAGAATAAATATAAATATTCGGATAAATGATAGATATATAATCTTATCTTATCTTCGTTCTTTCGTTTGAAAAATATGAGTTATATTTGCAATGTTGGTGCGATTGTTTGACGACGTAAACCAGTCTTTTTCAATGGCCAATTCTCAAGGAGAGTTGTAGTGTTTGCTCTGTCTCGCGTTTGAATCATACGAACGCGGACTGAGATACGTAGGTGTATTAGTGAAATGTGTGCAGACGGATGCGCAGAACTCGAAATAACGCTGAGCGCGGAGCAAAGTTCGCTGTTCTTCTCAGCTGTCAGATTACACCGGGAATATTTGCAGTATTATAACTCTCCAATGCCAATATTACGTCACAGCATTAAAGTTAATAAATTCTCCATTTGCACAATCATTGGTGATATAAAACTTTAGTTTTAATATAAGTTCAATTTATTGTTCAGTTAGAATAATGTATATACATCGTACCGCCTCTCAACTCTACTACAGGGGGCCTACTGCGTCCCTGTCAGCATGTTTGACCAAATGTAACGTACGTGGATTATGACTTAATTTTTTTCTTAAACCTAAAACTGGTTTGTTTAAACCACTATTATTTATTATTCAACATGTTTCGATACCTGTGAGAAGTTTAGTACATATTTTATGCACAATGACCGATAACAAATAACACTCGACAGCTCATTGAGTTCCGAGTTCCTTCAAATCCATAGAAAAATTTTAAAGTTTCTTGTATTGTATACAAATAACGTTTACTGATAAGTATTTAGATTATGATACCGGGGTAAATTGTATGAATAATATGTAAAATTGCCTTACAATATAATACACTATTTTATTATGTATGTACCTATATTAATATAATATTTTTAAAATATATACGTATGTTCATAATTTTTGGACAAGCGAAAATATAGTTTAATGTTGATAGTGTTTGACTGAGAAAAATACAATTTATTTTATGTATTTAAAATATAATTTTCAAAATTGTAAGACATGAAACACATTTAAATTATACCCATATTTTTAATACACCTATATTATATTATATGCCATATTTTGTATGTATTGTAAGAGTGAATATATAAAAATTAATAAAATGAGGCATATTAGATAAATTGAAGAACAAATTTATAACGCAAATACTTTTTTAAATCATAAATTGAAAATAGGTAGCAGGGAATTTTTTGATTTACTTTAAAATATCTACAATTATTTATTCTTCAAAATAATACATACATCAATAATTTATTTTTAGACAATATAATATTTTTATCTGTATTCATATTATTGTTATACTTATAGAGCTCAAATGCTAGAATTCATGTGAAGCAAGGTGAACTAGATGGATCTATAGAGGATTTACCATCAGGTGATACTTACGCCAGTTTCAAGGGAATACCTTACGCTAAGCCTCCTATTGGAACCTTAAGATTTCAGGTAATTATCGAATAAAAATCTGTTTTTAATATTATAACAACATGTATTGCTTTAAACGTATATTGTACATAAGTTTTTTTAACCATTTATTACATAAAAAAAAATATTTTTTTGAATTTAAACCTCGAGGTTATCGAATATATACTTTTTTTTTTATACAATATTTTGAGTATGTCCAAATCTTTGTAGGCACTAATTACTGGGATTTTATCCCCTGGAGGATTGTCATCAAGATATAGATATCTCACAGAGACGAAGCTATTATTTTGCATAAATGGCGACACCATAGTTGGTAATAAATATGGGAAATATTCCAACATGATAACATATATATCACTTTAAATAATTTGATAGATGTGGTAGCATGGGTAAATAGGTGAACGTTACATTGTGTAAAGCGATCACTTAAGCCAGCCGATGACAGGTCGTAAACCCTGTAGTGTCAAAGACTTCCATACTTCTCATATAAAAAAATAATATCTTCGTCTCTTTGACACATCTATATATACTTAGTATTTAAAAAAAATATTTGTAGAATTTAAATGACTAAATGTGTGTTATGATATATTAAATATATTAAAAACAATGTTGTAACAAATTATAAATGTGTATATCATGCGAATGTTGATAATGTCATATTTTTTAAATCTAATTTATGGTATACATGTTGTGAATATTATGACCAATCCATGAAACACGGATCTAGAAGTTTTCAGTAATATTATTTTTAGGCTCCCCTGCCACCTGACAAGTGGAACGGTGTCCGGGAAGCCAAAGAACACGGAGAAGTTTGTCCACAGTTCGATATAAGTACAGGAATCTTATTAGATGGCAGCGAAAATTGTCTATTTCTCAATGTTTACACGCCATATAAGAAAGGTCCACCGTTGCCAGTTATGGTGTGGATCCACGGAGGAGGTTTCTTTTCGGGGTCAGGAGATTCGAATATTAATGGACCTGAATATCTGATCGACGAAGGAGTTATATTAGTAACTATGAATTATCGACTCGAAGTATTGGGATTTCTTTGCTTAGATACCAAAGAAGTTCCTGGAAATGCTGGAATGAAAGATCAAGTGGCAGCATTAAGGTGGGTTAAAGAAAACATTTCGAAATTTGGCGGTGACGCAAATAACGTTACGATATTTGGTGAAAGTGCTGGTGGCTGTTCCAGTACACTGCACATGGTCTCACCAATGAGCCAAGGCCTCGGACACAAATTCATTACTCAAAGCGGCAGCTTTTTGCATGAGTGGGCATCGGCGCCAGATCCAAAAGGAAGAGCCTTTAGACTTGGAAAATATCTCGGAAAAGAGACGAAAAATTCTGATGAGCTGCTGACTTATCTGCAAAGCATTCCTGCATCAACGCTAGTGGCTGTTACAAAAGCGACACAGACAGACGATGAAAATATACGAGGTTTGCCGTTACGTTTCGTTCCAACAGTCGAAAAATCTTTTGAAGGGCAAGAATCATTTTTGACAAGGCCCCCCGCTGAGCTATTAAAGCAAGGATCCTTTAAACACTGTCCCTTAATAATTGGGTATAATAATAGTGAAGGTTTATTTGCCCTAAGAGATACGCTAAAGAAAGCGGATGCCATTAATGGGAATTTCCAAAGAAAAGTTCCGCGGAAGATAGCTGAAAAAGTTTCTAAGGAAAAGCTCACCGAGATCGCTGATAAAATTAAGCAGTTTTATTTCGGAGACAAAAATTTGAGTAAAGAAACTACAAGCTCAATCATAAATTTGGAATCGGACTACAATTTTTCAATGGACGTTTTAAATTTTGCAAAAAAAGTCGGCGAAATTTCCTCCGCTCCAGTATTCTTAAATCGTTTCGCCGTGGACGGGAGCTTAAATGTGATGAAAATGAGCTCAGGTTTATCCAAATATAAAGGAGCCTGTCACGCGGATGACCTTTTTTATTTATTCAAATCAGGAATGGACGTTGAAGATGGATCAGAGTCATGGCGGACCATGAAGAGAATGACAAAAATGTGGACAAATTTTGCAAAGCATGGGTAAGATTTATTTATTACTTTATAAGATATTTAAAATAAAACAATTTTTTATTTTATTTCAAGAAACAACACACAGATGAAACATAATATTTTTTGATTTTGTTATTTTTATATACCACATATAGGTAATTAATTATGGATTTTTACTAATGCGTAGAGTGATATTGACGAAAATAGTAAGAAAAAAATTGGAAAACAATTTCGAAAATTAAATTAATCAATTAGAAAGATATACAGTAAAAATCTATCGAAAAAATATTTAGTTGGTATCTGGATTCGAATCTGGACTATTTCCTATTCGGGGAAGCGCGTTCTCCATTTTCGATATAGCAATCAAATACGTCTTCTACAAATTTTGATCTTATATTCTGTATTTATATTATAATTCCAATTGATACATCTACTATTCCATTTTTAAAAGCAATCAAATTTATATTATGGTGAATCTCAAATACATTTGAATAAAATCCGATACGAGACAATTAGAATTAATTAATCCATTTTATTAAATTTGGAAACTTTAATTCAACTTATACATTAATATACAGGATGTAACAGACCTAGTCCACAATATTTTATTGGTAGATACCTTAATAAATTACGAGTCGAAAATGTTCAAGGAATGTGTGCCTAATCTTAACCACGCCAAAGATATAAGCATTTAAAAAAAAAACATAATTGTGTGATTATTTCGATTAATTAAAATATTTTATTGATTCCAATTTATATATTGAATACAAAAAATTCAAAGTAATGGAGTTTCAAGCGGCAAAACTATTTTTTTCTTCATGATTTAGGGCCTGAAGCAAATATATAGATTAATAATGGATACATTTCGCAAATTTCGAAACACGTAGACTTAAAGCTTAACATGATTTTGTAAAACTTTCAAACAATTATATTTTCTGTAACGGTGCACAATTTGAACATACTCCTTGAACATTTTCGACTGGTAATTTAATCAAGTATTCACCCATAAAATATTGTGGACTAGATCTGTTACACCGTGTATATAAGATGTATTATCATTTTATTTCATAGAATCATTTTTTATAAAAATACGTTAATGTTTTAAGTTGTTTACCAAATTAATTATTATGTATGAACTGCAATATTTATTATTTTGATTTTATTACAATACTTATTAACGTTGCTGAACGTTTCTATAATTCTTGATCACTGTTATAATTTATAAACATTTTTTACGCATTATTAAACATTACAGAAACCCAACCCCCACCACTGATGAATTGCTTCGAATAATTTGGAAACCTCTGACAAAGACAGAGTGTAATTTTCTGCAAATTGACTTCGATCTTCAAATGGGAAAGGACCCCGATAAGGAGAGATTCGAATTTTGGATGGGGATACATGAAAATATTGAATAGTTTACATAATAAATTATAGATAAAGAACTAATTTTTAATAGATACGTTGATTAATATTTTTGATCAACACTAATTCATATGTGTATCAATTTTTTATTATTATTTGTTGATATATTACATGTCTGGTGTCATAACTGATTGTATTCGAATGTAATATATATTATAAAGTTGTAAAAACAAAGAATATACATTATAATTTGATTGATTATAAATGTTGATAAAATACATTAATTTTACCAAGCCCTAATGTTGAATCATATTATTCAACACGATAAATCAAACACGATTTTTTTGGTTCTGTATATAAGTTTTACAAATAGTTGGACGATTGTTTCGGCTGTCTGTCTATCAACTGATATTTGACAATGGCCCAGACAGCCGAAATGATCGTTTAATTACTTGGAAAAATTAAATACAGATCAAAAATAAATCGTGTTTGATTTATTGTGTTGATTAACAATGGAGTTCTATTAAATAAATACCATCTGTATTAAAAAAAAATTATTTTTTAAATATGTGTTGTCAAACTTAATACAAATTCATATATGCATTAGAAAAGTTAAAATGATCAAACAAAATCAGCTGCTGAAAATAATCAAATATAGTTTAGAGTGATGTAGTGATTTATTAGCCCATTGATTCTCTCATTGTATTCAATTTCTGCATCAATGGAATTGTAATCAAAAATTGAACCAGTTCCATCTGGATTGTCATAAATTTTGTCGATACTTTCATCACTCTTCTCTGGACTGCACAAAACTCGCATAACAACCAAACTGTTGGCAAAAGCCGATGGAAAGTGCTCTACAAAATCCTTTTCGAATTCTTCCATTGGGTAACACGCCTCCACATCGCACCCCAGTGACGTCAAGAAGTTTGATAGGCTGTTGAAGTAAACTTCCAGTAGATATTCGTGGCGTTCTATTCTTAATTCTGTAGACATAGAAGAGGAGACCAGAAAAAATATATCTCTCACAGGTGAAGAGTAATGGGATAGTTGGAAGTCTATCATAATCATTTCAAGCGGTTTTCTAGTCTATGATAAAAAAAATAAATAAATCATTAATTGACATAGCAGTTACTGTGTATTGCAACATTATTAATTAACATTAGTATTATTTTATATTTTTTACTGTTTCCAAGGTAAGTTTGTAGAATTCTATAATCACATATGCGAAAATAAAACACTCGTTTTTTTATTCTACTCGTTTAATTTGCTTGAGCCACGTTTCGATAAATACAAGTTGTTGAGTTAAATTGTTAGATTGATAATATCATTACAAGGTGAAACGCGTCTCATGTAAATTAAGCTAGTAGAATAATAAAACAAGTACTTGATTTTCAAATACGTGATTATTTTTTATCACGACCATGGTTTCGACAAATTCTATCATCAACATGAGTATTTTATATAATAACAACAAATGTTGTTTACTAATATTAGATAACTCATAGAGACAAAGGTATTTTTTATTATATTTAATGGAAAATATATGGAAGTATGGGGTAATTTCTAAAATTTGATAAATGTGGCGATTGAGGGGTGAGAATTGGCAAACGTTATATATATATAAAGTGATCACTTAAGCCAGCCGAAGACAGGTACCCCACATAATAATAATACCCCACATTTCCATATATTTTCCATTAAATATAATAAAAAAAAGCTTTGTCTCTATGAGATATCTGATATTTGTTTAATAACAGTGCCTTTGTAGGTAAAAATCCAGTAATTGTGTGTTCTTGGACAACAACACAATTGGTAACAATAATGAATTCACAAATTCTACATTTTATATATTTTTCTTATTTTGACCAGTATATTATTTAAGTAATATTTGAATATGTTCAAGAACATACAATTACTGAGTCCACATATGTACAACTTTCAAAAAAAAAAAATCATGGATGTGGAGATTGATGGGGTGAGAATGGTGAACGTTATATTTATGTAAAGTGATAACTTAAGCCAGATTGTAAACCTCTGTTATTACCCCATACTTCTGTATTTTTTCTATTAAATGTAATAAAAATAGCTTCGTCTCTATGAAATATCTGATATTTGTTTAAATACATTTATATTTATATATCCGATGTATAAGTATTAACGCGTAATTTTATCTGTCAAATATTAGATATTAAAAAAGGCAGAGATATACTTAATTTTCTAGCATGGTGAGATAATCCTTTTAACCCCCCTGTTTTTTCCGGTACCATTGTATATAGCCATTTAATCTAAAAGTTTAATCACAAGTTATAACTCTTAGAACGATAGTAGTTGTCGGATAAACCGAAAGCACGCTAATAACATTTCTTCCCAATGCAAAACAGAAGTATGTTGTTGGGTGGAGAAAATGTAATTTATCCACTTCCATCGTTTTGCAGTCAGCTGCATTAATAGCTGAATACAAAGTTTGTTGCACAACGGGATAATGTCGAGATGTAAGACTATTCCGATCTTTTTGAAGCCTGAAAAGTGCTCAACCATTTTTAATTAACTGTTTTCTATTCAGTTAGTGGCGTTCACCGTCGTTTCAAAACAACATGTTCTTTGTTAATTTATTTTTCCCAAATGACTCTCTTAGACGGTATAGAGTTTTTATCTTTTAGTTACTGTATAAGTACATTACGAATCACCCGTACTTTTCTCCTATTTGATAAAGGGAGGTAAACATTTGATAATATGACACGTGCAGAATATATATAATTATTTAAGGTACGTTACGTATTTCAGTTTGTTTAGTGTCTATCTGACTAACTAAAATTAACATATCAACAAGGACGGAAAATTATTTGAGAATCAATAATTTTTACAACCTTAATTTATTTAAAAAAGCAACATAATTTACATTGTCTGACACGATAACTCAAACTTTCTCGAAATATAATGAGACACGGAAAGTTATTTTGTATTGTGGTGTATAAGACTCCATTGTCATCACCGCCGACGTCCTTAAACGCACCTTGCACCGGTGAGTAAAAAGAGCTAACAGCCGTAAAAACACACCCAGTACCGACGTTGGGTGCCAATACTAATGCGCCCCCAACCATCTAAAGTAGAAATTTTTATAGTATAGTTTAATCATTTCGCTAAATCTATCTAAGTGTCAAATGTAAGTTGTTTTCGTTTTTTAACCTGCTCTGATCACACACACTTCACTTAAATAATTGTTGTTTTTTTTAAAATAGATTCTGGTTAAGAAACAATAATATATGTTTTTAGTTAGTTATGACATCCTGAAGAAGAAAATGGTATTTTTCGAAACCGGTAAATGTATTTAAACTCAATTAAGTGGTTAATAAAACAGATATATACTCGTATAATATGAATTTTAACCACAAAGTTAATATTGCTAATTTTAAAAGTAAATAAAATATTATTCTTTTAAATACTAATTAAATGTATTACTTAGAAAGATATACATACACAATCAATTTTGCTGAAAAATATTGTTGTTACTACCGGGATTTGAACCTGGATCTCTTCCTAACCGGAGAACGTGCATTAACCGACTATGCTATACCAACACAGTTCATTGACGATAAAATTTCGAACTAATATGATACACTTTTCAAATTAATACATCTATCGTCTCATTATTTGAAGTCCCGACAGCAACAATAATATTTTTCGATAATATTGTTTTTGTGTGTATAATTTCATAATTAATACATTTAATTTGTATTTTAAAAAATATCACAGACCGTCTATTCTGAATAATTACAACTTCACAATACGAATGTATTCTCCTTAATAGAATATTATTTTGTTTATTTCAGAAATTTTAAAACCACTTCTTCTGAAAAATTGAATAGAAATGGTTTATTATATCCTATAATAATGTATATATTTACAAATAATAACAATTACGTAAGGGTTGATGTATATATAAAGTGATTAAAAAAAAACACATTTCAAAATAAAACTCTCTCTACACATCACTAGCTGAAAAAGTTTCCATACAAACATATTTGGGGGTTATGTTCTTCTATTCAGAGGTTGAACTTCCCCCACGGTGTAATATTTATGAGATTAGTGTATCGCGGAAATAATCATACAATAAACAAGGACATCTCAAATTATAATTCATTATAAAAAAGGCATACACAAATTGCAAGATGACATCAAACAACTGACAGTATTTGAAATATTATCACAAACAAATTAATTTTTGGATTTGCACCATCTCTGGACAGTCACTTCAAATATTAATTTATAATATTTATTAGTTGATTACGGTACTGAAATCAAATTTCTAATGTTAGTAGAAGACTTAGATGCACTTAACTTCATGTATGCATTTACTCTGACTCACTCTATATTCATTCAGTGTACATTCGTTATTTATTTGCCAATATCAGATTTCACTTCCATATATCTATCTGAGTTGCACATTTTAAAACAACTTCGATGCAACATATAATTAGTTATATTATTTATATATGCATTTTTAATTAACGAGTATTCGGTCATATGGTCGCCTTACTACATTGTTCACTCAACGGCGCGGCGGTTGAAAGAATCCAAATTAAGTTTTTATGATTCAGTAATTTTAAATTAAATATACGCTCTGAGGATATCAATTATAATTATCTCCTTAGCCTTTTGAAATTTTTAAAATTATCAGCGAGACATACTATTACCGACCTTACATTTCTATACAGGATCATCAAAGGTATGATAGACTATCCCCAGATTGTTGATCTGCTTGACTTTTACGCACCATTGAGGTCATCGAGACACAATTTATTGTTCTATTATAGGAGTAATGTCAGAACACATGCATTAGCTAACTACGTAGTCCACTGATTGCATTCTTTGGGGAATGAATATGCGGAGGTAGCCGACATTTTTGCTGTAAATTTAACTCTTTATAGGACTGCATTATTAGATATTTTCGTAACTCAATTCAATGGTGACGAATAAATTGCTTTACTTCACATTTTATATATATTTTTATTTTTGATTATGAAAAAACGTGCTGATATTATATAATTTTTTTCTTTGCGTATTGCACTTCTGATGAAATTATCTATTATTTTATAAATTTTGATAATGCCTAAATAAGGCGTAGTATAATAAGTAAGTCAAATAAGCATACCTGATCATATTTGAACAAAACATTTCTTAAATTGAAATCACCGTGACATATAACACCATGTCGTGGAGGCGATGTTTGTGTTACTGCTTTATCCAAAACATTTTTACCATTCTTAATCAATCTGTTTTTTACATTTTCATCCGAGATGGCGTCCACGGCAAACTGCCAACAGTTAGCAAATACAGTTTTGACTCTGTGGAAAGCTACAAAAATATCTTTAAGATCTATTATCAGTTCTTGAAATCGCACTGGGTTTCGTTGTTTGAGTGCAAATGATAAAGCATGAAACTTGGCAAGTTCTTTCAGCATAATTGTCAAATGATCTAAATCCAGTGTCTTTTTGCGACTTACATCTTCATAATTTTCCTTTATCAGGTCTTCCAGAATCAGGTAGTCACATTCCGCCCGAACACATTTGATTAGTGGGAGTTTTTCATTGCGGGGAGACACGTTTCGTTGCATATCTTCAAATTCTTTGAAGACCTCATTGTACATAAATGATTCCCTTTCAAACTTTCCCGACAATTTGAGCCTTTCGTTTCTGGAATGCGAATCTGTGAGAGTCTTAACAAACAAATGTTTTGTTATTTCTTGATCGTCTTTGGTTCCGTGTATTATTATTCGCTTGGCAACGCTGCAAAAATTCCTAGCTGTGGCGCCGTAAGAGATATTGTACGTTTTGTATCCTCGCTCTTTGAGATATGTTTCAATTACATTGTCTGTGTTGTGTTTTATCCTTTGAGTTGGACCTTCTTTTGCGTCCATTTTAATATTTTAGTACTAAACACACAAGAAACACATCCACCTGCACCGGCGCTCCGAACTCAACTACGTTATCTACAAACTGCAACTTTGTATGGAACAGCTAAGCGTGAGTATAGGAGCGAGAAAAGAAAGAGACGTAATTTGTGATAAAACAATTGAGTTATTATCTACGTTCACTTACTGTAGTAAATACACATTATGTTTTAAATAAATATAAACACTCAGGATGGTATGCGATCAAATGACAAGTTAGAATAGAGATATTATTGTTTAAAACGAGGTATGAAAGATACGCTTTAGACGTAAATAAGAAGGTCTCTGAAAAAATGTAATAAAGTCGTAAAAATACAATTTGTTTCGTACAAAACAATATTACAATTTTTAAATATCTCACAATAGAAAAGAACGTGTTTATTTTCTATTTGAAAAATGTACAAATTTGTATATTTATTTCAAAAACAAAATTGACACTGACTTTATAACAATGTAATGTCAATCAAATTCTTTGTAAATTTCCTAGTCCTAACCCATAAACGATAATGAGATGTCATATTTAGTTCAGACAACAAGGTTATTTAATGTTTACAAAATTACTCGTAACCCACACATAATAATTTTACGAATATAATTTACATAAACATAATTCTCGCACTTTTAATAATGATCTGCGAGCTAACGCCATATACACGCACATTTTTAATAAAATAATTATTTAATCGTCTGTCACTTTGAACATGAAAGACTTGAACTGTACGTGGACTCCGAAAGACACATTCCATTTAAAAAAAAAAATTAATCAACCAAGCGAGGTATCTATTTTACCTATGTATTAAATTATAATTTTATTCGATATTAGAGGGTAGGTACTTACCAACTATTATATTCTTCATATTCTAGTCAATAGATAACATCTAATTCTGAAATGATAAAAACATCAAAATGGATGGATATAAATAAAGCAAACTCTAGTTGAGTTTATTAGCACTACTCGAATTTCGAGAGAAACAGTAACTCTCATCGACAGGTGAAGTATTAAACTGGTATGTCTATTACCTAGACCTTGTTTCTTATATTTGTGTGTATTTAGTTTATTGATTCACCTGTCGATGAGAGTTACTGTTTCTCTCGAAACTCAAGTAGAGTTATATCATTGTTTTATTTATATTTATTCATTTTGATGACGAAACTCTACAAAGTTAACGCTGATTCTATCAATAATACGACCAAAATATTATTTTTATTAATTCTAAATATACTTACATTGTTTCCTTATCTACCAGTCCGCCCGTAAGTCCGTTATTTTTTTATTTATTTCTATGGTTATGAAGGGAGACGTTTTTTGGATTTTGTTCTTCAATTGATTAAAAATTATAAAAGTGAGATAACACTATTTAATTATTTTTTTTGATAAATTCGCTAACATATAAACTTGAGAGAGTGTGAAATATTACTAAAACGTAAGTTTATTCAAAATATATAAGAAATTGTGTCTAAAAATAGATTTTTTGACAGTTTATACAATAATCAATATCGTTTTTTAAATGTTGTAATACAAATTTAATAAATCATTAACGAGGAAATATAGGAAAAAATTCTTGTGTTAAGGACTGCATGGAGCCCTGTGCATGCATGTGCATAGCACAGCCCTAGCATAGATAGTTCTCTATTACTACAAGAGTCACTTATACCTTAAACAATGTCACGGATAAGACTGTTATGTCCAATTCATTAGACTTAGCAGATAAACCATGGGACCACCGAAAAAGAATACGTCACATTACTTTACGAAGTTCACAAAATTCCCGGAAAGTGGTCTTTATTTATAATATTTAATATGTAAAACTGCGCGTCATGCAATATGCATTATTTGGTTATACTGTATGAAATTGTATGTAAATTTGCAAAGATCTGTACAGATATATGTATATATATTCAAACTTGCTGAGAGCAATGTGTAATATATGCTTACTTTCAACAATGTATATTTTTCGCGGCAGGGCTTTAATTTATATAACATTGAAAACAGTCATTATATCGCACAGGATTTAGAGGTCGCCAATGTGACGTCAATAAAATTATATGTTCTGGATACGAGGCAGTTATTAGAAATTTTATTAGCAGCGGAGCGCCAGGAAAACGTGAAATATATGCAAACAAAAAAGGTCATTTTGTAATAAAATACGTCTTACTGGAGCCTGTTTAGCACCTCGCCGAAATGGTGCGAAAAATATATAATTATGAAAAATACGAATAAATTAATATATTGTTTGTTTGCGAAAATTTTTATATTATTTCTTAGACATTTATATTATATATTGTATAGCTAAAAATACATTTTGTTACATAAAGCAAGCCTGTTTTAAAAAGAAGTATTCTGCGGTAGGGAACGCATTCTTGATTCTGTTGCCGTAATGTCCTTAGAGAGAACATAGTTTATATATTATTTCTTCTGAACTTATCATCATTATCATCGTCACCAGTTGAGAGAAGCGGAGATTGGTGAACCATCCCTGTCTACATTTCTTGTTTCCTGTAAGGAACAGTTATTTAAAAATAATAATACTTCAATTTGAATTTAACCTTGTTAGTCAGAGCATGATTTCCATCAGATTTGCGTTAGTTAATTTATTGCGAACAAGAAGTTTCTAGTTAGACTTGGTCGGAAAATATGAGAAGTTTTTTGTCTTTTCAGCCTATGCATATCAAATATTAGACAGGCCTCTCTTAATAACCATAACTAGTTACTCTATTTTATTTACACTACTTCCAGTTGCGTTCTGCAATTATTTTATGTCATCATTAATTTTGCAAGTTGGGTAATGACTCCACGCTAAGCCTATTTTATTATCGGTGGGTTCAATCTTCGAATTGAATATATTCATTCTGTGTGAGTGTGGTGCTAAGGAGGAAACCCTTGACTGTCTTTTTTGCCTGTCCATTGCGGATCACAAGTTTTTTTTTACAGTAATCTTCTGAATGGTAATTTTCAACTCCCGGTTAACTTGTGTCATCTTCTTTTCTTTAACTCGCCACATTTAATCTATATAATAGTAAATTTCTTGAACGACAATGGTATTGACTTGTATTATAATATTCCCTATTCTATAATATTGTTGTACTTCTTTCTATAAAATAATGTTTTAACTTGATTAATGACACAAATCACTCTTGACGGATGAATTGCCTGTTTAGAAGAAGAAGAAGAAGAATATATTCATTTCTTATCGTATAGCGCATTAACATGCTGAGCTTTTTTAGCTCACTGGATCAACATACTCGTAAATAAGGTGTTAACAAAAATAAAGGGTGTTATAATTATTACGAATATACCTAACAAATAGTAATCTCGCAACATATTTTAATTATTTCAGTTATACGTGTAACATCATACTAAGCAGCATCGTCAAACGTCAGCAGTGCTTGGAATAGGTACACAAGACATCAAACGAAACTTGGTATTACGATACGAAACCACAAGTTCCGTATCGTAATACCATGTTCCGTGGTGTAACTGTTAAAAATATGTACATTTCTCGTCTGTAAATGTACGATAGTCGTAGATGTTATAACACTGCAGCTTCCTTAGCTGGTAGCTAATTTAAACTATTATAAGCTTATTTACAACAAATACTTACGCTCCAGAGACAAAGAAGTACGATAGAACAAAGGATGTGTGAAAATGTTTAGATTAATTCGATAAGACAAAGAAAGCACGAAATTATTTACATTTAGTTACAATAAGAGATTGAAACCTGAGACAATGAAGTCCGCTAAAAGAAAGGACCAACGAATACGATTACGATTACGATACGAATACGATTTAGTTAATTTTTTAGTATTCTTGAGATTAAATTTCTGTAATGGATTTTCACATTTAATTTCAATTTATATTTATTTTCACGGCAATACATTTATATCGAATACATATAAATACTCCTATACTATACTAAATACTATAGTATGTATATTACCATAAAATGTGACATTTGTAAAGAGAAAGAAACCCTTTACAATATATAAAAACGATTGAAGGAAGCAGTTTGATATGGAGATGATAAAAAGGTGATGGTGTATGTATGTGAGCTGATGACTGAAGAGCCTGCCAGGCTGGTAAGTAGGTACTACCATCATGTTTTTACGAGTAAACTATATTATGTTATACAATAAAACTTTCAGGTGTTTATGATTTTGCTATGTACATTGCCTTTTTTAAAAGAAAAATAAACATTTGAAATTTACTTCCTCAAGAAAAATAATTACATATACCTAGTTGACGAAGAGCGTAAAATTCAAAATCTACAGTACCAATTATTATACAAAAGTAAAATAAATTTTAACTAAACTGTATAATGACATAATATATTTTTTATCAAAAAATTGACTGTAATGACTTTAACACTCAATACCTCTTCATACCGCCTTCATTAATAAAGCCTTTTAATAACTACCCCAAAATAATTACAGAATCTCATTGAAAGTGCTCTGACGTTGTGGAAGAGGATTCTAATTACAAATTCTCATTACAAAGCAGGTAACTAATGTTGCCTGCTTTACTGATTATAATATGACATTTGTATAATATGGCAGCATTTACTGATCATAATATGATATTTATAACTGTTTACTTGTCAACTGTTTTAATTTTGCCGCACGGCAGCACTTATTTTGATTCATAGTTTAAAAATTATGAAATATGCTATCATTGTCACCACCTGGTGTATTAAATAGGATTTTAAATATAATGCAGATAATATTGAGTATTCCGAGAATCAACCGACTTTCTTTTTTCAAAACCCTTTTTTCTATTCCAGTTTTTACACATTAGATAATCATGTGCGCATTCTTCGTAGATTTTTCAGAATTTCAGAACGGCAAAGACCAGGTAAAATGAAATACGTTCTAGGAAATTTACTGTGTAAATATTTCATTGATTTTATGCCGCGTGGACAAGATAACTTGTCTGTAAAGGATACACTGTGTATTTTAAAGAACAGAATCCTTCAATAGTGCTCGTCTAATAGCAACTTGACTTTTGTTTTAAACTATTGATCGTGTTTGTTGTGAATCTTCTCTCTATCTACCTACTTATACACATCTCTCTGCTACATTTATTATACTTAATTCTACAAAATTATCGCCACATATGTAAGTCATATGAAGATTGATGATATCAGCACCTGAAAATACAGGAAGGAGATACGCCAGTCTTTGTTCTGTGCGTTACGCCTGGTTAACTATTTGACTAAGTTAAACGGTTCTATTTATCTGCTTAATTTATCAAAATTTCGAGATATGTTGTAGAAAATGATGTATGAAAGTAATGGAGAAATGGGTATATGGAATTTGTGTGTGTAAGTCTACAAGTATATATCAAAATATGGTCAGACTAGACCAGGTTGGAGACGATAAAGACTACTTAACAGTTCACAGTAGTTTATTGTGCACTATAGAATATAGAATTTATAGAAATATAGAATTGATAAGAAATGAGATCGTAAAACGAAATAGTTAACCATCCTCTCGGATGTCTATCAGCGTATATTATTAACACATATTGTCGTCGGTATCGGGCATGCTTATGAAGCTGCTAGGAGCTCTGTTTTACGCCCAGGTATATGCAAGATGCATTCCGGGATCGTCGGCGGTGTTGATGATCGTGAAGTCTATAAACCTCTATAAGTATAACAAAAGTATAATACAATAAAAGGACCTCAATCCTACCAGTAAATAAACGTGAGATTATCTAGTGTCTGCTTACGACTGGTAATATACCGTATTTCCTCGATTATAAGATGCACCCTTACTTTTATATACCACTAATAAATAATAAAATATTATATAAACTTTATTTTAACAAAGTTATAGATACAATCACAATAAAAAGTATTTAAAAACAGGCATATTATTTATGTGCTATTGCAATCAGAGTCTGAAATTTTTTCAGATTCAGTTATCGATTTTTTTCATCACATTTTTTCATCATAATGTAGTCTTCTTACCAACATTTTAAAATTTAAATAAATATAAAAAAAAAAAATAGGGATAAATTTAAAAAATTTTAAACACAAATTTTACTCAAACTCAAACCTACTACTAGTAATCAGTGATGATTCATCATAAATACGGAACTTTGAACGATTGTAAGACACCATAGATTAAAAGACGTTCCCCGAATTCAAAGACACCAAAATAGGAAAAAACATACATCTTATAATCGACGAAATATGGTATATAAATGATACAGTGTCAAATAAATTTAAATTGCATTGAAAAGTACGTACAAAATGGTTGAGAATATAATTCCAACACTATATTATTTGAAAATACACCCGGAACGGTTACGAGGGTTGCGAGCAGAATATTATGTTGGAAAATGGCCAGAACCTCGAAAATCGTTCTCACAGACAGAAACATTTGGCAGATTTGTGTATAAGTATGGATTAAAGTTTTAGATCGCTATATTCAATTTATTTTCATAAAGTGTTTTCATAAAGCTTAATTGACCTGTGAGGTGTGAGTGACCATCGTGAGCTGTATACGACCTCCTGAGATGAGACAGCAGAATAAAAAGGCATAATTTATTCCAATTAGAGTTTAAAATAAAGAGAATTCCATATAAATAAACTAAAAATTTTTAAATACACAAATATAAATATTTTGACAAAGGGACTGTTTTTTGAAAAATATATTTTTTGGTAATCAGAAATATTGCTATTTATCGAATAGTGATATTTTGAAGATATTTTTGCAAATATTTTACGTAATCCAGATCTCATTATTCATGAATGCTTTTTATTAATATGACGCTATTTTAAAAGTATCGTTTGAATTGGAATTTAGTATTGATGATAAATTTGTATGAAATTATTCAATTAGTGATTATTATTGAGCTGTGTTGATGAAAAATATATTTTTGCGTCTTCTTTTATGAAAATTAGAATTTTTCCGCGACTTTTTTAAAAATTAATTAACGTAAATTATTGCTTAGAATTTTAAAACTAATGTAAATTAATGTGGTTCTGAAATGATTATTTAGAAATTGATGTTTTGAAACAATTTTACAGTTGTTTTCTGTAATAAATAGCACATTTGCATTAAACAACGAGATACAAACAAGAAAAATTAAAGTTTTCATCTATTTGTAGCATTTAGTTTATTTTGATTTTATTATCGTATTTATGAATGTAAAAAGATTAACATACATAGATAGATAAGGATTGACTATTTACTCTGCGGGCTCCATGTTACGCATTCGCGAGCGACATTACGTCATTGCATACCTAAATACATCGAGGTTAGGACGACGTAAATGAAGATCAATCTCGATGAAAAGGCACCTCTGTCCTTTCCATTACCAAATAACTTCAGGATGTTCTAATAATGTGAAGTTGATACATTACTAGAGTCAGCGGCAGTCAATTACAACTGTAGCAAACTTGTTGCATATACCTTCTTCTTTTAAATAGACAATCCACCCGTCAGGAGTGATTTGTGCCATTAATTAAGTTAAAAGTGCAATAATATAATAAAATTAGAAATATATTACAAGTCAATACCATTGTCGTTCAAAAAATTTATTATTATATAGATTAAATGTGGCGAGTTAAGGGAGAGAAGACGACACAAGTTAACTGGGAGTTGAAAATTACCATTGACGAGTGTTTACGCTTCTTGTTACTTCGATTGGCACCACTGGGTTACTTGTTTTATAATAATGTACATGTGTGTGTGTGTGAGTATTGCCGCCCTTTTTTCGAAAAGTTAAGAAGACGATAACCGACGGCATCATTCTTATTACATCCCGTGCTTCGACCATTTCAGCGGTTCAAATAAATGACGAAGCACATTTTCATATCTATGGCTATGTTAATAAACAGAACGTGAGATACTGGAGCCCCGATAACCTAAGGGAACGCCATAAAAAATGTTTGTATTGTCCTAAATCGGCAGTGTGATGTGCAATTTCTGCCCGAGGGATAATTCGCCCTTATTTTTTTAACCAGCGAGAGACAGTCACTGCTGACGTGTATTGCCGAATGATCGACGAGTTTTTGGTACGACAACTGCAGCTGTTTTCCGGGTTCAATAAAATAATACAATTTCAGCAAGACAAGGCTACTCCACACACAGCTAGAGTTTTAATAGAGAAGCCGAGAGGAATTTTTCCCAATAAATTAATCAGCAATTACGGAGATATATCCTGGGCACCTTGGTCACCGGACCTTACATCTTTTTTTTTTGTGCGACTTTTTTTTGTGGGGATTCCTTAAGTCGAGAGTTTACAGCAACAGTTCTCCATCAATTCATGCCCTACAAAAAAATATTCACCATCAAGTTGCTGTCATTGAACCAACGCTTTGCTCTCGCGTGTTCGCAAATTTAAGAGTCCGATTTCAAGAGTGTCTTGAGAGAAATGAACGACATTTAGACGATATTGTTTAGAGAACGTAAAATCTGCATCGTTAAACTCCATTTTGTATAAATAAAATATGAGAATAACAATGTACTTTTTATTTTTATTTAATAAGACTTGAAAATTTTCTGCCGGACACCTTTATAATCTTTTTGTTAAGGTGAGCTAAGAAATGAATTTTGTGTGATGATAGGCAGTTTGGTTGTATAAAACGGATAAATGAAAAGAGGATGTTAAGAAAGATACACATACGAAGTGAGTGATAATAAAGACTAGACTCTCGTAATAGACCAGAAACAGAGATCGTCTGCGAAAGGTCTGGCACAACCAGGTAAACCAGTTACTGTTAGTTGCCCTATTAGAAGCCTCAACAATCGGTGAGCGTGCATGAGAAGATATTATATTATTATGGATGAAGTCAGATTTTAGTTTCAGGACAGAAGTGTATAAGTGCTCTATCTTCTCAGTCTATCTCCGCGGAGAAACGGCGAAATGGTATGTTAGTTATGACGTCATGATGTCATACAATATTTTTGCGTGCGTGTAATGCTTGCTTATTGTTTATATTTCAGATAAAATATAATTTGTATTTAATCACATAAATTTTTATTAAACAGAATACGTACAGTAAGTAAGCAGTAGATATTAAAGGCACTTATATTTTTTATTTTTATTTTATTATTAGAAATTACAATACATTTTAAAAATAATCAGTAGGATATATATATATTTCTTTTAACATTTATTTCTTCTCTATGAAAGTAAGACTCGTGTATAGAGAAGGAGTATATACGCGAGTTTATGTTTCAGTTAGTCTGAGTACATATTTTTTTTACTTCAAATACAAATTTATAGTAGTTTGTAATTTTTCTAACTGTGATGGGGAGATTGTTAAAAATTTGATGCTTTAATAAATATAGTGATTTAGGGTTGCGGTATATTTTAGTTTTGTAATATCAATTTGGTCTCTAAATCTTGTAGATCGGAATTTGCTTCTAAAATTCAATTGATTTTTAATTTAGAAAATTTAAATTATTGAATATTTTTTGTGTATGTCTGTTATTTTTGGTACTTTTAAATCTGTAAAGAGTTGTATACTTGGATATTTTTTTTTTTAGAATAATTTATATTTTTATTTTTTGAGTGATTTCTAATTGTGACATTGAAGTTTTATATGCTCCTCCCCATCCAATAATACCGTATATTTATACAATAATTTATGGTAAAAATTAAGGAATACGTGAAAAAAATGTATTACTTAAAATTAGCAGATGGTAATAATAATAAATATCTGACAAACTAAATGTGACCAATTTTTCTTGTCGAGAGCGCCAATAAATGATAAATGATTTCTGGAAAATAGGCGAAATAGCTCATAAATAAGACTAGCTGTAAGTACTGGGGCGTGTCGTACGCCAATCTAGTAGATGATAAATGTTTTTTGGTCGGATGTAAATAACACGATTATACTTTACTTAAATTAAAGTAAATTAAACTATAGAATAAAAACCTACAGCATACAGTAATTAAAAAAAAAGTTTGCATAGTATAGACTTTAAGTGACTTTTAAAAATAATGTTTCAAATTGGTTATAAAAATTAGGTAGAGCAGATACTGCGAGTAAACTGTTTTATATTATGAAGAATACTTATAACTGAATTTTGTGTATTCTTATACAGACTCATTATAACTTTAATCTTACATATTTTTTTTTATCTTGTATGGGCTTAAATTTTATTTAAACATTAGTATTTTTATTCTCTTAATGTATATATTTTCACTTTAACTTGCCTTGTATGTTTCATTTTCTATTTAATTGTGTTTTGCTCGTATTCAATGAGTTATATTATTTTAAATTTTTATTTGTTAACTTTGTTTTATTAACCACTTAATTGAGTTTAAATACATCTACCGGTTTCGAAAAATACCATTTTCTTCTTCATTAATTTTAACCACAAAGTTAATTTTGCTAACTTCAAAAGTATTATTTGGTTTTGTGAAATATAATTTGTTTGCTAATTTGCCCTAAAACAAGCATGCCTTGTTGGGCAATGCATTATAAAATCTGTGTAAAATATATGTAAAAAAACATTTTTATACTACATTATATATGTCTAAACAAAAAAAAAATTAAGCATATTACAAAAGCGCGAACTATTTATTTATCATTGTGTAACATATAGACGCAGTATGAAAATTCATCATATTTCACACCCACTTAATTATTAACTATTCTATAGTAAATCAATAACGCGCCTGTCTTTATCATAATTGAGTATTTTTCTTTTCAGAAATACCTACATTTATTTACAAATCTGATTTATTAATTAAATGAATTTTTTTTTGTTTTATATTATCCCCGTATAGTAAATGCCATACCATAATCTATAGTTATGACAAGTCATAATCTATAGTGTTCCAACGAGAATTGAATTTGCCACTATTTCTTTAGCGGTGCATTTTATGAATTAATACTTGACAACTATCATTTAAACAGTATGACAAATTAAGCGCTACACTGTTCAGTAACAACGACTTACGTGAAAGCGCATTATAAAAATAACGGAACAATTATGCGTATCGCGTGTCATTTGACACCTGCATTTGATAAGGGACAGTCCAGCGTTTAAAGGCAAATTGTAAAAAAAAAAAACAGCCCCTGTGTGTGATATATGAATACCTATATATCATCGTGAATAACACTCAGATATTGAAGCTGTGCGTGACTGTACCTAGCTACGTACGTAGCTGTACCTAACCTAACCGATTGGATATATCTTTCTAATCAATACATTTAATTTGTATTTAAAATATCACAGACCGTCTGTTCTGAATAATTACAACTTCACAATGAGAATGTGTTCTTCTTAATAATATTTCTATATCGGTCACTGAATAACATTGAACATAAAAAAAAAACACTTACAAAAACAATATTTTTCGACAAAATTGATTTTATATGTATATATTTATAATTAAAACATTAATTTAGTATTTAAAATATCACTGACCTATGTTCTGAATAGTTGCAACTTTACAATAAGAATGCGTTTTCCTTAATAATATATGTTGTATCAATGTGTACAAAATTGAATAAAAATGAATTGATAATTCTGGCGTCTGCAGTCGGTTTACTCAAGGGTATTTGAGGTTCCGTAAAAATAATATAGATGGCTTTCAAATAATGGAACGACAGGTGTATTAATTTGAGAAAATGTAACATATAGGTTCAAAAATTTGCCATGAAAAATACTGGCGTTATAACACAATTGGTAGTGTGCTTCCCCGGATTGGAAATAGAGATCCAGGTTCGAATCCCGGTGACGCAAAAACAATATTTTTCGACAAAATTGATTATATATATATATTTATAATTAATACATTAATTTAGTATTTAAAATATCACAGACCTATGTTTTGAATAATTACAACTTCACAATAAGAATGTGTTTTCCTTAATAATTAATAATAAAAAAAACCTTTTAAAAATGTTAGTATATATTGCAATTAAAACAACAGCAAATATATTTTCCAATTAAAGCGACAGATTTGTCAGTATGTTCTTTCATGTATCGTTTCGATATTGATAAGTGGTATTAATCATTAATGGGTAGCAGTAGGTGTGGTAAGTGGTAACGTCTGAGCCATACTGAATTACTGAGTAAAACATGAGTTAGTAAGGTTCAAAGTTAAGTGCAGACGAGAATATCTTAAATCTTTTTATTATGCTCTCGAGCGCAGCGCAAGGCCGGGAAACTTTTAATGGTTTCATCGTACATGCGCGTGTGCTCCTAGTACACAAAACTTTACTTAAACCTGATCTGCGTATTTCAATTGTTGATTTATAAAGAAACGGATTTCTTTCGTTATGCTCTTGGTAGAATGGTGGTCGCTATGATAATAATGACGTCACAGCCAAAATTATTCATCACATCTGCAGCGTTTCTGATGCTTTCTTAAAGAGCGCCATCGCTTGCAGACTCAACTAGATCCATCGCGTGAGTCAGCGATCTACTGTGGGAATTTATTCCTTTAAATTTGCTTTATACCATTAGTCTCTCCATGCATCAGTACGTCTTGTGACATGTTCGAAGTATTTAAATATGTGAACTTATATTATGGAATATAGACGTGGCTTCAACATTCATTTCTTGTAAAATGAAGATTTGGTGATGTTTCTGTATAGCCGAATTTTCTTTAGTTTGTCCATCTCTGATTGGATTCCTCCTTAGAATTTCGGCTTCGCATTCTCCACTGTTTGAAATTCAAGAACAAAAGTACAGAGTTTTTAATGACTTGATAAATTTTAGATAAATTTAGATAAATTAGAATAGAATTAGAATAAATTAGAATAGAATAGAATTAAAATAGATAATTTTTTACGATACAATTAGGATTCGTAGTGCTAGAAACGAGAGCTTGTAAAACTACGTATCTCCTAATATGAATTCAACAGAATAGCGATACCACGGCCGACCCCCTCGAACCTAGCGGCCAACATCGAAATTACCACTCGGCGGTCCGTGCCGAGCGCGAAATTATTTAACCAGGGTGTTTACTTGTTAAATTATGTACTAAGGTTACATTCTTCTTCTGCCAAGAATTCGTAACGTTATAATGTATTTTCTTTTTATATTTCATTTTTTTGTGGCGTTATGATTCCTATTATAACACAATATTATTTATCCCTAGACATTGTTGCACCCCTTAATTTTGTTCCTGGGGACTTTGGAGGGAAATAACCTTGTGGGTGTTTCGGAACTCGTCCGTTCTCACAGCGAGCCCCGCCCACTGCAACAACCTTATTTTCACTTTCTTCAGAATGGGCTGGATACATCGTACATCGTCCTAAGTTCAAAGTTTGTTAGTTTTCACTTGTTACGTTGTTCGGTTTCGGATAGTGAATTTTGCGAAGTACTTTATATTCAAAAACCTGCAATCTGATTTTCTGTGCCAATGTGATACTTGACAATCACATTATTATAATTTTTGCAAACTTTACTAGTGTTTACTTTAGTGTTTTTAACTAATTTATTTTAAACAATTTTGTGAGTTAAATTTTATATAAATAATAATATAGGAAAATTACTTATAAATTGCAAAGACAAAGATGATAAATTTAATGATTCCGGTGTTTATAAACTTAGCTGCAAAAATTATACTGCTTTTAAATCAACTAACTTACTAATATTAACTAAAATTTAAATAACCAACTAAATTTTACAATCCAATTCTAAAAAAAAATAATTGTATCATTAAATCAATTAATTTTCATATTTTTCATCATCGTAGCAATTTAAGTAAGGTACTAGATTTATTTTTGAATTAATAGTTATTTAAAAAATAATATAAAAACAGAACAATTTGACGAATATGGTTTTAATTTATTTGACATCCCGATGAAGGAAATGGTATTATCCGAAACCGGTTGATGTATTAAATTTAACTTATAAAAAATAAATTAAAAACAAACATGTAAATAATTTATATTAAAACACATTTTCATATTTCAAGATAGTTTACTTTGTAACACACACCTTTTCTGAAATTATCTTGTCATTAATTTTCAAAAGTAAAGATTTTAGGTAAATTCATCGTCTACAATTCATACACCACAAATCATACCCCTAAAATTCACGGCCCACACAGTTAATATCCCACAATTCATCGCCTGGAAAATTTATCGCCTGAATACAAATATTATCTGAGAGGAAATCGTATCAATTTCCCAACCTCACTTTATTTAGATAGTGTGCACATAATTATTATGTACATATTTAACAAGTTTTAAAAAAATACTTCTTTTGTACTGCGTTTTAAAATTACGAACAAGCGCGATAGAACTTTAAAATTGAATTAAATTTAAAAAACAAAGTATGAAATCAATGATTTTTATTTATTTGAAAGATCATTCGATGCCATTAACGTTTCTGTTTATTTATTCATTCATTCTGTCCATTTATTCATTCATTCTGTTCATTCTGTTTATTTATTCATTCATTCTGTTCATTTATTTATATTCCTGGAATATAATGTCATTCAAATATGCACCGCGACTACGTTTGATACAATGCATTCTTCAGATTCAATTTTCAGTTACTTTTTCATATAAATCTGGTGCAAGACCAATCAGCAAACTTAAGACGTAATAAATGATCATTTGTCTTTAATTCTTGGATTAGTTGGATCCTGTAGGGGTATTGGCCCAGATATTTAGGCAAAATACGCCATGTTGTACCGTAGGATAATCCTAAATGTTGTGAACGTCGATAACTTTCATCAACATAAATATTTAGGTTTAAAAATAGTTGAAAATTTTTGCTGGAAACCGCATATTGATTATGTATGTAAGAAAGAAGATCCATGTTAAGTGCATTTTATATGTTAAGGTTATGCACCTTTCGGGCTACACTATACTCACTGTACTTTGCGATGGTCGACTCGGTTATCAGTTATAGAGTGAGTAGCTATTGACTGACATATAAAACATATGTTAATAAAATTAAATGGTTACAATTAAGATTTTTAAAACTTATAGTAGATTTCTACTATACACCTATTTCTTTGACTTTCTGGACGTCTTGGATGTAGTGTCATTTGTTAGTATATTGAGAATCTGTCATCCAGTCACAGATAAGAAAAGCATCCTGTCATCTCGTCTATGTCTCATGGTCATATCGCGTCGCACTCTACGGTTTTTTTCCTTAACTATGGTAGCACTGTCAAATATGATGTATTAATATTTTGTTCGTACTTTTCAAGAAAGTCTTTAAGTGAATATATATATTTCAAAGTTAATACGTAAGAACACCGCTTGCACAATTCCAAGGACAGGAATACAGAATGCATGCAAATGCGGCGACAGCCAATTGCTTTTTGTTACTAGAACCTGCGGGGAACTATTGAGGCTGCTACGTAGCCCATAGTGACCGCTACGCGGCCAGGACTTCTGTAAAATTTGTATTTCATCTAAAGCAATATAATTCGGCATTGAAATATAGATTCTACGGAGATCCTGACATATTTTCCGTGAACGCATATTTACTTAAAAAAACCAAATGTATATCGATGTGAATCATCTAGAACATTAATTTTCGCTTTATTTTCTTCATTTATCTTGCTAAAATATATATTTATTTATATAGAAATATTGCACCGTTAAAATATTAATTAAACAAATACCTAAAAAATAAAATCGGTGGTTTGTATTTTAACGGAAATTCGATTCTTATGAATTATACAAGTGAAAGTGAAATATGTTATAAATATTATTCTATTTACCGTCATACACACGCGTATCCACATATGTTCACCCCCGTATATCCACACGTGTACCACAACCTACGCCTCGGTTGTCACGGTTCAAAGTGAATTACTTATCCGTGTCATTAGTGTAGACTTTCCAGAATTCATTTGTGAATGAGCCAACCCTTATTATAATCTGCCACTCTGGGTTAAGGGACAAAGGGGAGTATCTGGGAAATAACATCGTCGAGACCCGTCCCTGAGGTCTTTTGAAAATTACAAGCGAAAAAGCTGCGCGAAGGGCGGGCGTGGAGGATTGAGATGAGCGCTCACTCGAGATTTAATTATTCATTCCCGCTGCATGGTAAAGAGAAATATGTTGCATATGGTTAAAGATCACGTTTTGGAGGAGCGTTGCCACCCTAAAAATGGACAAAGATTTGACAACAGCTCAACATCCGACCTGAATTCATTTAAACGAAATAAGTTTGCTGGTAAAACAGATTGAAATATGAGGTAGGAGTAATCAACGCGATGGCTGGAGAGCAGTCACACTTGGAATCATTGATAGTTTGGGGAATTTACCCATTTCCCACGGGTGGCTCATATATGAGTCGCTCCTCACATGCCCATAGCGCGGGTGACTCAAATATGAGTCGCCGTATTTCGTATATACGAGCTAAGAAACGGTGAAAATCGTATCAAAATTATATGGAATTTTTATCCAACCAACATCTGTCGATATTTGTCAAATATTATTAGCCATTTTATAAACATACACGAAATAATAAAAGTCCTCGTATTATCCTGTACCGCTCAGTTATTCAAATTTTCAAACTCAGTTTATACGTGTAGAATGTAATGCGTTTCAAACAATAGAGTTAAATTTAATTCAATATTTAAAAACTTGTAAATAGTGTATATTAGTCTCAGAAATCAGCGCTCGCGCAGATTACTTCTTCACTCTAGTACGTACGAATATCATCATAAATGGCGCAGGCGTAGCGATGGTGTGAGGCACTGTTGTGTTCTCTCATGGATAATTTTATTAATGTTATTTTGTAAATATAGTTCTAATTTCTGTATTTGTTTATGTTCGTGAGGATATTTGAGAACCTTTGTTATCAATTTCTTAAAAACAAATCATAAATTTGTTGCATTATCGTAGTGTAAAGTCGTAAATTATAATGACGCCAAAGAATGCCGCGTATGAAAGATGTCATGCTTATTTATGAACGCGATCAATGGGTTAAATGTGCTTACAGTGTTGGTAATATAGGTTATGAGATATCAGAAGATTATATGTAAGCGTCCCCCCACATAAATATACACTGTTCATTTGAATTATAACGCGACGAACATGAGCGTGTGCGTGTGCGAGTGTGCGCGCGTGGGGCTGTCAGTAGGACCCTATGGCGTACAGCATCATTGAAAATTCCCTTCCGATATAACACGTCAATCCTCATAACGTCCCGCGTCTCATCATGTGTAGAAAAATTTACAAAACGCCATCAGCTCTGGCGTATCGTCCAAAAAGTTATGTCTCCAATAATATTTTCAATAAGTCAAAGGGAATATTACTTTTCCTGCAACAAAAGGAACATTCATACGTGGACTGATCCGATTATATCCCTTTAGTGCAATACTGCTTGTACTTAAATACGATCGTACCCTTATCTATTTCCCATTAGATACAGATTTGACCATCTTTTTTAATGTATATCATCATAAAAAATGTGACAGCTCTCCTCCACGGAAGCGGTACGGTCGCCGTTTTTGAAAATGTTTCAGCATCTATTGGCTATGGCGACTGTTTGCATTGCCTCTACCTCAAAATAAATAGATGTGGCAAGCGTATTAATAATCCCGCGAGTAAAGATAATTCTACTTTTAATATTTCAATATATTCAATTGTTTTGTGTTAACTAAAAAATTATAATACAAAATGATTTTTTTAAATACATAAAGAAGCGGTACCAGATATTTTTCATTAAACGCCGATTAAGAAGACATTGATCAGTTGGTCACATAGATAAAACTAGTAAAACATATAGTGGATGTCTCAAATGCTTTGCATCTTGGCCACCTTAAACAAGTCCACAACACACACATGTTTTCGTATATAAATGCTCGCGAAGTAATACATCCTTGACTCGGTCGCCTAGTAATGAATTTGTATATTGTGATATGTATGTAACTAGATTACTATGTTATGATAGGCGTGTATTTTAAACTCAAATAATATTAATTTGTATATTCACATTTATTTTTGCGCATCGATGTGTTTAAATAAATAAAAATATTTGCCGAATTAAACAACGTTTTCTAGAGTACAAAGAATCGCTAAAATATTGAGCCGTAAAGTGTTAACTTATCGCACTGTGAAATTAAATTTAAAAGGTGATAAATACTTAGATGGCAGGAAGTTTTCCAGCACCCTCGAGTACATTGGGAAACGGATGTATTTCCGGCAGGGCGGATGCGTGTAAATGATTAGGACGAAGGCTTTGGCGCCACTGGGCCGGAAGTGACGCACTTGTTAGCGTACTTTGGTCATTTCAGAGGACTGATAAATTGAAATGAAAACAAAAAGGCGGTCAAAATTGAACTTCCTCGATGAAAAGGCAGTGAAATTCCATCGAAATTTTGTGTGCGTACCCATTTTTGTTACAAAGTGTCTATTTCTTCTCGCAGGTTATAAACTGGGGTCGATTAGGGTGTCGGTCTGTAGCGGGTATTGTTGGCACCTAATACCGGTGATTGGGTTAATGTGGCGGTCACACAGGACCAATGGTCACTACCGAGAAGAAGTTCGGGAAGTAGAAATGTACAGTGTATACAAATATTAATTAATTAAATTTCCACCGATGAGCACGTAAAATTGTTTGACATTTTTACATGACTATCTTTATATTAATTATTAAAAAGAACACATTCTTATTGTGAAGTTGTAATTATTCAGAACATAGGTCCGTGATATTTTAAATACTATTGTAATTAAAATGTATTCATTATAAAGATATTTAAAGGTATTTGAGATTCCGTAAAAACAATGTAGATGGCTTTCAAATAACGGAATGATAGATGTATTAATTTGAAAAAGTGTAACATACAGGTTCGAAAATTTGTTTGTCAAAAATACTGTCGCTGTAGCATAGTTGATAATGCACCTTCCCTGGATTGGAGAATAGATCCAGATTCGAATCCCGGTAGCGCAACAATAATATTTTTTGATAACATTGTTTATAATTAATATATTATAATTAGTATTTAAAGTGTCTTTATAGATTATTATCTTTTGAGATTCAATAAATTATACACACTTTTTACGTGTTAACAAAAATCAGCCTCATATTATATATGTATGTAAATACGTATTTATATTTATATCTATGACAATACAAAATATTTTTCATGACCATTATTGTATATACTCGAATGCGTGTGAGTATCTGTGGTAACCGTATTATTATATTAAAATAAAACTTAAGTACGGTCTTTAAGTCCTCCGCATTTATAGTTAAAATTATTATTGTAATTTAGTTGGGTTCAGTAAAAATGCTGCACTTTTATCTATGCTGCATATTTTTCTTGTTATTTAGTTTAGTCGTAACATTTAAGATAAAAGTAACAGGATCAAGAGTTTTTAGTAAAATTTTAACAGTATTGTGGGTGTATTAATTGCGAAACATAAATAAAATATATTTTAGAAGCGTGTCATAGACCAGTAAATGAATAGACGTGAAATAAAGTGTAAATATAGGAGTGGGGTTTGGAACATTAGTTGCGGGACGAGAGACATTTTACGCACATTCTTTGTGGAAACATAAATCTGATAGTTTATGATGCATTTGTGCTACAGTAAAATTAAATTTTTGTGTAAACATGACGTACATTTTACATTAATGCATATTCTATTGTCAGCGTTAAAATTGTATGTGAATATGGACACTCCTATATGTACACCTTGTTACTGGTCTGTGGTCGAGATCCATTCAAAATTCGAGCACAGTTTTACAATAATCGTTACAAATAATGATATACATGGTGTAACAGACCCAGTCCACAATATTTTATTGGTAGATACTTAAATATATTAAGAGTCGAAAATGTTCAAGGAATATGTGGAAATTCTACACTGTTACAAAAAACATTATTGTTTGGAATTTTTACAAGATCATGTATTTCGAAATAAATATTTGTGAAATTTATCCATTATTAATCTGTATCGTTGCTTCAGAACCTAAATCATTTAACAAAAAATAGTCTGACCACTCAAAATTTGAAGACTCTTAATTTTTTGTATTCAATATATACTTTAAAATCAATAAAATATTTAAATTAATTGAAATAATCGCATAATTATATTTTTATTATTTAGTCTATTATGTTTATATGTTAGTTTATTATAATTTAGTCAGGTATCCACCTATAAAATATTGTAGTCTAGGTCTGTATAGTTATTATTCTTCTTCATTTTCCTCGCTTTTATCCCAGCCATTTGGGATCAGCGGCTCCATCTCTCCCGGTTTTGACAATCGGGCGGTTGTTAGGCTGAGTTGGGACATGACCCCCATCAGATAAAAACAATATTAAGTAATTCATTTGACTATAAGGGAAGAACAAAAAGGTTTATTTAATTTTAGAGGTAAAATATACATTATATTGCGTACAAATTAAATGAATCTACTAGAAAGATATACAGAAAAAATCTATCTACCGATAAAATATTTAGTTGTATCCCGGTTGCTACTGGGATACAACAAAATATTTTTTCACGAGATACATTTTTTCTGTATACTTTTCTAGTTAATTCATTCAATTGGAATTAAAATACAATATAACTATGCTCTGGAAGAGCAACTTCACAACAAAAATGTGTCCTCCTTAATATTATATTATGTCGCATTTAGTAACAAGCTATATTTTGGATAATTTTAATAATGAATCAACCGCTATGGATGCGTCATTTAAATTTTACAATTTGACGTGATACGCCAATTCTCTTACATCAAAAGTAAATACTGAATCTAAGCGCACTTAAATAATAATTTGCGAATACGTCATCATGTTTCCAACTGCGCCAGTTTTATTTTCTGTTATTTGTACATTGGAACATTTTTCGCCCTCAAATATATTTTTAAATGTTGTAAAAACAATATAAATGTGAAATTAGATAATGTGAATTATAGGCTTGTTATACACACATTGTTTTTTTTCTCTCACTGAAAAAATGTTATTTTTATGTAATGTGACTGAAACTTCAAAATTTTTTTATATTATCTTGTTCATGAGTTTTATTTTTAATGTGTATTTATATTGCTTTTAGAATATGTTATTTGTTATAATAGTTGATGTTAGTAATAAAGCAATTTTGTTAACTTTAATAGAGACCGTACACAAAAATTTTGATAATACAGTATTCCTAATACTATTAATTAAAAGATATTAAAATTAAATCACGATTACACAAAATATTGAAAATATATTACTATTTTGCATATCGTTAAAAACCACCCTAATGGATGTACTTATGTATAAACCTACATTGACTTATCTTCTGCATTTCCGATTGATTCACTGTGGTAAAAAGTACACTGCAAATGTACAAACATTTTGCTTCTGTAGCAATATATCCATTCTAGCAAGACACTATCCGGTGAGAACGCAAGTAGCTTTCAGGGTATTTCCGTGGGTATATATTACCACCACAGCTGAAGTTGGCGTTGCGTGACCGCGATTGGTTGCAAAAATTCATGGGGGTTGAAAATGCGATTATTGTCTTTAAAGTACGCGTGTACAAAATCTATAAAATATGCACATTTCGGTGTAAAAAACAATAATTTGGTGTAATAATTGTTTAAATAAAAGTAGAATTATTGATATTAAGGAAAACACATTCTTATTGTGAAGTTGTAATTATTCAGAACAGACGGTCTGTGATATTTTAAATACTAAATTAATGTATTAATTATAAATATATACATATAAAATCAATTTTGTCGAAAAATATTGTTTTTGCGTCACCGGGATTCGAACCTGGATCTTTATTTCCAATCCGGGGAAGTACACTACCAATTGTATTATAATTACAACTTCACAATAAGAATGTGCTTTCCTTAATAATATATGTTGTATCAATGTGTCCAAAATTTAATAAAAATGAATTGATAATTCTGAGATTCTGTATTCGAGATTCTGTAAAAATAATGTAGATGGCTTTCAAAAAATGGAACGACAGGTGTATTAATTTGAAAAAATGTAACATAGGTTCGAAAATTTCTCATGAAAAATACTGACGTTATACTCAATTGGTAGTGTACTTCCCCGGATTGGAAATAGATTTCCAGGTTCGAATCCCGGTGACGGAAAAACAATATTTTTCGACAAAATTGATTTTATATGTATATATTTATAATTAATACATTAATTTAGTAGAATTATTGCATTTATTATTCCTCTAAAAAGTTATCATTTCATTAAGAAACAAAAATTGTTAAAAGTGAAACTAGTACTTATTCATATCAAAATAATATTGCTCTTGTTTTAATTTATGAATTATTTTATTACTTACATTTAAAACTTGTCCTAGGATGTCGATTTTTCTGAATTGTATTTTCTTCCATATTAATTGAATACCACGAACATTATTTAATAACCGATGTGTTGAAAGATTGATAAAAATAAATTATCGTTAAATAATTTGATTGGCAGAAAAAAAAGAAGCTTAATTGAAAATATAACACTTGTTTTTTGATTCGACTCGTTTAATTTACTTGAAACGCGTTTCGCCTTTCAAGGGCATTATCAATGTAACAATTTAACTCAACAACTTGTATTTATGTGGACAGCTATACAATTTTATTCACATGAGGTGAAAAGGGACAACATTATTCATTGGAATTCTGAGGATTTCTACACATTTTTAATGCTTCTAATTATTTTAAGTAGCCATTCGATCCAAAAATAATGGTATTTTAAAGGTAATTTGTAGAAAAAGACAGCTATAAAATTTTACAAGCTAAGAAGACAATACGGCAAGAAATACATTTTTGGTATTTTGGAATTTATATAGTCTTTGCAAGATTCTAGGAAATAGTAATGTTTAATACAAATTATATTTTCAAAATTAGTGCAGCAGTGTTAGTATTACACAAGAATTAATAACCTATATGATATTCGCATAAGAAAGTTACGTTATATATATGTAGGGATCTGATTTCAAATTCACTGCCATTTCAGCCGGAATCGACGCTAGCGACATATCGCTGTCGGTTGCCGCTACAGGTCTGGCCTGATTCCTCAACGTCGAGCTCTCTCCTGTGTCATCGCTTTGCAACAACGGTCTCTCCTGTATCATCGCTGCGCAGCCAGCCCACGCGCGCTGAGCGAGACCGCCGGTTTACTTCAGAATTCACGCGCACCTTTGCATCTTCACTCATTCATTTCTGTCATTCTATCCGTCTTCTTTATTTGATCTATCCGAAACAATGAACATCAACAAGCATCTTTATTCCATTTACCCATCGAACTAACCTTCAAATATATATGGAAAGAGGATGTCAGCGTAGCATAGTATTTATTTATCTTACTAATTCCCATGTACTTGTAAAGGCCTCGGTTTCGATACGGATGCCTCAAATGGAATTTTTCAGACGTGCCCAAAAAGGTAGATTAAATCAAAGAGGTCACTTACAGTTGAAATCTTGGTTTGATATCTGTGCTGCGATCTGATAAAGATAAACTAGTGTACTCACATTTTTACGCTGTTGCCTCTAGATTGGTGCTTTCTGATCGGAGCTCGAGACCGATGTAGTTGGCTTCTGTCAAGTTCTGTTCTGGCTAGCCGCCAGCCGCGAATCCGATGGTGCGGCCTCCCTGCCGGTAGATGTCGACCTATATTCATGGCCACTTTGTTAACTATTTTGAAAAATGTACTTTCAGAACAGAAATGTTCATATTTCAAAAGTAATTGACACTTTACTCCAACACTTTCATCAATATCCCTCTGTGTGATATTCAAAACGACATTGGGATTTTATATATAAGTTTGTTTTTTAAGAATTGTATTTGAAATATAAACGTTATATTATTATAATATGACGCTCAGTGTAAATGTTTTACGTAAGTATATTTAATACTTTTAATGATTCAATAAATACCTATATATATTTTTAAACTAAACAATTCATGTAAAAATGTCTAGCAATTATTGAGGAATTGGAATTTAGAAATGTATAAATATGATTTTGATTTCTGGAAATAATTTCGTTTTTCTCTCAGTAACTGTAATGTTTTTGAATAATTTCACGGGATTAAAATTTTCCTTCCTTTTTTATTTATTTTTTTGTTGAGAACTGCGAAACAATTTGTTCATAAATTGAATATTTCGTTTTTTGGCCGCAGGCTACAGAATGTTTACATAAGTATATTTTTATATTATATTTAATCAACGTAGCGTACAAAGAATTGTTATGCAAAATATTATTTCAAAGAAAATTATGTTTTTAATGTTAAGGTTATATTTCCACAGATGAATTCTCACCAAAGTATCGTGTTGTATTAAAATGTTGTTAATATTTATTTTTGGATTAGCCTATACCCCGCTAATTCAAACTGGTGTACCTACCTACCTACTAGCAGAAAGCAATCAATTGTCACTGATTGCTGTTACTGGTCACTGTGTAAGGTTATATTGTAGCTGCTGTGCGGCTACGATCAATATTGTATTCGGAATTGATAAAATATTACATTTTTATACACACTTGTATTCGTAATACCAGTCTTATTGAGATAAGTCTGTGCTGAGACGCTTTTTATAGCAGTAAAAATTTAACAACTTTTTTTACAGCGCTAAAAATATGGGGGTATTATTACGTCATTAGAAAATTATAGATTTTTCTCTAAAAATGTTAGAATACAATGTAATTTGACAAGGTACAGGTAAGTATGGATAATAGGATGACTTCTTCGGGATACGATCTTGTGGCGATTTACCTGTTCGAGTGAAATTTATTAATGTATGCCGGTACACAAGCGTATTGATGAAATTGTTGTTGTTACTGATAAAAAAACATAACATTTTAAAAAACAGATTGTTGAGGTGATGTACTTGACTGTTAAAACTAAGAAATGACTTAAAAATTTAAATATTAAAATAAACACACATTTATAAATGTCTATACACAATTAAATATAGAGTGGAACCCCGATTTTACATGCCCGGAATTTACGTTTTCCCTCCATTTGTGTGTTATTTTTGCAGTCCCGTGTCATTTTAGTACATTAAAAACCCTATTTTACGTTTGTCTTTCCCGGGATTTACGTCTAAAATTTATTGAACTTCGTTAGGCCAGTTTGCTATTCGCTATAGATTTGAGAGTATGTTGGTCATTTGCTCGTCGTTTATACGCATTTTTCATTCTCATACCTACGTAATATTTTTATGTATTGTTTTTTACAAAAATATGAAAAAAAAAAAGAATTTCCCTTGCAGACTTACTTAGATGTTGACTTCGACGTAATAACATTGGACGCCATGGAAATTGATGTGAACGTAGTCGAAATTGAGTGGACAATCGTATAAACGAAAACTTGACAGAAGAAGAAGCTTCCTACGAAGAAGAAGTGTCTGCTCATTCTATAAACCCAGTTCCTACAAAGGACAATGCCATGAGGCATATTGAAGGTCTGAAACATATTTTACTAGTATTAGTAATGTACCACCAGACACTTTTAATTTAATTTATAATTTTTAAAGAACTAAGTATTTAAATACGACAAAAAAACATGCTGGAAAAAACATTGTTTAATTTTTTTTAACATCCTCAATTCACATTTTCTTACTGTTTACATTTTATTTGTTGGTCCCTTCAAAAACTTAAAATCGCTTAATAAAATACTAAATCATTATTAAGGACAACACGTTATTATTGTGAAGTTGCAGTTTTTCAGAACATAGTTCTGTGATGTTTTGATACAAATTAAATGTATCAATGAGAAATTCTATTAAAAACGTTTATAATTACACTGTTTTGGTCATAAATATTATATTACATTTTTTAATTTAATGAGTTGAATTAAGAAAACTAAAACTTATCCAGAATTTCTGAAAGGAAATGAAGAATGAATACAATGAAATATTTTGTAGTGGCATTGTCATATTGCGGAAAATCTTACTGCGACGTTCAATAAATACGATATTCGAGGAGAATGACTGGGACATCAGCGGCAGGCGTCTTTCAACTCCATTAGGGAATAATGGGACAATTTCCCATCTGAATCATTCCCTCTGGATTGGAAGTTCCTCGCGCCTAACGAGCCTTGTGTAGTGTAATATACGTCACGAGGAATCCGACAAAAAAAATTTGGGCAGTTTTCCGTCGGCCATTAATGGCGCGGCCTCAAGCCTTCCGTTGCAACATTTCTCGCATTTTTTATTTCCTTTCAACGGGACTTCCTTAATCTGCTAATGGAATTATGTAGTTGTGGTGATTACAATATCATACATTTCAAATCATATACGTTAATATCTGTGGTGGTTGGTGACTTTTTGTAGAAGGGATGCTGGATATCATGTTTATACCTAATGTACAAATATAACATATAATCGAAGGATATTTAATGTTTCAATATTCAAATCACACTGTCAAAAATGCATCACACAAACAAATTCATCAAAATAATCCGCTCGCTTCGTAATGTGTCTGCTATTTTGTGCATTATACCCATAAGTATTAAAGTCGTTTTTTGTACGTTGGATGCTGTTAACGAATGCGTATACAGTATTCGAAGACCTTGACCAGCACAATGAATGTCAAATACTTTCAAACTTTGTGGATATGGAATGAATGATAGAATCCACTGTTGCTAGTATCTGTATATTTACGCAATTCATAGATATTCGAAAGTTGAGAATGTATGTACATATTTGTATTCCGAGCGTACGCCGTGTTATAGTGTGTGTGTATGATAGCCCTGTTTTCTACTAGAAACAGAAAGTTTGTCGACTCTAGAACACAAGGGATGCGGGGCATCCAAAGCATGTATAAAGCGACCGCACCTGGTTATTATGTAGTTTTTGTTGGCAAAAAAATATTGTTGTCGACATTAACTAACAAACAAAATATTTAATATGCCAAAGTACCCGTGTGATATTGTTGAAAGCCTGAAAATCAATGTAGAATCATGTTTAAAAATTTTTACGCTGCATTTTTTTCTTGTTTGGAGATATCGGCCGTACAAAGAATGGATCCGACCTTAACATGACCTTAATATTTTTATTTTTTTGGTACTATTATGAGAATTTTTACAGATCACCTTTTAATTACAGTAAAATTATCTTGCTAACATTATAACATTAAATCTTCATTTTTTCAAATAAAAAACGTACACGTACACGTCAAATCAAATTTTTTACTATTTTCAACATAAGTTCAGCGCTCGTACAATGAAAATAGTACTTACTTGGTGATTTCCCAGAATGATGCTCAAACTCCTGACCACTCGATCACTAAGGAAATATTTTATCGCTGGACTAAATAAATTAGAATCATCATTAGAAGTACTAAGAGATGAAACGTTGTTTTCAACTTATTGAATTGATTATTTGCTTAAATGTTAACATTAATATTTAATAATTAATTTATGATAGAAAAATATGGTTAATGTGTATTTGATCAGATTTAGCGTACCTAAGTCCAACCTAATGATAATAGTTCTTCGAGATTATTTTAGATACAGTGTATTTATATGTATTGTATTTATAAAAATGAAAACATAAATAATCATTATAATAAAAAATAAGGAAAGCAATTTTTGTCAGTCTTAAACTTGACCTAAAATAAAGTTTGTTTTTAAATATATTCTCCAGGAATTGTAATATTTAAGGACTGATTAAAATAAATATTAAAAAATAATACTCAATTTATGAAATCAACTTATTTTCAATTTTATTTCACGAAATGAAGGTTTTAATTCCATATTTTATATTTCTAGGGATGAAAAAGTAACGATTTATTCAAAACTGGTGGCCAGCTAATATATTTTGTTTGCGTAAGTTTTCTCAACTCAACTATAGGCGATGGTACACACCTCACAAGACAATATTAGAGTGATTTCAATGATAGATTTTTTTATTTATTAAGATTTTATTTTATTCGTAAAAAATGTATTTTTTGTGGATTCGAAAAAAATAAGTTCTAATATATACAAAAATATATTCTTTTTTAATATAATATGCCAGTTTTACTAGAAAAATCTGTAATGAGATTGTATGCCATAACGTCGTCGTATAGAGTTACTACGACATACAGAATGAACATTGATGTGGATAGTCGGAAAAAGAATTTTGTGTGGTTTTTGATAAAGTCTTTTGCAGTTCAGGATTACTCAACTTGTAATAAGAACTAACTTACCAAAAAGTATTAAAAATTTTATTCTATATCCGAATATATTACTTTAATAATTTGAATACAAATAAGTATATATTGTTTAAACTGTTAGAACATCCATTAATAATGCGGGTTTTTTAATTACATAAATTAAAAGTCGGAGCGGGGGCGAAATAAAATACCTCCATCAGGTTTAATTATTACCTGTTATAAAAGTAGGTAGTAATTTGTTCTTAGTCTATGTTTTGAAGAGTGCACTTCGATTTAATAGCTATTTTTTAAAAGCCATAATGGAAATGACAAAGGAGCATATTCGGTATATTTCTCTTTATATGTTCAATAAATGCAACAACGCAATGGAAAGTACGAAAAACATTAATGAAGTATATGAGGATCGTACAATAAGTGTAAGCCAGTGTCAACGATGGTTTCGAGCCGAAAACTACAGCCTAGAAGACCAGCCTCGTCGTTGAGTTCGACGAAGACGTCCTACATGAAATAAAACCATCGTAACTATTGAGGAACTAGCAGAGAAGCTCGAATTTTGTCATTCAACCATTTACCTGTGTTGTTACGTAACCAAACCAACACAATTTAATATATAGTTTGATTAGCATGAGGTACCCTCATCAGGCCGTTCGGCTGTACCGAAATGGATTCGATTCACTGCATCGATCACTCAATCAAGGGGGAAGAAGGAATTTTCAATGAAAATTAATATTGGGATTTTTCTATAAACATTTATTCTAATTGGTCTAGATAAAAAATAAAGTAAAATTAGATGTTACATGCAAGGTAGTATCCTCACCAGTTTATAGTTTTAAAGAAATTCACAATTTTTAAATTTGAGCTAAAAGGTCTTACATCTATGTTACAACATAAATACAAATAAGTGGGAACTTTTTGAGCGGGAGGGAAGGACTTGTGCCAAGGCGCGCTCCATAAATAAATGTAGGTAGTGTGAGTTAGCAGTACCTTTCTTTATTCTGCTGTGGTGGGTGGCGATGGTCCACTCAAGCGTTTTGGCGTCGGCCTCAAACAAGGCCTGATGGTGGAGTTCAGTCCGACGTGGCTTCAAAAACAGGTGTTTATCACGTAATTACATGTATATATAACAATATTATTATTATTGTAGCGCAAAGGTTTCCACGGCTTTCTTGGTCACGTGTGAGATGTGACCATTGTCTCACTTGATTTTACTCAATACTAGTTATATGATTATTAGCTAGGTAACACTCCAAATCACATGCCTCGCAGTCATTAAAATGGGCTGTGGTTTAAATCTACGTGATTTTACTGATAAATCTTAATATTATTAGATTATAGGTAGGTTAACCCGAGAGTGAAAACCGAAATGCGCGTGTTATAAATTGAGTTATTCCGCACTTTGGAGGAACCGCTTTCTTGACCCGATGCCAGGACTGAACTACCGCTCGCAGATGAGCACGCGATTTATTCTGTACCGTATCAATAAAGATAACTCTGGGATAGAAATTCGCGCTCCTTCACCTACACATACTGATGTTGGAAAGAGAAAGTATATAATTAGCACCTTGTCAGACACTATATTTTGTACCGACAGGAAGTGTTCCTGCACGCGTATCTGCAGATTGCGTGCAGAACTTTCTCCAGTATGCGTAAGTTAATTTCGCGTCTTTTCATCCAAAGTGATCAGCGCTCAGACCAAAATGACGCGCGAGAGTTAGAACCTTTCTATCCAGCGCTTGGTTTGCTAATTATGCGCCATCTAGCCCGGATTGTCCTTGACACATGCCGACTCTCCTCGACTCTAACGGAGTTACTTAAAATAAAATTATAATTACGAAATGTTTTTACGTAACAGTGTGTCAACATAAAAATCAGCAAATTAGGTCAATAGGTTCCTCACAAACTTTCAGAGAATGAACGTGTACTCTTCTTTGCTGTCACGTCTCAAGAATGATCCTTTTTTTGGAAACGATGCATCACCCATCATATTCGCCGGACATTGTCCGATCTGGTTTTTATTTATTCCGTAGTCTTTAAAATCATTTGGATTGAAAAAATATGAATTCTATAGACGATGTCAGAACAGTACTGGAGGAGTATTTTTCGTCACATGCTTGTGAATTTTGGAAGAGGGGCCTTGCAAGTCTACCAGAAAGATAGAAGGGCATTATAAAAAATGAAGGAGAGTATATTGTAGATTAAAAATGAACTTTGTTTATCTTAACAATGGGCAATTTCTGTATTATTAAATTTTTTTTTATTTAATTAACTCATTCCTACATCAATCTTCGACGTACATAGGTACTACGCCTATAGGTAGGTACGTAAATATATATATATATATATATATATATTTTATTTTTATTATTTTTTTATTATACCTGCGTAAAATTTTTTTCTGGGAAATAAGTAAATATTTCTTTAAAGTCACATTCATATTTTAGAAGCTATTAAACATTTTGTTCTCTTTAAACGCATTCATAACTTTCACATATATAATCGAATTGTCTATTTTTAACAGACTTTATTTTATTTTTTAGAGAAAACTTTTTTGTGTGAAGTTACATTTTCAGAACATAGTCCTGTGGTGTTTTAATATAAATGAATCATCTAGAAAGATATACAGAAAAAATCGTACTAATTGATTAATTTAATTTGTATTATTAATAAAAATATTTTCTCGAGTACAGTAATCAATAATCATCTAGATTTTGAACCATTCATTATTTTACACACGATCCCATCTCTTAACTCTTTTTCTAATTGACTATTTTGGTCATAGACTGCACAGATAGTACTGTGTCCAGATAGTACACATCGTGGAATTCAAAGATCCATGAAAATCGAAATACCTCTTGAGCGACCGACATAATTGAGTTGTAGAATAAGTAAACTTCTCTTGAGGATATTTGATTTGTAAATAACATTAACTTACTGGAAAAGATGACTATTTTCAAAAGTAATTTCATTTTAAGAGTATAAAGATAGCATAAGTAACTCTAAAAGTTGATGGGGTCATGTTTTGAAATTGGAATTGAAAACGACATTTTTTAATCATCTAATCATTGTAGATAAAAAAACATGTATTTCATTCGAACCGAGAATGTAAATGACAATGGTTATCGAGAGGGTAAGTAGCTTAACCGATCCCTAAACCAGCTAGCTCTAACACCAAAAGGGTCTTATTGTTAATATTATGGGACTGAAACGGATTAATTTTGAAACATTCAAATCCGGCAAAACAATCACGAGGTATTTTATTGCGATTACCTGGATAGCTTCGGTCAAAAAAAAAAACAGCTTGCCCTTTTTCGTTTTGCAGTCTGATAATGCGCATTAAGTATTTACAAGTAAAAAACACGACGAACAAAATTGGAATATATGCCTATTCGGTATCCAACGTACCTACTCGCAGATCTAACGCCATTAGTTATATATTACTTTGTGATAACATATTATATAAATAATAAGAAAAAACACTTTGTTTGAACCACTGTTTGTTGATAAATCAACATGTTTCGATACGTATTGTATCTTCTTCAGGAAACAATGTATACTAAAATTAAAAATGCAAGTATAAATAAAAGAAAAACTATAAAAATATAAGTGGTGGGTAACTAATTAGGAACTACTGTGCAAACAAATATAAAAGATGAATAATTGCAAAAAGGCTTTGATTATTTATAATACAGTCGGACTCGGTTATAGTGAGATCACGGTTATAATGAGAAAATGCTTATTATTATTTTGATTCAGACTTGTTTTTATACAATTCGCTTTTTGTACAAAAATATTGTTAATAAGTGAACAAAATATATACTACGCTGTCTAAAAACCTTATTTCTTGAGAAGTCATAAAATCGAAAGCAGCGTTTGCCGATGAGGTTCCTTATTATTTACGATTCCTTTCAGGTTTGTGAATTCTTAGAAAAAAAGAAATGCGTGTTTATTTTGTGTGCGTAGTAAGTTTTAAACTTTAAAACAGAGTAGCATTTCGAATTTTGTTAAGAAATAATTTGTTTATGTTCATACAATAATATACAAATATAAATATACATACATGAGAGTAGTATTATATATTGCGAAAAGAAAATGGAAATTGTAATTAAATAAACGCTTGTATACAAAGTGGATCCGTAATGATCCGTGTCCCCGGTTGAGATTTTGATGAGATTTTCGACTGATGTCTTAGAAATAATGCTACCATGAAATTCTTAGGAGGCAACTATTAGCTTTCGTAGTCCATTGTGTACCTAGAAAATTTCAAAAATTCGCCGTCTCATTTCTCGCTTTACATTGATGTTAAATATCAGTCCATCAACCATTTAAAAAAAATAGAGATGCGTACATGATATACGCGTCACTTCAATATACTTACTAATTTTAAATTAAATACTTGTACTATGAAAAAAGGACTAACTCAAGCGAGTGTTTTAATCAGTGTGACGTGGTAATCAATTTGACGCTACCTTACAACTTACAACCTTGATAATACCTTCTGTTTGTCCAATTTTCGGATTAAATACTTACGGTTCAATGTAACATTTGTGCATATCGATCTCTCTGTTAAATCAAATGTAGTATAAACATGTTTGAGTTTTTATCCCTTTCTACCAATTTCATAAACTATTCAAGTTCTTTAGTAACCGTATGACATTAAAACATAAGCAATTGTTTAAATTTAGTTTATTTTTCATTGAATGATTAGACCTACATCGGTGGGGTGTAACTGTTTTCACAACTAGCAGCCCATTTCAATAAATCACATTGTTAGGTTGTCTAACTGAATATTCCGATACTTTTTCATTGTATTCTACAAACGAGCGCGTGTTTTCTACAAATATTCATGTCGTATTTTAAAAACATGAACGCCTTCCACCCGCTTTAACATTTCAATTTATACAAATAAAAAACATTTTGACGTTCTTCCTTTCTGACATGAAAAATTGATAATTTTCGGCTATTCGAATATAAAATAAAACCTGCCCCTTAAATACTTAAATGTAGCCTTATTCGCCACCTGAATACTTTGTATTAATGAGGTACACATGTTTTCTAAGCACTCCTCATTTCAAGCAATGCCTGGTTTTACTTTACACCGTGTATGGAAGTACCTACCTTAAGTACCGTAAGATTAATGACAGCTTATTAAGCTTTAAGAACAAATGATGTTTCAACCTGTAGTCATAACTTAACCTTAACCCGACCTGAACTAATGTAGTAAAATAACTGAATATTCTAGCAAAGATAACAAACCGTTATAAAATAAATATTTATGCTCGTATAACAAAATATGAACATATTTAAAAGGTGATACGTATTAATGAGTTTACTAGTCGACAATTATTGCATGTATCGGGAAAAAAATGTTTAATATGTATATACGAGTATATATATTATGTCTAAATGTGGCCAGAGATCGGAAGGATATGCTTTAGTAAATGAATGCTCCATTATAGTTCACCCATTTACTCACATGTTCGTTTGAATTATAACGCGGAGTGTGTTTGCGGGTGTATGTTTGTGTGGCCAGACCAGGTAGAACAAGAAAGGATTACTTACAGTAGATTGGTGTTTATTAATGTTTGAAATACAATTAAAGATACAAATATAAGCAGTAAAATGTCTACATAGAGAAGCGTTCATTAATTAATTCATTTGGAAGGCTGCTGCGAGAGAAGTGACGCACCAGGGCCGGTACTCCGGCGCTTTGTATTCGCACCTGTTTTTCGGTCAGTACCGGCGTGATTTTTAGGTTGATGAGAGTCTAGTTTTGCAGATTATGAAGACGATAGACATCCACACATGTTTAATTATTTTTTGTAATAATCAGTCAAAAGTAATTTTTCCGAAAATGCGAACAACTGTTGTCCAACGCTTTCATGTATTCCTGGTTCCTAGGCTCTACAATGCAACCAAAAATGAATGAAATAAAATATACTCGTATCTTACTGCTTGGAAAGGATCAATAGTCAGATGACTAATAAAGGTAAGTCGAGAGTGTTTGAAGCTACTCTTGACCCATATTATGAAGTGACTGGTGAATAAGTTTTAACACCTTGTATCTATATATTAAAAAAAAAAAAATTTTGTAACTAATATATCCATGAGTTTGCTCCACTTTTATTTAAATTATTTTTATATATCTTGTTTAATACTATATATTTACGGATTTAATAATCTAATTATTGTAACACAACAATATACTTTTTAAATATTTTATTTCCCATGTTCAATAGTGTATGTTTATATCTTGAGTCACTCAAGCTATTGTATACGATAAAAATGAAGCAATAATACAGTTTTAATATGAAAAAATATGTCTATATACAGAGTGAACATTAGGATCCAGATCGATTTTATTTGGCCGCCATTTTGGTTTAGTAAAAATTTGTCAGTTTGTATTTTATAGTCATAGATAATAGTTGATTTTAATTTATTATGGAGCATCTGATGCATCAACAACGTGTTGAAGTCATTAAAATATTTAATCAAAATAATTATTGCAATGCTGTAACCATGGAAAGCTTTTGGTAGCTGAATTAGGTCAATTGGGCCTGCAACACATGTGGTCTCATTAGGACGGTGCCACATAACACACAGCCCGAGCCACGTTTAAAATTTTTTCCGATCATCTGATTTTACGGCTCCCGACTATTTTCTGTAAAGGTATTTAAAAGAAAAGGTTTACGCCAATAAGCCAACAACAATTCCGATACTACAGGACAATATTCGAAATTAAATTGCTGAAATAACACGCGAAGTGTGCTTGAATGTTATAAAAAATATGGTTAAAAGAGCACGAATTTATTATTTTATATTTCATACATAATTGTAATAAACAAGATAATTGATAAATATAAATAAAATTTAAAATTTGTGATTTATTTCTAAGTTACTCATAAAGAACATCAGTCTGGAACATAATATTCACATGTATAATATTATATCGTGTATAAATTTGAGCCTTAACATCAGTATAAAAAAATGAATTGGTATGTTTATAAATTTTAAATTATTTTGAACAAGAACATTGGAAAGAAAGAAGTCTTTAAATGATAATAGAATTCTGAAAAGATTTCGTCAATCTGATACGCAGTTTTCCCGCTGGTACTACTCGTGTTCCTTCTCGCGCGCGGGAAACGCGCCTGTTTTGCGTTCCTTTTTCAATCTTCCCGCAGATTGTCGGTTCCTTTCCACAATAAAAAGGCTATAAAGTGTGGCCAGGCTCGACGCGGTGAAATCTGTTCCAGGCTCCTGGGACCCAATTCCTGAGGCCGCTTTTATAAACTTCACATATCCAACCAAATATTACATAATAGACATTAATTATTTAAGTACTACAGATATTTTAATGCGTTGCAAATACATTGTAAATGGTAACTAAATTCTATAATCAGCAATATCGGTTCACATTTATTTAATGTAGGTAAATGATTTACAAACAGAATTTACAAAAACGTGGATATAATGGAACCAGTATTGTTCCGTACATGAAACAAGAATGTAGATAAGGGTAGTTTGTCGATCTCAGCTTCTCTCAACCGGCGATGATGATGATGATTATGAAGTCGACAGAGGTGAAACACAAAATATGTTCAATATAGGCACACTACGGCGGCAAAATCGAGAATGACTTCCGCCTGCAGAATACAGATTCATAACAATACATATAGTCATATTTGCAAGTACCTACACGGCGACAGGTCGCTGCTATAACGTCTAAGACGTCTTTGTTTTCCTGAAATCTATCCCACGGATATTTGGCGCCACGCCGATGATTACACCTTTAAATTATTGACACGTGTCTTATCAAATCAATTATATGGCGCTTCTTCAGCTCTATGCGATACAAGTATAATATTATCGTACTTTTTTTACATTCTCATATGTGTAATAAAAATATTCGTTTGCATTTTTGTAATACCTACTGTATACACAAGGTGTGGTAAAACGGGTTTATTACATATTATACATTACATATATAATGTAACTTTATTCGTACTATTTTAATTAACTTACTTTATTCGACACTCATAAATATATTGTTTTAAATTAATCTTAGAGGTTATGAACTCCCTATTCAAGGTCTGAGATAAAATAATATATTATTCTCATTATGAAGCATAAGTTGGCAAGTGTTTGTTAAATTTTAAGAAGAAACTTTTGAAATTAAATTTATTATCAAAATTAAAGTCATACTTAATAATCTTGGAGAGAAAAATCGTTTTAAAATGAAGCCATATTTGTGTTTGATAGATATTTGATGTATTTATATTTAGAACTTATGTATTGTTGGTAATAATTCTATTAAAAAAAACACATTCTTATTGTGAAGTTGTAATTATTCAGAACATAGGTCTGTGATATTTTAAATACTAAATTAATGTATTAATTATAAATATATACATATAAAATCAATTTTGTATTGTTTTTGCGTCACCGGGATTCGAACCTGGATCTCTATTTCCAATCCGGGGAAGTGCACTACCTTTGTGCTATAACGCCAGTATTTTTCTTGACAAATTTTCGAACCTATATGTTATTCCTATATTATACCTATATTCTGGCGTCTGCAGTCGGTTTATTCAAAGGTATTTGAGATTCTGTAAAAATAATGTAGGTGGCTTTCAAATAATGGAACGACAAGTGTATTAATTTGAAAAATGTAACATATAGGTTCGAAAATTTGTCAAGAAAAATACTGGCGTTATAGCACAAAGGTAGTGTACTTCCCCGGATTGGAAATAGAGATCCAGGTTCGAATCCCGGTGACGCAAAAACAATATTTTTCGACAAAATTGATTTTATATGTATATATTTATAATTAATACATTAATTTAGTTTTTGTAATAATTCTACTTTACAGGAGACTTTCAATAGGTACGCACTTTTTTGTAATTAAAATCACTCGTGCTCTTGTATCTATATATACTAGAGTAAATTTTTTATACCCGATTTACTCATATTTTGTACAATTGTATATTTTCTAATATGATTTAGTTGCTACCGTTACCGGAGAAATTTGTTATCGACAAAAAATAATTTAAATTTAATTTGTGTTATAATACCATAACTAAACAGAGCATTAACTAACATAACATAATTAATATTCTGATCGCTGTAACATTTACATTTATAAAATTCAAGCACGTGCTTAGTAAAAACATTTCATGTATTTTATTAAAAATGCATGAATATTTATTTTTTCTTGTTTTCACCATCGTCATATTTTACGGTAAAATATTTCAATCAAGCATTTTTATTTTGTAGTAACACTAGATATGTAAATAAAGTAAATGAACTAATCACTTAAAAGTACACTTTATCCATTACGCTAATTCCAAAATATTTTAAAAGTTTGTGATATTTTTTCAAAAATTATAGTAAAAATATGAAATAAAGAGCAGATTATCTGGAATCCATTTTTAATATTCAAAAATGTAAAAATAACATAATATTTTAAAACTAACACAAACATTTATTTAAATATAATACATAGTTTTTTTTTGTTAAACGTTCTATTGTTTAAGTACTTATTTTAACGTTCTCAAACGATTTTGATCGAACTTGGTCAGATTACAGTTTCATTAGAAGTAATAAAAATGAGAAGAAATTAAGAATATGTGTTTAAAACAATATTTAAAATATAGGTTAAAATAAAAATATACAATTATAACTTTGAGAATATTAACTCAAAAAAACATATAACAGCAGTAAAACGAAAGGTTAATATGACAGTATAGTCTAACAGTACAGAAAATCAGAACAATTCGTTTTTAAGATAAAGTTATCTTTAATAATATCAAAAATCTATATTTTGGTTCTCGAAAAATCGTGTTTTTAAATAATTATACTTTAAATTCAATTTAAAAAAAACCCACATTCTATAAAACCATATTTTTATACTAAAAACAAATTAAAGAATTATTGCAATGATTGCAAGAATTTTTATATAGGTTTTCCGATTTTTTTTAAATATCATCCTTATACATAAAATATCTACAAATTTAAATTTAAATTTGCAGATATTTTGATATTACAATTAAGGAGCACTTGAGATTCCTAAATAGCAATAACTATTCTGGATTCGCCAATACTCTTTTGGAAACAAATAATTTTTTTTGACATTAATAAGAGTTTAGAAATTATACATACAAATACTAGGGGTTCACAGTTAGATGAATTTGAAATTTTAGAAATAAGGAAAAGTGTTAACCAAATCTTTTTTGCAAATAGTCACCTTTTAAATTTGTTCTCATAGTAGTACCTATTTAGTTACCCACCACCTATACTTTTGTTATTATCTATGCTTGTATTTTTAATTTTAGTATATATTGGTTCCTGAAGAAGATACCATAGGTATCGAAACATGTTGATTTATCAATAAATAGCGTTTTTAACGAAGTGTTTTGTCTTATTATTTATATAATTCTTAAATAATTTTTCATGTCGGTTTCGAGAATAAGGAATCTGGATTTATTTTTTCCTGTACGTTTAAATGCCTCATTTTTTCGCGTAACGTCGCGCGGCTGAACCTTTAAGGACCCCGAATGAGGATCATAAACTGGGCTACAGAGATTCTCACTTTGTTCCTGTTTTTCCATAGAGAGGATAAATGCACGACGTACAATGAGTCGATTTTATGCCACCTTATTCTATTCAGATATATATTTATATATAAACATATACTATTTTAAGAGCATAGATAAAAGTTGGTTCCAAACTGTAGCAATTGCAAAATAATAAAATATATTTATGTTTGGCTTTCTCTCTCGATCAATATGGTTATCTCTGTGCATCGTGATCTGTGATGTTATCATCAAAGAGATCATACATATGATACCACGTCAAAGGTCAAATGATTTGGACTCAATAATTAAGTGATCAATATTCAACTAGGGATAAATCTGAACTTTGACCCTTCGACTTGGCCGCCTTAGCAACGGTGATGTATTTTTTTGAAAACACAATAATTTTTTTCATGTATTGTATATTGCGTAAATAGAATTACATATTTTTACTCTGACGTTCATTCCTACTACAGCATCAAAGTAGTCTGATGAATATTCCACGTCTGTAGAGTTGTTTAAAAATCTATCGACTCCGGCTGCGATAGTCCGATTTCGAGCGATTTTATGTAAGTGAAAGGGAAATAAATAAACACTTCATAGTTCTCACTGATCACGTAGCACCGATCAGCTCAGTTTTATATATAATTTGCAAATATATTTTAACTAAGTATATATAATTTGCAAAAGGATAACTGCCAGTGTAAATATAATATACAATATGAAAATATCATAAATCATTGACTCGATTCCTTATTTTAAATAGGAAATCCACCATTCAACACTGATTTGCGCCATTAATAATGTTAAAACTTTATTTTATAGAAAAAAGTACAATAATATTATAGAATAGGAAATATAATATTACAAGCCAATAAATACCATTGTCATTCAAAAAAATTGCTATCATATAGATTAAATGTGGCGAGTTAAGGGAAAGAATATGACACAAGTTATCCGGAAGTTGAAAATTTCCATAGACGAGACAGGCAAAAAAGATATGGTCAAGAGTTCCTCCTCGGCACCCCACTCACACATTGGGGAATCTATTAAGTTTAATCTGAATAAATGTGAGGCTACCTGGTAATACCCAACTCTAATTCTAGAAATATTTTATATTGTTTTTTTGGAGACTTTCCTTTTGGAGAACCAGGGGGTGCGGGGAATAGATGTTTGAATTATTTTAAGCCGATTACCCTTATGATTATTTGGATCCATACATTCCAGATAGAATTCGTAGGTATGTTTACAATATTAAGTCAGTCATACATCGGGTTATGGAATTTATGAGGGAAAACTCCGAAAAGAGTGGCTTCCTTGACCAGTTTATCAGCACACTCATTTCCATGAATTCCCCTATGTGCAGGAATTCAAACGAATGACACCTGTTTATTATTGCTGTACAAATTAAATAGACATCTTCTGTTGGAACAAATTATCTCATTGTCTAGCCGAACTTTCATATTGGCAGAGAGGGATTTAAGAGACTCCGACTCTTTGTATTTATCACTTTTCCACATAAGAGAAGGTTCCGGTCGTATCTCGAACAAGGTTTGTCTATTTTATTACAGATCGACCTCTCACCCTCTAACATTGTATGACCTTGTGCGTTTGTCGTGATCACCAATGTCTCCAGTTTGTTTTCATCTCTTCTAGCAACTTACCCAAAGTATGAAAGAATTATTTCCCCGAAAGTTATGATGAAAACTCCAAAGAGTCCCACCCTATCTCGGAATATATTTTAAAGTTAGAATGGTTAGTTGCGTTTCGACAGTCGGTTACTAAAACCTTGTTGCTTTCTCTCATATTTAACTTTTTTCTTTATTACCTGGCACAATTATTACATTTGGTCATTATTACATTTTTATTACATTCAGTCATTAACTGATATAGGTTGGCTCTGATTTCATCGTACCAGAGCCATACCTGAACAATATGTATCAATTTGACGTTAGAAAATTGTAGAGAGCCTTTCTTTAGTGCGCAGTTCCTGAATAATGGAGACATTCATTAGTTTCGCAGCCAATGGCATATGTAGCATGCGATGCCAACATCAACATATCGCAGTGTCGAACGTAATCGTAAAAAAAAAGTAAAATATTTCTGAATATCCCAATGAAATTATTTTTATTGCTGTAAATTATATACTACAGAAATCTTAATAATGCCCTACACTAAAGAATTGTACCAATATAATCTTTTACGTTCCGCGGAATTGCACCGAGAGATACTCGGGGTGGGCTATTTCCCTGGTTTTGCGCGGACTTCTCTATATGTAAATCAGGGGCTCTAAACAATCAGCCATAAAACTCAGTAGTCTGCGCTCTCAGTCAGGTCCTCGGTGAACACCATATACCTATAAGGTGTTAAATAAGTCGTTTTACCTAATATTACCATTTATAGTTTTGATAGTGTCGGTTGTGAATATTTTAAATTAATATACTATTGACTATATTAAAGATGGAATCATGAATCCTTCATAGCAAGAAAACAATCATTATTTTTAAGATGTTGTGTTATAGTCATATGTTGGAGACGTTGTGAACAGCGAATCATATGAAGATATTGACTGTAGAAGAACTCGAAGTCAAATATAGATAATCCGATATATTTCTTGATGAATACTACTAATCAGCCAGTGGCCGGACCTGAACGGAATGATTAACATGTCTCAATGTTATCGTGCGAAGGCAGACTATATACTAACATCCGTAACTATAATTGTTTTAAAAAATATTTAAATCCATGGATAAAATTGTAAAAATATATACATGTTTTTATCAATAGCGACAATTTCAGAAATAATTTACGAATGTCTCCAAAGTGATTGACTATTGCGTGATAATAAATTTTCTACTTATAAATCTCACGATTAAATATGTTTTATTTCTGCCTGGCATCTTCATACTATGCCTCACAAAAATGATAACTGTATGCATATATTTCTTAAGCATATTTTTTGACACTTATATTATATAAAGTGAAGTTAATATAATGAATTGTATTGAAAGACCGGTGGGCGCAATATCAGATGGGTTCACTGTCCTCAGATGTACAAAATGATTGCAAAGAAGAAGATTTAATACTTAAATTTACCACCACATCGTATCCATTAGAGTATGGAGTTATATTCTAGGGTTTCGGAATCTGGCTTTATTACGTCATAAACTAAATATGGGTAATAAATTCATTGGTAAATTCGTTTATATTTCTCATTACATTAATAAATCATTTTAATTTTAATAAAAACACATTATTGTAAAGTTACAAGTATAGAACCTAATTCTTTGCTAATTAAAACAAGTTAGATAATGAAAAAAGTTCAGTGTCTGAGTCCTGGTGGTAATTGTATATTCATTCTATAGATAGATTATTAAGGAGTATCATTCTAAGTGGTTAATCTAATTTAATTAATTGTAATAAATAGTTAATTTCCGATGTTATATAGTTATTAATTGGTCTTCACGTGAATTGACCTCCATTGTCTCAATATGAATAGGTCCTCATGTGAATCGGTCCGCATGTTCTCGTGTGATTCGGTTCTCAAGTTACTTGGTTCTCACGTCTTCGTGTGAATCGGTTCTCATGTGAATTGGTTCTTATGTCCTCGTGTAAATCGGTTCTCATGTGAGTTGGTACTCGTGTAGATTGGATGATAAAAAATATCAATTTATATTATAGGAACCGTCGTTGAATAACAAGTTTACATATGAACTGACTCTTTAAACTTACATGTTAAATGTTAAATAATAAATGAGTGGACGAAATAATGTGAAGAGTCCGGTTTTGAAAGGATCTAGAAAATATGGAAAATGGTGAACAAATGATAGGGTTGGACACCATCAACGTGGAGAAACTAGAATAATAATATTAAATAATAATAATAATTTGATTTTTTGATTCATAGTGCAGTACTGTGTGTTATTATATTGTTATAATCAGATAACATTGCAGTAAAGTGAAATATGTATTTCGGTACCCTGCCTGCTACACTAGTATTTTACTGTATTATAGCAGACAGTGCCCTTCCGGTATAGTAATAAACAAAGTGTAGTGTTCAATATACTAATAAATATACATAAAGAGTAAATCAAGATGCGATTAAATAGCATAAAAATACAATGTTCAATGTATACAAAAAGTTAAAAAATATGATATAAAGAGTAAAACAGGATGCAATTAATAGAATATAAATATAATCTAAAATTTAAAATAAATGTAATATTCTGTAGCGACCGGAATTCAAATCCACCGCCATCTCAGTCGGTATCGACGCTAGCGACAGCCTGGCTCGAAATTCACCGCTAAGCAGTCTCTCCAGATTCATCGTTTCACAACGGCGGTCTTGCCGGCTCACGCGCCGAGCAAGACCGCCAATTCGCTTCATTTTGTTTCATAATTAACACGCACCTTCTACACCTCCATTCATTCATTTCATTCTATGTCTTCATTGTTTTCATCATACTGTCATAATAAACGTCAACTCGCCAATTACATATCTTTCATTTAACCACCGTCCTTAACCCCCAAAGTTCCATTTATACAAAATTAAAAAACTAAGTAAAATAAGAGTAAATAAGTAAATAACATACAAACTTATGTAAAATTGTAATGCTCAATATAAAACGATTGAAAAAAGTTCAGTTGAATGGCATACTAGCACAACTACACAGAAGAAAAATGCAACATTCAATACATAGATACTGTTGTTGTTCAATAACTAGCAATAATGACTTTTTATTAGCGAAGTTAGGATATTTTATAACCTAAATAATTAAGTAAACAAAATATTCCACTGAAAAAATGTAAAGCACGAATTAAAAATTGTTAAAATTTAGTTGTGTTAAAACTTTCTGGTTTAAAAAGTGAATGTCCTGGCGCTGTCTAGCGGGATTCGTTCAAAGTTAAAAATAAAAATAATAACAGTAAGCAGATCAAAGTACAAAAAAATGTTTATATAAACAGCATGAATTATATTTTATAATTATACTATTTATTATCTACATTGTATATATCAGAGGTGAAGTCTACTCCATCCCACACATTAAACTATGTATTATGTATGTTATGTATCTACCTCTGTAACTACAAAAATATGGATGTCAAAATATATATAAATAAATAAATAAATAAATTGTTAAATAAAATATAAAATACACAGAATAACTCTTTTAAACATCTACCAACAACATTTCATAAACCCGCAACAAATCTACCATTTTATCCTAGTTTGGTTCACATGTATGCAGCAGACATTGGGATGACTGAATGGAGCGATCAACCGATGATAGCTTATTTACTCGTAGGTACTATCTGGACAGTTTTCCCGATATGTTCTTTCAATACGTTTTCTACGTTTATCGACTGCCACTCCCTATTCCGGTGGTTAGATCTTTGAACAGAGTACGAGTGCATTGAATAAATAGTACTAACATAGTACACGATGTATTTACGATGTGCATTTCGTTTATAGAAATACCTCTGGAAAAATTTCATCCGATCTTCCAGAAGCCTATGTTTAAAAATACACGTGTTTATGTATGAAAGCATTTAAAAAAAATATATGAATTTGTGTTGTGTTTGTAAATAAAGAATACATTTATACGGATTGATACATAATTACTTTTTAATTTAAAGCGCAAATTCATTTTTACTTTTTGATCGTATAAGAAAATATGTTACATATCTCAGACATGTGTGTCATATCACCCCAGCATATAATATTAAATTTTTTAATTGAGTTTAAACACTGTTTTATTTCACTATAATTTTATTGTTTTAAACGATATAACGTTTTCGTAAACATCTTCATATTATCAATATTATAATTCAACTAAAATAAAAAAACACTTTCAGACAGTAATATATGGTGTGTTTGGAGATAAAATGGATAAGAGAGGGGACATAATGGGTGGTATTTGAATATTTATTATGTTTTTATTATTACTTTTACTATTAAATATTTCAATTTTTTTTAAATGTCTAATTTTCGTACTTTGGCGCAACTATGTATAAGTTGTAAATTACTATTATCAAATGAATGGCCCTCCATTCTTGCGTGCTCAGCCATTTCGGAGTTTAGACAGTGGAATAAATATAGAGGAATATTATATTCACAAATATATAATATTACTAGCTGAAGAACCCGGCGTTACCAAGGTTTTACGCAGAGTAAAGAGGCTTCATTTAAAGGCATTGGGATTTTTTTCGAAATCAAATAATTTTTCATTTATTTTGAACGTCAAGTGTGCAAAATTTCATCAAAAAGTATCATAATTCTGCTTTAAGGGTGGAAAAGGGGGATGGGGATTGTTTTTCGAAATCTCATGTAGACAGTGATCTTACTCTTATTTTGAAGGTCAAGTGTGCAAAATTTCATCAAGATCGGAATAAAACTGTAGATTTGAATAAAAAACAAACAAACCAACAGACACTCTTCTTTATATATATGGATATAGTGTAAAAAAACAGTATTTTAACTCAATTTACAAAATAATCATGGAATTTCACAAATTTTCACCAAAAACCTTTGAACTTATAATATTTAAGGTTTTCCGGTTCGAGAAAAATATTCATAAATTCAGTTACATAAATAAAAATAAAATAAAAATCCCGGTCTCTCGCGCAGTGGAGATACCAGTACACGGTGTATGAATTAAACAACACGTGAAAATAGCATCACAAACTCTTTATTAGTACTGGCTTCTTACAAAGTTCAATAGGGGTTGAACTGTTTTGTAAATAAAATTTATCATTAGTATTTGGATAAATGATAAAGTATAACATAAATATAAACATAGTTATTTATATTTTTTATTTATTATCTTAGTTGTATTAACCACAATTGAGTTTAAAAAACATCTACCGGTTTCGGAAAACACTTTTCCTTCTTCAGGATGTCATAACTAACTAAAAATATAGTATTGTTTCTTCACCAGAATCTATTTTTAAATTTTTTAAAAAACAACAATTATTTAAAAAAATAAATTTAGTACCTAACTCAAATTACTGCTCAATACAAATTTAGTCGAATAATTTTTAGGAACAAAATTTAGAATAGGACTCGTAGTTAAATTTAGTTGGCTGTTTAGAATTTAGAATATTGCTAATTTTAAAAGTATAAACATAGTTAAATTGATATGACAGGCGCGAATAGCCACGGAGGCTTGGTATGAATAAACATAATAAATGAATGCAAAAAGTGAATAAAATGACAAGTCTTTAGAACTGACAAGAGCGTATGTCGAAAAATCTCTGCTCATTAGCCACAAGATTCAGGTAGATTTCGTCTATATATTTTATTTTACTTTTTTTTTTCTCTATGAGAGTCGGAGACTCGTATATAGAGAAGGAGTATATAATTTATGTGTCTGTTAGTCTGTACACATATTTTTTGGTTTCAGATACAAATTTATAATAGTCTGTAATTTTTATAATTGTGAGGGGAAGATTATTAAAGAATTTAATACCCACATAAGCAAAGTGGTTTTGGGTTGCAGTATATTTAAAGGTTTGGAATATCAATTTTATCTCTAAATATTGTAGATCGAAAATTACTTCTAACATTTAATTTATATTTATTTTTAATTTAAAAAATTTGGATTATTGAATTTTTTTTGTATATGTCTATTATTTTTGGTACTTTAAATTCTACAAAGAGTTTGACACTTACGTAGTAATTTATTTTTCATAGAAATATTTTATCATCATTTGTTAGTAATTTCTAATTGTGATATTGAAGTTTTATATGCTCCTCCACATACAATAGTACCGTATTGCAAATTGACTTCAGATTTTGAAGTAACAAAAATTATTAGTTAATAATAATTATTAAAATCCTAGATAAACAAAGTTTGAATTTTTATTTATTTATCATGATACCTACAATATTAAGTGATAGTGATTCAAGACTGACGTGATACATACATTATTTATTGATTTTTATCTCATCAATACCAGGAATTAGGAATTACAGTTTTATTTAAAAATATAGGTTTATTATTTTTATGTGTTTGTCAAATATGAGAGCTTACTTAATGTCACATCCATTTCATTTTCAGATACAATATTATCAACAATTACCAGAAGCCTCATTATATAATTACTTATTTATAGTATTTTAATATTATTTAAATTCTTAAACACTACAATAAAAATAATACAAACTTTTAAATACGCGGTAATACTTTTAAAAGAGATATATATTAAATATGTAATATGATAAATATTAAATATGAATTAAATCACAATATAAATTTGTTCTCCTTATTGAGATATATATTCTTTCTAAAATTGTGTCGAATAATTTTTATTAGTGTACTCTTGTTTTTTAAAACTAAAATATATAGCCTGTTTCATAGGAAATATGTAATCTAATATTAATGCATCGCAAAATGTTAGTGATGTTTCTTCAATCGAGCCTGCAATCACTTTACAATAAATAATCCATCAGTATTGACGTTTTGTATGCTCGTTGTCAAGGCATATAAAATAACATGTCGCTTTCTGAGTAATTCGAACTATTTTTCGTACTACGAATTTTTAATATTTGAAGCACAATCTTTGTACTTAGATATATCAAATGACTTGATTATACTAAGTATGATATATTGGAATTGATGATAGAAGCCTGTCATATTTTTTCATTTATATTCCGTCATACTTTATCGATAAAAACGTTTCAAACTTAATTTATATTGCTAATCAACATTATTCGTAATTTCTAAAAAATTACGTAGTAAATGATAATATAAAGTGTATATATGTATATATTAAAATACTATTTATTTGTGAAAATATACATATATATCTTTACGCTGTGTTAATATTGTTTTTATTGAATTTAAATTGTGATCTAAAGTAAGAATATTTAAATAAACCAAGTAAAATTCACGATAGATGGTTTTCAAGAATAATAAGAAATTTAATAAAAAAGGAAGGCTTAGAAAATGAATTATATGAAGAATTTTATTATATTTGAATTTCTCAATAAGAGTTAATCTGAATTTTAAACGACGTCACGTGACTTTCGTAAAGTTTTCCATTTTATTGCTTGAATCACAAAGCGAATGCACTCGTATTTACGAGAAAAATATTTTAGTTTATTGCGCTAAATATTAAAAACCATTTTCCTTTGAAATCATTTTCCACGATTGCTCATAGGAACATTTTGGGAAAAGTTTATTTTGTAAAGTGAATATTTGATGCGAAGCAATCGGCCTTTATCGACTGAATATCAGAATCTCGTTTTGATTTGAGGAAATGTTAGGTACGTTTGTATAGCATTCCATATGGAAAATTATTGAGCGAATATTAAAATAATTGGTTTTTGTTTTAGCCAATAGCTTTTAGACTTATTTATAATTTTGTTTTAAATGTAAGCCAAATAATATGTTATAGATTATTTTGCGTAATTAAACTTATATATCGGCAATGGTACGTGAAATATGACAGAATAAGCCAGGAAAACCATCATTAATGTCTCATGGTCGTAAAAATCTACCCAAATTATTAATGCTACATGATAAATGAATACAATGAATGAATAAATAATTTATATACATTTATGTAAACTGTTAATTTGGTTATCATGGTGCATATCTTTAACCCATCGTTGGTCCTTGTATTAGGTCGTTTAATATGTCTTGGTAGTTTTAAAAAAAATGCTATTTTCCCAATGACATACTATTCGATCGCATTTTTTTTGTTTTCTGCTTTACGTACAGTACTCTATAGTTTTTCTTAATTTTTGATATTGAAAATTGGACATAAAATGTCAAGTTGAGAAAAATGAACATTTTCGACACGTACTTCATTTCATATTTAATCAAGGATAAAATGATTAACCAGGAGCTGTACCGAGAAATTCTGCCGCATCTATCCTAAATTTTCGACTTCGCTAAGTCAGATTATCACCTATTTTGGTCGCTCTCCAATCAAGTGAGTGAAGGTGGTTTTAAGTCACAGTTGTGAAGAGCAGTATTGTTATTATACAAGACGCGTTATTGTTTTAACGCACAACCCGATTGGTCTATTTTCTTTTACTTCCTCCTTCACAGCTTCTCTTAACTATTTTAGCAGATTATTTGTAGAACTGTGTAGTTATTGTGTAGCAAAAACAGTAGCCATGATTTTTCCAGTCTATTATATACCTTTTACTTCTTAAGATGTATTGTGTTCTTTCAATGCAATTGTGTAGTTTCCTGCTTCGACCCAGGCTCATAATGTTGAAATCATGTTTCATCTCATCTTTATAATAAAGATGATATTTTAGGATATCTAAAACTGTTTTGAGCACTTGAGGCGTTATTGTTTTTGAAGCGTGAACATTCTCGGCACCCACATTTTCGTTCTTTACTTCGTTCACGGCACCCACATTATACTTTACTTCGTTCACGGCACCCACATTGTACTTTACTTCGTTCACGGCACCCACATTGTACTTTACTTCGTTCACGGTACCCACACAAGTTTATAGTTGCAACTTAAAGCACTTCAAAAATTTTACAACAGACGCTTGAGCAAGAATTTATATATAATGTGGAAAGAGCACAGAATAAATCAAATTATGAGCCAAATATTTCAAATGTCGAAATTATGAGCATGAAGTACTAACTGTGACGGGACATACGAATGATACACGGTTACACATACAAATTATTTGACATACAGCCCCCCGATAACTGGGAAACGGTGGCCTATGATTGAGTGCAATGGAAGATCCGTTCAGAGGATGCATATGGAAGGGTGTGCGTCATGCAAATAATGTGGAAGGATATGCGGTTCAAGAATAGGGGTTCTTAGCCGAGGTCATGAGCATGGGGACACACAACATATAAAACAATGACAGACGTCACCAATAATGGATCGCCGAAGACTATGGGTACTAACTCGTCCTTATGATAGATCCTTCAATGGGATTCGAAACGAAGAATATCGAGAAGTTTGTAGATTCGCAGCATAATTCAATTTTGTCCACTGGTAATGTAATATAATTCAATTCTAGAGAGAAAATACCTTGTAGCAGAATAAATATTGAATACTTAATAAAAAATACCATTTATACGTCTAGATTGTTTGGTGTATCAGTGAAACATATCGAAGATTCGATTCTCGTCTCTGGAGACCAAAGAGTACAAACTATATTTGTTGCTTAGTTTAGTTTGAAGCATATCGATTTTCCGTATTCGTCATGTACGCGATTCTATTTCATTTAAATATTCAGTCACTTTTGTCAACTCCTAACGGTCAGACTATTAAAAACAAAATTTTCTATAAGACACAACTTATTTGAAAATATGCATTCACCTGCATCGTATAAAGTTCTATTAAGAATTCATAGCTTTCCTCAAAGAGCTCCCTCCAAATGCTGTAAAATTCTCACTGGCTTTAATATTCGCTGCAAGGGTATTGCTTCTGGTAATATTTATTATCTAGGTATGTTTCAAGTGCATGGAAGCAGTAGCGTTATTTACCGATTGTTACTGTTCCAGTGGCATCTCTTGAGGGTTTTATTTATATTTTGAGTGGTGAGTTTCAAATGTTTGAGAGAAAATAATCCCTAATTAGTAATCGAGTTATCGAAATATGAAAATGTGCTTCATTTAATGTACCATACATTCGATATATATATATTTTTTCTTTAATTAATTTGTTATTTCATACATTATTGTACACAATTGTATTCATAATGTCAGTACTCTAGACTTTTCCGATGCTGAGGCAAATATTCCAAAAGTTTTACTAAGAATTGCTATCTTTATTTATCTAACAGAATATCGTAATATGAATAATATAATAATTGTGATAGGAATATTACGAGATATATATTTTATTACAATTTATTTCGCAGACTACTACTAGTTAAGTATAGCTTATTTCGTAATATTGACTGTACGCCGCTGATATATACACTAGCGGACCCCATTCGACGTTACCTAGGATTTAGATTATGTTATAGTTTTAAATGAGGACTTAAAGAAAAAATTACTGAGATTAAATAAAAAATATAGATAAGTTGAAACACTTGTGATTTATAATATTTCGAAAATTTTCAGTAAGAAATAATAGAATTATGTATGTATATACGATTTTATCTCAATAAGTGAATCAACATAATAAGGTAACGCGGGTATAATGATATTAATATTTAAGTGTATGTTATGTTATAATAATAGTTTGAAAAATGAGTGCATATTTTGTTAATTATTTTTCAGGTACAAAAAATTTAATATAAATTTAATTTGAAATATTTAGAGTGTTTATGTTGATTAATTTCGTATTTTAATTTTAAATGTAATATTTTTAAGCAATTAATATCAATATACAATTTGGTAGGGGAGTGGTATGTTGTTGGGTTATCAAGTTATGATTCACGCATGTGGTAACAAGTTGTTAACGGAGTGATGACCACATGTCACATTTCATTAATTCTGTACGTTCTGTTAACAAAATATTATTGTTAACAAAATATTAACCTACAAATAATACCAAATAAATTATAACTACCGAATGATAATGTATATGTCTCAAATTTAAAAAATAATGGTAGAGAAGAGAGGTGTTTTTTTTCTTCAAGTTTTACAAAGAATTTTTATTTTTATTTTTAAAATAAATAAATTAGATATTATTTTAAAACGATAGAATTTATATGATATTTGATCAGAACATGTTATTAATATTTACAAAGGTTTAAGATTCTACAGAAGGATAATAAACAATTATTATTTATTTTATATTTGTTTCATACTTAAAATTAATGTTCATATTTGGGTACCAATTAGTGATGGTAAACCGTTACGTGACTGTGATTGTGTCGATGATTGGTAACTGAGATTTAATGATGATTAGTAACTAAAATAAAACTGTCGGAGGCTTACTTTCTAGTATACCAGTCATTATTGCTCGAAGAATTACGTTAATCAGTTATTAATTATCGTTACAATCGAACACAATCACAGTCACAATAACAGTCAAAATAACGATTTCATGATCACTAGTATCAATATCATATGTGGTTCCATTTATATATTTTTTATTTTGTGTTGATTTTGGAAAATGGTTATTCATTAAAACTGTAAGATACTAAGGTTACGTATTAATAAATGACCAATAAAAATATCAATCCGTTGTGACTGATTTTGTACACTTGTTGTTCAATACGTAAAATGGTGTTCCATATTTGGCTACTTTTCTCTATATATCACTAAATTTCTTTTGGATGATAGCCCCAATACCTGGTCTATCCGTATTATGAAACCTAAGTATAATCTTTAATTAGATTTAAAAAGTCTGGCGTGTTAGTATCTGAAATTTATTTTTCCACATGAAGTGTGTTCTTGGGATTTTAAGATTTTTATTGTTATTTACGTATGCCGTTTAGGTTGTTTTTTTTTTAAAATTAAAATGTATCAGCGATCAAAGAGCTTGAGGTTGTTATTTAATTATAATTGAATTATTGTAATTAATAAAAATAACGAGTTTATTTGAATCGTGAGCATTTTGGTCAATAAAGTCGAACACATTTTATCATAGTTTATATAATATCGCGGTTTAAATATGGTTTAAAAGTTTTCGAACAAGTTTTAAATGAATTATAGTATAATTTTTTATTTGTTATTAATTAATTGAGTGAAATTGTTGAATAAATAATTATTAAATATGATCGACTATCGATTATAACTAATTAACTAACTAAAAGTAAAAATTACATTTTTTTATTTTTCAAAATCAGTTTGATAATTATTAATTCCCAAGTACATACAACTTTTAAAACGACCTTCATCATAAATTATTCAATATTGAATTTCCATTATAGGTGATATTAATAATTAAATAATAAATGTCAATACCAACGAATATTTCGAATTTTCAAAAAGAATTTTAATAAACCAACCGTTTTTTCGAACCATGATAAAATTACTTAAAGCTGATTGGCTTCTGAAAGGTCAATATTGTAGATTTTTTATCCTTGGTTATCGTGCTATAAATTTTGTTTTTTTTTTCATATTTAATTGAGGATTATCCTTGAAGGAGCGGATTTACCCTTGAGTTAATACATATTGGAGGGCCCAAAAAAATATTTAATATTTTTTTTTGAAAAATCAAACATTGTCAAAATGTAATAGTTTGAAGATGATTGACATATGAGCCCCCGGGACTCTTATCAATTTAAAGGCTCTGGACCATACCTTTTTTGCTAGAGAAAATCTAGGCCTAATTGAGGAAGTTATTTGATATGTTGAAATATGTTGTGATGTTTAAATTTGCGCGCCGAGGTTTGGGTAGCCTGCTTTACCGACTTAATGATGATCAGCTGTTTAAATGGATGAATCACGAACGAGGATGGGACTTCTGCGACGGGAGCGAAGGGGACAGCTTTTGCCGGAATGGGAATGAAAAAACATGGAAAAGAAAGTATTAGAATAGAAAGTAAATATTAGACGCGGCTGATTGAGAGATCTTGGCCTGATTCTCCAGCGTGCATGATGGATCGCCTGGCTGGGACTGGCGGAGAGATTGCTAGCAGACGGCGGTAGTATCGAGACGAGGTCTTCCCACTTTGTCGTGCTCAAGATTTCCTTTGAAAGATCTCGAAGGCAAGATGTAATTTTGCTCCGACCGCGTAGCGTCCGGATTTGGGTGGGCAGTCATTCATCACCCAAATGAATGTCAAGTATCAAAACCGTAACCCCCAAAGTGTCCTCCCGAGTCTGTTGGAATGAAACATTAGTGTGAAGAAGATTTGAAACACTCATCATGTACGTTCATATTGTCAATATTGTAAATGTAGTGTGCATCATGTGTTAAACTAGTATTCTTACTTCTATTATTTCCATCCATCCGAGCCAGCCATTCCGGCACCATACATACACAAACCCACAGACTGAGCCTAACCGGTGCCGTTGCCCTGGCGTTCGATCCGCCAGAGCTAGATAGCAACATAACAATATTCAGACTTGATATGATAAGATTGTGATATGATATGATAATATATATTGCTTCTATATGTATGCTTCTATTAGCAAAATTACTTTGTGACCTTATTTTCTATAAATAATTACACAAAATACTTTGTTTAAACCACTATTTATTAATTATTCTACATGTTTCGATACCTATGGTATTTTCTTCAGGAAACAATGCATACTGAAATTAAATATACAAACATATATGAAAACAAAACTATAAAGTGATGAATAGTAAGAACTAACATGAAAACAAATTTAAAAGGTGACATATTTTTGCAAAAAGGATTTCGTTATTTATAATATTTAGTTTGCAATTAACACTTTTTATTATTTCTAAAATTTCAAATTTATATAACTGTAAACCCATAGTATTTATATGTATAATTTATAAACCCTTGTTAATATCAAAATACTGGTTTGTTTCCAAAAGGTGATTGGAAAATTCTCAATAGCTGTTACTATTTAGGCATCTCAAGTGTTCCTTAACTTTTTGTAACTAATATTAAAACAAATTTAAAAACCTTTTTAATTTGTTTTCATATTAGTTCTTAATTATTCACTACTTTATAGTTTTGTTTTTATCCATGCTTGTATTTTTAATTTCAGTATATATAGTTTCCTGAAGAAGATACCATAGGTATCGAAACATGTAGAATAATCAATAAATAGTGGTTTAAACAAAGTATTTTGTCAAATTATTTTTATATATTGCCTTCGATCGTGGTGTCTTAGAGATTTGACGGTAATGATCGGTATCCATCAGTTGGTCAATCTGCTCTGCGTTCCAAGTACAATGCATGAGTACGCTCAGACCTGATTCTATCTCGTTCTTTATGTGATTTTGGTGTCCGTGTCATGAGTCCGTCTTGCTGTTCAGCTCTGTGACGTAGTACGGTCGCCTTTATAGTATTAAAAATATCATAAATGCTAATGTAATGTATTAATTATAAATATATATATATAAAATCAATTTTGTCGAAAAATATTGGTTTTGCGTGATTCGAACCGGGATCTCTGTTTCCAAAACGGGGAATTAATTATACTACCAATTGTGTTTTTCATGACAAATTTTTGAACCTATATGTTACACTTTTTCAATGTTAAATTAGTATTTAATGTTAAAATTTTTTACATTAAATTAGTATTTAAAACATCACAGACCTATGTTCTGAATAATTACAACTTCGCAATATGAATGTGTTCTCCTTAATAATTAAAAATATCAACCTGGCGGCGAATGAGAAGGACCGATATGGGAGATTTTGCTCATAGAAAGGTCCTGGCTAAGTGGTGGGTCCCATTCACTGTCCTTTATTCGAGTTTCGAGAGCAAAGACTTATTGGTGCACGCGCACCCTACAGGTGTAAAAATGACGAGATTAACGTACAATGGGTGGACTAGAAAATCATATGACGGATAGAAAAGGAAATACCTCGCAATCGATACATATTGCTTATTTATGGTTATCGGCCGTAATGTTATCCCCACTGACGGAAATTACGAAGCAATAAATATTTGAACTGCGTTCGTCTGATTTCCGTTCATCACATCAAATCAAACAACACGGGAATAAGTCAGACGGATGTGTTGTATTATATTATGTAGTATTCCAATCATATTCGCCTTAGAAAGGGCAAATAAAAACCGTTTTTAGTTTCATATAAATAATTATCTAAATTTACAGTAAATATTAACTAGAAAAGAATAAATGTACATTATATTTGTTTTGCTAGTAGAGATAAGCAAAAGCACATAATTAAGGTAAGTTGTAATCAGAAGGATTAACAATGCTGAATGACGTTCCGTTTCCATATTTTGGTCCATAATTCGTGTTTAAGATGATCAGTACTTAAGTATATATGCATATATAAATACTTGAGTACTCTATAACCATTCGGGTATATATAAATTAACTTGTAATACTGTCTCTCATCCTACATTAGCTAAACTGCTCGTAATGTTAATATTCATGTTAAGAAGCATCTTAAATGTTTAAATAGTGATGATTTACCTGAATTTTCTAACTATCTTATTGAAAAAGTCCATTAATTTAATAATAGACAGTTTAGAGGCCCTTGAGATAAAAAAAAGCAGTGAATAGTGTTAGTGAAATTCCTAATAACTAAATAATTTATCCTAATATTTTTCCCTTTAAATTAATTAAATACTTATCAACATTGTAATTTCCCCTCCCTCGAGGTTCAGTCTATAGTTTAGTTTGTCTCCCTCTTTTCTATACATGAAAATGCATTCTGTCTCTCTCTCTTTCAGATGTAATTTTATATTCTGTCTCTCTCTTTATGTATATATAAGTGCACTCGTTTTGTATTGTTAGTTTTAAATACGCCCTGATGAAGTTAGAGCTAAGCGAATCCGGTTGGTGTTTAATAAAATTCGTGTTTTATACAAAGTGATTTTATAGTAAGGGAAAAACGGAAATTGAGACAGTTATGTAGCACGGACAAAGAAAGGCATGATAATTAATTTTTTAATGAAGGTTTATAAGTAATTGCGCGATAAAGTTTACAAAAATGATGAGAAGTTATAGCAAATTATGCGCGCCGCTATAACATCATATGATGCTGTCAAGACGAGGTGCATTACCATCGTCGCTAGACGTCACCCTGTGTCTGCCTAACTGAATGAAAAATACATAATCAATTGATAAAAATTGGAATCAAACTTGCCTAGGATAGTATAGTATAGATAAGTATAAGAGTGTAGGAATGTAGAAACATAGACGCTTTTAAAATGTTTTGCTGGATATACAAGTTATGCGTACTATGAACAACCTATAGGACTGATTTATTAATTGTCAGAATTTTAGAATTTAAAAATGCAAAATTAAGGATTCAACAATTTTAATTTCAATCGCGCGTGTAATTACTATAAGAATTGTATACTATACGAGTATAAAAATAAAGGAATGCTCTAGAATGTTGCCCTGGCGACGGTAGACAATCCGCAAAACTAATGTATCAATTCTAGAGCAACTTAAAATGAAGTAACATTCATCTTCATAATACACACACTTATGGAATCTAATGGGTGGATTTTTCAAAAGATCTTCTAATGTATACACAGAGGAACAAATTACAGATTTTTTAATAATAAATAATTCAATAACTTTGTTTTAACCACTGTGAGTATTATAATATATTCAAAAACCAGTTTAGAAAAATACCCTTTTTTATCTGGAATAACCACATCGCGTATGCGTTAAATATTAAAAAAAAAGTTTTTAAAATTAAATTTAGCACTGAATTAATTCGTTGATTCGTGATTGGCAAAATTAATGAATATTAATTAATAATTACATTTCAGTAGATTGACAGGAAAGTTTAATAACGGGGCTGTTATTTGAGTTTAATTTTAATTTTTTTGTTGAGAAATAATGAATTTATTCAAATTCTAATGTTTACTGCGAGGGGTGATAAACAGCGGACCCGTTGAAAAGATACACTAGGAGAATGTAGATAATTATATTTACTTCACTTTTTCGAAACAAAACGTATAAAATTCTTTTACTACACTATTTTATGAGATATGCGAAATGTGTATAGTCTATACATTGTGACGTTATAAATTAGGGTCTTGTATAAAATTGCCCCATCACTTATTTTTGTCAAGCACCTTGACATTTCATTAATAGTTATCCTCAGGTTGATATTACATTCGGTGTCTCAGCTTATAAAAACGGTTCAAATCTATAATCAAATCTATTAAATCTATCAAATCAAATCATTTTAAAACAAATCGCCGGAGCTCTCAAACTAAAATGTAGTCGTGTGTGATTCACTCTACCTAGAGGGTAAGTATTTTTTTATTGTCCAACTAGTGAGAGTGCATAATTTAATGTTAACTTGTAATATAATCGCATGGTAAATGATCTTTACAGGAAACAAGACGTTTTCCTCTGGGCTTTGCCTCTGGTTTTTGCCTTGGGTTTTTGCCTCTGGTTTATGCCACTAGAGCATACCTCTGCTTTTTAACTTCAATTTCTACTTTGGATTTACCTTGGAGTTAATTGCTTTACTGTAGGCGACAATCTTTATCATGATGATCTACAACAAATCACGTCTACGAATCTGATCGCATCAGCCAAAACGTGATGCCAAGACGTCTGATGTCCCATACAAGAAGGGCGTCGAACTCGCGCCCAACCCGAAGATATGAGGATTTGTCGTCTGGATTTTGTTTTATTTTTATAGTCTTGTGTTTTTCTTGATTAGATGTCTTAGTTTTACTAATGACGAACATCTTTTATTTATCACCTCCAGGTATTATTTTAAATTTTTCCCAGTTCAGGATGAAGGCAGAATGTGACAAAAATGAGGTGGGTAGTTGTACTCAAGGTAAAAAAATACGCAGATCTCATGTTCTATACTGTCTAGCCGGTGAAAGGGAAGGATGTAGCTCTTTTACACCACAACATACTGTCAGTTGATAAGGTGGGTTCTTGTTTATTTCATGTTATGCACCATTATCCGATGCATTTTGATAGATAGTTGCCATGACTTAGTTATAATATAAAAATGGTTATACGTCCGAACAACTACTAATTAACTCAACGATTTTAAATCTCTTTGGTTAAAGTGTCTTTGGTAAATCTTTAACGTAAATAAATTTAACATGTTTCCCTCAAATACCGTTTAAAAAACCGTGGTTCCTCCTCATAGAAAAAACAAATGATTATAGTTAACGAGATCACAAAACGAAATAGCATAATATAAAAATAATCGCAACAGTTTAAATATAAATTAAAATGCCTTACAGTCAAATGCATATTTTAATACCATTAGCAAAGAGGGAATTTTTAAATCGAATACGTCAATATTTACATTGGCTACATGAATAGGTCGTCTATATTAATGTAGCCGGTATATGTAATTTTCTCTTTCCTATTTTTCTGATGCCTTTCTCTTGAACGTAAATCTTTCAAGTTATGGTTATGCTGCATAGTTTTGAGTACATCATATTATCATATTAATCAAAGTGATACTTGACTAAATGATACGCGTGAACCCATTTGGTAAAAGATCAGTCACCATATAGTACCGAAAGCTCTGTTGTTACAGGCTAATTAATGGATTAGTGGTTAGATTTAAAATACCAGTGTATATCACCTTTCCTACATTATTTCTTTTTTTTTATCATACAATACATTAAATTAGTGATGGTAAATCGTTATGTCATTGGTAACTGAGATTTAACGATGATTGGTAACTAAGATTTAACTGTTGAAGGTTTATTTTCTAGTGTTATAGTTATTGCTCAAATAATCATCGTTAAAATCGAACAAAATCAGTCGCGTTTCATATGAATCACGTTTTATTTGTTTTACGACGAATATAGTCATCCTGAGATGAATCTTTTAGCGATAAGATAAACTATTGTTGATCTTTGATCGTAGCGTTAATTTTGTAGTTAGACATAATTAAACATTGTATCTATATATAATTTTGTATAAACCACACGTACGATAGTACGCCAGTACTGACGATGATACATTAGTATCGAAACCGGTTGACGTAAAAAGAACTCACGGTGGTTTAGTTCACAATTTTTAATAAGATAAACTGCTATTACTGAATCATTGACATGTATGTGAGTTCAATAGTGAGTTATATTAGCTGCTGGTTGGATTCCCGAGTATTTTACACATTTCTCTGTCCATTGTTGTCCCTGCCACGTACTTTCACAAAATTTGATGATTTCGTTGGTCTATAGGGCGGCCTGTCGGCCTGTCGGCCTGTTGATCCCCCTAGGGTGTCACTGGATACTGTAATCATCCATCGGTTGTCCGTCCTCCGGGTGATATAGCCTGCTCATTATCATTTCATGTTCTTGGCGTAGGTATTCAATTATATCAACTGCTCTGGTCTCTGCTCTCATCTATACGTTTACCTTCATGTCCATCGCGTGATGCCCAAGATATATTATTCTAAGGTTTTGCATGTTTTGCAGCCATACTGGAAGACTAGTTGAACACATTCCATTTTAAACACAGTAGAAAACCACTTTTGAAATGAATTTTATAGTTTTATGGTTATCTCTGGTTAAAAATAAATAATTAGAAATTTTCAAAATTTCTGAGAGGGTTGGTGCAAATAAAATTACTAATTAATTTTATAGAATAATTTTAATATCATGAATTTATTTTGATTTATATTAGCGACAATAAATAACAAATTCATGACAATAAATAAAAAAATTTGATGCGATTCTTTTATTTTTTTCTTTAAAGAGAACATATTATTATTGTGATGTTGCATTTTCGGAGCATAGTTCTGTGCTATTTTAATACTAATTAAATGAACTAACTAGAAAGATATGCGGATAAAATCCATTTATCGAAAAATTATTTAGTTGCTACCAGGATTCGACCATGGACATCTTGCTATCCGGGGAAGAGCGTTCACCATTTAGCTATAGCAATCGAATACATTTTCGATAAATATTAAACTTACATCGTGTAATCTGTTCAATTGGTACATCTATTTTTAAAAGCTCAACTTTATATTGCGGGATAAACCCAGGATTCACTGGATAGGAAGAAGTGCAGGTTCTATTGATTTTCTGATTGATTAATTTAATTTGTATTACAATTCTTTTTCTATGAAATGTTTTGAGCTCATATACCTATTTGTTATTATTTGGTAATACATGGGCGTTAAAATTATTTATACAAGCTAAAGAAAATTTCAGATAACAAATCCTCCTAAGATAACAGAAAAAATATATCTACGCCTGAACGTTGTTCATTTGACTATTTTTTAAGTACAAAATAAAGCAATTCGAGCAGTAGGTAAGAAATATCTGACTCCACAATTCGGTAGTACAAATCTTGGCCTACTAGAGAATTATTTCTAAAAATCCATAGATCTTTGTTTATTTGCCACCTCATTTTGAGTGTACCTGTTTTTCGTCTTCCTTCAGGTTTATATCGCCTAGCCATCGAAACTTTCGACTCATTATACAGAATGTAAAGTTTCTTGTATGATGACGATGCCACACTTCATTTTCTTTAACAGTTCCGAAAATTGTTCTGTAGATCTTTCTTTCAAACTACGTCTACTGTTATTTCATCGTTCTTTTTATAACCCGTGTCCACCAATTCTCTCAATGAGACTTTGATCTCTGAGAGTCGCCATAGTACATGTGTACAGAATGCGTCACGAGGTGATGATTCAAAAGTCACTTCACACTGAATTTTGTTGCCCTTATGCGTTCTAGAATGCAAGTTTCTGACGAATAGGTAAACAAAAAATGATCTTATCAAAGTTTAATATTAATTTTGTATTACATATATATGTTATTCTCAACGATACACCCTTGTTATATTCATTGTTATGATTAAAATAAACATGCATTTTTGAAAAATACTTGCAATGTTCAAAAAAATAAATTCAGTTACTCAATCAGCGCGTTAGCGATTGTAATTTTTTGACGTTGGTGATTAACTCACGTACATATTTTTCTGTCCATCTTTTATAAAAACTGATACGGAGTTCGTGCAGTCACGAATTGCTGGAGAATTATTAACAATTTCAAAGTGTCCCGACACTGCCGAGATTTCCACAACCGGGAGCTCATGAATGTGGGCGGGTGGAAAGCCTTTTAATTGGCCGCGGTCCCTACGGCCGCCGCCCCACGGCCCCACCACACACACCGGCAGCAATAACTCCCGCACTTATTGCCTAAGTGACGTTAAGCGACTGCCGACATGGGCAGGTTGAGGGGTACGGGCGGTCGGCACCCGAGGGGAAGGTGAATGTAAATTACGCCGGAGACAGTTATTTATTTTTCTTTTCTGCGATACAATAGATGTCGCTCAAAAAACAGAAAAACCAATAAAGAATACGACCTACTTACGGTATGTGGTAAGCGTCGAACAATTTAATTTTGATTAGTGTTACACATAATGTCATCATTATCTCTGCGTTTCCTTACGAACTGTAGTGCGATGTTATTTTAAACTAGGTGATGTTACAAACTACGAAAATAGATGAAGAAATCAAATGAAAACGATAACATTTGAAGTATCTCAAGGAAGCGTTTAAGAAACCATATATATATGGTAGATTATTCTTTGCGATACACAAAATTGAGATAAAACTATTATTGTGGTGGTAATACTCTTATTAAATTTATTGACAGCTGTTGCACAATATTTATAAAGACAACACGAATTATAGAATTTGAAAAATAACACCAAATCAGCCGTTTGCTTTACCCATTAGCCTCGAAGAAAATCCTCGAGAATCAGTTTTTAAAAAATATTTTTTTTTATTCCATTACTATAAATTCTTTGTATAGAAGCTTGGTACGTTTTCGAAAAACTTTGATTTCAGATATTTTAGAAATATAATTTTTACGGCAAGATATTATATCTTTTTTTAATTTTATTTTTTATCTTTGTTTTATTAACCACTTAATTGAGTTTAAATACATCTACCGGTTTCGAAAAATACCATTTTCTTCTCCAGCATATCATTTATAAAAACATTTTTTTTTCGAGGAAACTCGAATATAGGAAAATACAAACATACTGTTATTTTGATCTATATGAAAATTGATATTTTTTAATTCGTATTTAAGAAAATATAATAATTTAAATAACCCTTCAATAGATAATATATATTTTTAAAATAATGTATTGGATAAACGAAGGTCTTGAAGACTAGGAATTTTGTTACAGCTACCTTTTAGGGTTTATGATATTTTAAAAATTGTACATTTTATCTCTTTACATACATATGTATGTGGAAATATTTATTGTGCGAAATTTTTGTACATTCAAAATGAAGAAATATTTTGATTAAATTTGATTATAAAACTTATAAGACTTGTGTCCGTAGTCTCGATTACTGTTTTTAAAAATGTGATGAATGTTTAAATTTTTAATTTTATTAACTTGCTTAGTAATAATTTATAATATTTATATTTAATTTTAGTTTTGTGTTCCTTAAAAGTGTTTTTATTTAATTTCTAACAAATTTACATTATTAATGAAACATACATTAGGTACTATTGAAACAGACTAACTAATACTTATATATTTAATGCGGTAGCTCAATCGGTATCTTTTTACCCGTCTTAAGATATTAAGATAAAAACCTGCCTACTATTATACGAGAACTGCTACTTGTAAAATCTGGTTATACATGAAGTCAGTTAAGTATATAATTTTTATTTTTAACAAGCAATTTTAACTATCAAAATTGTACGCGTAATCCAATTATTTTCACACGAGGCTTTGCGCCTTGTGTCATGAAAAATAATACTCAATTGCGACCTTAAAATTTCGGCACGAAGATCACTAGGCGACATTATATAAAACACAATATGTTTGGGTTTGATTATTACAATTGAATGAATTTTCATCTACTAAGATTAATATGAAAAATGTTATGAAATCATTGAATCTTAATAAATTAGTTAATTTAATAAAAATAAATAAATATTATATACTTATACAGTTTAAAAATAATGTTTTCTCCAGTGTTTAACCCATGCCGTAAATTATGTACGTGAGCCACGTAATGAATTAAACTGCGGTGCGTGATAGCACCCTACGTTAGTAGACCGATTTTACTCCCAAGAAGGATATAATATAAACAAAAAGTTAGGCAAGCTTTGTTTAAAGCGCTGCTTAACCTTGCTTTTTAAAAGCTACAAAAATACAAAACACTCTCCATAATGAAATACAAATTTTCGCCGCCCCGTTTAGCGCCGGCGATTTTAAATTTTAATTTGGCCTTCTACTCAGTTTGCCAGGATTGTTGTACGGAAACGCTGCATATTTCATGAACGAGCAGAACATAACACATTTTAATAAGTTCAATAAAACCTAAAAGGTTTACAAAATTTGTTTTCTACAAATATTACCTTCTCGCGGTGTTTTTATTTTAAGAATACAATATTTTTTCATTTTTATTGAGTTTGTTTAAACTTTTTATTATTTCGTAACGTATTTAATGCTATATGTATAGCGACGGCGATTCAAAATTAGTGTCAGTATCGCCGTTCTGATCTGACGGACGACGCAGGCGACATTTGGATTGGAGAAGACAGACTGCAGTAAAGAGCAGTCGCCTTAGTCTGGCCCGATCGCTCAACGACGACAGTTCTTCCGTTAAACCGGACATACGTGCAACGGTATACCTGGCAAGTAAACATGCGGCAAACCTGTGACAAACTCTCAGTCAACCATGGCATCGGTACATCACAACTACGACGATGCGGTAGCGCTAGTAGGTCTTCTCATCATTCTACAAAAGAATTAAGAAGAAAAGAAGAAAGAAATAAACAACTGCAACAGACGTTGTGTAAAAAATGTTTGTTAAAAAGAAACCAATAGTCACGTCAATTTGATAAAGGAATTAAATATAGAGCCTCTAGATTACTGTAATTATTTAAAAATAGATGGCGCAGATTTATACAATTCAATAAAATCTTCTAAAATTATGTTGCGCTTACGAGACGTCATTTTTTTGAACTTCGCAATGCGACTTTTCACTTCGTGGCAGACGGAACAACTCAGACCCTGCGCCCTATAGCAACACACACGCTCAGGTTTGCCTAGAGTTAGCATTTACACCCAGGTAGGATACACGAATTTTCAATTGTTGTCAGGCCGCCTTTATAGGTAGAGATACCTGCCAGTTTTGTCACATGTTCGCCCCGGTTTGCCTGTATCTGTCAGGTATAACGTTGCGTGTATGGCCGGCTTTATGCTGCACGCCATGAGTTTCGCCGGGCAGGACAGACACCGGACGCCAGCGGCTCGCTCCTCTATTCTTCATCCTCACACTCTGCTATTTCCTATATTCGTCTTGTCCTATCTTCTGACACAATAAACGATTCTCCACCAACCGCGCGCTTCATTTGTCACCTTGGCCTACGTCGCCATTGGCGTCTGAGCCAACGCTTCTCCTTCCTTTAGGATTATTACAAGGAGTCGTCTTGCAAGAAGGTTGGCTTCTGTGCGTTGGACGCTGAATAAATCTGAGAATATACGATGTATTATATTTTTGATGGCTTTTAGAATATCCCTAACTTGTAGTATTGGGGAAGATTATTTAACCTTTAAGCGGGCGCGCGTTCTTTTGTAACGGCAGCGGTCGCGCGTAGTCGTTTCGACCTTTTTCATTTTTAGGTATTATAAAACATGAATGAATATAATAATCATTATTAGGAGAACACATTCTTATTGTGAAGTGTAATTACATTTTCACAATAAGAATGTATTCTTCTAATAATATATAAGTTGTATCAATGTGTCCAAAATTTAATAAAAATGAATTGTTAATTCTGGCGTCTGCTATCGGTTTACACAAAGGTATTCGAGATTCCGTAAAAACAAAGTAGATGGCTCTTTCAAATAATGGAAAGATAAAAGTATTAATTTGTAAAAGGTGTAACACATAGGTTCGAAAATTAATCGTCAAAAATAATGTCGCTGTAGCATAGTTGGACAATGCACCTTCCCCGGTTTGGAAAGAGGTGGCGCAACAACAATATTTTTCGATAAAATTGATTTAATATGTATATCTTTCTAATTGATACATTTAATTAGTAATTAATATAATAATAATTTATTCCTTATAATATGAGACATAGTTTTTGGATTAGAAAACATTTTGGTTACAAAAATCTTACATAAACTTAAAAAAAAAACATTTTTGCAACACCATATACTCAATATTATATAATCAACATTTGGTGAAGTCAAATAATAAGCTACATAATAGTTTTTATCTTCTTCAGAATTCCTTAATTTCACATATGAATAAATTTCAGGCTTGTACAAAAGTAATTACCCCCACGTCGTTTCTACGAACGCGCCTCCTCTGTAAGAATATTTTGTGGTTGACGCCTCACCCTGTCGTTTTTAGATTTTCGCCATTTTATCACAGGGCGACATCATCACGAGCTGCTTGCATCATTTGCAGATGGAATTTCTTCAGTTTCTTCTACATCAGATAGATAATCTGAAGCCTATGAACATTTGTCACTGAGCGTTGGTTAACTTTCTCTGTCTTCTTCAAGAAGTAATTGCACCATTTCATCATCCCTAATATGTCTGTGAATTATTGCTTATAATAAAAATACGCACAATAATGCGAACTTTCTTGACACAAACAGCGATAAACTTTAGCGAAAAAGACTCGTGTAATTTTTTTGATTCCTTGAAATCTAGGCGCGCGTAACCGATCCGACACCTGGGCGCAACTGAAACAAAAGCTACCTGTAAGGCACAAGGTGTGCGGAAAAGGGATGGAAATAATTAATTTATGTGCGTAATGAACCTATCACAGGCTGCTAGAGATGGGAAGTACCTACGATGTGAAAGTATGATTTAATGAAGGAATACTCGCCAAGGTCAGTCAATTCGACGCTGCGCGACCGCTTGAAGGTTAAAAGCCGAATTGAATTAATGTGATGAATCCTATTGTTATGGTACGTAAAAAAACTCAGTTGTGATGTTTTGGGATTAGATTTTGTACATGTACTTAGCTGACAGTATTGACAGCAAATCCACAAGGTACCTGGCGTAGTACTATCAAGTCCGACGTCATGACCCACAATTTCTTATGTGTTGACGTACATATGTTGTTTCTGATTTCTTCTCTTATTTTAAACATATTTAAAAAAATTAGATTACGTATGTATTAATGTTTAAAAAACAATGCCATAAAATATTGTGTAATAAAAAAAGGGTTGAGTATCCCTATTATTTAAATAATAATTTTTTTTATGAGAATTATAAACATTTTATGTAATTTATTATTGATGTATATTTTTGGTTGGTGTGTAATATATTTAATATTAATTGCAAACTTTACATTGTAGTTTATATGTATTTAACCACTTCTATGAAATAAAAAAGTAAGGTACTAGTTTTATTATTTAAATAAAAAGATATATTTTTAAATATAGTATTAAAACATTTGAACAATTTGACACATGGTTTTATTTAGTTTATTTAACATCGTGATGAAGGAAATTGTATTTTCCGAAACCGGTTGTTGTATTAAATTTAACTCATAATAGTGGTTATAAATAATTTATATTATATATTCAAATGTTTATTCTTAAAATAAAAATATTAATCATTTTCCTATTTGATGTTTATTTCTATCACTTTAATCCCAATGGTATGGTCTACCTTAATTCAAAACACTAAACGAGGTGGTCGGTGGTACTTGTACATGGCGTGACTACACGTACTCTATTCACCTTATTTATCGCGCCCAGTGCGCACACGGGGCTAATTGAATTGCCTTGCTAAATTAAAGATGTCGATTTATATCCACTCTGTGGTCAGGACATATTTTAAAGTTCGGTTCAAAGAGCAATTTATGTGAAGAAAAAAAATTGCGCAAATGAAGTATAAAATATATTTAAAAAATTGTGTCAAATTCTGCGAAATATCTTTTCTTCACAAATGAATATTTGTTATAAATGAAAGATGGGAGCCTTCTGTTGAAATCAAATATCGCATTGAACAAGCTCGTGCAACCTTTATCCGCATGAAAAAGATGTTCGGCAGTCATGATCTCAACCTTTGATTACGAATAAGAATGGTCAGATGTTATGTGTTTTCGATATTATTTTATGGAATGGAAGAATGGACACTTACTGAAGAAATGATATGGCGACTTGAAGCATTTTAGATGTGGATCTACAGATGAATGCTCAAAATAAGCTGGATATAAAGAGTTACGAGTAAAGATGTTGTGGTTCGGATGAATAAGGAAAAATAAGTATTTAAAACAATAAAAATCCGAAAACTTCAATATCTCGAACATGCGATGAGACATCCGGAGAAGTACGAGAATTTGCACTTCATAATGCAGGGAAAAATTGCTGGAAGTCGGAGCTCTGGAAGAAAGAGAACATGGCTGAAAAACTTGAGGCAATGGTTTGGACAGTCTACTGTAGAGCTTTTCCACGGTAAACAGAGTGATGACAGCCAATATTCGTTGAACGGATAAGGCACAAGAAGAAGAATAATAATTTATTATATTTTTAAAATTGGCAAAATTAGCAAAGTTAAAAAAACAAAGTTAACAAATAAAAATAAAAATAATTTCGACATATTGAAACATTAGAATATTGATGTTCAATCGAGTAGCTTGTTAGTTTAGCTGTTAAAACGATGGCCTAGTGATCTAGTGGTCGGGGGTTTGCGCTTCGAACAACAACAACAAGTGTTTAGCTCAGTTTGAAAATATCATTAATATCATCATTAAATATGTATTCCGTGTACGCATCTCTGTTAAAATAAAATCGTCCTAACTCGTTAAGGTAACCTTAATTACAATCTTTTTTAAGTATCTGAATGTAAGTTTCTTTATCGGTGCTACCTAAATTTATTATATTGTTTCTTGAGTCGTTTCTTTTGTCTTCGGAATCATTTCTTCTGGTACACACGTATGCCTTGATTTAACTAAAGCAGTTGAAAGTCATAGCTTTTAAGTAATAAGAGTTCTATATAAAATAGATCTCTACTCACACGAATTGTAAAATGGTGTGAATAGAATAAAATCTTTAGCCTGCTAACTATGGTACAACATTACGATAAACAAACAAGACGACCGTTCTGTAATAGATGAGTGTAACGTTATAACCTCTGTCTTCCCCTTGGATATGTATAGTACGTACTAGTACCCAGTAACAACATAAAAATCAACACTCATGAATGCTGTGCTACGGCCGCCATCTTGAAAAATGGCAACTGGCTGTCACTTTTTTAACCACATTTCACTAACCTTTGGAAATATAAAAAAATGTTCAAAACAAAAGTTAAAGAACATAAAAAATACACATTTTTATTCCATATAACTTTTGTCCTATCTCTCACTTAAATTAATTATCAGATAACTGGAATTTTTAAAATTTTTGAAAGTTTTACATTTAATCTAAATCTTTGAAATGAGGATGTTAAGCAAACATATAATTGAAATATTTATTTGTTTTTTTATGGATTTCAGAATATAATTTCCTAGTAAAAAAGTAACCATATATTAAATAATCAGGGAATTTATTGTATACAGAAAGCTAATATGTTTTATATTTTTTATTTATTATCTTAGTTTTATTAACCACAATTGAGTTTAAAAAACATCTACCGGTTTCGGAAAACACTTTTCCTTCTTCAGGATATCATAACTAACTAAAAATATAGTATTGTTTCTTCACCAGAATCTATTTTTAAATTTTTTAAAAAACAACAATTATTTAAAAAAATAAATTTAGTACCTAACTCAAATTATTGCTCAATACAAATTTAGTCGAATAATTTTTAGGAAAAAATTTTAGAATAGGACTCGTAGTTAAATTTAGTTGGCTGTTTAGAATTTCCTGATTACTTTTACATGCTTTATTTATCTCCAACGATTCCAAATTATTTAATTTGTGACCTACACCGTTTATATGCAAAATTGACAATCCCAATTTTTTATCAAAACCATGACTATTTTCTATCAAATGATTAGCAAATTCTGAAAACCCACTATTGTTCAAACATCTCAAATGCTCCTTTACTCTTATATTAAAATTTCTACCCTTTTTATCAACATAAAATGCAGCACAATCTTTGCAACTAAGTTTATAGACGCCAGAATTGTTAAATTTATCATCTTTGTCTTTAGAATTTATGAGTAAATTTCCTATACTATTATTTGTGTAAAATGCTGGTCTAATGTCTCGTGGTAGGTGTTTAGATATTTGTTTCGAAAAGTTATTTATGTATAAAATCCTACGCCAATTATCATTATTAACCACCAAGTTAATATTGCTAATTTTAAAAGTACTAATATGTTTTATTAGAAAACTAAAGAATAGTTCTAATGATATTATAATTATTTATTGATATCTTTATCATTTTGATTTTGACAATCTCGAGTTTATCTATGTCTACCCCTGGCGAATTATTTCATGACAATCCCTCACATTTACAACACATTGATTTAAAACATTTTCTGTAAATGTAAATGTTATTTATATGAAAAATTTTCAGAAGCTCCGATCATTAATATCATAAATTCGATTCATAAATCGTAATATTTAGAATAATAAATAATATTATAGTAAAATCTTAAATATTAAAAAATTTGTCGAAGACTACCCTCCTTGTATCACTTGCCTAGTGTATTGTTTTCAATGGGCTAACTTCATACGAGTACTCCACATTATATTCAGTTACTTTTGCAAGTTTTCCGAAAGTAGCAGTTATAACGACCAAGTTGTAGCGCAGTTGATACGAAAGTCGAAGTGAACCGGCGGCACTCGATGTTATCGTAATGTCCCTTATTTATATTGCTGGAAGCGTGCCAATTTGATAAACTGGCCCAGCTCGATACGGAAATGCTCAACTTGATTTATAAAATAATTTTCAGTTATTTAATTTAAGCGCTGAATAGGGGTGGACCGACTGAAATCTTTTATGCTCTTTCAACATGCACGTTCTCTGCTCATATGTGCCACGTAAACACGATTTTAACTATTCCTGGCAGGGTTATTGAAAATTATTTCCTACCGTGTGCAGTTTGAATTAAAATTATGTGCTGTAATTTAATCAAGAACATCAATATTTAAAAAAAATGAGATATATAAAAATAGAGCCAGATCTGATGATATTGGGGTACTGGTTACAATTTTAGGAACAATTATATTTTTTAATTTGTAGAAAAATATGAAAAACTGATACGAGCTTGACGAACATGATATTTATACTTTTAACATTAGCAATATTAACTTTGTGGTTAAAATTCATATTTTTTATTTATTATCTTTGTTTTATTTACCACTGAATTGAGTTTAAATACATCTACCGGTTTCGAAAAATACCATTTTCTTCTTCAAGATGTTATAACATAGTATATAACGAGTATAATACAGGTTTGATAGACACTATTTTAAAAAATAAATTAAAAGAATATAATAATCAATTTTTATATAAATCACATATAAAACATAATGGTAATAATGATTATTGGCGTAGGATTTTATACATAAATAATTTTTCGAATCAAATATCTAAACATCTACCACGTGGTTAATAAAACAAAGATAATAAATAAAAATATAAATAACATGATATTTATTAGTGCGCTTAATATTTTATATGTCAATTGCTATAATCTGGTTAAAAATACAACATTACTGCAACACCTTCTTTTAAAAACAATCTAGTTCTGTCGGCCATTTAAATTTCAGAGATACGAAGACTGCTATTGGTCAAATCTTAATAAAATAGCGGCAGACAAAACAAATTGACTTAGCGTCTAAAGTCAATTTTAAATGATTAATTTACATCAAAAAAGCATAGATCGAATAATAATAAATTATGATAAATAATAAAAAATAAATATGAGAGAAGAAAACTGCATTAAAAGTTAGAAAAATGTAAAAATAGAAGTCGATGATTTTGCAACTAGTACTATCATATATCCATGCAACCCAACCCATAAATAATCCACTATAATATATTTTAAAAATACAAAACAATAATTACAATGTGGCATAACAAATCATGTTTATTTTTAATATTTAGCCAAAACACGCTGTGGTTATTAATTTTTAATAATAAATAATTTATTAACTTTGTTTTTAACTATTGAGTTTATATATTTACCAACCGGTTTCAGAAAAATAGGATGATTATCACCCTGACGAAGGAAAACGTATTTTCCGAAACCGGATGAAAGAAGTCAGAGATTAAACACAAAGTTAATTAATTATTTCTTTTTAAATCATGTTTAGTCAAAACATGCGTCGAAACATCACGCGTACGTAAAAAATTAATGATAACCACTGTCCGTGATTTAGGCTTTTTTTAGACAACAATTCTCTAAAAATGCTAGGTTTTATAATCAAAGCTTGCATATCCAATATTAAGACATAAAATGTTGTATTTTTCCATTTTTCTATCTTACAACTTGCTTTGCAGATTTGTTTACCTCTCTATAATGTTCATAAAAGTCAACCTGAACATATAAAATGGTATATAAAATTGCTTTCTTCGACACTTGAACTTTAGAAATCATATCAAATTTTCTACCTACAAAGAATTTGCGAAGCACTATGGATTACAAACATTGAGCACACCTGTATAAAACAATACACAATATATTCCACAAGAATGTAGCTACCGTCTCATTGATAATTCCTGCATAGAGTTCGAAACTCAGTCTGAGTTTCGAACGATTGATTTATTAAAAATAATAACTGAACGCAGTGAAGTAGTTAAATTATAGCGATGAAATACAGTAGACTAAATTCGAAAGCACATAGAGAGTTAAATAAATACATTTAAAGTATAATAAAACTAAATAATTATAACAAAATAAATCAAGTTTATTTTAAAAACGATATATACAGATTGCATTTAAATCATTACTAGATACTCCGCATACACAGATGATTATTATGTTCCAGGTCGATTTTGTTTGGCCGCCATTTTAGTTTAGCAGATATTTATTAGCTAACATTTGATAGTCGATTGTAGAGTAGAGATTGAAATTTATTATGAAGTAATTTATAATAATACTGTACTGATAATAACCTCAATAATGTACTGAAATTCTTAAAACATTTTATCTAAATAATTATGGCAACTATTAATCGTAGATCGCTATGGTAACATGTTGGAAAACTTCTTGATAGCTGAATTGAATTGATTGGCCTTGCAACACATGTGGTTTTCACCGGACGGTGCTACCTCACACAGCCCAAGCTACGTTTGAAATTTTGCGAGAAATTTTTCACGGCCGCATAATGTCAAAAAGCGGTGATGTCGACTAGTCTTCTCGATCACCTGATTTGACGGCTTCCAACTTTTTTCTGTAAAGGTACTTAAAAAAAAGATCTATGCCAATAAGCCAACAACAATTCCAATACTAAAGAATAATGTTCGAAATGAAATTTCTGAAATAACACGCGAAGTGTGCGAGAATGTTATGAAAAATATAGGTAAAAGAGCACGCATTTGTGCCGCTACCGGAGGAGGCCACTTGGCCAATGTCATATTTTATGCATAATTGTAATAAACCAAATAATTGATAAATAAAAACCAAATTAAAAAAATATGATTTATTTTTTAGTTATTCAAAAATAACATCGGCCTGGAACACAATATTCAATCCGCATATTTGTTTTAAATAGATGTACGTACACGGAATTTGCGTCACAACAATATTCTTACTATTTTCAAAATAAGATAAATGCTTGTGTTATAAAAATAGGACTAATTTGATGGTCTCTTGATACGAGGAAGAGCATCCGATCACTAATTACTAGGTGAGTGTTTTAACTACTAGTACAACAAGCATGTTTATTATTATACGGGCTGTAACAGACCTAGTCCACAATATTATGCAGGTGGACATTTGACTAAATTACAAGTCGTAAATGTTCAAGGACTATGTACATAATCTCAACTGTGTCAGAGATATAAGAATTTCAAAAAAATTCGTAATTATACAATTATTTCGATTAATTGAAATATTTTATTGATTTTTACATTATATATATTGAATATATATTAAACGTCATCAAATTTCGTGCGGCTAGACTATTTTTTGTTACATAATTAAGAGCCTGATGCAAATATATAAATTAATAACAGATAAATTTCGCAAAAAAAATATTTAATTCAAAGCACATAGACATATTAACATGATTTCGTAAAAATGTTAAAACAATAATATTTTAAATACCGTTACAAAATTTGTACATATTGCTTGAACGTTTTCGACTCGTGGTGTTAGTCAGGTAACATAACCAATAAAATATTGTGGCCTAGGTCTGTTACACCCTGTTTTTTAATGATCGCACCCAAAATTTTTCTCAGAATATTTTATCAATATCATACCAATTTTCGCCAATAAATTGATAATTACAGTATCAATCCTTACATGTACTCTGAATAGTATAAGGGACAATTATAACCAAATTTTTATTTTATTATGCACTCTAAATTAATGACACGTTTGTAATAGTACATCAAGATTGCTACTATATAACTAGGCGAAAATCCATCAATAATGACAGGAAAAAAATAATTTCAAATTTACGCAGAGTCAATTGTTATTTATCACATGAAAAGTATAGGTTGGATACGCAAAGCTCAGTTCGTTCATCACAAAAAATGGAACATTCAGAGAGAATATTTTTTCCATCTAAGTGATAAACTTCCAGACGATTACAAATTAATTTTATACGAAATACGCATACAATACATATTATAGCATATAGTTTTATTAAAAGTGTGACTAATGTACAAATAGCGAGAATTATTTTAATATCGAGGATAAGTGACAAGTCAAAATATTCAGAATTATATTGTTAATGTTTTTCTGGCAGTCATTCTAGTGTTACGTAGCTAAAACACCTAAACATCATTATTGTGAATGTTCTTGTGCGAATGTTTAGATAACCGAGATCAAGCTGTTGGTGTTTCAGTTTTTAATATGCCAGTGATTGCTCGTTGAATTACGAAAAATCACTTAAAAATCAAGGTTACGATCAAATACAAATCTCGCATCATAATCACGGTTAAAATAATGGTTTAGCTTATCACTAATGGATATAGATTAGGATATTATATCTTTCGGTAGGATAAAGATACCAAATTAATGTGGTACGATTTTCACCGCTCCTCAGCGTGTATGTACGCATTAGCGGCGGGCGAAACACGGCGACTCATATTTGAGTCACTCTCGCTGTGGGCATGTAAGGCGCGACTCATATATGTCACCCGCGGGAAATTGGTTAAATTAAAATTTAAATACACCATGGATATAAAACTTGCCATACATTACATATAATTAATAGTTATTAAAAACAATGTAAAATGTTTTCTATCTTGGTAAGTAAACTTATTTTCATAATATGGACGTAAAGCTAGGTTTGCACTATTGTAAGAATACTACTGTTATGGACATGCCATATGTTTCAATATAATTAACATTAACACAGTAAATAAGTTGGAGATATTTTCCAATTTATTACTAAGCCACAACAAACTTTTTCACTTTATTGAAATTATGTTTGTATATGTTAGTGTTAAATATTCGATAATATTTTTTTAATGTTCTTGTACGTTACAATGTTCATATGTAAAGGGTGAATATTATTTTCCAGTCCGATTTTGTTTGGCCGCCATTTTGGTTTGCCAGACTTTGTCAGTTCGAATTTGGTAGTCATACATAGTTGATTACAATTTATTACAGAGCATCTAACACATTAACAGCGTGTTGAAGGCATTAAAACATTTTATCAAAATAATAATGGCAACACTGTAATGCAAATGGTGATGGTGATCGCTATCGTCACAATTTAGGCTATATCTTTGGCTGAATTCTTAAAAAGACATCTGCGAAAATACAAAAGGTGGAAATAGCGTACAGTTTTCAGAGATCTGACGCAAACAAGAAGGAACATCATATGTTTCATGCTTCATGTATTATGAAAATGTATGTGGATAAACAAGCCGTTGGTACAGCGGACACCATTACTGTACCTTCTGCATATGCAATGATAACAACGTCAGTTTCTGCGGTCGTGAAGAACCACTCTTTGAAGGTTCCAGCAGTGACATTGGAATTTGAATCGCGATGTCCACATGATTTACATGCGTGTTAAAAGTGCAGATGTCATAACGTACAATTTGATTTAGTTTTTGGGATTGCATAAAAACTTGTAATAGTAATAACTCTTAATATCTCAAATTTTAACATATGCATATATACTTCCTTAACATTTACATAGGTATATCATATTGGCTGTTCTGCCATGTTTGGTATTTTTTTTACATCTCGAGGACACTTATTTATTTTTAGCCGATATCGCCTTGTCACTGAAGTCTTGTTTAACGAAGTTTAAGTGTATTCCAACATAGTTTGCGACATATTAGTAGCATATACGATATATTGTACCTAAATATAGTTTAACATCATATTTTGCAATTTTAGGACATAAAACATTGACAATTAAAACAAATTATATAAATAACTTTCAAAGATACCTAGAGAAAATCTATCTATCATAAATATATAAACTTACCACCGGGACTCAAAGCCGTAAGTTTTTTTATTGGGATAACTAGTTAACAATAATTAGTTTAATATGAAATAAAATCGAACGAACTAAAAATATATGGCAATGAAATAAAATAAATACTACGATTATCATCAGGTACAAGTATCGCAAAGTAGTTTTCCCTTTTTAAAATTTATAGTACTATATTAAATTTTTATTTTTTGATGAGTATTCAAGAAGAATTTTCAAAATAAATCTCATCTATTTTCACGAATTTAAAACAATTCTTATTATTAATTTTTCATTACATTTACATAAATAAAATAAGTATACAGTATTAAATAATTTAGGTCTATTGTATTTTTCCTACAGATAAATGTAAAATTGTAAATTTAATTAATTTTAAATATTGAACTAATTAATTGTCATTATATATATGTACATATGTATGAACTATGAATAAAATATATTATTCGTATTCGAAAATCCCCCGAAGTGATTCTCGTGATCCTTATGACTGCAGTACAGGCACACCCAAACTTCACACAGTGCCAGAATTATGAGATTGAGGGAATGTTTCTAAATTAAAATGTAAAAAAATCTAAGAAAATAAGTACTGTTTAAAAACTGTCACAATATTAAAATAATCTGCACTCTGTGAATGTGGTACAAGTACTTCAATCTAATTTAATCTAGAATCTAGATATAATTGAAAGGATTCCCAGTAATTAGAAGTATGTTGCAATAAGGAGAATGCCATTGAAATCCTTTAAGTAATATCTAACTAATTAAAATATACCAAGCCACTGAAATAGGAGAGTTCATATTTAAACCTCTCCTATTTCATTGGGAGGACCTATTATTTTTATTATCTATATAAAAGACATTATAAAAGTTCTTAAACAAAAATAAGATTATTTACAGATGATGTGCTCATTTACATCACATGAGACAATTGTGCAATTATATCGAATCAATTAAACTCTGACAAACAATAAAGCAATATGGCTTTAAGAAGAATAAACTAAAACTAAATGTTAAGAAAACTAAATTCATGAACATTGGAAATAGATAGATTCTTAATTGAATTTTCGCTAAGTACAAGACACGTGACTAAAAAGATTGCTAAAAAAAATATCATTTCTGGGAAGAATTAGAATATTCATTAGTACCGAGTCTTGAAAAATAGTATACAACTCTATTATTATTCCTCATATAAACTAATGCAGGGGCGTTTTATTATTGACTAATTAAAAAGAAATGCAAAGATTATCAGTACTTACTGAAAAATAACGTTTTAAGAATAATATTGAGAAAAAATAGATATATGCACTAGGATCAATACAATGCTTAATGATCTTAATATGATGTCATTCAAACAGAACATATATATCAATATTATGACGTTTATTTTTAAAATGCCCTCAATATATATTTTTTTTCAGTTTTTATAAGAAAAAATGAAGCCATTCAACATGAGCCCGAACACTATACAAGACGACGAGATAGAATGAGATTGTCATTCAGGAAGAAGGCTAAATCTCAGAAATCTCAGTGATGAAGATTTTCAATGAATTGCAAAATGGCATTAGAATGGAGTAAAAATTATATAGATTCAAAATTAAACAAAGAAAATAAGTGCAAGATAAGTGATATTAAAAATAACTTTGTCTGATATTGTTTATTGTGATATCTATGGTTAACGAATGCATGAGCGTGTAAAATGTTGGTACGATGAGCGTGCGAAAGAGATATTTTTTTAAAAGGTTATGCCGCGGGCGCGAGCCTCTCTCGGGCAATTATTATAACTAATAATTGTCTGTATTATATTGTATGTAAGTGTCGAGAAATAAATAATATTATTACCTAGTAATATGGTATTATTCCGACGATACTACTAAGAAACATCTAAATATCTAATGCAGCCGTTATAGCTGGCACTCGAGAGAAATCATCATTGTAAAGATATTACAACCGGTATCGGTAGCCGGTATCGGCTGCAATATTTTACATTTACATTAGAGCATATATTTTTGTACTTATGTATTATATATTTAAGAAAAAATAAAAATTATAGGTTTATATTTTTGAATTCGTTATATAACTTGATGGAATGCTTCGGCATAATATTTTAAATAACGTAATAATATGACTGATCGTCTGAATAATATTTGCTACCTAGAATTAAAGTTCATAATTTTTTGTTTCTTCTGTAAATTATAAATCATACAAAAACAATATTTTCAGGCACGTACGCAATACGAATAAAAAACATTTAAATACGTAGTAGACAGATTAAGCTAATATAAAATATTATTTCGTAACAATGTTCAAAGTATCTAACTACTTATGATCAATGTAAGATATAATTTATTAGGGTATCACTGGAGTTAAAATGTATTTTTTGTTAATAGTATATATTTTTTAGTAGCTTTATCAATTAAAAATTATTTATGTAATAAAATAGAAAAACATTGCAATGTAGACCCATCTGTACGCTATTTCCTTTATTATTGTCATTATAATTACAACTAAATTTTAACAATTTACCAATTCTTATCTTCCACCTTTCTATAATCTCTTTTCCCTCGAATGTTAAAATTTTAATTAAAAAATGTTTAATTAATCTTTAAGTATTGTTAAATTTTTTCAGCTTTTTCTATCATGAAAAAATGGAATCAAATAGTATCTACATATGTGATCCCAACTAACATTACGCATATTTATAAAAATATACATATACTTATGGATCAAGGAAACAAATAGTTTTAAAGTCAAAAGATATCCTAACAAATATCCTATAATGCATCATGTATCTATCATTAATAACTTTAGAGAACTAAAACAAGGACATACATTATTTTCTTGACGAGTAAGGAACGTAAAAAAAAAACAGTTAAAAAAATAAAGATATATCGAAATTTGAAAATTTACAGAGATAATAAAAATAAACACACGGATACATAATTTGTTTTAATTATCACCCACAATTTCTTGTACCATATCGCCCATCTTATAGCCAGTGTCTGTATGGCAAAGAAATCTATTAAAAAAATTGTTGTTCAAAACATTGTATTTAACCATAATTTATTGAATGGATAAAAAATATTCCGCTTTGGTAAAAATAAAACGAATACATGTCAAAAATAAGTACCTATTTTAAAAAATGCAGTCGAATGAGGTAGTAGAATTAATACAAAGACAACAAAAAAAAAAATTTTCGATGCATCCCTTTGTTATAAAACCGCCAATATATTTATTTTTTATTGGTATTGCTTAGTAGGCAAACTGTTAACAAATAAAAATATCCTCTATCTAATTTCACGTTCTTGTTATACATTATACATTTCATACATTTCTACTTACATCAAATGCCAAAGGTATTCCAATAATTGCGTCGGAGTCCACTTTCAAACAGTTTCTGGTTCTGGCTTCTGGTCAGAACTCCTCTTTCATTTTATTCCTGCATTATTGGTCTTTGCCATACTTAAGCTTGGGTTATCTATAGACGATATCTGACCTGAATCCGGGAAAACATACAGTCATGTAACACCAAGAGGATAGTTAAAATCAGGCACTTTCACGAAAGAGGTAAATTGAGAATATTTGTATTTCAATTTATATAATAGTTTTAGTTTTATATATACACTTGCACATTATTTTATCAGATGTACATATCGTAGGTGTGCAGGCAGACGTTAATTTTAATATAAATTAATGAAAATTTTATTTTTAAGCATTTTAATGAGTTAAATTTAATACACCGAACGATTTCGGAAAATACCATTTCCTTCATTAGGATGTCAAATATATTAACTAAAACTATGTCAAATTATATTATATTATTTGACATCTTGATAAAGGAAATGAAATTTTATGAAACCGGTTGGTGTATTAAATTTAACTCATAGAAGTGGTTAAAACAAAGTAAATAATTTATATCAAAATGAATAAAAACCTCAATGTAAAGTGTGCAATATTATAAACAACTTTAATTTTGACTAAATTTAGTTTATAATATCATTATATCAAAAAGTGAAACTGTTTGACTAACAAAAGTTACATACTTCACGTATGTCATAGACCAGTAAATAAATATACATTAACTAAAATCTACATATTGGAGAGGGCGTTAGAATGCAAAATTACCCAAAATAATATTTTGTTTTTCAAGGATACGTATGCACTTAATCGAAGTAAAGGACGGGGTTGCAATAAACATGGGTATTGTTAGACGCACGATGCAGCGTGGGAAGGGCAATAAGGAATCTGGCGTACGTGACCGTAGTCACGTCGGCAAATGCACCATAAGGGATGCATCACCTTATGGGCCAGTCTTTCTCCAATTCATAAATACAGGATCTAATTTTCAATTAGAAAATAAAATCAATATCGTCCCTGATATATTAAGCAAGCGTTTTATAAATTGTGATTCTGGGAAAATAAACTGTGCGCCTCAAGTTTAAGCTTAGACTATGATGTTCTCTGTGTTTAATCGTTGATGTAAAAGTATAAAAAGGGTCCCGGTGGATCTATATAAAAAAAGACGATCAACATAATTTTGTGTAGTGAGAATAAATTGTCGCTATCAGGGGAGACGATATCTTATACGGCACGCACAAATTGCGTAAGAACATCGCGTCCAGAGTCCCGGTTTGCCTGGATAATTGGGCATCGTCTGGTGGTCAATCAACTACAAGCCTGAACTCCGTCACTCTACCCGGCACCGCAACTATTGGCCACACTTCACGTCCAGGTTCCAGGACCATCATCTACACGTGGAAGGCGTCTCCTAAGAGGTAATCCCTAGAATCCCTAAAAGAAGGATCTGCATAATCAACATCAGACAAGCGTCAACACAGACAATTTGATAGATAACTTTATGCTGGCATGATGGACACCTAATTAATGGTAATTTAATTATAATTATTTTTGAATTCTCATTAATAAGTAATCAAGTAAAATGCTCATTTTACACTTTTAATAGATGCAAGTCACAAAATATAGATAATAAACTTTATTGTAAACAATGGCATTTTGTAATTTCATTTCATAACCATTTGACTTGATAATATTTAAAAGAGAACCAATTAGGATAGATGCCTCCCCCCTGAACATGAAGCCGGGGCAGAAAGAAGAAATAACCTAACAAGGGGTTCGGAACGTTAGTTGCGGGACGAGGGGCACTCTACACACACATTTATGCGACAGTAAAAGTATTTAGTCTTCGAAAATTAAATCTATGTGTAACAGGCGTCTTTATTACATTTATGCATATTATATTGTCAGCGTTAAAATTTTTGTTCCAATCGAGTCATATATTTAAAAAAAGTCGCAAAGCTATTTGATTGCGTGAGTGACACCAAAATTAAATTATTGAAACTGGGAATTTCCGTTAGTTCATGTCTATATATTTGGTAGTCTGTGACATATGTATTATTTTTAATTTACATTCAATCATACCTTTGTCTGGCAACCGTCACTAACGGGAATAATGATTTACGCTTGTTTAAAATAGCGCAATACGGTGCGGTAAACATAGCCAGGTTCAGGTAAAAAAAAAATTATTTCTTGCATTATAGCAGAAAATTGTGCTGCTATAATTTAAGTTAAATTAATTAACTAAAAAATGAATTTGCAGATTTTCTTAATCTAGAAATTTTGGCTCAAAAACTCGTAAGAAATAAGCAAATTAACGAAGAATGCGATAAAATAAACTGGATGAAAATTATTAAATTTGAAAAAGAAAATCCTAATATTATTAAGTATAAGTACGATCGTGGGGATGAAACCTATTCCATTATAAATATTTGTAGGGGGGCAAGACCCCAGCCATTACCTATTCTAGGTAACGTTTACAAAGAATCATTAAAAGTTTCAAAATACATGACAATCTTGTGAAATTATGTATCTGAAACGTTACACCAGAGGAATTCAGGGGTTGGCAGACTTTCTAGTGAGAAGAGTCTAATATTAAGTAAACAGAATCTCAAAATTTTCATAGAGCCTCAATGAAAAAAACGAGATAAAATCAAGGTTTTTATTTAAAACTCAAATTCACAATACAGTCGTGGGCTACTTAGAAGAATATAATATAATATATGGAAGTTATAAAATTCAGTACCTCAGTGATCTACTTATAAAATATGAAAACCTAAATAATTAAACACTAATAAAAAATTTTCAGCTTTGTACAGTTTACTTAGTGTACCTTGACTTTTGACCTTGCCTCACTTTCAAAAGCTTTTCTATGTCTGTCAAGTTACTAGTTGTATAATTTTAAGCATGATTGTAAATTATCGTCGGTTTGTTAACTTCTTAACTTATTTTTATTCGATTTATGGAAGATAATGTTCGTTCGCATAAATAAGTAGATCCAAAGATTATGAGAAAAGTAAATGCTAGTTATTTTATTATGTCATATTTAGCATACAACTTATTTCATGTGTCGAATATAATTTTATATGAATATGGTAATTGAAGAATCGCAAATGTTTGTGAAAAGATCCACATGTGACTCGCGAGCCGCGGTCTGCAGACCCTTATTATAGTTCCTTACCAAATACCAGTGCATCACATAAATTCTAAACCAAGCATTTTATTTAAATACTAATTTAATGTATTATTTAATACATTAAATGAGTATTTGAAACATTACAAACATATGTTCTGAATAATTACAACTTCACAATAAGAATGTATTCTTCTTAATAATATTATTTAAGTGATGAAAATTAATTTTTTGACATGTTTTTACTTTTTTATACAAAAAAAAATTTTCAATAAAGCGTTTTGCTTTATTTTATATACATATTAATAATACTAATTTTTTAACACTTTAGAAAAATGTACTTGGCCGCAAAAATCACTAACTCCATTTTTATCATAATTTTTTTTAAGCTTCGTGGTAATATTTTTTAAAATAAACTTTATAAATATCAAGAATAAAGTTAAGTGTACACATTAAAATATATAATAAATATGTCTAAATATTAAGATTTGACAACTATTTTAACGACACCAAAAACACTAATCATTAATACAAAGTAAATGAATCAACTAGAAAGATATATTTATTGGAAAAATATTTTAGTTAGACCTACCTAGACCTTTTCATTTCTTTTCAGTTGTTTCATTAAATTTGTATTAAAAATACCACAGCATTATGTTTCGAAAATGTAAATTCACAGCAAAAATGTGTTCTTAAAGAAAAACAAAACATTTATTATCTCAGAACAGTGTTTTTGGAGTTAATGATTTCTGCTTGCACGCCCACGATATGAGGATTGATTGGTATATTAAGTATTCATCAAAGGCGTCAAGGCATTAAATTCTTAGTCTTTATTTTATCTGTGAGCCTTTTTAAGTGGTTAATTAAATTTGTAATGTTTCGATGTATAGATAACAGATTGGATCTAAAAATAATTTATATACAACTAAAGTTAAAAAGAAATGACATTACACAAACTTCTTAGATTTTGAATAATAATCTAAGTATCTCTTATTATTGTGATTGATTTAAAAAGTAAATAGAAAATTTGTCCTATGAGCTAAAGTACCTACTGAAGCATAGTGATTATAACTAAACTCACCTGGCAACCTGAATGTGTTTGCTAAGGATAAATTACACTTGCCAATGTATTTTGGTGGTTCAAGACCTTTATCTAACCGCCAATTTGCGCGGTACCGTGTCGCGGTCTGATACAAGAGGCGAAATATCTTTTGCTGAAGAGACGCTCCCTGGGAAGATCTATAAATTCCTCGAAAAGGGAGGCTCTAACGGCAGCACATTCCCCAGGAAATTGAAACGTTTGAAACAACGCGAGTCATCTCATTTGAATCGATTAGGAATTTTACTCTACCTTTCAAGCTGAATTTTCACGCTCCATTTCAATGACTCCTATACGTATATTGTTATATTTATTAGAGAGAAAACATTATTATTGAGAAGTTGCATTTTTTTCAGAACATAGTTCTGTGGTATCTTAATACAAATTAAATGTATTAATTAGAAAGATACAGGTACAAGAAAAATCAATTTATCAAAAAAATATTTTTGTTGCTACCGGGATTTCAACCTGGATCCTTTCCTTATCCGGTAAATTAGTTAATCGATTATACTATACCAACAGTCTAAGTTGACGAGAAATTTTAAAACTTTTATGCTGCAGTTCTTTTAAATTGATACATCTATTATTCCAAATTTAAAAGCTATCATCTTTTATTGCGAAAATCTCAAATACCTTTAAGTAATATTCGCTAGGAAATGACAGAAATTAAATCAATGATTTTTTTATTAAATTTTGGATGAACTTTGTTACAACTATTATATTAAGGAGAACACATTTATTATTGACAGGTTCGAATTCCGGTAGCAATAATTTTTTTTTCGATAAATTGAGTTTTCCTGTATTTAGTTTGTATTGTTATATTTTTTAAAAACATTAAATTATAAAATGTATTCTAATAATACATATATGTTTTAAATCACCGAATTTGTAAATTATATACATATTTTATACACTAAAGAGAAAATTTTGAAAGTGCGTCAGATAATAGTAAAGGCACGCGCATTCTTCGTTCCATTATATCTTTGTTTTGTAGACTAATCAAAGCCCTTTGACATAGTTAAATGAGCAAAATTATAGACAGTTCAAGAAAATTATAGCCCTGATCGGACTCGTAATAAGGTTTTATAATAGTTAGTCAGTAATATTACTTAAAATAAGGTATAAATTAGGAAGAGGTAAGACAAGGGTGCGTGGTTTGCTACAGTTTGGATTTTTGATGATAGGTAAAAGAGAAGTACAAGATACCTTTTAGTACCAATTAGCTAACCCCATATTCATATAATCAAATTTTATCATAATATGAGTTTTGATTATCATTCATCTGGGTCTCTAATGACTGAGGGTCGTGATTTCCATAAACTTTCGCCATCTTGAATATGCTCCTCCCTTGGAGTCCTGCAGATCTTGAGGCTGTCACCAGAGAAGTATCTATTGCCTTCTTGTTCTTGTTATCAGTTCCACTTGATCGGTCCAACAGGTGGGGGATTTTTTTCTTCCTCTCCATCATTCAACGTGGTCAGCCAAGATATCGTGGTATCACAAGATACCAAAAAAATTGAAGGATTCGTCTCAGGCAAATGGTTAAGAATTTGTCTTTGATCTTCAGTTCCTGCAGAATGGAGACATTCATGCGTCTCGCCATTCATAGTATGCGCAACATGTGTTTTCAGCACCACATCTCAAAGACTTCAATCCGTCTTCTCTCTCTTGTTTTCAGGGTCCACGATTTCACACCATATAAAAATATAAAATCCACCAGATACTGTATAAGCCTGACCTTCGTTGTTTTGGAAATACAGCGGTTTTCCATATTTTTTCAAGACATTTGGTGTTTTGATTATATGCCAATCAATTATATTCACATCATATATTTGTTTTGGTTGATTATTAGATATTATTTCAACATTTTCTATTTGTCAACAACCGTTGTATAATGGTTTTGCTTCATTTCTATCACGGTATGGTCAATGTTAACAAGTTGCTTTGTTATATGTGTATGAACTAATTAATATCCATCAACAGTTTGCTCTATTCTAACAAATTTGCCTAATCTCTTCTCACCGTACCTACTTTTGTTTAATGCACCTGCACGGAGAACATAACACACTCTCTAAATTACGACTTGAACACTTAGGTGAGATACATGCTGCATTTAACACGGTGTGAATACAACTAACGCCTGTTCCACAATAACCTTGTCATTGCTGACGTTCTGTAGCTCTGCTAAGCAAAATCACTTCTATATTTTCGTAGAAACCAATCACTTTGTAGTTCGACACATTAGATTAAATAAAACACAATCACTTTTTATCATTTTATTACATGCCAACCGTTTTCGCTTACCTCAAGCCTCGTCAGGGCTTATTTAAAACTAACAATATTACAAAACTATTTAAAGCTAACAATATTTGTATTTATTTAATACATGTACGTTGTTTCATACGAAGTGATTATGTTTCATTTAATCTAAAATTACTCCATTTTGGGAACCAGCTCGTAGATTTGTTAAAATATACATAATCAAGTTTTTATGGATACGTAACGAAATATTGTTGTTAAGTTCTACAAATATGTTTTCTATTGTAATTTGTTTACTTTTTATTATTTGATTAATGTCTTAAAGCATATTTCTAGGAAACTTAAAAATAAAAATAAAATATATTTTACAAAGAGACATTTACTTTTGACAGATCAATGTATTAATAACAATTAATTTAAAATTGCCACGTTTATTTTCATAGAGGTTTCTCGTGTTTAAAACTTGAATATCTTACACACCAATGTTTAGGATCATTAATTCAACAAATAACATGCCTTTAAAATATATACGTACATAAAGTATAAAAAAAATATATAATAATAATTGCTCATACAGAAAAAAACAGCCAATATAATGCAATAAAAAAATATTAGAAAGTAATAACTACACAATAAAAAAATATAACCTATATTTAATTCATCATAATACAAAAAAGAAAGGAAATCGTCGTTTAAGTATATACAAATATAAATATTCGATTTAACAATTAAAATAATTTTTTTTGATATCGCTATACTTTTGTCATTGAACAACTTTCTTTGGATTAACCACGTTGACTACTTAAACGTCGACCAGTTTCGATATCACCGATATACCGAGACTGCTCGACGTCCAAGTAATCTACATGGTCAATGCTAAGCTACTTGTTTAAATAAATTAATAATGTTTCAGTGTACTGCGTTATATCCTAGATTTTTTAACTTTATGATTTTAATTAATATGAGTTTCCAGGGAATTTTACTCATATCAATGTCAACTTTCGTGTTTAAAATCAAAATGTTGAAATTCGAATAATTATAAGGTACACATTTTCTTATGTAATTCATCATCGTCTTCACCTTCACCCATTACCGATACACCGCCAATCTTCGCCAATCTCCAACTACTTTGATAATTTTGTTTATCCATCAAGACCTTGGGCCTCTTCTTAGTCTCGTGATTCTCTCGTGATTCATTTTTGCATATTCATGAGACTTTTTTGGAAAAAGTAATGCGGTATTTTTCAATTGGTTTTCATATCGCAGCCGTTCTGTTGATCCAATTCCGTCTGCGGTTGCCAGAGCCTAAACTTCGCCGATGTCTACCATCCTTGGTTTCGGGTCAGTGCTGCTGCTCTTCACCGGGAATATTTATCGACTTACCAGTCTAGGTAGTGTTTTGCGGGACCGAGGCCACCGCGAGGAAGATGTGATATTTATGTTACGCACTGCTGTCTTGATAAGAGAGAAGCTAATTATTTCCTCCTGAGATGTAACTCACTATATCTTAGCCTGAAAATACCGAGGACCAGTGTATAGTTGATTCAGAATAAAAGTAATCCCATTCCACTTGACTTCCCGGTGTCTCGCAACACGTCGTAAATGAAGCGCAGGATCGCCAAATGCAGAGGTAAGCAGTTAGTACTGTTGAAACAGATAAGATGACCATGACGAGGAGAAAGGGAGAGAGGAAGAGAGATACAGAGAAAATTATTTGTCAATATATTATATCTGTATCAAATATGGCCCAATTATTGCAATATATTAGTGACAATGACATCCTCCACTTTGGTCCGCACTAGTCTACATAAATACTATTATTTTGCTCAATTTTGAATGATCATAAAAAAATGAAACTACCCTTTTGGCTACCGAAAGAATTGAAATTCTGACTTGAGATGGAATTTTGTGATCCAGGCTTTACAGTCGCTCCTATATTCCGGAGAACGCGCCGTGCGGTTAATGGGGGCTCCTTGCGGATTTCAATTTCATTCGTACCGGTCTGCTCCCATTGTTCATTTTCATTACAAACAAACATTACGGTTTACTAAATGTTATGGAAATCATCAGATAGGGCATCCTCATTTCACCAAGCACGATAAATGGCGATTTGGGAACACGAATAGCTCATCGAAATATGCATTGATGTTTGAAGCAGGGGAGAGTGTAGAGGAATGGGACAAGATCTATTGACTAGTTGTGTCAAAATATGTTACTGTGAATCTCCATAGAGTGAATTCAGTTGTATTTGATGTTTTGTAAATGTAACAAAAATAAATATTACTTATTGTTTTCGTGCACAAAAGTACAATTTGAGATGAAACAATTCATGTCTTTGGGAGATTGCTGATTAAGGCACAGAAGGTTTTTACCATTTTCACAGTACTCCTTAACTATGACGATTTCTCGTGTATTTACGGATTGTAATTTCGTAACATGTCAACAGGATTATTTAAATTGTGATGTTTGTTTAAATTGATTATGAATGAAAGAAGTCTGGGATAAAGCAGGGTTTATGGGACATGAGAAATGAGAAATGATTAAAATATATATATATAATTCTCTAAAATGATTAATTCTGCCTGAATAATCCTGAATCAAGCAGTGATAATAAAATTAAGCTTATGGGTTATTCGTATAATTGATGTCAAAAAAAAAACAATTTTCAATTCAGAATATCGTTCTTTGGTAGCACCGAATGATGTGATTTATGCGCTGCGCTCAATATATTAATGCATTAATAATTATAATGAATTACCACAAATTTATAGCGGAATATAACAGAAAAAAATAAATATTGCTTTCAAAAAAGATTTGATTGATTGTGTGAAGTTGTAAATATACAGTCCCAATCAAGATTTGATTGATTGTGTGATTGTGAAAATATACAGTCCCAATCCACCACACTATAGGGACAAAGCGAATATACAAAAATAATGACTTATATGTCATTTAACATACTCGATTACATAATTTTAATTATTTAGTATAACTGTGTAAGGTTTTAAATTAATGATTCTATAATTTAAAAAAAAAAATTGCATTTTAAACATATTCATTTACTTATATTGTTCCATATGTTCTCACTCTCCCCTGAGCCATACATATTACTCAAATGCATGTTACTCCATACATATTACTCCACTACATGTTTTGAATCGAATCCAAAGGTAATTTATAATGATCGGTATATCACAGAAATTATTTGACACAAATGAAGGTAAATCACGAAAAAACTTTCAAGTACGATAATAATAATAATATTATTTCTATGAATATTCTATGATTCAAAACATTCATAGAAATAATAATATTATTATTATTATCGTACTTGAAAGTTTTTTCGTGATTTACCTTCATTTGTGTGAAATAATTTCTGTAATATACCGATCATTATAAATTATCTTTGGATTCGATTCAAAACATGTCAGTTGTCACGTAATATAAATTATGCTACAAAAAATTAAAAGACACTTATGGAATCTATAATCGTGATCTTTGCCTTAATTTTTTACTGACTTTAAACTAAGAGCCAAAAATTCTCATCAATTTTAAAAACACGTGCAATCACATGTTTTAAAATAATAACTAAGTACTACGAGCTGAAAAAACTCATATTGATTCTTGTAAAAACCTTAAATGTTTACCTGATACGAGTGTTGACCAGAAATAGAGGACGTCCGCAGAAATCATAATAGTTACACTACATTATCACGGAATATCGGCTAACTCCCAATAATATTTTACAGTTTTGGTAAAGAAATTTAGCTAACTCTAAATATTCCCTATAAGTACGAGATGAATCAAAATATTAATAAAATTTCTCATCCACCCTATTTCTGCATTAACAATGTACCAAAGTGTGTTTTGGAATTTTCGTAATCCATTTAATTATAAAATTAAACAGTTTTTTGTGGCTCCTGAACATTTTAGAAAAAATGGAGTTAGCTGTTCTGCAGATTAAGGTATCGATATATCAAATTATATACAATAATTTTCGAATTAAGAGTATTATTTAATAAGGTTTAGCGATACGTATTATCTGATCGGAAATGATGAGCGGGAATCGTAAATTCTCGTTTTTGTAGTAACATTTTAAGAATCCGCAGTAAACTTTAAGTCTTTATATACTGCAAGTGTAACCAAGGGGTCGTTAAAGCCGGCATCGCGAACTGTACTTATCCGTAGGTACATGTATTCAAATTCATGTACTGGATGTGGCTATCTTTTGCATTTTCGTACTGAGAGCGCTGATAAAAACTTTAATAGCGGTTGTAACTTCGGTACGAAAATAGCCATTCGACCCAATTATATTTTAGATTTTAAAGGAATACTTATCAAGAAGTAATAAAACGTTTGGTCTTTTCCCTAAAAACCGACAATTCAGTGGAATCGTTTTAGGTATATTTCGAAAGAAATATTACATATTGCAGAGGGTCTCATGACGCAACTTCCGGATAATTTCAATGCACTTCTTTCGGTCATGACCAGGGGACCTCCAAACCACTTTCCGTTAAAATTAAATTTGTGTGTAAAATAATAACTAATATAATGAATAACTCCCATAGTTATTGCCTGATTTCAATTAAACTTTTCTGAAAAATTGATTTGGTATATATCTCGATTTGTTAATATCTCCTGATCCGTCGCCCTGTTTCAAAATGGCAGCTGTTCTAAAACTATTAAATTCTCAAAACAACCTGTTAATATTAGTCTTAGAGGATATAGAAAACTTTTCCAATTATTCTTGCCTTATCCGATCAAAAAAAAAAAGAAATATATATGTATTTTTCAATTAAAAATTCGTAACTCCTTTCACATTGGACTTACAAAAAAAAAGTAAAAACATACTTTCACCAACGTACGAAATTTAACTAATTCTTGCGACCAGTGCTGGAAATGTTTCTTGTTACGTACAATCTATTGCCTGAAATGGTCGCTATAATTTGGTCCAATATGTCACAATATATCTAAGAATACTCGTAATAATTATGTAGGTATGTTTCCAAGTACCGTTCATTTTGGTAAATTATTTTTTTACCTTTTAATGCATTATATAATAATATTTTAAAACTATGATATTACGAGACGATATTTGCAGAAAGAAAGATCGTTGAGCGTCATTAGTCAAGCTTAGGGTACTTTATTGATTATAATCATGAATAATGATTATTATTCATCACTTAGTGACTATTCTATCTTATATTACTTATATATATTATAAATACTTTTTAGTGTCCTTTGAAGTTTTGTGAAGTCCAGTTGCACTATACATTGTCTCTTTCAATATTTCGTCACTGCAATTTCATTAATTATTAATATATAAACTTTTATAAAATCATATATTTAATTGATAACGTTGTGTACTTATAAAATAAATAGTAATTTTTGTGTAAAATTAATATCGATATGTAACAATTTCTATTTGCTGTTTTATATCATAATGTATTGTCATAATAATCACTTTTTGATACCTTCATAATTACCGGTAAACCGGTTTTAAATTCAGAGTTTTACCGGTAATGCCATTTCGCGATAACTTTGCATGCCCTAGATAGTAAATAACGAGTATAAGTAAGAAATTTATGCAACAAAAAATGTACTAATTGCAAAAAACATGATGACATTATTTTTGAGGAATGTGGTAAACAAAAAGAGTTCTCACGTATAATTGATTCCCTAATTAATCATGTAATATTAATTAATTGTGAAATCAATAATCTTCACATAATTATGTTAAATCAAGTCGCTACTCAAATTACTTCTTATAACATTACACAACATTTTTAAGTATTCGAAAATCAATGTTCACATATTTTGTTTACCCGTCACGTAGGTACAAACTTTTTTAGATACCGAAAAAAAAAATCTTTGTTCACGTGCAGTCATGTTGAATTTAAATGTCTGCAAAAAGGTACATTACAGTTTTGAAAATAAATTATTAAAAATACTTTTCGTTATTGCACTTCTCAATTACTTGTCTCTTCAAACCCCTTCGTGAATTTGATTTTTTCCCAGTATTTTACTCAAATTACCATATTTGTATCATTTCAGTTATCAATAACGTGCATATGTGTATTCATCAAGATTAATACATTTTAAAATTATTATTTTATTTATTTTTAAGAACACATTTTTATTGTGAATTTGCAATTTTTCAGAACATAGGTCTGTGCTATTTTTAATACAAATTAAATGTATCAATAAGAAAGATATATATTTATTTTGTATTTTTTTTTTTAATAATTCGTTCAACCTTCAAACAACGAAGAGACAATGAGCTTTATATGTTTTATTTAACTTATTAAATTATGATTATTATTATTAAATATTTATTAAAATTCAACTGTTTATTTTATCGTCACACAAATCTTATGTATATATATAGGGTGTAACAGATCTAGTACATAATATTTTATGGGTGGATACTTGACAAAATTACGAGTCGAAAATGTTCAAAGAATATGTCCAAACTGCACTGTTACGGAAAATATTATTGTTTGAATTTTTACAAAATCATGCTGAACTTTAAGCCTATGTTCTAAAATATAATATTTGCGAAATTTATCTATATTTTAGCTTCAGACCTTAAATCATATAACAAAAGACTAACTAACTTAACATCACGTCGTTTCTCCGCGGGGGTAGGCAGATAAGACATCCACATTCATACATCTCATACAAGCTCGTCGATAATTTAGGCTTTTGACAGGACCATCCTCTAGTGTCTGATATACCTGGTTGTGCCAAATCTTCCATGGACGTGCTCTATTTCTGGTGCCATCAACGCTTTGTTATATATATTTCTTATCACTCTCTTCTCATTTATCCTTTCCACGTGACCAAGTGTTATTATAAAAATAAATGAAATATTATTGTAGACATAAAATATTTAAATTAATCAAAATAATCTTATAATTACGATTTGCTGATCTGAAATGCTGATATGGTTGAGATTAGGCACCTTATATCACTAGTTAGTTGTTCTTTAATAATCCTAATATATAATATTATAATGTATTTCTTTTTCTTCTTCATCGATCAGATTTGTCGGTAAAGGTCGGAATGAATTAGTTACGCCATTCTACTTTACGTACAAAATTAATGTGGCAATGATTCATTGCTCGCTTTGTGCGCAACTCTATACTGTCAATTTTCTGAGACAAATTCCATTAGTTTGCGTGTGTGAGATCCCACTTTCGCATCTTAAAGATTAAATATACTGATTTTGTAATGATCACATCTTTACGAAGCATGCATGGTATTCCATCCAAAGCTATAAATATTAAAAAAAAAATTATATTGTATATACCAATATATCGATTAAAATTTTACGAATAATAATTTTGCTGGTATACGAGTCTATATCAAGACATCAAAAAATCATTTTGGTTTAAAACAAATACAATTTTTAAAAGTATGATGATGATACACAGTCGAAACGTCTTACAAAGACATTTTGTCATTTCACAAAATGGAGTTTACTTTTTCCAATACAAAATATTTTCTAAAATTCCATCAGTAGGTGATTTTATTGAAAACGTTTTTTACTTTAAAAGAGAATAAATACAGTTAATACTAAAAGGTGCAGACCGCAACAGAAAAACGCTTACAGCAACGTTGCGGGATGCCAAGAGGAATGGATGAGTACCTTCCGTCAAAAGAATCAACGAAATATTCTATGCTTATCGCGATCTTCAATTATGAGGAATTACAAGAGGAAGAAAGTTTAAAAAAATAATTATTTTAATACGGAGAATTAAATTTACACAATAAAATCAAGTAGAAGTATAATTTATCAAGAAAGAATTTAAGATAAAACTAAATAGATATAGAATCACCTAGAATTTTACTGGAATAATGAATTACCAATTACAGATGTATTCAGAGTGTAATAGACTTAGTTCACAATATTTTATGACTAAATAACAAGTTGAAAATCTTCATGGAATACGAATAAATTCAAATAAAATATTATTGTATGAAATTTTTTCAAAATTGTATTAAGTTAAAATAATGAAATAAAATTTTGTGAAATTGACCCATTATTTTATATCTTTACTTCCAGCCTTTAATTATCTAACAAAAAATAATCTGTTCGCTCGAAATTCGATAACCTTTTTTATTTTTTGTTTTCAAGATATAATTTGAAACCTTTAAAATATTTCAATTAATTTAAATAATCACATAAGTACGTCTTTTAATTACTCTATCTCTGTCATTGTTGGTCTCTGTCTATTCTGGTGTCCACCAGAAACGTATGAGGAAGAAAGGAAGGCACTTACTTTTTGGGTCGGCTGGATGCTGACTAGTTCGTTGATTCCTCTCCACCACAGGTAACAAGCGTCGCGGCGTGTATAGTTACACTTGCAAAAAGGATTATCAAGTATACTAAAATTATTAATAAGCTTTTGTGGAGTGAAGCGACGGTAGTGTATCAGCACACTTTGAAAAGTTTGTATTGTCTGTTGAAAGGTGTATTTTTGAATTTTATTTTGAGACTTATAAGTTTTATTATTTTATGAAGTGTTGGATTGATTATGAGTTTGATTTTTATTGTAATTTGAAGTATTTGCTTGTTGTTTATTTTGAGAAGACCCAGTATTGCGAAGGCACATGCAACTTGAACATTTTTTGATTTATGATTTTAATGCGTATCTAATCTACCCTTAAAATATTATGCTTTATAGCTGTGTTATATCCAGTAAAATTCAAGCTAATCTTTTAAAATCGTGGCTTTTTTATTGCAAAGATTTTATTTAGATTTATAATTTTGTAACATTTAATATAAATTCTATTGATTCTAAAAACCTAATTAAAAGGCATTATTTAATAATTCTCTCAGTCAATAACTACAATGTTATTATTTAATGAGAGAATTTCATTGACGTATTAAAGTACGCGTACCAACGTTAGTTGATACTTTTTTCGGAACATTTCAGGCGTTGCCTCTAATATTCTTATATCGGCCGAATAAACCGAGGCGTGTTACTTTCCCGGCAGAGGGTTTAAGTGGTCCCGAGCAATCTCGCCCTATTCTGGACCATTTGTCCCGAGATGTACAGCCGGTCTCCGCCAGTGCTTTCGCTGCCAGTGTATAGGCCACATGGCAAATGGCAAAAAATACGGCCCAACTCTGTACGCTGGTTTGTCGGCGATGTAAACCTCTTCCGAATGGAATAGAGCCTTCATGGGTTTAATAAAATTTGTATTTTAAAACGTTAAGTTGAGTACTTAAATATTATTTGTCAATAAAAATAGCATATCAGATAATTTAATGATTTTTTAAGGTATGAATTCTTAATTAAATGTTAACGAAAATAACAGTACTGCTGAGACATCTTTAATTTTCAAAGTTCCATCATTACAAATTCGAAGAGGTATGGCCGATGTCATTTTTCTACACAAAATAGCCAACTCAAAAGTAGATTGTTCTGATTTACACAGACGCATATCTATTCGAGAGCCAGTCAGATCAACCAGAACTAATCTTACATTTAACGTCCAACATTGCATTACCAATGCCAAACATAACTCATTTTTTTACCGAGTTCAATTCACACCTAAACGAACTAGATATGTTCAATGCTCCAGTTACCTCAATTAAAACTGAATTCAATAAATAAACTTTAATGGACTTCATTTTTATTTTATTCCCTATCCCATTTTCCTTTTCCTTTTCTCTCACCCTACCGATCCTCTGGAATATTTTCTTCTTTATAATTTTTATCTCTTCTCTGTTTATATTTTTATTTTCAACTTTTTTTCTGCATTAGAAGATTATTATAGTGCTATAAAATTATTCATTATAGTGCTTTTAAAATTATCTTCACTGTTTAAAGTATACTGTATTTTGTGGAAAAACGTGTAACTGGTGAAATTATTGTTTCACTTTCATTATGATTTTTGTATTTACAGATAAACTATTAGTTTTCTTAATAATATAATAATTAAATATTCAGTAAGTAGTTGAGTCGTTCAAATTAATGAAAAAGCTGAACATTAAGGATAGACTTTGAATCTTTGCCTAATACAAATCTTTCAATTTTTGGGCGAAGGTAAGATAGCTTGGAGAAGCCTTGTTGTGGCGGATCACGCCGAAGGACGAAGAAGCCATTAAATCGACAAGTAGTAAAAATAGCATGCTTCTTTGGTGATATCCTTAAGATCTGTAGGATGCCGAGAAAAATGGAGGAACATAGTCAAGAGGACGAGAGTTAAAGGAAACTATGATTCTGTCATGAGGAACCGACGCGGATGGATTTATAATAATTTTTTCATGGGTAAGTATTAAAAATGTAAACATGTTATTTTGTGTACAATTTTCTGGGTTAATCTGCCGTCTATATCTGACTTTTCTGACCGACGTTTCGGATCCCATTACAAAGTTTATTATCAGGGTCTAACATCAGGATATTCGGATACCATTGAAGAGTCCAATATCAGCCCTGATAATGGACTCTGCAATGGGATCCGTATTCCGCCGGCCAGAAAGGCAAATGACCCAGAAAACTGTACATAGAAGATTCAGAAAGGCAGTGAAAACCTAAAAATATTTTTTATACATGTTATTGATTATGTAAATACCTTTAGGACACTATGTAAATACCTTTTTTTCTTTAATGAATGCAAATATTCCATTTACTCTTTAGAATAGATATTCAACGCCCTCAGTATCGCATCTGGTATCCGGTGATGATTCAATAAAAAATATTGTGTTTTATTTGAAAATCAAATAGTTAATCTATGTAAACAAAAATCATAAAAAAAGTGTAACAAAAATTTAACTAATAACGTGTTTTCTCTGAAATAACAATATACTAGATACAGTGAAAAATAATAATTTAAAAAATACTTATTACATTGATAAATAGCTCATTAAGACTTTGATGGGAAATTAATACAATTAAATAAATATTAAACCTTTTTAATTGATATCATTTATAAGTAAGTAGATGCTCAATATAAAGTAAGCAGGCACTCAGGTTCTAATACAAATTAGTGGATCTATTCCTAATAATTGAACAAAACAATTTTCTCAATTGAGTAGCGGTAATACGATTCCAAGAATATTTTTATATGAGTATTATGTAATATAAAAATTATACAAGACTTAATGAAAAAATGAAATTTTAATGTGTTACGTTAACAGAAATATGACAAAATTTTTCAAAAAAATATAAAAGAATTCTTTAAAACATATATTTTTAAATCGTCCTAATCTTAAATATAATTAATTATAACAAATTTATGACCTCAGTTTTGTTTGTACAAATTCACATCTTACTTTCATTTCTTAACTTTTTACGATGTTCGTAAGTGATTTAGTTAGATCCGTTGATATATCGTGAAATTCTTATTTAACTGAGACGAGCAAGTAAAAGCTTACGGGAACGAAGATACTGAATCTTCCTTTTAGGAATAGAATCTGAAAAAACACACAAAAAATGTAAAATCGGCAAAACCTATTTGTTTCGAAACTGTACCTTTTTTCATTCCCTTTCTAATTAGAAGGAAAGATCCCAAAGACTTAAGTATACTTTGTTGCTATAGAAGATGTTGCTCCCGCTAGTGAAATAAGAAAATATATTCCCGGGCAATCACATCTTTAACTGGAAAGAGAGAAGACAAATTTTGAATTAGTCGTGCTTATTCCTTCGAACGATGCATAATTGACGCACTCAAAAACTCTAGGAATGAAAAGCGAAATTAATATGTCAATATCATCTATAATCAGAGGTAAAATTCACTAATTAATGTTTTTATCCTTTTGAGATAATAATAAATATTCAAATCAACACAAAATACTTGTATGCGGGTTGACTGAAAATTATGAATTGATATTTCACCCAATAATTCTTTCAGTGAGTTACCTCTATATGGACGATGCAGTAATAAAATTACTTAAACAGTATTATTAGTATTTTTAATACAAATTAAGTGTATCAATCAGAATAAAATCAATTTATCGAAAATATATTTTTGTTGCCACCCGGACTCTAACCAGGAACCCTTCCTAACGGGAGAAATGCGCTGACCTATAACACAACGTCAACATTGTAAGTTAACGACAGTAGCTGAGATCGCTGTTCTTTAATATAAGAAAATGATAATTTTTGACTTAATTAAATGATTTTTTGTGCAGTTGACGTATGTCGGTAAAACATTACATTGCGTTTAAAAAACGCCTTATAAAATTTTACATACATATTAGAAACCGCGTTTTTATTTTATGTACGTTATTTGATGTATGATTAAAAAAACATTTTGGATCAGAAAATAATCAACAAATATGTTACTTACTTAAATAAATTGCGCCACATGCTGCACAGCTTTTACCGCTAAGGGATGGTAATATATATAAAGGAAATACTGCTCTCAAAGTATTCACCAACTAAGAGTGGAAAAAAGGAACGCTTCGTTGCTTTAGTTATAGTGCAGGGTGGTCAAATGGTCAGCCGCGGTCGGCAGGTCGGTCATTAGTGAGTTCTTCGGAGGCTGTATGAGCCGCGGGCCGTAAATCTGTGCGCCCTCTCCCGTGTGAGCTCATTATTGCGCCCTCTACCGCTCCGTCGTATCGCGACCTCTTTAAAGGCAGCTGCGTCGCACAGTAGAGCCTTGAGGAGGCTAAATTATAATACTTTAGCCAGGTTTTAAAATCTGAAGAATTAATTATGACAAGCATTCTTGATGCGGCAAATGTTCATATTATATACATTCATAAGTCTAAAAACATTTTAGATAATTTAAAACATTTCATCAATATGTATCTTTTAAATTATACCGTAAGAGAAAGAAAATAAAATGAAAAGTAAAAGCAGAAAAAGGTACTATTGACCGAGGTAACATAGAAAATAAAAGTTAAACAACTAAAAAATTACAATTGTGGAGAAAAAATATTAAAATTTTAAATATTATTATTGCAAAGTAAGATGCTTGACTTCTGAAGCCAATGATATTGAAATATGTGACATGTAACATTGCGCACCGTTCATAAATATGTTGAAATCTCGCAATAGTAAATGAGTGTTAACTGTATATAATGCATGTAATAAGCTTAAATGCATATTTTGTTGTATAGCTTGTATGCATACACTTGTATGTCTTAGTCCAGCGATATTCCAACTTTTTAACCCATCCAAAAATAAGATTTGTTGAACTCAGTAACGTTAGCCTTTTAGCCTGATGCTTTTATGATGACTTATTGTATAGATGACTTCCTCATTTGACGTGAACTGTTTTCTGCCAAGTCATTTTTTTATATTTGGAAACAAAAATAAATCACATGGAGCCAAATCTGGAGAATTAAGTAGACGAGGCAGCAATACGTAAAGTAATTCAACCAGTTTTGCTGTTAAGAATGCGGACGAGTGAGGTGGTGGGTTGTCATGGCGAAGAGCACTTTTGTCACATCAATTCAACGTCTTCTTCTTGTTTTAAATAGACAATCCACTCTTCAAGAGTGATTTGTGCCATTAATCAAGTTCAATTTCATTTTATAGAAAAAAAGTACAACAATATTAAAGAATAGGAAATATTATATCACAAGTCAATACCATTGTCGTTCAACAATTTTTCTATTATATAAATTGAATGTGGTGAGTTAATGGAAAGAAGATGACACAAGTTAACCGGGAGTTGAAAATTACCATTGACGAGATTACTGTAAAAAAAAAACCTGTGATCCGCAATGAACAGGCAAAAAAAATATGGTAAAGGGTTTTTTCCTCGGCAACACACTCACACATTGGGGAAAATATTAAGTTCCATTTGAATAAATGTGAGGCTACCTGGAACTACCCAATTCTCATTGGCTACTTCCTTCTGGAGACTTTCCTTTTGGAGAAGCAGGGGGTGCGAGGAATAGATTTTTGAACTATCTTAAACCGATTACCTTATGATTATTTGGATCCATCCATTGTGCAGTCCAGATAGAATTCGTACATTTTTTTATTATATTAAGTCTGTCACACATCGGGATATGGAATTGATGGGGGAAAACTCAGGAAAGAGTGGCTTTCTTGGCCAGTTTATCAGCACATTCATTTCCATGAATTCCTTTATGAGAAGGAATCCAAATGAATGATATCTGTTTATGTACAAATTAAATAGACATATTCTGATGGAACAGATTATCTCTTTGTCTAGCCAAACTTTCATATTACCAGAGAAGAATTTAAGAGCTACTTGCGAGTCAATTCAACGTCGAATCGGCCCAATAAATCAGCATAGTACTGTCCCGTAATTGTCCTCCGAGTAGTCAGTGAATATAATGCCTCGCAAATTCCTAAATACCGTTTTCGCCTTCTTTGGAGCAGATTCGCCAGATGAAGTCCTCTGTTATTTAATTTCTGGGGTATTGGTGACAGATCAAATTTATCTAGAGAGCATGATCAGCATGTAAAGCACTAGTTTGCGTTCTTTGGTAGACGTGTCTGAGTACATACTACGTTTTTTGCACTGTACATAATTGATATCTATCCTATATGTATGTTGATTATACTGCTTTTAATAGTTTAATAAATAAATGTCAACTTGCCCTAAAACAAACTTGCCTAGCGGGGCAATGCAAAATTCATTTGGAAATGTTATCTGATTAATATAATTATGTAATGTTTTATGTATGTAATGTAAATAAATAAAATAAAAAATAAGTTACCATTATTAAGTCATAGTAGTTTATGTACAATTATGGTATTTATATAATGCAAACGTTCAGTTCAATATTTATGGAATGTTTTGAAATTTTACGTCATTTTTTTATATAAAATTTTAATTCTTTATTAGCAACCTCATATTCGAAAATTATAATACACTCTAGTGACATAATATATACATATACAGTAAAGCAAATACGGTTACAATGATGTGGTTTAACAAAATAGAAATCGGGACTCCGTCGTTCTAAAGTCTAAGCGTATTAAATTTAAACAGTGTACTATGCTAATATGAAGAATGCAATGTTGGAAGACTTATCTCAGGTAGGTGTTGAGAGTAAGCCAGCAAGATATTGAAGGTGACCAGAGAATAGGATGGAAGATATTAACAAAGCACTATGCAAATTCTTGCGTTGGCTTAGACACAGACAAAAGAGGATTTTGTAGCTCGGCAGATACATTACGGAAATGTAGCACAATGAATTATCTCGTATTATTTATATATTAAAAAAAATTCTAAGTAGCCACAGGGTAGTTATAAAATTGTTCAATGTTATGTATTTGAATTCTACACGTTATTATTTATTATGATATATTATTAACTAATTTAATATTGTTTTTCTCGTAGGGCCTTTTAATTTATATATATCGACTACTTAGTATCAAAAATATTTAAGAATTGAAGAATAATATGAAAACATACGAGATATTTTTATTGATTATGTCGGTCCACTTTTCTCGGCATCCTGCAGATCTTAAGCCTGTTGAATCAAACCAGAGAAGTTCCTGTTACGGGTGGGGGATCATCGTTTTCTTCTTCGTCTTTCGACGTGGTCCGCCACAACGAGCTTCTCCAAGCTATCTTCCCATATCGAAAGATAGCCAAAAAATTGTCTCAGGCTGCAGGTTGAGAGTCTGTCTTTGATCTTCAGTTCCTGCATTCAGGAGACATTCGTGTGTCTCGCCGTCCATGGTATGCGCAACATGTGTCTCCAGTCTGGCAGTCTGGAAGTCTTAACGTCGAGAGAAATACCGTAGACTCGCTTTTTGCGAACATTTATGTAGCACTACATAACAAGATAACATTATACCAATGCATTATTATATTATATACGGAATTTGTTCACTAAACTATGCGTATTTAGACCATAGCTTGCGAGTACTCGTATAGAGGGTTCGTGCAGTTAGATTAAGATAGCTGTTTCAAATTTCTGTACTGCATCGGATGAATCTTCTCGCTAGCGTATTAGATCTCACATTTAGTGCTCGCTTCTGGCATTCTATACATTTTATGCAATGTAGATAGATTATTGCAGGCAACGTGTCAGAGATATTTGTCCATGAGATACTTACCATTTAGTCATACCGTTGGAATATCAGTGCGGTCAGAGTTGGTACGGAAAACAAGGATTATTAACATTATTGCGGAATATTGAAGTTTGTGTTTGCCCACGTAGTTCTCCTATACTTTCAAAAGCTTGCGTAATGCTTTTATAGAAAGAGTGAATATAACCTTAACATCAGCGTAGCTGAAGTAATCAACGCAATTATTAATTCATTCTAGCTTCCTTCTTAGGTTCTCAAGGATAAGGAATCAGGCTGTGTGTGTCACAACAGTACATCTAGTGTTACAGACAGAATATGGTGTAATACAATTCGTTACGAATTAATTTTCTTTATTTTAGCAACATTTTTAAAGATTCGAATAAATGCCGGGTTACCAGAATTCAATTGAATAATTTGATATTTGCGAGAAATTAAAAATATATAGGTATATATTGTCACCTTATAATATTACTATATAAAAATACTATCGCCGTGACGTCGATGAATACTTGTAATACCAGTTATTTTTTTGTAATACCTTTTTGACAATATTATTGATAGTGTGTGCACGTCAGTACATCTAATGACCTCAAAAATATTGCAGAAATATTTTGATTTATAGTTACTATCGTATCAAAGACAATGTGATAGTCAGCAGTAGATACGTATAATAAAATAATTTAATTTGTATTCCAAGTATGTGAATATGATTCCTGCTGTTGAAGTACTGGTTTAGAATTTTAGTCTGAGAATTGTGTATCAGTAATGTAATACATATAAAGTTATTTTCAAGCGAAAAATGCACACGAAATAAAAATTAATTAAGACATGAACAATATAGAGAATTCTATATGCGCGGATAAGAGTTTTTTTTCTTTTTCTTTTTTTTTTTTTAAATTTATTAATATTATAAATATAATACAATTTCAATAATCAGTGGATGTATATATAAATACTAAATTAATGTATTAATTATAAATATATACATATAAAATCAATTTTGTCGAAAAATATTGTTTTTGCGTCACCGGGGTATTTAAAATATCACAGACCTATGTTCCGAATAATTACAACTTCACAATAAGAATGTGTTTTCCTTAATGATGTATATATAAATATTTAAACATTTGTTCCTTCTCTATAAGAAAACTACTCGTGTATAGAGAAGGAATATATTCGAGTTAATTTATGTTTCAGTTAGTCTGTGTACATATTTTTTTTACTTCAGTTACAAATTTATGATAGTCCGTAATTTTTCTAATTGTGATGGGGAGATTGTTAAAAAATTTGATACCTTAATAAATATATTGATTTTGAGTTGTATATATATATATATACCATTTTAGTTTTGGGATATCAATTTGATCTCTATATCTTGCAGATCGGAATTCGCTTCTAAAGTTTAATTGATTTTTAATTTTGAAAATTTGAATTATTGAATTTTTTTTGTATATGTCTATTATTTTTGGTACTTTAAAATCTGTGAAAAGTTGTATTCTTAGATAGTCTTTTTTTTTTAAAGAATAATTTTTATTATCATTTTTTGAGTGATTTCTAATTGTGACATTGAAGTTTTTTATGCACCTCCTCATCCAATAATACCGTATTGCAAATGTGACTGTACAAACGCGTAATATATTATTTTCAGACATGTAAGTGATAAGATGTTTCCGAGTCTAAAAAATATGTAGGCAGTTTTCCTTATTTTGTTTGTGAGATTAGTAATGTGTTCTTTCCATTTGAGATTGTTATCTATTATGATTCCAAGGTACTTGATACAGTCTTTTTCTTCAATTGATGAACATTGGTCACAAGTGTTTTCTCGAGTACAGGCCTTGGTGTAAATTTTAATATGAATTTCGGTGTTTTGTTTCTGTTGAATAGCAAATCGTAGAAAGTATGTTTTATCGGTATTAATTGATAGTAAATTATCATCTGTCCACTTTTTAAAAATATAATATATGTTCTACTGAGTGTATAATATTTCAATAAGAGATAGCCGATTTAAAATTGACGCTATTTCTCACTGATACCTGACAACTATTATGTAGACAGTGTGGCATTACAAAATTAAGCGCTGCATGGTTCAGCAATGATTACTTAATATGATAGTGACGAATCAATTGTGGGTACTGGCTGATTGACTGATGACTGAGAAGATTGATTGCAATTTTCAGTCGCCATTCGGTACCTGCTAAGCGAACAGTCCAGCTTGCTATTGATTTACTCTGCCTAGCGCGGATTTTCACTTAATGCTGATCGTCTGGGAATGCATACCCCGGGTCAAGCGTTACCTGTTTATAAAAATTCTACAATATAACACTAACAAACACACTAGTGTTATTAACAATTGCGGCGTATGTGAGCCCTGATGTATTCAGCCGACAATAATCTTCCGTATATCACACCGGTGGGGAACAATATCAAATGAAGTATAATACAGACGACGCAATTATTTTCAGACTTAAAAAAAATGGAATTTCCTAAATGCCCATAAAATAAACTTTTTTTATGCCTATCTGTAATCAATTATAAATCAAATTCCAATGTACATAATATAAGTAGGTCGGTAAGAAAATAATAAACTTTACTCGGTACCACGTACGAAATTTACCTTTGACCAAACACACGCGTTACGTGAATGCAGATACGTTGGACCTTGATTCGTCTGTAATATTAGTATTGGTGGCCTGGTGGCATAAATTATTAGATAATGTTGGATAACCATAGTATAAAGTTTGCATTAAGTATTAAAAATATATGAATAGAATTGAAATCGTTCGTTCTTTAAAGTAAGATGCCTAAACATGATTTTTAAAAATGATCAATGCGTTCTTTTGGGGCTGGAGACTGGAAGGATATAGATATCCTTTTCCGGAACCGATATAGAAGTAAAAATAACTTCTTTGTCGGTTCCACCGAACAAATGTAACTCAATGTAAATAGCTACTTAATTTATCTAAAATAAAGGAATTATTGGAATAACTTAATATTAAATAATATTTCAAATGCAATAATAGAATATAATGTATACATGAATAAGAAACCAAGTATAAATATTGAGTTAGAGGTATATAGTACAATTGTAAAATCGTAATGACACATAGTGAACAGTGATTCTGAGAAAAATAAAATATACAATAAAATTACATAAACAATCAAAAGAACATAGATAAGATTAGAAAATAAACAGTAGATTTGTGAAAACGATAAGGTAACATAAATAATTTAGAGTGAAATGAATGTAGATAGTAGAGAGAAGGACAGAAGTTGCCTCATCCTTCTCTCTCAATGGCAAATTAATAACATAGATATTCAATATTAAATAGAATACAAGATAGCCCTTTAAGGGACCGAGCCATAAGAAGACTCCCAAAGTGGTGGAAAAAAGTCGAAATACAATGATGATTTGAATCACGTAGTACACGGTACTGACTAACGGAGTTACATAAACGCTAGGAGCCGAATGTGTGATCAGTAGTAACTTTAGTAAAAAAGTTACTAAAGTAAACAAATTTGAGAAAACAGGTTATTTTTATAAATAATATAAATATTTACTTCTCGAAAGTACATTCCGTAGTAAACTCATTTTATTATCCGATATCCGATAGTAATAACGAGAATTGTTATGGCGAAATTTTCAGTTGTTCCAAAAGTCATCTAACACATTGATACTTTGAAAGTTGCAGTATACGACAATTAATCACTTAATATCTTGCTATTTTAGTGATGACAGTCAGTCCGATGATGATCTTGTTGTTTACAAATACAATTAATATAATAATAATAAAAAATTTCACCACTATAAAAACAGATTTCGAATGCCTAAGCGAAAAAATCAATATATAATGCATAAAATAAAGCATATTTCATAATTATTTGTCGCGCCTATAGACATCTACATCGATGCTTTGACAGAAGTAAATTTGATTTTTAATACGGGCGTTAGTAAAAAGTTACTACTGATCATACAACCGGCCCTAAGATGCAGGTGATGAATAGCGCATGCAGGAAAACAGATCAAGAGTACCAACAAATAATAAAATAAACATATAATCACTTACAATCATAATTCAAAAATGCCCCCTACACACATGAAATATATTAAAATATACCTACTTTAAGCATGATACTTCCAGTGCTCATGTAAGGCTGCGACACATGGATCCTTAACAAAACAGAGGTTCATATACTTACAATAATCCAAAGAGCCATGGAAATATACATGTTGGACAGCACACAATACACGAGAGTAGTCGATACAATTGAATACGCCAAGAAAATAAAATGGTACATCACCCTGATCAAATCAAGAGATCGACAGACCTCCCTAAAACCCGCTAGATTCAATCATCAAACTTTGATTAATAATGAACAGAGAAAAGTGTAGAGTGCATGAGAAGGCTTTCACCCAGCAAGCATAGCAGCATCTCCTGGTAATGGAGATGACATATCCTCGATATATTTTTAGTAGGGCTTGTCGGTTTTCAAAAACCGAGTGTGAAAACCCGATATTTTAGCAAAATTCTCGACATTCAAATGCTGGTTTTCTCAACTCGGTAACCCGGTTTTAAATGTTAGAATTAATATAATTTTTATTATTTAACAAAAAACGTTAATATACGTTACAAATAAAATGAAATATAATATGTAGTTTAATAGTCAATATACATCAACGAATGTGTTGAGAATATTATATTATTTTTTTTTTTTAAATATTTTTATTGTGCATTTTGACTCGGATACACTTCTTGAGTACCGGCCAGGAATAATTAGTTCCGTTGAGGTCGTGTCTGTTTTATGTTGGGTATTAGTATTCGTTAAGTGATTACCGTCAAAATAATACCACAGACGTTTTGGAGCAGAAAATGCTTGAATGAAGCTCGAATGCCATTTAGTCTGCAGGATCGCTCCATTCTGAGACAACTGGTTCTGTAACTCGTCTGGATTGATCGTTATCGACATTAGTATAATTTTTTTCTTTGAATTTATCGGATAATATTTTCAATACTGCCCTTCACGTTTAATAAAAGGAATTATTTACTTTTATTACTACTAAGCGGTGCATTACCATTGAAAAAAACGTTCTCTCGGGGCATTTAACAATTTTATTACTCATTTCACAATTTATTTTGAGCCCAGAAAATAGTATTTTATTTATCAAATATTAATGTGATTGATAAAATTATTTCCATCAGCTTTCAGACCACAATGAATATTGAAAATAAGTTGGAAATTTTAATCGTTTGGAGTAAAATGTTGAGCTACAAAGAATCATCTTCAAAAATAAGTCAGTATTTTTAATTTCATAAAAAGGACCAGCTTAGAATAAAATATATGAAAACTTGCTGCATTCAATGAATTCTCCATTAACAGCATAACATCGAGCTCGTTCATACAACAACGGAGATATTCAATACAAAAAAACAATTCTTGAGTAATGGATGTCATTTATACATTTTGCGATAATGCCAAACGTTAAAAGCTGTAAATGAATGAATTGGATCGTATTAAGGGTGGAAACTTTAGATAAGAGGACTAGCAAAATAAATCGCAGATATTTAAATATTAACGTATACCATTATGAGGAAGAATTTAATTTTGATTTAGTTTGAATAGTTAATTCCTTCGATGCTAAAAGAATATTAGAATTGGTTTCACAAATTTTTCACTTGGATCCAATAATAATATCAAGAAAGATTAGAATCTCGAGTTATGGGTTTTTTTTTAAGTCTTGAAGAGGAACACTGAATAAAATGTTAGTAAATTTGGAAAAATTCAAAAACCGTTTTTTTTAAGTCGGTATTTGTATAAGCCCTAATTTTTAGCCGCCGCGTCGAATTTATTAGTGTTCCACACATATGATTTCATTTTCGACTTTACTACTCGGTCTACAGACGTCGCATGAAGATATATTAGTTTAACACTATTACGAAAAAAATTCCAATACGCCAGATAAAATTGCAAAATCAGTCGTTCTTGAGTTATGTGGTAACAGTTGGACAGACGTTGACTTTTATACATGAAGAGATAATGATTGTTTATTTTAATACAAATTAAATTAATCAACTAGAAAGATATTCAGAAAAAAATTGGTTCTTACCGAGATTCGAGCCTGAACCTTTCTAGTTGATTAATTTAATTTTTATTAAAAATATCACAGAACTATATTCTGAAATTGCAACTTCACAACAAAAATATGTTTTTATTTAAGAAATATGTATATTTTGCTTCGTTGAGTTATTTCACTTAAACTTTGTACGTAAGTTTGTGGTATTAATGTGTTTCAGTAAAATAATATTAAATACGAATTAAATATATTAATTAGAAAGATATACATATAAAATCAATTTTATCGAAAAAATATTGTTGTTGCGCCACCGGGATTCGAACCTGGATCTCTTTCCAAACCGGGGAAGGTGCATTATCCAACTATGCTACAGCGACAATATTTTTAGCGACAAATTTTCGAACCTACATGTTACCTTTTTGATATTAATACATTTAATGGTTCCATTATTTGAAAGAACTATCTACCTTATTTTTACGGAATCTCAAATACCTTTGAGTAATCTGATAACAGACGCCATAATTATCAATTCACAATAAGAATGTATTCTCCTAATAAAAACAATATTATATATTAAGGTTATCCTTTTATTCGTTGTGATTATCTCGTGAATCTTGTCATTCTAACATTTGAAGAGAATAGACCCAGTTTGGTTACATCTCCTGATAATAGACAGATTAATAGACGTATTGGATATAAAAATGTTCCAATTCCAATGGGGATTGCGTGATTTCTTCGGCTGCTTTGGCTTTCAACGACTTCAAACAATGGGCATAACTTATTAATACCTAAACCCATCGTGCTTTGCAGTAAAAAAACTTAATTTAACAAAAAATTCACATATCATGTATTGCAAATATATACTTTTGATGTTAAATATTGAAATAAATTTACATGGAATTAATAATAAAAAAATGTGAACATTAAAAATTGTAATATTTATTCATAATTCACTTAATTTCCAATAATTATTTAAGATGAAGGGTCGCATAGATGATTTGATTATTGATTGAATGAGGAGAGAATATAAAAAAATATACGATTCAGATGTTAATGTATGAATGACTAGAAGTTTGTAGGAGTTAATCATTTCTGTCTACCCTGCGGTGAAATGGTGGAATGGATACTTAGTTAGTTAAATAAGTGCTTTACGAATTTTTTATAACATCAAGCTCTTAGCTTAGCTTGAAAAATCTCAATAATATTGATGTGACATGTACGCATCTCTGTTTAAAAAAAAACATTTCTAAAAATCATTAACAAATGTGTGTTTATGTTAACATAATATCATAAGTTGCTGAAAAATATGAATTTGTCCACTGAAAATCCCGAATCAATTATCTAAGCCTATTAGAAAAAATATAAGGAAGGTAGTTTTTCAATTTGAAAAAGTTCAATTTTTGTGACACGTTACCTCTCTAAAAGAAAACATATTGTGTTTGAAGAAAGAGATCGTGCAGATTCTGTATATATATAAAAAAGTTATGTATTGTATTATTGTAACCTTTCCGATGATGTAAAATGAGTTGACATTGCTTCTAATTATTTGAATATCTCTATAAATATACTAAATACAGAGATCATCTTTTAGGTATTACTTCGTAATATATTTGACAAAATAATTACAATATATAAGTATTTACCATACGCGACAATAAAAAATGTTTTCTCGAAAAACCTGATGTGAATTTGTCAATACGTATGTGTATACATGCGGAAGGCGTAGTGTGCGGGACGCGGGGTGCCAATCGTACTTTAGTGGCAGAGCGTGCGATGGCCGAGTTCGACTTGTTTTGTGCGTCTTTATGCTGTCGTTTGTGATGATCAATATTTTATTCTCATTTTTGGTACATTTACACAATAATTGAAATACATATATATTCGCTTATATACATATTAACTATTATGTTAATGATTAATATAAATAGTAAATGTAAAATATTCATATACATAATTTACAGCACAAGAAAGCTCATTTTTATTTTAACACCGTAAGGGAAAGGTTAAGAATCAAATACATAAAATTAAAATAAGCAACCAAATGAAATGTAATTAGTAATAAATAAATAAATAATAATATAAAATAATATTACAGATCATGAAAAATAAATATTGGCAACATTATTTAAATAAATAACTGAATACGTGACGCATTTATATTTTTTTCGAACTAAGGCAAAGTACTTGCATTACGAAATTTCTGTATTTTAAGCGAATGATTAATGCTTTCATCGGTATTCGTTGAAATGAGATGAAAATTTAAAACACGTAATTGCTTAATGCTCACATATGCTTGAAAATAACGCAATTTTAATATCATTTACCATATGGCTGGAAAGTTATGGAATCATCTTCTCACTCTCGCAACGTTTAAATGATATTATATATTTTTTCGTGTAGCAATACCTATAAACGCGGAAACCCTGATGACACATACAACTATAAACCGATCTCTCTTTTAAGTGTTTCTAGAGTTTAAGTGTTTAAAATTCTAGAAAATTTGTTAAACGGAGGTTCCTCAAATTCCTAGATACAAATAATATTCTCTAAATCAACAATTTGGTTTCCGATCTAAACGCAATACAGAAGATGGTCTCATATCTCTCGTAGAATATATCGTCTCGAACCTGGATAAAGAAAATAAATGTGTGAAGATTTTTCATGATCTTGCAAAAGCATTTAGCACCGTACCACATCTACTATTGGTAAAACAAGTAGGAGTAAGGGGGACAGCGTATAAGTGGTTTATGAACTACTTAACAAATAGACATCAAATTGTCAAAAACAATCAAAAATACAGCAATCTATCATTGATAACATACGGTGTTCCATCGGGAAGCATTTTAGGCCCTTATTATTTCTAGTAAATATTAACGACTTTTGTAATGCGACTTTAAAAGTGAAAAAAATAATCACTTTCGCGGATGATACCGTGCTTTGCTTTGAGGGCAATGGGAAGAGGTCAATACTCGTGCATAGAATGGTTTGGACAAGTCGAAAAAATGGTTCGATACGAATCTCCTATCACTTAATCTAAAAAATCGAAATATTTATGTTTTTTGTATTAACGAAAGAACATCGTCACATCAAAATCCTACAATCATCGTACATGGCTGCAAAACAAACAAAAACACGACTTCCTCATGGCAATGTGAAAAATTGACGAGGTAAAATTTTTCGACATCTAGTACTGATTGATGATCATCTTAACTGGAAAAAACATATATCGAACCGAGCTAAACACATAAGAAAACTAGTTTACATTTTTAAAGGAATACGATGTATAATTGACTATAAACTCTTAAGATCGGTGAACTTTGCACTTTGCTACTCCTTAATTAATTATGCGATTTTAGTTTGGGGAGTAGCAGCAAACACAATATTAGAGTCGGTTAAAAAAGCACAAAAGACCATTTTTATGGTAATAAATGGTCGTCTCTTTAGATATCCATCAGATCTTTATTTAAAGAGAACAATGTCCTCTAGTAAGTCAACGTAAGACAAATCTATATGTTGAGACTTGTACAATATTTGCATGATAACAAAAACTCACCTTAAGCAATAAATCACGGACACAACACAAGACAGCGAATGAAGATCTACACACTAGTTTTGAGAGCAACAACGACATTCTATTAACGTTTCTACATGTTCTTAGCGCCGAAACTGTACAACACATTCAACACCAGCTGGAATTCGTCCACTTCCAATAAGATTACACAAATATGGACAAAATATATGATCAATTTGGTAAAAATCGATTAGAAGCATCGCTGCCCAACATTTCAAGATAATCACAATACAATACCTACACTAATAATTCACTTTAGTTTTATAACACTACATATTAATATATATTTTTTCCCTATTTTTATTTTTATTTTTTAAATTCCTGTCGAACCTTTATTTTTCTAATTTGAATTAAATAACACCATAATAGCACAAAAAAACTAACTGCTTTAACACGGACGGCAGTCTAGCAAAGTAGCCAGGACAATGCTGTGTATATCAGAGGTGGAGTCAACTCCATCCCACACAATAAACTACGATTATACTTAATAGAAATATAATTGTATCTTATGTTTATCATTATATTATAATATTTTATATTCACCTCTGTTACAACAAAAACATGTATGTTAATAAAGTCTAATAAATAAATAAAAATAAATAAATTATCTGCACAGTGGTGGAGAGTGATTAAAAAACATGGTTGTAAATAGTATAATGCACAAATATGAATTAAACGGCATGAAGTACCATTCCTGCGTTAATTCAGTATAATGATGCCTGTTGAATTAATGCGTTGAATGGCAAAAGACCGACTGCTACTAGCAAGTCTGGAGATTGGCGTTGTCAAGTGTCTCCAATGAAGTGTAGCAGCGGAAGTTTGATGGATTTCGTGTGGAAAATGGCGACTTCGACTGGAAAGTTTAGCGACAGGCATCGTCAAGTGGTTTCAATGCGCTGTAGCAGCAGAATTTACTGCACTGTGTGTCACTGCCTTCGAAAAAATTAAAATCTCGAGTAAATACATATGTAGTACAGTATGTACATCGTGAATTTACATAAAAATATTAATGCGAGCCTTAAAAAATACATTTTTTTCTGTACAAATATCATTGAATTATAATTGAGGATGAGGATAACAACGGTATTACAGACATCTAGATGAACATTTTTATTATATGAGACCACCCTCAGTAACAACACTATATTATATAGTTTTCAACAAATGTAGGTAGACAGACAGAGCGTCGGCTATCTTGGATGCAGATACGTTATTAATGCAGGTAAGATCACTTAGAAATTATGTCTAATAGTATTTTTATTTTTTATTTATTATCTTAGTTTTATTAACCACAATTGAGTTTAAAAAACATCTACCGGTTTCGGAAAACACTTTTCCTTCTTCAGGATATCATAACTAACTAAAAATATAGTATTGTTTCTTCACCAGAATCTATTTTTAAATTTTTTAAAAAAACAACAATTATTTAAAAAAATTAATTTAGTACCTAACTCAAATTACTGCTCAATACAAATATCTAAACACCTACCACGAGACATTAGACCAGCATTTTACACAAATAATAGTATAGGAAATTTACTCATAAATTCTAAAGACAAAGATGATAAATTTAACAATTCTGGCGTCTATAAACTTAGTTGCAAGGATTGTGCTGCATTTTATATTGGTAAAACGGGTAGAAATTTAAATATAAAAGTAAAGGAGCATTTGAGATGTTTGAACAATAGTGGGTTTTCAGAATTTTCTAATCATTTGATAGAAAATAGTCATGGTTTTGATAAAAAATTGGGATTGTCAATTTTGCATATAAACGGTGTAGGTCACAAATTAAATAATTTGGAATCGTTGAAGATAAATAAAGCATGTAAAAGTAATCAGGAAATTCTAAACAGCCAACTAAATTTAACTACGAGTCCTATTCTAAAATTTTTTCCTAAAAATTATTCGACTAAATTTGTATTGAGCAGTAATTTGAGTTAGGTACTAAATTTATTTTTTTAAATAATTGTTGTTTTTTAAAAAATTTAAAAATAGATTCTGGTGAAGAAACAATACTATATTTTTAGTTAGTTATGACATCCTGAAGAAGGAAAAGTGTTTTCCGAAACAGGTAGATGTTTTTTAAACTCAATTGTGGTTAATAAAACTAAGATAATAAATAAAAAATATGAATCTTAACCACCAAGTTAATATTGCTAATTTTAAAAGTAATAGTATTTTTATTTATTTTATGTGGTGGTTTAATATACTGATCGATGCCTAAGAAGATATACAACGCGTATGCATTCATAACTCAGATTTGCCCAAAAACTATATACAGTGATGTTGTAAGGGTAGTTATATATATATATCATAAGATAAGATTATAAAACCGCTCAATCTGGGCTAGTTACTCATCTAGTGACCTAGTGGCCAGGAGTTCGAGCCTCGCCCAGGAGTCCACTAATTTTCCTATTGTAAAATAATACGAAAATTGATATGTACGCATTACAGTTTTTAAGTTTTCGTAAAATTTCATGATGTAAATATATGGCTTTAGTAAAATGCTGAAAGTGATTGTACACAAAACTTACAGGATCCATGTACGGAGGCAAAGTAATCGAAAACGTAAAAATAACAGTTGATTCAATTTTCCATTCGAATTCAATGTGTGACATCTGAGTAATGGTCTGTCTGAGAGTCAAATTGCCCGAGGCGTTACAATAATGCAAAGGTCAATAGCGTACTTTCGTGACATTTGGGCTGCGATGACCTCTCGCCCGCCGGCCCTCCCCGGCGACCCTTAGCCAATAGCCGGTCCGCCCCAGGAAGAAGGCAATTGAAAGTATCAAATGCCATTCGGAAAGGGAACCTTTGGGTTTGGAGTTCATGCGATAGATTTCACGTTGTTGTAAAAAATGAAGATAACGGGGAACCTCTTCTGGCAGAGTGACTTAAATTACAATTTTATGTAATATACAAAATATCGAGCTAAAACGACGGAAATTTTTCAAATATTATATCGTTTTGGTAACAGATCTAATGTTTTGTTTGAAATTTTTTTCACAATACAAGCTGTTAGCTGACTTTGAAAAATAGTAAATGGATGTTATATGTAATCCAAGAACGCATAATTATTTTATGATATATATTTGATGTATCCGGGGCATATAATAACGGATATTAAAAATAACCTTTGTTATATATTTATAAGTAATTTTATGATATATGTAATATTACGGTCTGTTTAAATATTTAAGAATTTCTGTGTATGTATACAAATTTAGTGAGACTTTTGCTATAAACAGACGATTTTAATCTAATTTTGAAGGTACTGCACTGGTGTTCAAATGTCACAATAATAAAAATACACACTTTAAATTTTTTTATTTTTTTTAGTAATGCAACTAATAAAATCATTGAGGAAAGTTTTTGATTTAAACATTTGATAATAAATTTAAATTAATGTTTTATAAACAGAACTGTAATGATATAATAAAATCATCTAGTATCTAATAAAACTAATGAATTTTTTTACTGATAATTAGAATTTAATAAACAAATTATGAAATAATAAATGGAAATTTATTAAAATTGATGTTTATATTTTTTACCTCGAGACACTTGTCCTTACTGGTGGGAATAATATTTAATTTAGGAAAATGTTGAAAATTTTCGTTCTAATATATTATTGAACAAGTTCAAATATCTCAACAGGTTTTATATGATTAAAAAAATTAAAAAATAGATAACGATCTAATTCACGGGTAAAATTAATTTTAATAAGTGTTGTGTAGTTTTTTCAAGTGGAGACAAAATAATAATATTAAATAGAACATGAGATACTGGTGCCCCGATAACCCAAGAGAATGCCATCAAAAACGTTTGCATTGTCCAAAAACGACAGTGTGGTATTCAATTTCTGCCCGAGGGATAATTGGCCCTTATGTTTTCAACCAGTGAGAAACGGTCACTGCTGACGTGTATCATTTATTGCCGAATGATCGACGAGTTTTTGGTACCGCAACTGCAGTTCCCCACACAGCTAGAGTTTTAATGGAGTAGCTGAGAGGAATTTAATCAGCAAGTACGGAGACATATCTTGGGCATCTCAGTCACGAATCTTACACCGTGCGACTTTTTTTTTGTGGGGATACCATAAACCGAGAGTATACAGTAACAATACTTGAACAATTCAAGCCCTACAAGAAAATATCCGCCGTGAAGTTGCTGCCATTGAACCAACGCTTTGCTCTCGCGTGTTCGCGAATTTAAGAGTCCGATTGCAAGAGTGTCTTGAGAGAAGTGGACGGCATTTAGACGATGTTGTTTATAAAACGTAAAATCCGCATCGTTAAATGCCATTTTGTATAAATAAAATATGAGAATACCATTGTAGTTTCATTTTATTTAATATTATTACACTTTATATTTTATTTATATATTATAAATGAATATTTTCCGCTGGACACCCTTTATTTACAAATTTTCAACATTTTCAATGAAATTTGAAATTATTTTCTGTTCACCGTATGTGACCACAGTTTGTGTATGTCGTCCATAGAGAAGTGCTAGTCATTATTAATATACGATTCTCGTAGTTTTTTAAGTAATCTTATTTTGGCGCTACGGACCATACTGAACTTAAGAAAAAGAGCACATGTGTTTTCCGGGGATCCCAATCACAAGATAAATCTATAAAAAAATAATTTAAGAAACTACGTCATCACCTAAAAATCTATTTTAAGTATTTTTTACCAATGACATTTTAGGGGTTATAGTGAACACAAGATATTAATATATGTAAAACTATAAGTTAATTAATAGATGGATTATATATGTAAACGCCTTCGATCGCTGGTTCCCAGGTTTATGATTAATAATGAGTACACATATGACACATGAACTGCATTAATCTGTTAACTTTGCTGTCTTTAGATTTCGGCTGGCTGAAGCGTACACTGGTACTTTGAGGACTGCTGAAATGGTCGAAGTACTGGAGGTAATGCGAATCACGCCTTGGTTACTGTCTTCTCTGATTCCGACAAGAGGCGGCAATAATCATGCACACACATGCACATTATTATCAACCAGGAAACCCAGTGGTGCCAACCGAAGTAATAAGGCGCGTAAATATAGAGTAATAGACTATTATTAGAATTTTTGTTTTGTGTCATAACGGTGATCTGTAATTCACATTCTTCTTGGCTATAATAACAAAAAAAGATTGGGAACTTTCTATGATATATTAAAAAAAGCAAATTTTTTCAGGCCAATTTTAAAAGAAAAATATATAAAAGTAATATTAAAAGTGTAACAGGAGGAAAACTGAAAGAAATAGTGGCTAGAGTCAAACATTTTTATTTTGAGAATAAAGAAACAAATGCAGAAACGTATTCGGGAATCATCGATTTGGAAACAGATTACAACTTTTCTGTGAGTGTTATGGAGTTGGCTCAAAAATTGGGCGAAATTTCTTTAGTCTCCGTGTATTTTTACCGATTGTCTGCTGATACCGAACGGAATGTTTTCAAAAATATTCTGAATTTAAGTAAATATGAAGGACTTGTCATGGTAGTTCCATATTTTATTTGTTTTAATACTGTTGTAGAAGTGCAGGAAGGTTAAAATGCGTGGCGCGTATTGAAAAGAAAAGTAAGTAAAATTATGGACAAACTTTGCAAAATATGTGTAAGCCTCAATTTAATTGTTATGTTAGAAGGCTTTCATTGAACTTTTATTCTGAAAGTGTTATATTATAATATTTTTAAATCTGTTGTGTTAAAATTTTAACAATGTTATGAATCGAAAATATTGATTTGCAATACAACTTTAAATGGTAAACCTCAGTCAAACAATATGAATTGTGCAATTTACGGGTCATACATCCCGTAGAATGGAATATGATGATTCCGGTCGTAAATCGGAATCACCTCAAGGTATGGAGGAGAAGTAGTGGTACATGATGAGGTCGGTGAAAGGATAGGAATTCTAGTCGAAGGATCAGTAATCTCGGGAGCAGGGATTCGGAGGGACTGCTCGCTTTATCTTGTATTTAACGTCTCTGTAATCCCTGCAGTCGCAGCCGAGATCACACAATAAATGTTACGCGGATGAGTCGATCTCTGCTCCCAATTGAGGACGGTGATGTCACAAGTTCATCCACGGCACAAACAAATAATATCACTGTGTACATAAATCACAGGATCACAAACAACACAATGCTGGTGTACAGAAGCTGAAAGAGTCCACACCGAGAATGCTATCGCGATGTCGAGATCGAACACAATACCGCTCAAGTTGACGTCTGCTGGCATCATGGTCAAATTTTACACTGAAAGATAAGTATGAGGAAATATGTGGATGGGAATTTGGACGTTAAATGTGTCAATAATATTGGTCGTGGCTGATTCGAAAAGACGCGCCAAAAGTGTGTTTACGAATTCGGAACAAAATATATTCTCATATTATTAATAGAATCAGGGTTAACTTTGTAGTTTCATCATCCAAATGGATGGATATAAATAAAACAATGTTATAACTCTACTTGAGTTTTTTTGCACTACTCGAGTTTCGAGAGCAATAGTAACTCTCGTCGACAGGTGAAGTAAGTAGAGTTATAACATTGTTTTATTAATGTCCATCCATATTAATATATTGTCAGATTTTGTAGTTTTTAAGTTATGAAAGCTTGAAAATCAGAATTTTTGAACCGAGAGCTGAAAAACTTACATCTCAATATTAAATAGGTACTTAATTAAACTTTTCACAGATTTTCGTACCTATGAAACTTTTTCATAGAAATAATTCACACTATGATTTTCTTGTATAATATTCATATACGATTTTACTACATTATCAAAATTATAAGTATAATTTTTTTTCCTTGACGTTATCACATCAGTTTAAAAAAATCTCATACATTAATTATTAAAAAAACATTTTTTTAAATAACGCGAATAAGAATAACGTGACGTAATAATAAATGATATTTTTCTAAACCCGTTGGTGTATTAAAATAACTCATTAAGTGGTTAAAAACAAAGTTAAATAATCTATATTAAAACAATTTACTGACATAATTAAAACAGAGTTGGTACAAAATAGATGTAAATAAGCTAATATATTACATATACGATGTGCTTGTATTCTAATGATTACGATACTCGCCTAGTGATGTAGTGGTCAGAGATTGGAACCTCATTTCAGGAGGCTAACAAGTTAGTCCTATTTTCATAGCACGAGCGTTTAGCTTAATTTATAGACAGTAAGAATATTAATATCTATCTCTATTTAAAGTTTAATAAAAAAAAATGTGTTGAATTCTATTTTTGCGGCTTAAACCGCCAAGTTATTTTATTACTTTTCCATTCAGAAATCCGACTCCTAAGAAAGACGACCTCATTGATGTTGCATGGAAACCGGTGACCAAAACATCCTTAAATTTTCTAAATATTAGATCTGAGCTATTACCAGGAACCGACCCTGATAAAAGAGAGATTCGATCTATGGATGAATATTTTTAATTCTGTGAATAAAAATTATAAAATAGTTTCATAAAATTATTGTTTTAAATTAAATTATTCACAATCTGACTGGCAGATTATACATTTGTTACATATCTAAAAAGTCAACGCCTTGCCAAGCAAGGTTATCTATGATGGATGATGATGCCTTTGTTTTTCCGTTAAGTCACTCATTACATATAGCTCCGTGACTTTTCATATTTTTTCAGCGTTTATAATATTACACAGGGTTACCGGTAATTCGATACATTCCTTTAAAGACGGAATAGTAGAGGTCATAAGTAATCGATTTAGCCCCATATTTCCATATCCAAATGTGAACTGTTTCTTAGATATTTAGAATTTTCATTTTATTTAATAATATTCAAAATTTTAACTTCAAAGTCAAATTTAAAAATAGCTCTACCATGTATTACTTATACTTAGATTTTTTATCTTATAAATATGATGTAATTTTTTTTTAATAATTGAGTTCTGGATAAGTTTAATCTGTTTCTTAACCTATGAATTAATAGTCGCAAAAGGGAAGTAAGGGAGAGTTTTAGTAACAATAGAAAATCTAAATGTTTTTAATGGAATTTATTTGAAATATTTACAAAATTGTAATACTAAAACCTTATACAATAGTATTAAATAATTAGAGTTAAGTGATTAGGTACATTAAATAGCATGCTTACTTTATCCCATGTCTTCCGATGGTGGAGATGTTTGGGACAGCTTTATACACCTTTATAGATATATAAAGGTGTTTTTTTAGGGGTTTGTTTTTCGAATTGGCAACACTTTTTCCAGCGACAGCCAATTGACAGCTGACAGCTAATTTGTGCTCAGTTTGAATCGCCATTTCACCATGAATAGACTAACGCCAAAATAACGCATGCAAATTGTGCAAATTTATTTCGAAAATCGTGATTCAATTCGCGAAACTTATCGTGATTTACGTCAATTTTATGGTTGACATAATCGTACATCCAAGCAAGTAATTCGAATAACCATGGATCGTTTTCACATCACGCATACTCTAATTGATAATACGTATCCGTATAGACGTCGTACAATGCACACCGAAGAAGCTGTTGTTTCTTCTAAAATGATACCGGCCAGAACGTTACAGTCAATGGAGAGCTCTATCGATCCATGATTACTGAGTTTTTCGTTTCAATAAGACCGTACAACATGTTACACAGCGCGCGCCACAATCAATTTATTGAAGGAAATATTCGATGAGCGCATAATTTCGCGTAATGGATCTATAAATTGGTCTGCAAGATCGTGTGATTTAACATCTATAGATTATTTTCTGTAGGGATATGTGAATTCGTTAGTCTACGCCGATAAACCAGAGACGATATACGACTTGGAAGCTAATATTCGTCGCGTTATTGCCGATATACGGCCCCAACTGCTCCGAAAAGTGGTTTGAAAATTAGACTTCCAGATTGCGCTTTAAATAATATTTAAACACTAATGGCATCAGCTTATCTTTCCAATAAAGTCAATATCATAGCCATTACTACGATTTTTATGTGTTTTATTTCATTTTTTTAAGTTCTATACCTCTAAAAAAAAACACCCTTTAATACACCGTACATGGATTTAATTTACGTCATCAAAACAATAAAACCTTATTTTGTTTGCATATATTTCTTTCATTCTTTAATTGAGCTGTCCCAAACGTCCTGCGCCGATAGTAAAAAACAAACGTTTAAATTTTAAATAATCCTGTTTATAGATTATGTAAACACAAATTGTAAATACATAAGTATATGAGCAATCGTCCTAGTTATAAGTGAAAACTATTTAAATTAAATAAATTACCTTTGCACAATCATCTTCCAGAAGGATGAATTACTTCATGTCAATTTTTACTTTTTATGCACAAAAAAATAAAGTAGCTAGTGTTGGTCTAGTAGTTAAGACGCTGGCCTAGTGATCTACTAGTCGAGATTTGCGCCTCATTCCAGGAAACCATCAAGTTAGTCCTATTTTTATAGCATAAGCGTTTAGCTTAGTTTTAAAACAGCAAGAATATTGATGTGACATGTACGTCCATCTTTATTTAAAAATATTTTTTTATTTTCGCCACATTCACAAAACTTCAACTGTAATAGAATTAATGCCTTTGAGACCCACAATGACATAACTTGACGAATATAAGTTATAAAAGGAACCAAATTCTAAGTTACAAGTATGTGTCCTGTTCCATACCTTCACACTCTCCCCTAAGTAAGCGGCTTATAAACTTACGTAGGTTAAATTTTACATCTACAGGATGAATATTAGTTCTTGGTCGATTTTGTTTGGCATCCATTTTAGTTTGGCAAATATTTGTCAGTTCGTATTTGATTTTCGTAGAGAGTAGATTACAATTTATTATGAAGTATCTAACGCCTCAATAACATGTCGCCATTAAAACATTTTACCTAAATAATAATGGAAATGCTGTTACCATTAATAGTGAACGCTTTCGTCACATGTTGGAAAACTTATTAATGGCCAAATTGGATCGATTGGGTCTGTGGTTTTAATAGGACGGTGCCACCTCATACACAGCCCGAGCTACGCTTGAAATTTTGTGAGAATTTTTCCCGGCTGCATAATGTCAAAAAGTGGTGATATCCACTCTCTTCCTCGATTACCTGATTTGACGACTCCCGACTATTTTCTGTGGGGGTACTTGAAAGAAAAGATTTACGCTAATAAGCCAATAACAATTCAGATGCTACAGGATAATATTAAATTGCTAAAATAACACACGATGTATGCGAGAATGTTATTAAAATATGGTTAAAAGAGCATATGCCTCTGCCATAGATAGTTATTTGTCCAATGTCATATTCCATGCATAATTGTAATAAATTGATAAATATAAATCAAATTAAAAAATAACTTTTTACTTTTTAGTTATTTAAAAACAATATCGATCTGGAACATAATATTCACAATTATGTTATCAATCATCGTGTTATTATTGTTATGGCATAAGTATGACTCATATTGTATTTTGCACTCGGGGTAAAATTATATATAAAATCTTTCTTTCTTTTCGTCCTCGCCTTATCCCGTTCATCTGAGGTCGGCTAATTTCATCATTCTCTACTTTGTTCTATTATGATCTTAGTTGTACTAGTTGTCACGTTCAAATCTTTAAGATCGCGACTGACTGAAGTTATTCGTGTTCGTAGTCTTCCCGGTTTTCTATCGGTCTGGATACTGGTGATTTTATGAATCATCTTATTGTCGTCCATTTGTGTTACATGTTTGTACTATCTACGTCGGCTAAATTTTATTTCAAACCTCTCTTCTATATGTACACTTCATATCATGTCTATTTATTTACTAGTCTGTGACGAAACCACATTTTAAATTACACGAGGATCGATGAACAAGACGTAAATGTTATTCTTATTTGCATAAAAAATTTAAAATGTAATAACGAGGAAATATTACTTCAATGATGAGAAAATGGTTTTGGACACGTATATCATGAAGTTTAACCCATAATAAATATACCTGTCCAAAACCGTTAATGTTACTAAAGCCTTTAGAGGTAAAAAGGCACTAATAACATAAGCTGCCAGACTTAATAAAATGTATAGCAATAAATACTCCAAATGTTAATTAGGAAAGTGAAGAATTTAGTATCAGCCCACACTGCATTAGCAGTGGCACTTTAATTACAAAGATGCTCTACTGCACTTCCGAACAATTCATTTACTGGCGTGCTAACGCCTCATTGATTACGCAAAGCCTTCGGGACGAGAAGACTTCAGCAATAAGTGTTTCGTTAATTGAAAATAGGAACTAGAAGCAACATTTTTCAAATCACTTTTGAAATATATGTAATAACAAACATTTCAGGATTTTATTTTACAGCAAAAATTAGTCTAAATATGAATTAAATATATTAATTATAATGATAAACATATAAAATTAATTTTCTCTCTCTCTCTTTCCAAACCGGGGAAGGTGCATTATCTAACTATGCTATAGGGACAATTTTTAGCGACAAATTTTCGAACCTATATGTTACCTTTTTGAAATTAATACATTTGATCGTTCATTATTTGAAAGAGCCGTCTATCTTATTTTTAGGGAATCTCAAATACTTTTGAGTAATCTGATAGCAGACGCTAGAACAATGAATTTTTATTTAATTTTGGACACATTGATACAACTTTATTTTTCTTATTGTGAAGTTGTAATTATTCAGAACATAGATCTGTGATATTTTAAATATAAATTAAATATATTAATTAGAAAGATATACATATAAAATAAATTTTATCGAAAAATATTGTTGTTGCGCTACCAGGGTTCGAACCTGGATTACTCAAAGGTATTTTAGATTCCGTAAAAATAAGGTAGATGTCTCTTTCAAATATTGGAACGATTGAATGTATTAATATAAAAAAGGTAACATATAGATTCGAAAATTTGTCGCTAAAAATATCGTCGCTGTAGCGTAGTTGAATAATGCACCTTCCCCGGTTTGGAAAGAGATCCAGGTTCGAATCCTGGTGGCGCAACAATAATATTTTTTGATAAAATTGATTTTATATGTATATCTTTCTAATTAATGTATTTAATTCATATTTAAATTATCACAGACCTTAATGTATTTAATTCATATTTAAATTATCTGAATAATTACAACTTCACAATAAGAACATGTTCTCCTAATAAGAATTAATCTTTATTTTTTACTACTGTGAGTTAATTATATTCACCAACCCGTTTTGGAAAATGCTATTTCCTTCATAATGATGATAAAAAAAAACTGACAAAAACCATATGGCTTTTTAAAATATTTTTAAATTCTTTATTTTTTAAATAATTAAAAAATGTGGAAATTGAGTTAATGATTGGATAGGATTTGTAAAGTTTAGTTGGTTATTTATGATATTTTGGTTAATTTTACACGTTTCACTTATTTCTAACGATTTTAAATTATTTAATTTAAGACCACCATTATTTATATTATATGTAAAGCAGATAATCTCAAATTTTTATCAAAAGTATGATAATTGCCTAATAAAATATTGAAACACCATGATTATTTAAAAATTTAAAATGCTCTTTGACCCTTACATTAAATACCTATTTTTCCAATATAGAAAGTAGTACAATCTTTACAGTTGTGTTTATAAATACCTTAATTGTTAAATTCATCATTTTTGTTATTTGAATTTATGAGAAGTTTTTGTATAATATTATTTGTATAAAATTAAGGTCTAATGTTTGGTAGCAAATGTTGGTATGTAGATATTCGATTCAAAAATTTAGATATAATTCACAAATTTCAACATATTGTAATATTATCTTTTACATAATTATTTTTTAAAATCGCGTCTTTTAATTCTGTTACTCGTTATTGAATGGTATTTATTTTATTGTTTTTAATTAAATATATTGTCAGTATAGATTGGTTTTTGATCAATTTTAAATTCTAGAAAAATATATTGTTCAAAACCGGTCGGTGAATATGTATATCACAGTGGTTAAAAACAAAGTTGATGAATTATTTATTATTCAAATAAATAACCATAATGCGTTAGATATTAAAAATAAAATGCTTTTATTTCTCTACTTAATATTTTGCCTTCAATGGTCTGTGACTTGATTATATTCTTGTGTTGTTTGTTATAAATTTGTGTTTCCGGATAGTTCTAAAGATAAGATAACTTCATCCATTCGATGTATTAAGTGTTTTTTTAGTGACAAACATGTATCGACATTCTTGATCTTGTGAACAAGTCTAGAAACAAAAACAAAAAAATAAATCCAGTCATAATTTTACTCATTTTAACTTACAAATCACATTATTAAGTTATTTTATCCATGTATTCAGAATGTAATTGAGAGACTATTTTAGAAAACACCGATGAAATGATTTATTTTTGATAAAACGCGATAAAAAATTCTCTTACCTATGTTGATGGATCGATTATTTAAATTGGTTTCCGATTTTCATGAGAATGAAATATTTCATAATAACAATATTTCATTACACACAAAGAGAAAAACGTATTGAAAAGGAAGACATAATTTTTAGAAATGACAGCTTTACAAAAGCACGAGGTCTTTCAAAACAGCTCAAAATATCTGACCTGTATAAATTCCTTTTTATTTTGAATATTTCTTATAATGTTGAATATAACTTAATTTTTAGGACCAATAAAGCAATAAATTATATTTGCTGACGGTAAAATATTATGGATATTGTACTTTGGTACTACATATTGAAGAGAGTACCTAGTACAATAAAAACGACTCAAATTATTATTTTCTTCAATTTCTACTAATTAAAGTGAATGAGGTCAGTAATCAGTATCACTCTTCCTTGTAATAAAAAGAGATATTATTTAAAATGTACACTTGTTAATCGATGTAAAAAGGGTAGAACAGATTAAGTATGTTGGTTGCTGGTTCAAGGAGGATTAAGTTAGAGGCTAATAAAATGTTACATTATATCCATGCTGCTCTATAAAACGAGGTCAAAACGTCAAAAGAAGCCACCATTATAAGACTGGAAGCATTTGAGATGTGACTATAATACTAACCTAGGCTAATCACTTTGCTAATGAAGATGCATTAAAACGAATGAATTAGTCAAGAACACTTATAACATCTACGAAAAATAAATTTCAACTGGAAATACAATGAAGGAAACATTCTACCAAATGAGAAAAATGATCTCTTATTTTCATTATATAGGGGAAGAGAGAAGACAGCAGAGGTGTTAGTAGAAATAAATTATCTTGGCTGAGTTCAGAAAGTGAGTTAGTATTCAAAATTAAATTATTTTTAACGGACTTTATTATTTTTTTATTTATTATCTTAGTTTTATTAACCAAAATTGAGTTTAAAAAACATCTACCGGTTTCGGAAAACACTTTTATGACATCCTAAAGAAGGAAAAGTGTTTTCCGAAACCAGTAGATGTTTTTTAAACTCAATTGTGGTTAATAAAACTAAGATAATAAATAAAAAAATATGAATCTTAACCACCAAGTTAATATTGCTAATTTTAAAAGGACTTTATTATTGATTTATAAAATTTCGAGTCTCAATGGAGGCATTTTTATACTAGTATAAAGCTACTGGTTTACTGCGTGCAACAAGCGATTGATGAAAACTCGGGAAACCTCTGAACCGTACACAGAAAAATTCCGACTGAAGCTGTGAAAACCTGAGAAGTAATTTAATATTTTTTCATTCTGTATTTTGAAGAATATTTCAAGAAGCCTTATAAATTTTTACGAAACATAAAACATATGTCGCTGTTAAAAATCACTTTAGTGTTTTACATTTTTCAAAACTTTCAGAAATTGTGAATACCATTTGCTAAAAAAATACCCTACTATAGACTTTTTATGTCATGGCTCCTCCCCATTCTTTATAGGTACTGTTTTTTTATAGTAAAAAGATTGTGAAAATAAAGGTATTACAAGCTAACACTTCGACATTTGTGACATTTTTGACGTCATGTTCTTTTTATATTCTGAATTTTTCAATATTTTAGTCCAAGATGTGAAGTCATATTATAAAATCCACGATCAATTGGCACCAGAAAAAATATTTGATGGTTTTTTTCTCTTTAATTTTTTACTTATTACTTAGTAAAAACCACATTTTAATTTGGATACTATAAACACGAAAAATCTGAGATAGTGATAATTTTTTTTCAGAATGGCAAGAATGTTAGAATTTGATTTTTTTTTATTAATTATATATAGTTTTATTCTGCGCAATAGTACGGTGTGAGGATAGCTATGAGAGATTGGTGTTTCAAGGGTAAATGCAATAAAGATCTCCCATAGGGTGGACAGACCTGATGAAGATGTTCACTAGTTTTATAATCCAAGAAATATGATGTATGGAGTCAAATGGCATCAAACAATATCAGCCGACAGTTATGCAGTCGGCACTGCTAATGACTGTCTGACTAAAGCAACTCGAAAAAAAAAATTAATTGCTTCTTTATGTACTTCGGAAATAAGTATATTCAGGTCACTTCATATGGCACAGGGGCTAATTATTTTCAAAAATTGTCATCTCTTATAATATTTATTATGAAATAAAATTGTCATCTCTCGGTTAAACCATAACGGAAACTTCTCCTTGCGACTCCGCACCACGTGACAAGTATTTTTTTTTAAAATAGACATGTCACATCAATATTCTTACTATTTTGTACTATGAAAATAGGACTAACTTGGCCCGACCATGAGATCACTAGGCCAGAGTCTCAACCACTAGACCAACAGGGTACTCTAGGTGATGGGCGTACCGCACTCTGGCTATTATGAGGTCAAGTATATATGCATTTTTGGTAATAGTGCGTTCAGATTCCGCGATGTAGATATAGCGCGGGTAAATCGCAGGCGTCGGCGCGCCTGGTAATCCGTTAATTACTTCTTAACTCGGCTTTATCTCGATGAAATAATAGCGTGGTGCTTCGGTGAACCGTTAGCAAAGCATTTTACAGTATACTTAGCATTTTCGCGACATACGGGGAGCAAGGCGCGCACACACTTGTCGACCTATGTTAGAGAAATTGTATTGTTCCTTCATCAGCACCCGTGACGCGGAACCGCTGTTCTATTCTAAATCAGTGAAATACCAATAGCTCAGTCATAAATCTATGTATGATTTGAATTTTGGCGCTAATACCTATTAGGAACGCGCTCCCAGCGTGCCGGCATTTCAAAGACATCTTCCGATCGAATAAATATTATTAAGCGTATAGGCTGAGACAGATTTCACTATAATCAGTGAACACACGACTTTTTCTGTCGTATCAACACATTCCTGATGTACTCGCCGACCTGTCGTCGCAGCCAAAGACCGCGAGCTTAGTGAGTCACTTTTAGGTTAATATGGCAACTTAATTTGTGGCAACCATTTCAATTATGTTATTCATCATATGGCAGAGGATAGCCTTTTCTGAGCGCATCCTAAAATTAAGAATATCCCGCTATAAATTAAGAATAGCACACGAGATTCGTAATTTAATTAAATTAATGTATCACCTTCAATTTAGAATATAAGTATATTTTTGTACGAACCAACACTTAAATATCGCATTATTGTCTCTGAATTCCGAGGATTCTTTCTGTGTCTCATTCTGTTATTTGAAAAATGTAAACTTCTACCGCTATAAAGCAATTGTTGTAATAATATCATTTATATTCATAATTCTTTATATAATATTTTCTTTTATTTATGTTTTAATGATATGTATGTGTAATAAACTTAATAATATTTTCTGAATAAAATTAATACAATCATGTGTATTTTCATGTATTCAATAGATATTCCTGCCACAATAAAAGGTCGACTAACTGGCAACGCCGCCATAGAAATATAGCGAAAACAACGGTGCGTGACACAAATCGTGAGAAATAATGGGATTTGACCAAATCGGCCAAGGATTACTTGATATATGGTTGAATGCAATGCAAGGATAATTACAATGGCTTACATTTTTAATGTTTTGTATGATACGTTGATTTTATATTAATTGATTTTTAAAATTATTTTACTTTTTATTTAAATAAATCCTTAAGGATTCGAAAATATCTTTTACGTAAAATGTATGCTGAAATATAGTGCAACTCTTCTTAATAGATATTCTTAAAAACGATGCAATATACGCAAAAATAATATATTATTTATGGATAGAAGTAATATTATGATTTACATATAATATTTAAAACATTTATATAGATAAAGCAAATAAAAATATTTTGCTTGCGCTTGACATAATAGTAATAATATAATCAATATATATATATATATATATATATATATATTACTACACATATGTAAATAACAAAAAGAAAACTCATATTTAACATGCTATTCTGGTTGTTAAAAATTGCTAAAGTTTTCGAGGGTTTAAAAATAATATTTTTTTTAGTAGAACTAGTACAAAAACAAAGAATATAAGAACACACAAAATAAGAGATTGTTAAGAAGTTAAGGAACCCAGAGGTTAACGTTGAAGCTTTTATGGCGATATAAACATACTTACAGGTAAACTATTACAAGAACAAAATAAAATTCTCAACGAAAAATTTTGTTAGAAATGCTCCATTACCGAGATATTAAAAAAACAAATATTTACTATATCCTACGTATAAAACGTTATTTTTAGAATTTAATTATAATACTTTTTTCATATATCTTATTAATCAAAAATTTGAATATTACATTTTTGTTTAGAATTTTATGTTATATCATTATTTAAAGTTTTGCACGTTTCGTTTAGAACATCCTGTAAATATTTAACAAATATAATAATTCATATTGTCGTGATAAATAAAATATTTTTACACAAAGTAATGTGTGTCGCCCAGGAAATACTTGAAATAAGTTGACCCCCATGGAGGAAGTGCTATTAATTAATCAGCAGGAAAGCCACTATATTGTTTAAAACCTTCAAATCTACACAGACACGCACTTCCTGTCAAATAAATTGCCCAAAACCAGTCCACTGATATATATTCATAATTTTATAAAAAAGGGAATTTTTCATTAGAAGTAATGACACAATAATATTTTCGTGCATTAAAAGGTTATTCACCTTCGATTATACACACGTTTTAATATTCATAGAATTAGATAATATTATATTGAGTAGTTAAATATAAACTTCTAGTATAAAATTCTATACTAAATAAAATTCTATAAATACGAATCCCACTTTAATTGTATGCAGAATGAACTAGTAAATTTTTAGTTTCGTTTTCTAATTGAAATATTAATTAAACATTGTACAGTGCAAGATAATACATTAGATAATAATTATTCAAATCGATTAGATTAAAGGCCTTGAATACCTTGTTTGTGTGATGCTGAATACTAATCCGCTTCAACTGCCTGCCCGACCAATAACGATCGGTGACCTAAATTGCATAAATACGGCTATTTCCATTAATGGTACAGTTAAAAATATTCCCTGATTTTCACCGTAATATTGACCATTTAAAATCTTCTGTGTATTGTTGTCTGCCGTGTGTCTCGGACCTCTTCCGACGTTTCGGATTCCACTGCAAGATCAGCTCTAATGATGGATTTTGTATTGAGATATGAGTCCAGAAAGCTTGGCACAGAAAATCACACCGATCATGGATAATCTCCACTAGTTCAGATGATGGACTCTTGATGATGATCTAAGATGTAGGCCAAAGATACTCTAGCCCAGAGAATATACTCATACTCAAGGCGAATATTATATTCCAGGCCAATTTTGTTTGACCGCCATATTAATTTAGCAGAAATTTGTCAGTTTGAATTTGGTAATCGTTGAAAGTAATTCATCACAATTTATTATAGAATATTTAATGCCTCAAAAATATACAAGAGCACATTTTTTGTAGCTCAATATTGATGACCTCGACATTTGGAAAAAAATCGTCGTGAGCGACAAAGCTCATTTAGACTTGGCGGGTTTTATTAATAAACAAAAAACACACATTATTGGGGTACTGAAAATTCTCAGTTGATACACTAACAATCTTTACACCTACGCATAGTGACTGTAGAGTGCGCCATGTGGCGTATGTGCCTATATCTTTGAGGATGCGAGAGGCAATGCTGTAACTATTAATGGTGATCGCTATCGTCATATGTTGTAAAACTTGTTGGTAGCTGAATGGGGTTGAACATATATGATTTTAACAAAATGGTACCACCTCACACACACCTTGAATAACACTTGAAATTTTTCCCGGCCGCACAATGTCAAAAAGTGATATCGATTGACCTTCTCGATTACCTGATTTGACGACTCCCGAATATTTTTTGTGGCGGTACTTGAAAGGAAAGATCTACGCCAATAAGCCAAAAACAATTCCGACGCCATAAGACAATATTTGAAATGAAATTGCTGAAATAACACGTGAAGTGTGCGAGAATGTTATGAAAAATATGGTTAAAAAATAAAAAAAAGAGAACGCATTTGTGCCGCTGGCAGAGGCTGTCACTTGGACCATGTCATGTTCCATACATAATGTAATAAACCACATAATCGTTAAATATATAAAATAAAAATCATTTTTTAACTATTTAAAAACAACATCAACCTATAATATTCAAACGTTACAAGATTTTAAACATTAGTCTGTACTTACTTATTTACTTACCATTACGCCGTTTCTCCGTGGGGTTAGGCAGAAAAGATAGAGCGCCACACTCTTCTGCCTTGACGCACAATTCTCACCTCATCCTAATTTATACATCTTTTCATACAGGGTCGACGATTATTGAGACTTCTAACAGGACCATCCTCCAGAATCTGGTTTACCTGATCGTTCTGAAATAGTGCAACATTTATGACAGAGCATGTACTTAATAATCTTAATAATTAAATATAATAAATGAAATATTATGTATTTTATAATTTTTGCAAAATTCAATAGCTTCAACAATTTTTTTTCTCACTTGTTATGTAAAATAATATATAAAAACCACTTCTTACAGATTAAATCAAAAGCTTCAACAATAATAATAATAATGATAATAATCATAATAATAATAATAATAACAATGAGTTTATTCCAGCGTTATCGTTATTATTTTATTTTTATGGATAGCCGATTCGTCCTAAACAATATTTAACGATTTAACGATATTTAAAATAGTTCAATGTATTTACGTAAATCACCTTTGTGTCAATATGAAAATAATAGGTTTTTTCACAGAAGTTGGTTTTGCGTGTTACGCTTGAAAACAATTGAATTAATTCAAATATTAACATACCTACATATTTCTTGGCAACAATACTATAATATAACTTATAACGTAACTTTTCACGCCGCGAAAACATTGTTTCAAATGTAGAAACTTAAACGACTAAATATATTAACTTCGATAATATTTGCATAAGTCTATTAAATTTGATTTAATGATAATAACGGATTTTTCTACTATAGTTTTTATTACCTATTTTTGAGAGATCATTTTGATAAAATTCTTACACAATATTAAAATATCGATTGCAATGTGAAAATCAATGAGTTCTTGATTTTCTGTAGTTATTAAAGAAGTATTTTTAAATAAATAAATATTTCGACCACAATAATTAGTGAAAATATTAGGATGAAAAAAAGGCACTTACTTCTTTGTTTGCCAGATGCTGGTACAGTTGTTGATTCCTCTCCACCACAAGAACAAGCGTTTGAGCGGGATGTGTAAAGTAACACTCGCGCAAAGGATTATTTTTTATGTATTAGCGGGATTAAAGTAAAGATTGATTATAAGAAATAGCGGTTAATTAATAAGCGACGGTAATTAGTCCGTATAAAATTCCAAGAGCACACTGAACTTGCTGCAATTGGAGAATGCTAATTACTAAGGCGACCTCTTCTTTCTTCTTTGTGTTTAAGGATAGGTTATGAAAGAAAGGGACGGAGATGTGCAGGTTAAATTTTGATAAGTCGCGAATAGAAGTATGCGCGTGTGAGTATGCATGAGTGAGGCAACAAGACAAACGCCAAAAAACTTAATATAATTTAATTAACGGCGCTAACAATAATTGTTCGTCCACTCTTTGCCTGGAAAATTATTTGCAGAATTTATTAAAAAAACATTTAATTCGGAACGGATTGTTTTTTTTAACCGAAGCTATTTCGTGTACATTTTTACTTAATTTAGGTTAATTCGTTTAAAATTTGTTATTATTTTATTTTAATTAATAATCCCAATAAAATGATTAAAAAAAACAAATAGAAACCAGCTCCAATTACTAATCATCATATTTTATTTAGATCTTGATTTAACTTTGTACACTATTCTTATGTTTTCACGGTCGTTCAGCCTTGATGATGAAACCTGCAATGAAACTCGAAATGTCGGCCAGAAATGTCAAAAAAAAACATGGCAGATGATCCAAGAAAACTGTATTTCTGTCCGGATTGACATTTTCTTTCATAAATTGATTACTAAAGTCTTAAATACAAATTCGAAAATTAAAATATTATCATGCTTAATTATTGGAAAAAGGATTTTCACAAACTTAGAAAATCGTGTTTCATTTATTGTATTAATACATTCTAAAAAAATATTTGAATAATTTGGCTGAAACAAAAATTTTAATGTTAACGACGCTGATGGTTTAATTTGACTAAAATACGAAATACGTTAAACGAAAGTGTTATGGTACAAATTCTAACATCGAAACTTTCATTCGCATCACGCGACAAGGGACGTGCGCATGATAGGCGCACCGTGCGGCAGCTCACAACCGAGATCTGCGCAGTCGCGCAGTGGCGCGTAATTATTACATTGTCAAAACGGTCCGTCACAGCGCGACCGTCCAGATCTCGGTTGTGGACTGCCGCGGGGTGGGCCGATCATTGTGCGCAGGCTTCGTGTTCGGAGGTCCGCGACGATGTTAGAATTTGTACCATAACACGTTTTCCGTTATGGTACAAATTATTCCTTTATTTGAGTATATGTATTCAGACCATCGCTAAATATGATCATTCCGTCACGAGAAATTGCAATTAATTACGCTAAGATATTTGGTTTACGGGAGTATGTAAGATTATTAGATATATTTGTTTTAGTAGCTTGTTGGTGTAGTGGTCAAGACGTTGGCCTAGTGATCTAGTGGTCGGGGGTTCGCGCCTCGTTCCAAGACACCAGCAAGTTAGTCCTATTTTCACAGCACAAGCATTTAGCTTAGTTTGAAAATAGTAAGAATATTGATGTGACATGTATTCCGTGTACGCATCTCTATTTAAAAAAAAAAGAAGTTAATAGCACATCGTGCTCTTTGCTCGGTGTACGCATTTTATGTAAGCGCGCACCCAGTTGTAAATACTGATCCTCACCATAGCTATTCAACCAGATCGTCGGGTCGAAGCATGAACGTGTCGATCGCTTACAATGTGTACGGTTAGAGAACGAGAATAATTAACAAAATCAATACAGACCTATTAAACATTTAAAAAAATGAATGATGCGACCCCAGTGACTACCTTAAAATACAAAGTAAAATATCATATTCTTATCTAATTTTTTATTTCCTTGTTATATTATATTATATAATATATGTTATTTATACTCATAAATACTATGGACTACACCCTGTTAAAATTGTATATTTTCTCGATAGATTGATTTTTTCTTCATATATATTTATATTATATATATTTTATTATTTATATCATTCTAAGTAATTCATCTAACATCTCGTTATATTTTATTTATATAAAAAAAAGTTTAACTATGCAAAAGACAATCCTTGCAGTAAAAATTCAAATAAATATATATGTATTGAAGAATAAATTAAAAAATTACAAAATGGCGAGCATCCAAAACTCATTATCTACTGTAGCCATGGATAATCCTTTTAAAGTTGATAATTAATGTTACAATTTTTTTCAATAAATATCACCCACGAGGCTTTTAATTTACAACTTCATTTCTTTCATTTGAGTTTGTCCTTTTGGTGTTCTTTGGAAGCAATAAAAGTTCATCGTGCAGCTTATGTATAATATCGTATAATAAGCCTGTGCCCATTGTACGCCACTGCTATCAATTTTATAAGAAAAAAAATTAAAAACAAACGTCGATTGTTTGCTATTAAATCGTTTCAACATTTAAATGCACACTAAAACCTCGAATACATCAAATTTCTAGAGAAATTTTTTGAATCCATACGCAGAATTAAAATAAATTTATAGCATTTTTAACATATTACGACTATAAATGTACAGTGTAGTCTTATGAAATCTTTAAAGCGGTATAAAATTCAGAATATAAAAAATAAAAGATCAGTGTCTAGAAAATTTATTCTATGGAATGTTTTCTTTGCAGATTGATGTGTTGACTATAAAATCGTGCTCGTAGCTTGAAATGTGGGTGTAAAATGTTTATTCTTTGTACGCTTCTCGGATGACATGAAAAGATGATGGCAGACTCGTCTATACAATGCAAATTAGCTTTACGTGAACGGGGTCAATGCATTATGAGATAAATTGACGGCTAAAAAAATTGAACTGCATTTTGAGCGGCATACTCTTTATGTCAAACTTGACAAAATATTTTTTAAATCATATCATATAATAGTAAATCGATGTGCTTAAAGCAATTATGACGTTATAAAGTAACGTCATGCATTTTATAGTAGAAATTAATTAATTATTTTAAATTGTTAATTTTGTTTTATTAACCATTTAATGAATTAAAAATACATCTACCGGTTTCGAAAAATATCATTTTCTTCTTCAGTATATCATTGACTAATCTAAAACATATGTAATTGTTTCTTTAATAGAATCTATTTAAAAAAAAAACAATAATTATTTAAAAAATAATTTAAATTGTTACTTGATGATACAAAATTATTAGAATAATTTTAGGAAAAAAATTTAGAATGGGACTTGTGGTTAAATTTAGTTGGTTGTTTATAATATTTTGAATAATTTTACACGCTTTATTTATTTCCAACGATTCCAAATTATTTCGTTTATGACCAACACCGTTTACATATAAAATCCAAATTTTTTTATCCAAACCAAGACTATTTTCTAACAAATGATTAGAAATTCTGAAAACGCACTATTATTCAAACATCTCAAATGCTTCTTTACTATTATATTAATATTTCGACTTGTTTTACCAATATAAAATGCAGCAGAATCCTTACAACTAACTTGTTAAATATATCATCTTTGTCTTTAGAATTTATCAGTACATTTACTATTTTATTAATGTTTCGTGGTAGGTGTTTTGATATTTGATTGGAAAAATTATTTATGAATAAAATCCTAAGCCAATAATCATTATTATCATTATGTTTCATCTGCAATTTATACAAAAATTTACTAATATATCATTTTAATTTATTTTTTAAAATAGTGTATCAAACCTGTATTATACCCATTATTTACTGCTATTTTTTTAATTGCATTCAATTCAATATTGAAATTGGATGTTGACGTAAAAATATTGACTAAACGATGTATCATGGGGTGGAACCCTGAATGCTTGTGTGATAATGAATGATTAGATTCACTATATATGATAATATCTGTAAAGTTGATTATCTAAAAATATTGAATTCAATTTTATTATAATTTTTAATCAATGTTAGATCCAAAAAAATAGGGTCGAATTATTTTCCATTTCTAATGTAAATTATATTTTATTATTAAATGAATTAATGAGATTTGAACATGTTGTTAGTTGATGTGAACCTGACCACTGACCAAATAGATAATGTATCATCCACATACCTTTTCCACAACAAAACATTTTTTAATAAAGGAGAATCGCAATCAAAAATACTCCTGATACATACATATATTTTAGTCTAATCATGGTATCCTTAAATAATAATTATTTTTTAAAATATTATTATTTACTCAACACGAAATATGATAATTATTTATACATACATAATACACATCCTACAAGAAATATATCCTGTTTACGAATTTCATTCATTCATTTCATTCACCAATTCATATTGTAAGAAATGTTTTTTTTTAAACATATAATGTTAATCCATAATAATTCATTATTTTCTTTTTGTGTAGTTTTGCAATTATATAATTATTTAGAGGTGTGTTATTAATATAATATCGGCCGTTTGTTGCCACTTGACTCTTAATTTCATTGGAAGAAAAGGACGGCATACTGTAACACGTGTCGAGTAGGAATTACGCGTAATCATTGTGAAAACATTCCAAAAACCTTGTGCTTTAATACATGTAGTGATCTCTTCATGACAGGCGGTTCAATTTTTAAATTATTTATGGAAATATCCTAAGACACGAATAAATATATAGTTTCAATTAGATTTGTGTAGTTTTTTGAGTGATGATATAATAATGTTGTCTACAATGATTTTAAGACGCACTATTCAGAAAAATCTGTTCTTTAAATCAGCATTCCGTGTGAGAAATAATGTAAGTGAATAATTGTTAAATTTACATTTTAAAATATTGATACAGTATGAAGTTCGTACAGTATTCGCCAAATTTAGGTTTACAATTTACAACATGGAAAATCTTACCGGTTGACAAAAAAGTAACATATAGTATAATGTTCGAAGGGTTGATAAATAATGAAAATATAAACACTAATCTTCACTATAGCTATTCGACTAGATCGTCAGGTCAAACAATGAGAGTACCGATCCCGAACAATGTGTACGGTGAGAGAACGAGAGAATGTGTCGGGACACGAATATTCAATAAAATCAATAAAGACGTATTAAACATATTGAAAAATAATGAGACCCCCAGTGACCCTAAAATATAAAGTGAAAGAAGACATTCTCATCTAATTTTTGTTTCCATTGTTGTGCCTATTTGATAAAAAAAAAATGTTGATAAAAACTCTTTATTATCTTGCCGTAAAACTGTTATGCAGTTTGGCAAATCATACAAATTATAATTTATAAAATAAAAAAAGATTAGTGGGCAAGGTCGATGTATTTATAAAATAGGAAATCGTTTATTTAAATATTAAATATGCCAACACTGTAGATATAAATAATATAAGGTGCAAGATAAGTAATTGAAGCTCAAGTAAAATGTATTTTAAGAATTTTCTTATAATATTTTCTCTCATAATTCACTAATTAAAATTATCACGTCCCTAGGTAGAATGTTTTTAAAAATGCTGTTGTAGATAGGATATAATTGTATCAACAGATTAATTAATCTAGAATATGTGTTCGGATAATTATAGATTTTGAAGGATTGGGATTTTATAATTATTTTAATTGATACAGGGTTTCAAATAGATGTGAAATATACCTTCGTAGGTATTTGTGGTTCAGAAACAAAAGAGTTATTAATTAAAATAATATAAAGAGGCAAAGATATTTAATACTAATGTGATTTTAGTGAAGGTTTTAAAAATTATAAAATGCTTCTAAAACATACACACATATTTTAAATTGTAAAACTGCCACTCTTGACAGATTATCATTTTCAAACATGTCACTCTCTGTCTTCGACGATTGAATTGTTTGGTTTCTATACCCCATATAAACAAATATTTTAGACACCTAAAATTGCTTGAATACGTCTTGCGAATGTTAGAGGAACCACTACCAAGATTCTTAGCAAATCTTAGCAAATTCGGAGGTAATAAGGACTTCTTAGCAAATTCGAAGGTAAGGCAGCCGACGAGTCGCCACATACTACGTACATAGTCGGTATATACAGCATCAAATACTTTATGGGCCAAAAATCATCATAGGGTAGGGGGATGAAACGTACATCTACATTCATGTGAGATTTGTAATAGGGTTTCCACTAATATAACATAAGTGTTTACTATCAAAACTGATTAAAATTTGATTATAATCTTCGAACCTCTACAGCCTTCGTATGTGATATTTGTTATTGATTTAAAAAAGTATTATTTTTAGAGTTCGACAGCTCGTGTTGTGGTTCAACAAGGGGAATTACAAGGAAAGCTGGAAAAAACGTCATCTGGGAACACTTTTGCTAGTTTCAAAGGCATTCCTTACGCCACACCGCCAGTTGGAAAACTACGGTTCAAGGTTTTTTATTTATTTTTGATAAAGGAACGAAATATATTTGTTATAAACATCATCAAGAAAAACAAATTTTATTCATTTAAGGGAAAATATTGCAATGCATGTTACGACTTAATTTAATATTATTTTCATTACATGCACAAAAACGAAGGTATTTTAAAATTACTGAGAATAATTAGTATTCATTGATATATGGAAACATAGTTTGGTAGGTTTTATTGGATTTTTTTGTACTCTAGAAAAAAAAAATTGTATTGTAAACAGAATACGAGAAATTGTACTTTTAGTATGATTACTTTGTACATGTGTTATTTTTTAGATGAGAAAATATGACGTTGATATTTTAAAAAAGTTAAAGTTATTAATAGAAGTCTATTAAATACTGTAGAAAGGCTCTGTGGGTTGTTTTTTTGCGTTGCTCTGCACGATTGCGATGGAAAATAATTGAATTTCGGTTTTGGAATTACTGAAACCGTAACGAACGCAGATTATTATTGTTGTCTTACACCCAAAACAAAACATTTTTCAGGTAAATTGTAAATATGTCCTTTAGCATCGTTAGAATAAATTAAGGGTTTATTTTATTATTATATTACTTATTTAGGCATGAGGCCGCTGTGCCGCTAATTGCATAATCCTGAGTAGAAAAGTAGTAAGGAAAATAGTTTTCATAACACTTACCTAACTTAACCGATTAAACAAATACGTCACAAGGTAACGATATTAAAAAAAACTTTAAATCTTAATTAACGTTACGTACAGTAAGTGTGACAAAATGTAACGTAAACGTTCAAATATGACCAAGCTGTCCGGAGGGTTTGAAAAATGCTCTTCTAGCTATATGCTGATCAGCTTAATCGTTAATAACGGGATACTATTTTTACATGAAATGAATACAATGTAAACCCAATAAATTTTTTTTTGATAGGTCCATTTGCCATGAAATCACAGATACAGATTGGTGTTTTATATTTTTGCGCATATTTATTTGACTTTGAACGGCCTGTTTTCAGCGTTGTCCGAGATCAGATTTAGTTTAAATTTAAAATGGAGCCAATTATAAAAATAGTTATTTCTTTAGTAGTTCTGTAATATACATATAATACCTCGTTTTGTCGATCTCCATTTGCCGGAACATTCATCTAACAAGTCACCAAGAGCATTTTGCACTAAAAATTCGTTTATTTTTAAAATCAATAAGTAATTTCCGCACACAATAAGCAGGTATTTGACTATGGACAGGCATTATTTGTGTGTAACAAATTAAGTTAAATTGGTAATTTAGTGTCGTTAGCACCCAAAATATAATGCAGTATTTTAAATATTTATAAAAAATTTATAAGCATATTTTTTTCTTTTAAAATATTTTTGGTATTAAATATAAAATAGCTTTGAGTATTTCCACTTGCGTTTTATTATTGAAAACAAACCGGTTTCTGAACTACATATTATGTTACTTCATAAGAGTAGTACAAAAAACTTAATCGAAATATAAATTTATTATCATTTGTTCCACTGACTTAACTAGAAATTCATAACGTGTATCTCGTGCTGAAATGTAAGACAGAGTCTTCCAGGGACTTTGTATAAAAAAAACGGACCAACCGAGAAAATATTTTGTCATGTTTTATATATTAAATGTATATTGAATTTCATTTAAATATAAATTATAATTTAGCATGCTACGATATTCCCCTAGTGATCTAGTGGTCGCGGGTTTGAGCCTCGTTTCAGAAGGTCATCAAACTAGTCCTATTTCCATAGCACAAGTGCTTAGCTTAGTTTGAAAATAGTAAGAATATTGATGTCACACGTATTCTGTGTACGCATCTCTATTTAAAATATAAAAATAAAAAATGATTTGCCGCGTTAATCAAAAATACATCTTTCAGAAAAAACAAAAATATTCACATTGTTTAATAAGTTTAATTTCTACTATTATATATATGATTATTATTATTACTATTTATTTATAAATACACTAAGATCTAGTTCATACATTGGTTAAGATATCCACCCTTAGCCTCAATATTTGGAAGATTATTATTGGTCATTCCCGTTAGCTCTATTATGACAACTCAAGTGATTTTTTGATTTTATCGAAGTAATGAAATAAAATTAATAAATATAATTGTATAGGGAAACAAAAAAAATGTTATTTTATTTTATTTTAGGCTCCTCTTCCACCAGTGAAATGGGTGGGAGTCCGCGTCGCTACAGAACATGGAAAAATGTGCCCTCAACATAACTTAGTTACAGGAGAAACAATTGAAGGAAATGATGACTGTCTCTTTTTAAACGTCTACTCGCCAAATTTAAAAGAACAATCAACTCCTGTAATGGTTTGGTTTCATGGAGGTGCTTTTATCTTTGGATCGGGTAATTCTGACTTATATGGTCCCGATCATTTTGTTGAAGAAGGTGTTATATTAGTGACAGTTAACTATAGATTAGAGGCTCTAGGATTTCTTTGCTTAGACACGCCCGATGTGCCAGGAAATGCTGGAATGAAAGATCAAGTGGCCGCCCTGAAGTGGATCAAAGAGAATATTTCTCAATTCGGAGGTGATCCAAACAATATCACAGTATTTGGAGAAAGCTCTGGTGGCGCGTGTGCGACATACCACATGGTGTCCCCCATGAGTAAAGGACTAATTGACAAAGTGATTTGTCAGAGTTCTTGCTTTTTTAATTACTGGACACTCTGCCACGAGGTGAAAGAAAGGTCATTTTATCTTGGAGGTCTATTAGGAAAGAATACTACTAATGATATCGAGATGTTAGAATTTTACCAAAGGCTACCGGCGGTAAAGTTCACCAATGTTACCCGTTTGACGATGTCGGAAGAAGAAAAGAATAGGGATGTACCGATACATTTTGGACCGATAGTTGAGAAAGATTTTAATAATGAGCAATGCTTTCTTCCAAAACCGGTGAAGCAGTTGTTAGAAGAAAACGCCGTTTCAAAAATTCCCATTCTTCTCGGCTATAATAATAAAGAAGGAATAGGCGTTTTAAGTCATGCATTGAAACAAGCTAAAGCTGTTGATGCTCATTTTGAAAGAAAAATACATAAAAGTATTATTAAAAGTGTATCAGAAGAAGAACTGAAGGAGATAATGGCTAAAGTCAAACATTTTTATTTTGGAAATAAAGCAATAAGTGCAGAAACGTCCTCGGGAATCATTGATTTGGAAACGGATTACCACTTTTCTGTGGGAGTTATTGAGTTGGCTCAAAAATTAGGCGAAATTTCTTCAGCCCCCGTGTATTTGTACAGACTGTCTGCCGATACGGAACTGAATGTCTTTAAAATAATTCTAGGTTTAGATGAATACGAAGGGGCTTGCCATGGTGATTCCATATTTTATATGTTCAATAGTGGTTTAAAAGTGCAGGAAGGTTCCCAGGCGTGGCGCACAGTGAAGAGGATAGTCAGATTATGGACAAACTTTGCCAAATATGGGTAAGTCTTAATTTATTTATTGAGCTGGAGGCTCGATAAAAAATTGGTTTATATATTAAAATTATTTTGAAATCAATTAAAAAACCCAAAAGTTACTTGGTATATATTTTTTTACTCAATGTTGTAACATTCTCAAATTTGGCAGATTCGGATTACGAAAATTTGAGAAAATTCTGAACGTTCTTACACTAGATTGGAAAAAAAATATTTTAAAATTGTATTTATCATATTCATTTCTAAATTTTATTTAAAAAAATTCAATGTATACAGGTTTTCTTTGCTATGACTGTTGGCGTAGGTAGAATTTTTCTTAAAAATGACTCACAATGCGATAATATATACATTTTCAAAATAATAAGTATTTTATTATTAAAGTTTTTTTACAACGGCGAAAAACATTATTAATTCAACTCATGAATACAGATATTACAAAAAAGGGTACAAAGTGTACGTAAATAGGTTGATACATTGCGTTCGTACATATTAAATAACATGTTTTTGGTTGTTAACTCTTGTTTTTATAAGTTTACAAATTTTACAGAAACCCGACTCCTGTCAAAGATGACCTCATCGATGTTGTTTGGAAACCGGTAACCAAAACATCTTTAAATTTTTTGGATATTGGATCTGTGCTGACACCTGGACGAGATCCCGACAAAGAAAGATTCAATTTATGGATGAATATTTTTAATTCAGTGAATAAAAATGATAGAGTATCGTATTGATTTTAATTTAAAATTTCCATAGTAATTGGCTGGCAGATTTGTTATCCCGTTATTATGTGGGATTCTTTAAAATTCTTAATTTTTTTTTTTTAAATTAATAAAAATAAATTCAATTCACACATTACATAAAGCTCCAACTATTTTTTTTCCAATGCTTCTCAATGCAGCGTTTATAATATTAAATTCATTACTTATTTAAAGATCTTAAAGAATTTTACCTCGCCTTTACTCTGTTCTTCTTTGTACTATATTCCGTTCTTTTCAGTATATCTTCTTTATGGTTTTTTATTTTTCTCATTTCTCACGTGTGATTATTATATCCTAGATTTATCTTGTTATAACTTTTTACTCCGTTTCTTCACGTTTGATACTTGATCTGTTCCTTGTGTCTTACATGGCTTCAGTCTGTACTTATTGTTGTACTTCGCCGCTCTTACTTCTTTTCTACTTATTTCTATTTTCAGAAATGTCAGATACACACAGCAGATTAGCCCAGAAAACCATAAATTTGTCCGGATTGATATTTTATTTCATAAATTGATTACTAAAGTCTTAAATACAAATTCTAAAATTAAATTATCTTGCTCTAGTTATTGGATAAAAGATTTTCAAAAAGTTAGAAAATCGTGTTTCATTCGCAACACACTCAGTACCAACTGGAAATCGTATAATTCCAATAATATTACACAAATATGGACCCAATATATGATTCAATCAGGTAGAAATAAATCAGAAGCATGGATATCCAACATTCTAATATAATTTATACAATACCTCCACTAATAATTCAGTAGTCCTACAACGCTCCCAATACATGTATTTTTATTACATTTTTATTTTATTTTTACTTTTTTATACATATTTGTAATTCTCTTTTTATTTCTGTCGATAAATAACACCACAACAGCACGAAAAAAAAACTGGCTACTTTAACACAGACTTCAGTCTAACAAAGTAGCCAGGATAACGCTGTATATATCAGAGGTGAAGTCTACTCCATCCCACACAATAAAATATGAGTAATGTCTTATGTTTATTATGTATCTACCTCTGTTAGAACAAAAATATGTATGTCAATATATATATAAATAAATAAATAAATTTATTTTATTCATATATCCTAAAAAATATCTGAACGATGGTTTGATTTTACTCAAATACGTTTGGTAAACGAGAGTGTTATGGACGCTTGATGGTAACTTCCACTCGCATCACGCGACAAGGAATATCCGAACACGAGACGCGTATGGTGGTAAGCGCACCGCGTTGCAGCTCACAACCGAGATCTGCCCAGTCACGCAGTGGCGCGTAATTATTACATCGCCAAAACGGTCTGTCACAGCACGACTGCCCAGATCTCGGTTGTGGACATCATTCGCACGCCTCGTGTTCGGAGGTCCGCGACCATCTTACAGTTTTTACCATAACACGTATTTTTCCATTATTTTAGACCATCGTTAAATATGATCATTTCGTTACGGGTAAGTGTAGTTAATTACACTAAGATATTTAGTTTATGGTAGTATGTAAGATTATTAGATATATTTGTTTTGATAAAGCACATCATACTATTTGCTCGGTGTACGTATTTTATGTCTGCGCGCATCCGGTTGTAATTACAAAATGGCGGGCATCTGAAACCCATTATGTACTGTAGCCATGGATAACATTTTTATGTTATGTTGCTAATTAATCTAATCATTTTTTCAATAAATATCGCCCATGAGGCTTGTAATTTACAACTTCTTTTCTATCATCTGAGTTCGTTCTTTTGGTGTCCTTTGGAAGCAGTAACAGTCTTATATAATAATGTTTGATCGAACTAACTACGCCATGAGCATTTCACCCAGACAAGATTATCTCAAGATACTCTCCTTTAGCGGCACCTCGTCTTCAAGGTAAGTTCACGAAGAAGAGGAAGAAGTTCATCGTGCAGCTTATGTATATTGTTGTATAATAAGCCTGTACTTTTTGTACGCCTATTCTGTCAATTTTATAAGAAAGAAAATTAAAAACATTGGTCGATTTTTTGCTATAAAATCGTTTCAATATTTATGTTCACACTAAAATCTCGAATACATCAAATTTCTAGGGAAATTTTTTACATTCATACGCAGAATTAAAATAAATTTATGGCGTTTTTAACATATTACGACTATAAATGTACAGTGTAGTCTTATGAAATCTTTAAAGCGGTATAAAATTCAGAATATAAAAAATAAAAGATCAGTGTCTAGAAAATTTATTCTATGGAATGTTTTCTTTCCAGATTGATGTGTTGACTATAAAATAGTGTTCGTAACTTAAAATGTGGGTGTAAAATGTTTACTCTTTGTACGCTTCTCGGATGACATGAAAAGATGATGGCAGACTCGTCTATACAATGCAAATTAGCTTTACGTCAATGCATTATGGGATAAATTGACGGCTAAAAAATTGAACTGCATTTTGAGCGATATACCCTTTATGTCAAACTTGACAATTTATATTATATTTTAAATCATATCATTTAATAGTAAATGGATGTGCTTAAAGATATTGTGATGTAATGAAGTGACATCATTCATTTTATAGTAGAAATTAATTTAGTCTAATTATGGTGTGAAATTTTGGGGAAGGTTAAATTAAAAGATGCGAGCTGTGGTATAAGTTTTATTTGCCCGACACGCTGTTTAAAACGTGACACCTCTTCTGCGACTATGCTCCCCGCGCCGGCCGCTACTCGTAAACTCCCACATGGTATATTATTTTTTTTAAATATATAAATAAAACAACAATAATACTACTACTACTATATATATATTTTTATTTAACCGAAAATATTAAGAATGAAGAGAACAGAGTTATAAAGAATTCTAATTACATAATAAATATCTAAAATAATCTGGCTATTCCATGAGTGAAATACTGCTAAACAAAAAAATGAATATAAGGAAATGATGCTCTATTCATGTGATCATTTCCATGAATCATTGCTCAGTTTCTGATTATTATTTATTTACACATGGTTTGTTTATAATCAAGGTTGATAATAATCAAGGATCATGGTCATAATCAAAATAAAAAAATTACTACACGTCGAGCTGCAGAAGTTTATGAATTGTCTTAGTTCAAAGGAGAGTTACTTATCTTCAAGCCACTTGATGGGTCATTGTTTAAACCGTCGAAAACCTACTATAGCAAGCGACAGCAATATTCACACCCAGGAAAAAGTATTTGGAGGTGTACATTCAGCTACAGTGGGAAATGCTACAAAAGGCTTTGGGATCACTCCAATGCCATACCAATGCTACGTGGATCACTCCAATGCCATACCATATTACAAGTTTTAAATACTAATTTAATGTATTAATTATAAATATATACATATAAAATCAATTTTGTCGAAAAATATTGTTTTTGCGCTACCGGGATTCGAACCTGGATCTCTATTTCCAATCCGGGAAAGTACACTACCAATTGTGTTATAGCGCCAGTATTTTTCATGATAAATTTTCGAACCTATATGTTACACTTTTTCAAATTAATACATCTGTCGTTCCATTATTTGAAAGCCATCTACATTGTTCTGAATAATTACAACTTCACAATAAGAATGTGTTCTCCTTAATATTATTATATAGATGACAAAAAATGACGATGATCATAGACAAAGTGTCTCAATCTCAGTTGTCAATAAAAACTCATAATGCACAATACAAGAAATATATGTTGTTATGAATTACCATCAAATATAAAGTGATCCGATTTGCGTCTGTCTACCCTACATGGGGTATGCCTCCTGAAAACTGTAAATGCCAGGAGTTCAAAATATTGCAATTAATGGTCCGATAACTAGCCACCTGAAATTATCTATGGCGAAACATATTACGCGATCGTGTTCTGAAGTTTCGGAGCGTGCCACGTGGTTCCAATATGAGAGAAAGACACATCTTAGGAGTCGACTATATTATATTATTTCAGTTTCGTAGTAGCCACTAGGTAAACTAGGTTTGATCAACACATCTCGTTACATCCATATTGATTAGAGTGAATAATTAAATGATTTATTACTAGTAGATAATTACCTAATAATCAACGTAAGAGGAAACATGGAGAAGTTGCAGAGATGTGTACTTCAATTATACAGTTAAAGTTAATTAAAAAAAAATATGCAATCGCTGCGGATTAAGACTAATTTACATATTTATTTGATTTAATATGTATTAAATACGTATAATATGTTTAAGTTTACGCAAAAATAGTTAAATATGTTAGAATAAAGAGGAAGATGTTAGAAATAACAAATAAAATTTTACTTAATTTTTATCGAAAAATTTATCTCGACATATACGTACTAAACATACTACTTATCTCGCCTCGCCAACGTCGCACGGTGCTCAGAATGTACGTTGTTGCTTGAGCTGACGTAATGAAAGAATATCATAACTACAAAAACTACTTTCAAGCAGTCTGGAATATACGTATTGTATAAACGTGGTTTTATTTAAAATTATAATATTTTTAACGAATTTATATTAAATTCATCGATTGAATGGATTTACTTAGAATAAAAGCATTAATGGTAATATTTATTAAGAATAAAAATAATTTCTATAGGTACATTATACATTTGCAACAAAATGCTTTTGAAAGATTATATTTCTTTCCAAACAAAGCGCCATCAGTTTTGATGAACGCAACCTCTATTAGCAGTACAATGTAGCCTATCGTAGTTCATAGCATTCAATATTATATAAAACATATTTATATATTGAGGATGCCTTTATTTGAATACTGACTATGCAATATTTAGGACGGATGGCATTCAATATAAAACTTTTTTTTTTAGGGGAATGATATAGGACTACCAGGGGGAGAAGAGAGTTTCTATGTTTTTCCCAGGATCCTAAAAAAATAACTTAAAAAAATATGATAAAATACTTTGTTTAAACCACTGTTTATTGATAAATCAACATGTTTGCATTTTTAATTTAATATGTATTGTTTCCTGAAGAAGAAACCATAGGTATCGAAACGTGTTTATTTATCACTCAATCAGTGGTTTAAACAAAGTGTTTAATCTTAATATTTATATAATACGTGGCCAAAAAGTAATTTTGCTAATGTTGAAGTAGTTAAAAAATAAGGTTTAGATATTTTATTTTACTGTTTATTGATTATTGATAACTGTTTATTGATAAATCAACATGTTTGCATTATTAATTTAATATACATTATTTCCTGAAGAAGATAGATACCATAGATATCGAAACATGTTGATTTATCAATCAGTCACTCAATCAGTGATTTAAACAAAGTGTTTAATCTTAATATTTATATAATATGTGGCCAAAAAGTAATTTTGCTAATGTTGAAGAAGTTAAAAAATAAGGTATAGATATTTTATTTTACTTTTTATTGATTATTGATAACTGTTTATTGATAAATCAACATGTTTGCATTATTAATTTAATATACATTATTTCCTGAAGAAGATAGATACCATAGATTTCGAAACATGTTGATTTATCAATCAATCACTCAATCAGTGGTTTAAACAAAGTGTTTAATCTTAATATTTATATAATATGTGGCCAAAAAGTAATTTTGCTAATGTTGAAGAAGTTAAAAAATAAGGTATAGATATTTTATTTTACTGTTTATTGTTTATTGATTATTCATCACTGTTTATTGATAAATCAACATGTTTGCATTATTAATTTAATATACATTGTTTCCTGAAGAAGATAGATACCATAGATATCTAAACATGTTGATTTATCAATCAGTCACTCAATCAGTGGTTTAAACAAAGTGTTTAATCTTAATATTTATATAATATGTGGCCAAAAAGTAATTTTGCTAATGTTGAAGAAGTTAAAAAATAAGGTACAGATATTTTAATTTACTGTTTATTGTTTATTGATTATTGATCACTGTTTATTGATAAACCAACATGTTTGCATTATTAATTTAATATACATTGTTTCCCGAAGAAGATGATACCATAGATATCGAAACGTGTTGATTTATCAATCAGTCATTCAATCAGTGGTTTAAACAAAGTGTTTTATATTAATATTTATATAATATATAGCCAAAAAGTAATTTTGCTAATATTGAAGACGTTAAAAAATAAGGTTTAGATATTTTAAATGATGTACGCTTGTATAAAGAACAGACATTCATAGACATTATCGTATATTTTGAAAAATGAAGAGAAATTAAATATTTATCCAACATTATTATTATTATAATATATTTAAAATTTGAAAGGTTCATTACTCAAACTACTTTATAACAAAAACTCGTGTTTAAGAATAATTTATATTAATTTTAGATTTGAATACTTTTTTTTTTCCTTTAAATATCATTCTATTACAGAATATGTGAAGACATTAGTGGTTATTATACGAAACCGGTAGATGTATTTAAACTCATTTCAGTGGTTAATAAAACAAAGATAATAAATAAAAAATATGAATTTTAACCACAAAGTTAATATTGCAAATTTTAAAAGTAACATTAGTGGTTTGTGGAACGTGTAAAATTTTCGTATAATAATAATATTTAAATCGTTATGAATGTATCTATGTACTTTAAACAGAAATGTGAAAATAATCTTTGGTATTGCTTTGCCAATCAATTCATATTATAAAAAAAAATTTAAACATATAATCCGTAATAATTCATGAATTTTTTTTTGCGCAGCTTTGCAAATATTAACTATTTGGCGGTATGTTATCAATTTAATATCGGCCGTTTGTTGCCACTTATCTCTTAATTTCATCGGAAGAAAGGGACAGCGTACTGTAACATATGTCGAGTTGGAATTACGCGTGAGCGAATAATTATTTACGGAAAAGGTTCGAAAAATCCTGTGTTAAACATTTAAATACATGTAGCGATCTCTTCAAGACGGACGGTTCATTGTTTAAATAATTACATAAGGAAATATCCTAAGACACGAATACAATAAATAGTTTCAATGAGATTTGTGTAGTTCTTTTAAGTGATGATATAATCATTTTATCTACAATGATTTTAAGACGCCCTCTTCAGAAGAATCTGTTGTTTAAATCAGCATTCCATGTGAGAAATAACGTAAGTGAATAATTGTTAAATTTACATTTCAAAATATTGATACAATATAAAGTTCTAGATCAGCCAAATTCACCTTCATTCGAAGAGTTGATAAATAATGTAAATATATTATTAACACATTCTTAATGTGAAGTTGTAATTAATCAGAACATAGGTCTGTGATATTTTTAATACTAATTAAATGTATTAATTTGAAAACGTGTAACATATAGGTTTGAAAATTTGTCGTCAAAAGTACTTGTCGCTGTAGCATAGTTAGATAATGCACCTTCTCCGGTTTGGAAAGAGATTCAACAACAATATTTTTCAATAAAATTGATTTTATATGTATGTCTTTCTAACAAATACATTTAATTAGTATTTACAATACTAAATCGTTTATTTAAATATTAAAAATGTCAGCACTGTGGATAAAAATAATGTAACGTGCAAGATAAGTAATTGAAGCTCCAGTAAAATTTTTTTTAAGAAATTTCTTATAATATTTGCTCTCACAATTCACTTATTAAAATTAACACGATCCTAGGTAGAACGTTTTTAAAAATGCTGTTGTAGATAGGATATACTTGTGTCAACAAATTAATTAATGTAGAATATGTATTCGAATAATTATTGATTTTAAAAAATTGAGATTTTATAATTATATTATTTAATATAGGGTCCCAAATAGAAGTGAAATATATTTTCGTAGGTACATATTTGTAGTTCAAAAACTAAATAGCTATTAACAAATTGAAGATAAATAGGGAAACGTATTTAATACATATGTGATTTTAGTGGTGGTGAAGAAAACACACATATATTTTAAATTGTAAAACTGCCACTCTTGACAGATTATCATTTACAGACACGTCACTCTCTATCTTCGACGATTGAATAGTGACACTTTAATTTCTATACCTCATATTAATAAATATTTTTAACATCTGATATTGCTTGGACACGTCTTGCGAATGTTAGAGGAACGATTACCAAGATGATACTTCTTAGCAAATTTGGAGGTAAGGCGGCCGGTGAGTCGCCACATACCACGTACATTAGTTGGTATATACGACATCAAATACTGTATGGGCCAAAAATCATCCTAGGGTAGGGGGATGAAACGTACACCCACATGAACATGAATGTTTACTCTCAAAGTTTTTTCACAAAACTGATTAAAATTCGATTACAATTTTCGAACATCTACAAGCTTCGTATGTGATATTTGTCAGTGATTTAAAAAAGCATTATTTTTATTTTTAGAGTTCGATAGCTCGTGTTGTGGTTCAACAAGGGGAATTACAAGGAAAGCTGGAAAAAACGTCATCTGGGAACACTTTTGCTAGTTTCAAAGGCATTCCTTACGCTACACCGCCAGTTGGAAAACTCCGGTTCAAGGTTTTTTTATTTATTTTTGATAAAGTAATGAAAAATTTGTGTTATAAACAACATAATCAAGACGTACAATTTTTATTAATTAAGGGAAAAATATTGTACTGCATGTAACGATTTAATTTAATATTATTTTCATTATATGCACAAAAATGGAGGTATTTTAAAACTACTGTGCTAATAATTAGTATTCGTTGATACACGGAAACATAGTTTGGTATGTTTTATTGGATTTTTTTTCATTTTCGATAATATTTTTTAATTCTAAACAGAATACGAAAAATTTTACTTTTAATATGAGTACTTTGTATACGTGGTGTTTTTTTATATGAGAAAATATAATTAAGGAAAACATATTCTTATTGTGAAGTTGTAATTATTCAGAACATAGGTCTGTGATATTTTAAATACTAAATTAATGTATTAATTATAAATATATACATATAAAATCAATTTTGTCTAAAAATATTGTTATCCCGGTGACGCAAAAACAATATTTTTCGACAAAATTGATTTTATATATATATATTTATAATTAATACATTAATTTAGTATTTAGAAAATATAACGTTGATAATTTGAGAAGTTAATGTTATTAATATTAGTTTATTAAATATTGTAGAAAAGGCTTTGCGATCTGTTTGTTTGCGTTGCTGTGCCACGATCGTGTAAAGAATTATATTTCGTTTTTGGAATTACTGAAAACGTAACAAAAGTAGATTATTATTGTTGTCTTACACCCAAAGCAAAACACTTTTCAGGTACAATTTGTTTAACTAAATTGTAAATATATCCATTAGCATCGTTAGAAAGATTTGGAAAAAAAGAAAAAGTGTTTATAAATATATATATATATATATATATATATATTGAGTTTTATTATTTATTATATTACTTATTTAGAAATGAGACCGCTGTGCCGCCAATTGTATAATCATGAATAAAAAAGTAGTAAGGAAAATAAGCTTCATTACACTAACCTAATTTAACCAATTGAACCAGCAAATACGTCATAAGGTAACGATATTTAAAAAAAACTAAAATCTTTAACGTTACGTAACGTATGACGTCTAATATCACCATAAAACTGCTGTCCGCAGGGTTTGATAAATACTATTCTAGCTGTAAGCTGATCAGCTTAATCGTTAATACTTTTACATGTAATGAATCATGTTTAAATACAATGTTTACCTAAAAAATATTTTTTGATTACGTACCATACCGTTGCCATACAATCACAGATACAGATTGGTGTTTTATATGGGTGCGCATGTTTATTTGTCTTTTAACGGCCTGTTTTCGGCGTTGTCCGAGATCAGATTTTGTTTAAATTTAGAATGGAGCTAATTAATTTATTTTTTATTTCTTTAGTAATTCTGTAATATATGATACCTAATTTTGTCGATTTCCATTTACCGAAATATTTGGTATGCGACGTGCATTTCAAAATCAAAGATGAAATATACATTTCATTGAATTTATTATTATATATATGTTAAAATAAGTACATATATTAAAAAATAAATAATATACAGCATCCGGTTCAATTTTTTTTCGATGTTGACAATTGTTCCAAAAATTCGTTTATTTATAAAATCAATAAATATTTTTTGTTCACAATAAGCAGGTATTGCTAGGCATTATTTCTAAGTAACGATGTTATCGATAGGCATTATTTGTATGTAACAAATTATATTAAATTGGTAATAAAATGTCGCTAGTACCCAAAATATAAAGCGATGTTTATATTTTTATAGAAAATTTATAAGCATATTTTTTTGTTACTTTTAAAATCTTTTTGGAATTAAATGTAAATAAAGTTATAATAATTAATAAATAAATTAAATAGCTTTGTATATTTCCACTTGGATTTAATTATTGAAAACAAATCGGGTTCTGAACTATAAATTACATTACTTTATAAGAGTAGTACAAAAAACTTAATCATTATTTCTTCCACATACTTTACTAGAAATTCATAATGTGTTTCTCATGCTGAAATGTAAAAGAGAGAATCTCCCAGAGACATTGTATCAAAAGAAAAGGACTAACCAAGAAAATATTCTGTCATGTTTTATACATTAAAGGTATATTGAATTTTATTTAAATATAAGTTTTAATTTAGCGTGCTGCGATATTTGCCTAGTGATCTAGAGATCGGGGGTTCGAATCTCGTTCCAGAAGGCCATCAAGTTAGTTCTATTTTCATAGTACAAGCGCTTAGCTTAGTTTAAAAATAGTAAGAATATTGAAGTGACACGTATTCCGTGTACGCATCTCTATTTAAAAAATAAAAGTATAAATGGTTTGCTGCGTTAACCAAAAATACATCTTTCAAAAAAAAACAAAAATTTTTAAAAAGTTTAATAAGTTTGTTTTCTGTTATATATATATATATATATATATATATATATATATATATATAATTATTATTATTTACATCATATTTTCTTCATGATGATGATGACATTGTTTAAGATATCCAACCTTAGCCTCAATGTTTGGAAGATTATTATTGGTCATTCCAGTTAGCTCTATTATAACAATTCAAGAGCTTTTTTTTTAATCGTAGTAATGAGATAAAATTAATAAATATAATTGAATAGGAAAATAAGAAAAATGTTATTTTATTTTATTTTAGGCTCCTCTTCCGCCAGTGAAATGGGTGGGAGTCCGCGTTGCTACAGAACATGGAAAAATGTGCCCTCAACATAACTTACTTACGGAAGAAACAATTAATGGAAATGAAGACTGTCTCTTTTTAAACGTCTACTCGCCAAATTTAAAAGAACAATCAAGTCCTGTAATGGTTTGGTTTCATGGAGGTGCTTTTATCTTTGGATCGGGTAATTCTGACTTATATGGTCCCAATCATTTTGTTGAAGAAGGTGTTATATTAGTGACAGTTAACTTTAGATTAGAGGCTCTAGGATTTCTTTGCTTAGACACGCCCGATGTGCCAGGAAATGCTGGAATGAAAGATCAAGTGGCCGCCCTGAAGTGGATCAAAGAGAATATTTCTCAATTCGGAGGTGATCCAAACAATATCACAGTATTTGGAGAAAGCTCTGGTGGCGCGTGTGCGACGTACCACATGGTGTCCCCCATGAGTAAAGGACTAATTGACAAAGTGATTTGTCAGAGTGCTTGCTTTTTTAATTACTGGACACTCTGCCACGGGGTGAAAGAAAGGTCGTTTTATCTTGGAAGTCTATTAGGAAAGAAAACTACCAATGCCATCGAGATGTTAGAATTTTACCAAAATCTACCGGCGGTAAAGTTCACCAATGTTACCCGTTCGACGATGTCGGAAGAAGAAAAGAATAGGGATGTACCGATACATTTTGGACCGATAGTTGAGAAAGATTTTAATAATGAGCAATGCTTTCTTCCAAAACCAGTGAAGCAGTTGTTAGAAGAAACCGCCGTTCCAAAAATTCCCATTCTTCTCGGCTATAATAATAAAGAAGGTTTAGGTTTTTTCAGATATGCATTGAAACGAGCTAAAGCTGTTGATGCTCATTTTGAAAGAAAAATACATAAAAGTATTATTAAAAGTGTATCAGAAGAAGAACTGAAGGAGATAATGGCTAAAGTCAAACATTTTTATTTTGGTAATAAAGCAATAAGTGCAGAAACGTCCTCGGGAATCATTGATTTGGAAACGGATTACCACTTTTCTGTGGGAGTTATTGAGTTGGCTCAAAAATTAGGCGAAATTTCTTCAGCCCCCGTGTATTTGTACAGACTGTCTGCCGATACGGAACTGAATGTCTTTAAAAATATTCTAGGTTTAAGTAAATATGAAGGGACTTGCCATGGTGATTCCATATTTTATATGTTTAGTAGTGCTTTGGAAGTGCAGAAAGATTCCCAGGCGGGGCGCGCATTGAAGAGGATAGTCAGATTATGGACAAACTTTGCCAAATATGGGTAAGTCTTAATTTATTTATTGAGCTGGAGGTTCGATAAAAAATTGGTTTATATATTAAAATTATTTTGAAATCAATTAAAAAACCCAAAAGTTACTTGGTATATATTTTTTTACTCAATGTTGTAACATTCTCAAATTTGGCAGATTCGGATTACGAAAATTTGAGAAAATTCTGAACGTTCTTACACTAGATTGGAAAAAAAAATGTTTTAAAATTGTATTTATCATATTCATTTCTAAATTTTATTTAAAAAAATTCAATGTATACAGGTTTTCTTTGCTATGACTGTTGGCGTAGGTAGAATTTTTCTTAAAAATGACTCACAATGCGATAATATATACATTTTCAAAATAATAAGTATTTTATTATTAAAGTTTTTTTACAACGGTGAAAAACATTATTAATTCAACTCATGAATACAGATATTACAAAAAAGGGTACAAAGTGTACGTAAATAGGTTGATACATTGCGTTCGTACATATTAAATAACATGTTTTTGGTTGTTAACTCTTGTTTTTATAAGTTTACAAATTTTACAGAAACCCGACTCCTGTCAAAGATGACCTCATCGATGTTGTTTGGAAACCGGTAACCAAAACATCTTTAAATTTTTTAGATATTGGATCTGTGCTGACACCTGGACGAGATCCCGACAAAGAAAGATTCAATTTATGGATGAATATTTTTAATTCAGTGAATAAAAATAATAAAGCATTGTCATAAATTTATTGATTTCATGACAATTAAAAATTTCTGTAGTAATTGGCTGCCATATTTTGTCATCCGCTTGTTACGTGGGGTTATTTAAAATTATTTAAAAAAAATCAATAAACTCATTACGTAAAGTTTCACCAAATTTTTTTTCTAATGCTTCACAATGCGGCGTTTATAATATTAAATTCATTACGTATTTAAGGATCTTAAAGAATTTTACCTTGCTTTTACTCTGTTCTTCTGTTTATTCTATTCTGTTCTTTTATACGTATCTTCTTTATGCTTTTTATTGTGTGATTATTATAACCTGCTTTTATCCTGTTATTACTTTTTACTTTGTTTCGTCACGTTTTGTTGCTCTGTTCCTTACATATTACATGGTTTTAGTCTGTACTAATTATTATACTCCGATTTACTTATTTTACTTTTACTTCTTTTCTACTTATTTACCTTTTTTTAATTAGTTTTTATTTTTTACTTCTTACTTATGAACATATCACATGTTCAAAAATATTAAAAGAAATAATAAAAAGCTAATGGATTCATTAATTGTTACCTATCTAGTGGCTAATAGGCTTGCATACAAATAATGTTTTCATTTATTTTATTTGCTGATGTATTAGTTTTGTGATAAATATTTATATCCATGAACGCAAAAACAAATTAATTCTTTCGCCAATAAACACCGATTTATCGCCACTGAACTGATAATAAAGTACTAATTTAATGTATTAATTATAAAGATATACATATAAAAATAATATTTTTCGATAAAACTGATTTTATAATTAATACATTAAATTATTTTATTATATTGAATTAAAAATATATAGAAGTATGGGGTAATCGGTGATAACATATAAGCTGTTTAAAAAAGAAAAAAATGAATTATCTAATTTGGTCAATAAATGGCGATGGTATAGTGGTACTCGAAGCGAGTCCACATACTAACATATATACAATTTTCAAAAATTTTATAAATGTAGCGATTGAGGGGTGAGAATTGATTATATATATGCTTTTACTTTTTTTCTACTCATTTATCTTGTTTTAATTAGTTCTTATTTTTTACTTCTTATTTATGAACATATAACGTATTCAGAAATATAAAAATAAATAATAAAAAACTGATGGATTCTTTAATTGATACCTACATAGTGGCTAATAGGCTTGCATACAAATAGTGTTTTAATTTATTTTATTTGCTGATGTATTAGTTTTGTAATAAATATTTATATCCATGGAAGCTAAAAACAAATTAGTTATTTCGCCAATAAACACAGATTTATCGCCACTGAATTGATAATAAAGTACTAATTAAATATATATATATAAAGATCACTTAAGCCAGCCGAAGACAGGTCATAAGCCCTATAATTACCCCATACTTCCATATATTTTACATTAAACATAATAAAAAGAATAAAAAAATAGCTTTGTCTCTATGATATATCTGATATTTGTTAAAAAAATATATGATCAAGGATTTCCTCCTCGGCACCACACTCACACATTGGGGAATCTATTAAGTTCAATCTGAATAAATGTGAGGCTACCTGGCAATGCCCGATTCTCATTCTAGAGATATTTTATATTGATATTTTGGAGACTTTCTTTTTGGAGAATCAGAGGGTGCGGGGAATAGATCGTTAAATTATTTTAAGCCGATTACGCTTATGATTATTTGGATCCATCCATTGTGTAGTCCAAAAAGAATTCGTACTTTTTTTTACGATGTTAAGCCTGTCATACATCGGTTCTTTACCATTCCTGACTACAATAAACGGCTCGATACCAACTGCGCATTTTATTGCATCACAATCGAAACATACCCCACAACCGCAGTAAACTGAGATATAATAAAAATGATGATTATTCATAGAAAATATAATATCGTATCAAATCGACGAATACAAAATCGTAAACATTAAAATAACAGGGTTCAAGTCTCGTTTCAGGAGATCATGAAGTTAGTTCTAATTTTATAACAGAAATGTTTAGTTCAGTTAGTTTAAAAACAGTAAGAATATTTATATTTTTAAGGAGAACACATTATTGTGAAATTGCAGTTTTTGAAAATGAATTGATTTAATTTCTTGCATCCCCTAGCGTATATTACTCAAAGGTATTTAAGATTTGTCGCAACCTTAAGGTGATAGCTTTTTGAGAATGCAATTACAGATGTATTCATTTGAAAGAGCTGCAGTATAGGTATAAGTTTGAAAATTTGTCATCGACTTACTCGGTTGGCGTAGTGTAACTGGTAACGCATTTCCCCGGATAGGAAATGATCTAGGTCCGAATCACGACAGCAACTAATGTTTTTTAATTTCTGTTTATTTTTCTAGTTTAATTTGTATTAGAATATTTAAATTTAAAAATACATAAGGAAAACGAAGAGATAAAGGAATCTGATCTCGTGGAAGGTTACCAACACGATGAATCGATTATGTATTCTAAACAGAGACAGCTTATAGAATACACAAGCAATAGGTGTTGATAGATTATCCAGCAGACTGCTTTCACTGTGAGAAAGGCAAATATGTATATTGTTAATCTATTCATATGCCATAATTATAATTATGAGGGTTCATTTATTTACGAACGTGAAAATGGAGTTCTAAAGGTTGTAAAACAGATGGTTTCGCAAACTAGGTCAGAGAAAAGTATAAATCACGCGCTATGTGGTGCAAAGATACTGCAGAATTCACCTATTTCTTTATATTATCGCATTACTGCATACAAAAACTACACTTAACCCTATTGTATAATATATTTATATAATATAATAATATATATGTGCTTTGAAATTTAGTACGTACGTACGTGCAATTATTATTAATAAAATTTGCTTAATAGTTCAGATGGTAGTGGGCCAGGGATTCGAAGTAAAATAAAGTGCCTTCTTCATAGAACCACATTTTATAAAAATAATATTTATATAAACAGATTGTCGTGTCAGGTTTTAACATTAATGATTTTTCAAAATTGAGTTCTTCTCATTGATAACTTCATTAATGAAATTGTAACATAGTGTAAATTAATTTATTACTCTCATATATAAGAGAGATATTATAAAGTTTCCAAAAATGTTAACAAATATATAAAATATTTAACGCAAATTTTACATAGTGGTTATTCATTTTAATTTAGAATTTTTTTTTTTAACCACTTTTATGAGTAAATTTTACACCAACCGGTTTCGGAAAATACATTTTCATTAATAGTAATCATAAATAATGTTTATTTGATAACCTGATAAAGGATTTATATTATTTTTTAATAATAAACATTTCCACCATTTTAATAATAAGCTACACAGACGAGCTTTTTATCTATTTATACATTATATAATTTTTTCATGATGTATGGCGAGTAAGCACGTTCTAAATTGCTAAACAGCTTAAAATCGAGATACGATACAACGACGAGCGACAATAATGCATCATGCTCTCCAATCACTGCTGTCTGCGACAAGTTTCTGGAATAAACTGGTTGAACGCTGAACAGAGCCATTGGAGTATGTAGTTGAAGGAGGCATTTTTGACTTTGAACGAGATTTAAAAGTTTTAATATTATATGTTGTGGTCAGCAAAGCTATTTCACCTTAAAATAATAAATATGTGTTTAGAAATGAAACACTAGTAAAATTCAAATAATTCAAAAAGACTAAAGCCGAACGAAAAATTGTTAAAAATATTATTTAAAAATGATGTTCCGGAGATTTGGGAGTATTATAAGCCTGTGTTGTTGGTGTAAGAGTCAGTAAAGTAGTATACTGTGGAGGTAGGCCAAGCAAAAATATTTTCGAACAAAAATAATTATTAATATGAAAAAAATTGGGCTTATTACGACTTGATGAATAACGATTTTTCAACAAAAACTCAAAGCTTTGTTCTGTTTACCTGAATAATTTTTAAAGTTATCTGTATTTAAAGTCGATGCTGAAAAAATATTGCACGGCAATGTAAAGAGGATGAAAACTTCAACCATACAGTTTACAACACGAAGAACGTTTAACCGCGGGGGCTTGCAAACTTTCTAAAAGTTTGCCTGCCCTACAACATAGTTATGATGTATTTATTATACTTCGATGGTATATTATTTGGTAATTGATGTTTCTTTATTTCAAACTTCAATTTTGTGTTCTTTGACACATGCAATTACGAAAGTTGCACTTCACCTCTATCAAGGATGTAATGAGTCGGAAAAGAAAGGAAAGGATATTTACGAAAGGTTTACGACAAGATTATACAGATATTAGTGCACCGATTATTGATATGATCCGCTAACAATTTATCTTCCAAAGCTTCTTCAAGTACCTTTTTATATTCATAAATACCAGCATGATGCTCTCGTACACAATTATATATAATTCCAGATAATTAAGAATGTTTTCATATTTACAATAATTCTATTTTATGTTAAATATTATTACTTTTGCGAATTGTGATAAACAAATTTTAATTTATTGTTTTAACATTTTATAGTTGAGTTTTTAATTTTAATTTTAATTGCATTTTAATAATATTAACTTAAAATATACTATAAATAATTATAAAACCACTATTTATTTCAATTTAATGATTTAAAATATAATTTTATATTAATTCCAAAATGTATCCCGTTCGCGACGCAGCTATACCGTTTCACGTCTTTGAACACACGGTTGTTAACAAATAGTCATAGACATAAAACAGCTAGATGGTTCAACAATGAGTTCCATTCAAGTGTACAAATATGATACGAAAAAACCGAGATGCCATGGCCCGATCTCAACTGGTTCAAACAATACAGAAGTTAATCTAAACACGAATTGAGATATGTGCAGTCTCGAAAAATGTCCACAACGGTTAATAGGACAAGTATTTGTAGTTAGCAGTAGCCGACTGTCTGGAATTCTCTCAGGAATTGTTTGCAATAGAATCGGGGGTAACCATATGTTACTTCCTAAATAAAAGCAATCGAATTCAACATTCTAAAAATTTTATTGTTTAATTCCGATTTGCTTCGGTATATGGATTAAGTCAAGCCACATATCGGATTAATGCGAAACGTAAACCTAGTAACGAACAATTTATAATACAATATAAACCTCACGGAAGTATTATATTGTCCAAAAAGGAGTCAGATAAAGAGGGTTGAGTTAGGTTAGGTTAGTAGGTAGTTATCAGTAGCGCAACGACCCTGAAGCAATAGCTACATTAGATATGAGCCCAAAAGGTTCACACCATACAATCAATTTGGTACCGAAACTTTTCAAAGCATATCAGCGTAATATCGACTAACAGCTTTGTAAAATTTACAACAGCAAATAATGAAATTATAAAATTTAAAAAATCGTTTTTCATGTGTACCTATTATCGATGTATACAGTCATAGCCCGCTAATATATTTGGATAGGGACCAGACCATCGCTTCAAAGAGAAAGTCTCAGTTGCTAGTATATATTTGAAAAAATGCCCAAAATACACATCTATGTCTTTATTTTCATAAATTTGAAATGAGGAAACGAAATCAATTTTGTTCTCATTTATTCCTTATTATACAGGTGGTCCTTTCTTTTTCTTTTTACATCGAGCCCATATTTAGTTATTTTTAAATTTGAGTATACTGTTTAAGTAGAAATCTAATCAGGAACGATATCATCTGAGAGGATCTTGGGATAAAACCGCAGCTGTTCCAAGCAGAAAAATCTAGGCTAAGTTGGCTTGGACATATATCCACGTATGCAGAACAAGAGTAAAAACTAAGACTAAAAGAAGTAGAAACTCTGCGAAGAACAGAAAGTGGTGGAAAAGAGCTATGAAGAAGAAGTGTATTGCTGATTCATTTAAACCAAAAATAACATGCGAAATATTAAATATTTGTTAAGTGAGCCCTTGTATATATCTTTGGAAAGGTAACGGCATATTATAAATATAATCAACTCATGAAATTATTGGCATTACTGATATTTCCGCATAATGCACAAACATATATACTGTTCTATTTTATATTCTTTCAATGGTGCAGTATCGCGTCGGGGCAATTATTGTATTTGAAAATGAAGAAGAAAAATAAAAAACTCATTCAGCTAGCAGCAGCACAGACGGAAAAGAGATTTATTATTCTCAGAGAGCAGCAGCAGATACCAGAAGAAATACACATTGCAACCCGACACACGTGAATGTAAATCATAGAAAAAGAAAAAAAAGCAAGTTTGGCATTCGGGTAGAGAACAGGTTTAACGCGTTTCTAAATATATGTATCTATTGTTTGTTTTTTTGTAAATTTCTATTGCATCTCTATATATTCTTGCCATTTCATTGTTGAGGGTAGCAACCGTGGATGCCAAACACCTGGCACAATATATCAGAAGACTGAAAAATTATCCTTAGCACTAACAACAATATTGAAAATCACACACACAAATAAATAGCAACAATAATAATTTACTTTTGAAATTAGCAAAATTAACTTTGTGGTTAAAATTCATATTTATATTTGTTAACTTTGTCTTAAAATTAAATAATTTGGAATCGTTGGAGATAAATAAAGCGTGTAAAACTAATCAAAAAATTATAAACAACCAACTAAATTTAACTACGAGTCCCTTTCTAAAATTTTTTCCTAAAAATTATTCGGGTAAATTTGTATTAAGTAACATTTTGAGTTAGATACTAAATTTATTTTTTAAATAATTGTTGTTTTTTTTAAAAATTGATTCTGGAAAATAAACTATAACATATGTTTTTAGTAATAACATCCTGACGAAGAAAATTGTATTTTTTGAAACCGGTAGATGTATTTAAACTCAATTAAGTGGTTAATAAAACAAAGTTAACAAATAAAAAAATAATAATAATTTACCTCACAGAGTTACCAGAAGCCATACGTTAGGTTGCGATTGTAAACACTAATTATTCAAAGTAAAGATTAGTGATTTCACTTAGCGCTGAACTACCGGCTTGAAAATATCATTTTACTACGATATTTCACCGATACGGTATCCCCTGAAGATGAGATTAATTCAAAACTTTGGGACAACAATGGTCCTTCTCAGGACCAACAGACGCGGGATAACCAAGCCCGTGAAAACCTCAAATTTAACAAATATATGTATATATATAATAATAAGTTCCATATGGTGTGTCCCTCGGGATTTATATATTTTTTTTTACATAGTTTAAACTAATAAATTTTTTTAGATGTTTCACAAACTTAACTTCCAGTGCAGTTGGTTCCCTTGAGCATCGTGATCCCGGGTTCTGATATATCGATGTTCTTGACGATGTCCACGATGGTGTCCATTTATAACAGCAGCCCGCATTTAAGCACTTTTAATGAACTTTTTAGTAGATCAAATTATTTCTAATTATATTTATACTGAGGAAAGAAATGTAAAAAATATATTCATATTTTAATATGAGTAGGTAGTAGAAAAATGATACACACGTATGTACCACAAGTCACAAAAGATTATTATGGCTAAAATTGATTATGAAGATCGTCGTATAAATATTTATGGAGCAGCAGTTTTTTTTTTAATAAACATTAATTGAATACTTGAATATTTGCAAAATTACTTTGTGGCCTCATTTTATATTAATAATTATACAAAATAATTTATTTGGAGAACACATTCTTATTGTGAAGTTATAATTATTTAGAACATAGGTTTGTGATATTTTAAATATGAATTAAATGACCTGTGTTCTGAATAATTACAACTTCACAATGATAATGCGTTCTCCTAATAATAAAGTTGTCTCAATGTGTTCAAAATTTAATAAAAACGAATTGATAATTCTGGCGTCTGCTATCAGATTACTCAAAGGTATTTGAGATTCCGTAAAAATCAAGGTAGATGGCTTTTTCAAATAATGGAACGATTAAATGTATTAATATCGAAAAGGTAACAATTAGGTTCGAAAATTTGTCGCTAAAAATATCGTCGTTGTAAATAGTTGGATAATGCACCTTCCCCGGTTTGAAAAAAGATCCAGATTCGAATCTCAATGGCGCAATAGCAATATTTTTCGATAAAATGGATTTTATATGTATATCTTTCTAATTAATATATTTAATTCATATTTACAAAATAATTTGTTTAAACCACTATTTATTCATTATTCTACATGTTTCGATACCTATAGGATGATATTTTAAAATAATCCAGGTTTTACAAATTAATTTGCAATGATTGAAAATATTTTTATATAGGTAAAACTGGCAGAAAATTTGATATTAGAATTAAGGAGCATTTAAGATGCCTAAATAACAATAACTATTCATAATTTTCTAATTACCTTTTGGAAAAAAAACATTATTTTAATATTAATAAGAGATCAAATTTATACATACAAATACTAGGGGTTTACAGTTAGATACATTTGAATTTTAATGAATAAGATGAAGTGTTAATAGCAAGCTTAATTATAAATAACCAAATTCTCTTTGCAAATAGTCACTTTTTAAATTTGTTTTCATATTAGTTCTCACTTATTCACCATTTTATAGTTTTGTTTTTATCTATGCTTGTATTTTTAATTTCAATATACATTGTTTCCTGAAGATGATACCATAGGTATCGAAACATGTAAATTAATTAATAAATAGTGGTTTAAACAAAGTATTTTGTATAATTATTAGTTAATTCAACACACTATTTGTATACTACCAATTTTCCCTACTAACCACATTTTTGCTTAGAATTAAAATATAATGATAAACATAGGTATAAAACTTTAATCAAATCAACTATGCTGCAAAGAAACAAGTACTTTAAATTTGTTCCTTTCGTCTTATTTTAAATTTAAATCGTCTCGGAAGGAACGATCAATACTATCAAGATGTCTTCGGCAGATTCCTTAAGGGCCGTCAGTCACTGTGGTTGTGTAGCTGACGTATTAAATTAGGGTTTGGCCTTCAAACAATCTCCTTAAATTTAAACTTCAGTTTGCTTAAGCATTGGGGTAAATTTTCATCGAAAGTAAATAGATTGCTTAATTTTATTTTATATTTGTAATGGTTTAGGTTTTATTTATTAAAAAAAACGCAATTGAAAAAATATAATCCTAAATTAAAAAAACAATTTGTTTTCCGCTTATTGTAGGTATTTTAAAGACATTTAAATTTAATTTTTACTAGGTATATCATCGTCATTCTTAATTTATTTTTTATCTAAAAACGACCATTTAGATGCACGTCAATCAAAAGCGTATTTGCTCAAAGTTATTAGCAGCTTGTTGGTCTAGTGATTAAGACGTTTTCTTATTATTATACTCGTTCTAAGAGGCCATCAAGTTAGTCCTATTTTCATAGCACAAGCGTTTAGTTTAATTTGAAAATAGTAAGAATATTGATATGACATGTATTTCTTGTACGTATCTCTATTTAAAAAATAAAGTTTGGGTTAAGTTAGGTAAATAAAATACAGGGTAGGCCCTAAAGAGTAATGATGTATGCAAAATTTTATACAGACAGGGAAAGGCTGAGATGTTGTGAAGTGAAGGGGGAGTGTGATGGAAGGGTGATTTTTTACTCAAACGAAGATAAATATTCTGCTAATTATCTGGAAGTAATCTTTTACCGTACAATTGTAAATATAATAAAAAATATTTTAATACGCATTAAACGAATCAACTAAAAGTAGAAGTATATAAATATCCAGAAAAAAAAATCTAGTTGATTCATTTCATCTCTATTTACCAAATACCACAAAACTGCATATGTTCTGACAATACTACTTCACAACGAAAATGTGTTCTCCTTAATAGCAAAATATGTTGCCAACGTATTGCGTCAAAATTATCAGTAATGCTACATTTATGTTACTAATGGCTATTAACTAAAATAATTATCTTTGACTCATGTTAGCCAACTCTCAAGTTTACTGTCATTTTTAGTAGCGATAAAAAAAGTACAAATTTAAAAAAATTAATGGTATACGGAAATATTTTATTAAATTAAAATAAATGTATCAATGTTTTTGGTACCTGGTTAAATGATTTCGTAGAAGCACTACGGGAGGTCGTTTTATTCCTGAACCAGTGATCTAATGGATTTATTTAATGCAAAGGAAAATAATGTTGTAGACCAATCGGTTAAAGTAAAAAGAATTACAAATGGCGGTAGGACATTAATCCCAGCACCTTCGTTAGAACAAAAGAAATACTTATAAATCAATAGTGTGGAAAAACATAATTTAATTCTTAAACACGAAAAGGTTGTACAGTAAAAAAAATAATTGAACAAACTTATTCTATATTTATTCAGTAATATATATATATATATATTCTTCTCTCTGAAGAAAACATATCAAAAATTAAATAATCTAATTATATCATTAATTCGTGGAGTAAAAAGGAAACCATCGTTGATTATTTACTCCATTTATTTATTCTATATCTCCAAAGGTAAAATAAGTTAATGTAAATTGAGTCAAGATTCAAAAATCCAAGTGCTTCTGAAAAAATAGTTTAGTATTAAGCTAGTATTGGACGCCAGTTTCCAAAGCGCGTAAAGGACAGTGCAATATTAATCGCGAAGCGAGGTAAAATTTATACCAGCATATATTTTGTATGCAGAGTAGAATGACATAATTCATACAGTCTTTTACTGATAAATCTCTGAGATGAGATTAAAGTCCCATTCGTGAATATACACTCTAACATTCATATAATTATTTTAACATATTCTCGTTGAAATGATGTGAAGGAATTTGAAATCCATAAAAAAATTACTCAATACATAATAATATTACGCTTCCCTATCTATATCTATGACTTTCTGGATGTGGCAGCTTCGGTAGTGTCATTTATGGTTGTGAAGTGCTCGCTTAAACGGCCAGGTCTGTGAGACGCGAGCAGGGCAACAACGAACGTGTTTTTATGATTACTTAAATATTCAGTAACAGTACGTAAATATATATTTAATTTGAAATGAAGTGTACATTGCCTTTATTACGAGTAATAAAAAACGTAAGTACATGACTTCTGTCATATTTTCTTTTTTATACTATCTATGGTATAGCATAGAATAAAGCATATATATATATATATATATATAATTGATTTATTTAATTTGTATTGTAATTTTATGCTGCGTCTGTATCAATGTAATTTTTTTGAAGAATTACAACTATTCCTCCCCCCTCATCCAAAATCTCTACTTTTAGTTTCTAAAACATCCATCTCAAACATAAAACTAATACGTCCCTACGTGGCAAGTCCCCAGTGGAATATTTTTTTACAGAAAATAAAATGTAACAACGTTTTATTTCTCTACTTTCAGTGTGTAATTTAATGACAATTTTTGCAATACGTGGGCTATTTGTAATTCAAATACGCGGGCCTTTTGTAGGTTTACCCACACCCAAAAGATAATAAATTTCTGGGCATGGCCAAGCATGTCACCGGCGGTAACCATTCTGTCTCTCAAACGCCGGTAACCTTATTTTCTCTGGGAGAAATCAATATCTTTAAAATATCCAATATTTGGTCAAATATTATTGTTAAGAGTGGACGACTTATTCGCTATTGGCTATGTCATTGGTTAGATTTTCGTGTCTCGGCTGGTTCGAGTATAAATGTTTACATGAAAATATTATGTAGGAGCCTTTACAATTCGTTAATTCAGGGATGTTTAATTTCATCAGACAAAATTTTATATCTTTTTGATTTGATTTTCAAGATCTATCTGAATGGCTACGAGTTACTTAGCGACCATATCCGCAACTGATATTGAACATAATAAATCCAAATATTATATTACAGTGGCTTTAGCCGATTTCTAAAAGACAAACGTCTGAGTATAGACCTCGTCAGATAGATATTACGATTTCAGGAAAAATGTAGAAAATTATTACAGAAATATTTAATATTTATATTTGTTAGTTTATCATATCAATGGCTCTTTGGAGATTAATCTATTAAGAGATCTTTACCAAACCAGTTACAAAATATTATTTTAATTCAACTGTATACATCACGTATTTGAGGTATCATCATCTGTTCGATAATCAAGGGATATGAATATAAAAGGCTAACCTCGAAATACAACATGGGTGGTCAAAAGGGAAATACATAAAAAAGTTGGATCTGATTGAGTCACGCGCGTATGTACTATTGAATACATTTAGACACCTTTCATTTCTCGCTTCTATATAATTTAGCTAACGAATAATTTCGTTCAAATAAAATTAAACTAAAAAAATATACCAACCGAAAAAATATATACATTGTGACGTGGTCGCCTACATGTGACAGGTAATCGTCAGGATAGGTCGCCATGTTTGCACACCACCGGCTTGCTCAGAGGTTTGCACGGTGTGTGTGGGTCTGGGTTACAGAATTCAACATAATCTCTTGCCTTTCACTTCAGCCAGCATTCTCAGGGAAAAATAAAAATATTATTACAAATTTTATGACTAAGTTTAATACGAAAGCAACAAGAAAAATAAAATAACAAAATAGAAATCATTAAATATTACACCATAAATTGTGATTTGATGAAAGATGATCTCGGCAATTTTGCTACATAAAATAATAAAGTTTGCCATTATTTCCAAAACTAAATGAACATAAATTATCACCTGACGGTTTGTCGGGTCAAGTATAAAGCAGAAATAACTTGACAAATAGATTGGTTAACATGAGCAGGAAAACCACGAGTTTTAAATTCAGTAAAAAAACGAATATGCTACAATGGAAAAATATTTGTTTTAAATGAGAATATTAGAAGAAAGATTAATGCTACATAAAAATAAATCATAGGCTCTAAATTTGTACACAATAAAAATGCATTTTTACAACCAGTTTTCGTGTAGTAATTGTCCATTTCTGCAAAGATTTACAGTCTTCATTAATTTGGTCAGTCCAAGGTACACGTTAAAACTTGTCACTCTTCTTGCAGCACGTCAGTAAAACTGGATTATCTGACATTTGGTTCTACATGAATCGCTTGCGTCTCCTTTGGTTGAAAAAATTCATCTCGTCGAGTACTGTCAGTGGCAGATTAACTCGTCCCCCTCATCCATTGTACGGGAAAAATTCTTCCCGCAGCATTTCGCGTGTTGTGGCATGACTCCTTCATCGTCATATCCACGACGTGAGTTGCAACAAAAGGCAACAACAACTTTCCTTTCACAAAATTTAAAAGTGAAAATAACTGGGAACGATATAAGAAAGTGAATGACTGATGAAAAGAATTTAGTGAGTAATAAAGGAAAAAATGATGAAACAACTAAGCAAGAAAGCAATATAATTAGTCAACAGATAAGTTCAAATATGATGCAGGACAACACAGATGTTAAAATATTATATTGTTCTCACCTTTTCTCACTTATATGAAGTCACATTTTAGGCGATTTATGCATTATTTTCGTCCGTCCGTTTACAATGCTAGCTGTCACCCGAAAAGACCGTTGCTCGAAATCCTCTCCCCGCGCGGTCTTTGTTTCCAACATGAGAATGTTAATTCCCACACATCTCCCGCGCAGTAGGTACCACATATAACGTTATAACATATATCGAAAAAATGTTGATACCAGGATTCGTTTGAACTTATATTCAATAATCTTTCCAATTGATACATCTATTATTCGTTTTTATCCGCTTCCCGAATAGGAAGAGTCCCAGGTTCTAATCCCGGTGGCAACTAAATATTTTTTCAATACGTAGATTTTTTTTGTATACCTTTCTAGTTGATTCATTTAATTTATATTAAAATACAACAGTAAAATGCAACTTCACAATAAAAATGTGTTCTCCTTAAAAAAAGAGTAGGTATATATTTTCATACATATTCATATTTCATTAAAAATAAATTGAAATTAATATATTAAAATTCAGTTACAAAAGTCTCATTAATGTTTTCCGTTTTAAAGTGACATTTGCTTTGCTATTAATATAGAACTTTTCTATCATAATACTTATAGGTAACTAAAATAAATTACAACTACACTTAAGAATATTGTTTTATTGTTTACAAAGTCATGGATTGGAGAGTTCAGTCGACGCTGTCCGCATCTCAGTCCGGAGGATCGAGCGCGTCGGTTCGCTTCAGGAAATAGCGCCTGGGCAATCTATGTTTGTATCTGAAAGTTTTTTGAATTTTGGTGTTTGATTTTTTTTAAATTTATTCATGTTTCTTATAGGTACGATAACTTTTTTTTAAAATTTTGTGTTAAACTCAACTCACGTGTTTTTTTGTAGTGACACGTGTCATTGACAAGGCGGTGACTCAAAAAATTACGGTACAACCGTAATTATTTCGCAGGAGATATAAATCTCAAAATATAAACTTGACTATGGGATACAATACATGGCACATGTTGCCGAAACGTCGGCCTACGTTTCCCCAAGGAAACCATCCACAAAAAACGCTATCTATTTATTTATTTATTACTTTATTAACGCCCTTATAGGCTTTTACAAAGTAGGTTTGGTATAAAACCTAATAAAAAACACAGTTTGAAATTAATGAATCGCCCTTATGGGCTTTTACAAAATAGGTCTGGTATAAAACCTAATAAAAAACACAGTTTGAAATTAATGAACCTTAAAAATTTATGCTGAACCTTTTCTAATTCTAATTCGTGTACTTTATAGAATGGAGACCAAATAGTTGAGTTGAATTCTGAATTGCTACGAACAACAGCCGTGTATAAAAGTTTAAGCGGTTTAAGTGAATTGATATCTTTCGCCGTTCTTAATACAAAACCAAGACATTTCATAGCTTTATTGGTTTTTTATCAATAAATATGCCTAGATCTTTAATTTGAGATGCTTTTTTAAGAGTAACGCTGTTTATGCTGTAATGAAAAACAATGGGTTTTTTGATTTTGCAAAACGTAATAGATTGGCATTCATCAATATTTAAAAAAAGTTAGTTGTGTGTACACCATTCATGTAATTTGTTATGGTTAGATTGAAGAACAAGATAGTCATTTATCGACTCAATTGTTCTGGATATCTTAAGGTATCAGCAAACAACAATTTGTCAACTTTATCAAATGTACAAACAATATCGTTAATAAATAATAAAAATAACACTGGTTCTAAGTGTGAACCTTGAGACACACCACTAGAAGCCTCAAATTCAGTCGATGTATAACCAAAGATTTTCACACATAGTATCCTGGACGATTGGTAACTTTCAAACCATTTTAATATATTCCCAGTATATAGTAGTATTATAAAATATTGTACAAGAGATGCCTGTTCCATACACTAATGCTCTCAGAAACCTTAAATCATACATACATTTTATTTTTATAACTATTGTTATTAATTGTCGCTCACTTTTAATCATATATACCATATGATTCCATGCTATATTTTGTTGTCATTAAAATAAATTAGATGTAAGTATATTGATTTTGTACATAAAACATCAATTCTGATACACATTGCTTCTGCATGGAGCAAACCAAACAATTTTATTCAAAAATAGTCAGTCCATGCACTGGTTACTAATACGCAAAGCATCACGAGAAAATAAATAACATATTTATATATTTGAAGCCATTCATAATTTATTTTTATGAAACTACTATTTAAAACCTATCCAAGAATGGGGGTATTAAATACATAGAGAATAATTAAAATAAGTATTTACCCAAGGTACATCATCATTCCAGCGTTTTATTTTCTAACAATGTAAATTTGAAATGATCTGTTTTCTATTTGAAAACGATCTATAACATATAACGTCACGTATCCACCCTAGTCGTTAATTTCAAATGAACTTTACTCAAATGGTGTATTGGTTCATTTCAATTTTTCTTTCTTCTTCGCTTTCGCTACAACACTCGAATACATTTTCGACAAATTTTAAACTCATATTCTGTAATATTTCAAATTGATATATCTACTATTCCAATTTTAAAAGCTTTAATTAATTTAATTATGGCGTTTTCTATCGAATTTTACTTAAATGTATTTCAGATTCACCGTAATATAAATTTAATTGCTTTTAAAAAGGTCCAGGTTCGAATCCCGGTAGCAGTTGAATATTTTCGATATATAGATTTTTTCAGTATATCTTTCTAATTGATTTATTTAATTTTTATTAAATACTACAGAATTATGTTCTGAAAAAGCAACTTCACAACAAAAATGTGTTTTCCTTCATTTATATTTCTCTTCGATGTTGATCGTATTAAGTTATAAATAGTATGAGGCAAAATGCGGCAGTGGAGGTGTGGGTGTGAGTGTAGGGTAGAATTAGGGAGGTCTGAGTGTTGGGATTATAGTGTGACATATTATTTATAAACTATGGCCTAGTGGACACGGATTACTCAGCTGACATTCAGTTTAACAAAATTAAGCCCATCGTTCCCTCGCTTATCATTTTCGTGTCGGATATTTATATTCTCATAATGCTCTGTGGCATTGTTATTAATTTACTTTTAGTAGATATATATAAATACTACAAAACGTCAGCGAGATAGGAAAATTATAAGAAGTGGATTGATATATTATTTACTATAATAAGTAATGTTTACTATTATAGTTTTTTCGATAAATAATGGTGGATCAAGACTTAAGCTGTTGGTAATATTATAGAATACAACGGCGGCCCAAGATCTATCACAAACAGAAAGCATAATCCACTCATACTTTGTCAAATGTAGCTAATATTCTATTTTTTTTCCGTAGAACTTGATATTCAATTTATACACAAAATATGTCTCGAGTCAAATGATAACAAATAAAAAATTTCTAACACGCTTGGAAGCTGAAACGAATATGTCTAGTTCAAGTTTGATTCTAGGCTCTTATTGAGATTTGGCAATTTTTAAATTAGCAGGATAGAATAATTGATGAACGAAATATTTATTAAATACTAATTAAATGCTTTAATTATAAAGACCTAAATATAAAATCAATTTTATCGAAAAATATTATTGTTGCGCTACCAGGATTCGAACCTGAATCTCTTTTTCCAATCCGGGTAAGGTGCATTACCAATTATGCTACAACGCCGAGTATAATGGAACGATATATGTATAAAATTGAAAAAGTGTAACATTTATAGGTTCGAAAATTTGTCGTCAAAAATACTGGCGCTGTAGCATAGTTGGTAATGCACATTCTTCAAATTGAAAAAAGAGATCCAGGTTCAAATCTCGGTAGCGCAACAACAATATTTTTCGATAAAATTAATTTTATATGTATATCTTTATAATTAATTAATACATTTAATTAGTATTTCATACATCACAGACCGTCTGTTCTGAATAATTACAACTTCACAATAAGAATGTGTTCTCCTTAATAATGAGATAACTGAAAACATTTATTACGAAACTGAAACAAAAATTTTGTCATGAAAAAAAAGATAAATACATATTATAAATAAAATAAATTAACTAGAATGATATACAGTTGCAGCCAGGATTCAAACATGTACCTTTCTTGCCCGGAGAAATGCGTGTTACCAATTTCGCTGTGTATTAACAAAGTATATTTACGATAAATTTTTGAACTTAAGTTCTGCTCTATTTTTATATTTTGAAATGGGAATTCTAATCATAATAGAAAAGATTTCGAAAAGAGAAATGCTCAAAAGTTTCTCTAAAAATGAATGGGATTATGTATTATTATAAGCAGATTAAAAATAAATTGAAAGCAATAAACGCGCATTTTTTCGCCTAGATCCTGCTTCTTAGACGATAAATTCTGATCATCATCATCATCCACATCGGTCTCTCACGAGGATCGTGATCTCTGTGAACTCCCGCCCTCTTGATTATGCTTCTTCACTTTTCTCGGCTCTCTGGAGAACTGGGTTATCACCGGAGAAGTTCCGTTCATTGATGTTGCCAACCTCAATTAGCTTCGTCTTATCTCGCAATATGCACAAATATTTAAGGATTCATCTCAGGAAAATGGTTGAGGATTTAAATTCTGATATGAATATTTTAATTCTTCGTTATAAATACGGAAATTCTTTGTAGTTGTGTTATATATTGCGATGAATAGAAAAAAGAGAGAGGTCGGATAGAACAATAGCATGTGTGCTTCTGGTAAGGGACCGTTTTCTATTCCTACGTCTTACAGGTTCGACTATAACGATTGAACAAAATGAAACTCTTGAAAAAAATGGGAGAAACCAGGTTTTGTTTACTGTCTTACATTTTTCAGAATACTTCTTCACGATATTGTATTGAAACGAATTATTCGTTTTACAAATTTTCCGTTTACGGATAACTTTTCAGAAACGTACCTCTTTCGTAAAGCGAGGTAAAAATATACATTCAATATTATTTCAGTACATATTATATGCTCCATACCAATTTGCCACACAATGGCACTTACACACGTTGAAGTATGTGTTTGTGAATTGTTCTCCATTTAAGATTATTATGACAATCTGTAATACAAGTATTTACAATGTTGACAACTGTTGCTTGTCAAAGCAAGGTGAACTAATCGATTGTTATTCTGGAGATCACGAACTTCGAGTCAATCAGTAGAAGCACCTTAGAAACAATCGGCCAAAAGGACAAATTGATAGTTGATAGTGCAAAACAGGGAGTAATGGAGGGAAATGAGGGAGGCCTACATCCAAATAATAAAAAGATAACGGAAAACAATATTTCCAGGAGGGTCAACCAAATTAGTCATATTTTCGTAAAATAAGTGATTAACTTAGTCTAAAAATAGTACGGATGTTTTATATGTAAAAATATTTTTAAAATTTTACAGAAGACAAGTTTATGCTGAAACCTGTATTTATGGAATTTATTTCTTTCACATCACTGTCTCTATTGCATTCATCCTCAAAATCAATAAATAATATTTATTTCACATCACTGTCTCCATCGCATTCATCTTCAAAATCAATAAATAATATTTATTTCACATCACTGTCTCCATCGCATTCATCTTCAAAATCAATAAATAATATTTATTTCACATCACTGTCTCCATCGCATTCATCCTCAAAATCAATAAATAATATTTATTTTACATCACTGTTTCCATCGCATTCATCTTCAAAATCAATAAACAATATTTATTTCACATCACTGTCTCCATCGCATTCATCTTCAAAATCAATAAATAATATTTATTTCACATCACTGTCTCCATTGCATTCATCCTCAAAATCAATAAATAATATTTATTTCACATCACTGTCTCCATCGCATTCATCTTCAAAATCAATAAATAATATTTATTTCACATCACTGTCTCCATCGCATTCATCTTCAAAATCAATAAATAATATTTATTTCACATCACTGTCTCCATCGCATTCATCTTCAAAATCAATAAATAATATTTATTTCACATCACTGTCTCCATCGCATTCATCCTCAAAATCAATAAATAATATTTATTTTACATCACTGTTTCCATCGCATTCATCTTCAAAATCAATAAACAATATTTATTTCACATCACTGTCTCCATCGCATTCATCTTCAAAATCAATAAATAATATTTATTTCACATCACTGTCTCCATTGCATTCATCCTCAAAATCAATAAATAATATTTATTTCACATCACTGTCTCCATCGCATTCATCTTCAAAATCAATAAATAATATTTATTTCACATCACTGTCTCCATCGCATTCATCTTCAAAATCAATAAATAATATTTATTTCACATCACTGTCTCCATCGCATTCATCTTCAAAATCAATAAATAATATTTATTTCACATCACTGTCTCCATTGCATTCATCATCAAAATCAATAAATAATATTTATTTCACATCACTGTCTCCATCGCATTCATCTTCAAAATCAATAAATAATATTTATTTCACATCACTGTCTCCATCGCATTCATCTTCAAAATCAATAAATAATATTTATTTCACATCACTGTCTCCATCGCATTCATCTTCAAAATCAATAAATAATATTTATTTCACATCACTGTCTCCATTGCATTCATCATCAAAATCAATAAATAATATTTATTTCACATCACTGTCTCCATCGCATTCATCTTCAAAATCAATAAATAATATTTATTTCTGAATATTTACTGATAATTTAAACAACTGCATACGTATGATTTTTTACCTACAACTAACAGTTCCTTCATATAAAATATCAATACATTAATTTCAGAATTTTTCAGAAATTTCAGAATTTTATGAAAATTATTTATATGTATTATCTATAAATAAAGATGCGTACACAGAATACATGTCAAAACAGTATTCTTAATATATTTTTAAACTAAGCTAATACAAAGCGTTTTAAATAATTTTGTATCATGATCAGGAAGAGCATGCAGATGGATATGTGCGAGTAAAAACATATATATGTATATTTAATTACATAGTTCGATAATAACAATTTATTTTCATTGTACGTGATCTTTTACTTATATATAAAGTACATTCGATAACATAATACAACAATACAGTTATGCACCCCCAAATAAGAAATATCTTGAATATGGGGTTTCTCAATTATTTATTGCAGGTTAATTTTTTGTCATGCATGTGATATACCTGTGACGTGCTTGTGGTTTAGTGGTAGAGTGATTTAGTGGTCAAGGGTTCGAGCTATCGAGTAATTCTTATTAACAGCACAAGTGTTTAGCTTAGTTTTAAAATTGATGTGACACGAATTTCGCGTACGCATCTCTATTGAAAATAATAAAATAAAATAAAAAGTGAGTAAATTTTATTCCAAATTAACTTTAATTATATTTAGGTGAAATATAGTAATTATTATTAAAAAATTTTCTATTGTAATAAAATAATTTAATAACAGCTTTAAACAACAAAATATTGAGATACGAAACATGCGAATCATAATTTACAATTATTTGGAATATTGAATATTCAATATTCCAAAATATATCAAGTACCTACTAAGGTCCAAAACCGGTCGAACGTTTGGTTTGAATATTGGATGAAGATGCTCTTCATGACAGAAACACGCAAATACACTTCACAAGACAGTCTATTCGGATGATCTCATGAGAATACTAAAGACAGCACTTGTGGAGAACTAAACGTAGTCCTAAAGGTTATTAGAGATCCTCAATGATAAAACAAATATTGATAAAATCTTGCAGTGAATACAAAAATAATGTTTTATTATTCCAAGCATATCCACTATCAACAATTTCAGATGTTTTAGAGAAGGTCCTTCATGTAGTTAAATCTATTGTTCATAATATATTTTAATCCGTTAAGAAACAAATTATTTCTTTACGTGCGTAAATTAATGTCAATTGATGAATTATATTTATTTTATTTTGATTGTATTAGTTGATTTAGGATATGTATTATATTTTTATCATTAAACTTATGCATGTGTTCTAATATAAATGTATTACACATTTATAATATAAACCGATTTTAAAGTTATAGTATTGTGCCGTTTATAATGGGGTAGTTTTTACATTATAAGTAACATTTTGCAACAATCCATAACATTTTTCGTATTTTATGTAAAATAAATAAATACTAAAGTAATGTATTAATTATAAATATATACATATAAAATCAGTTTTGTCGAAAAATATTGTTTTAGCGTCAGCGGGATTCGAACCTGGATCTTCATTTCCAATCCGGGGAAGTGCACTACCTTTGTGCTTACGCCAGTATTTTTTTTGACAAATTTTCGAACCTATATGTTACATTTTTTCAAATTAATACACCTGTCGTTCCATTATTTGAAAGCCATCTACATTATTTTTACAGAATCTCAAATACCTTAGACCTATGTTCTGAATAATTACAACTTCACAATAAGAATGTGTTTTCCTTAATAATATATGTTGTATCAACGTGTCCAAAATTTAATAAAAATGAATTGATAATTCTGGCGTCTGCAAGTCGGTTTACTCAAAGGTATTTGAGATTCTGTAAAAATAATGTAGATGGCTTTCAAATAATGGAACGACAGGTGTATTAATTTGAAAAAATGTAACATATAGGTTCGAAAATTTGTCAAGAAAAATACTGGCGTAAGCACAAAGGTAGTGCACTTCCCCGGATTGGAAATGAAGATCCAGGTTCGAATCCCGCTGACGCTAAAACAATATTTTTCGACAAAACTGATTTTATATGTATATATTTATAATTAATACATTACTTTAGTATTTAAAATATCACAGACCTATGTTCTGAATAATTACAACTTTACAATAAGAATGTGTTTTCCTTAATAAAATAAATAACACAACTTTCTCAGTACAATAGATCTAAATTATTATTAAAGAAAACACATTCTTATTGTGAAGTTGTAATTATTCAGAACATAGGTCTGTAATATTTTAAATACTAAATTAATGTATTAATTATAAATATATACATATAAAATCAATTTTGTCGAAAAATATTGTTTTTGCGTCACCGGGATTCGAACCTGGATCACTATTTCCAATCCGGGGAAGTGCACTACCATTGCGCTATAACGCCAGTATTTTTCTTGACAAATTTTCGAACCTATATGTATCTAAATTATTATTATTTATTTATTTATGGTACAGTGAAATTACAAAAAAAATCTTAAAACAAAAAATGTATTTCCATTTCCATAAATATGATTCATTTTGCGTACTTGTTTGATTTAGTGGTAAGCGTTTAACTTAGTTTGAAAAAAGTTATGATTATTGATGCGACGTGTATTCCGTGTACGTGTAGCCTACCGCTTATTACCCGATGAAAAATATTCAATAACTATAAAACCTTTTATTTTGAATATTTTAGAAACGTTAATGAGATTACTTTGTGTAAAAAAATTGGCCTCAAAACCAGGATTAAAAATAGGATTTACAGATTTTTTATTAAAATTTTGCCCATTTAAGAATTCTTTAGCGTGCTAGCCCGATATTGGAGAAATTTGGTAAAACAATCTATACCATTTGTTTCCACAGCGGGCAATACTAAAAGAAGCCACAAAATTTAATTTTCCAATCGTGGCTTCGGCCTATTCTATTCTGGTAGCATTAAATAAACACGTTAACGTTAACAACGCTATACATTGTCCAATAATTTCGGCTACCCTGAAACAACAAAGTAAAGCTCTTTAACTGTGGGTAAGGGAGATGTTTAGAATTATGTTATTTATTTATTTTAACGCAATACATATTTTATCAGAAAAGTATTTAAAGTAAAGGTTCATATTATTGAAACTGATATACGTTTGAGTGAATTATTCTGAAATCATTATTTTAATTTAAATTAATATTTGATTGATTGAATTAAATAGATGTAAATAATTAAGGAGAACACATTCTTATTGTGAAGTTGTAACTATTCAGAACAGACGGTCTGTGATATTTAAAAAAAATACTAATTAACTGTATTAATTAGAAAGATATACATATATAATCAATTTTATCGATTCGAATCTGGATCTCTTTCCAATCCGGGAAAGGTGATTATTCAACTATGCTACAGCAGACAGTACCTTTGTCGACAAATTTTCGAAACCATATGTTACATTTTTCAAATTAATATATCTACCGTTCCATTATTCATTTAATATATGTATATCTTTCTAAATAATACATTTAATTATTATTTAAAAATACGTAAATTAATTTAAACATTAATGATAAATATGAAATTATAAAAAAATTAAAAAATTTATTGTAAAAAATGGACTATGGTTTCAGCAATCCACTGTTTTTTTTTTGCATTTGTCTTATCTATTTAACATCAAATAAGCCATTATTGGTACATTGGAATCATATTAGTTATACCCTTCATCTAAGTATATTGAAAAACTGCCTCAATCTAATAGCAGCGGTCGAGACTTTACCTCACGACCATGCATGTTCGTCCCATTAGTGTACATTGAAAATGTGCATGTTTTAAGTGCGTACCTACGTAATTGCGTGAGCAACCAATTTGCACTCAGTCAATATTATTGCATGCGATTCGACTACCGTTTTATTGGTACACGGGCTTTGGGCTTGGATTTAATTAAACAAAGTTTCGTCAGTGACTGACCGGAGAGATAGGTAATATAAAGAATAATTACAGTTTCGGCTCTCTCTCTCTATTAACAAATATGTTAGTGTTCAGACCCGGTTATTAAAGAGACCAGGGAGACAACTGTACCAGGCCCTGAAAAATATAATACTTTCGGTTTTTCCCCCTGTGTAATACAAATCTTATTTTAAATTGTTAACTTTGTTTTATTAACCACTTAATAAATTAAAATACATCTTCCGGTTTCGAAAAATATAGTTTTCTTCTTCAGGATATCAATAATTAATCAAAAACATGTCATTTTTTTAACAGAATCTATTTTCAAAAGCAATACTTTTTTAAAAAACAAATTTATTACCTAACGTAAATTGTCAGTTGATGATACAAGATTACTAGAATAATAATTATAACTACAAAGTTAATTTTGCCAATCTCAAAAATATATAATAAAAATGTGTAAGTATAGAAAGCACAAGAGTCTTGCTCACTCACTTTCGTTGCATGTTCTTTTTTCGCTCACTGCAAATGTACTTATTAAGTAAAATGATTTAAAATAATGTTTTATAGCCTTTTACAGGGATATTATTTACAGGGTTATAGAAAAGATTTTACATTTAACTTTATGAATAAACGATTTTAGGCTTTATTTATCTTTTACCAAAATATTCACCCTGAATAATATATAAAGTGGTTTAAGTCATGTTTCTTTTGTTTCGAGATATTTAAAGATTGAATTGATTAAAAAATATTTTTATATCGCACAATACAATGTTACAAAATTTATTTAGTCTACTAGATTTATAATTTATTTCGACATATAAATTTTGCACGTAGCTCATAAGGAAATAAAAAAATTAAGATTGAAATGACTTACTCTATTATCAAAATAAACACTAGTGGAATACCGTTGAATGTCGTAGAATACACACTGAATATAAGATTTCAAAATTTTTACAACTGTAACAATTTGCATAATATTATATTAATTAAAAATAATGTGACGCGAAATAATTGATTTCTCTCATGTTTTTAAATTTCTTGATTTAGACCACATTAATAATAATGGGCACATATGCACCCATTATTTATTTATTTAAAAAAAAAATAGAGACGCGTATATGGAACACATATCACATCAATATTCTTACTATTTTCAAACTAAGCTAAACGCATGTCCTATAAAAATAGGACTAACTTGTCCTAGAACGAGGCGCAAACCCACGACCACTAGATCACTAGGCCAACGTAAAATACCAGTCTAGTAGTGTGATGCCGTTGTAATGTGAAAATAGTATGGAAGAATGTCAAAATAATAATTAGTTCAATTTATTGTTGCTATAAATTTTAATACTTACTTTAAATTTAAAAATCGTCAAAACTTTGTTGATTATCACATTTAAACTTTATATTTTCGTGTTAATAATTCTTAAAAACAGTGAAAGCTTTGACTGTAAAATTGTCGCCATCTCATATGAGCTCAATTCAATTTGAATTGAATCGATTTTCCCGCATATTGTAGACTTTCCGGTTTCTTGAACAGCGCAGTTTCCTTTGAAGGAACCCGTTGCAAAAATATCTTGCAAAACCATCGCAAAGCTAACAGCTTTTGTTTCCCTAACGACACAACTCCGTTACCCATTCAGCCAGCCTGTGAATGTTAAGAGATTTATATATTCCGTTTGTGATTGAAAACAGATAAAGATTACTATATTGCAAAATGGTAATGATGTTTTATAATAAATAAACAAAATTTATAATAAACTATATAAATATCATTATAAACGAATTTTTAGGACAAGCTAGTGTAAAAAAATTGATCAAATAGATTTTGTTTGAAATAATTTTTGTAAAATGATCACCGTATTTTACTCATGAACTTACATGATTAAAGTTGAAGCGAAGTGATTAAAAAATAAATATTTTTATTAAATTTTACCATAAATGTGTTATATAACACGGAATGTTAAATATTAAAATTTACGACAAATTAAAGATTTATGTATGTAGTTTTTTATAAATGATTTTATTATTTTTATTAATTAATCTGTTATAGTTACAATGAAAATAAAAAGTTGTTTTTTTTTTAGATTCTACAACTTCTCTAAAAAGCATGTGCTTATGCAGAGAAAGGGATTACAAATTATTAATTATTATTTACAGTAACTGGCTTATAATAAAATAAAATACATAATAATATATAATAATATACAATAAATTACTACCAACGTTATAAAAATATTATAAATTTCGGAGTACGTGTTTATCTTTAAAGTATTTTTTGATAGCATTTTTTATTTCTTTGCTATCATTAATGTTCCTGATGTTTTCGGGTAAGCTGTTAAAATTATTTTTTCCTATGTGCGTATAGTGGTGCTGTGCAAATGATGTGTTAATTTTTGAGTATGAAAATACAAATACCTAGTACGATCTTCCTAGTACGATTTTCATTGATAAATTGATATTTTTCTTTTTCTTTTAATATTTGAATAATATAATTTCTGTTAAGTAGATCACTAAATGTAGGTACTTGGAATTCTTCGAAAAGTAATTTTGTCGGATAATCTTTTAGTTTTTTTAGTATTATTTTTATGACAAGTTTTTGTATATTTTTTACTGGAATCAGGATAGTATTATAAGCAGATCCACAACTAATGATGGCATATTGTAAAATGGATTGAATCAATGCATAATATACTAAGTACAAAATTTTTATAGATAATAATGTTCTGATTCTTAAAAATATGTATATTAATTTTACAATTTTTTAACAGCTTGAGAAATTTGATCTTTCCATTTAAGATTTTTATCGATGATTACTCCAAGAAATTTGATTTTATTTGTTTTTAAAATTGAGCAGTTAGAGAGAAAATAATTTTGATTGTGAATTGTATTTTGTGTGGGAGTGTTCATGAATTATTACGTCGATTTTTTTCGGTAAATCGTTTAATTTTATTGCAAACGGAATAACGAAGGTTTTTTTTCCACTATTTAATGATAGTAAATTAATGTCGAAAATGTTCTTAATTGTGTTTGTATCTTCGGTGGCCTTTAATTTTACACTTTCCCAATTAATTTCACATGTTATTAGGACCGTATCGTCAGCATATAATGTAATAAAAAATATGTTATTTACATATATAATAAACAGCACTGGTTCTTATGCGGTCCTTTGGAAGATACCGAAATCTGACGTTTCTTGATCATTACTGGTATTATTATTTTTTACGAGTTGGGGGCTATTTTTTTAGATAGTTTCTAATTCACGGTGTAATGTTATCTTTTAAGCCAATATTATCTAATTTCTTAAATAGTTTCTGATGTGAGATACTGTCGAACGCCTTCTTGAGGTCAATGAATATTTCCGCACATTTTTTTCCCTTTGTCTAGTGTCTTTTAGAATAAAAAAAAAGGATAAATAGATTTTTTTTGTATATCTTTCTAATCGATTCATCTAAAGGGTCGTATTAAATATATAGTTTTCATTTCATTGCGCCATCATAATTATCATTATTGTCTTTAACATATACTCTGCGGTGGTGGGTTAAATTTGATCCGGGTGTTTGTAAAAATATGAATTACGCTACAAATATTCGTTTAATGCTGTTTTCCTTCTAGCTAATTAATCTTTTATTAAATATTTCCAAATAATTAGAGATACAAATAAATATTATCAGACGAGATTCAAATGAGTTATTAATAAAAATGTGAAAAAACGGTTAAAAAATCAGTCGCTTTTACGCTATTGAAACTCAGCGCTTACACCGAAATATATATTGTCAATATTTTGAACGTGTAGACAAAGAATACCAAGTATGTGTCCATATATTTGTTTTGACTCATTTTCGTCTGGCGGCCTCTAGACAATACTAGTAATTTTTTGAGGGGCGTTAAGCCACCTGTAAGTTTTATGACACTACCTGTTTGGGTTCCGACGAGAATATTACATGCTCACTGGATGTTTGTATTTTGCTTGTGTAGGGTGTCTGTTGAATATGTACATTACTAGTAATATTTTTAAATTTTTATCTTTAATTTTTTAACAGAAAAATTACGGCACATCATGCCATTTCATTCAATCATATTTAAAAATGAAATATCTATAAAAAAATCCCTTAAAACGGTTGAAAAACTGAAAACTTGAGGTGGGTCTAGAATAATCCACCACCGTCGGACGTGTTTTGTTTTGACCCACCGGGCAGTAAGTATTAAAACCTCTGGAGAGTCATGGCTTAGCTAAGGGTTTTCATCTAGTGACCTCTATTTGTGTTGTTTTTTTTTATTTCTTTACGATGTTTGGTAGTTACTTAAGATTAATGTATGAGTTTGTTTAGTATTTAAATTTGCAATATCTTGTCGTATATCAATTATAATATATGGCCAGCTCACGCCAGCTGTGTGACATACAACTTAAGTCACATTTACACTCATACATATTATCATGCAAACTCATCAATTTTGAGGCTTCTAACTGGACCATCTTCCAATGTCCGATTTACCTGGTCATATCAAGTCATTCACGGAAGTCCTCAATTTCTAGTATCATCAATACATGCATCATACGTCTTTCTTACCATTCTCACCAAGCGCCCCTTTTTAATCCTGTTTAAAATACTAAATTCTGCTTAACATATCTATCTTATTTGTTTATTTTTTACTCTATTATACACACATTAGAATTGTCACAAATACTTCTAAGTGATCTCAATTTCAGTGTATTCAGTATACTTTTATTCCTCTTTTGCCAGATCCACTAAATAATATTAGTACTTGGTTTCTATTATGTACCGATAGTCTTGTTCTATTAAAAATTACAGCATTCGAAGTGCCGTTTACTTTGTTCCCTGCAATCATATTTTACCGAAACCTTTTTCAGTGTTTCCTTTAAAACAAACAAATTTACCAAATACAGAAGGTCATCTACTTGTTTCCAGCACTTCTTAATAATTGTAAGGTTCATTAGTTGGATTATGCGTGCACATGTGCGCGCCGCCGTACGAGTGCGAACGAAGCCTGAGTGGGAGGAAGCCAGGAAGGGATTTAAGGCGTAGAAATCGCGGAAAGCAGCCTCTTTCTAATGGGATTTTTTGAATATATAATTTACTATCAGTGTAACTTATTGTATTTGACTGTGTACTCATATTATTGTAATAAAACCCAGTAATTATTACACGAACACCGAGTTTGATTTCACCGCAACCCCGACATATTACACGGAAGAAATAGACAATAAGGAGGATTATAGAATCTAGAATCATCACAATGGCGTAGCCGTTAATAGCTGGTGCTTTGTATATTTATCATAGTTATCAAGTATCTACCATTATTTCATATGTTGACTTTCCTCTCACTTTCCTCCTTCTCGATTACCATCACTTTCGATTTGATAACTTCGCATACCTTTCATCATATCCTACATACTGTAGTACATTCAAATAAATACATATGCATATTACGAATATTCTACTTATCTACGATTTATTTCTCAAAATACAATTGTGTAGTGAAGTAAATAAATCTTAAATAGCTCATGTCATAATTGTTTTTTTTGTAAAAAAAAATCTAATTACTTGACTATTAATTTAAACTTGAAATTTATGAGTCATATAACAAAATAATATATACTAAAGTAAAATAAAATCACAAACAAATTGAATATTTTGTGAGTTACGATAATATTACCCGTGTATCTTAAAACATGCACAGAAATATAAACATAAGACAATTGAAAAATAAGTTCACATGTTTTTTAATTTTTTAACACAACATTTTTTTAATGACATATAGACTTGGTATGTTCTTGTTTCATATATAATACAAATATAAGTTTAGTTCAATGCGAACACATTTTATAAAAAATTAAAAATAATAATCTTTTTAGCCCATTTTTGATAAATTTATTTAGTGAAAAAATTACTATCGAAAACATTGTTCGTAAAATCATAACTAGTATTCCGAATTATTTTTGATACTCTTCAGCACAATAAAAATATGTAAACATCGAAAGTTAAATGAATGCTCTGTGACCTACAACCTGCCATGAAAGGGAGGCTTGAACAGACCTAATCCGATTCAATTGTTTATTTTGTTCAAATAGTTGTTTTCGTTAGCTGTCCAATTCGAGCCCTATTCATGCGAGTCATGACATTTTAATGAAGGTATTACAGTAACAATTATTATGCTACAATCAAACGTTCGATTATCTTTCCGCAAAAACTCGCTGACTAATTAAGACAATTGAAAAATTTGTCTCGAATCGAATGTCATTTGAATTTTCCAGTAGTGGAAATAACTGAACATCGGATTATATTAAAATAAACAAATAATAGATATCTCATAAAGACGAAGCTATTTTTTATATTTAATGGAAAGATATGGAAATATGGGTACTTACAAGACTATCTTCGGCTGGCTTAAGTGATGATATAATAAATATAACGATCACCATTCTCAGCCATTAATCTATCTCCATATCTACCAAATTGTTGATATGTTGTGTATATGTTATTATGTGAAAATACGTCGAGTACAACTACACTATCGCCATCTATGGACTAAATTTGATATTCATTACCCTGAAACAGCATAGATGTCAAAATGAGAATCTAGTTATTTTTTGAAATCATTTAAAGCAATATTATTTATCTGTAAAATGTTTTTTTAACACAATACACTAGAATACACCTGAATAATCCATTTTTATATATTTTATTATTTTGACTAGTATAAATATATCCATATCTTTCCATTAATTATAATAAAAATAGCTACATCTTTATGAGATATTTATTATTTGTTTAATAACAGTTCCTTTGTGGGTGGAAATCCAGTAATTGTGTGTTATTGGACATATTCACAGTTGTAAAAATCAAGTCTGATATTCTGGTCTGCATCGGTATGATTTGATATGCATCCTTACCGATCAAAAATAGAGTATTTACTCGCCTTACTAGTGCGATTAGATCTCTAGATCTATGCGGCACACAATGTTTTATGTTTTTTTAAGATTTTTTGCTAACTATAATAATGACCAAAGTTGAAGTAGAAGTGTTGGAAATATTGTTATTAACGATGTTTGCTGTTATAAAATCAATACGCGATATGTAAATTAAATACTTAAAAAAGACAGTAATCTTTGAACATTATTTAATAAAGTTATTGTTAAAAAGTAATCATTTATTTGTAATAATTGTGGGATTGTTTTGATAGTGAGAATGAAATACATATTTGGCGGAATGTTGAAAAATGCTGAAAATAGAGAAGTTAGAGGAGCGAGTTGGCGGATCTCGATCTCAGACTTGTCGTGGCGTGCGACAGAGCGGAAGATGTGCCGTCGGAGAGCGATCGGACCAGACTGGGGGCATGCAGATGTCGTTGGTATCGATGTAGGGTAGAAACTGTGACGATGGCGCTGAATTGAAATCGTCGTATCCACATAATAATAAACGAAAAATATTTTAAGAGCAAAAATGTGTCATGTTTTTCAGTTGATTTTTATTCAATTTATTTTAATCTTAACTGACATAGTTTATTATCACCTGTACAATATTACACGGCTCGCAATTATTCATTTATTTTACAAATAAATTTCTAGCCCAAAAATAGTTTGAAATTTTGAGGAAATAGACTATATATAAGGCGTACTAAACAATTCGGCACAAAAAGATCTACAGAGTGAGGTATATGTATTACAGAATTTGAAAATTATTTATTTGTAAAATGTAGTAGTGACAAACTAACACGTCGGCGAAATTGATCAGACAGCTCAAGTTTGTACAAGCTCTGGTGGAATAATTTATCATGTATGTAGGTACCTTATAAGAAAATTTGTTTTATTATAAATGAAATAAATTAAAATTTAATTTGAGAAACATATTTTAGAATTTTTTTTATGATAAACATGGCGTAGTAAAATATTATTGTTTACTATTAATGCATAGTATATAATGTTGAAATATTTTTTACTGTTTCCAATGAATTGTACAAAATTCAAAACTATTTATATTGATGAATGTCTGTTTGTTAATATTCTGTACAATTATACACCCTTAAGACGATTTAAATTTTTCACAGTTACCCTTTAGGACCCTGCCTGTATGAAATTTTGTATACATCGTAATTCTTTAGGGTGTACGTAAAACAATGGCACCTACTTACCCTCACTCTGTAAAGACCTATATGAATCCCAGACAACGGCGGGCGATGACCGTTTGTTTTAAATATTCTCCCGTTCGACTATAATTAGTCTCTTCTAAAAAATCGTTATTTAAAAATTGTAAACTACCCCCATATCGGCTTTAAACCAGATGGCGTTAGGTACGTGAAAATTTGATGGAAGTTTTTCTGCACATTCCGCTATGGATTCCGTTTGCATCGTCAGGGGAATCCGTGCGGGACTGACGGTTGATAATAATTTAACGAATTTTACCGCAGATAGCCAACAAGTTTGTCAGCTGGAAAATTGGTTCAACACATTTGACCCCGTATTTGTAGCTACCCACTGAAATTTAAAAAAAAATTTATAATAAATTGTCATGTTAATTAGAATGTATACAATTATATAATATATTTATTTTTAACAATATCCATTATAGTTTTATACATTTTTTATTATAGACATTTCAAGGATTTGATTCTGCCGAAACCTTTTTCTATTATTGATCTCCTAGGGATGTGGAACAAGATCATCAATTCGATATTTTTGTATTCATTTAAAAATATCATTCTTGTTGAACATAATTATGACCTAGAATCGTGCAAATGTTATATAAATTCCAGAATATTAAAAATGTCTCTCTTGCCGCATTGTCTTCTTATGTTATAAAATTATATAACTGTCTTTTTCAACATATTACTTAGGATATTAGAAATGCATTAATGTTGAAACAGAATGATTACTTAGAATAATTAGAAGCATTACAAAATTTATGGAAATCCTCAGAATTCCAATCAACAATGTTGTCCCTTTTCATCTCATTTAAATAAAATTGTATAGCTGTCCTCCACTATAGATATAAATACAAGTCATATTATTAGATTGATAATGCTCTTACAAGGCGAAACACAAAGTAAATTAAACGAGTAGAATAATAAAACAGGTGTTTTATTTTCACATACGGAATTTAATATATTGTTGTACAATAAGTATCAGAACTGGTTTAGTAAATAAGTTGTTTTATTTAGTTTAACAGTAAACAAAAATAATAATTGTACCATCTCTATTGATCCTACTACTCTTATCCTTATTCACCCCATCGAAATCTAAATAGGAATATAGCACATTTACGGAATTTTTTCTATAGTTTTTGATCGAATCGAAGTGTTTTATTTTCACATACGTGATTATGGAGTTCTACAAACTTACATCGGAAATAAAGGATGTCCGGCGGAAACATTTCAAGATTAAATTGTAATTGCTCGTAAACTATCAGGGTGAGTTAAGTGGGAGGGGCATCGTTCGACGCGCGTGATTTGCTGATTTGCCAGTCACAATGAGTCACTGGTCGGGAGCGCACCGTATGTTCGCGGTTGAGCAATATTTAAAGTGCGGTGATTCATTGGTTCGTGCGCGTCACGCTTTTTGTACTCACTTTAATATTCGATGAGTAAGTGATGGGCCAAGCACGCAACTTATCTGGTGTTGGGTTCAAAAATTCAGACAAGAAGGGACAATGGTTAACCAAACTCGTCCGGGACACCAGAACATGTGGCTCAAATTCGACTTGAAATTATGCGCTATCCGCGTAAATCGAAAAGGAATATTGCAGCCTGTCCGAAAAGGAATAGCATTGTAGTTTTTTTTTTTATTAATAATAAACTTGAATATTTTCCGCTGGACGAATAACAATAAAGTATTAATTTAACATTTTTGTTTTGGTGTATCTTTGATAAAAATATATAATGCATTATTATAATACATTGTTTACTGTAAAAGACTTAATTGGAGTCATTAATTAAGTAAATAAAAAATGAAAATAGTATTGAAAGAATAATAGTAACTTATTCAACGTCAGATAGATTCAACGATAGTCAGAGCTAAAATAATAGGCAATCAAAAGATTTCAAGCTTCTAAAATCCCATTAACTTCATCTCGCGTAAAAGTAAATCAAAATTTCTTTAGAATAAATTAAAGTCATTTCCTCGGCATAATGCTTTCGGTACGTGGACAAGTGAGCGCTGCCTCAAAGCCAAACCGAGGCAGGTTAGTCCTGATGCTTCAAATCCATTCGTTATATACAACATTATGTTTACACGTACAAATTACGTTTTAATGCCAGCGTCGGGGACGTGGCTTCTCGGGCTGACTCTTCACGCACGTTCTCGCATTATTTCTCACAAACACATTAAAGCTGAAATTGTACAATCATCCCCAAACGAGAGAAGTTGTACATACGTAAATTTTGTCGTATGAGCACCGAGCTTAATTTAAAACAGGTTTTTGTTGTTCGATCATGTCTCAAATGGATTTTCGGTTAAATATACCAGAGAGCATGCACGTAAGTTAACTCCCTACTTTGTCTAATGGTGCGAGTTTACCTTTCAAGATATGAGCAGCCACTATTTATATATGGATCAAATATCATCTAGTTAAGTTTTTTCAAGGCGTATGTGTGGTAAGTCTATTTATGGAAGAGTAAATAATTAAGATATAAGGAAATAATGTACAGCTGATCTTTGTAAAGTGAGCGAGATTAAGGAAGAATCACTTAGGTGGTGTGGTCATATGAAACGAATGAATAACAAGAGAATGGTAAGACAGATATATAATGCAAATATTGATGGCACCAGAAATAAAAGTCCTCAGAAGACTTGAAACGATCAGGTAAACCAGATGGTCCTGTTAGAAGCTACAATAACCAGTGAGTTGTATGTGAAGATGTTTGAATGTGGATGAGGCGACAATTGTGTGTCAGGACAGAAGAGTGTGGCGCTCTATCCTCACTGTCTACCTCTATGGGGAAACAGCGTGATGGTAAGTAAGTTTTTTTCTGAAGATGATATTGAATTCAGACAAAACCTTACATAGAAACATAGTCCACTAAAAAAGAAATAACAAAATTCTAATTATATGAATTTTTTGGAACCGTTTGTTATTTTTGGTTTTATAAGACATAGTCAAGTTTATAGATTGGCAGCATTAATTATTTATAACAAATTAAGTTAATAAAAATTTTAATATTAGAAAATTTGTCGAAAAATCAGCTTCAATAGAAATGACCAATTAATATTTTAAATATAAAATACTAAAGAGTTTCGTTTAAAAAAATATATATAGTATGTTCTATCATTTTAACGATTCATATCGAATTTTGGGTAAAATAGTGAAACATACCGAAAAGGTTTGAGCATCTTTTGAATCTCCAATGTAGGAACAAATTTTTAGTCACTATAGGAAGCATGACAAAGTACACATTATAACTCTAGGGATTTTAATTAATCCATATATAATCAAAAAGCATTTCATATCAGAGGTGAATGTAAATCGGAATGTTCAAACATGTTTATCGTGTTCAAATTAAAATTTAGTAAGTTTTAACTAGACGCCTTTGCAGATTTGTCCAATTACAACTAATGGGTAAAAAATTCACATGTTATAAGATTTAATACTCTAGTAAAGTATCCGATTTGATGTAAATGATCGTTACATTGAAAAATTAGGCTTTTACAACAAAATTATGTACAAATATACTATAATAAATTAAATATGTATAATGTTACGTACTGGCGTAATGAGTACTTCTCAAGTTGTATACCTCGTAAAAGATTATTGGTGGTCCAATAAGAAACTCCTATAATATTTATTACATGAATAATACAGTTTTACGATACAAAGTATATAAATAGTCAGGGAGTCAAACGGTGGCGAAAAGAGGCTGTGCCTCGCGCGCGTCAACTTTTTAAGCCCGCCACACAAACACACCCACACGGCGCGTCCTGGCGCGCTGATACACACATACACACGATTTCAAGGACATCACATATAATTATGATATTTACTTGTTCTTATTAAACACATTTTCAATACTAGATAAGTTGTAAGATAACATGACATCTTACTATAATCTATAATTGTTTATGTCAAAGAAGTACAGTTTGTATGTACATTTAACACAAATATAATGAAGTATATTACGTTCAGTTCTTCATATAAAATTATATAAAATCTTTTCAAAACGTTTCTCTGCCGAATGTAAAAAATAGCCTGACATAATATGTTTTCTTTCTTATTATTTTAATATTTTTGTCCAAACTATTAAAATATTTTAAAATTTTATTAAATTAACAAGAACTGGTCACACCAGAAAATATTTACTATAATTTTAAAATCCGAAAATTCGATGTCGCTTTAGTTCAAGTTTCAAGTGTTTTCTCAGTATAATCTCAGTATATTGATTAATTTTACACAAACGTAATCAATGAACGGGAAACTGATAAGATATTGTACTTATTAAATAAAAACGCGCTATTTATCTCAGATACATGTATCGTACTACCTTTACGTAGAATATATTTTTTTCATACGAAAAAATATTCATAAATTCAGTTAAATACGAGTAACAAAGGTGAAAATAATAAAAAAATAAAACCTCCATGTGATAGAGGTGGGGGATATTTATCACTATACTGCAAGCAATATACACTACATGTGAAAATAGCAGTTTTCCAATTATGTATAAATTGTCACGTTACGAATTGCAGCGAGATGAAAAACGTGATGTAAGTTCCTAATCCCGAAAGTAACACCCCGGTTAAATATTTAAACGGTTAAATACTCACCAGTGAAGAAGACATACGCACATTACGATACGATATATATATATACGAAAACTTTGTTAGAAAATTCGTAACATTTTTTTTTATTTTCAACATGTACTTCAAAAAAGTATTTCACATCACTCAGAATCACCAGTCATAATTCCCTATAGTATTTACAGCGACTGAATCTCTACAAGGATATTTATTTTAATTTAAGGATAAAAAATGTACCTTTATTTAGCGGTATTTAGTCTTGATTTTCCGTATGCATTTTCAAATATGTGCAGAATTTATTATATAATATTAAGAATTATTCTGTAACTTTCGCGAATAAATTTATTATTGAGTGAGATATTTTATCAAAAAAACAGATGAGTTAAATAAAAAAGCTGTTAGCGAAGTTAGTATAGATTTTATTGACAAGGTCTATTTGTTGACACAGCCGTGCGGTTCAATTGACCGAACCGAACAAAGTTGGTCCGAGTGGTCCTGATTGCCTGGTCTCGAGATTTTATCGTTTTCATACACTTTCTCCCGTTCTTTGTTTTTATTCTGATCACTTTATCAGAAAAGGTGAAGATTTGATATTTATAGCCTGAGGCATTTCAGTTTTGTACTACTGCCATCTGTAAGTGGTGCTTTTAACGCCCCCACAAATTATTTTACGGTTTTGAAAACCGTGAAATAAATTTTAAAAACACCTAATTTTATACGAATGTGTATGCCCTTAGAAAAAAAAAAGAATTATACATTATTTAACGAAATTTTGAAATATGTAGATGTAAATTAGATATTTTTTTTACATATCTTCGTAAATTCATACACTATCAATTTAAAAAAAAAACTTGGTACCATTATTCTCGTTTTAATAATGCGATGATTATTTATACATTGGATCTGCCCAAAGTAAAAATTTAAAGTTAAAAAAATTAAATATTTTTTTAATTTTTGTGGATATAAGGATAAAGAAAACACATACATACAATCTTAATTTTATAAGAATTGAATGCAGCAAGATGCAACCTATACTGCAGATATAGATGCAATTCAACACCAACCTTATTATGTATGTTTAAAGAATTTTCGTGATGATTGGAAAGAAAATATACGATTTTGAGTTTTACATTTTAAAAAATATAACTACATTTTTATTAAATAATATTTATATTATATATTACAACAAAAAAAAACAAAAATGTTTCAACGTAAAAATATTAATTTAATCTTAATTAAATATATAGGTGCATTATAGATTTATATCAAATTTTAAATTATTATTATACTTAACTAACTGATTTACCATCACGTAGTTTCTCCGCAGGGGTAGGCAGAGAGGATAGAGCGCCACACTCTTCTGTCCTGACACACAGCTCTCGCCTAATCCACATTCATACATATACTCATGCACTCGCTGATTATTGAGCCTTCTAACTGGACCATCCTCCAATATCTGGTTTACCTGGTCGTGCCTAGTCTTCTGCAGACGTTCTCTATTTCTGGTGCCACTTGCGTCATATATTTTACTTACCATTCTTTCTTCATTCCTCCGTTCTATACATCATGCTTGAATTACGTAATAAAGTTACAACAAATGAATATTTGTATTTTTATTTACAGGCAGGTACCTAGCAGGGTAAAGAATAGGAGACTTATGAGGTCTTCAAGAATCGCGTGCGATATTCAAAGAGTTTTATGTCAGAGAAGGCTTATGGCAGAAATACCTGCTTTCGGATCCTATCCACTCTTTTTCTGAATAAGATAAGCCGCATAAGTTGAACAGCGAGTCCTGTGAGAGTGGGAGACGTTGCAATTGATTCCCTATTCCATTTGAATGACGTAGTATGGCTGGCGTCCACACATGAAGATCTACAAAAGTGAAAGAATTCCTTTAGCAAAGAGTGCACTCGACTAGAGATGACGATTAGCATTGCAAAAATAGAGGTAACGAAACCAAGAGTAGTTCACGATCAGTATCCAAGGGGCGCAGCTAAAGTACGTTGAGATATCTAGGGGTGGAAATTATTATTATTATTATTAAAAATTATTGATAGACCCACATTAATATATGATCACCGAATATGGATTTATAAGGAGAAAATGAGATCAATAATCTAGGTTGCTGAAATGTAAAATATTTTAAATGAGTAACAGGAGTATACAATTAATAAACCAAGTGAGAAGTACTACGATAAGGGAGGCTCTAGGCTTCCACATACAAAAATATATCAATTATGGTAACTTGGACACATCATGCAAATGCCAGAGTAAGGGTTACCGACATATTTATTCTTGGTAATTCTGGGAGGAAGGCGGCCGGTGGGTTCTACACACTACATTAGGTGGTGATGCAGCGATGCAATAAGCTCAAGGCTCTTATCTAGGTCCTACTCATTTGCCGCCTGGTTGGCATTTTTTATTCCAATTTTTCGAAAAATACCTTTTCCTTCACCAGGATATCAAATAAACTATTATTATTAGTTTATTTAACATCCTTACGAAGGAAAAGTTATTTTCCAAAACTGATTGGTGTATTAAATTAACTCATATAAGTGGTTAAAACCAAAGTAATATATAATTCAATATTAAAATGAATAACCATAATGAAAACTTTGCGTTAATTTTTTTTTTGAATATACAAATACAAGTACTAAAAATGTTTAAAATGACGCGAAGGTAAAAGAAAAAAGCAGTGAACCTCAATTACGTAAGTTTTTCTGTAATTTTATTTTTTAAATTCATCGAGGATTATGCAACAAGTGCTAGATGTATAGAAATCAAATCCTTAAACGCTCTCCGCATGAAATTCGGGATCATTTTCTCTATCAACATTTTGAATTGGACCCGAAGCGAATAAGATGCAGGATATACACAAAATAATAGATTGTTTCCTTTCAAACACAAATATAGAAACTTTCCATGCGAAACAATTTTTATCAAACTATGACAAAGAAAGGTCTGAATATTTTCCTCGTAAATAAAATATATTTTTATTAGGTTTTCTAAAAACAGATCTTATAGCGTGACAGTTTCATTTTTGACTAATTTAACAAATGTACCAGAGCCTACTTTGCTAAAAAAATAAAATGTTTTTGAATAAAAAAAAACCATAAACGGCAAAAGCAAATAAATATTGTGTTTAAAACTGAATTCTATAGATGTATCTTATTTTATTTAATTTAAAAAGAAACAGAATATATTATATAATGCATTTTCTGTTGTATTATAAACGTATAGCTTAATTGAAATGCATATCTATTTTATCATATAATGATAAAAATATTAGGTGCTATTATAGAAAGGGGTGTCACTTCACCGTGAATATGAAATATGTGGATTGAAAGAATAACAATTTTGGCCCGTTCATAGATTTCAAATATTTCATTTTGTATTTTGGTGAATAATGCGGGAATAATTTTAAAAATACACAAATCTATTAAAATTATCATATCGTCGCATTCCATTTTATCTTAAAGGTTTAAGCACATACAATTAATATTACGCACTTACGTAAATAGTGCGTCTCAGTTGTACACTTCGTAGTTGATTGTTGAAGGTGCAATAGAAACTCTTTTGTGACAATTAAATATTTATTACAATGACAGTACAAAGTATATAACTAGTATCAAAATCAAACGCTAAAGCAGAAGAGAGCGCGTCTGGCGCGCATCGCCCCTTTTATCCCATCACACACACACACACATATAGATATACCGCCCTGGTGGTGCAGCGCTCTGATACACACACATATATATGATCTCAAGGACATCACAATTAAAAATAAAATTTCAATCTCTAGAAAGCGCTGGATTTTTAGGAACCATAATTTAAAAAAATATATTTATAATAAATTAGTAAACATAAGGCAGTACGTTTTTGTATAGCTAAATAATTTAGAAAAATTCTCTGATTTTCAATTTGTAAACATAATTTTAATTGCAAAATTTTATATTCATACACTTTCGCATAAAAAAATAAATTTTTATATTATAAAAATTATGTCACGTTAACAAATTGACATAAAACCAATAAAATTATAAATAAAATATTGTTGCATACAAATTATAAGTCTCCCAAAGAGTAATGGAAAGAACTGTGCTTGAAATTTTTCTCAGATATCAGATGTTTAACGTTTAAATTCGTCAGAGAACCAACGTAATAGATCAATCTGCATACTAAAGTGCAATGGGTTAGACATATGTACTTATATATCGAAGAGCTGATGACTGATTGAAAAATAATGTCTTGAAGTGAAGGATTTAAAGAAGTAGAAGAAGAGGTGTTGGCCATATTTAAGTTTGATGACGTCACCAGTTCAATAATTTAATGAGAAGGGCTGAAAACATTAAAAATAAGGATCTTTGAAAAAGACCAATATTCAGTGTAGAAAGATGATGATGATACAAATCTTTATTGCTGAAGATCAAGATCCCTTCAGTACAAGGTCTGATATATCATAGATCTCAATTTTTTCAATCTTGGGTCTTTAAATATTACGATATTTGGGATACTCGATCAGTCCCACTCATACTAGTGTTTAAAACCTAAAAATTCGTTCCATGTGTCGCTTTTTCCGAATTGGATACATCATTTAAACATGACGAACTCTTTTTGATAAATAACAAAATAAATTGTGAAACGTTGAGAAAAATGGTTTGAGGTATATATACCCATTAAAAAATGATCGTTAAGATAATAAAATAAATAAATAAAAAATAAGATATTGTATAATAATTACCTACCGACAAAATATTCATATCAGAAGTATATATTACTGTTTTAATTCCAATTTTTGAAAAAATAAACAATTTAGTCAAACACTGAAAAAAGAATTGCCTCAGAATAAAAAGGTTGAATAAACCAATTTAGTATTTCTCTCTAATGAAACGTATGAATTTCCCATTTAATTTTCGATAACTAACAGGCATTAGAATACTTTAGGATTTTATTTAGAAGATAGGATAGTAGATTTTGATTTGTATGCATAATGTATTGTCCATGAGCCTTTTACTAATATAGCGTGATGTGCAGATAAATATTTCAATAAAAGCGGCGGCATTTTAAAATAATTTTTTTTATGTATCTTAATGGCTTCATACTGCGCCGTTTGGGCCGAACCCTTTGCCCTAATTTACAGAAATGGCTTCCATATTTTTGATTAAATATTCAGTTGTTGCTCTTCATTAAGTGTTAGGAATTATGTTTAGTCATGCGATGCCATGTTTGATTCGAGAGCATTTGTTTTAACATTATAAAAGAATACATTCTCCAATTAATATTAATATTTTTTTAAATGAAAAAAATGGAACACGACATATGTTTTACGTCAATGTTCTTACCATTTATAAACGTAGCTAAGCACGTAAATATCATATATGACAAATTTGGTAGTCTCCCGGGACGAGGCTCAAATTCCCAAACACGTGATCGCTAGGTGAATGTATTACCGCTAGACCAAGTAATTATATTTATGTGTTTCATTTTGGTTCACAGTAAGTAACAATTTTTTCGAAAACGCACAATGAATCACATCATTATATTTCGAAAAGTGAACATTTTTTAAATACAAACTAGCGATATTTTGTATAAATTAATTAGTTTCCTGCATATAAATCCCAATAGCTTTCTGTCATGTGTAGAAAAATGTATACATTTAATTGGATCAATTTTCCTTGAAATGTGAACAAAAATATCACAAATATGAATTAAATATATTAATTAGAAAGATATACAAATAAAATCAATTTTATCGAAAAATATTATTGTTGCGCCACCGGGATTCGAACCTGTGTCTCTTTACAAACCTGGGAAGGTGTATTATCCAACTATGCTACAGCGACAATATTTGTAGCGACAAATTTTCTAACTTATATGTTACCTTTTTGATATTAATACATTTAATCGTTCCATTATTTGTCAATGTATCAATGTGTCCAAAATTTAATAAAAATGAATTGTGGCGTTTGCTATCAGATTACTCAAAGGTATTTGAGATTCCGTAAATATAAAGTAGATGGCTCTTTCAAATAATGGAACGATTAAATGTATTAATATCAAAAAGGTTACATATAGGTTCGAAAATTTGTCGTTAACAATATTGTCGCTGAAGCATAGTTGGATAATGCATCTTCCCTGGTTTGGAAAGAGATCAAGGTTCGAAGCCCGGTGGCGCAACAACAATATTACTCGATAAAATTGATTTTATTTATATATCTTTCGAATTCATATATTTTATTCATATTTAAAATATCACAGACGTATGTTCTGAATAATTACAACTTCACAATAAGAATGTGTTCTCCTAAAAATATCACAGCATACATTTTCAAAACTGATAATAAAATTGTCAGAAATTTAAAAATTTGAATACCATAGTGCTGATAAATTGTAGGTTATTTAAATTAACGGTCATATATCTTATATAAATATTTAATAGATAGGCAATTATTATTTCATAATGATTAAAATGAGTGAACCGTTAAAATATTAATAATAATTTTAGATGATAAAATCTAAACCTAAACAAAAAAATAATGTACATTGTTTCAAAATATATTAATTAAAAAATAATAATCTAGTAAATACCTATAGTATAACATTAGTACGTTAATGTATTCAAAAATAATATTATTTGTTTGTGCCTTAAGTAACCCGTTAGTTTTTGAATTTTTAAATTAGTTATTAATTCTATCATACAATTAATTAGATTTTTTTGCAGTTTATGATCTGTGTGTCCAATAATATAATTACGTTTTGTTGTAGTTGACACTGACAAGTCTTAAAATGTATATTCTCAAAAAACCACACAAACTTTGATTTACATAATAATTGTAGTGAATTTGTATGGATATTTGTTGTTAAATAAATAGTTTCGAAAACCTGATGTATAAACGTACATTTCGTATAGTTTTACCTTTTTAAAATATTAATTTATTAGTTCGTTTTTTACATGTTGTGATTGTAAAGAACGGCGTTATATCCTTATCAACGGCTAGTCAGTGGAGAATATAAGAACGGCGAGTTGTCTACCTCATAAATGCATACCAACCTTGATGTGTCACTCTGCTTTCGTCCTAAACTGGGAAAATTTATTATTAATACTTGGGAGAGACAAATGGAAAGAGGTTTTACGTTATAAAATAGAATATAATCAAAAAAACAGGCTAAGTTATAACAAATTCAATCCAAAATAAAATAATCAAAATTTCATCTGGTTGGGCGTGAATTCAATGAGCTTCGGTGCATGCTGGTGATAACAAGATTCAAAATTTAACAAAAGATGGCGTAATCTCAAAATTCATCCTCATCCGTACGACCTTCCATCGTATTCCACGAATTTCTTAAGGGCCAGATGTCATCGTCACCCAAATTATGTCTCTCTAATCATCCATCCAAAGTAAAGCATCCCAGTGACGACATTGTCACGTAGTTATCTTCTCATCTTCCCAAGCTGACGAAATAAGAAGGGTAGAAAGAAATATACAAAAAATTTAGAAAAACAATATAGAGAAAAGTAATGGAGACATAAGGGATACATCTTGTTTCCTGAAAAGATTGTTCATCATGCAGTAAGTTAAAACAAATTACAGTAAATTGTGCACTAGTGATTGAATAAATAAAGTATTTACCCTTCGGTTACATCTCGAATCCTTAATAAATGGCTTCGCTAGCCGTAGCTAGCTAAGCCACGTATTGTGATAGCTCCGAAACTATAGACTATGACCGATTTTATAACTTTATAAACGGTGCGAATTGCTAGCCTAAGAGTGTTGTTCGTAATTACTAAGGTAGTTGGCATTAAAATTAATGACGGGGCGATTTCGAACGTGACATCAGACATCCTTTTGTAATGTTATAATGTTTTTAAGTACATACTAGGTAATTCAACAGGTTTGTTGTTGAGGGTTTTAACAGACAAGTAATCACTACATTCGATGCTCTCTAGTTCTTAACTTATACTTTTCTCGGATAGTGCGGATATGTAAAATATGGTATATATCGGTATTTATTTAATAATTTGTTTGTAAATATTGTTTATAGAAAAAAGTATATAATGTGAGCGTTGGAAGTAAAAGGAATGAAGGACGTCTACGAAAACTTGGCTCAGTCTCCTTATGTTATATCAACTGTTAGCAATAATATATTTATAATAATATCGCAAAATCGTTTAGCCGTTCTCGAGTTTTATGATAGCAGTCAAAAAGACGTTTTCTTTCATTTTTTCTTACTAAAAGCCGTAGGTTAATAATTATCGTTATTGTATCGTGGCACATTTATGGAATAGATCCAATCCAGTAATATCTCACGAGGATAGACAGATTAATAGGCGCAATGGATACACAAATGTTTAGAAGGTGTGCTTTGATGCGAGAATTGCGTGATTTCCTTGGCCACTTTGGTTTTCAACGATTTGATCTAAAGTTTAATGCAAATACAGAAATGTTGACATCCAATCCATCTTCTTAATACCCTTACCTTAATATTTTATGCAAAAGGCCGGAAACGTTCTGGAAATTTGAGATAAAATTGTTATAAAGGGATTTTTTTACACTTAAATGTTAATTACATAATAAGGCTTATAATGGAAATAAATACAATTGAAATGCTTAAAATAAATCAGGTAGGCTATGATTAGCATAACCGGAACTATTACTAACGTAATGGTGAAATGAAATATTATTGCCCTATTGATGTTGATAAGATACATTTTGAAATAAATGTTCATGGAATTTATACTTAGAAACTATGGAAATTTTAGAAAATTTGATTATTTACTATTTAAACACTTTTTATGTCAGTTAGCTGATACTAACATATTTTTATTTTTATGTGTGTAAATTTATGTGACAAGTGCGAAAAGTGACAAGTGTCAGGTGTTAGAACACAATTGATAGGATAACTAATTGATGAATGACATATAATGAGTAATTAGCTTCATTAAATGATGCAGTATCTCGCGTATGTTATCGGCGTCGGTGATGCCCTGGGGTCACATCTGGGACCCTACTGCACTGTAGTCTGTACAAAAGCCCTGTGTTAGACTGAAAAGGCTGCAAAGTAACGGAGAGCTCCAGTCGTCTCAAGCTTTCCATCATTGCAAGAGTGCGTGCGGGTGTTACTGTGCAATACCGCCTACACCTTAAACAATCCCACGCACAGGCCTCTGCCATGGCCAACCCAAGAAACCATAGCAGACTTCATCCTTGTAATAAATGAGCGCCGAAGAAGAAGAAGACTAACATGGTGAACATGTTAAGAACGGATAAATATGACGCGAATGTTGATGACACCAGAAATAGGGGATGTTCGTAAATGACCTAAGATAGATTCCATTGGATCGGGTGAGAGTTGTATGTCAGTGTAGAAAATTGTGGTGCTTTGTCCAACTTGCTACATAACAGTACCTATTTTTGATCAGAAAGATCGAAAATACGCGGCAGATTAAGAAAAAACAGAAAACTGTACACAGAAGATTCTAAACGGCCGTAAAAACCTTGTAATATTTCTTGTAGAATGCGTTTTCTTAATGAGATATCAAAATCAGGAAGCGTTCTTTGAGAATTTACATTCATTCATATTTAACTATATAATTATATATAAGAAGTATCTGCTCGTTGCTCCTTATATTCGAGATTTTAAAAAAATGGAAACAAAGAAAAATACAAATATTATCAAGGAAAACACATTCTTATTGTGAAGTTGTAATTATTCAGAACATAGGTCTGTGATATTTTAAATACTAAATTAATGTATTAATTATATGTATATATTTATAATTAATACATTAATTTAGTATTTACAAATATTATCGTTTGTGTTAGACACAATTCCACATAGAATATGTTGTTCGAATTTTTTTTTGACAAATTCAGTTAAATATATAAACTTAGAACCGAACCTCTGTCTCTTGAGTAGGTGGGGATATATACCAATATATTATCTAGGAGGAATGAGTGGCATTCAGGATTTTATAGATAAAAACAAACATTCACTATATCTACCTGACGACGAATATTTTATAATTTTTTTAATTAAAAATAATGGATTTGTAATTGATACGAGTACCTAGTTGGTTAATGCGGCAGAAGATACTATTTTATTAGTACCAGTCGGCTACTAAGTACAAATCTACTTGTTAATTCTTTTTTCTATTAATTTGTTATGTTTCAGAAGCACTTAAGTGAGCTTCTCTCATATATTTATTAGAAATAATATGTATATGATAAGTATAAGGGCATTGGTGACAATTTACCTACATCCTAACACATTTCAAACGGACAACAAAACGACTCGAAAAAGCATAGTGCGGTGTAAAAAAGTTATGAACACAAAACAAGAAAAAGTCATTTACATTATACAAGAATGTTGTTAATTATTATCGTAATAGATTATTTTTGGTAAGGTCAAAATAATAATCGCGTATTTTTAAGCTAGTCTAATAACCAAATTGAAAGAAGAAATCAATTAGAAAGCTACCATAATACTGACAATGGCGTCAACAATTCGCCAGTGTGGCAGATATCTACAATGAGGATAGACTCGTCGCTTATCCAGGACCGTTAATAAGCAAAAGCTCCTATATAGTTCTTCTCATTCGCCGCCAGGTTGATATTTTTTTTAATGCTGAACAATAGACAGCTGTGCAATTCCGTTTGTCACTTAGGTGACAAAACTGAACCGCACAGCCGCCATCACAAACACCCTCATTGTCCCCGACCTTTTCATTTCGACAGATATTGACAGCTGGCTTCCAATCGATAAGTCATTCGCCTTATTTAGCTGGCGTGGTATTGTCAGATTTCCATCCCATCCTCGAAAAAAATCTCTCTGGAAAAAATATTACTCGATTGACAGTATCAAAGCGGCTGTAGAGCAATATTTTGAAGACCACGTTGTATCCCTGAATATAACTAGGATATTGGCTTTAAAGCATCGTTGAAAACAGTGCATTAGCTTCAAGAAGAGTACTCGTATATTGAAAAATAAAAATATTTCCAGCCATGATCATAATATAATATATTTTAATTCTACAAATTTTTCAATTTGCCGTTTTAGATAAAAGTCACACTTTTTATCGGGGAGTAGTTTTAAGATCCCGTAAATATGCATTGACGATTTTAAGACTTTCTGTAATTGGTAGAATTTTAATCAAAGTCTATCTCTTACAATAATAATAATGAAAGAAATATAATTGGATTAATAATGTAATATTTCTTTTATTAAGGAGAATACATTCTTATTGTGAAGTTGTAATTATTGATACATAGGTCGGTGATATTTTAAATTTAATATTTTTATATTTATATTTATTTAATCATTTATTATAGAGTAAAGAATGAAGAAATTGGGAGAAAATGAATAGTTGATTAGGACAATGTTTAGTCATATGGAACGAATGAACGAATGAGAGAATGGTAAGAAAGATATTTGACGCAAATGTTGATGGCACCAGAAAAAGAGGACATCAGGACATGGCATAACCAGGTAAACCAAACACTGGAAGATTTTAGAAGCCTCAGTAATCGATATGCTTCTATAAGTAGATGTATAAATGTAGATGAGATAAGACTGAATTTAAATTGTAAAATACAAAAATAAGAGAAATTTTTATATGATTTCAAAACAGGCAGAAAAGTAACAGAAACTGAACGTAAACTAAACGTTAACAAACGTACGATGCAATAATGATTCTGATAATTTATTTCCGGTTATGATAGCCTTAAAGACGAAGAAGATTGTGAATGTCTTTCTTCAGTTGATAACGACCAACGTCATTAGATGAATCAGAACTACGGGTAATAATACGAGAGCTTGCACAAAAGTTAGGCGTTAGTTAAAATTGACGAATGGGCGCCGCAAAAAATGAACGAAAACCAAAATTCACCGTTACGAAGCTTGTTCTAGATTCTGAGTGCTTGTTGGGCTGTAAAACATTGCGTAATCCACCAGACGTCTGGCTATCAGATATTTCTTGTTTAAGTATTTTGACAACTTCTTACCGGGTAAGATCTTTCAACACTTCAGCCAAACTGCTGCCAAAAGTGCGTTTCGAGATTTTATCAACTCCAAGAATCCGGAATTTTATACCGCCGGAATAAATAATCTTTTCATCAAATGACAAAAAATGGGTCTATTCTAATGGTGGATATTATTTAGATAAATAAAATCTACCATTTGAATTATTAGCTGAGAAAAATTTATTTGAATTTGAAAGTATCAACCTAATACTTAAAAAGTAATGTATCTATCAATGTAAAACCTCATATGAATGTTCATCACTGAATTAATAAATATTAAAATCTTTATTATTATATTAGTTACAGATGACGCACAAGATATAATGACAGAACGATGGAAAAGATAAGATGAATTTGAGATACAAATCTTCTCTCGATATAATACGCACTAATTTAAAATTGTGTGATTTTGTTTTACAATAAATTTAGCATCATAATATTACATAATATTACATTGTACTTTTTTACATGCAGAGTTCTATCGCTCACGTCATGGTCTAACAAGGAGAACTACTGAAAGTTGGAAAAGTTACGTTACTTTTGCCTGTTTCAAAGGCATTCCTTTCGCTACATCGCCAATTGGAAAACTCCGCTTTAAGGTTAGACTATTTATTATTTTATAGAAAGTATATTTTTCTTTGCTTGATTAGAAGATTAGTGTTTTTTCGCTAAAAATTACATTATCGAAAGATATCAAAATAATTAATTCAGAAAAAAATAAGTTTGCATAATTAAGTATTAACTGTTCAAAAGTTTTTGGTGAAAATTTGTGGAATTCCATGATTATTTTGTAAATTGAGTCAAACTCTGTTTAATTCAACTACACTTTTCAGAGTACTATTCAAACTCAAACTCTGTTTTATTCTACTATACATGAAGAAAAAAGCGGAGTCTACAAGTTGAGTTGCAAGGATTGTGACGCATTTTAAATTGGAAGAATAAGAAAAATATTGGAAGAACACCAAAAAGCCATTAAAATACTTCAGTCTAAACGCTGAAATGGCTGAGCACGTAAGAATAGAAGGCCATTCATTTGATAACAGTAATTTACAACTCATATATAGTTGCGCCAAAGGACGAAAATGAGATATTTTAGAAAATTCAGAAATAAATAATAATAAAAATAACAATAAAAACATAATAAATATTCAAATACCGCCCATTACATCCTCTCTCTTATCCATTTTAACTCCACCTCCAACCCCACCCCCACCACCGTTAACTCCAAACACACCATATATTACCATTTGAAAGTGCTTTTAATTTTAGTTGATCTATAATATTGATAATGGGAAGATGTTTCCGAAAACGTTATATATCATTTAACACAATGAAAAGTGTAGTGGAATAAAACAAAGTTTTACTCAATTTACAAAATAATTAAGTATTATTTTAATTATATTCGCAAAAATAATACCGTGTTTAAGTTGCGATATTATATAATTAAGTTATATTACTAGAAATAAATCGTCAGCAGGAGACACTTGGAAAGGCCAACAGTGATGATAAACCAGTCAATAATGAAAATAAAATGAAAATAATCATTTTTATTATTTTAATGTATATAAAAAAAAAGTTAACTCATTAGAAAATTAATTTAACCACACACTTCAATATTGGAAAAATTGATAGAAGATCTTGTTCGTTTTATTACATTCATTTGTTATTTAAAAAACAAATTATGATATTTATTCATTCAGGTTGTTTTTGTAGGAATATTATATTTAAATATATATATATAACAATGTAAGGAATAATGGTTTTGGATAATAGTTTAACTATCGCAATCAATAATTTATACTTAAAAAAAGAAACTTTCAAAAGATTTTAAAAAATATGTATAATTTAGCCCTATTACAACTACTTATAATTTTAATATTTTTGTCATTCATATAAAATAATACTATCGTTCATGACTGATGTTGTGATTTAAACATTTTCAGCGTGTATTTAAATGTTGTATGTACTATAGATTTAAAAACTTTTTGTGTAAGATGCATCAGTTTAACAAATAATTCGCGCCTCCTCGATAAAGAGTACTTCGATGTGTTGGTGTTGTAACATGCCCCATTATCAGGAACGACAATAAAATAGTACAAGTTACCGTACTTTCAAAGAGATTAACTGTTTGGCAATAAACATATTATTTCTTCAGCCCTCGTGTATTTGTAATGACTGTCTGCCGATACCGAACTGAATGTTTTCAAAAATATTCTGGGTTTAAGCAGATAAAGTTAAGCTGGAAAAGAAGTGCAAGAAGGTTCCAATACGTGGTATATATTGAAAAGGACAGTAAGAAATTGTAGTTGTAAGTAACAAACGATTTAAATGAGATTTAAAACTGGAGACATACGGCACAAAACAAAAATCAAGAGTGGAAAAAACTTTTACGAAGGCTAAGACCATGACAAAGCGATTAATTTTTTTTTTTAATGTTGAGCTTCTATGCCTATTAACAATGAATTCTCAAAGTTCCGTGCTTTAGAATTATAGAAACTTAAGGCCGATGAGATAATGTTTCTCTAAAGCTTAAATGAAGATGCGTAGTGGGCATCTGTGGATCTCTATAGCAGTCGACTGTTGTACGAGAAAACTTTAATATTTTCATAAAATAACTTAAACTATAAAATGTCTATATTCCTAAATTAATGTAAAAATGGTGTATTTTTGTTCCATGTACAGAAACTGATGTCATAGATGATTTTTTTAAACAAATTAACATATTTAAAAAATTCCTTTTCGAATAATTTCAGTAAGATCATATGATTTACAGAAAAAACGAAAATACTAATTAAACAATATAATAAGCAGTCATTACATATAATAAATATTTAAATAGTGAAAAAAAATGTGGCTTCAAATATCTAGTGATAAAAATTTTAAATTTGTTTTTCCAAATACATCCATGTTTCTCTTTAGAAACCCAACTCCTAAAAAGGACGACCTTATTGAAGTTAAATGGGAACCGGTAACCTATAAATCTTTAAATTTTCTAGGTATAGGATCTGAGCTAGCACATAGAAAAGACCCTGAGAAAGAGAGATTTGAAATAAGGATAAATATTTTTAATTCTGTGTACAAAAATAATGTAATGTCTTCATAAAACCATTAATATATATATACAAGAATTAAAAATAAAAAAATTAATGCATATATACATAAGAACACGAAATAAAATTTGCAGTAAGTGCCAATTTTGTTATATATTTCAGATAGATGTGCCATTTATAATATGCTTAATATGTACTATAAAAAATTATTGTAGTATTTACACCTGAAAATGGCTGTGTACAAAAGCTAATATGTTTTTTTTTATTAAATTACCACAAAGTGGTGGTTTTAACTATTTTTGTACCAGAAAGGCTGGCAAGTCGGTGACATCTGTTGTTTTGATGATTCTGATTTTTACTTAAAAAATTCTGATCATGTCCCTATTAAAGGAAAGCAAAAATGTCATCAAATGTACGGAAAAATGTAGTGAAAGCTTTAAGGTGTACTTGATGATTTTTATGATGCACTTATGGAAATAGTACAAATGTTAGAGGACAGTAAAGTACAAAGAAGAAAATGGTATAGCTAAATCACTCTCTACTTAACAAATTAAAGGGATTCAAGTCTCTCGCTTCCGTCCGAACCTTGTTTCCATGGTGAGTACATATTTGATTTAGTAACTATATATAAACTTTTTTAAGAATTCAGGTAGATAGATATGTATAGAACTTGTTTGTAAATTTACTACCTATAACGGTGACTATTTAAAAATTGTAAATAAAAAATAATACATATTTAGTACCTATCTACTACACAAAATATAATGCTAAATAATCGTTTTATATCAAAAGAATATTTAAAATGCGCTGTTTACACATTGCTGTTAAAGTACTAATCGTGTTTATCCTATATTTTTAAAATAATTAATTCTATAATATGAGTAAAATTAAATTAGGTAAGTTTTATATAAAATATTTAATTTCATGTAAAGACAAAATAATGTGTTTATTATTATTGTGTTTAGTTTGTAGAACTCCATGTTAATTTTTCATTAAATTTAAAAATCTAATCATAATAAATATTATAATTGAGTTCTGCTAGCTTGCGTAAGCATTAAACAACACTATTTGGAAATGGCCTTAACCGCCGAAACAGCTATAACATCTAAATAATGCTTAAGCAAACTGGCAGAACTCAATAATAATATTTATTATAATTTAATTAAAAACAAAACAATGTTGTCCGTAATGATTTCAAGGCCCCGAGAAGTTCTGGGTTGGTCAAATCTACAATTTTGAGTTTGTTCGTTTAATCTCACTTTAAATTGAAATCATTTTTGAAAGAACGATCAATATAAATATTAAATTGGGGTCTGGCATCGAACAATCTCCTTAAATTTAAGCACTCAAGCTTTGAGACTTAGATTGATATATTTTTATTTTATATTTGTCTCAAGTAAAATATACATACTTACTACTTACTTCCCATTATGCCGTTTCCCCGTGGCGGTAGGCAGAGAGGATAGAGGGCCACACTCTTCTGTCCTGACACACAATTCTCACCTCATTCACATTCATACATCTTCTCATACAAGCTTGCCGATTGTTGAGGCTTCTAACAGGACCATCCTCCATTATCTGGTTTACCTGGTCATGCCAAATCTTCCGCGGACGTCCTCTATTTCTGGTGCCATCAACACTTGCGTCATATATCTTTCTTATCATTCTATCCTCATTCATCCGTTCCATATGACCAAACCACCTAAGTGATCCTTTCTTAATCTTACTCACTAAACTAACATCAGCTTTACATTCTTTCCTTATTTCTTCATTCTTTACTCTGTCATAAATAGATTTGCCACAAATACGCCTAAGTGATTTCATTTCCACTGCATTCAGTCTACTTTCGTTCCTTTTCTGCCAGCTCCAGGCCTTACTTCCGTGCATCAGCGTCGGTACCAGGATTCCATTGTACACCGCTAGTCCTCGGTTGACAAATTCCCGTTAGATATAATTCCATTCAAAGCGCCGTTCACTCAAGTAAAGTATAATATCACATATTATTTAAAATTACTAGAAAGCAGGTTGTTAAAAAATATATTAATTATTTTGGAAGTTTGTGATATATTTAAACACAAATTAAATTAATCAATTAGCATATGCATTAAAATCTATGTTTCTAAACAAATATTTTGGTTGCTACCAAGTTAACGCGTTACCTTTCAGCCGTAATAATTTTGAGCATATATTCTGTAGTCTTTTTATAATTCATTTTTCTACTATTCCATTTGCAAAATAATTACTGCCATGTATTAATTAATGTAATTTGGGACTAATTTCTATACGAAGGTGATTGCTTTTAAAAATGTGTCCAAAATTTTATAAAAATGAATTGATATTTCTGGCGTCGGCTATCAGGTTACTCAAAAGTATTTGAGATTCTGTAAAAATAAGATAGATGGCTCTTTCAAATAATGGAACGGTTAAATGTATTAACAACAAAAAGGTAACATATATGTTCGAAAATTTGTCGCTAAAAATATTGTCGCTGTAGTATAGTTGAATAATGCACCTTCCCGGTTAGGAAAGAGACCCGGGTTCGAATCCCGGTGGCGCAACAACAAAATTTTCCGATAAAATTGATTTTATATGTATATATTTTTAAATAATATATTTTATTTGTATTATAAATTATTGTTTTTCTGGTATTTGCCCCATGCATTTGCAGCTGTTCGTTTCAGAAAAAAATCATATATTTTTTTAAAAATCACAATTTTTTTTGTGAATTAACGAATTCGAATTGTGGCAAGCAAGAACATTCTAAGTGAGCCATGAAAATGAAATAACACCCGTTAAACAATGAGGAACCAGTCCATAAAACGCGATTTTTGAGTTAATGGACTTAAATGGTTCCAGTAATGGTGATCTCGGTAATGAAAACTAGACTCAGCCAAGAATTCACGTACAATTTCATAGACTTTTTCGTAGTGGATATTGAATTGGAATGCAGAACTAGTATCTATATCAGACTTTGCTAGCGATTAATTTAATTTGGTCATTTGTGGGTTGATTTCTTAATGTTTAGTTCTGTTAATTTATTTTAACCTTCGGTACCTTTCTACACGTCGATATTAAATTATCAGATTTGATTTATAAATGAATGTTATTATTTAAAAATCTTGAATAATAACAGCTGTGTAAAATTAGATTTAAGTTAATACTAACGTATTTTGAATTAACGCAATGGTGTAGTACGTTAACTTCAGCTCGGTTATATATATTTAAAAAAAATATAAACGTATATATTTTTTTTCTAAAGCAATTGTACTGCTATTGGTAAAACTAAAATATTGGGTAGGTATTATGCAAAAATAGAGCATTTAGTATCTCCATGTCAGATCTTCCTTACATATAAGGTAGACAACTTTACAATCCGACAAATACTGGCCCAACGTCTCAGTGACAGGAAATTGAACAAGAAAACTCATCAGCAGTGATGGCTCTAGAAGGGAGCGGTTGAGCTAAATCATAAATACAATTTAAAACGTGTAATTTTTGAATTGCTACTTTTTAAACATCCGTAAGCTGTGTGTGTGTGTGTGATAGGCTGCTCATATCGATCGAGCAAGCTCGAAAGTGAGTAAATTAATTTATATATTCAACATTTTATGCAGCTTCATGAACATTACATTATTAAAAATGGTTTACTATTCACTTTGTTAGAGTCTCATCAAGTACGCAATATATGTATGGGGCGCTGCAGCTCTTACTTTAATGGATTCGCCAATTACGACTCAGAAATGGGTCATCAGAGTGATAAACAAGAGGTTATTTAAATATAACTCTGAAGAACTTTTTAGATCCTTTCAAGTTTTGGACATAAGACAACTTTATACGAGATCAATCCTAAAATTATTTTTTTAAAACTTAACTTCAAATCCACGAACTCAGTTTTTATCTTGTACGTCCTGAATCTGCAAATAAGAAGAAATAAATGTGAGTGCACACATTTCGTACAAATAGTACCGGGAATGCGGTAGAAAATTTCACTACGACACTTTTAACCCCATACCAAAATATCAAATTAAAATACAAAGAATCTATATGACTAAAAATACACTCTAAATATATAATATAAACGAATAGGATAACTTACTTGTACTTTTAAAATTAGCAATATTAACTTTGTTGTTAAAATTCATATTTTTTTTATTTATTATCTTTGTTTTATTAACCACTGAATTGAGTTTAAGTACATCTACCGGTTTAGAAAAATACCATTTTCTTCTTCAGGGTGTCATAACTAACTAAAATCATATATCATTGTTTCTTCACCAGAATCTATTTTTAAAAAAACAACAACAATTATTTAAAAAATAAATTTAGTACCTAACTCAAATTGTTGCTTAATACAAATTTAGTCAAATAATTTTTAGGAAAAAAATTTAGAATGGGACTCGTAGTAGACGCATGCACGCACTCGTAGACTCGCTAACCATAAAAACAAAGTATAGACGCACGCACCTTCAACTAGCACATTTACTCGACTGACGAAGAGCGACGCGAGGCAAAGGAGACATCACCACATCACGCGGTGTTCACACGTAACGTTTACGAGATGTTTGCAATGGAACATTCTTCCCGGGGCTCTTTCATCCCCACCCAACCCTACTATTATATTGTAATAATAAAATAAAAAATACTAGCAACAGATTTGTCAGTGGCCGATTGTATAGTGCCAATTGTATATATCAATTTTAAAGAGCTACAGAATATAAGTTCAAGAAAATTGTCGTAAACGTATTTGATTGATAAAGCGGAATTAGATAACGCATTTTTCTAGACAGGAAAAGGTCCATTAGCAATTTAATATTTTTTTAAATAAATTGTTTTTTTATTCATTTTTCTAGTTGATTAATTTTATTTGTAATAATGTTTAATCAATTAAACTTTACATATCGTATTAAATCAAAACTCTTCATATCCACTAAAGTTACTATGAATCTTTAATCGCCTTATTTTACTATTATATGATTTTGTTTAAGCCTCACTTTGTCGGGATTGACTGAAGAAGAATGCCGCTCAAAATGCAGCTCAATTTTTCCAGCAGGCAGTTTATCGCATAATGCCTGTATTGACCCCGTTCACGTAAAGCTTATTTGTATTGTATAGACGAGTCTGCTATCGTCTTTTCGCGTCATTCGAGAAGCGTATAAAGAATGAACATTTTACAGCCATATTTCAAACAACGAACATGATTTTACCGGTTATATGTCAATGTGCAAGGACGACATTTTGCGAAAGAAATTTTCTAGACGATAATCTTTTATTTTTAAGTCATGAATTTTGTATGAAGGTTTTAATACGTACGACATTAAAGATACTATATAATTTATTTTTATTAAGTGTATAAATATAAAAACTTACATAGTCGTAAATTTTTAATTGATTTTATGGTAAATAATCTATGCTTCTTTTATTTTACTACTTACTTACTTACTTTATTACCATCGCGCCGTTTTTCCGCGGAGGTAAGCAGAGAGGATAGAGCGCCACACTCTTCTGTCCTGACATTCGATTCTCGCCTCGTCCACATTCATTATTGTGACTTCTAACATAATCATCTTCTAGTATCTAAATATATATATCTAATATATATACCTAAATACGTGTCACATCAATATTATAACTATTTTTAAACTAAGCTAAACGCTCGTGCTATGAAAATAGGACTAACTTGATGACCCGACCACTAGATCACTAGGCGAGAATCGCAACCACTAGACATTCATCATCCATCTTTCGTGTTTAACATTTTTTTCATCAAAGGTAATGACACCATCAATATTTTCATCAGGCATTTTTTATCCAGTGCTAGATGAAGTTCTCCTAGGTTTCTTTGTTTATTGTTATTCGACTTTAATAGCTTTATCAAGCCATCGGGGTTTAAGCGCAGCCTATCGGCTTCTTAATTCTCCTCGAGTTCCACTAAATGCCTGGGTTTGTCCAATGACTATCTGTCTTTCGAGTGATGAGGTCTGCCTGATTGTTCTATGTTTTTTTTCCCTGTTTCTTCGTGTTGCACTCAATACACATCATTCTGTGCTCTTTTGCGTTGCTTTAAGTTTGTGCTTGACAGTCGTACACCAGAATCACTAACCCGTACAAAAACTTGTCATAAAAATAATATTAAAAAATCCAAAAGACTGTTGGACAAAATTACTTTTTTAAGAATTCCAAGTACCAAAATTTTGTGACATGTGTGTAAAAGAAATTATATTCTTCAAATATTAAAAGAAAAATACAAAAATCATTGTACTACTGAAAATCGTACTAGATTTAAATGTGTATTTTCATGATCTAAAATCAATACATTATTTGCACACTACTATACGCGTCTAAAGAAAAATTCTTTAATTGCTTACCTTAAAACATTAGGAAAATTAGTGATACTAAGGAATAATCAAATACTATTAAAAAACACTTCAAAGTGAGCTTAAAATTATATTATATATATATTGCTAGCGTTATCATTATATTATATAACATTTAACATTTTTTGTAAACAATTATTTTTATTGATTCACACTTCACTCTCTATACAAGTATATGCTTTCAAGAGAAGCGTAGTATGAAAAAAAAATTGTACCTAAATATTGTAGTATTATTATTTGAAATAAAAAAAATAATTAAAAACATTTGATTATTTTATTTGTTGTATTATTTGTTGACTACTTCTAAGATTTATATATTTTATTTAATGTATACCCATGCTCATTTTTTATATACTTATATACGTAAATCATTTATAAATTCTACGAACATATGTATGTATAAACACTTTAAATAGGACAACGAATGAATTAATGATCCGCTTTATAGCTGAAAATTTATGCCTGTAAATACTTATTGGGGTCGAACGAAGCAAACAGCTATTATATTAAACAATAATGAGACCAGTGATCACATATGGTTGTGATAAGTGGTACCTTACCTAAATTGATGAAAGTAAAATAACCTAAACTATAAAATTAATATTACAGAGTAAAAATGAATCACGAGCTTGAAAACTTAATTAAGTAAGATAAGAAATAGTCGTAGGATTATGTAGATTTCAAAGACTGGATAAGATACTCATGTTGAAAGAATGCAAGACACCAAGTGGATAACTCAGTAAAAGTGACTTAGAGGCAGACCGAGGAAGAGGTTGGCTAACTGTGTAGAAGGAGACTGAAGCAGGATGGGAGAGTCAGGGAACTGGAAAAGAATAGCCGGGGATAGGAGTCGGTGAAGAAGACTTGTGAAGGGGGTCAAATCCCATCCTGGTATGCAGTGGTATAAAGGCAGAAGAGGATATAAAAACGTATATATGTATACGTTCAAAAAAATTGAATAAGTTAGCAGAAAATAAAAAATAATAGCGAAACTAATTATGAAACATCGAAATATCTGTTTCGAGTAAGAAAAAATATACAGTCAAAGTAATGCACCGTGCAATAATGCCAGAAAATAAAAATGCCATACTTAAAAGATAAGAGTTTAGGTACTAATCTAAAAAAAATTAACAATATTGAGAAAAAATACTAAATGAAAATAATAATAGTGAGATTTAAGTACTGAATAAATTATAACTGCACACTTATTATAACTTATTTGGTTCAGATTATATCTAATATTTACATTATGATTTTATCGTTACAGAATTTCACCTATCGAATATCGCATGCATGCAACGTAGACCAGAATATTCGAAACAAAAAATACGTGCATTTTCGACAAATCCACCGATGTTTCTGTATCCTATGGTCGCGATTGTTGCGGAACATGTCATCATTTATCCACGGATTACTCGCTGATAGGTTTATCGGAAAACAATTCATGTTCGTGTCAAAACCGAACCATCACCAGTTGAGCATTGACACTCTGCTGAGCCCAGCCCAGGGCTCCACGCATCGATCCGATCAAAGTTTCGACCGAGCAAATCGCAGAATATTGAAGCGATTGTATCGATAAGCCTGTTGGGTCATCGTATTCAACGTACACATATGAAAGGAATATTATACCATATGTTGTCTATCAAAACGTATTGTCCACAAATCGCATAAATATAATTATAGAACATTAATGTATTATAATATATGTATCTATATTTGAGTTTATCTTCATTCATTATTTAGGTTTACTTGTTTTATAAGTAGAGCACTGCACTGTTGATTATAACTTATAACTCCCATATATATATATCGACTGTTTTATGAATTTTATGAGTTTTAAATAAAAATCTTGATTTGAGTCGCCGACTTTCTATACCCGCTATAACACGTTTTCATAATTTTGAGAAAATCAAGCAAAACTGCCACACTTTAATGACGGGCATTATTACTATTTTAGAAAGTTTATTAACTTTTTTCAACAAAAATTAAATTCGTATGTATTAATGTTAATTATTGTATTAATTTGAACCCAAATATGTATTTTTATTACGAAAAAAAAAACATGGCAGGCTTTCAAAGTTACATCGCATTCTACTGTTCTACTGGGTTTTACTCACCCTTACATTGTACTTAATATTATTAGCTAACAAAGTGCATTTTTTTAAAATAAAACATACATTTTAAAATAAAATAATTAATTCCGAATCTAAAGATATACATATGAAAATTTGGCTCATCTGAAAGTCTGTCGACCCCTGATCCAGGTCACACAATTTATGTAGTAGACACAATTTGATTATCTCAACCATGTCATTGTTAAAGTAGTAGTTATACGATTATATAGATTAATTGAAACATTTTATTAAATCCAAAATATATTTTATATACAAAAAATAAAAAGTTATCGAACTTCGAGCGGTCACACTTTTTCATAATTTAGGACCTGCTATATACAATAATGTAGGGGTTATTGCAATATAACGAATTGTGATCGATATATGTGATCCGAGTTGTCGAGTCACTCGGAAGGAGTGACCGACGTTTGTAGGTTTTGCGATTCGGATCAGAAGGTTTTGTGCATAGTGAGACTGAAAGCCTTACCCTCTTCAACGTCTCATGCGTGTGGATGCATATCGCAGTGTATACGATTATGCGTGTATTTATGTTGTGTCTAGTGCAACGTATTTAAATAAAACAGAACTTACAAAAGTTGGCAAGTATAAAGTTAATCACGCGAATAAAGTTGAAGACTGGAGTGGGTCGCTTGAGGCGTTGACGAAAGAACGGTTTGTCTAGAACTCGTCCGTCACGATGCATTTATATTTGCTATTGGTCAATGCGTTTCGGCACTATTTGGTTGTCAGGTGATTTTTTACGTGGTCATGTATGTAGGGCACGAGCAGGACTACCACAATGCTTTTGAGCCAATTTCGCAAATATTTATTTCGAAGATATTATTATTAGTCTTAACATGATTTTGTATAAATCTCATGCAGTAATATTTTCCGTAACGTCAAAAGATTTGCACAAATTCTTTCAATATTTTTAACCTGTAATTTCGTCAACTTAATAAACTAATGGAAATTGAATTAATCACTCAGAAACAATATATTTATCGAGAAAATATTTGATTGTCACCGGTAATAACCATAGATATAATATCAGTATTTTTTTTCTTTGTATTTGATTTGATTGATAACAATGATTTCATATATGTGCCAATTATTATGAGAGTGGTCTAAGTCAATAAATTGAAAAAAATGAGTTTATCAATTATTTAGCATCACGTGACAATTATAAAAAATTTAAAGCATTATATTCAGTGTATTCCACGATGTTCAACGGTATTCTGCTAGTGTTTATTTTGATAATGGAGTAAGTCATTTCAACCTTAAATTTTTTAATTTCCTATGAGCTACACGCAAAATTTATATGTCAAAATAAATTGTAAATCTTGTAAACTAAATAAATTTTGAAACATTGTGTTGTGTAATATAAAAATATTTTTTAATCAATTCAAACGCAAACCTTAAAATATCTCTAAACGAAATAAACATGACTTAGACGACTTTCATAATAATGGACATTCTAAGTGACAGTATTGGGTAAAATAATTTTTTTGCAACATTATTTTTGTATGATAATTTGTTACTTTGTAGGTATTTGTCTTAAATTAAACGTGAATTGATGATTGCTAAAAAGCCCTGCGTAAAATTTGTGGGAAATCAGTTAAAACATTTCCATTTAAATATAATTTTCAGTGTTCATTAATATAATGCCAATTATTTGATCTTTACTCGGCTATTTGGTATTTTTATATTCATATTGCAAAGAACCCTCAAAATCCAAAATTACTTGGGGTTCTAATTCTTAATAAAATATTAAAATATTATAAATCAGTTTAATAATATACAATTAATAAATTAAATACAAAGATTTTATTAATTATTGGGTTTATAATTATCAATAAGTTGAATCAAATATTTCATACCAAGATTTTAATATTTTCCTATATACCTTGATTATTATTTTCTCTTCTCGAACATACGACACGCACTTTTAAGTATATAATTACATTTTTATTAATTCGTCTCTTTCCATCAGGGTAAGTAGGGATTTTTAGGGTGGGAAAAGTTATAGACCGATTTTGATTAATTTTAAATTTTGTTAAATTTTTTATACGAATTGATTGTCATTTTGAGGTTTTTATAGCTAGTTTTAATAATGAACTAAAATTTAAAAATGTTTTTAATTTATATTCTAATGTGGTGGGGTGTTTGGTAATCATCAATTGTAAATAGAAAAATATGTGTAGTAATTATATACTTTTAAATTCTAAATTGTTAATATCGAGTAATTTTCAAAAACTATTACTGTTTTTCTCTTCCCTAATGTAAAATTTTGCATTAGATTATTGTAAATTAAATATAATTTAAATAAACTCCAGAAAATTATTATATTAAATAATTAAATACACGAGTACACGAGGAGAAGATTAATCTTGTATGATCACTAGGGTGCGAAATTCACTTAAATGATGATATAGATCAGAAATAGTGATGAGCGTGCCGAATCGTTTGTCGTCATTATCAATTTGTTTACAGTTTACAAATTAATGTAAAATATCCAGAGCAACATATAAATCAAAATAATTTATTAAAATGAATGCCGTTTTTTGACTGGACACTTGTTACTTGTTATTTATTAATATTCACGTGAAAACAGTGTTTGTTCTTTTCAGCAGTTCAGCTGAAAAAAAAACGCCATAGTTCATGAATAATATACCATTATAAAATTAAGCGCACGCATAGATAACTGAAACAACAAAGCCTGTAATGGTGATGTCGAGTCGGATTTATTCATCAACCGCAGAACAACTCTCTGTTGGCTCTGTTGTATATAAATAATACGTTTACGTATGCACAAAAATTTAGCACAATAGTGCACTTAATAGTTGAGAGCACAATTTAAACAAATCACTGCTAAGGATATTTGTTGCACATAACAAATCTCGTCAGAAATTATTTGTAATTAAAGATAATTTTAATCAAATATTTGGTTTTGAGACTTTAACTTAAAAACTAAATAATAACTAATACATGTTATTGTGATAATATTTTCGTAGAAAACAATCACCTTATGGTTTGACTTTCACTTTGTATGAAACTATGAAATTTATATTTCATCCGGACGTATTTAAAACTAATCATAAATACAAAAAAATGAACGTATATATACGTAAAAAGGGAGATAGAATATAAAATTACATATGAGAGAGAGAGAGACAGAATACATATACAGATAGACGGAACATTAAGGGAGGGGAGGAAATATATGAAATCAATTTAATATCCATCAACACTGTATATATATAACGAATCTGTTATATAGATTATATCTCGTAGAACTTCGATCAAAATTTACACAGTGATCGTAAATTAAACTTAGGATTTGATAATTTTAAAAGCACATGATACAATTAACATGAAAAATTCTCTATAAAAGTTACTCTGCACTATATGACGTGCATGCATGTAAACCGCTACTGTTTTATGGAAATAAAAATGTTCTAAGGGCGCAGTAAAGTGCTTCTTAGGGATATTTTTTTACAGCGTATATCATAGACTTATTAGAGTTTGGGGAAGGATACATGAGTATTGGTATTTCAGCTAACGATATATAATAATAAAACTGGCTAATTTATACGAAGTTATATTCGTAAAAGCTTCTCTTCCACAGAGCTACCTACTTCTTGAGAACACTAATCATTATGTAAAATCTTACTAAACCTGCACTATACAAAGTCTGATGGTGCTGGATTACTAGAATGTATGAAAACTGGAAAGTTAAAACGTGAAAATATGTAAGTATTTCTGTGTTTACTACATATAAATTTATAAAATCAGTAAATTCTTATGGGTAGTGGCAAAATAAAGCCTTTTCTTATTGTTTACCAAAATGATTGCGAGAAATGATCACCCCCTCGCCCCAGCTCAGATAGTAACAGATTACTGGACATGCTGGGCAACTAAAGTGCCGGATTAGTGAGATTCTACTGTATTTAGTTGTTTTTGTACGCTTCACAAAAGCATTTAGTAATAAAAATGATGTACCAATTTAAAAATTAATTAAATTGATCACGTGAAATAAAACAGTCAATAAGATTTAGTAATAATATTAATAACAAAACATTAAAAGAATGGATAAAATACAGTACGATATAGATATTAATAATTAAATACTTGAATCAAATGTGTGGTAAAAAAAACAATAAATAAATATTATGTAGTATGTAGTAAATATCTATTGTAATTAAATATAAAATGTTATTTATTTAAAACAAAGTGAAAAAACACTGAATTAGGTTTATTGACCACATATAGTCAAGTTACATACACTTTACTATATTTCTACAATATTCTATCGTATCTTTTCCCACAGATTTACTGTAATCTTTATGAATAAAATAAATGACTCGTTATTTTTAACATTTACGTGGGTTATCATTTAAAAAAAATATATTTATCAGTAGATACTGATTGAAAACGTGTCGCACTTATTATTTGCATCAAATATTTATAGTAGAATGTACTTACATACTTCACTGAATTAACAATAAATTTTATATTATAAAACATTTAAAAAATAAAAATTAACGTGGCATAAAATACGAGAAATACCCATTGATCGTACATCTACTTCAAACACAATGTCACCCAGGATGGAATATCATTTTTCGCATCGCTTCACAGCACTTGCAAAAAATATAGAAATACAAATAAACACATTTAGCATTTTTCACCGAAGCCGGCGCTCGGAGTGGGTTTTCTGGTTCACAACTTTGTGTTTTGTTTGTTCGGCAACATGATACGCCATCCGAACTACTCCTACATTTTTATGAAGTAAAACAACATTGGAAAGATGTGCATGTTATTATTAAAACGTCTTCTGTAAGATGTAAATTCGTTCAGATTTTTTTGCTTAATCATTATTATCACTTACAGCCCGGTGGGTTGAAACAAAACACGTCCGGTGGCGGTGGGTCATTTAAACTCACATCAAATTTTAGGTTTTTCAACCGTTTTGTTGGAGATTTTTTATACATATTTCATTTTAAATATGATTTAATGAAATTACACGATGTGCTGTAATGTTTCTGCCAAAAAATATTAAGAATTATGTATATATTCTCACGCATCAATTGACGCACTACACAGCTTAAATATAAACATTCACTGAGCATATGATCTTCTCGTCGGAACCCGAGCAGGTTGTGTCATAAAATTTACAAGTAGGCGCAACGCCACTCAAATAATTATATTACCGGCATTGTCTAGGGGCTGCCAGACGAAAATAAGTCAAAACAAATACATGGACGCATACCTGATATCCTTTGTCTACCCGCTCAAAATGTTGACAATATATATTTCGGCGTAAGCGCTGAGATTCAATCCGACTGTCTTAGATCAGTTTTTGAACGTTTTTTCACATTTTTATCAATAACTTATTTGAATCTCGTCTGATAACATTTATATGTATCTCAAATTATTTGAAAATATTTAATAAAAGATTAACTAGAAGGAAAACAGCATTAAACGAATATTTGCAGCGTAATTCATATTTTTACAAACACCCGGGTCAAATCTGACCCACCACCGCAGAGTATGTGTTATTAGTAGTGTCATATCAAAGTTTTGGTCTCGTTTAATGAATATCCCGAAAGCATGCGAGGTTGCAAGTGGTGAGAATGCCAAATAAAGTTTTTAATAAAAGATACCCCTGTAAAATTTGTCTCAAAAATTGCCAATGCAATAGCGCATTAGAAATTTAAAAAAAAAACATTTTTATATACTCATACATTAACTTTGATCGGTACCGGCATTGATACTAGGAGTCTTCAAAAAATATTTTGAAGGCGCCGAGTAATGATCCCGTTACCTTTTACGCACTAAGCGGTGCTCCACCAACTTTCTACTCCTCTTCTGTCTTGTCATATAAGTTGTTAATGGTGAGACAGGACACTCTGATCATCAGCCACAATTTCATCGAAGAAACATGAGAAATAGGTTTCCAACTTCAGAATTACTTACTCACCTTTAAACAATAACGTCACTCTCCTTCACTTGTGGAAAAATATTTTTTTCAATATGAAGGCAGTATAATAAACATTACCAACATTGAAATAAGTTTGATAATAACAAAATCGTATATTAAAAAAAATAAAAGATAGCATTTAAATAACAATAAAATAATATGGGATTCAAAACGTCGCTCAGAAACGTCAGATATACATGACAGATTGGCCCAGAAAACTGTAGACAGAAGAATCTGGTGAATTAATTATTAAATAAATAATTATTAAAAAAAACTTATTAATACATGGGTTAAAATAATTGTAAAAGTCTATTGTAACTGTACACACAGTGCAATGGTTAGTATTCCCGCCAGTCAACGAGGGAGGGTTCTGCGTTTTTTTTTTTTTTTTTTTCATATTCTCTATGTTTGCGCGAGGCGAACCAGTCAGATCAGAGGTGTAAAAGTTAGGAAAATTGTTTGACAGCTACAAGGAGCGGACAACATTTTATGTTTTGTTGTGGTTTTGTGGAATGTTCTGTTTGTATTTGTGTAACAAAATTTTGTTCAGTTTTCATGAAAATATATCCTGTTTTCTAACAGTTATAAAAAATAATATTTTAATATAAAACAATAATATAGTAATAATAAAACAATATTTTTGTATGTTTTCAAAAATGTATACTTTAAAGTGTTAATAATTTTTTTCTAAAGCATGCTTTACTGCAAATACTCAAAGAACACTTTAACAATTATGTATCGTTAAGAGACTATTTTAACGTGGGTGGTTGGGAATATTACGAAACGTTGTCTGAACACTAGTACGGTGCAGTAGTATTTCACTATTAATTCTCTTAAAAGATTTAAATTAAAGGTACATTATACATATTTAAAATAAAATAAAAAATTAATTAAAATGAAAATCAAATGTTTTTTTAGAATGAAATTAACAATAATAAGATATTTAAATTACACATATAATACCTGCTAAGCTTAGCTAGGAGCAAAAATTATATTACTTGACTTATTGTGATATTTCTTAATTTATATATTTTCTACTTAACGCTCTTGCATTTTAATAATACTACATTAATATGACAATACCTCCATATGAACACTAATTTCTCTTTTAAAAAGTATACACGAAAATATATTTATTATTAACAGAATTTTCTAAACCGTAATAATAAAATGTGTAATAAACACCATTGTTATTTTCATGGTAGTTAATGTAATAAAATATACAATTTGTCTTTGAAATGTTCAAGCAGCATGATGTATATATATATATATATATAGATATTTAATTAATTTAGTTTGAAAAGTCAGAGTCAATTTAAGTAATTATGAAACGTGAAATGCATAATCAACTAACGACTCTTTACAACTTGACTTAAAGTGGATTATCCTGAAAAAAGCTCTTTATCCAATGATAGCCTCTGAGATATCTGGTTAATAAATAAATGGACGTAAGCCCTCCCTGTGTTCTGACAAAAAACAAAATGTTTTTTCTTTACTTATGATTACGACAGACGGCATCAATTGTGAGTTGAGATACCATAAGGCTTTTAGAATGAAAAAACGAGTCCCTTCCGTCCTTGAAGATAAGCAGATAGTGCCTCCCTAAGGGACTGAAAGGAGTTGACAAAAGATTTTCCTCCAGAGTGTTCCAGGAGGTCCAAGAAAACAAACTGATGGTGAGCCGTGACGAAAAATAAGAAAGTTCCAAAAAATTCTATTTTTTACAAAACACAAATCGACGTAACAAAAAATAAACTGTCTCCTTTTTACGTTTTATCTGCTTTTCTTTAAAGACATTTTGATAAAATTCGTTTACGTTATCTGAATTTCTTTGTTTTATTATTCTAACGGCGGATCGCTCGTTTACTTCATGAGGCTTGTTGATTTCAGATTCGAAACGATAAAACGGGAATGAATTTCGATTTTCTCGTGTTGTAGAAGTTTTATGGAAAATAAAATGTTAAGTTAAGCTATAAAATATCGTTTAAGTAAAAATTATTCATTTACTTGCAGTAATTAAATACAAATCAAATTTGTAATAACAACAAATAGTTTTAAAATTCATAATTAGATTGGAGTAACAATTGTTCAAAAATTATATTGTGAATTAAAATATACTTTAATGCAAGTTTTTATATATTTTAATAAAAATATATCTAAATAGATTATGTCAAATTAATGTTAAAAGATAATACTTTTAAAATGTAAAGATGATAAAAAAAATTTCAAATTTTCGAAGATAATAAAAGTTTTAATAGATTTAAAAATAATATTGAAGTAATAAACTGATTCTACATTTTGAAATAATGTATCGATAGACATGTGAACGAGAAAGATTTATCAGTCATATTGCACTAAATACTTATATTTTTCTTCAGTGTACATAGTATTGGCAACATTTTTGTCTCATAATGGCTTTCAAACAAGTGCAAGCAGAACTCTTTCTAATTAATTAATTTAATTTATATTTAAAAATTTAAGTTAAATGAAGTTTTAAAAAATCACGTTTAGCAACTGTTAACTTAAAATGTATAAAAACAATACTTTACAAAGTACTAGGAGATCTATGCATAAATAACTGGTTAATTTCCATTTTAGCTTCCGGTGTAGTTACTATTGGAAAATCGACAGTTCAGAAATATTAATTCAAGACTCCGGGATTAATAATATACACCGAAGATTCAGTGAATTATATTGCTGACTAAAAATGTATTAAATTCACCCATTTCAGTTTGCAAAGTGCCTACTATCTTGATAGAAAATGTTAAACGCGTTCAAACACGAGGATAACCCCCTCTCGATTGAGGTTTGCCCCTTTTGGTATTTGCAACAGCCTCCCTTACAGGTATTTTACTGCTCAGTGGCACCTGGGGGACGAATTTCCCAAGGAAATACAGGATCCTTGGAAATACTTTAAGCCAATATACTAGGAGGGCGGCCCGTAACGACCGGTTTTGTGCAGATCTGCAACTTGCGGTTTCCTTGGGGTTATCTCCGGCTCAAATTGCATAATTCCAGTCATGCCGCGAAAGGATGTGGTCCGATAGGAAGTTAGGAATTGTTCATGAATAATTTGTGCAGCAGAGCACTACAAATAAGTTTAAAAATAATAATAATAAAGACTACATATAATGTTTTACTTCATTATAAATTTAAATTTAAAGTGGTATAATTAATGGTAACGCATTCTCCCAGAAAGAGAAAGTCCCGGTAGCAACCAAATATTATTTCGACATATAGAATTTTCTGTATACCTTTCTATTTAAGTAAACTATTTTGTTTTATATATCATAGAACTATGTTCTAAAATTGCAACTTCACTATAAAACATGTTTTCAAAAAAATAACGTAAAATATGTTTTCATAAAATTGAGTGTCTAGATATTAATTAATTTTATATATATATATATACATATATTAAGTTAATTAATTATATATATATAAATATATAAGTCAACTATATATATATATATATATATATTAAATACTAAATTAATGTATTAATTATAAATATATACATATAAAATCAATTTTGTCGAAAAATGTTATTTTAGCGTCACCGGGATTCGAACCTGGATCTTCATTTCCAATCCGGAGAAGTGCACTACCTTTGTGCTATAACGCCAGTATTTTTCTTGACAAATTTTCGAACCTATATGTTACATTTTTCAAATGAATACACCTGTCGTTCCATTATTTGAAAGCCATCTACATTATTTTTACAGAATCTCAAATACCAAAATGTAACATATAGGTTTGAAAATTTGTCAAGAAAAATACTGGCGTTATAGCACAAAGGTAGTGCACTTCCCCGGATTGGAAATAAAGATCCAGGTTCGAATCCCGGTGACGCTAAAACAATATTTTTCGACAAAATTGATTTTATATGTATATATTTATAATTAATACATTAATTTAGTATTTAAAATATCACAGACCTATGTTCTGAATAATTACAACTTCACAATAAGAATGTGTTTTCCTTAATAATATATATATATATATTATTAAGGAAAATATATATATATATATATATATATATATATATATATATATATATATATATATATATAAGTTGACACTACAGATCTTGATTATCTTCATAAAAAAACAGTTAAATTGGAACATTTTCGATTTCAAAATAAAGAAGGTATAAAATATTGTGGACTAACTCTGTATAATTATTTTTGAAAATAGGAATCTCATCATTTTTAAAACAATATTCATATACATATATGTATGAATATATTAAAAAATTGTTTTATCATATTAGTATTTTAACAGTGTGTTAATAATTATGTTGATTCTTTCGAAAGTCAATAGAATTATAAATGCGTGACCAATGTGTTTACCATTCAACTTTTTTTTGATAAATAGCACACTATGAGTACGAGGTTTACGAAATATGTACTCAATATAAATTTTTTTGTTATGATTAAATCGCGCAAACTAAAGATATATATTTAATGAAGTTTTGTTACATTGTAGCATCGGATATGTTTTTTGTATAACTATGATGTTCGTTTTTAATTTAAAGAATTCCACTTTCTCACTGTAAATTTCATATTTCGCATCAGATTTATTTTGATAGGTTACTTATTTTTAGTATCTCTCAAATCTTAGATTTCTTGAATGTTCTTTCTTAAAAAAAATATTTTGAAATTTTGTTTGTGGTCGTTACGTTGTTGGATCTAATACTGTTTGGATCAATGGCTGGAGTTTTAGTCGGCCGGATATTTAGATATATAGTCGTTAGCCCATAAGTCCGCGGAGCTTTTGTGGTGGAACCGGAAGTACTAGTTAGTAAGAGACAACAGTGACTTGCATGATACGTTCATAGCGGAACCTGAAATAGCGACTAGAGGGAGGTGACCCGCGAAGAATCTGCCCGGGGTTACGCCCAAATCAACTCGCAGAGAATCTGCCTGGATACCGATAGAGGAACCTGGAGTTCAGGAGAAAACTGGTTATGATCCGCCGCTTCGAAGAGAGGGTACTTGCAGAGTTTTCACCAGAACGAGAGGAGCCTGGAACAAAAACCTTGGACTTAACCTGAAGAGGTATGAAGATGTAGTATACAAATATGGTCATCTAAAGACTTCCCCATGTTTGTGTTCACCGTTATGTGTACCTACACCTCTGGACTTTAATAAAGAGTAAATAATCCCTTCAGTTTACTAATACCAGTTACAGATTGAATTTCTGAATCGGAATATTATACTACAGATTATATATTGTTTAAAATTATTTATCTTAAATTTATACAACCTTTTTAAATCGAATAATATTTTGAAAAATCATTTATATGAGATTGATATAATCAATGTGGTTTTATGATTTGATGTGCGCGTTGTTTCAATACAATCAGCGTGCAGCGGCGTGCAGTCAGTACTTTGAAATAAGCTGTAATGAACTAGAGTTTCTGCGAAATAAATCGAAATAAAATATATATCTCATAATATTTCAATCACAATTATGTTCATATTATGCAGACTTTAATAATACATATCATCATATTCTGTCAGGTAAATATGAATTTTTCTTTACTTCCCAAAATATATAGTTACGTACAGCTTAATTCATTGTACTGACTGCGCATACCAGCTTGCACGTATAGTTGCGCTACAGAATACTGTACAGAATTCATTTATAGGCAAAAATAAAACGGTATAAAATCATTAAGATAATCTGTTCTTACATACTTTTTTACTATTTAAAAAAAATATATTTTTGAGAGAAACAAACAGTATAATAATAATAATACTAATAATGACATGATGTATAAAAATAATGCAAATAAATAATAATAACAAATAATAAAGTTTCTTCGGAATCAAACAAGCTAAGATATAGTACATAATAAACCAAAGAATAGTAAATTTAAATAAATTGATAAACAAAAAGATTTTTATACTAAAATAAACATAATAAACTAAAAATAGTATATATTTAAAAAACTGATAAACAAAAGAGTGATTTTATACTGAATATATAAAGTGGAAAGGGTAAGGAGGGGAGGGAAATGGGATGCAATATATATTTAAAACATATATATATGTATATACACGCATGTATATACAATTTATGTTAATAGTTATTAAAAAGTTGGCGTAGTTTAATTGTAAAGTGAAGCAATTTATCGTTGAAAATATCCAAGTTATTAGAAGAATTTACGTATTATATTTTGACGTAGAGTGGGTCACAAAACAATTTTTTATGTAATTATTTTTGCCAAAATTTGAGTAACATAGATTATTTGATAGTGTTGGGTGTGTGGGACAGTTTAAAGTTATTTGTTCTAATAAATAAGGCAATTTTATAGAGGTAGCATAACTCTTGTGTTTCTTTTATTTAAGAGAGGAGGGATTTTATGGAAACACTCACTTTCTGAATGTGATTTAATATCTAAGCGGGCACGTGAATAATTTATGTTGAACATTTTCAAGTCGATCGCTGAAGGCGGAATAATGTGTGTTCCAAACTACCGATCCAAATTCAAGATGACTGGGTACAAATGAGAAATATAAAATGATAAGAGTAAACGGTGATTGGCATTCCATTGGTTAGACTTTCTAGCAGTGAATTCAAGGATTTTAAAGGCCTTAGCAATTACCGACTATATACGACTTTATTCATCATACTTGTTTTTGTACTCATGTGCAAAATTATGTTAGTTATCATATTATGTATGTGAAATAGCCAATAATTATACTAATTAATTATTTTACAAGCAAAGCCTGCAATTTACGTCAAGCGCCACGCAATAAATAAAAGTTTACTGTCCGAAGTCCTTTTATAGCATTATGGAGTCGAATGAAAAAATATTAACGTATCCGAGAGAGCAGGTAATAAAGGTATTCGGTGAAAAAAACCTTTCAAAGTATGAAGAGGTGATCAAAGCCTCCATTCATATTGTTTCCTGTGATCGATGGCGCTATCGCTTATTTCGAATTTCCGTTCAGAAATTTCTGCAAGGTAGATTTACTTTGTCAGGAGTTTGTCGTTAAAATTCTATCAACCTTATTTCTTTGTATGATTTATACATTAAATTTCTCCTTACACCGTTAAAAAGCACCTGTTTTAAATATCCAAAAATGTATATTTACTGCTGAACAATGTTACTTTTCTTTCGCACATCGAAGGAAGCAATGATAAATTATATCAAAAACTTAAATGATGTATGTCACTGAATTTCATAATCCGCTTTAACATTATTTTTAACAAATTTGAATTATATGTATCATTGGATTTGGAATTATTTTTTTTATTTAAAAATGTATGTTTCATTTTAAAAATACTCTTTGTCAGGTAGCAATATTAAGTATAATAATAGGGTGAGCAAAATTAGGAATAACGCGAAATGACTTTAAACAGCTGCTATGTTTTTTTTATCATACTGAAATACATATTTGGGTAATACAATACATAATACAAATACATAATCTAATATTTAACACAAATACATAATAATTTTATTTTAATTGAAAGTAGTTACATACATACATACATAACATATATAAATACATTTAAAAAAAGGTAATGATGCCTGTTATTAAAGTGTGGCGGTTTTGCTTGATTTTATCGATATTATGAAAACGCGGGTATTGAAAGTCAGCGACTCATAAAAGGATTGTTTATAAATCTATTATAATAATTTGATGTATATCTTGGATATATTTCAACATGAAATATGTAAACCTAATAACGATTAATAATCATGTATTTTTCCCATTTAAATAAGTTAGCAATTGCTAACGGTTTTTAATAGAAAATCCACCAGTACTTTGAGGACCTGCTATTGAAAATTTGATTGTGAATTGATCTCAATATATATTTTTTCCTTTGATAACAAATGAATGCTAACTTTTCCTATATTTCTATTATATATCGATGTTTTGTTTGATGTATCTTTTCTATGAATACTTCATAATTTTCATGAAATCCGTTTTTTCATATGTTAACCTTTCTCGGTGATATTTACTCACAGAAGCATTTTTTATAACATGATTCACGATACATATTCAAAACACAATTATTATTTTTCTATATATATAAAATATAAAAAAATGAATAAAAAAGAGAGAAAAAAATTAATTATTGTTGCAATCTTTAAAGTTATATCGTTTTAAAAATAAACGACGATTTATCGGCACTGAAAATGAATGACTTTGTTTTGATGAACCAGGATGTTCTGAATGATGCACGTATAAATTCTCTTGAAAAAATAATAATTGTGTTTTGATACATATATATGTATGTATTCTTAAATATTTTCACATTATATGCTATGTATGTATTCAATCTAACTGTGTTTTGCCTTCAGTGAGTTTTGGTTTTATAAAATATATGTTGTATCAATGTGTCCAAAATTTAATAAAAATGAATTGATAATTCTGGCGTCTGCAAGTCGGTTTACTCAAAGGTATTTGAGATTCTGTAAAAATAATGTAGATGGCTTTCAAATAATGGAACGACAAGTGTATTAATTTGAAAAAATGTAACATATAGGTTCGAAAATTTGTCAAGAAAAATACTGGCGTTATAGCACAAAGGTAGTGCACTTCCCCGGATTGGAAATGAAGATCCAGGTTCGAATCCCGGTGACGCTAAAACAATATTTTTCGACAAAATTGATTTTATATGTATATATTTATAATTAATACATTAATTTAGTATTTAAAATATCACAGACCTATGTTCTGAATAATTACAACTTCACAATAAGAATGTGTTTTCCTTAATAAAATATATTTGTTTATCACCTACAAGTATCTAGCCCAACAAGGTGTACATAAATCGCTCTATCATAAATTGCAAAAAAAGTGGTGAATAGCTTATATCTCGTTCTTAATCTTTACATAGATATCATATCTGGACACAGTGACTAGTATCACTATACTAAACTTTTCACTAAACCATATATCATCTATTATGCAAGGTGGTCTTATAAATCAAAAAAATACAGATTGACTATCTTATTGTTGCCTATACCCAAGTATTTTTAGTGACAGATTGGTGGAACCAGTGTATGACAATCTGCTCTGAGCTGAATATTTCTCAGAGTAACAAGAAAAAAAAATGGAGAAACAAACTAGAAGCAAAGGATTTCAACCACCAACCCCCCCGCAAAATGATATCTTAGAAATTATCATGAAACAAATTGACTCCAAACTTCAAACAATAAAAAAAGAATTATTCGCAAAAATAGAGAATGAAAATCAGGAAACAAGAAAATCCAGCGACTTCATTAGTCAACAGTATGATGATATCAACAAAAAATTGGATACTATCACAAAGCTGACAACAGAAGGTGAATCTCTTAGAAGTGAATTAAATGAAAAAAATAAAATTATTAAAAACTTTGAGTCAGGCTTGCTGAAATGGAGCAGAACACCAAAGCTGACTCCTTAGAAGTAGCAGGTGTCCCGCAAAGGGAGAGAGAACAACCTGCGAAGGTGGTCCGGCAAGTGGCCGCAGCAGCGGGTATCGACATACAAAACAGGGTTATTATAGATGCCAAAAATGTAAGGAAACATATTACACAAAAAAACACGTATCAACCCTTATGACATTACTTTGCATAATTTTTTACAAAAGATACAGAAACATATGTACACTAATAATTAAAAAAGCCAAAGAACTTTACTATAAACAAAAAATTATCGATACCAATGGAGACTAAAAAAATATGGAATATTCTAAGAGAGGCAACTAACGCTGATAGACAAAAAGAGACAGTTCTTAATCAACTTGACATAGAAGGTAAACCAATATACTTTAAAAATAGCCCTGACCAAATTGTCAATCATGCAAACTATATCTTTACTAATATTGGGTCTAATTTAGCTAAAAAAAATCCCCTCTTCTCTGCTTAATATTAGATCTGAAAGTCACAATCTAAACCAGGATATTGTTTACAAATTTTTCTTCACAAATGTAGATAAAACTGTTATCAAAAATATAATCCAATCGCTAAAAATAGTAATGCTGCTGGTACGGATGGTATCACGGTTAATATATTTAAAATAATGTATGTGCAACTGCTAACCCCCTTGCATTATCTTATTAACTAAAATTCGGACACTTCTCCACTAAATTAAAACAAGGATTAATTATCTCAATCCACAAAGCAGGAAGTAAAAGAGACATCAATAACTATAGATCAATTACGTTACTTAATTCTCTTTCTAAAATATTAGAGAAAATTATAAAAATTCAACTCGTAAAATACCTCGAGAGTAATAAAATTATTTCTAAAAACCAGTTCGGTTTTAGGATAAATATGGGTACAAATGAAGCTATTGCCTGTGTCACGGATTTCATTACTAACAATGTGGATAAAAGATATAAATGTATATCCATTTTCCTTGGTCTCTCCAAGGCCTTTGATACAATTTCGCATTCGAGTCTAATCGAAAACTAAAAAAAATTGGTATCTTAGGCAAAGAACTCGATATATTTAAAAGTTATATCACGGACAGGAATCAACGAGTTTGTATTAAAGAAATTTCAAGTAATCCTCTTTCCACTTACTTCGGGATCCCACAGGGTAGCATATTAGGTCCAATACTATTCTTGATATATATTAATGACCTATGCAACATCTCTTTTAACGGAAGCGTTACTTGTTTTGCGGATGACACTGTTCTTCAATTCCAAGCTGATACATGGTCAGCAGTATTTAAAAAAGCAGAGAAAGATATAAGTATTGTTAAAAAATGGCTCGACCTGAACGCCGTAACACTTAATACGAATAAAACCAAATACCTAACTTTGAGCATAAAAGAAAATGGGCAACCCTCGTATGCTTACAAAATAAAAGTTCACAATTGTTCCAACTCAGACGACGATACGTGTCAATGCAATTATATAGAACGTACTGACCAAATGAAATACTTAGAAATTATATTTGATCCTTATCTCAAATGGAATCATCATACACAAATGATTACAAATAAAATTAAAAAAACAATATATTTTTTTAGAAATATTAGAAATTTCCTTAATATAAAACTTCTTAAAATGGCATACCACGCTATCTATCAATCAATCATAGAGCATGGTATATTTGGTTGGGGTGGAGCGACTATGTCTGTTATTAATCCAATAATAGCAGCTCAAAAAATTATATTAAAAGTTATCCTCAAATCCCCAATCACAACGAGCACTGACGAAATTTTTAATAAATTCAATGTCTTTGATATTAGACATATATACGCTAATACTACTCTCAAATACATATATAAATACAAACAGACATATTTTAAAACAACCCAAAACATAATTTCCACACGGACAAATACAAATAACCTACAAACCCAAAGAGCACATATTACATTTAGTCAAAGGAACTACAAATATTTTGGACCTAAACTGTTTAATAGAATGCTAAAAGACTTAAATCAGTTGAATTGTCACAAGAACATCAAACTATATATTAAAACTTGGATTCATAATATGGGTAGAGCCAGTATTGGTGCACTCACCCAAACAAATTGACTCATATCTATATCAACTAGTTGGAAAATGTATTTAAAATGTGTGTAAAAATATGTTACAAACTGTCTTTTTTTTCCTTTCTGCAGCTATACAAATTCAAAGTAGAATTCGTCAATAAAAATACATAATTGTATCTTATGTTTATCATATTATAATATATTCATCTCTGTTACAACAAAAACATGTATGTGAATAATAATATAAAAATCCTTAAAGTAACCAGTACACCAGAAAGTACAAGTATTAATACTACATTATATTTACATGCAAGCCTGTTGGCCACTACCTACCTCGCTATGTACATTTAAAAATTCATAATATCATAACGGATGCTATTAGGATTTAGGATTACAAAATTTTTTTACAATTTTCACATGTCAAAGAACGAGATTGTTTGTACATTATTACAACTTTTATTTGAAATATTATGATATTTTATAAATATATTTATTTGCGCATTGTACATCCTTCGATTGGTAGTCCTGGGTTTTTTGAACATGTGAAATATGTATCTCCGGTCTTACGTGGGTATGCCATTTTAACTTGCGACGCTAGAATAAATCGTGTCGCCATCGGGATCGGAGCTACTAAAAGCGGAATTAAACATCGGGCACGCGAGATTCAGGGTTCTAAATTATCGGAAACCTACCAGCGGGAACAACACAAGAAGAATCAGCAGGGCAGCCAGCATAACGAGTAGTCCGGATTGCAGTCGGGGGATCGGACGGTTAAATAGGTTAGTGGTTATCTGAATAATTCTTGAGTGACATATTTACATTGCCAATAGAAAGCCCAGAAACAAAGAAATTGCTATCGATGGGTGTTTACATTAGGGATTCTGTGTTCTCGACTTTTTAAATTCCCGAGACTCGAGAGTCAATATTTTCAAGTACCGGAAATCGAGAACATGAATTCTATTTAATTAAAATAGTAGATATTAAAAAAAATATTTATATGCATGACGTGTAGTAGTTATTCGGGATATTATCCAACAAACATTAATATTAATTTTTAAAGCAAATATATGTTTATATATAAATTGATATATTTATCGATTCATACTGCGGTAGTTGTATTTTTTTAATGAAATTATGCTTACACACATATTAGTTACTAAAGCAAATACATTTAGAAAAAAAACAATTAAAAAAGAAACACATTGAAAGACAAAAATGAATGTATTTGCCAACTGAAATTAGGATTTTCAAATAATTACATCTTATCCAAATTTTGTTTTGTCTAAAAATGACATGATTTTATATTAAAGATAAAAGATTACACTTTACAAGGAAACATAATATCCTGTTTGAATAAACCGACATAAATATATACATAAACATTCAAAAATTTGAAGGATGTGGAGATTGATTGTGGGTAGAATTGGTGAATGTTACATTGTGTAAAGGGATCATTTAAACCAGCCGAAGACAAGTTGTAAGCTTTGTAATAGCCGTACTTCCATATTACACATATAATTGAATATAAATAGCTTTGTCTCTACGAGATATCTATAATTTGTCTTAATAAACAATTCCTTCAGATTTTTTTTGTTAGTAGCAAATAATGCAAATCTTTATAGCTAATTCATGAAAAGTGCATGTGATTATTGCTAACAATGCAATTTTCTTTACCATCCTCCTCGCAGCATTCTGTCTACTTTCGTTATTTTTTGCCAATTCTAGACTTCACTTCCATTCATTAGAACTTCATTACACACCATAATACTTGATGAAGAATTCTTATTTATGTGTGACTTGTGACAAATTAATATTGCCAATAACTGCATCACTTTCGATTGCTAACATTATCAAAAGTTCACTCTGAACGCATATGTCACACCGAATCCGTGAAATTGTTTAGTATGCAAAATAGGCAAAAACTGTATAAATACTAATTATATGTATTAATTAGAAATATATACATATAAAATCAATTTTATTGAAAAATATTATTGTTGCACTATCGAATACAGAGAAGGTGCTTTACCAACTATGCTACAGCGATAGTATTTTTGACGACAAATTTTCGAACCTATACATTACACTTTTTCAAATTAATACATCTATCGTTCCATTATTTGAAAGCCATCTTCATTATTTTTACGAAATCTCAAATACCTTTGAGTAAACCGATAGCAGACGCCAGAATTCATAATTATTTTTTATTAAAATATTTCAGACTTGAGTTCTGAATAATTACAACTTCACATTAAGAATGTGTTCTCCTTAATAAAAACTGTAATTCATGAAAAGTGCATGTGCTTCATTCATGAATTAGACAAAATATCTGCCCAAGGTGTGAATTGGGCATGATTTTTTTAAACTTATTTCATGCATTAAGCAAAGTATTCAGAACTTATTATGACTCTATGAGATTTTTTAACTGTGATATTCTGAAGAGAACAAGGGATATTATGCGTATAAACCAAAAATTCTGTTTCGAGACAATATGGGAATCCCAAGGTGTTTTTTTGCTGTTTTGAGTACCAGGACTTTAAAACAAATAACCTGAGACTCGAGATTCTAATTTTTCTTACAATTATTAATTTAAATAAAATTAAGTTAAACCTATCTGATCATCATACGCCAGGTAGTGACCCAGCGGCGAGCGGTGCACATGTAAGTATATAATAAAAGGAAAGTATATATATATATATATAGCATTGTTAGTAATAAGACATGAATTGGAAACTTTCCTATATATACTTTCCTTTTATGAGACGATTGTTGAAGGCAAAGGGAACAGAGAATTAGAGATTAGAATTAGAATTAGAGAACGGCCCTATTAATGTTACATTAATATTATGTTTTAACAATCGAAGAACGTGAATAAAAAGATGTAAAAAAATTAATGTGACAAGAATAGTATGCCGAGACAGACATTTCCTTATTTTGCGGGGACACAATGCAAGTTCACTGTTATAAAAATTAATTAATTAATAATATTTTTAAAAAAACACACAGTTGATTACTTCACACTACACTTTAATAAAATTAAAACATTTTCGATGCTTACTGTATAAACAATAGTATTGTTCAGTAATAATCTTAATGAAGTAAATTTTTCAAAAGTTAATAACAATGGATAATGGAAATGGTCGAGTTATATCGGGAAATAAATTTTCAGATAGTTTCTAAGTATTTCTGTTAAATCTGTGTCAAAATAAAATATTCAGAATGTATCAAAAATTGATATCTATAATGAACACAGTACACACTGCGAAATTAGAAAATTATTCAAATATTCAACGTAGGTTAACACTAATTAACTTATTTTAAATGTAGAGTTGAAGGGAGTAAGTTTAAATCGAGCATTAAATTATCTTTGAGAAAGATTTTAGTAATACAAAAGCCACACACAAACTTACTCTTTCTATGCAAATTTTCAGTTTATGAGAACTGTATTAATACATAAAGATGCCACAATTACCGCGTTGTTATCCACAGATGATATCGATTATATTACGTGTTATACATTTGGGGGTTAGGACGGTGGTTAAATGAAAGATATCGTTTTGGCGTGGGGCGGTTTATTGTGACAGTATGATAAAAACAAGAAAGACATAGAATGAAATGAATGAATGAATGTTGTAGAAGGTGCGTGTGTATTACGAAATGAAATGATGTGAAGCGAATTGGCGGTCTTGCTCGGCGCTCCCGGGCCGGCAAGACTGCCATTGTAGAACGATGTGACTGGAGAGACTCCTTAGCGGTGAATTTTGAGCCAGGTTTGTAGCAGCAGCCGACAGCGCTGTCGCTAGTGTCGATGCCGACTGAGATGGTGGTGGATTTGAATTCCGGTCGCTACATACATATTATAGTCTAGAAAATAAATAATTTTAGTTAATTTCATAAGAAATAATTTAACGATGCATCACGAACAAAAGCGATTCATATTTATTAGGAATATTTTATAAATTAATAAAATAAAATTTAAGAAACATTTCTAAAAAATTGAATATCTATTTACAACGGTACAGTAGGTTGCAAGGTTTTCTTTTGAAATTGATACGATATTTTTTATCCACTCAAACATGAAAAATGGTTCATTATATGCAGCTTGATTTGATAACATATGTATAAACTGATACGTATGTCAAAGGAGATGCAATTATAATTTAGAATCGAGTCATTATTGACTAGTTGAGTCCCTCGGAACTCCAGAGGTTTGAGCTTCAACTGATATTACGTCAAAATTACCCATGCTAATTTTAACTAATCAAGGTATGAAACTAATCCAGATAAAGTGTATAATATTAAATACGAGAAACCATTACTTATTATGTAAAATTTTCTACTGAAATAGGTTTAATATTAATGAATTTACAAATTTGTAATTTAAGATGTACGTACATATAAATGTGAAGGATGTATTATAATCCAAAAGATTATTCGACAAAATTACTTTTTAAAGAATTCAAAGTACCAATATTTTGTGATCCATTTAAAAGAAATTTTATTCTTCAAATATTAAAAGAAAAAGAAAAATATGACTTTATTACTGAAAATTGTACTAGGTTTAAATTTGTATTTTCATGCTCAAAAATTAACATATCATTTGCAAAACATCACTATATGCACACAGGGAAAAAAATAATCAATCTTATCAAGAAAACACTTTAAAGATATAATATTGTACCCCGAAAATTATAATATTTTTATATCGTTATTGCTATTAATTTATTACATTTTATTTTGTTATAAGCTAGTTATTGTAAACAATAATTATTAATATGTAATACTCTTTTCTGTGCTATGCTGTATGCTTTTTAGAGAAGTGTAGAATAAAAAAAATTGTATTGTATGTATCACAAATTAAAAAATAAACATTAAAAAAAAAATAGTCCAAAACATAAAAAAATATATATATATTTGTAAATTTTTTTTTGGACCTGTTAAAGCAAGAACAGAAAAATTAAAATAGTATATAGCTAGAACTAGCGTTTCATCTGAGATAAATTGTATTTTTTGTAGATGGTTTCTAGACCGATGTTTAGGTACGGTAATACGTGTCATTTTTAAGGCATTGTCTCAAAAAATTACGTTAAAATCGCACTTTTTCATAGTATATAAATCTATATATAAAATTTACTTATATGTGGGAGATCTATATATGTAATGTATTGAACTGATATTAATAGATTGACTTTGAACTAAAATTAACGTCGGCCTAGAAACTATCTACAAAAAACGCGATCTATCCCAGAAGGACGTCAGTTCCATGCCAGTAGTTCTCGCGGAAACCTTAAATTAAACATATATATATATATATATATATATATATATATATATATATATATATATATATATTATTACGTTATATTTAATACCTACCGCGCACGAGATAGGTTGGGAATTGACATTCACCAAATGGTAACAATGACTGCGTAAAGAAAATAATTCTCGCTACCGTATTTTTCTGTTGACAGATATCGACGCACACCGTCGTTAGTCCGATGTAAAAACAACGAAGATGTGACTTCGTATATGTGAGAAAGGGTGAGAATAATTAAATATGTTTGGTATCTGTGTTGTCCTGCACCATATGTAATTTTCTATTCGCTAATTGTGTGTGTAATTTCAGGATGGACCTTCTTCTTCTTCATTAATTCTTTTGCTGCCTTCTTCTTTAACTACTTCGTCATGTGAAAGTGGTCATGCCACGACAATACTTTCTACTTCAGGATGGAATTTTCCTGAAGAAAGGAAGGAGATATGATTTGATCTCTGCCGCTAAATAGTTCACGACTGAATTTATTTTACAACCAATGATGACGAAAGGAATTCAGGGCGAGCTCAAACGCAAGAAGATGACCCAGCCTTCCTGACGTTCTGACCAGTCAGAGATACAAGTATTTACGGGTGCGGACAAGTCAAATCTGGATGAAGACTGGGGATCTCTGTCGCATTGGACATTTACTTCGCGTGTATGGTTGTAAAATTAATTTTGATGTGCATTGATGATATTAAGAGTATTGTAGTCTTATTTTTTTTTCTTTTCATTTTTTCATTTAAAATTAATAACTTTCTGGTCATGTTCTACCAATTTATATGATATGATTTTTTGCTACATTTAATCTGACAAACTGGTCAGGTGATAAATTTGTGTAATGTTATTTTCTATGTAAAGATTTTCACATTTTAAAGAATCAAGTATTTTTATCACACTATTATTTGTATAATAATCTATTGAATTTAGATATTCAAATGGTAGTAAAATATTTTTATTTTTATTGAGGCAAAAATTGCCAATCTAATTCTTTTCGTCTTATCACATTCTAGTGATGGATCTCTTACTGCTTTATACTTAAATATTCATATGTTTTCTTGTCTATTAATTCAATTTTGTGATTATAAAACATGAACTAATCTTATTTTATTTTCCGTGAGAATGCTGGCTAATGTGAGTGGCAGGCGATATGGTGAATTCTGTGAACCAGACCCACGCACTTCATGCAATACCCTGAGCAAGTCGGTGGACGTGCAATATACGACGTCACAATATATAATGATGATAAGTTAGTTTCATATTATTAAGGAAAACACATTCTTATTGTGAAGTTGTAATTATTCAGAACATAGGTCTGTGATATTTTAAATACTAAATTAATGTATTAATTATAAATATATACATATAAAATCAATTTTGTGAAAAATATTATACATCCCGGTGACGCTAAAACAATATTTTTCGACAAAATTGATTTTATATGTATATATTTATAATTAATACATTAATTTAGTATTTAGTTTCATATTATTTGTAACTAGTGAGTTATTACTTACACATTGTATTAATCATGTAAAATTGTCTCGCGGAGCCAAGTGGTCACGACTTCTTACCAACCGATTGTGAGTGTTCGAATCCAACTAGCTGCCATTTTGTCACAGTTTCACAGTTATTAGTTTAGTTTTAAAATATAGATTAACATATTTTTAATATATTAAAATAATACTGAAACTATTTTAGTCACTACCTAAAAAATGACACTCTCAATCTCAAACATTGATACATCGATTAAATCGTTCGCGCGAATAAATTTCATCACATAAATAAAATTATTGATTCAAAAATTCTCTTTATAATATGTAAGCAATTAGTACCAAGATAACATGATTTGCCATTTAAATATCCGCTAACTGTAAAAACCTTGATAACCTTACGCAGTGCTATTTAAACCTCACTGCTAAAAAAGTTAGGTGTAATAAGCCATGGCATTGAACGTTTAAGTCCTATGCTAAATCTTCGGAGGAAGCAGATTTACTTTAAAGAAACCTTTATAAACTCAAAGTTTTTTCGTAACTTGAAAGGCTTTTTGGTACAAAACACAAAATAAATTCTCTTTAGCACTGACAGAATTACATCAAAATAAAGACGTTAAGGAACTTTTTCTCTTACCCCCCTCCAGTTCAATTTTATTTAAATCCTAACCACTGATATCTTACGAGCAAATTTATAATTTTTAAATGAAAAAAAAAACAGATTTAAAAACTTTAAATTGATTTAAATAAAAAATCTCTTAATCTTGTTTCTTCGAAAGATTTTTATATTTAAAGTAAAATAAATAATATATTCGACGTAGTTAATATTATAGTGGTTTGATATAAAAAAAATACATTTTGTTAAAAAATAAATTATGAAATTATCCTCGAATGAATGGGTTATGTAGATAATAGATCACGCATTATGTTGGATAAGAAAGGAATGGGAGAGAAAAATACGGAAAATTTGAGACAGAGTGTGGAAGTTACGTTAGTAAGTAAAGATAATGCGTATAAAAATTGGCGAAGGACCGAAGTCAAAAGGGAGAGGAACCTCCGGAGCGCTCGGCAAACCTTGTTGTATCTTCGTCGTAATGCTAGTCCCCTTCATATCTGACCTGGCCATTGAATTTGTACTCAAATTTATAGAAGAATATTCACAAATAGTTGCGGATGGTCTAAGCGCTGGAAACGGGAAATCTTTTTCACTTTACCTCATCCACTAATTGCGTTTTTTGAATAATAATTGAATATGTCCAAGAACACACAATTACTGGATTTTCACCTACAAAGGCACTGTTATTAAACAAATAATAGATATCTCACCACGAAGCTATTTTTTATTATATTTCATGGAAAACATATGGAAGTATGGGTAATTACAGGGCTTACGATCTGTCTTCGGCTGGCTTAAGTGATCACTTTTTCATTTCACGCACTAAGCGTTTTATTATTTATTACGCAACTTCAAATTTATATTTGAAGTGCTCAGTTGTATAGTTATCTCAACTCTGTACGTAACACACACTTTTCGAAGTCCCGCTTCTTGAGTCAAATTGGGATTTAACTAGTAATAGTCATTAAAAATATAACAAAGCAGACAACTTTTGCAGTTTGATTTATCTTTATCAATTTTGATTTTATGACCAGGGTAGACTTACCCTTTTGTCCACACCGTCTATATTAGATATTTTTTTAGAGATGTATTGTTATTAATGGTTATGTTTTTACACATTAAATCATGTACATTAATTCATCTAAATAATAAATATATAAAAATAATACTTTATTAACCTGTTTTTCGTTTCGAATATAAGCAATACATTCCGAAAACATAAGAAAATGCTCATGAATTAAATTAATCAAAGCAAATTTGATATAGTTATGGCGAAAAAATATATATAAAAAACTTACTCTACATTAACCTACTAGAATAGGTTTTACATGTTATGAATTTTTCTTAAATATTAAAATGGGATTTTTGCGATTAAAAAATTTTCAGAAGGAGATTATTATGAATTATTAGTGTGAAATTAAGATAAGTATGGCAGCGGCCTAACTGTTCTAGGTAGAATATAGAATTAATATTACTGCGTCCGATAAAAACAATATATATATTTTTTTTAATTGTGGTCTAGTTACTTTCTGCATAACTACTTTCAATTGTTATATGCTTATTTTATTTACCAAAACAGCAATAATGTAACACAACTTTTTCTACACAAGATTTTGACATCACGAGATTTTTCTCTTATTGAGAGATATCATGACAAAAATATGTTAATTGTATAGTCTAATTTTAGTTTAATATAACTATTGTATTAATCCATCTATCCACGTCAGTCCCTCATGACTGATGATTGTGATATCAGTAACTCCCGCCCTCTTGACTATTTTCCTCCACTTTTATCGGCATCCTGCTGATCTTAGGATTGTCACCAGAAAGTGCCTGTTGCCTTTTCCCCTTGGTCCAACTTGTAGAGAATCTTCCTCTTCCTTTTGATTTTTCGACGTGGCCCACTACAACAAGCTTCTCCAAGTTATCTTCCTTTCTCGTAGGATGCACAAAAAATGGAAGAAATCGTCTCAGGCTATCATTGTTGTTCTGTTCATGCATTAAGCATTTGTGTGTCTCATCGTCCATATTAATAAAAGATATAAAAAAAACTAACATGCGATATCGTTTTCGTAGTATGTTTATTGTACAAAATAATGATTTCACGGCAAAAGCTAATACAAAACTTAAGAATGTATCCAAAACGAAAACTTATAATAAATTTATATAATAAATAGCGATTCTTATTCCATTGTACATGGAAAATATTTTAAGTAATTCCCAATATCTTAATATATATACCTCATATATGATATTTATATTTTGTTCTTGGTATGTAATATGCTATTATTTGGTTATATGTTTATTCTTGCCATCTCTTAAATCGAATATTTATGATAATTTACAGAATAAAGAAAAAATAATATACTTTATCAGTAAATAATCACACAACTCTCTATACATTTATACTAGAAACGTTTCGATCTACTATTTTTATTACGCAGGTTATTATGAAATATAGTGGTTTTACTTACATTATTTGCAGTAAATGGTTTTGGATTAAGTTAGTTCATATGTATTTTAATAAACATATTCACATTAAACATAGGTATGTATATATACACACACACACACACAAGAATGAAATGTGATATATATATATATGACACATTTCATTCTTAACTACGGTAATTCCATATTACGTTTTGACCAATAATGGCTCAGCGTGTTTAAAAATGGCGAATTTTTTGACATTTCCAGGTCAGACGCGCCGGGAGGCGGCTGGCGTTGGGCTGTCCGCGCTTACTGTTATTAATAAACCTTAAATCCTGGTCATCCAGCGGATATAAAGGAAAAACATGCATTTTTTTCTTTATAATTTTGAGACCGATGCCGGTAGCATCTGTTACAATTTATGTTATTTATTTCTTTGGAGATTTTATACGATGTCATCTTTCTATTTCGATGGATAAATATAGTTGTAGAGTGGAATGTATTTGCAATTGTTTGGTGAAAACAATACAATACTTTTTATTTCGATGTCAATTATGAAAGAAATAAAATCAGGAAAGTAATATTATCTAATACTGAACTTTCGAATTTTAAACGATAATAGGGAAAGGATAATGTGAAATCAGGTGTATTATGTTTAAAGTACTTTTGAAGGGTGAAGGTAATTTTTAGGTTATGAATTTAGTTCATAATGAGTTCAAAAATTGTTATGTATTGTCTAAAAATTTATTATGATAGTCATCTATTATTTTATTCTTTTCATTTTTGTAATAATATGTTAATTTTGTGAAAGTAGATTTCTTTCAATGTTAGTATTTGCTACCTACCTGAACAGTTAAAGTAATTATTTAATAATTTTATCTTTCTTTGTATATCAGTGCTCTATTGTGAATTTGATTTATTCTATGCAGCTGGCATAAATTATTCCCGTATAACATTCTCAGAATCTGTGGTTATTGTGCCACTAGTGTTGATGTAATTATTACAGATTATATTATTTAACAATGATGAATCCTTTAAATGTAAAGCCATTATTCGTATATTACATATTTTATTGTAAATTAAATGCAAGCATTTTATTCCCTAATATATATATGATTAATATATATGATTTTGTTAACCTGAAAATTTATTTCAATGTAGGTAAAGTAATTTTCCCTATCTTCATTTTTGAAGGATTTATTTAAATAATATTTTTATTTTTCCACAAATGAAGAAGGAGAATTAATTCATATATGTATTCTTATGTATCTCCGATGAAGCTATCGGTGAAGGTCTGAGACTTCGGTCTTACCACTAACTGTATATATACCTACGAATATACGTATATACTTGTATTTTTTTTTTTGTAAAAATGTGTGTGATCATCTACCGTATAAAGCGCTAAAATTTATTTATATCTATGAATATTGTCAACACTGTTGATTAAATTCGGTGATATGAACGTACCTCGCATCACCGTCCGTATAATAGATGAAAATAAATTAAATTTCAGATAAAGCGTAGATTCGAATTCAATCAGCTACGAGTGTTTTTTTTAATATTGGTGTATTTTAAAACATGAATTATTAACTTTATAATATAAATTATTATATCTTTGTTTTAACTACTTTATCTTAACTAGAATCAATTATAATATTGACTTTCAATTGTAATTAAAATCCATCAACAGGTCGACTCGCGATTATTAATACGTAATATTTTTAAAAGGTAACTTGATAGCTGGAAAAGTTCAGTATGAATGTTATTTAGATTATTAGTAGAACACATTCTTATTGTGATGTTGTAATTATTCAGAACATATTTATGTGATATATTAAATGTATTAATTAGAAAGATATACATTTATTAATATTTATTTTTTCCCATTAACAGACAGTATAAGTAACAGTGGCATACATCAGGTAGGTACACAGTAGCTATAAAGTTTATGCTGTTACAGATGACTAACTAAGTATACATAGGTTTACTAGAAAAAAATATTATCGCTTCAATAAAGTTATTTTATCGCTCCATACAATGAAGAACGCTCTGTTTTCGATTTCGTTTAAAATGTTATCTACGATTTCATCTTCTGTTAACAGATATTTAAATTAATTCAATAAGATAATGGTCAAAAACTAAAATTCGAATAACTAGCCTTGCAAAGTACCATAACCGAAATTCGTATAACAAAATAAATATATATTTAAACTTCTTAAATATTTTAAAAATTATTTTGTGCCCTCATTTTATATTAATAATTAGAGAAAATACTTTATTTAAACCAATATTTATTAATTATTCTACATGTTTCGATACCTACGGTATTTTCTTCAGTGCAGTGGAAGTGGAGTGCAAAAATTACGTTTTTAAATAATCTTACTTAAAATTCAATTATGAAAAACATCCCAAATTCTATATAACCAGCTTTTTATACTAATAATAAATTAAAGATTTATATATTAAATGACAAGGATAAGGACGAAATTTAAATTAAATTAAATTTTTATTAAAAATACCACAGAAATATATTTTGAAAAACTGCAGCTTCACAATAATAATGTGTTCTACTTAAAAATATATATGTTGTATCAAATTTCATCCAAATGTAATAAAAATAAATCAATTTAATTCTGACGTCTTCTAGCGTCTATTACTTAAAAGTGTTTGAGATTCGTCGCAATATAAAGCAATATAATGCTTTTGAAAATGGAATAACAGATGTATCAATTTTGAAGAGCTATAGAATATATGTTCAAAAATTTGTCGTAAACCTACTCAGTTAATGTGGCGAAATTGTATAACGCATTTCTCCGAATAGGAAAAGGTTCGTATCCTGGTAGCAACTAAAATATTTTTTCGATGTATAGAATTTTACTTTAAAACTTAAAAAAAACTTTAAAACTTTAAATAAAACTAAAAAAAAAAAAAACTTATTATCTTCAGTAATGTTCAGTTGAAGTAGAAATTGAAGCATCATCCAGATTTATTTAAAGTATAAAATAGATATTGATTGGTTTTACGTATTGAACAAATACAGGGTAAATATTATGTTCTAGGCCGATATTGTTTCATTCATTAAAATTTTAAGCGTAGCTCGTGCTGTGCGTGAGGTGGCACCGTTCTGTTGAAACTATGTGTGTTGTAGGCCCAATCGACCCAATTTGGCCATCAAGAATTTTTACAGCATTGCCTCTTGCATCCTGTGGGCGCATCATGCACTAACTCTGCGTGGATGTAAAGGTCATTGGTGTATCAATTGAAGATTTTCAATGCCGCAATATGAACTTCATCGTTCATAATGATTTTTTTTTTCAAAAGTCGGGTTTGTGTTTGTTTTAATGACTTCAACAAGTTATTGACACAATACATATTGAACACAAATCGTAATCAACTACTCTACAATTAACAAATGCGAACTGTCAAACAAAATCGCCTTGGAACATAGTATTCACCCTGCACAGTATTTCCTTTCTGTATTTTCAGTTTCTAGTTTCGTCAATCTCTAAGTAACATGTACGGTGCGATGATTTTGTAGAATTAATGATATTAAATATAATAGAGATATGCGTGTAGAGATGTTGATGTATAATACAAATGTTGGGAGACAGTGAGAAGATTCAGCTTGTACATGGATAATGATTGAAATAAAATACAGATGTTGAGGTTAAAAATAGGTTGAGTGTACCCCGTTTATACGCAAATTTACACTCTATGCGTTATCCATGTATTGTTTAAGCAAATTTACACTCTATGCGTTATCCATGTATTGTTTAAGCAAATTTACACTCTATGCGTTATCCATGTATTGTTTAAGCAAATTTACACTCTATGCGTTATCCATGTATTGTTTAAAATATAAAACGTAGATACGATAAAAATAAAACATTTTACATAGCAGGTTTAATTACGTAGTCTACATGGACTGCATGTGAAAACTGCGCAGTGGAGCATGTACATCGCAAATATAGCCTTTAGCCAGTTGTATTACAGAACCGCGTGGATTCCACGCGCGTTTGTTCAAAGCGGAAGATTATTTACTTATTTACTACTTATTACATGTGTGGCCGCCGGGCGCGGCAAAAATATTACGTTACACCTACATAGTGCAATCCTTTTAGGTATATGTAAATATAAGTCGGTGAATTCTCGAAAAATTTTATATTATACGTTGCGACGTGGCCGTGCATTGAGTGCCACAATGTGACATGCCGTCTACCGGTTTGCTCAAGAGAAAGCATGAGATGTGTGGTTATGATGCACAGAATTCGTCTCCCATCCACTTCCGCAATCATTCTCTAGAAAATAAATAATAAAATAAGTTAGAGATTTACAATATTATGATTAATAAAGTTTTTTCATATAAAGTGTGATCATAATAGAAGAAAAAAATGTTAGCTTCTACAAAAGATTTTCAACAAATTATCTTCATCAAAATAGCAACAAGGCATTAAAGTCAAATGTGAGAATAAACATTATAATTTTCGATCTCTTCTAAATTTTACAACTAAGAATTTCTTCGCAACAGATAGACATATAGAACCTTTACTCTACAGGGGCAATCCACAATTTAAATTCAGTTTTTAATAGTATGAGACACTCCGTCGTATACACCTTTATGTCTCCTCGTACTGCAAACGACATAAAATGTAGATTACTTGGTTATTTGCGTAGTTTCTGATGAAGCCTAGAAACCTTTGTGTCCTCATGTTGCAGAAATAGACAAAAATGGAACCCAATCGTGTTGTCATGCTTTGGCTCGTGATTAATCCTAATAAAATACTTCTCATGAACGTCGTAGTTGAAAGAGATTTACACATCCTGGAAACACACAAACATAATAACATAAACTCTTGATAAACATGGTACAGCGTAACGCAGATGCCTAATTATCAAATTATTTTTACCATTCCTATCTAAACTTGAAATCACATTTTTGATATTTAAATTCCTCGAGCTACTTGTTGCACACGCTCTTGTCCGTTAATGAAAAGTGGTATTTTCGAAACGTCAACTCAAAATCTAGTGGCGGGTACATACTATAACATAATGTTATAACATATCATGTTTAAACACGTTTGTAACAGTTAATTTTTAAACAAATGTTAAACTTTTTTATAATATATCAGAAAAAGTGTGATCGGGTTACTATATTTTTCTCATGGTTCCAGAGAAAATTAAGAACGAATTGGCTTTCAATAATACACATTTATATTAGTGAGAAGGGGTGGGACTATCAGGGGGAAAGAGGATAGTGCCTATATTTTGCTCAGGGTCCTAAAAAGTAATTATGCAATATTTGGTTTAGATCGGTCTATGAGTGTACGTTATTTTAAATAATATTCATATCAAACACAACTAACCTACTTGATTTGATTCGGTTTGTTTTTCTATGAATCAATTTTTTAAAAGTGAATGATGAGGGTGAAGATTTTAAAATGTTATCAAACGGTAGGGAGAGGGATGCAAAAATATAATTTTTCAATAGTCCACGTGTAAAAGGTGTTCACTATTTTTTAACTAGACTAAAGTCTGTTCTCATCAGGCTCAACAACTAATCTGAAACTAAACTGAACAATAATTTTAACTTCAGTTAATACACAAATGACAAAATTAAATAAAAAAATAATAAATACTTTAAATAACAAAATGGTGAAAAAAACATGTATAAAAATAAAATTAAGAAAATATGTTCAGTCCATGTAAACGTTTCTATAAATCTTTTTTTAGTTCATTCTCTGCCTATTATACCTAGTGATCAATTGTTGAGATTATGTGTAAGATCCATTTAGAATTGCTTCATATATTGTTTGGGTGCCAGGATCATGTCCAAAAGGATTGACCAAAGCTCATTCTCATTTTGAGCTTCATATAAAATTTTTTCTACTAAAACTATATACATCACAATCAACTGCTAAGCCACTTTATATTATTTTATGTTGAAGATATAGATAATTGACGGAATATACATAATTATTATGTATTATTAATAATCAGAATACTAATTAAATGTATTAATTATATTATTGTTGTTGCGCTATCGGGATTCGATCCTGGATCTCTTTCCAATCCGGTAAAAGTACATTATCCTATTATGCTACAGCGACAGTACTTTTGATAACAAATTTTACGAAGTCATATGTTACACTTTTTAAATTAATATATCTATCGTTCCATTATTTGAAAGCCATTTACTTTGTTTTTAAGGAATCTCAAATACCTTTAAGTAAACTGATGGCAGATGCCAGAATTAACAATTCATTATAATTACATTTTTGAACACATTGGTACAACTTATATATTATTAAAGACAACACATTCTTCTGTGTAATAATCAGAATAACTGTTAATCTAATTAAATTTAAATTAATTAAAATTGAGTGACATAAAATTGTTATTAAGGAGAACATATTTTTATCGTGAAGTTGTAATTATTCAGAACATAGGTCTGTGATATTTAAAATACTAATTAAATGTATTAATTAGAAATGTGTACATATAAAATCAATTTTATCGAAAAATATTGTTGTTGCTAACGAGATTCGAACCTGGATCTCTTCCAATCCGGGAAACGTGCATTAACCGATTATGGTATAGCACACAGTGTCATGATACAATATGTATATGTTTCTAATTAATACATTTAATTTGTATTTAACATAAGATTGTATTACTAATAAAACTATTTTCAAGTCTATGAACCAAAATGGTGGTGGTAAATTGGATTATTGGCTTGTGTTAAGGGTCTCTACGGTTTCACAGCAAGCACTAGGGAGATTTCCCTCTCGTTGGTCGTACACAATCATGAACTCGGGAGTCCAACTAGCTGATAGGTTGGTAAACATACAGACCCGCTAATTCGACGTTGTTTGAGTAGCCATTGCCCGATGCATACTTCTTGTTGATCTTCCTGGCTTTCTGTTGTTTGCCTTTTTTGTGTGTGTTTATTCAGCGGTAATAAGCAAACATTCCGATTCTGTTTGTCCAGTATCAATTTAGTCGGGTTTTTAACTGAATAATGATAAGACTTAAGACTAAGACTTCACTAAAAGTATTCGATGATTGAAAAAAATCGTCAAATATTACAGCGTATTATTTTATAATACAAAATACCTTGTTTTGTGATTGTATTCACTAAAATCACTATACTAATTATTATTTAACAACATATGTAACAGTTTATATATTTTTTCATGAGTAAATTAAAAATAATTTAATCCATTTTTGAAACAAATTGCATCGTTTGCGTTGGAATTTATTGCGTAATATGTTCATGTTACTGTATTAATTATAAAGATATACATATAAAATCATTTTTTTCGAAAAAGATATCCAGGTTTGAATCACGGTAGCGCAACAATAATATTTTTCAATAAAATTGATTTTATATGTGTATCTTTATAATTAATACATTTAATTAGTATTTAAAATATCACAGACCTATGTTTTGAATAATTGAAACTTCATAATAATAATGTGTGGTTCTTAATAATAATTATTATTTACTGTATTTGTTTTATGTATTATATAAATAAATAAATAAAAATTGCATTTTCTGGAAAAAAAATGCTCACATTTATAGGGAAAAGTCGCTATGATTGGACCACCCGTGATTGGTAAAATAAAACCAATGGATCTCTTTAATGTATTTTTAACTTTATTAATTATAGCCTTAGTTTAATAAAATTAAGCATCTTTGAAAATTAAGAGAAAAGGGAAAATTTTGGTCGTTATCTTTATTGAACCATAGGCACCTTGATTGGACTACTAGATGTCTATACTACTAGGTGTTCATACTACTAGATGTCCATACTAATAGGTGTCCATACTACTAGATGTCCATACTACTATGTGACCATGTGTCAAAAATTACTAACATTTTGCACACCTGGTCCAATCAAGAAGCCTTATAACAATCATATTTATATTAAGGTTGAAAACCACAATAAATGGTTTAACAATACATGTACTTAGGTATTTATGTTTATTAACTAACACAAGCGCACTTCCCGTAAGAATGTGTTTGTAAAGCTCTGACTAATGAAATGAATTTCTTCTTCGGCTTTTTTATTGATTCCATATAGCCTTCATTACGCCGTTACTTTTGGAACTCCAAACATTCGATTTGCCTCATTGCCTCTTTTTTCTTAAGGCTTGTAATACCAATGTTATGCAGGTCTAATTCCATGAATAATAATCCCCCCTCTTAGCCATGTTTTGGAATGTAAACAAAAAATCGTTGCCATGATTGGACCGGTTCAATGATAAAACAACATGGTGATCCATTTATGGCAACTACGTACTCTGTTACGAAAACATGTTTCGCAAAAAACTAAAATATTTGCCTAAGAACTAGCATCACAGATGCAAACAATTATATATTTTCTTAGTACACTAAAATCTAATAAATAGAATCATGCTTACGTTCGTTTTAGTTTGATATAATTATTACACTGTGAACTGTGAGTACAGTCGATGCGTGTCTTTCGTTCACCATGGATACGGTAAGGCTGAGAAAAATAGTCACTCAGGGATTGCAATGTTTGCTTCATTACGTCACTTACGGTTTCTAACGTTTTTAGTTTTTGATATATTGAAGAAGTCCAATGAAAGCAATGATTCAATTATGGCAGCTCTACACTATTTTTTTCCCAAATCTATTATTAAAAATTCCAATCTACGGTTGAAACCGAAAGTGACGTCACTCCAACTACTTATGCCCTTGGGTGGGTGAGGAGGGGGTAGCATAACGGGGTATAACCAACGTTAGGAAATATTGCCATCATGTTGGTGTGGTGATCAGAGTTTTAAGCAGTAACTAAGAGAGATAAAAAGCAATATAACTAGGCTCGAGGGTGACTATTGAAAAACAGATATCTACACAATCAAATACGGAAGGGGTCTAGTTAATTTTTTTTTGAGAGGATGTATTATACAATCCTGTAGACAACAATTTGTCTTTCTTAATGACCACTTTTCTGTTTTATCTTCTGTGCTCCGCATCCGGCTGCATCCTGTGATGTTTAGGGCTAGTGAGCTGGGGCGATGACCTACGTGTCGGTTGCTACTGCGAAGCCTACATTCTATTATTTTTTTAATATAGTAGTTGACATTCCTTTCGTTGAGGTGCCTGCATTTGCATACTGAATGCATTATTATTATATTTATAGTTCTGTGTGATCACACTGAACTAGATACTTAAATAAATAATTTGTTCACCTTCTTGATTTACTTTGCTCACTTCGAATTAAAAAAATATTAGAATATTTTGCGGAATGGATAACTTTATGTGAAACTGCGTATAAGTTTTTTTTATATATTAAGAAGGTGGACAAATTATTTTGTTTTTGTTTACATGTTAACGATTCCACGGTTCAGATTATTTTTTATAAAGAAATTTCCGAAACAATTATAATATGGACACGTAGTGGTTAGCCTAGAACATTGTCTTTATATATTTATTAGATGCAGGTCAACTATGGTTCCAACTTCGAAATTTCCGCGCGCTGATTCAGCGGCAGCAAACAATCAGCGAATTGTGATAAGGTACCGCTCGTATAGTATATTCCTGCTAAAATACAATAATTTTCAAAACTAAATTTGGCAGTAAGTATTTAGATAATTATTCAAAATGTGCGATTATAGAGTAGATACGTCTTATTATATTTAAATTAATTACTTCTCATTAAATAAAAACTGTTGATTAAAATGATTCAAGTATCCTTTTTCTGAAGAATATACACTGTTGAGCGATATTCTACAGAAATCCATATATAATAAATGTGCTAGATTCTAAATCGGCACTGATTTTGATTGGTTTAACCCACTGAATAATATAATTCTTAAAAAGAATATAAAAATTGGAATTTATTTCTGTACAGGCGGTAATATAATTCAGATTGCAACAATATCTTCACAAAAATGAATTTTTCAGCGTGGTTCTTTAATTAATTTTTTCCACTCTTTATTCGAGTTTTTATAAAAAACTTAATTATGTAAATATTTAACTTACTAAAAAATCAATCGCCGCCATTAATACATAAAGTAATTCAAGATATTAGATTAAGAACGTAGGTGCTATATGTTTTCAGTATTTTTTTAAGGAATAGAACTATGGACAGTTACCAAGTAATGATAAAACGACTCGAATTTGAGATGTGGATCTACAGACGAATGCTTAAAATAAGTTGGATGAATAAAATTACGAATGAAGTTGTTGTGGTTCTGATGGATAAAGAAAAATAATTATAAAGTCAAGTAATAAGTATAATAAAAATTCAAAAACTTCAATATCTTTAACATGCAATGAGATATTCAGAAATATCGAATAATGCATCAAAAGATGGCTAGAAATCAGGACCCAGAAAGAAGAATATCATGGCTGAAGAACCTGAGGCTTAGGAAAAATTATGATAGCGAATATGATAACCAACGTCTATTAAACGGATAAGGCATGAGAAAAATAATGAGCTGTTTAAGATATGGTCACCACGCGACATCACTGGTTTACGGTACACATATATATCAAAATATCTTAAATATGAATTAAATATATTAATTAGTAAGATATACATATAAAATCAATTTTATCGAAAAATATCGTTGTTGCGCAACCGGGATTCGAACCTGGATCTCTTTCCTAAGTGAGAAAGGTGCATTATCCAACTATGCTATAGCGACAATATTTTTAGCGACAAATTTTCGAACTTATATGTTACCTTTTTGATATTAATACATTTAATCGTTCCATTATTTGAAAGAGCCACCTACCTTATTTTTACAGAATCTCAAATACCTTTGAGTAATCTGATAGAAGACGCCAGAATTATCAATATCTCTCTAATTTATTCACATTTCATATATTAGTAGTCTATTTGCATAATATTCTATAAGGCAAATAATTGATAAATAAAACTGTAAATCTATTAGTAACGTTAGGTTAATGTAATAATTACAGTTTTTTTTTCTTTTTCAATGTGAACATTCGATAGCAGACGTAGTTATAATAAAAAAAACCTTTCTAGTTCAAGATTAATCGTCCAAGTGAAAATATTTTTCTACTTTGGACGAAGATCTCTTGAAAAAGAACATTAAAATTTTATTTTCTGTAACTAGCTTTAAAACAAATCTACCGAAATGGGCCGCTACCGAGAGAATAGACAGACATAAAATGTCTCTTGTCATTTACCATAAAATTCTTTTCTTTTTCAAATTAGTTTATTTATTTATACTCCATAATATTTTTTGACTTTTAATTGTATGATTTATATTTAAAATATGTGCTTCACTTATTTTTCTATAGATAACATTATTTAATTGTATTTTGGTTAAATATAATTTATAAAAAAGTACTATTTTGTACAAAGGGACATTTATTTATTCATAATGCCCACTAATTAGCTTGTTGCTTAAGTGGGATATGTATATTACATTATTTTTTCATTTTTATTATCGTTTATACATTTTATTATATGTACATTTAATTAAATTTATGATTGAAAAATAAAAACATATTGTTATTATTATTGAATGAATTATGTTGCGTACAAAGCGTATATGTCAGGACAGGAAGAAGTTTGGCACTCATAACAATCCGGATTCTGCTGACATCCCCAAAGATGTGGACTGTACATTTTAATTCACAATTTTGTCAAAGGTTCCGACACAGAATAGACGCGAAGTCTCGAGATTGTATAATATCGTAAACTGCTCCGTGCATGTATAACCGTACTGGCTTAAGGTCGCCAATCAACGAGAAGGGAATGAGTGCAATATTTCCGTTCAATAATGAATACATTTATACACACATAAATATATGTCCCAAACAGATTGTTTCTGAATATGATGGACGTCTTAATGTACATTGCAGTCTTTAGAAAGAGCTTTAAAAGAAAGAGTTTTTTTTTATAAAAATCAGCAAATAAAGATGTATAAATATAAAGTTTATTTTTAAAATATGATATTAAAAAAATCTGATGCAGTATCTGACATAAAATAATTTTAATTCCATGAAAGTATACAATTGATACAAATACCAAAAAATAATTTGGAAGCAGTCCAGAATACTTTTTATTAATAAACCTTCCAAAGATAATTGATAATATCCAAACTAATTTGAATAAAATTTATCAATAGGAGTATTATAGTTTATTTTGTAATAAAAAAAATGCGGCACACTCTTATAAAAAATATTCTAACAAATTGTAAAAGTTGATTGGAAAAATTATAATGTTAAAATTGACATAATATTAAATAAATTACATAATTCTAACGAGATTTCAAAAATATGTATTAGAGTTTTAATGAAGTAATTTTATTTAAATTAAAAAATATAGATGCGTGCACGGAATACTTGTCACATCAATATTCTTACCTTTTTCAAACTAAGCTAAATGCTCGTGGTATGAACACAGGACTACCTTGATAGCCTTAAATCTTAACATTGATTTTTCACCGATTTTACCTTAAAGAAATATGTACTTTAATGTTTAACGTATAAGGAAGAATAGTAACAATATATATTTTTTTTATTTACTTAAAATTGAAACATACTTTTAATTTTTTGTGTACTGTTTTCTGAACGACGATTCGGATCCCATTGCGGGGTCCATTATCAGGATTGATGTGATATATGACTGTTTGTGCTGTGATTGAGTACTAGCTTGCAGTACCGTGTCGAATGAAAGGTATATCGTTTTTAGATACCTACTGGCTCGCAATACTGTGTCGAAAAAAAGTGTTGTGTGAAATGAGTAGTGTTGTATTATATATAAGTTCCATCTACTGTCAGATCACTATCTGTGCGGATTTTTCGACTCCTGTGGTTTTGAAAGTTCTGTGATTTTAAAATGATAAAAATAATAAAATATATTTTCAGCGATATTGTGCATTCATTGCAAGTACTAATATTCTCCATTTGGAGTTATTTGATTCTTTGTTCCGATTCCTTTAAGACAAAAAAAAATTAATACAGACTTCACGGAGAGTATTTGGGTGGAAAAACCCGATCGCGATCGCAAGCGAAGACTTTTCGATAGAAGAACACAACTTTATTGCGAAATCACTTATTCCTCCTCGGCGAGGTTCTGATATTTTTGGAAATCTGATATAACTTGTTCATGTCAGTTTAATGAAAATATTAATTTAAATTAATTTATTCTGTGTATACTGTTAGCTCGTGTAACCTTTATCCGCATGACAAAGATATTCTGCAGTCATGATCTCAACTTTAGATTACGAATGAGAATGGTCAAATGCTATGTGTTCTTTATTTTATTTTATGGAATGGAAACATTGACACATACGAAAGAAACGATAAGACGACTTGGAGCGATGTGGATCTATAGAAGAATGCTTAAAATAAGCTGAATGGATAGACTTTCGAAAGAAGATATTATGGTTAGGGTGAATAAAGAAAAATAAGTAATTAAAATCCGAAAACATCAATATCTCCGACACGTAATAGGACATCCAGAAATGTATGAGATCTTGCACCTTATAATGCAGGAAAAGATTTCTGGAAGTCGGGGCCCTGGAAGAAAGAGAACACCGTGACTAAAGAACCTGAGACAATGGTTTGCCCAGTCTACTGTAGAGCTTTTCCGGGCTGCAGTAAATAAAGTCATGATAGCCAACATCCATTGAACGGACGAGGCACAAGAAAAAGAAGAAGAAAACTATTATAAGTTTTTGTTTAATAACATTCATTAACCTTTACCTTACTGCGATACAAAATACTCGTACGCAGCCATGCTATCAACCCGTGTTACCGTAAGAAATTAGAGTTCTATTAGTCTTTAAAATGCGAAAAAATGGTTATTGAGCATTCAATATTTAAAAATATGTAATATTATAATTCGAAGCATTCACTGTGAAATTAATGTGTGATTTCTTTCTGTCTTGCCACAAATGGTATTTTTGTCAACGTATTAATTTTACAAAGGAATGAATTAAAAATAATTATTTATGTAGGATTCGCCTTATATAAATGATTTTTCACAAGTCATTTCTAAGTGCAAATATTTTCCTTTAAATTAACTAAAATATGAAGTGTATGTTGCGTGTATTTACCGAAATATAGATTTAATTAGAGAGGTAGACCTGTGTTACTGTATGGTTTGGGAAAGGTTAAAGAAGGTTAATGAGTTACATTCGCTTATATTAGGATATTAGGTATTTTTTACATTATTGTTACAAATAATGAATTAATATCAAATCCATGTGGCATAATATCACATGATACAAAGTCAATTTATTTTATATTACATTAAATTATGCAACATTGTTAAATAATTAAAAATATGTGTTTTAGTTTCGTAAAATATTTAGAACTTATCTGAAATTAACATCATCTAAAATTGTTATTACGCTCTTCCATCAACGTTCATGGGTTGTTACTGCTTTTGTTAATGAAATAAAATGTAATGTAAACAGCGATGTAATATTGTATAGGTTAGTTGACGTGGAAGAAACACACCATGTGCTGCTAATTTGGTATTAACAACTCCCAAGATCACCAACAAGTAGGTATGGCTCGAGGACACAGAATTTCATTGTTCGCACGCTGAACAACTACTAGTTTGCCAACATCAAACTTTGAGGCGGAAATAAAGAAGTTGCTCACATTAGTCAAATGATTATAAAATCTAAAATACTAAATTAATGTATTAATTATAAATATATACATATAAAATCAATTTTGTCCAAAAATATTGTTTTTGCGTCACCGGGATTCGAACCTGGATCTCTATTTCCAATCCGAGGAAGTACACTACCATTGTGCTATAACGCCAGTATTTTTTTTAACAAATTTTCGAACCTATATGTTACATTTTTCAAATTAATACACCTGTCGTTCCATTATTTGAAAGCCATCTACATTATTTTTACAGAATCTCAAATACCTTTGAGTAAACCGACTGCAGACGCCAGAATTATCAATTCATTTTTATAATATATATAATATATTTTATAATATATGTTGTATCAATGTGTCCAAAATTTAATAAAAATGAATTTAATAAAAATGAGCACTTTCCCGGATTGGAAATAGAGATCCAGGTTCGAATCCCGGTGACGCAAAAATAATATTTTTCGACAAAATTGATTTTATATGTATATATTTATAATTAATACATTAATTTAGTATTTAAAATATCACAGACTTATGTTCTGAATAATTACAACTTCACAATAAAAATGTGTTTTCTTTAACAAAATCTAATGTTAATTAATTAAGACACCAAGTAATGTGTTTTCTTTAACAAAATCTAATGTTAATTAAGTAAGACACCAAGTAAAATTTCATTTTATTATTTTAGAATATTGTACATTTTTCAAATTGTTTCAATTTAAAAAAATAATAATTCACGATAATGAAAATATGTAAATATAAGTTTTCGTTCTTGTTTATTTAAATATTGTTTTAACATTTAATGGTACAGCGGTTCACTTTTAAATATTATACTTATCATATCGTTTTATTTAATGTGTTAATTAAAATGAATCTGCATATGTCCAAAAATGTTTTGCAGGGACAACTTATTTAAACAAATAATAGATATATCATAGAGACGAAGCTATTTTTATTTTAAGAGAAAAATATGAAAGTGAGGGTAATTACAGGGCTTACGACCTGTCTTCGGTTGGCTTAAGTGATCACTTTATATAAATACCATTCTCACCCGTTAATCAATCTCCATATCTGTCAAATTTTAAATAGTTGTACACATGTGAATATGTGGAAACGCTTAAGCCGAAGGCAGGTCGTAAGTCCTGTAAATACCCATATTTCCATATTTTCCCCTTAAAATATAAACATTGCATGTTATTTAAGATTACGTAAAAAAATTATATTAAAAAAAAGAGGAAAAAATAAACAATCTGTAACAAACTTGAAATGATTCAATACTTACCTTCATCCACAGATACACGCTTCATTATATATCCACGAACAAAAATTCAAAATAAAAATATTGCCGGTTAATAAATTTTCACTTCGACTAAACAAAAGTAATTTTTAATTCCACCCGGATTACGCAAGATAATTAAATTAAAATTTACTGAATGAATTCCAGCACAGAATAAATAGTAAGCTCGGCGTAACTGAAAAGCCATTTATTTGTTTTCGAAAACAGAACAAATAATAACACGCAAAATTTAAATCAATTGTTAAATTCACAAAGATGTAGATGTACATTTTGTTTTAATTTAAACGTTTATATTTTACTTTGACCATGTAGATATACTTCATACACAGGCCAGTAAATAAATAGACATGAAATAAAGTCTACATATATGAGAGAGGTTTGGAATATTAGTACGCGATGAGGGGCATTCTACGCACATTCTTGGTGGAAACATAAATCGGATAGTTTATGATATATTTATGTAACAGTAAAAGTATTTACTCTTCGAAAATTAAATCTTTGTGTAAAAATGACGTATTTTTTACATTCGAATCATATTTTTTAAAAAGTCGCAAAACTATTTGATTGCGTATTTGGTACAAAAGTTATCACGTGGGTGACACGAAAATGAAAATATTGGGACAAGAAATTTGCGTTAGTTTATGTCTATACATTTGGTGGTCTGTGATTTCATGTGATATTTTTTTCTTTAAAGTTATAATGTATTTTATTTAAAATTAATGTATTAAGAGAAATTTAAAAATATATTTAGTTTAATAAAACATTTGCAATATCTTGATGTTTTTCTGTCAAATTTATCTAAAAAACGTTTCCCGTGAAACAATCAGAGTTTAACCTATTTAACTAAATCGAAGAACTTCGGGAGCGATATGACTCCCAGATATTCTAAGCGAGGTGAAAGCATGAAGGCTTCAGTGGGCAGCACATGTAGTGAGAGTAGATGAGTCCCATAACATGCACAAAGCCTTCTTGCATAACTAACAGACTCAAGACTGAGAAGAAGACTAAAAAGTAGAATGGTAGATAATATCAATATCTGCAAGAGGTAGGCGAGGGCCTAGAAAATTGCACTACAATAGTGATGATGAGTAATATGACTGTAGTCATGTAGTTCAAGTCCCATTGCGAGGCCTTAAAAGAGGAAGAACTTATAAAGATAAGCACTATTTAGAACCTAGAAAATAAAGTGAAGAAAAATAATTGGCTATCCTTTATATTAAGAAGATAAAATTAAAGTACCTTTGTTTCAATAAAATTGAAATATCTTTGTTGAAATATCAAAAATCGTCGTCCGTCTTCCAAGTTTTTTTTTTTTTTATCATTTTTCAACATTGAAAAATTCCACATAATTTGTTAACTTTTACCATACCGTGATATAAAATACTCGCACGCAGCCATGCTGTCAACTCGTGTTACCGTAAGAAATTAGAATTCTATCAGCCTTTAAAATAGGAAAAAATGGTTATCGCCATAAATTTACTTTATGTATTGAGCATTAAAAATAAAAAAAAATATAATATTATAATTCGGAGCATTCATCAAGTTTTGTATAGTTTATATAATACAACCTTCATTTTTATCTATCTTAATTTAATTAATGACAATTAATTATATTTGTATGTTTGTTACTGATGCACTGTGAAATTAATGTGTGATTTCTTTCTGTCTTGCCACAAATGGTATTTTAGTCAACGTATTAATTTTATAATGAAATGAATTAAAAATAATTATTTTTGTAGGACTCGCCTTAGATTATTGATTTTTCACTAGTCATTTCTAAGCGTAAATATTTTCCTTCAAATTAACTAATATATGAATTGTATGATGTATTTACAGAAATATTACAGATTAATCAGAGCGGTAGGGGAACGGTTAATATGACGTCTGCTGTAAAATCAACAAATTCGAGATACGCCTCTTTGAAAGATGGACGACGAAATATGATATGAAAAAATTTATTTTTGTTTTTTAAATTATGCATATTTTTAAGTCAATAAAAACACTTCAGTTTAACTTTTAAGAAATGAAACTATAAAAATAATAAAATTTAGGTGATGAATAAAAATAATAAATATAAATAATAAGATAGAACACTTTGTTTAAATCACTATTTATTGATAAATTAATATGTTTCGATACCTATGGCACAAGCATAAATTAAAACAAAACTATAAACGAATAGTAGTTTAAAAAAAGTGTTTTATCTTATTATTTATATAATATGTGGCCACAAAGTAATTTTGCTTATATTGAAGAAGTGAAAAAAATAATAAAGGTTGTCTCAATTTGTTTGAAAAATATATTATTGTCGATTCTCATCATCTCTCTGTGCACGTGCGAGCCACGTAGCGGGGCTTCGGCGCCTAACGAGCGCCCCAATCTTCTCGCTGAAACAACCGTCTGCATTATTATAATCATCCTTTCAAAAAGCTCATTTAGGAACCTCGCTCCATGGCTAGTGTTGGAACAAAACGGAGTAAAACCTTCGTTATTTCTGCATTAATCAGCGCTTTGCGGGTTGGTTCGATTATTTTATGCACAAGGTGTAACGCTAGTAAAAATATGGAAGATTAATCAAAGACCTATTTAAATATTGCCGCTGTATTATGATATTTGTATGAAATCGTTGTAAAAAACGTAGATCGTACATACAAGTCATAATGAGAATATGATTAAAATATGAAAGAAACACAAAATACATAGTTTTTTTCACAAATTAAATGAATCAACTAGAAAGATACACGGACAAAAAAAAATATATCGAAAAAATATTTAGTTGCTACCGAGATTCGAACCTGGACCTCTTCCTATCTGGGGAAGCGCATTTACCATTTTCACTAAAGCAATCGAATACATTTTCGACAAATTTTGAATTTATATTTTGTAATCTTTCCAATTGATACATCTATTATTTCATTTTTGTATTGCGGTGAATCACAAATACCATTGAGTAAAACAAGCTAGAAGACGCCATTAATTAATCCATTTTATTAAATATGGATACAATTTGATACAACTTACATAATTTTAAGAATATATTTTTGTTCTGATGTTACATTTTTAGAATATAGTTTCGATAAATAGATTTTTTCTGTATATCTTTCTGGTTAATATATTTAATTTATATTATAAATACTAAAATAGATATATATTTATTTAAGGTCTCCTTCTACCCTTAGTTCTCTTCTTTTTACATTTTCGCTCCCTAGCACACGAAGTTTTGTAGCACATGGCCACCACAAAACTTCTCTACTGACTTTGGTCTGTCGCCAATCGCCCACGCCAATTCCATGTTTCGTAAAGTCGTCGAGTAATACCTGTGCATAGTTGTTATAGGACGTTCGGGTTGCTGTGTTAGACTTCCTGCAGGCAGTCCGAGCCCTCTAAATCTACGAATCTCGATTATAGCCCTGATCAGGAACTATTCCGTCTGTTTCCTTATTTCAGTATTATTCTTGAAGTAAAGTTACCTTACGCTATATGATATATTCTCAAACTCAATAAACAGCTACTTTGGGCCTTAGTAAGATTCCAAAACTCGTAGATCGTAGAGCAGAATGGGTTATTTTCTTTTATAACTGTGAGTTCTAAAAAATAAACACGTTTTTGAACATATTTCTCCTGCATGTCCAATATGTATTGCTAGCACTTTTTGGTCTAGACCAGGCGTCGGAAACCATTTTTGACTGCGGGTCAAAATCATCCAAAATGTGACTATTAAGAAGACGGTTCGGGTCAATGAGTATTTTTATTTTAAAACAGTCGAACAGTGAACAAAAACATAAATTTTATTGTGAAAACTATGAAAATATGCTTTTATACTAAACAAACAAAATTCTAATTCTAATTATTATAAATATAATTATCATGTTTTAGTTCATAAATAATTTATGAACTCTATTTATAAGCGTTCTCTCACAGGATCTTTCTCTCTCTCTCGTCTTTTAAATAACGAAAATGTTTCAAACTACCTCTCCATAAACAACCCTACATGTATTTATGATTCATAATTTATCTATATATATTTATTTTTTATTTATTTTACATTTTTATAACTTGAATTAAGTATTTAACATTATTAAAATTGTATGTTTTTTTTCGCTTACCTCACTAAAAAAAAGACTAGCTCTTGTGCTTGGAGAGGGAGTTACACTATAATAATTTTATTTAATATTTTATTTATTGTCTATTTGTGTGCTCCTAAAGTACTCTGAACTATTGTTTATTTTGTAATTATGTGTTTTTGTAGTGTTCATTTAATTTTTTTCTAAACTCTTTTAATTATATCTTTAATTTGTGTAGGGAGGCTAATGAATTTTTTTATCCCTAAGTATATAAAATTTTGCTGATAGTGTTTGGTGTTACGTTTAGGGATTTTAAAGTTATTTTCAAACCTTAATGATGTGCTTGTTTCAAATTTTACATTGTTATTTTCTTTAACTAATTGATTAATTGAGATTTTTTTGTAAATGTTTTTTATTTTGGAAACTGGGAATTTTGAAATTTTGAAATTTGAATTTTGAATAAAGAGTTTTGTGTTGAAAAAATTGATATTTAAAAAAATATTTTTTGATGATTGTTCTCTATATTATTTTTACCGAGTTCATTATATTATTGTGTGCTCTTCCTCACCTAATTATTTCATGCTGGAGTAGTGAGTGAACAATAGTAAAATATATCTCTTTTAAATTATTAATACTTAAAATGTTTCTTAATCTTATGAATCTATAAATACATTTTCTTATTCTTTTCATTAATTCGCTAATATGACATTGCCATTTTAAATGTTGATCAATAATTACACCGAGATATTTTATTTCTTTTTTTGGGTTTAAGTTTGTTCATGAGCAGTTACAGGTAATTTTGTTACAGTTGTGGTTATGGATAGTAATTTTTATATGGGGCGGTGTTTTAAGGCTTGATTGAAAAGGGAATGTAATAGGCTTTTTCGGAGTTTAAAAAAAATAAATTACTATCGATCCAGGATTTGAGTGTGTTCATGACGTTATTTTCATGTTCGTTTGTAGTGTTCCAGTCTTGTCTGTCAACAATGATCGTCAGGGGTCCCTTGTGGTATACCAAATTCACTGATTAGGGGTTGGCTTAGAGTTTCATTAATATTTACGTTTTGGGGTCTTTCGCAATTATACTTTATTTCCAAAATTCAAGTAGGTCACTTGAAATTATTAAATGGGTAACTTGGTGACCCGCGGGTCACAGGTTGCCAATGCCTGGTCTAGATCGTCTGCAATGATTTGAGCACTCCCATGTATTTGAGTCAATTGATACTCTCAAAGTTCTGTCCTGTAAGTACCAGAGGCTGGATAGTGTCACGACAGACTTCGTTGCGCAGAATACACATTTGTAGGAGAAACAGATTGTAGAGAGACAAACCAAAATAAAGCAATGTAAAAGAAAGTAAATTTAATTTGTGAGTATATTTTTCGGTTGGTTCACGTATAAGCTACGTTTTAATATGATTTTCCACGGTGATTAATTTACTTTCATACCGTTTTGCAACGATTGTCAAAAATTGATGTGATCGAACTTCGATCCCTTGTAATCGTAATACTTTACCATTCTGTCATAACTTAACGTTTTACTCTTCGCGAGATAAATATTGACTGGCCATACCTGTCATTCAGTCTCACTATGACTTCAATCCGTTTGATCATACGATAATCAGAATCGCTGTCTCAGAACCTCTTTCTGCTACAAATTATAAGCAACATCTGGCAAAGATTGACGTTTCATAATGACGTTTCTCCAGCTGAAATAATTAACATTGGAGGCGATCATTGAGAGTTCCATAAGAACTTGTAATGTTTCCGATATATTAAATATTAATTTAAAATGGAATATTAAGGATTGTAATGTTTTATTAATCAATAACATTGTCGGAAAAAAATAAGGAATTCTTTAAAGAGTAAACATGGTTAGGAGAAAAAATAGTTAAGATAGAAGAAAATAGTTCGATATTCATTTTGACATCGGTACTATAGAATGTAAAGCTGATGTTAGTATAGTGAGTAAGATTAAGAAAGGATCACTTAGGTGGTTTGATCATATGGAAAGGGTGAATGAGGAGAGAATGGTAAGAAAGATATGTGACGCAAGTGTTGATGGAACCAGAAATAGAGGACGTCCGCGGAAGACTTGGCACGACCAGGTAAACCAGATAATGGAGGATGGTTCTGTTAGAAGCCTCAACAATCGGCGAGCTTGTATGACAAGATGTATGAATGTGGATGAGGCGAGAATTGTGTGTCAGGACAGAAGAGTGTGGCGCTCTATCCTCTCTGCCTACCCCCACGGGGAAACGGCGTGATGGTAAGTAAGTAAGTACTATAAATTAAAGAGTATTTTAAACGTAGTATTTGTACTGGTTGAAATATACCTATATACTACACAATAAATAATTAGGATTTATTTCATTTTAGCCGTTCAGTAAGTCTATCTATTCAATATAAAATTTTACATAAAAATATATTACAAAATAAACAACTAGAAATTTATACAGGGTGGTTGATAAAGCTATTGGCCGTAATATAGTATTAGCTATTTCAAGTTTAAACCTCAACAATAAGTGTTTGACTCTTTGTTTCTTACTGTCCCACGTTAAATGTTCTGCCATCCTTTTCCCTCCGTATTCATACAAATCATTATTTCATTGCTTTTCATAAAAATGACTGTAGATTTTTTGTATATAATAATTATATAAGAAAGCATTTAAGTATCTATAATAAATTTTTAGACAAAATATATAGATTCAAAGTTTAAAAAATATTTAAGCGGCCAATTATTGTAATATTCAATATATATTAGTAAATAATTTAAAAATACATTTGTCTCTTTTTATTCATATTTTCATAATCACTTAATTGTATGAAGTAAAAAAATTACGTTTGTCCATCGAATATTTTCATTATTTTGAAGTGAAAAATTTATAATCAAAGATGTTATTTCATCTCTTTTTATTTAATAAATAAACATAACTTTTGATTGTGGCAGAGATAAAACTGAAGGTTGATTAATATTTCCCGACACGGGTTGTTAAGCTCTCCTCCCCACTACTACCTACATAAACCTACTGGATGCAGAAGGAAGACACTTTCAGATATATTACGGAGTTTTTAAAACTAATTCAGAAGACGCTATAAAGGTGTCGCATAACGAAGAAATATATGCACTTGTTTACATCTTTACAGCGTATTAAATACACCCCATATCTTTTCTGAGGAAGTGTGTCAGGGATTTTACTGAAATATTGTACTCCTTAGTTATAAAGAGGATTAACTGAAAGAATTCACAAGGACAGTAAATTCAATCGTTAGAGTAATTCTATTTAATTCGTTTTTAAAAACAATTGTTAATTATTTTATCTTTTGAGTTGAAAACTTTATATTCATTTTATTATTATTAAAATTAAAATAATCTGTAGTGTTGGCTATTGAAACAAGATACTGAAAAAATACTTTTAATTTTTATTATATATATGTGTTACATTAATGTTTAATATTTCAAGTACTATTGCGTTCCTAAAGAACAGTTCGTTTTGATGTTTGATTTTGTTATTGAAATTCCTCTTATGTAAAAAATTTTAAAAATCACTCAATAATATGTCATTTGATTGCTATTGACATTATTATCTTTGACGATATTGCCCATTGCGGACCAATGGTTTGACATTGAATCAATATAAACTGAAGCAATTATCGATTAGAGGATTAAACTGATAAGTAAATAAGTATACCCGTCACGATTGTGGGATTTTCACAGAAAATATTAGTTCTGAGCTGAATAATTACGGATACATTTTCATCCATTATAAATGTAACAGTGGCTACATTACAATTATTGTATTATACTTATTTCAAGGCTAGATGAAATTCAGGAATATTTCGGCACAGTTTTCACATTCAGAGTGCAGCTGAACAAAATGTGGAACATATGGTATTCAATATAATACATATTTATAGAGACGGGGTCAGCAATAGGAGAGGAATGGCTCGGAATAGGGAATGGAATATTTTGTACAGGGTCCTGAAGAGTAATTCTGCAAAATTTGGTTTACGTACAGACAGACGTACATTCAATTCGATTTACATAAATATACTCATATATGTACCAATTATTATGAAAGTTATTATCTAAATCATATTTCTTTCGTTTCGAGATATTTAAAGGTTTGCGTTTGAATTGATTAAAACATATTTTTGTATTACATAACACAATGTTTCAAAATTTATTTGGTCTACTAGATTTATAATTTATTTCGACATATAAATGTTGCATGCAGCTTATAAGGAAATATACTTTTTTATTAAATGTATCAATTAGAAAGATATACACATAAAATCAATTTTATAGAAAAATATTCTTGTTACTACCAGGATTCGAACCTAAATCTCTTCTTATCCGGGAAAATTGCATTTTTCGATTACGTTACAGCGAAACAGTGCATTGACGACAAATTTTCCAATAGTAGCAACAACAATATTTTTCGATTAAATTGATTTTATATGCGTATATTTCTAATTAATACATTTAATTTGTATTTTAAAAAAATAATAAAATAAGAAAGTGTTTTTCTTAATAAAAAATTTAAGGTTGAAATGACTTACTCTTTTATCAATAATCAATAAATACTAGCGGAATACCGTTGAAAGTTTACTTTTCAAGATTTTCACAATTCTTACAATTTGCATAATATTATATTAATTAAAAGTAATATGACGCAAAATAATTGACACTCATTTTTTTCAATTTCTCGACTTAGACCTTCATAATAACGGGCACATGTGTTATTTGTCCACAGACCCATCCTGAAGAAGCGCCGGTGTTGTGCACGTTCTTACTAACACATGTTTAAAGGAATATGAGTTTTGCATTGCCGTGGGTTTACCCGGTCGGAATTGCATCGCTCTGCTTCCCATGCACTAAAATGTGTGCGCCGTAGAAGGGGTCTTTGTTCACTAGAACTGACGCGATTGGAGCGGTTTTTGAATAATTTGTATTGTCTGGACGAAATGACGTAATACGTGCAAATCTTGTTGTAAGATTTGCACGTATTGTTAAGAGAAATGCACAGTGGCTGTAATTAATGTATTGTAGGATTCAGCTATGATGATGCTCATGTGAATTGATATTAAAATTTGTTTTGTTTTTTTGTTAATACTTTTTTCAAATAGATAATGCTTCGACCCAAATTGTATAAATTTACAGAAACCACGAGAAAAGCTATAAATATTGTTTTGTTCGCAAAATTTTAGATCATCCCTTAAATAATGCGGTTTTTTTTAATCTAAAATATACTCTCTTTCATTTTTTACAATGCTCTTCCATCTTTATTCATGTAATCATGTAAGTTCATGTAATTGAAAAAAATTGCATTATTTATGTGATGTAATTATTATAGTACAACTGTAGGCAGAAGTTGAGTAAAATTATGGAAATTAATGATTTTTTATGATTAAATTCTATAACATGGAAAAAAAAATGCGGTATTATATTTAGTATCAAATTAAACTATAGCAACGAAATGAATTCAATCAAACTCAGTCGTACGTATGTATTGATAATGTTCGCATGAAAAGTTGGGAAATTGACTTCAATTTATTAGTACATGTTAGTTTTTTCCGAATATTCTTAATAGTTTGTTCAGTGGTAGCAATTAATAATCAGATGCTGAATATACCTAGCTAAATGAAACTCAGTACCTATTTTATAGAGCTTTGCGGTAAAGAAGCTGCAGTTGAGTGATTATATGGGATTATCCAAGATTTAATGTAACGTCAAGGTCACTATATGGGGTTTGGAAGAATATGATTCGTTGTTTGTGTGAACGTGTTATATGTGAATCAGAAGCTTTGCTTATGTGTGAATTATAGGTGCCCCATTAATCACCCGTCACTTACTGTATTCGTGGTTTATGATCGCAAAATGTGTGTGTGGTTGTGACCAGAGCAGATTAAGAAACGAAAACTACTACACGATTTATTGTTGAGAACAGAATACAGATTTAGAGAAAATGGTTAGACAGTGAAATTTCCATGTGAGAAGAGTTACGGAGGTGTTTACTGGAGATATTATCTGGAACAGTTACGAGCGCATAAGTATTGGCACCCGGCGTCGGTACTGGGTGAATTTTTATGGCTGTTCGGAGCTCTGATTTACGTGTCGGTATAAGCATGGTGCGTTAAGGTTGTTGGCGGTGATGATAACAGGGAAGGCGATAGACCTCCACAAAGCGCTAAAATTTACTCATATATATGTATATGAGTTAACAAAATATTTTTCTCTTCGGCAATTCAAAATGAAATACTAGAGACACATTTGATTAATGTCGCACGTCTGTTTTATAATGTTTAAGTATTATTTCAATTTATAATAATTGATTAATTGCATAAATTGTAATTAGTACAATTATTTAAAAATTTAATAATATTCAAGTTTAATATTAAATAAAAAATAAACTACAAAGTTATTCTCATATTTTATTTATACAAAATGGATTTTAACGATACTAATTTAACGTTTTATAAACAAAATCGTCTAAATGCCGTCCATTTTTCACAAGATACTCTTGCAATCGGACTCTTAAATTTGCAAACACGCGAGAGCAAAGCGTTGGTTCAATGGCAGCAACTTCATGGCGGATATTTTCTTGTAGGGCCTGAATTGTTCGAATATTGTTGCTGTTAACTCTCAAATTGAGGTATCTTCACAAAAAAAAATCGCACGGTGTAAGGACCGGTGACCGAGGTGTCCAGGGTATGTCTCCGTACTTACTGATTAATTTATTGGGAAAAATTCCCCTCGGCTTCTCCATTGAAACTCTAGCTGTGTGTGGAGTGACTCCGTCTTGCCGAAATTGTGTTCTGTTGTTAAACCCAAAAAAGAACTATAGTTGCGACACCAAAAACTCGTGACTGTCTCTCGCTGGTTAAAAAAATAAGGAACAATTATACCTCGGGCAGAAATTGCACACCACACTGTCGTTTTTGGATAATGAAAACGTTTTTGATGGAGTTCTCTTGGGTTGTCGGGACACCAGTATCTCATGTTCTATTTATTAACATAGCCATCAATATGAAAATGTGCTTCGTCAGTAAACAATTCATTTTTCAAGCGTTCGTGTTGTTCCAAAACGTTCCAGCATCGTTCTCGCTAAGGTTTCACGTAAAGAATAGTTATTTTTGTTGAAAAACTGCACGATTTACAGTTTGTGTGGGTGAAACTATAGTTTATTTTTCAAAATAACGTGCACTGTTGATTTTTTTATTCCAGTACAGGCTGTAATCTTCCTTATCGATTTACGCGGATTGTGTATAATTTTACGCGAACTTGAGCCACATGTTCTGGTGTCGCTGCTGACGTTGATGGTCCCGGAGGAGTTTAGTTAACCATTGTTCCTTCTTGTCTGAACTTTTTAACTCATCATCAGATAAGTTGCGTGCTCGGCCCATCACTTACTCATCGAATATTAAAGTGAGTACAAAAAGCGCGACACGCACGAACCAATGAATCACCGCACTTAAAATATTGCTCAACCGCGAACGCGCGGTGCGCTCCCGATCTCATTGTGACTGGCAAATCAGCAAATAACGCGCGACGAACAATACCCCTCCCACTTACCTCACCCTGATGGTTTACGAGCAATTACAATTTAATCTTGAATTTTTCAGCTGGACACCTATATCTTCCACTCGCAATGTTCTTTTTAATTTGACAAAATATTGTTTGGCTGTTAGGCTGTTTGGATAATGTCATATGTGAGATTTAACTTCTAAATTATTTTTAATATATTTCATTCAAGTTGTTGCAAAAACTTGTTTCAATGAACTCTTGGAAAATGGCGCAGAATAAAATATTCAAGTTAAAATAATAAAATTAAATATTTTTATAATATTATAATAATTCTGTTCAGTATTTTGGTGAAAATTACGAATTCCTAAGAAGTTTTTATTTTCCACACCGACATACACGTGTCATCTAAAATATAGTTTAATTTTATTTAACGCATATTTATGAAATCCATTGAAATTAAAAATTATAATGAAAACGAAATAACCGACAACTCGCGACGTTCGGAACGGCGCGGCGTGCTGACTTCGCGCAATCGTGCGAACTTGGTTATACGCCGAATGTTCGTATTAAATGGTCACGCGCGCGTATCTAATATTATATAAGTACATTATAATTCTACTTTCAAACTGAGCCTGAACAGGAAGAATACATTTAAGTTTATATTAATGGATAAATCATGTAATAGTTTAGCATTTCGGGCGGACGGGGGACACAGTCGAGATTGGTGTTAGAAATTTGATTTAGATAAGTAATTCTTTATTAATACTTTAATCGCTAACTAATCTAGATTGTACATCTGAAAGAAAAACTATTTATTGTTTATGTCTGAAGATTTGTGTGATTATAGGACTACAATAAGACAATGTTTATAAAACAGCGGTTGAGATGAAATTGTTTACGAAAATGTCGTTATGAAAATTATCCACAATTATTATTATTGTTCTACGAATCGGAGTGTTGGGCAAATGTAAAGAAGAGTGGGGGATTTACGGACACCTAAAATGAAATTAAAATAAAAACAAAAGGGACGGATAATAATTAGTAATTATTTATTGAACATGAATGTTTACTTCTTAGACTTGAGGAATAAAGTAACATATTATAAAATATTATCTTAGAAAAACATTGTTCTGTAAAAGAAACAAAACTTTTGCTGTCCGTATTAACCTAAAGAATTTAAGGCATTTACGGATACGAATTCGGGTAATAACGAAACAGGCTTAATTATTACTACACTATCACATATTATGTGTTTGAAAAATCACCACCAGTACCGTTCTCATGTGCCCATTTAAGGCATATAATACACATTATCCAATTCTCCGTAGAAATTAGCAAAAGTATTAATTTATTTCACCATCGTTGTTATTTGTCTTTTATTTTTCTTAATATAATTTCGAAAAATCATGTACCATCAATCTTATTGGAAAATGACGTAAAACCTGATGTCCGTTAATACCCTAATAGAACTGTCTGGAATTACCCCAACCTAACCTAAGCCAGAAAATTATGGTAGAAGAAAACATCAGAATTATATACACGACGTTATTTTAAACGGTTAGTGATTACGTAAAAAAAATATTTTAATATGATTATTTATATATAGCCAAAGTACAGAAAATCAATTAGTGAAATATTTGAAAAAAAAGACTAAAAAATATTTAGTGACTTATCTTGAAAATGCGCGGAATCTGAAGCCTTAAAGATTTTTCAGTGACTGATTGGGTCGAGTTTGAGTAACAACAGGAGGGGGTTCGTTAAATATTGTTTAATTGCGTTTAAGTACTAAGTATTTAATGAATATATTGGAATTGTCTTGGTGGTTGTTTTCGTATAATTTTCTCAAATTGATGTGTTAAATGATGACGTAAATGTAGATTCTAAAGACTGGCATTGGAAAGCCATGATTATCCGAATAGTATACCTACAATATGGGTTTATTCATTCATTCACAAATCCCTGGTATTGTTTGCGCGTCACAAACAGACGAGGTTTGAGTGTTTTCTTTGTGCCGAGAGCTGTCGGAGTACACAGAGGGACCCAATCAACCCTGACACGTCAACACGTCCCCTTTCCTCCCTTTCTATCGACCGATTCACCCTTTTCAATTCTTCAATACCGAATTCCCACTTTCCAATAAAGCATTTTTGAAATATGAATATATTGAATATGATTAAATCTTCTCCATTTTATTAAGTCATGTCTCGCATACTACCACATCGGCCACTGTCCACATATATTATACAATATATATGCAATGACTATTATTCAATACAAATTAAATTTATCAATTAGAAAGATATACAGAAAAATCTATTTATCTAAAAATATTGTAGAAACCAAATATTTTTCTTTTGAAATTGGCAAAATTAACATTGTGGTTACAATTCATTATTTTTATTTTATAATTTTGTTAGTATTGACATCCTGAATAAGAAAATTGTATTTTTCGAAACCGGTAGATGTATTTAAACTCAATAAGTGGTTAATGAAACAAAGTTATAAAATAAAAATAAATATTTTTTCGATAAATAGATTTTTCTGTATATCTTTCTAATTGATTGATTTAGTATGTTTTAAAAATATTACAGAACTATTTTCCAAAACCAAAAATGTGTTTTTATTAAATAACTGTTATTTGTATACAGGTATTAACCGAATTGTGAGGACATATTATATGACTGACTGAAAGTTCATTCAGGGATGTGTAAAAACAATTATTGAATACTTGTTAACTATTATACCTGGATACATCCTATACTATCACACCAAGTCCTTATGGAGTAGGCAGAGAGGATCAAGCACTACACATTTCGGTTTCTGTTTCGGTTACAGACATTCGTCTCTACCACATGCCTCTACTACAGGATGAATATTATGTTCCAGGCCGATATTGTATTTAAATAACTGAAAAATAAAATACATGTAATGTTTTAATTTGGTTTTTATTTATTAATTACTTAGTTTATTACAATTATGTTTGGAATATGATATTGGCCAAGTGGACGCATTTGGAAACGACACAAATGACTGATTTTGTTTGGCCGCCATTTTGGTTTGGTCGTAGAGAATCGTTGATTATAATTTATTATGGAGCATATAAGGCCTCAACAACGTGTTAAGATCACTAAAACATTTTATCTAAATAATAATAGCCATTCTGAAACCATTAATGGTGATTGCTATCGTCACATGTTGGAAAACTTATCGGTGACCGAATTGGATCGATTGGGCCTGCAACACATATGGTTTTAAGAGGACGGTACACCTCATATACAGCCAGAGCTACCCTTGAAATTTTGTGAGAAAATTATCCCGGCCGCATAATGTCAAAAAGTGGTGATATCGACTGGCCTTCTCGATAACCTGATTTTATGGCACCCGACTTTTTCTGTAGGAGTACATGAAAAGAAAGGTTTACCGCAATAGGCCAATAACAATTCCAATGCTACAGGATGATATTCGAAATGAAATTGCTGAAATAACAAGCGAAGTGTCCGAGAATGTTATGAAAAATATGGCCGCTGCTAGATGCGGCTACTTGGCCAATATCATATTTTATTCATAATTGTTATAAATCAAATAATTGATTAATAAAAATAAAATTAAAAAATTTAGTTTAATTTTCTAGTTCTTTAAAAACAACATCGGCCTGGAACATAATATTCGTCCTGTATACACATATATTACATATAACGGGAAACTCTTTAGGTGCTTTCCTTAAAGAAATCAAGAAATCTATTTTCCTCAAAGCGACGTTTCAGCACGGTGACATATGTCATTTTCAAGGCATTATCTCAAAAGTTACGATATAACTCTACTTGCGCGTGGGGGTATTGTTTCCCACCTTCCTAAAATTGATCGAAAAATATATGTTCCGCTAAATGAGATTGTTTCACATCTAGGCATATTTATTCAAAGGAGAAAAGTCGCGGTTTAGCTATGAGTTGCCAGACCCGCCATTGTTTCCATTCAGGCCTTGATTGGGGGCGCGCGGGTCGGGAAGAGACGAAATATTCATAGACACTTTCTCGAAACTAAAATGGCAGCGAATAATTTTACGTATGCATGAAGGCAGTGGCATGTCGTGGTATTATTAGTTATTAGCATTAATCAGGAACATATCAATCCTACTAGTAATATAATATTATAATTCATTTATGTGTTTGTATAAGCCTTATCGCCCTCACTCTTAGACAGATTGCAATGATATTTGTACAAAAATTGTAAAATCATTGGAAAATTAGCCCCCATATTATTATTCTAATTGGAATTTTGTGATGCACAAATGAAGATTTTTGAATTTTTTTTAAATTAGAGATGTGTACACGGAACACATGTCACGTCAATAATCTTATTATTTGCAATCTAAGCTAAGCGCTTATACAATGAAAATCGGATTAACTTCTTGGCGTCATGGAACGAGGTGCGAACCCCGACCACTAGATCACTAGGCCACCATTTTAAGCACTACACTAACAAGCTACTCAATCAAGGAGCGCATGCACATGCGCGGACATAGGCCTAAACGCATACGTACGGTATTAGGATAGATGAAGAAAACGCTTTCCAATAGTTTTATTGCTATCGAATAATAAAGTGGTGGATTTTTTTTGAGTCTGGGAAAAAATGAAGTGGGCCCAAAAATGTGTATAAACTATTTCATACAAAAATAAATGCCATATGCTGTAGATATATTTGGTCGCCTGTCTTTATTATACAAATTATTAATTATCTTTCATGTGTGATTATTTCATCACAGAGGTGTAATAGTTCCCGGACCAAATAAAAATACTAAAAAGAACTTAACTAACAAGAACACTTTCTGTACGGACTCATGCTGATTATTAACCTCCCCTCCCTTCCCTGCCGCTAGCGAGCGCCAGTTGATTGGCGACCCTGAATCGGAACAGTTCAATACGCTGTTATCAATCTCAGAGACTTTGTGAGTCTATTGTGTTCGACCTTTGGCCAAATCGTGTGATAATCCCATACAAACCGCTGCGTCCGGAGGTGATTGGAAGACCCAAGAGAGGCGGAGTTCGGTGAGTCCCTTTTCCTGTACCTGGATTTCCTGGCACATATGGTGTGATTGCAACACTTATAATGAATGAAAGTAGCAAATAAATCAATATTTTAATAAATAATTTTTAATTTAAATGATGTATGTATAAAATTTAACACTAAATTAATGCTATTAGCACAGACTACCAAATAACGCAAATTCCTTGTTTCAATATTTTTGCCCATATTGTCACCCACGTGATCACTTTAGTACCACTTACGCAACCAAATAGCTCCGCAAATAGTTTTTTTTTTAATATATGATTCGATTGGAATGAAAATTTAAACGCTGACAATATAATATGCATGAATATAAAAATACGTCTTGTTTACACAATGATTTAATTTTTGAAGAGTAAATACTTTTACTGTTGCATAAGTGTGTCATAAACTATCGGATTTATCCAAATCCCTCTCCTATATATATATATATATATATATATATATATATATACTTAATTTCATGTCTAATCATTTACTTCATGATAACGAAAATATTCAAAAAATGACATTTACTTCTACTGCTGGTAAAATGACATTTACTTATTGTACAGCTGGTATTACATTACATTTGTACATAGTTCTTCATCAGTTGATCTCCTCGTCACTGAGGATCGTGGCTCCCGGATTGTAACCTGCTCTTCTACTTTTCTACTCGCAATTTGCAGAGCCGTATCCAATAGCGTCCTTGGTCTAATCGAATCATCGACTGAGGATTGTCTTCTTTCTCAAAGTTTCAAAAAAACACAACGTCAGGACTAGAGATTCCAACAATTCGACATCATCAACTATTCGAATATCGAATAGTAAAACTAAAAATATTCGAATATATTTGAATAGTTTCTAAAGATGACAACAATATGAAATTAATTTTGAATATTTCAAATAAATTGTATTATACGCAAGTACATCAAAATTTATAAGAAAACAAGCTAATTTACTATAAACTGTTTATTTATTGTAGTTTTAAAAATAACAACGCATTGAACGTTTCGTGTGTTAATTTTGTTTTTAATTTTATTTTTATCGTCGCTGCAGTTGAACATATCAGATCAGTAGCGGTTGACTATTAAAAGTGTGTTATGTAGTACGTTTCTGTCCTTTTTTTGAAATTGTCCAAATATCTAAAATCTTTTTTATGTAGTTTCAACGAAGGATAAAATAGTGCTTCTTAATTCAGTCTGTAATTCGGACGTCGATGAACTTTTCGAACATGCAGCATGTATCTCTTCCACGTCCGAATCAGAATCCTGAGAATTGTTTAAAATTCCATCCTTAGAAATTAGTACGAATAGCTGCACAAATATTTAAAAATAGAATAATAGAAAAAGGTCGAATATATTTGAATATCGAATATTCGAATATTTGGGTTGGAATCTCTAGTCAGGACCCTCGTTTGAGCCTTATTAATGGATAATAAAATGTTTAAAAACGGCTAAAAATGGACTAAATAATTGATAGTCGAAGAGTAAAAATTTGCATCATAGGATAATTTACCAAGATTGACATGGTCAGGTGAACATACTTATCTCACGGTACCCTGAGCGCGCCGCTGGAGCGACAAATGAAATTCGAAGAGGAGAAAACGTCGACGCGACTGGAGACATCACTCGATATCTCCGGCTTGCAGGCGGACGATCGCGGGAAATATTTCTGGAACGGTACCAATTACCTGCAGCTGCCAATTCGGGAAACTATCACACGGTGGAATAATGCAAAGAAATTGCATAAGTGCATCAGTGCATGAGTGACATTAAAGTTCGATTAGCTTGAATTGGAACATTTTAAAGAATTTTTGGAATAAGTAATCCTTAAATTCAATGAACAGAAATAGACATTCTTAAAAAAATATATTATTTAAATTAACATGTTAAATATGAATTAAATATATTAATTAGAAAGATATACATATAAAATCAATTTTATCGAAAAATATTGTTGTTGCGCCACCGGGATTCGAACCTGGATCTCTTTCCTAACCGGGGAAGGTGCATTATCCAACTATGCTACAGCGACAATATTTTTAGCGACAAATTTTCGAACCTATATGTTACCTTTCTGATATTAATACATTTAATGGTTCCATTACTTATTTATTCCATTTAATTAGTATTTAAAAAAACAATTATAATGTATTTAACTCAGATTTTTAACACTTATAGAACTCGATAATCACATATGTGAAAATAAAACAATTGTTTTTTTTATTATACTCGTTTAATTTACTTGAGACGCGTTTTGCATTATCCAACTATGCACCTTCCCCAGTTTGGAAAGACATCCAGGTTCGAATCCCGGTGGCGCAACAACAATATTTTTAGATAAAATTGATTTTATATGTATATCTTTCTAATTAATATATTAAGTCATATTTAATATATTATTTCAATTAATATTTCTGTCTTTAAGCTGTTTCGGTTTTACAAATTTATACCTAAAAAGTTATTTATATAAGTTACCAAGTATAAATAATAATAATTTTTTTAATGACAATTAATATTAAAAACGCAATTATCCAATTCGGATGAGAGAAAGGTGTGTCAGATAAATATCTTAAATTGTATAAAATATACAATACCAAAATTTGCACTCGGGATAGTTATGTTTTTTTGGTAAAGGGCGTCCAGCAAAAAATTTTAATGTTAAATTTTTAAAAAACTACATATTTTATTTATACAAAATGATGTTTAACGATGCGAATTTTATGTTTTATACTAAATGCCGTTCATTTTTCTCTAGACATTCTTGCAATCGGGCTCTTAAATTTGCGAACACGCGATGGAAAAGCGTTGGTTCAATGGCAGCAACTTCACGGTGGATATTTTCTTGTAGGGTCTGAATTGTTCTAGGATTATTGCTATAAACTCTCAACTTAAGGTATCTATCCCCACAAAAAAAGTCGCAAGGTATAAGGTCCGGTGATCGAGGTGTCCAGGGTAGGTCTCCGTACTCCGAAAAATTCCTCTCAGCTTCTCCATTGAATCTCTGGCTGTGTGTGGAGTGGCTCCGTCTTGCAGAAATTGTGTTCTGTTGTTGAACCTGGGAAATAGCTGCAGTTTAGGTACCAAAAACTTGACGATCATTCGCCAATACACGTCAGCAGTGACTGTCTTTCGCTGGTTAAAAAATTAAGGGCCAATTATCCCTCGGGAAGAAATTGCACACCATACTGTCGTTTTTGGACAATGCAAACGCTTTTGATGGCGTTCCCTTGGGTTGTCCGGGCACCAGTATCTTATTTTCTGTTTACTAACATAGCCATCGATATGAAAATGTGACGCGTACGAACCAATGAATCGCCGCACTTTAAATATTACCCAACCGCGAACGCGCGGTGCGCTCCCGACCAGTGACTCATTGCGATTGGTAATCCCGCAAATCACGAGCGTCGAACAATACCCCTCCCACCTACCTCACCCTGATGGTTTACAAACAATTACAATTTAATCTTGAATTTTTTCTGCTTAATATTCCATATTTTATCAAGATAATCATTTATTACCAAGAAGCAAAAATGGCATTACGCACAATCTAGTTCTTGGAATAAGTATATTTTGAATATAAGAACCTGAAATTTGTATTTATTCTCGGTCTTCTATGGCTCATGTTCAACTATTTAATTCACTAAAAACATTATGTTCTTTTCATGATTTTTTTCATCTCAATTAAAAAGAGTTTTGTTGATCGAATAACATATTAATTAAATTATAATAATAATTTTTCCGTCGCTACGTATGAACATAGATGCAGATGAAAAGTTAAAAATTATTTTTTCACTATCAATTAATTATTTCATTTTTTATAATAATTTTCTCATGGATGGATCATCCGTTGACATCTTCTAGTACGATAAAAAGAGCGCCAGCATCAAAACGTTCAGAATGGGTGTCAGTTGTTTGGAAACAAATTTTGAAGTCAATAATGGATTACTCGTTTAAGAAATGCTACATCAATAACGCCTTTGATGCTTTAGCTGACGATATACTACATGAAAGGAAAGATCAACTACCCTGAGTAGAAATGTGATTCAGAAAAATCAAAAACTACATCTGAAGAAGACGAAACCTTATAAGCAATATATTGTTATTGTATTTTTATATTCATAATAAAGATTTTATAAACATTTTTATTATTGATCTTTAAAAACAAGGGTGTGTTTTATAACTAACCAATTAACTAACTTACCATCACGCCGTTTCTCCGCGGGTGTAGGCAGTGAGGATAGAGCGCCACACTCTTCTGTCTTGACACACAGTTCCCGCCTCATCCGAATTCATACATCTTCTCATACAAGCTCGCCGATTATTGTGACTTCTAGCCGTACCATCCTCCAATATCTGATTTATCTTGTCTTCCGCGGACGTCCTTTATTTTTGGTGCCATCAACACTTGCGTCATATATCTTCCTTACCATTCTCTCCTCATTCATTCATCCATTTCATATGACCAAACTACCTCAGTGATTCTTTCTTAATCTTACTCACTTTATTAAGATCAGCTTTATATTCTATTCTTATTTATTTATTATTTATTCTGTTATAAATAGATCTCCCACACATAGGCCTAAACGATCTCATTTCCACTGCATTCAATATATTTTCATTCCTGTTCTGCCAGGTTCAGGTATCACTTCCATAAATTAGTGTCCGCACCAGGACTCCATTGTGTATTGCTAGTTTTGCCTCGGTTGATAAGTTCCCATTAGCTATAATTCCATTCAATGCGCTGTTCACTTTATTTTCCGCAGTCAGCCTCCTTTCGATATCTTTTTTGCTTTATAATCGATGGAATGCGGTATATTAAATAAAGCTCACAAGTTTTACAATACAATAGTATTTATAAATATTTTATTGTACTTACCTTAAAATATAAAACACCCTTAACATTTCGAGTCCCAATGGGACAACATGACTTACGAGCAGAGTAAAAATTACCAATATTTCAGATTTGCTTCACAGTCGGGATATATCTTTCCACCGATCACTTCTTTCTCCCTACTCCAGTGCGTTAACAAGTATGTATAAGGTACCGTTATTTGCGTTAGTAGTGACGTATCTGTGCTGACGTTTGCTTTACCTGCTGATATGTCACTAGATTTTGAGAGAATCGTTCAGTTCTGAAATATTTATGAACATATTTTGTATAGTCCATAAATCCAAGGAGAAGTCTACGTTATACTAAAGCATCACAACAATGAGATGGTAATATAAATAATGTTGGCAGCGATTCTAGCAGTGCTGAAACAGAATTTTATCACGCATCTCAGGAAGAAGATGAAGAATCTAGGGAAGGTTATGAATTTAGCGGTGATAGGTCCAATAAATGGCTTTCACATGAAGTAAACACATTGTAAACTATTATTTTGTTTTTACACCACTTTATTTGAATATATAAATCGACTGGTTTTGGTTCAGGCTTGAACTTTCATCAGAGTTGAACAAATATGTTGTGGGAGTAAAGACCGGCGTTCCACTCTTTCACCATCTATTCAGTGATGAACACAAGATCGGCAGGTTCTTCACCTCAGAACCCATCTTATTTTGTCACATTCTGCCTTCATTCTAAACTAGGAAAAAATTATAACTAATACCTGGAGGTGATAAATAAAAAGGTGTTATTCATTATAAAAATGGCATCTAATCATAAAAGAAACATGAATAAATGAAGTAAAATGAAGATACAGTCCACATTAATAAATCCTAATTTTGTCGGGTTGGGCGCGAGTTCGACGTTCTGCGATGCAGACAGATGATAACAAGATGTTCCACTAGATGGCATCACTTCGGTCTATGCCCGTCCGAGCAATCCATCTCCTTGGTCTATCATCGTAGATGATTCTCAGCATCCAGGCCGATGCAATTGAATTTGTATGCAGAATTTAGAAGATTACATCGCCCGAGCTAGTAACGTGAACCGCGGGAGTGAAAAATGTACGGTGAAAATAACTGAAGGCAATGAAACCAAAGGGGAACATCTTGTTTCCTGTAAAGATTATTCACCATGCGATTAGATTAACAAATTATAGTAAATTATGCACTAGTGATTGAATGACATAAAAATATTCACCCTTTGGTTGTGCTGGATTGCTCACAGTTAGATATTAGAAACGCTTGTCACGGCAATTGAACCGCGCAAATCTGACAGCTCTGCTCGATGATTTCGAAAGATACTATAGATGGTGACTATTTTTATAACTTTCAAAACATATTGCGATTCCAACGTAACAATTATTTTTGATTTCGAGGTGCTTGGCAATAAAACAAGTGACGGGGCAATTTCGAATGTGACCCTAATTTGTAATGTCACAATATACCAATTAAAAACAGTAGTGGTGTTATAAAAAATAATATTTTTTATTTAAATCAAATAATTCCTACATCTCTGCCAAAATTACCACGACTGCCTCCGAGAGATTCTGTGAATATTATTTGGTCTGATAAAAAAAATTGACCGGAACTCAAAGGGTTAACTAGAAGTTCAAACTTTTACAATACACTCTATTCAATTCTATTCAAACGCCTGAGCGATAGATAACTTAATTAGTATCGACCACAACAACTTGCTGGAAAGGGTAGTGAATATTTAAAGAAAACCTAACATCCGGTTTACCAATCATTCTTGCAATGTTTGTGTTTACCTGTCGACGTCGGTCTAATCCTTTAGAATAAATATTTAATTGAAATTTGAAAATGTTACATTTATTAAATTAAAATTGATTTATTGTTGCGATCGTTCAATTTAGATATTTTTTGAGTTTATTTAGTAAATGTATAATAATAAGTAAAGACAGGTTTTGAAACAGTATTATATGTATTGATATTATCTCCAGCAATATGTAATAAGGACTAATTTATATGCGTTATGAAACTATCGTAGAGATGATTTTCAAAAATTCAAATAATGTTAAATGCTGAATAAATGAATATACATTTATTTTATTATTCCTATTTTTAAAAAGTATAGATTCTGTGACTGACGCAAGTCGCCGATCACAATGGTGGATGATAGAATTGAAAGGGATGGATGGATGTGAAATAGGGAATCGGAAATGAGGGAATGACAAGGATAAACGATTCATTCGATAGCGGACCAGGATAGACTCACGGAACCAAAGGATAGCTTCACTCACCTGGATGATAACGTCGTCTCTATGATCTTCCGGAAGTTTACCCAATATACGAAACCGCCATGGCACAAAAAACTCTGATGAATTTCAACGTTCACATCACACCAAAATCACAGCGGTATATAAACTAGTGATCTAACATATAATTACGTGAGAACACTTCCTCTCATTAAATTCAAAAAACAACCAGTCGAGCCAACGAAACAATGTATACTGATTGGGAATAGGCTATGGGGTAGGAACAAAACTAAAACTGGTGACAATAACATTTGTTTTAAGTTATGAAAGTATATGTGTTCACCTATAAAAAAAATGAATACACGATACGCTGTTTATGAAATATATGTTACATAATTATTATACTTTTTATTTAAATTAATCAAGCGCTCGTGTTTTGTATAAGTTTTTTTTATTTTTGTTACTATTAAACATTATTTCATTTATTATGTTAGTTTTAAAAGTGTTTATAATATTTATTTAAAACATATAATAAATACTCAACAACAAATTTCATTAAAAATTAACGTGATTGAAGACGTGACTAAGAACATTTTCATATAAAAATATTGAGAACACGCAATAAAGTACTTTAAGATTCTTATCGCTGACAAGAATGATGTGCCTAAATTATATAAAAAAAATTAACGTACTAAAATGATGTGCCTAAATTATATAAAAATAAATTGACATACTAAAATCAATCATATTAATAAATTAATTAAAATGACGTATATTTCTCGTAATATATATACTCATCTATAAATTAAAAGCCTTGGGTTTTACTGAGAATATTTTAAAATGGTTTTAAAATTACCTATCGTCCGGGATACTATATGTGAAAATTTTTGGTTATACATCGATTCAATTTTAGTGGTGTCACTCAGGGCTCACGATTAGGGCCAGTTTTATTTTTATTATTTATTAACGATATTGTTGCTACATTTGATAAAGTCGACATACTGTTGTTTGCTGATGACCTTAAGATATCCAGAACAATTGAGTCGATAAATGACTGTCTTGTTCTTCAATCTAACCTTAACAAACTACATGAATGGTGTACACACAACAATTTTTTTTTAAATATTGATGAATGTCAATCTACAATGTTTTGCAGAATCAGAAAACTTATTGTTTTTCATTACAGCATAAACAGCATTACTCTTAAAAAAGTATCTGAAATTAAAGATCTTGGCACATTATTTGATTAAAAACTTTCGTTCGTTCCACACATTAATGAAATTATGAATAAAGCTTTGAAACGTTGAACGATATCAATTCGCTTAAATCGCTTAAATGTTTTTGGTTCGTAGCAATTTAGAATAAAACTCAACAATTTAGTTTCCATTCTATAAAATACATGAATTAAAATTAGAAATAATGTAACATACATTTTTAAGGTTTATTAACTTTAAACTGTGTATACCCGTTGAACAAATGAATTATGATTTTCCAATGATCACTTTTAATTTAACTAACTTGTCGCGTAGATGAATTATAAATGATTTATTATTTTTATTTAAAATAGTAAATAGCATGCTGGACGCCCTTAATTTAACTGAATTGATTATATACCACGTTCCCGCGCGGAGTAACAAGTCGTCAGCGTTATTCCATGTAAATGCATCATATACAAATTTTTATAGGAATGTACCCACATAAAAACTTCTCAGGCTTGGGAACGACTTTGGTGTTGTAGATATATATATATATTTTTTTTTTTTTTTTTTTTTTTCAACTTTATTACATATGCACCACTGGAAATAATTATTGCATCATCCAACAAAAATGACAAATATTGAAATGGTTTTAAATAAATAGATATTTTTTCATCACATCGATGAAATTCAAGGATTACTTTATTAGTTATTTATCCTATTAGCTATTAATAAAGCCTGTATGTATCACAAATTTCGATTTTTTACAAACATTAAGTAAATTGTGTAGCTATTCACATTAAAAATACATTTATCGGTCTTAATACTGTGATTTTCAAAGTTAAGTTAATTGTTTTATTATTAATTTTAACTATCAAAAAATAATAATTGATCAAAATTCAATGTTTACATAACTCATTTATTGTAAAAAATATTTTTTATTATTATTTTTTTAATTATGTGTAAATATTTAGTATTTTGTTCTGTCTGTATTAAATTTTTTATCTGTTGTATTGTTATTTTGTGGTACCATACTCGGATGATAGTTTCTTTGAGCTTGGGTGGTCCCGAGCTATAGCATTATCAATTATTATCCAACAGTTTTCTATTGGATTGAGCTCCTGATTATTATTTATGATTTTCTATCAATTTTTTACCTGAAATAAAGAAATATTGTTACATGAATGAAAATGTTATATAATAAGTTAAAACTAGAATAAAAGAATATACATTTTTAATAAAGACTTTTACTCTATGACATGCAGCTGAATCGTCTTGTTAAATGCAGAATTTGATTGCAGAAAACTGTTCACAACTTCTCTTTTAGTATGGTACTGTACTTCTCCATATTTACTATGTCTTTGATGAATCTTCTAACTACATGTAATAAAATGCATCCCCAGATTATTAGACTTTCTGGATGCTTTGTAGTTTTATTGAGACATTCTGGTAAACGTTCTTTCCCCACTCGACGTTTCACAAACTGCTTACTATCATTTCCTCCCAAATTAAATTTGGACTCATTGGAAAAAATAACCTTCTCCCACATTCTCTCAATGTGCAGCCTTAATTTTTTGGTCAATAGAGGTTTTTTCCTTGGTGTCCTTGCATTCAAGCCAGCTTCAGATAATTGATTCGGTACATTTATACTGCTAACTGCTACTTTGGATGATTCTTCCCATTCCATTTTCAAATAATTTGATGTCGTTCTTTGATTTTTTAAACAAATTTTATGGTCTCTTCCCTTCACTCTCTCAATACTTTCGGTTTCTATACATTTCATTAAGAGTCGACAGATTAAAGTTAACTCTGCTAGCTACTTCACGACTAGATAATCCTTCTTTCGATAATGCAATAATAAAACTTTTCATTTTATGTGTCAATTCTACTCCTCTTCCATGTATCAAAACTGTCACAATTATATCGTATGACGAAAAACACGACCTTCGCAAAACATCAAATATAAACTGAATGACAGTAGAAAATTACAACTTTAGTACAGAGTTGCAACGAACATAAAAGTGGTGACATTAAAAAAAAAATCCTTAATTTGTAATAATTATGAATACAAAAATAACATCTTACTTAAAAATATGATAAAATTTTGACGTGATGCAATAATTAATTCCACTAGTATATATAAATTTTAATTTTTTTTTTGCCAAACTGCTTACAGTTTTATAATTCCGATGTTCATTACTTAAAGTGATGTTTTTGATGTTGTTCTGAGTCAATGGTGTAATTGATTTTGGACCAAAAAAACTATTTTTTCTGTGTTGCACCAAAATTTTAATTGTTTTCTTTTGCTCATATTTTCATTTTTTTCTTTCTTTTTAATCAATTTCATCAATTTCTGTTTTATTTGTATTCTATGCTAATTGTGTAACTTCATATATTTTTTATTATATTATTAATTTTATGAATACAATATATATAAATAAATATATGCTAAAAACCTATCTTCAATTTTTATTACATTTACATAGTTTATTTATATTATTTCCTTATATTACTTATTTACTTAACTGTTGCTTAAAATGTATATAGAATTTTTTGTCATAAACATTTCATTTTGAATACAGTATAACTATTATAAGGATTATTTCTCTGAAGAGATTAACATTTAAACTATGGTACATATTGAATGTTATATTATTAAACGGTGTCAGCACATGTTAAATCGTTTGGATCAGTTTCTAAAGACCTAACGGTTATCATAAACACCATATCTTGGGTCATTGTACTATCTGGGGTCATCTAATGGGGGTAGTTTCTACTGGGAGCAATAAGGTTTCAAACTACCATACAGTATCAACAGTATCAAAGGTCAACTTATAATGACTTGGCTATAATAACTAACAATATTTCGATGCCAAAGTTGTTCTAGCCAACCTATCCTCCTTGGCATAAACGGTTTCGGCCTATAAATTTTACAACACAGCGTTAAGACGCTTGAATAGCTAAAGTACTCTAATAGATGTTTAAATTTAAACACAAATGATCCGAATTTATACACGGTGTACTAAATTAATTCTTTTATTTCGAGATTCGTATTTAAATATATATATATATATATATATTTATTCCTTAGGAGGCACAAAGAAACATGTTGAACCAGAGGCTCAAATTTATTAAATATTACAAATATTTTATTTAATTATTAGACTAGAAATAAATAATGACAATTATTAAGGAGAACACATTCCTGTTGTGAAGTTGTAATTATTCAAAACATAGGTCTGTGATGTTTTTAATACAAATTAAATGTATGAATTAGAAAGATTTACATATAAAATCAATTTAAATGAAAAGTATTGTTGTTGCTACCGGGATTCGAACCTACATATCTTCCTATCCGGGAAACGTGCATTAAACGATTATGCTATAACACTACAGTACATCGACGACAAATTTTCGAACCTATATGTTACACTTTTCAAATTAACACATCTATCGTTCCATTATTTGAAACCCATCTTCTATATTTATATGGAATTTCAAATTCCTTTGAGTAATCCGATAGGAGACGCCAGAATTAATAATTAATTTTTATTAATTCGTATTTGAGATTCAAAATACAACGAATTGATATACTTAGAATCATTCGACGATTTCCATGTGAAAAAATGCCAAACAGACAGCTGTCAAAATATGTTTGTTTCTGATCGCTATGCGACTCGGAAGGATAGAAATACTAAATAAAAATTATGACTTTTTATGCTAAACCGAACAAAAGAAAAAATAAATATTACCTTCAATATTTTGAACTTGATCAGGATGAATGAATGTTATACATGCATAAAATGTGAAATTATATAAATAAGGTTCAATGGAATACGATAAATTGTACTTCGTCATAAATTCGTATCAGCTTATCATGAAAATTTTATATCAAAAGTTTTGATACATTTATTTCCGGTCTAGTTAGGGGAATTGCCGACGACCCCTTCCAAAAAGCGGAAGAAACTGACTTGACTGTAGGTTATATGGCAGGTTTATTGTCACATGGCAGAAAATTTCATTCGGCCCGTTTTTATACTGCCTTATTAGAGGGTATAACTGCCAAGTCCAGCCGAGCGGTCTAACCTAACGGAATCATCTCTTTTATGCACATTTTATTCCGCAGACAAAAATATATAATATTATCTATGAACGTTGTATTTTTTTGAGTGACTGCTGTTATTTTATTTATCGAGATATCATACGTTATGTGACAACTGTGTAATTTACATGTGTTGATAGGATAAAGAAACAGAAAAAATAACACTTATTATATTGTTTATACTGGGATGGTTAATAAAAAATTTAATGCGACAGTTATTCACAAAAAGGGGCTTAAAATAAAAGATTTAATAATATTGCATAATATTGTTAAAAATATGATTTTATGTAACAACCAAATGAAATATTATATAAATTAGGCAAAATCGTATAAATTTAGTGGTTCTTATTTACTTACGAATATTGTTTATTTTTATAAGTATCTTTATATATAATTTTCGTAAGTCAGTTATTCTATTATAAAATAAAATGTCAATGCAGATAATTTATTTATATAAACATTGCAAACAAATAAAATTAAAGTTCACATACGATTTAATTGACGTATTTACTTGTGGTCTTGTGGTTACGATTATCGCCTAGTTATCTAGTGATCGAGGATTTGAGTCTCGTTCCAGGGGGTCATAGCACAAGCGTTCAGCTTAGTTTAATAATAGTAAGAGTAATAATAATAATGTAACATGCATTCCGTGTACGCATCACTATGAAAAATAAAAGTTTTGATTAAAAATTAACATAGAGAGAAATGACGTCATGAGTGTTGTAACGTTGCGCTAACGCCCGCTATCTGTTCTAACAAATCAATCTTAACTTAATGGGAGGAGTGGTAGTAAATAAATAAATAAATTCACAAATCAACGTTAGCGACTTAGGGGCGATTGTGTGATCAGTAGTAACTGTTTACTATGGTAACTTTTTACTACAGTAACTTTTTACTAACGCCCGTAGTAAAACTCCTTCGCGGGGTGTTGATACATCAAATTTACTACTATTAAAGCATAGATGGAGATGTCTACAGGCGCGACAAATAATCATGAAATATGCTTTATGTTATGCATTATCTATGGATTTTTTCGCCTAGGCGTTCGAAATCTGTCACTATGGTGGTGATATTTTTTCGTATTATGTGCCAAACAACGATATCATCATCACCAAATAGCGGAATATTGAATGAGTAATTATCGTATACTGCAACTTTCAAAGTATCAATGTGTCAGATGACTTTTAGAAGAGCTGTGAAAAGTCCGCCATATTCAACTATCGATTGTTGTTTTTACTATCGGATATCGAAAAGTAAAATGAGTTTACTACGGGATGTACTTTCGAGAACTAAATGTTTTTTTACTAACGATCAAACAACCCGTTTTCGTAAAATAATTTACTTCAGTAAATTGTTTTATTGATCACACAACTGGTAGAAGCGGTGAACCAGTAGTATATAAATAAATTCAAACTTTAGTGAATTAGCGATAGAAGCGAGGTGGAGCGGTAGTAGATAAACATGTTCAAAGTTAGGGACTAGGGATATATATATATATATATATATATATATATATATATATATATATATATATATATGTGTATATATATATACAAACAAATATAACTTTGGTATTGAACGTAAATAACTAATGTTACCTTTTTGTAATTATTTTAATTGCATCTCTTTAAAATTAGATACATTTTAGTAATTTATTATTAAAAATATAAGTAGTGCAAGTATTACTTCATTTTCTTATCCTCAATTCTCCGGGGATAATAGAAACTTGGCTGCTGCAAAAGTTCTGTAATAAAATGGGTGCCTTGGGCGGGCTAAACCATGCCTTGCGCAATATTTTGAAGAAATAACTCAGGCAGTTTGAAAAACCGTGCATTCGCTAGAGATTCCTTAAAAATAAACATGAATTCTTATTTTGCGTAGTTTAATAATATTCTTGTATTTTTTTATTTATTTTGGAACAATGTACAACAATATAATTAAATATATACATACATATATATTTGAGAATAATGAAACTGAAGTGTGCGGAGTAGAATTGTTTTAGTTACCGTTGCTCAATTTTTTAGAGAACGAATGCGATTGTACAAAATATGCGATCTTAGCGTTGAGGCAGACTATACCTTAAACCATCCAATTTTATAGATACGATATTGGAATATATATATATATATATATATATATATAATAATGACACATACATAATATAAATACATAACATAGTCATTGATATATATTACACTTTCTTATTGATACATTTAATTTGTCTTAAAATATCAGAGCTATGTTCCGAAAATCTGCAACTTCTCAATAATAATGTGTGTTCTCCTTAATAATTATTACTGATTTTATTAATGCCAGAAACAGGAAATAAAAACTGAAAAACTATTGATTAGTAATAATAAAAATATATACCTAGAATTTGTAGTAATGAAAATTAAGCATTCAAATTTAACCAAAAAAATTCAAATATTTCCCTGACTTATATTCTGTTGTGATACAATCTAGTTTTCTTTATAACAATCATGGTAGCTTACTTCATAAAACTTATCAATTTGTATGTTATAAGAACAGATAACAAAAATTTCATATTCATTATTAAATAAATAACATTATTTTATATTGTTAACTTTGTTTTCTTAACCACTTAATGAATTAAATACATCTACCGGTTTCGAAAAATATCATTTTCTTCTTCAGGATGTCATTAATAATCAAAATCATATGTTATATTGTTTCTTTGACAGAATCTATTTAAAAAATATAAAAATATATATTATTTAAAAAATAAATTTAGGACCTTATTTACATCGTTACTTGAAAAAAATTTTGACTGTAGCGTACCTTGGTCTGGACCTTCCCGCTTCTCCAAACGTTGATCGGCTTCTACCTTAGAATGAGGTTAGTTTGGTAGTTGTGGCGCGAACATGCATAGCTGCGGTGATAATGTTTGTCCAAATTATACTTTCGGGACTCGCGCGCTTTTATACTATGTACTTTCTGCTTTTAAAACTGGAGCAAAATTTTCATCCTCAACACTACGTACTGCGTATTTCGAAGTCCAGACGGTCATCTTCAAATAGCAAACTCGGTTGATTGACGGTCGACGCTACTGAAATGTTCTACCTAAGCTGTATTTTGCGAGGAACTCGGAAGACTGCCGTACACTCGCGTGCATTTACCACTTATTCGGCATCGACACACCCGATCAGATAATAATAATACCTAGAAAGACGACCCCTCAGAGACAATTCGAGCTTCTTCCTTTTTAGAGCTACTTTATGACTGACTCGCCTCTTGGCTCGTCTTCATCCGGGTTCGCGGCTCGAGCCGAGCGTTACCGAGGACCTCAGAAGCCCGAGTCGGCGAGTTCAAGACAGCCGCTCGAGGGGTGTTGGATGTGTTTATTGCGTTTTTAGCAAACTAGCGCGCGACTCGGAGCCATGACATTATGTGCAACATGACAATGTTTAGATATTTGATTCGACAATTTGTTTATAATTAAAATCCTACGCCAATAATCATTATTATCATTATGTTTTATCTGTAATTTGTATAAAAATTGACTAATATATTCTATTAATTGGTTTTTTAAATAGTATCTAATAAATATGTATTATACCCGTTATTAACTGCAATTTTTTAAATTGTATTCAATTCAATATTGAAATTGGATGTTGACATAGGAATATTGAATAAACGATGTATCATGTACCCTGAATGTTTATGTGATAATGAATGGTTAGATTCACTATGTAAGATAGTATCTCTAAAAGTTGGTTTTATAAAAATTTTGAATTCAACTTTATTATTATTTTTAATCAATGTTAGATCCAAAAAAATGTAGGATCGAATTATTTTCCTTTTCTAATGTAAATTGTATTTTATTTTTAAATGAATTAACGAGATATAAAAATGTTATTAGTTGACGTTGTGAACCTGACGAAATACGTGAAAATGACGTGAAATACATAATATACCATCAACATACCTTTCCACAACAAAACATTTTCTTCGTCTTCTTTTTTAAAGTAGGCAATTGACCCTTCAAGGGTGATTTGTGCAATTAATCATGTTAAAACTTTATTTTATAGAAAAAAGTATAATAATATTTTAGAATAGAAAATATTATATTTCAAGTCAATACCATTATCGTTCAAAAAATTTGCTATTATATAGATTAAACGTGGCGAGTCAAGGGAAAGATGACACAAGTTAACCAATAGCTGAAGATTACCATTGAGAAGACCACTGTAAAAAAAACCTGTGATCCACAATGGACAGATAAAAAAGACATGGTCAAGACCCTCAATTTGATTGTACATTATATTATTAAATTGAAAATAATTCTGGTTCATACAAATGTTTAACAAACGACATAGATCTTTTACCAAATTATTAGATAGACGAATTTAGAAAATCAGAAATTAAAATTTTACTCTCATTAATAGGTACATTAGTAAACAAGTTAACAATATCAAAAGAAAGAAATTTAACATTGTTGGGAAGATAATGTCATTTAACGTATCCACTAATAGCAACGAATTTTCTTACTGTATTTTGGTTGAAAGATATTCAGTGTATTTATAGTTTTTGTAATAAATGAACATAATTTAAAAGTTGGAGCATTACAATGTGAAACTACCGGTCTTATTAGAATATTAATTTTGTGAATTTTTAATAGAGAAAACAGTTTTGAAGGTTCATTAAAATAAAATCCGGTAACACTGTATTATTAGTAAGTAAATCACTAGTAAAATCTTTTTTGATATTTCTGAGTCGAATCCTTCCTTTGTTATAATATTAAACTGATCACTTTTGAGGAAACCTTCAGTTTTCGAAATGTAATTAACGTAATTAATGTATTACATATGATGATATGTAAGATTAGATTTTCTTTATTTAAAGTTTCTCGTATGTTTTTAGCTTGTAGTGTATCTTAATTGTTATTTTTTGATTTTATAGGGATGATTTGATGAACCATAAAGTTGATTTGCTAATCTTAAAAATATAAAACAGTTTAGATAGTTATTCTACATTTTATATATAATTTGTCAATATTTAAATTGCGTGTATATGGATTAAACTTTGCTCTCGTGACTCGGATATTTAGCAATAAAGGTCGGCGTACATCAGTTAGGCATTTTGCTCTGTATTTGCAAAATAATATACATATAATATAATAGACAATATTCAATGGCAGCTCGACCCGAACTCCACTGTGTGCTGCCCTTAAGGCGAATTTCGAGACAAAAGTTAACCCCCTTATAGAGGTGATACTGACAGCGCTTATGACAAATTGTTAAATAATATATTCCACTATTTACAGTTTAAAATAATAAATTAATATTAAGGACTAACCTACTTTTACCTTAATTTCTTAGGTAGATTTATCAGAAAAGCATTAATTATTATAACAATTTATTAATTTGTTTATTATTCTCCTAAAAAAAGGTGTTTTGAAATTAAATTATATTTAATGTATCAATTACAAAGATATGTAGATAAAATCAGTTTATTGAATAAATATTGCTGTTGCTACCGGGATCTTTTCCTATCTGTGGAAATGCATTAACCGATTACACTACACCAACATAGTAAGATGACGAAAAATTTTCGAACTTATATGTTGCACTTTCAAATTGATACATCGTATTAGCAACAACAATATTTTTTTCGATAAATTGACATTCAATTTGTATTACATATGGTAGGTAGACCTATGTTCTGAAAAATTGCAACTACACAATAAGAATGTGTTCTTATTCAAAAATATATATGTGCATTAACGTACGCGAGTAACAGCTATTCTAAATGAAAACTTTAAAAACGTAATATTTTATTTTTGTATTTGTATCGCCTAAATAGTGAGGCACTAATTATTGGCATATATTATAATGTTATTATAAATTAGTTTCAATCCTAATTTATATAAATACCTACACTTTTCAACATTTATTGTTTCTTGTTAGCTTGGAGTTTCACCTCAAAGACGCAATTCAATTCTTCTAAATTCGTCTCCTTTACTTATCAAAAATCTTATTTTTAAAATTATATTCATCGTTTTATTATATAAAATAATAACATACATGTAATTTTTCTAAAAGCAGATTAACTTGTATTTTGTGTATATGTTAATTACACAATTTTTCTTTTAAGTGTTTAATACGATTCTCTTACATATTTTGTGTTATTATATGATGACATAATTACTTATGAGAAAATAGATGGCAAACGGTGTTTGGGTAGGAATAGTCCTTGTTGCCAACCAGACAAAAGTGGTCGCCTCAAATTGCTTCCGCTAGGGAGCGAGCAGATTTTTCTAAATTAAAAAGCAAAGCTAGTTTAACTCGCTTCAATTCGCCGGTGGTTGCAGATCCGAGAACGTCTCCACTGGGCAGAAAGTGCAGGCTTGAAGACGGCTGGACGGCGAGGTTCCAAAGGAAGGGCGAGAAGAGAAGCACTCGCTAGGTGTAATCGTGGCTCGCTGCAGACGAGAAGTGAGCTCCCGTACTGCAGCGGTCTGTCGTACGCTGGCAGGCGGCAGAAATGAACAAATTCTGTTTTAAAAATTATAAACCATCTGATGCGGGATATCACGAGTAGGGGATTCGGTAGGCTATACCTTGACCCGTGATATCCTGTATCAATAAAGGCCGGACCCCAGCGCTCCTTTGGTTTTTATTTAGGAAAATTAATTCACCCACCGGGGAAATATCGGTATTGGCCTGAAAAGGGCCGTTTTTAGCCGCCGTGCAGAAGGCTTGTTGGCGGCCATGAAAAAGGCCGTTTCGCGGCGTTCCGGTAGGAGCGCTGGCCAGGTGGTAATAAAATAATTTTAATATTTATTTAAATATTAGATAACAGGGTACCGTGGACCATAACATTTGTTTAATCAACTGTGTCCACGGCACCCAAAAATACAAAGTAGGGGAAATAGATAGCGTACCGACGGGTGGGCAAGTGTTTATTGTTTTCCCAATCCCGCGGCACGTCACACAAAACAAGCAACATACACATATACAAATTTTTCATCTCTGTGTGCAACAGTCCTAGTTGCGAAACATTTGCAAATAGACCGCTATCCGAGCAAGTAGAGCCGACGAACTGTTCTAAGTTGCCAAGAACATGCACAGTTTAAGCAAATAGTTGATGCTGTCTGTAGTCCTGTAACTAGATAAAAGCCTACGTCTGAGCTTTGGCACGATACCAAAAGGATAGAAGATGTAAATAATGATAGCAAAAATGATTTGATTTTCTATTTATTTATAATATAAAAGAAATTAAACTTACGTTCAGTTATTAAAGCATAAATAATTATGAATAAACTTGTAAGTAAAATTCAGTCACTTAACTATTATGGCATGGGACACTATCATAGTATGAGAATATTTTATTTTGTTTTATGATAACCTATCTCATCTCTCTTACCTTACATTTTTGACGTGATTTTAAATTATACAATTTAATTACTTATTTGGTATAATTTTAATATTTGTCGTTTCATTATTTGAAAGCCATCTTCTATATATTTACGGAATATCAAACACCTTTGAGTAAAATCCGATAGGAGACGCCAGAATTAATTAATAATCATTTTTTATTAAATTAAACATTAATACGACTTATAATTTTTAAGGAGAATGCGTTCTTATTGTGATGTTGCAATTTTGCTATGATGTTTTTAATATAAATTAAACTACGAGTACTCGTATTATTAGAATGCAATCGGTATGGGCACTCTCTAATTCAATTACCTATACCATTTTTCATGTATTTATTTATGTGTTTCCGTTTTTCTGTATTTACTCTTAAATTGCATTTTGGTTGAATGTAAAAATTGGAGTTTATTTTTTTATTGGCTTACGTACAGCTCTATAGGAAAAAATACGGCCTTTGATTTTTTCAATTATTTCATTAAGTCAGAGTAGGTAATGTCTTTGAATAAGTTTAATATAATAAATATCCAATCATTTAGGAATAAGGCCGTTTCTAGCCGATGGGCGAGTAAGGCGAAACTTAAATGACCTTAGATGAGCCTTGAAGATTGAGAACTCTGGACTAAAGAGGAATGTGGGTGCAATATATTTATTATACCTACATTCTCTACTTGGCTCCTTTTTGATTTTTCTGTTTTTTTACCATTTAATTTAATTTGTAATTTAGCTAATGGAACATAGGCTACCTACCTCAGAACAGATACTGTGTATATACCTAGCTAGGTAGGTAGCGGCCAACAGGCTTGCATGTAAATGGAATATAGTATTAATACTTGTACTTTCTGGTGTATTGGTTTATTTAAGGATTTTTATATTGATGCAAGCTCTAAAGGAATGTTGTTTTAAAAATAAACGCCGATTTATCGGCACTAAAAATGAAATGAATGCAAAAAATAGCAATGTTCGAAGAAATCTATATCATATGTTTGAACTCATAACAATTAGTTGAATATCGATCATTACGTCATCAAGAGGTTTAATAACAGCTCATAAAAATTCAATGTTTTATGTCAAATTACAGCAATTCCAGAAATATAAGGACACCATTCATAGCCTGCATTGTCTAGGGACAACCTTGCTAACCAGAATAAACTGCCACTGGTACATGAGCCTCGGACCTCTCCCAAATCTTTTAGAAAAAGATTTACCATTTGACATTTTTAATTTGATTTAATATCATTATATTTCCTTCTTCTTCAACTACCTCATGGGATTTGGAAGTCTATGACCGCAGTCATGACGGAACACCATCTCTGAGGTCCAGTCCGCCGGATACTACCTACCTACCTGCGTACCTCTTGCAAATCTGTCTTGACATTATTCGCCCATCTATTGTGCGTCTTGGTCTTCCCATCGATCCCGATTCTATTGACTTGTAAATATATGAGTATTGTGTATGCATATTGTATATCATATAATAACATTCCATAAAAATTGCTTCATTATTAAATTAAATATCATTGTTAGTAAAATTGTTTTTTTTAAATTTTATATATTTATATGTCATAACATTTTTTTGGTAAATGGCATAGCAGATTTATGGCATGGATTACCCTTAAATTAAAGTATTTAATATATTAAATTAAAATAAACTAAAATATAATCAGCAAAAATATTTTTTTAAAGTGTAATACAATAGAGAAATCAAATAATTAGATAAGAATGTGTTTGACTTTATATTTAATAATTATTGACTGGTTTTATTAAAAATTTGTGGCATAACACATTCTCTCGTTCTCTCACCGTACACATTGTTCGAGATTGGTACTCTCATGGTTGGTCCCGAGGATCTAGTCGAATAAATTACCTATTATATTGATTAATTATAATAAATATGACTTCGGATAATTTTTATGTTGATCTTACGTTGTTCAACAAAATGAAAATAATTGTAGTTTAATTTTTAAAATTTAATACAATATCAGAGACGTTAATGAAACACCGGACAAATCTATCACGCGATTTAATCAATGCCACTCGGGACAGAATGGCCTGGTATAGATTGGTATAGTGATAGGAAAAGAGGCAGTGGTGGATTTATGTGGAGTAAAGTGTGTAAATTTTATATATATATACTTGCAAAAAGAAATCAAGACACAAGAATTAGAATTCAGATTTTTAAACATAATTTTATTTAATAACAATATTTCATTTGATTTTTTACAAACGCCTCAATAAGTCGTGATCATTTTTTATATCTGTGATACAAATGTATCAAATTTCCTAGTGGTTAAGGAGATATATAGGAGTCAATTATTTTAAATGATGAATTGTATTATGTAACGTGCCTGAAATTAAAAATCAGTTTATTTAATTATTCTAATTTACATAAATACATATAAATTTTACCTCATGGGCGATGAATCAAATTTCGCTAAACTAATAAAAAAACTATTATTCAAAACTTTGTAGCTCAATATCTCAATTTAATGGGTTGTACCAAAGATGCAAAATTATAATTGATTATAAAAATAATTATTATAATAATGATAAAAATAAAAATTGTTATTATTTTTATTATTATAAATTATACTATCACTTATAAACTTGATAAGTAAAGATTGATCTACATTTATAATACAGATTATCTAAAATGGACCACTTTTTAATTTTTTAACCACTTATTTTATACAATCAGTGATTACCGTCGATTGCATCAAGTAATAACGTCTACTATTATTTGAAATTACTAACTGTTGATCGATCTTAACAATTTATTGTTATCTATATTTCATTTTGTCTCTGTCTCCAGCTCTTTATAGATTTTTTTTTGGACCACCTCAACATGTATCTTATGACGTTATAAATACGCGTATGAAATTGACCGGTCACTTATTTTTTTGTCAAGTACCTTGCAATTTGGCAAATAGTTATCCTCAAGTTGGTATCGCATTTGGTTTCTGAGGTTATAAAAACGGTTGCATCTATGGTTCATTTTCAAAACCATCGACGAAGCTGTCAGACTAAAATGTAGCTATGTGCGATTCACTATGACTAGAGAGTAAGGAATTTTTATTTTTCAATCACTAGGGTATAATCTACTATTAACATCTTAATTTAATCACATGGTAAATAATCTTTACAGGAAACAAGATGTTTTCCTCTGGATTAAGCCTTTGGTTTCTGGTGCATACTTCTAGTGTATGCCTTTCGTTATTGACTTTAATTTCTACTTTGGATATCGCCCGTGAGTTAGTCGCCTCACTGTAGGTGACATTTTTTATTATGATGATCAATATCCAACAAATTCCGTTACGAATTCGATCGCGTCGGCCTGGATGATGTGGGCCATGTTCTATGTTATACACAGACTAGCCGGTAAAAGGGAAGGATGCAGGTTTTTTATCCCCACAATCTATAATGTATATAAGTAAATACTTTACGCATCTAAACGATGATATATCAAAGCATACTCCAATAGATGAGCAAATAGAATAGAGAGTAAGGATAAAGCTATTTGAACTACGGAATACGTGAGATGTGCCACCAGGTAAATTTATAATCTAATCATGCAAAGATGGCGGCAAAATATCGAGATAGTCCGATTAGAATAAAAATTTAATTTCCAATATCGAAAAATAATTAAAAACCAATTTTAGCTTACAGGATAATTTGTAAGTTTTATGAATTTTAGATTATAAACCTTTCTAGAATCCTTAAAGTATTTTAAACATTTTAATTTGAGAAGTTCGCAATGATTCCTGAAACAGGGATAAATGACGCCTAATTATCGGATTTTTGGTACAACTTTAAGATGAAGAAGAACTACAAGAGAACACGGCGGATGGATATGTTGCATCTGGCTGGTGAAGAATTCTTGGAGTCCCCTGCGACAACCGAAACTTGCGGAGGTGCATTATGAGTCGTGTCTCATATAATTTAGGCCACCAGGTGTCAATACATTGGTCAATTGACATGAAGAAATAAAAATCATGTCATTTTAGACTTCGACACTTTTGAGTACCCTTTACGAACTTCATTCTTATCAATATGTGTATCCATGTTATCCACTTTGACACATTTGTGAGGACGCCATTCATCACCATTGTCGCAATTTTCAGCCGACCAACAATGCGAGTGATATTCTGCATTCAGGGTCCAGGCTTCAGTGAATAGAAACCGTGTCCAGCCTAGGTCGATCGCTTGCCGATGACAGTTCTTCCGTTCCGCCACGACGAATCCCGCCGAGACTCAGACCGAGATCGAGTGCCGCCGGCTCGCTCTTCATATTCTTCTTACTTCACGCTCCGCTATTTTCTGTATTTTTTCTTTTCTATCTCTGACTATAATAGCCAACAACACCAAACCGTGCGTTTTATTCCATCACCAAAAGTTTAACCTTGCATATGTTTATTTAAATTGATAAATTTTATTTTAACAATTTTTTTTTAAACTAATGAGATGATAGTAGCTTATTTATATCTAAACTTCAATAATTCGCCCACGAACACCGTGTGCCATGATTTTTTGTAAATAATATTATATTTGAAATCACATTTTAAAATAATATTGTTACCAACCTTCCTTTATTTTATTTTATTATTATTGATAAGTACACGAGAAGCAGGTAATATTATATAATTTTAAAATTATTTTATTGTTTATAATAATTCCAGAAAGTTAATTATTCTCCCCGTTACTACGAAACATAAAAAACAATAAAAATATAATATGACATAACAAAAGCAACATAAATATAATGTGCAATCAAATTTTTGTAAATTGGGAATCCTTATAACATGAACACTTTTAACTATGAGCACAAAACGAAAAACTAAATAATTGCGCTACGTTGCATCTTCCCTTGTCAGTGTATTTTCTTTAGAAATCCGCTAGATGACATTATAAATTAGCAAAAAATATGTTTATTATTATGAATATTAAAACATTCTAATCATAATATAGTATGTAATATATCTATATAGCACGTACCACTACACATATTTGGTTTATACTACATGGTGCATTGTTAAAACAATATAATAAGGGATTTCCGCATTAAAATATAGATTCCACGGAAATTATGGCCGCGCAGCGGTCATAACAACAACTCGCAGAGCCTAGCACCAAGCAATCCACGATATTCGATTATCTTTCTGTTAGTCATATAAGATTGTAATATAGTAAATATACATTAAGCGCTTTATGGAATAGATGAATTTATTTCTTTCTTTCTTAAATTAAGTTCTACTTACCATCACGCCATTTCCTCGCGGGGGTGAGCAGATATGACAGAGCGCCACACTCTTCTGTCCTGTCACATAATTCTCGTCTCGGTGAAATTCATACATATCTTCATACAAGCTCGCCGATTATTGTGGCTTCTAATAGGGCCATCTCCCAATATCTGGTTTAGCCGGTCATGCCAAGTCTTCAGAAGACGTTCTCAATTTCTGAGGCTATCAACACTTGCTTCATATCTTTCTTACAATTCTCTCCTCATTCATCCGTTCCATACAACCAAATCATCTGAGTGATCCTTTCTTAATCTTCTTCACTATGATCTGCTTCACATTCTTTCCTTATTTCTTCAAATATTATATTTTCAGTATTGTATGTTCAACTCTCATCTAAAACATATAAACACTGTAACAATATCGCGGCGTTTTAACACTTTTATATCTGTAAACAAACTAACGACAAAATTAAAAAAATCTTACATCTTATAATTTAGTCGCAATATTGAATATAATGTAGGCACAGCATGTAGGATTTTTTATGATTTGCTCAATGTTCACTGCTCAGATTCCTGATGCTGTACCGTAATCATATTATATATAACTTTACCGTGCCAGAGAGTTGAGCCTGTGGAGGCCCCGCTCGCACTTCACAGACCTGGCCATGTAAACAAACATTTTACAGAGGAACTTTCACAATTATGCACAATCAAATACAATCCCTAAAAGCCTTTGAGCATTTGAGCTGTTTTCGAGTTTTAAGGCAAAAGACAAGAAGTCAGATGTTGCCGTTTTAATGTGGTGATTAAAGAGAAATAGTTTATTCCAGTGAGGTTTTAGACAAAAAAAATCCACCCCCAAATTCATCTAGAAAAGGTTTTGAAACTACTCTCCATAAATATATCTTTTTTTTGTAATAATTCATTTCATCGCATCATTGAAAATATACAAATGTAAAAACTTGATTTAGAAGAACCTTCGACTGAAAAGCCTGCTTGAAGGCAATATATATATTGTGCATTCCCATTTTGTTTTCCAATCCAATAGCTGTCAATCGGATGACACGTGTAGGTCTTCCTGGAAAAAAAAATCGAGGCAGAGAATATATCTGAGAGTAATGTTTAATGACATGTGTTTTTTTCAGATTTATGAAAAAATTCTTTATCATCTTGACTGAAAATATTTTACCACAACTTTTTAATTTAATATTAAAACACGACACTGATTTTCGTTTTTTGATAATTATCATCTATTTATTGGCATAAAATTGGCTTTCATCGGATGCTATTGTTAGGTCTTTCGGGCGAGTATATTATGGTACAGTACTATGCAGCGGCCACAACTAGTTTTTAGAATTGATAATTTTATCAATTACTATTTAGTAAGAAATATTATACCTAAAAAGAGATTACATCTGTCTAATAGTATCGCTTGTGCTAGATCACATGAAATATTTGTGAATATTATGTGTAAACAAATAATATCTAAAGGTTAGAGGAAAATAGAATATATTTATTTAATTTCAAATCCCTTGAGTACTGAGTAGGGATTCTGTGTCGAGACAACTCTGGAATTTATTCCGAGAATTCAAAGATTTCTTGCTGTCTCGAGTATTTTCGATTCAAATTTTATTTAATGTATCCTTCATTATTTTTTCAAAATAAAATCGGCATAGTCGAAAACAACCCATGCCCGGTTTGTATACAAGCATGTAGTAAGCGAAAGGATTGACAAAATGACTCAATTGTCCTTGTTACGTTGCGTCGGCGCTTGGCAGTTATAAAAAAAATTATTTCACATTTACCGATCATCAAAAATATTGTTGAGGAGACTGATAATGATTTATGGAAACGAGAGATTATTTGTCTTTGTAATAAAAGCTTTCGTCGTTATTTGCAAAATATCAATTAAAAGTATTTACCCTCGATTTTTTTCGGCTTGTAATTACAGACACGATGCACGTGTTATTCCTAGAATAATTAAAAAAAATTCTCCTCGGGTTAATTTTAATTGTGGATAGTATCAGTTTGTATTTTGACTTTAGCCAAATACGTTCTTCTCGTACTTACGGTTCCCGTCGCTGTATATTCTGAACTGCGGATTTCGGACTTATAATTTTTCTAACTAAAATTGCAAAGGTTTCCATGATTTAAACGAAAAATAATCAAAGTCTCAAGTCCCGGGAATTTCCGGGACTTTAAAAATTTGGGTCTCGAGTCCCAAGAATTGAAAAAACCCGAGACTTCAGAATCCCTAATACTAAGTGACAGATTTATTAGAGTTAGTTAGAGGGATTAAGTTGTCATCAATTTTTTGTATTAATCTCAATTTCACTTCCACATTATAATTATTTTCCCCACTCGAAAGTGCAATGTTAAGAGCTTTGCGCAAAACAAAAGCACTCTTCTGCTTTTCCCTAGCCACTTCTCCTTGCTCCCGTAACATAAAAGTATTAATATATATATATAATTTTTTTTTATTTAAAAAAAAATAGAGATGCGTACACGGAATATATGTCACATCAATATTCTTACTATTTTCAAACTAAGCTAAACGCTTGTGCTATGAAAACAGGACTAATTTGCTGTAGTCCTGGAACGAGGCGCGAACCACCGACCTCTAGATCACTAGGCCAGCGTCTTAACCACTACAACAATAATTGATCTAGAATCCTGGGGAAGTTATTGTCTCCCCACCACACTTCTCCAGAGATCACACCCTTACCCCGCTTCGATCAAATTTTACATACATTCTAATTATTTATTACTTGTGAAAAATAAATCCACCCACTCTGTAAACCACTATTTTAAAATATTACTAAATCTGAATCCGTGGCAACTCCGGGTACGGACCGCTAGTAATATATTTTAAAATATTTATCTTGACACGTTGGTTTTAAAAAAAATAATACGATAATATAATATTTACCTTAATACAAATTATTTTTACCTAAAATGGCGACCTCTCTGTACAAAACTTATAACTTATTGACTTAACACTTAAGTAGTGATGATAACTGTTGTCATTGCTATTGTATACGCATTTGTGAATATTGCGCTATGAATTAAAATCTTCGATAAGTAATTAATGTTTTACTTTGTGATTATCGTATCGTGATTTTCCGATAAACATAATTATACAGAGACCTAATTATACCTATAGACAATTATACAGAGACTCATCTATAGATAATTATACAGAAACTCACCTATAGACAATTATAATTTTTTCTATAAAAATATCATTGCGATCTGACAGATGATGAAGGCTATATACGAGTTACTAATACAGATACCATTCTCACTCACCAGATGTAGCTCCAAGCGATTTTTTTGTTCCCTAAGCTAAATGTTGCGCTCGGAGAACAGAGATTTTCGTCAAATGAGGTGGTATCACCTTAAATAACTATTTTGTAAAAAAAGACTACAGGTAGTATTTGGACGGGTTAAAGGGATGAGAGCATCGCTAAGAGGAGTGTATAGACTTACATGGAGACTATGTAGAAAAATAAAAACAAATTTGAAGAAAGTTTCTTTGTTAGGTTGAACATTTTTCAGACAGCCCTCGTATAAATAGAATTTTATTATTCACATTGCTTCGAGGTTAAAATAATATTAGATATTTAATTACTAACATTATTGCTTCCGTTATGAAAATATTGTATGAGAACATTTTATAATTTTGAATATATTTTGTATTACAGTTTGTTTTCAAAATTTTTAATTTTTACATTTATTTATTAATCTCTTATTAGTACAATGAAACAATACGATAATAATTATTTTTTGTTGTACACTTTTCTAAAAAGTATATGCTTGTGCAAAAACATCATACATTATGCGTATCACTTAATGTACCATGTATGTGAAGTGATCCTAGTCCCGGTATCGAGGGTGTAGGTATCTCTTGAGTTCAATAACCTTCTGGGTAATATACCTCCTGGGTCTTCTAGGTACTTAATGGTTATAAATACACTTTGAATGTAGGCTGAAAATATTTGCACTAAATGTCATATTTTAAAAAAAAGTTATATTTCTTCCTTCTTTTTCAGATATAATTTTTTAGGACTTTCGCGAATAAGATATTTAAGAGACTCTTTGAAGACAACTCTCAGCTTTATAGTCCCTGTGTACACACCATGTCCCAGAGAATCACTGTCTTACGCCTCACTTCACGTTCGTCACGTAAGTCAAATGTCATTGTCGTCCGTCCGTAGAGTGAATTTCGAATCTCTCTAACAGCTGTTAAAACTAAATAAAAGTTTGTAATTTAACGCCTCATAATATATTAATGTTAATGTTTTATACATACCACTAACTTTTCAGAAAAGATAGTGGTACGGATTTATTGTGGTTCAAGGTGACGTTCGTGTGCACTTGTCAGATCAAACGTCGCATATTGTCGTCACTGGTTTGAGTTTGTCTCTTTCTATCAATCTCAAACTGATTTCGAAGTTTATTTTTAGATAAAAATTTTAACATGTTTACAAAATATTAAAATATATCTCAACTAAATCTCAGAAATTATCTCACCGTGTCTCTTTTCGTGGACTGGGGCCATTATTGTATTGTTTGTGTACATCATTATATTAAGTGTACCCATAAGTAATCAATTATTTTTAGTGTGGAATGTTTGCTTCAGTCTAGCTCAGAGCGTGAACGTGTAAAGACGTGTTTTATACGTTCACGCAATATTACAATTCGTGATCTTGTGACTTATGACAAGTAAATTTAAAAAATTTTATTACTCTGTTGTAAAATGGCGGACAATCAACTAACTGAAGAACATTTATGTCATTACATGCTGTTTCATTTTCGATCGGGTGTTAATGCAACGGTTGCAACAAAGAAAATTTGTGATGTGTATGGAGACGTATTGAAAGTATATAAGTGCCAACGTTGGTTTAGAAAATTTTCCGATGGTGATTTTGACTTTGAGCTATCGAAGTGATAATGACGCATTAAAAACACTGGTGGAAACGAATCCTAAACTGAGTATCCAAGAAATAGCAAACACTCTTCAGGCTACTTGGTCAACAGTTCAAAGACATCTTCACGAAATCGGGAAGGTTTGCAGACAGGGTATATGGGTCCCACATCTATTGTCGGAGATGAATAAAGATCAACGGCGTACAATTTGCACATCTCTTTTGTGCAGAAAAAGAAGTGATACATTTTTACGAGGGATTGTTACTAGTGACGAGAAATGGGTCTTGCACAGCAACAACAAGCGCACTAAATAATGGCTTTTTCGAAATCAACTAGCCGTACAGCGTGCAATGACGTAAATGTTCTTCAGTTAGTTGATTGTCCGCCATTTTACAACAGAGTAATAAAAATTTTAAATTTACTTGTCACAAATCACAAGACCATGGATTGTAATATTGCGTATAAAACACGTATTTACACGTTCACGCTCTGAGCTAGACTGAAGCAAACATTCCACACTAAAAATAATTGATTACTTATGGGTACATCTAATATGTTAATGCAAATGATTTAATTGAAATTATTATTTTTTCAATTTGTGTTAAGGACTATTTTTAATTCGCTATTTCTGTTGTACACTTTTTTGTTTCTGCGAACTTGATCCGATCATTTAACGAGCGCGATGCGATGCATAGATATTGCTACTAATGTATTGTTCAGGAATATTCCTGACACGTCTTCTCAAGTTACACATCCCAAATGACGGCCGTGGGAATGGGACAGTAACCGAAGATTTGCAATGATTGATGACGTATCTTCCTTCAGTTAACATAATACAATCATTTTAAAAACGACACCAGAGGTTGTCGTATTGTTAAAAGCGTGAATAATTGATGTCATCCAAATTTCACTGGAAAAGAGAACCATGAAATAATATAAGTACTTAATCATTTATTATTAACAATTGTTATTACTGCTTTACATGTTTTACCGCACGGATTATTAACCGTTTGAATGCTACGCGTCGCAAAAGCGCTGCGATCGTTTGTATCCAAAATTGCTTAGCACTAAAACGGTTTTAAAATAGAAACATAAAAATGCTTTTAATATTTTCTGAAAAATAGTAGGGTTAAGTCATTCAATTATAAAATAATCTTTGTATTTAATTACATTTACATAACAAACCGAGCGGTTTCGAAAAACAAAATTTCATTCATCAGGGTGATTTTTAAAAAACTAAACCTAAACATCTAATTATTATCTATTGTTTCAAAAATGCAATTATAAAATAAAAAAATAGTGAGCATCCAATTGAAAAAAAAGATTATTAAGATGTGCATTTTTCATCGTCATATTAATTTAATATTTTTTGCAGTCTTAAATATTTTTATAATATTTTTTAAAATTAAATTTTAGATTAAAAAAAAAAATAATTTGATTTTTAGGTAAAGTTTTTTTATCATTCTAATGAATAAAATTGATTTTTCCGATACTGTTTGGTTTTCCATACTATATTTCACGTTATAAAGTTTATTGCATAATTTTATTATCAAAATATTAGTGTTTAAAAAGTTAATAAACAGCCTCTTAATTGAATGTACGTAAATGATTAAATACAAAGATATTATTTAAAATGTAAATTTTATATATTACTGCAACAATACTTTTAATAAAATCAAATATATCTTATATATACATTTATTTAACATGTGTGTACATAAAAATATTTTAATATCTGCCTCACTGGGTTTTGATTCTGCTTAGGTAAACAATTTAGATGGTTAATTAATACTCAGTTGATACATTTTACATAGTTGATTAATATTGTATAACTGTTGAAACGAGGGCAAATTTTATAAAATAGTTTAAACATTATTTTGTGGTTGTAAATTAAATAAATAAGTTCGTGTGGTAATTTAATAATAAGTTTTGCTTCCATTAAAAGTTACACAAAACAATATAGTCAACATCCGAGAACAGAAAACGTTCTACCGATCTTACTTGTATAATATTGGGTAGTCAATAAAATAACTCATTTCTCCCACGACTTATGGTATTAAAATGTATTATTAAAAACACATACATTTCAACTAAGTATCGAGTTGTCTAATAAATCTTTGATTTTTTTTTTATGCTATTTTCTCATTATTATTATTTGCTTTTTGTGACAAAAAATGACATACTATTCGATAGCATTTTTTCCGCTTCGAAATGTCAATATCGGAAACGAAATTTTCCTCTATCTTATAGTTTCTCTTAATGTTCTTAATTTTTGGAACACACTTCTTTTCGCCTTTAATCGAGGTTAAAATGGTCATCCAGGAGCATAACTGGGAAACTTTTCCACATCTACCCTACAGTTGCGACCTCACTCCGTCAGATTATCACTTTTTTCGGTCGCTCTCCAATCAAATGCGTGGTGTTAAGTTTAACAACGACGATGACCTCAGAAAATGACTCGATAACTATTTCAATACCAGAGCAGCCAATTTTTATAGAAAAAGCATCGATAAATTGGTAAAAATATGGGATAATATTCTGAATAATAATGAAGAATACATCATTGCTTGAAATGTTGTAATTTTGATTTTATAATAAATAATTTAATAAATCGGTAAAACTCAATATTATAATTAATAAAAAGTAATCGTGATTATTATTATTTATAAACTAGAAATAACACGAAATTCTTTGGGAGAGCTTACCATTTTCTACATCTTAGTCTTGATTAACAATGTAAAATGTTTACCTCAGCACGGGCGAAGCCCAATGAGGCAGATATTAAAAACTAAATGTACACACAACATACGAAATAAATAAATAAATAATACCTGCCGACGATTTTGTGTTGTTAATTTATTTGTTAGCAATTTTAATTTTTTTTTAAATAATTTTTTTTCACCTGTACGTATATTAGCATCAAATTTAATTTTAGATAACGATACCAATAATTTATATAAAAATATTTAATTAATTTATAATTATTTTAAATTCTCGTTCGGATCATCTGTTGTACAGTAGATGCCAACAAAATATTTTACAATATTCAGTTGAAAATTATTAAAAATATAGTGAACATTTTCTGCCGAAGAAGGTAAGCTCATTTTACTCCCAGGTAAGTAACAGCGACCGATACGTATATATGGCGTACGGAGATTTTTCTACCTCCTGTGTATTAAAAGTGACCCTGTATGGCGCGGCAATTTTACCGACATGCAAAATGTTTTCATAATACTAAGTACTATCTTTCTGCCATATAATCTTTTTTTTTTAATAAAATGGCACGCGATTTATAAGTGTTTTAAGTAACGCTAAAGCATGACAGCATTTTTTTTATGGCTGCACTGCTACACTCAGAGCTGAATTAAAAGAGGAATTATTTTGATTAAATGAGAAATTCTTTAAATGTATGTTTGTAATAAATATAACTTAATAAAGTATCTAATATTTTGAATATTTTCAAATTGTACTTTGTAGTTTATTATGTTAATTTTTATAAATTATTTAACTTTGTTTATTAAAAAAATCACATATTAATTATAATAATGATAATTGGCGTAGGATATAATCCACAAATAAATTTTCGAATTAATATCTAATCACTTACTACTCAACATCAGACCGGAACTTTATACAAATAACGATATAGGAAAATTATTCATAAATTCATAGACAAAGATGATAAATTTATCAATTCCGGTATTTGTAAAGATAGTCGTAAAGATTGTACTGCTTTCTGTATTCGTAAAACAGGTCGAAATTTTAACATAAAAGTCAATGGGCATTTAAGATGTTTAAATAGTAATGAATTTTCTGAATTTTCTAATCATTTATTAGAAAATGATCATATCATTTTGATAAAAATTCGGGATTGTCTGATTTACATATAAATATTGTTGGTCTTAAATTTAATAATTTAGAATCATTAGAAATAAATAAAGCATGTAAAATTAATCAACTTAATATTATGTATCGTAGTACTAAGTATTAGATTTATTTTTTAAATAATTATTTTTAAAAACATTAAAATAATGTAATATATATATTTTTTGGTTAGTTAATCCGACATCTTGAAGAAGAAAAAACATTTTCCTAAAACTGTTGATGTATTAAATGATTCATTATGTGGTTTTAATAAACAAAGTTAAATAATCTATAAAAATGAATGTATTTAATATAAGATAACGGTTAGGACTAAAATTCATGGTCGATCTATCTATTCGTTGGGCAGCAATATTCAGTTGCATGATCTCACTTGCTTAGTGATCAAGCGGTTGGGGGTTCGTGCCTTAACTCGGTTAATGTTTTAATTATGTACTCGCCACCCAGCGATCCTAAACTTATCGAGCAGGGTCCGGTGCGTGAAACGCAACTCTCATCAGCCTTAAAAATATTCAATACCGACGGCATGTAACAATACCAAGCAGTGCTCCGGAAGGTCAGCAGCTTTCGGGAAGGCCGTCTCACGAGCTTCACTCTTCCTATCGACGCCTTCCTGTCAACAGCTCTAGAAAAGTCTCCGATAATAATTCGCGCACTAACTTTGTATGGATAAACTTCTTCATTTGTAAAGTTTAACTATAATACAGAGTGTAACTCACACAGTCCTCAATACTTTATGGGAGGATACCTGACTAAATTATGGGTCGAAAATATTCAAGGAATATGTGCAAATTTTGCACCTTTATGGAAAATATTATTGTTTGAAATTTATACAAAATCATAATTAGCTTTAAGTAAATACGTATGTACTTCGAAAGAAATATTTGCAAAATTTACCATTTCTAATCTATATCTTTGCTTTATGCCCTAAATCATCTAACAATAAATAGTTTGGCCGCTCGAAAATCTATGACTTTAATTTTTTTTTATATCACATACCTACCTGTAACTTGGAATCAATAAAATATTTAAAATAATCGAAATAATTGCATAATAACGATTTCTTGACATACTGAGATTATGCACATATTCCTTGAATATTTTCGACTCGTAATTTAGTATGGTATCCACCCATCAACAATTGTGGACTAGGTCTGTTATACCTGTATATTCAATGCAACAGTAAGTAGATTCTGTTCTAATAATCTGTCGCCTGCCACACTCACAATATACTCCGCGATACTAAATGGACACAAGAGTGGTCGTTGAAATATTGGGACATTCACTACTCTCACACTGATCATATCATTTGCAACATGATCTTCAAAGTCTTTCTGATTCGAGTCAATACACATGTAGGTATACCGATATATATTTATCCGTTAACGCAGAAATATTCACTCAACCATCTATCTATAACTGTACAACCAACATTTCTCTCCATAGTGACGATTCTCAAATCTTCGAGTTATATGTTTCACAGCACAAGCGCTAATTTTAATTTGAAACGTAAAAATAATATAAATGCTAGATAAGCTTTGTATTTCTTTTTAAAAGAAAGTCTTTCCCAATTGGGGAAAAATGTAATATGTGTGTACCATCAAATCCGTATGAAAGATCATCCCTTGTATGTTTTGGTTACTGTAGCTCATACAACGTCAAAGTTACTAGCCAATTAATTCCAACTGTTTTAATAACTCTCCCTATTGGGTATAACCACCTGGGAGAAAGGTTATCCCATACATGATTTAGTTGCGGTAGCTATTATGATATCCATGTTATTAAGCGAGTAATTTACCCACTTAACCACGTTAAATCACACACATTTACCATTTTAAATTACTGTCCCTTAAACCTTACCCTGAATAAAATATTAACTCATGCAAAGTTTGATTACGGTAGCTCCTAAATGATCCAAGTTGTTTGCGACAAGCGTTATATTTTATATTGCTTTAGATATCAATTGAGTTTAAGGAGGTCCTTTTCGCTTGACACGCTATTCATTACTTACCGTACATATGTCTAAATAACACATTTTGTTAACATGTAATAATTGTTCATTTTAGCTCAAAATTGTGTAGAAGTATGCAAGTAATGACCCTGTTCCTCGAATAATATTTTACGTCGCGAACCTTGTTTAACAGGTATTCGAACAGAGACATAATTCACGAAGGTAGTCCTAATTACACATTACACAAAGGTTCATCTCTCGAGTGTCTTACTTAATTGTCTGTCTCATTTGTTAACCGAAATCCCCCTCTCCCTTTTCACGTGTCTTTTACACAGTTCTCATTCACGCACTTCATTTATTTTGTTGCAAAATCAGGGACGGACAGCAAATCAAATATTACCTTGCTAAAATCAGGTTTGTCGTTTTTCTTCATATTGAAACAATATAAAGCTTCTACACTAATAAACGTATACTAAATAATATCAATATTTCAGTCATAAGTACGTTATCACCCAAATATATCAAAATTGTGATTATTAATAATATATATTGGGTAAAGTAATATATATTTATTTAATATACAAATTAAATGTATTAATTAGATAGATATACAGATAAAATCTATTTAACGAAAAAATATTTAATAAATTGATTTTATCTGTATACATTTATAATTGATACATTTAATTTGGATTAAATATATCGCAGAACTCTATGGTCTGAAAAATTGTGACTTGTGACGTGATTGTTGTGAAAAATTGTGACAATAATAATGTGTTCTTAAAAATATATTTATTTTCTTGGCTTCCATATATTTAATTTAATATTCCGACTGTCTGCCTTGTTAACGTATCATGTCTGAAACGTACATAATTATAAGGATTCTCTTCGTTAGTCGATGCACCTCTGTGACAGCACACTTGATCTTCTGTGACTTTACCCTGTCCTCAAGATATTACGCATTCCGTGCGAAGGTTCTTCATCACCCTATTCCTTATTTTCCCATCCCTACATCACCCCAGCCTTCATTATTTACATCTTTCCCTGTTCCCTCCCCGCCACAGGCGATGGGCCCTCAGTTCTGAAAGACGTATAATTTGTCTCCAGACTATTCTCACATACCAAAAAGCTCATTAAAGGCGTAACCAATTCCTTAATGGGCATGACCTGGTCAGAGGTGTTGTGTGAATATACGGGAAGTATTTATTTGCTTTTAGTAGCTTTCGGGGAGATGCAAGATTACAAAATCCTTAACACACGTAATATCAACAACAAAAAATATTTACAATGTTATCATTTTTATAAACATTAATATACTCAAATACAATGATAGATTTTCAAGTCATTAAATATAATAAAAGAACTTCTGGATTATTCTGGCATAAATCGATTTTTGTTACCCACGTTAGAATAACCTAGAAGAAAATCTATTAGTTTCTTTTGTTACATTATTTCTTTGAGATTATTATTTTGTTATTAACATCTCAGAAAATTTTGCGAATAAATTCATCAGATTTTTATATTTCAATATATGTGAATCTAATAATAATTTCATATATCGGAATACAACAGTATAATTTTTTTTTATATTGTATTATCGGTGCAGTGGTAGAAACTGAATGGATATAGTAGTCCCACCGGTGATAGTAAGTTTAAGTGAAAATTAGTTTTACTAATATAAATTAAATGAGTCAACTAGATATATATAAGTACATAAATTTCATTAATGTTGGAACAAGTTTTGCTGATTAATTTCTATGGTAATTGCGCTTGCTTGGACGTGATTTTATCCAGGACTTTCAGGATAACGGACACCGTGACTCTAATAAATAATTATTACCTAGTAATTCGGTAAATAAAGAAAATACCTATTTTATGAATATAGATTTAGAAAAATCTATATAAATCTATCCTTCATATTATGCGGTTTTTACTTAATGAAAAATGCGTTTTAAAAGACAATCGATTCCTTGTATTGTCTTGACAAATTGATTTTTTTCTAATGAATTAGACATCCAAACTACCTCAATCAGCGTACTTAATCTAAAGAGTAGCGACACAATAGATATTTATCGAAAAATAAATTCGAACGATTTTTCAGAGAATTTTTAACAAAGTTTAACACGATTCAAAAGAAACTTTAATTATTAGGCTGATGCATAATTATCCGCACTTAGAAAAAATAAATGTAACTTGAATTATATTGTAACATAACCAAAAACGAAAAAAAACTCAGAACATATTATGTACAATATTTATTCGAGGGCGTAGTCATCATCAACTTCAATTACTGCTTCCCATTTGCTTGGTAGACGGTCGATTCCGCTGGCGGAGAAGCATTGGTTTTTGTTCTCCATCAACTACTTCAAATTGTCATAGACTGCCAACCTGCCAATTTGAGAGCGAATCTTGCTAGCGATGGATTCGATCACACGGCGTTCGAACGAGGGCGAGCGTTGTCGTGGTGCAAAATGATTTGGTTCTTTCTGCGCGGTCTTTTCAGCTGAATGACAGTATAAAGGCGATCAAGCTGGGCCAGACACATGTCGCTGTTGATTTTGTACTGCCATTGGCCATTTATGTCAGGGATTTGCCATTTATGACGCTCGTCATTGTAATAATTATGCATCAACCTAGTAGTAGTACACACCGTTTTTATTTTATTTTATTTGCACTTTAAATAGTAAGTACTAATATAATGTATAACTATCGATAAATATAAATATTTTAATAGCTTGCTCATTGTACGTGTTTTATTGGAACCTTTGTACTACATTTATAAGAATTATGTATTTCAAATTACGAAGATTTTGATACTATTGAATATAATTTGCAATTTTGTATCGGATATTTGCCTTAATTTACGCGATTTCGATTTACATGAATATGTAGCTTATCCAATACTTAAATATAACTTTTTTTGCAAGATCGTATTGTGATAGATCAAGATAAAATTGTATATCATTATCGTTATCCAATTCACTTCTAGATGAAAGCCTCTACGTGAATTTTTCACTCTTGTCGGCCTCTGCCAATATTCGTCATGGACGATAATACCTACACTAGTAATCATGATAATTGTTGGTTTAATTCCCAGAGACTGAAAACAGTAAGGCAGTGTTATGAAAGATTAAGTGTTTTCATCTTATTTAAAAAATTTTCTGTGTTGATGTATAAAATGTATTATACAAATAACCACCGTAAAAATGCTTCACGTATAACGCGTGTCGTGCATAAATTTAAATTCGTATTTATAAATTCTAGCCTTTAGATTTCTGTCGTAAAAATGTTGGGACAAAATTCTTAGAACCGTCCAAATTATTTTTTGTTAATAACCAGAGAAATTGTATATTTATCATGACATCATCAATGATACAATGACATTGTGTGCAATGAAAGTTCAGAGAGCATATTGCAGCTTTCCTCGCACAAAGGCTTTTACGTCTATCTGCAAACACCGGTATAAAAGTTTCATTAACAGTGTGCACGATACAAAAACCGCGCAACAATACTCCACTGTTCGTGATATTTCCCCGCATATTGTTCAGCGTTGAATGAATGGCATATTTTAACATCGTCTCCTTTTATAACTGAACATTTATACTAGATAAACGCCCTGAAAAAGATTTATGTATGAAAGTTGTTGAAATGCCTCCTCGTGTAGCGCGTGTAGTTCCAGCAGATAAACCGTATCGCGACAAACAGCAAGAATTCAACCCTACGTAGCTTTCTAGATTCAATGACAACTGCGAAGTTTTTTTTTTTATAGATATTTAAAGGATAATATTATTAAGTATTTTATATGGAAGCATGAATGATTCAATTCATTTGTCTTCTTATCTATATCTTGCACTTAGTTAGAGTAGTCGTGTTGGATATTACAGTTGGCTGGATATTACAGATGATGGCGTGGATGAACTTTCAGCACATTTTCCGATACTTGGCGTTTCTGTTGCAGTCCAGAAGTGGGATCTGTATTGAGTTTCTAATCCATCTAGTCCATCGTTTTGACCTCCCATGAGATCTGGCTCCTTCTCCTCTCTCTTAGACTACCAATTTTTCCATGATGTCCTCTTGTCTAGTGACTTTTAAATTATTTGATTAGATGGTGTAGCTAATTTGAATTTAACAATTCTCAAAATATCCAATAAGTTTGAATCGAGCACATTAGAATTGGCTGTTTCTACACTGAAAAATAAACTATCTGGGTTTTTACGAAATAGTATTAGTATGTAATATTGGAAGAAGTGATTAAATAATGGCTTATCAACAATGATTTGTCTTACTTGTAAGCATGAAATGAATTGTTAAACTGTGAAACTGATTATTTTTTATGTTTGTTTATATAAAATGTAATAAAATGAGTATAAATGTACCTGCAGACAAACGTCTAGCAAGATGTTTTGTGGGTTTAGTTAAATTACAAAAAAAAAAATATCAGTTCACTACTAATCCCTTTTACTACGCATGCCTCTCGTAATGATCTAATCTAATCTGTACTCTACCATTTGCGTACTATTGCATCCTTTTATATGCAAATTGGAAGATGACATCCATTATTTAGTTTTCAGTATACGGTTTCCAGTCTTGCAATTTTTCCCTAAAGCTTGTCATTCCTCCAATCGAAGTGCTCAGCTCTGATATTAAATAGTCTATATCTACTTTGATCCTACGACAAATATCTGCTTTTCTTGTTTCATCAAAGATCATTCCAAGCGCAGTCAAACTAAGTTAGTTACCTTAAATTTGTATATAGGGCTGTAAGGTAGACCAAACATGGGAGTATGCACAGATTAAAAATGTATGTTTTAAGGTATTGTGGAATTTTAATTACATGTTATAGTTTCCTAAATACTGCTCATCCTAGCTATGAACGCCTTTTTTCGATTTATTTTTGTGATATTTTGTCGTCCAAGCTGTAGGTACTGTGTAGCTAAAATGTACATAGATTTCCACAATTTTATTTGTGCATTTTTCAATGTATGTATGTACTGCTGAGCTTTTCTGAAATGATGACAGTTAATATGATAGCCAGATTATTGATTAATATGATATAAGTTGAACAAGTTGAGAACAAGAAAAATGATGAAATGATGACAGTTACTATGATAGCCAGATTGTTGATTAATACGATATAAGTTGAACAGTTTGGGAACAAGAAAAATAACAGGTTTGTATAAAAGTGACATTAATTAAGTCCATAATAATACGCTTAATAAATCATAGCATTAACGATTGCGAACTTTTACTAAATACTTGAATGTGATCAACAAATATCAATACAAAAGTAAATTAGACAATTCTTTATATTACTCATTATTTTCTATCTTTACATACTTGAAACAAACTTATCATAACTACTCTTTTCATTTATATAAATAAACGATTAAAAACTTTTAAATATTTTTAATCCGGAGTGTTATTCCTAATATTAAATGTATACAAAGTATTGACCTATTGGGGCGAACAAGGGATATAAAAAATATAAATAAATGAATCTGTAATTAGGAATATCTGAATAAATCCAAGAACATACAATTACTGGATTTTCACCTACAAAGACACTATTTTTAAACAAATAATAGATATCTCATAGAGACGAAGCTATTTTTTTTTATTATATTAATGGAAATATGTGGAAGTATGGGTAATTACAGGGCTTACGTTAATAAAATAATTAGATTCTTATTGTAACAAATATACTGTTCTAGGGAAATGAATATAAAATTTAGTTCATAGATGGCGATAATTTAATGGTACTTAAGGTGTTTCCACAATTATAAAACTAAATACTAAAGAAATGTATAAATTATAAAGATATACATATAAAATCAATGTTATCGAAAAATATTGTTTTTGCGCTACCGGAATTCGAATCTGGATCTCTTTTTCCAATCAAAACAATGTAGATGGCTTTCAAATAATGGAACGACAGATGTATTAATTTAAAAAAAGTGTAACATATAGATTCGAAAGTTTCTCGTCAGAGATACTGGCAATGTAGCATATTTGGTACTGCACTTTTCCCGGATTGAAAAAAGAGATCCAGGTTCGAATCCCGGTAGCACAAAAACAATATTTTTCGATAAAATTGATTTTATATATATATATATATATCTTTATAATTAATATATATAATTAGTATTTTTATGAAATTTTGGACACATTGATACAACTTGTATATTATTAAGAAGAACACATTCTTATTATAAAGTTGTAATTATTCAAAACATAAGTATGTGATATTTTAAATATGAATTAAATATATTAATTAGACAGATATACATATAAAATCAATTTCATCGAAAAATATTGTTGTTGCGTCATCGGAATTCGAACCTGGATCTCTTTCCTAACCGGAGAAGGTGCATTATCCAACTATGCTACAGCGACAATATTTTTAGCGACAAATTTTTGAACCTATATGTTACCTTTCTGATATTGATATATTTAATCGTTCCATTATTTATTTATTCCATTTAATTAGTATTTAAAAAACAATTATAATGTATTTAACCTTTGTTTGTATTGACTGTTTCCGAGGTAAGTTTATAGAACTCGATAATCACATATGTGAAAATGAAACATTTGCCTTTTTATTCTACTCGTTTAATTTACTTGAGACGCGTTTTTCATTAAAAAATTTATAGAAATTCTCAGAATTCCAATAAATAATATTATCCGTTTTCATGTCATGTAAATATAATTTATTTAATCAGATACGTTAAAAATAAAATAACTAATGAACTTCCACAGCAAATTACAAATATACTTTTTTACTTCTGCGTTGATATAACATCAAATAGTAATAGGCGACACCGACTTATTCATCTGTCATTTTTATCTTGCTAGTTGCCAGCATTAAATATGACGTCTCTTTTAACTTACAAACAAGACCTGCAAGTTAAATAGTGTATCCTGCATGGAAGCATTAAACTAAACAAGTTTATGCACCCACAAATAGAAAAAGATCTTGAATTATTAGGGAATAAAATTGTATGGCTGTCTCCCACTAGATATAAATACAAGTTGTCGAATTAAATTATTAGATTGATAATGCCCATACAAGGCGAGAAATTAAATTAATCGACTATAATCAAAAAACTAGTGTTTTATTTTCATATGTGGAACCTTTATTTATAATATGTGTATCTTTGGGGTGCACGCTCACTCGTAGGAGCTATGGAGTTTACGAATGTGAATTCCCGGACAACGCAGGGTTAAATGGAAAATGTAACAAATATTGTCTGGCTAAAGCACGATATATCATACACAGTTTATGAGGAACTCGCACCACATAGTAGAGTACACGACCAACCTGTATGAAGATTGGAACAGTTTTCTCGTATCATTGTTGTATCAGTCTGTTGAGCGTTGTCGGAAGTTGTCGGGAAGTAAAAATGTTCTTTCAACACATCATACCGGCTCGGGAAGGGAAAACGAAATATTAAGTTACATCGAAATTTATTATATTTTGGTTACGTAATAATATTTTCACGATGTAAATAAAATCTGATATCTATTATCTATATATTATACAAAAGATACAATATTATGTTAAATAGCTACCATTATATCGACTCCCAGGTCTCATTCGATATAGAAATCAGAAATCAACATAGAAATAAAAATATTATTTACAGAATTTAAATAACTTTTAAATTTATCATATATTTAAAAAAATCAACAAAAATACAAAAGTAAAATAAGCAATATTTTTGAATATGTCCAAGAACATACAATTACTGGATTTTCACCTACAAAGGCACTCTTATTAAACAAATAATATATATTTCATAGAGACAAAACTATTTTTTATTACATTTAATGGAAAATATATGGAAGCATGGCTCACGACCTGTCTTCGGCTGACATATATATTAATAGCAATATTCAAATATTGCTAATAATATACTAGTCAAAATAATAAAATATATAAAATTGAAAAATATTGATTTTCAGGCTTATTCTAGTATTCTAGTGTTAAAAACATTTTACAGATAAAGAATATTGTTTTAAATAATTTAAAAAAAAAAAAAGATTGTCATTATGACATATATGCTGTTTCAGGGAAAATGAATGATCATATTTAGTCCACAGATGGCGATAGTGTAGTGGTACTCAAAGTGTTTTCACATATTAACATATATACAACTTTAAAAAAATTTACAGATTGATTAATGGGTGAGAATGGTGAACGTTTTATTTATATAAAGTGATTACTTAAGCCAGCCGAAGACAGGTCGTAAGCTTTGTAATTACCCATACTTCTATATATTTTCCATTAAATATAATAAAAAATAGCTTCGCCTATATGAGATATCTATTATTTGTTTAAAAGTAAAATAAGTTACTTTGACACGGTATTCGTACTCGAGACAATTGAGAATAGACGCTTTATTTATTATTTTATGTTGCAATCCAATTAAGTCGAAAGTGATGATATTCGAGAAGGAGGAAAGCAAGACACCATGCAAAATACTTGTAGGTAATGAATGTTTGGAACAAGTAGATGAGTTTGTATATTTGGGAAGTATGTTTGGTAGAAACGGAAAGGCTGAGAATGATATCGAAAGGAGGGTGACTGCAGGAAATAAAGTGAACTGCTCATTGAATGGAATTATATCTAACGGGAATTTATCAACCGAGGCAAGACTAGCGGTGCACAATGGAATCCTGGTACCGACACTGATGTATCGAAGTGAGGCCTGGAGCTGGCAGAAAAGAAACGAAAGTAGACTGAATGCAGTGGAAATGAGATCACTTAGTCGTATTTGTGGCAAATCTATTTATGACAGAGTAAAGAATGAAGAAATAAGAAAAGAATGTAAAGCTGATGTTAGTAAGATTAAAAAAGGATCACTTAGGTGGTTCGGTCATATGGAACGGATGAATGAGAAGAGAATGGTATGAAAGACATATGATGCAAGTGTTGATGGCACCAGAAATAGAGGACGCCCGCGGTAGACTTGATAAACTTGGTAAACCAGATAATGGAGGATGGTTCTGTTAGAAGCCTCAACAATCGACGAGCTTGTATGAGAAGATGTATGAATGTGGATGAGGCGAGAATTGTGTGTCAGGACAGAAGAGTGTGGCGCTCTATCCTCTCTTCCTACCCCTACAGGGAAACGGCGTGATGGTAAGTTAGTTAGTTAGTTAGTTAGCAATGCAATATATTATGTTAGTTTTATATTGCAATGAACGGATATTAAATTAATCGTTACAATCATATTATGCAAATAGCTTGCTTCAAAAATGCAAGAACTATTGGAAAAAAAAAAGTTAGTCAGAAGTGTACTATGTATGCATCTATTTGAATCAGTAATATTGTATTTTAATAAATAGTAAAAGTAATATCCAGAAAACATGTTTAAAACTCGTATATTAAAACAACAATAGTATTATGTAAGCTCTATCAACTCTTTAAAAACCTTGACTGAATGCCGATTTATTTTTCTATACAATATATTACAAAGTCATATTGATTGCCCTGAATTACACTTAAAAAAAATATTAAATTAATTCCGCTATGAATTTGCTTCTCAATCGTGACATAGGGATTTTTAAAATATGTGAAAAGATTTAGATTTATCACATTATTTTTAAGTATTACAAGATTATATTTGAATTTATGTTTCTAACTTCTATGAGTTCACCTCTCTATCACACGATTTCAACCAGAAATATTCACAAACATTTACACTCAGTTGTTAAGAAATCAACTACAACTGGAAATCATTCGGAAAATAATAATATTCATGACATTAATTTGTTAAAAAATCTAAACTAGAATAAAAGTTAATAATTTGACAGCAGTTTTTGTTTGTTTTGATATATTAATCTGTTACTGGTATATTCCTGAGAGAAAACTATTTAAAAAACACTCAATCATGCTATTGAAAATTATAATAAATATCATAGGGTTATATATTTTCTGTGCCATTCGTCACGCCACTCCTGCATACATTGTTGTGAATAATTTTCTTTACAAAATAAGCATTTTTATTTCGCTGTATGAATTTTATTTATAAACCAAAGATACTCGTAGTTAAAATATGCAAGTAGATACCTCATGTATTGATTAATGATGTGCAGATATCAAATTTATTATTATGACAAATTTGATAACTGCTTTTATTTAAATTGTACAACGTTATTGTTTTCTAATAAGTTCGTTTTATAATTGCATACTTTTTTACAATTTTTAATTAATGAGTATGTTATCAGTATATAAATCATATAATGTATATTGCAGAAACATACTTGACCGAGTGCTGATTTATCCTGTGTCAGATTAATAAGATCGCCGGCATTAAGGAAATTGAACTACTTTTTGAGATCTTTCTACGCAGCCAGATAACTTCTTCATACTAACGCGTCTTTTGCCTTCTATCATCCCCTCTTAATGAGTAATCTTTTTCGTTATCGAGAACGTGCTTCTTTTGATAGTTGTTATTAGTTCTCTTAACTTAGTCATGCGTCTTCATACTTTTTGATTGGTAATGTGGTTAACCCATGAAGTTTTTAACATACGTCGATATAGCCACATCTCAAATGTCTGTGGAGGTCTATCGCCTCCATAATCTGCATGATCTTCAATACCTGGTTTGCAAAACTGGGCTCTCATCAACCATACAATTACGCTAGTACTGACTGAAGAATAGGTGCGAATATAACGCGCCGCAGTTGCTAAGGGAGGCGGCCCTGTTACTTCGCTCGCAGCAGACTTCCAGACATGTTCATTTACCAACGCTTCTAGTTGTAGGCCTTTTACTGCTTATACCTATATCCGTAACAAACATCAATAAACATCGGTCTACTGTAAGAAGAATTTTCTTATTGTACCTGCTCTGGCCACACACACACACACACACGCTCTACATTATAATGAAAACGAACATGCAAGTGAACGAGTGAAATATAATGTATCGTTCATTTACACATGTAGCACATTCTTTTGATCTATATATTATCACACAAAGCGGTCATCACATCAGCACCAGTCGTTCCATATCAATATTAATCGTTATTCGTGATTCATAAATCGCTTCATGCTGAACGCTGGACTGTCTCTTACGCGAACTCGAGTCAAATCTCTGAGATAAATCTCGTCATCATCAGTCCTTTTTTAACCAGCAGCCAAGGCACAGTCTTTTTCACCCTCTTGACACCAGTGTCATGAAAAAATCGGGGGTCTATAAATTATTTTGCAATAATAAGATGTATAAATAGTTGCAACTATTCTGAATTCGCCAATCATCTTTTGGAAACAAACTATTTTTTTGACATTAACAAGGGTTTAGAAATTATGTATACAAATATTAGTGGTTTACAATTAGATCAATTATAAATTTTATAAATAAAAAAAGATTTTAATAGCAAAATAAACATTATAAATAACCAAATCCTTTTTGCAAATAGTTACCTTTTAAATTTGTTTCACAGTGGATCCTAATTTGTTACCCACCACGTATACTTTTATATTTTGCTTGTATCTTTAATTTTAGTATACATTGTTTCCTGAAAGATATACTATAAATAGGTATCGAAACATTATTATTTATTATTATTATCAATAAATAGTAATTTAAACAATGTGTTTTATTTTATTATTAATATAATATGTGGCCACAAAGTAATTTTGCTAATATTGAATAAATTTTTTAGTACTGAGAATAGTAACACTGTATCATCGGTATAATGGAGGTTATAGATCCATCTTCCATTACTGTGTATTATTTTAATCATTTCTTAAGCTAAGCGGTAATTTTTTATTTATTTAAAAAGCGCCATGAAATTAAATATTCTGATGTGACTATAATCAAGCCTTAACCGGTGATGCGACTTCAGTTCGGCATGCGAGTATGCTACATTTTCTTATTGTAACAATTTACATGCGTATTTTAGCTATCTTTATCATATTTTCACACAACTTCGCTTCAATATTGAGCTGTTGAAATCAGGTGCGAGATATAAAAGCGGCACTTTGCGCAGTATTGAATATTTCATGTAATTTTTGTTATAAAAAATAATTGAATTATTAAATAGATGATTTAGTTTTTTAAATTATTGTTCTACGCACGTGCGCACTAAGGTTAAAGATATAGCTGGAAGATACTATTATAGATACACTTTCCACATTATTTGAAAAATAAATTTTATCATTTGTATCATGTTTTCTGCGTTCTTCTATAAAACAATTTTGTATCGCTGAAACAATGTTATTTCGGATACATACTTTGTAAAACAAACATAGGGAAAAAGTGATCCGAATACTAACATCGTTTTTCCGTCAAATTACATCACCTTTACTCACTATAGAGAGTATCGCTTCCCTTTTGATACATTATATATTGTTTTATTGAAAAATACACGCAGCCCCCCCCCCTCTCCCGCCCCGACCGCGCCGGGCGCACCGTGGCGGCTCTCCTAACTCCGGCCCTTAATGTCTGTTTATACATGCGGTCAATTCACCACCCCCGGCCACTATTTTACCCATCCAACCCTGGACTGCTAATACTCTCGAAACTTGGGCCGCCTGTTTGCTTTCCTAAACAAAGTCGCCCGGAGTGCCCGTCGGAAATGAGGACTTATTCCGAATACCGCATCGATTTGAAAAGCAAATTAACGCTCCAATTAAGTTTGAACATTATTTGTTGACAAATTAAAATAAAAGTCAGACGTTCATTAACTCCTTCTCTAAAAAAAATTTTGTTTGTACATTATGTAACCTACAATTCAATATAATAATAATAATAAATAATATAAATCCCTTAGTACTCGTATGCGGCCGTATCGTACATAATTATGAAATAAATCAACCAGTTCAAGAACGCACTCATTATTATTTTTCATATTTAAACTATAAAGTAAAGAATTTGGGAAAATCATCAAGAAAACTTTATAGTCTTATTACACTTCTATGGCTTGAGTTTTGGACTTCAAATGTTTTCTGTTAAATTTTTACCTACTGATAATATTATTATCATGGTGCTATATAATAATATTGTAACTTATTAAATTTCAAAGATTTTGCAAGATAACAGATACAGTTTTACACGGTATAACTGTGCTCGTAAAATTATTAAACAATTAGGTTTTCGGTTAATCTTTATATTTTACAAAAAAAAAATATGCTGAAGGCTTGTGTTTTATTTGCAAGTAAAATTTCTCACTTATAAATATTTTACACTGGTTTTACTGGCAAGAGTCGCATATAATGTAGATTCGGGGTGAATAGGGACAAGTCATGGGGTGGATAGGGATAAGTCGTTGGGTGAATAGGAAAGTATTATGGGATGAATAGAAAAACATAAGTTACACTATTTTTTCATTGCGTCACTGTAATTCCAGATAAATTACACTTTTGACCCAAGGGAACAGAGGTATTTGAAATACGAGAAAGAAGATATTAAGAAACGTGTTGGAAAAAGAACGAAGGCAGAGAAAAGGCTGCTATTTCTAAAAGCATCATGTCATCTTTATTTAAAAAAAAAAGAAATAAAGCAATAAATTAACATATCAATAGAGGTTTTAATGCTAAAAGACTTAAATCAATTGAATTGTCTCAAGAACATGAAACTATATATTAAAACTTGGATTCGTAATATGGGTAGAGCCAGTATTGGTGCACTCACCCAAACATATTGACTCATACCTATATTAATTATTGCTACAAAGTGATCCAAAAATTAAGTCCATTTAAAAATTGTTCTTCATATACACCTTTCATATAGTAATACATGTAATTCTATATATTTGTAATTCTAATTAATTGAACAATTGCTTGTAAACTATGCCCGTCTCGACACAAAATTTATCTAGTGAGACGGTCACAGTCCAAACAGATTTTTACATAGTATTATATAGTTACTAATAAATAATAATAATAAAACAGGAATAGCACCGTTAGTTGCAATAGGTTATTAGATACCTTACCAGCAGTGGCGTGCAGTAAGTATAGATTTAGGTTATGCTGTTACCAATGATATTAAACAATCATATATAATATATGTTGTACATAGGGTTACGAACATTTGTTTAACCAACGTATTTAGACAAACTTTATCCGTCGCTTAAACGATCCAATCATGTATTTAATATAATTTTAGAGTACTATTAATAGCGTTTTTAAGTTTAAGTTTTAACATAAAATAATACCTTCTTATTCATATAAAAATCAATATGAAAATGTTTTGACGTTTTAAAAATACTTTTTATGACTGAATATGATTATTTTATTGTTTGAAAATCCTTCGCGTAATAACTGAATTAAATAATTATTTTTATTAAAGGTTAACGTAGGTTTTTCCAATTTCTTTTTATTTTTTCCAAATCAAAAACAAATTCATGCACCAAATATACCTCAAACGCAAAGAACGGCCATAAAATCAACACGTTTAAGACAGTAAGATAGTAAAATTCGTGAATTAGTAAAAGAGGAAATACACTTCAATGATTTGTGCTCAGTTGTAAGCCTTTCTAATGTTATGTTAAAAAAACAGCATAGGTAATGACTTCATACAAAACGGATCAACTGAAAATAATTTTCAATTCAGTAATTAGGCATTTATATGACTTGAGTAATTCACTAGCTTAAAAATTGAACAGAGTAATGTGAATAGCTTAATGCAGCGAATTATCAAGAGAGCCATGGGTACAGTTGTGAATTGTCGTGGTAGTTTTTAAAACTAAGCAATTAAAGTCTCTACTGGTACACAGATGGTACTAATTGTAAAACAACTTTTGCGTTTATGTTAATCTAATTACTTAATTTATATTTATTTCCCAGAATTTTTAGTAATGCACAGCTTTTTTATTTGTTCGCGCTGCACGCCCCTGCTTACCAGACTCCTGAGTCATATGAAAGATAAAATAATAATCTATGGCTACTATGCTTAACGACGACTGAAAACGATTTATTTTATCGTTTGATTTTACGTGATATTTTTACTTATTTCGTCAAAAAATTCAATTAATATATTATACGATAAGTATCAGAACTTGTTTAGTAAATAATTGGCTTAACCAAGAATAATTGTATTATCTCTATTGACTCCAGGATCAAAATAGTTAAGTAGAATTATAGTTAACTATTACTTGTCCTAATCACCCCAATGTGAGGTTAATAGGGTCAGAGCTGATATATAAAATTTTCTCTCTAGTTGATGATCGAATCGAATTTAGGTGAATACAAACACATAGAGTAACGTTGTCAAAATAAAAATCATTGATTGCATATTAATATTTCTTACATGTGCCAATTTATAGCAATCAAAACATTGTCCTATTCACCCCAAATTACGGTACTGGAATAATTTTAAAAACATTTTTTTCGAAAACGAACTTAAAATAATCTTTTTTTTTACAGATGTTTTAACTTTGTTTATTAAATCTACATAATTATTTATTTAAAACGTAACTGATTTCGGAAAATATCTTTATATGTTTTTTGTTTAATTAATCTGACATCCTGAAGAAGAAAATGACATTTTTCGAAATCAGGTGATGTTTTAAATTGCTCATTAAGTGGTTTTAATAAAAGAAGTTAAATAATATATAAAAATGAAAGTATTAAATATTATTAAAAGTATCAATAATGATTTTATGTTTATAACAGAATAATATAAAATAATAATAAAATGAAACAAAATAAAATAAAAATATATTTTTATTTTAACTAAAAAATTGGGTAAAATATGGCGTTGGATCTTCGCATTGAATGTAATTTTTAATATTTTAGTTTATAAAACATACAAAAACGTAGTGAAAATAAAGAATTTGTTAGATGTAACTAAGATGAAACGAATGAAAGTAATACAGTATAAAATGTTACTACTTACTACTTATTACTGCTACTTACATTTTTACTGATTAAATTTTCAAAATCATTCAATTGATATGAAGCGTATCACCGGCGTCCTGAGGGAATTAACCAATAAATTATCTTAAAGAAAGATACTCCTGTATCCTCCAGCTACAAAGCCACTATTCAGTATCAAACGGATACCTTTCCTGCGGTTAGTAAACAGGTTGTATAGCCCGGTGTGTTTTTCAAACTTCCCACATTAGGAGCCATGTCTTTCTAAGTTGAGTGTTGTGTAAACGGAAAAGGGGGAGACTTTTGGGAGGAACAATTAATTCGACTCGTTAGACAACTGAATAGAAAAAAGTAAAAAAACATCATAGTTGAGAAATCATTCTAGAAACGACTTGCTCCCATGTAGTAGACGCTAACCGTATACGAATTATATAATATACTAGCAAAAGGTTCAGATTTAGTTACAATTTAAACAATAGGATTGAACGTGCTTTTATTTATTATAAATACTCCTAACGCAGATATGTATAAGTAAATTGTTAGCATTGGACATAGAAAAAATAAATGGTGACAAATAATTATAATATCCTAACATATTTCGCATGAACAAGAAAACGACGCAAAAAAGTATAGTAGGTAGATACTATGTAAAAAAGTTTAAACATAAAAACAAAAACATGGAAAAATTATTTACGTTGTGCATCGTAAAGAATATTGTTAATTAGGTTTTAAAATATTGGTAATGAAACAGTAAATATATCTATATGGAGTTCCTTTGCATTGCGCAGAATCCTAAAGAGTAATTAAGCAAAATTTTGATAAGTCGGACGATGTAGAATTGTGTGAAGAACAGACATACTTATTATATTTTATGGATCAATTTGTATGTGTCCGTTCTGATAAAGTATCGTAACTGGTCGTCATGAAATTAATCAAAGTTTATTAATTTTTAATGTCCAACCACAAAGTTAACGCTATTTAATTTTTATTTTTTTATTGAGGGATTTTGACAATGTAAATATATTATAACAAACATAATAACTATTTAACATATGGTACTAATAATAAAAATCCATAAAAATATCTATATACGTGGGTGTGTTTAGATGCAGAAAATAAATGAAAAGAGAAAAAGAGGAAGAAAGAGTGGGAAGGTTGTAACTATTGTTGCAGTAAAGAGAGAGCAAAGATGTATTTATAGGTAGAATGATTGGCTAAAATTGAGATAGTGGTGGTTCATAAGAATAACCCTTTGAACGTAGTAAGGATAATGTTGTAAAAGTCAATTTCTGTAAATATTTCATTATGGTATTTACATGACCGGTGAATGAATGAATTTTCTATGTAAGATATTCTACTTCTGGGAATGTGGAGGAGTGCGAATTGCCGAGTCGATCTAGATGGTACGTGGAGAAATATTAATTCTAATTGAATGGGACATTTAATATGGCCTTGCAGTAGTTTGAAGAGAAGTATTTGGTCAGCACGTGTTCTTCGATGTTCTAGGGTTTTCATATTGTAGAAGTTTGCTGCATCTAAATAGAAATTGAATGATAGATTAGATCTAACATTAAGATATCGAATAAACTTATTTTGTATTCGTTCTAATCTCGCAATATATGTAATCTGCCATGGGTTCCAATTACGCTGTTATGTTGTGTTATTCCTGTAACGCTATTATTATAAATAATATAGGAATAATTTTGTTATCAAACCCATAATATCTTATCACCAAATACCAAATATGCTATCAACCAAATACCACCGCAAAATCGTCACGTATTTTCAAAAGACTAAAATTTTTACTGAGTAGTCAAAACAAAATTAGAAAATTCAGTTGGCAACGAAGAAAAAATGAAAAATTCCCTGAGTCAACATTGTGACCCGCAGTTAATGCAATGACCACACATTTTTTACAAAGTTTATTTTAGCAAGCTAAGCTTGAAAAAATCTAGAATACATTTTTGTTTGTTTTGACGTTGTTTTGGACGGAACGAGCGAAGCATGATACGTTACTGTGACAAAACTTTTAAACGAACAAAGAACGTTCTTACTAAATTTGAGGTTTTAACTGAAATACATTCGCACATGTTAATATCACACACGTGTATTAATGTAGATATATACTATTAGTAACGTGACGTGAAATCGAATTTAGCATACATTTGAATAGTTAATATTTGTTTTTCTGTTCATTTTATTTTTTAATTTTGTTATAATATATACAACAAAAAAAAATTAAGAGTTTAATATGTCGATTTTTTTATACATGTATAAATTTGAAACGTTCCTGTTTCTTATTACCCTATTTTCAATAATACTGACTTCTTTTCGCGTTTTTTACGAAAATGTGGATTTTATTATTCATTAGCTTTACTTCCCGGCTACGCCCGTGATTTTTTTGTTTTCGTTGGATTCTTTTCGTATAAATTATTTTCATATTCCATTATATTCAACTGAAAATAATTTAAAGAAAGAAAAAAACGAAAAAAAATCACCATCAAGTCAACATAAATTATTTATTTATTGTGTGAGATCTCAAAACACAACAAACAGCGATAATGTTTTTCAATAGGTCTGTTAATTCCGGAAGCTCTGGCAAGAAAATTATACCAGCACAATCGTGGTATCTTACTTTAATATTTCAACGACAAGCTTCTAATAATAATCTGAGAAAAATTTCAATAATTCAATTCATATTCCTACCTTTTTGAGTTTTGCCCTTCACACGCTTGTGATATCAACACTTTCGATTGCTCGGCTCCGGACACCTTTTGACATCAGTGTTGATTCGAGTTTGATTGCACACATACCATTTAACGCAATTAATTTCATTTAAGTTAATTTGTCACCGCAATATTAACATATATTATCGTGTTCTTCATTAATATCTCAATAAAATTATTAAGGAAAATCTATACCTAAACTATAACCGGGAAAAATAATTTTTGACGATCAACATTTTTCTCTCTAACACCGTTTTCATTAAAATTCAAAATCAAAACAATTTATTTTGTTTCATACAGTCCTTTAAAATCCGTTATCTCAGTCATTTTGACGCTATTACCGTCACTATTCTGAACTATGTCAAGATCTCACAAAACTCTGAGTTGGTATAAGTACGCACTAGTTTTTGATCATAACTGAACCAAATATTCCGAGGAGAGTTCATTTTCAAATACTTCATTGACTTCTTCTTGTTTGTTTTTCAGATCCCTCCCTGGTATCGAATTCATATAGCACTATTGACATGGAATTTGATATGTATTAATCAATCTAATTAATTATTTAATACTTATAATCCGTGTTCACGGAAGAGATTTTTAGGAAATTCTCAACAATTTCAAGACAATTTCGAGGCAATCTCTGAGATACGGATTTTGCTCCCATAAATCTCGCCTTTCGTATCCATCGTGTATACACCGAGTCTCAGAGATTCGTCGTCTCGCACCTTACTTCACGCCATACCTTAAACGTTAAATATAATTGCACTCATACACACGTCATTAGCGTAATTTTGCATCTTGTTTGTTTGTAATTTAACACCTTATGTTAATGTTTAATGACTAACTTTCAGAATACATAATCTATAATTGTTTTGGGTGACGTGTGCCCGAATCAAATCTCGCTGTTAGAATGTAGTCGTGTACAATGTATTGAGTTTTTGTCTTTCTAACAAACTCAAGCTGATTTCTGAGTTTATCTCCAGAACAAAATATTATCACGGTGTTGAGATGTGTCTCAACTATATCTCTGAGATTGTCTTTTTCCGTGGACACGGACCTTTATCACATAACTCATCTCCACCATTGTAAATACTTGACAATCTGTTCTGACTCTGTACCAGATAAATACATACTTTTATCAAATTACTATCTGAATCAAGAAGTCTGAAAAAACAAATGTACATATTCTATCTTTCTTGAATTCTGTGTTAGTGATTTTCAGTGTTGAGAAGGTGATTTCGCGGCAACGGAGAAGTGTCTTGTAGAAAAGTGCAATAATAGTATTTTAAGTTTTGCGCTCACTATAAAGTCCACACAAAATTTACAGCAATATTAATTTTATACCACGGAAAATGGGACACCAACTCGTGATTCTTTGAAGATATTTGGTATTCCTTACAATGTTAGCTGAAACATTAAACTGTTATAAGATTCTGGTGTAATATGCAATATTCCACAAAGCACCCAAGAGCTGGTTGTAATGGGTCAGGCTGAATGCAGTTTTACAGAGATGCACCGCGGCGTCATCACAAAAATGGCGTTCCCAGCCAGATGCACTTTTGATAGGATAAGCGAAAAGCCATCAAAGGTAAATGGTTCATTTTTGCGAATATCGTGCAGCGCAAATTTTTTTTGTAAAAAGTTTTTATTAAATTTCAATAAAAAGAATAATATAATTAAATGAAATTCATGCAACCAAAACAAACTTTTCTTTGAACGATTCAATTTTTTGTTTTAGATTTCGTAATTTAGTCCATCGGCCTATCGCATAGCAACAAAAAACTATTGAGTTTCATAGCAATTTAAAACGAACACGGTGTGTTGTCAATTCTATCACGTGAGAGTATGCAGTTATCGTGACAAATAAATAAGTTATTCAACGGGTTGATTGTTCTGAGAATAACCAATGGAGAGGAAGGTTTTGCAATATTCTTAAAGTGAACCAGGCTGAAAAAATAATTAATCAGAAATATAAAGACGATAAAATAAAATTGTATTAATACGGACATGATCAAAAAGTTGCGTAAATTTCTGTCAAGCAATCATATAAGAATTAATATTATGCATTTGTATTGTATTTATTTATCATAATAGGTAATATACATTTTCGTTGTTTGCTATCATCATCCTTATTATTACATCCTTTGATATATTGTAAACAATATTATTTTTAATGAGATTATTAACAGAATTTACTTACTTACCATCACGCCGTTTCTCCGAGGGGGTAGGCAGAGAGAATAGAGCGCCACCCTCCTCTGTGCTGACACAATTTTCGCCTCATCCGCATTCATACATCTTCTCATACAAGCTCACCGATTGTTGAGGCTTCTAACAAAACCATCCTCCATTATCTGGTTTACCTGGTCATGCCAAGTCTTCCGCGGAGGTCCTCTATTTCTGGTGCCATCAACACTTGCATCATATATCTTTCTTACCATTCTCTCCTCATTCATCCATTCCATATGACCGAACCACCTAAGTGATCCTTTTTTAATTTTACTAACATCAGCTTTACATTCTTTTCTTATTTCTTCATTCTTTACTCTGTCATAAATAGATTTGCCACAAATATGTCTAAGTGATCTCATTTCCACTGCATTCAGTCTACTTTCATTTCTTTTCTGCCAGCTCCAGGCCTCACTTCCATACATCAGTGTCGGTATCAGGATTCCATTGTGCACCGTTAGTCTTGCCTCGGTTGATAAATTCCCGTTAGATATAATTCCATTCAATGCGCAGTTCGCTTTATGTCCTGCAGTCACCCACCTTTCGATATCATTCTCAGCCTTTCCGTTTCTATCAAGCATACTTCCCAAATATACAAACTCATCTACTTGTTCCAAACATTCATTACCTACAAGTATTTTGCACGGTGTCTTGCTTTCCTCCTTCTCGAATATCATTACTTTCGTAATTAACATTCATAATGAGGTTGCTTTCTTTGCATACATCGTACATTCTACTTACTAGACTCTTGTAATTCTTGTTCATTACTCGCCATTAGTTATCATTGGCGTTTTTCGTAAACAGCATTTTAATGTTTGATATTACATATCGTATGATTTAAATAAGTTGCAGGTAGCATAAGTTTTCTAAGATTATATTTAATACAAAACAATTCAAACAAGTTAATCATTTTATATTATGTATTACAGGCCATACACAACAATCTAACAGTAAAGAAAAAACAGCTAGCATTACGTGAATATATAAGTATACGCATATATGAGAAAATCTCAGTCAAGCGCCCATTGAAGTCTAACAAATTCGGATTAAATATATGTATTTTTACTATGAAGTTATTTGCTAATCTTTGCATCCACTGGACGTGGTATGTGTGTACAGGGTGAATATTATGTTTCATATTGTTTTTAAACCACTATAAAATAAAACACAATTTTTAAATAAAAATTTTATTTATCAATTATTCGATTTATTACAATTGTGGATGGAATATAACATTGGCCAAGTAGCGGCCTCTGGTAATAGCACAAATGCGTGCCATTTTAACCACATTTTTCATAACATTCATGGAATTGTCTAGTAGCATCAAAATTTTGTTTAGTTGTTGGCGTAAACCTTTACTTTTAAGTACCTCTATAGAAAATAGTCGGGAGCTGTCAAATCAGGTGATCGAGGAGGTCAGTCGATGTCACCACTATTTGACATTTTGCGGTCAGGAAAATTTTCTCTCCAAATTTCAAGCATAGTTCGGACTGTGTGTGAGGTAGCACCGTTCCTGTTGAAACCACGTGTGTTGCAGGCCCAGTTGACTTAATTCGGCTATCAAAAAGTTTTCCAAAATGTGACGATAGCGATCACCATAAATAATTACAGCATTAGCGTTGTTATTTAGACAAATTGTTTTAATGAAATATATACATTTTTGAAGCACTAATTACTTTATAATAAATTGTAATTAATTATTCTCTACGGCTACCAAATACAAACTAACATATATCTATTTAACCCAAATGATAGTCAAACAAAATCGGCCTGGAACATAATATTCACCTGTAGTGGTAAGTAGTTAGCAAGCATACATAAAATAGTATATTTATTCCTAGTAGGTGCTCGCAGGTAGATTAATAGCAGGAGTTTGGAACTGTCAAAAGTATTGTAAAATTTATTACTTTAAATAAAAATATTACATAAGCCATTTATCATTCTATCCGATAGTTTATAAAATTTTAACTCGTTAAGAAGGTAGACTTAATTCATATTTTTTATTGGAATATGATTTTTAAAGTAGAGGAAATCTATAAATTTACATTTCACTCAAGAGTTTCATATATGTGCCCATTATTATGAAAATAGTTAAAGTCAAGAAATTGAAAAGAATTAGTTTATCAATTATTTCGCGTCACTTTATTTTGAATTAATATAATATGATGTAAATTGTGAAAAATTTGAAGCGTTATATTCAGTGTATTGTTACGACGTTCAACGGTATCCGGTTAATGTTTATTTTCATAATAGAGTAAGTCATCTCAACCTTAAATTTTTTATTTCCTCATAAGTTACACGCAATATTTATATGTCGAAATAAATTATACATCTAGTAGATTAAATAAATTTTGAAATATTATGTTGTGTAATATAAAAATATTTTTTAATCTATTCAAACGCAAACCTTTAAATATCACGAAACGAAAGAAACATGACTTAGATTACTTTCATAATATTAGACACTATATAGAACTGGTGTCTCTAATGTTGTAGATTAGATTGCGTTTTTAGTAAGGTTTGGATTCCCGATTTGGGAACACGCGCCATTATCAAGGCTTTACTTCAAAAGGTATTATCTCAAACTACAAAAAACGAGATATAATCTGGAAGAGACATACGCATATATGAAATGAATAAATGTATGCTTATGAAATAAATATGATCTCTGTAGAACTGGGAACTACTAATATTTCATAATTAATCATTCACAGTGTCTATATTATGTAAAATTAATTACTATTAAAAATGTTTTGACCTTAAAGCAACGAGCAAATAGTTATTCATTTAATACGAATTAATCATATTAATTAGAAAAACATAAATATAAAATCAATTTTATTGATAAGTATTGTTACTACCGGGATATAACAATATTTTTCGATAAAATTGATTTTAAATGTATATCTTTCTAATTGATACATTTAATTTGTATTAAAAAGAAAATTTAACAATTAATAACGTAATAAGGAAAACACATCCTTATTGTGAAGTTGTAATTATTCAGAACATATACATATAAAATTTATCGAACAATTTTATCGAAAAATATTATTATATCTCGGTAACAACAACATATACATTTAATTTGTATTAAAAATATCACAGACCTAAGTTCTGAATAATTACAATTTCACAATAAGAATATGTTCTCCTTATTAAGTCATTCATTGTTAAACTTTCTGGTTTCTTCGAACAATTTAGTAACAATCAATTTCACTCAGCAAATATAATTAGTTGTCTCGTTGCAGGATTACGAACAATTGTATTTTATAAAACGTTGTTGTGAAGATGAAAAATAGATTTTGATTTGAATTTTAAAATATATTTTATGAAAATTGGAACACATTTTTTTTTATTCAGTACGTCATTTTGTAATATTCTGCTCGACATCACCGAAAACTAGTTATTCCAATATTTGCGAACAAAGTTGTAGGCAGTTAAACCAATCGTTGAATAATTCATGATGCCTGTGAATATTCCGATCTTGAGTGCTGAGCTCGCAGAGTAATGAATTAGGATCACTGCCCTATCCAACATTGACTCAACGGAGACCAGTCTTAAGTGATCAAAAACATGCTAATATTCTATTAAAATTCTTGTGATTAATGACGTTATAAAATATAAGAATTTCGATTTGCTGAAGCTAATTTCTTAGACGATATTATGTAAACTGTGCATTACAGTATGGTGTATTACAGGCTTCGGTCCACTTTAGATGGATAACAAAATTTCATTTGGAAAATTGCTTTATTAAATTATCTTTAAAATAATTGTATTTAAATATGTTATGGGTGTAACGGTGATAAAAATGACTTGATCTTACTGGCGCTGAGGCGTTATGAATGTAATTTTGTCACCGTCATCTTATTGCATCCTAAATAAATTATTCTTGTGATCCCTGTTTACGAAGAAACTTTTAACGACCGTTACTTCACAGGCGATAAGGACCTTCGTAAAAACTTTCTACTCGAAATGGAATTACGCACACCTGACTAGCAGCATTCACCTTTAATAGTAATAAGTAGAGCGGGAGTCTTCTTGCAAAGTCCAGCAAAGTGAAAACCATTTAAACATATTTTTAAATAATGTGTAATAAATGTAAATTGGATAGATCTGACACTGAAATTGAACTATTATCTATTATAATATAACTAACTCTTTATAACTGCATTGCGTGGTATGGGATAAAAATTGGTTTATGAATGAACATGTGTCTGTGTAAGCCTGATGTTGTGTTTATGCGTGAATGTGTATTGGATTACAAGATGTAAGAAAATATGATATTGTTAGATTAGTTTTCATTCTTTGGTCGACATATCTGTGTATATACTTTGTTTTTAGCATGGTACATAATTGATATCGATCCTATACACATGTTGATTATACCGCTTTATTACTCTAATAAATAATTGCCAACTTGCCCTAAAACTAGTGGAGCAATGCAATTATCATCCAGAAATGTTACGTGATTAATATAATTATATAATGTTTTATGTATGTATGTAATATTATAAATAAAATAAAATATATTTAAAAAATAAAACCCATTATTTAAAATAAATGTGGCACCCTGATTTTTCTAATCAGATAAATAGATTTGAGAAGATTTTACCGAAGACAGCGAACAGAGGTGGAATATATAAAAATAGAAAAGGTATCCTGCGATACAACAAATCATTTTAATATCATATTAATAGAGAGAATAAGGTATTACTGGAAATCGTCAATTTTGATATTAAAAATCTAATCAGAAGGGAATTCAAATTAGACGCATTTGTTAGTGGAGTAGTAAGATTTTCGCCTAGTGATCGCGTAGTGATTGGGGGTTCGAGCCTTGTCTCATGAGGCAATAGTCACCAAATTAGTCACATTTTCAAAGCACGAGCGCTTATCTTAATTTGAATATAGTAAAAATACTAACATAACACATATTCTATTATTTTTCTTAAAATATTATGTTACAACCTGTTTTATTTTATATACTACTACATGGATTTACGACCGTTATAAAAATTTACCTGACGTACTCGTCAACTCGGCGCTAGTCATCTATGTCCTGGGCTGACGTACTCCACTTAGAGTTAGAAACATGGAACGCCTCCAGGTCTCTCCTCACACTGTCATTTGTCCATTTGAAGTCCCTGGATGAACACGGCTCCCAGCACGTTCCGTATTCATATTCTATGTTTCCCACCCATCTTACTAATTACAATTTTACCATTTTATTAATTTTTATAAAAGTTTTCTAGCTCTGAATTGCTGCGAATTTGCCACTGGGCTAACTGATCACCTCTCACCCACATATTTTTCGGAGAATTTTTTTCAAAAACATTCAATTTCTTTTCGCAAGCTTTTGTTAGACCCCATGTCTCATACGCGTGTAAAGGTAGAGTATTATTGTGTACTAGATTACAATTCTGAATGATGGACAGAAGTATCGATTTCATGAGTTTCTTATGGACAGAATAACACTGATTTCCATTATAAATCCTCGACTTAATTTCATTTGGCCTAATATTTTCTGTAGTCAACAAGATATTTAAATATTTTATTGTATATATTGTGTATTCTATAAAATAATAATTTAATCGAAATGGGTGATAAATGTTATTAGACTGAATTTGAAAATTCAGTCCAAAGTATGTAAATAGAAACTGAAATTTTATGAATAATATTTCCATGTCTTCCCTTCTCAATAAAATCGTCGTTAAAGTTAAATGAATCAACTAGAAATATACACAGAAAAAATTTATCAATCGAAAAAATATTTAGTTGCTTACAGGATATTCTCATTAACTTTGTATTAAATACCACAAAGCTATGTTCTGAAAATGCAACTTCAAAACAAAAATGTATTTTCCTTAATTTAAATCATAATTATTTATTACATAAATTTGTCACTTTTTATATGTTTTAATAATTGATTATATACATATTTAGTTAAATATTTGTATATTTTTTTAAATTTCGTTACAAAAATTTTAACTTTCCCATTTATTTTTTGCTAGTTAATATTTCTAAGGATGGTACCACAAACCGAAATATAAAACTATTTCAAATACTGGTGGACATAAAAGTGAATAAACTTATTTTTGAAGCCTATTTTGTATGAAATTTTGTACAATAATATTATTATACTTCTGATGCTCGAGCGCAAAAAATACATGTTTTATTTTATTATGTCACACTAGAAAAAGGAGACCACAAATCTATTACATTTCCAGCTTTCTCTTATTTCCCTTCTTCGTGTTTGTCATTCAGTATTACAGTCAGAAAAAAAATTCCATATTTTGTAAATCTCAATTTTGTAAAATAAAAAAGCTTCCCTCTGGGCCGCAACCCACAACTTTTTCACTAATAGAGATTTATTTTTCAATTGCAGCAAAGTGATATTTTAATACGTTAATAAAATTCTGGCCGTATTGTCTTTATCTCTGGATTTTGAAATTGATTTCTTTGATGATTGAAATCGTCAGGATATCGAAAATTTTGAGATGATACAATATAATCTTAAAGTATGTTAAGATATTCTTTAGGTTTATGATCATACATTCTTATGAACATATATGAAAATGATATTCCAAATAAATGCCTATATTTACTTCTGTCAATGCTGCCACTCAGATTATAATAAAAGAAAAACTAAACATCAACAACTAAACATTTACAACTTTTCAGATGGCAGAAAACTTATTTTTCCTCCAATTGGACAAGCTGCGCAAGTAAAAACTAATTTTTGTTTGTAGTGTACTTATTGTACGTAGCTACATTTGGATATGCTGAAAACTTGCTTGTATTTTTTGGATTCAATCTTAATATTTCACAAATAAGGTAATGCAGATCAGATAGATAGGTAATCTCGCCAAAGGTCTCTTCTACTCGAGGTTCACGAGCCATTATGATTTTGATCGTTAAACAGCACTGTGAAGGTCTATCTTCTCCGCAGCCTACATTACTGTCGACAACCACTGAACATAACTTGCATTTAGTGGTCTGTAAAACCAGGGGTCCTACTTCCGCTGCCGACGTCACAATAACCAATGTGATCAGCAGTCGTCCGAGAGATCGGCTCCTGAGCGTCACTCTTCTCGCTGCCGCCTTTCAGATAACATTCTTCAAGAAACACTTCTCTGTGTAGATTTTTTATTGTACGGATATTGTATACTTGTAATTTGTAACTGTACTCAATAATAAATTTGTGTCAACCGTTGCTGTTTCATTTTTTGTTTATTAACCTGCCGCACACTCATCGCGATTACCTTCAAATGAATGGTTGATTATTGGAGCATTAATCACCCACACATAGCCTTCTGATTTATCTGTCATACAAACATTAAACATTATTCTACAAAACACTCTTCCTTAACCGCATCCTCTTTCTACCCATAGCACTTTAACTGACGTGATATAACTTGTCGAGAAATCTTGATGTAATTTATTAGATAATTATGGTGTACTGTTTAATGCGATTTAAATAAAAGTGTGTACTAAGTAAGCATATTCTTTGATACCTGAATACCCAACCTGCCCTTTGCTTAACCGTTTTGAACTCGTGGTTTAAATATTTGCTCGTACTACCATTTAACCTTTACCATACTGTGATATAAAATACCCGTAAGCACCCATGCTGTCAATTCGTGTTACCGTAAGAGATTAGAGTTTTTTGATCTTATAAAAACATATTTAAAACATATGTTATTCTAAATATCGATTAATGTGAAAAAAATATTAATATAATTCGGAGCATTCATCAAATCCTATACAAACTTCCTTCAAATTTCATATCTCTCTTCATTTAATCGTATGTTTGTTATTATTTTCACTATGAAATTAATGTGTGATCTTTTTCTGTCTTACCACAAGTGATATTTTTACAATGGACTGAATTGAAAAATAGTTCATTTTAATTAGTTTTACATTATTTATTTCTAAGCGAAAATGTTTTCCTTAGTATCAATTAAAATATTAATATTATCTTGCGTGTATTTACCGAAATATTGGATCGGTAAACCTGTGTCATTGCATGGCATGGGAAGGGTTAATGATTTAAAATGGTGTCCCTTAGTAGACTAGAGATGCATCACTAGTAATAATAGCACATATTCTATGTACGCACATATAATTTTTTAAAGGAATAGATTAAAGAAGAAGAAAAAAACATTTTTATGAAATGAAAGGAATGTTTTCTTCAATAAATAGTGCAACTTAATTCATAATAATTCGAAATCCGAACAAGTATCGTAAGATTCGCGACGTAAAACCTCATGATCAAGCCCGGAGCCTGCAGTTAAAAAAAACTGATGTTTTCAAAATTAAGGTTCATTCGAAGAAAAATTTAGGTAAAAAACGAATTTCAATTTTAGTTGAGAGAACCACGTTCACCTACACGTTTAATGTGCATATCATGAGCGCTGAACGAGTAAATATAAAATGTAGGCAAATTGGATCATGATTTTTTATTGGAGTCCATGTTTTCCTTTATAGGGCATTGTTACTTCTTTTATGCCAGACCATTGAAGGCAGGTGCCATAAAAGGGACCATAACACCTAGCGGAACACGACTTCTCGACGAGGTAAAATTATTTTAGTTTTTATCACTCACATTTGGGAGGAACAGACGTCTGTTCATTCTACCCTGGAATAACAACAGTGGAAGGAAAACACTACGATTGTTCGCGACACGCTCCAACTTTGTCAATGAATGACACAAAAGAACTTTAAAGAGAATTTAGATTAGATTATACATTTATAATTTATAAAGTAAACAATAAACCGTGTATTTTGTACGACTGTTTAAAAACAAATACTCTCATTTAGTTTTGTATGGACTTAGGCTCAACATTTTAAGTTCATCATTAACATATTGTAAATAAAGGGTATTTATTCATTTCAAAATTATTTTCTTATATTTGATATGAACAAATTTTTAATTATTATTTTTTACTTATATTCAGAACATTCAGTTTCATATTAAGCTGAGGAGGGAGCTCTACCCTTTCATGTTTTAAATATTTCTCCCTCAAGTATCTCGACTACACAATATTTGAGACATCCCAGTTACATTACATTTGGCTGACTACCTAATGTTGCCAGCGTTACTTTACTTACTTACATAATTTATGGAGAGGAACCCTTTTCTTTTCAATATTTTAAGAGCGTTTTGCTTGGTCCGATGTGTGTAAACTGTACTCAAGAATTTACATGGATAAAAAGCAATTTTCTTTCGAAATAGCAAGAATTTTTTTCCCCGTAAACTTGGTTATTTACGAGTGCTCTTTAAATAAAACTAAAAATTCAATCTCCACCTTTTGTAAATTATCTAAGGATCTTTTAATAAAACAATGTTATTGTTGTTAAGCCCGAAATGTTCCAAAACGTTGGTTCTGCTCATTCCAGGAGACCAGCAAGTTAGTGCCATTTTCATAGCACAAAAAAAGTAAAATATGACACAAATTCCGTATATGCACTTTTTTTTTTTAAATAATTTCTAAATCAAAATTTTTTATTTTAACGTTGTACTACACATACAATTTTTTTGAGTTAAAATCGCTACTAGTTTCGCGAAGAGCAGTCTTTCCCATCTACAGGTGTAAATTGAACTAAATTCAATTAGTTACCGGTGGGGTACGTAATTATATAGCATCGTAAGCCCTGTAATTACCCATACTTCCATACATTTTTCATTAAATATAATAAAAAATAGCTACGTCTTTATGAGATATCTATTATTTGTTTAATAACAGTGTTTTTAATTTAGTTCAATTTACATTTGTAGATACGAAGGACTGCTGCGTTCCCGAAACTAGTATTGATATTAACTCTTAATATTAATTGTGTGTGTGTGTGTGTGTACAAAGTCAGAACAAAAATTACATATTTCTTAAATTAAAATATTTCACCATGAGTAACTCAAATCAATCAATGATATTCTTAAATCATTTTATTCATTACATCAAATTAAATTATTAAATATTGAGTTGGATCCAAAAATTAAAAGTTAATAATATCCATTTAAAACAGTAGAAACATAGTATAAAAATATATTTGTGTATTTATGTATCTATATTAAGTGTATAGATGGGTGTATGTTAACGAACGCGTTAAGATCACTAGAAAATAGTTTACTTTTGAAATTAGCAAAATTAACATTGTGGTTAAAATTTTTATTTTTAACTTTGTTTCATTAACCACTTATTGAGTTTAAATACATCTACAAGTTTCTAAAAATACAATTTTCTTCTTCAAGATGTCAATGTAATATTTTCAGAAACCGGTAGATGTATTTAAACTCAATAAGTGGTTAATGAAACGAAGTTATAATAATATATAAAGAAAATAGTTTGATAGGTTGCTAAAATACTCCAGATAGATTTAAAAATACTATTATCATGTATCAATCTCACTTATTTCATACTTATTCATAGACAGTTGATTAGTATTGAGAAATTATAAAAATAACCAAAACTAAAATTCTCTATCGATATTATAAAATAACTGTAATAAATGTTTTATTTTGAGATCCCTTGACAAAATTAAAATGCATATATTTGGTTACTAGTTGGTGTCAATTGAAATAGGTAACCAATTTGTCAGCCAATGGTCATGGCAAGTATGTTAACCACTTTTTAACATAAGAGATTACGTTATAGTGACGTCATATTTCATATATGTATCAAGATGCTGTGTTAAAAAAGAAGATGAGATGGATGCAGAATCATTGGAATGGAAAAGTAACCTAACCGTTAATGAACCAAAAGTGATTAAGAAATTGTTTTAATTTGAAGGATAAATAGATATCCTTGCACCAGAATGATTTTACTTACCCACGGATTAGTTAATATAATGTATACATACCGTTAACAGGTGGCTATATTCGTCAAATCCATGTGAGTACTTATTATTGTTTAACATGATAATGAACATAATGACTTATAAGAATGATTCATTTTTCGTTTATTATTTTTAATGCAACATAACTTATTATGGACTGCGCTAATTATGAGACTAAACCATTTATCAAATAAGCTATATTGTAGGCTCAATCACGACCAGATGAACCAGATAATGAATTTAATGTTCTGTTAGATGCTTCAACAATCGGCGAGCTTGTATGAGAAGATGTATGAATGTGGATAAGGCGATAATTGTGTGCATACCTCCGCGGTAAGTTAGTTATTTAGTTCGATTTTTAAGAAAATCACCTCGAATCATTAAAATAATATTTTTCTAACTGTAAAAAAATAAAATATTTAACCAGGGCAAATTATGTATTAATAATTTTGATGTTTTGTTGAAAAATGAAAAGTGTTATATTTAAGCAAATAATGACGCTAAAAATAACTTGAGTAGCTACATCGTAGAGATGCACGGAGGGCTGTGAACTAGATCCCTTGCACAAAATACAATACAGGGGTTGAAAAAATCTTGGAGGGTGGAATTTATTCTCTCATTTAGGGTTTTCCGCACCATTTACTCGCTGTCGTGTATTTTATCGTCCATTCTGGTGTGATGCTCTTTTCTTGCAATTATATACGAGTGATACATGGAGTAATAATAACCTTTTGTTGTGGCAATTGTGGAAAGGACATCTCATAATAGAGACTCGGGGGAAACTGCAGTCTGGTGACAAGAGATTGGGAAGAATTGTAGCCGTGCAGTTACATAGATCATTTTAATAGTGGATATTTTTCATAAGGGGAGTAAATATAAGTAATATAACTCGTGCACAAAATTACTTTTCTCATATTATATATCCAAAACATTACAATTAGCTTTGCTTACGTTTAAAATAATGTACATTTTGAAAATTTGTGATTTATTTTCATAATTTAATCGATGAATTGAGTCCAACCGAGTAAGTGAGTAAAATTTTGAACTAGTGGAATATGAAGAATTTTGACATTAAGAAATTAGAAAGTTGTACATGAAAATTAACAAGATTATACGATTTGTTTGTTACATTTTATAGTTTTGATAAATTAGATTTAAATAATCTTTACTGCTAATCACAAGATTGGATTTAAAATTTAGTTCTGCTAACCGGCCTGCACATGAGTTACATAAAGTTGTCTGCTCACGTGAGTTACATAAAGCTACGTGCTCACTCGAGTTACATAAAGTTGCCTGCTCACGCGAGTTACATAAAGTTGTCAGCTCACGTGAGTTACATAAAGTTGCCAGCTCACGTGAGTTACATAAAGTTACGTGCTCACGTGAGTTACATAAAGTTACGTGCTCACGTGAGTTACATAAAGTTGCCTGCTCTCAAGCAAAATAATTTTATCTCTTTTAAGGGATGTTTTACATAATGTTACAAACATTAATGTTCTCGATAAGATTTGCAGTTCAGTTCGTAATCACTTCCATTGCGTTAAATTTGGTATTCTAAATGCAACATCGTGCCTGATTTGATAATTTTTATTTTAATATTTTACAATCATAATATTTTATTTTAAATATCTGCACGGAGTGTAAAGTAATGCAATTTTTTTGCTAGTTTTATACATATCGAATTGAAAATATTTATAACATAATCTCAATTATTCAATTAATCAAGGAAAATAACATTGTAATACTTGAAACAAATTTTTACAAAATGTAACACTAAACATTACCAATAATATTTCATATATTTAGGCATAAAATATAAAGATAAAGGATTTAAAACAACTAAAACTGAAATTAATCGAAAACTTTATAAATACACAATTAAACAATAAATAATATTATAGATTGCAATTATAGAGCTTTTTTTTTTAAATATTACTACAGTGTAAATTTCTCTCCAAGCACAAGAGCTTGTCTCTTTTTTGGAGAGGTATAGTGATATATAAAAAATATGTAACTTTAGTTTGTGACAAATTCATGTAATCCATATATAAATTGAAAAAAATCAAAAAAAAATTACATGTGTATAATAACGTACCCTTCTCCCTTTCCCGCGGATAGTCTTAAGTTATAAATGTGTATAATATTGAGCGACATCTATTCCAAATTATGCTCAGTTACAGTCGAAGACCTTAAGGAAAATATTAATCACTTATCCTAATCTCCTGAACATCTCACACTCTCACTGCCATGACCAAATTTTATATACTATTCTTTTTATTCTTTTCTTCTTTTTACCGCGCAAAATATAGGCTCCAACTTCCTTTACCCCCATTATTATACTTATTATACAAAATTATACTTATAAAATTATGAAAATCATACATAATATAGCTACGGGTAAAATTAAATTAAGGAAGACTGGTTAAGTAATCAATTGTTCAGAGAATTTACGTAAACTTTACTAAGTGTAAGCGTAGGTTTTCAACAAATTATGAACCACTAGTCATTATTTAATATATGTAGCTGTTCTCTTAGTAAATTTACCTAAATTAAATCCGATTACATTTAGGAATTTATTTAGGTACATAGTATGTCACAACAGGTAAATATTATTGAAATGTAATCTCTCTGCCAGAGATCTTCTAAGAAAATAAATGAATCTATAAGATCTAAAACAAGAATTTCAATTGAGTTATTTTCTTATTATACATAATATATATAAATTATTATAATATTGTAAAATAAGATCTGGCTAAATTCTTCAACTAAAGCTTAATTTTTCTAAATGAATAACATTATTTTGTTTGCAGGGTTCCAGTGGAAGGGAGTTTGGAAGGGTGGAGCAATTCCATGCCAATGTAGGTCATTGAGCCTTGGGATTTTAAGTTTAGATTGTTTCGTGTTTTGAGTCTGTTTACATATTCCATAGTTTTCATTATTTTTTTTTCTTAACTGTAACTTTGTTTAACGTTTAAAACGTCAAATATTTAAATGAGATTAAAAGATGGAAGTTTAATATTATTTTTAGTATTTGTTTATTGATTAATTTATCATTGATTATTTGACTAGCTGGGCCTCTACTTAAAATTGACATTCTTGCAGCAATTGACGAAGTGAATAGTTCATTATCTTTATGACATATTGGAATAATATTTTCAACGTTTCTAAGTATAAATTATACATTTTTATTTTAAAGAGAACACATTATTATTTGTAATGTTATGTATTTTTTCAAAACAAAGTTTTGTGATATTTTAATACAAATTAAATGCATTAATTAAAAATATATACATACAGATGAACTCAATCGAGTTTATATTTCTAATTGATGTATTTAAAATATACATTTTTATCAATATTTGAATATGTCCAAGAACACACAATTACTAGATTTTCACCTACAAAGTAACTGTTATTAAACTTATAATAAAAACACTGGTCAAAATAAGAAAATATATAAAAATGTAATAATTGATTTTTCAAGCGTATTCTAGTATAATATGTTAAACAAACAATTTAACAGATAAAGAATATTGCTTTAAATAATTTTTTAAAAAAATAGATTCTCATTGTGTCATTTATGCTGTTTCAAAGAAATGAGAATCAAATTGAGTCCATAGATGGCGATAGTGTAGTTGTACTCGAAGTGTTTCCACATAGTAACATATATAAAACTTCGAAAAATATTATAGATAAGGAGATTGATTAATGGGTGAGAATGGTGAACGTTATATTTGTATAAAGTGGTCACTTAAGCCAGCCGAAGACAGTCGAAAGCCCTGTAATTACCCATACATCTATATCTTTCCATTAAAAATATAAGAAAAAATAGTTTTATCTCTGTGAGATATCTATTATTTGTTTAATATACATTTTTAGTTTATTACACAGTAAAGAAATATATTTCTTATTTTAAATAATCATTTATTCAACTTTTTCCGTGTTTTCGTTTACGAGGTCATAGCACAATTAGTTTAATTTTAGAATCACATGAAAATAATAACCATAATTTTTTGTTATTCATATTAACCTTTTTGCCGGGATCAATATTTTCGCCCAAATTTATTATTATTGGGTTGATGTAAAAATCAGGCGTTTTTTAAAAATTATACGGTAACATAAATTATATTGTATTATTAAATTGTGAATTATATTGTAACATAACCAAAAATGAAAATAAACTCAACACATTTATGTAAAATTATCATTCAGGGGCGTAGTCACCATCAACGTCGATTATTATTTTCAATTAAAAGACGGTCGATTCCGCGGGCAAAGAAGCACTGGTTTTTTGAGGCAATCAACGATTTGACATTTTCCATCAACTCCTTCAAATCGTTATAGGCTTAACCAATCTGCCAATTTTTCAGAAAGCGGTTGATGTGGTAGTCCGTGGAGGCCTCGGAGGGAGAGTAGGGCGGATGGGGAAGCAAATCTCATCTATCAATAGCGATGGATTCGATCACACGACGTTCGATATGAGGGCGAGCGTTGTCGTGGTGGAAAACGATTTAGTTATTTTGTGTGCGATCTTTACAGTTGAACGGCAGTAAAAATGCGATCAAGCTGGGCTAGGTACACGTCGCTGTTGATCTTGTACTGTTTTTGGCCATTTCTGTCCGGGATTCACCACACCTGTAACCATTAATGGTGATCGCCATCGTCACATATTGGAAAACTTCTTGGTGCCCGAATTAGATCGATTGGGTCTGCAACATACGTGTTTTCAACAGGGCAGTGCTACCTCATACACAGCCTGAGCAAAGCTTGAAATTTTGCTATAAAATTTTCCAAGGCGCATAATGTCAAAAAATGGTAATATCGACTGACCTCCTCGATTACCTGATTTGACGGCTCCCAACTATTTTCTGTGGGGGTACTTGAAATGAAAGGTCTACGCTAATAAGCCAACAACAATTCCGATACTACAGGATAATATTCGAAATGAAATTGCTGAATTAACAGCGAAATGTGCTTGAATGTTATGAAAAATATGGCCGCTGCCAGAGTCGACCGATTTTATACATATTTGTAATAAATCAATTAATAAATCGATTAATAAATCGATTAATAAAAACAAAATTAAAAAAATATTATATATTTCCTAGTTATTCAAAAACAACATCAGCTTGGAATATAATATTCACCCTGTAGTAGCCGACCGCAGATGAATGGAATAAGGCGAGGAAGGACCAAGAAGAACAGCTGAGTTCTGTAGAATTATTAAACGAAATTAGTATTCTTATATTAAATACTTACGACAAATGAACAATAAATCATATGACAATAATAAATACTCTCATGGTTATGTGTAATCTTCGTGCGCGTGTGTTGTGTGTACAGTTTACTGAGAGGGAAGGAATTCAATTTTATTTACCAAATTTTTTAATGTTGTAATTTTTATTCATCGGATTGTTTTTTTTGTTGTAAAACTGTCGCAATTGATATATAAATAGTAAAATATGATTAATTACCCGAGACCTATAGAAGATAGCTTCGATGATCATTCCGTATGGTGAAGAGATATATTTCTGTCTGATTTTATTACAAATCGAAGTCTATCAGTGGTTGAACTTCAAGAGAGGCAAAATTAACGTTAATATCTATGCTCTTAACTAACAGTAAAAGGATATAGTCATCTTGGATAATCCATTATATTTTGGTAAATATTAAAACGTTAAAACCTACATTAAAACTAACTAGTTGTGCAATAAAATAATAAAACTTTTGCGAGGTTAGGTTAGGTATTTTTTATTGAAAAATTATATATTTATTTAATGATCATTATTTATTATTGTTTTTTTTATTTAGAGAAGATACGTGTTTATCAAAATCTCTACATTATTACATATAAAATAATTTAATACACAATATTATTTTAATATTTTTAAAATTAGCAATATTAACTTAAATTCTAAAGACAAAGATGATAAATTATTTAATTTTTATCAGACCTATGTTCTGAATAATTACAACTTCACAAAAAGAATGTGTTTTCCTTAATAATATATGTTGTATCAATGTGTCCAAAATTTAATAAAAATGAATTGATAATTCTGGCGACTGCAGTCGGTTTACTCAAAGGTATTTGAGATTCTGTAAAAATAATGTAGATGGCTTTCAAATAATGGAACGACAGGTGTATTAATTTGAAAAATGTAACATATAGGTTCGAAAATTTGTCAAGAAAAATACTGGCGTTATAGCACAATGGTAGTGCACTTCCCCGGATTGGAAATAGAGATCCAGGTTCGAATCCCGGTGACGCAAAAACAATATTTTTCGACAAAATTGATTTTATATGTATATATTTATAATTAATACATTAATTTAGTATTTATAAATTTAACAATTCTGGTGTCTATAAACTTAGTTGCAATGATTGTGCTACTTTTTATATTGGTAAAACGGGTAAAAATTTTAATATAAGAGTAAGGGAGCATTTAAGATATTTGAACAATAGTGGGTTTTCAGAATTTTCTAATCATTTGATAGATGATCACGGTCACGGTTTTGATAAAAAAAATGGGATTGTCAATTTTGCATATAAACGGTGTTGGTCACAAATTAAATAATTTGGAATCGTTGGAGATAAATAAACCATTTAAAACTAATCAAAAAATTATAAACCACCAACTAAATTTAACTACGAGTCCCATTCTAAAATTTTTTCCTAAAAATTATTCGATTAAATTTGTATTAAGTAACAATTTGAATTAGGTACTAAATTTATCTTTTAAATAATTGTTGCTTTTTTAAAAATAGATTCAGGTGAAGAAACAATAATATATGTTTTTAGTTAGTTATGACATCCTAAAGAAGAAAATGGTATTTTTCGAAACCAGTAGATGTATTTGAACTCAATTCAGTAGTTAATAAAACAAAGATAAAAAAAAAAAATATTTTAATATTTTATTATTTTGGAAACAAAGTGAACGGCGCTTTGAATGGAATAATATCTAATAGGAATTGGTTAACTGAGACAAGACTAGTGGTATACAATAGTACATAATGAGTCCTGGTACTGACACTGACATATAGAAGGAGGGCCTGGAGCTCTCAGGAGAGGAACGAAAGTAGACTGAATGCAGTGGAAATGAGATCCCTTAGAACGGATCCATTTATGACAGAAAAAGAATAAAGAAATAAGGAAAGAATGTAAAGTTAATCTTAGTATAGTAATTAAAATTAAGAAAGGATCACATAGGTGGTTTGGTAATACAGAAAGGATGAATGGTAAGAAAGATATATAATGTAAGTGTTGACGGCACCAGAAATAGAGGATGCCCGTGGAAGACTTGGTACGATCAGGTAAACCAGATGTGTGTCAGGATAGAAGAGTGTGGCGCTCTATCTTCTCTGCCTACCTCCGCGGGGAAATGAAGCGATGGTAAGTAAGTAGTATTTTAGTCAGTCTAGCTTTTCCGGGCCGCAGTAAATAAAGTAATGATAGTCAACATAATAGCCAACGTCCGTTAAACGCTTAAAGTACGAGAATAGTGAGAAGATTTTAGTATTTATATTATTTAATATTCATGTGTCATATTCTATAATCAATTGTCTACTACCTTTTTCAATTCCCAGAATTTGTTAGGTAGAGATGAATGATTAAGGTAGAATCTGTGTTCAATTTATTTTTCCTGACTCCTCGATCCATCATTCACGAAAAAACTAAATGTGGAACGAATAAACTTTTGGGGAACTACGTATATTAAAAACTCTATCAGTTCTAAAAACAGAATACCCAATATTTGAGTTAAATTTTGTTTAAAGATTATTTTATTTCTTCATATTTTGGGTAGATTATCCAAAATGTTAATCAGTATAAAATCGATTAAAGAACAATTAAATAAATTATAACCACAAATAAAATTAACTAAAAAAACTTATTGACTCCAGAATTTTACATTTATAATGTTCTCAATGTTTCAAAAATTCGAATTATCGTATTAATGGTCAAAATCCAACAAGTTGACTATATACTATATACAATGTACTTTGCGTCATAAAGGTCTAATAGTGTAGTATCTAATGCTTTATTAAAATGTTACTTTTGATAAGATTTTATAAAATATTAAAGTAGTTCTTTAGTTTGAAAATCAAAAGTATGGTGATTCGTTTAAAATGAGTACGATTTAACAGTGTATTAAAATAAATACTTCGTTCCATAAAACGAATTGTTTGTTCATTACAATAATAAAAATGAACATGGAATAAGTATATCTTTATTTTTAAGAACACATTCTTATTGTGAAGTTGCAATTTTTCAGAATATATAGGTCTGTGGTATTTTTAATACCAATTAAATGTATTAATTAGAAAGATATACATATAAAATCAATTAATCGAAAAAATGTTTTTGTTGCTACCGGAATTCGAACGTATAGTTATTTTTCCTATCCAGGGAAATGGATAAACCGATTATGCTACACCAACATTTTTTTAGCGACAAATTTTCGAATTGATATGTTACACCTTCAAATTGATACATTTGTCAGTTCATTATTTATATTTATTAGATTAATGAATTAATATATGTTCAATAAAAAATACCTTACCTAACCTAAACTAAAAAGTTTCCGTTAAAAATTTTATAAAAAACACACACTTTTGTAAACACTTATGAAGAAATATCTTACATCAGGGGTTTTCAAAGTGTACGCCGCGGTGTTCCAGGGCTCTTTTAAGAAATTTTTAATTTTCAAAAATAATTGCTACTATGAAAAAGGAAATGATTGAAGATGGTACTTATTTTTCGCTTGCCGGATGCTGATTCATTTGTTGATTCATCTCCACCACAAATATAAGCGTTGCGGCGTGTCTACAATGTTATCTCTCGCGAGAAGGATTATATTGCATAAACGGGTTTAAGGTTAAATTATTAAATTAATAAGCGTTCGCCGGCAGACGAAAAGTAAGTTCCTTTCTTTCTTTCTCATATTTCCACCATAAGTTCTATAACATAGTTCTGTAGTATTTATAATAGAAATTTATTGAATGAACTAGAAAGAGATTTATCGAAAAAATATGCTAGCTGGTACTGAGATTTAAAAATAAAACTTGATGGTTTGCAAAGATTTTTTCTTCTTGTAGCAGTAATTTGTGACCTCTAATGGAGTGATATATTTTGCGACTAAAAATCTATTTTTGAAGAGCATTTATTATACATTGTCAAACGATTTCAGAAATATATCTAAACATATATATATATATTGCAAGTTCGCATGAATACGCAGAGGAACTGAAACACATTCGCAGAGGAACAATCGGCGTGCCGCGGAAAAATACTGATGCATTAAACATGCTGTGAACCGAAAAAGTTCGGAAACCACTGTCGTATACGATTACTAATACGTACATTTACATGAATTCACAAAATATTTATATTGTTTGGTCTAATAGTAAAGCTTTCGCTTGATGATCAAAGAGATTCAATCTTAATCTTCATCTCTTAAGATCAACAAGATAAATATTTATTTATTTATTTGAACTTTATTTTGATTTTAACAGAAATATATCATATTTACATCTTTACACACATTTAAATACATTGCCCAACTAGGCTAGCCTGTTTTTGGGCAAATTATATATATATATATATATATATATATATATATATATATATATATATATATATATATATATATATATAATATTTTATAAAATCAAAACTCATCGAAGGCAAAACACAGTAAGATCGAATACATACATACCATATAATGTGAAAATATTTAAGAAGGAAAAAAAAAAAAAAAAATAGTAAATGTATATATATAAAATATAAAAAAGTGAATAAAAAAGAGAGAAGACAAAAAAAAATTATTATTCACAGCACAAGCACCTAATTTACTTCGAATATTCATTATCTACGTTCCCTTAATGATTGTTTAATCTCTTTTTTTTATCACTTATACAATTACACGTAACAAATATTAAAGCGTTCGAATTTTAGATAATTTATTTATATTAAGTAACAATACGCAGTGCATGTATTGATGAAGAAATAGGTACTATACTTTTCGCTCCAATTCCATGTTTCAAAACTGGATTGAAACATGGAACATGTGCACGTGTGAAGTATGAAGGATAATCGTTCAAAGTATCGTTCACAAAAATGTTGCATTGAACATCTAAAAGCAACTGAAAGCAATATATTTCAAATATCAGCATTTTTAAGCATCTTAGACTATAGACAAAAAAAAAACGGTTAGGTGTTTTTTATTATGCTCTCGAAATAAATGTATTTTACGAGAAGTTTCAAAGTCTTATGTTTCATAATACATTTAAACCATCTACACATATTGCAGTTTGGTAGTTTCATTTAACAAAGGGCTCGCAGGCCTAAGTCAAATTTAACAAGGAGCTCGCGCGCACCTCACCATGCCCACTCCAGCTCACCCCTGCCCATATCTGTAGCTTTATTTAAAAAAAAAAAAACATTTGTAGTTCTTACATAATTTCGTTAAAATAAATTTGAATATGAAGGATGTAAAATTATATTGAAAGAATATGGCCAGAAGCATTTTCAGTCTTAATCATTGATCAAAGAAAACTCAAGGATTATCTCTCACTACCCCAAAATAGACGCACTTCCGCCGCAGGGTGAGGGTGGGGGTGGGTAATTGAAAACACCAACTGAGTTCCGATTATGTTTTATCTTTTAATTTCAGACTTTGTGGCGAGGTGAATATTTTGTTTTAAAGAATGACGTCACACTTGCGAAATGATTGAAAATTGTAACAATTTTCTTTTAATTTTTTTAAATTATAAACGGAAATTAAAAAATAGAGCATGAAACATAATATATTATTTTTATAAAATATGTATTTTTAATTTAGAAAGATCTCTCACATTTTCTAGTTTGTTTAGAGGGGAAACACACATCGAAGGTTCTTAAATCCCTAAATCCTCACTTTTTTACACCCTTTCACGCGGGATCTGCCAGACTGAATTAGGCTTAACTAGACCAAAGGTTTTTGTATGTAAATTAATAAAAAAATAAATAGGTACTGAAAATTAGAATACTTATTCGCAATTTAATGGGGTGTAATTTTTATTTTTGAAATTAGCAAAATTAATTTTGTGGTTAAAATTCATATTTTTATTTTGTTAGTTAATAATTATTTTTTAAGAAAGATTCTGGTAAAAAAATAATAATATATGTTTTTAGTTAGTATTGACTTCCTGAAGGAGAAAATGGTATTTTTCGAAACCGGTTTTCAAATCTTAATTAAGTTTGAATTTAGACTCGTGAATGCCCCGTGGTGTACACGTGGAAGAGTGGAACAGACGCCTGAGCATATTTTGTGGAATTGTGAGATACTTAGAAATGTACGTGAACGAATGATTGGTGGTTTGACTAGATTTAGACACCACCCGCCCAAGAATGAATCTTATTTTACATAAGGAATTTATTCGGGTATGGGTGACTCGTTAGAGCTCCTTAGGTGGGTAGTTAGGCCGGCCTAACGATCTAGTGATTCGTCTGATTTGTTTTATTTATCAAAGAATTATATTCTAAAATTACAACCTCACAATAAAAATGCGATATTAAAAATATATTGTTGGCACATTTATAAATAGCCAAAAAATAAACTCGAATATATATATAGCTAGTCAGATGTGTAGTCAACATGATCTCGCATTACCAACTAAGTGATATGTTTTATCTCAACCAGTATAACGAATTGAAAGCAGTGGCGGCTCAAAAGAGCCCTCTCGCGGTTTTAGAAAAAATTACCGCCCATAATTCCCCGCTGAAAATTCATCCCGGAACATTCACCGCGGAATATTTACCGCTGGAAAAATTTACCGTATACAATTCACTGCGGAAAGTTCACCGCACACAATAGATAAAAGGAAATGTATGAATGGTGCTAAGGGGTATTTAGTTAGGTAATCAATTGCATAAACAAAATTGCATATTTGTGTATTTTTTTCTAAATTAAATGTCTTTTGTTTTCTTTTTTGAAGAAATTTAAAATATAAATTAGACCATAGAGACAAATTGATGTATTTATAAAATGTTAACCTAACCTAGCTTAACTGGTTTGTTGGGAGCGCTCGCTTGCTTTACTTTAAATAACGAAGATAACTTACTTGATTATCATTAATATCAAAAACTAAAAAGCTATTTTCTCAGCGGTTAATTTTCCACGGTGAATTGTGGGCGGTGAATTTTCCGAATATCCGCTCGCGTAATGAACCACCAATAGAGTCTTTCAAAACTGAACAAAACATTTAACATGTCGACATGCTATATAATGTCATGCCGGGAATTTGTAATATGTATATAGCAATAACGTGTTCTTTCTTCTCTCAGCGATCGTTCATTCTTCGGCAGAGGTGTCATTGTCATTTCAGTTCGCGCACTTTTTGAATAACGGGAAATTTATACTTTAGTGAATCCTTAGGTGATCACTCTGCTGAGCACTATTTCCTCGGATCGCTGTGCTTCTTCCGTGCTTGTGTATTAGAAATTATTATAAAATACTTGTGGATATTATTGATCTCGTTTAATTAGTGCATTATACCATTTCTAAAGTACGAGTCGTCGCTGGTTCAAAGAAGTACTTCAAAAACGTGCAAACACAAAGGTAGGTGTTTAAAAATGGCTTCCCTTACCTTTCGTAAAGCCTTAATGTCCCGGAACTCTAATTACGGAGAGTAATTAAGTCGGGGACTCTCTGTCATTTCTAGACAACCGCATAATCATTTGATTGCTTGATGAATGAAGACTGCTTCTGCTATTAAGGCACCCAACTCTTATTTCCGCCACATATTTTTCTTCAATTCTCCCGGCAGGTCTGCGAGCACACTGAGAGATAATCAGTACTTGTATTAAAGTTGTGCAATCAAAGATGCATCCATAGGATCACAAGTACAAGTATTACCTACCTTAGATTTTTTTCCAAATTTAACTTACAGTTCTGAATTCAACCAACATGTCGAGTAGAATAATTAAAATAATAAATAATATTAATTTCATTAATTAAATAGGGATTCATTAAAAATATTACAATAAAATTGGCATGCTGGTGTTTCTCGATTTGTGTGAGTTTATTTTGAAGTACTACGTCATTATATATTAGTTGTTTAATATGAGTGTTTAAAAAACAAGTAAATATATAATATTAACTCCTATACAAAAAATTTACAGATTCGGGAACGAATATATCTTAACGATATTTTATTTTGCTTAACGATTGAATATCAGTTTAATGCTTTAGATGCAACATTGAAACATTAGTATAATTAATTAAGGTATTTAAGCCAATGAGGCTTTTATAATTTTGAATATATTAATAACTTCGATTGCTGGTTCTCAGTTTCCAATTAATAATAAGTACATATATGATACATGAACTGCACTAACCTGTTAACTTTGTTGTCTTTAGATTTCGGCTGGCTCAAGATCACATTGGTGGTTTTAGGACTGCTGGACTGGTCGAAGCACCGGAGGTAATGACAATCGCGCCTTCGTTACCGTCTTCTCAGATTCCGACAAGAGGCGGCAATACTCACGCACACGCATGCACATTATTATCAACCACGAAACCCAGTTATGCCAACCGAAGTAATAAGGCGCGTAAACAATTATTTTATTATCATTTTTTTGTCAGCAATAAGTTGTATAAACTGTATTGTATTAAGACTGTATCTATGTAGGCATACTTGCTTATATAGATATTTTATTGAATTTAATGTAAAAAACTCTATATGTATTGATACATAAAATAAATATATTCAGAACAATTGTTACGAAAACTGCGTTAGAAATAGAACGTTAGATAATTTTTGTAGATTCTCACATTAATCTTGTTATTTATCAGTACCTGGATCGATATCAGGCACCTCCAAAACCTCTTTAAAATAAAAAAGTTTTACACTGAGTATCGATTCCGCTACCTCGAACATGCATCGAAATCGTCTTATAAGTATATAAGCAATTTTTGTGTGAGAATTTAATGTATTGATTTATATTTATATTTGATACGCCTTCTTTATTATTTATATCTTCTTAATATAAAATTTAAAAAGAAATAATTAATTATTTTTAAAATATCACCCCTGATGAAATCATACGATGCTAAAGAGCTCAGATTACTTGTAAACTGTAATTTTTAGATTTTATTGTCTTCTTGATAGCGTCATGGTTAGTACATAGATACAGAGGGTCGGTTCTCCGCCAGGGAGATTTAATTTTATTTAGTTATCTATTAATTTATTTACATTTTTTGCAGGGGTGGTTTGATACATGTTCACATATTGATACAATTGAAAAATGTTTTTGATTAATATTGTATTTCCAAGTGATTTTTTGGAAAGGAATTAGAAATTTAATGTTTCTATTTTTTAACTGAATTGTGCAGTACTTTTAACTTTTGAATTGTTCCATTTATAAGGGTTTATCGCCTTCACGGCCAGCAACACCGCTGACAGGTTTTAAAACAGTATACCTGGCTGCAAATGAGAAGCTCGCATCAACCTTACATGTACACCTAGTACCCGTACCCGCCCCGTGAGCCACCCATAATCACTCACTTCTCTAGCGGCCGACTTCCCGAATAGATCACCAACCAACAGATACTTCACGTCCTTACTATTCATATTTACTTATTGTTGCGCAAATATTTTCAATAAACGCATATTAACTGAAAGTTACTTATTATTAGTTAGTTATCATTAAGTTTTAAAAATAACTTTAAAATCCCTAAATTACTATCAGCAAAATTTCATATACTTGAAGATATAAACTTCAATAGCCTCCCTACACAAATTAAAGAAATAAAAGATATAAAAGAGTTTAGAAATAAATTAAATGAACACTTCAGAAGTACATAATTAGAAAATACATAGTAATATAATACATTTCAGAAGCACACAAATAGACAATAAATAATTATAGACAACAAATGTTTAACTCTCTATATAAAATTATTACAAGCACAAGAGCTGGTCTCTTAATTTTAATAATGAACAATACTCATATTATAAAAAAATTGTAAAAATTTAAAATAAAAAAAAAACAAAAAAAATTTCTTCCACCTGCTCTAGCCACATCTACACACACTCTGTAATATATTTTTCATCTGAACATAGTGGAGAACTGGGAGATATAGGGTCCCAGCATCCATACATCGATCTTTCTGATCATCAATCATAACCACACTAAATCTTCCACACTCTTTACTTATAACTGATTAAATTCGCATATACAGCTACCTTATATATTGATAACGTCCCCTATAAATTCATAGATTTAAAAAAAAACTATTTCGAAATTCGACTCCGCCTAACCAGTTCCCAATATAGATAACTGTGAATCATCTTGCTAATGAAGGCAGATAGGACAATGTCGTCTATGAATATGAAAGAGAATTGAACAACCAGTGGTGAATTCGGCGACGTCGAGGTTGACGTCGTATGAAGGGTTATGCATAATATTAAGAAATTAAAACGGCATCTTTGCGTCGTTAGCGACAATGAAAGGAGGAACAAAGAAAACCATTATTGTTTTATATTCTTTGCAACTGTTTTGTATTTTAATTTTTATTTTTCAATTGTTTTGTTTCACATCGCGTAGAGAATCTAACTCAAACGAGTTTGATGCAATTTTATCTAAATTAGACTGATAGCAAAGTTGCCGATGAAACATTTTATAGTTATATTTGAGTTACTGTCCGACGAACGTGCGATTAATCAACTGTTGCGCCTTAGGACGTTTCACATCAAAAATGTAATTTATCTGATAACTCAAGAATGTAATGGTTAAAACTGAGTAAGAACTTATATTCAAATTACTACTTCTCATGTCTTAACCATTCAACGTTCATAACTGACTGAACTATTGCTTCAGATTCATCTTCTTCTTTCAGGGTCCTGATTTTCAGTAATTTTTCCCTTCATTATGCATTCCTTGGATGTCTCATTACAAGTCTGAGATATTGAAGTTTTCATAATTTTATTGTATTAAATACTTATTTTTCTAAACTCATCCGAACCACAATATCTTCGTAAATCTAACTAAGGTTGATATCTCATGACTGCAAAACGTCTTTTTCACATGGATAAAGTTTGCACGAGCTAGCTCAATGCCATATTTGATTTCAACAGAAGGATTGCATCTTTAATTTATTTTGCAAACCTGCTACACAAAACTTTGTATCTTCTCCGATTTCATTCCAGCAATATAAAGATATCCATTGTCAACTGTATTCAGTTTACATGTGCATTTATTCCAGCGTGATCGAATTTTTTTTGTATTAAGACGCGATTCACCATAAAGATAATAATAGAACACATTTAAGTTACAAAATAATATTTATGTTATGAAAAGAAAAGCAAAAAAAAAGATTGAAATGTTCACACATTTGAGTTATAATAGTACAAACAAAATATAAATACTGCATTTCAGTCACGGCTATTATTGTATCTGTATCTATTCTGTAGTTGTTGCCGTTCTTTAGTCAGGGAGCCAGCTTTCCATGATAGCACCGCTTGGACTAGAGAAAGGGTCGGCAGATGTGGCTCGCGAGTCACATGCGGCACTTTTCATGGACGTTTGCGGCTCTTCAAACATAAACTACAATTTCACCTCATATCAAGCAGCCTTATAACTTATGAGTTTATGAGATAGAGCCGCCGAAAAAACATAGACTCGTAAGGAATACTCTCTACCACACTTTAGACCGGCCGCACATGACCACACTCGCGTTGATCAATATGAGCCGCACGCAAGTTTTTTAATTTGAAACCTATGGTGTAGTACTGGACTCCGCATTTGCAGAAGATATTGTGAATGCTATAGAAACATATCTGGAATTGACCTAAATAAAATAATTTCCATTACTACTGATGGGACTAAAATTATGATAAGAGTAGTTTCAATTTTAAGGAGAAAAATTGACTATGAAATTATCACGTTCCACTGCGTAACACATCAAGAAGCTCTTTGCGCACAAATATTTCCCGAATTACAGTAATAAACTTCATTATCAAAGTAACTAACAGCATCTTGGCCAAAAAACTCTATCAACGCCAATTTAAGGTAATCTTGACGAAATGGATAATGAATACCTAGAGTTACTTCTGCACAATAAGGTTCGCTGGCTTTCTAGAGGCAATATACTGAAAGGCTTTGCTTCATGTTTAGAAGAAATAAAATCATTCCTACGTGAAAAAAACATCAAACATCAAGAATTGGAAGAAGACACATGGCTACAAAAATTACATTTCGCTTACATAAAATTACATTAATGCTTTAAATATATTAATGCAAGAGAAATACGTCATCGGAAGAAGTAGAACGATTTAAAAAAAAACTCGAAGTTCTCACTGAAGATATAGAGAGAGGTGAATTACTTCACTTCAAGAATTTAAGACAGTATCGTGACGAAAGAGCACTTATTTTGATGCGATTTATTTCAGCTGCGATTAGGAAAAATTAAAAATAGTTTTGGTGAACGTTTTCAACAATTCAGAACAAATAAGACTATTCTAGCTTTTATCGTACGTCCTCTCCAAACAAATGTTAATGAACTTAACACCGTTCGATACAGATGTTGGTTCACTCCGGATGCAGTTAATAGATTAGAAAAGCGAGGAACTGTGGAGTAACAAATTCACAGATCTGACCAGCCGCTTGGAAGAACTCGAAAGAGAGAGATCCAATTTAATTTCTCAGCAAAAGTAGACAGCAAAGAGAATGAACTCCCTAAAATAAAAACAATAATATTCTAAATACTAAATGAATGTATTAATTATAAATATATACATATAAAATCAATTTTGTTGAAAAATATTGTTTTTGCGTCACCGGGATATCACAGACCTATGTTCTGAATAATTACAACTTCACAATAAGAATTTGTTTTCCTTAACAATAATATTCGATACGTGGAATAGTTTGGCTGAAATATATGACGCATTAAATAAACTACCTGTTGATATTCTCTCAATCTTTGGCTCTACATATAATGCTAACAAACATTCTCATCTTGAACCAAATAAAAAATAAACTTAGAAGCAGAATAAAAGATGAAAATTTATAATCATGTATTCAATTAAAAATAAGTAGCTATTTGCTAGATGTAGTGAAGCTATCAAAAGCAATGCATGGATGCCGTTCTAATTAAATTTTGAAATAAAAAAATCTCGAACTTATTTTACTACAAGTGCACATCCATATACATATGTATATTCCATATATGCGGCTCTCTAGTACTTTTGTTATCCGGTTTCCTTGACAATTTGGCTCTTCTCACTTTAACTAACTGCCGACTTATGCTCTAGAGGGTTGGTGCTGAGCTTTAGCCGCAGCTTTATGTCTCAGAAGTGGAACGAATCCTTGCGCATGGCTTTCAGCAAACATTGTAAACGTGCTACAATAACTCGCCAACTCGAACAGTATTCTATTTGAGTTGTTGTACTGAATTTCGAGACGGTTGTACGTCATGAATTGTCTAACGAGTGCATGTTTTATTTTAGTAGTATTAAGTGAACAGAATAAAGCAGAACCCACTCAGCACTTGATTAAGCAGAAGTTGTTTTCGCAGATCCTCAATGCTACCTGCTAAAAGTACTGTATAACGCAGATTATTAAAAATATTTCCTTAAAATGAAAGCTACTCAAGGACTTGTTATAAATAATAAGTCCTTGATTAGCTTCTTAATGAGCTTTGTGGAGGTTTATCTCCTCCACAATCAACAACATCGACCCCTGAACTTACCTTGCAAATACCAAAGTGCAAAACGGTGCTCCCGTCGGACTCAAAAACACTTTTACTGCTCATACTTGTATCCGTACCTGTGTTTCAAGCAACAATAAACATTGATCTACTGTAAATAGTCATTTCTTGTTTTACCTGCTCTGGCCACACACATACCCGCACACTCGGCGTTGTAATTCAAACGAATATGAGACTGAATGGGTGAAGTGTATCGGGCCATTCATTTACCTACTCACGTTAAAGCACATCCTTCTGATTCATCAACATTTTGATAAATACATAGATATACATTTAACATCATACTACTTATTCGTCATAGATTAATTGGACATTTTTCTGAATACGAGTTGAACAGCATGAGTGAGAAAATATATCCCTGTCGCACGTTTCTTTTTAATTCTACTTTGTTAGATATTGTTCTGCCCTTAAGCTGCTTTCTGATTACCTATTATTCTTATGTCTTTATCGTCAACCCCAAAGATAATTCAATAAAACATGCATGTATATTAATAATCACACATCGATATCTGTGAATTAGTACTTCTAGTACTTTTCGATTACGTAAACGACTTCATAATCCAAACTATAATGGATCACTAAATCACTGCGGGATTGATTAAACCGTTATCTTCCAAGTAGGTACCTTATTTTATTCTCGTAATTGAATTCACTGAAATGAACAAAACCTTAATTTCTACTTTCTCCATTATTTTTGCAGTTCACCGAGCAGTAATTATACATTTGTATGAAGAACTTTCTTTTAACAAAATCGAGCAAACTTTGGTTAACTAAATACGAACTTGCAGGCGGCGAGTTATGCGCTTCTATTTTAAACGAATGAAGATCACTGCTCTGCTAAAATTATTGCAGGGTAGCGAAAAAAATGTATATAAGTTTTTTTTTTAGTAAGTAAAGTTCCGCTTTTATTAAATAAAATCAGAAAAATTATTAAATAAATCTTTTTTTTAAATGACACGTTAATTTTACGCTTGTTTTTAAAATATGCATATATATATATATATATATATATATATATATATATACGATCATACTTATGCACACATAGGTACAAATATTTAATTTTATTTTCTACCCCTTGTCCTAGACGGGTCGGGGGCAGTAGCGTAACTACCCCAATGCACCCAATTGCGCTAATTACTGACCTAAAAGGTTCGTGTCATGCAATACTTTCGATATCGACAGTTTTGCGTTTATTAATACTTTTTTCGGCGTACGTACCTACAAATATATTTTTAATCCACTATGGCAAGAAATGGAAATATCATTATGAAAGCCGCTGGTAAGTCTGGTAAGGAAATTAAATTGTTCAGTTAAACTTGTCGTAAGCTTGAATAATGAAAGTAAATTTAACAATTATTTTATATTATATAAAATTAATTGTAAAAATTCTTCTGCCTTTTATATTTACTTAATTAAATAATGAAGGATCAGTTAATAATTCAACAATGATTATATTTCTAAGATTTCCAATAATTATGCAGATTTCCTTATTTATGTAGTTTAATTTAGATAACAGCAAAAATCTCCAAATTCGATTTAATTACTTTCAATAAGGTAATTAATTAACATAATTAATAATCATTATAAATTATCAAAGCCAATAAAACAACAAGACGACAATACAATGACTAGTCCAATTCTAAGAATATTTCCAATAAATATAATGCTATGAAATATCTATCATCTTAGGTCTGCTTTCTATTAACCTAATAACACTTGAAAAAAAGTATTATTTTGATAAATGCGTAGCATTGATAAATCCTATTCATAGCGTTGATTTCAAATGTGTTTTTCGAGATGATTTACGAAAGATAGAATAATATATTTTTAAGTGGTCTCATTCTGTCCCGATGAAGCACCGGATACTTTGAAACTGGTCAGCTTTAGAAAACAAAAAAACACAGATTAAGTTCAAAATGATTTAAGTTAAAAAATTGAAATAACCGAGGATTAAAAAAAAAATTTTGGTTTTTCTATATTCCGGACGTATATTACCAACAAAATATTATTTAACCTGTTTTTTAAGGTTTACGAATCATTAAAAATTCTTGGAAAACCAATTATCACCAATATTCAGCAGTATTCAATCACTTATAAATAAATATTGTTGATAACTGAATGAGAAATTTAGCACATGGTAAATTTATTACAATTTTTCCGACAATAATTTTTAAAAATCGCCGACAAAGGTTCAAATAAAAACAATTCAATAGCGAATATACCTACCTACCCGGTTGGAATAATTTTAAACGCAGTACGTAAAAGGTAAAATCAACGACTTCATTTTGTTTGGTAAAAATAGACGAATATATCACGAGTGGTCATTATACTCGCCGCAAAATGCGATGACGTTCAATAAAACGATTGAGCTTTGTGATTGAGAGTTGTAGGCCTCCGAAAATAGCAGATGATTTAATTTCTGTCCTAAAGCTAAAATTTTATAATTCAATTAATTTCTTTGAATTTGTGCGAATTTTAATTTGGGTACAGTAATCTGTGACGAATGGGAACAGGTTTCAGTGTTTCCATAGCCATAAATAAACACATGAAAGAAACATTAATATACATCCATGGTATATTATTCAGTCAACAGTTATTTTATTGGGATTGTCAATTTATATATGGGATTGTCAATTTTGCATATAAACGGTGTTGGTCACAAATTAAATAATTTGGAATCGTTGGAGATAAATAAAGCATGTAAAACTAATCAAAAAATTATAAACAACCAACTAAATTTAACTACGGGTCTCATTCTAAATTTTTTTCCTAAAAATTATTCGACTAAATTTGTATTAAGTAACAATTTGAGTTAGGTACTAAATTTATTTTTTAAATAATTGTTGTTTTTTTTTAAATAGATTCCGGTAAAGAAACAATAATATATGTTTTTAGTTAGTTATGACATTCTGAAGAAGAAAATGGTATTTTTCGAAACCGGTAGATGTATTTCATCATATTTTATAAACTCAATTAAGTGGTTAATAAAACAAAGATAATAAATGAAAAATATGAATTTTAACCACAAAGTTAATATTGCTAATTTAAAAAAAGTTATTTTATGTATTCGTATTCACCTTAATTGGATTCGATCATTAACTACGGAGGAAATTCTATAAATGAGCTCTGTCCATTGTTAAGTACAGCTCGGGCTGACCAAGCATCCTTCCACGTCATGGATTGAACGCCAGGGCTCGAGATCCATGCCACCGATCTAGCTTCAATCGATATTTACATATTTTTGGGTTCTTTCCTGGTAATGTCCATGGGCCGTTACATGAGAGTTACTTTTGTCTGCAGGGGAGGGCGAACAACAATAATAATTATTATTTTTTATTTTTTGAGTCATAGTACAGTGTGTTATATTATAATATTATTATAATAGGATAAAGCATTATAGCAAAGCAAGAGATATATTTGGGTACCCTGCCTTCTACACTAGTATTTTACTGTATTATAGCAGACAGTGCTTTTTCTGTATGGTAGTAAACAAACAAAGCAAAGTGTAATGTTCAATGTACAAAAAATATATATATAAAAAATAAAACAAGATGCAATTAGATTACATTGTAAAACTTAAAGTAAATGCAATGTTAAATTTATAAAAAAGAGTAAATAAAGTTAGAATAAATAAGTAAATAATATACAAATATGAAGTAAGCTTATGTAAAATACAATGTGAATGCACAATGACAACAATTTTTGTTCACATTGTAAACTATAGTTACAATAACTTTTACATGACTTCCCACGCTTTTCGCCATCTTGACGTACACGTACACAGTTTATCTAATGCTTATGTTTATGTTTCACTTACTTATCAGCTCACCAAACTCAGAATCGTCACCCAGAATTTGGTTATTTTATAGAACACCGCCACCCAGAATTTGGTTCTTCCGTAGAATACCGCCATCCCAAAATTAGCAATAATAGGACAAGAGATGCCCAGTATCTCGTGCTGGCTCATCCGAGCCTCGCCTTCATTTTTTTCATCTTCTCTTTCTCATCTTTCTCTCTCAAAGTGTTATAAAATTATGTTGGTTCACAATCTTCCCAATCTTTATACAAATATGCAGTGAGAGATTTTGACAGTGTAAACTTATTATAACTAACATAATAAATATCATGTGATACTATTTACGAAAATCCACAAAAATGTTTAGGTACTATTAGAATGCGAAATTACCCAAAATAATATTTTGGTTTTCAAGGATACATAAAAATTTAGTCGAAGTAAGGGACGGCAGTAATAAAACTTGGTATTGTTAGACGCAGGTGCACCAACACAGCGTGGGAACAGCGATAAGGAATGAAGACTGGCGTACGTGACCAATGTCAGGACGGCAAATGCATAATAGGGGAGGCATTTCTTCATGCGGCTAGTCTTTACCAAATTTCGGCCGGGAGAACTCGCTCCACAAAGACGGGATCTAATTTTCAAGTAGAGAATAAAATCAATATCGTCTCTGAAATATTAAGCAAGCGCTTTATAAATTGTGATTCCGGTGAAATTGAAAACTGTGCGTCTCGACTTTAAGCTTAGACTATGATGTTCTCTGCATTTAATCGTTGATGTGAAAGTATCAAAAGGGTCCCGGTGATTATTTTTGAATTGCCTTATTAATAAGTAATCAAATAATATGCTCATTTTCTACTTTTAATACATGCAAGTATCATAAAATATAGATAATAATCTTTCTTATAATGGCATTATTCTTTCATTTTATAACCATTTGACTTGACAATATTTAGAAAAGAACCAGTTAGACTAGATGCCTCCTCCTTGAATATGAAGCCAAGGCAGAAAGAAGAAATTCTAACAGTACATAACTATGTTTAGGTACAGAAGATAAATAAAAATAAAAAAGAGGCAGAAAGGGTTGTAACTATTGTTGCGGTAAAGGGAGAGTAAGATGTATTTATAGGTAGAATGGTTAGTCAAAATTGAGATTGTGTTGGTTTATAAAAATAACCTTTTTAACGCAGTAAGGCTGTCAATTTATGTAAATTTCTCATTATGGTATTTGCATAACCGGTGAATGAATGAATTTTGTTTGTAAGATGTTCAACAATAAGATTTGTTCATGAACAAAAGATTCTTCTAATTATTTGGCTACATTATGCAACAAAGTGGCAGACTAAAAATGTGATTATCCTGGGTACAACCTAGGGCTGAAGAAGACCTGGAAGAGAGTCACAACGTTGCATATAGCCGGAGAGACCTTGGAGCTAGCTGTGAAGGATTTTTTGAGGTGTATTGCGAGCCGAATGTCAATAAAAATTGAAGTCTCTATATATAAATAACCACATAAAGGACAGACTAAACTGATTAATATAATACACCAATTTTCTATGTACCTACTTATAGCGTAAACAGTCCGCGGGAAGCTTTCTATGTTTCAAAACGTTATTTTGATAGCAGATCCTATGATTCATTGATAATAATAAAAATTCTGTGATACGATAGAATTGATTATTTCCTGTATTAGAATTATCAAACTTCGAAAGACAGAGGGAAAAAGTGTTTAAAATATTTCTGTTGGTAAAATTTGAAATTTATTCTTAGTTACGTCTATGGAATTTATTTATTCTCAAAATACTGAACATTGATAAAGCCATTAATAATTTAGACAGTAATATAAGCGGGTACTATATACTAAATCGCTTTTCAATTTATGCTAAGAAATAAATACAAGGTTATATCTTCTCATTAATGTAAATTCAAAGCCATAATAGTGATTAATTAATACGTTGCTTTGGTAGAATATATAAAACCAGACCATAAATAAAATGTTAAAAACTACCTATGTATATTAAGAAATTATGTTATTAAATAAAATAATAATCGCTTTGTATGAAACCACGAAATTAAATTTATGCCAAACTACAAAGTGATTACTTTCTATTAAAATATAGGATGTCCAGGGGAAAAATTTAAAGATTAAAAGATTAATTAAATTGTTTGTAAGCCATCAGGGTGAAGTAAGAGAGAAGGGGTATTGTTCGACGAGCGTGATTTGCGGATTTTCCAGTCGCAATGAGTCACTGGTCGGGAGCGCACCGCAATATTTAATTGTTGAGCAATATTTAAAGTGCGGTGATTCATTGGTTCGTGCCCGTCACACTTTTTGTACTGTAATGGGCCGACTTGTATTTTGATGGGCCGAGCACGCAACTTATCTGGTATTGGGTTCAAAAGTTCAGACAATAAGAGATAATGGTTAACCAAACTACTCCGGGACCATCAACGTCAGCAGCGCCGCCAGAACATGTGGCTCATGTTCAACGTAAAATTATGCACAATCCGCGTAAATCGACAAGGAAGATTGCAGTCCGTACTGGAATGAAAAAATTAACAGTGTACATTATTTTGAAAAATAAACTACAGTTTCACCCATACAAACTGTAAATCGTGCAGTTTCTCAACGAAAATAACTATTCTTTATGTGAAACCTTAGCAAGAACGAAGCTGGAATGTTTTGGAGTAGCACGAACGCTTGTAAACATACTATATACTGATAAAGTATATTTTCATATCAATGGCTATGTTAATAAACAAAACATGAGATACTGGTACCTCAACAGTAAAAGGAAATACCATCAAAAAACGTTTGCATTGTCCAAAAACGACAGCGTGATATGCAATTTCTATCCGAAGGATAATTTGCCCTTATTTTTTTAACCAGTGAGAGACAGTCACTGCTGACGTGTATTTACAAATGACCGACGAGTTTTTGGTACTGCAACTGCAGCTGTTTTCCGGGTTCAATAATAAAACACAATTTCAGCATGACGGGGCCACTCCACACACAGCTTGAGTTTCAATGAAGAAGCTGAGGGGAATTTTTCCTAAAAAATTAATCAGCAAGTACGGAAACATACCCTGGACATCTCGGTCATCGAACTTTACACCGTGCAACTTTTTTTTATGGAGATACCTTAAGTCGAGAGTTTACAGCAACAATCCTCGAACAATTCAGGCTCTACAAAAAAATATTCGCTGTGAAGTTGCTGCCATTGAACCAACGCTTTGCTCTCGCGTGTTCGCAAACTTGAGTCCAATTGCAAGAGTGTCTTGAGAGAATGGACGGCATTTAGACGAAATTATTTATAAAACATAAAATCCGCACCGTTAATCTCCATTTTATATAAATAAAATATGAGAATAACATTGTAGTTTTTTTTAAATTTAATATTAAACTTGAAAATTTTTCGCTGGACATCCTTTTATTGCGCCATAAAGGTGTTACGTTATGTTTGCTGATTCTGCGATAGAAAGACGTCCATTATTTTTTTATTATATCATGGAATATTTGTGATACTGTATGGAGTAAGGAGTGGTGTTTATAAAAAATAAATGTACTGAAAATCTATATATTGTCAAAACAGCTCTAAATGAAAAATATTACTTTATTCGTTCAGTCCACCACTTCAGAAGATTCTGCTCTCCATTATATAATATTTAATTCAGATTATTCCTCGAATTCTCGTATAATGATGAAAAAAAATCTGCTTGTGTGGCGCATATATACCTATTATACATACTCGTACGTATTATGTATGTATAATTCTTCGCCTGAATTGTTGAAACCTTATCGATATAATTCAGAATCTTTGAAACCGTTTCTGGTGTGTGAACATTCCGTTACAAATGGTACGATTCAATAAGTTTATTATTAAAATTTGTTAACTGAAATTATATAACATATTTAACTTATTTGTCATAATTTTTCTCTGAAGTGAGTAATAACATAAAACGCTTGAATAATTTTTTGAAAATATTTCCATTAGATTAACGATTATTTAATTTATCAGAATTTTTTATAATTCCATTTAGATAAAATATGGAGTGGCATTGGTAAATTTTATTTTCATCAGTTATCTAAACTCGAGTTGACCCAAATCAGTGAAAAATTAGGTAACTTATTAAATATTATGAATAACTAGAATTCACTTATTAATAATGAAGAGTTACAATTTTTTTAACTTCTTAATTTATTTAAAAAATCAATGAAAATATAATACAATATCAAAATAATTTACATTGTTACAATTAACTGCATATCTTGTTTAATGTTGCGATTTTTTGTTTTATTTTACATCTTTGTTTTATGTTGCTATGCAGTACAGATGAACGGGAAACGGACACAAGGAAATTGTATTTGCAGGATAACTATCCAAATAATGCTATAACAGGTATAGCTGCGACAGCGCCTGATGGACAGTAAATTGTATACTAAATTCACGAAATAAAATACATATTAAAATTTATGTAAAAAATTGTCTTCAACAGTATTTATAATTAGTTTTTATGTAATAGTAGATATTTAACAATAATCACAAAGTTATCTGATTGCAAAACATTAAATAGTATAGCAATACCGATTCAGATTCATGAGAACAAACCACTAAGAGATAATAAAACGTCTGGAATGAGATTCTATATCATGTTCTAAAAATTTTATCGTTAAATTTAATAAATTGCAACTCCCCATTAAAAAATAGGGCGATGTAAAGCGACATGTAGTAAGTACTCACGAGATTCAGTCTTTTCCATAAATTGTGCATTCATGGCAAATGCACACATATTAAGCAAATTAACTAATTTAGGCGATTAATGCCAATTTCCCCCGACAAGAAACTGCGCTGAATTCACGAGGTCTCTGTTCATTACGTGAGATCTAATAAGTTTGTAATTAAACACGTCCTCCACTTAATTGCACCATAACGTCGGGTGGTGAAAAATAATGAAATTATCTGAGGACTTAACGCAAAAGTATGGCTTTTCATAAAGTCGCGGTTGAGGGGGTTGCCTTTGTTGCTGAAGTTAAATATCCTCTGAAAATTATGAAATCTTTTACAGATTCTATATCATTGTTTTAAGAACAATTATTTCAATAATAATAAATTATATTCAAATATTATTTACCATGCTGTCGTGTTCTGAAATGTTCTTATAATAACATGGCATTTTATCTATTTATAAAACATTCATGCCAAATATACACGGAATATTGAACAATATTCAAAAAATGCCAAACTTAAAATGTAAATTGTAAAATAAATTAAAATAAATCAAATGTATTTTAATGTTAACGTGTTAACTAAGTTTTTTAATTAAATAGTTACGAGTGTTACTGGTATTAATAAAATTTTTAAATAAACCACAACGTTACTGTGAAATTAGGTGAAATAATTCAGGCCAGCATTAAATATTTAATATTTGAAGGACAAAATTGTGGGTAGACATTTTTAACGAATAGAGATTTATTTTTTGATACCGATTAATAAATAAGTGTCCATCCAAAAATTACGGATCATTCAAAATCTTTTTTTCCTCCTGCTTTTCTGACAGTTATTTATTCGACTACTCTTATATGTACTTCACGTAACCTAATAATAATGATGAAAAAGTAATAGTTTTAAAAACTTAAATTTAAAAAAAAAAAAAAAATCAATTTCATAATAATTTTACATCAAATATTGTATAAAATAAACATTTTTCTTTTTATTGAGTCTATTAACTATTATTACAAATTCAGAATATTTATGACAGATTCAGGGTTTGCTTTTGTTTAAAACTATTTATTGAAAAATTATTGCATAATTTCGTTGCTATTTAACATACGTACGCGCGGATGCGGAGGGCCATTAAAAAACACTGTGGACTTATTTTTAAAACGAATAAATTATGTGAATACAAAAAAATTTAGTTCAAAATATTCTCAGGTTTTCAAGACAGTTTTGAATGTTTTTTAGGTTATTATTCCACGTGTGTCTGACCTCTCTGGCTAATATTTTGGTTCATTAACGTAAGATTCATCATTCGGGCTGTTGTCAAAACTTTCCACAAAATATTATCAGTTGGTATTTATAGACTAAAGGTAAATTTAGTAAAGATATAATTTTGAAATGTATATCTTCGAAGTAAAAAATGAGTACTACGGCTGAGTATTAATTTACATTTTTTATTAATTCCCATTCCAATTTAAATTTACTTTGTTAACGTTAATTTTTTTATCGATGTGGGATCAAACTAATTACTGTTTCTGGGAAGAGTTTTAATTGCGTTTATTAACGAAATATCATCACTATCTTCAGTATATTATTATATATCGATCCACCGCTGGATGAAGGCCCACTTCTCCGATAATTTTATCTATCTATCTACATATGTATACATATGTATCAAATATATCCGAAATAATGAAACAACTTAAAATATGAATTAATATATTAATTAGAAAGATATACATATCAAATTCAAAAATAAAATATCAAAAAATAAGGTAGATGGCTCTTTCAAATGATGGAACGATTAAATGTATTAATATCAAAAAGGTAACATACAGGTTCAAAAATTTGTCGCTAAAAATATCGTCGCTGTAGCATAGTTGGATAATGCACCTTCCTCGGTTTGGAAAGAGATCCAGATTCGAATCCCGGTGGCGCAACAACAATATTTTTCGATAAAATTGATTTTATGTGTATATCTTTCTAATTAATATATTTAATTCATATTTAAAATATCCTAGACCTATGTTCTAAATAATCACAGCTTTACAATAAGAATGTGTTCTCCTAATAACTTAAAATATAACTTAATTTTAACAGCAGTCGATTACTATGATGACGGTATACTTGTATGTTCGTCTGATACAGATAGAGTTTTAACAGTTTCAAATAAATTGCTATACATCCGTAGTGAGTGCTTTTAAAATATTAATTACATTTTTATATTTATAATTATAACCCTTTAAACATTTAATGATTTTCAGAGCAACAGAAACAATCAAATAGATAGAGGGGCTATGGCTGATTTACAATTATTTTGATTTATATAAATAACGCCCCTGTAATATTAAACAATAGCCTGGGGATGAAGGATGAATGGCTCGAGATCTAACGTCTCATTGTCTAGCTAAAATTTTAATCTAAAAGTTGTATTCACCATTTTGTTTGTTTTATTTTGAATTTCCATTAAAATAACATTTTCATTACCCTGTTGTACAAAAAGCTTTTTAGCAGCTTCCGTGTTAATTTCCGACATCAATATAAAAGTATTATTACATCATGGACGTGATGAGTGTTGATTGTAAGGCTACTGACGAGCTATCAATTTTATTCAAAATACATTTCAAATATAAATATTGAGAAACAAAACAGTTGTAAGAATTAAACCAATTTTACTTACAATTATAAATAAGTCGACAACTCAATCTCAAGAGGTCTCACGTCAAATTTCAATAAAATATATAATTTGAAGTGCCAATATTTCTATTAACCATAAAATATAAGTAAAATTTTAATATTTTGCGCAGATTCCTAAATTGTAACAATAAAAAATTTGGAGTGGATGATATTCAATATAAAACCAGTGGCGTAACTACATAAATTGGGCCCGAATGCAAAATGGCAAAATGGCTCCTTAAATAAGTATTGTATGAATATTAGTATGTGCTGCGTGGTTTATTCATTAAATAATAAGAACAAAATTAGTCTCTTCATATATAATATTTACATTTTTAAAAGAATTTATATGCACTTTTAATTTAAGACTTAATTTAAGACGTACTTGTGTTCTAATGGTTACGATAATCGCCTTGTAATCTATAGTGATAGGGGGTTTTGAGCCTCGTACCAAGAGGCCATCAAGTTGGTCCTATTTTCATGGCACAAGTATTTACCTTAGTTTGAAAATAATAAGAATATTGATATGACACGTATTCCGTATACGCATCTCTATTAAAAAAAATACTTGCTTCGCTTTACAGACATATAGTGGGGTACTGCTACTATATACGTAAATAATGCTGTTTCTGATTGATGAGTTTTTAAAATTTTATAATTCCATTTTTTTCTTTGGCCCCTTTCTAACGTGGACCCCAATGCACTGCATTGGCTTAGTTACGCCACTGTATAAAACATATTTATATCGGAGGTGGGACGGCCGGGGGGAGAGGAAATGTTACCTAATTTGGTTTAGATCGATCAAGTAGGATTGTATAAAGAACATAAGGGTTCAGTTTACGATCAGATACGTTATAAGATACGTCGTAAGACTTTTTATATAAATTACTTGTTTTTAAATTGAACAAATACAAGATTTTCACAATAAGCTTGGAGCATAATTGTAAAATATCCACCACGGCTCTGTTCACATACTTTTACTCTGGACAAAAAAAATCATGACTTTTTTGCATAATTGCGTCACAATTTTTATTTATTTAATTTTAATATTAATATTAGAAAATATAATACATTTTAGAATTATCAGTAGGATATATATATATATTTCTTCTCTATGAGAGTAGGAATCGTGTATAGAGAAAGAGTACATTTGAGATTATGTTTCAGTTAGTTTGTGTATATATATTTTTTACTTCAGATATAAATTGATAGTAGTCTGTAATTTTTCTAATTGTGATGGGAATATTGTTAAAAAAATTGATCCTTTGATAAATATAGTGATTTTGGGTTGCGGTATATTTTAGTTTTGGAATATCAATTTGGTCTCTAAATATCGTAGATTGAAATTTGCTTCTAAAGTTTAATTTTGAACATTTGGATTATTGATTTTTTTTTTGTATATGTCTATTAAATTAAATATTATTTTAATGCAATACTGAAATCAAACATTTTAGTATATATTTTACATAATATATAATATGAATCTAAACTCTGGATTAGTATAATTATAACAGTAAGAAAAAAATGGCCAGAACTGGAACCGAACCGAGTACCCGAGAACCGGGTAAGGAATTTGTCTGGGTATTTGGATGCTCCGGTTATGGAAGACTGATAAGGAAGTAAAAAGGAACAGATTTAGTCGGTTCAAATAGCGTACTTATATTCATGTCACTATAACTAGTATCACAATATTATAATATCAGTGTATAGAGAACCAGTTATCATAGTAGAGAACTAATTATTTTTAACGAATACCGAAGCTCCTATTACAAGTGCTACATACAAAATTGAATTTTATCAAATCAAATTATAAAATTTCGCAATTAACAATATGTTCGTTTTCGGTGCAATTTGTGGTTTTTACCATTTATGCAAATATATTTTAATGAAAGTTATATATATATGTTAGTTTTCACACAGAAAATCAAAAGGTTTAATTAAAATCTTTAATAAAAACGTAATTTAAGTATTTATCACTTATAGCTGTGAAAAATATTACATTGTACTAAACAATTAGTTTGCTTAATTTATAGGGTATCTCTTTTATTAAAAGTCTAGGTACACTGCCTAATTTCAAATTACAAAACTAGGTGTAGAAAAGTATAGAAAAATTTATCCAGATTCTTGTTTTATTCAGATCTTGAAGTTAGTTCAGAAGAAAACCCACAAATTTGAATATTTCAATAATATATAATACTCTCCTCCTCCATCCACATCCGAAAGGTACTCGGAGCAAGCTGAAATAATGGCACCCGGTGGAATCACCAACATATTGGCAGTAGAGCGTAACCAGCAAGACAATGTGGTCCTACAGCAAAAAATAACAGTTTCATCTATCGGACATGTTACTATTATTATCATTTTAGTATCGTATCACCCCTGCATAGATCGTACAATATTAGTTCATCCCATAAATAATGCGTTTTTTTTTTTCAATTACTTGAACTAAAAGTCTGAGGGGGACGAGATAAACTACCTGTATCAGGCAAAATTACTATCTGCTATATAAAAACAGGTACTCAGTTATTCTTGGTGCAAGTTTTGAAGAATGGTGTTCGTTTTTAACAGTTATTTTTTCAAACCTATAATGAAAGTGGCAAAGGATCGTATTCGCCATATTTTGATTTATGAGTTCTACTAAGGTAACAACGCAATGGAAAGGTCAAGGCATATCAATGGAGTATATGAGGATCGTATAATAAGTGTAAGCTAGTGTCAACGGTGGTTCCAGAAATTTCGAGACAGAAACTACAGCCTAGAATACGAGCCTCGTTCTGGAAATCTGTAGAGGTTGATGAGGATGCCTTGCAAACCCTGATGTAAAAAATCCCATCGTATGTGAGAAGCTAGCAGAGAAGCATATTAAGGAGTTACCATAGAAGTTTAGATTTTGTCATTTAACTATTCATCAATACTTGCGTGCCATCTAAAAAGTCAGCAAATAGGATCAATTGGTTCCTCGTAAACTTTCAGAGTCTAATCATGTACAGAGAGTAAATGTGCGTTCTTCTTTCTTATCACGTCTAAGGATTGAACCTTTTTTGAAAACGATTCCCCACCCACTATATTTACCGGAGATTACCCCATCTGATTATCATTTATTCCGCAGTATTCAAAATCATTTGGACAGAAAAAATATGAATTCTGTAGACGAGGTTAGAACAGGACCTACTGAAGGAGTATTTTTCGTCAAGGCCAAGTAAATTTTGGAAGAGGAGCCTTGCAAGTTTACCAAAAAGGTGGAAGATCATTATAGAAAATGAAGAAGAGTATATATTAGATTAAAAAAATAACTTTAATTATCTTAATTTTGAAAAATAAAAGAAGTATAAAATACAGCATTATTTATGGGATGACCCAATACTTCATGACAGGCTAACCGGATTTTTTCTATTTTGTAAAAAAATATACCGTTATACATTTTATCGATTTATATTTAATTTTATATTTCTCGTCATTGTCATTTCAAATAGCGAAGCGCGCAATCATCAAAATATTTATTTAATACTTTCATTAATTTAATAATTCATGTGTTTTATTATGTTAATGTGTTTTTAATGTTAATTTCATGCTTAATGTTATAATACAAGCTATAGATGGGACGTGAAATAGCTAACAAGGTTGACCAATGTTCTTTGGTTCCATCTATTTCGCATGGCGATTTTGAAATCGAAAATTTATGGATTAAAATTTCAAATCAAAACATCAATATTATTTATTTAATATGTTTGAAAAATTTTAGGATTAATAGTATGTTCGAATAAAGATAACAATAAGTTTCATAATATGGTAGAGAGCCAATAATATTCCTCACAAAACTTTATTAAAAAAAGATTGTTTTAATCTCTAATAAAAAAAATATAGGTAAAAGTACATCACGACATAAATATTTATTTGATCAAATTTTTGATTTTATTTTAGTACACAGCTTCGATTAGAAATAACCGAATTTTTCTTCTAGATTTAATAATTAACAACTTATATTATAATAAATATAATCAATTTTAATAAAAATATTTAGTATAAATGTTGATATCTTGTTGAAATTCTACTTTGAATAAGTATACTCGAACTTTCTGAAATTCTATTTTTTTCTATCCTGCCAAATATCTCCCTAAAAAATCACTTTTCCGCTGATGAAAAATAAAAGTATAATGCCTTTTAAAAATGGACAAATAATAAATAATTATAGATAACATTTTAGAATAAAAAATATTCCACAACCAAAATTACTGTAAAAACATATTTTGCTCTTTGACCCGTATCCGCCATCCCTATATCACAATTTAATTGACCAAATATTTTTACCGTCTATTCGCAAACCGAATATTTAGTGTTTTCGCATCCGACTTTTTCGGAATTTTAATGAAATCTAAATCGATGCCGTATATTATACACATATGAAGTCACTAAAATAGTATATTATACACATATGAAGTCACTAAAGTAGCATATAACATCTAAATTCATACAAATGATAATAGATATTATAATTTAAATAATAAGATAAAATACTTTATTTAAACCACTATTCATTGATTATTCAACATATTTCGATACCTATAGTATCTTCTTCAGGAAAGAATGTATTCTGAAATTAAAAATACTAAACAGCTTAATTTCCCACCATTTTACAGTTTTGTTTTTATCTATGCTTGTATTTTTAATTTCAGTATACATTGTTTCCTGAAGAAGATATCATGGGTATCGAAACATGTTGAATAATTAATAAATAGTGGTTTGAACAAAGTATTTTGTTTTATTATTTATATAATAATTGGCCACAAAGTAATTTTGCTAATATTGAAGAAAATGTTTTAATTGTACGTGAATAATGAAAGGTCTCATAAATATGTTGATGATAACATTATCCTGATACTTCAATTAGAGCTATAATGAAATAACTTAGTATTTTATTTAATGCTAAGATAAACGATTACAAAAAATAAAATATTAGAATTGTGGCGGTTTTGTGTTAGTCATTGTGGAGAAGAATGGTAAGATAAAATTTCTTTAAAATAAATTTAGTGGTATCGTGGAAAATTATTCATTGTATTTGGATTTTGTAAATACCTCCCACCGCAGTTGATATATTCTTGTTAATAGTGTAAAATCGTCCATAACCTTACGCATCATTTGTTCGGATTAGTGGTAAGTTACCTTCAATTTCATGATGAAGCGAGGGTTATCAGTTTTGCCTTTAAGGATCCCCATTGGATCGTGCTAATTTATTTGGGTGCGCTGATCACGAGTACCGGTGACAGCGGGTAGGAAATTCGAAGACGGATACAACTAGTTAAAGTTGCTATGAATCAACTTACGAGAATATAGAAAGGCAGTGTTTATACGAGGGGTGGAGAAACGGAATGTTGTAAGGGAGATAGAGCAGAAGAATAAGGGCTCAAGGACCAACCAGGAAGCACACGACTTACCTGAATTTTCTTTCTGTATTCACAACTCTCCTGAACTTCAGGATAATTAACGAAGCACGAAACACTGTGATACATAATAGCAGTTTCTTTTAGCAAATTATTTAATTTGTATAAACTAATATTATGTTGGACTTGGATAGTGTAAAATAGGCTACTTCGAATCATATTACTAGAGAAGGTTATTATGTATCCTGTGAACAATACCACGCACAAATGCCTCAATTCTGTAGTAAATCCAATCGCAGCAAGTTTATCTATAACAGTGAACAAAACATTCTTCAAAACAATTATTTGGCCACTTTATGCGAAAAAGTGATCGTTTGGGACATATATTTATTTGGTGTATAAATATATTAATTATTCCACGAAAATAATGTACTGTGCCTTCTCCCCCCTTCCCGCCCCTCCCAGCCACGCCGCCGACCAGTCGATTGGCGACCTTGAACCAGTACGATTATAACGTGAACGAAACAATTTACAATGTTATACTAATCTTGAGATTTCGCGTATTTTGTATCGGAACCTTGACGAAATAATAAGTGAAAAAATAAAAATATAAACAGTCCACATTTTGGAGACGTCAGCAGAATCCGGATTGTGGTGAGTGCCAAATTCCTTCGTGTCCTGAGATTCTTCCGACATCTATGCTTGTGCACAACAGTGACTGTCTAGAAAAGATAACTTTCGTTTGAAGAGAATCTCGAAGAGTGCCACAACAGTGGATAGATACGTTGCATCTGATCGGAAAGACCCCGAAGCTGGAGTCAGCTGGGAAGGGGGGGGACCCAGGACCGGAACTTGTGGAGGTGCATTGCGAACCGAGTCCCATCTAATTGAAGCCACAGAATGTCAATATTGACATGAAGGGGGAGAGAAGAAGATCTCTATTGAAAGTAATAGAAAGTTGCGAAGTCAGAAAATTTATAAACTTGACTTGCAAACATTACATTCATGCTCGTGAGGTGTGAACTTTAGCGCCATGCTGCCTTTAATGTGACCATCATCACCAGAATATTCCACTATTGCTAATATTTTTGATACTGTTTCCAGTTAGCGGTGATAGTGTGGTTATATTTTTCATAGAAGTATATGGCTCAATAATCCCAAATCCATGAATATAATGGTTACAAATTTATAAATTAAACTTAGCACGTTGCGCGTTTAGCAGCGCCTGAGCATATTAAACCACCACATTTCACTGGGTAATCCTTAATTAATATTGGAAACAAAAGAGTACCAATTACACTAACAATTATCATAGATGGTGAAGGTCTGAAGGAAGTGACTGAAATGAAATATTTGGGAGTCATAATAGATTCAAATTTGAATTTATCGCAAAATACAAGATACGTGATTAATAAAATTGCTAAGAAAATCTCACTTCTGAGAAGGATCAGAAGATTCATTAGTACTGAGTCTTGTAAAATAGTATTCAACTCTGTTATTATACCTTATATCAACTACTGCAGCGGCATTTTGTTTTTGGCTAATGAAAAAGAAATGTAACAATTGTCAGTGTTGCAAAATAAAGCTATGAGAATAATACTCAGAAAAAATAGATATACTCGGATCAGTGCAATGCTGAAAGATCTGAATATGATGACCTTTAAGAAGAAGATATATTTTAATATAATGGTATTTATTTATAAAATCCTCAGTAAGATAATAACGGCAGAATTTATACGAAAAATTGATGCAAATCAACATGTGCTCGAGCAAGAGGAGGGGATAGTGATACTACTGAGATTGCCATTAAGGAAGAAGGCCAAATCTCAGAAATCGATGATGTATAGTGCGATGAAGATTTTTAATGAAATGCCAGAAAATATAAGAAAGGAGGAGAAATTTAATAGATTTAAAGTGAAACTGACCAGATATGTAAAAGATAAGTTTTAGTGAAAGAAAAGACTTTGATCTTGTTTATATTAGAGCTTGTTTATAGTCTATGTATGCACTATGTTAAGAATTAAATAAATAAATCCTATGGTAGATGCCAAAAATCAAATTAAAAATATTTCTTAATAAACTGACGTATATTTATTATTTTTAATTCAATCTTATTTGGAAAAATAAGTACTTTGTTGTCGATAATTATTCATTTTCTTAGAAAATAACTTTCATTCTTTTTCTACAGAGATTCTTTTTCTGGCGCGTTTCTTTCTTGGGAATTCTCTCTTGATATAATTGACGATATTTATCTATTACATTTATCTATACAATATATTTATAAGTCTTTCTACAAAAATGTATGTTGAGATTGGCGTATTTTTGACACGTGACTTAAAACGGATCACACTTGCTATGTTAAAAATAAACTATATCGTTATTATGGTATGTTCAATTATTTGTTTGAATGTTAGTATTGAACTTTTTTAGAAAACTTTAATAATGTTCTGATCCATGATAAAATATCAAATTTAATCTAATAGCTAATAATTATTCTAGTAGCCAGTATCGGAGGTTGTGCGGGAAAGGTAATCGAAATTTTTAAGGCAACGCCTTGTCAATGTCACGTGTTACCATGCCGAAACGTTGGCCTAGATTTTTCTATGGAAATCATCTACAAAAAACGCGATCTAACCTAGAAGAGACGCCAGTTCTATACACAAGTGTTCTGATCCTGAAATCACTTAAAAAACTTACGTGTATATATTTAAGGTGGTACGCACTTTACAAATGAATATTTTACATTTTAATTATGTACGAATTATAAATTTTTATTTATAGAATTTCATATTTAATCTTAGTCTTGTATCTTTATAAAAATCTTACTTTAGAAGCATGTAACGTAATTGGGGATAAATGAAGTATTTCATCAAACCCTTTTTTAAATTACCATGACCATTCTCTCTGTGACCATAACATTAATATACACAATAATTGTATTCAACACGCCAGCGTCACTGGGCTCGTGCTGAATATATATTTTACACTCTTTGTATGTAGATATTATGCACACAATTAAAGATAAACAAATCACGTCAATAATAATATTAAAAAATAGTTATATTACAACAGTAATATACACATTATTAGCCTTTACCATACCATGGTAAAAATACCCTACGCAGCCATGCTATCAACTCGTGTTACCGCAAGAAGTTTAAGTTTTTTAAGCACTTTAAATGGGAAAAAAATGCTTTTGCAAGCTTAGACTTTAAAATAGTTAATGTCATAGTTACTATAAATATAATAAGAAATAATAATGCATTTATTTTATTCTCAAACGTTATTCTTATAACGCATTTATCTCAATTCATTTTAATTAATGTGTGATCTTTTTCACGTGGTACAAGTTGTATTTTTAATGCAGATATCATGTAACGCATCAATTTTATAAAGCATCGAATACAAAAAAATATATTTTTATTATGATTCGTTTTACATAATTGATTTTTGAATAGTTATTTCTATGTACAAATGTTTTGTTAGGACTAGGTAAAATTTAAGTTTTACATTGTGCATATGTATAGAAATACGATTCAATTAGCACGGTAGCCTTATGTTACTGCGTGGCTAAGGAAGGGTTAAATATGGGAGGCTCATCTTCAGAAGATTACAAATTCTTCAATAAAAATATTATTGCACTGAGAAGGATGGCAATCCGGACAAACGTTTCAATAATAATACATTTTTTTTTAAGGAGAACACTCAGAACGTAGGTTTGGGATGGACGATGCCGGGAAGAGCAGGGGCTAGAGAGATCTCCCTCGCACCCTTACGACCTGGACAGGGTGAATTTCTGCCAAACTGTGACCGAGTTCTACGACTGCAACATATAATGTGACGTTTACCCTCCCCTTTTGGGGGTGCATGATTTCTATAGCTTCTCTCTGGCTGCCCTCTGAATTTAATGTGAAAACGAGTCTCACGTCAAATTGCACAGGTATGGCTCTAGTACGATGATACCGAAGCTAACCTATGATGGTATTAAGATCTTAATAACTGAATATAACAAAAAAAAAATCATATTGACAAATCGAAACAAGTGAAAACAACTCTCAAAACGATTTGAGTTAGGGTGTAAATAAATAAAAAAAACGTAGATCTGGGACATTTTTAATACAAATTAAATGGAATAATTAATTAGAAAGATATTGATGTAAAATCAATTTATCAAAAAAATATTTTTGTTGCTACCGGGATTCGAACCTGGACCTCTTCCTATCCGGGGAAATGTATTAACTGATTGTGCTACACCAACACTTTTAGTTGACGACAAATTTTCGAACTTACATGTTGCACTTTCAAATTGTATGTTTTTTTAAGTTACTAGTACTTTTTATTTAATACTCTGGTCATTGCATATCGTTTTTGAATATGTTGATAAATATAAAGGGTTTTTCAATAGGGACGCTCAAACTTTCTTTCAACAGGGACAAGAAACTACGCCATATTTCTTCAATTTTTTTTAAGGTTAACACTCGTACTTAGTTGGCAAATCATCATGGACACACTGGACATAGTACACACTGGAGCAACGCTTGCAAATTATTCAAATCTACTACCAAAATTCGCGTTCGCTCACCGCAACTTTAAGAGCATTACGACCATTTTATCGTCGTCATCACTTGCCTGCCACATCAACAATTCAACGTTTGGTGCAAAAATTTGAAAACACATTATCGCTACACAATGTTCCAGTGCCAGTGAGACAAAGAAATGCACGAATTGAGGAAAATATTGCCGCCGCTAGAGCATCTGTTCTTGATGACCCAAATGAGTCACTAACACGACGTTCTCAACAATTGGGCATTTCTGTGACGTCATTGTGGCGAATTTTGCGAAAAGATCTTGGCCTAAATCCATACAAGATCCTGTTGACACAAGCACTAAAGCCGCTTGACCATTTGAAGCGTCGCCAATTCCTCAATTGGGCTGCACAACAATTTTAAAATGATGCTGAATTCCATCGAAAAATCATCTTTAGCGACGAAGCTCATTTTTGGCTCAATGGATATGTAAACAAGCAAAATATGCATTATTGGGCAGGCACCAATCCACACGTGCTTTACAAAATACAATTGCATTCCGTAAAAATCACTGTTTGGTGTGGATTACATGCCGGAGGTGTCATTGGACCATATTTTTTTGTTGATGATGCTAATCGTCATGTTACTGTGAATGGTAATCGTTATCGCTCCATGATAACTGATTATTTTTGGCCTCAATTGCAAGGTATGGACTTGGCCAATATGTGGTTTCAACAAGACAGCGCTACCAGTCACACGGCACACGCAACAGTTGACTTATTGAAAACCAAATTTGGTGAGCGTGTTATTTCGCGAAATGGACCAGTTCAATGGCCGCCTAGATCATGCGACTTAACACCATTGGACTATTTTCTTTGGGGCTATGTTAAATCTTTGGTCTATACCAACAAGCCGGCGACGTTACAAGAGCTAAGAGAAAATATTGAACGCGAAATTGGTGCGATTCGGGCCGAATTATGTGAAAAAGTGGTGGAAAATTGGATTCAACGATTGGACTTCTGCAAACGTGCCCGCGGTGGTCATGCGAGGGAAATTGAATTTCATACATAATTGCCACTAAATGTAATTCAAAACATAATAAAATTTTTTTAGATATATTCATTCGTTTTTGTTTTATTTTAAAAAAAAGTTTAAGCGCCCTTAATGAAAAACCCTTTATTAACGTGAAATCGTCAGTGTGTGAGATGGACTTGAAGTTAGACATAAATTAATTTGTTAAAATGTTATTCTTGAACTGGTAAACATTTATTATTTTTATTATTTATATTTATTATCGCAGTATTTTTTAACATTTTATATGCACATTGATGGGATAAATGAAATGCATTTTCATTGTTGCATAAATGGTATACATATTTACAGTGGCGTTGGTTATATAGTTATGTTGTTATGTCCTATAGCGCCAGCTATATTTCGCTGCGCCATTAGTTGTATTAGTAGTTCCTCTTGAATAATATAAGTTGAAGTGGTGACGTGAATAATACACAATAGAGCTGGTAATCATTTATTATTTATTCCAAACACACTTAGTACAGTTTACAATATGTTCTTAGATCCATCTGCGTTGGAAAACATAAAGCGAAAGAGAGCGTTCTCCCGTGGTCCGTCATACTTAAACATTCTCCTTGACGTACCTCTCCATACGCACACATATACACAGACTTATTCATCTCGTACGCGCGTACGTCCTCATTCCATAGACATCAAAAAGGTGTGTGTATATCTTTGTATAATAATATTGTACGGTATAATTTTCTTCTCCTACAGAAAGGTCAGATATATAAGACAGATTAGCCCAGAAAACTGTATACGTAAGATTGTGAACAGGCGTAAAAACCTAAGAACATTCAGGTATTTTGTTTTGGTAGTGTTTATCTCTAGTCTTATAGATCTACCTGTGGACATTTCGACTATCACAAGTTTATGACTAATGAAATATATATTATCAGCATATAAAATAAAATACATCGTAGGCCGATGTTTGTGGTTTAATACATAACATTAAATACACGTGCGTAGAATTACATTAAATACCAGTGGTGATAATGGATCTCCTTGTTGAACTGAAAGGAATTCGATAATTTATCAATGATTCTCACTCTACTGTGAGTCTCAAAATTGCAGAGTTGCTGCCGATTTTTTGATTTTATCAGCTCAACAAAAAGGGAATAATGCTACCTTAATAATATACAATTACAGGCAAATTCTGTAGAATAAATTCTGTTATTTTTGACATTTATTCTAATGCTTTAATCCTAATACTTCAAATTTATATACTTACTTTACACACTCACAGGTAAACTTCAGAATTTACTCAACACTCATAAATCACCTCAAATGGGTCCTTATTATTTGCGCAATTCATATATAATATTAGCATAAGGAATAAATTCAATTAAATCTGAGTAGGGCGTCGCTCATTAATTATCACAGTTATCATTAAAATTGCGAAAAGATAATGTTAGATTTTAAATTCCAAAGATCTTAAATTCAGAAGATCATACAGCAAATTATAAAAAATGAACGATAATCTTTTTATTTTGTGAGATAAATGTACAAAGTATTCTTAAAATATATTAAACGTATACGTTAATAACAAATAAACAATTAAATTGATTTTTTTTGAAGCCTGAAATAATACATATTAAAATAAAGGTAATTGACTACTTTTGTAATTACGTGCTCTGTTCTAAAGCAATTACCTGTAAAGTTTTAAAAGTTGTAATTATTAAGGTATAATCGAAAGTTATACAATGTTATGTAAAAAAGTACAATCAGTAGTTATAAAATGTTATTGTAAAAATGTGATAAAAAGATTTTTAAATGACAAATTAGTTTCATTTTGCTTTCTACCCACATCAAGCAACCATTTTGTTATTTTTGGTTTAAAATCATTAATCACTTTAGACCCTTTAACGTCTAGTAGCAATTTATTAAAAACACGCGGTGCACGAAACAAGAAAGTTCGTTGACCAAATTTGGTATCTATTTTTGCTACTGAAAAGTATTTGCTCCTAGTTTCCTTTGGATCGGATCGTGGATGTAATTTTTTTTTTTTTTAATAGTGTTAGAATGCGAAATTACCCAAAAGAATTTTTTTTTCAAGGCTACATAAACACTTAGTCGAAGTAATAAGACTCGGTATTGTTAGACGCAGGTGCATCGACACAGCGTGGGAACAGCGATAAGGAATCTGGCGTATGTGACGAATGTCAGGTCGGAAAATGCACCATGGGGGAGGCATTACTTTAGGCGAGCAGTCTTCACCAAATTTCGGCCGAGAAAACTCGTTCCACAAAGACGGGATCTAATTTTCAATTAGAAAAAAAAATCAATATCGTCTCTGAAATATTAAGCAAGCGCTTTATAAATTGTGGTTCCGGGGAAAATTTAAACTGTGCGCCTCGAGTTTAAGCTAAGACTGTGATGTTTTCTGCGTTTAATCGTTGATGTGAAAGTATTAAAAGGGTCCCGGTGGATCTATACAAAAGTTCGATCAACATAATTTGGTGTAGCGAGAACAAACTGTCGCTATCAGGGTAGACGGTATCCTATGAGGTACGCAATATTGCATAAGAACATCGCGCCCAGAGTCCCAGTTTGCCAGGATAATTGGGCATCGTCTGGTGACCAATCAACTACAAGCCTGAACTCCGTCACCCTACGCTGGCACCACAAGCAGCTGGCCGCACTTCACGTCCAGGATCCAGGATCATCCTGAGAGGTAATCCCTTACGTGAGGGACCTGCATAATCTACATCAGACAAGCGTCAAAATAGACAATTTGGCAGATAACTTTATGATGGCATGATGAACACACATATTTAATGTTAATTTAATTGTAATTATTTTTGAATTTTCTTATTAATAAGTAATCAGGTAAAATGATCATTTTCCACTTTTAATACATGCAAGTATCATAAAATATAGATAGTAAACTTTCTTGTAAACAATAACATTTTTGTAATTTCATTTCACAACCATTTGACTTGACAATATTTAAAAAAGAACCAGTTAGGCTAGATGCCTCCCCCTTGAATATGAAGCCGAGGCAGAAAGAAGAAACTCTAACAACAGTTTAAGGATTGATCTGGTAAACAGTTGTCTTATATCCAAAATTTTAAAATATTTAAAGAGTTCTTCAGAGTTATGTCTAAACTATATATATCATTATGTGTATATTACAAGGATAAGCAACTCGGAATACTACTAACTGTAACTTCCGACTGATACATAATAGTTCAATGATGCATATAAAGGGTTGAAACCTGCTTGCTTCGCTGTTCAGTTTAACTTTGTGCTGAATATAGTGGAGAGTTGGTTCTTGCTGTTTGCGAAGCAGTTTACTCAAAAACTACGGAGATGGGATCTAACTGGATAATAATAATTATGCACGAGTATCAGATCGGTTATCCTATTAATAATATTATAATTAGACAGCTTCAGGCTTAGATAACTGACAGCAATATTTATTTTATTGGCGTACATAAATTTAATTTACTTTAAGAGCAATATGAAAAAAATTGAACCAGCAATAATAAAATATTAATTGGCCTATATTAATATGACTCGCTTTTAGAGCAATGCCAAAAAGTCTGCATGAACAATATTAACACATGAATTGGCCTGTATAAATTTAACTCGTTTTAAGAGCAATATCAAATAAGCTGAATGAACAATAATAACATATTAATTGTATTTTAACATAGTTCTAAGATATTTAAATACAAATTAAATACATCAGTTAGAAAGATAAGATAAACTCAATCTGTTGAAAAAAAAAATTTCAGCAGTATGGTCCTGAAAATAATTTATTTCTTAAAGTTTAATATACTCGTTGTTATAAAAATAAGAAGCAACGTTACAGGAAAGTAAAAATATTAATCCGGCGCACTAGTACATTACCGTATGTATTATAAGTATAAACTATATAACTTTTATTTTCAAAATAAGAAACTAATAGATTACTTATCATCCAGTCTATGTATATAAGTATGTTCATAATTCAATGGTTTAGAATAAGATAGATATATAGATAAAAAAATATATGTTTGATGCTATTCCTCAATATAAAGAGCCACTGCATATTTTAGTGACGTTACTAGGCTAGTAATTTAGTAGAGCTAACAATCACGTCAATCAAAAGTTTATAATCTCGGTGTATAATTTCCTTTTTCTGAAAGTTCGCCTCAGTTTTATTAATGACCTGTGAAACAAAGCCACATGCGCTCATATTCGAATAAAATAATCGTCTGGCTGTATAAAATAATTCTATAATTATACTTTATCACTTGACTCCAGTCAATATAGAGTCATGCATATAAAATAATATTCTAATTGTTTTGTAACGTAAAGTCACATGTTGGTGTATTTTATTTATTGAAGAAATTTAAATGAAATGAAAATAAAAATTAAATAGATATTAGAGATGCAATTGCCACATGAATACAAAATCATGTCAGTCACTCAAAGCGGTTAAATATATCTTCAAGTACATTTACAAGGGCTACGGCAAAACTGTAATTAAATTGCATGATGGTAGAATTCACAATGAGATCCGCTAGTATCTCGATACAAGATATGTGTCAGCGCTTTGTACGATGTGGAAATTGCTGGAGAATCTTAAGCACGATCGGATCATGCAGTTTATTGTCATACCATTTATCTTCCAGACGAATAATTGTGGGGTTCAGAAATAAAATCACACTCTCTATTTCAAAGAATTCTTTACCTTTTATTCTCGAGTTTTCTATTGATAATATGATCACCTATGAATGAAAAATCACCACTAACCTGGATCGATAGTAGTTGTTACTTTACCCGTCGTGAGTTGGTCAAATGTATTGTTTTCTAATGCCCCGATCTCCGGGTATTATTACGACTGACCGAAATGACGCCCTCTCGGAGATATTTATCTGGCGAGGTACCAACCGGAGTCCAATTGTGGTCCAACCGTGGTCTAACAGATCCTTCGGTCGCCGAAAGAGGTGATATTCACACTACATATATCAATCATACCAACAACAAGAAAAACCAGGGGTGCCAGTCAAAGGAATAAGAAAGTGCGTAAATACTCTCAAAGTGACAAAAAATAAATGGTGATGTGTTTGAAAATGTATTATTTGATAATAGTGATAGTTTTATGACTGATAACTGCTCTTGAAAACATGCTCGTATGTTTTAAGAAAATTTTTATCAAAAGCATATTAATTTTAAAATCTGTCTGAAAAATCAGTTACAAATACGTTTATCTCAATTTCTTAAATTGGGTAGTGGCAATTTTATTTTTGAACTTTTCAATTGACTAGTCTATTGATGTCTATGTAGCACTATGAGCAGATAGTAAAAAACCAGTCAGGCCAGACATGTTTACTATTCGAAGATACTTCATCACTATGCTTACGGTTAAAAGTTGGGTACCTGAAAATGAGGCAGCAATGTGGGTGACATAGTTGTGTGTTGAATTTACTGTCCTAAATTAGCTCTTGGTTTTACCACACACTTATTTGGACGATATTATCAATTAAAATTGAATTTAAATATATATATATGCATTTGTGTATATATACTCTTCTCTGTCCATATTGGATGTAAACGCTTTCAGACAATTCAGAATTCGATCACCTGACCTACAATGCAATCTTAAAACTGCCACGTTCACAAACCTTTCGGGAACAGTGGTTGCGAGGAAGTCCAATATGTGGTTCAATAGCTTCAGATCTCGTTTGGAAAAAAAAATACAAAAAATCTATTAAACATTAATGCCCAAAATAAATACAAATTTAATAATAGATTATCATTCGTCCATTTTAAAAATGAAGGCAAAAAAAATAATTTTAAATTTGATATTTTAAAATGTTAAAACACCCATATAATATCAATACATCCTAAAATAATTGGTTGTATATTTTAAGGTGATATTAAAAGTTATGATGATAATAATATCTAGACAGGGAATTAGTGGTGATAGGATAAATGTGAGGACCGAGATGGGAGTGGCTACTAAAATTAAAGTTATCAACAAATTTAACTTTATTATTGATAACAGTGATATCTTCATAGAACCACTTCTAGTAATATACAACTACATCGATATATGACACAACACGTACGTAAAGTAAACTGAACATAGTGAAGATAGTTCAAAAGTGATAAGAAATAAAGATATAAAAAAAAAATTAAGTGTAATAAATTGAATAAAGAAAAGTTTACAAATATGGTATTGACACATGGAAAAGATATACTAAGATTGTTAAAATAATATTCTGTAAAATATATGTGTAAGAGTGTGGCTTAGACATAACATATGTAAAAAATAATTGAAGTAGACACACGTGTCGTTATATGCCTAATGAACAGATCAGCGCATGTAGTAAGATGTATCAAAGAATTTAAAGATGTAGAATAGAAACGTATAGCATTATATCTCTGCTGCGTATCCCTATAAAAATACGTATGTTGGTATAAAAAAAAAATATTAATTAAAAAATTATCTGCGACAGAGAGTAAGCATATCCAAGAAAACTTAATTAAGAAACAAACTGACTGAGAAAGACATCCGAAGGAGTGTGACTGCAGGGAGTAAAGTGAACGGCGCTTTGAATAGAATTATAACTAATGGAAACATGTCAACCGAGGCAAGACTAGCAATTCTCAATGGAATACTGGTACCGACACCGATGTATGGAAGTGAGGTCTGGAGCTGGCAGAAGAGGAACGAAAGTAGACTGAGTGCAATGGAAATGAGATCACTTAAGAGTATATGTGGCAGATCCATTTATGATAGAGTAAAAAATAAAGAAATAAGGAAAGAATGTAAAGCTGATCTTAGTATAGTGAGTAAGATTAAGAAAGGATCACTTAGATGGTTTGGTCATATGGAACCGATGAATGAGAAGAGAATGGTCAGAAAGATATATGACGCAAGTGTTGATGGCACCAGAAATAAGAGGACATCCGCGGAAGACTTGGCACGACTAGGTAAAGCAGACACTGGAAGATGGTCCTGTTAGAAGCCACAATAACCAGCGAGCTTGTATGAAAATATGTATGAATGTAGATAAGGCGAGAATTTTGTGTGAGGACAGAAGAGTGTGGCGCTCTAGCCTCTCTGCCTACCCCTGCAGAAAACGGCATGATGGTAAGTAAGTAAGAAAAATTTTAAAAGTGACAAAGTATGTATATTTATTATCCATATCACATTATACATAATATTTATTGTTCATATCAGTGTATTATCAATATCACATCATGCATAATACATTTCTTTACTGTGAAATTAATAAATTAAAATTAATTTATTTAAACTAAGTATATTGAACTTACTGGTACATTGTACATTTGATGTGCTTGTTGTCTAGTGATTACGATACTTGCCTAGTGATCGAGGGTTCGTGCCTCGTTCCAGGAAGCCATCAAATTTATCCTATTTTCATAGCACAAGCCTTTAGTTTAGTTTGAAAATATTAATAATATTGATGTGACACGTATTCCATGTACGCATCTATATAGTTTTTTGGTAAATAAAAAAAATTATTATGTACATATGTATATATATATATACATACATATCATATTATGTTGTATAGTAGTCTAAAATATTTTATTCACCACTAACTATGAGGAATATTTTACCTAGGCTCGAAATGGACAGGAACGAATCGGAACGGCGCTTCGGTTCGTAATATCTTTTCAGTTTTGATTACATAACCTGTTTATTATTTTCGATTTAATGAAAATGACTAAATGGTCTAAAAATGTAAATATATATGTATCTGTTTTGCAATATAATTAAGTAACGTATAAAGTTATTCATAGTTTATCACAGTTACTATTCGAATTATAAATCAATCCAACTAAAACGGTAAAATCTAAGCTGCAGTTTTGTATAATTTTTCATCAAAAATGATTATAAAATTTCTGATACAATCGACCTTTTCGAATCTTTAAATTTTCCATTTCGGGCTCTGCTCTCTAACCTTCTGCGATTAATTAATTAAGTTGAAGTGAGTTCGGTCCACTCCTGACCACAGGAGCAGAAGATATCTAACCAAAATCTATTTTGAGAGAAGTTTGTGGAATAATGCTATTTCACTGTCATTGAAACTTCATTTGTATTCGGGAATACAATTATAATTTCAGAACTACGTTCGCTGGATGCAATTTGATATACTGAATTATCTTATTAATGTTGAAAATGATAAAAATACCAATAAAATTGTATTTGAAACCATAGCGGTTAATTTATTTAAATACTATGTACCAATTTCTAAAAATATAGCAGATAACAAAATAAATTGCTGAATTATACAATAACAAAAGACTATTTGTAATTTATTTATTTGTTTCCATCAACGATCTTGTGGGCTTTTACATAAGAATACTAAATTATTTAATTTAAATATAACAGTACATTTTTATTTTTATAACATTTCAATATAATGTATAAAAAAAACTAAATATAATTTACGTACAAATATTTTTTCAATTCAGGTATGCTCCTGCAACGAAAAATGTCAACGAAATTTAACTTGTTACCAAATCGATGCATCCGTATTATTGGCGAGTTAATAGCATCATTTTATATGTGTACCTACAAAGAACACTTCACGTTGGTACTTTATACAGAACCATTTGTAACGTGTTATGATTTTATTCAGGTATACCTTACTTATACGGCGAGTTACGTTCCAGTTCATCGTTGTAAAGCAAATTACAGCCATTTTTCTCTTGCTAGAGTATAAAAAAGCCTAGAAATATGTTTAAATAATTTTTTTATAAAGTGTGTAACAGAACTAGAGCAAAAAAATGATGTATTATACAATTAACTAATTATATTTGAATATACATACGTATATGTGAAATGAGGTATACAAATCCAGTATGTAAACACACTGAGAGTGGGATCATAAAGACGCCGAACAATTGCGCAGGGTTGACCTGCGCACGTCATGTGACTCCAACCGTGTCACGTGATGTGCCCCACAGCGTCAACTCCAAAAATATTAGTTATAAATTAAAATTTTGAAAACCTTAAGCCTTAGCAAAGCGCCGTAAAACATGATATGTCTGTATATTATTTGTGTAGTGAACTCATAAAGAATCGGAACAAATAGTTATAGTGTAACCATCAAAGACTTATATTTTACATTATTATCAGCCATTTATTTCTGTCCAACAGTGGATAGAAATGGTTGATAATGATAATATTTTTTATTTATTATCTTTGTATTATTAACCACTGAATTGAGTTTAAATACATCTACCGATTTCGAAAAATACCATTTTCTTCTTCAGGATGTCATAAATAACTAAAAATATATATCATTGTTTCTTCACCAGAATCTATTTTTAAAAAAACAACAATTATTTTAAAAATAAATTTAGTACCAACTCAAATTGTTGCTTAATACAAATTTAGTCTAATAATTTTTAGGAAAAAAATTTTGAATGGGACTCGTAGTTAAATTTAGTTGGTTGTTTATAATTTTTTGATTAGTTTTACATGCTTTATTTATCTCCAACGATTCCAAATTATTTAATATTGCTAATTTTAAAAATATAATAATGGTAATGATAATTTTATTTATTTACGATTATCTAAGCTTTTATTATACTTGTCAAATAGGGATGAAAACGATGTTATATAGTTTACTCAAATAACTATTACGTGATAGCAAGTTTTTTCCAAATTTATCTGACTGGCTTCATGACGAAAGTCGATTAGTAAAAATATTGTTATAATGTAGATTGATTCCTTTGCCATCGACAAACTGTAGAGTTGTTTATAGAATATATATATATATTTAAATTGTGAAAATAACTGCACCTAACATACAAATAATTTTTTGTCACCATTTGAAGTAACGCTTCAATTAAAGAATCCTTTTCTATGAAAAAAATGTTGTGCGATTTGTTTTCCTGAAAGGATGGCGTTGTAATCTTTATTTAACTGTGATTTTCATCATTTCCATATAGGAATAAAGCATTTAAAGATTTATAATACAGAACCCGGTGGCGAGGACATATGTACAGGCATAAATCACCAAAATATTTTTCAAAAAATAAGACTTCTCGCTCAGAATTTGTTAATTATTCAATGAAAGAAGTAACTTAGGATGATAATTAAAATTGGCCCGGATGTGCTAGTAGGTCATTGTTCGCAGTGCCGGTTTATTCGTCGCATTATGAACGAATCGTCGTGAAAAGTCCCACGTAACAATGGGTATTATATTTTCAGCTATTATGGTACCGAAGTACCACTGAAACGAGAACAATGAAATATAAACAGCGGAATCGCATAATACCAAAAACGTTTATCCTTTTTAAAGGTGCACTAATTATGCGACTGTTCTCTGTAACAATTTATTGAAACATTAACCACATTATAAATTTGTTTATTTGCTTACACATTAAAATAAATTGAATTGAACTATACTTAAATATTCGTAATGGACAATTAATTTCACAATAGATAATTACGTTGTAATTTTATGGACTTGTTTGTTTTAAAATAAACATCACATTGGTTTATTGTTAGTTGATACCCTGCCAAAATATTTATATTACTTTTGCGCAAAGAATCTTTCGATTTGAAATTTCGGGCGATGTATCAGTTACTCGAATTGACAAAATTCTATTAAAATATTAAAAGGGTATAATGATTATTCCGGAGGTTCAGTTAGGTTAGGTAACATTGAATTCGGGGGTTAAAATTTTAACAATTTAAATGTTCATGTTAAAATATATATTTTTTAAACGTAATATTAAAAATATTTTTTGTCCGGAATAATCAGTGTCCTGAAAAATCAGTGTCCGGAATAGACACTGTCCGGAAAGACCATGTCCGCAAAATTCGTGTCCGAAAAAATCACCGAACCCTTTGAGGGGTAGAATTTCAACATCTAATCTTTATTTATCAAAAACGTGAGTAAAGTCTAATAAAATATATTTTTTAAATGTTTTTGTAAATTTTAATATACGAGTACTTAATGAAATCAAATCGAGTATCTATTTTTCTGTCAATATTTTCCTGCTATCGCGATCGCATGTAAGCCATAGATTCTAACAAAAGCTTTGAAGAAACTGAATATTTTTGAAAGATAAGTTCTTCAAAAATATATGGACCGGTGAGGTGTCATGTCAGTGGCGTATTCGCAAAAATTCGGAGTGAAAAGATTTTTAACAAATCGCGTTTAATATGGTAACATTTAGAGATAAGCTGGGCAAGACATATGGAATGCATGAGAGAGAGATGAGATGAGAATGAGAGACGAGAAATGAACGGTGACCTTATTGGCAGACCCAAATTAAAATGGCGTGATAATACGAAGAGAGATATGCAAGCACTCCATGTTTCTGTCTCCGGGTGGAGTGTGTTAGCCCAACATAGCGACGCCTGGCACGGAATAGTAGGTACATCAGTCGAAGGTTCTAAATGGGTTATGAAGTCAAAGGGTAGTATTAGTAATAGAACCATTCAGTGGAAGAATTTAGAAACAACAAAAAAATATATTTTGATTCTTCAATATTAGCAAAATTACTTTGTGGCAACATATTATATAAATAATAAGACAAAATACTGTGTTTCAACCACTATATATTTTGATTATTCAACATGTTTCGATACCTATAGTATCTTCTTCAGGAAACAATGGAAATGTTTGCAAATAGTCACCTTTTAAATTTGTTTACACAGTAATTCATAATTAGTTACCCACCACTTGTATTTTTATAGTTTTATTTTTATCTATGCTTGCATTTTTAATTTTAATATACATAGTTTCCTGACGAATATACAATAAGTACCATGTTAATTTATCAGTAAATAGTAGTTTAAACAACACTTTGTTACAACACTTTGTTAAAACACTTTTTTTCTCATTATTTATAAAATATGTTTTAAATTTGGCAACAATAAACAAAAAGTGCACGTATTTTACATAATTTTTCGCAAAATCAATCCCAATTTAGTAGCATAACCTAAGTCCATGTCTTGCACACGCTGCTGCTATCGGCATATTGCATATTACGATATTACGTGCTTGGGCATATGAAAGACTAAACTTTTTATTATTATTTGAACTATTAAACAGGCTCAAGGATTGTAGACAGAAATAATGCTTTACATAAAGATTTTTTAATTATTTTTACTCAATTTAATGTAATTATTATTAATCTTTTGATACAACATTCTTTAAAATAAATACTTCACCACTAAAAGCATCAACAGATTTAATCTCTTCACATAATATCATTGCATTTCATAGGATGCTGGAAGGAAATTTCCTACTTAACGCGAGACTAGCGATGGTTATGCATATCTATACTTCGTATACAGATATGTATGTTTAGGTACCTAGATCATATTTTAAATGTGCCAACCTATAAGCGTACACTACAGTTTGAAATATTTTGTATATTCTGAATATTCTACTATGACTGTGGTAAGGTATGTTTAGTTTGTGTTATTTAATGTATTATCGTATAATGGAAAATCTTATCTAAATCAGGAAATACCGCACCATCTATCCCAAACTGTTCAAACAAATATTTATTAAGTAAGGTTTTTGGCCAAGAGACTTTAGATTCGATTAAATAAATTAAAATGTATTTATTATTATTATATGTAACCTTTTTTATAATTCACAACAAATTGTGAAAATGATATATATTTTCACATGCTTTTGATAACAATGTAGGTGTAGAATTTTCTATTATTTATCGTTTTTGTATTCACAGTTTCTTGTATACGGTCACCCTGGTTTTTCTTATAATTTGTAATGTACTTGTATTATAGGGATGGTATTATAATTTTGTCTCGGTCCTCTTTGTAGTTTTCATTCAATTATTCCTTCTGTAATATTTTTAAAGTAATTCTACCCTATTATATTGTATGATCGATTTATTTGTATCTTGTATTTTTATAGCATTACTATAAATATTTTTTTTATTTAAACCTTCTTATTATTTACTATACATTACATTTATAAAATAGTTTATAATCATCAATTATTATGGCACCAGAATATTAAAAACATTATACATATTCAATGTTTATATTGCTCGTAGATATTTTGGCAGAAATATTTTACTTATTGTTGGAATTTTTTATTATGTTTAATGTTACACGATGCTCAAATATTATTTTTTTATTTTACTATTATAAAATATAATACATTTTTAGAATAATCAGTAGGATATATATATTATTTCTTTAACGTTTATTTCTTCTCTATGAGAGTAAGACTCGTGTATAGAGAAGGAGTATGTACGAGAATTTATGTATCAGTTAGTCTGTGTATATATTTTTTTTACTTCAGATACAAATTTATAGTAGTCTGTAATTTTTCTAATTGTGATGGGGAGATTGTTAAAAAATTTGATGCCTTGATAAATATAATGATTTTGGGTTTATTTTAGTTTTGGAATATCAATTTGGTCTCTAAATCTTGTAGATTCGTTTCTAAAATTTAATTGATTTTTAATTTTGTAAATTATATTATTGAATTTTTTTGTATATGTCTATTATTTTAAGAACTATAAAATCTGTGAAGATTTGTTTACTTGGATAGTCTTTTTTTTTAGAATATATTTTTTTATCATTTTTTTGAATGATTTCTAATTGTGATATTGAAATTTTATATGCTCCTCCCCATCCAATAATATAATATCGTATTGCAAATCTGACTGTACAAACGCGTAATACATTATTTTCAGATTTGTGAGTGATAAGATGTTTCTAAGTCTTAGAAATATGTAGAAATATTAACATATAGTATTCATCTTCGTTTTTAGTTTCATCGGCTGATTTTAAAGGCTGCATTCTTGAAGCGAGTAAATGATCGAAAGCTGGCAATTGAGTGTGTAAATAATATAATATAATCTGAAAGAACCTTTCCATACCTTACTTAAATCAACAGTTTCAAATTCCGGATGATATGATAAGTAAGTGAATCGTCGAATGGTAATATCTAAGAATACTGAGTCTACCATCGAAATCATGACGAGATTTTAAATTCAGTATTTTCTATTTTTTGAGTTGAAGAGAAAGAACAAATGAATTTATAGTATAAATAAACATACTTTTGCCATTTAACTTCTAATAATTTTTTATTCAGAGTGCAAGAAGAGGGTATAAAAGTCTGTAAAAATCATTTTGATAGGTAAGGTGTCTAGAAGGAGACTTTTCAGACAATACTCTGGATGAATCAATAGTAGAATTCGCGCCACATGAAGTATTCTAACTTTTGAAGATCGTGAAAACTTGAGAATTTGCTCAAAGAGGTTTTCCAAGGGGACCAATCTCACTAAAACCGCTGCGAGAGAAATTGAAAGAAATAAAGATATTTTAATTGTTCACTAAACTAAAATTTGTACTACACACACATTAAGTTATTTTATCACAATGGTTTCGAGATTTGCAGTCTATTTCACCATCATTTATAACCGATATACCTGATTATGAAAATGACTGCTCTTCTACATCAAATAACTTCACGTGATTGTAGTGCAAAGTTTAGTTGAGAGAAAAATTAATTAACATGTTGCAAAAATTGCACACTGCCATTTTAATTAATGTTGTGAAATAAAGATTTTTTTTTTCGTCTACATATATGAAATTCTTTTTGTCTGAAAGAAGAAATATATTAAAGTATTCACGAAATAATTACCAATTTTAAAAATTAAATATTATTGGGTTATTTTATTACACCACCGTTTATGACTGGACTGCAGTGGTGAGATATTTCTCATCAAATTTCTTTTTTTTTTTATAAAAAAAATAGAGATGCGTACACGGAATATGTGCCACATCAATATTCTTACTATTTTCAAATTAAGCTAAACGCTTGTGCTATGAAAATAGGACTAACTTGCTGGTGTCCTGGAACGAAGCGCGAACCCCCGACCACTAGATCACCAGGCCAACGTCTTGACCACTACACCAACAAACTACTCAAAACTACTTACTACTCATTGGTTATACGCATTTGCTAAACTAATAATTTCATTAAATTCATTTACTGGAATGGAAACGGAGTATCATAAGGTTAAAAGTCTGTACGTGGTGGTAATCAGTGGCGTGCAGTAGGCACAAACTTAGGTTATGAAGTTACCGACGATGCTTACTAAGTATATAATAGGTATCAAAAAAATTTTTTTTAATTTATTCTATTTTGCAGAGCAATTCTATCAATTTGAATTGAGAATAAAATTGTGAATTTATTATAATAACGGCTAGAATTTTACAGGGTCTTTTAATATAATAATAATTATTTAATTTTTTTCATTTTCCAGAATTTTTAGTAATGCACAGCTTTTTTGCTTGTATGCATTGCACGCCCCTGGTGATAATAGACCATGTTAATTATGCATATTCTTTTACGTGCATATGCTTGTACTTGCGAAAAACTCGGGGAAGTTTTTATTAACTTTTTTATGAGGTCAAAAACACTTCACGGGTCAAAGCATGTTCTGCTTTTTATGAATAGTTCCGTTTCAAAAAATCAGCTTGGCCTTTAATAATTCTCTTCTCTGCTCTCAATTAACCAGACTTATAAGAATAAACATTTTTGTTTCTATATACAAAGACCATTTATGTAAAATACACAAAGATATTTTAAAAATAGTAATCGGTTAAGGCTTCCCTTTCAATATTAATTAATATTTTCGCTATTATTTACTATTTAGATTGGATTTTTGTAAAACTATTACTTAGATAATATTTTTATACTAATTTAAAACTAATAAACTGAATATTATTTGCTATAATTAAGACAATACAAGCACTATAAGAAAGACCGCAACCATTAAATTCATTTTTTGTGTGCCACAAAATTACCTTAAAATGGAAAATTCTTGTATATACGAAATATATTTTCTCATATTGTTGAAGCCAATATTACGGAGTTAAATCTGTATTGAGAACAATTAACAAAATTTTAAGAATTAATAGAGCAAATAAACTAATAAATTTGCAGGACTTTCGACGTTTTTAAAATACTTAATTTATAAATACGACAAATTTATCGTTGAAAATAATTACAACTTCACAATAAGAATGTGTTCTTCTTAATAACATATGGATTTTAGTTGATATTCCTTACACATATTAAAAAATAAAAAGTGACACAAACAATGGTGTTTAAAAATTTATTTTATTTTGTTCAGTAGAAAATGATTATAATTTTCTATAACAGTAGCGAGTACAAAGCTGAATATTAATCGTATGTGAGACCTACAAAATTATGTAATAAATATTATAATTTCCCCATTTTAATTTACATTTTAATTATGTTTAATTATTGAAGTTTGAACATACTTATGTTATTTGACAAAAAGTTAATTAATTGAATTTAGCACAAAAAACTATGAAAAGTGTCCATTATTAAAATATATATTATTTCAGAATCCTAAATGATAACTCCAAAGGATCAAACTGGTTATGAAGCCTGCATAAGTCACTTAACAAACTTACTGCAGAAGAGAAAAAAAATATATTTACACCTCGCCGAATTTATGAAGACAAAAATCTGTAAAATTCCAATCTTTAAAATGTACAATACTTAAAAATTTTATCAAATTTAATTTACAAATTAAAATACACTCAAATAATTCAAATGTAATTTAAACAAGAAAATAATAAATAACCAATAAATTGAACATTTATTATTGTGATAAAAAAATAGAGTATAAAAAATTATTTCCAATATTAATATGTAAATTAATTTGTTTGTATGTCTTCCAGTGTTAAAGTAGGAGTGCGCGTCCATTGAGACATTTTTATCTTGAGATCGGCGGTAATGATGGTAACGTTATACTTTGTTCAACTTTATCTTTATATAAAATAGGCAAATATTTAAATGAATGACTCAGCAATGTGTAGTGGGTACTGAATATGGGAACTGCTCTCGAGATAAAAGTATATACGTGTACTCGCCCCTTAATGGACGTAAAGGAAGCACAAAGTACTTTAGTATAACTTGAGGAACAATTCCAACGAGTCATAATATATTGCAGTTAACCAGTTTAGTCAGCTATTGCAGCATGTCTAATTTATAACAAAAAGTTTTTTGTAAAAATAATGTAAGTGATTTTAGAAAATTATTTTGGATTTTCACAATTATTCACAATGATTGAATTTTCTTAAAATCAGCCAAGTTATTACTTGATACCAGTTTTTCAGCAAAATATTATATTACACTTCAAAAATCCTTAATTACTGCAATGAGGTTGTTGGGTTATTTCTTCTTTCTGCCTCGGCTTTATGTTCAGGGGGGAGGCATCTAGCCTAACTGGTTCTTTTTTTAAATATTATCAAGTCAAATGTTTATGAAATGAAATTACAAAATGCCATTGTTTACAATAAAGTTTATCATCTATATTTTACGATACTTGCATGTATTAGAAATGGAAAACGAGCATTTTACCTGATTACTTATTAATGAGACAATTCAAAAATAATTACAATTAAATTAACATTGATTAGGTGCCCATCATGCTAGCATAAAGTTATCTACCAAATTGTCTATGTTGATGCTTGTCTGATGTTGATTATTCAGGTCCCTCATGTAAAGGATTACCTCTTAGGAGACTCCTTCCACGTGTAGATGATGGTCCTGGATCCTGGACGTGAAGCGTGGCCAGATGCTTGTGGTGCCAGCGTAGGGTTACGGAGTTCAGGCTTATAGTTGATTGACCACCAGACGATGCCCAATTATCCAGGCAAACCGGTATTCTGGAAGCGATGTTCTTATGCAATTTGTGCGTGCCGTATATGATATCGTCTCCCCTGATAGCGATAATTTATTGTCACTACATCAAATTATGTTGATCGACTTTTTTTCATATAGATCCACCGGGACCCTTTTTATACTTTTACATCAACGATTAAATACAGAGAACATCACAGTCTAAGCTTAAACTCGAGGCGCACAGTTTAAATTTTCCCCGGAATCACAAATTACAAAACGCTTGCTTATTATATCAGAGACGATATTGATTTTATTTTCTAATTGAAAACTAGATCTCGTCTTTGTGGAGCAAGCTCTCCCGGCTGGGATTTGGAGAAGACTGACGCATAAGGTGATGCATCCCTTATGGTACATTTGCCGACGTGACTTTAGTCACGTACGCCAGATTCCTTATTGCCGTTCCCACGATGCGTCTTGCGTCTAACAATACCGATGTTTATTGAAACCCCATCCCTTACTTCGACTAAGTGTTTATGTAAGCCTTGAAAAACAAAATATTATTTTGGGTAATTTTGCATTCTAACAAGGTCTCATTCCTCACCGCCAACCTGAATGTTTTCTTAGTGACATAGGTTAAGTTTAAAAGATAAATTGTATTATGCATGGTTAAGAGTTATTCGAACATATAATACGTGTTTACCGTGAACCAAGTTCACACCATTCGTTTTTGTACGTCAAGAATTGTTGTGCGTCACTTGATCAGACATCGTTGACCATGGAAACTGCGCTTCTCATCTAGGCGGTAGTTTTAATATCTTGTTCATTCTTCCTAATTATCTATTTGTAATATTGCAGTTTATATTTTTTAACAGTGTTTCAATTTCTCAAATAAAAGTATTTTTCTATTTTATAAGTGTGTGTTTTTACATCGTACATTATCGTCATTCTAGGACTATCTATCAGTAAATATCATTAACAACCTGATAATAATTAGTATATTTAAAAAAATACACTTATTTTTTCAAAATAATAAACCAAATGTATTATTTTGATATATTGATAAAGATGCGAGCATCATTAAATACTCATCTGGAGATACATTTAACTTTATTTATAATTTAAACAGTAGGTTAGTATATATATATATATATATATAAGGATTTATTATTTTAAAACTATTTTAGTTATGAAACTACCAATCGGGCTAATTTAATCAACGACATTCTTAAATAATAAAACCATACATTCATTGTTTTCGAAGGTTTACAAAGTTTTTATCCAAAAAAATGCAGTTTTTGAAATGTGTAATATTACTACAGTTGTGAAAAAATCTTTCCAAGCTAATAATTTATTAAGTTAGTGCCTTGGCAAACTGTGGAGGCCTAACTTTACGATTCAATACAACAGGAGTAGTTGATGGACATTATCGAGATTTCCCGAGGGATGGACATTAGGGCAGAGGGGAAGCAGTGCTATTGACTGTCGCTAAAATATTTATATTACCTATGGCAATAAGATAAATAAACTAGGATAATGGACGTAAAAAGGAATCCCGAAGTGAAGACATGTCTGTATAAATAAATATATATTTGGATATCACAACCGACAAAATAATAGATTTCAAAAATAATTTCGATACTGACATAATCAATAAATTGATATCGATAAAAAAAAATTGATACAAGGATATTCATCCAAATAGAATTATTCGTGTATTTTTAAATAGTTTTTAAGCCCTCTGTTATATTTACCTTATCAGTTTAACAAAGTGTAATTTAAGTTTTCATACGTCGTTTGCCAATTCCATACAATAACAACAAATAATACAACAAATTTCTTTTGTATTATTTTACTAATTTATTTATCCATTAAATAACTTATTTCCATTTAAGGCAATACTTTCTCACTTAGAAGAGGTACAGATATAAAAAAAATACATTTTGTATATGAACATATAAAACAAGAAATTCATCGAGCTTGTCCAGTGAAATTATTTTATTTCGATTTACATTCATTAACTCTAAATAAAACATGGATTCATTTAATTATTTCACGGGCCATTGGTGTTAATTCATACTATAAATGACATTTTAACAATATTTTACACACTATTGCAATATTTTCCATAGATATTTATGATAAAGAAAGAGTTCTAATGAATTTACTTCTTTAAATTGGAAGTTTCGCTTTAGATTCACTTATGACTGCCGATTTGGATATTAAATTCACAATTTTTGGAAGTAATAATGAAAATTATTTATTTTTTAATTTCCCGAATTTTTGGACAGACAGTGTTATATTACGTGCTTAAATTCAGGAGCATTATTGCTGCGGGTGTAGGCAGCAAGAAAAAATACTTCGTTCGGTGTCCTGTATACTAATATTTTATTCTATTGTACCAGACAGTACTTCTGTTGAAGAACTGTAGAATAATATGCATTCGCTCAGCCAAAAGCTTACAATTGTGTAGTTTTAATATTCGAGGGCGTTGTATTCCCTGAATGGAATAATCCCATTCATTTTTTTACTACTGGTATTTTCCTGGATTCTAGAATAAGATTCTGGAAGTTGGTCCCGTGCGCCAACTCACCAACTCAGCGAGTAATTTGATTTGTATGAATGTTCCATATTCATTGTGTGTTCTTTATTTCTACCATTAGGGATTTTAAACAAAAATATAAATTTCGATATATATGTACCATAAATAAGTTAATCCTTGACAGTAGAGAGCAAATAGTTAACCTTTCCGTAAAAGGATGTTAGTTTCTCGCTCGAATAATTCATCTGGACGAAGAGGACAGACAGACCAAGTTCGGTAGATGAACGGAGCATCGCTATATGTCGCACATAAACAAGGCCCAGGATTACGAAGAGTGTAGACAGCAAGTTTACGCCGTAGATGAAAACCAAAATAAAAATGAGCACATCAACTGTAAGAGAGAATTCACTGAATAATATGTATTTCAATTTTAGATCTATCTCTGAGTACATCAAAATAACAACTATTCAGAATTTTCCAATCACCTTTTGGAAACAAACCATTATTTTGATATTAACAAGAGTTTAGAAATTGTACATACAAATACTAGGGATTTATAGTTAGATACATTTGAAATTTTATAAATAAGGAAAAGTGTTAATAGCAAACGAAGTATTATAAATAACCAAATCCTCTTTGCAAATAGTCACCTTTTAAATTTGTTTTAGTTATATTAATTCTTACTTATTCAGCACTTCATAGTTTTGTTTTTATCTATACTTTTTTTTTATTTCAGTAAATATTGTATCCTGAAGAAGATACCATAGATATCGAGACACGTAAAATAATCAATAAATAGTGGTTTAAACAAAGTATTTTGTCTAATTATTTAAATATATATACGTGTTCAATTTTATATTTATTTTCAATGATTTGGTTAAGTTTCACATTAAAAATCTGCAATGTTCGAGTTTCTGTAAAACGTAGCTAAAAAATATATTTGTTTCAAATGTCATCAGACTTTTGGGAAGCGGACCTTAATAATTCGAACTAGATTGTACATATCTAGAATGCGCAGGTATATTATGGGTTAGGGAGTTTACACGAAATCTGTTGAATAAGCTAACTCTCAAGAAATTTTGAAATATCTCAATTGTGTCTTGAAGTATTTAAACTATCTATCTTAAATTTTTATTGCACCTGATAATATATATTTTGATTGTCTTATATCTCTTTACAACTTTTCAAGCTATTGGAAGTCTTGTGCATTTCGGAACATTTTGGCGTTCGGAATCCATTTCGATGGAAGTAAATTGTTACGATATTGTGTCTGGGGAACTTGCTCAATGATATGAAAACCTTTATGGTTCTTTATGAGGAACTCGCACCATAGAACTTTATCGATATTTCGATCGCTACACCTTATTTACAAAGCAAAACTAACAGCCATTGTAGACTTCAACTTTAGTGAAGCATGTAGCTCAACTTTGTTATTTTTATTATTATTCTTTATCGATGTAAAAATGTAGACAATAAACATACCGATTCGTATGTTCCATATTTTTTTTTTATAAAGTAAAATTAAGTGATAACTCCAAACATAAACAGGTTAATCTAACCTGATATTGCAACTTTTATAACTCTCAATTTATGATATCGGTCAGCAGAACACTCTTAAGATGATAAAACTTGCCATGCTAACGTATTCATGCAAAGTGTGAAACTCAAACTGCATAGCAAACTCTTAAGAAACCAACAAGAATATAAAGATATCTGCAAAGTCATTCTCAGCTCACAGCATCCCATATATCACAGGCGAGCGAATCAGATTCTCTACAAGTTTAGTTGTGATTTCGAAGAGGATTTAGTAAACTCCCGAGATCTTCTATTTAAATGTGAACTTTGAACAAACTTTTAGACGACGAAGCATTTTTTTATGTTTAAAATTCATAAATCAGTTAGGAGTTTGAGGCTCTAACCGGATAATTTATATTTTTATCAAATCCAACATATTTTATTTATCTTCAAATATAATGGATAAAATTTTATTTTCTTTCAATTACACTTATGTTTTCAAAACACTTTTTTTAGTAAAATATTTCTACTTTTTTTTTTTAAAGAGTACGCATTCTTATTGTGAAGTTTTTCAGAACATTGGTCGGTGATATTTTTAATACAAATTAAATATATTAATTAGAAAGATTTATGTATAAAATCAATTTATATATTTGTAATTAATACATTTAATTTGTATTAAAATATTTCTAATTTTTTAAGAAACTGATAAAAAAAAACAAATTTTCTAAACATGTTTTATTACGATTTCTTTACAATTCTTTCTATTTACGTGCCTTAATTTGCACGTGAGTAATTTTTTTTTAAATGATACAATTCAGATCTTAAATATATTTCAAATATGTAAAAGGTATCCAGCGGAAAATTTTCAAGTTTAATATTAAATAAATAGAAAAAACTACAATGTTATTTTCTTATTTTACTAATATACAATGGAGTTTAACGATACAGATTTTACGTTTTATAAACAATATCATCTAATGCCGTCAATTTCTCTCAAAACGCTCTTGCAATCGGACTTTTAAATTTGCCAACATGCGAGAGCAAAGCGTTGGTTCAGAGGCAGCAACTTCACAGCGGATATTTTCTTGCAGGGCCTGAATTGATCGAGGATTGTTGCTGTAAACTCTCGACTTAAGGTATCCCCACAAAAAAAATTCACACGGTGTAAGGTCCAGTAACTGAGGTGCCCAGGGTATGTCTCCGTAATTGCTGTTACTTTCCCTTGGGTTGTCGGGGTATCAGTATCTCATGTTCTGTTTATTAACACAGCCATCGATATGAAAATGTGCTTCATCAGTAAACAATATGTTTCCAAGCGTTCGTGCTGTTCGAAAACGTTTCAGCTTTGTTCTCGCTAAGGTTTCACGTAAAGAATAATAATTTTTATTGAGAAACTGCACGATTTACAGTTTGTGTGGGTGAAACTGAAGTTTCTTTTTCAAAATAACGTGCACTGTTGATTTTTTTTTATTCCAGTAAAAGTTGCAATCTTTTTTATCGATTTACGCGGATTGCGCATAATTTCACGTCGAACTTGAGCCACATGTTCTGGCGTTGCTGCTGACGTTGATGGTCTCGGAGGACTTTGGTTAACCATTGTCCTTTCTTGTCTGAACTTTTGATCACAACACCAGAGAATTTACATGCTCGGATCATCACTTACACATCGAAAATCAAAGTAAGTACAAAAAGCGCGACGCGCACGAACCAATGAATCACGGCATTTTAAATATTGCTCAACCGCGAACGCGTAGTGCGCTTCCAACCTGTGACTTATTGCGACTGGCAAATCAGAAAATCACGCGCGTCGAACAATACCCCTCCCACTTACTTCACTCTGATGGATAACGAGCAATTACAATTTAATCTTGATTTTTTTCCGCTGGACACCCCAATATCTACGTAATAATACGTAATATTATATGGAGAGTAAATATTTATTTTTTTAAATACGTATAAATTAAAATGCAATATTCATGTTTGATTTAATCATCCGTATGATTATACTGCATAAAAAAATATTTCTTACAAATAAATCACCTTTTGAAATTCTGACAAATTTAAGACACAGTATTAACAGTGGGGTAAATTTACATTTTATTGTTTTCACATAAAAATAATAAAATAAATTGCTACAGTTCCCGCTGTAACTTGACCTCTTTTTTGTTTGCGACACATAAGAAAAACCTACTGATATTTTGAGTGACTTATTTACACGAAAGTAAATCAGAAAATAAAAACCTCGTTTGCTTTTTTAAAAATATATTTTTAAATAAACACTACCTTAATCTATTTTTTCACGTAATCACTTCCTAAATTAAATTATTTGTTTACGAGTTTTAATGTCCCACAGTTATATATCACTTAAGTCCACTGTCAGAACACTTAATCAATTGTGTCCAAAACCATCCAGCAAAGCCTTGGGCAGATTTGAGTGGGAGGTTTTCAATCATCCATTGTATAGTTCGGACCTTGCTCCAAGAATTTTTTTACTTTTTCTAAGCTTAAAGAGTCCCTGGGGAGGAAAGGTTTTAAAGGTGATGACAAATTGCAGCTTGCAGTCAATAATCGATTAATGGGCTATCGATGAATGATTTCAACAACGGCACTTTAAAGCTCGTTAACATACAAAATAAATGCTTAATTTTAAGAAGCGATTAAGTAAAGAAATAAATCTAAAATTATATAATAAAATAAACTAGATGGATTACCTTCGTACGTTATAAGTAAGTAAACATAAGTACAACATGATGAAATAATGGTTACATGATTTCGAGAAAATAATTTTCTTGTACGAAAAACGTTATTTAAAATATAGCTGTATCAGTGGAAAACATGAAAAGTCACACCATACAGATAAAGTTTATATTTAAACCGTTATTAATTAAATGTAAGGAAAATTTACAGCAAAATTACACAATGTTGAAGTAATTTAATCATTAACAGAATATGTTAATTATAATTTCTCATATTTAGTTAGTGGTCATCCTTGAGATAGATTGTTTGTAAAATTAAATAATTACGGGGAACCAGGATGTTGCTACAGTACCTTAAAGAATGGTGTGTCAGAGGAATTATACACAATGTTCTCTAATAGAAATAGTTTCACAGCATAAACAATTCAGCTGACGTGTAGAGCCGGAAGATTGGGGTAGGATATTCAGTAACTTAGCGTTAATTAGAAATAATTATTACTATGGCATACCGATTGGTTTTATACATGTAATAATAATAATGATAATTAAATAAATCCGTTCTAGCATTTCTCTGCGAATAAATGTCATAGGTTAACAGAGTGATAGATGAATATATATTCTTTTAATAGGGACGCTCAAAATTTGTTAGGTTATAGCAGCCATGTTGTTAAAGTGACATCTGTCAAATTTATTGTCAATTGTTAAGTAGTATACGGCAAATCACCACGGAAGGTTGAACAATGTGTGTAAATCATCAAATTTTATTATCAAAGTCACGAGCGATTTGAGGGCACGGTTATCTCGCGCGGCGGTGACGTGAACTGGCCACAGAGATCGTGCGATTTAACGCCTTTAGACTTCTTTCTTTGAGACTATCTTAAGTCTTTACGAATAAGCCGCAAACAATTGACCCCCTCAAAGTCAACATAACAAACGCCATCCAGCAAATTTAGCCAGATTTATGCGATAAAGTCACAGAAAATTGGACCTCCCAAACCTGCCACCGAACAAAACCGCAGCGAATATTCGAACAACGTTATATTCCACACTTAATGCCATAAAATATACTTTCAAATGAAAGAAAAATTGAGTGAATATCTCACACACAACCTGTTTAACTTTCATTTTAAAATCGAGCGTCCTCGTTGAAAGACCCTATATATATATATATATATATATATATATATATTATTTATTTATTATATTTGTTTTATTAACCACTTAATTGAGTTTAAATACATCTACCGGTTTCGAAAAATACCATTTTATTTTTCAAGATGTCATAAAAAAAAATTATTTACAAAATTAATTTAGTACCTAACTCAAATTGTTACTTAATAATAATTTTTAGGAAACAATTTTAGAATGGGACTCGTAGTTTTTGATTAGTTTTACATGCTTTATTTATCTTCAACGATTCCAAATTATTTAATTTGTGACCAACACCGTTTATATGCAAAATTGATAATTCCAATTTTTATCAAAACCATGACCATTATTGTCATTATTAGATGATTAGAAAATTCTGAAAACCCATTATTGTTCAAACATCTCAAATGCTCCCTTACTGTTTTATTAAAATTTCTACCCGTTTTACCAATATAAAATGCAGCACAATCATGCAACTAAGTTTATAGAATTGTTAAATTTATCATCTTTGTCTTTAGAATTTATGAATAAATTTCCTATACTATTATTTGTATAAAATGCCGGTCTAATGTTTCGTAGTGTTTAGATATTTGATTCGAAAAGTTATTTATGTATAAAATCCTATGCCAACTATCATTACTTTCATTATGTTTTATGTGTGATTTATATAAAAATTGATTATTATATTCTTTTAATTTATTTTTTTAAATAGTGTCTATCAAACCTGTATTATACCCATTATTAACTGATATTTTTTTATTGTATTCGATTCAATATTGAAATTGGATGTTGACATAGGAATATTGACTAAACGATGTATTATGGAGTGGAACTCTGAATGTTTGTGTGATAATGGATGATTAGATTCATTGTGTATAATAGTATCTGTAAAAGTGGGTTTTATAAAAATGTTGAATTCAATATATATAAATTACTACATATGTAAATTTGTGAATATGGATGAGGCGAGAGTTTTATGTCAGGACAGAAGAATGTGTAACTCTATCCTATATCTAACTACTACCACTACACTTATAACTACCACTAACTACCGGTAAAGGAAAGAATCGTGTTGGTACGTAAGTTTGACAGTTTTAATGAAGACTAACGGAAAGAAGCTTGGTGCTAAACCCAGCGAACGACAATATTCTATTTAAATACTTATTTGTATTACCAAACGCCAAATTAAATGACGATGCCGCCTGGTGACAGATTACCAGAGTTGTTACCGAACCATATTACCCACGTATGTATGTAATGTTATATATATATATATATATATATATATATATATATATATCCTTCAAATTGTAATTGTTTTATTTTTTTAATATAGACATTCATTTTATAGAACCCCATTATTAATCAACACAATAAATCAAACACGATTTTTTTCATTTTTGGTTCTGTATTTAATTTTTCCACATAATTGGATGATCATTTCGGCTGTCTAGGCCATTAGTAATATAATGTAAATCGTGTTTAATTTATTGTGTTGATTAGCTAAAATGTAACTCGTAATTGGGCTGAGCTTAAACTATGTCTACTACTGGATACTTTGAACGTGCGCAGGAGGACGGGAATGTAGTTTGAGGGATACAATGAGAACCTAATGACATAGATGAAGAAAGGTACATGAGATAGGTAATAGACCAGACTCTAGTTTAGAGAATAGAATAGAGGCTCGCGTTGCGTTGACGCTCACCACCAACACTCTCCGCAAAGCTGCTGAAATCATTTGGAGACAGCATCTTTAATCTTCTAAGGATGCTGTTCCTTAACCCTAAGTATTGCACCAGCACAGAATAATATAACGGTCGTTAACTTAAGCGTTCACTGACACTTGAATGGCGTCATACAATTCATCGTAAATGGCTAATTCATCGTAGTCAAACATCAACTATTGCATCATCCACGTCGGTTCTTCATGACTAAGGATCGTGATTTTCATGAACTACCGCTCCTTCTCCGCTTTTGTTAGCACCTGTAGATCTTAGTTAGCAGTGTAGCCTTTTCTAAATGCTGTTTTTTTAGACCTTTAAAATGAAAACACATAAAAATCGTGGTAATGGCCATGGTATTTTCATTATTGGAAAGATAATTTTATATCATTAATGTATAAATATGATTTCGTACACATAGGCGCCGCAGCTGACTCGAATAAAGCGCAATCTGGAAGTTCAATTTTCGACTCTTTCGAATAACTGGAGCCGTATATCGGCAATAACGCGACGAATGTTGACTACCAAGTCATCTATAATCTCTGGTTTATCACCGTAGACTAGCGACTTAACATATCATTACAAAAAATAATCCAGTGGTGCTAAATCACACGATCATGGAGGCCAATTCACAGGTCCATTACGCGAAATTATGCGCTCATCGAACGTTTCATTCAATAGATTGATTAAGGCGCGAGTTGTGTGGCATATTGCGCCGTCATATTGAAACCACAGCTCTTCTACATGTTATGAAGCAGTTTTAATCATCAGCGCTGAGATATCTGGAATGATCACGCTGTTATGCAGGCGCGCACGAGTCACGTGCCCAAGCACGAGCGCGCCCGTGGAAGAAAGAGAGGGGCAGTCACCGGAGGGCAAGGAGTGTGAGTACACGCATCTGCGGCGGCAATATGCATCCCTCTCAGGAGATAATGACTAAAAGAAACCGATACAACACCTTCGTAGCTGCGCGCCTTACCTGATATTAACCTCGACATATTTTCTCCACCGCTACGGCGCTTCGTCTCCTATCGACCGTCGCCTTGACAACTTGGCCAGGGACCGGACCATCCATCCGGGAACAGCGCCATCTCCCCGGTGAGTTGCCTATGGATTTGAACCATCATTCCTTTTTTAGTGGCAACCGTTAGTCAAGATCCACCGGATTTTAGTTCAGGTTTAATTCATACCAAAAGCCTGTAATGGTCAATCCTTATATGTGTTAATTGTCTAGTATATAAGCTCAATTGTCTTTTGTTACTTTCGTCATTAAACATCACCCAAGAGGCTTCTAAATATTATCTGTTCGTTCATTGAACCTATCCTTTTGGTGGCCTTCGGGGCTGCGATGCCATCCCAACTTGACAACGAACAGAAGGAAACATTAATCGTAACACACATTAATGTCATTCAATTGAGAAACGAATAAGTCAGTAATCATGGATCTATAGCGCTCTCCCTTGACTGTAACGCATGGTGTATGCGTGGTGTGATCCATGGTTATTCGAATTACTTGCTCGGATGGACTATTATGTCGACCGTCATAGTAAGTTTCGCGAACTGAACCACGATTGTCGAAATAAAAGTTACACAATTTGCAGGCGTTGTTCTGGCGTAATTCTATTCATGGTGAAATGGCAATCCAAACTGAGCACAAATCAGCTATCACATTAGCTGTCGTTAAAAAAAGGCGTGGCCCACTATAACAAACTTCTCCAGGCTATCTTTCTTTTTTGCAAGATGCCTATAAACTTTATTTCAGGTAAATGGTTAAAAATCTGTCATTGATGTTCAGCTCTTGGAAAATGGAGTCTCGCCATCATTTTCTCACGGATTTGAATGACGCATCCGGTTTAAACTCTCAGAGATGAAAGTCTCATTGATAAATTATCATGGACATGTACCCTAACGGAATAAAGGTCTCATGAACGTGTATGGATATAACAGTATTCTTTATTGTATATTACTGAAATGCTTTATATAAAATTTTATGTATAGCTAATTGTAGAATAATCTAGTAGAAATAATATGACAATTCTATTATTTGACGATCGTTTTTTGTCATGCCGTGATTGTAAAAGATCATAGCGTGCCTTTCACATCTAAAATAACTTTTTGAAATATTTAAACCTTATAAATGTAATATTATATTGTAGAATAAAACTTTTAACAATCATCTTTTGTTAATAAAAGTTAAAAGTGAATTAATAGTCATAATCAATAAGAATGGTATTGGATGCGGCAAGGCGACATCTTGCGCAAAACCTCACCCCTCAGTTTCCAGTACAATTATTGTTATTCGACCATTAATTCTGATCAGGTTCTACCCTGAACTATTTACCGCAGTTCCTTTTATATCATCAAAGGCCGCCACGCGCATAATAAAATATCTAAAGTTTTCCCCATCTTAAGTAGGGCATTAAAAATTTGACTTGCGTCTCGCATTAAGCCAAGAAACATTCGTTGGAATGTTGCGCCGGTTATTTTGACTGACTCGGAAACGAAAAGTTTTTTCATGATTTTATTTATGAATATATTACGCTTACTCGGATATTTTTTAACTTTAATATTATTATTTCACTATAATATCACAATGTTTATAGGGCAGTTTGCCCATTGTTTGATCATTTTTTATATCATTTGTCAACTTTCATTAACAAATTGCCACGTCGTATTTTATAAGGATATGCAGACGGGATAGAACACCACACATTCCAAACCTGACACAAATTTTTTACTTTTTATGCATTCTAGTTAGTTTAAGATTATGATCATTGTCCTCTTTTGGAGATAATAATACAAATGAAATAAATCCACTAGAATTATACAGAAAAATCTACAATATATTTTCGATAAATATGTTTTTTCTGTACCTATATCTTTCTAGTTGGTTAATTTAATTTGTATTAAAAATAGAACAGAAATACGTTCTGAAAATGCAACCTCACGACAAAGATGTGTTCTCCTTAAAAAAAATAATTATATAATATTATTTCATAAATGTATCTCCATTTATCCCACTAAGGAGATCGACGATCAAATTACACATAGGAAATAACAAGATGAAAAACATAACTTAATTTAATAGATATAAATATATATTTGACATCTTTCCCTATTTATAATCTGATCAATTTCCCAACATTTTTATATATTGTTAATTTTTATATTGTATTATTATAGATGTATGTATATCTTTTTTCATTTATTGTAAACAAATTCTCACATCTAGTTTTTGTATTATATAAATGTTGAAAACTTCCCCCATAATTCAATATCTTTCTTATTTACTGTTGTTTTTTTCAAAAATAAATAATAAATAAAAAAATTTAAGTTATTATATATAAATGATAGTTAAATTTCTTATTAAATATTAAAATGAAATAAATCAAAGCGAAATTACTGAAGAACGACTATTGTAAAATATTCACTTAAATATTTATCAATATTGCAAAGGTTTTATTACGTTATGATGGTATAAATAATGTCGTGAACGCGTACCCTAATTCCTTTGTCTAAAAACTGGTTTTGTTTTTTGTAAAAATTAAATGGTGAACAAAAGACTCAAAAAAACACATGTTTTTGAATCCATCTGCTCTTTTTTTTCATCGCCTTTATCCCAATCGGGACGGAGGCGTACTGCATGGACAGCACTCTTCCACCGTTCTCTGTCCTGCGCTGTGTCGATTACTCGGGGCCACTGATAGTTTATTTCTTCGCAGTCTTTAATTAGCCTTTATCATATTCTTCTGGAAGAATTAAATAAAAAATAAAAAATAATAATTTATTACATACTAAAGACAAGACGACATTTACTATACGGCGAATTTTTTTATTATAGATAAACTATATCATAATAGAATTAAAAAAACATTTATTCATATATTTTTTTAACGGATTATTAAGAAATATTTAGAGAACAGCGAATGCAATAAGGCAGACGCCATAAAACAATAATAATATTCTCTTTAGTAGGTACCACCACATTGACCAAGCAAAATCTTTAATTTTTTTTGCTTTTTGTGTCGTTCACGCTCGTTTTATATAATATCTATGTATTACTTTAATGGTAATATGCTTCATTGAAATTTGATTGAACAAAACATATAAATATACATTCACTTTTACTTATAGAAACTACGCACAACAATTCGACATTCGTCTCAACAATTTTTAATATTAATATTAACGTGTATGTTTGTGTGGTTTACTAAAGAATATATTTTTAATATAAAGTATGTTTTTGTATACTTTTTAACAGATTTAGTCCTAATTTCAAACATATTTTACTTTGATAAAAAACAGATGTTTAATCGTTCACATTTAAAACGTTTAATTTGCATTCATTATTTATATTTTATACTATTAATGTGTTATACAAAAAAGGAAATCTATTAAGAAACAGTATTAGTTTTCATGATAAATATTAACAAAAAGAACAACAATATTTTCACAGATACATTTAAAAAAGAACAATGCAATTACACATTATTAGTATACTTTAAAGAAACTAAATAAAGATTTAAATAAAATTAAAAAACAATATAATGATTACAAAATGTAACATAAATCTTTTTTAAAAATAAAATATAATAATGTGGTGTATATATTTTATATGTATATTTATATTATTATAAAAAGTTATATATAAATATGATAAATTGTTCTCAACTTCTTTTTAAAAATAGATATGTGTACACAGAATACGTATCACATCAATATTCTCACCATTTTAACGCTTATGCTATGAAAATAGAACTAACTAGATGGCCTCCTGAAACTAAGCTCGAACCTCCGACCACTTGTTCACTAGGCGAGTATCGTAACCGTTGGACCACAAGCATGTCTACTGGTTTAACTATTTTATTAACATGAATATTATTGTAATATTGCTGATAGGATTTTCAAGTTACAAAGCACGTATTATATTGATAGTATGATAGTTATAACAGAATCTCGTGTCAATATCAAGACACACTACCAAAGTTACTCATTTCAGATCGCACAGGCATCGCAATTCAATGTAGTGAATGTATTGATATACTTCGTGAGACACCTTAAGTTAGCTTTGGGATGTTAATCATGGTGTATATACAATTCTCACAACGAATTTCGCCAGCTAATTATTTAATTTATTTATTTTTAAATTAAATAAAAAAAAATAGCTAATCAAATCAACAAGAGATAAATAACCCAGAAATTTTTCATTATCTAGTGTCTAATCCAAACGTAATCAAGAGACTAATTACATTATTAAAAGTTGGCGACTCTCGATGCCTATGACATAAGCACAAGGTAACTAACTAGTTTTGAGCATTCGCACGAGTATACAGACATGCGAAGAAAGGTCACCCTATGTGTACTGCATGCACCTTCGTGTTTATTGCGCGAGAATTTTGAAATCATATCTCAACAATTTCGCTTCCTATTTTAAGAAATTGAGAAAAATGTACAACTTAACCGTCAAATTTCACGCGAGAGGTATAAATCCTTAAATCCGTTAAGTTTTATCAGGTGTTGGGAGGCGACATTTTGGACTCCCGTTTACAACAATATTTGTATGTAAAAATATAATACAGGTCGGGACCGTATTATCGGAACGCATAAACATTTGGCCTAATAACAGACCCATTCGCTGCTTGGCGATCGCGTGTGCTGCTAAATTCGCGAGGAAACTACTTTTATAGCGAATTTTAAAAAAGCAGCGGTTTATAAACTTTGACTCTGAATACATTCTAAATGTGTTCATAAATAATATTTATTTTGATATCAAAACAAATCTTATTAAAGTTGGTATGACATAAATTGTTGCTATGATATAAAAATGTTGACATTTTAGGTTGAATATTTCTTCAGTATCCTCCTGTACGTATTGTCTCGGATGTCGAAACAAAAGCAACCAAATCCTCTTATTATTAGCCAAAAGTGTCAATATTAGATAAAACAATGTAAGAGGAATCATTGAAAGCACTATTTCAAAAACTTCTTCATAATATTCAAAATAAATATATTATTAATAATATATTTTACAAGAAAAAAAAAGTGCAAAGAAAAAACTCACGTATTGTATTTATTTATTTGTAACTATATAATACATATAAAAATTTGTTTGGACTGTGTCCGTCTCACTAGAGAAATTCTGTGTCGAGACGGGCATAGTTTACAAGCAATTGTTCAATTGGTTAAAATTACAAGTAGAAAGATTTATTAACATATAATAACATATACACACAGTCTGGGAAAATATATTTTTTTTTTGTGAAACGTGTTTGACTATATAAATTTTCAGATTAATAAATCTGACATCTTGTATTTATGGCAATAGTAGAACATTTAGTCGCATTATTTACATATTCGAAGATGACAAGTAATATTTAAAACTTCAACAACAATGATATAGTAAACCTCTAACATTATGCTTTTGCCAAAGAGATTACTGAATAATATTAGGTACCTATCCGAACGGAATAATAAAAAATGAATTTTTAGTCAGAGAGCTAGTGTTTGAAACAATCTTTTAGTTTATGTAATTTTAGAAAATAATTTATTTAAATGTAACTTATAGATATATATATCTTGTAGAAATTACTTTTTAATTAACATACATGTATAACATCTACGAACCTACACAAAAAAAAAATATTTACTTTTCAATAAACATGTATGTGGGTTCAAATAATTACAATTATTATGAATACTGAGGATACATGAACTGTGAGGATAGTTTATGTTAATGTGAATGAAACACGTGGTAGGTGTAGAGATGATGAAGAGGCGAGTCGGTGGCGTTTGGTTTCAGTCCCGCCTGGCGAAGCGGAAGAATTGTGTGTCAGGGAGCGATCGAGCCATATTAGGCCGGCTGCTCTCTTCTGTCGCCTGGGTCCTGAATGCTGATGTTGCTGGTATCGATGCCAGTTAGAAACGATGATGAATTTGAATCGCTATCCCCACAGTACTTTTTATACATTATTATTATCATCTTTGGCTTTTCAACCCGGTATGGGTTCTGATTTCCTCCCCTGGTCTCTGGATTGGACTGCTTCCCAGATACCAAGAATGGGAAGGTCTTTATTTGTCTTATAATTTATTTTATTTTTTATTTATTTTTACTTTATTTGTTGTATAATTCTACGTCGATTTACATATTAAATAGTTTGTTATCTTATTTTTTAATGAATCAAATAAATGTGTGACAATCTACATTATAACAAGAATGATTAAGCCTGATTTGTATGTTTACAGGGTAAATAAATACAAATTAGTTATTTGAACAGAGAACCACGCTTTTCATAATTCAAATACTGAAATACAATAAACTGCCGAGGACTGTCAGTCAACTAATATAATAACACGGGAGGATGACGTAGTACGCAAAATATTAAATTACCAAGTAATGACTGTTATTTTATAATTAGGTTTACGGAGTCGTTCCGACGGATTACGAGACAAAACATTCCGACTCACATATTCTACGCAATACGGAAAATATCAAAAGATTGTCATCTCTGTGCTGTGTTTAGTACACAGAGAAAACAATATTCCACTACTTGTTATCATCACGCCTTATAACAAGCATCCATTTAATATGTTATCGCGCACAGGGTTTTCCAAATAATACTTCAAAATAAATATTCGCTGTTTTTATCTTGAAATATATCGGTATAGTTGATTCGGTTTTGACATTGCGATACAGCCAAATAGCTAAATATTTTCTATTACGCCCGTGTTCACGGAATGAGACGTAATGAAGTAAGTCTCAGAGATATAGTTGAGATAAATCTTAGTATCGTGTACACGAAGATAAACTCAGATATCACCGCTTGAAATTGGTGGGGCCAACCCATGTACACGACTAGACACGTGTGCACAAATATCACCGATAACCAGAGATACTAATAAAAATTTATTCTGAAAAGTAACTAACTAACTGACGCCGTTAAGTTACAAATATTTAACTTGTCTTAACTACTGCAGAAGATATTCAAATTAACACAACTGATATATGGAACGTCAAAGACCAACATTTTTGACGTTTGACATATAACAAATCGAATCTCTGAGAGTTGATGTATACTCGGTGGATTCCGAAAGTCGAGAGTTGCCTCCAAAAAACTCATAGGAGCATTATTTCTGTTTAGATACACAATTGCTCACGCATTTTAGAGATTTGGTAACAGGGTTGGTATGGATCAATAAAGTTGGTCACTTTGCTCTTCATATAAAATATAATAGACTACGAACTGTAGTTCGCTTCACGCTGTCTGCACTATGAGACAAAAATTTCATCGATGTAAACGCATCCTTTTTGTACTTAACTTTAAAACATGTAAATCATGGTAAATAAACTATGTTCAATTACTATTTCAATAAGTTTAATGTTAAGTTTTCAAACCTCTTAATTCTGTAAATAAATAAGAAACTTACTAACATCAAAAACCTCATTACTTTGAAATTAAATCAGAAAATCACGAAGACCCAAAACATCCCTACTCTCTGATTAATTCGAACTTACGATGATTACAAACTTTCCTACTTTAGAAATATTGGTTACAGTATTTAGCGTTAATCGCTTTCGAAATTTGATTGATGAACGTTATTACGATGAAGAAAGTATATCTCATATTTTTTCCAAGGACAGTGCGGTCAATATCATAAATATATTTATTTTTGAAATATGCATTTCCTTTGGACGACCCTGTATAGACAAGCGAGCATATTTCCTAATCCAGCGCTTTCTCGGCACTTACGATTTCAAGTAAATAAATACCACATTCGCGCGGGAAATAGGGGCTGCTCCTCCAGTACCGAGAAAGGATTAGACACTCCTGATATCACTTCATTCGGGAAGCCCTCTTCCCATCCCACGGCACTCTAACGAAGACAGCAAACCTGGATAGATAGATAGATAATTGAACAAGTCGTGATGGTAATTATAAAACAACATCAATATTCACTCAAAAAGAAGATGAAACTTAATTGGATGAAATGAAATGTCAACATTACTTTTTGCTATGAAATTTTATTCTTTTAATTTCAATTAATATACTTTTCTGGTGTAAGTTAAGATATTGGTTTTAAAAATATTTTTATAATTTTCCATGGCTCACCGACTTCGTGAAGCGTCATTATAATATTAAAAATAGACTTGGTTGAGTGTGGGTACAGCCTTAATTATATTTTTTACCCCAAATGTTTTAAACTAATGAGAAGTATGATATTTATCTTCGACGCGGTGTCATAACACAAAAATCGATCGAGATACATTGTGTATCTAGTTTGCATGGGTAACGCATGTAGCTTGAGTAGCTTGTTGGTGTAGTGGTCAAGACTAGTTAGTCCTATTTTCATAGTGCCAGCTTAGTTTGAAAATAGTAAGAATATTGACGTGACATGTATTCTGTGTACGCATCTCTATTTTTTTTTTTAATTTAAAAAAAAATTATACCTCAAAATATTCTAATCAAAAAAAGTATATTTTTTCGTGCCTATCACATCTTATAATAAATATTGTATAAGTTACAGACATACATAGATACTCATATATTTAAAATATATATATATTTATCTACTTATATAGGATGGATGCTTAAGTTCGTAGGGTTAATAACCTCCCAACCGAGCGCCTTAAATATCTGCTTTAATTAGGATAGCAGTATAAAGATGGGCATAATCATGCTGGAAAATCACTTGAAGCCGTCTTCCCAGTCAGGACGTCAAGGTTGTTAGCAATGAATCTCAGAAGTAATGATCGCATTCATCGGAAGCAATTCATAATAGATTATAGTGGCCTCTGATGCACTAATTCCTCGATTAAACCCAACAAAAGAATATATCACAGATGTTCATTTGTTTGTATTTAATAACAATTAACACAAAAATTAAATAAATTAAAATATTTAAGACGTATTAAACGAATTAGACGTAATAAAATAGTACTTACTTAAGCATTAAAACGACATGATCGTATCAAAAAAAATCTTTCCAAAGTCTTAGAAAACAAAAATGCTACGAACTTATGCATCATCCTAATACACTTATTTACAACATTTTTGTTCACTTATATAAATTATGTGATATACTTCAGCAGTATTACACTAAAACTTGCCAATCAAGTCATTTATTCTTCTTCTTCTTCTTTTAGTACCCTATCTGTTTAACGGACGTTGGCTATCGTGACTTTATTTACTGCGGCCCGGAAAAGCTCTACTTTAGACTGGCCAAACATAGTCTCAGGTTCTTCAGCCATGATGTTCTTCTTCGAGGGCCCCGACTTTCAGCAATCTTTCCTTGCATTATGAGGTGCAAGATCTCACACTTCTTCGGATGCCTCATTACATGTCCGAGATAGAAGATTTCGAATTTTTATTGTTTACTTATTTTTCTTTATTCATCTGAACTACAACATTTTCATTCGTAACTATCCATCCAGCTGATTTTAAGTATTCTTCTGTAAATCTATATCTCAAATACTTTAAGCTGTCGTATAGTTTATTCAGTAAGTGTCCATGCTTCTATTCCATAAAAAAAAATCGAGAACATCTGAGCATTCTCATTCGTAATCTAAAATTGAGATCATGACTGCAGAACATCTTTCTCATGCGTATGAAGGTTGCACTGGCTTGCTCAATGCGGCATTTGATTTCAACAGGACCCCATTATCAATTTATATCGCAAACCAGGTATATAAAAGTTTGTATCTTTCCAATTTATTTCCAGAAATATAAAGATTTTTATTGTCATCTGCGTTATATTTTGTTTTAATTGTATTATATTGTAGTATTATTCTTAAACTTACGTTCGAATACAATTATTTGCATGATTAGTAAAAAATAGTTTAAGAAACCTTTCCGCTTTAAATATACGTAGGTATACATATCATATTTTTCGAAACAAAGAGTATTTAAATTAATTTAAATAATCCGATCCGAAAATTTGAATAGAGTCGATTATTCAACGATATACGATTACGATTTAACAAAATATTTTTGTTGCTGTTTGACAGTTTGTATTTTTATTCAAGCTTATGTATGCAGGTTAATGTATTTTACTTTTATGAATATATTAATGTTAGAATTAAAATAACAAAGTAGATTAATAGTTTCTGACTGTTGATAACTATTATGACTTAATCAAAATTAAAATAGTATATTAACGTATTTTACTTAGTTTCATATTTAACATTTTTTATATTAATAACTGACATTTTTCCAAGTAATTTGCCATTATTCGCGAGCGATAAAGCTTTTATCTAATCACATAATAACCTAATACCTACCTGACGGGCACAACGAATTTCACATCCCCAATGTGAGTTAAGAGGGTCCTCCTACGAAAGGGTGCTACATTAACTCTGCCTGTTAATGTGATTTATTTTATCAAATATTAAAATTATACCTATATTAAATATTCATATTAAAAAGCTTAACGAATATTTTCCATTAATGTGCGCAAATCTTTCCCCTCTGTATAGAACAAAGCCACCATCAACACCCTGCCGATACTATCTAGGTTACTTAATTAAGTAAGTACTTGAATTAACGTATATTTTTATTGCGTGATAAAAACATGGAATTTATTTGTAGATTTTGGATTCAAAGTATTTTAATACGCATGGGTTAATTTAATATTAAATTTTCTCGCAATTGTGTTTTCGCCAATTAACATTGCGTTAATTTAATAGAGGATGTTATTTATGTGTCAACGGGGGTAATAATGCAAAACATTACAAATATACAACTGTTATTACATTGGATGTTTGTACATACATGGTTATTAGTAAGCACTCGTCAAGTACGTGAGGTTTGAGTGGTTACCTAGTTCTCTGTGCGTGAGCAGCACCACCGACCACTTTCATTAAGCATTACCACTCGGAAAGTAATACCGATATTTAAAAATTAGCCTAAATTACAAATTGATAACTATTTTTAACGTCATTTTTGATCACACATCACACAACTGTTGAAAATTCAGGAAAAGGAATATAAATCAAAAATTCTGACCAATTCCAGTATCTGGTTTACCTGATTGTACCGAGTCTTCCTCTATTTCTGGTGCCATCAACAATATATTTCTTACCAATCTCTCCTCATTTATCCGTTCCACATGACCAAACCGCCTATGTGATATTTTCTCAGTATATTAATATCAGCTTTACATTCTTTCATAAATTGATCTGCCGCAAATATGCCTAAGCGATCTGATTTCCACTGCATTCAGTCTACTTTAGTTCCCATTCTGATAGCTCCAGGCCTCACTTCCATACATCAGTATCGGTATCAGGACTCCATTTTGTACCGCTAGTCTTGCCTCGGGTGATAAGTTTCCGTTAGATATAATTCCATTCACCGTTCAATTTATTCCCTGGAGTAACCCTCCTTTTGACATCTTTCTCAGGAGTTCCGTTTCTATTAAACATACTTCCCAAATACACAAACTCATCTACTTGTTCCAAACGTTCATTACCTACAAGTATTTAGCACGGTGTCTTCCTTCTCGAAAACCATTATTTTCGACTTGTTGACATCCATAACATGGTCACTTTCCTTGCATTGTATATTTTACTCACTAGGTTCTGTAACCCTTGTTCATTATTTTTCAACATTTAATAAAATCGCCAATTTTCGTTCGTATATACATATATTCTAGTTACTTACTTACTTACTTTCTTACTATCACGCCGTTTCCCCGTGGGGGTAGGCAGATAGGATAGAGCGCCACACTCTTCTGTCCTGACATACAATTCTCGCCTCATCCACATTCATACATCTTGTCATACAAGCTCGCCGATTGTTGAGGCTTCTAACAGAACCATCCTCCATTATCTGGTTTACCTGGTCGTGCCAAGTCTTCCGCGGACGTCCTCTATTTCTGGTTCCATCAACACTTGCGTCATATATCTTTCTTACCATTCTCTCCTCATTCATCCTTTCCATATGACCAAACCAACTAAGTGATCTTTTCTTAATCTTACTCACTATATTCTAGTTCTTTCACACAATTATCCATATACAACCCTGCTTGACATTACACAATCCTGATTGACACCCTTTGTAAAGTCAAACCATGGTGCGAATAATCCATTGATTATTATACATGCAGAACTTCCTTCATTTAGGGATGCTATTGCGTGTATCTAGTTACAAATATACATCAAAAAATTACATAAAATGCCTTGGCTGATAGTTTCTCAGAACATACATTAATAGATTATGATCATAGATTGAATACTAATTCTAAGAATTTAAAATACAATTGATATTTTAAGTATGTAGATTACTATCTTAATTGATATATTTTTGAAATTAAGTAATATCATAGAAGGTATAAAGCAAAAAAAACAAATAAATACAGTTATATAAATATAATTTACTCTGCCTCGATGAAGACACTAGTTACACTAAAATCTGCCAACGTCGAAAAATAAAAGATAGTGTCTAAAAATGTAATTTTTAGTTTTTAAACATTTATTTCAAGATAAAATAAACAATTGTGAAGATGTTAGTAAATAAATATTAATGTCGAACACTGAATAAATTTGTTTGACAGATATTGAAATTTGGTTACTATCTTGGTAAATCAATAATTATTATGACAATGCTAAAATGTTCACCGCGGTTTGTGTAAATGAAATGTTTCATTCATTTTAATTCTAGGATTATTATGTCAATTATTGTTTTAAAATTTGAAACATAAACAAATGGTGCTTAATCAAACTAGTTTAAGAATTGAAGAAGTCGAGTTGTGCAGTAATACTCTGGTGGTTGGAGGCACTTCAGAAATACAAAGTATATCTTCATTTCTGTTGAATATATACGTGTTATATACGCATTATATTTTTTATATTTAAATACATTAGTACATTTTATAAACATAAGAAAGTATAACATATATTTATCATGATTATTTTGTTTTCTTAAGTAAATACATTTGGTAAACCATTTTATTAAAATTACGTATTTTTATTCATTATGTATTTTTATCCTTGCTTATCACTCGCAAAGATTCCGACCTATTGTGTATGTCAACATGTGAAATTTTTTTTCAGTTAAGATTTGTGTAAGTTTACGGTATCGGAAAAAAAAGTGATAGAAGACTGTAGATAAACAGGAAAGTTCTATATTTTTTAAAATTAATTATTGAATATTGTGAAGGTAAAAGACCTGCGTCTTTCCTTTTCACCTGCTAATCACTGTATAACATAAGATCTGTGGGTTATTTTACTTGAGAAAAACTTACCCACCTTATTTATGTCACATTCTGCCTTCATCCTAAACTGGGAAAAATTTATAGTAACATCTAGAGGCGATAGATAAAAGATGTTATTCATTAGAAAAAGAAAGACATCTAATCAGAATGAAACATAATAAATAAAAGAAATACAATAAAATAAAATCCATTTGACGAATCCTCATCTCGTCGAGTTGGGCGCGAGTTTGACGTCCTTCCTTGACAATCAGATGTCTTGGCTCCACATCATATTTGGCCCCCAGCATCTAGGCCGACGCGATCGGATTCGCATCGGAATTTGTTGATGATAATCACATCATAATATAAAACGTCGCCTCCAGTGAGGCGACTAACTCACGGGCGATATCCAACGGCAGAAGTTAAAGGTCATAAACGAAAGGCATACATACACCAGAAGTATGCAACAGAAACCAAAGGCATGGACCAGAGGCATAATCCAGATGGAAATATCTTGTTTCTTGAAAAGATTATTTACCATACGATTAAATTAACAAGTTAATAATAGATTATACACTAGTGATTGAACAAGTAAAAGTACTTAGTTATTTTAGTCTGACAACTTAATCGATGGTTTTGAAAATGAACCATAGATGCAATCGTTTTTATAACCTTAGAAACCGAATGTAATACCAAATTAAGGGTAACTATTTGTGAATTGCAAGGTGCTTGACAAAAAAATAAGTGACGGGGCAATTTCGTACCTGACCAAAATTTATAACGTCACAATATTTATCTAAGTATTTCTCTTGGATACAGACAAAAAAAATATTATGAACATTGTTTTAATGTAAACATTATTTTTTAGACACATTTACACATACATGTAATGTAAATACATTACATAAAATATACTTATACATTTGTATTATAGTACAAAAAAGTCACCCGTTAATATTTGAACATCATATCGTTATTTAATTTTTATATGTCAAAAGTAATATCGATATAATGATAAAAATACATTCAATAGCAGTCTCTTATCAACACAGATGTTGTTCATGGAATTTTATAATAAGAAGGTATGTACTCGTGCGATAATAACTTTTTCATCCAAGTCACCCATGGAAATTTGTTCCGTCATTCCAAATTCAAATTTATACCCCTTCGTCCATTCAAGACATTGAAGGTACCCCAGAACAAAACGAGTAAAAGCTTTTTATTGTGTTTTATTTATAAAACAAACTATTAAAAAAATTTAACAGACTTTTGTGGAGCTGTGACCATGCCTAATTTTTAGAAATAATTTTCTCACGCCCGAATTATTATAAACTGAACTTTTAAAGCAATAATACGCTTTAGTACAAAAGAGCACTATAAAGATTAATTATCAAGGTCTATGACGGGGGTGAAATGGCCATTCGGGGGTTTGCGGTGGCCAGAAGAGAATTTCAGTTTTCGATAGATTTATTCAAAAAAATATATGTTAGAAGTTTTTATTACCTTCTAATTTATGGAAAAATATGAATAGATTGAGAGGATTGTGCAAAAAGGGTAAAAAATAAACCGTTATTTGTAGAATGAAAATGTTAATATTTGCTGATTTACTCAATTATTTACGATAGGTTAGTGAAGATTTCCATCTATTGTAGTCTGTTCAAAAATATTTAAAACTAATATTAGATATCTCATAGAGACGAAGCTATATCTTATTATATTTAATGGGAATATATGAAAATATGGATAATTACAAGGCTTACTCTTCACCTGGCTTAAGTGATCACTTTATATAAATATAACGTTCACCATTCTCACCCGTTAATCAATCTCCATATTTGACAAATTTTTGAAAGTTGTGTATATGTTAATATGTGGAAACACTTCAAGTACCACTACACTATCCTCATGTATGGACAAAATTTAATAATTTATTACTTTGAAACAGCATATGTGTCACATTGAGAATTAATTAATAAGCCCTGTAATTACCCATACTTCCATATATTTCCATTAAATATAACAAAAAAAGTAGCTTCATCTCTGTGAGATATCTACTATTTGTTTAATAACAGTGCTTTTGTAGGTTAAAATCCAGTATCTGTGTGTTCTACTGTGAAATATTGCTAAAAATGTTCTTCTTTATATTTCTACTTGGCATGAATATGAAACCGAATATGGCACCGTTATAAATTTAATAACGTTTTACAATTCGAATTAATTTGTTTTCATTCGGTATAAAATTAAAAACAAACAATAATATTTTTTATACTTTTATTAAAAGATTTAAAAAATATGTGTAGTTTTAGTAACATTTGTAAATAATTTATCATTTTTTAATCCAAAACAGATATTAAAGATTAATAAACGATTAATAAAAGATTAATAAAAAAAAAACATTTTTTTTTCTATAATTATTAACAATTTAATCCAATATTCAATACATACTTGTATGAGATATCATTGAAGCTTAACCTTCATATGGAAGATATTTTTTAGTGGCAAATTTATGTCAAATTACGTAATTTTTTGTTTTCACACGTTTATATTTAAAGAAAATTAAATAAAAAATCAAGGTCATGGTAAAACGGTATCTTTTAAAATTAGTAGAAATCTACGTATTATGTATTGCTATTAAACAACTTTGTTTATATGACAGCCGTCACATAATTGAATCACTATTAATATAATAGTTTCCTTAAACGAATTTTATTCGCGCGATAATTATATCGAGATGGCACCAAAAAATATTATTATTAATACTACATTATGATATATTTATATAGTAATACATTTTTGTTAATTTCTCTAAGAAAACGAGAAGAAGTACAGACTACTTCCATTCCATTTGGTAATGCAAGCATGAACCTTCTTATGTATTATATAATATATTTATTCAATGTTATATATATTATATAATGTAGTATAATAGTAGAAAATTATAAAGAATATATTGTATATCAATAATAACAACATCAATTTAATCGACTTGATTATCATCAATTTAGGCCATTCGCCTGAAGGATTTTTGTATTTTGTATGTATTAAAATATGTAAGCTTTTAAAAAAGAGCGTGGGAAATGATTTATATATTTAAAATTAATTTTTACTGATACAGCAGACGAAAGAGAATTAGATAAGTCGGGATGCTCGAGCTACTTTAACACGTTGTGTTTCCATCGTTGTGCAGTAAGTCAAAGTTTTCACGAAAATATTTAGAAAAATACTTTAAATATGTATACTTGAATGAACATTAATGTTTACTATTAAAAAAATCATTTTAATCATAATAAATTTTAATAGATAGATATAATGAGAGTAAAATCCGGGAGAAAATAAAATGCTTAAAATACATGAGTACATGAGTAATGATTTTTCTCTTGTTGGCGATTTTAATTAACACCTGGTATAACATAAGTCACGTCAGGGCAAGTTTACAATAATGAATAAGGTACAAAAATGCACGATTTTTCAACCCAGAGAAAATAATTTTAGCGGGTGGGAATCCAACAATTGTTCCAGAGGAGGAGGATATCAGAAGTGAAAGACGGAAGTACCTGTTCATTAAAGTTTTCCTCCCTGTGGGGTACTCATCGCCTAAGAAATCTGCTCTAATGAGTTTAAGTTTTCCGGTAATATGTACTTATGATAATTTTATAAGTTAATAAGTTTATAGTTTCGTCTAATTTCTAACACATATAAATTAAACATAAAAGTGCGCGCCCAAGGGCAACTGAAACCAGCTCATTAGGAAAGTTATATTAACTTGACTGAAGCACTTTTATATAAATAATATTAATTGAAGTACATACACATGTGTATTGCATAATTATCATAGTACCGTAAAATAAAATCTAAAGAACTAATATTAAATCAATGAGAAATAATAAATTATGAATTGTTTTCAGTTTGATCCCTTTCAAAGCAGTTTTCGATGCAAATCTTGCACCCAGAAGCTTTTACATTTCACCGAAAATATTTATGTTCACTTCTCGATTTGGTCTTGCTCTTAATTAAAATATTTTTTAACACAGTAAATGTTTGTTTTTAAAATTTTTAGAATATAATTCACACTTAAGATATATTTTTTAATTATAATATAATCAAAAATATTGAAATAATGACCTCTGAAACAATTTATGTTGAGAAAACAATTTAGATATGTATAGAGAAAACCAGCCGAAAAATATTTTTCGCTACTTAACTCGCTCATTGAGAGATCGGGAATTATTTAAAATTTCTGTGTTCAAAAACATCACCACCCACTTTCATTCCAGCTCAGTCATGAGTCGGTTTTACTTAAGTCGCTTAAGTATATACTATTTGGGTAAATCTGAAAAGCAGGAAAATGATCAAAGAACTGCGTTGAACTGTTACAGTAATCTCTCATTCTAACAAAATATTTTTGCGTGTATTTAGAGCAAGATTAAAACTAATTAAAGCAAAGGTACAGGGAAACAAATTTTAAATATAAGACATATAATATATTTGAGAATAACCCCGTAATAATTCAAGACATTCGTGGTCATCTGCTTCATAGACTACACAGAGAGTTTTGATTGTTTCAAATGGGATTGCCTGTCGATGGACCTCGCTAAGATGGCTGTACCGAAATAGTTGATTGCACTGATTCTCAATCTGTGTGTACAAAATGGGCATCTTTGATAGTAGATGAATTACTCTCATAACCGTTCAAAGTACATAAAGATGCGCGTCATGGTTGAATCCTAATATGTTTAACATAATATGTACTTACGTATATGTTTGTTTATGACTGACAGATCGAACGGATCGATTTGATGATCGACTACAAATAATGTTAATTAATATTTACATTTATAAATTAAACAAATGTCGAATTTTTTTATGTATATTTATTTATTATGTACGTATACAAGAAATAGATTTTTAAAGGTGGTACGTGACAAAACTTCTATACTTCGTAAACTTTATATAATTTCTATTTCCTACATTTTCTTTTTACTGTGCATTATTTTTGCCATGTAATTAATGATTTAACTTTTATCACGTACTAATTGTTTTTAATTTATATTTTTCGTTCTTATCTTACTTTTTGTATTACTGTAATATATTATGTATAATGTAAAATGGTCTATTGGAGCCGCTAATTTAAAAATAAATGAATATAGAATATGTAATTAAACTAATACTAGACGAATGAGTCGGCGTTGTTCCTGTGGGAAGTCAAAAGATCTTCAACTTAAGATTTGTAGATTATACGATGCTAATGGGCAAAGATAAGAGCAAAATGGCTAAATTCCTTCATAGATTAGAAATAAAGGGTGGTTTTTTTTTTATAGGTATAGAACTTTAAAATGAAATAAAATATAAGAAAATCGAGGTAATGGCCATGGTATTGGTTTTATTGTAAAGATAATTTTATACCATTAGTATTTAAAAATGATTTAGAAATAAAAGTTGAGTCTCCGTCGAGAAAGTTGTCTCCATGAGAGAAAGTCTCCATCGTTGTTAGTTTTGAAACTCTAGTAATAAACAATTTCTTAAGGAGTCTCAAAGAAGATGACAATTATATACGTATCTACCCAGGTACTCTCATTTCAAAACATGGGCAATGTGATGAAAATAGCCGAAGACGTATTCTAAAAAAAACCAAAATCCTTCTAGTATTTTCCTTAGCATTATATGAAATGGAAACGTGGACATGGGAAAGAAAGTAAGGAATATATTACATATCATATATATAGGTTCACGGAACACAGATGTTTCGTATCCCGTGAACTACAAAGTGCACAAACACTCGTATCTATCATCCAAAAATGCAAAAAGAATGACGAATTCCGCATACGATAAAGAAAGTTATATATGTATTATTTAAATGAACTCGAATACAAATAAATACATACAGGTTGACCTCCAACAAGTTCTAGGAAATATTTGAAAAACTTATAAAATAAAATAAAATCTATGTAGATAATTAGATTTTATTTTCCACTTTTGATCTTTACGAAACTTTTGATCTTTACAAAACTTTTGATCTTTACAAAACTTTTGATCTTTACAGCCCACTTTGATCTTTACAAAAAAATTATATAAATTTGTAATTAAAAATGATGTGTGTGAAACACAAAATAAAAAAGTAATAAAAGCGAATTGGTAGGTAAAAAATGTAATTTGCTGTACTTTAATAAATATTATTATATTTTAATACAGTATATTGTTAGCTACTGAATGTCTTAATGAAATGCCAAAAGTTTAGATGTCTGATTGTTTCAACGGCGTTGGTTTATGTGAATTTATGTTTATAATCCTGAACTTTCCAGGAAAGTGTTAATTGACTGTCATAAAAGATTTAATAACTTTATAAATAGTTTTCAGACCAAAATAAAAATCACTGTTTGGGGTATATTTATATTATAAATGGTTCAAGGGCAAAAGAAGATATTTTTATGCAAACAGAACAAAATATATCAAGTAATTGATGTATTAAAACGATTTTCTTGTATTAAAATAATTTATAATTAGTATAAAAGAGATAATACGTGTTTAATAAAATGAAATATTGGATTGTGAGCATTTTCAACACTTAATACCTTAGCGTAGTCTATATATTATATTTATTTATTTACCACGGGAACGCCTGAAAAACTTACGGCGCCTCTGAATTATGCTTTATTAAAATAATGTTACGTACTTAAGTCATAAGTACTTTTCCAGTTGTATACTTCCTAGAAGATTGTCGGTGGTCCAGTGAAAAACTCTTATGTGACAATTATAATCTTTATTGCACGAATAATACAGGTTTATGATACAGAGTATATAACTAGTCAATGAGTCATGCGGTAGCGAAAAGAGACCGTGCCTCGCGCGCGTCATCTTTTTAAGCCCACCACACACACACCCACATACATCTAGCATCGGCGTGTACTTCTTTAATATATGTAGATTACACGAGCATCTAAACTGAACGTCAACAAGTCAATAAAGAGTCCCGGCTGTGCTGGATTTTGCGGCTGCTCGGTTCTTCTTATAAACGTGGTATGATGTTGCAAAAATCGTATTTTAAAAACAAATTTAAAATTCCTGACTAAATTTTTTATTTTTCAAGAATGTTCCACTATTGAAAATATTCATCTTTTATTTTCGGAAAGTCTAAGTTACGAATCAAATCATTTAGATTGATTTATCGACTGTGAACTTGATTTTCAGTTGGACTTGAACGTAAACGAGCCAGACACGTTGACGACACGAGTAATTATATGAATTAGAAATTAATAAAGTTTTAGAATTGTATTGAAATATATATATATTTTTAGAAAGATATAATAAAAAATTAACATTTAAATTTTTGTTATTTTTTCCCCAAACAACAAATTTTTCAATTTAAAAAAATTTATCAAATTTTTTGATGTTTTCAAAAATTGTGACTGAATACGTATTATAAAAAAAAATGATATTTTTATCATCGGGAGAATTTTGATATTGAGCGTGATGTATTTTTTATTTTATGTCTAAACCAATGTTAATATACGATTGATAAAATATGAAACATGTATAGCAAACCTGGGGGCATACGGACATGGAGGCAAACGGACACCCCCATAACTTTTCACCCTGGCCAAGCCTACTTTTATATATATTAACCGTTTTTTTAAGTGTTTATCTTGACGTTATGCTCCGTATAAAAACAATTATCTGTTAAAATATTAATATTTTTAGATATTCATGATTATTTGTGATAACTACCTCTACACTGTTGAGCATATATAAACAACACTACATTTACATGAATATTTATCTTAAAAAATGCAAGTAATGTTTATATCGTATTTAGCTATTGTCACTGCAGTGTATTAACGAAGGCAAAATCATGTTATTAATTCCATCGATTAATATTTTTTTAGAAATAATTTTTGTGTTATATACATGCAAACAAACACGGTATTTACTAGGCAAATGGACATAGATTATCTTATGTTAATTTACACGTAACTAGAGTGAAGAATCAACATCTTTGACAGTAAAAACTGTCAAAAGGATCAAAATGCACCTTTTATCATTCGCTAAATCATTCAATATTCCAATAATACATCTTCAATTCTTAATGTCGTTACTAATACACCTCCACCTAATATAATTAAATCTTTTTCTGAGAACTAAGTATCGCAAAGTTCAGAAAGTGGTTAAATGGTGGACACCAGAAATATAACAACTGACATATCGTTAATGGCTCCAAGTACATTCGAGCAAATCAGTTCATTACCTGGAACATCTGGAGTCCCCAAAACTTCAATGAGAGGGCGTAGAAGGACTGAATCCAGAATCTTAACAACAAGAAAATTAATTTTTGAACTAAAATGTAAGAAGCTACTCTAGAATGGGAAAAAAGAAGCAATGCCAAATTTCAAAAGAAAATCGAGAATTGTGGTTCTTGTAATGATGGATGTAAAAAGAGTTAAATCGGATTCAGCACTTTGAGTGTTAAGTCTGCCATTACGATGAATGTGATTGAAATGAAAAGTAACCTTTTTTTAGATATGTACAATGTTATATTGAAGATAATGATTAGATGTCTGTTTGTTCCTTAACCAGGGGCAAATGGACATCTAAACGGACATCTACTACTTAGATTTTTAGTTTTTTCTATGTTTGATGTATTTGCACAGATATTTAAAAAAATACATCTATTTAATAAATGTTACATTTTTTTATCGTCCTAGATGATAATTAATATTTACTCATATTTTATATTAAGGGTATCCGTTTGCCCCAGGATTACCCTGAACTTTATGCAGAAAAAAATGAACAAGCTGGATCCAATCCGAAATCCATCTATTGCCAGAAATTGGTTCTGCTACGCTTCACCGATTGCATTTGCTAGTTATTAGATAATTTTCGACTACGGCTAAATTGAGGAAAAAATTAAAAAGAACATTAAATAATATTTTTTACAATATATTGCAATTAAAAATTATATTGCACTAAGACATTTCTCGTAATATTATTATCGAGAGACGACATTGTCATTATTCACAGATCTGACCTAATTGTTTTCTGCTTGAATTATTAGTTTGAAACTGTAAGATGTTGAATTATTTTCTCATTAAATGGTCTTTCTTGAAATGGTTATTGGATAAGCGTTAATAAAGGTATTATAAATAACATATTCAGGTATAATTTCAAGTATCGTAAAGTAATCCCCATATAAGGTTCCATTAGATTTGATAGAAAGAAACGTCAGAACCAAATATAATTTATCAAGGTTTTTTAATCACCTTTAACCCTCCGGTAAGGTCGCGAGGAATCGTGACTATGATTGGGTCGGATCCGACCCACCCCAAACACGGTTGTCTCTCTCATTTGATCGAATAAAAAGCAACATTTGAAAGGTAAGGTTTGGAGTAGCTGTAAGTTTCATAAATATAAATAAAACAAGTATAAAACTAATGAGAATCAGTATCGCTATTATGTACCTCACAATCAAAACATTTTTGAGAGATTTCGACACTCGTTTGTGCTGTCCATAAATAGATCGACTACATTTTACACAGACCCTTTCCAACACAAATACCAATATTGCATATTTTTCTTTTCTTTTGATGAGGAGTCAAGGAGACAAGTTTCAATGAAGTAAGAATTGTCTGAAAATGCAACGCACCTATGGGACACCGTGCTCGTCCACACCTGTTGGAAGACTGACTCGAAAGATAGCTGAGACCGCTCAACAGTCTGGCCATTGTGGTGGGGGTAGCATGAAAAAGTATTTGGCTTGGGTCGGATCCGATCCGCACCATAGTACTGGAGGGTAAAAACATTGTACTGTGCACACTTATTGATGTATAATGAAAAGTGTACCCTTTTTCAAGAATATGAATGTAGAATTCCAACGTTAAGAACTAAATGAATGACACTTCGCAATGATTATTACCCTTTGCATCCCTTCACCTCAATTATATTCAAAATTCATTATAAACTTTATCAAAATTCACTGCACGTCCTGCTGGCTGAATTTATAATGCAAAAATAATAAATTCTATAAAACTCTTACAAAAATATCGTTCTCGCTTAGAATAACTAACAGAATAAACTAGGGAGAAACAATCTGCGAGGGATTGGGAAGAAAAGTTTCATCGCTAAATTACATTCACCCCCAGGGGACGTTCGACGACTGCTTGATCCCACACAAATCTTCGGATGCCCCGAAATAGTCCTTCTGCAAGAATGCTAAATATTGTTCTCAAAATATTTCCTTTGATATGATAATTTTATATATATTAAGATTTAAGTCTGTCAATCGGTATCAGAAATTTATACGTAAATCGTGTTCAACGACTAATTTGTAATCTCCGTACGTAAAACATAAAAAGGTTATTTCAAATTAACGTGTAGCGGCGGAAAAAATACCAAGATTTTTCGTTTAAAAATACGCAGTACGTAAACTTAAATGTTGACAACTAACTAAACTAATTTTACATTATTTACTAGGTAACCGCGGACCTCGTGTGTATATAAATGTTATTGTTTTAAATGATATTTTCGTATTCGTCAACTATATATAGCTGAATGACAAAAAATTGAAAATGACATGTTTGGTGTTCGACATTAAGATTTTTTTTAAATGAGCAAAGACAAATAGGATAATTTATTTTCGTTTCCATGATTTCGTGATCTTAAATACAAAGTCAGTTTGTATCGATATAATATTCATAGCAGATTTTGTACATGCATACAACTATGCCTACTAATATTTCTACTCGCGTTAATGATTTAAGTACTGTAACAAGTATAATAGTTTGGAGATTAAATTATTGTTTTTATTATACAAATGTATTGTAGTATTTATATAAATATTGTGTATAATTATACAGATAGAAAGTTAGTCCACACTTGAGTCCAACTTACTCCACAGCTAAAGCCGTAACTACGCGATATATATAACTACTTCCTTAGCCTTGGATTTGTTTCTCTCTCCCTGGGAACATAGACCTTCTGGCACTACCGTGAACGGGACCCATAAAGCTTAGACTGTAGTACGTAAGCGGTAAATATTTTTCCAAGACCCATTAGCCACTGTTATGCTGAGACTGTTCACACATCCGAAGTGACTTTCTCCAAATAATAGTGAGCTAAGAACGACGCTTCGCCAATTATCCGGAATGTTTAGCTATCAGCTGCCACCAACACTAGCGCAGTGCCAGCGTGATGTTTACCTAAACTAAATTAGTTCGTCTTACTGCTGTTACATTTGCTAAGAGCTGCTGGAAGCAACCCGGCACTGTTCCAGCGCATGTTTCGCTTAAAATGTTTGCACTGATAAAGCTTTGATACAAAATGTCGAAAGGCGCAGATTAAATTCTCGCAAGTTTAAGAACAGTCGCATTCGAAGGAACTCGCGGTTTAATCAAGTTTAAAACAATTTCAAACACAAATAGAATAATATTAACTATTCCGATGCAGAGTTTTACGACATTCATACAGTCCCTCGATGAATTTATGCATGTCTCTCGACAAATTTAATTTCTAACACAATTTCAAAAAAATTTAACTGTATTTTATTTAGAGTAATTATGATTTGTAATTATTTAAATACATAAAAGGTACATGGTACTTTTTGTAAAATAGAAAAAATTACAATAAATCTAATATATAATCCTTAAATGATCAAAGCTACTCATTTTATTTAATTATTTTTGTCGTTACATCCTACCTCGTACTTACCATGTTTTATTTGCTCACTGCTTGCATTTTTTTTCTTTTACTTCTTACATCTCTTTAGTCTGTATCAAAAATTTACTTTGTTTAATTTACTTACTATCTCTACTTGTTTCCTTTAGATTTTTCTCTTTTTTTACCGTTTAATTTAATTTGTTACCTTACTTCTAACTTATGGCTACCTACCTCAGAACAGGTACCTTATGTGCCTACGAAAGTAAGAAGCTACCAACAGGCTTGCATGTAAATGAAATGCATTATAATATTTGTACTAAGAATTTTATATTGATGCAAGCCACAAAAATAATGTAGTTATAAAAAATAAACGCCGATTTATCGGCGCTGAAATGAATATATGTTAATATTTTAAATACATTAAAAATAAAATTAATATTATACGAAGTGTTAAATAATCATTTTAAAGAAATTAATACAATAATTAAATCGAAATCAATACATTGTCTAAACAAAATATATTAACGTACTTGAAATATCTAAAAAATATAGATTTCAAATTAAACAAATACGGTAGGTACTATTTTTTATAAAACATATTTAATTATGTACCTAAGTAAGAAAAAATACAAAACTACCGTAACATTTATAATAAATGTTTAATGGCTTTGCTTACCTTTGTGAGGCTTAATTAACTTCCCGAGAGAGGGTTGTTTTTCTAACGACGACGGTAACTTTGGTATTTCATTATATAGTTCGTTTAAGTGTCACGTTCAACCCTTGGTTTTTCTTTGTTCTTTACTGTGTTTCTCGATCCAAAAATACAAGCCGCGTTTTGATCCCAAAATTAATTGGAATCTGTTTCAAAGAGCTTGCGCCAGTCTAATGTTAGTTGTATCGATCAGGTATCTTGCACGGTGAATTATTATTAAGAAGAAAAAAATTGAAAATATTACCGACTTTTAAGTTATAAAAATTTATTGCAACTGGAATTAAAACTCACTTCAACTATTTTCATCGCAGCTTTAATGACCTAGTTATTGTTATATACTCTTTTCTGTCATTTATGTAATTCATATCAATATTTATAATTTTGTCAGCGCATAATGTTTGTAAAAAATGTACAATCTGCATATATAATTCATACATTTGACGCCATCGCTATTGGCTATTTTAGTTTAATCGATAAAACACTCAACGAATTGCTTCCGCGGTTGTATCCACTAGTATTTTTGTTTTTTAAAATATTCTAATAAAAACATAAATGATCAGTAAAATCTTTAATTTAAAGATATACATATAAAATCAATTTTATCCAAAAAATTGTTGTTGCGCTTCCGGGATTCGAACCTGTATCTCTTTCCAAACCGGCAAAGGTGCATTATTCAAATATGCTACAGCGACATATTTAATGACGACAAATTTTCACACCTATATGTTACTTTTTTAAATTAATACATTTTAATCGTTCCATTATTTGAAAGAGCCATCTACTTTGTGTTTACGGAATCTAAATACCTTTGAGTAATCCGATAGCAATTTTTTCGATAAATTTGATTTTATATATAAATCTTTCTAATTAATACATTTGATTAATATTTAAAATATTTACCGTTTTCGAAATAAGTTTGAAAAATTCTATAATCACATATGTGAAAATAAAACACTTGTTTTTTTTATTCTACTCGTTTAATTTACTTGAGACGCGTTCTGCTTTCCAAAGTCATTATCAATCAAACAATTTAACTCAGCATTTTTATTTATAACTATAATGGGGAACAGCTATACAATTTATTTACGTGAGATGAAGTGGGACAACATTATTCATTGGAATTTTGAGAATGTATGGAAGTGTGTGGAAATTGCGGACTGTCAAAGACTCCGTTGCATACATGAAGATTGGAAAAATAAAAGTATGAACCAACATAATTTAACTGCTTGCTTTATGTCACTGACTTTCCATATTCTCGTAAATTGCTTCTTGAACTACCTCACATCCTGCTATTTGGGAAGTATTATTATTATAGTATTTTATTATGCATTAGCACGATATTATAGTATTTTCATAAGTATTAGGTAAATGTACATTCTCTAACACATTCGTAACACGACCGAAGCCTTCCCCTACCTTAAGAAACTATATTAGTGACAATAATCCAGCATGCGCATAGTACAAAGTTTAGTTGTGAAAATTAAAATAATATGTAAACTTTACTAATTAATATTCAGTGTACCAACTTTATAATTCATGTTTGTTTATTTATTAAATAAATATAGAATATGGACACAATTTTACTTTATGAGATTTCATTTTAATTTCATTTATACTAACAACAAAACTACAAATGTACGATTTCATTACTAACTCAGCCTTGTATTAAATATTTATTTTATTACTTATATAAATATTGTACAGAGAAAACTCTGTTGCGTAATATAATAGTATACATATCGATTTTACATCCAGGAGAATGGCTTTTACATTAGATGAATAAATCTGATTAGCTAAGTGTTGAAAGATAAGTAATTTTTACATTTGAATACCATTCAAATGGGAAGCATTTTATTTTTACATTATAATAAATGTTTTATTAATTTTATAAAAATCTAGTATTATATTTTTTTGTTATATAAAATGTAAAATAGTATCATTTTGTGATCATAAAAAAGTTTGCTATTAACCTGGTTCATATGTTATTCAACTTAATATACTCTTGATCGTGACGTATTTCACGTGACAAGCTACGAGTTATTATCTGGTCCAGGTGGAGCTGTAACTGCCCCTCGCTACAACGGTCTGGATTTTCACGTTGGTGTTCTAATGTTGTCAGTTATATAATATATTGTATTACTAATTTGTTTTTTGCATAAGAAAAAATCCATAATGAAAAAATATCGGTGTTGTAATATTATAAATTAATATAAATACAAAAAAAAAACCTTTCCCACAGAATGATTCACGACTTCAACGAATATACATACGTTGAGGGACCGGCGATACTGATCACACCCAGCAAGCACCGATGCATGAAACGTAACTCCCATCATCCATACAGATACTCAGTACCGACAGCATGTAACAATACCAACGCGGCCAGCGGCACTCGGGAAGGCCGATTTATTAGCTTTCGACGCCTTCCAGACAACTCCAAAAACAGCATCCGATGATAATTCATCCAGTAACTTATTTGTACAGTTAAGTCGAGTTTTCACCAAACAAACTGTTTAAAAAACTCGATACAAAAAACAATATCAAAATATACAGAAAATAATAGAAAAATAAAGAGACACAAACACACATAAGTCGGGAAATAGAGGGGCACCCAAGGAGTCACACGAATACTCCCTCACGGGAAATAAGAATAACATTAAAAATATAGAATTGATTCCCTATCTAAGCACCACTGCCGATAGTTATTCTTTAGGTGGAAATAGATCCTGTGGACTGTATTGAATTTGAGTAAGAAAGGAATAATGTCAGAGAGAATCTGACTCGCACTATTTTGGTGAAGAAAGGAGATATTGCTGCACTTCAGGATGCTGTCGATAGCCGTTTTCTTCGTAGTCTATATTTAACGCACAGCAACACTCTCGACCGACAAAAAAATGTATTGACACATCAGCCGAAATCTCTAGGTGCCCGTTAACCAAAAAGGGACAGGTATAACGGGGTATTGGATAAAAGGAGTGTACAGGGAGTACTTGACTTGCATTAACAAACACACTAAGGGGTCCAACTGGCAAGACAGTCAGATACCTTCCGCAACAGGTCTACCCAGGATTTCCCACCTAGAGATCAACACTCTCATAAAATCCCTGAAAAATTCCAGATTCCTTCCAGGTCTAAGTAGATCGCAGTTCCTTACAGAACTACAAACTACCGAACAACAGTTGTTGCCCAGTGGAACATTGCAAATATTCGTTAACGCTATGGTAGTCTCCAATTCATTGAATAATAGACAAACATGAAAAGGCGCCATGTTTATAATTGCATTGAACTACGGCGCTGTCAAAGACCTAACCAAAGTTTACCCGAAATTGTTTTTCAAACAACGAGCTATGTAAAATTGCATTGGCAGCCGTTTAATTGATTATCATATATTCGCCCAACCCTTACTCATGACTTCATTAATTTTAAATGAAAATAATTATCAGTTAGAAAAAAAATCTAAATCACATCTCCTAACAGTGTGATAAAACAAAAAGTCAAAATTATTAGTGAGGCGTGTTAATAGTTTTCTTTGATCTCTTCAGTATCGTAATTGTGGAAAAATAAGTTCATATTAGAAATCACCGATATAGCGAGTAACGATTGTTTTGTTGGTCCTCTGATCTCTGTTATGTCCGAGATCGACTGTGTATATACAATATATAAAAATTATCAACAATACAAAATTATAAATATGATACACTATAATTTTACCTTTTTTACAACTGTAGTTTGGTACTATTTGATGAGAAAGGACCGCACATATAAAATTTGAGTATAACTGTACCTCTCGAAACTATAGTAGTGGCAGTATAACCCAACATAGATTATATTAGTGAAAAATAAAATAATCATGCTGTACCGCAAAGTAACTGTCATATTACAATTACCTTCATATTATAGGTGGTTTTACGGAAAAAAATCATTGTTTTCTATTAGTGCATTATTAATATTTGAACTACCTTTAAAAAAACCCGCCAAAAGGTGTTACGAGCCTCGGAAATATATGTATCTCATAAGGAATTTATATATGGGATAACGTTTCACCGCAGGGAGGGCGAGCAGGCCCGCCTAGTCGGGAAAATGGGATGCGCCGCGGCGGTAATATTCAATGAGACGTCGCGACGCTTCCACGGGCGTCTTGTGCCATGCGCGACCGGATGTGCATCCGTCGGCGTTAGCGTCAAACGATAATGTGGTCTCCGTAAAAAATAAAAATAAATAACTTTTTCAATAAAAAGAGTTTTCAGTTTTACGACAATAATAATAGAACACAATATTATTATTTAATGTACATATATACATAATATTTATAAATATAACAAAATTAATTAAATTATCAGTCAAAGTTACGAATGAATTATTTTTTAACGGTAATAAATATCTACGTATTTAGGAGAGATTTTTTTTAATAAACATAAATATACATATTTTTTAATAACACTTCTAATTCTTCTTCTTCTCGTGCTCCATCTGTTCATCGTACGTTGGCTATTATGTTGACTGATTAGTCATTATCATGATTGTCCTGGGAAGGTGTAATGAGATAATTTCTCATTGCTTCCCTCATCAGAGTATAACCTGTTAGATAAATATGTTGTCATGGCTTGTAAAAGTTTGATGTCAAGCCATACCAAAGTTAATCTTCTCCATCTTGATCTCACTTAGTCTGATTCTTCTTTTGCAACCTGTCTGGCTTGGAAGGCGCTTCTGGTAGTTCATCACGATAAAGGGGAGGTCTCCGCAAGGAAGCTATTAATACTTCAAATATCACACTAGTACATAAACATGAATTAAAAAATACACCATAAATGTACACACCGATATTGCATTGAGAATGCAATATTAGCATCCACATTTCAGATAATATTTACATAATACATAAGAGAACCGAGGACCGTTTACAGTTTTATAATATAATTAATATAACTGAAACATATTTTATCTTATGTGCCAATCAAGTTTAAATAAATTTAACTTAGAATTATTACAATTATCGGTTTAACAACTTATGGTACAATATATTTTATTATGAGGAAAGCGTAAGAGTGTTCTAGAATGTTTAATCCGTTAGTCTCATATTTCGGTGCCTTTGTCGGTTAACTTAACAACGCACTTGAATGGCGTCAAAGTCATTACACTTCATTCATTTTTTGTGAAACACATGATTTAAAATGAATAACGATGAATGAAAAAAATATCTCTGGCACACAATTCACCATCACAAATCTATTTTATATTCATGTGCTTATGTGAATATATTTTTTGTGTTTTAGTGTCATAAGATAGAATCTCTACAAATAAAAATTCGTTTTGTGTGGAATATAAAATATTCCCAATATATTCATGTTTCTTAAGCCAGTAAACATAAAAGCATAATCATAAAAATTGTGAAGTGAATCTAAACCTTGTTACTTTAGATGAAAATTGAACATTCTGAAAGGTCTAAAATTCTCATGGGAATATTGAAAAAATATCCGTCCATAGCATCGTATTTTCTATTTTTAATAAATATTCAAAGAGAATTCTTGAAAATTCTTAATAAATAAAAAATTTTTGTTCAAAAATAACTATTTTTGGTCAATAGTTTTATAAAATAACCGATTTTTGGTAAACTCATGAAAATTAGCTATCTTTAAAATGTATGTCTTTATTTAAATTTATTTACTATTAACTATTTTTTATCAAAATGAGTATGTATATCCCTATATTATTCATATTACTAAAACTTTTATCTAAGTGAATCTAGAAAACTAAGTGCTAATCTGTGTAATAAACTAGTTATAATTAGGAACTATTTTATTGTAAAATCGCATATATATTTATCTAAGAAAATCGTTTTTAATATCTTAAATTTTTTTAATCACTTGATTAGTAGTAAAATAGAGTAGATGGGGTATACAAAAATATAATTTTTGCAAAACACACAATTGTTATTTTTATTAAGGAAATGCACCAATAATTAATAAAATCAGATACTTTAAATATACATTTTTTTTAAATTGTGTTTTCAGGCAATATACAGGTGTAACAGACCTACTCCACAATGTTTTATGGGTGGATATACAACTAAATTACGAGTCAAAAATTTTTAAGGATTATATTTAAATTCTGTACCGTTACTGTAAATATTATTATTTAAAATAGTTACAAAATTGTGTTAAGCTTTAAGTCTACGTACTTCGAAAAACTTGAGAAATTTGTCCATTGTTAATGTAAATATTTGCTTCAGGCTCTAAATTATGTAATAAAATATAGTTCGGTTGCTCGAAATTTGATCAATGTATAATTTGGTATCAATAAAATATTTAAATTAATCAAAATAATCGCATAATTACGATTTTTTTCATATTGTTTATTTGGGGATTGTACTGATTATATATAATTGTGAGAGTCACTTGGATGGGGCGATGGGGCGACTGATGTTTAAGGTTATATATATCAGAAGAAATGTTTAAGGTAAGACCGAGAGCCCTATTCCTCCTCGGATTCTCACGCATGCATATGTATATGAATGTCGCAGTGTATATTAATGATACGGAGCGTGCATGTGAGTATAAGCGTGAGTTTCGGCTAAAGCAGGTTAATAAAATGAAACAAAACTTACAATCGGTTGTTTATTGACGAACGATGAGACAAATAAATTTGCACTGTTTAAATGTTAAATTGTAAGTTATAATTCATGACTAGCGAAGCGTACTGGAGGCGGATTCGAGAGATGCGTCCGAGAAGATGGCCAGGTAAAAAGTGATCCCTTCTGCTGGCTTCTCGGACTGGTTGCATCGCAATATATTGTCGTCTGAATTATGTCCGTACTTGGTGGCGTGAAATGGCTGTAAAATGTCCAGTTTTACAATCAGGTCATTGAGACATGAGCAGGTCCTCCACACTTATATATCATGATTGAGATTATGCATATATTCCTTGTATTTTTATTCTAGTATCACTCGCGTGATCACTTTGGTACCACTTATGCAATCAAATAGCTCCGCGAATTTTTTTTAATATATGACTCGATTGGAACGAAAATAAACGCTGACAATATAATATGCATTAATGTAAAAAATCCGTCTTGCTTACACAAAGATTTAATTTTAGAAGAGTAAATACTCTTACTGTTGCATAAATGCGTCTTAAACTATCGGATTTATGTTTCTACAAAAAACGTGTAGAATCCCCGTCATCTCACAACTAATGTTTTAAACCTCTCTTTATATTTACATTTTATTTCATGTTTATTCATTTACTGGTCTGTGATCACATGTTAATATTTTGAATACCATAATGTTCGTTCATTAGTATTTTTTTGCTAAAATAAAATGACATTTTAAATTATAAATGTCTGGTTGCTGGAGAATGAAAGCTCACTGGTATCAACATATATTTTTTAAATGTTAATAACACAACCCGTTACTTTTTGCCAGTCGTTGGCCATTTTTAACACGTATGAAATCAACTACGATTACTAAAGCTGTTAAAGACTGATTTTCAAAGTTTTACTACAGCATTTTAAGTTGTCTATTAAAACTGATTCAAATATTTTGAAATATATACAGGGTGTAACAAATTTAATCCACAATGTTTTATGGGTGGATACCTAACTAATTTACAAGTCAAAAATATACACATTCTGTACCGTTGCGGAAAACATTGTCATATTAGATTATTAGAAAATCATGTTAAGCTAAGTCTACGAACTTCGGAATAAATATTATTGAAATTAACACATCATTATTCAATTTTCACATGAAGCAATCACATTGTTGTTAGACATAATTAAAATTAAAAGAAAAACTCATAAACTAACATTTGTTTAACCCTGAGCCAAAAATATAGGCCGACTAAAGTAAATTGGCGAACAGTGACTTTTCGAACTAGCATTCCGTCCGTCCACGCGCAGCTGTTCCTCTCTTCATAAGGTACAGTATGAATACAGTGGCACCCTCCGCTGTTCGCCAATTTACATTGGTCGGACTATTTATAATAGTTTTTATTTAAATTACATTATTATTCTATATATTCGCTTCAGGCCCTAAATCATCTATTCAAAATTTCGATGACCTTTTAGTTTTCAAATGCAATATAAATATAATCGATAAAATATTTCAATTAATCAAAATAATTACATTACTACGACTTTTTTAAATGATTATAATCTCTGACATTGTTGGGATTAGGTGCTTAAACATTTTCGAACCATATTTTAAAATCGTATCTACCTCTAAAGTATTGTGTACTAGGTGTGTTACTCTCAGAATATTCACATGTAAAGTCTCAAGCATCTTTGCGCTAATTTAAGATTTTAATTTAGTTGTAATTTACATTGTCTATATTTATTTATTCTGTTTTATTGTATGTTTTGGGTCGTCTAATAAATATTTGCTTTTTCTTTTAAATGTTATTTTTTCGCTATTTTTGGTTGAATTAATTGAAATATGGAATGAAGCACTGAACAATAATTGAGAATACATAATTAATTGTTGTAATTTTTCTTTATAAAAAAAGATTTTTTTAAATACTAAATTAATATATTAATTATAAATATATTCATATAAAATCAATTTTGTCGAAAAATATTGTTTTTGCGTCACCGGGATTCGAAATACTTATCTACGCCAGTACTTCCCCGGATAGAAAATAGAGATCCAGGTTCGAATCCCGGTGACGCAAAAACAATATTTTTTGACAAAATTGATTTTATGTGTATATATTTACAATTAATACATTAATTTGGTATTTAAAATATCACAGACCTATGTTCTGAATAATCACAACTTCACAATAAGAATGTGTTTTCCTTAATAAAAAAGATTTTATAAAGAAAAAATTAACAAAAAATTATTAGACAACCCAAAATATACAATAAAACAGTTCATTATGTATATAAAATATATTTACATATCAGAAAAATGACCTTTTTTATCTCCTAAATATGAATTTGTCTAATAACGTGACACCGAAAATTAAATTAAATGAACTGTGACTGAATCTAGTGATTAAAATGAGACAAAGTATATTCAGAAGTTACTAACTGTGGAACGGAAGTTATTCAATTTTGAAATACACGCTATCAAAATAAATCAAGTCGCCAATTACAAGGTAGGTACTTGCAAATTAAATACAGTCATTTATATTTAAGACTAAACAGTTTGTTATTTTTTACAAAACAAATTAAAAAACAAAACTGTTATTTTGTATTTCACATCCACAGATAGATCCCGAATAGTAAGGTTTGCATTCATTTAAATATTATAAAATTTCATGATTTATCATCAGAATATTCAAAAAAATCCTCCATTTTTCAAGTGAGTAAAATTCTGAGAATAATAAAATTATGTTTATGTTGCAATTAATTGTTGAGAAGGATGTGCGAGAAAAGATTGAAAAGATAAAATTATAAATGTCACAATAAGGAAAGAATACGAATGTGAGAGATAAGTGAGAATAGGATGATTAAGAAAATATAAATGGATGAAAGAAGAGAAGCACGGAAAAATGTACATCCGAGAGTTACACGAAAGCAGTCTGGTAGTCAACTATTGACATGGTAAAGTAACAAGAAGAATATAATCAGTTGTATGAGACGAACTATTAATATTGTAGACGCGATGAATGTCAGGATCGAAATGTTTGACGCTGGATTCTCTCAGCATACTGCTTATGTGACAGCGTGGTGGGATAGAACATGAGTAAATGTAACTATTTTCACCTAGAATTAAATTAATATATTTTTTTATTATTATTTGTTTAATTCTAATAAAAATCAGTAATACGTATTGTAATACAACACCCAGCACCGTTCAGGTAAATCCGTAATAGTAATCCGTATAGTGTAAAACGTCCAACACTAACGTTTCACGACACTGAATGCAAAATAGAAAAGTTTAAATGGAAACGGGGGAACTTCGGGAAAAGAGGAAAATAAACATACATTGAAATTGGTCATTAAGCTTCGCAATTAAACACTGACTAACAATGCTGTGAAAGTCACCGTACGAAGGCTTGGTGGTAATTCTTGCGGCCAGCGCCTACATTATACGGAACCGGCAGTGCTGACACCCTCAGTCACCCGTACACAGTGGCTATACTTAACAGTCTCACCGGAATACAGCCTCTAATGAACGACTGGACCACTTCACATTAAATTTCCAGTAGTCCTTGTCTGGAATTGCTGATTACACTAACGTGTGTACAAAATAGAATTATTATTTGATTTTTGTTAGGAGTATTAAAATAGAATCATATCAATTATTTCCTCGCTTTATTTGCAATATAATATAAGGTTAATTCTCTACAGATATTTATTATATGTATGCTATACTACTAATGGAATAACTTTGTAATCAAAGATGGTTAACATTTAATCTAAAATATTTTTTTATTGGCATTAAAATTTTCTTCCGACATAACTGACTATTTTTTTATGTAAAAACTAGAGTTTGGTTTATCCTGAGACTATATATCTTAAAAATTGAATTGTTTCGGAAAAAATCTATTTTTTATATAAATTTACAAATCATCATAGCACGTCGTGATACAAATACAAAGTAGAAGAAGTCTGAAGTAGTATATTTGTTCATTCATCATACTAACTGTGTACATGCGGGAGAATATTTTTACCACCTCGCTGATATGATTTCTAAAATTATTTTTCATAAACAAAAACACCTTTTTAACTTTACCCTTTCCAGGCTCTTTCGATTTCCAATCATTAATCTTTTGTCGTCTGTCTTTGCTGCCAAATATGTTTTTTTTTCTATGCACGAAAATCACTATTTGCTTATTTGGCAGATACACATGAAGTCTAATTACAGCAGAAAAATAATCATTTTTGATTCATGAAGTTTATCTCCACATGGCTTCAGGTACACTAATATTACAGGCAATGATGAAGATCCTGATCTGGTCAAATCGTACTTAAGGATGATTTCCATTGAAATGGTAATATTTACAGTCACATTCCATATTTGTGGAATATTGTTTTTTTTTATTTCTTAGACACAAATAATATATATTGTACAGCTAAAAAAACAGTTTGTTATATATAGATTTTTTAAATGCACTACCCAACGACTTACAACTTGCCATACTAGAACAATTACAACAATTTATAATATATATTTACAAGCACTAAGTGTAATTTATTATTAGGAATTTTTTAATATAACCAAGAACACACAATTACTGAATTTTTATCTACAAAAGCACTGTTATTAAATAAATATTAGATGTAGTTTGTGTAATTTAATATAATTAAAAATTTCGGGTTATCCAATCTCTGTGATAGAAAGAAGAAAGATAGAAATTTTATTTTTACTGTATTAAGGGTTAATAGGTTTCTATCCAACCAGCTATTGATTATGTGTAGGTTTTTTCAGCAATATAATAAACATGTCCCCATGTTATGATTTTTCCCTCAATGTTCAAATCACATAGATCATTGATGTATATAAAAAAAAAAAAATAGACCCGTGTACAGGGACTTTCTGTGGGACCCTGTGGGACTCCATATTCGATCTCTTTTTTGTCGTTTACTACATTTTCACCAATTTTGGTAGTTTGTTTTCTTATCTCCAAATAACTTTTATAGAACTCAAGACCTCATATACTTGATAAAAATATTTTCCTCAGAAGTTTTTTATGTAACACCGTATCAAAAGCCTTAGCAAGATCAAAGAATATTGATAATGCCATTTGTATTTTTTTGATGTATTTTACCACTTAGAATTAAGTGCAAACTTTGACATTGATGTGTGCATTGTATTTCAGGAGCATATAAGGGTTGTACAGAAAAATATTTCTGTATTTTATGGTATCTCTCGATTTTTCTTGAATACCGATACATACTCGTATGTATGTGTAATGTATAATACAATCGATTTCTCTTAATTGGACCACCGGTTATTTAGACTAAATTCCAAGGAGCAAAAACCAAATAAAGTAACGAATAGTAATTCACTTAGTTATCTGTGACACCATTCCGTTTACTTGGAACGGTGAATTAAAAATTAAAAAAAATATATTTATAGTAAGATTTTGTACAATTGCAATTCTACAAAAACACAAGACAAACACAGACATTGATGAATTGAATGTATTATACACATTTTTTTTTTTTTAAGTTACTGTTATTATAATTAAATATTAAAATATTTTTTAGCATTATCGATTATTTGATTTTTTCATATTTATATGTATACCTAATAATTATATATGTAGGTATATATTATTTTTTAATTTTACATTAAACTTCGCTTATTAGAGCCACCCGCTTATTTGGGACAAAACATGTGGGCACAATATGTCCTAATTAAGCGGACTGTATATCCATCAATACATAATATGGTCTTAACGATGGAAGGTTTTGGGAAATTCATTTTATATTTGCTGTTTTTCGTAGTTGCATGTTGGTTCAGGATCCCACAAAATCCACGCCTAACGTAAGATGTGACAGTTTCGTGCAGTATATGATTCGTGTTCACTTCTGAAATTCAGCGCAGATAAATTGATTTCTTTAGTGTTATAAATTTACCCTTTGCCCTCAGTACCACCAAGATATGGGCAGAAGAATATCGTGGGGGCAGTAGATTGAAGAGGCCAAAAAAAAGAAGAAAGTGGTAATCTACAAAAGGATAGCTTTAGCCACAAGTCTTCCATGCATTTATATGTCATGCGATGAGAACCTGTCTACGTATTGATTTCAATTAAAAATATTATACTCGTATACAGAATTTTGAGAAAATAAATTGTAAATTCATATGCGAATATGTACGACTATAAGAATTAACTTCTTTTACATTGGTAATTTTTAAATACTCGATTATCTTTTAATTTTTTATCAGCCCAAGTCTATCCATTGTTGGACAAAGGCTTATTTTAACGACCATCCTATCCTGTGTTCTAAATATTCAGCTGCGTCCTGCAGTCTTTCTTATTTCATCAGCTCGGTGAGCTTAAGGCGATGTACATAGGCTTCTAATGTAGACTCGTATCTTCGGGTATCATATTTGTTAACCGGCGGACTACATCTTTTACTTTGGACCAAGTCTACCAGTCTTCATTATTTATTTTATCCTGCAGACATTTCGAGCACAGTTCTTGGCTCGCTGGTTTACCTTAAACTTATGAATAAGGTCTTTTATATGTGTTAATTATACTTATAAAAGGTATATAACACAATACTTAAGATTTTTAAGTATTGTCAAATTTTCGCTTTGTGATCATTAATTACAAAACGTTTTACTTGGAACAAAACTTTTTTAAAAACATACATCTTAACTAACTAACTTATCATCACGCCGCTTCCCGTTGAGGTAGGCAGAGTGGATAGAGCGCCACACTCTTCTGTCCTGATACCCAATTCTCACCTCATCCACGTATGTACAGACAGCTTCTCATACAAGCTCGCCGATTATTGAGGCTTCAAACAGGACCATCCTCTAGTATCTGGTTTATCTGATCGTGCCAAGGCATCCGCGGATATCCTCGACCTCGACTCGCTATGATAGCACCAGTGCTATCAACTTTTGCGTCAAATATATTTTTACTATTCTCTCTCTTGACTGACTTAACCACCTAAGTGACCCTTTTTTAATCTTACTCACTATGTTAAGATCACTTTTACATTTTCTAGTTATTTCTGTATTCTTTACTCTGTCTTAAATAGATCTGCCACATATACGCCTAAGTAATTTCATCTATCAGCCGAACATACATTTTAAATTTCTAAATTCTTACAAGTATATAAGATAATTTTGTGTTGAAAAACAATGCTACGTGTACACTAGTGAAATGTTCGTTTTAAACGTATATTTAACATACCTTCAACACAATTCACATTTTTTGCGTTCAACAATTTCGTCGATTGTGAAAATACTTTCTAACTTTTTTATTTCGAGCAGCATAGCATATCGCGTAAGTCATCCCTCCGGCAAATCTACCTCAAAACCATTTGTTGATGGATAAGTCTACAAACAAAAACCATAATTTTTATGTACGGGATGAAAAACCAAAAACGAGATAAATAAATAACCCAAAACAGGGGTGGAAGAAATTAAAAATGGTTATTCGTTACAAAGCTGGATCGAGTTGAGAGTTTATCGGTGCTTCATAATTCAATTTAATGGGAATTTATGTGTATTATTTCGATTTCCCAATTCCCTACAAAATTTTACAATAAAACATGTGCTGTTGTTAACCAATCGCTGTCGGCTGAATTCGAAAATTAGTTAACCCATTAATATTTCAAGAACATACTGACTTTTCAAACTAGTTGACTGATAATATCGAAGAATAATATTGAGTATACTTTAAGACTTTAACGTGTTTAATGACATAATAAGTTTTATTGTGCTTTACATTAAATAATCGAATTAATAAGAAGATATCTGTGGTTTGTTTTTAATGACTTTCAAATGTTGGGATAGTTTTAAAAAAAAAACTGTGAGTCTTATAGTAATGTATATTTCGCTTTTCCTATTTTATTTGAAATGCTTAAGATATTATATTACAGCAAAAAAAGAACATATTTTGCTGGTAGTCTACAGTCTAGGTTAACAGGTGATAATGTGCCTACTTTGAGATGATATTATATGAAATGTATCCAACACCTTTATTATTAAATACAAAGTAAAGGATGAGTAGTTCAGACGATATTGAAATTAAATACATACCAACTCAGTATTAAAACAAAAAATATTCAAAGGGATATCCAAGGTAAAGCAATCTTAAAATGTGCTTTAAACGAAGCTCGCAAACTTGTCTTCGTTTTCCAATATTCACTGTATATGCTCTGAAAGTGGAGTGGGAACAAACTCTTCTAAAATAGATAATACAAGTATATAGTTAGTTACAGGGGAAAAAAGATATTTATTATCGATTCCGCAAGAACCCGCATAAATATGTTAAATCTAGATAAAATAGATTCATTTGACATCACAGGACTTCTGTAAAGGTTACATTCTACGTAATGGTGACATTTATCCTTACTAGGTTTGATGGACTAAGTGTTATATATTTATTGAATGTTTAAAATGTCACCAATACGGATTATTTCTGTCAGAAGGATGTGTACGGTGAGAATAGAGAGACCAATGTCTCCTCGCTTATCCTCCATGTACATGTATATGCGTGTGAGTAGTTGTGCTGCGTCTAGAGCGAGGTATTTAAATAAAACAGAACTTAAAAAGTTGGTGTTTATTGCGGGACGATTTAAAACTGCACATACTACGAGTATAAAGTTAATTATGCAAATAAAGTTAATGACTGAAGTGGCTCGCTTGAGATATTGTCGAAAAAACGGTCTGCGGAGAGGTGGCTGGTCTTCGCTGGCTTCTAGGACTCGTCCGTCACGATGAATTGGCATCTGTTATTGGTCGGTGCGTTTCAGAACTATATAGCTGTAGAATGTTAATTTTAGGTAGCCAAGTCTGGGAGGCGTGAACAGGCCATATATATATATACGAGTATTACTGACAATATTATAAACTTTTCTTTGCTTAAAACGTATTAAAAAATTATTTTTTTTGTTATGAAACAATATTTTGTTGTATATTAAACAATTTTAATAAATTTGAAATAAAATATATATAAAAGTTATATAATATATTCGACAATTTATCGAGTTTTACAATGACATCAATAGGTATTTAATGTTTATTTAGTTAAATTTGTGGATTGAAAAAAATATGTATTTAAACAAAAAACTGACTTTATTCTGATTACTTTGACATCGACCAACTTCGATCCAATGTTCTTTCTTAAGGACAAACATACACCAATTAATTGATAAAATATATACGACAATAAATAAGCTCTTCTATATGTTACTTACACTGAATTTTTTAAAGTTTTTTTTGGCACTATAACTGGATACAAGGGCCAATTACTGTAGTGAAATATATCCGTGAAACATGCCCAGGCTTGAGAAAATGATAAAGGTGTATTGTGTCCTCATCTGGAATCAAACCCAGAGTCCGCCAGATTTGCTAAATTACAAATATTAGGTACATGGTGGGAACGGAGAAAATGCCAAAAGCTGCTGACGATTCCGAGGCCAGAGGCGAGTCGGGTGCTGACGACCCATATGGTCAGTGCACGTCATAGATGGCGGCAGGCGTTCGCTACATGTGCACATTTATTATAGTCACAAGAAGCATATGAAATCATTACTATTTATATGAAATTAATATAGTGCGAGAAATTAAATGTCAATTTAATAAATATAACCATACCATCAAGTCAGAATAAATTAACAAGAATTACAGTGGCTAGTGAGTAGAATGTACGATGTTTGGAAGGAAAGCGACCTTATTATGAATGTCAACAAGTTGAAAATGATTCGAAAGTATTTCAGAAAAAGAAAAGCGAGACAACGTGCAAAATACTTGTAGGTAATGTTGGAACAAGTAGATGAGTGTGTGTATTTGGGAAGTATGTTCGATAGGAACGGAAATACAGAGAAAGACTTCGAAAGGAGAATAACTGCAGGGAATAAAGTGAACGACGCTTTGAATGAAATTATAGCTAATGGGAACTTATCAACTGAGGCAAAACTAGGGCTTCACAATGGAGTCCTAATAACGACACTGATATATGGAAGTGAGACCTGGAGCTAGCAGAAGAGGAGCGAAAGTAAAACTTTGGCTTATATATGAGAGATCCATTTATGACAGAGTAAATAATGTAAAGCTGATCATGGTATAGTGAATAAGATAAAGAAAGGATCACTTAAGTGGTTTGGTAATATGAGGATGAGGAGAGATTGATAAGAAAGATATATGACGTAACTTTTGATGGATTCAGAAGTAGAGAACGTCCGTGAAAGACTTGGCTTGACCAGGTCAACCAGATACTGGAGGATGGTCTTGTTAAAAGCTTCAATAATCGTCGAGCTTGTATGAATGTGGATGAGGCGAGAATTGTGTATCAGGACAGAAGATTGTAATGCTCTATTCTCTCTGCCTACGTGATGGTAAGTAAGTAAGTAAGCTTGACAGCAAATGTTATCGGGAGTGAAAATAGAAAATAAGATTACAAACTAATAGCCAATAGTAGTCTTTTTAGATGACCTGAGAGTCGGCACGATTCCGATTGGTTGCTTTACAATCTGCAAGGGCCTAGGCAAGGCTGCTGGGGAGGAGGGCATATATGCTTGTCGTATACTCTGGACACAGTAGACTGATGGCATGAAAGGAGTCATCAGACAGGCAAGTTAGTTAAAATACTCGTATCCCTTGGGTTCGCATGGAAAATAAGTATAGAATGTTTTTTCGCAAACTTAAATTTTAACAATATTTGAATATCTCCAAGAACGCACCATATATTTAATGGAAAATATTTGGATGTATAGGGGTAATTACAGGGCTTACGACTTGTATTCGGCTGGCTTAAGTGATCACCTTGTATATATATATATATATATATTTATATATATATATAATGTTCACCAATTCTCACCCCTCAATTTCCATATTTATCAAACTTTTGAAAGTTGTATATATGTTAGTATGTGGACTCGCTTCAAGTACTACTACACCATCGCCATTTATGGACCAATTTTTTTTTTAAACAGCGTATATGTGATATACTATGAGAATCTGATTTGTTTTACGTATTTCATACATAAAAAATAGCTTTATATCTACGAGATATCTGATATATGTTTAAATTTTAACGATCGCCCGCTTTTAAAATCGTCCCGACTAACAAATATTCAAGGAAATTTAACTTTAAATTTAATTTTAATCATAAGTTGATTTTGCTAATATTAACAATAAAAGTGATTATTTACATGAATACGACTGTTGCACCGCCAGATGCACCTCGAGTCGTGAGCCGGAACTAAAATCAGCGCGTTGTTTATAATATATTTACTACAGTTTAGTGTTACTTTACCAATAATTTAGCTTAATTAACTTATTTAAGCAAATTCTAATAATGTATTCAAAAACAATTTGCTTTGCAATCTTTGGTTGGTATCTGTGTAACGTAATATAATACTTGATATAATATTAATAAACTCGTAATAAGCTATTTTATGTTGTTTATTTAGTAATTGAAATTCGAATTTGAAAATTAGATGTCCGTTTTGTTTACACGTTACACGCTTATCTTACAGAATCTACAGTTGTATAGAAACTTGTCGATTTATAGTGTAGTAATAAAGATGGTTAGTATAATACTATATTCTGAATATTTTCTATTAAAAATTTTAAATATATCTATCTGTAAAATATTATTTATGTAACGCTGTTGATGATATATTAACCTTAATTCAACATTCAAATTCGGTTTATCGTTCAAACATTTATATATTAAATGATTCGAGCATCAAACGTTGGCACTCGTTATATTTTCTCTCTTACAATCCTTACTATTGAAAATAACTTTTCTAATAAAATAAATATAAAAGACCGTGAGAGAGGAATGTATCCATCTCTATTCGGCTGTATATGAGATAGGCAATGCAATGAGTTTTCAAAGCGAAAAATCGTTGCGACTGGATATATTAAGAATTCCATCTCTCCGCCAGACGTGTGTAACTCTCCGCCCGTGTCCAATAAATAGAGGATCATATTTTTTAACATAACATCGCATATCCATCATGAATATTTAAATCGCTGAATAGGACTAAGTTTTTTCATAACAAAATAAGTTGATTAAAATCATAACGTCGGAAAATTACTATTTTTTGTAATAAACAAAAAAATCTAATCAAAATATTCCAAACCGTACATATTAAACTTACAAGTATAATATTGAAAATTTCGTCGTTGTGAATAATATTTGTTTATCTTATATTCATACCAGGACTTTACTCAGAATGACCATGTACCACAGAGATAATATTTTTAACAAATTATTTCATATGAGAAGTAAAAGTAAAATAAATAGATATGATTTCGCCAAAACATTATATACAACGGACATATAATGTTATTCCAAATCTTAAAATTACTCCAATGCGAAATAAAATATACACAATACAAGAGAACGGTTGCTAAATGCAAACTAAATCACACACATACACACACACATATATATTATATATACAGGTCAACTCTTTATTGTGAAATTTTGAGGACCGAAAAAATTATTTTGTTGTACTGAAATTTCGTTATAGTGAATATAAGGAAAAACATATACCCATTATACCTAAAGTATATGAAAAACATTTTGAAAATACTGTATAAAAAAAGCATCATGAAATAAACACGTCGCGTGTCTGTCAAGCTTTGTAGTCTTCAATGCCTTAAATTTTTTTTCGGTCCTTCAAAATGGTCAATAATGTAGATGGTGCAATGTTAAATTCATTGGCAACGTTACCTTCTTTGCATTCCCTAGCCTATTATAGTATGGTTAATTTTTCCTTCAGCGCAAACTGACATCGTGTTTTTTACTTTTGTCCATCATCACACGATGTTTGAAAAAAATTACTTGAAAGATCAAACGATGTTTAAGTAGGTACACACAACCACAGCTTTGATCTAACCAAGTTCGACCATGTCGTCGCTCGGGGAAGAACTGAATGCGATGATACTTTTCCTTGTATTTTTTGTGAGTACCACATTTTACTTTTGACATTCCCAAAGTTCGCGATTACGCGGTGAAAGTTCCATTTCTTTAGACATATCCACGGCAGACGAGCTCAGATGGCAAGCAGAGTAGGTTGAGCGACTGTCGGCCGCTCGGCCGCAAGGCTTGGGAGAAAGTTTTTTTTGCGACCACCTTGGATTTATATGGCAAATTTAAATATTTTAAAAAACCCTGACGCATCAGACAATTTGATCATCGCTCGGCAGTAATTGGGACATGGAGTGTGCCCGTCCGATTGCAATATGGACCTGTTTTGGTTCCGCGATTTTAATGGAAACATCATGTCGTTTTCCTTTAGTTAATTTGGCTCTGACGTCTAACTGTACCCTGGTCTGTGTGTGAGAATAGTCTCCATAACATCCACGGATGAAAATGAGGAAGTATAATATGAAATCTAGTGTATTATGTGACTAGTAATTTTTAACATTAAAGATGGATAATTTTTTTTGTCTAAAAATTTTGTTCATTATGTGTTCAAAAATTATTGTATATTGTGTAACAATCTCCCCTGAAAGTTAACCATTCATTTCTATTTTTTGTAAAAATATATTAATTTTGTGAAAATAAAGTTCATTCAATTTTTAGTTTTTGCAACCTACATAGTTAATTTTTTATTAAAGTACTAAATTTATTTTTTAAATAATGGTTTTTTTTTTTTAATTTTTAAAAAAATTTTAAAAATAGATTCTGATGAAGAAACAATGCTATATATTTTTGGTTAGTTATGTCATCCTGAAGAAGAAAATGGTATTTTTCGAAACCGGTAAATGTATTTAAACTCAATTCAAGTGGTTCATAAAACAAATATAATAAGTAAAAAATATGAATTTTAACCACAAAGTTAATATTGCTAATTTTAAAAGTATTAGATAACATTTATATATTTACTTTTAATATGAAGCACGGAAATTTTCGATCAAATTTATCAGTACTAAAATAATAATCAAAATCTAATTTATCGACTATTTGGCACTAAGCTACTGCTTACTTCAAATCTAATGCAGCATTGTAACCATACCAGTGCCAAAACTGTTCATGAATGTTGATAGAATAATAAATTTAAAAGAATAAATTAAATATCATTAAAAAATAAATCGATCGTTTCTCGCAGATATATGATTTTTTACGATGAATAATAATTAGGCAAGAAACTGTATTTTTCAATATGGTAAAAATATATTGGACTTTTTTTACTGTTTATGAAGTACGTGTTTATGTATAAAATACATTATTTTAATTAATAATGTAATCCTCTTCCACACACGAGCTTTCTCTCTTAGAGGAGAAGCGCGCAAAAAATTAAAACTTGTACATAACTAAAGTAATATTTACGTAAAATAAAATGTCTAATGTTTGTTTATAACCTGATCAATGTGTACTTATGTTTATCTGGTAATTTTTGTAATTTTTAAGTTGTGTAAGTAATAATTGTAAGTAAAATTGTTGATTGATCCCATATAATTTTGTTTACCAATTTAAATGCTAATTATCACTCTCGCAATATTTTATATAGAGGTAACGCTATTTTAGCGCTTTGTGCAATATTTATAAAAAAGATTACTTATTAGATAATTGATTCAGACAAATAAATGTTGCCTTTGATTGCAATCATTTGCTCTTTGAATATTGGACCTCGAATTATCAACGTACTTCACTTCTTCACCCCTACTTTATGTGTTGTTCTGAGTAAGCGATAAACCTCGCTCTCACTCACGTCGCAATAGAGTTTAACATCTGAAAAGATTTTAATATTTTCATAAATATAAAACGATCTTCAATGTTACGTAAGGTTTAAAAGATGAAAAACTGCTATGTATGATGGCTTAGTAAAGGTGCTGAAAAAAAAACTGAAAATTTACCAAATTTATATGTAAAATAATTTGTTTAAAATTATTACACAGTATTTATTTAAAACACGGAAATATAAACAAATGGTAAAATTGTTTAATAATATCAATTACCATAAATTAAAAACGATAGACTCATTTTAGTATATATTGTATATTTAAAAAGACAAAGTCATTATTCGAAACATATAAACGAGATATACAATTAATATTGCTCTTGCGAAATCTAATTTAACAGCAGCTTGTTGGGAGATAAAAAGTTTTGCATATTTTATACATTTCAAGCTCTGCTTTCATTAGTTCCAAATGAATATTCATAATGTACTAAGAAGACTACCTCCTGAAACCCTATGTTTATGTGGCTTTTTTGTTATTTATCAAAGGATTTGAGTATACTTATATCCGACTCTTGAGTACATCATTTTTGAAACTATATATATAAATACAATATATTTGTACATTTTCTACGCGCATAAATCAACAATAGAGAGATACAATAGAAAAATTGACAATTAATTACAACGAACAAAAAGTAGTTAAAAAAATATATTATTCGTAGGTATTAAAGACATGCGACATTATTAAAAGAAATGCGTGTATTTGATATCTTTTTGTTTGTTTAAATTGATTTTGTAGAGACTTATTACCACATATCACCTACTTTCGGAATATAAAACGACCATACGACGCAACCTAATTTTAAGCCGATATTTCTAAGTATAAAAGTGAATTTTATGATCAGAAAAATATTGTTTATAATGTAAAAACCCCCAATGCGGCTGGATATTAGGTCAAATTAAATAAATGTGAAAATCAAACTTACTTCAACATATAACTATGTATTATGTATTTATTTTTTGTGTGAAATGAACAATACCATGGACGATTGAATTCGACTTTACAAATAGAAAAACTACAAAGTACGAACGATGTTGATATATAATTTGTTTAAATTGACATTTATTTTTTTATATTTTTTTTAATACACCTTTGTTTCATTAATATTATATAACAAATTTTATTTTTTGCTAAATTACATAGCAGTTTTACGGCAAGGATTGAGCTTCAATTAAACAAATTAACATAGTCAATTAAAGTAAACTAAAATTTAATACAATAGAGAAATCAAATAATTAATTAAGAATGTGTTTGAATTTATATATTTAAATTATAAGAAGTCTTCTGAGGTACCTACTACAACAAATATCCCATTTAATTTTTCCCGTACATCTCGATTTTAAGCCGAATAATTTTCAATTAATATTAATTTTCTAGAAAATATAAGTGTGATGTCCTTAGGATGTGTGTGTGTGAGTGCCGCACCGCCGGCGTGCATGCGTGCGTGCGAGGCTATTAAGGGCGGCGCGCGGCAGGACGCGGCCTCTTTATCTGCGTGTTCATCGGCTTAATCTTTTGACCTACACTGGTGATATTTCTTGTAATAAATGTATAATTGTTACAAAATCTATTTTTTGGACCTTCACATTACGAGGTATATACTGAAGACGCACTTTGAAGACAAGTTTGTAACAATAAGTATTACAGACGAATATGAATTTCTCGAGCGTATTGTCTTTATGAACGATTAGTTTTACTACCCGGTTTCGCCCGTGGTTTAGATTCTTGTTTAATATATATTAATTTTATATTCCCTTATATTACACTGATAAACACTCGAAAAAAAATTATGCTTGCAAGGAAAAATAAGCCAAAACAAATCATATCACAAATATTTATTCATAGTATGATTATTTTGATATAATTATTGTATGCTTCGTCCTTTAAATTTAGGAGTTGAATCTGATCTGACGTTCGGCGCTCGTTTGTTATTTAAGCTCATCAATATTATCTTACTTTTGGTAAAACTGTGAAAAAAAAATTTGGACGACTGACGTTTTTCTCTCATAATAAATTTTGTCCATGTATTCTTTAAAAGCGTCATTTATTCGATTTTTTTTCTTTATGTCAACACCATTTTTTGTAATAATTTTTATTATTGAACAATTATTAAAAAATATGAAACAAATAATATGGATATCTTGTCTTATTTTTTAGATATTTATCTTATAAATAGGTATTCTGATGACACTATAGCTGATGATTAAAATGACTTTGCAGGCTGAAAATGGACGCTTTGATTTAGAAATTCTAGACAGCATAAGCTGTGTATATTTCACGAAACTAGAGCACACTCTTCAAAAGTTTTTGCTGCTTCAGATAAACAAATAGCGGATTTTTCTCTTTATAAATAAGATATGTTGAATTTTTATATTTTTACGCTAATTCAGTGATTAAGGAATTATGTTATAGTACGCATATATTTTAAATGCGATGGAAGTACAAGACCGGAATGATTGACATTAATATTATACATACTTATTATTAATTAGAACAGCGATTCTTTTGTGATATAACATGATTACTGTAACTTTCACAACTAAACTTTTAACTACACACACGTTGAGTTATTACCTGAAACTCTATTCTCTGAACAATTAAATATTCATCTTCAGTATTAAGGATTAGTAATATTTTCGATGGATTGTAATCTTTGCAGCTTACAAGTAATTGTAATAATTTTCACGCAAGAATTTCTCTCTAACCTTGATTTTTAGTCGTTATTGTCGCTTCATTTAAGTCCTGTGATCAGCTACGCCTTCAGCGATGTTTGGTCATCCTCTTGGCGTTGTCCAACCACCAAAGTTTTCTAATTAAATAAATCTTGAGACGCTCATCTCATTATACACGGTGAATATTATATTCCACAACGATGTTATTTTTAAATAACTAGGAAACGAAAAAAAAATTTTAATTTAGTTTTTATTAATTAATTATTTAGTTTATTACAATTATGGATAAAATATAACATCGGAAAAATAGTCTCTTCTAACAGCGGTATAAATGAGTACTCTTTTAACCATATTTTTAATAACATTCTTGCACACTTTGCGTGTTATTTCAGCAATTTCTTTTCGAATATTGTCCTGTAGCATCGAAATTGTTATTGGCATACCTTTCCTTTTAAATACCCCCACAAAAAATAATCGGGAGCTGAAAAATCAGCTGATCGAAGAGGCCAGTCGATATTATCACTTTTTGATACTATGCGACCGAGAAAAATTTCTCCTAAAATTTCAAGTGTACAGAGAACAGAACTCTTCCAATAGAAATAATAAAAATGAAAAACGATTCACGCATACTATGTTAGTTTTATTATTCCAACGTTACAACCCAATGAAAAGAATTCATACAAATTGTGACGTTAGAGATCAAATGTTTAGTGAAGCCTAATAAAATTTTAATAAATGATAATAAATATGTAAATAAGTGTTGAAAACAAATATTGCTAAAATGTAATATCCGCAGTGACACCGTACTCTGTGCTTCGGTCGTGATTGTTTTACTTTATGGATTCATAAACTTGATTTTCCTCTCTGATGTAAATTTCTGTTCAAAGTTTATTCGAAATTTGTTACGGGAAAATAATTCAAAATGTCGCCGGCAGATTTCGAGATCCAGACACCTAAGTAAACAGCGGAGCAGACCCGCACAAAGTAGGGCCCCGGGCATTGTTTGTGCGGGTGTTCTTGTCTGTACGTTTTCGTCCTCGCTGCTCTTTGAAAGCGGTACATTTCTTTGAATTTTTTCCAATTAAATCATTTTATTTAGTATAATAATGGTTATGTTTAAGATTTTATTATTAAAATTAATGATTGGAAGATTTTAATTTATTTTAATGAGTAATTATTTTATTCAAGGTGTTGAAAGCATATAATATAAACTGCAGAAGTTGTTATATCCACAAAAAGTTAGTTCTGAACTTTCAGCCTGAAATATATGTTCCACGATCGTTTCAGAGTGATTCTTCACCGATAAGGTATCCCCTGAAGATGTGTAAAAATGTTGAGACAACAATGGTCCTTCTCAGGATCTACTGAAGCGTGATAACCAAGAAACTTCCTTTATAATATATTTAAGGTATTATAATCATCTAATATGAACTACAAAAGTTGTCGTATCCATGCGATGAACAATGAACGATGAAATGAGCGATGAACTGCTGGCCCGAAAAAATATGTTCCACGATTGTTTCAGAGTGACCCTTTACCGACAAGGCATCCCTTGAAAATGTATAATGAGATTTACATGAACCATTAGGACAACAATTGTCCATCTCAGGACCAACTGAGCGAAATAATCAAGAAACTTCCTTTCTAATATAATAATATTTAATTGAAAATTTCTGAAAAGTACTAATATATGCATAGATCTCTCTTCTAGATTAGATCGTTTTTTTGTAGATGATGTCCTTGAGGAAACCTGGGCTGACGTTTAGGTAAGGTGAAACTTGCCATTGTAAAGACTTTGCTTCAAAAGTTAATTGCATTCGTTAAGAAATTTAAAACTATTATTGATGCCATGCTAATATACGCCACGTATACATACCACCGAATATTTCTGAAATTAATTTCACTACAATATATGGAATCATCTGAATACGACTTCATGAAACTCACGCCATGTCAGAAAAAAATGCTTCTCTATTTATTTTCTTTCAACACCTCAGGTTATGAGGTCCAACTGTAAAAAAAAATCACACAGATATATTGTGAACTCTTTCGGAATAGAACTCGGAACACCCGGTATGAAAAGCCATCGGGCTAGGAGAGTCACCTGTAAATAGTAAGGAAAATAATAAGACATTTTGAAGATTAGAAGGATCAGAAGATTCATTAGTACTGAGTTTTGTAAAATAGTATACAACCCTGTTATTTTTCCTCACATCAACTACTGCATCAGCGTATTGTTTTTGGGTAAAGATGAAGAAATGGACAACAAAATAAAGCTTTGAGAATAATATTCAAAAAATATAGATGTACTCGAAACAGTGCAATGCTGAGAGATCTGAGTATGATGATCTTTAAGCAGAAAACATATTTCAATACAATGGTATTTATTTTTAAAATCTTCACTAAGAAAATATCGGCAGAATTTGTACGAAAAATTTATGCAAATCAACATGAGCACGAACATCATACAAGAGGAAAAGATAGACCGAGACTGCCATTCAAGAAGAAGCGTAAATCTCCAAGATTGATGATGTATAGCGCTATGAATATTTTTAATGAAATGCCAGAAAATATAAGAAATAAGGAGAAACTACATAGATTCAAAATAAACTAAGTAAATGTGTGAAAAATAAGTTGTAGCAAAAAGAAACGATTTAAAAAACGAAGAAAAATACTTATTTATGCACTATATTAGGAAAAAAACAAAATATTTGATCTTCTTCATTAACTGCCTCATAGGACTTGAAAGTCAATGACCACAGAGGTAAGCAAATATTCCTTAAATATTGCCTCCGAGCAACCGCTAACATCGTGCAAATCTGTCTCGATATTTATATATTTTTTATTTATTTCATATCATGTGTTACGTGTATATTTAATTATTTAATATTTTATCTGGGCTTTGCCAATGCTGAGGCCAGCATTTTACATTGTCAATCAATAATCATATTATGTATAATTGGTTTAGCAAATATAAATTTATAAGGCAATGCCTTCCTGAAATTTGTAAAGATAATATACATTCGTTTTCAACAAGTTTAAATTATATAGTTACAATTGAATTTAAACAATTCAGTTAATAACATATATTCCAGTTTGGTAAAACACATACACACACGCACAGGCTACTCACTCACTTGTGTTTGGGCCGAAGTATTGACTCTACATGTGTTCATATTGAAGGGGTGACTATGCTATGAACATACGTTCGATTTAAGTTTTTTAACCAAAATTTTATTGCGCTTTTGAATTGTCTATGTTGCTCAATATTTTTTTATATACTAAGAGAGAGAATTATACAATCTGGGTTGACTTATATATTTGGGTTGACTTTGTGCGTGTTACGGGACTCGTGACCTGCTAACTGCAGCCTCCTTAATTTTACCTCCCTCAGGATATCTGGGGCGTTATACGTTTACCCTTTCTGATGTTCCAGGTTCTTTAATATCCATCATTCTCTTGTTACATTACCATGTATTAGGCCGTATATATTACGCAAAACTATTTTCGACCTGCAATCTATTTTATTGCGCTGAAGTGAAAGAATAAACTAAAAACACAGTGTTGTATACAGTTTAATTTTAAGACAACTACCTCGATGACAGCAATTTTCGTAATGTAACAAGTGTATTAACTAACTAATTTACCATCACACAATTTTCCCGCGGGAGTAGGCAGAGAGGATAGAGCGCCACACTCTCTTGTCCTGACACGCAATTCTCGCCTCATCTACATTCATATATCTTCTCATACAAGTCCGTCTATTATTGAGGCTTCTAACAGGACTATCTTCGAGTATCTGGTTTATCCGGTCATGGCAAATCTTCCGCGAACGTCACATCAACACTCGTGTCATATATCGTTCATAATATTATCTTTTTATTTATCCATTAAATATAACCAAACCACCTTATCGATCACAGACCAGTAAATGAATAGACATGGAATAAAGTGTACACATAAGAGAGGAATTTGGAACATTAATTGTGGGGCATAGGGCATTCTACACACATTCTTTGTGGAAACATAAATCCGATAGGTTGACATATTTATGCAACAATAAATTATTTACTCTTCGAAAATCAAATCTTTATATAAACAGGCGTATTTTTTACATTAGTGCATATTATATTGTCAGCGTTTAAATTTTCGTTCCAATCGAGTCATATATTTAAAAAAAATCTCGGAGCTATTTTATTACGTAAGTGGTACCAAAGTGATTACAAAATAATGATATTGAAACATGGAATTACTGTTAGGTCATGTTTATGTATTTAGTCTGTAAGCAATCCTTTTTCAATCTTATTCATATCCTAATCTTAATATATCCTAAAATCAGCTTTAAATTCTCTCATAATTATTTATTCTTCACTCTGTCATAAATAGATCTACCACATATATTTCTATATGATCTCATTTTCACTGCATTCAGTCTACTTTCGTTCTCTTCTACCAGCTTCAGGCTTTATCCTGCTATTTATATATTGTTGGATATCATGACTTCTTGTTACATCTGTCTCAGATATTTAAACTATTTAACTGATTCGAATATTTAATATCTTACGATGCATTGCGATATTGATGATAGCGACTGGAAAGGCAGAGATAACAGAGATGAAAAATGAGATAGAAAAAGTGATAAAATAAGTGAGACAATGTGTCAAGCTAGTGTCAATATTGACTTCTACAATGACTACTTCAGCAATAGACTCATGCTTTCTGTGCCGCCTTTTGATTCTTCTTAGATCTTTCCCTCTATCTATGCGTTTTACCAGAAGATGTAACAATTTTCCGCATATAATATTGATGAAAACACGTTTATTTTAAATAAAGTTAATAAAGCATGTTCTTATTTTTAGCTATCATAAAATTTATTTATACATATTTAAAAATCAATCACGTTGCAAAAATTATAAAATTGAATTAAAAATTTTGTGGAGTCCAATATTTAAAAACATTCTTGCTCCGAAACTTTTAGAAATTAATTAATATAAATTGAAATTGCGCAAATTCTTAGGAAGCTGAGAGGGTTTTCTCGTAGAAAAGTTTTTATTATTTTCACTGAAATATTTTAGGTATTTTAACCTTCGGAAATTCAGTACCTACATCATGATTTGCTTAATAAATGATTTTCTAATGCGCTCAGCCTGACACAATTCATTTTCTATTTAAATTCTTAAATTACTACAATACTGGTATTCGAATGTAAATTTGAAAAGCACTGTACAGATACTTTGGTATAATATGCCAAAAATTATTTACATAATTTTTTTAGACGTTTTGTAATGTTCCATTCTAGCTATGTAAATAGCTAATAAATATGCCACTAATAATAATTGAATATTCAGCTGATTTTAGTCTCGTAATGACTTAATAAATCTATAGAAAAATTTACACAAATTTATTACTTGTTTCCTCGCTAACTGCGTTTGGCCAACGTAACCACCTTACGTGTCAGAAACGCAGTCACAGGAAAAAGGGTCTCACTGAATTCCGCCTCTACTAAGTCTCTCGATTACCTCCAAATGCAGTGGACTGTACGGAATTATATCACTATCCCGCCAAAGGTCGACAAATATTCTCATAGAACCTTCTAGGTTGACAACAGCCTTTAACCGTTCCGAATCAAGATCGCCGATCCACTGACCTCTCGCTAGCGGCGGGGGAGGGAAAGAAAGTTGGGAGGCACTGAATCATTAGTTCATTCAAGGTGTATCATATATAAATAAAACTCCCAAATACATTGTTTGTTTCTTAAATATTTGCAAAATTACTTTGACAATACATTATGTAAAAAAAAAACAATATTTTTAAAACCACTATTTATTGATAAATCAACATGTTTCGATACTTATGGTATTTTCTTCAGAAAACAATGTATACTAAAATTAAAAATCCAAGTATTGATAAAAACAAAACTAAAAAAGTATAAGTGGCGGGTAACTAATTTATTATTTATTTAATTTTAGTATACATTGTTTTCTGAAGAACATAACATAAGTATCGAAGCATGAAAATGTTTTTGTTATTATTTATGTTATTATTGTTTGTTATTGTATCATATTACTTCGAAATGTTTTCTCTTGGCTTAAAACTGCGTACAAGAATACTTCATATTTTACCAATTTTACAATTTCTCTACTTACTAAACGATGTGTTTTTATATTCGTAATTTTTAAACGTTCATCTTCAATAATATGTAAAGCGCTGACGTAATTGTACTTGGGCGACATTTTTGATTGACATCATCTTCATCATCATTTTAGACCTCTTATCTTAAAAGCTCAAAACCTTGACAAAGCGCTTCCATCTTCCCATGTCTTGCGCCGCTTCGGTACTTGATGACAAATCAAGACCCGATCTGTATTATCCCAGCATCGCTTGGGGCGACCCACCCACGCCTTCCCTCCGAAGTCGCCAAGAAGATACATCTTGACAGTCGTTTCCTCGAGATTTCGCAAGACGTATCCAAGTCGCATTAATACGATATGTCTGAATTTAGAAGTAGAATCTCCATACCGAGGGTTTCTTTTATCTCGATATATCTCACTCCGTCCAATAATGTTACTCCTGCTACTCCCCTAAGTTAACCCATTTTGGCAGCTTAGATTCTTGATACCACTCTCTCCGTTAGGATTCTTATTTGATGACCATATATTAAAGTGGGCCTAAATACAACTTAACTACTTAACACTTAACTTAAATTTCTCTATTGCAGCACTATAAGGGGAGGGAAGGAAGGGGGATTTTTGACTACCAAAACATCAATTTAGAGAAAAGCTTAAGAAGATAGTTTTCACAAAATTTTATTGTTTGTTTAAACTAAATCTATTTTATTTTATCAACAATACCAGACATTTTTTTTCTATAAAAACAATGTACAAATCAAAAAAAAAATTAATTAGATTTAACTTTCATTGATTGGATTTGAAAATCTGACATGATGTTATTTATTCTTCATAAATTTATCACTATAAGCTTAAATATAAGTGTTTTAAATGTTTCTTCTATTTTTAAGTATAAGGTTTTCAAAGAGTTAACAATCATAATAATAATAATAATAATGTTGGATAATTTTTATGCTCTATTAAGGGCGCTTTACACGTAAACTGTTTATAGTCCTACATTATCTTTGTATTTATAAATTATAATTATTATTTCAATATTTTTGAAAAGGTGCGTTTTTAGTCTTTTCTTAAATAATAAATAGACTCTGATGCGCTGTTTCTTATGACAGTGGGCATAGAGCTCCATGCTTTTGGACCTGCCACCGCAAATGTCCATTCACTAATCTTAGACTATACTATTCAAATTGTCTGGGATACAAAGCTCTTGCAGACACAGAGGCGCGAATTGTTCAGAAACACAATTTCAATTCAAAAATTATGTTTTGTCTCTTGTATTGTTGTATTCTAAAAAACACGATGAATATTATAAACATTATAAGTATAGTTAAATTTTATGTGGATTAGATGAGAATTACATTGTTGTCCGTAGATTATTTATATTTAATCTATAAATATTATCTAAAAATTATAAATAAATAGGTAAATTGTAAGGTTGTTTGAACGACCGACTATGGTACATTATAAAGTCGCGTGAGTAGATTATGAACTTTCATTTAATCGATGTCTTTAGGCAAAATTATGCGGCGTGTATACGATCCTACCATTTATTTATTTGCAATTTTTGAGTAATATTTAGTGTTCATAAGATTAAGTTTTAACGATAATAATATCGTCTTTTTCATCTAAAATTTTTATGGACGTTTTTTAAAGCATTCTAATAAAAAAGGTAGAACACGATTTTTAAGTGTTTAAAAACCCTTCATCTGATAAATGAAGTAAAGTATTAATAAAGGTCGGAAAACTGAAGTAAATTATTATTAAACGTCGGAAAAAGTTTTGCGGGTTTGTTTTATCTTTTAAATTAAAGCGAAATATGCGGTACGTTTTGATTAAACAAATTCATCATAATAAACAACAACTTGAAAACAAACAACAAACAAAGCAACAAACTTCGTTAACTGCAAGTTAAATATGTCACCAAGTACTGTAACATTTTATGTCACACCTACACATTATCGTTGAATGTATAGAACTATGATTTTAACTCAGTAAGATAGTTAAATTGATGAATTAGTAAAATAGAATGTTGATACTTCAATGATTTGCTCGCAGTTCTAAACCAAGTTGAAAATGTTAATAAATAAACAGATTAAGTAAGGACTAAAGACCGGTTATACAATCAGTAGTAAATATTGATTATGGTAAATTTTTACAATTGCCCTTGGTAAAAAAAACGTTTAAGGGTTGTTCGTTAAATTTACTACTGTCAAAGTCAATCCGCCTAATAGTGTGGCAAGTACAATACACAAGTTAAATACTTGTGATTTTTATGAAAATTGATTTTTGTTTAAAATTCACGATTGGCAACACATACAATTGTATGCTTTATTTATGGCTTTATTCACCCCTGCATTCAAAATCTGTAATATAGATTAAATTGCGAGATCATCATCGGACGAACTGTCATCACTAAAATAGCTGGATATTGAATGATTCATTGTCGTATACTGCAACATTGAAAATATCAAGGTGATGGATGACTTTTGAAACAGCTGTGAAAAGTCCACCATTTCTAACTAACATTTAACTGTTTTACCATCGGATATCGGAGAATAAAATTATTTTACTACTAAATATACTTTCGAGTACTAAATATATTTTACCATCGATCGAACAACTTATTTTGGCAAAAAAAAAGAAGAAATAACTGAATCACACGACCGGGCCTAAGTACAACGCGAATATGTGATTTTTTAAATTCAGTGGGTGACAATTATATGGCTTAAGTAGAACGATTGATGAAAAATATTAATGAGCATTATTGATGATCGTTATTTAAACCGTTATTGCGACTAAAATTGCGTTCGATTATAACGATAATTGGTAACTGATTACTTGTAACTTTTCAAGCAATGACTAGTCCACTAGAAAGTAAACCTCAAACAGTTAAATCTTAGTTACCAATCTTTGTAAAATCTCAGTTACCAATTTTTGTTAAATCTCAGTTACCAATCATCGTCTCAAACACAATCACATAACTGTTTACCATCACTACGTAGCATGTGCGGCAAGACTTAAGAATAAACTAAGCCTTCAATCACAGTATTTTGCAAGACGACAGCGACAGGCTTTAAAACTAAACAATGTAAGTTTCTAATCGTTACACGACGGGTGCAAGAGTAATTATAAATACTAAATCACCTATTCATAATATGTGGATTATTTAATTAATATTTGTTTCCAGAACTTTCTAGTGTTGTACTGCTTTTTTGCCTGCATGCAGTGCAGGTCCCCAAGTGCAGTATACTAAACATTGTTAAAATATAGTCTATCTGTACGCCTACTGAACTACACTGATGGATATCAAAAAATATGTTGATATTATTCGAAGTAACACTTAAGACAGATTTAAAGTAATCTGCTTTAAAATAAAATAATAACATTTATAGTTCAGCTAAATGAATAGATCAACATCTTCAGCAAAAATATATTTTTCTATACTTTGTTAATAAAATACCTAGGTACATTTCTGTTTGTATTTTTCTTTTATTATTTTGTGTTTTAAATATTACACACTCGTATTTTTATCTTTACATGTCCAATTTAGGTTTAAATATCTAATACGATAACACTTTGTATGTATACAATGTTACTTAAAGGACACGTGCCTAAATATTGTATAATTTATTTTGATTTAAGATGTCAGGTATACTAGGCATGTCTACAAGATATAAGATGAATTATTATAATTTTACCTTACCTTATATCCATAATTAAAATCATTGAATTAAATAACTTCTTTAAGCTAAGATACACAATGTGCATGAAATACGTGTCACATCATTATTCTTACTATTTTCAAACTAAGCTACCTCTGTGTGTGCTATAAAAATATGTTATCTCCTGGAACGAGTTTCTAGCTTCCAACAAACGACCCCATGATCACTAGGCGAGAAGCTTAACTACTAAACCAACAACCTGCTCCATCATTAATTCTCTGTCCCCTCGAATATTTTAACCAATATTTATATTATTTTAATTTGTTAACATTGTTTTATTAATCACTTGTTGAATTAAAATACATCTACCGGTTTTTAAAAATATCATTTTCCTCTTCAGGGTAATAACTAATCAAAAACATATGTTATATTGTTATTTTAACATAATATATTTTTAAAAAACAATAACTATTTAAATAATAAATTTAGTACCAAATTTAATTTGTTACTCGATACAACATTATTAGAATAATGTTTAGAAAAAAAATTTAGAATATTTAATTCATTATTTCCGATTCCAAATTATTTAATTTATAACCAACACCGTTTACATGCAAAATTGACAATCTCAATTTTTTATTAATACCATGACCATTTTCTATCAAATGATTAGCAAATTCTGAAAACCCACTATTGTTTAAACATCTCAAATGCTCCTTTATTCTTATATTAAAATTAAACCGGTAGATGTATTTTATTTCAATAAGTAATTAATAAAACAAAGTTAACAAATTGAAATAATGTATTTTAACCACTAAGTTAATTTTGCTAATTTTAAAAATACAATGTTTATATGTTAAAAATAACCAATACCACAATCGATGTGTTTGCGAAATACCGCGAATGTTATTTATTTATTTATATATATATATTGACATACATATTTTTGTTTTAATAGAGGTGAATACATAACAAACATACATAATAAACATACGTAATAAACATAAGACATAATTATACTCATAGTTTATTGTGTGGTATGGAGTTGGCGTCACCTCTGATATATACAGCGTTGTCTTGGCTACTTTGCTAGACTGAAGTCTGTTTTAAAGTAGCCAGTTATTTTTTTTCGTGCTGTTGTGGTGTTATTTAACTTAAAGCAAACTGCTCAGCGCCACACTATAAAAAGTATCTATAATTTTTATTGTCTTACGGCATAAATACGTTGTTCATTGAAGTGTAGTATATAACAGTCGATGATTTATACCGGAATTATTCTAAAATATTTGCAAAGGATCTGGGGAGTGATGTCACGGTTTCACCGTGAAGTGCGGTCGAGAGGCGCTCCTTGGATTTGCGACAAGTGACACTCGGTATCGGTGTCACTCGAATGTGACGCAGTTGTATGAAAGCAAAAAACAAAAGCCGGCTGGCCATGTCAGATTCAATTTAATTCGAATAGTCGAGGTGACACCAAACCTTCATTAATTTTAAAAGCATGACCTTCTGTCATACTTTTAAAATTAATTATATTAATTAAATAATCTAATTATTGTTTATTTATATTCTAATGTCATTATTGAAAATCTCTTAAACTTAATTTTATTTCAACGACTCATATTTGAGACGCACAGCGGCATAGTGGCCCAAGTGAAAAATTTCATATTTTAAGTTACATACACTAATACGCTCAAAATTATTTTTTTTATATTGACTTGATATAATGTGCATGTATATATATAGAAGCATTATATAATTACAATGATGTTAATATATTATTTTTAAATAAACAAAAATATGAAATTTTGTCGTCTTTTTAACCCCTTGTATCTCTATTTGATCACTTCGCAGATTTGACAACCACTCTGCCGCTGTGCGACTCATTTTCAACGACTTCTAACTTATTAATTTGTATTAATTTTCACGGAAGACCTTGACTCTCACTAAGAGCATATTTATAATATAAAATTTAAGATGTTCTGGAAAATATTTTATTTAAATAAAACATAATTACTAAATCTCAAGGTATTATATTATGTATTACCTTAAATATTTTAAACGTTGAAAAAATAAGTATGTTAAGATGTGGAAGTAATATTTTCATTGTATAGTTATTATCTTCCGTACGATAATCAAAGGAGAATGTTTTGATATGTATGTACATAGCACGGTATTACATTACTTTACGTTAATTAGTACATTTCATTTCCTAATGTTTTCGTATGTACGAATTTGTAACTCGAATGATAAATTGTATGTATTGAATAATATTGAGATGTATCAGTAACGTTGTAGTGAGATTGCAAGATGAATAAACTTGTCAAATAGAATATCGAATTTACGTAAGTCGGGGTACAACTTTACATATAAATACATATAAATTTTGTTCATTTCGACAAACAAAAACACTAATATAAATGAAAATTATGTAATAAAAATTGTATTTTTTTTACACATATTAATATAAAATTTTCTAAAAATAAATGAATTACGTAAAACGAAGTTATTTCGATATCAATAGCTTCATAAAATCTAATAAACTGGTCGATGACTGTTAGAGATAATTAAGTGGACTATATGAAAATATTGTTGGAGGAAAAGGCAGGAGGACACAGTACATACTAATAAACCATTCATCTTTTGAAGCCTCGCCTCTCTCTCCACAATCAGTTATGTAAATCTCTCGACGATGCTGGAAAGTTGATCTCTTTTAACACTTGAAATGAAGAAGGTTACCGTCGGCCACTTTACTGAATTTTTCGGGGCAGGTAGTTGACCGGCGCGTAATCGAAAAGAAACACAGTTTTTGTTATCAATAAGGCGATCAAATTAACACTGAATTGCGCCTCGCTGACGGACGAGCAAGTAGGTAACTAAGTGTGTGTCTGGGAAGGTTGAAAGGAATCTATATAGAAATTAGGAACTTATTCTAACAGATGACACGTTCTTCGTTGGAGTCTATGTTTTCTAAAATTTGTAATCCTTTTTCAATTGAGCTGAAACCTTCTGTCAAGAATTCAATTTCTATGCGCTTTTCGGGTGCAACTGGGTCTGATGTGTCGGATTCTTCAGTAACGTTTTGCTAATGCATCTCTATGAGCACATCGATTGTCAGCGTCTGACTGTGAATCCAACAACTCAAACCAATGGAAAAAACAGTTCAACACGTTCCGGTTTTGGTCGAATCAGATTTATTTAATTAAAATGTAAGAAACACTTTACACATTCCTTCTAAAAAGTTTCAATCTTGACCACCAGTAGATACGAAGATAGGCGAGAATGAGAATTATGGAATAAAGTGTTAATAATTAAGTGAAATAATTAAAAGGTTAATAAAAATATCAAATAAACATCAACGAATTTCCAAAAAAGAAAGACTAAAGATGATAGAAAATGTAACAACGGTATTAAATAATATTATGAAGCATTCAGAAGGGGTTGTGGGCTGTATAATAAAAATATAATTTCCACATTCTTTTTGAAATTTTTATATTAATAAAATGAAGATAAAGATAAACGTTTTTGATCTTTTTAGCGTTGACTTTGTGGTTAGACCTAATTTAAAATTGTATTTATATTTAACTTTGTTCAAACCACTGTATTGTTTTTACGTCAACTGGTTTCGATATTAACCTATCTTCGTCAGGACTGGCGTACAACTGGCGCACAATTTGTAAAAGAAAACGGCTTTGAAATTTTACGAATTAACAATAAAGGCATTAGATAAGATAATTTAGAAAGTTTAAATCAAAAAAGCACTCAACACTAAACAACCTGGCCATTTAATATGTTCCCTATTTCAATGCCCCCCTGTTAATCACCTCCCCACTCTTACCAAGTCTCCGCCTGCACCCAGTAATGGATGTTGTTTAAATATTACAAAATTTGTCAATTATACATCAGTCCTGATGAAGATACGTTAGTATCGAAACCGATTGACGTAAAAAACAACACAGTGGTTAAAACAAAGTTAAATATAAATAGAATTTTTATAAAGTTAAATAATAAAACTATTTAATAAGAGTTTATAAATTAATTAGAAATTTTTTATAAAGTATAAAATTAATTATTCGTATTCTTCTTTCTCCATCCATGTCAGTATTGACATATAGTGGTCTCAATCAGATGAGACACGCCTCGTAATGCACCTTCACAAATGTGACTCCAGAAACTTCCCAGTTAGATGCGATGCATCTATGCACTGCTGTGGCACTTTTCCAGGTATTTGTACCCATGATAATGTTATGTTCTAGGCTGTCACTTTAACGTTTTGTGTGGCCGGAGAATTGGACCTTTCCCCGCAATGTATTTCGAAGGCGTCTTTTTAACGCTTGAAAATTGAAAAGACAACATATTTTTAATTGTCTAATGCTATGTTAATATTGTTTTATCAAATATATCTGGTTTTTTTTTTTAGTTTTGAGCCAATTACATTTTGTAAACATCGCACGATTTGACGTACACTACGCAAATAGCCCGACTCTGTAAAATATCAAAATGGTCTGTTGATATATACAAATAAAATATGATTCCATTCGATATTCTAACAATTGACCCAGCAACGCACTAATTGACGGAGCATTCAAAACGGTCAATTTCCCAAAACATTGTGCAAAATGATGTGCAGAGGGTTTCAACGTAAATTGCAAACATAATCGTGTTTTTCGTACAAAACATGCAAGCTAATTTCAAATTCGATAAAATCAATTTGCATTTTTTATCAGCGTGCCGGTGCACTGCGAAACTGCATGTTGTGATCGAATGGACTGATTTAAGTTAATACACCTCAGTTATCACAATAAATAAATATTAATATGAAACTGGTGCCTGGTTGAACGCAGGTAACGGCAACCGATTTAATCAGGCGAGGACGAGTGCGAGTTGGGGGAATTCCCAATTTTATAAATATTTTTTTCTAGGTATTATTATGTACATACGCTATTAATGTTGGTAAATAATAATAATTGTGAAATAAGTTCAGTGACGTATCTAAAAAAAATGGGTCCCGATACAGAATGGAAGGGTTAAATCTGTATTGTTTATAAGATAAAATAAGACTAGCGATTCACCGACACTGACGAATAGAAATGAAGCGAGCTGGCAGAAGAGGAACAAAAGTAGAATGAATGCAGTGGAAATGAGATCACTCAAGCGTATATATGGCAGATCCATTTATGACAGAGTAAGCGTCCTTTAGGTGATTTTTTTTTTTTTAAGAAAATGGAGCTATAAAAATAATCCAATATTGTTAAAAAGTTTATTAATATAAAGTTGATCTTAACGGAATGAGTAAAATTAAGAAAGGATCACTTCGGTGATTTGATCATATGCAATGGATGAAATAGGAGAGAATAGTAAGAAAGATATATCGGAAGCGTTGATGGCACAGAAGTATAGAACGTTCACAGAAGACTTGGCATGAGGAGGTAAACCAGATATTAGAATATGGTTATATTAGAAGCCACAATAATAGATGAGCTTGTATGAGAAGATGTATGAATGTTGATGAGTAGATAATTGTGTGTCAGAACAGAAGAATGTGGTGCTCGGAGAAACGACATTATTATAATATTATTATTATGTGGTTTATTTATGCAATGAGTAGTAAGAATAAAATTGTCCATTGCTCAAAATAAAATTAACAATGATTTATTTATTAAGTGATAATAACATTAAATAGTAAGTAAAATTAATATTATTTACACTTTCATGAAAATGAGTGTTTTTAGGTATTTATATACTCTAACAACTGAAAAAAAAATCATAATATTCAGCGATTTGGGGCAATCGTATTTATTACACACATACGAATTAATGAAATACTAATATATAGGTACATCGATAATGCGTTCACATGTTTTCATAATACACGTAAGGAATGATTATAATCATAAAAATTATTAGTCCATTTTAGAGCTATGAAAATTGTCAACACTTAGGCAAATATTGGTACCAAATATCGTAGGGGTCCTTTAAGGCCTAACGTGGGTTCTTAAGCATCGTGTAGGCTACATGTAGATAAATGTTTGAGAAATGAGAGCCTAAAAAGGAAATAGGATCGAACTCATAATTAGAAATAACAGCTAATATAATAATAGTATAAGGAAGAAAGAACCTAACATGATTATGTACTATTTCTACCGAACAATTATTCGGACAGCTGTATCCTATAGAAGTAAGACCTGAAGTATTGTATGGGAGTAAAGCTCCGACTAAAATGGGACCTGCAAGGAATGATTCACGAATCTCCAATACTCAAATACTAATGGAATCGAGTTGTATCGCTAGAAAGTCTCCAATAGAACAATATCAAATATCTCCAGAATGAGAATTGGGCATTGCCAGGTAGCCTCACATTTATTCAGATTGAACTTAATAGATTCCCCAATGTGTGAGTGTGGTGTCGAGAAGGAAACCCTTGACCATGTTTTTTTTGCCTGTCCATTGCGGATCACAGGTTTTTTTTACAGTAATCTCGTCACTGAAAATTTTTAACTCCCAGTTAATATCAACTTGTTTTCCTTAACTCGCCACATTAAATCAATATAAAAGCAAATTTTTTGAACGCCAATGGTATTGACTTGTAATATAATATTTCCTATTCTATAATATTATAGTACTTTTTTCTATAAAATAAAGTTTTGACTTGATTAATGGCATTAATCACTCTTGAAGATATTTTAAAGAAAAAGAATTGTATCGCTAGTGAATCCAAAATCCCGGGAGGTAAAACTTTAAGAATTTTACAGAGACATGCGAAGGTTTCCATGATGTGTTTTTTAAAATTTATATATATTTTTAATAAATATTCTTTTCTACTTATTACTACTGGTATTATTATATATTAGTAAGTATATCATTGTGTTACCTTCATAAACTCTTGCAGCTGATATATAGTTTGAGTACTTGGCAGGTTTCAATAATTGCTACGCTTATTAAGGTTGGTGAAATTACATTTGAAGTTTTCAGCTGTATTTTCTCCCAATGGCTAGATACCTCACGGTTAAGGCCAATATTTATCACATCAGTAAACAAATCCACGTAATAGTGTATTTTCTATTTAACAAAGGTTCAGCATTTCTGAGTAATTTATTAAATGTCTCGTCATTCATTTTGAAATATTAATTTTATCCATTCTTACATCGACTCGTTTATTTCCTTCGATAAGTTGTGAAACATATCTCTTTTTTCCTATTCCTTACTCTAACAGTGGCGCATAATATGACGTTGTGTTCCTAAGGCAAATATTTACGCTACATGCGCTTTATTGCAAACCCAGTCTCGGAAAAAGACAAAACCGGTGCACTCTCCCAGGCGACTCTACCGGTATTGAAGCAAAATAATTACCACTATAATGAGAGTGTTAAGTTTTAAAAGTAATTAGTGATGATGAAATACAGTTATAATAACATAATTTATCGTGTAAGGGCACCTTAAGATCAGCTATAACCTTTATTCTTTCACTGTACGTAAGGATGTTTTAATGATTCATAAAAAAGTGGAGTATGATCATAAACCAAGTGACTGAAAATTTAAATGAATAGCTACCATTATTTAAACCAATGTATTTGAGAATGCGCTTTAACCTTTTCCATACCGTGATATAAAATACTCAGCCATGTTGTCAACTCGTGTTACCGTAAGAAATTAAAGTTCTATTAGCCTATAAATTGTGAAAAAAATGGTTAATGCCGTAAGTTAACTTTAAATATTGAGCATTAAATATGTAAAAAAATATCTAATATTATAATTCGGAGCATTCATTAAGTTTTGTATAGGAGGTTGCATTGTATAATACAACCTTCCTTTTTATCTATCTTCATTTGATTAATGACAGTTAATTATATTCGTATGTTTGTTATTGTCTTCACTGTGAAATTAATGTGTGATTTCTTTCTGTCTCGCCACAAATGCTATTTTTATCAACATATTAATTTTATAACGGAATGAATTAAAAATAATTATTTTTGTAGGATTCGCCTTACATAATTGATTTTTCACTAATCATTTCTAATCGTAAATGTTTTCCTTCAAATTAACTAAAATATTAAGTGTATGTGCGTATATTATATTTATCAAAATATTACAGATTTAATCAAAGCGGTAGACCTGTGTTACTGCATGGTTTGGGATGGGTTAAAAATAGCATATAATAGAGATATTTAAGAATAATTACATTTTAAAAACAAGGATTTCAAATTAGTTATGGTAAACTGAAAAGAATGTACGCCCAAGAACACGACAAGGAGTATTATTTTTTAATTTTTCTAATATATGTATTACGTTCATGTTTATAGTGCCCTCTGGTGTTTTTTTAAATATTTAATATGCAATAGTGACGTGCTGTTATTACGCGATGAATAAATCATAATATCGTGCAACAGAATATTACGCAAAAGCATGCATCAAAATACCCAACTACTACCTATCAAGTCAATACTGCGTCTATAAAATGTGCAGCAAGTTTCTTATAACGCATTTATTTATGCATGATTAGAAATATGAATGTTGTCTTCATCACGCAAACAATTGATTAATGTAAAAAAAAATACGATTATTAATAATTTAAGAGAAAAACATGTTTTTGCTTCTACACCTCTCTAAACCATCCATTTACCTCTCGCTACAAAGTATTTTCGTATTTAAATTAAGCAATCTTAATCAATTTTCGTTACGCTTATCTAAAGTATTTTGCTAAATTAATAACTATTCTATTTCACAGTTTTGGTATCATGGTTAAATAATTAAACGTGGACATGAGAACGTTAATGAATAAAGAAAAGTCATTAATGTATGAAGTAATGCAAATGTACAATGACACCGGAAAAAGTCAAAAATATTGAAGCCATTAAATTATTTAAAATATATTTTATTAAATATATCATTCTCAAATTTTTAGAGATAAAAACTATTTAATGTTTTAATACATATTATATCATATATATGACCTTTTGAACTTCTGATTACCTGTATTTACTTATATCCCCGACATATTTTATATACTCTGGTCATTGTCTATTTTCTATTTTCCTTGCACACGTTACTCTTTCATTTTGTACTATCCTTATAATTTAAACATTTTAGTTTTGCTAATATTATTTATTACTGTACACGCAACATATACTATCTTTATTTAATTATATTATTATAATTACGTGTTAATTATAAATAATTCTACTTTCTAAACTCGGTATTTTTTCTCTTGTAGATAGGTAGCATGACAGAAATATTTATAGTCTAATTTAAGTTTTTACACAATTGTATATTAAATTTGTAAAATAATATCAAAAATAAAATTAAAAAAAAACAATATATGTTAATAAAATAAACAAGTAAAAACCGATTCACCTACTGATGAGTAATAGTATAAGCATCATAAATTGGTTTATTTAAAAGTAAGTTTTCTGCATCTCCTAAATTTTTATTTTATCACAAATTTTCTATTGAGTCAATATAATGGCAAAACAAGACGTCCATTAAAAACTAAATAATAAAAGATCTTGCGAAAACATTTGTTTTTTACCATTTAGAATGCAAGGTTAAAAAATTAAAAAGATTTATGTTAAAAATTAGCGTTTCCAGCAAGGTTGCTCTAATAAGTATGTTCTTGAACTTAATTTGCGACAGTCTTGTTAATATGCTTGATTAATTAAGTACTTAAAAAAAAAATAACCAAAACACGAGTTTATACAGCAATAAATTACAAACTTTTCTATCAACGTCGTCTTGCATAAAAAATATATAGTTAGTTGTCTGCTTTCGTCTTGTTGATTATACTGTGAACGTATTTTTGCCTGAGCCTTCTTCTCTATCCTATTTCCTCAATTATATTACTGTTAGTAATGGGATATAGATATATTTATTGTAAAAATAAAATACATCTTGTACCCATGCTAAATATCTCCTATCACAGAAAAATATTTTGACATGTCAAAATATTATATTTTCATATAAACACACAAGCATACAATTGAATTATAAAGTGCTCTAAATGAATTGTAAATAATAATAATAATAATAATAATAATATAAAAAGATTAGAAAATAAATTGAATTTTTCCGTGTATCTTTCTAATTGATACATTTAATTTTTATTAAATATACCACAGAACTGTGTTCTGAAAATACTGCAACTTCACAATAATAATGTTTTCTCCTTAATAAATAGTTAAATAATAGTAAAGCTTCGCTATATCTCTCGAGTAATGTACTAAAACAACACACGTGTAACTAATTACCCCTATTTCAACAAAATGTACTTAATTAACACATGTAGCTTTGTGTACATATTATTTTACATAGCATTATAATTTGTATTTCACTAACTTCCGATTCCACGCGAAATAAAACATTTCGTTTTAATTTAATTCTGCATACTGTCATACTGATAATTTTTAAAAAGTCGTACTATGGTTTCGCTTACTTTACAGGCGGCATTTAAAGTGTTTTAAAGGAAGGCAAGTGTAAAAATAATAATAATATTGGATATTATATTATATTATAGCGCCATTTTAGTAAAAAAAATTCACCTCAAGGGGGACCTTGCATATTGTTTATAGTCCTGCAATATCTTTGTTTTTAAAATTTATAATAATTATTTGAACTTATGGATATAATTTTCTGAAAAGGTGCGTTTTTAGTCTCTTCTTAAATAGTCTCTGATGCATTGTTTCTTAAAACAGAGGGCAAAGAGTTCCACGCTTTTGGGCCTTCCATCGCAAATGCTCGTTTACTAAACTATTGTTATAAAATCAAATAATAACTTTAAATAATAATATTTTACTCATCATTCAATAATCATATGATTTTTTTTTCCTCGCGGTGGTAGGCAGACAGGATAGAGCGCCTTACTCTTCTGTCCTGGCACACAATTCACACCTCATCCACATTCATATGACTTCTCATACAAGTTCGCCGATTATTTAGACTTCTAAGAGGACCATTCTCTAGTATCTGGTTTACCTAGTCATGCTAAGTCTTTCGCAGACGTCTTTTACTTCCGATGCCATCAACACTTCCGTCATTTATACTTCTTACCATTCTATCCTCATTCATTCGTTCCATATAACCAAACCACCTAAGTGATCCTTTCTTTATCTTACTATACATTATTTTTTACATTCTTTCTTTATTTCTTCATTCCTTACTCTGTCATAAATAGATCTGCCTCATATACACTTAAATGATCTCATTTCCACTGCATTCAGTCTACTGTAGTTCATCTTCTGCTAGCTTTAGACCTCACTTTCATACATTTGTGTCAGTGCCAGGACTTCATTATGAACCGCTAGTCTTGCCTCAGTTGATAAGCTATAATTATATTCAAAGCGCCGTTCACTTTATTCCCTGCAGTCACCCTCCTTTCTATATCTCTCTCAGTTTTTACAAACATACTTCCCAAATACACAAATTCATCTACTTGTTCCAAACATTCATTACCTCAAAGTATATTTCACGTTCTTCTTCTCGAATACCACTACTTTCGACTTGTTGACATTCATAATAAGGTCGCTTTCCTTGCATACATCGTACATTCTACACACTAGACACTGTAATTCTTGTTCATTATTCGCCATTAATACTGCATTATCAGCGAATAATAAACAATATACAAACAAATCGCCCATTTTTGCTTCTACATTCATATATTCCAGTTCTTTTACACAATTATCCAAATACAAATTGAACAGCCATTGAAACACAACCCTGCTTAAGACTCTTTGTAATGTCAAACCATGGTGTGAATAATCCATTGATCCTTACACACGCAGAACTTTCTTCATACAGGAATGCGATTGCGTGTATAAGTTTACTATTCTCCCTGTAATCAGAGAGTACCTTCCATAACCTTTCTCTTATAATGCATATGCCTTTTGCAGATTTATAAAGAAACAAAAAAGTTTTTGGTTTTTCGCTAAAAACTTTTCCGTCATCACTCGTAGAGAAAAGATCTGATCCATGTATCCTCTTCCACCCACAAGGGTCCCTCGCACATCCCATACTTTTTCTTTCGTCACCGTTCTTGTTTTTTCTATTAAAATTCTTTCATATAGTTGCCAACCGGGTTTAGTAGGCTAATTGCTCTATAGTTACCGCATTCCATACGCTACTCTTTACTTTTGTAGAGAGGCATAATTACAGCTCTCCTCTAATCTAAAGGAGTGTGGCTTTCCTCTAAACACTGATTGAAGAGCGCATGAAGCTACGAGACAACAAATGGTCCACCAGTCTTGATATATTCGGAAGCAACATTATCATACCATACAGCCTTAACATCTTCATATGTTTTATTTCACAATTTATTTCATCGGGATTTTATGACCGCCTTCCAGAATAATTTTATATTATCCTGGAAATTTTCAGTCATTTTCACCCCTTCCTCTCTTGTCAGCGGCTCTTTTCTTTCTTTCACACCGGACTTAACTTTATTATTATTAACCTATTTATTGTCAAAAGATAAATAAGAGATTGCATAAAAACAGGATCTACGAGCTTTACAAAAATTCAGTTTTAATACTTACTTTTAAAAAGTGTGACATTTAAAGAAAATGCGATAGACAAATACCTAAAACATGACCAAAGTGTGTTTATGAAGTTTGGTGACAATTGACGATATTATTTTTACTATTAATATATGATAAAATGAATAGTGTACGTCAGTGTATCCCAAATAATGTTCTGTAAAGATACAGTTCTGGAGATATAATTTGATGATGCTGTATTATAATAAGATTTCATAACAAAATTAATTACACCATGAATTCCGACGTATTTTAATATTTTCCAGCTCTATAAATTATGTAACAATACTTCTAGGGGTTCTTTATTATTCAAGTAGCATAGTACGAGTATTTATAACCTTACGTGTATAGGTGGGTACCATCATCGTCTTACCTGAAAATAATATACTACCCTTACTTGAAATATTAAATATAGCAGAAAAATGATGATTGTTTTCAATTTCGTCATAAAAATCACGCCTGCCGAAAATAATTTATCATTTTTGTCATAATTTAACTTTCGCTGTCAGCGAGGGACAATGAAATATTGGTGAGTAAAAGAGTCCTCGATAGTAATGCTGAGGGTCATCAATCATATGGTGGATGTGGAAGGTACATTGTACTTCAAAACGGTCGCGGGTCGTGGGGTACGCCTTACTGTTTATTACGTTATTTTACCAGCGGTGATACAAAGACATGACAATAATTTTATTAAAATATGAAATTATTACGTGTAAAGAATGGATACCTACACGCATACCAGTGGCGTGCTGTTGGCATAAATTTAGGTTATGCTTTTACCGACGAAGCTATCTCTCTTTTTAATACATCTTTCGTTCCATTATTTGAAAGCCATCTACATTGTTTTTACGGAATCTAAAATACCTTTGAGTAAACCGATAGCAGGCACCACATTGATACAACTTATATATTATTAAGGAAAACACACATTTCACGAATTGGAAAAAGAGATCCAGGTTCGAATCCCGGTAGCGCAACAACAATATTTTTCAATAAAATTAATTTTATATCTATATCTTTATAACTAAATACATTTATATTTTTTATTTATTGTCTTTGTTTTATTAACCACTGAATTGAGTTTAAATACATCTACCGGTTTCGAAAAATAAATATATATAATTGTTTCTTCACCAGAATCTACTTTTAAAATTTTTAAAATTTTAAAATTTTTTAAAAATTAAAAAAATAAAAAACAATTATTTAAAAAATAAATTTAGTACCTAACTCAAATTGTAGCTTAATACAAATTTAGTCGAATAATTTTTAGGAAAAAATTTTAGAATGGGACTCGTAGTTAAATTTAATTGGTTGTTTATAATTTCTTGATTAGTTTTACATGCTTTATTTATCTCCAATGATTCCAAATTATTTAATTTGTGATCAACACCGTTTATATGCAAAATTGACAATCCCAACTTTTCATCAAAATCATGACCATTATGAGAAAATTCTGAAAACCCATTATTGTTCAAACATCTTAAATGCTCCCTTACTCTTATATTAAAATTTAATAAAGTTAATATTACTAATTTTAAAAGTATAAATACATTTAATTAGTATTTAAAACATCACACACCTATGTTCTGAATAATTAATAATAATAATAACTTCACAGTAAGAATATATTATCCTTAATTAATATATAATATATAACAGAGCACAATCAATCCTGGTACAAGAGAAGGCTCGGAAATTGAATAAAGTAACTTATTTTTTAAAATTATTAAAACTCATTCAATGATATATCCATATTTTGTATCAAAAATGCCAATGCTCCCGTTACATCCCGTTACATGATTAATATATCATATGGAATATATATTTCTTTATTTTAGTGTTAACTTTGTTTTATTAACCACTTAATGAATTAAATACATCTACCGGTTTCGAAAAATATCATTTTATTCTTCAGGGTGTCAATAACTATTCAAAAACATATATTATATTGTTTCTTTAACAGAATATATTTTTAAAATACAATAACTATTTAAATAATAAATTTAGTACCAAATTTAACTTGTTACTTGATACAACATTATTTGAATAATTTTTACAAAAAAAAATTTAGAATATTTAATTCATTAAGAGGTTATTAAAATAAAGTTAAAAATCTAAAATAATTGATTTTAACCACAAAATTGATTTTGCTAATCGTAAAAGTATATATTTCTTTGTTTAGTTACATATTGAAAATATTCTGCATTCTTGGCAATATTGAATATCTATGCGGGTTTTGAATAATATGGTAGAACTACCCAACAGTTATGGTTAATTCTCTTATATATTTCTTTGGAGAAATGAAAATCTATTACAAAATTTAGATTCAAATAAAAATTAAACAAATAACATAAAGTTAAAATTTAGATAGTTATGTAAAGAAGTTTCATACATTTCTATCAATATTCAATATAATTTGATTGAAAACATGACAAAAATAGGCGAACACGATTTCTCCATCTTCAAATTAAATCTTTTAGTTCTCGAATATGAATTTATAATTGATATTGAATGTTGTACTGATTTTGTAATATAAAGAGGCCGTTGTATATGAGGTAGTATTTGATGTCTCATTGTGCGACAACTTTCACTGAGTGATCACTCCCACTTAGCGACTATTCCCACTAGCAATAATTCCTATTGAATGATCACTCCAACATGGCGATAAATAACATTTCGCACAATCGCTTATATCTGTCTTAGATCGTTTATAACATTTTATGAAAAAAAAAAAAAACAAATTTGATAGAAAATCAAATTCGGTTAAAATAAATAAGTAAATAGAAATTATTCATACAGTACATACTTTATTCTATAATCAAATATCAAAGATCTATTATTAAAACCACAAAAATATATTTTCACATACGTCCTTGTCAAATAAGTTTATTGATAGGCTAAACCTGAGGCATTCGAACACGGGGGCTAATGGATACCCCCGTAACATTTCAATCTGGCCAAGACAACTAATATGCGTTGGCCGTCATTTTCAGTATTTTTCTTGACGTTGGTAGTGTTGTGCTCCATATAAAAATTATTATCTGTTAAAATCTCAATAATATTTTGAGAATTTCATGATCATTTGTGATAACTGTCTTTATACTAATGAGTGCTATCAACTACTTATTTTCATTATGAAAAATATCCAGCGGAAAATTTTCAAGTTTAATATTAAATAATAAAAAAAACAACAATGTTATTCTCATATTTTATATTTATAAAATGGAGTTTAACGATGCGGATTTTACATTTTATAAACAATACCATCTAAATACCGACCATTCCACGTCAGCAGTGACTGTCTCTCACTGGTTAAAAAATAAGGGGCAGAAATTGTACATTACACTGTCGTTTATGGACAATGCAAAAGATTTTGATGGCGTTCTCTTGGGTTGCCAGGACACCAGTATCTCATGTTCTGTTTATTAACATAACCATCGATATGAAAATGTGCTTCGTCAGTACACAATATGTTTCCAAACGTTCGTACTGTTCCAAAACGTTCCAGCATTGTTCTTACTAAGGTTTCACGTAATTTTTAATTTTAAATCATTTCCGTTGAGAAATTGCACGATTTACGATTTTTATGGGTGAAACAATTTTTTTTTTCAAAATAACATGCACTGTTGATTTTTTATTCCAGTAAAGGCTGCAATCTTCCTTATCGATTTAAGCGGATTGCGCATAATTTCACGTCCAACTTGAGCCACATGTTCTGGCGTTAACCATTGACCCTCCTTGTCTGAACTTTTGAACACAATACTAGAAAAGTTGCGTGCTCGGCTCATCACTTACTCGTGGAATATTGAAGCGAGTACAAAAAGGGCGACGCGCACGAACCAATGAATAACCGCACTTTAAATATTGCCCAACCGCGAACGCGCGGTGCGCTACCGGTCAGTGACTTATTGCGTCTGGCAAATCAGCAAATCACGTGCCTCGAACAATACCCCTCCCACTTACCTCACCCTGATGATTTATGAGCAGTTATAATTTAATCTTAAATATTTATTCTTTAAGTGCAAGAAAAAAATTGAGGTTATTTTTATATCGTGTTTAGCTATTGCCAGTACAGGATATTAGCGAAGGCAAAATTATATTATTAACTCCATCAATTATTTTTTTTTTAAATAATTTCAGTAGTATGTAGGGACAAACTGAGACTATTTACGGGGCAAACCGACAAAACTTTTCTCTTGTTAATTACTTCCCATTTGTTATAGATTATGGAACGTAATCGGAAAAGGACATCTGATTGATGTAACTGGAGTAAAGAATTAATATCTTTGACAAAATTTATAAATTGTCAAAAGCTGTCAAAATTTATAAATTGCGTCTTCTAACATCCGCTAATCATTTAATATTTCAATAAATACATTTCCAACTATAAAAGTCATACCTTTATCTGATATAAATAAATATTTTTCTGAGGACTAAGCATTGCAAAGTTCAGAAAGTGATCAAATGAAGAACAACCGCCACATAGTTAATAGCTCCAAGTACATTCGAGCAAATTAATTCATTACCTGGAATATACGGAGTCACAAAAACTTCAATAAGAGAGTGTTAAGGGAATGAGTTCAGAATCTTGACCACAAGCAAATTTATTTTCGACCTAAAAAGTAAGAAGCTACTCCGATAATTGTGGTTCTTTTCTTATAATGATGGATATATAGGAGGGGAAAATTGGGTTTAGTGTTTTGAGTGTGAAGTCTGGTATCACGAATAATGTGATTTAAATAGAAAATAACATAAATAATATTTTCTATTTAAATCACATATTTATATATATATATATATATATATATATATATATATATATATACATAAAGGGGGAGATAGAATATAAAATTGTATGTGAAAGAGAGAGACAAAATAGATATATAGTTAAATAGATCATCAAGGGAAATAGAATATAAAATTATATGCGAAAGAGAGAGACAGAATATATATACAGATAAACGGAACAATAAATTTATTTCCACATGTAGATTTAATGTTCCACATGTAAATTTATATTATATCTCCCTCTTTATGTAAATATAAGTGTACTCTTTTTGTATTTGTGATCAGTTTTAAATACGTCCTGATGAAGCTTGAGATAAGCGAAACCAGTTGACGTATAATAAATTTCGTAGTTTCATACAAAGTTATTGTTATTTTATTTAAGATAAACTATTTTTTAGAAAATTATTGGAGCAATAAATTGTATAAAATTGTTCCTGAAAGAAAGAGACAGAATACAGATACAAAGAGACGGAACATTAAGGGAGGGGAAAATACAGTATTGACGAATATTAAATTGATTTTAAAGGAAACATACCTAATATGAGGCTAATTTGATTATTAATATTCAACACATAGATTAGGTTAGGTTCAATTATCGGTTATGGTAGAATATACAATTTTTTAAACCTGCTAGTGAAGTTATGTTTCCACCAGTAGAAATATATTTTCACTGGTGGAAACGTATTTGGATATGATTTCACTGAAACGTCAGTGAAAATATATTCTCACTGGTAACACACATCCTCTGTAACACATACAAATGTGAATGATGAAACTGTTAATCTGTTATTATGTTTTACTTGAAATATCAATATCTTACCTACTTTTAACCATCTAGATTTTATTTTATTTTGTGAAAATATTTATTATATTTTTTTTTTTTTGTAAATATGGACAACGTTACCATTGCACATGCTGCAAGAAATAAATAATAATTATTGTTATTAAAAATTCTGAAAATTTTCCATTGCAACGTTATTGGACAATTCTGCACTAAGCCGTGAAATTATATATACAAGTATATCGTATTTGGGAATTCTACGGGTTAAGAAGATGGTAAAGTAATTCAGTCGAAATGACTTCAATAAACTACAAAATACAAGAGACGCTGCTGCCATAAAAAATCTCGTAAAACCACATAATACGTACAAATGCGTACTAAATTACTAGGATATATAAATATTTATTTTTTACGAGAACGAAAAATGTTAAAAGATAATTAATTTTAATAACTGGTTATATGTTTAGTGAATATTATTTTTAATAATGGATGTTTTTTCAGCGGGTACCAGAAAAAATTGTCACGAAACTGCTTTAGAAATAACAATTTGTAACAGCTATTACATATTCACCTTTATAGATCCCTGGATCGTTACCAATCATCGAGTATCAATCCTGCTACCTCTCACATGATAAGCAAACACTCTACAACCTTATTATTCTCCCTTTAGACTGTGGTATTAAGTAGTCGTTTAAGTATATAATCCTGACTGTTTTTATTTGAATTAAAGGCATTGATTTCTATTTAGTTATATTTATATTTTTTAACAACAAATTTTAATACTGATTTTAATTTTGTATGAAAAATAGTTATACCTGATGATCTTTGAAACAATATTAATTAAGATATTATATTAGTAACGTATATTTCTATCTATCAGTTAGTAACCGAAGTTCAATTCCATGCCGGGGACATATGTTTATTTAATTTATTTAATTAGGTTATGAATATTTTTTCGAACCAGCAAATCATATTCAATACGGGGGTGGTAAGTTCACGTGTAAGATATTTAATGATTTTTTTTCCTAAAAAATAGAAGTGGAATCAATATTCTTACAATTTTTATACCAAAGTAGTGCTGTAAAATAAAAGTAACTTGGTAGTTAGCGGGAATGAAGAACCCAAAATGATCAAATCCCTGACCACTTGACCATTAGGCGAGTTATTTTCTTCTTAACACAATATTTATATTATTAAGGAGAACCACAGACCAGTAAATGAATAGACATGAAATAAAGTGTAAATATAGGAGAAGAGTTTGGAATAATAGTTTCGAGACAAGGGGCATTCTACACACATTCTTAGTAGAAATATAAATCAAATAATTTTGCAACAGTAAAAGTATTTACTTTTTGAAAATTAAATCTTTGCGTAAACAAGACGTATTTTATACATTAATGCATATTATATAGTCAGCGTTTAAATTTTCGTTCAAATCGAGTCATATTTTTTTTTTAAATCGCGGAGCTATTTGATTGCCTAAGTAGTACCAAAGTGATCACGTGGATGACACCAAAATAAAAAATATTAGGAATAGAAATTTGCGTTATGTTTTATTCAATAGTATTTTATAAAAATATAAATTTTTAAACGAAAAGATTTGAAATGATTTTTTTTATAAATGGTAATTATAAACTAACGTTTTGACACGTAATGTGAGCTCTAAGGACTCGGCCGACATAACAGAATTTATTTCATCGAATAAAAATGTACGTGTATTAGCTGGTCATTACAGTACCTGAAAGCGTTTTACTTCCGCTTGTTGCATGAACATGATCGCATTCACAAAGCATATTCCTGTGAAGAATGTGGATTCCTCTCTCGACATAAAGGATCTTGGATCTTGTCCAGGAATCCGCATTGCGCTTTCTTGCATCTCCCATTTTATTCATCCCATGTCTGCAATCTGCAGGAATATTTAAGCTGTCTCATCAACATTAACGTTAAGTTTTATGAATAGTAATAAAATTGTATTACTTTAAATTTGAGGTTTATTAAAGTAGTTATTTCGTCAAATCAAAATCGGAATAGTTGGAAGTTAAGATTTTGATAGACTTTTGATTGTGATTGAGATGATAATGAAAATGAACTATTTAAATTATTAGATATAATTCTCAAGTCACATACAATGACGTTATTATTACAGTGAAACCCCGCTATTCGTCCGCCTCACTACCAATGTTCCCAGGGCGTGCGGGTATGCGCGCGCACACATTTTTTAACAAGACGTCTTCTTCACTTGTCGCATTCTATCTAACGATGGCGACCATGTTACAGTATGTTGATTTATCATCCTGTATAAGATCACAAACATGTTTGATATTGAACCACTTTCTTAGATTACGCAACCAAGACTGCCTCTGCTACCTTCTATCTTCCCCTGTAGAGTTATAGTTAATTATGTATCTTTCTTTAATGGTTGTTATTAGTTCTCTTGACTCTTTAATTCGTCTTAATACATGATTAATGTATTAATATAATATTAATACGAGGTAATGTAGTCAATCCAGACAATACCAAAATAGCTTAATGCTGTAAAAGTAAAGTCTTTCTTATTTACCCCCCCAGCTCACAAATAATAGTATTGGTCCTTAAAATTGCACAATACGTATTTTTATGCGCACACTGTGATCCTAAATTAGAGGGAATATTGCTCACTACCACAACTGTACAACTCGGCATTCGTTTTAAGAATAAAATTTAACTGGGCGTTCGTACTAGGAATTCATACCACGTGGTTAGTCTCGCGTTGGCTGTCGTTCGCTAAGAATTTTTCGTACTATCTACGTGAAATTTACATTATTTTAAAACTATTATTAGTTATTTTTGAATATTTTCATTAAAAATAAGTTTAAAAAAGAACTGAAAAGAACTCATTATGAATTTTGAATATGAAACTCATGTCTTGGACCTGGCCACTCAACAAACAATTATCTGTGTTATCAATTATAAATAAATGATCATCCGAGAATCTGGAATGAATAAATCCAACTAACTTATATTCATTTTTATGGAAAAACTGATTTGGCATTCGTAAAAACAGTAAACAAAAAACAAAAGTAACTGTCTGCGAATAGCAGTATTCAACCATATTTAACAATTTTTTTAATACTAAATTAATGTATTAATTATAAATATATACATATAAAATCAATTTTGTCGAAAAATATTGTTTTTGCGTCACCGGATATCACAGACCTATGTTCTGAATAATTACAACTTCACAATAAGAATGTGTTTTCCTTAATAATTTTTTTAATATTTCGATCTATCGTCATTATGACAGCTTAGAAATGGAAATAATCCAGGGTCCAACTTAGGACGTAGAAGACTTGGAAGAGCACCACAACTAGGAGTGGAAGCGTTGCATCTGTCTGGATGGACTCTATAGTTTACTACAAGGGTGTCACAAAATCAATGATGTGTTACGAGCCGTATCTCATCTGATTAAGGCCACTAGTGATGGTTAAACCGTTATTGTGACTGTGATTATGTTTGATTGTAACAGTTATCTTCGAACATGAAATTAAACCTCCAACAGTTAAATTTCAATTACCAATCTTTATTTCAATAGAACACAATCAGTCACCTAAACCATCACTGGAGGCCACTATTTAGAAATACTGAAATGAAAAGAAGAAGATTCGTCCTTTTCAAAAATCTACTGTTACACACAACCTCATTCGGGTAGAATATGTCTAACTATTGAATGATCTGCTGGTGGTATCATTGTTGGTTTTAAAGTAAATGTCACACAGATATAGTTTCTAGCGTCTCTTGCAATAAGTGTAAATTTAGCATAATTAAAAACAATTTACTTTGTTTAAACAATACTTTATTTTTGCTAACACCAACCGGTTTCGGAACCACCGTTCTTACTTCAGGGTGTACAAGATACTAACTGAATGTTACAGTATATGGGGAATTATACATTAGGTGTTAAAGGTGGGTGACTGGGGTGGGGGAAGGAAAATAGACAGATAATATGGTGAAAGGGAACATATTGAAGATAGGACTGTAGGTTAGATTTTTTCGATATTAATTATGCATTTATTACTATATATAGACTTCTTGATTTCTAGGGCCTATAAGTTATCTAAACGTTTACCATTATAGAATATTGACTCATGTATTTTTATCGGAGCTATGGTTATTTTCAATAATGTGATTGGCAAATTATCAATTTAGTGCTTTATTGAGTCAATCAATGCTAGATTTTTGCACAATCCGATTGAGAATTGCAAAGCGCATAAATAGATCATTTAAGTTTGAAATAAATCAAAATTATTGAATCTGTATTTGGGACAACGAATAATTTTTGCTATTAATTGTTACCGAGTTTATAAAAAAAACTCAACTTACTTTCTAAGATTTTTAAATATTGATATGATTTAAGAATGACAAATGTTTAATTATATTTAGGTAGTTAATATAAATCCTGCAGGTACTTTTGATCGAGGTAGAGTCACATTTACACCAATTGTCTGACCGCAAACTGGGGACCTGATTTTTTTTTGTAAACAATATTCCACATTAACACGCTCGGAAATTAATGTACAACTCAGCTCCCGTGTAAAGCATAATTAATTATAAAAAATATTTCCTACACTACCATAACTCTGTCGCCACACGCTAGGCCACCTCGACACCATGCTGGGTAGTATAATACCTAGTAGTATAAGAATGCATGATTTTTGTAAAGTTAACGTAGACGTTAAGAAGTTTGTTTTTCGAATTGGCAATACTTTTTCCAACGACAACCAATTTGACAACTGATGGCTGATTCGTGCTTAGTTTGGTTTACCATTTCACCATGATTAGACTTACGGCAGAATAACGCTTGCACATTGTGCAAATCAAATTTGAAAATCGTGGTTCAGTTCGTGAAACTTACCGTGCGCTACATTCATTTTACAGTCAATATAATCGTCCATCCGAGCAATTAATTTGAATAACCGTGGATCATTTTCGCACCACGCATACTCTAATTGATAATATTCATCTCCAGAGACGTCGTACAGTGCGCACTTTAAAAATTGATTACCGACTTTTCCGTTCCCCAATTGAATGACATTAATATGGAAGAGCTGTGGTTTCAACGATACGGCACAACATGCTACACAGCGCGTGTCATAATCAGTTTATTGAAGGAAACATTCTATGAGCACATAATTTCGCGTAATGGACCTGTGAGTTGGATTATTTTCTGTGAAAATATATGTCAAAAAAGTCGCTAGTCTACGATAATAAACCAGAGATGATAGACGACTTGGAAGTCAACATTCGTCACATTATTGCCGACATTCGTCCCCAGATGCTCCAGAAAGTGGTAAAAAATCTGACTTCCAGATTGCGCTTCATTCGAATCAATCACGGTGCTCATATGCGCGAAATCATATTTAAACACTAATGGCATAAAATTATCTTTCCAATAATGCCAATACCACGGCCATTACCACGATTTTTATGTGTTTTATTATTTTAAAATTCTATACCTCTAAAAAAACACCTTTACTGTGGACTATGAAATGAACGATTATCTCAATATTTCAGGAACTCCGCACTATAGAAAGATCATACAAAATGTAGGAAAACAATTATTTCATTCTTTGAGTACGTTGCTAGAAGAGATGAAGAAATTGGTGATCATGGCGATACAAAGGAGTGGGGAAAAGGTCAGTTTCTAATAAGATGGACAGAGAATGGTGACCCACTGCTTATCCAGGGCCGTTTTACGAGTATGAGCAAAAATTCCCATGTTTGTCCTTCCTGTTTAACACCAGGTTGGCATTTTTTAACATAACTTGGCAGCCATGCTATGCCGCAGTGCCGCAATAGCGGCAATTCAACACGGCATGTCAAAATGGCCACCAACTAGTAAAATATTTATTTTGTAGATAAGTTAATGCACTGAGAAGGACGGTGAATGGCGATTCGTAAGTCCTTCACGCACCCCTTAGAGAAAAAAAAAGACGCGAAACAAATAACGTTCCTTCCGGCAAAGGGCGGTACATCCTCGCAATCACTATCGAATGAACACGTGAACGCTGGGTGAATATATGACTGGTAACTTCGCTGATTCCGTACTCGCTTTTCTTTTATGACTTTGTCATACAATTATATAAAATATATCAAATAAATCTCCGCTGTGATCATTTCTTGTTGATTTTTATTGTCCACTACTTATTTTAACATATGCACCATCAGCTCTTGACTATCGGCGAGCTGAGGTCTGACTATTAGTAAAATAAAATAAATGTACTCGATATCATTGGATATAAACCTTAATCTCGAAATTGGTGAGTCTTTACTGGATAAGAATACCTCTATTCATTAATAGCGTTATGTCCAAAAATGGGTTAAAATCCACACTGTATACTTTTAACTTGATAAAGGAAAAGTTTATAATTATTTTTTGTTCCTAAGAGTTTAGCTTCTAAAGGTAAATTGCGCTTACGCCAGCTATCCGTTTAGGTAAACATTCATCATAAATTCTAAGGTCATATCGCAATTTTAAAAGTAGAAAACTAACTAGATAACTTTATTTTTAAATTAATTATTTTTATGGTTTGAAAATGACTCACATACTTACTATTTAACAGGCTTAAAACAATACTAATACCCGAACTAGTGGAAAAATCTGATAGGTAGTTTATAGTTATTGGATATTATTTTACTTAGCTAATTGAAATTGATGGGTTGAAATTATTGCGGAATATCACGGAAACAAAGGAAAAATGACAGTAATAAATCTATGTTTCAGATTTTTAGATCAATTTTTCGAGACCTATTCTTCATTCTCATCTATCTTCGTACGCAAGCGACATTCTAATCAATTAAAAAAAATTTAAATGTGGTAAATAAATATTCACAATGTCGACTTTATATAGACACGAGTCTATTTTTGTATACGTATCGTATAATACAATCATTAATAAATAAATATTAATATTTTTCAATATTTGCAAAATTACATCGTGGCAACATATTGTATAAATAATAGGAAAAATACTTTGTTTAAAACCACTGTTTATTGATTTATCAACATGTTTCAAGACCAATGGATCCTACATCAGGATACAATGTATACTAAATTAAAAATACAAGCATAAATAAAAACTACAAATATAACGTACTTGCGTAAGTAGTACTTACGTCTCTAGTTATACACCTCGTAGTAGATTATCGGTGGTCCAAGAGAAACCCTTATGTGACAATCATAATATTTATTACACGAATAATACAGTTATATAACTAGTCTCAAAGCCAAACGGTAACACAAAAGAGACACCGCGCTTCGCGCGCGTCTTTTATCCTCGCTTACACACACATATACATGTCACCCCGGCGGTGTGGGCGCTCTGACACACACATATATATTCGATCTCAACGACATCACAATAAATATAAATGATGGGTAATTAATTAGAAACTACTGTGAAAACAAATTTAAATGGTAACTATTTGCAAAAAGAATTTTGTTATTTATATTATTTATTTTACTATTAACACTTATTCTTATTTATTTTCTAATTTATCTATCTTTAAACTCATGGTATTTGATGTAAAATTTCTTAAATAAAAAATTGTCTCGAAACATGATGATAAATCAATAAATAGTGTATTATTAAGGAAAACACATTCTCATTGTGAAGTTGTAATTATTCAGAACATAGGTCTGTGATATTTTAAATACTAAATTAATGTATTAATTATAAATATATACATATAAAATCAATTTTGTTGAAAAATATTGTTTTTACGTCACCGGGATTCGAACCTGGATCTCTATTTCCAATCCGGGGAAGTGCACTACCTTTGTGCTATAACGCCAGTATTTTTCTTGACAATTTTTCGAACCTATACGTTACATTTTTCAAATTAATAGACCTGTCGTTCCATTATTTGAAAGCCATCTACATTATTTTTACAGAATCTCAAATACCTTTGAGTAAACCGACTGCAGACACCAGATTAATTAATAATTAATTTAGTATTTAAAATATCACAGACCTATGTTCTGAATAATTACAACTTCACAATAAGAATGTGTTTTCCTTAATAATATATGTTGTATCAATGTGTCCAAAATTTAATAAAAATGAATTGATAATTCTGGCGTCTGCAGTCGGTTTACTCAATGGTATTTGAGATTCTGTAAAAATAATGTAGATGGCTTTCAAATAATGGAACGACAGGTGTATTAATTTGAAAAATGTAACATATAGGTTCGAAAATTTGTCAAGAAAAATACTGGCGCTATAGCACAAAGGTAGTGCACTTCCCCGGATTGGAAATAGAGATCCAGGTTCGAATCCCGGTGACGCAAAAACAATATTTTTCGACAAAATTGATTTTATATGTATATATTTATAATTAATACATTAATTTAGTATTTAATAAATAGTGGTTTTGGACGAAGTGTTCTTCTTATTATTTAAACATTTTTATATTTGAAACAATAACTTTGTGCTTGTCTGGTGAAATATTTCGTATTCTTTATAGCACTGTATGGAATAAAAACATGAATAGAAATATGTAACATGCGGTGATGGTGGCGAATACTGCTAATACTTTTGACCGCGAAACGCACAAGTGTTTCTATCCTGCAGGAGTTCAGGATTACCTTTTTTTATTAATATTAAAAATATAACACGATTTCAATAATCAGTGCATATATATATATATATATATATATCTCCTGTGATCTATGACGACGATCTTATGACCGAAATCGTCGTAATCCAATCCGCCGGGCGCGAGACTCGAAGATCTCGCAATTCGTTCGGTAGATCCTATCGAAGCAGGATTTACATTATTTTTTCATGGTGTGATGGTAAAATATGAAACTACGAATATGTACTTACAATCCCCAATATCTACATATGCAGGGGCTGCCTGGAGAGCGCTACAGCTCGAATATGTAAACTCATGTGAACCAGGTACGCTTCGTACACCAGCTTGCCTAGAGGAGTCCAAGGAGACCAGCTCAGAATTACGGATATTATAGCTAAACGTATAATTCACAAATTTAAATCGGTTATATTTTTATACATCAGCAAATTCATGCAATTAAGAGTTGAACCATACCATAACAGATAAATTTTTGCTTCCTTTCAAGCTCTAGTTCTGTTTGTTGTGTAAATCGATCTTGGAATCTTGTTGTGTAAATCGATCTTGGTTAATATATATATTTTAACATTTGTTTCTTCTCTATGAGAGTAAGACTCGTGTATAGAGAAGTAGTATATTCGAGTTAATTTATGTTTCAGTTAGTCTGTGTACATATTTTTTTGCTTCAGTAACAAATTTATGATAGTCCGTAATTTTTCTAATTGTGATGGGGAGATTGTTAAAAAATTTGATACCTTTATAAATATATTGGTTTTGAGTTGCGGTATATTTTAGTTTTGGGATATCAATTTAATCTTTATATCTTTAAGATCGGAATTCGCTTCTAAAATTTAATTGATAACTTTCGACAACATGCAGAAGAAAAATTTTTGCATACTATAGACACAAGAAAAAATAACGAAAGTCTTGGAAATCACAAGGACAGTTGAGAGAAAGCGAGCAAGAAAACGGTCTCCTTCAAGATGGATACACTAAATAACAACAAAAATTTTGTAATATCTTTGTAATTTACACATTTAATTTGTATTAAATACAAAAATTAAAAAATTCATCTTTAAACGCTTTAATCAACACGGCTCAAGACCGGGAGGAGAAGTAAGGTCTGGGGACCATCGCGCTCAATATTGAGCACATGTTGAAGAAGAAAAACCTTGTGCATAGACATTTTATAAATAATTTATAAATAAATAAATAATTATAAATTTATAAAATTATTTTTTTAAAGAAACATCATTTTTACAACACTTTACTTTCTTCGGACGCTACACACCTTAAACTACTTCTCAACACAGTCACCACCACGCATGCCATCAAGGAACCGCTTCAGATGAATGAAAAGATGGAAATCACTTATTCCCAAATCAGGACACACTTGGCGATAAATGTCAGCTGGTTTCATGCATTCAAGAAACGAATTACGGACCTTATTTCACAGTCGGCGGGTTGATCTATTGTCTTGAATATTTCAACCACCCGCCACAAGATGGCCACACTACATGAATGTCACTAACGTTGCATGTGGTGAGTTAACAGATGAAGGAAATGCTTTTTTATATAACGTAATGCTTTTTTACATATAAAAATGTAGTTATTCGTATTAAATCAAGTTAGAAAAAATATTTCAATCATAAAACATAATTTGTGTGATGTAAATTGACGAAAAAACGAAGGGTACTTTAAATAATATAAATATTTCAATGTCTTTTCATCGTGTCTTTTAGGGCTAAAAAGGATATTGTTATAAATCCGACTGACTGCGCCACTTATTATATATGTGTATATATATATAGCAGGTGCTGGTAATGATAGTTTCTTTTGTGTCCGGGATTGGATCGTTAGAATAATACTCGTTCATGTAACAAAAGTATTTATTCTTAATGCCTCGATACAATGCAGTACAGATCAACCCGCGCCAAACGATATATCTATCTCTTTTACACGCATCACTCGTACCAACCTTGCGCGCGTTCACGCATTCGTCCTGTGGTGACCGTGCATGCACCACACTGACATGGCCGTATTGGGACGCACCCATCAACCATCGGACCCGAACCAGAACAACCAATCGGCAGACGCAATTTAACATTATGCATAAGAAACGGTTACTGCCAAGAATCTACCAACCACTTCTCCGCAGGCCGTCCTAACACCAGCGTCGCTACTCAACGGCAACTCCAGCGAGCCACTCTAGAGTTCGACCGCGTATATTTAAATTGTATTAATTCATCACCTCAATAAACGAAACCTTGTAAGTGCTCCATCATAGTTTAAATAACTTCAACATACACACATCAACTCCTACAGTTCTCTGGATACATCACAGATATATAAATACGTGATAATGCGGGGGGTTTGGAACAACTTGCTGCGTTCGCCCAGTAGTGCGAACCTGACTATACGGGCAAGTGCGTTTACAGTCAAACGCTTATTAACCTTATATCAGTCAGTAATATAAAGAATTTGAAAATAAATTCAAAAGTAGAAATTCAAAACATTCATGACGAAGAAGTAACCATCATGTCTAGAAATTAATTGGTCACCAGATCTGAATAATTCATCAAACAATGGATTTTTAAATTCGATTTGTGTCGGCGCTCAAATCCCACATTTCACCGTTGTCCTTTAATTAAAAAGTTAGCATTACATTTGCGGGTCGCGCACACACTTCGAATGCAGTGCCGCCGCCGCGCCGCGCCGGCCCCGCTTGGCGTGCGAACTGACTTGAATTATTCAGTAGTCTGCACTAGTCATTCGAGCATTCGTTAATATTTCACGTCATACAGTCCGAAGAAGTGAAAAACAGTCCATTCGTCGAGATCGAACCACGCGATATTGTGACATTTGCGTCGCCGCTCGTACTGCCGGAAATTTCCTACTGAGGCCATTAAAATACAGCAATTTTATTTTATCACCATGCATAATGCTTATAACATTGATAAAGTAAGCTGTCGTTATTAAATATATGGTATAAAATAATAGAAAAATATATGTATTAAACTCAATCTGAACTCTGTTCTGCACGAAACACCACACCTCTCCACCTGGCAACGTCACTCCACCACTATATTTTTTGTTTTTTTTTATTTAGCTATATATTTCATTGGTTTACATATGTATACTTTAATATACGTAATATATTTTAATAGTATTTATATTGTCCCTTCACTAGGAAAACCCTGTATTGAGATGGTCGACTAGTTTTTTATACTACAGAGTAAGCCAATTTGGACTGACTGATGTAAAATGCATATAACTTTTGTAATTTTAATATTTAATAAAAAAATATATTATTACATGAAAGTTTACTTTGTTAAATTTTTTTAAATCTATGTGTGGAAAATAACACCATTTAAATGACCTCCATTTTCTTGTTGACAAATAATTGCTCTTTCTAAAGTATTTTGCATTATATTACGCAACATTTCTGTCTCCAAATTTGTTATTTCTGCACGAATATTTCTTTTAAGCTCCTGAACTATTGCTGGTTTATTCATGTAAACTCGGCCTTTTAAGTAGCTCCACAAAAAGAAATCAGGCGCTGTCAAATCTGGGGAACGAGGAGGCCAAGCAAACTCTGCATTTTTTTAAATTAGCCGGTCACCGAAAATAGATCGTCGCGAAACATAATAAAATTCAATAATTTTAACCCGCTCTTGCAACCATTATAAACTTTGATAAATTCTTTAATATCTAAAAAAAATATATATAATTAAAAATAGACTCTAACAAAGTTATAATTTTTATTAAATAGTCAGCCCAAGTTGGCTCACCCTTTAGTTTGTATTTACGTTTAGTTAGTTAGTTGTATATATGTATGTTTCGTTTCTGAAAGATTGCTCCATTTGTCATATTTTGTATTTCCATTGGCAGTACGTTGTATAATTTTGTTGGTTCTATGCCTAAATATAGTTTTCGTAGACGATATTTAATCATTTTTATTTTTGCTATGCCGAGTGGGTTTAACCTCCTGTATGTTTGTATAGTTTTCGGAATTTTTATATTGCAAGAGTACCTACTTAATTATTTTTTTGCGTCTATGTATTTGTAAGATTGTCGGGACTTTATTTTTTTTTTTAATGTATTTATAATTTTTAAATGTATTTACAATTTCTTTTGAACTAATATATTATTAGTATGTAGAACACATTCTTATTGTGAAGTTGTAATTATTCAGAACATTGGTCTGTGATATTTTAAATACTAATTAAATGTATTAATTATAAATATATCCCCGTAGCAACAATAATATTTTTCGATAAAATTGACATTATATGTATATCTTTCTAGTTAATTCATTTAATTTGTATTTAACATATTATTAATGTTTTTATATTCCATGCTTCAGTTCATTGTCGTGGAGTAGTGCTATCCACTCCAAATTTTGCAAAGTTACTCTCTAAGACGCTGCAATAAATAGGCACCATCTTTGCCGTTCTCGTACGGTACGTATCGCCTATTATAAATAATCTATATATCTATGTGTAAAAATGATGGTAGTGGAAGTTAAAAAATACGTATGAATATTATTATTATGTATTTTTAATGTTATTACGTCTTTAAAACCGATTTGAGGCATGGGGTGCATGTTCAAAAATCTTTAAACGCTTTATATCTGAGAAAGTTATGGGCAGATCTAAAATTTTTTTAGACCTGCAGCGCCCTCTACGCCCTCTACGCCTTGTGCGAGAAGGTTACAAAAGTGGCGCGAATTGGAAACCGCGGCTTGTGAACCGTAAGTTCGATCGGGATAAAACAAGTTTTTTCCAACATATTATGTCGGGGGTTGGGTGGGTGGCCAGGAGGAGAAGATATTGCATAGAAATATATATTTTGCGAAGGGTCCTAAATAGTAACTATGCAAAATTTGGTAAAGATCAGTTAAAGGGTGTAGTTTACAGAGAACCCACATACATTGAGTTGAATATCTATTATACATATAGATAGAAATCATTTTTATTTATTTATTTATTTAATTCTTAACATAGTGCATACATAAACACTCCTATACATGCTTTAACACAAACAAGGTTAAAGTCCTTTTTTTTAATAAAACTTATATTTTACATATCTGGTCAGTTTCATTTTAAATCTATTCAGTTTCTTTTCCTTTTTTAAGTTTTCTGGCATTTCATTAAAAATCTTCATCGCACTATACATCATTGATTTCTGAGATTTGGCCTTCTTTCTGAATGGCAGTCTCAGTATATCCCTTCCTCCTATACATACAATGCTCGTGCTTATGTTGATTTGCATTTATAATTATTTTTAGACTACATACATTTTCATATACATAAATTAATGAAAAAAATATTATTAGTTTATCGATAAACTAAAACAATCACTTAATTAATGTCTCAACAAATTTAGATTTTGAATCACAATATAATCAAGAAATATTACAATTAAAATCTGTATTAAACATCCAAACACTCTTCTTAAATTTCTACGCTAGAGAATATTCAGTTCCTTTCAAAAGAAGATTAGAATACTTTAAAGTTTAATTACAAACTTAAGATCAATGGCGTTAAATTGGAGTTAAAATTAAGAGGGATTTTGGCTGAAAGACTTCTCGGGACTTGATTTAAAGATGAACAAATATTTTAAGATGAAAATAAACATTTTAATATTATTATATTAGTTTCAGAAATGTTTGTAATAAATTTTTAAAAATTGATATATGCCTCGTGCTGTCTTCGAGATTATTCTAGATTCATCAAATATAGAATATCCGTATTAACTTATTTCAAAAGCTTCGAGCTGTTTCTATAGTGATGAACAACGGCACAGAAGCGACTCACAACGAGTTCAGTATGTAGATATATTACTAACATCTGTGTTATCTTATCGATTATTAAGTTATTTATATATGTATGTACATGTATTTATGGAACTGATGTCTTCTAGGTTAGATTTTTGTAGATTCTTCGAGGAAACTTAGTTTAGTCACGGTAACACGTGCCACTGTCAAGGCTTTGCCTCAAAATATTACGTTACAACCGTACTTCTTTGCGGATGATATAACTCAACTGTGGGGGATTTATCTCTCCTGCGAACAAATACGCTTGTTGCAATAACTTTTTGAGGCAATGGTTCATGGTTTTCTTAAGGAAACCATCTACAAAAAACGCTATCAAACCTTGAAAGGATACCAGTTTTATATACTAGTGCTTGCGGTAACATTAAATAAAATATATATAAATACTTCTACGTATGTATATGTTTAATTTACATATATAAATATTTTTCTGTACTGAAATTTTACATGCTTTTATTGCTTTTAAATTTAATAAAAAATCTTTGGCGGAGATCAGTGACAATATCAGTGGCGTAACCAGCAGGTTCAAAAGGTCCTTGTCCTACACTGTATTAAGTGCAAGTATTGATTCTTTTCAGTATGTGGGTTAATATTTTTTTTATTTCACAGGAAGAAATGGAATTTTACAACTTAAAAAATAATTTCTCACATCTGTTCCGAATACGTTCGCCGGTGTACCTACCTACATACTCGTACATAGCGGTGCTCCGCTAATGTCGGGTTGGGAAGCAGGCCACAGCCGCAAACCAAAAATCACAGTAAAAGGAAGCAAGAATTTTTTTCAGTTGCTTAAAACTAAAACTTGCTTTTTTTTTTATAAAAATGTGAATGTTGCGGGAGACAGAAGACTAATTTTGTTCCTAGTATGCAATATTATTTACAAAACATATACGAGTACAGTGGACCATTTTTTTTTCTTTTCTAGTTATGCCATTGGGCAATAGAAATTCTTCTTCTTCTTCTCGGTCGTATTCTCTCTGCTGTGATCGTGATTCCTTCTTACTGGCACTGATACGCCATTTTTCTCGTCATCACGATCCTGGACCGCACGTAACGCTTTGCATACAGAATGCATTGCTTTGCCAGACGTCCGGAGTGCATGATCAGTCCGGCGCATCAGCAATCTCCTGCTGCTTCTTCCGCCTTCTATGTTGCCAACGATCGTTAAACACGTGTTGTGTATTTTAAAAACATGTAGGTAGTTAGGTATTTTATTAAATGTAATACTTATAAATTCGACTGTTAATTCTCAGGTTCATAAAAGCTTTTAAAATACATACAACATCAAAATTATTATTAATTACACGACTTACTCCACTTAAAATAGACAACGAAGATGATTAAGTTACTAAACAAAAATGGAATATTCAAATCAAATACAATATGCTAAAGCTTATTTCTCTTCATAATAATTGTATATTACATCACATAATAATTATTATTTTAGAAGTTCGTAATTGTAAATTACTTTGGAAACAAATTTGTAGTTTTCTATTGCGTAATCATAATACTCTGACTCTAATGCTTCAGCTAATCAATATCTTTGCTTCAATGCTAATTATTATTGGTGTCGATCTTCGTTGATGCTACTTGCTACTATCAATTTATATCAATCGTAAATAATCTAGGACGAATTCAACTGCCGTTGTTAGACATGTACAAGTTTTTAACTAAATCTACTAAAAACTATCCATTGAGAGTTATAAAAATATTTCGAGGACTTCGCAAAATTAAATAGTTTTTTATTAGCCGCTAAAAATTACGCACATCATTTCGTTCTCAATATAAAATTATATTCTAGTATCTATAACATGTCCCAGTGAGAGCACAAAAGTCTTACATAAGCCAGTTTTGTAATAATAAAAATGCAACAAAATTATTTCGTACACGTATACGTGTCATATCAATACTCTTACTATTTTCAAATTAAGCTAAACGCTTGTGCTGTGAAAATAGGACTAACTTGATTGCCTCCTGGAACGAGTCTCGAACCTCCAACTACAAGATCACTAGGTGAGTAATGTAACAACTAGACCACAGATACAATTAAATTCTAAGTAAAAAAATATATAGGTATCGGCAAATAAAGAGTGGGCCAACATAGGTTTATTGTTTTTAAAAATGTATAACTTTGGTGGGGTTTATTTTTAATTATATATGCAGATAATAAAGAATTTATGAAAGTTTATAATGTCTACATACCCAGTGCATGAGCTCGTTAAAATTATTGAATTTTAATTCTATTATATATTTTATTTATCTATTTCTGGTGACCGACTAATTTTAAAAAAATGTAAAGTTTGTTTGGCCTCCCCGTTCCCCAGATTTGAAGGCGCCTGATTTATTTTTGTAAGGCTACTAAAAAGGTCGAGTTTACATGAACAAACTAGCAACAATTCAGGAGCTTTAACAAAATATTCGTGCAGAAATAACAAATTTGGAGACAGAAACGTCGCATAATGTAATGCAAAATACTTTAGAAAGAGCAATTATTTGTCAACAAGAAAATGGAGGTCATTTAAATGGTGCTATTTTCCACACATAGGTTAAAAAAATTTAACAAAGTACACCTTCATGTAATATATTTTTTTTTAATAAATATTAAAATTATAAAAGTTATACGCATTTTACATCAGTCCAAGCTAGCCCACTCTGTATATTTACCTTACCTTAATGCTTTCGTTGATATGAGCCGCATATAAGATTATTTTTTAGAAAAATATATCACCTTTCATCTGACTTATGTAGCTATGTTATGTAATAGTTATAGTCTTAAACCGTCACGTTTAACATAATACTGATTTTAGAAATATTACTGTTTTCAAATTTATGACAATAGAAATTAAAAAACACATTTTAGAACAATGTGAAATGAAACATGAAATCTATTATTTATGAAGTTGATAAAATTGATTAAATAAAATAATTATTGTGTATGACTTAATAAAACATAAATTTGAATATATTATTTGGTATTTATTTATACAAATCTGTACATACAAAGCGAATGGATAGTAGTCAGAAATGACCAACTTTTCAGGAGAGTACTATTTGTATTTGGCTTTGATTTATTTTTACTTTATATATATATATATATATATATATATATATTTTAGCGAGTGTTTATTTTTAAAATTCCCTCTAATGGATATATTTGTAAACCCCTCATAATGTAGAAGCGGTATTATGCGATATTTTAAAGTTGATCATATTTTTTTTTATTAAAATTGGACTTTTATCTTTTTGCGTATCAAATGGTTTTTTTAATGAAAAACGTTAAATTGTATAGACTTCCATTTATTTAGCATAAAACTTGTGGTTTTACTGTAGATTTTTTTTTTTTAATAATAACAAGCAGCTTTATAATTATTATTTAACTGGGAACAGAGGTAAAAAAATTAATAGTTATTCGCTATTGTTTTGTTCCTCTTCGTGATCTACAATTATGAATATTCTCATAAAATTAATTGTGAACTGAATTTATCCATTTTAGTAATTTTAATATGTCGTAGTATTTAGACCTTTGAATAGATCGCTGATTCGTTCGTATTACTGAAATATTATGAGGAAATGAAATTACTTTTCAGGTATACTGTTTGACAGACAATTGTTCTCCAAAAGATGGGGTTCATCAAAATTACTTTTGTAATACAAAATTTATCACTTCGAAATCAACAATTTTAAAAATTTGAAAGTGGTCTCCATCTTAATTTATTTTTTTCTTATAATCGACGGATTAATATTAGAAGTGAGTTGTGAAAACAATTTAAAGTCTTTGATCTCTATTTCACGAACAATCGAAGGTTTTTTGAGTTTGCAAGTTCTCAGTTTGATTTACGAAATTATGTTCTAATCTTCGATAGCTTGTTACGTCCCTGGGCTTTCTATTGATAATATAACCATCCACACAGTAATAAAGATCGCCACTAATCTGGACTAATGATTACTGTGGTCCTCCGCTCAGGTGGGTTGGTCTCCGATGTATTCTTATTCTGAATCTCCGATGTTTATTGTTATATCCGTCTTCCCAGCCTCCGCTTATTTGTAGGTCAACTATTACTAATATTTTATAAATCGTTTGCGGTGACAGGTAGATGGGTACCTACCACCTACTAAGGGTTCAAGCGGACTTCATCCATTTGCTTCGTTTCGTTCTCTTGGACTACAACCCTTTTTGAATTCTTATAATCGCGAATAGTGCTTAAACAACTTCTATCTTTTTACTATACATAAACAATATATGTTTAAAGTTTGTTGAAGAAAAAACGCGATTTTGCTTTTGCTTTGTAGATATAGATATATGAATAACTGTGCCAATCCATGGATACAGTGTATCGATTTTTTTCGATTTGTTTTGGAAAATTTCTCTTTAATTTAATTCAGTGATAAAAGTACAATAATAAGGTTACTATTATTTTTTTATTCTATTGGTTCGGTGATCTAAGTATGCATATTTATATACCTACACATGATTGTATTGGTGACTTACGAAAGACTGGAAATTTCTAAGGCAATCGGCGCAGTCACAAATATGAAAATTATTTTCAATAAATATATTTAATTTGTATTTTTTTGCATAATTTTTTTTGAATAATAATTCAAAATTAAAAAAAAAACATTTTCTCAAAAGAAAACGTATTACTTTAAATTTTTAAAGTGATCAGAATTAAAAAATACATTTTCACTTTAATAGCGTATCTACTTTTTTCCGGAATTAGATCGAAAATTATCATTCTTTATTCAATACGTTTCTTTCTGCTGACGTTAACATAAAAGCTTTTAGTTTAGTGCAATCTGCTATAAAATCATTTTTCTCAGCCTTAAATGGTCTATTTTCTCTACGCGTTAAATAGTTTAGAAAAAGAAACGGTTTATTGCAGGATGCAATTAAAGTTAGTGCTTAGTTAATGAATGTTTAGGATGAATTTTATTAGTATGTATTCAACAGGACGGAGCTCCACCTCATTGGGTGTTCGAGGTTTTCTGAATGAATCTCTACCTCAACGATGGACAGGTCGCATTGAGAAAGAAGACTTGGCTCTTCAGTTCTGGCACCCGAGATCTCCAGGTCTCACGCCCTGCGACTTTTCTTGTAGGGAATCGTAAAAGAAGAGGTATATGTATCACCTCTACCTGCGGAACCGTATCACAGCTGCGGTGAACTCAGTAACACAAGACAAACTTCATCGGGCGCGGAACGAGTTTGTGAACATTTATAACTATATTTGTAAACTTTTTTATAAGTAATGTAATTTACTTCATATTTGTCACTCATTTTTGAAATACACAGTTACTAAATTGAGTACTTTATTTTGAATAATTCTGTACTAAGAATAGAAAAATAAAAGTCGTAAACATATCCATTTCCTTAATTTTATCCAAATTTATTAATTAAATTTTGCTATTATTATGCTAATTTGCTTTTAGTTTTGGCTGTTTTTTTTTTGAACCAAGTACACTTGTATATAATTATGTTTTAATACACGTGTCAACCAGGCCACTAAAGTAACCCCTAATCGAAACTAACCGAATTAGAAATCAGCTCTCCGGCGACAAGGAGTATGAATATTTCAAAAGAGGAATCAGATTAAACCCTCGACAGTTTGTAAACCCGAACCCTTTTGCCGTGAAAGTTTAATTCTTATTCGGCTTATGTAGAGGCCCGATTAGGGGCACGAGGCATTTAGTCGTGTTGACGCTGGGTTGACAAAATGGCCGCCTTCACAATTTGTGCGGACCCGCTCCGGGTGTTGTTTCTGTTAGAGTAATGTTTACAATTAAGACAAATAGAATGCTTAATGTAAATTACTCGCAATCATTTTAAAGCGGACATTTTAAATATTACACGCACCAACATATTTACGTTTAATATTCTAGAAAAGATAGGAGACGTATTCGGAGAGACGAACCATCTGAATAAACATTTACTTACTATTCAAGCGGTTTTCATTACAGTTATTATATTTTTTTTAGTGCTTCCATTTTTGTGTATTATATCCATATTTAATATTTTTTTTAAATCTGTACTATTTACAGTATATAATTTTCTTTACTGTACTTACTTAGTACTTAAGTACTTAATACTTAGGCTTTGAATGGAATAATAGCTAATGAGAACTTGTCAATCGAGGCAAAACTAACGGTACACAATGGAGTTTTGATACCGCCACTGGCAGAAGAGGAATGAAAGTAGACTGAATGCAGTAGAAATGAGATCGCTTAAGCGTATGTGTGTCAGATCCATTTACGATAGAGTACAGAATGTAAAACTGATATTATATAATGATTAAATATTTAAAATTAAAATTAAAATTAAATTAAATTAAAATTAAATTAAATATTAGTATAATGAGTAAGATTAAGAAAGGATCACTAAGGTGATTTGGTCATATGGAACGGATGAATGAGGAGAGAATGGTAAGGAAGATATATGGCGCAAGTGTTGATGGCACCAGAAATAACTATTTCAATATATCGCATAAAAATATGTATTTCAATATTTTCAGAAATGTCCCTCGAGATCCGACAGAAACCTATACGTAATATTACAAGCACTCAATAAGCCACTGGCTGAACTTTTTACCAGAACCAGTTAAAAATTTGTATTGATAAAAATGTACACAAATAGACATAAGTTACATTGAGAAAAATGTACACAAATAGACATAAGTTAAATTGAGAAAAATGTACACAAATAGACATAAGTTACATTGAGAAAAATGTACGCAAATAGACAAACGTTGCATTAACAAAAATGTTGGTTAACTAAATGAAATAAATATATGTAACTCTCCTCACATTGAATAAGTTAAAACTAGCTAAATTTTACAATATTATGCAATATGTAGGTTATTTATTTCAATCTTATCGTATAGTAAAAAAATTAAAAAACGTAGGAATTGTTTTTATTTATTTACTAACTGAAAGCATCATCGATTTCTTATGCTAGGACCTGCGGGCACCAAACAAAATCAGATTTTTATTCTACATTTTATTTATTAATCAGTATTAATCCGCTTAAGTACAGGAGAGTGTTTTTAATAAACACGAGAGTTCAAACAATAAGCATATTTTTTTTTAAATATAGTGGCACCCTCCCACCTAACTACTAATGAAAATAAATTTTTACGCCAATCAAAACCCGATCGTATTTATCCTAACATATTGTGTTAAACGACCGATGGATTCGTTTCTCGTTAAAATTCTGATAAGTAAACATTTCGAATTAAAACTGAGTTTTCTATTGTACTGATTATTTATAATATCAATTGTAATGTTAATCACTTTTTGTGGGGTTGATACATTTTAATGAGAACACTTCCGCAGCGCCGCAACGCGGGTCGCGCTAGTGAAGGATAAATAAAATAGACTTTTAAAATTAGCAATATTAACTATGTGGTTAAAATTCATATTTTTTATTTATTATCTTTGTTTTATTAACCACTTAATTGAGTTTAAATACATCTATCGGTTTCGAAAAATATCATTTTCTTCTTCAGGATGTCATAACTAACTAAAAACATATATTATTGTTTCTTTACCAGAATCTATTTTAAAAAAAACAATAATTATTTTAAAAATAAATTTTGTCACAAATTAAATAATTTGGAATCGTTGGAGATAAATAAAGCATGTAAAACTAATCAAAAAATTATAAACAATCAACTAAATTTAACTACGGGTCCCATTCTAAAAATTTTTCTTAAAAATTATTCGACTAAATTTGTATTAAGCAACAATTTGAGTTAGGTACTAAATTTATTTTTTAAATAATTGTTATTTTTTTTAAAATAAATTCTGGTAAAGAAACAATAATATATGTTTTTAGTTAGTTATGACATCCGGAAGAAGAAAATGGTATTTTTCGAAACCGGTAGATGTATTTAAACTCAATTAAGTGGTTAATAAAACAAATATAATAAACAAAAAATAAAATAGAGTTGCTGAAACATTGGTGAAATGTGAACATTTTTATTATAAATTAATGCACCTTCCCCGGTTTGGAAAGAGATCCAGGTTCGAATCCCGATGGCGCGACAACAATATTTTTCGATAAAATTGATTTCATATGTATATCTTTCTAATTAATATATTTAATTCACATTTAAAATATCACAGAGCTGTGTTCTGAATAATTACAACCCACAATAAGAATGTGTTCTCCTAATTTTTATTGTGATTATGAGTGACGTATTAAACATGATCTTGCACGTCAAATAATATCGTTATTTTGTTACAAAATATTGAAATGCTATTAATATCCGTGTTCACTGCATATTTTACTAGATTTGTGATTAATCAATTAAATCATTTTTGTAGTTGAAAGGCAAATTTAACAAGTGTGGAGTCAAACATCACATGACCAAATTTTGCATACGACTCTTGTTATCTATGTCTACATGAGAAAATATAATTTAATATTTTACTATGATAAACTAATTTTAAATAGACCACAAAATATTATACAATTGAACATCGACAGTTTTTAAAAAAAGTAGCGAACAGTCCAAGACATGCATAGAATAAAAAATATAAATAAACTGTTAACTATATTAAACAAATAATAAAAATGCCTTCGTCTCATAGAGACGAAGGCATTTTTATTATATTTAATGGAAATAGGTAAGATAGGTAGTAGGCCTGTAATTACCCATACTTCCATATATTTCCATTAAATATAATAAAAATAGCTTCATCTCTATGAGATATCTATTATTTGTTTAATAACAGTGCCTTTGCAGATGAAAATCCAATAATTTTGTGTTCTTGGACATATTTAAATATTGTAAGCTTTATTATTTGTTATAAAAATCTTTTACGCAATATAATTTTTACTGTTTTGAGCCATCTTGTTCTTAAATTTTTATTAAATAAAATGATAAAGCAATAAAAAAGACACAAAATATCTGCATAAAAATATCAGTGTTCGCAGGATTTGTTAGGCCTCATTTGAAATATCGTTTGTTAATAATTGACCAGTCATGTAGATTTTAGGGTATATATTGTACATACCTAAATACAATTTGAAATAAAGTATTTCATTAATGTAGTTGTTAAGTATAATAGTCTTGATATAGCGGTAAAACAGCCACCTGTCTTATCTGCAGGTAATTATGTAGCCAGGAGTTGAAGCCTCATTCCGGGAAAGCAGAAAGTTAGTTTTGTTTTCATAGCACAACTACTTAGCTTGAAAATAGTAAAAATATTGATATGTATTTTGTGTATGTTAAAAAAAAATGTGATTTTTTCCTTGAGTAAGTATTAATTTAATAATTACTAAATAAAATCCTAATATTTTCTAATATTTTTATAATTTATGTACAAAAATACAAGAACGGAATTGAATCAAATTTAAAAAAATATATATATAATAATATATATATATAAATATATATTTTAATATATCAAGAAAATAATGAAGAAGAATCAGTTAAGAAATTTTTTCCTTCGATTTTCTATATAAAGTTTCTAACGTCTCGCTAAATATATAAAGTAAATGCTCTCAAGAAATATAAAACTCTTCTTTTTTAAAACATTGGTAACTAGTACGTTTACTTGAAAAGTTTTCATATCGCTTGTACTCGTATATCTCTGCGTCTCTCCTCCAATAAAGAATCTCAAACATCGCTTCGTGAACAAGTTCTCGCAAATAGTTGGAAAAGTATGAAAATCTTTGATATATCCAAACATGCAGTCTGTTAGTGAAGTTCAAAAATTGCAATGCTTTTATTTTTGTGATATTTTTTTATAATTAGTTTATTATTTATTTTATTTTATGCGCGAAGCTTGTTTCTAGGTGATCTAAAATTATTTTAATTTTCTCTACATAATTAACTTTTTTTTAATAGAGATGCGTATACGGAATACATGTCACATCAATAATCTTACTATTTTCAAACTAAGCCAAATGTTTGTGCTATGAAAATAGAACTAACTTGCTGGTCTCCGGAACGAGGCGTGAACTATCAAAACTAACTATAAAACAAAAGAAAATATAAAAACGCTACGAACTTATTCCCCAAACTATAATATAACATACGCCGTATGATTGTTTTTTAATACATATTTGTTATTTCAAACTTCTTCTTCTTCTTCTGGAAAATATCAATATGCATTTTTTTCGTTGTTGACCAGGAAATCGCAACTACCTTCCGTTAAAAGTTCATATAATTAATAAGTTGTGTATTATAGCCATGTAAAGAATATAACGATTTTTTTAGATACAATAACCCCCTATAGTTAATCCTCCATCTTGTTTTATAATTGTGGTTATTAAAAAACTTAATAAAAATAATAACTATTAATATTGGACATAGAGAAGTAAAAAAAATAACTTACACGCGAACGATTCTTCTCTATATTGCTGAAATTTTATAATATTGCTCTTTTAAATGACGTCTCCCAACTGAATCATCTTGATTAAAAAGTAAACGAATCCTTGTATATAAAAAATATATATTTAATGCACTTACATCTTCATCAACCTAATGACGTCATACGCTTAGCACATTACCCAGTGGCTTAGAAAAATTGGGCACGAAAATCAGCCATAATTTAATATTCAAAATTATTTATTTTTATGTTAAACATTTTTTATTTAAATATTGTTGACATAAATCTACCTACGTATTTCTAATAACATTTGGATACGTAATTGTGTCGATTTATATTATTGGTGGTATCTAATAGTGGTATAATACGATAATCGTCCGTCATTGTTATCAAATTACCTCTTTGCCTCCTTAATGCTAATGGTCAGTTGAAAAAATTACCTGAAAGCTGTTTTGTTCCTCCTACCCCATTTTTACGCATTAACATTTTATATTGGTTGTCGTGTGTCATGTAGCGCGTGGCCAAACGTTACCCAGGTACAAATGATTTTGTACTCGGGATATTGTTTAGGGTCGCGCAAAGTATGGGACCAAACCTAAAATTGACTTATTAATCATAAGACACGTAGATACAATAACTGCACAGTTCAATGCGCCTTTTATACATACCTTTTAGGTACTTTTAAAATTAGCAATATTACACAATTATTATTTACACAAATAATAGTATAGGAAATTTACTCATAAATTCTAAAAACAAAGATGATAAATTTAACAATTCTGGCGTCTATAAACTTAGTTGCAAGGATTGTGCTGCATTTTATATTGGTAAAACGGGTAGAAATTTTAATATAAAAGTAAAGGAGCATTTGAGATGTTTGAACAATAGTGGGTTTTTAGAATTTTCTAATCATTTAATAGAAAATAGTCATGGTTTTGATAAAAAATTGGGATTGTCAATTTTGCATATAAACGGTGTAGGTCACAAATTAAATAATTTGGAATCGTTGGAGATAAATAAAGCATGTAAAAGTAATCAGGAAGTTCTAAACAGCCAACTAAATTTAACTACGAGTCCTATTCTAAATTTTTTTCCTAAAAATTATTCGACTAAATTTGTATTGAGCAACAATTTGAGTTAGGTACTAAATTTATTTTTTTAAATAATTGTTGTTTTTTTAAAAAATTTAAAAATAGATTCTGGTGAAGAAACAATGCTATATTTTTAGTTAGTTATGACATCCTGAAGAAGGAAAAGGTATTTTCCGAAACCGGTAGATGTTTTTTAAACTCAATTGTGGTTAATAAAACTAAGATAATAAATAAAAAATATACCTTTTAGGTTTGCAATTCAATCTTCCACCTGTCTTCTGTGGTGGGTGTTAGTTATTAAGAGTCTAAATTGTACGATATTTGTATTTTGGGAAATTCTATTTCAAAAATATATTTTCTCTAACAATTTTCTGCATAATTTCACTCTATTTTCTTCTTGTGCCCTATCCGTCGATGTTCTCCATCTTCGATGGCCCCGACATCCATCGGTATAGATAGATGTATTCATTTGAATAGTGTAACATATGGGTTCGAAAATTTGTCGTCAAAAGTATTGTCGCTGTAGCATAGTTGGTAATGCTCTTTCCCCGGATTTGAAAAGAAATCCAGGTTCAAATTCCGGTAGCGCAACAACAATATTTTTCGATAAAATTGATTTTATATGTATAACTTTCTAATTAATACATTTAATTAGTATTTAAAATAACAGACCTATATTCTGAATAATTACAACTTCACAATAAGAATGTGTTCTCCTTAGTAATATATTTATATTGATCGATGTGTGTTTTGTATAGAAAAGTCATACATTATAAAAAATAAAAACACGAATATTTTGATGAGCTTTACAATGACACGTTTATATTATTTCATCATCATTGTTATTTCATCAGTATCATTATTTTCATTCCCTTTTCCTAGAAGGGCCGGGGGTCCAAAGTCTCAAAAAACCGTTTCAATCTTCCCCTGCATTTCGCTGTTTCGTAATCTGATAACTAATCAAGACTCAATCTGTCTTCATTGTCTTTTTTGATTTTTATCTCAACTAAATCTGGGTAACCTGCTGATCGGCTTCACTCCGAATTTTCCAAAAACGTACATCATGGCACGCGTTTGAAAAACGTATCCAAGCTACCTCAAGTAAGATATTTATATATATAGAAGTAGAAACTCTATGCCGAGTCTCCGGTATTGCGGTATTTCAGTTTGTTCTATTGATATGTTATTACATACAAAATATTTTGCACAGAATTTTATACATCAAATATCGCGCAGCGAAGTTTAATTAAGTTAATTCGTAAAGAATTGGCGTGCGGCGGAATTCCATTCTTTCAACCATTGATCACATGCACTTAAAGACAGATGAAACATGTGAACTCAACCAAAATAAACAGTCATTATGTACACGTACGGTTTTATTTTTTTGTTTAGCATTACAAGACTACTATTCTATTCTACTACTCTACTATGTATCCACATTCTAGTTCCATTTTGTTATACGATTTCATAAATTCGATTAATACGATATTTTCTAAACAAAGTGCACAGGTTCTACATGAGTGTATATCAAAGATTGGTACAAAAAAGAAAACACGATATTTTAAACACAATTTTTTGAATCTTGGTATACTTACTTACTTACGTACTTACCATCACGCCGTTTCCCCGCGTGCGCTACACTTTTCTGTCCTGACACACAATTCTCGTCTCACTCACATTCATACATACATCTGCTCATATAAGCTCGCCGGTTATTGTGGCTTCTAACAGTACCATCTTCCAGTATTTGGTTTACCTAATCGTGGCAAGTCTTTCGTGGACGTCCTTTTTTTCTGGTACCATCAAAACTTACGTCATATATCTAATTCTTTCAGCTTCACATTCTTTCCGTATTTCTTCATTATTTACTCTGTCATAAATGGATTTGCCACATATATGCCTAAGTGATCTCATTTCCACTGCATTTATTATACTTTCGTTTCTCTTCTGCCGACTCTAGGCCTCACTTCCATACCTCAGTGTCGGTACCAGGACTTCATAGTCTTACCTCGGTTAACAAGTTCCTATTAGCTATAATTCCATTCAAATAGCCGTTGACTTTATTCCTTGAAGGTTTGAGTCTCGATACAATTAATAAAAACTAATAATTATCACTCAAATCAACTATTTTAGAATCAGGATGTATGTAATTTTATGTAAATGTTCGAGTGACTTGTTGGTGTAGTGGTCAAGACGTTGGCCTAGTGATCTAGTGGTCGGGGGTTCGCGCCTCGTTCTCGTCGACTCCAGCAAGTTAGTCGTATTTTCATAGCACAAGCGTTTTGCTTAGTTTGAAAATAGTAATAATATTGATGTCACATGTATTCCGTGTACGCATCTGTATATAAAAAATAAATAAAAATATAATTTGGAGCAAATTTATTAAATTATTTTTATATGTTTGAAACTTATTTTCATGTTACGCCATTGCTAATAGAAAACATATTTGTATACTTGCACGGCACACATGGGCGGATATTGACATCGTATCTCTGGCGCATGGCGTCTTCCAGCTCGGCAGTTCCCGGAATACAAATGTATTCATGATTAATTAAATCATTAACAGTTAAAACAAGACAAACATTGATCTACAAATACAATTACCGATGCAATAAGTTGAAAATAAAACTTTAATGTGCAATTATAATTTATCATGAATACAGCCAAGAACACACAATAAAAACAATATCAAATAGAATGTGTCAATTAGAATACAGATAAAATATATTTTGTTGCTACCGGAATTCAAGCCAGGAACCCTTCTTATTCGGGAAAGTGTGGTGAACATACACATATCATCATAGTAAATTAACAACAAATTTTTGCAACAAACACTTTCAAATTAATACATCTGTTATTCAATATTTTAACCTTTATCATACTGTGATATAAAATACTCGTATGCAGCCGTGCTGTCAACTCGTGTTACCGTAAGAAAATAGAGTTCTATTAGCCTTTAAAATGTGACAAAATGGTTAATGCCACAAATTGACTGTAAGTATTGAGCATTATATATTTTTAAAAATATGTAATATTATAATTCGAAGCGTTCATCAATTTTTGTATAGGAGGTTGCATTGTATTATAATACAACCTTCCTTTTTATCTATCATCATTTAATTAGTGAGAAAGAGACGCCATTATATTCGTATGTTTGTTATGGTTTTCACTGTGAAATTAATGTGTGATTTCATATTGTTTTGCCACTAATTGTATTTTTGTCAACGTATTAATTTTACAATGGCATGAATTAAAAACAATTAATTTTGTGGGATTCGCCTTACATAATTGATTATTCACTAGTTATTTCTAAGTCTAAATATTTTCCTTCAAGTAACTAAAATATGTATTTATATTTACCGAAATATATTTATAATATATATTTACCGAAATAGAACGAAATAATTAGAGCGGTAGACCTGTATTACTGCATGGTTTGGGAAGGGTTAAAAGAAATCTACTTCATATTTACGGAGATTCTCAAATAGCTTTGAGTAAAACCCGACAGGAGACACCAGAATTACATTTTGGAAACATTAATACAACTTATGTATTTTCAAATTTACACATGTTTTGAAAAACTTTAACTTTACAATAATGTGTCCTTAATAAAAAAATTAAATTAATTGGAAACTTAAATAGTTGACGTGACGCTATGGTAACACGTTATACCTGCAAAAGAATAATCCGAGTTCGAGTCTCGGTGGGAACTAAATATTTTTTGAAAGATAATATATTTTCTGTCTTTAAGAGATTTGTGTAATTTGTGATGTAATATCAATGAACTATTTTCTAAAATTGCTACTTCACGATAAAAATGTGATTTTATCCTTAAAATATTTGTTACAAAGTAAAAAGTCTTGCGTTGTGTTTATATCACATTGTTTATTTAGTAAATAGTCAAGCTGGTCATTTATGTACATGCAAAATATGTTAACTTATTAGTAACATTATATAATATAATACAAATTAAATGTATTGTATAGAAAGATATGCATATAAAATATCACAGACCTATGTTCTGTAAAATTACAGCATCACAATAAGAATGTGTTCTAAAAAATAACATTATATAAATATGAAAAAAGTTAAATATTAATTATTCCAAAGCACTTAGGTACACTATTAATATACGACTAGCTTATATGGCAGCTAGCGCTCATAATTCGAACACATTTTATTATTTATGAGTATATCCGACAACGTTACTACGATATGTAAACAACTTGACGAATCCTAAACTAGCCTATCTTAACTAAGCCTAGATTAAGAATAACATGTACGTATCCGTGTAAACAAAAAAATAGAACCACTGCGAAATTATGAATACAATATTTTGACCACACCAAAGCTAAAACAAAATTATATTTTACTTTTAAATATGAATTATATTAAATATATTAATTAAAAAGATATATATATAAAATCAATTTTATCGAAGAATATTGTTGTTGCGCCACAGGGATTCGAACCTGGATCTCTTTCAAAACCGGGGAAGGTGCATTATCCAAATATGCTACAGCGACATTATTTTTAGCGACAAATTTTCGAACCTTTTCCTTTCGAATGTTACCTTTTTTGATATTAATACATTTAATCGTTCCATTATTTAAAGGAGCTATCTACCTTATTTTTACAGAATCTCAAATACCTTTGAGTAATCTAATAGCAGACGCCAGAATTATCAATTCATTTTTATTAAATTTTGGACACATTGATACAAGTTTATTATTAGGAGAACACATTCTTATTGTGAAGTTGTAATTATTCAGAACATAGGTCTGTGATATTTTAAATATGAATTAAATTTATTAATTAGAAAGATATTATATTAAATTATAGATATTCATATTTTAACCGATAATATAACAGTTTTTTTATACTTATAAATAAGTAGTTCATACATTACTAAGTTTTTAAAAGAACTTGCATCATAAAAATTAACTTTTTACGCAAAAAAATATGAATATCAAAACATTGGCAACATAATATATTAAGTCAATGTAATAATACTTAAATATTAAGATATAAAACACTTTGTTCAAATCATTATTTATTAATAAATCAACATATTTCGATACCTATGGTATTTTCTTCAGAAAACAATGTATTTTTGTACATTGTTTCCTGAAGAAAATACCATAAGTACGGAAATATGTTGATTTATCAATAAATAGTGGTTTAAACAAAGTGTTTTATCTTATTATTTATATAATCTTTGGCCCCAAAGTAATTTTGCAAATATTGAAGAAGTAATAATACTTCTTTATAATTTATTATAGCTTTGACTGTCGCAGCATATAATAAATTAACTAACAAACTTACTATCAAGCCGTTTTCTCCCCATGTTTATCTTGCTTTGTTTACACACATTTTTTCATATATGCTTATAACGGTTCCATTATCCAATACCTGGTTTACTTGATCTATTATGTGTCTTCCACGTTCCTTCTACGAGCCAAAACCGTCTAGCGATCTAGTCATAATTCTAAATACTAAGCTAAAAAAAATATTTAATGCGAGCTTTCTTTTTATATCAACACTATTTTTCATTGCGTATTATATAAAACATTCTGATAAATCTTATTTTTAATATTATTTATAAATTTTAAATATATATGTTTTTTTTTTTAAAATTGTTTATCACTTTTAAATAATACAAAAAGAAACAAATACGAAGTTCACAAAATTTTTTTTAGGCCTATCTATAAACTCCTCTATTTAAATAAAAACATTATAAAACAAATCTTTTTAGTTAGATTACAATCATTAGTATACTCGTAATAGTCCAGCGTCTAGCCATATGTACCCAAGCATTTCGAATTGGATATTCACAAAATATGACAAAATATTAATACAAAACCAGCGACAATGCAGGAATCCAATATGAAACCACATTGTGGAATATTTCTATCTGTGGGAAAGCACAGTAAAATAAAATTCAATTATATAAGGCGTACTACGGCTCGGAAGGATTACATTAAAGCAATCTTACTTGTCGATTTGCAACGGGATTTCAATGGAATAATGCGCCTCAAATTTCAAAAAGAAAGGCAAACGCTTTCATTTTTGATTCACAAATTTCAAAATTTGAAATGTTTCTAGATTTTAAGCATTTCTTACTGAATATTTTGATTTATATTAAAATTGGTAATGATCAATGAAAAATCATAAAAAATAGATTTTGTAATAAACTTCGTGAATCTACATTTTCTAATTAATTTGGCTTTATAAAAATTATTTCATTGTTTAAAATAGAAGTTCAAGCTGTAACCTTTATTTGTTCTAACACAGATTTTCTGCGTTAATCTTTATTTTAGGGCTCCAAAAGTGTTGTTATTGTGCATTTAAAATCATTCCAATATATGTGCCCATTATTATATATACAATAAATTGAAGAAAAAAAAGTATTAATTATTTCGCGTCACATTGTTTTAAATTAATATAATATGATGCAAATTGTAACAATTGTGAAAAATTTGAAGCGTTATATTCAGTGTAACGTTATGACGTTCAACGGTATTCCCCTAGTGTTTATTTTGATAATAGAGTAAGTCATTTCAACCATAAAATTATTTATTTCCTTATAAGCTACATGCAAAATTTATATGTCCAAATAAATTATAAATCTAGTAGACTAAATAAATTTTAAAACAGTGTGTTGTGTGATATATATATATATACATATATATATATATATATATATATATATATATATATATAAATATCATATTTCTTTCGTTTCAAGATATTTAATGGTTTGCGTTTGAATTTATTAAAATATATATATTTTAATAAATTCAAACGCAAACCATTAAACATCTTGAAACGAAAGAAATATGACTTAGACGACTTTCATAATAATGAGTACATATGTACATTTTCACTCTATAGTTAATCTGCGTGCAGGTCTTCATTTTGTCAGTTTTCTTACAGATTTTTTTTTATGACTCCTTGTGTCTTGTGCTATGCTTCCAACAGATTTTCTGATGTTATCTGACCATCACGTCTTATAGACCGTGTCAATGGATGAAACTTTTTACGAAAGTATACTCGAGTTTGCGTGCATTTGGTATTCAGCGTGAACCAATTTTTAAAACCCCTACAGTGGAAACTCAGTTTACGAACGACCCTACTTACCAACAATTCGGTTTACTAACAAAAATCCTGACGATAAAATGCTTCAGTTAGCGAACGGAATTTCGGTTTACGTATAGACAGGCCGTCTCAAAACGCACTACGGAAGAATTGGAACAGATTTTTAATAAGCAGTGACAGAATAAATATTATTTTCAAAGACTAATGGACAAATGGACAATGTTCTTAGGTCTTCGATCCACAAAATGTACGTAAAGTGAAGTAAAGTACAAATTTTTATGGAAAAATATCACCAAGATAAAATTTTATCAAATCGTATTATAAATATGTTTAATGATAATATCATGTCTTATTTCCGCAACATTGTAAAAATCAAGAAGAAACAAATATCGTTGGATAGATTTATCGTGAGACAGAAACTCGATGAACTTCAAGCACCCGACGTTTTCATGGAAAGAGAGTCCCCTTCCAAACAATAACACTTTACTACATATTTTATAAGATAAGTTAAAATAATGTTTCTACATTTATTCTTTTCGTTTCATTACTTCCAATTTCTTTTAAGTTAAAACCATGAATTTTTATTTATTTTATAAGATTACAAGCAAAAAGTAAAAAATAAAGATGATATAAGGTTATTTTCTTGGGGTCTTAAAGGGATTAATACATATAACATTGATTCTTATGAGAATAATTGTTTCGGTTTACGAACAACTCGGTTTTCGAACAATTTTACGGAATGAATTAAATTCGTAAACCGAAGTTCCACTGTATATTTTTTCTATGCAGATAAGAATGACCCATCTAGTGTATACGTACATTTGCGAACTCTCAGTCATCAAAGTCTCATTGAGAGATCAATGTAGACCCGGGCTTTTAGGGCGGGTAAAAAAAGGCTAATTAAAATATTATAGGTAGTATTGTGACAAATGTAAATCTTTGTTCAGTGATGATTTAATTATAATATAAACAAATGGACAACCTGACCTTCCAATAATAAGTATACCATGATAGTGCATTAAACGAATGATCATAAAATGCTAAATGAAAGCGAAGCTTAGATGAAAATCATAGATCGAGAAAACTTATCAAAACTAATTAAGATTAACATTGATAGGCCTTTTAAGACAACTCAAGCCTTATGAGTATATAATAAATATAACTAATAGCATCGTGATATGTAAATAAATAGAAATGTATTACTTAAAAATTTTATAAAAAATATTTATTATTAACCTAACGTTAACTGTGAATACCGCTCATTGAATCCGCGTTAAGATGAAGATATTTAAAAATCTTACACCTCAAATCAGAAATGAGAATAAATTCGTATTTGCGAGTACTTATAATTAAATTATGGCATGCGGTTCATTCGCTTGTTCACTCTGCAAGAGCTACACAGCAGTACAACATTAGATTTCTATTTACGAGTTAGTTAATATGCATCGCACGTGCGCGTATTATATTTCGTTTAGTACGAATATGTATTGTATATACCGAACCGCCGCATTAACATACCACTCTTTGACGCCTAGCACTAACGTTGCGAGAAATCTCACAGAACCACTAATTGATTTAAAAATAATAAATAAATATAGCCAGATATTTTAGTTCGGTGCAAGCAATCAGAACATCAATATAATAATCAATGTGGAGATTATTCTGTAAGCAATCATAAACATCAATGAACGTCTTTAGTATGCGTATTTTTATTTTAAATTTACTAAAACTTATCGTCTCAATTACATATATACCAGGGGTGAGAGTATATTTCCTTGGTTGGAAAGAATAATTAATAAAGTATTTAAAAAATTATATAAATTAATATACCATGCAAAATACTTGTAGGTAATGAATGTTTGGAACAAGGAGATGAGTTTGTATATTTGGGAAGTATGTTTGATAGAAACGGAAAGGCTGAGAATGATATCGAAAGGAGGGTGACTGCAGGAAATAAAGTAAACGGCGCTTTGAATGGAATTATATCTAACGGGAATTTGTCAACCGAGGCAAGACTAGCGGTGCACAATGGAATCCTGGTACCGACACTGATGTATGGAAGTGAGGCCTGGAGCTGGCAGAAAAGGAACGAAAGTAGACTGAATGCAGTGGAAATGAGATCACTTAGACGTATTTGTGGCAAATCTATTTATGACAGAGTAAAGAATGAAGAAATAAGGAAAGAATGTAAAGCTGATGTTAGTATAGTGAGTAAGATTAAGAAAGGATCACTTAGATGGTTTGGTCATATGGAAAGGATGAATGAGGAGAGAATGGTAAGAAAGATATATGACGCAAGTGTTGATGGAACCAGAAATAGAGGACGTCCGCGGAAGACTTGGCATGACCAGGTAAACCAGATAATGTAGGATGGTTCTGTTAGAAGCCTCAACAATCAGCGAGCTTGTATGACAAGATGTATGAATATGGATGAGGCGAGAATTGTGTGTCAGGACAGAAGAGTGTGGCGCTCTATCCTCTCTGCCTATTCCCACGGGGAAACGGCGTGATGGTAAGTAAGTAAGTAAGTATAAATTAATAAAGTAATTCCTGGCGGAGAATCGATCCCCGGAATCTCTTGTGACAGGAGGTAATGCTAACCATTACTCTGCAGAAAAGTCAATGAAATGTGATGATAGCGGTTTACAAGTATCTTAAGCCGTATAACTTCAAGTAAATTTTAATTTAGTATTAAAAAATATATATTAAGAATATAATAATAGTAAAGTATATAAAAATATAAGTACCTTCAATTTTAACACAAAAAAAATCACCAAATATATACGTTACAAGATAATTTTGACACTACAGTCTTTGATAATAGCAAAATGGTAGAGCTCTTGCTCAAAATGTCAGATAAAGTTTGATCGCTACTCGACACATACCAAACAAAACTTTTCTGATTTCAAAAATGATTTGGAGACGCGGTGTTGATTCCGGTACCAGTAAAGGCGAAAATAAAATATGAAGTAAAAGTTTTATATGTTAGTTATCGTGACAAATTTTATTGAATTAACAGATTCTACGTAAAAATATGAGTTTCATTATTTTTACTCTAGGAATACTCTACAAAAAATATGATACTAGTCATTTATTATTATTACCTATTGAATAAGTAATAAACACTGGTGTATGGAAGTGAGGCCTGGAGCTGGCAAAAGAGGAACGAAAATAGACTGAGTATGCGTATATGTGGCAAATCCATTTATGACAGAGTAAAGAATGAAGAAACAAAGAAAGAATGTAAAACTGATCTTAATGTTGTGAGTAAGATTAAGAAAGGATCACCTAGGTGGTTTGGTTATATGGAATGGATGAATGAGGAGAGAATGGTACCCACAATGTGTTTCATTATTTGAGGGATTAACACCTAGTATCAGTTCGAGGTTCCTTTATCCCTATTTGTGCATCATCAGTTGTGGCAGATTCGTACTGTTTCAAAGCTTCTAGTAGTTTAAAACCAGGGAAGTTCATTATTAGATATTTATTATTGTCGATTGCCATTTTCAATGCAATATTTGCCAATTGAACGAGAATAAATACAACAATATTCCTGAAATGGAAATATTTGTCAATGAGCGATATGTTCTGAAGAATTTCAACTGCGTCAATATATATTTTTTTAAATATTTTTAATTACGTATGGTAGAGCGCAAAGTAGAATAAAATCCTCTGAAAAGAATCCTTCCCTCGTTAGTGTGAAAGAATTGAAGAGAGTGTACTTGAACTTTTTGGGTTTCGCGTGATTTCTTGGGTTTATTTGTGGTTTCTTGGGTTTTCTGGATTTCATGTGTTTCTCGGTATTTGTAGGTTGTAACCGCTAAGTGGATACCGGTATATGTGAATGTTCTCTGCCGAGATAGCTGTGAACGAATTGTAAATAGATTCCTCCAATCCTCCTACGACCGGCGGCGATAAGAAATATTGGCAGACTGCGGCAGTACTTAATTTCTAGTCCTACCTGCTGATCAAATAGTACATATATATTATTTAACAGAAGAGGAACAACAATAAACATTCAAAAAATGCAACAAATCAGAGCATTTGACTGTGGTGCAGGTACTGAATATTTTCAACAACGATTTTGGTTATACAAGTAGTCTGCACGATAACGGTAGGCACCTGGAGCGTGCACTTTATTTTGTAATTTTTTTTAAACTGCGCATAGTCATAATTTCTGCGAAATAAATCTAAATTACAAAATATTTAACGAAAACACATTTTTGTTTTAATGGTGCAATTTCAAAACATAGTTCTGTGGTATCTATATTTAGTATATATATTTATTTTATATTATATATATAGTTGCAATTTTACAGAACATAGGTCTGTGATATTTTTAATAGAAATCATACATAATAATTAAAATATAAAATCAATTTTATCGAAAAAATATTGTTATTGTTACCGGGTAGCATTGTTGTTGTTACCGGGTACCGGGTAATCTTGGAAGCGGATTGAAAACTTTGTGGTGAGACGATTTGAACAATTAAACTAACATATATTTGATTTCGATTATTATTTCATTACAGAATAAATATATTGTTTATTTATTATCTTTGTTTTATTAACCACTTAATTGAGTTTAAATACATCTACCTGTTTCGAAAAATACCATTTTCTTCTTCAGGATATCATAACTAATAATAAGATAATAAATAAAAATATTAATTTTAACCACAAAGTTAATATTGCTCATTTTAAAAGTAGAATATATATAATTTTCGTAAATAATTTAAATTTATTCATGTAAAGCATTTATATATAATAAAAAAAAATTGAAACTGCGTTTATCCGTGATTTGATTAATAATTTATTATTTTCAATAAAAGTTCAATAAAAATGGTTTATGGCATAAAAATTTACTGGATTTTTATATTAAATGTTAAACACAAAAAATAATCATACTTTCATGTCATATCTAACATGGGTAGCTACTACCAGCTACTGAATTCTTTATGGCTGATAGACATTACCCATATTACATATAAATTCAACAAAATATTCATTTGAAATCAACTTCCACTCCATGCCCGTGGAAAACAAGATATCATCTGTCACTTACATGAGACAGAGTCATATAACTTTCAAGTTTTGAAAATTAATTTTTCAATTTCTTCAGAAGTTGCAATGTTTGGTTTATCCCCCATGAGATGTGAAATGTTTACAAAAATATAGCAGGATGTAACAGACCTTGTCCACAATATTTAATGGGTGGATACCTGACTAAATTACGAGTCAAAAATGTTTAAGGAATATGTGCATAATCTCAACCATGTCAGATATATAAGATTTAAAAAAATCGTAATTATGTGATCATTTCGATTAATTGAAATATTTTATTGATTCTAGAATATTGAATACAAAAAAATAAAGGTCATCGAATTTTGAGCGACAAGACTATTTTTTGTTACATAATTTGGAGCAAAAATATAGATTAATAATATAAATATTTTGCAAATAATACATTTATTTCGAACATGACTTAATAAATATTTAATGTTAACATGACTATAAATATTTAAAAAAATTATATTTTCCGTAACGGTGCAGAAATTACACATATTGCGAAAGCATTTTAGACTCGTAATATAGTCAGGTATCAACCCATAAAATATTGTAGACTAGCTCTTGTTACACTCTATTTATAATTTAAAGTAATAATGTTAACTGACACGTTATGTAATATAACTCGTACATTTTTTTTGTATTTAAATCAACAGTTGTTCTAAAAAATACTAAAAGTGTTTCAATTTTTGAGAATTTTTTCAAGTTTGTAACATCATTAAGAACTCGAAATACATGAATAAATTAATTTGGACCAAAATATCAGATGATACTTTGTTATTCATTCCAAGGTAATGATTTGATACATTGTTCATGAACCCGAACATATTGACAACCTACACGTGCAGATTGAAATATCACTGAACGATAACAAATATTTAGTTTTATCGCGCCAACCTTATTCAATTACACAGCTCGAGTAAATTTGTTACATATTCTCGCGAAGCAATGATGTCATAAATTACTGACAGGAGTGAAGTATGCCGTACAGTCAAACAACACGTTTCGCGTAAAATAGTGTGTATAAATTACTAACACAGCGAAGCGACATCATAAAGAAAAGTTATATCGCGCCTACAGAGCGGCGGATCCATTTTTAAACAAGGAAATAAAAATAAGGCTCTTTCGGTATGTCGAGGATGGTGCGGATCGGACGGGAACGGGAACGTACCCAACGTACAGACATAATTTAAAATAAAATATGGCCGACTCTCCCGTCATATTTCTCAGAGCTGCGGGTCACACGGACGGAATTATCCCGGACTCTGTTTGCGATTGTTGTTTTTTTAGCAGAATCACGCGAATCTCACTCTAAATAAACCATGTATGAGGCATTTTTTACGCTCTCCCTCGACTTTCGTTCTCCAAAAAGCTCCAATGAAGTCCCGGGAAGTGGCCATTTGTATGAACATTTTACGAAAGCTGTAAAACGGCGATGTTATAAGCGCGGGTTTATTCCGTAGTTTGCGCGGAACGGCCTCCAGCGAATGCTTTGTTATCTGATGCTGATGTCCACACAGGAAGATATGAAGAACACTTGCGTTCTTTCACTTTACCATATCATTTAAAAATTATAAATCTCGAAACGACAAAACGATTTTTGTACCTTATCACATACGTCACGAAATTGCTTAAAATGTGTTGGTTTTCATTAATTCAGGAAAAAGTTGACTGCTTTCAAAATTTCAAACCTCTCAATTAAGCTATTATAAAAATATTTAGATAACGAAACATTCTGTAAAACTAATGTATGTGAAAATAAAACACTTTTTTTTTATTCTACTCGTTTGGTATACTTTAGACGCGTTTCGCCTTGCAAGCGCATTATCAATCTAACAATTTAACTCAACAATTTGAATTTAAAACTATAATGAAGAACAGCTAACAGTTAAATCGTTAAATTGATAAATGCCAAACGCGTCTCAAGTAAATTAAACGAGTAGAATTAAAAAAACAAGTGTTTCTACTAGGAGTTCTACAAACTTACCTCGGAAACAGTCAATATCTTCACTATGTCTGCAAATCCAGATCGATCAAAATATTCATATAAAAAAAATGATTGCGTCACCAGTGAGAGCATTAAATGTCGGTAATTTGACGAACGAGAATCAAAGGAATATCTTAACTGAATAACACATGGAAAAAATTCTTAATTTCTGATAAATTTTATTAAATTTGTGTAATATGAATCATCTGAACAAAAATGTTTGTATCTGTTCACAATACTACTTAACACATTTTTATAAATATTGCAGTTTATATGACATTATTTTTGATCGCATGAAATTGGCTTCTTGGCTCACTAGATGTCAAATTTCAAATAATTTGTGTTTAGGTTCAATTATGTTTATAGATTTATTAGTATTTTTTTGTTTTTGTGATTTATTCATCCAAAACTATAAATTGATTATTTTTAGAGTGTTTAAGTGGGTAGTATGTTCAACGGCAGAATTATCAATGATATTAATATTTTTAAAAAATCCGAATAAAAAGGACACATTCCGCATCTCCTGTTGTAGACTTCGTGGATGTTCATTAGTCCAGAGCTGTGGCGTAGTGGCGCTGGCGATGGGTGTTGTTTTACAACACCATTCGCCACGCATGACGGCTGGGTATAATTGTGGGGGGTGGGATCCTTAAGGTGGATAGTAGGAAGAGAAGGGAGGCTGTATACTAGTCACGTGACAGACCCACGTGCAAAGGGACGTCACCAACTTGCGAGGTTATTGCCTCATTCCGAGACCTTCACTTATTTTGTCGGGCACTTTGCAAAAAAAATCGCTTTATTTAAATTTGATTATATTATTTACCTGAAAATATTATTGATTTCTCAACATATCCATAATAATAACTTTGCATATACAGTATTTGTAATATATAATGGCAAAGTTCATATTTATCTTTCCGAACGTATTAATATTAATAAATAATTAATTATAAAGTATGAAATAAATGCGTCAAATTAAAAATGTAAATCATATTAAAGTTGACATAAATAAATTATTACTTTTGTTGTCAATAAAAACGGTAAACTGTTATTAAAAAAAAATTGAATAGTTATAGATTAAATCTGGTCTTAATAAAAGTAAGCAAGGATTTATTTTTGGGTACGATTTAACAGTGCATTAAAATAAATACTTTGTTCTGTAAAACGAACTATTTATGCATTTCAATAATAAAAAAAGAACATTAAATAAGTAAACCTCACCTAACCTAATCTAACCTAACTTAACCTAACCTAACCTAACCTTGCAAAATTTGTATTATTTTATTGTACAAATAATTCGTTCTAAGAAAAAAAGTATTGGTTTTGATGTACGTATTAATAGTTCTCATTGTTTTTGTGCTAATTTATTTTGAGGCATGATATTGTGTCTCTCACATCAAAAAATATAAACTAAACAAAGAACGACTTCCTAAATACTGAAAAATCAAAATATCGTACTTATTATATTATTTATTCGCAATTATTCGTTACCTTATTGCCTCTCTTTTGTATTTATTTGATCGGAAAGTTCTGTCTAATTATATAAATTGTGACGATTCTCCCTGCGGGCGGACAAAAATAAATTATGGAAAAAATATCACGTACGATTTTCTACATCTATAATAATACGATAATGAAATCGTGAATTGGATGGAACTGGTATCTCTTTTAAATTAGATCACGTTTTTTGAAGACAGTTTCTTGAGAAAACCTAGGCCAAAGTTTCGGCACGGTAACACGTGTCATTGTCAAGCCCTTGCCTCAAAATGTTACGGTGTAACCGTACTTGTTCTCGAATATATATACATACATATATATATATATATATATATAACCGTACTTGTTCTAGTAGAAAGCAACCATAATAATCTAATTATTTAACAAAGCTGTCTCTGATTGTCCATGCTGGGTTCTTCGCGGCCAGCAATGGGTGCTGCGCGTCTACTACCATTGTTTTCGTAAAACGTAATTTTAAATGTGTAAAACACAAACATATCCAATTAACGTTCACAAAAGAGCACCAACCAACCGTAAAATCGATTATATGGTGCAAGCGACAGTTAGATGAAATTTAAAAATATATATACGCTCTCCACTGCGATATATTGGTCATCCATAAATTAATTATCTCTGTTCAAGTGGAATATATTTCTGGTACCGCCATTAAATATCAAAATGTTGCTTGTAAAAAGTGTTGTAAAGTTTAATGACAAAATATGAACAGCCAGGTTTCAAAGTTAATGATATGTTTTATTACCCTACTCAAACATGATAATGGTTGTAACGAGTTGAATAGCCAGTATATGTATATCAATTTTTTCACATTTCCTCATTCTATACATAAAGTTGATCGCATTCAAGCGGATATACAGTGTGTTCCAAAAGTTTCTTTCATTTTGGTTCATTCGCTGCACTAACACAACGAGCCGCAGAGGAGCGGGGGGTATGCGGATCGCTAGTCGCGTCCTTGAGAATTCAGTTCCTTACCTTTTCGCTGGTTAATTGATATCCCGACGAGGTGACAAACTGCCCTCTACGTAGCCCCGACTTAGCACCAATAGACTTTTTCCTATTGGGCTACTTTAAATCGAAACTAAACAGTAACAATCTTCCTTCTCTGGATCAATTAAAAAAAAATATCCGAGAATGAATGGCAACAATCACCGAGAATACAACAGTTCTCAAAAACTTTACCTCCCGTTTAGAAGAGTGCCAGCGAAATAACGGTTAATAACATTTAGAAAAGATAATTTTTAAGAAATAAATTCTGAGGGACTGTACTTAAATGCAAAATGAACATTTTTGTATTAAACCCATCCATTCATTATTTTATTACAGAAATTTCATTATGAAAAAGACTTTTGGGACATCTTGTATATTATAATTTACAACGTACGCTTATGAATAAATTCGGTGCATGTCCAAAATTATTATCAATTTAGATTTTTTAATATAAAAGGCGCGTACTTTACATATTCACAGGGAGCTCAAGCTTGCCAAAATATACTATACGGTACCCGTCAGACGATTTTTTAGAGTATACTAATTAAAAAATAGCGGAAGTCACAGAATTAAATGATTATACAATCCTAATCCATTATCGACGATAGGCCAGAAATTATTCCAAACGATGTAAGTGTGATTGATGTCCAGGAGTAGGTAAAAGATACTTACCTATATTAGATCAGTATTTTAATACAAACTTAATGTATTAACTAGAAAGATATACAGAAATAATCAATTTATCGAAAAAATATTTTATTTACTACCGGGATTCGAACGTGGATCTTTTCCTTTTTTTTCAGATGTATCAATTTGAAAGATTTGCAGTTCGAAAATTTGTTGTTAACTTAATCGGTTGGCGTGGTGTAACTTGTAACGCATTTCTACGGATAGAAAAAATCCAGCTTCGAATCAACTAAAATATTTATATTATTAATAAAATCGGCGTCAGCTTTGTAGAGTTTTATCATCAAAATGGATGAATATAAATAAAACAATACTATAACTCTAAATGAGTTTATTTGCACTACTCGAGTTTCGAGTCTCTCATCGACAGGTGAAGTACTAAACTTTAATACTAGTAGAGTTATAACATTGTTTTATTTATATCCATCCATTACTAAATATTTTTTTTGTTTATCTTTCTAGTTAATACATTTAATTTATATTAAAATACTATAGAACTTTGATCTGAAAAAACTGCGACTTAATAATATAAAAAGATAAATATTTAATGTTTTGATTAAATTAAGTTTAAAAATGAGAAACCGTGTGTTCAAAATTCTAATATATCAATAAATTTAGATCTCTTTCTGCATCTTGGTCCTCTATTCTGCTTCTACGGTGCGAACTCTTTGCAATCCTGAACCCAGTTTAGTGCGACAAGTAATGGATCTCCGGTCATGTCTCTGACTTGGTCTATCTTACTGGAGTTCAACCTCTCGTCCTCCGTCCTTGTACATTTTCCATGATTACCAATTTCTCCAGGCCATCTCTAGGCTCGTCTACGGATTCTATATTCTCGACTTTTTTCAATTTGACATTAATTTTTTGTCAATTTTATTTTCGTGCAATACTTTGGTTATAATTTTCTTTTGAGTTTGATATAAATCGGTAAATTCCAGTGGCGGTGGGTGATTTTTTGTAGAAGGGATGCTGGAAAACAAGTTTATACCTACTATCAAATATACAAATATAATAAATAATCGAAGAATATTTAAATAATTCAGCTTCAAATATTCAAGCCAAATTGTCAAAAACGCGTCACACAAACAAATTTCTCAAAACAATCCGCTCGCTTCGTAATATGCATGCAATTTTGTGCACTATACCCATAAACATTAAAGTCGTGTTTTGTACGTGGGGTGCTGTTAATGAATACGTATACAGTATTCGAAGACGTTGACAGACAGAATTGAATACGCATGCGCAAAAGTTGAATATTTTCAAACTTTGTGGACACGTAACAAATGATAGAATCCACTGTTGTTGCTATTATGTATATGCATACTGTTGAGAATGTATATGTATTTCGACTCGCTCCGCGCGCGCGCCGTGTCGTAGCGTGTGTAATGACGGGTCTTTAAAGGACAGAACAAATTTATTTGCTGCAGTGCTGTTTTCGGCTAGAAACAAAAAGTCCAAAGCTTTTTGACTATAGAACACAAGGGATGCGGGGCATCCAAAGCATGTATGAAGCGACCGCGCCTGGTAGACTCCTATTTTTCCGTTATTCGTACGAAATATTTTTAATTACATCCAACACACACATGTACGTGAAACATTGCTTGTATTAATGACTTGACAGTTATTAAACTCAAACTACGTAATGCATAACAATATATATAATCAGTCATGCAAATGGAAATGTTTTGTTAAATCTAAATGCACGTGCGGATGCCATCATAACTTTTGGCGCGTAAATCGTAAACTCGCCATGACAGTGGAAACATTTTCACGCAACCTTTTTTTAAATCTATTCCGCTGTGGCGGAGCCACGAGGCGCACAAAACCCAAAGGGAAAGAGGGCACCAGTGTAGACTGAGGAAATGTATTTCATTCTCTGTAATGAATTTCACAAAGGTGTGAAGGATGATCTTTTTACAATTTTTCTTTTGCTTTTTCGTTGGAATGACGCGCGTAGGACAGTCGTTATTTCCGTTCACGTAGTCCAGTGTTAATATGATGCGCAAGAGGAAAATGGATTCCAGCGACTTGATTTGTGTAAAGCTCCGGTAGGTAATAACACCGTCAACGTATAATTTATCTGTGTGCTTCATATCCTGGTCAAATATTTTAAATGCATTGTGTTATAATATATAAAGAGTGCAGTTTTTTTGCATTTATACGTTGGAACTTGGTGTCAATCATTTTTCAGATTAATATTTTGTTATTAAGGAAAACACATTCTTATTGTGAAGTTGTAATTATTCAGAACATAGGTCTGTGATATTTTAAATACTAAATTAATGTATTAATTATAAACATATACATATAAAATCAATTTTGTCGAAAAATATTGTTTTTGCGTCACCGGGATTCGAACCTGGATCTCTATTTCCAATCCGGGGAAGTTCACTTCCAGGTTCGAATCCCGGTGACGCAAAAACAATATTTTTCGACAAAATTGATTTTATATGTATATGTTTATAATTAATACATTAATTTAGTATTTAATATTTTGTTGGCTCTCTTTTTATACTGTTTCGAAATAACACGTGCTACATTCCTTGCATGTACATGCTACTCAGTACTATTGCATGAAATGTATGCGGAAGAGGGCTAGGATAAAGTGGAGCGATCAATTTGGCCGGAATATGTTAAAACTAATCATATTAACCCGAACACAAGTGAACTGCATTCAGATATCATAACCGTAGCACATGCAATTGGTAGATAAGGCTTTGAAGAACTTACGATGACTGCTGATGAAGTTCTCAACGAGGAAGAAATGCTCGAAACTATTTTAAAGAAGCACACCAGCCCTAAGAAAAGTAGTGACGATGACGAAGGAGGCCCAATAACAGCGTCTTCAAACCTTGAAGGCCTCCAACTGGCTAATAAGCTTGGAAATCATTTTATAACAAATAATCGCAATGTAGACTCTACAACTCAATAATTTCAACGTGATTTGACGGCATGCATGACTCGTTACCAAGAGTCATACAGGAACTCACCAAAAAAAGTCAGCGATCGATAACAGAATTTTTGTTTAAACCTAGTAAACCCGAAAATTTGAAAAGAAATATTACACAGGCTCTGAATATCTTTAGTGAAGAAAGCGATGTCGTACCAAATGTATGTAAACGGGTTTGTTTATTGTCTGATAGTGAATAATCTTTGTTACGATTTTTTAAATAAAATTAAGATATAATAATGAATTTTATTTTTTAATATTCTGAATTGTTTTTTATACAAGGAAACCTATTCACCATTATTTTATATTAGAGTATACTTTTTTTACACGGTATTGCGAGAACGTATTCGCCGTGTAAAAAGAAAGTCCAGTGTATCAATATCTCTCTGGTCAGTAATCAATACTGTGTGACAACAAAAAATGTCTGAGAAGAGTGCTAAAATTATATTTTTTTAAATACTAAATTAATGTATTAATTATAAATATATACATATTAAATCAATTTTGTCGAAAAATATTGTTTTTGCGTCACGGGGATATTTTTTTAGTTTTAGACAGATGTGTGTAAACATTGCCGATAATAAATTCAGTAGATAAAAAATATTTCAACTCCACGATCTTCATCAATATTCATGAAAATTAATGAAAAACTGATAATGCTGAAAATCTGGCCAAGGAAGCCACTCTTTCCAGAATTTTCCCTCATCCATTCCATATCCCGATGTATGACAAAAATGTGTAAATAATATGGTAAAAAAACGTACGAATTCTATCTGAACTACACAATGGATGGATCTAAATAATCATAAGGGCAATCGGCTTAAAATAATTCAAAGATCTATTCCCCGCACTACCTGGTTCTCCACAAGAAAGTCTCCAAAAGAACAATATCAAATATCTCTAAAATGAAAATTGGGCATTGCCAGCCATTGCCTCACATTTATTCAGATTGAACATAATAGATTCCCCAATGTGTGATTATGGTGCCGGGGAGGAAACCCTTGACCATATCTATTTTGCCTGTCCATTGCGGATATCAGGTTTTTTTACAGTAATCTCGTCACTGGTAATTTTCAATTCCCGGTTAACATGTGTCATCTTCTTTCCCTTAAATCACCACATTTAATCTACATAATAGCAAAATTTTTGAACGACTTTGGTATTGTCTTGTAATATAATATTTCGTATTCTATAATATTATTGTACTTTTATCTATGAAATAAAGTTTTAACTTGATCAATGGCATAAATCATTCTTGAAGGGTGAATTGCCTATTTAAAAGAAGAAGTATTCGTGTGTCATACTATATACGTAATAACCTTCTTCATACATCTCGAATACATCTCGAATACATCTCGAAGGCATCTACGAGCTCTTGTTTTTTTAATTCATCGTAAATAGATCATCTCTGGCTAAGTTTAAAATATTTATAAATCCAGGGTATAATAAATGTATAATAAATCAATTACATATCAAATCAATCTCGAAACTTTCAGGTAAAGATTCAATAGTTTTATTTTTAAATCCAGGTCAACTTTGAAACGTTTCGACTGATCAAGGGATTGAAGATTGGAGAGAAAATAGTAAGCTACGTCAGATCTCATTTGTCACGGTCTGAGTAAATCGTGTTTAGATTTTTTAAACGTATGTATCTAATTGAATTTTTATTTAGTTCATTTCATAATTCATAACAGTATCAATAGATTATAACTTAAAATTGTTTCACTACTGTCTTAATACCATTTTAAATTAGAATCTCGAAAATTTAATACATTTTTGAAATCATTAAAATTTTTTGTAAGACATAATAATTTTAAGTAGTTGTATGCGTCTTCGATTTTTTATCACTTTCAGGTTTTTGTGCAATTTTTAAAATTAATTTATCTCCCTCACCTCAATACATGTATTTACGTATGTACCTACCTATATAATGTATTTATGCTTTTAAAATCAATGCAGGTTTTCTTTAACTAAAAGCACTTTTTGCCTTCGTGTTTCTGTTGCTTCGATCTGATTCCTCCATCAGACTTTGATATTGCAATCAAGCCAGTTCAGCCGCGAGCAATGAGCTTGCAGCATGCCTGAGGTTTGTCTTATCCCATGTTTCATATCTTATCCAACTAGACGTCTAATTAGGGATAGAACAACTCGTAATATTGAAATTACCCTTGCAGTCAAAGGAAAAGCAACCCTGCTAATAGACAGTGTCTCTGTTTTATAATGGAAGTTATATTTTACACCCTTTATTTTATAAAATTTACGAAATATCACGAAATACACCATACTTTTTCTTATACGATCTAAAAATATCCATAATGTTGAAGAGTTGGCAGAAGACGAACGAAAGTAGAATAAATTAGGGCAACCGAAATGAAATCACTTAGGCGTATATGACAGGTTTTGTACTAATTCTTAAACACATATCATCTGTAGGAGTTGAGATGTGTGTTGAAGTCATTCAAATATAGACTCAAGATTATGTCAGAAGGTTATGATGCTGTGAGACAGAAGCTACTAACTTCTTCTTGTCTCACGTATGTTGGTTATGTGTCGCATTGTAGGGTGTATGTTATAACTAGAGCTGGGTATATAAATGTAAGTCCACTTACAAGGTTTCGTTTATTGAGATGATGAATTTATGCAATTTAAATACGCGGTTGAACTCTGGAGTGGTTCGCTAGAGATGCTGTTGGGACGGCCTGCGGAGAAGTGATCGCTAGTTGCTCGGCGGTAATCATCTCTGGTGCATAATGTTTATTTGTTGGTGTTTATTGATCGCTTTGGTTCGGGACCTAATGGTTGATAGGTGAACCTTTACCCGGCCATGTCTACAGGCGCCTGTTGGGTCACCACACTACTATTGTTCCAAACTCACATCCGACCACAACTTTAATACGCATCCAGCATCTGGAATCCTTATTACAATATAATATGTACGCTGATTAATTGGAAAATGTTCAAAAGAAGTTCACGTGAATTCTAAACTATAGATTTCAGTTATCCCAGCAGCACTACGTTGATTCATTGAGCAATCGTAATATTTTAATTTTAAAAACCGACGAATAGCACTTGATACCTTAAACTTGTATATAATCTGTCGAAACCAGTTTAACTGTCCACTACTCCTCATTAATAAATGTCCATGTCCCATAGCGAGTGCTACGATCGCAATCTCTCTTCACCATTCCTATAAGTCGAACCAATTCTGGATTACGCTCTCCTACAGTGAGAATGTGCCGAGCTTACAATGATTAGTTCACCGACATTGATATATTTTATGTTTTATTACATGTATTTAAAAACCAAATTAACAATATTATGCGATGTAATATGTAAATGACTCTTCCTTGTTTTTTTTTATGTTAATATATATATAATATGACAATAATACATATTATATATGTTTTACTGAGGGTAATCTGGTTAACAACGTAATACCTTTACGGTAAGGTTTCTTAATGCTGTTGAAGGATTATATTATAACTGAAGTTAAAATCAATTAGTTAACAGCGATGAAACTTCAATAAAGTGTGATTAAACTACATTATCGCATATAACGCACACGGATATAAGAAATTAACGGTTATAATGAACATAAAATTATACTCTAAATTTAATGCTTGGACCACAGATCAGTAAATGAATAAACATGAAAAAAAGTGTACTTATTAAAGAGAGAGGTTTGGAACTGTACACATTCTTTGTAGAAACATAAATCCTATAGTTTATGATACATTAATGCAAAAGTAAAAGTATTTACTCTTCGAAAATTAAATCTGTAAATAAACAATACGTACTTTTTATATCGTGAGCGTTTAAATTTTCATTCCAAACGAGTCATAAATTTAAAAAAAGTCGAGGAACTATTTGATTGCGTAAGTAGTACCAAAATGATCACGTGGGTGACACCAAATTGAAAATATTTAAAAAGGAATTTGCGTTAGTTCATGTCTATATATTTGGTAGTCTGTGGATCGGACACACCTTTATCGACAAAGATCGGAAAATTAATTCAGAAGAATGACATTTTAATATCATGTGTCTTCATGTTGTTTAAATTCCAAATTCTCACATGAAAATAATAACAAAAATAAAATCTACTAAATTCATACATCTAAAAACGAAAAAGTGAAAGTGAAATGATCAAATATGTACACATTTCTTAAATCAGTCTTAAACCTTAATGATTAAAGCCATGTTTAGTGACGACAATCTATACTCTATACATTCACTTAAGAAGCAACTAGTTAATAGCTATCGAATGTCTTGGATCAGATATGAAGACTTCAAACACCTAATAACGGACACAATATTAAAATGTAAGGATTATAAGTTTTAGCTGGTTAAGAAGCGGATGCTTCGAAACTGATTAGCATTAAAAGACTCGATGGAGATTCAAAATATTTTTGAGGTTAGTTTTATTCTGACAAAGTTGCATAAACTGCCGATTTTTAAAATTGCTATTTAAAATTAAAATTACATCAATCGTTTAGTTAGATTGATAACAAAATATTTAATTTTTTATTTGAATACCATTAATAATTAAGGGAAATAATAATAGTAAGTTTACATTCAGATTTAGAAAGCCTATTAGCATAATTATAAATAATAAATTACAGACGAAATTTACTAGAGAATTATTTTCATAGAATATTTAATTTCTCAAAACTGACTTGCTCGTGAAATATTAATTATGAATTATTAACGATATTCAATTTAAATTTATTTATGAAATTATGATACTTCAGAACATATCGTTTCTTAATAATTAAACCAAAGTAAATAAATCACAGAACAGAACAGGACAAGTTCTTTAAATGACTTATTATTTTGATAGATTGTTACTTTTTTTAAAAATCAATTTACATAAACTATTGAGGAATGATTTATCGTTATGTGCTAAAAAACCATACATAACAAGCATACTTATGGACAAAAAAATTCAAAGAATAATACAAGTACACTAAAAACTTTTTTTATCAGATTTATTTATTTTAAACTATTTTTCATAACTGCTAGATTTATGCTGCTATTTTAAACTGAACAATGATTTGGTATTGAAATAAATATATATATATATATATAAATAAATTATTTAAAGATATTCCTGTTATTTAAATTAATATTAAAACTCGTAAAAGAGAGTTTTGCACGTGTGTCGTTCGAAATAGGTACAACGTTCAGTGTGAAAAGTTCATAACTCTTGTGGAATGTTTATCCTTTACTTGCCGGCTTATTGTTCAGTAGTACTCAGCAAGGTTGACCTCTCGATCTAACCTCGCTGACATGGGTATAACTGAGCCACATCCGATGACCTACATTTAAAGCAATAATTTATTTTTTTTGCCGTTCGTTCGTATTGAACGATATGCGTATTCTAAGCTACTATTCATATGTCAGTAAAAACTCTCATTTTGAATCCTACATATATAATTTCATTATGTGTGTCCGCTCATTCGTGTTTCTTACATAAAACAGTCATGTATTGACAGTTATCCGTGTCGCGTGGCAACATAAAACAAAACAAAATCTCCTGTCTATTTTATCACCTGCATTTATGTACATATAAAATCTTAATATTATATATATGTACATACATTTATTTAATTTACATAAAATACATGCCACATCAACACTTTTAAAACTAAAAGGAGAATCGAACCCTTGACCATTTGAATTCTAATTCTAATAGATAAGTATTACCACTAGACCAACATGCATGACTTATTGGCGGGTTATTTTTAGTGTAATATAATAATTATAACACAAAATATGAGCAGTTCTGTTTTTTTACATTCTTGCAAGTGATAAATATTTCATCAATTATTTTCCTTTTTTTCACAGAACAATTATATCCGAAACATTTTTCAATGATTTATATTATTTTAGTATAGATCAGATCCGTAAACATTCCAACAAAAAATATTTTAACATTTCACTATAATTATACATATAATATTTCTCATACAAGAGAATTTATTACGCTTCAGATATGAAAATGTATCTGAGAGGCAAAAGGTTAAATATCATTAGAACAAAATACAGTTTTTCTGGGATGATCTAGAGAAAAATGGATTTGAAAATTCAACAAAGAGAATTCATATTTGTTTTTTAATGTTCCTTATACACAATTTACAAATAACATTTAAATGCTAATTGTGTTCCGGTTCGTTTTAAAAGGTAATTTGTCGAATAATCGTTCATCCGGAATACCTGTAATTTGGATTTAAGGCCGGATTCGCCGTGTTCGCTAAAATAGTTTTCCAATAATTCTTATGTGTCTGCGAAACTTGCCTCGACATACTTTCTGCAGAACATTTATGGGTTTCTAATTAAGTACCTTAGCAGTGGAGTTATTTACGCACGATAAAAATTCTTTCAGTTTAAACATTTTGTTCGCTAATGATAGGGCGGATCATTATACGGACGTCCCTCTGACGCGTGCGCGAAATTGATATATATATAGGCGTGCCTAGAATAACAACTCAGTTTACGGCAACTCGCTATACCAACAACGCACTGTGATTGCGTCAATTGAAGTGAATCTCTCTAACTTTATTTTGTATGAGACATGGTATTATCTACTACAGTTTCATCAAATACTAGCGCCGAACCGTCACATAGACTTTAAATTTTTTGGTACGTATTCGTTTCGAAATGCCAGTCATTACCTGATCACGCCAGGTCTTTCGCAAACGCCCTTTGTTTACGTTGCCTTTAACATTAACTCCATACATTTTTATTACTATTCTCTCTTCGTTTATACATTCCACATATCCAAACCATCTCAGCGTCCTTTTTTAAAAAATTTTATGCGTTCAGATCTATCATACACTCGAACCTAATTTATTCATTCTTCACTCTATCGTGCATAGATTTTTCCGCACACGCGCCTGAGTGACTGCAATTCCATACTATTCGGTATGTAATCGTTCTTCTTTGCCAATTCTCCACATTCGTACTATTTCCAGCGGTCACCATCTTTTTGATATCTTTCTCAACCTTTCTGTCTCTATTAAACATTCTTCCCAAATACAAAAACTCGATCAATATTCTTCCCGTATAACAAATAAATTAGATTTTTTAAAATTAATGACTCAGCGAAGACTGCGTATTGACATGTGATGTTTTTATCAGTTCTACTTATACGAACTCCGTAGTTCTACTTATATGTAATATATCAAACTGTTAATAGACAGATGTTCGTTGCTACACTACTACACTACACTACTACACACCGCTAACTACAGATATTTACTTTTTTTTGAGAGATACAAACAGTACAATATGAAGTTTCATCAGAATTAAACAATGGAGAGTATCATACAAACTAAGAAATAGTACATAAAAATCAACATAATAAACTAAAAAATGGTACATTTTAACAAACTGATAAACAAAAAGTGTTTTACACTAAAATAAAAATAAGCATAACATAAACATAATCTAACCATTTTAAATTCAAAAACTTCGGTGGAAATATGAACAAGAAAAGAAGGCACTTAGGCAAAAGTTCCAAGCGCACTAAACTTGCTGCGGTTGGAAGACTTTAATCACTGCGTTACTTCTTTCTTCCTTGTGCTTAAGGATAGGTGAGGAAAAAAAAGGGAAGGATGTACGCAGGTTAAAATTTGGTAAACGTATGTATCAAACGCCAAAAACTTAGTAGAACAAAATTAATTTTAAACGGCACTAATTTAATTTACTTAACAATGGAAATGAAATGAGTAGAACTAAAAAAACGGTGTTTTTATTTTCATATGTGTGACAATATTTTTATGTTAGTGCCACAAATAAATAAATATATTTTAAAAAATTAATGAAATTTCATTACTTATCGTAGTTATTAATATATTATATATAAATATTATTCGTTATTGATAAAATTAATTTATTTTATAACTTACTTAATAACAAAATTTTCTCATTGTCATTATTTATTTATTGGCAACTCATTATATTATTAACAAACAATTTAAAAAAAAACAATACATGCCTTAAGACACAGAGAACTGATGCGTTTTCCTACATATTTCTTCCGCATTTGTGCTTACATACAATATACTATACCCGTAACAACGTTCTTATATATTACAATACACCCGCGAACCGCCTATGAAATGTTCCTAAACTCTATTTCAAACGATATATTTCTATCGTTTAATTTTTAACATTCTCGGAAAGCCTTTATGATATCTTGTTTTTAAATTGTTAATTATCTTAAAAGTTCTTAGGTATAAAACTTAACATTATGTCAATATTAATAATTCATTCATAGGTGTCATCGTTAACATTATATTCTAGCAAAAATCATGCATTTTCTGTACGATAATTTGGCACGGCAGTCATCTGGGGAAAAGCTACAAATATTGCTCGCTCACTTAGCATATGAAAGGAACTGGGATCGTTGCATGCAAAATCTTTTTTAAAATATTGTGGAAATAAAACACAAGGTACGAAATTTTCTAAGTGCTATTTCTAACGCATTTTGCATGACAAATTTTACTAGGGAACCTTCTGAATAAATATATTATGTTAAAATAGATAAATAAAAAACACATAATAATTCAAAATGAATTAATGTAAACGCAAAGTTTAAAATAACGCACACTCGGTGTTAATTTTCTTACCCAAAATTTCGATCTCCTCTTTAACAAGTTGACAGTTTAATAATGAATTTTCCTATCGAGTGTATTTATCAACGATTATCAGCATCGAACTGGCTCGAAAATTTTGAAAGGTCTTTTCAAATATAAAGTTTTTCAACAATATCTTAGTAATGATCTTTGTGACCATTGTTTCGAATCATCAATTGTGATTTCGTAAAATAAATGTATGGATTTTACAGGAAGATTTGTATAATGTATTTGCGGTAATCATTACCAACATCCAGAATATATTATATAATGCTTTATTATTACCGAAGGAAGACTTAATATATATTTTATACAAAGTTAATGTTATTAAGGAGAACACATTCTTATTGTGTAGTTGTAATTATTTCGAACATAAGTATGTGATATCTTAAATACTAATTAAATGTATTAATTATAAAGATATATATATATAAAATCAGTTTAATCGAAAAATATTATTATTGCGCTACCGGAATTCGAATAATGGAACGATAGATGTTTTAATTTGAAAAAGTGTAACATATGGGTTAGAAAACTTGTCGTCAAAAATACTATCGCTGTAGTATAGTTGGTAATGCACTTTCCCCGGATTGGAAAAGAGATTCAGGTTCGAATCCCAGTAACGCAACAACAATATTTTTCGATAAAATTGATTTTATATGTATATCTTTATAATTAATACATTTAATTAGTATTTAAAAGTTCATCTTATAAATACTTTAGAAATAATTAGGCACAGAAATTTTTTTAAACATAATCTATTAGTTTAATAATTTTTGTGAGGTGTGTGGTATTGGTTAAGTTTTTGAATCCTACCAGAATATCAAATTTATGGCACAGCCTTGTATAAAAAACACAATTCGCTCTTTTATGCAGAAATTAATAATAAAATTCTCAAAGTGGGTGTGACCGACGCAAGTCGCCGATCACAATGGTGGTGATATAATCGGAATGGGATGGAATAGAAGGAGTAAATGGGTTGATGTGTAGATGGATGTAGTAGGGAATGGAATAAGGAATGATGAGGAAATCCTTCGATAATAGCGGACCAGGATAAGGAGGATAACTCGACTCACCTGTGGATGACACCGTCTCTGGATTCACCTGATAGTCACCCAAATTGAACGGCACGAATAGGCGACTCAGATGAATCCACCGTACACTATTCAATGAATTACACAAACACAAATATTCCGTTATATAATTATGTATAGTACGTTCCACTGATCAATTAGCGATACACTGATCACAATGAACTTTCAAATCTCGGCGAGTTCCCAAAGCTAATAGAACTAGTCTAGACACAAATAAAGTGATCCAACATAAATGATCACAGCGAGGACACTTCCTCTCCAAATCTCGGCGACTTTGACAAATCCAAAACAAACCGGTCAAGCTGACGGAATAATAAGTACTGAACTGCGAGTGGACTAGGTGAGGCAACAAAACTAAAACCGGTGACAATAATACATTTTTTTAAATAATAATTTGTTCAAAGTCATGGAAAATATGTTTGAAGTATATGTGTTCACCTATCAAAAATAAAATAATTACAAATGCGGAACAGTGGGGGATTATTGAATGTAGTTATACAAAAAGTAGCTGTTACACAATTTTGAAAAAAATATATAATTGAAATATATTCTTAAATTTTATTAAAAGTCACAATATTTAGTATCGATATATTTTGTTATTTTAAAAGTAAAAATACTCAATTTGTAATGTAGATGTGTTCATTCTTTTCATAAAAAGGTTTTATCCCAGTTTAAATTTTCTATGGCTGGCTGTTTCCTGTATAACTACGTTCAATTAATCAATTGAGAATGGATAAAAGTGACGTACAGGGTATAGGTGTATGTTTTGCCAAGAATCACTTGTAAATATTATTCACGCTTCGTAATATAAATTCGAATAAAATTAAAAGAATAATTTTTAATAACCATTAACTTTTTTAGCACACAGAGTTAACGTTTAGAATTCTTTTTAACTAAGTTCATTATTGAAATGAAGCGGAATAATGTGGTTATTTTTGACATTTGTTAATAATTATTTTGATTTCAACATAAAATTGCATTTATGCCTTAACGTTATAATACGCAACTTTTTTCTACGAGCCCAGAAAACAGAGCAATTAGGATAAGTGACATTACATTCTGGATCATTTTTATTCTGATGTCCAATTACTGTACCGGTTTCTGGAGTAGCAAAATGAATCTGACTTTAGGAAATGATTCCTTGGTCACAATTTACGTAACGCTTCGCGTGGTTAAAAAAATGTAATACGTAAAATGTCTTTCCCAGAAGGAAATTCTCCATAAATAAGGAAAGTCGGCGCCAGGCGCTAAACTCGAGAGGCACCGCTTTTTAATCTTGATTGATATCTTAATTGGATTGTGATTGATTGCCTTTCTTACTATAGTGTTAAAATTGGGTTTTGTTTATTTTGGCTCGAGCAACGGTCCAGATTTCAGATAACGCTTAACAGCTCTGTTCTTAAAACGTTACAAACATTTTTATATTGATTTAAGGTTTTGAGACATTTTTAATTTATTTAATTCAGTTTCTTATTTCATTAAGAATATTAATATTAGATAAATTTGGATGAACAACTTAAATACTTTCATATCTTATTTTGTAACTTTGTGCCAATAACATCATACATTATACATACTTTTATGAAAAAATATAATCCTTTCTTTCTCCAATTAATTATCATAAATGATACTACGGTACAGCAGTATTACGTTGATCCAATTTTAATAATTTTGACAGTGAACTCTGTTTTCGATATGAAAAAATACTTTCAGTATAAAGATAACAAAATATCCACCAAATTCATATATTTGAACGGAAATTGACAAACTAATTCAATGTATGTAATACATCATTTTATTATCAAATCTCTCATGCATGACACACGAAAAGAAATAGGCGTATTATATATAAGATAATACGTATGCAATTATTATTATACTTCGCTTATTTCAAATATGATTTATGCGTTTAATTCCTATATAAAATGGTAGTAATAAATGTGAATTTGGTTTATGTACACATAGATATTATTTATTAACTTTGTACTCTCAGCTGGAAAAATATTAATTAGCTGACCCACCGACCTTTTCCAGGCAGAACATTATAAGAGAGAAATAAACGAAAATCTGTTTTAAATTAAACGACTTCAAATCAGCATTCACATAGACTAGCAAAATATGGTAAGCGAAATAGTAGCCAAAGTAAACAGTAACAGTTTTATTGTTTCTAATAAATATCTCATAAAAACGAAGTTATTTTTTTTATAATTAATTGGAAAAATATGGAAGCATGGGTAATTACAGGGCTTACGACTTATCTTCGGGTGGCTTAAGTGATCCTTTTATACAAATATAAATTAATATATTTATAATTATAATTAAATGTAATAAAAAAATAGCTTCGTCTTATGAGATCTCTATTATTTGTTTAATAACAGTGTCTTTGTAGGTGAAAATTCAGTAATTGTGTGTTCTTGGACGTATTCAAATATTTATTTTATTATTATTGTGAAGTTGTAATTATTAATTTAGAACATAGGTTTGTGATATTTTAAAATTATATTATATTATAAAATAGATTTTATATGCATATCTTTCTAATTAATACATTTAATTAGTATTTATTGCTTTTATTGTTTCATTTGTGTAAGAAATTTTAGACACGGCATTTCATCGAATACGTAGCATATAAGTCAAGTAATATTTATAGTAAGTTGTAAGATTCACTACATACGATAAAACTATACTGGCCATGATTTCATACTTTTTGACATGCATTTGGGATATATAATGATGACTATGGACTCGCTTGTGAGTATCGAATGCAAGAACGGAACCAAAAACCAAGATACAATTGTAATGTCTCATCAAAATTTTATGGATTGGAAATCATTTTCGATATCTTGTACCAGCAAAATATAAAATAAAATTTAACAAATTGAAAATTTACGTTTGCAAACGAGTGCAACATTTGTTTTAACACAATCTGCAAAAGTAAAAGTATTTACTTTTCAAATATTAAATCTTTGTGTAAATAAGATGTATTTTTAATGTATATTATATTGTCAGCGTTTAAATTTTCGTTTCAATCGAGTTATATTTTTAAAAAAAGTTGCGGAGCTATTTGATTTTGGAACAAGGAATTTTTGTTAGTTCATGTCTATTTATTTGGTGGTCTGTTGTCAAACTGTATATTTATTTTGTATTCAAATTTAACTTGATACATAATTCGGATAGAAAGATCGTAATAAATAGAAAAAATATATTATTTCCTGTAAAATATCCCATAAATTTATGACAAGCAGAACATTCTAAGCACAGGTTTGCTCTTTGACGCAAAATGGTCATTTGTTCAACATTACAACGAAATTTGCAACAAGGGGATGAAATCCTTAAGATTTGTGTTAAGGACAGCCAAAAACTCGCTCCCTTCTCTAACAACTTTACGTACATCTATAGTAAGAAGTACGCTGGAATTTAACTCCACTCTGTAGTCTCCCCACTGTGGCTCACATATTATAAAAATCGAAAGAGTGCAACATAAATTTCTAAGATTTATTAATTTTATATCGCGTATTCCGAAAGAAAATATTAGTTGCGATTATTTAATGAGTCTACTTCATTTGAAAAAATTAGCTTGGAAAAGAGATTTGAGCGATATAGTATTTCTATATAAAATGATCAATAGTATATTGGACTGTCCTGAGTTAACACAAATGGTTTCGTATAAAGAACCAACTCGAAAGAGACAACTTGAAGTGTTATTTGAAGGTATCCATAGAAATAATTGTGCTGTTATCTCGCCAACAATACGAATTTATCGGCTAGCATACCTGAATTGAAAAAATATTTGTAGGTACTTGAATTATACATAGTTTTTAAAATTATAAATTTATAGTTATATTCAATAATAAATTTTAAAGTAATATTCAAACTGTACTGTTATATTTAAATTAAATAAACTATTATTGTTATGTGAAAGCCCACACGTTCGAAGGAAATAAATAAATGTTGTAATCGGGAGATGCTTTAACATGGCATTAAAATAAGGTACGCCATATGTACATGTTTACGTATAAATAAATTAAGTCAACTTCTTTCGTTAGATAGATAATAATAAATCTAGTTTTTTTTAACTAGAATTAAATATATAATATATAGATAATAATAAAAGTATTAAATCTACCCACATTCCGCTGAACAGCTGGCAATGCTTTAGAAGACCTCGAAAATCACTTAAATTAGATATAATGTTTCTTTCAAGTTGCTTCAAACGCAGGAGTAGATTTACGGTGCCGGGCAGGAGCTCCTCTTTCCAGAGGACATATTTGGAAATATTAAATATGTACTTGTAAATATGATACCTGTATATATAAACCAATAAAATAAAGTATCGTCAAGTACTCGGAAATTGGAAGGAAAATTTAAAGGTTAGCCAAAAGTAAACAAAGTTATTATTATAGAGGGAGAGGGAGACAAGTTGGTCAGAAATATCTCGTGACGGATTATATTCATGAATAAAATTTCGTGTGTATCGGGTGAGACTGTAAAAAAGGTTGGTTCTACGCTATATTTAATTCGTATCAAGGATTCAGACAAGATTTGAAAACGTCATCTTAATCAAATTAAATATAATACTCGTAGAATGGCGTCTGATAGAGAGTAAGTGGGTTCGATCCCAGGATAAAACTGTAGGCTGTCTCCTTCCGGACCGGACCAGCCTGGAATTCTCTGGAATGCTAAATGCGGTATTTTTCGTTTCCAGGTGCTGAACCCGAGTACCTACCATGGATGAAGTAAGTCTCCTGCTCCTGATGTCACGATCGTCTCAACCGCTGTCTTCAGAGAGGCGATTTTATGATGACTGCGTGATGCGTGATAAGAGAGCACAGTTAAAGGGGGAGGATGTGATATATATATGGTTAAAGAATGCGTGTGCGTGCGAAAGAGTTAAATGCAAGAAAAGCATGATCTAATGTTTAACATTTACTTTGGGTAAGGTTTATAGAAACAAGGGGTCGTTGGCAAAAATGTCCAGTGAGGCATCACTAAATCCGCCCCTATTCTGGCTGACTAACCCTCTCGCCAGTTAAGGCGATTTGATTGTTTTCACAACAGTAACTTTATCACTTCAAGTGTTTCAGGAGAATAACACCTAACATTTAAATTCAGACAGTTTCAGCATCGATCATCGTCGAGTGTCTTCGGATGAAAGGTTTATTTTCTTTAAGTCTTCTCTTAACCGAGCTTTCAGCGCGTCTCAGTGGAGTTTCTTCGCCGAGGTATTTTAATATACCTAACATTTTACGGTGAAATTATTTCGCTCACAAAATGAAACGCCTAGCCGCGTAAAATACATTCAATGTACAGCGTGCGTAAGCGGAATAGTAAAATTTATATTGGCAGGATATACTTCGTTTTTTATTTTTATTTCAATGTTTATTTTTGTTTTCGATCGTGCTAGGCTGGAAGTTAAAAAAATGTTCGGTTTAGTGAATTTAATATTCACTAGCGGTTGATTTTATATCATAAATTAATTTTCATCAGCGGGTGTTGCTTTACAGACTCGCATGGAATAAAACACAAATACCAATACGTATTTTTATCCTGCAAAACCATTGTCATAAAATATTTATATTACTAGATCATTTTTAACAGCTGTCTTATGAGTATTTTATGAACAGAAATAATAGCTGAAATTGTTTAAAGTCAGATAACTTTTAGAAACAAAAAATAATTAGATTAAATAAAATACAATCACTTTGCATGAAACCATTAATTTTATTACATGCCAACCGGCTTCGTCTAATAATAACATTATTTAAATAATAATACAGGTGTCAATATTCTCCATAAAAACGTGTTTAGACTGGTTGGACAATTTAGAAGTAGTGAATAGTGGTAAATTAATTTATCCATTAGCCCCATATTAGGTATGTTTCCTTTAAAATCAATATCCATCAACACTTTACTTTCCCCTCCCTTAATGTTCTATCTAACTGTATATGTATTATGTCTCTCTCTTTCACGTGTAATTTCATATCTCCCTCTTTATGTGTATATAAGTGCACTCTTTTTGTATTTATTGTTAGTTTTAAATACGCCCTGACGAATCTTGATCTAAGCGAAACCGGTTGGCGTGTAATAAAATTTGTGGTGTCATACAAAGTGATTGTATTTAATTTAATTTAATATGTCAAACCACAAAGTGAATGCTTTCTGCGAAAATATAAAAAATTAATTTAAGAATCGTCATTTTCATTAGAAGGATAAATTGCCAAAAAAAAACCTTAAGGCATTAAAACTTAAAAACATGAATTGAAGAAATACGAAATTCGTTAAACACGGTTACTGCGGTGCAAGTTGCATGACTTCCATATTTATTTTTTAATGGTATTCAGGAAAATGCATAATAATAATAATAAAGTGCTTAATAAGTGCAACCATAATGCATAGTTCAAAAGTTTTCTCAGAATTCTGTATTCACCTGCAGTGACTTATATTCAATTGCGTCGTAAAATAATTAGTTCCTTTGTTGTGACTGACTATTGTTCGGTTTCCAGGAGCATGATATAATTTCTCATTTGAAGCAGCCAAATTTGCACAACGTTTTATGCTGTTATCATTTCATAAAACTCCAAAACAATAATTTTATTCATTATTTTAATATTCTTCATAATTATTGTCTCATTACATATGAATGCAACTTTAATGGAGTCTCTTGTTTGATCTTTTGGCAGCATTCCTCCCTTACTTTTCACTCTCGCCGAGGCTCCACGGGCGAGGCTTTTGCCGAGGTGCCGAGACCCGAGTGGTACAAAGTACGCTCTCGCTGGAGCTCCTCACCTCGCTTGAGAGCTGCAGCATATTCTCGTGCTCGGCTTCTCTCGCCATGTCTCGAAGACCTGCCGCGGTTCGCTTGATTGGTCCATTTTCCTCTTCAAATCAGACTTCATTCTATATTATCCTTAAAAATCCAAGACAACGTACAAAAAACATTAATCCACAGATTATTTATTAGACATTTTATATATTCCGTAAATATTTTCATTATTTTTAATCGAGAAGTCTTGCAATGTTCTTAGAACATGTATTGCTGATATATCAATGATATGGAAAATTTTGTTAAATTTCGGTATTATGAACCGTACTGTTTCTTCCAATGTTATTTAATATAAATGTATACATACATTTATGAAATATTTTCTACTATATGATTTGTAAGAATAACTTTATACCTGCCTCAATATAGATTTTTCTATTAAATAAATTTAATTTAAGTTATTTTAATGCTGTTAATTGACCAGACAGTTACTTTGAGCTACGGTATGATATTTTTTTTATTAAACCACACTACTGAGTATTATTTTTATTAGGGGTTAATCTTCTTTAAACTTTTCGTCATATTAAACTTCTGGTAACGTGCCCTTGTTCAGAAACGTGGGCTTCATCTAGTTTCAGGACTACAGACAGCATCCAACATTTGTCCAAACTGATGTTTTACTTTTTATTTTCTCTTTATTTGTTTATTTTGGTTCATAAAATTTATGTCCAAAATACAAAATTTACGATTACCATTTGCATACTGAATATATGACGCTTACGAAGACAATGGTGTGGAAGTTTACTATACAAGAGATATATTTTTAAATTAAATAAACACTAGTGTCCTCGTGTGATGCTAAATTCGTAGGCAGAATAAAGATGTTTTATTTTCAAATTTTAATAATTTTATTATTTGTATACCACACTAATGATAATATTATATTCATTATATAATTAGTTTTAATAATATAAAATTTTTAATTCATGCATAGTAAGGCAATGTATATAAAATACAACAAAACTAATTAAAAAAGTAAAATAGAACAAAATATATTGATTAATTATACAGAATGGGCCATAATTTTTTACATTTTTTAAATCGCTTCTGCGCAGGGCACGCGGGCGACAGCGCCCGGGATTTTGGTCCTTGGATATTTAGTCACAATGGATCGCTTCACGGGGGAACAACGAGCGTTCTGCATAAAATAGTTTAACAAAAACAACTATTGTTCAGTGATTGTATAACCAAACGCGCAAATAAAAACAATTTTGTCGTATAAAATAAGTGGCCACTGTGTGTTTGTATTGTGAAATATACAAATATATCTCTGAACGTAAAATGAAATATACAAATATATCTCTGAACGTAAAATGAAATATACAAATATATCTCTGAACGTAAAATGAAATATACAAATATATCTCTGAACGTAAAATGAAATATACAAATATATCTCTGAACGTAAAATGAAATATACAAATATATCTCTGAACGTAAAATGTAAAAATGTATATGTAAAAAAAAACATAAAATATTGGTCTTAATACTTTAATATTTGGCAAAATTATGTACGAAGTTGAACGGGCTTAATGAAACGCACTATAATTAAAATGAATGAATAAGAACGAGTATAAGTTTGCCGTATGAAATAAACAGACATGTGGCTCCCTGGGCCTTCGGATGAAACTTTGACGGGAATAAACCTGAACTTCTGAACCAAATTATCCTCAGAGTCCTGGAGAGGAGACCCCGGTCTTTATTGGCAAACTTTAACCCGGCGCGCGACACCGCGGAGGCTAAATAAACATCCCTCTTCAATATAAAACTATGCCTGCGAGAATACGCCAGATGGTGTTTGCGTGTAAGTTTAGATGAGAGAATTATTAATGGTGTCAAAGTCCAATAGTTTCTAAATCTATTAAGCCATGCGTGTACTAACTTAAATACCCATTAACTTAAATATCCAGATTACTTAATATTCTGCCCTCGAGGGCCATCAAAGTAACGTAGGTACTAGAGGGAGTATCTCATGAAGCTTTAATATTATTACGATACTAAGAATTCATTTCACTAATTACTTATTTAAGTGAGTATTTTTGTCCAGCACAGAATAATTATACGTGTGTAACAAAATATGTACTTACGTAATTATTACAAAAAAATATCTACTTCGGTGATTAACAAAAGAAATTCTACGTACGTAATAGACGTAAATAGTGTATAAAATAATATTCTCAATGTCGTGTAAAAAATAAATATGATTATATAAAAATTATAAAAAAATATATGTACGTAAAAAGATATATAAAAGATACGTATGGCAAAGAGTTCTATCTTCAAACTTGACGAAACATGGAAAGACTGCGGTATTTCCAAGACAACGAGAATTAGGCTTGTACAGTCTCTGGTGCAATCAATATTTTTATATGGTGTGGAATCATGGACCCTGAAGACACATTGATGCCTTTGAGATGTGGTTCTGGAGATATATGTCGCGCATATCATGGACGACGAGATCCAAGAATGTTTCCATTCTGCTGAATCTGAACATCAAGGACAGACTCTAAACCATTTGTCTGAGACGAATCCTTCAATTTTTTTGACCGATCAAGTGGAAGAGACAACAAACATTTCTATGGCGATAGCCCTAAGATCTGAGACATGCCGAGAAAAGTGGAGGAGCATAGTCAAGAGGGCGGGAGCTCATGAAAATCACGATCCGATTGATAATGACCAATTAACTTGTCTATGCTTCTCTCTTTCTCTCTCTCTCTCTCTCTTTTTCTCTCTTTATCTTTTTCTCTTTCTCTCTCTCGCTCTCTTGTCATCAACCTCTGAAAATCATGATATCATGGATGGACCCTTTTAATTATCTGCCTCCATCTTGATGGAGAGTTTTCCTTCACTTAGTCCTTTCAGCGCATCAGAGAACGTCCTCTGGCTTAAGTTTCTGGGGTTCTTCCCAACATAATAAGCCTCCCCAGGCTTTAAACTTGTTATGAAATATGCCCAATAGCTGCATTATTCATTGAGATTCAGTTGAGATCAACTTTAAACTCTTGAAGGACGGAGACAGTCGATCTTCTGGCGAGTCATGAATATGAAGCAATAGCCTCCGGTCTTCTACGCCACATCGATAGCGTTAATATTTTTCTAACCGACTAAATGTAATCTAACCAAATAAATATTTTATTTAATAAACGTACTCCAATACAAAAATTAATAATTAGTATATTTTATCTAATGGCACTACATATTTGAAAAATATCGCAAACATATCGCGACCTTGGAACACCAACCTATCATTTGACATATTTGTTTCAAAATTCAAACAAAAATATTCTCTTTAAAACTGTGTTACAAATGTATCAAATTTCCTAGTAGTTTACGAGATAATAAAATATATAGAATGTTATTATTGTGGTATTTGTAATATTTTTTTAAACAACAACAGTTGATTTTAGTCGGAATAAAATGGTTGTGTTATTATTACATAACATGCCTGAAATCACGAATTATTTTATTACTTTAAATTATACAGCGACATTTTTGTAAAAATTTCACCTCAAGGACGGTATTGAACCTCACTCCACCGAAGAAATCGAAAAATGAATATTCAAAACTTTGAAGATCAACATCTCAATTTAATGTCAATATCGGATGATGCCTCGTTGTTGCAAAGATACATATATATTTTGGAAATAAGTTAGCAACGCAATGTTAACAAATCAAATGTAGAGTAAGAAACAAAAATGTTTTATTTTAATTAAATTTTAATGCTTGTTAAATTCGTTTAATGAAATCCATCCATCACAAAACATTCTGTCCAATTATTTAAATTAATTTTCTGCGAATCCATTCTATAAATGTAATTAAAGATGTGTATCGCAATATGTTTCTTTATTGTATTTATTTCTGTCTTCACACAGACGCTCGATTCATTCGCATAAAAGCTCCTTGTTAATAATCCTTTTACAAAGAAGTCCATTATACAGTATTCAAAGGAGGGGTAAATATTCTTCCAGATTCAAGTACCAATACAGATGGTTACTTGAAGTACGTATATAGAATCAATGCTCGGGGATGATCGAACATTGGCATAGACGGACGAAGAGGACATAAAACTTGACTTAAGAATATGACTGTACATCATGAAATCACTAACACAACAACACTAACTGACAAAAGGGAAAATGACATTATTTAACTGACTTAGTAGACCTATATGTGAGAACTGTCACTTTGTACATGTATGTGTGTGTGTCATGAGAGTGAGTAGATGAGTGGTGGGGAACAAACATTATAAGAGGCCGTCTCTGGGGGAACGGCTTTCTTCCACCACAGCTTCACCTGAATAACTAGTCTATCTATGAAGTATATAATTTATAATTACTCTAATACTTTTTGTAATAAACTTAATATTGTTACCAGTACATACTGAGTTTTATGCTATAAGGAATTGGAACTCAAGTAATTAGTTAGTATGCAGAGGATAGAACCCTAAGGGAATCTAATGATACTTCTAAAGTCATCACACTATATTTTTATATTTCATGTCACATAAATATCCTTACTATTATATTTTCAAAGTAATGTACTGTAAAAATTGGGTTAACTTGATGGTCTCCCAGGACAATTCTCGAACCTCTAACCATTTGATTACTAAGTGAGTATTATTGTTAGACCAAAGACATCCCACCTAATTTGTTGTTTATTTGACTAAATATTTTTTTAATTAACCCATTTATAAACAATTAGACCTCTATATAAAAAATGTAATCCATTTACAAACAAGTATATACAGTTCTCCATAATGTGAAACTGTATTATTTGTTTTTTTCTGTTTAATTTTGCTTATTATATTGTAGCTTTAAGTAATTAGTGGTAATGGAAACTTAATTGCATTAAGAAGAAATTGCTTGGTAAACGTAGGATTTAATATAAGGTTTAAAATTGAGAAATAATGTGTATCTCCAAATCAGTACAAGAAATTTCCATAAAACGACTGGTTTTAGCATGGTTATATATTTGTTTAAAAATTCATCCCTAGTTAACAAAGATTCCGTATGTTTTTCGCGTGAATTAAAACATTAACATTTTATTCAAGAAGTCTTGTTACAAGAAGGAAGTGAGCATCCAACGTAACCAAAGTGTAAATACTTTTATGTTATACAATCACTAATGCATTATTTACAATAATTTGTTAATCTAATTGCATGGTGAATAATCTTTACAGGAAACGAGACGTTTCCCTTTGGTTAATTTCATTCGTTTTATTGTTATTATTATCACGGGCTACTTTACATCTTGTTTTCTACAATTCTACATACGAATCCTGTTGCGTCGGCCTGGATGCTGAGAATCAGCTACGATGATGGGCCATGGAGATGGTATGCTCGGACGAGCATGTACCGTAGTGATGTCATCTATTGTAACATCTGGTTGTCACCTGCCTGCATGAAGAACGTCGAACTCGCGCCCAACCCGACGAAATTAGGATTTGTTAAAGTGGATTGTATTTTGATTCTAACTTCATTTATGTTCTTTTTTTATGATTAGATGCCATTGTATAACTAATAACACCTTTTCATTTATCTCCGCCAGGTATTATTTATAAATTTTCCCAGTTTAGAATAAAAGCAGAATGTGACAAACAAAGGTGGGTATGCGTTTCTGAGGTGAAGAACCCGCGGAACTTGTGTTCACCACTGACTAGCCGGTGAGAGGGTAGAACGCCGACCTTCACCCTCACAACATATTCCTTAAATTATTGTGGTTTGAAGATTATTATTATTTTTATAATATGTCATAACGGCGAAAATATAAAATTTAAAAAAAAAATTATTAATTCATTAATAATTATTATTCGCTATCGCTATATATCGCTAAAATTTGCCGAGTGGATGGATATATGTCTTGAAAAAAAAATTAGTAAGAAATTATTTTAATTTAAAATCTTTATCGCGTAATAATAATAACAACATTGAATAATTTATATATAATGGCTTCATTTATGTAAAAAAAAATTCCATCTTTACACATAACCTCTTTAGTCATACACTAAACTTTAACAGATAAAACTTAAAACTGTCATTTGAACTTATGGGTATGATTTTTGTGAAAAGATTTGCTTTAGTCTTTTTTTTAAAATAAATTGTATTGTAGATTATTCCTTGTTACGGATATTTTCATGCTTTTGGGTCTACCACCGTGAATGTCCGTTTACTGAACTTAGTCTTCTGGCAATGGCTGATCGGTTCTACAACCTTTCCTGCAGTTGAAGTGGAGGCTGACCTGAGAGTTTGACGTCTACTATTTATGGTGCAGTCAAATTATACAAAAAAAGGCATGACCGTTGAAACAATTTCTACAAAGCTGAATTTTGGTATATATGTACGTTTCGATGCCACAAATAAGTATATGACAAAATCCTAATAATATTAGCAGCGTAATTCGAGATATTAAATATCAAAGATCTTTTGCAAATACGTCAATAAATATTATTATAAAAATAAAGAAAATATTATTATCTAGACGATTATCTCTTTTTGAAATATAGCGCGGAGAAGGGATAATAATGAATTTATTTACAGGATAACGCTATGTAAACTGTGAAGTAACACGCCTAATGCACTTAACGACACAGATATATAATATAAATAGTAATAATTAATTGTTTACAACATAAATGTGTATTACTTATAAACATTTATAATAAATAATTATTGAGGAGAACATGTTAGTTTTGTGAAGTTGCAGTTTTTCAGAACACGTGAAATGTCTGAATTCGTAGAATTGTTAATGAAAAAATAACAAACCTATTGTTTACAAAACCTGTGATATTATTGTTTTTCAAAATATTATATATAGTGGTACCCGTATACCGGGGTGCTTAGGTCCTTAATACGTTCCAGATCTTTGGACTTACCAAACAGGACGGATACCAAACGAATTTTTTAAAATTTCTTATAATCCTTGTATTTTCTTAATTATGGCAAATAACATTCAGTTTATTAGTTTTACATTAGTGAATAGGTCTTATCTAAGTAATTGTTTAAAAAAAGTGTAATCTAGTGTGTAACTTCTGATATAAATGGATAATAAAAACCCAAATTTTCCTAAAAAAACGCGAAAATATGAATTATTTTTGAAAGCGCGCCCTTAATTGTTCCCCTGTAGTACTACTTATGTTATGTCATATTTCTCGCCTCTCATAAGATATCCAAAATACTTTTTAATGTTTTTTCTTTGTAGAAATAGGAATTACTATATATTTTTTTATTCGTTTTCATTTCGCACATTGTGCATCCAGGATATTGTTTAAATCTTTCAATAGCACCCTATTTCGATAGCCTCCATTTACATTTACCAAATTTCATATTCAAAAAATTACTTACTTACCATTACGAGGATAGATCGCCACACTCTTCTGTTCTGACACGCAATTCTCGTCTCATCCACAATCATACATCTTCTCATACAAGGTTGACGATTATTGAGGCTTCTAACAGGGCCATCCTCCAGTGTCTTGTTTACCTGGTCGTGCCAAGTTTTCCGCGGACGTCCTTTACCATGGATGGTGCCATCCATACTTAAGTCATATATTTTTCTTACCATTCTCTCCTCATTCATCCGTTCCTTAATCTTTATAAAACACTAATTAATTATAAAAGTATCACTAGTTATAATATTAACACTTTGCACACAGCTTTGTTCGTTTCGCAGTGCGGTAAATACCGTTACAATATTATCCGGAAATTTCTTCCATAACATTGCAGATACTGACAATGCATCCTACGTAACCAAAATGGTCCTGTAAAAAATATACTCGTACATACCTATTTCACCCTTAGTAAACCAGAGTTTTTAGGATATCGCTTTTGTATGATATAGGAGGGGAAAACTTTAAATTAGATTTATGTATCTTACGGATAAGAGCTAAGAAAAAATTAGATTGGAAGCCTAAAATAACGTGGTACGTATTCTATCTTAAGCATTTAGTTTCAAAAAGTATTTTAGGATTCTTTGATGTAAACGGAACATTTTAAATCGTAAATGTTTGACAGTTCTTATCTTTTCCATCACTTCGCCCCCCTATCCAGTCTTGATATGGATCTGATTCATCTTCCAGAATGCCTGTTTGGCAGAAAGTAATGAGTCTATAGGAAAATCTAAAAACTGGGCTCAGTTGTCATGATTTTCTCAATTATTTTAAATATCTACTCAAAAATAATTATCATACCTATACCTAAAGACAGCTATTTAATCTTAAATAATGAACATATGTACTTACTTTGAAAAAAAAAAATGTTCTTTAATCATTATAATTAAAGTACTCAAAAATTCTAATATATATTGAATCGAAATATGTGAAAAGATTACGAGTGATCGAGTAAGAAATAAAATATTAGAGATGATAAAATATAACAGAGGTGAATGTAGTTATGAATTATTAAATATATGAAGTAATTATAAAACACGATAAACCTTAAAAAAAATTCCATTAGCCCATCTATTGTTAAATATACAATACTTATTAAGTTATGAAGCGAATTTGTTGAAATGTATTAATACTTACAATGAGCAGTTTTGTAGGATAAGAGAGATGTCAACTTTTCTCAAATTCCTCTACTTTACGTGAAGAATATCATTATTTATATATTTTTAATACACATATTTTATCAATGGATTCCCTAATAGATGGTCCTAGTATGACATTAAGTTACAATGTAAAAACATTTTAAGATTATTAAGGGAACAAAGTGTGTTACGTAACGCACTGGCATCGGTAGATCGAACGCCAGCGCATCACGCCACCGGCTAGATCGAGTCTGTGAGTAATGTGTGTGTGGTGTCGGTATGCCCGACTCGGATGGATGGGAATGGTTTCAAACAATAACAATCCTGATTTACATATTAATTACACTTTAATAATATTAAACATAAAAATCCCGACATTTTAAGCATGATAATTGTGTTTGATATCTTCTTTCTACAAGTGAAGCTCTTCTAGTCTCCACACGATATTACCGATTTATACTCAGTTTGCCATAAGGTGAAGTCACAACAACTGCCAGTCTGCCATGAGGCGTTGTCGCAACCTTGGACCAAGCAGCCACGCCCCCGTACTAGAAGTGATCTGTTCCTCCAGACGGTTACCCCGATGCCATCTTGTCACTGTGGAGTCCGTTAAGCTCATCCATCTCCCATCGCTTGCATGCGGCATCTCCGCAGGTTGCAGCGGAGTCTCCTTAAATTCCGCGGACAAATCAAGCCCATTTTAAATATTTGAATCCACCGCGGGAGAAAATCCTCGTTCCCTATCTAGGTCGTCGCCATTTTCAACCTCGGCGCAGTTTAAATTAAAGAAATTTAAAACACTGAAAAACTTCAAATGTTTTGCAATCGTAATAATATATTAAGGCTTCCTGTTCAAACAGAAATAATCTCTTCATCATTTGGATCATCGTATTTAGATGAATCTAAAAGTATTTAAATTACAATTCAAATATAAAATAATGCACTAATGCGTACTTACTTAACAACGTATTCTACTATTAATAACAAATATTTACCTTTTCTAGATGGAATTAATAAGAAACGATGGTCCCTTGCTCCTGAAGTTTGCCCTAAGCAACCATTGTTTGCGCCCAAGGATGTGTAAAAACAATTTTACCCCCGGTGTTTGCCTTTACTTCCCCAAGAAAGATTTTAAGGAGATTACCGACAAACGTTATTCACGTTATTGTTGTGACAAGACAGTACTAATAAATGAGCAATTTGTGAATAACTGAAGGACTAAAATGTACTTATTATATATATTTACTGGGTGCGACACGTGTCACGCTACTATTTTAAATTGGTGCCATTTTATTAGTTTGACGTTTATTCAGTTTGGTTTTAAAGGTTGTGCAGAATAGACGGGTAAATTTTATTATTAGTAAGTATTCCTCAAGAGAACGTGTCGATTTTGTTTTAATATTTTGTCAAAAGGTCGATTATTGCAAATCAACATGCATTTCGACGACAATATTCCAACTGTTTGTTTGTTTCATAAGACTTCAATGTATTATTTGTTTAAGCGTTTTGAAGAATATGGTTAGACGGCAGATAAACCTCGTACAGAAGTACTATAAACACAAAATATTGCATATGTAGTACAAGTATTGAGGAATCTCCTGAGACATCAACTCGGCGAATTACTGCACAATTAAATTACGTACTTGTACGTAGAATTTTAAAATTAGATTTGCATGTTTTACTGTTTATAATACAGACAGTTCATAACTTTTACCACTAGGCTGTAAACCAATGATTAGAATACAGTAATACCATTTTAAACTTGCCTTGTGAAGTTGGCGATTTTCTTCAGAAACTGATAAGGATCACTTTCACCTCAGTCGTCATGTTGACAAGCAAAAAACCATTTCTGAGCAAAGGAAAATCCTTGTCGCGTTCAAACATTATCATTGAGTAAAGCCAGCGTTTGGTGTGACGTTCACGCCCATAACACCAGTTTTTTTTTAAACAAATATTATCAATTGTTGTCACCGGTGAGAACTATCGAGAGATGATCCAAAAAATATTGGTTGAAAAATTATAAGAACAAAGACCGGCGAATATGCGGTTCTGCGAAATGCTACGTCACACACATTCATGAAAGACAAATAAAAAATGTAAGTAAATAAACCGGAAACGGGTAAACAATTTAAGAACAACATTCGTAATGAAATCGAAACAATGGCGCCACAAATGCTAAACGACGTCATAAAAACTGTGGTAAAAAAGCTGAAAATTGCATAGCCGCTTGTGACTTGCATTTATCTGATATTTATTTTCAGAATATGATAAATATAAATTTTCAACTTTAAAAAACATTAAAAAAATATATATTTTATATAGGTACAGCGAAAGATATTAAATACCGAAATACTATCGTGACTCTTGCCGCACTGTATATAAATTAATCTAATGAATATGTAGAACTATTGAATGACGCGCTTTTAACGCAAGCTGGGGTAAGTTTATTAATCCACAGCGATTTCAATCAATCTGATTTAAAAAATAGGCCTCAATATTTGTAAGTAACGGAATTTAAATATCTCTTAACTAGTAAACTAGTTACAAAATCGTTGCCCGCGCCACCAACCTTCGATGCTATATATTGATTTTAATTACTTTTAGACATCATTTTTATTATAAATGAGCATGCTTATATAGAACAAATGTCAATATTGGTTTATTTTATAAATTCATTTTAAGTAGCAAAATATTTTTTTTAAATCATAGACTAAGTCGGTAATTACAATTTATTTTTCGTTTATTTATTTTTTTTTAATCTAAGCCTGTAATTCTGTAAAAATGTAATTATTTATTTATTATTATTATTATACATGCCCTATTCAGGCATTAAGATAATTTGTAAAATAATAGAAAATTTGATCAGAAGTGAAATACACAAAGAAAAAAATTATATAATGTCATGTTTTTTCATACTCAAAATTGAAAATAAATATAAAATGTGAAGTAAAACAATTTATTCGTCACCATTGAATTGAGATACAAAAAATTAAAATAATGTAGTCCTATAAAGAGTTTTACATATATCACATATTCATTCCTCAAAGAATGCAATCTGTGTACTGCGGAGTTAGCAAATGCATGAGTTCTGACATTACCACTGTGCTAGAACAATTAATTGTGTCTCGATGACCTCAATTATGCGTGAAAGTTAAGCAGACCAACAATCTGGGGAATGATCCTGTATAGAAATATAAGGTCGGTCATCGTACGTCTGTCTCATTGATAATTTTAACAATTTCAGACGGCTATGGAGATAAACATAATTTATATCCTCAGAGCATATATTTAATTTAAATTTAATTAGTATTAGGAACTTTCTCTGGATTCTTTCAACCGCCATCGAGTGAACAATGAAGTGTGGCGACCATATGACCGAATTATATTCTACCTGAGGTCTGACTAGAGAGGTGTAAAGGACTTTATAAGTGTGAAAAGGTCCAAAAAGTCTTAATTAATTTTGATCGATTTCTACGGTCTTTAGGTTATAATCATTATTATTATTTTCTACATATTGAGTGGAGAAGTGATACTATCTAAAACAATTTTTTAATTATGAAAGATAAGAACACTTCTCACATGATTGCATTCCCAATACATTACCCCTACTTTCAATATTCCTATTACTAAATTCTCCTTTTCACGGCCCACTATACTGCTTTAATAAGTTGTCACCCGATTGTATTTAATTCAGATGTAATGTACACTTGTTGATGAGAGGGACTGCACCTCTTGAAATGTCCATAATATCTTAAAAAATTATTTCCCTTAAAGAAAACATACATATACAACACAATAACGAAAAACTATTAATAATAATATAATAGTAATGTTTATGCAAGACCCGACTCGCCATAAAAAAATACATTTAATATAATATAAGCAACAAAATAATATTTATTATATAAAAAGAAAACCAAAAAAATATGAATAAATTCACACATGCGTAAACAAAATATAAATAGTAAATTTCAGTCACGGCTATTATTGTATTTGTAGTTACTCTGCAGTTGATGCCATTCTCTAGTCAGGGAGCCAGCTTTCCATGAGAGCACCGCTCGCACTAGAGAGTTGGTACTGAGCTCCATCTGCAGTTTTACGCTAGCAACTCAATGTCACTCAATGAAACGGAACGACCTTCGGCAAATATTATAAACGCACTACGATAACGCGCCAACCCGAACAGTATTCGTAGATAGTTATACGTCACTTGCTTGAATTTCGACCAGATATACATGAAGAACGATTAAAAATGATGCTCTTCACCTGCATCGGTAGAAACGCCGTGAGAGCATATTCGCACGAACGCTTAACTGTTTCCTCTGTCGTTCGACGTCATCATCGTCTTGTCCGCCTTCATTGAAGATATTCGACCTTTTTTGAACGCTCAATGAAATCTTTTAAAAAACAAATGGGTTGTAAATTCTCAAAATATAATACATAAATACAGAATTAAACAACGTTCAATTTGCAAAATTCATATAATTGCCTTACTTATAAATTATTATTAAATAGTTGTGACATTATTACAGGCGTTATTTTGCTTCAGTACTAGTAGAGTCACCGGGGAGTGCACCGATTCTGTCTATGTACGCGAATGAATTTGCAATGAAAAGCGTATTAAGCTTTCATATTAGCTTTAGAAATGAAACGTCACATCGAGCGCCGCTATTGGATGAAGGAAATAAATGAAAAAATGTGATTCAGATGTAGTCTGAAAGTGGACGATTATAAAAACGACACATTTTCGAAGACTATTATTTGAACAGTCAGTATAATGTTGAGGACATAGTAAGCTATAAAATGTTTTCTGCCGGCAAATATGGTCAGTCGAGCCGTCATTTGAAGCAAGTAGAACAAGATTAATCAGCAAATAATGTCATGTTAGGCAATTCTAAAGTTATCCTAACCTAACCTGAACCTGATATTAATTCACTGCCGACAAAAACACGTATGATATTCAAGTGATTTAATAGCTAATTTTCCTTGTTAACCTAATATTTAAATGACAAATAATTTAATTACCTCTCATTTTAAAATGATTTTGGGATTTTATTAAATAAGTTACTCAGAAGAATTTAACCGTTTTTAAGCAGAAAAAACACTGTTATGTGCCGTAGTTTGCTGTAAAAATATTTTTTTCTACATGTCAGAACTGTTGACTCCTGAATTCATTTAAATATATGTTTATATTTAAAAGCTTATCTAGAGCTATGTTTCTTCTCTTTTATTGACAAACGGGAAGTCTAAAAACTCCATAGATAATATTCTTCATATGTTTAAATGGAGTGCAGAAAAATATCTTATTTGCGGATTTACTAGGGACGTAACTTTTCATCATGGCTCCGTTACCTATTGATTATATTAGTATTATTGATGTTTAATGCAATTGAATGGCACTACTACTATGTGCATCAGTTGCGCGGGCCTCTGACGCACACTGAGATGTCGTCTGTCATACAGCACATACAATGTAATTAAAGCTTTGGTTCTAAAATATAGGAACTGAATAAATTTATACACATTTCACCATAACGCATTTCTGCCCGCGAACCGCATTTTGTAAATTGACTTTCTTAATTTTATTAAATACTATGTATAGTATAGTATAGGGTGTGTCGATAAAGTAAGAAGTTATACATTTTAGGCTGTCATCCCTGCTGACACTGAATGTTTATAAATGTTGAGAGTATCCGTGATAAGACATACGTGATGACTATCAGGATTTTCTAGGATCTTTAACTCAAATGCAAAGTGTTGAGCTAATAACCAAAAAGTACAATTTATCATTAAGGCTTATAAACATCATCCGTTTCTATAAAGTAAATTTTTTTCTAATCTCAGCGCGTGGTTGAATAGCCCTGAATTTTCTTCAAACATTTTCAGAGAGTTACTGTATCATTAGATAGAACGACATGTTGCGGTAGTTCTACTTTTCAAGATTAAATTGCAATCGCTCGAAAACCATCAGGATGAGGTAAGTGGGAAGAGTATTGTTTGACGCGCGTGATTTGCGGATTTGCCAGTTGCAATGAGTCACTGGTCGGGAGCGCACCGCGCGTTCGCTGTTGAGCAATATTTAAAGTGCGGTGATTCATTAATTCGTGCGGGTCGCGTTTTTTGTACTCATTTTAATATTCAACGAGTAAGTGATGGGTCGAGTACGCAACTTATGTGGTATTGTATTCAAAAGTTCAGACAAGATAAAACAATGGCTTACCAAACTCCTCCGGGACCATCAACGTCAGCAGCGACGCCAGATCATGTGGCTCAAGTTTGACGTGAAATTATGCGCAATCCGCGTAAATCGATAAGGAAGTACTGGAATAAAAAAATCAACAGTGCACGTTATTTTGAAAAAGAAACTACAGTTTCACCCGTACAAACTGCAAATCTTGTAGTTTCTCAACGAAAATGACTATTCTTTAGGTAAAACTTTAACTAGAACTATACTGAAACGTTTTGGAACAGCACGAACGCTTGGAAACATAATGTTTATTAACGAAGTGCATTTTCATATCGATGGTTATATTAATAAACAAAACATGAGATACTGGTGTCCTGACAACCCAAGGGAACGCCATCAAAAACGACAGTGTGATGTGCAATTTCTGCCGAGGGATAATTGGCCCTTATTTTTTTAACCAGCGAGAGGCAGTCACTGCTGACGTGTATTGCCGAATGATCGACAAGTTTTTGGTACCGCAACTGCAGCTGTTTCCCGGGTTCAACAACAAAATATAATTTTACCAAGACGGGGCCACTCCTCATACAGCTAGAGTTTCAATGGAGAGGCTGAGGGGAATTTTTCCCAATAAATTAATCACCAAGTACGGAGACATACCCTGGACACCTCGGTTACCGGACCTTACACCGTGCGATTTTTTTTGTGGGGATACCTTAAGTCGAGAATTTACAGCATCAGTCCTCGAACAATTCAGGCCTTACAAGAAAATATCCGCTGTGAAGTTGTTGCTATTGAACCAACGCTTTGCTCTCGCGTGTACACAAATTTAAGAGTCCGATTGCAAGTGTCTTGAGAAAAATGGACGGCATTTAGTCAATATTGTTTATAAAACATAAAATCTGCATCGTTAAACTCCATTTTGTATAAATAAAATATCAGAAAAACATTGTAGTTTTTTTCTTAAATTCAATATTAAACTTGAATATTTTCCGCTGGTAGTATCCTTTAAATGATTTCACATTAACCGATACATATTTCTGTCGTGTGTGTACTTGTATCATATAAGTATTGCTAAGGAATCTATAAAAAACATAAAAGTATCACAATAGTTCTACGTAATGTATTATTGATCGTAAAACGTGATTCATAAATTGAATACAAAATAACCGAATGAAAAACGCTTCTCAATAATTGGATGGGTCTTTCATAGACACTTTTGTTTTACGTCTACAACGTAATATCCCTTATTGAATTTGAATAGTCCGGAAAAGTAATGCTTTTCTGAAAACATTAAACAAACGTCCTGTACCTCCGCGAAAGCAGTTCGAAGCAACATTTGCATGTGTAATACAAAGAAAGTCCCTCTAGTAGAAATGAAGTTTTATTAATACGAAAATTCCCATTCAAACGGTTTCAAATAACTGAAACTGTGAATCGTTTCAATACGAAATGAAGAAAAATATTCTCAACAACAATATTACTCGCTGGATCTCCGATTGAAAGCATTTCGCTACTAAATATGACCTTATACTTTTACCTTATACAAAAGAGCGTAGAGATCCGCCCCTTGCTCGCTCAGCACATTCAATTTTCAATATCTGCTTAGAAGTATCTCATCGAGACGAATGAGTGCCGCACAACTCCTCCTTTTTTTAAAAACACTCGCATTGCTTACTAAATGGAACTCTCTAGTTTCAAATTTCTTACTAAATGGAACTATCCAGTTCTATTTACTAATCAAGGCGTGTGATTCCAAAAAAGGTAGATTCTGAATATGTGTAAGGTTTGTACGTCCAATTTTAAAGGAGTCACAGTTTTTTCAAGTTTTTGAATACCCGACATTGAAAGAGGAAAGTGATAGTGAAATATTGTCGCCAAGTGAGAGATGACGGGTCAAGCTCTTTAACGAACATAGCTGAAATATCTTCTAGATAATTTTTTCAGAAAAGTTGATCGAAAACTAAGAAGAACTACGATAGTGTCCACAAAATCCAATACATCCCACTTATCACTGATAAACTTTTCTGATTAGATTATTAGAAAAATATATTTGTTATTAAAAAGGACACTTCACTAAAAGTTAAAACAATTAGTTTTCCATAATATTTTTAACTACTTAGTAGAAGATGATAGTTTATTTTGAGTAGATACTCTTGCTGCCTATTCTACCATAGGATTGTATACAGTTCTACTCTCATCTTACTACGGAGGTTACGCAGCTGTTGTTCCGCTGTAAAATTAATCAAAAAATCATATTTTTAAACTTCTAAAATGGTGATCCTTCAGTAAAGACTGAAACTATTTATTTTACATTTAATAAATACAGAAAGATGTCAATATTCAGACACGCAGATATATAGTTTTCGAAAAAAAATGTATTTTTTAATAACTACCATTAACATAAAAAACAATAATTTTATTAGATTATTAAGGAAAACACATTCTTATTGTGAAGTTGTAATTATTCAGAACATAGGTCTGTGATATTTTAAATACTAAATTAATGTATTAATTATAAATATATACATATAAAATCAATTTTGTCGAAAAATATTGTTTTAGCGTCACCGGGATTCGAACCTGGATCTTCATTTCCATTTGGCTTTTAAATAATGGAACGACAGGTGTATTAATTTGAAAAAATGTAACATATAGTTTCGAAAATTTGTCAAGAAAAAAACTGGCGTTATAGCACAAAGGTAGTGCACTTCCCCGGATTGGAAATGATGATCCAGGTTCGAATCCCGGTGACGCTAAAACAATATTTTTCGACAAAATTGATTTTATATGTATATATTTATAATTAATACATTAATTTAGTATTTAATTTAATTAGTGTTGTAAGTCCGTTCGTCTTCTAAATATATATGCATATTATATACTACGTAAGTAAGAAGTGGTTTTATTTAATTATTTGAGAGTTTTTTACTTACAATCGACTAAATAAATGAAATGATCCTTATAATATTTCGGTAACCTGCTTCAGAATGATTATTACTTTTTCAGGACAGATTAAAACACAGGTTATTTAATTTACTTACTTAAAATATTATGCATTTTGTAAATTTTACAAAAATTATGACAAGCACTTACAAATAAAATGTATTTGAAATATAATATATTATGCACAAGTCTATATTTTTGGGAAGGTTGTCAACCGTAAATTTGATGGAATAAAGAAAGGAAAAAATTTCTGAAAAGGCAGCATGTAATTAGAAATAATAATAAGTACATACTTATTTCTCGTAGGTATCCTGGCAGTGACGGGAAATAAATATGTAACGAATTTAGTCCACTACGGCTCTATTATCTTTTCAAGTGATCTACCCGGCAACTTGACCCAGCTTCTCTTGGGGCGTCCCGCGGGAATCTGTCGTCTCAGCAATATATCAGGAGCATTCCAAAGATATATCCAAGCTTGACCGAACACTCAGCATATAACAGTTCCATATTTGTACTTTTCCATCCAACAACCATATTTGCTTATACATCCGAATCTGTAAACCTACTTAAAATCCTTCACTTTCGTTTTCAGATTGTTTTCTTACTGTGAAACAGACATCCCTAGCTGTTTCACTTCTATCTTCCATTCTACCGTGCATCCCTTGAGATTGTAAAATGTCTGAGTAAGCCGTAGCCACGATATTATACGATTTTACGTTAAACTACTGCTGTGTTGATACTGCTTTGAGTAAAACCTTAAATCATATAATTTTTCAGTTTACAACCAGTAAAATGAAACGAATGTTAAAATACCCGTGATACCGATGCGGAAAAGTAAAACAGTTTTGTCGATAACATGGGAGTCATTCCATGCGAAATCACCTAATTTTAAAATAAATGGTTGCTTGACCATTTTAGATATTTTTTTAACCATAAGTAACCCCATGAGTGTGTAGCTCAAAACAATTTTTATTTTATTTTTATCTACCACCGTTTTGTATCTGGGCTCAATTTTCTTCACAGCCACGGACAAAAACGGGGCCTTGCAGAGCCTTTGAAAAATAAATATTTTTCTCCTCCCATAAAAGATAAAAAATACGGGTTTTCACTAATATAAAGAAGACATAATAAGGTTGAAAATTAAATATATACTATGACTTAAATAACCTTTAAATATGCCAAATTTTGTGACCTTTTAAAGTGACTGGGGGTTGGAACCACAAAATGGACTTTTTTTTGTTATAACTATGGCTAATGGAGATCACAGATTAGGAACTCTTTCTGCCTTTTTTTAGCATCAATGTTTCAACATTTTCAATTTTTGCTGATTTCAAGGTCAAATACCTCAAATAAGGGACCAAATAGAAGTTTTGGTTTTGACCAAGGATACGTGTACCGGTTCTTAATAAAACCGGTAAGTTTCATTTTGTGGTTCAAACTGGTTTAAAAGTTGCAGTTACCATATATTTGTTGGCTATAGTTATGTAACTGAGAAAATTAAGCTTAGATCCAAGATGGTGTCAGATAAAAATTAAATAAAAAATATTTTGAGCTTCAGACTCATGGTGTTACTTATGATAAAAAATTAAGCAAGCAACCATTTATTTTAAAATTTGGTGATTTCACATGGAATGACTCACGGATTAAGTATAAAATGAGAGTACTGAGAAATATATCAATGTCATTTTTCATCACGCTTCACACAACTCAAAAAAAAAAAACCTTTCTCGCTGCCAACCCTTTTGTCCGATTGCTTCACTCCACACATATCACCAGCCAATCAGAGACTTGCAGTGTGACTTTAAGTATAATAATCTCGAACGGATGTATACTCATCACCCTAGGTCCATAACGTCTCAAGGTATAAATCGATACAAGTCAAAATGAGTTAAATTGTAAAGCGAGTGAGGCAATTATAGAACGCAGGGATGTGAAATAAATTAATGATATTTGTCGAGAAAATTTTACGAATATATATTATATAGATACTACAATTACGTAGTGAAGGACTCGCAATATAAGAGAGAGAAAAATCCTGGATATATATATCTGTTCACCTAAAGTATTATAAAAAACTATTATTAATATTGAATTATTTATTAAAATTGTTTTTAAACCACTTTTATCAGTTAATTATAACATACTAACGTATAATATACTAATTATAATTAACTTATAAAAGTTGTTTAAATACAAAGTTAATAAATAATTCAATATTAAAATAAATAACCACAACGTGAGGTTTACGTTAAATATTAAAAAATATATGTATTGACAATATTATTTAAAACAACTTAGATGAAACAATTAAAAATATACAGAAAAATATATATATCTAAAAAATATTTGGTTACTACCGTGATATGTATCCTGAAGTTTATCTTGTCGGAAAAATAAGTTTCCATTGCGTCACGTTAATCATTTAAATTAACGGTGAATTTTAGACTTCTATTTATAGTATTCTTTTAAATGAAACAATTATTTATTAAATGAGACAATATTTCATTTTTTATTAGCGTAATGGTAACGCATTCTCTTGGCAAGAAAAAAGATTGGTTTACTAATGGAAACCAAATATATTTTCGATAGATAGATTTTTTATGTATATCTTTCTAATTGATTCATATAATTTGTAAATATCACAGAATTATTTTCTGAATTTACAATTCTATAAAGTGCGTTTTTGATATTAAAACTGGCCCACCTCTTATGTAAATCAAGATAAAACTACTTAGAACCTTCTCATAGCCCTTTACACAGGTACGAGTAAACCTATGACTAACTGATTCGATACCCAGTCGTTAGAATCAATTGCATTTGGTCTGGATATTGTGATTGTTGATTATTATGTTTAATGTTTCCATGCATAAATTACTAACAAAATCGGTACTAGGTGCAATATGGCGTTATCGAAATATTATTAAGAATTAAAACCCCCCGCTGCAACAACACTGTATATCGGGTATTTCACAAATATTGTTAGGCAGACGAAGCGTCGGCCATCTTGGATTATATACAATGCCGTTGCAGGTGAGATCACTTATAAATTGTGTGAAATAGTATTTATATTTATTTAAATTGTTGTTTAATACACCATTCATTGCCCAAGAAGATATGCAACGCGTATGGGTAGAGCTTGTATTGGTGCACTCACTCAAACAAATTGATCAAACCTATAATAATTGTTGTCACAAATTCCCTTAAATAATATATTGAAAGTCCACTTTGTAATTGCTTTTTATACATACACCATGCATATTATACATACATATGTATAATATATAAGATAAATTTTTGAGAGGTAAATGTTAATTTCGGTCTGATACTTTTAAAATAATTAATTGTACAATTATTTGTAAACAATGCCCGTCTTAACACAGAATTTTCTAGTGAGACGGGCACGGTCCAAACATATTATACATATATTTGATATAGTTTCTAATAAATAAATGTGTATTCATAACTCAGATATGCCCAAAAACGATACAGTGTTGTTGCAGGGGTGTTTTCAATGAATGTAACAAAATGAAATTCATGGGGGGAGTGAGATATTTGTTAACCCCCGTGTGTACAAGGCCGTGAAATCATTGGAATTATTTGAATAATAAGATTAAACACCGAAACCCTCGAGAATAAGGGTGCAAAGTTTCCAAGTGCTTTCGAGGTGAGTAAGTAGTACAAAGAATGTGTTATCTGATTACAGTCAAAGGGAAAGTTTGTCGGTTTATAGGCGTTGATCTACCGACGGTTCTGGTGGCACGTACAACAAAACCTCAATACAGCGCAAACTTGTTGCGAGAGTACCTAAACCCGCGTCACAGCGCACACAATTGCAGAAGATAATTTATACATTATCTACTTTATCGGGTCAACAACTAACGATATAAATTAATAGTGCCAATACTAATTTTGAGACGTATCATTTTTCAAGAAATAAAATAAATTTCAATAATATCGTATAATAAATATTATATTTATTTTGTATTATTTATGCATTCACGCCCTTGTGGTCTTTTATAAAATTGGTTTAAAAAATGTATATATTAATAATTAATTTTTTTAATTGTAAAAATAAAAAAAACATGGTCACAATGGAATATATATAAATATAAATTGATTGAATATATATATATATATTACATAATATTTGTCTTGAATCTTAATTTTTATCGTTTGTTTTGCTTATTTGTTTTTAAAGATATATATATACATTACATTATATTTAAAGATATATATATATATATTTTAAAGATATTAAAATTGATTGATTGAATATATATATATTTATTTAAATATATATATCTTTAAATATAATGTATATATATATATATATATATATATATATATATATATATATATATATATATATACATATATATATATACACATTATATTTAAATATATATATCTTTAAATATAATGTATATATATATATATATCTTTAAAAAAAAAATAAGCAAAACAAACGATAAAAATTAAAGTTCAAGACAAATATTATGAATCATAATTGATTTAGAGCAATAAGGCTATGTATAATACACAGCGTATAGGTATATGAGTGCATAATAAATATTAAATAATATATTCAGTTAAATAAACCATAGAAGTATCGTCAATTTTTTATTATTTTAATATTATTCAAGTTAGTACTAAAATAGAAAATAATCATAATTAATAAAACAAGAAGAAAATACAAATAAAAAAGGGAGTTGTGCTGTGGTCAATTATGGAAACCAAATTTTTGTGTTGATATAGTACGTAAATAACTTTTTTCTTTTTGAAATGTATTTATTGATTTATGTGGGTTATACAGTTATACTATATATATAAATTAAGTTGTATACAAACTAATGGTTGTGAATGTTAATGTATTAACAAATGGGATGGAAATATAAACCTACTTAAAATTACTAAACACTCATGATTGATAATAAATTTTCACCCTATTAACTATACTCCTCCATTGCCAACTGCCACCAGAAAAGAGCCTGTTGCTATTTTCACTTGGTCGGTCCAACGGTTCCTCCCTCACTTCGTTCTTCAACGTGGCTCACTACAACAAACTACTCCAGACTATCTTCTCGCCTCTACCTTTTCACAAAATGTAAAAAAAATGAAGGATATTACTCAAGAAAATAATTTACTGTCTATCGTTGTCTTTTTCATAACATGCATTACCATTACATTACACATTCAATGCAGGTTTTATTTTTATTTTACTTTTTCGCTAAAATAAATAAGTTACAATAAAAAATGTTTTCTTATAAAAAACCACCATGTTGTATAAACCGCCGCGTATTGCTTGGGTGCTTCAATTTCTGTTTTATCGGTTATATAATAATACCAGGTTTTATATTACCAAGTATACAGCTGGCCACGGTATAATATACCTGTGGGGAGTTGTGGAAGTATATCACAACTTCAATCAGAAACGGAGGTGGGATTTTCAAAATGGCAATCTAGAAAGTAAACATGTATATGCATTAACAGTGTAAATATTGAAGAAAAGCGTAGACACACTTTGGGGGACTTCGCTACAAGGGGAGTACACATTATGGGAGGCTGTTTAATTGAGGATCAAGGTAACGTGGGGAGTTTAATGAAGAAACGTTCTGGTGCGGTTCAGATAATCTCCTCATCTATCGCAAATCTTCCCTCCTTCTCAACCTTCTTTGCACTTACCACTACTTCTAAAACAACTAAAGTTTTCTGAGACAATAATGTACTTCGGTGTGATAATATAATAAACATATATTAAAAATACAAATTAAATGTATTAATTAGAAAGATATACATATAAAATCAATTCTATCGAAAAATATTGTTGTAGCTACCGGAATTCGAACCTGGATCTCTTTCCAAACCGGGGAAGGTGCATTATCCAACTATGCTACAGCGACATTATTTTTGACGACAAATTTTCGAACCTATATGTTACACTTTTTCAAATTGATACGTCTATCGTTTCATTATTTGAAAGCCATCTACTTTGTTTTTACGGAATCGCGACAACAATGTTCTTCGATAAAATTGATTTTATATGTATATATTTATAATGAATACATTTAATTAGTATTTAAAATATCGCAGACGGTCTGTTCTGAATAATTACAACTTCACAATACAAATGTGTACACATATAAAAAAGCATTACTAATTCACGGTCAGTTCATGTTCTAATTCACTTTCCTTCCTCTTGATGCAAATTGGCAGATGAGAGAAAAAACCAAATTAACTAAAAATTATCCTTCGTTTAGAATCATCAGTCCTGCACGCGAGCTTACACGCAAGCTCTCTCAAATCGGGTAAAAATATGCTTATTTATGAGACAAGTATTATTAGTTGTCGCATGTCAATAAATGATTACAGTAACAAAGATATTATTTTATTCTATAGTTAACCTAGAAAAACTAATGTAAAACGTGTAATAATCATAGCGACGGCCCAATTCTAAATGTACCAACAATGATTTAGTTTAGTTTAAACTTTCAACGTTATATTTTACTAGTACATTTAATTCTATAATATTTAACGTAATTTTATATTTATTTTAAAACTTTTAACAATAAATAATACCAAATATCTTGAAGTAATCATCGATACAAATCTTAAATGAAAGAATCAAATTTGTCAAGTTGTTAAAAAAATTACAAAATTAATATACATATTTTTAAGAATTATAACATTTTTTTCGATAAAAAAATTTGAACTTAATTCGATCCACATCACAATGCGTCATCATTAGTTGGGGATCAGCATATAATACTAACCTGATTCTAGTAAAAATCGTAAAAAAACTTATCATAAAAATAATATTAAAAAATCCAATAGTATATTGGACAAAATTATTTTTTTTAGTATTTCAAGTACCAACATTTTGTGATCTATTCAAAAGAAATTCTATTCTTAAAATATTTTATATAAAAAATCTATTTATTACTGAAAATCGTACTAGATTTATCAAATAATATAATATCAAATTTAGTCCATAGATGGCGATAGTGTAGTGGTACTCAAAGTGTTTCCATATATTAACATATATAATACTAAATACTAAAGAAATATATTAATTATAAAGATATGCACATAAAATCAATTTTATGAAAAAATATTGTAAATAAACAAAGTCGATGACTTTCAAATAATGGAACGATAGATTTATTAGTTTTAAAATTTTAACATAGGTTCGAAAATTTGTAGTCAATCTATTGTGTTTGTATAGCATAATCGGATAACGCACGTTCACCGAATTGGAGGAGATCCAGGTTCGAATCCCGATAGCAACAACAATATATATCGATAAAATTGATTTTATGTATCTTTCTAATTAATACAATACATTTAATTTGTATTTATTATTTATGTTGCTAGTGCTATTATTTTGATTATATAACATTTAATATTTATTGTAAACAATATTTTTTATTAATATACACTCCATTTCTCCACACAAGAATATGTTTTCATTTACCTACCATAAATATTGTTGTATTATAATGTAAAAAATAATAAAATATATTTTATATATAATATTTTAACTAAGTTGTCTGTGAATATTACGCTATGGAAGGTTAGAGAGTTTCCCACACTCCTTTTTCCTTACATAGATATTACATTTTCTATAATTTGCACACTTATTTGTTTATAGTTATGAGTGGTTTATTTTAACATTCCATATTATTTTTCCCTCTTACTGTATTTTTTGTAGTAAACACCTGTAACCTTAGATTAACACGGGCTGTTGACTGTTGAGCTGGGTCCGAAAAGCGTTATGTAACAGTTTTTTTCAATAGATAAAAAAAACTGTTTTTTCCCAACTTTTATTTCCACAGGAATGCGTAGTATCCCTACCCGTGAACCTTCTCTAAAATGTATATACATGTGCCTATATATAAACACATGTATTTTTCATCGCTTTTCAGACTCAGGTTATCAGTTATTATATTACGTTGGCCGCCGCTTTCTTTCCATTGCAATTTTATGTTTATTATTGAACTTGGTCAAACGCACCCCATTATTTTATCTGAAACCATTAGTCACGCTAGATGTCACTAGATGTGTTCAGTTTGTGGCTTTTTTTCAATTTCGGCTGGTTATTTTCAAGGTAAGCAGTTAAATATTTTTCTGTATTAAAAATGAAGTTGAAGTGAAAATGAACTCTTTAAAGACGAAACGATTATATAATATGTTTTATATTGTATTTATTTTATATGCACTGTAAATTAATAGTTTACTTATGTATATAACAAACAATCTGTCTACATATATTATCTTTGTGTAGATCGTTGTTTTCGGATAATAGAATTGCAGGTAATTAGAATCAAAATCTCCGAAGTCCAGTAATAAATAATTTTATACGTACGCATACACAGTAAGCACCGATTATTATGATTATATCGGTCGTAGGTGATTTTGATTATGATTATCAACAATTCATAATATTATTGTGAGGGGTGAGACAGGGGTCTTATTCCTCCACCGGAAGTTGCAACCAAAACCATGAGATTAGTGGGTCATCTTCAACAGAACCACTTACTTACCTTTTGTCAAAAAAAAAATACATTTATCACTTGTGGAAATAAAAAAAAACAATGTTTCGATATTGATATAAATATAAATTATAAATATCAGAGCAATTGCCAATCAATATAACTTTCTTAATGAATAAACAGATCTTATAAAATATTTTAAATATAGCGATGTTTATACTGATAGAAAATATTATATTATTTTGTCGATTTTGTAAAATAAATTAGGCAAGATGACAAGATAATAACGAAGTTGAATCAATTTAAGATGCACTAGACGGATGAAATATATCAATGCAAATTTTAAACGCAAACTAAGATCATTATGTACATTGCATCCCTTAAATATTATTTTATTAATTTCTTTATTTAAACTTATTCCGTTCCTACTCACATTGAATAAAAGTTATGCATTCAAATACAACAAAATAACACACCAAAAAATGGCTTTAACATTAAAATATTTTATCTTCAATAACTTTAAATAAAATAACTACATTAAAAATGTAAAATTATCAAATAATTTCAATGAGAGTGGCACAAGTAATATCAGTTTCAGGTGTTAATATTATGGAAACATCGGCACTAGCTGCTGCATAGAACTTAACAATAATAATTACATACGTAACATACATAGAAGAAAACAGAAAATTGAATCTTGAGATAAACCATGAAAAATCATTGATCGACAAAACTAGCTCTTCTGGACGAAATCCTTTCCGGACCTTGAAATTGTCAAGGACTTAATTATGTCGAATGTGTAATTATTGACGACGGCAGCTGGGAACTAAAAATTAAACGACGCACGAGTAAATCGAAAAGTTTTATGTCCAGACATGACAAGCAGTGTTCTTTCCAAAGTATACAAGCACACAAAAAAATACAAGCCTTCTTCTTGTGCCACCTTCTATCGAAGATTAGCCACCATGTTGCAATAGGCTGATTTATCCTGCATAAGATAACACTTACGTCTCCGCTACCTTTTTATTTATTTTATTTTTATTTTAATATTAGAAAATATAACACATTTTAGAATTATCAGTAGGATATATATATATATATAAATGTTAAATGAAATATACATATATATATATATATATATATATATATATATATATATATTTGTATATTTCATTTAACATTTATTTCTTCTCCATGAGAGTAGGACTCGTGTATAGAGAAGGAGTACATACGAGATAATTTATGTTTCAGTTAGTCTGTGTATATATTTTTTTTACTTCAGATACAAATTTATAGAAGTCTGTAATTTTTCTAATTGTGATGGGAAGATTGTCAAAAAATTTGATGCCTTGATAAATATAGTCATTTTGGGTTGTGGTATATTTTAGTTTTGGAATATCAGTTTGGTCTCTACATCTTGTAGATCGAAATTCGATTCTAAAGTTTAATTGATTTTTAATTTTTTAAATTTGGATTATTGAATTTATTTTGTGTCTATTATTTTTGGTACTTTGAAATCTGTAATATCTTGGATAGTATTTTTTTAGAATAATTTTTATTATCATTTCTTGAGTGATTTCTAATTGTGACATTGAAGTTTTATATGCTTTATACCTTATATTTTTATCTGTGCAATATGCTATAAAATATCACAATTTTCATTACGGAGAATGTGTCCGAAGAATAGGGCATTCCTCAATAATTGTTATTCAAATTATACCACATTATTAGGCTGTCGTTGAAATGTAGGTAAATAAAGTGACTACTTTTAGGAAAAAAATTGACTTTTCAAAAATGAGAAGAGAAATTGAAAGTAAGAAGCAAAAGTGAATTTTTCGGTCGCGTAAATGTAGGGAAATAAGGTAACTTTTAAGGAAAAAATTCCACTTATAAGAGGAAAAAATCAACTTTTCAAAAACGTGTATAGAAATCGAAATTAAGAAGATAAAATGAAGTTTTCGATCGCGTAGGGAAATAAGTGAAAAAAATCAAACAAACAGTACATAGTATATTTTAACTTAACACATCATATAAACTAGTGAAACTTCTTCGGAACAAAATAAAAATATACAAAAAATAAACAAAAAAATGGTTTCAACACTTTTTGTTTATCAGTTTAAAGAAGAAAGGTTAGAAATGGAATGGGAAGAGGAGGGAAAGGGAATGCTCCGATGAAAATGTAATCTGTTTGACGAATTAAAAAATATATTAATGTATACATATTCATTTAATTATATATACACATTCGCATTCATAAACACATACACGCATCTTAATAATTATTTATTAATAGGTTGGTGTAATATAATTTTGAAAGAAGCAATTTATTATTGTTAATGCCCACGTTATTAGAGATATAAGATCGGGTAATAAATTTTTTTTTGTCAAATTCGAAAAATTTTTTTTTTGACCGCGTTAGGTATGTGAGACAGTTTAAACCCATTTTCTCTAATAAATAGGGTGTGTTAATCAAGTAGTTTAAAATTTTATAAATATCTTGTCTGTTCGATTCAAAAGATAGGGGATTTTATGATAATACTCACTTTCTGTATATGATTTACAGTGTAAACAGGAACGTGAATTGTTTAGGAAGCTATCTCGTTCATCAAACCTTAACATTAATCTGATGAATGACGATGAATGTATGAAGAGAGTCACGATTCTTTCAGAGATGAATAAAAAAGAATCAGGGGTGAGGAAAGAATTTTCCGAACAACGCCGGTGTTCATAATAATTATTATTATATATAATTATGTAACGTCGTTAGTATTCAGACGCATCGCTCACCTATGTACTGGAAAAACTGTGTCGAATAATATTGATAATAAACAATTAAAAGGTGTGAAATCGTCTTTAAATTGTAACAAAACGTCGCTAGCCTAATAATCATCGAGCTATGCAAAAATACAATCCGTCTCTCGACACAGTGATGAGATTTCACACCACCTGTCGTGCGAACAGTATGATAATGTGGGAACGTAACATAATCAATTCAGCATCTCATCGGCGGTACTAACAATGGAACTAGCAGACGTAAGACCAGAAGTGCCTACTGTATAAGTACGATCGTACTCTTGCTTCTGTACAAGTTATGATAGCATTGTGTCTTGTATCGTACGCCATTTCAAATCAAAACATGTTTTATTGACAATATTATTTTGTATTTTTATTTATTATCTTTGTTTCATTTACCACTCAATAGAGTTTAAACACATCTACCGGTTTCGAAAAATACCATTTTTTTCTTCAGGATGTCATAACTAACTAAAAATATATATTATTGTTTTTTTTTTGCCAGAATCTCTTTTTTAAAAAAAGATAACAATTATTTAAAAAATAAATTTAGTACCTAACTAAAATTGTTACTTAATACAAATTTACTCGAATAATTTTTAGAAAATATTTTAGAATGGGACTCATAGTTAAATTTAGTTGGTTGTTTATAATTTTTTGGTTAGTTTTACACGCTTCATTTATCTCCAACGATTCCAAATTGTTTAATTTGTGACCAACACCGTTTATATGCAAAATTGACAATCCCAATTTTTTATTTTATTTTCTATCAAATGATTAACAAATTCTGAAAACCCAACCACAAAGTTAATATTGCTAATTTTAAAAGTATATAATTTTGAATAATAAATATATCTTTAAAGTCTATTTGTTGGATATATTAGTTATAAGATCATTAGGGTCACCGGACGAAAATGTCAGGCTGTGCTGCGTTTTACAAATGTGCCCATTATTATGAAAGTAATTGAAGAAAATGAATTAATCAAATATTTAAAGTCACATTGCTTCAAATTAATATGATATGATGCAAATTGTAACAATTGTGAAAAATTTGAAGCATTATATACAGTGTATTGTTACGACGTTCAACGGTATTCCGCTAGGGTTTATTTTGATAATAGAGTAAGTCATTCCAACCTTCATTTATTTGTTTTATTATTAGCTAAATACAACATCTATACGTCAAAATAAATTATAAAACAAGTAGACTAAATAAATTTTAAAACATTGTGTTGTGTAATATAAAAATATTTTTTAATCAATTCAAACGCAAACCTTTAAATATCGCGAAACGAAAAAACATGACTTACCATTTTCATAATAAAGGGCACAGATATACATTTTTAAAATTTGAAATCGGTTATGTTTGATTATGTATGTTAAAAATGTAAAGACTTGTTGAAAAAGCCTAAATATAAAATATTAATTGAGAAAAACAATGGAACCGGAGTTACGGCGAATTTATAGTGAAGGTTTGATAAAGTTGAAATAAACGATTAATAACGTTTTTAAGATATTTAGCACGTAAACGATCAACACCACAATAAAAAAGCACATAAAAAAACAGCAATTTGTCCCGAGATCGTATCTACAACGAATCTAAAATGTATCAATATACAACGCCCATGAAATAATAATCCACGCAGTAATCAGAGATATGCGCACCAGTTTTCGTGCATTTTGTTAGTCTAATGAAGTTTATGCATTTTTATACTTCGATAGTGTGTTTTCAATTTGTGTAAATTTAAAACAGCAAACAAAAGCGAAACTGCTTCTGTTGAGATACGATTTTCGGTTCGGACGGACATATTTTACGGCGGTGATATAAAATTTTTGTCTATTATTTTTCGGTTTTTGGATGTGATAAAGTTTCGGAGGCTAGCCAGCAGAGTTTAGAAGCTACAAGACTGTAAGCAGAATGACAATCGGCGTTTACCAGCCCAGTTTCATAAAGGTTGGTGTATTTATATTCGCATGGATTGAATGAGTGTATTCAACATTACCGATAGAAAACCCAGGACTAGCAACCGAAGTGTAATTACGGCAACGAATATATTACATATAGATGTACACTAAACTGTTTATATTTTATAATTATAATTATATAAGAACAATACGTAAATATTTTAAAATTAACTAACCTAACCTTATCTAAATTTTTTTTTTTTAAAACCCTATTAATCGCTTATTTCTCCTTTATCAACCCTTCACATTAAAATTGTTACAATTCCACTTTCTTTGGTTTCCGTAACTTAATATATTATATTAAATTACAAACAGATATAATAATTAAATAGGTATAATATAAAATATTCAAAAAAATTTTAAACATCTACTTTTGATCATGCGTATCTGAAATCTGTTGAATAGAGTCGGTCGTATTCACCTCAACTTCAATACGTAAAATGCCGCTTTCTACATTCACTACTCTTTTGTTTCGTGGTTTAATTTTGAAAACAACATTTTGATCGCGTTTTTCAACAGATATTTTTTTAACCCCCTTCGATACTGTTGAATATTCAATAACACACCCGTAAACAATTGAAATGTTGTTTGCTGCTGAAGTCACATTATTCTTTTATTAAATATTGCGTTTCCTCATCTATTTCTATGATTTTCAGGACGTCTTGGATCCAGTGTCATTTACTAGTAAATTGAGCATCTGTCATCGTGTCATAGATAAGAAAATCATCCTGTCATCTCATCTATGTATCAATGTCAAATCGCGTCGCACTCTATGGTTTCTTTCCTTATCTATGGTAGCACTTTCAAATGTGATATATGAATGTTTTGTTCGTATTTTTTAAGAATGTATTTAAGTACATATATACATATATTTCAACGTTAATACGTAAGTGCACCATTTGTACAATTCCAGGGAGAGCAATTGAGAATGCACTAACAGAAAAATAATAAAAACCAATTATTGTTGCATATATTGTTTATCTTACAATCCCTAATTCCTCAATTTAAAACATGATCTAAAAATAAACAATGATTTCCACTAATCAATAGTAAATAAAAAAAATTTCAACAAATCTACAATAGGAAGTGTATTCTAGAAATCTTCTCTTAGATATTTGAAACTATAGGAACATTTAAAAAAAAAATTAAATTATTACAGATAATAAGGTGAGTTAAATTTTATATAGATAACTAGGTAATAATAATTATTAATCCAAATTAAATAAATGAACTAGAAGAAATGCAGAAAAAATCTATCGATCGAAAAATATTTAGTTGCTGCCAGGATACGAACCTAGACCTCTTCCTATCCGGGGAAGAATATTACATTAAATTTGAATTATTAACATATTAAAATATCACAGAACAATGTTCTGAAAATGCAACAAAACAACAAAAATGTGTTCTTAATAATAGTTATTATTTCATTTTCTTCAAGTTCAACTTTAAATATATAATGTTGGCTATTAAAAAATGTTTGTGGTGTTTATTTTACGGTATTTCATTAATAATCGAAGCAGTCTTCCAAATATTTTGGATAATGAAACATGAAAATGAGAACTAATAGAATATTTAAAATGTAATAAGCAGTGTTGAGACATAATAATAAATATATAATTAAAGTAAAAACTTTGTCTAAATCGATCTAGATGAATGAAGAATAAGAATAAAATTTAGATGTATATAAGTGATTGAACTGAGGATATTATCCATTTTTAGGTGTCTCCACAAAAATTAGTGTTTATAACTTTAGCGTATATGTGGCAGATGGCGTAAAGAATGAAGAAATAACGAGAGAATGTAAAACTGACCTTAACATAGTTAGTAAGATTAAGAAAGGATCACATAGGCGGTTAAGTCAGTTAAGAGAGAGAATGGTAAAAAATATATTACGCAAATGTTGATGGCACTAGAAATATAAGACTTCTAATAATAAACGATGAGCTTGTATGAGAAGATGTATGAATGTGGATAAGGCGAGAATTGTGCTTCAGGGTAGAAGAGTGTGACGCTCTATTCTCTCTGCCTACCCATACGGGGAAACGGCGTGATGGAAAGTTAATTAAGATTTAATTATTTTATTTTCCATTTAAAATACATACCACTGACCTACCAAACATATGTATTCAAATCGCATAATTCTGACTCGGCTTTCACGTACCAGAGGTACCAATTTGAGATGTGCCGTACATTGTATTTATGCAGTTGGTATTATGCATGGCATTATATTGTAAATATATTATTATTTTCATTTACATTCCGTGTGTATTCGCGTTCTGAAACAGAAGATGGTATTATTACCGTGATTGCATTATTACATTATTTGAGTAGTATTATGATTGAAATAGTTTAAAAAACAAGGTGTATCTCACAATATTAGATATTTAACAGAATATTATGTGATTATAATTTTTAAATCAAGCACGTAATGGTAATTAGTTGGTTTATTGAAACGAACAAATTACTTTTTCATATTTTAGTTTCAAAATATTTTTTTACAATCATGAACGAAATGCTTATCACCTAAAATTGGACCCGCCGTCTGCACAACTAAATAGGACTGTTGAAAAAATATTTTGGTTGCCACCGGGTTTCGAACCGGGAACTTTTGCTATCCGGGGAAACGCTCTTACCATTACACCATGTCAACCTAGTTTAATAAAATAAAGAATTAATTTAATTAAAGGCATTTGAGATTCTCCGTAATATAAATGGAATAAACTGCAACATATAGGTTCGAAAATTGGTCGTTGACTTAATAGGTTGATATGGTGTAATGGTCAACGCGTTTCTCCAGATAGGAAAAGTTCCCGGTTCGAATCCCGGTGGGAACCAAAATATTTTTTTGATAAATTGATTGTATCTCTCTAATTGATATATTTAATTTATATTAAAATACCACAATAATGTGTTTTCGTTAAAAACTATTTTGCACGTATGTAAATAGTAAATAGTCTCAAATTTGCTTCATTTTAGACAACGAAAATACCTTAGAGATCAACAAATCACTGAAATGGAACGGAAACATCATAAATAACCAATTGAATCTAACGACCAGGCTCATTTTGAAATTGCTCCCGATAATTCTCCCTTTCCCCCAGCCCTTACCCGCACCTGACCCAAGATACTTGACACTGGACAGCTAATGATTAATAGCTTCCTAGGGATCTTAAGTACACTATTCCAACTTGTATGACCAGAGAGTATTTATTGACACGACTTTACGCAAAATTCATCGTTAGAATTAGTTTTTAAATGCCCTTAAAATATTTATGCTTATTTAGTAAATAATAAAAAAAAATTATTTAGTTAAAAATAAATAATTAAATAATAAGAAAAAACACTTTGTTTAAACCACTATTTACTGATAAATCAACATGTTTCTTGACCAATGGTCCCTTCTTCGTGATACAATGAATACTAAAATTAAAAATGCAAGCATAAACTAAAAACAAAATTATAAACACAATTTAATATTAAATCATAAATTAGAAATTTTAAAAATAAGAAAAATTGTTAATAGTAAATTAAACATTATAAATAACCAAATTATTTTTCCTAATAGTTACCTATTAGTAGTTCTTAATTAGTTCTTCTTCTTCTTCTTTTAAATAGGCAATCCACCCTTCAAGAGTGATTTGTGTCATTAATCAAGTTAAAAACTTTATTTTACAGAAAAAAGTACAATAATATTATAGAATAGGAAATACTATATTGTCTTTCAAAAAACTTGCTATTATATAGATTAAACGTGGCGAGTTAAGGGAAAGAAGATGACACAAGTTAACCGGGAGCTGAAAATTTCCATTGACGAGACCACTGTAATAAAAACCTGTGATCCGCAATGGACAGGCAAAAAAGACATACATTGGAGAATCTATTAAGTTCAATCTGAACAAATGAGAAGCCACCTGGCAATACCCAATTCTCATTCTAGAGATATTTGATACTGTTCTTTTGGAGACTTTCCTTTTTGAGAACCAGTGGGTGCGGGAAATAGATACATTATTTGGATCCATCCATTTTGCAGTCCAAATAGAATTCGTACATTTTTTTTACCATATTAAGTCTGTCATACATCGGGATATGAAATTGATAGGGGAAAACTCCAGGAAAAGTGGCCTCCTTGGCCAGGTTATCAGCACATTCATTTCCATGAATTCCCTTATGTGCAAGAATTCAAACGAATGACACATGTTTATTGTTGCTGTACAAATTAATGTACATTTTCTAATAGAACACATTATCTCATTATTTAGCTAAACTTTTATATTAGCAGAGATGGATTCAAGAGCTGCTTTCGAGTCGGAGAATATAACAGCCTTATCGATGTTCCGGAGTACGCAAATGTCCAAGGACTCTTTAATTGGCCAACACTCTTCTGAGAAAACTACTAATAAATCATCCATAATTTATATATATAGTTTTGTTTTTTGTCTATGCTTGAATTTTTAATTTTAGTAGAATACGTTGTATCCTGAAGAAGGAATCATTACTCTTTAAACATGTTGATTTATCAATAAATAACGGTTTAAACATAGTGCTTTTTTTTGTTATTTATAAAATATGTTGCCACAAAGTAATTTTACAAATATTGAAAAAGTAATAAATTAAATAATGATTTTTAAAATCGTTGAAATATATGTAGGACAATTTGTCGTGACATTCCTAGTCCCTATCTTTCATCATAGATATGATGAGATATTTCTTTTTATTCTTTCACTGAATTATAAAAATTTACAGTGGCGAAAAATACGAATCTTAAAAATAAAATGAATATTATCACAGAACAATCTTTTAAGCGAGTTGAGGATTTTTTGGTTCCATAAAAATAATTAGGCATCTCTGCCTCCTTCGTAGAACATGAACAATACATCAAAAACGATTTTATTTTCGTACATTCTCTTCCAGCTTAAGTTTTTTACCCAACTCGCTTACGAAAGAAATAAGACTTCGAAAATTATTCTCTATTATTCCATTTCACGCGTATTTTTAATCCAATAAACTTATCATATTTTAAACATCTATCTAAACTTGACAGTGTCTATTGGGCGTGTATTTTACAATGTACAGCCAAATAGAAATACTTATTTTTTCAAAAGTCTTCACTTACATTTTCGCCGAATTTATTTTCCCATATAATATTCATTTATAATATAACAGCAAAAACACACCGAACAAATTGAGAATGACACAAATGAAATGTTATCTTTTTTGTTTTCGGCTATTATACCTAGTATATTGGTATACACAATTTGTACATGGCCTGAAAATCATTAATTTATTTCCTTTGTAAAATAAATAATAGCCCGGGTTAGGTTCAGCGATAATAGAATTTCTTCTGGATTATTCTACGGTGAATCGGTTTTCGTCGAAGAAGATGTTCCGGACCACATTTTGGTGACCCTCGTCATGGTTTATATAAAATATTTTATGATCTCCTGAGAACAAGAATGCATCGTGAATCTCTGTAGATGGAGAGAGTTGAATATTTCCTCAATACTAATTAAAAAGATATACATATAAAATCAATTTTATCAAAAAATTATGTTGTTGCTACCCGGATTTGAACCTGGATCTCTTTCCAATCCGGGGAAGGCGCACTAATCAACTATGCTATAGTAGACAGTACTCTTGACGACAAATTTTCGAACATATATGTTACACTTTTCAAATTAATATATCTATCGTTCCATTATTTGAAAGTCATTTACTTTATTTTTACGGAATCTTTCTACAGTCCGATAGGAGACGCCAGAATTAACAATTCATTTTAATAAAATTTTAGACACAGTGATACCTTATATATTATTAAAGAGAACACATATTTATTGTGAAGTTATAATTTTTCAGTACATAGATCTGTGATATTTTTTTAAATACTAATAAACGTATTAATTAGAAAGATATACATATAAAATCAATTTTATCGAAAAATATTATTGTTGCTACCGGGATTCGGGGAAGGTGCATTAACCAACTATGCTACATTAGACAGTACTTTTGGCTACAAATTTCATGCACCTTCCTCGGATTAGAAAAAGATGCCTGTTCGAATCCCGATAGCAACAATAATATTTTTCGATAAAATTGATTTTACATGTATATCTTTCTAATTAATATATTTAATTAGTTTTTTTTTTAAACATCACAGACCTACGTTCTGAATAATTATAACTTCACAATAAGAATGTGTTCTCCTTAATAGAATATTTCCCAGGTATCGGTTACATTTTTTTTTCTTGTCAGCGTGATAGATAATCACAAAGACCACCATGCAAATGAAGGACTTATATATGACTCATAAAGAAAGCACTAAAAATTTATAAACGTCACTCGGATTAGGAAGTTGTAGACAATCAGGATCAGGAAGCACTGGAAAATGATCAAGTTTCAGGTCAACAACGAAGTCTGTATGAAGATTGAATCAGAGTGATGCCCAGCCATACGACAAAAGCGGTAGAGTGATTTTCTATGTTATTTTTGTACTAACCCCCGTTCATCACGACCCCGGCGAGTGCGAATTCGTTATATCCCGATCTTTTTTTGTCACTTGTCTGGCTTTGAAATATGCCAGGAATCGTCATAATGAATAATTGCACGTGCGTGCAATCTTTCTTTCTTTCTCGCTCGCTCACATCGTACACATGTGCATATATATAAAGGCACGAGCGTAATAGAGACAAAAGAACGCCGGTACGCAGGTACCTGCTACAGTTGAGTCAGTGCATCATTTGGATCTATCCTTCAGTGTAATCTTAGCTGCAGTATCAGACGCACGCTAATTAAATTGACTATATATTTTTTATACCTTCGTAATTTTTAAAATGTCAAAAAGACTATGTGAAAAGCTGATCGGGTACAGGAAATGAACTGCCATGCTATGTCCTAAAAAAATGACGTCTCGGAATCTGTTTCCATGTGAAAGTTACTTATCAAAATTATCCATGTGAAAGTAACGTATCAAAATCATTGAAAAGACGCTTCCTCTTCACAATTAATGCATGTAGTTGTGAGAAGAAAATTACGAGCAAGCGAGTACTACAAAGCGTGGTTGTAACGAATTATTTGACAATTATCGGCAAATTTTGCACAATAATCGTAGAGAGAAAACAAGGTAATTTAGATTACTTTTTGCAACGCGGAACAAAATGAATGAATTATACAATGCAATATATATTAATTTTTTTAATAATGTTTATTTTATTAATAAAGTGTTTTTTCGAATTTTAAAATATATTTTTTTAAATACCTCGTTGATTGCGAAATTTCGCTTTTCGCGACCATGTCCAGAACGCATCCCTGCAATCAACGAGGGTTATTGTGTTTGAAACCTACACTAGAACATGTGCGACAGACGTACATAGTTTAAAGTTTCGATAACCTACAATTTCAATTTCAACGTAAATGGACTTTTTTTTTTAAAAACGAGCAGTTGACACATTCACTCAACGATGTAGACATGAAATGTAAATTCGTTAATTTCAAAAGAAATTGACACTTCTCCAATGTAAAGTAAGTGTTAGTTTCCTTTCAAATTTACTTAAGCATTACACATAAAAGGGCATCTTCAACAGCGTTTTTTTAGTGTAGGTGAGCGATGCATCCGAATTTTGGCAACTTCACCTAACGAACGCCAACAATTATCATGAAAAAAACAAGAGGTTGGTGGATGGATGGAATTTGGGAAGGACAGGAATAGGGAACAGGGGGTAGAAGGATCAACCAAAACCATGAAGAAACACGACCCACCTGAGAGTTGTAAACCTCTTCTTCAAATGTAATTATAGTAAAATGGAGACATTTGTGCATCTCGCTTTCAATGATAGGTCTCCAACACCATGTCCCAAAGCCATCAATGAGTCATCCTTACCTTCAGAGTTCACGATTCCACACCATACAAAAATAGTGAGTGCACTAGAGACCTCACAATCCTAATCATGATTATTTTGGATATACCGTGGTCAATCTACATATTGTCATGTCTGGACATAGAACATTTCGCCAAACCAGTGCGTCTTTTGATTTCTGGTTCGCAACGACTGTTATTATTATAGACCCGAAATAATTAAAGTCCTTGATAATTTCAATGTATGGAAGGAAATAATTAAAGTCCTTGATAATTTCAATCCGTCCGAGGAAGTTGGTAATGTCTATCAATGATAATCAGCTCAGTTTTTTTTCTTTTTTATATGTATGTTTGTATTTAAATAAAAATTAGGAGTGAAAGAGAAACATTCTTATGTAAATACTTATTTAGATTATTATAAAAGTTAATATTTAGTATTTAGATTACTTTAAAAATCAGTTTTAACATGATCAGTTGAATTAGAAAAATAACCATTAACGAAATTTATTCAAGAAGTCAATGAAAGAAAATGAATTCTTTTAAATAATGGAGATTTTTCCACGATGAATGAAGCTCATTACGAATTCTTTGAAAATCCATTACTAAAATTATTTTTTTAATGATCATTGATTACAGACTTAATTGTAAGAGTTTTTAGCATTTAGCACAAAATTAGTGTCCATGATATATTATTATTTCCAGACGAATTATATTTACAATTATAATATACTTCTTACATTTTAAATACAGTTTCGTTTCTTTTATGCACTACTCTCTTACAAAAGCATAATTTACAGAGTAGGTATATTTTCTGGCACGGTGTTCTCTGGAGGATTCTATGGAAGAGAATGGAGTTTTTTTGATACGATTTTTAATAATTAAAACATGTCTGGCTACTCCACATCAGAGATTGTTTGCGTACGACAAATAAAATTTCGAAGGTAAGCTAGAATTGTACATTGTACTTTAAAAATATCTGATAATGAAGTTCCAATCGGGCTCGGCTCTTCATGTACTAAAGGCCCAGAATGCATACGAGCATTCTTCATCTCCTTCTCAATGTTTGAACACCAGGTGTCTTCTGTCTTGTACATAATTATACTACCTCACCCTGACTTCTTTTTTTTCTGATATGGGTGCAACCTTAAAACATTCGCTAATATACTTACTCCGAACTTGCAATAAAAAATCTTGAATCATAAAAAAATAACAACAAAATTTTTAAAAATAACAATAAAAATCAAAGAAGCGGTTGGTTTGAAACATGCTTCTTAATTGATGGATAGAATTGATAAAATAATATCAGTAACACATTAAAAGATGGCGTAAATATGATACATACGAGACCATAACAATTGAAACGTCTTTCGGAGAGATTATAATTCATCCGGTAATATCGGAAAAAATAGTCCTAATAATGGATCCTGCAGTGCTATCCGAAAAGTTGAGCATTGAGGTCGGATACACGAGAAAACAGCCCAGAAAACTGTACACAGAAGATTCCGGACGGCCTTGAAAACATGAGAATATTATTATTTATTTAATTTATTATTAATAAAACAAATTACCGAAAGTTAGAAGAATTCCTTTTTCAAACACTTATTTAGTTTAATTTTTGAAATCTGTTAAATGTTCTACTTTGGAAATATAAGGAATATATTTTATAGATGTATTGTACTATAAGATAAATATGCTTATTTATATTCAATAAATTTAATATTTCGTTAATATAAGTTAGAGTAGTTTAAGTTAAATACTTTGAATTGAATAATTCAAAAGAATAAATAGAATGTACTCGTATATATATTAGAAAGGTAGTTTCTTAGTTACCTGATACGTCTGTTGATCCTGAGAAGGACCATTGTTAAAACAATGTTTCAGGTAAATCTCATTACCCATTTTCGGGGGATGCTGTAACGAAGTATTGCAACGAAACGATCGTGGGTCACGTTTTTTCAGGCCGGCAGTTCAGCCCTAAGTGAAATCACTAATATTTACTTTGTATAAGGATCAAACAGAAAGTGCATTTTAATTTGTTCATTGTTAAAAAATTTACTGCGTACAAGAAATAATAGGCAACGAATTTCGGCTCGCTCCATGCTCAACTTTATAGGTGCTATACTGTATTTTACATACAAGAGTTTCGAAACAATATTTTCATGCTTGTACACAATATGACAAAAATACGTCAAATAATCCAAGAATCAAAATCCTTTTTTCTGCGGGCACTCGGAGAAACAACATCACCTAACGTCTCTCCGAATTGTAATGAGGAAAGGATAGCATTTGTCACTCAGAGGTGGCGCTAGTTTCAATTAACTGTGTATCATGGGAGTGAAGGCTGCATTAATTTATATGGACTTGATAATGGACCCACCCATCATTCTTGAAAGTTTCACTTGTCACTTGTGCGCTGAAACATTGGGGAAATAATATCTATGTGACCTATGTACACATATATATGTACTTTTAAAATTAGCAGTATTAACTTTGTGGTTAAAATTCATATTTTTTATTTATTATCTTTGTTTTATTAACCACTGAATTAAGTTTAAATACATCTACCGGTTTCGAAAAATACCATTTTCTTATTCAGGATGTCATAACTAACCAAAAATATATAGCATTTTTTCTTCATCAGAATCTATTTTTTAAATTTTTTAAAATTTAAAAAAAAAACAATTATTTAAAAAATAAATGTAGTACCTAACTCAAATTGCTGCTCAATACAAATTTAGTCGAATAATTTTTAGGAAAAAATTTTAGAATAGGACTCGTAGTTAAATTTAGTTGGCTGTTTACAATTTCCTGATTAGTTTTACATGCTTTATTTATCTCCAACGATTCCAAATTATTTAATTTGTGACCAACACCGTTTATATGCAAAATTGACAATCCCAATTGTTTATCAAAACCATGACTATTTTCTATCAAATGATTAGTAAATTCTGAAAACCCACTATTGTTCAAACATCTCAAATGCTCCCTTACTCTTATATGTGGTTACAGTGGTTAATAAAACAAAGATAATAAATAAAAAATACATATATTTGAATTTTTAATCAATAAGTAGGTTGATATATGACATTATATATAATGACATTAACACTTTTTCTTGAAATATTATTTATTTACGTTATTTGCCGGACACCTTCATAGCACAGCATAAACTAACCTCACTTACCCGTGGCGTACAAACACGTTATTGAATTTATTTATGAACTGCATTGAGCTCTGAGCCAATTAATTATTCACGGAATGCTTAGTAACGATTCTCCTTTTTGCGAGCGAGGATCAACAATATGACATTACAAACATAAATATTAATTCGTCCAATAGAACAATGCGACGCCAATTTATTAGACTAACTCGTCATCATGCGATCTATCGTTGCGCCAGATACCTGTCTACAATGTAGCCAAGAAATAACGCAATACCATTGTTAGTCCTATCATTTCAATGCCGTTTGACATAAGATAAACAGATTTTTTAAATAATAAGACAAAACACTGTTTAAACCACTATTTACAGATAAATCAACATGTATCGATTCTTATGGTTTCTTCTTCAAGAAATAATGTGTATTAAAATTAAAAATACAAGCATAGATAAAAACAAAACTATAAAAGTATAAGTGATGCGGGTAACTAAATAGGAACTACATGAAAACAAATTTAATAGGTGACTATTTGCAAAAAGGATTTCGTTATTTATAATATTTAGCTTGCTATTAATGCATTTTTTTATATCTAAAATTTCTAATTTATCTAACTGTAAACTCCTAATATTTGTATGTATAATTTCTAAACCCTTGTTAATGTCAAAAGAATGGTTTATTTCCAAAAGGTAATTAAAGAATTCAGAATAGTTGTTGCGATTCACGCATCTCGAGTGCCCTTAATTCTAATATCAACATTTCTGCCAGTTTTACATATATAAAAATGATTTCAATCATTGCAAATTAATTTGTCGGGACCCTCGATTTTTCTTAAATATCATCCCTTATTATTTAATATATAATTCTTTAATATGTTAATAGTGTAAAAAGCTGGTTGTATAGAATTTGGGATATTTTTTATAATTGAATTTGAAGAATGATTATATAAAAACACAATTTTTCTCCACTGCTTCCCATTATCAATTATATCAGTGGGTAAACATATAATCTGATTAAATTTTTGTTTTAAAAATTATCTATTAATTTAATATAATAACGATTATGAATTGCAATCTGTTTAATAGTATTTAATTCTGCGTAATCGCATGTGAGAGCTTCTCGTGTGATTTTTATAATCAACGATAATTTATGACCAAAAACTGAACCTATTTTAATTTTTTTAATATTTGAATCAAACACATTATGGTTCACTTTAATAATTAACAATTTGTTAACATTGTTTTATAAACCACTGTGAGTTATTTATATTAAACCGATTTCGAAAAAAATATATTTTCCTTCTTCAGGATGAAAATACTTACTAAAATGATGTGTCAAAATGTTCTTATGTTTTAAAATTATTTTTTTATAAAATAATTATAAAATTATTTAAAATATAAATCTAGTACATGACTTAAATTGTTACTCTGATGAAAGATGTTAAAATTGATTCAATGATACCATTTGAAACCGGTTAATTTTAAATAACTCACAGTGGTTTATAAAACAAAGTTTAAAAACTATTAATGATTTTATGAACCTCGTATAAATGTCTAGTACCAAAAGCTTGAGTAAGTTTACAAGTAAACAATGTTGAAAACAGATCACAGTAAGTATACAAACAATGTTCTAAGATTAATGAGAAACGATAATAGGAAGACTAGGGAACGTTTCGTTATAGGAAATTGAAACGTGTCAAATAATTATCACGAAATGTATTATGTTAATTAAGTTTTGAAATATTTTATTGAGAAGTTTTTGATGGAATTGGTACACTGACATATCTGGGTGATAGATAATCCAGCGATTTAAAAAGATCCTATCCACGTGAACAGAAGTTGTGCGATTTTTACACAACGCGATAGTATAGGATGTCCCAACACGAGCGAATGATTTAATTTATTAATTATACACATCATTTATTCTTAAATTGCAATATTTTTATTTTATTATATAATGAACATTAATTATATGTGAAATATAATATCTGTTCGATTTTGTTAATAGTGTATCGAATCTCCTTCTTGAGATCAGGAATTGTTGTTGATTTAGTAGCGTACTTCGCGTCGCACAATTGCATTAGCGGAGTAACATGATTTCGATGGGTAATTCCGATCGACATTGTCATTGAAACCACGTGTCTTTTAGATCAATATCGTCCAATTGAGGCCATAAAAATTACTTTATCATGTTGCGATAATACATGTTAGGTTATTTCTTCTTTCTGCCTCGGCTTTATATTCTGGGGGAAGGCATCTAGCCTAACTGGTTCTTTTTTAAATATTGTCAAGTCAAATGGTTATGAAATGAATAAATATTTTTTTATAAGAAAGTTTATTATCTATATTTTATGATACTTGCATGTGTTAAAAGTGGAAAATGAGCATTTTACTTGAGCACTTATTAATAAGGCTGTTCAAAAATAATTATAATGAAATTAACATTAAATATGTCTGTTCATCACGCCAGCATAAAGTTATCTACCAAATTATCTATGTTGAAGCTTGTTTGATGTAGATTATGCAGGTCCCTCACGTAAGGGATTACCTCTCAGGATGGTCCTGGATCCTGGACGTAAAGTGCGGCCAGCTGCTTGTGGTGCCAGCGTAGGGTGACGGAGTTCAGGCTTGTAGTTGATTGCCCACCAGACGATGCCCTAATATCCAGGCAAACCGGGACTTTGGACGCGATTTTCTTACGCAATATTTGCGTGCCTTGTAGGATATTGTCTGCTCTGATAGTTTATTCTCGTTTACACTAAATTATGCTGATCAACCTTTTTTATAGATCCACCGGGACCCTTTTGAAACTTTCACATCAACGATTAAACGCAGAGAACATCACAGTCTAAGCTTAAACTCGAGTTGCACAGTTTAAATTTTCCCCGGAACCACAATTTATAAAGCGCTTGCTTAATATTTCAGAGACAATATTGATTCTATTTTCTAATTGAAAATTAGATCCTGTCTTTGTGGAGCGAGTTCTTCCGACCGAAATTTGGTGAAGACTGCTCACCTAAATTAATGCCTCCCCCATGGTGCATTTGCCGCCCTGACATTCGTCACGTATGCCAGATTCCTTATCGCTGTTCCCACACTGTGTCGGTGCACTTGCGTCTAACAATACCGAGTTTTATTACCCTCCGTCCCGTGTTTATATAGCCTTGAAAAACAAAATATTATTTTGGGTAATTTCGCATTCTAACATACACGTCAATAACTCAATACATTCCCGGTCACGTTTACATAGCAAGTATAGACCTAACCACATTGTTTTCAAAAAATCAAATAGTTGCTCGTTATATTTTTAAGAATTGCGTGACGTTTATGCGACTCATCGCTAAAGACGATTTTCTTCAAAACATCATCATCCACTTCTTGTTTTCTTGTTGCCGACAAATTGTCATCCATTTTGGTTCTCCATCACCCAATTGACAAATGTACGGCGTATCAAATGTTCCGTGTTTTCAATCGCAACGTGTCTACATGTGAACAAGAAATTTTCAGCGCCGCTAAATCGAACCACAAATCAAAAGTTGGGCGCAACTAACATTACTCTCTTGTTGGGACACCCTATACATATTGCGACTCTCTTAATGACATGTAGGTAAACATTGCGAGTTGCTATGTGACTTATAATTAAGATTGAGGCACGTACCTATCGAATAATTTATTTCACTTCGCGGTGTAATTAAACGTGTGGACTCAAAATCAAAAGGATTGTAAGGTATTGGTTACCCAAAAAATCACCCAAATACTCTCGTGTTTGTTTGTAAAAGAAGTTTATTATGGTGCATATTTGTGTTGAAATGTGAGAATGTAGTAGGGATATGTAGATATGAATATGTAATAGGCGGCCAGTTACCATAAAAGAAACAACTTACGGCTGCATTGAATTTATTGAATTATAATATACGAAGGTAGAAGTTATTGCTAGGTGCTCGAATTGTTATTGAAAAGTTGGATTTTCTGTTGTTGTTGCTTGAAGGACGAGAAAGAGAGGCAGCGTGACGCTTGTTAAGCCAGCCAATTATTGTTTGTATAAAGGCTGTTTTTTTTAGAGGTTTGTTTTTCGAATTGGCAACACTTTTTCCAGCAACAGTCAATTTGACAGCTGCCAGCTGATTTATGGTCAGTTTGGTTTGCCATATCACCATGAATAGTGCAAATTTATATCTAAAATTGTGGTTCAGTTCGCGAAACTTACCGTGAGCTACGTCAATTTTAAGGTCGGCATAATCGGCCCGAGCAAGTAATTCGATAACCATGGTTTGTTTTCACACCACGCATACTCTAATTGATAATTCGCATCCGCAGAGACGTCGTACAGTGCGCACCGAAGAAGGTATTGTTTCTTCAAAAATGATGTCGGCCAGATAGTTACGGTCAAATGAGAGCGCTGTAGATCCATGATTACTGACTTTTTCGTTCTCCAATTGAATGCCATTAATGTGAAAGAGCTGTAGTTAACAATCAATTTACTGAACAAAATATTCGATATGCCTATAATTTCGCGTAATGGAATGTAATTGGCCTCCAAGATCGCGTGATTTAACACCTTTGGATTATTTTCTGTGGAGATATGTAAAGTGGCTAGTCTATGTCGATAAACCAGAGACAGTAGACGACTCGGAAGCCAACATTCGTTGCGTTATTGCTGATATACGTCCTCAGCTGCTCCAAAAATTGTTGAAAATTAGACTTCCAGATTGCGCCTTATTCGAGCCAGCTACAGCGCTCATATGCGCGAAATCATATTTAAACACTAATAGTATAAAATTATCTTTCCAATAAAACTAGTACCATGGCCATTACCATGATTTTTATGTGTTTTATTTAATTTTAAAGTTATATACCTCGAAAAAAACGTCCTTAATTTATATGCCGTCGGTATGCAATATGTTTATTGCTGGTAGGATTGCTTTTCAAGTATGACCTTGCTAGGTGCATCGCTGCGCAGTCTCTAAATGATAAAAGTGAAGGCGATAGTCCTCCACAAATTTTAATCTTTGGGGATTTAATCCGTAGTCAAATCATTAAAAACAAATTTTTCAGTGAATCATCTCTTCTTTCAGACTCTTTAAGGCATTAGTATATAGGGCATATTTGGTCATTCACATAATTACCGTAATACAATTGAATCAATAACCATCACAGCACTATTCATGATTAATGCCCGGGGACATATAAACAGGCTTCGCATCAAACGAGGGCGATCCAGATCCTTCATAACAAGTAAGTCATTCGTGCAATTTTAAAGCACCGCAATTCTTAGAAATATGAGATAGGGATTAAGGACAGTTGATAAAAAAAATGTAAGCCAAAGAAAATCTATCATTAAATATTACTCCTGAAACTCATAATGATAAAAACAAAACAGATGAATGATTTAGTTTTAAAATGAATAACTACAATGCATGTTTATGTTATATATTAAAACGTGCAAAATACTTGTAGGTAATGAATGTTTGGAACAGGTAGATGAGTTTGTCTATTTGAGAAGTATGTTTTATGAAACGGAAAAGAGGGTGACTGCAGGGAATAAAGTGAACGGCGCTTTGAATGGAATTATTTCTAACGGTAATTTGTCAACCGAGGCAAGATTAGCGATGCACAATGGCGTCCTGATACCGACATTGATGTATGGAAGTGAGGTCTGGAGCTGGCAGAAGAGGAACGAAAGTAGACTGAATGTAGTGGAAATGAGATCATTTAGGCGTATATGTAGCAGATCCATTTATGACAGAGTAAAGAATTATAAAATAAAGAAGAAATATGAAGCTGATCTTAGTATAGTAAAGGATCACTTAGGTGGTTTGATCATATGGAACGAATGAATGAGGAGAAGATGGTAAGAAAGATATATTACCCAAGTGTTGATAGCACTAGAAGAAGAGGACGTTGGCGGAAGACTTGGCATGACCAGGTAATTAACTTGTGTGAGAAGATGTATGAATGTGGAGGCGAGAACTGTGCGTCAGGACAGAAGAGCGTGGCGCTCTATCCTCTCTCACTACCCCCGCGGGGAAACTGCGTGATGGTAAGTAAGTAAGTAAATAAGATAAAACTAATTCATAATAATAATTCAAGCAATTAATGCGATCATCGATACATCACTAGTCGATATTCAAAATGATTCATTCCACCCACCAAGAGGACGAAAATTGAATATCGCCATCAACTTTACGCTTTGTGAGTAAAAAGGTCAAACTTGGATCATGTTACTGCTAGCGGCCGAGTGTGAAACGTCGACAAGGTGCCGAGTTGGTTTTATGACTTTCGGATGGATGTGTAAGAAATAGTCTCCCGGCAGATTCAGCAGTTAGGGTAGCCACCCCGGCTATTAAGTGGATAATTGATCTGCAAAGTTTTTCCATTTCACCAGGCCCGAATGAGTTAACGCCAATTCCAGGATTATAAATGAAAAACCAGCGGGGTATAAAATCTGGCGGATGGCAATATTATGGCGGACGAAGCGAGATACTTGGCATAAATTTATAACGGGTTTCATACATAAAAGTCGGACGGGAACTTGGAAAAGTTTTTTTGATTGCCCATACTGCCAACTGCTCAGATCCTTGTAAATTTAATGGTCGAAAGCCCGCTGTTAGTTACACAGATTCGCCATTAAGTTTTCAGCAAATTTTGTAATTAATATTAATAACTAAATGTTTACTTCTGTGATGAACGTTTATGCTTTCAACGTACGGGTTCAATGTATACATTAGGTACGCTCCAGGTACGCACTCAGTTCGTACCTGCGAACTTCTAATATATGATTAATCATTCAAACACATTCTTATTGTGAAGTTGTAATTATTCAGAACAGACGGTCTGCGATATTTTAAATACTAATTAAATGTATTCATTATATATATATACATATAAAAATCAATGTCATCGAAGAACATTGTTATCGCGATTCCGTAAAAACAAAGTAGATGGCTTTTAAATATTGAAACGATAGATGTATCAATTTGAAAAAGTGTAACATATAGGTTCGAAAATTTGTCGTCAAAAATAATGTCGCTGTAGCATAGTTGGATAATGCACCTTCCCCGGTTTCGAAAGAGATCCAGGTTCGAATTCCGGTGGCGCAACAATAATACTTTTTGATAAAATTATTTTTTATGTACATCCTTCTAATTAATACATTTAATATGATTAATCATTTGAAAACGTGAATATATATTCATATACAAGAATGAAATTATGCTCTCGAAACTCATAAAGTTTGCTTACATACTTACATACCATCACGCTGTTTCTCCGCATAGGTAGGCAGAGAGATAGAGGGCCACACTCTTCTGTTCCGACACCCAGTTCTCGCCTCATCCACATTCATACATCTTCTCATACGAGCTCGCCGTTTATTGTGGCTTCTAACAGGATCATCTTCTAGTATCTGATTTACCTTGTCATGCCAAGTCTTTTGTGGACGTTCTCTATTTCTGGTGCCATCAACACTTGCGTCATATATCTTTCTTACCATTCTCTTCTCATTCATCTCTTCCACATGACCAAAACCACCCAGTGTTCCTTTCTTAATCTTATTTACTATACTATGATCAGCTTTACATTCTCTCGTTATTTCTTCATTGTTTACGCCATCTGCCACATATACACCAAAGTGATAAACACTCATTTTTGTGGAGACACCAAAAAAATGGATAATATCCTCATTTCAATCACTTATAATATACATCTAAATTTTGTTCTTATTCTTTATTCATCTACATCGATTTAGACAAAGCTTTCACTTTAATTTTATATTTATTATTATGTCTCAACACTGCTTATTACATTTTGAATATTGTATTAGTTCTCATTTTCATCTTTCATTATCGAAAATATTTGGAAGGTTACTTCGATTATTAATGAAATACCGTAAACTAAACACCACAAACATTTTTTAATAGTCAACATTATATATTTAAAGTTGAATAAAACTTGAACGTAAAGAATATGAAATAATAACTCATTTCCACTGCATTCAGTCTACTTTTGTTCCTCTCCTGCCTGCTCCAGGTCTCACTTCCATACATCAGTTTCGATACCAGGACTCCATTGTGAACCGCTAGTCTTGCCTCGGTTGACAAGTTCCCATTATTTATAATACCATTCACTTTTTTCTCTGCAGTCACTCTCCTTTCAATATCATTCTCAACCTTTCCGTTTCTATCAAGCATACATCCCAAATACACAAACTCATCTATTTGTTCCAAACATTCATTACCGACAAGTATTTAGTACGGCGTCTTGCTTTCCTCCTTCTCAAATATCATCACTTTTGACCTGTTGGTATTCATAATAAGGTCGCTTTCCTTGTAAATATCGTACATTCTACTCGCTAGACTCGTTTTCTGCTCCTATATTCGCACAATAATCCATATATATATTGAACTGCCATGGAGACAATATACAACCCTGCTTATAAAGGACAGTGCAGAATTAGTACGAAACGCAATATGTCATTGTTGTTATCTTATGTAATGACCGTTGTACAACCAAAACTAGTGTGACTAGTTTAGAGTCAATGCGTAAATTGAAACAAATACGTTAGTCTTTAAACGAATTATTTGTGCAAAAAAAAATATATATATACCATTTTTCATTAAACAAAGATATACTTAACAAACATACAATAGATATCTAATAGAGACAAAGCTTTTTTATTATTATTATATTTAATGGAAATATATGGAAGTAAGGGTAAATACACAGCTTACGACATGTCTTCGTCTGACTTAAGTGCTCACTATATATAAAAACAACTTTCAAAAATTTGATAGATATGGAGATTCATTAATGGGTGAGAGTAGTGAACGTTATATTTATATAAAGTAATCACTTAAGTCAGACAAAGACATGTCGTAAGCCGTGTAATTACCCATACTCTTATATATTTTAATTAATTTTTTTTTTTTAAATAGTTTCGTCTCTATGAGATATCTATTATTTGTTTAATAACAGTACCTTCATAGGTGAAAATTCAATAATTGTGTTCTATATTACAAAATTTTTTTTGTTTGTTTTGCTTTATTTTCAATTTTTTACTTTTTAAATCTATGTATGTTTAATATGCTAAAGATATATTTGTATTATTGTAATGTACAAACAATTCGTTTTATGGAACAAAGTATTTATTTTAATGTACTGGTAAATCGTACACTCGATATATTAGTAAATAGAGCAATCGACATTGTGTCCCCTATCGTGCAAGGTCCCGTGATTTTTTTTTTTTGATAAAGTAAACGACTAATTCAATAGAGGTATGGCAAATAAGCTTCGATATAATGTAATATAAATTTATGTCTGTCAATCACTGTGTGACAGAACGAATCACATTATTGACGTATACTCATTATATTTAGTTATCGTGAAATGTTTTTTATGAATAAACCCCACTTTCACTCATGTATAATATAACCATAATTTGAAGAGTCCGAATGTTCAACCTAGTGTATGTTTTAGATTAAATCCCTCGATTTACTATTTGATTTATCAATTAATATATTAATAATATATAATTAAGAATATTTCCTATTACACATAATGTTTATATGACCTCTTTAATTTCAGAGGTAAAATCATTTTAATTATAAAAAAATTGATCCAATTCATATAAAGACTATTAAATTATTTTTTTTCTGTTAAATTGCATTTTCAGAATATAGTTCTGTAGTATTTTAATAAAAAATAAATTAATCAATTAGAAAGATATACATAAAAAATCTATCTACCGAAAAAATATTTAGGTGATACCGGAATTCGAATCTGGGCCTCTTCCTATCCAGAAAAGCGCGTTCTCCGATTTTTAAAGATATTTGAGATTCTACGTCAAATAAAGTGGATTGCTTTTAAAAATGAAATTATAAATACATCACATATTATAGAATATAAGTTCAAAAATTTGTCGACAATGCATTCAATTGATTCATTTAATATGTATTTAAAATTATATGTTAAAAAATATAATAAAAGTCATAGATTATTGCGATGGTCGACAGATGCTTCGCTAATACCGATTCAACCGCAGAAAAGTTTCAGTAAGTTAGCTAGTTTATTAGCTAAGCCAGCATAATTAGCTATTATGTATTGTAATTAAGAAAAAATGTGTAAAATATAATTTAAAGGATTTATTGTTGGTTTCTGATTGCTGATTGTGAAACAAACTCACCCAGACTTTTGACTAGAATAAGTTAATTTAAATTACATTACCTTTACACGAAACATCAGATACACCAAATTAAATTATTATCTTCCATCTCCCAGCTCCGTGGCGCAATGAACGATATCACTAAGGTTAAATTATTATATGCAGGATTATTTTACTTCTTGTTCCTATAGTTAGTTTGCGTGGGTTTCAAATTCTAACGGTCTTTTGTTATTTCTGACGTATTTAAATCTGAAAGGCGGTAAAAGGATTACCTAAAATTAATCATAACCCCTTGATTTTAATCAACCGACATAGTATTATATAATACTAGCTGAAGTACCCGGCGTTACCCGGACTTTACGCAGAGTGAAGACGCTTCGTTTAGAGGGATGGGTAGTTTTTTTCGAAATCAGATGTAGACAGTAATTTTCCTCTTATTTTGAACGTCAAGTATTCAAAATTTCATTAAGAAATAACAAAATTCTTCTTTAAGGGGTAAGAAAGGGGGATGGGGGTGGTTTTCTAAATCTCGTTTCCTCTTATTACTTTTAAGTTTAGGACACTATGCAAAACATACTCACCAAATCCTCACTCCCCTCCCACCCCTCTCCCGCACCACTCCCACTCCCTTTCACTCTACCTCCCACTCCCCTTCCCGCTCCCCTCGCACCGCGCCATCACTCCCATCTCACTTCACTCCCCCTGCTCCACCCATTCCCCGTTTAACAGGACCGCCATTCAAAATTATTTTGTCCAGTTGAACTTTAGGACCCTGAGAAAAATACAGACATCCAACCCTTCTCATTTTGGCGATATAAAAGATAAATGGACCGCACCTGATTTAAATGTATTCAAAAATTTAATTTCATATTTTTTTCATTTATATTTCACTTTCATTTATATCTTTAGAACACGGCGTTATCTAAACCTTGCGTAGAGTAAATAGGCTTTATTTAGGATGATGGGGGTAGTTTTTTTTTTCGAAATCAGATGTAAAATTGATTTTATATGAATATCTTTCTAATTAATACATTTAATTAGTATTTCAAATATCACAGACCTGTGTTCTGAATAATTACTACTTCGCAATAAGAATGTGTTCTCCTTGATAATATTATTATCTTGTCATAATCTACCATGTTAATATATTTTAGATTAGACGATTAAGGAACTTTTGCATGTGTACATAGCATTCAATAAAAATAAATAACACCTAGACATAAATTGCTCAGGGGAGCACGTATTAATATTTACACAACTCTCTTTACCTGCATAAAATTGTAGGAAAGATCCCGGCGGGGGGGTAGTCACCACATTGTCCGCTATTCAATTCATTATACTTGTAGCAGAAATGTCCACAATGTGAAATGCAACGACCCTAGAGATTTAGAGGGTTGGAGAATCGCATTGTGGGACAACGTATTTTGTATTATGAAAGTAGATATATTCTCGCGCACAAAAGTCATTTCGTCATAACGTGTACCGCTTCCTGCCTGAGCAACTCGCTCTTGAAAAATGCACCGTCAAATGAAAAGAATTTTTAAATGGTGTTAGATTTTTAACGTGTTTAGCAAAATTTGCAACAAAAACGGTGTGTTAGAAAAATTCGAAACATTTTTATGTACAGAAAAACTTCGATTAACACGACAATCAAACAACACTATTCCATATCATTTAACTTGCTTTTCGTTTATTCTCGTCTTCAGAAGAGCTAAACGATGGATTCCTTAAACTAGAAGAACAGCCTGTGAATGAAAAATAAGAAAAAGTTAAGGAGTGTGTTTTTGTAGAAGCGATTCTGTTTAATAAGTTTATACCTACTATTAAATAGATAATTGAACGTTTCAATAATTCGGCTTCAAATATTCACTGTTAAAAATGCGTCATACAAACAAATTTCTAAAAAAAATCCGCTTGCTTCGTAATATGTGTGCTATTCTTCGATTTATACCTATAAGCATTAAAGTCGTTTGTTATACGTTGAATGCGTATACAGTATTCGAAGACCTTGACAGGCGGAACTGAATACGCATGCGCGAAAGTCGAATACTTTCAAACTTTGTGTATACGGAAAGAATGATAAAATCCACTGTTGCTGGTATCTGTATATTTGCGCGATTCATAGATGTTCAAAAGTTCAATGTATGTGTACTTCGATTCGCTCCATACGCGCGCCGTGTTGTAGGATGAATTTATTTATAGCAGTGCTGTTTTCAGCTAGAAATAAAATGTCCAAAGCTTTTTGACACTAGTACACAAGGGATACGGAGCATCCAAAGCATGTATGAAGCGATCGCATCTGGCGAATATTCGATCACATGGAGCGCACAAAGGAAATTTTATTTGATGCAGACCACAATATGGAGCACCGAAATTGGCCGAAATTTAAAGCAATCTCCTACTGTGGAAAATGACTTTTTAATAAATTAATTTTTGGTATTTTTATCCTCTAATACAACATGTAAATATAATTGTTCCATGTAAATGTGTCATATGCAAATTTTTATAGTAATACATCCATATAAAAAATTCACTGTCTTGGGAACGATTTTGGTCTTGTAGATATCGCACACCTAGATCAAAACTAAGACAACAAAAAAAAACAACATTTTTTAGTTATTATTGTATTCGGATACTCTGTCATATACGCAACTAACTTAGCCCCTATTTTCAAATAGTGCCATTTTAGGATACATTTATGACCTATAATATTGTTTTGTTTCATAGCTTTAGTAACAAAAAATTGAGAAAAATGTATTTATTTTTTTATCTACTGAAAAATAACTTTTTGAGTTGTCTTAGTTTTGATCTATGTGTGCGATATATTCCGATGTTTAAATATAAGAACTTTATTTTTGATGCTGTTCTTAGATAAAGGTATTATTGATTTTGGTAATTTATATTTTTTCTGCGTTAAACCTAAATTTAAATTAAACAAATTTTTTATTTTATTTATTTAACATTTTTACAATTTTTTAGAACATGAATTAAGTATTTTACATTTTTAAAATTACGTGATTTTTCTTTTGCTTACGTCTCCAAAAAGCTCTTTTGCTTGGAGAGTGAAATAATAGATATCTCATAGAGACAAAGCTATTATTTATTATATTTAATGGAAATATATGAAAGTATGGATAATCTCAGGGCTTAAGACCGGTCTTCGGCTGGCTTAAGTGATCGCTTTATATAAATATAACGTTCACCATTCTCACCTATTAATCAATCTCCATATCGTATCAAAGTTTTGAAAGTTGTATATATGTTAATATATGGAAACACTTCGAGTACAACTACACTATCGCCATCTATGGACTAAATTTGATAATTCTTTTCCCTGAAACAACATATGTGTCACAATGAGAATCTAATTATTTTTTTAATAATAGTGCCTTTGTAAGTGAAAATTGGTAGTTGTGTGTTCTTGAAAATATTCAAATATTTCTATATTTATTGTTTGTTTTGCTTTATTTTCAATTTTTTTACTTTTTAAATGTGTATATATATACATTCTACCAATATATATATATATATATTCTGTGCTACTTGAGTAGCTGCACATGTTTTTTATAATTAATTTAGTAAAAGCCCGTTAGGGCGTGTATTCAATATAAATAAATAAAAATATATGTAGTACATTTTTCCATTTCATTAGAAATAATGCTACTGTTTATTTAATTCACTTAGCTTTGAGCCTCGTTATATATTTATATGGCACGTATTCCGTGTATGCATCTCTATTTAAAAAAATGAATTAATTACAGGCTGAATTATTCACGTTAAACAAGGTTTTTCTATACTGTTTAATTTTCACCTTCACCGGTACTATTTGCCTCGAAATTTTGGGGGCTTACTTATCTAAAATATTACGTTTATAAGTATAATATATAGTTATATTTAAGTTTTGTAATTATTATTATAACATTAGTTTATTATAACAATCTGGCCAGATTAATAGAATAACATATTTTTAAATAGTTTTCATATAGAAATGTACCAGTAACTGTAGTCTTTAACTCGACATCACGAGTTGTGACGTCCTTAAGGATCGACGGTTGATTCGTCAGAATTATGCGACAATTATTGTCCAGATACTTGAAGAAGTAATTAAATGACAGTAATTTATTATAAACAACAATATAATATTTATTAAGGAAAACACATTCTTATTGTGAAGTTGTGATTATTCAGAACACAGGTCTGTGATACTTTAAATACTAAATTAATGTATTAATTATAAATATATACATATAAAATCAATTTTGTCGAAAAATATTGTTTTAGCGTCACCGGGATTTGAGATTCTGTAAAAATAATGTAGATGGCTTTCAAATAATGGAACGACAGGTGTATTAATTTGAAAAATGTAACATATAGTTTCGAAAATTTGTCAAGAAAAATACTGGCGTTATAGCACAAAGGTAGTGCACTTCCCCGGATTGGAAATGAAGAACCAGGTTCGTATCCCGGTGACGCTAAAACAATATTTTTCGACAAAATTGATTTTATATGTATATATTTATAATTAATACATTAATTTAGTATATAATATTTAATACATAATTGGAGCTACGAGTGTGGTGCCGAAGTAAAATAAAAATAAACCCCCTTCGACGCGCGTCTTCCTGCTTATAGTCGTTGGGCACTCGCCCACTACTCCTACATGCGGGGGCATACTTTATATTTAATACAAATAATACATATATCAATTACAATAGGTTATTGGATCCCCTGGAACGATGACGTATTAAGAAATTAAAAGAATCTCGGATATTTCCTGAAACTTATTAGGTTGTGGGTCTTTCACTGGCGGTTGTTGGGATGGACGATGCCGGGAAGAGCAGTGGCCAGAGAGACCTAACGGAACATTCTACTGGCTCTCCCTCGCACCTCTTGCGACTTGAACAGTGTGAATTTCTGCTGGGCTATGACCGAGTTCTGCGACAGCAACACATAAATGTGACGTCTACCCACCCCTTCTGAATTTAATGTGATAACGAGTCTCACGTCAAATTGTACAGGTATGGCTCTGGTACGATGATACCGGAGCCAACCTATGACGATATTATGATGATAATGTTAATAATGACAGAATGTAATAAAATAAAAAAAATATGTAATTATGACGAATCGAAACAGGAGTAAACAAATCTCAAAACAATTCGGGATAAGGTGTAAACAAATAAATTAAAAAATCAATTACAAGTACATCACAATAATAAATAAACGTAATAAAACAAATAAGTTCTACTATCAATTAAATCCGTAAAGCGTACGTTTATTGTTGATACATTGAATGCCTAGTTGCTTTATTAAATTAGTTAAGGTTAGAAACATTATCAATTCTCGAATGATTTCCCGTCATTATTAAAGTCATTTCTAATTCAAACATAAATTGTACGATGATAAATTCAAAGCATTTGACTCATGTTCTGATATTTTTTCCGATCAATGACTCATACGCAACTCAAAGAATTTTGTCTAATGTAAGACAGATGTTAGACCATTGTTATCCAAGTATATTAACATTGCGCTGTATTGTCTTTCTCTGTACTGATCTCAAGCCTGGACGTGTTATTACACTATTAAAACTCGAATGTTGCCATTTCAAGGAGAATAATACCTCTCGCTGTGCCAGAGTGATACAGATGATATCAAGCTATTTCTTACTAATGACCCGGATCCGTGCACATATCATTTGTCGAATAAAAATACAATATTGGTATTATATTTACAATCAACAGTTAATCTGGGCAGTTAAAATTCAAGTACTTACATTCATACCAACTCCACGTTTGTTTAAATATAAATTCACGTCATGTATTTCAATTCTCACGTTTAAGAATGTGAACTTTTACAGTATATGTAATTTATTCAAATTACAATACGCGCGTTTTTGTGTTTCATTTTGTGATCTACAATAATAATTATTGACGTTTTTGAAAATAAAACATTTGTTTTCTTATTCTACTCGTTTAATTTACTTGAGACACGTTTAGCCTTGCAAGGATATTAGAGTTGAAACTAAATGGTTAATTAAAAGCATTCAAAATGTATGAAAATTCTCAGAATTCTAATTAATAACGTTGTCCTTTTTCACCTTACGTATAACAAAATGTACAGCTTTCCCCCATTACAATTGTTATTATGTTGTAATTTGTTTTGCGGGCTGCAAAAAAACTTTTCAGACCTGCACGCTCATAAAGTCCTCTACACTTCTATAGTCAGACATGTAGAATATAATTCTTAAGGAGAACACATTCTTATTGTGAAGTTGTTAATTCTGGCGTCTGCTATCGGTCTACTCAAAGGTATTTATGATTCCGTAAAAACAATATAGATGGCTTTCAAATATCGGAACGACAGATGTAATAATTTGAAAAAGTGTAACATATAGGTGCGAATATTTGTCGTCAAAAATACTGGCGCTGTAGCATAGTTGGTTATGCACCTTCCCCAGATTGGAAAAAGAGATCCAGGTTCGAATTCCGGTAGCACAACAGTAATATTTTTCGATAAAATTGATTTTATATGTGTGCCTTTATAATTAATCATTTATTTAGTATTTGGAATATAATTCTGTCATATGGTCGCCACATTTCATTGTTCACTCGATGGCGGTTGAAGATTCATTAATTTAGAATTAAATATACACCCTGAGGATATCAATTATGATTATCTCCTTAACCGTCTGAAATTGTTAAAATTATCAGTGAGACGTACGATCACCGACATTACATTTCTATACAGGATCATCAATGGTATAATAGACTGCTTCCAGATTGTTGGTCTGCTTGACTTTCACGCACCGTTGAGGTCATCGAGACACAATTCATCGAACTATTACAGGGGTATGTCAGAACTCATGCATTAGCTAACTCCGCAGTCCCCAGATTGCATTATTTGAGAAATGAATATGCAGAGGTAGTCGACATTTTTGCTGTAAATTTAACTCTTTATAGGACTATATTATTACAATTTTTTGTCTTTCGACTCAATGCTGATGGATAAATTGTTTTACTTCACATCTTATATTAATTTATATTTTTAATTTTGATTATGAAAAACCATGCTGACATTATATACATTTTTTCTTTGCGTATTGCACTTCTGATGAAATTTTCTGTTATTTTACGAGTAGGGCGTGTACAATAATAATAAATAAATACAAGTTGTTGAGTTAAATTGTTAGATTGATAATGTCCTTGCAAGGTGAAACGCATCTCAAGTAAATTAAACGAGTAGAATAAAAAAACAAGTGTTTTATTTTCACGTGTGTGATTATAGAATTCTATAAACTTACCTCGGAAACAGTAAATAATTATTGATTTGAAACAGACGTATAACGATAAATAAGAAGTAAGTTAATTACTTATTAAAATGTAAAAATGAAACACTGAGTTCTTTTTTAATCAATGAACCGTTCCAATCTACGAATTTATGAAAAATTAATGACTACTTACTTACCATCACGCCATTTCCCCGTGGAGGTAGGCAGAGAGAATAGAACGCCACACTCTTCTGTCCTGACACAATTTTCGCCTCATCCACATTCATACATCTTCTCATACAAGCTCGCCGATTGTTGAGGCTTCTAACAGAACCATCCTCCATTATCTGGTTTACCTGGTTGTGCCAAGTCTTCCGCGGATGTCCTCTATTTCATCAACACTTGCATCATATATCTTTCTTACCATTCTCTTCTCATTCATCCGTTCCACATGACCGAACCACCTAAGTGATCCTTTTTTAATCTTACTAACATCAGCTTTACATTCTTTCCTTATTTCTTCATTCTTTATTCTGTCATAAATAGATTTGCCACAAATATGTCTAAGTGATCTCACTTCCACTGCATTCAGTCTACTTTCGTTCCTTTTCTGCCAGCTCCAGGCCTCGTCGGTGTAGGTACGTAGTAATTAATGACTAGGATAAACTAAATAACAATCTGTTATCACCTACCATATAAAGCTGTATTAGATAGTTTGGTCATGTAGAACATGATCTCGGAGGAATATGGAACATCAGTATGAGCAAGTAGAGGATGGTATAAGATTTCACGTTAATTAGTTATTACAGACTCAAAAGGGTCACCAGTATAATGATTGTATTTTTATTTACAATTTTTTTTATAATATTAGTTATTAATTAAGTATTGTACATTATTAAAATTATATGTTTTTTATTCGCTTACCTCTCCAAAAAAAAAAACTAGCTCTTGTGTTTGGAGAGGAAGTTACACTGTAATAATTTTATATAGAGAGTTATACACTTGTAATCTATAATTATTTATTATTTAATTGTGTGCTTCTGAAGTGTTCTATAATATTTATTATTATCTAATTACGTGTTTTTGAAGTGTTCATTTAATTTATTTTTAAACTCTTTTATATCTTTTATCTCTTTAATATGTGTACGGATCTATTGAAGTTTTTTATCCCTAAGTATATAAAATTTTTGTGTTTGATGTTACATTTATGGTTTTTAAAGTTACTTTGAAATCTTAATGATGTTTGATGAGTTTATTATGTTTTTGTATGCTCCTCCCCACCCAATTATTCTACCACTACACCATCTATGGACCAAATTTAATCATTCATTTTTTCCTTTTTTTAAACAGCATATATGTCATCACTATGAGAATCTTTTTTTTTTTAATTATTTTAAAGCAATATTCTTTATCTGTAAACATTTTTTAACATATTATACTAGAGAATATGTCTGAAAAATCAATATTTTTAAATATATTTTTTATTTTGACCAGTATATTATATTAGCAATATTTCAATATATCTAAAAACACACAATTACTGGATTTTTACCTACAAAAGCACTGTTATTAAACAAATATCAGATATCTCATACAAAGTTATTTTTTATTATATTTAATGGAAAATATATATATTGTTTTTAAATTCTGCTCCACGCTCTATTTAATATTATTTTTGATAGATACGTATTGTTCATGTCAATATGTACAAACGTCAAACATGGTGTAAGAGTAAATATTATAGTAACAAGGCACTAAAAATAAAATAACAGCTCAAGTTTATTTTTTGAATATATCATTCTTTTTCAAATATTAAGGTTTTTTTTTAATAAAAAAAGACCTTAAGGAGTAAAAGGCAAACATACATTTACGTATTGATTTCCCGGCAAGCTAATAAATATGCTGTGCTTTGCGTTAATTAAATTATATTATTATTAAATTAAGTTAATTAAATCGAAAAAAAGCTTTCCCCTACCGTTGCAGCAAAATATTATTTCCTTTGATATATTTTTTTATCTCAGTTAAACCGTGTTTTTTTATCTTATTTAAATTCAAATTTAATATCGTAATGTTTATTTCATATCTTAATGCGATTTTATACCCGCCTCTCCAGAAAGGCTTTAGTGAAGTTAAAGTAAATAAAAGTAATTTTATCCGCTGTATTAAAAGTGCAGTATTGACACTATTTACACAACTGTATACACATAACTAACATTTTTAGCGAAATTGAGCCAATCTTGATTTGTTGCTGAAACTCGCCACTGTGAATTGACAATTGGCCAAATTAAATAAAGTATACATATAGGAGAGGGGTTACGAACATTAGTTGCGAGACGAGGGGCATTCTATACACATTATTGGTGGAAACATAAATTCAATAGTTTATGACACATTTATACAATAGTAAAAGTATTTACTCTTCGAAAATTAAATTTGTGTTAACAAGACGTATTATTTACATTAGTGTATTTTTATTTTTAAAAGACGCGGAGGTATTTGATTGCGTAAGTGGTACCAAAGTGATCACGTGGGTGACACTAAAATGAAAATATTGGGACAAGAAATTTGCGTTAGTTTATGTCTATATATTTGGTGGTCTGTGATAAATATGTTATTACACGTCAAGGTTAGACTACCAGTTGCTTAAGAGAATACCTTCAATTTTTAAATAACTTTCGAGAAGAGAAGATTGCTTGGAAAAGCTTGTGGTGGCGGATCATGGAAGGACATCGGATTGATGGAAGGACGAAGAGGAAAACCTCTCACACTTTGGACCGATCGAGTGGTAAAAACAACAGGTACTTCTCTGGTGACAGCCCTCATATCTTCCATCCGAAACCTCGATCTGCTCAGTTGCAAAAAGAATTTGAAGTTGTTCAGGACCTTTATCAGAGTCTAGGTGTCTACATAGGAACTTTTAAGGGGCTCTAACTGGGACCCCTAAATCTTTAGTGTTTTCTAATGTTTATTTGAAATGAGAACTGCCGGCAGTGGTGCTCCGAAGACTGGTAAGATCGTTTTTCTTTTTTTCACTTTTTCTCTTTCTCGAGGGCGTGTTCCTTCTCTCTCTCGGTTTCCTGACCAAAGTAAACAACTAAAACTCTTGACTCTGAATTGAAATTCGTATATTATTATGTTGCTAACTTTGTGTTATTTTCTCCTTTTATTCATGTTCATTTCTCAAATATGTATGTACCGTTTCTTTCCATTTATTTGTTTATTTTATTTCATTAATATCAATTGTAATGTAAATCATAATAAATAAAATTCGGGGACTGTGAGGGTTTTTGAGATGATAGCTTCGTTACGAGACGAAGTAGCACAGCTGCCTAGTAGCATTAAAAAAATTCCAACCAGGCGGCGAATGAGTAGGACCATGTAGGTGCTTTTGCTTATATGCTTGCATGTGTCTCTTCTAAGTTTGAGTACGTTTGCAGATGTTTTCCTTGAGAAAATTTGGACCGACGCAGCCAGAGGGGGCGCGGAGGGGCTCGCGCAACCCTCTTATTAAAAAGCCGGCAAGCCCCATGTTAAATTTTTTTAAATATATATTCTCAGATTAAATCAGTACCTAACTGCAATTTCTGTATATGATTTAAATGTATTATGAAACATTTTGCTGCCTTTTGAAATTTCTCATAAAATACATATATTGCAGGTGCACATTAATAGAAACCTACCCGTTAGTCTAACAATGCTTAAAAACTCCGATTCGATACATGTTGCTACCAGATGTTCTTATATGTTTAACGCAAAATTTTTGTGAACGATGCTTTGATCGATTATCTTTCATACTTCACGCGTGCACATTTTTTCCTTTTTATCGTAATTATGCACAGTTTTGAGAAAGACAGTTCCTAATATTTATTACATTGTACCATTACACCAGGAGGATTTCAGTTACAATCCAGTGTTCTGTTTCATAATTGGGCAATGTATTTAAATGTTTATAAAGATGTAAATATGATATATTTCTGTTAAAATCATAAATAAAGTTCTTACTATTTCATAATATAAGCTAGATAAGTACATTTTTCAGCTATTGATATTAATTATTTTGTGGTATATATATAATACAAGTACATTAAATAATATTCAATTACTTTAATAATTAATAATAATTGAGTGATAAAAAAATCCGTCCTTTTCCCGTAACACCGCGAATAGGTTTGAGACTAAGCAAGCAAGAGTATTGGCAGCCCGCCGCTGAACGAAGCGGTTTGGCGGGTGACACGTTTCATTTTCCAGGCTTTGTCTCAAAAGTTACGATGTAACCACTAACATATTATTGAAGTGACGTAGCTGTTAGAGAATGGGTTAACTTCAAAAATTAAGCTAGCTCATTTTGAGGGACTTCTGTATTCTGTTAGGTATACCTATATATCAGTGGCGTCCTGTAGGTATAGATTTAGGTTATGCTGTTACCAATGATATTATACAATCATATATAATATATGTATGTACTTTCGTTTAATCAACGTTGCTGTCTGAAAGAACAATCGTCGGAAATGAATCAATCGATGAATGCTTCTCTTCGGCATGATAAAGTTGACAGATGGCGGGAGCTCTACGTAGCGCACACGTTGACTCTCTTCGAGGATAAAGGGTTGCTGACTGAAAGTTCAATCGTCGGCGACAAATCAATGGACGAATGTCTCTCTTCGACATGGTGAAGTCAATAGATGGCGCGAGCTCTATGTAGCACACACGATGACTCGTCGAGGATGAAGGGTTGCTGACTGAATGTACAATCGTCGGAGACGAATTAATGGATGAATGCCTCTCTTCGACATGACAAAGATGACAGAGGGCGCGAGCTCTATATAGCGCACACGATGACTCTTGTATAGGTTGAAGGGTTGCTGACTGAAAGTACAATCGTGGGAGACGAATCAATCGATGAACGCCTCTCTTCGACATGATAAAGTTGACAGATGACGCGAGCTCTACGTAGCGCACACGATGACTCTCGTCGAGGATGAATGGTTGCTGACTGAATGTACAATCATCGGAGACGAATCAATGGATGAATGCCTCTCTTCGACATAATAAAGTCGACAGTGCGCCAGCTCTGTATTGCGCAAACCATAACTCTCGTCTAGGTTGAAGGTACTGACTGAATGTACAATTGTCGGAGAAAATGTATGGACGTTTTTAAGAACACTTTCTATGACTGAAAATGATTAATTTATTGCATGAAAATCCTTCACGTAATAACTAAATGAAATAAATATTTTTATTAATGATTAACATAGGAAATAGTTCTGCCAATTGCTTTATATTTTTCCCAAATCAAAAACCAATCCATGTACCAAATGTACAAAAGAACAATCATGAAATTAACACGTTAAAAACAGTAAGACAGTAAAATTCGCGAATTAGTAAAAGAGGAAATAGACACTTTAATGAATTGCACGCAGTTGTAAGCCTTTCTATTTTATTCTGTTAAAAAATATCATAAGTAATGACTCCATACAAAACGGATCAACCGAAAGAAATTTTCAATTCAGTAAATAGCCAATTATATGACTTGAGTCATTCACTAACTTAACGACAGAACAGAGTAATGTGAATAGCTCGATACGGTGAAGACAAAAGAGCGCCATAGGTACAGCGATGAGTTGTCGCGGTAGTTTTTAAAACTAATTAATTAAAGTCTCTACTTGTACACAGATGGCGCTAATTGTAAAATAATTTTTCCGTTTATGTTAATCCAATTATTTAATTTATATTTGTTTTCCAGAATTTTTAGTAATACACAGCTTTTTTGCATGTATGCACTGCACGTCCCTGCTATATATTCACTAAATAATCTAAGCTCACAAGAATACGAAATCTGACAGACAGCGAAGCAATCCAATTTATGCGTTCAGACTATGGAAGAATCAACGTATTCTTATCTCTGTGGTTCAGACATTATAAATCTACAAAACCTTCAGCAGTATAGATTTGGTGAATGTATTATATTCATTAATTTTTTCTTGTTGATTTAAAAACTTTTCAAAATGTTTATATTATAATTATAAATTAACATCGTCGTACTATATACAATATGCATTTCATATTTTTTTGTTTTTTTTTTTAGATATATATATTTTACATACTCGTATGCGTGTGTTTTTCTAGTGATTAAGTGAATTAATTTAAATGAGAAGCTAACCGCATAAATAATTATTCTAGTTACAAATTAGTGATTACCGAAAGTAGACCAATATTTAAATTTCTGTAATAATTAAGATTTCCACACGTGTACCAAAAATATAATAATAATATACATTATTAACTAGTACAAAAGGGATGTTATATAAGAGCATTTAGAAACTCCATATATATTTTTTGTGCTGCCGCTTTCAGAATGGATTGTAGTCTATTCAGCTGAAACATTGGCAGGTCAGTAATGCTGTTACAATAGTTCACACGTGACACCACAAATGTGTTTATATAATACTTAATAATATTATACTACAATATTTATTTACATAGATGACGTAGGTATGCGTTATATCATATTGTGAAGATTTTATTGGTGTATTATTGGATATTTTTAAACATTCAAAATTTTTCTTTGGGGTTCTTTGAACATTCAAATCAACGCGATATGCGGAGGAAGTGCGCACGCTTCACGTATTTCAAGAGCAAATACTTCCATGAATGTTAAAAAAAAAACACTTTTTTTATGAGTGTATATAAAATTATTAAACTTTTTTAATTCATTCACTTAATAATATGAATAAAAATCGATTTTAATTGAGAAATTAGTCCTGATTTTCGATAAATGGGGTATTGTTATTACAATAATGTCATCAAGAAGTTTTAGATAAAATATTAGTGTTTAGACTTACCTAATAAACCCGATAGTTAAAAATATTATAAATCAATATCATATGTTTGTTGATTTCCCGAATCCACAATAAATAATTTCCCTTTCGATTTGAAATTTATAAAATTCTTCTACACCTTTCAATGTTTAAGAAGGCTATTTATTAATGAATTAAAATCACAAATGGAAGAAATATAATACAGAGAAAAAAGTGTGGGCTATATAGGTACTATTATTAGGGTAATTATTAGTTAAAGGTAGGGATAGGGGTATTCAGTTTGGCTATGGCAAGGCTTTTGCCAAAACAGCTTCTTAGCGATGTAATATTGTTAAAGTATATTTTGTATATTTGTCATATGGCATACTTTTAATAAATTTGAGCCACATTAAAAAAAAATTAAGTAGGTACCAAAGTGCAGAAGAATACTAATAAGTTTTTAAAATTTTTGTTTGTTTATCATTGTATTGTTTTTTGGTAATAAGAGTGTATTAGATTTAAAGACCTACAAACATCCAAAATATATAATTTATAATATGTTTATTGATAAAATATTCTCTTGCTTATTATGAATCTACATAATTATTTCTTCTTCAAATCAAAAGTAAGTAAGAGACTATTGGTAAAAATTAAGGAATATATGAGTGTAGTAAATTAATGTTGACAAATATCATATCTACAGAAGGAAGCCTAAAGGAGCCCATCATCTCCCGGACCCGAGTAGAGTACTCTCGTATCGGTTTCACAGCCAATACATTTTTATAAATTATTATTTAGCAGAATTGAAAGTAAGAATTGTATCGAGAATTGAAAGTATTTCAACGTTCCGGCTTCCCTTCTGATTATGAATTATTTTTTTATATAATATTATCAGAGGTAACGTACATACAGATTTCACATAATCAAATATATAGATTCATTTTTATTTATTTTATTTTATTTCACATATTTTCTATGAGGTCATTACGGTTATAGTCTGTTATATTTTAATGATGCCATCACCGATGCAGGAAATATCATATCATAATGACGTACGTTGAAAACAATGAATTTATGAAAACAGGGAAACTTGATAATACGGGACTTGTGTATGTAAAATCGTGCACGCAGTGAGATGAAACCAGTGACTGCAATCTCGCGCCGGACCGCAGCAATCGCTCGTGCGTACTCACTTCCATATCTCACTGTATAATCTTGTCCCGCAACTCGGTTTGAGAAACCCTTAAATTTATCTCACTCGTAATCTCTCTCTCTCTCTCTCTCTCTCTCTCTCTTTATTGGTTGACTAGATTTGAGCTCATGTTTAGGCGTCCTTGTATCGCTTACTTGCCATTATTTTTCTCGATCGTTGGTACAGTGGAATCCGGATATTATAATGAGGGATGATGTTATCAATCGGTTATTGTTATCATAATGAGTCGATCCCAAAACCCTGTATATAATTTATTTTTTAAATAATCTACCTATTATAATCAAGCTTCGGCTATTGTTATCAATACGTGGATATAAAAGAACTAAATTTTTTTGAAATTCTTACAAAATTATCATTTACTTGGAATCTTTCTGAACATAAGTGCCCGACAATAATATAGATAATGATATTGAAGTGGTTGCTAAAATAACATTACATTAATCTTACCGATGATGACTTTAAATTTTTAAAAGAGAGTGAATTTAACATGCATACAGAAGAAGGAGAAGTTTTAAAAAGTACAATAAATATACGAATTACATTAATAACGACATTTCATCAAAGATTCTACATATTCTTAGCTCCGAAACTGCACCAACTGGAAATCGTTCACTTCCAATGTGGACCGTTCATGACACAAATGTGGACCAAATATATGATCCAATGAATAGAGATCAATCAGAAGTATCGCTATCAAACGTTCTAACATAATCATTTTACTAGTTCTACAACACTCTCACTACATTTTTTTTCTCTATTTGAATTAAATTAAATAACACCACAACAGCACGAAAATAACTGACGGCAGTCTAGCAAAGTAACAAGAACAATGCTGCATATATCAGACATGAAGTCTATTCCATCCCACACAATAAACTACGAGTATATTGCATATTGCAATATAATTAATTTAATATAACTCGCATTCGTAATATGAGTAGAGCCAGTATTGCTGCACTCACCCAAACATATTGACTCGTGCCTATATTAATTATTGCTACAAAGTGATCCAAAAATTAAGTTCACTTTAAAATTGTTCTTCATATACATCTATTATATAGTAATAAATGTAATTCTATCTACTACTTGTAATTCTAATTAATTGTACAATTGCTTGTAAACTATGCTCGTCTCGACACAGAATTTCTCTAGTGTGACGGGTATCTTATGTTTATCATGTTATATTATAGTTATTTGTTACAACAAAAACATGTAAATCAATAAAGTATAATAAATAAATAAAGTTGTTAATAAACTCAAACAAGCAAAAAAAAATGTTTGTTAGAAATATGTCCTAGATAAACAATTGTAATAATTGATAATTTAATTGAATTATTTTTCAATAAATTGTGTTCAATAATTATATTTTAATCTTCCGGTTAAAGTTATCAGCCGGCTATTGTTATCATAAGATACAAGTCCCATAGTGATCACAATAAGCGGATTCCACTGTTTCGGGCAGCATGTAGTGGAGCTCGGGTCGTTTTTCGAACTTGTCGGTGATCGATCTTTTACTCTTCTCCAAGCACTTTTCATAATTTCTTAAACAGTTTAGGAAATAATTATTTATCTGCATAAATATAGAATGACGACAATTGTACAAGTCGCAGTCTAAAGAACATGTGGTAAATGTAAACATATTTTGTAAATTGAGTTGAAACATTGTTTTATTCCACTCTATTTTATTATATTAAACGTTTTAGAACGTTTTCGAGAATTAAAATGTTTTTAACTTTATTTGAATTGTATTATTGATAATTAGAAGCTGTTCCCGAAAACGTAGAAAATAATCATGGAATTCCACAGTTTCATCAAAAACCATTGAACAGTTAAAAATATTATTAATTTTAATAATAAATGTAAACACATTGTAGGTATTCATTTTAATAATAAATAATTCAGTAACTTTGTTTTTAACAACTACGAGTTAATTATATTCACCAACCGATTTGAAAATAATATATTTTCCATCATCAGGATGATAAAAACTAACTAAAACCATGTGTCAAATTGTTCTTATGTTTTTAAATTTAAAAAAATGAATACTTGGAAACTAATAAATAAATTATTGTAAAAATAAATCTAGGACCTGACTAAAGTTGTGGTTAAAATCAAAGAAAATAAATAAATTATTATAAAAAATAAATAAAAATAATGTAACAGACCCTGTCCACAATATTGTACCTGACTATATTAGAAGTCAAAAATATTCAAGAAATATGTGCAAATTTTGCACTGTTACGGAAAATATTATTGTTTGATATGTTTACAATTTTCAAATTATTAAGCTTGAAGTCTACATACTTCGAAATAAGTATTTTCGAAAGCATTCAATTATTATTCTATATCTTTGCTTCATGTTCTAAATCTTCTAACAAAAAATAATCGAGCCGCTCGAAATTTGATGACCTTTAATTTTTTGAATTCAATATATAATTTGGAATCAATAGAATATTTCAATTAATCGAAATGATTGCAAAATTACAATTTTTTTTAAATACTTATATCTTTGACGTGGTTGAGATTAAGCACATGTCTCTTGAGTATTTTTGACTCGTAATTTAGTTAGGTATCCACTTATAAAGTATTATGGACTAGATCAGTTACACCCTGTATTGTATTAATTATTATAAAGAAATTATTATCATTTGTATTCAAAACATAAACTATGTCTTGTTCCAATCCTTGTAGAACTCATCTCATCACGTAACAATAAGAAAAAATTCAAATAATCATTTAAATTATCATTTCATCGCCTGTTCGTAATGAAAATAGAGTTTAGTAATAACCTACAATATTAAACCCTTAGAAGTGCAAAAATCTCAACATGCATTTAACGCCCGACCCGATTATCTTAAATCGGGACAAAAACATTTTGTTAACCCGGGGTCACCCGTACCCACTGAAATATTCAAAGTACAGTGTACTGTTTAATATCCTCGTGTGTACCTTCATTGGGCGCCGCAACTCCCGACCCCCGGCCCGCCCCTGCCATTAGTCCGGGGTTAGATTAGATCCCAGATCTCTTATTTAATAATTGCCTTATATTAGTTAATGTCTGATGGCGCTCGGTTACCTCCTTGCTAAAGTTACCCCGTTCTCCATTCTGCGCTTAATTGAAAATGGCTACTCTGTATTCGAAGCGCGTTCCACCCTTTCAATATGCAAAAATACCGCGTTCGGCTATTTATTCTCTTAAACGGTGACATGAACTACAAAAAATACAATAGTTGACATACTTTACAGATAAATTAACATTATTTATATTTATAATGAAAACATTTTATTTTGTTGTGAACATGCAATTTCAGAACAATGTTATGTGATATATCTAATACAAAATAAATTAATCAACTAGAAAAATATACAGAAAAATATATATTTATCAAAAAAATATTTAGTTGCTACCGGGATTTGAACCTATTTATCAAGTATATCCCAAATTAATAAAATGGATTAATGAATCAATTTTGGCGTCTCCTAGTGGATTTCCATATCAGTATTACGTCTCTCTGTCTATTTTCTATGACTAGACGTCTAGAATGTCTAGGATGTAGTGTCATTATGGCTATATAATGCTTGATTAAACGGCCAGGTCTGTGAAACGCCAGCAGAGCAATAATGAACTTGTTTTTTTAAGTAAGGATAAGATAAGTTTAATTTTTTCTCTTTTATATATTCAATAACAGTACGTAAATACATATCCGCAAAATCGTATTACGGCTGTCAAATACATTGAACATCTATCATCCTATCATCTCACCTATGTCTCATGGTCATATCGCGTCGTACTCTGTGGTCAGTTTTTATCTATGATAGAACTATCAAATTGTGACAACATGAATATTTTGTTCATATTTTTCAAAAATATTTTTATTTGATATACTTATATATTTCAAAGATAATACGTAAAAACACCGTTTGTACAATTCCAGGGACAGCAACCTTTTGACCACTTTTTAACATTTTGCGACCGGGAAAAATTTCTCGCATAATTTCAAGCATAGCTCGGGCTGTGTGTGAGGGACACCGTTTTATTAAAACCACACGTGTTGCAGGCCCAATCGACCCAATTCGGCTACCAAGAAGTGTTCCAACATCTGACGATAGCGATCACCTATTAATGGTGATAAAAAGTTTTAATGACTTTAATACGTTATTGAGGCGTTACATGCTCCATAATAAATTGTAATCAACTACTCTTTACTACTACTACCAAATGCAAAAAGACAAATACCTGCTTAACCAAAATGGCGACCAGAAAAATAGGTCTGGAACATAATATTCACCCTGCATATATGTATGTATAAAATATATTATGTTACTGTGTACATCAAAAAATATAAATAATAAATGTATCAATATGAAAAAAAAGAATATAAGTTCATAATTAATCGAAAATGTATTCGATTGTGATAGGGAAATGGTGAACGCCCTTCCCCAGATACGAAGTGGTCTAGATTGGAATCCCAGAAGTAACTAAATATTTTTTCAAATACTAATTAAATGTATTAATTAGAAACATTTTATCGAAAAATATATTGTTGTTGCTATCGGGATTCGAACCTGGATCTCCTTCCAATCCAGGGAAGGTACATTATCCAACTACGCTACAGCAGACGGTACCTTTGGCGACAAATTTTCGAACAAATGTGTTATATTTTTCAAATTAATACACTACCGTTCCATTATTTGAAAGCCATCTACTTTGATTATATACGTATATTTTTCTAATTAATACATTTAATTAGAATTAAAAAAAAATAATAATAATAATATTACAGACCTATGTTTTGAATAATTACAACTTCATAATAAGAATGTGTTCTCCTTAATAAATATTTTTTCGATAAATTGTATATCTTTCTAATTGATATATTAAATTTGTATTAAAATTCCACAGAACTGTGTTTTGAAAATGCAACTTCACAACAAAAATGTGTTCTCCTTACAAATTAAATTAATCAATTAGAAAGATATATACAATAAATCTATTTATCAACCAGATATTTTAACGGTAAATTTTTTCTGTACATCTTTCTATTTGATTAATTTAATATCTATTAATTACATTGAAAAAGAATTTTTGGAAATTACATATAATTTTATAGGATTTTTTTAATAACATATGTATGTATTTAACTAATAGTTCGATGGTTATAATTACTCATTGAATATTAAAGTAAGTACAAAAAGCGCGACGCGCACGAACCGATGAATCACTGTACTTTAAATATTGCTCAACCGCAAACGCGCGGTGCGACCAGTGACTCATTGCGACTGGCAAATCAGCAAACCATTTACTGATGGTTAACGAACAATTAAAATTTAATCTTGAAATTTTTCCGCTGGACACCTTATATTTATTTTTGTCATAAAGGTTATAAACAATTCAGATTCTGAACGTTTGGCAAAACCTATTAATTTGTTGATAATTTAGCTTGGTCCGCATTGAGTAGATTTATTTATACTATTTCTTCTTGGTTATTTGGTTAGTTGCTTTGTTTGTGAGAAACGTGTCCGAGAAAATTCTACGAAAATGTTAATAAACGTGCTGCTAACTCAATGTGCATAATAGGTGTATCGGTATATGTATGTAAATGTACGAACATGGCTCATTTCGCGACCTGTGATAACGAGCCCGTGGACTTTGACATTCTCATTTGAACCCAATATTGTATGAAACAGAGTAAGCGGATACCGGAAGGTAAAATATAGTTCACTAAAAATTTACTTCAATTAATTTGAAAATTGGCCAGCCGCCAACTAATAAAATGACAATGCTTCAATCTGAATTCCTTTAAGTTTGCTGAATACCTACGATTTGAAACAAATGTAATTTGTGAAGTTAATTATACTTATTGTACTAAAAGTTGTCATCAAAGATCAACAAATTGAATACGTATTATCCATAATTTTCATATATTTCTATGACTTTCTGAACTTGTTGCAAGTATTAGATGTTGTTTCATTATGGCTATATTATGCTTGATTAAATGGTCAGGTTTGTGAGACGCCTGCGGGGTCAAAAAGAACGTGTTTTTTAAGTAAAGTTAGGATAAGTTAAATGTTTTCTCTTTTATACAATACGTAAATACATATCCGCGAAATCGTAATACTGCTGGCAAATATGTTTAGCATCTGTCATCTTATCTATCGCGTCGCGTCACACTCTATGGTCAGTTTCTTATCTATGATATAACTGTCAAATTATGACAATGCGAATGTTTTGTGCATATTTTTCAATAATGTTTTTAAGTGAATACTTATATTTCTAAGTTAATACGTAAAGACACCATTTGTACAATTTCAGAGACAGCAATACAGAATCATATACGAGTATAATATCAGTTATCGCCGATTGCTTCTCTGTCAGTGCAGAAAGCAGAAAGCAATCGGCGACAGCCGATCGCTTTTTGCTGCTGGGACTTGCGGCAGCTAATGTGACCGCGAAGCGGCCTATAGTGGCCTGTTCCGTACAGGAAACAAGAATGTAGACAAGGGTGGTTCGCCGATCTCAGCTTCTCTCAATCGGCAATGATGATGATGATTTTGAGGTCGAAATACAAAATATGTTAAATATAGGCATACCACGGCGACAAAATCGAAAATAGCTTCCCGCCTGCTGTCTGTTTTTATTCAGATTCATAACAATACATGTAGTCATATTTTTCAAGTACCTACACGGCGAGAGGCCGCCAGTATAACGTTTTACTAAGACGTCTTTATTTTCCTGAAATCTATTCCACGTGTTTTTTGACGCCACTCCAATAATTACATCTTTAAATTATTAACGCGTGTCTTATCATATCAATTTTATGGCGCCTCCTCGGCGTGTAATTCTGTGCGATACAGTGGCCGGTGGCTTCCGTAGAATCTATAGAATCTATTTTACCTACTAGTTTGTTGTAATTGCGCTAACGTATGGATCCATCGTCATCGTATCTATTGTTAGTGTTATTTCCAGTTTTGGTGAAAAAATTCGCTAGATGGTAGTACGGATTAGCAAAAATTAATAATGATATTAATATTAATTTACAATCTTTCCGCATTGTGCAATAGATGTTACTGATTAAGGACTTTGGTAGGTATCGCTGTTTAAAGCAGATAAATAAATTACATCACGACGGATTATTACAATACATTGTTGACCGCGGTGGAAAGTTTTTTGCGATGGATATATTTAGCGCTGGGTTAGGTTTGGGGACAGATTTCAATGTTTTCATTGCTATAAATCGACACATGTAAGAAATATTAACATACAACCAATGTTTTTTATTTAGTTAACGGTTCCCCTGTGTGTTCGTATTCACCTACAGAGAATATTACATAAATGAACACTGTTCATTAACCTTACGATGGGATGATGAAGGACAAGTACCGGGGTCAATAGGGATAGTACAATTAATTGTGTATTATTATTTGTGTTTACTACTGTTTTATGTAGTTAAATAAAACTAATTATTTACTACACCAGTTCTAATACTTATTGTACAACAATACACAAAATATATTTTTTACGAGATAAAAATAGACCTATTTTGTTAAAATATTATATAAAATCAAATTCAAATAAAAAAGAGAGAAAAACGTTTTCATTCGTCGTTTAACCAAGGTAGGCATATATAAAAAAATTATAATATTTATTGCAGGACCCACTCTTTCAAATGATTCAGGAATCTGATAAGGTATATAATAGCCTATTATGTTCTAACGACATTTTTCTTGTTTTATTGGAACTGTATTGGTTTATTTCAAATTTGGTTAATATTTTTTCATTAAAGATGGCAGTTTCTTTTCTGCCTTCATTATTTTTCCAACAGCTTTCTTAAAACCTTGTTTTTCATTTTTCAAATACCTCTGTCCCCTTGGATCAGATGTGTAAGTTCTCGGCTTTGTCTACTCACTGGACAATAATTTATCTGGAAGTACGAAGAAATAGTGTAACTTGTACTATGTGTCTCTAATCTTTAAAATCTAATAATTCTAAATATTATTATGTAGTTAGTGTTATAGTAGTAGTTTTATCGGTAGGTAAAATATCTGATTTTTTAAACATAAAATATTTAACGTCTAAAACTCATACTTTTAATTATTTCTGACGACTGTCCTTATTCACCCTAATTCATCCGAAAATATCTGTCAATAATTTCTCGATCATTTTAGCATTGCAGTTTAAAACGGTTTATCACAAAATATCGTATTCACTTAAAACGATTTTAAGTTTTTTATATTTTTACTTATCCATATTATTTCATTTCTATAAGTTCACATATGTTCCTTCACATTTTCTCAAAAACGCGCGTAAAGATATTGTTAGCGAAGACACATACCTCTTCGTCCCTCTATTGTATTGCATTCTGATACCATTTTAGAGAGAGAAAATTACGTTCCATACCTCCTGTATTGAATTGTCCCAAACGTCCTATATTCACAATAAATTTCAAATTCAACATTTTAAGTAATCTTATTTGTGAAAGTTATGTAAAAATAATACGTAAATATATAAACAATCTTTGTAGTTTTCTGTGAAAATGGTAATCTTAATACTGACATACTTTAACGACAACTTTTATTTTTTATACATGAAAACGACAAGTAATATTTAATACTGACACAATTTAACGACAACTTTATTTTTTATACATGAAAACGACAAGTAATATTTAATACTGGCACTATTTAACGACAACTTTATTTTTTATACATGAAAACGACAAGTAATATTTAATACTGACACAATTTAACGACAACTTTATTTTTTATACATGAAAACGACAAGTAATATTTAGTACTGACACATTAAAAAAACATCAACTGTAACTAATTTACGCAATGGAGACCCACAACGACATGTTTTGACAAACGAAATTAGTTAAAGGCACAAAATTCGGAGTCATATATAATATATAGGTCCATACCTCTTGCGTCCCATCCCTTCACTACTTAAACTTCGAGAACATTTCCAAAGTCATCTCAGTCAATCGAATTAAAAATCTAAAAAGTATTTAAAAATTGGTAAAAGTTAAATTAAAAATCCGCCCTATTTGATTTAACAGATATTGAGATTTGAATAATGTAAATTCTTCTTTTCTTTATAAATACATTTGAATAGTGAGACGAGTTCGTAAATCTTCAGCATTCGGAATAGTTTTTTTTTAGATTATTTAATTAATTTTAGATTAGATCATTGTATAGAGTTCATCGAGGCGGGTATTGGAATTGAAGTATTCACATAATCTACAGTCAAGGTTGAACACACTTGAATTTCAATGATCATATTCAATAGTCGTATATCAAATGGTGCACAGAGTATTGCACTCGCGTGCAGCTTTTCGTCTCTGAATAAAATATTATTTATTGTATCGGGATACTCTCGAGAGAAATGCGTCTTCGTGAAGACTTTCCTTAATAAGAGAATTGTGAGCGCTCCTTGAAAGTCAACGATCTCCGAACAACTTGTGAGCGATGTGTTAATGTGGTAAAGAAATGTGATTCATCAATTTTATTTTTCGTCAATATTTGCAAAATTACTTTGTGGCAAATATACTTTTCTCATTACTATATTAACTAACTAACTTACCATCATGCCGTTTCCTCGCGGGGGTTGGCAGAAAGAATAGAGCGCCACACTCCTCTGTGCTGACACACAATTCTCGCGTCATCCACATTTATACATCTTCTTATACAAGCTCGCCGATTGTTGAGGCTTCTAACAGAACCATTCTCCACTATCTGGCTTACCTGGTCGTGTCAAGTCTTGCATGGACGTCTTCTATTTCTGGCGCCATCAACACTTGTATCTTATATCTTTCTTACCATTTTCTCCTCATTCATCCGTTCCATATGATCCTTTCCTAATCTCTTAACATCAGTTTTACATTTTTTCCTTTTTTCTTCATTCTTTACCCTGTCATAAAGAGATCTGCCGCATATACACCTAAAAGATATCGTTTCCTCTGCAATCAGTTTACTTTCGTACTTCTACTACCAGCTCCAGGTCTCACTTTCATACATCAGTGTCGGTACCAGGTCTCCATTGTATATCGCTAGTCTTGTATCGGTTGAGAAATTCCCATTAGCTGTAATTCCACTCAAAGCGCCATTCATTTTATTCCCCGCAGTCACTCTCCTTTTGATATCTTTCTCAGCTTTTTCCGTTTCTATCAAACATAGTTCCCAAATACACAAACTCATCTACTTATTCCAAACATTCATTACCAGCAGGTATTTTGCACGTTGTCATGCTTTCCTACTTCTCGAATACCATCATTTTTGACTTTTTGACGTTCACAATAAGGTCACTTACTTTGCAAACTCGTGCATCGTACATTCTTGAAGTCTGTAAATATTAAAGATTCATTAAAAAAAATTCCTTCCCTTGGGAAATTTTGTCCGAATTTTATTAATTCAAGAGTGCTGATTCTGTATCTGACTAGAGAATTTTCACCGTTTTGGAGAGAAAGGGGATTTTATAGCAAAAATAGCAAATTTTGGCTATAAGCAGTTCCATTTACATAGGAAGCAGCAAAATTTGATGTAATATTTCCTCTCTGAAGACCGATGAGTACTTCTGCAGCTTTCAGGCTTATTAACATTTTCGACTCGTAATTTAGTCAGGTATCCACCCATAAAATATTGTGGACTGGGTCTATTACACCCTGTATAATCACAGAGCAGCTGTATATTGTTAATGTTTACAATATTTAGCTGCTAATTCAAACAGCTCAATCCAAACGAAAATTAAGAATTATATCACACTTTGTCAGTACGAATAAAAAGGTTCAAACTATTGAAAATAATTATAATTTGAGACCGGCTAGCGCCCTAGATATGTAGATACTAAAATATAAATTACAAATGAACGTAAATATAGTCGTGACTTTTGGCGCCAAAAATTCCTGCCTACTTTCAACTATTGATGGTAACCGGTATAAAACTGGTTTTTTCGAAGGTTCACGTACGACTGACTAAACAACAGTTTAAGATAATATTATTCCTATTTGTGAGCGATATTGAAGTACCCACGCCAAAGTTACTTCGAAACACGTTGAGCTGTGTATTTGGGAAAGAAATCATCTTTATAAAGTGCCATAGTTTCGTCTCGCTACATAAATGTATAAGTACTGTTGACGAAGCTTATTTTTGTAACGTACGGCAAATCGTTAACACTGTATATTACAAGTGTTTCAACTGTTCGTTAAGCTTTAACAAGAGAACGTGGCGATGCTGGGACGTGAATGTTATTTATGGTAGGACGGACCCCACGAAACATAGACACGTAGGCACGTATGAAAAAATCTAGGCAATGCTGACAACCAGCTCGGTTCCAGCTCCCGAAAGCGAAAAGAGGCGGCCAAGTAATTTAAATGTTCTGCCATGAACAATAATAAATTATTGTTCCGGTGAAAAATACGAAAAATTAGTTTATTTTTATTGCTTGGCGATGATAAAATAACACAGTACAATATAGTGGGTTCTTATGCTTGTATGTATATATTGGTGCTAAATATGTATTTATAATTATATTTATGTTCCTGTATGTAATTATATTCTAAGTATTATTTAAATTTGTTATATCCTATATCAGAGGACGTCCGCGGAAGACTTGGCACGACTAGGTAAACCAGATAATGGAGGATGGTTCTGTTAGAAGCCTCAACAATCGGCGAGCTTGTATGACAAGATGTATGAATGTGGATGAGGCGAGAATTGTGTGTCAGGACAGAAGAGTGTGGCGCTCTATCCTCTCGGCCTACCCCCACGGGGAAACGGCGTGATGGTAAGTAAGTAAGTAAGTAAGTAAGTAATATCCTATAACCAGTGGCGTGCAGTAGGTATAGATTTAGGTTAAGCTGTTACCAATTATATCATAAAATCATATATGTACAATGTATAATACAATATATGTACTTTCGTTTAACCAATGTCTTCAAACAAAATAAATCCGTCGTTTATACTACTATACCACGTATTTATTTATAATTTTAGAGTACTATTTTTAGGGATTTTGCGATTAAGTCGGATAAATATGAATATTTTACATTTATTACTTATATTAATCATTAAAATAATGGTTGACATATATACAAGTAAATATTTACATAAATTGTTGTGTAAAAGTGCTAAAAATGAGAAAAAACATCGATCATCACGAACGACAGCACAAGACACGTCTAACTTAGCCGGCGCATGCTCTGCCATTAAGTGACGATCTGCATCCGGCACCCCGCGCCCCCCGTATTGCGCCGTCCGCACCAATCCGCACGTTTCTGTCGGGTACTTCGAGAAACCATGTTTTATTGTTGCGTATGGTAAATACTAATATATAGTAATTATTTTATTCAATACATAAATATATTATGGAAGAATACTTCAAATATGACCTCTGTATTTAATATATTTACAGAGATATTGACGTAATAAGAGGCAATGTTAACTCAGTTTACATCATCGGAAGAAAAATTAAAAATAACACATTATTATCGTGAAGTTGTGTGATATTTTTAATTCAATTTAAATGTTATCAATTAAAAATATTTACTGATAAAACCAATTTTTTTTAAAATATTTTGTTTCCACTGGGTTTTACTAAAAGCTATTTGAGATTCATCGAATATAAGAAGTAGATTGATTGCTTTAAAAAAATGGAATGACAGATGTATAAATTTGAAAGTGAAACATATAGGTTAGAAAATTTGTCGTTATTTTACTATATGAAAGGTTCCTGGTTCGATTCCCGGTGGCAACAAAATATTTTTTTGATAAATTGATTTTATCTGTGTATCTTTCTAACTGATACATTTAATTTGTATTAAGCCTTCTATTATTTTAGTGGTTTATTTCTCGGGTCTTCGCACGTGCTACAGTGGCGTGCGTCATCGTCAATCAAACACTGCTTCGAATCTTATAAACTTTGCGCACGCCGGTCAATTTATTGCAACTTTCACGTTCTTAAAAACATGAATAAAACCTATGTAGCATATTGTTATGATGACGTGTGTATAAATATAATATATGAATATGCGGAAAATTGCTCGCCAACAATTGCTCGCTAGGAAAGTTGCTCGCCACATAATCGCCCGCCTGGAAAGTTGCTCGCCAATTGCATGACAGGATGTTTTAGTTCTTTTTTATATGAATATAGATTAAGAAACACGTTTATTGAAAAACATATACATATATTTTCAATTATTATTTACAAACAATTGTGATTCTAATAGACGCTTAATTGGATTCCAAACGTTTTCGCTCATCGAATAATTTTATGTATGCCTCTTTGGATTTTTTTAATAAAAGCGCAAATGCTGCCGGAGTAGATATATTATTTATAATTGTATGGTTAGTTAGGTTAAATTGTTGAGCAACTTTCCTGGCGAGCAATTGTGGGCGAACAACTGTGGGCAAGCAATTGCAGGCGAGCAATATTCCGGTAATCATAATATATACATCAGCCTAATAATTTCGCCCCAATTCGAATCTCAAAACACTGTCGCCTGAACCTGACCAATTTATCGTTTAGTCGTTTTATCATCAGGCATGATTTCACTTTGGGTGTCTGGAGTGGAATTTCTTTTCGTTCTCTTCATAAAGATGGTATACATTATATAATAACAAAAAAAAATTAAATATAAACCCAGTGTAAATACCATACTGTAAGAAAGACGCAATATGGCGATGTTGTATTTGCGGCGATTACATATTTATATTTTTAATTATAAGTTTTTTTTCACTAACGTCATAATAATTAGAGTTACAAGTTCAAACTAATCGACGTGTCCGTACTAATTTCGTGAAATCACCATTGAAGCTTCAAATCACCGCAATTGTTTCGACTCTTGTACTATAACCTCATTGGTTCTGCATGTAGCTGACAAGATATGTAAACTCTAATTCAAGAAGTATGTAAACTCTAATTATTATACTGACAAGATATGTAAACTCTAATTCAAGAAGTATGTAAACTCTAATTATTATAAACCGTAATACAGTTTTGTAGAGATTTTCTTGTCAGCTACATGCAGAACCAATGAGGTTATAGTACAAGAGTCGAAACAATTGCGGTGATTTAAAGCTTTAATGGTGATTTCACGAAATTCGTATGGACACGTCGATTAGTCATCTCCCGCCAATCGCTGGTGACGCTTAGTTTTCATTATTAAAACAAAATGCACTTTTTAAGTGGTCAAATTATTCAAAATGGTGTTTTGTGCTGTTAAACTGTGTTCATTAAGCTATAATATATGATCAAAAGCATTAAGTGCTATTGAATTTCACCGGTAAGAAGTATTTTTTAATGTTTTAATTTTTCCCATGCATTAATATCGGCACCTATCACATAAACGCGTTAAGTCCAAAATTTGTAATGAGTTAATTACTAGAAATTAATACAGAATACATCATCGTGTTTAGGCATACTAAAAATAAAGTAATTACTTTGATAAAAATAACTAATATACTAGAACCGCTTTTATTTTAGTTGAACTTCATTAGTTACTCCAACAAATGGAATGGAATATATTTGAGAAAAAATTATAATATTTTTGAAAAATATTGTTTTTCGTATAAATTATTAGCGAACTAAAACATTTTTATTAAAATTAGTATATTTAATAAAAATTATCTTGTTCCCTAGCTTTCCAAAATATACAAAGAAAGTAGCGTTATGAGAAGCTGCAATTAATAGCCCTGATTGGAAAGCCAATATATGTCGCATTTGTTCAAAAACATTTCAAAGAATAATTTTTCTATGTATTGTCAGATGGAGCAAGAAAACTTTGCGAAAATGCTGTTCTAAATGAATTTTTAACTTTGGTAAGAAGTGAATTGAAAAATATAGTAAAGAATCAATATTTTCATTTTGTGCTAACAATTTATTGCATTTAAATAGATTACAGAAAACTCGTTAACTATGGTGGAGGTCAACAGTAACCTTGCTTGGCTCTCTACAAACCAAAGGTCCACAGTCCCTCATAATACTGGTTAACTAATGACATTTTATTGAATTTGAAAAAAGTAAAATGTTAAATGGATGCTAAAAACTATACTACAGGGATACACTACAAAATACCTTCCTTTGGGAAGGTGTTTTGTATACTATTATACTGTAAATTATCAAAACCAGGCATCAAATTTTTTCTCAGTACAACGGGATAGTTCATCTTTATGGATATAAATCTTTTTGTGCAGTACACATTGTTTGTCGCAAAAGCCACTTAAATCCATTGATATTGCATGTTCAAAATAAAGGTTGGTTCCAAAATAACCCAAAGCGTACAGCCAAAGTTGCTATTTCCTCTGAAATTAAATCAGCCAATCACAATGTTTGTTGATGATCACGTGATCTGAAATCCAGGATGGCTGCCAGAACAATACATACAGGGAAAAAAAATACATTACAAAATTGTCCCTTTAAAAAATGTTGATGTAAAAACAAACATTTTGTATATTTGCTTACAAAATATACGTTTTTATCCATAACTCAAAAACACATAAAGTCGTCTTAGGAGATTTTGGAATTAGGCGCAACATGTTTCTCTAAACTTTTTCCAGCTTCTCTGTTACTCTCCACTGTCTGTCCGTACGTCAGCAGTCCAGTGGATCTTTAGCCTACTCATATTTTACCTTCCGGTCCAAATAATTCACAAAACAAATCTTACTGTGATTGGCAAGGCTGATGTTGCTCAACTGGGAGAGCAGTTCACTTGAAATAGAAGGTTAGTCCAATTTCCATAGTGCAAGCTTTTAACTTAGTTTGAAAACACAGTAGAGCTTTGAAGGCACCAACATAAAAAACGTAGACAGAAGGAAAATGTATTGGGGGTATTAAAAAAACAGAAAAAATTAAACATGTTTTACTCATGAAAAGAAATAAAGGTTTTTTTTGTTGTCGATGTTGTGTTTGAATAGTTCTTTCAATATAGTAAATTAAATTAAATATTTCTGATGGTAAATTACTAATACCAGTAAAATGTGCCTTCAATATTCATTGTCCTTTGTAGGAGCTGGTTTAATAATATGAGCAGACACTTCTTCGTCGGAAGGTTCTTCTTCTGTCAAGTTTTCGTTCATACGATAGTCCATCAATTCAATTTCTTTTCCTTCCAAATTGCGGGAAATGGAAACGTAAAACAGGGTTTTAAATATACTGCAATGATACGGGACTGCAGAAATAAGACATAAATGGAGGGAAAACGTGAATTCCGGGCATGTAAAATTGGGGTTACACCTTGGTAAGAATATTGTGACATGTGTACGCATTACTATTAAAAAAAAAATGTATAATATATTACCTTATGTTTTTATATACTCTGGTTTAATTGTCAAGTATCCATATGTTCTGAGGTGCAACTTGGCCAGTAAAATGCGAATTTGTCATTTAGTTTGTAAATATATAATTTACCAGAATTTGTATTTATTTAATATTAGCCTTATTTTCATACATACCATTTATAATCATTACATTTTGAAAATAAAGATGGCGGCCGTTAGCAGCAACATACTGTTGGAGACGATCTCTGAAATTTAGTACAGCTTGTTCAAACATATCACGGGGTATGGCGTTAACTTCTTCAATTATCCACTCCCTTAGCTCTAGTAAGGTGTGAGGGCGATGTTTAAACACATTTTCGTTAAATATCTCGAATTGCGTTTGAATTAGGAAAGACATTGTTGCGCGGAATGTTGAACAGTCGCCGAAAAGTTCTTTGCGTCGCGATCACAGATCGGTTGTTTTCAAAATACGCGCACACCGCAAACCCCCGATATACTCCGGTCCAAACCATATTGGCTACTAAAATGGGGTTATCGACGGAACAGAAGGAGACCACGTACACCTGCCTTCCCCCACCACCGCCGAGCATTGACTCCTCCTAACCGCTTAGTCGTTTCTGCCGCACCCTGTATAATATTCAGGCATTTTGTTTTGTTTTGCTATTGTGTTTAAATATTTTTGTGGATTTTTACAATCAGTTTTATACATTACACGATGTGTTATTATATTTTGAAACTTTACACTGTTAAAATTCCTTAATAAATAAATACTTCAATATTTCTGGTTGTGTTCGAAAGATACAATTTTGTACACTATAGTATATTATACACCGGTGGCGTCCCATAGAGAACGGGGGATTTGACTACAAAAAGCCGGATCGAACTCCTGAGCGACACCCATAATGGCCACCAGAAAGTTATAACATGACCCTAAAGATGATTTATGGCTGTAGTTTTAAACATTTTCAAAAATGGTGTGCGTATTGGAGACTCTTTTCACACGTTTATTTTTCAAATAACCAGATATGTGAAGACAGAGAACATTATTCCTAAGTGTTTAAGGAAAATTCCATCATAAAAATTCTGCAATGCTTCATGAGTGAATTAATGGTACAGGGGCCTCTCTCACTGGACATTTTGAGGGGCGTCTTGTGTCATAAATGCATTTTGTGAATTGTGAGGAGCAAAACAGATGCAGAGACGATGCTGTTCAGGCCAAAATCTCTTAATTAACATACCTGTGCAAAAAATATCCTACACAACCTTCAATCAGATTAATATGTTTAATATTTGTAAAGAAATATTAATTGTAAATTTATAGACTTAAAAATAACATCAGCGTTATGCTCCAGTCACCACTAGACAATTACAACACCGACCAATAAGAAAGCTCGATCTTACACGTTATCAAACTAATTTGTATAAGTACGTGGAAAAATTTCACTCACAAAATGAACAGGAAATAATTATTAGGAAATAATTGAAGTAAATAATACAATAAGGGCCAGTCGGAATTAATAAAATAACCTTACCCTCTTTCGTAAACATATATATCTGCATTATTATTTTGTAAATTGAGTAAAACACTGTTTTATTCCACTATATTTTTTATTATGTTAGAACGTTTTTGTGAACATCTTCCTATTATCAATATTATAATTCAACTAAACACTTATAGAGACAGTAATATATGGTGTGTTTGGAGTTAACGGAGGTGGGGGTGGGGGTGGAGTTAAAATGGATAAGAGAGGGGAGAGGGGATGGGCGGTATTTGAATATTTATTGTGAAATATATGTAAATTTTCTAGAATGTCTCACTTTCGTTCTTTGGCGCAACTATGTTTAAGTTGTAAATTACTATTATCAAATGAATGCCCCTCTATTCGTGCGTGCTCAGCCATTTCGGAGTTTTGTGTGAAGTTTTTTTGTAGCTTTCTTGTGTTTTTACAATCTTTTTCTTATTCTTCTTCCGCTCTGTCCAATATAAAATACGTCACAATCCTTGCAACTCAACTTATAAACTCCGCTTTTTTCTTCTTGTATTGGGTATTTTTGATTTATTATTCAAGTTATTTTTTTTGTTTTTTGTATAGAAAGCAGGGTTAAAACTTTTATTTATACAGGAATTTAATATTGTTAGTAATTTCAGTATTTGTCCAGTAAAACCAGATTACGACTGTAAAATATTATATTCACTTCATGTTTATACGTTTATAATTGAGTTTTAGCAAAATGTAATGGTATCAGAGAATCATAGGAAACAAGCATTTTTAGAAGTTCCTTAATTTAATCATGTAAGTTTTTATTATTTTAAGAAAACAAAGTTAAATATAGAAACATTAAAAAAAATATACATAAAGGAGTGTATGATCTGTTCAAGCAGTTCACTACAAGCCTGTCAAGATTTTTCAAACAATAAGTCATTCTCTGATACCTGCTGCTACAATATAGAAATAAATCTTGACCATTTGAGTAAACGCCAGGTTTTGGGATATCTTTTTCTTCACCTGATGCATCACAAGTTCCGTTCCACAAGAAGAATAGACAGGTGCTTTAGGTTAAACTATCAAAAATATTAGACGTTCAGCCCAAAGTTTCCGACCCAGTACAAATACCGCGCGGATACGAACAATTCCACGATAACTGGGTACAAGACATGTTCACACATATACAAATGCACACATAAAAAACTCACATCGTCAGCTTATTGTATGTATGTATAATTTTTATTTAGTTGTAAACATTTCCTTACATTTAGTATACAACACTTTACAAAAGAAAATAAACGTATGAAATTATTCAGTTATTAAACGTAGATACTACGTATTTTGTGCTTAGCCTACGAAAGGCAACATTGTTATCCTGCAGCCGTAACTTAGTATTAACCTAACATAACATAACTTATCATAATCTTAATCTTAAAGTAATGTATGCTATCGTGAGGTAATTTATTTTAAGCTACATAATATTATATCACTTTTTGTGCATCTGTCTTCTGCGCAGTTGACCTGTGTGCAATTATCTGGAAATCTAGATAACTAGCCATTTTTGGAGCTAAAAAGAAGTTATTAGGTTTTATTTTCTTTTACAATCCATTCTCTTTTCTTTTCGCTTTCTCTATTGTTCTGGTTTTAGTTCCCTTTTCCGTTTAATTCGGGGCCCTCTGGAGAGCTCGGCCCCTCACAATTGCGACTTGCGTGACTATACATCTATGCAGTGGTTACAATTTTTTGATCTACCTGCACTTATCGTCCAAAATATACGGCCAATTTAATGAGTTCTACCTACCAAATGATTTCAGTTGAAATGGTTGTGGAATCAACGAAATACATAAAGTATGATGTGAAAGTACAACGAAATACATAAAGTATGATGTGAAGTTATGATGTGAAAACTAATTTTTATCTCTCCGCCTCACTTATCCATACCATGAATAGGTTGTGATTATAAAAAACTTGGATAGATAATCAAGTATTTATATTTCGTCAGAAATACTACCTAGCTTAGAAGGTAACATGAAGCAATTTCTTATGTTATAAATTTCAATGCATTTTTTCTATGGAGACAAGGAGATCTCGAAAACACTCTCTTTATATGAATACATAATAAATGAGATAAAATGGATTTTGCGGACACGATAACATCAAACTTTTCTGAAAAATCGATGTGATAAATATTTCAGTTTAGATAAGTAGCCTAATCCGCCATCTTGTTTAAAAAAGGCGACTAAAAAACTTAAAAAATCGTAAGATAATAAAAATAATATAGGACCCAGAGAAACAGTAAGAAGTACATTTACGTACAGACGAAATCAACCTGATTCCTGCAGCCAGTGCCGGTAAGGATTTTTAGCGGTTATTATTTACGATTTTGTAAAATAATAATATTATTATATCTAGTTTCAATTATATCCTGAATAAAACTTTAAACCCATCCAAAAAAACTTTTTTTTTTTAAAAAAAATATGTGAATATCTCACAACCATCTACATCGACTGTTCCTCAAGAAGCTAGACCGTCATCATAACGAAATTATAAATAATGTTTTCACATAAAATAAAACATATTTTATGCGTATACAATTTCTTAAAAAAAGGTTGCCGATGAATGAGTACCGGCGGTTTGTATGATTTTTATAGACCGGTTAACCGCGACTGGTAGAACAGGACACGCGATAGTCTTTCTCCTTTCATTGAACATCAAGATAATACATAATAATTAAATTTGAAAGAAGTTAGCCAAGAATTTCGCGGACATCTTCTGTTTTTATAGCCTTATTCCGGCGAAATTATTCACGAAGTGCGCTGCGCTATCGAATGCTGTAGTTTATAAAATATAGTTTTGTACTATTCCAGTAGAAGTGCGTGTTAATACAATTATTTAATATATCATATAACTAGTTCGTCACGTTTGTTCGTACGAAGTAACTGCAATTTGCATTACGTAACAAAATTGCACTTTTGTCTTAATTTGTTGCGCGAACCCGCCGCGCGAGGAAATGTCGAAATGCGCCGACCGACGCCCGGGTGGATGTGTATAGTGGGTAGTGTTTCGGCGAGTGCATCGCGACCGTTCAGTTGCAGCCGTCGAAAACTTCGGTTCTGTTTCTCGGTTCGGCCATCTAGCGGTAGCCTCCGAAGTTTCCCGAGCGCAGCCGAGCCGCCGACCGACCGCTCAGCTCGAGACCGACTTTCGGTTGGGTACGACGTGCGTTGTCAGTGCGAGCGTTCGCGCCAGTTTACAACGTTCGAATTTCAAATTTCCGCCGACCAGGGCGACATCCGAAACTTCTCGACGGCCGTCGCAAAAGTGATCAAACACCATTGAAAACGACAGATTGTCAGAAAAGTTCGTTTGCCCGAGTTTTCGAAAAAGTGAAGAAAACAATTTATTCGCGAGTAAATCATTCAAAGTGCTTTCTGTTTATTAATTCCAGTGTTATTCAGTGAATGAGAATGGATAAGGTGACCGATCTTGAATTCAGTGTACGGTGAAGTTGAATTTTTAGCTGTCCAGTGTTACATCTATACACCTTTCGGTGACTTCTTGTCGCTGTTGGACTTTTGTCTCTGATTTGTTGTGAACGACTGTGATGTGGTGACCGTTGGATTTTGACAGTTTGTGACTTGGAAGTAAACTTTGCGCCACGATGGGCACCACGATCAGGAGAGGCGCGGGCGTCCCGGTGTTGTCTTCTCTCACAGGTGAGTCTCGAAAACTTTGCTTATCCCTTCTCCGCCTGAGCTTGGCCTTGGCTGTTTTCTGCAACGAGGAACCGGTCTGAAGCTCGCCAGCGAGGCTCCAGACGCCCACACGAATGCAAAATCTCCACACATTTTAATGCGACGTTATGTTGAAGGCAACACATCTGCAATCCACGTTCATGTTTTGAAGACATATATTATTTTTGATGTATAAATATTTACAGTATTTTAAGCGCTGATATTTTTAACGCCATTTTTAATTTACTTATCTCGTATCTATCTACCCACAATGTAGAATCCGAGTAATTATTTATAATAATACAATAAATATTAAAACGGGGAATAGTTATTATTTTGTTACTCACAACCCTGAAAAATGACAATGATAGTTCTTAAAATTTTAAATTGTATCTACTTTGAGTCAGAGCCAAATTATTACGAAAACGATTATTTCTTATTTTAATGAAAATTGTGCTATTTTCGTGTTTTTCATGAATTATAGCTTTTGACTAGACACGGTGAAAGGCAGTAAATAAGGGTAATCAATTATCTATCCAGCGAATCGGCGCTCGTTCCTGTAGGTAGTTAGTTACCTCACAGTCTAGATATTGGCGCCACGAACTATTAAAATAACTTTAACCCAGCAACTAATTTCTATTACACGCATACAATCCAACCTGTATTTGTAGTAGGTACACAATAGAAAACTTAAATCTTGATTTTGTTCGAAACTTTTGCATGTTTATTGTTTTTGAACTTGGGTGTTCTTTTATAATACTTGTTCAATTCTAAAAATGAATATGTACATTATTTTGTATTAATATATTACTAAAAAATTATAAGAAACCTCCAATATTATCATTATACTTCGTCGAGTACGCGTCTTCGTGTCATCTTGCTTTTGTCTTGTCTTTCCCCTGCTGGATACAGGATACAGGCTTTCTCCGAGGATCACCATTATCCTCTGTCTTCAACCCGTCTCGTCTCATATTATCTGTTGTCTTCTTCACTCTTTTGATGTCGCTCCATCAAACTTGAGGTCGGTCAAAACATCCGCCGATGTGAAACCTCAACTCGAAGACCTTTCCACACCGTCATTCATCTCTTCGACAGATATGACTAGTACATTGCCACTTGAACAGATTTTTCAGGCAACATCTGTTACCTTGGAGAATTTGAGCCACTTAATCCCTGAATAATGCCGAATAGTGTTCTTTAAGCTGGAATTATCAATCATGATTTTTGCTTTCAAATGGCATTTAAAAATAATGATTTCATATATATATATATATATATGAAATCATATATATATATATATGGATGTAATTTTAATATTAACTAAGCTAAACCTTTATACTATAAAAAAAACTCATGAGATCTCCCGGGACAACGATTTAACTCCCCAACACTAGGCGAGCATCTTACCGGTAGAGTTAACATATGCTTTATGTATCTATTTATAAAAAAATGTAATAAAATTGATTAATTAATTTAATTCTGGTGTCTCCTATCGGATTTTACCAAAGTTATTTGAGATGCACATGGAATAATAGATGTATCATTTGGAAATATTACAGAATATAGATTCGAAATTTGTCGAAAATGTAATCCATTGCTGTAGCGAAAATGGTGAACGCACTTCCCCGGATAGGAAGAGGTCCAGTTTCTAATCCCGGTAGCAACTAAAAAAGTTTTTTTTCTGTATATCTTTGTTATTGATTATGATTATTTTTTTTTACTTTACTTTTATTATGTTAAATACTGCGTAATATGATAGCTTTATCTACTGCACACATTGGAAGTGTACGTTAATATGTACAAATTAACTTCGTAATATTTCATTTTTATCTATATGATTAATGTTTAGCGAGATGAATAACACAAAAAATGCTCGTTGTTTAAATGTTGAATTTGTGTTACTGTACAGAAACGGTACCGTATTATGCAAAATATTATAGTTAAAAGAAATTAAGAATTTCATATGTCACCTGTACATAATATCAAATGTTATACCTCTTCGTCTTTTTCTTTAATGTCGCTACAATTCATACTTAGTCTCGGCCTCCTAAATTTTTCGCCTCCACGCGTTCCAGTTCTTGCGTCTTTCTGACTATTTTTGAGGTCCGTGCTTCCTGCACCCTTTGGACGAATCCCTGCGGTTTCGCAAAGTCTGGGATCCTGATATGTGATACCTAGTTCGCTAGTTTCCTCGCTTTCTTCTCTGGAATTTGAAAAGCTGGTCTTGCCTAACTCTTGGAATTTATAACCGTAATTTAAGTAAGCCTTTAAATAAACTACCCGCCCGACAACCTCTTTTCAGATTACAGCTCACGTGAGATATTCCGAAACATTTCAAATAAGTGTAAAGTACCGACGCCATATTTCTAGGCGTATATCCGCCATGGCAGTCGCTGAGAATACCCAGCTAAAGGTAAAGAAATACGTGTGTAGTACAAAAGGCTCCCTTTACCTCAAAGGGATCGACGTGCTATTCGAGCGTGCATTCGTGATGTACGATGCCTTTACCTGTTCGATGGACGTTTTCTCGCTATTTGCCCGGCAAATTTTTGCGTTCAGGTAAAATTCTCTTGTCAAAGCGCACTACGCAGTCCTGCTCGAGGGAGAAATATTAGAATGTTTTGTCGATAAATCCAATTCACCTGAAATATTAGATGTTCAAAATTGAGCCACAGAAAGTCCCCTAAAGGCCAAAAGTATTAGAGTTATTGTAGAAATAGTAAATTAAGCTATACGCAACTCTATATATCTTTTTAAAATTAAAAAATATGTCGCAGCGATTTCAAATTGATACATCTTACATTCCATTTATTTAAAAGTTATCACATTTTTATTTCGAATACCTTTTTGAGAAATATTCGCTAGGATACGCCAGATTTTTGTTTAATTGGTTTATCGTACTTCGTCGGATAGGAAGAAATCCTGGTAGTAGTTAAAATATTTTTTCGATACATTGAGTTTATCTGTATGTATATCATTCTAATTGATGAATTTAATTTGTATTAAAATATCACAGAACTATACAATAATAAATTACAACTTAGGTTACAAATAATAATGTGTTCACTTTAAAATATTAAAATATGTATTATTTATCTTCCTCGCATATTAATAATTAACAGTACCTACATATTTGTAAAATATGAAAATATTTAACGATTTACGACAAATTACTATGATATTTTTAAATACTATTGTTAAATAGTATTAATTAGAAAGATATACATATAAAATTAATTTTATCGAAAAATATTGTTGTTGCGCCACCGAGTTTCGAACCTGAATCTCTTTCCAAACCGGGGATGATGCATTATCCAACTATGCTACAGTGACATCATTTTTGACGACAAATTTTCGAACCTATATGTTACACCTTTTCAAATTAATACATTTGTCGTTTTATTATTTGAAAGAGCCATCTACTTTGTTTTTACGGAATCTTGAATACCTTTGAGTAAACCGATAGCGGACGCTTATATTCTTAATAATTACAACTTCACAATATAATGTGTTCTAATAATAAATTTCTATGAAATATTTTTTAATAATTGGTAAGAAATCATGTGTATTATATGTATACGACCACTTGATTCAATTGTAAAATAAATTTTAAGAAATCACCATTATAGATAAAAATCGTAAATAATAATTTGTAAATTTTTAACAGTATTGTAGACAAGTTTTTCTTAAGCTACAAAATATTAACTTGTATATATACAATACTAAATTAATGTATTAATTATAAATATATACATATAAAATCAATTTTGTCGAAAAATATTGTTTTAGCGTCACCGGGATTCGAACCTGGATCTTCATTTCCAATCCGGGGAAGTGCACTACCTTTGTGCTATAACGCCAGTATTTTTCTTGACAAATTTTCGAACCTATATGTTACATTTTTTCAAATTAATACACTTGTCGTTCCATTATTTGAAAGCCATCTACATTATTTTTACATAATCTCAAATACCTTTGAGTAAACCGACTTGCAGACGCCAGAATTATCAATTCATTTTTATTAAATTTTGGACACGTTGATACAACATATATTATTAAGGAAAACACATTCTTATTGTGAAGTTGTAATTATTCAGAACAAAGGTCTGTGATATATATCAAATATCACAGACCTATGTTCTGAATAATTACAACTTCACAATAAGAATGTGTTTTCCTTAATTGTATATATACATTTAGGTACATTTCTGTGATATTATTTTATGTACCAACGTCATGAATAATTTGTACATTTTTTATAACAAACATAAGTAGGTTCTACACGACATCTCAGAACCTTTCATGTATTTTTATCATACAACCACAAAATGTAGCGCCTCATTTTCTCCCCGCAGTGGCGCAGGTAACCAGCAAAGCAGCCTTTCGAGGGTAGAGTAGGTTGTACAGCGGTACAGAAAACATCGTAAATCAATATCGAATTTCAGGAAACATTTTTTCCATTATATTCAGGAAATCCGAAGACTGGTCCGCGTCTCGGAAGACACTTTTACTTCAGCACCATCGAACTAGAATGCGATCTGTCACGGTTTGATCCACAGCACCTGAAATGACGGCCGGTCAAAATAACTTGGTAGCCTGACCTCGAAAAACTCCACGAGGATTTCTTTCTTCGATTCAACCCAATCTTCATTCGCCATTGGTTCGTCTTACAGATTTTTCTGCCGTCCTTTTCTGTTTATCTGATATCTTTTTTCCCATTTGCTTTGAGTGCGCCTGATTTATTGTCTCCGGTAAACTTTATCGGGATTCTATCTCTTTTGTTGAGTTTGTTAATTTATTTTCTTAATTAATTTCGCTTTCGAATACACGTATAGGGTTTTCTGCGTATTGTTGGTGGCGAATTGTTTGAATCCGATTATAATTTATCTTAGAAAAAAGTTTCCATTTTGAACAAACATTTATGACATTGAGAAAATTGGCGAATATCGAATAAATTCTTTCAGATAACTGTTGTCCCAGTTCTGAGCGTGGTTTTGGATAATCCAATCGTAGACTAATTTATATTCTGAGATACACAGTATTCGATTGCTTTATTTCTCATTGTCTCGAGGCAAAAGAGGCAGACGTTTAAACATTAATCACGTGTGGTCGTTTTGCATATTTAACCGTCTCATTCTGGAGATTATCTCCGGCCGCCAATTCATTTAACTTTCAGGATCCCGGCTGGTACCGCAGGGGCATACATCTCGGCGTGTGTCTCTCGCGGCTGGAGAATAAAATCGCCAAGAACAAAGGAGAGGACCTCGCGATAAAGGATACTGTCCTCCTTAATTACGTCCCGCTGTAGTCTGAAGCATTATCCGTGGATAAAATTGTCTCGGATATTTCCATAAAGCGATGTTAGCGACGATAAAGGCGGAGGATGGATTCCTCAACGACGGCGTAGACCGTTTCAGATGTCGTAATCAAAGTTCAAAGCTGTCGACAAAATGGGTATAACATCAGAATATATTCTTATGATTGCGAAACACCGAGTGATGGAAGTGAAACCTGGAGTTGGTAAAAGAGGAACGATAATAGTCTTAATGCACCAAAAATTTAATTCTATCCACCAAATCTATCTACAATAGAATTAATATTGAATAAGTTATATATATGGATGTGAGGTTTTTTTTTTTGGTTAGATCTCGTTTATTATTGACGGTTTCTTCGGGAAACCTAAGCCTACGTTTCAGTACGGTGTTGCTTCAAAAAGTTACGATACAGCTCCCACTCGACTGTGGAAGATTTATGTCTCCTGCGAAAAAGTAAGGTTGTAAATTTTTTGAGGCAACGCCTTGATAATGACACGTGTTACCGTACCGAAACGTTGGCCCAGGTTTCCCTAAGGAAACCATCTGCTAAAACGCGATCTAACCTAGAAAAGACCCCAGTTCCATACACTAATGCTCGTGGAAATATTAAATCAAACATATTTTGTACACTTCTTTAATGTTTGCAAAATTAGTTTATGGCAACTTATATATAAATAATAAGAAAAAACACTGTTTAAACCACTATTTATTGATTTATCAACATGTATTAATCAATAAATAGTGCTTTAAACGACATATTTTTTATTATTATTTATATTATGTACAAGCTGCACATTGTTTATAAATAAATTAGAAAATAATTTAAGGCTGATTTTACACAGCGAACAGTACTAAAAGAGGGTCGCTTAAGTGGTTTGAACATATAGAATAATTGAATGAGAAGAGGTCGTAAGTCATAAAATGTATGATGCTAGCGTTGATGACACCAGAAATATAACTTCGCGTAAATCTTGGCGTTACCAAGTTAGCATGCCCACCATTGCAACAATCGTGACGGGCATGCGTGAAAAGATGTATAATAATTATATTATATTAAAGAGTTGGGTGCTCTATCCTCTCTGTCTACCCCCGCGAAGAAATAGAGTGAGTTAGTTAGTAGCAATGTTCATTTCCATATTTGATAAAGCGTATAATTGAATTAGTTTCACACCGTAGATACATGTACATAAAGAACCATCGCGATATGTAATACTAAATACGGTTACATATTTCAACTAGTCAATTAATTTATTATGTGGTTAGCAAAGCCTTAGGATACTATTCAGTGCCAAAATTTAATACAAAATTCGCCCTCTTATTTTGTGCTCCGAGAATATTTAATAAATTGCCACTAGGTCTTAAAGTGATTAATGACTTCCAACCAAAATTAATAAAGTGGTTGCTTGATGTGGGTAGAAATCAAAATGAAACCAATTTGTCATTCGTGCTAACCTAACTACACACACATTCTTGTCACCAACTATTGTATATTACTGACAATAATATTTTTATAGCTTTTTTTCAATATATTTTTGCAACTTCTGATTATACTTTTGTCACCTAACTTTTACTAGACCTTAAAGGGTCTAAAGTGATTAATGACTTTAAACCAAAAATAACAAAGTTGTTGCTTGATGTGGATAGAAAGCAAAATTAAACATTTGTCATTTGTGTTAACCTAACTATCCACACATTCTTGTCACCGACTATAGTATATTACTAAAAATAATATTTTCATAACTTTTTTTCAATATCTTTTTATAACTTCTGATTATACTTTTTTTCACGTAGCTTTTTATAACTCACTCATTATACTTACTTACCTCTTAAAATTTACATCTTTTAAAAACAGTACAGGTAATTGCTTTACAACAGACTACGTCTAGTAAAGCAATTACCTTTATTTTTCATATGTTCATATGCTACAAAAAAATAAATAATATGAACATAATAAATAATCGAACATTTTTCATAATCGATTGCATCTTTAGAGTATTTTGCGGTTGGCAACGAACGAGACTAATTATAATTAATATTCGACGATAGATTTTGAATTTCTCCATTTTGAACGAACTACCGAAACTCATCAACTCTCCATTTAAAGCTGTTCGAGCAGTCTTAGCAATTTCCTTCAACCCTTAAACTTCAGTGATTTATCTCTGATATAAATAGCCAGTTTCCTGATCGGTAATTGGAATGAAGACGAAACCGAGGAAAACGGCAAAATGCTTAGTAATTTTCAATCTAAAAGAAAATGACAATACAGGATCGGGTGTAACAGCCATTGTATCATTATTTTAGTAAATCATAGTTTTATGTTCTCGTATTGTTTCGTGTATCGATATTAGAAATGTTACATAAGGTAAAACAAATATTAGAAAATCATATCTCGTACACGTGCTAATTAATTTAATTGAAAAATATTTATTTTTTAAATCAACAAATGCATAAACGTTTGGAGTCTTATATGAAAATAGGACTCCGATAAATGTGTATAAGGTTTTTTATTTTATTGTGGAAAAGGTGCGCAAATTTATTTTTTCTGTAAGCCGGCTGAGACGGAGGTATTAAAAAGAAAAATTGCAAAATAGACTGCTACGTACAGTAACACCTAGAAGGCAAAACTTGATAAAGGATCAATGTCTGCGAATGCTTATCTCCACTTAAGTTGTTGGGCGTGAACATTGATTCAGATCTTTCAATGAATACACAAATCAGTAAAACTGTCAGTGCGTGCTTTTATCAACTGAGACAGATTAAAAGTATTCGGAGACATCTTCCTCTTGAGGCAGCCCGATTTGAATTGAATTTTACAGATATCATACTTAGCGAATCCAATCATCCATTATCACAAAAGCTTTAAGGGTCCACACCATGATACATCGTTTAGTCAGTATTCCTATGTCGACATCCAACTTCAATATTCAATTGAATACAATTAAAAAAAATAGCAGTTAATAACGGGTATAATACAGGTTTAATAGACATTGTTTTAAAAAATAAATTATAATAAGTCAATTTTTATATAAATCACAGATATTGGACAGATAATGATTATTGGCGTAGGATTTTATTTATAAATAAATTTTCGAATCTGATATTTAAACACCTACGACGAAACATTAGATCGGCATTTTATAAAAATAATATAGAAAATTTACTCAATTCTAATGACAATAATGATAAATTCAACAATTCTGGTGTCTATAAACTTAGTTATAAGGATTGTGCTGCATTTTATATTGGTAAAACAGGTAGAAATTTTAATATAAGAGTAAAAGAGCATTTGAGATGTTTAAATAATAGTGGGTTTTCAGAATTTTCTAATCATTTGTTAGAAAATGGTCATGGTTTTGATAAATAATTGGAATTGTCTGTTTTGCATACAAACGGTGTTGGTCATAAATTAAATAATTTGGAAGCATTGGAGATAAATAAAGCGTGTAAAACTAATCAAAATATTATAAACAACCAACAACATTGACCACGAGTCTCATTCTAAAATTTTTTCCTAAAAATTATTTTAGTTATTTTGTGTCATCAAGTAACAATTTATATTAGGTACTAAATTTATTTTTTAATAATTATTGTTTTTTAAAAACAGATTCTGTTAAAGAAACAATATAACACATGTTTTTGATTAGTTAATGACAGCCTGAAGCAGAAAATTATATTTTTCGAAACCGGTACGTGTGCTTTTAATTCATTAAGTGGTTAATAAAACAAAGTTAACAGTTTAGAATATAGACAAGGTTGTTTAGGCCAACGTTCAAGGGTCAGAGTAGTGAGCAATTATTATATTTAAAAAAACAGATAGGGCACATGTAGTTAAGATGGGTAAGTCACAAGATTGGACAATATTCAAAATATATCCTTACCTATAAAAGCTACCAAATCCGTTTTACAAAATATTATAGTAGATAATGTAATTGTATCGAAATCCGGGGTGACACAGCCTCCTCTCCGATCTGATAAACCCCCTCGGTAGGTACACATCTCAAATTTGTGCTTAAATATTTGATCTCACTTGAGACTGTCGGATTCGTTTGAAACACAATATAGGGTCAAGCATTTGCCCGAAATACGTCTGAGTGAAGAGTTTTATCGGTTTGTTCAGTTTGGGTCCTCAACCCCATTTATCCCGTTTTTGAACCCTAGATAACATTTTAATAGCCGAGAGTGGTTTTCATCAAACGCGTTTAAAGTGTAACAAGAAGCTTCGTGTAACTTCTTTGAGACTTTCTTGTTAATACACTTTATGAACCAGAGGCCGCTTCGTGTCTGGCTTCCATTCATTAACATTTTTATTAAGAGTCCCTTGACGGTCTTGTTAACAAAATAAATTGAGCTAATTATGTTTGTTATGGGGACTGTATTGTTTGGTTCGAGGCAATATTTCTCATGAAATAATCGTTTACAGTTTTTCTAATTCAATGTAGGCTACCTGCTTACACGATTAGGTACGATACGACAGTGTTCGCTGATTTTTAAAACTTCTGAAATATTTCCGAGTATTTACTACAAGCCAATAAAATAAATTATTGAACCACATATGTGCCCATTATTATGAAAGTGGTCTAAGTCAATAAATTGAAAAAAATGAGCTTGTTAATTCTTTCGCGTCATAATATGATGCAAATTGTGACAATTGTGAACACTTTGAAGCGTTATGTTCAGCGTATTGTTACGACGTTCAACGGTATTCTGCTACTACTACTACTACTAGTTTATTTTGATAATTAAGTCATTTCAACTTTAAATTTTTTTATATCTTTACAAGCACATGCGAAATATATATGTCGAAATTAATTAAAAATCCAGTAGATTAAATAAATTTTGAAACATTGTGTTTGGCTTCACATTTGTTTAGATTGAACATAATAGACTCCCCAATGTGTGAGTGTGGTGCCGAGGAGGAGACCCTTGACCATGTCTTTTTTGCCTGTCCATTGCGGATCGTAGGTTTTTTTTACAATAATCTTGTCAATTGTAATTTTCAACTCCCGGTTAACTTGTGTCATCTTCTCTCCCTTAACTCGCCACATTTGAGCTATATGATAGCAAATTTCTTGAACGACAATGGTATTAACTTGTAGCGTAATATTCCCTATTCTATATTATTGTTGTACTGCTTTCTATGAAATAATGTTTTGACTTGTTTAATGGCACAAATCACTCTTGAAGGGTAGATTGTCTGTTTAAAAGAATAAGAAGAAGAAGAAACATTGTGTTGTGTATAAATATTTTTTCAATTCGATCAATTCAAACGCAAACCTTTCAATATTTCGAAACGCAGAAACATGATTTAGACCACTTTCATGATAATGGGCACATATATGATACTTTCATGATGGAGGACTACCACAACGTTAGATGGGTTGCGTCTGTCTGAAGAACTCCATAGATAACTGATAGCGACACGTCAAAAGTCAGTACCTACTTAGTATTTAATCACTGGATTTTTTATTTTAATAAAATTAAATAAGTGATGGCATTGGTTAAATACAAATTATCTTGTAGATTCGATCACCCGCTCGACAGGTGGGTACGACGTATTTGAAGATGCCCACGAGCCGGGTGCGTTGATGTTAGACATAAACTCGGTGCACGAATGACGATGCACTTTCTGGTGGGGCCGTCACGTGGAGTGGTCAGTAATTAAAGGAGGCTGCTGGACCGAATCGGCCGAGACATCGCTCCAAATATCGTGACACTAGCTGAGCAAGTGACCGAAACGAAACAAAAGTCATGTCTCATGGTTTCGTTCATTTTTTCCGCTTTTATTTCCAATAATTTTTCCACTTTATCGAAACGAATAGTAAACATTTTTTCAATCAAGAATTTCAAACGTGATATATCGGTTCGTGTCATATTTATATACTTTCGTAATATGTAGCGCCTAATTCCAAAACTCCCTAAAACGTGTTTTTGAGTTATGGATGAAAACGTATATTTTGAAAGCGACTGTACAAAATGTTTGTTTTTACATCATCATTTTTTAAAGAGACATTTTCTGTAATGTAATTATTTTCTGTATGTATCGTTCTGGCAGCCACACTGGATTTTAGATCACGTGAACATCAACAAGCGTTGTGATTGGCTGATTTAATTTCAGGGGTAATTAATGTAATAGAAACTTATACTCTGTATGCTATGGGGTATTTTGGAATTAAGTGGCTTTTGCGACAATATGTTCTGCACGTAACTAATAAAAAATCTATAAAACTGCATATTTAACTCTAATTATCCCAAATCCGTTTTAGGGGGTTTTGGAATTAGGCGCTGCATATCTGAACAATCTGGTGAATAAATTTAAAACATGTACTTATTTCGGACATTATAAAACTGAACGGTCATAAAATCTAATTTGATTTATATTTTCGTATTTTAGCTTCATTAAATATAAATAATAAGAAATATTTTTTCTGAACCCCTCTTACATTTTTTACAACATTTAAATTAATCATTAAATTTTAAAGAGAACACATTATTATTTGCGAAGTAATTTTTCTGTGATGATTTAATTTGTTTTAAAATATCAAAGAACTATGTTCAGAAAAATTTATAACTTCACAAATAAATAATGTGTTATTTTAAAAATATATTACAAGTTGTATTAAAGTATAAACAAAAATTTAATAAAATGAAATTGAAAAATCACCGGCGTTTTCTAGCGAATATTTCTCAAAGATATACGCAATAAAAATGTGATAGCTTTTAAATAAATGGAATGTAAGATGTTTCAATTTGAAATAGTTGCAACATATTAGTTCGAAAATTTGTCGTCTATTTATGAGGCTGACGTAGTGTAATTGGTTATCGCACTTTCCCGGATAAGAAGAGATCCTGGTTCAAATTTTTTCGGTAAATTGAGTTTATCTGTATGTATATCTTTCTAATTGATGCATTTATATTTACATGATTATTTTTTCTGTCAACATTCACCAAAATAGCTCATATTTTAATACATTCATATTTTTGGTATATATTCAACATTCACCTAAATAGCTCATATTTTAATACATTCATATTTTTGGTATATATTCAACATTCACCTAAATAGCTCATATTTTAATACATTCATATTTTTGGTATATATTCAACATTCACCAAAATAGCTCATATTTTAATACATTCATAGTTTTAGTTTATATTCAACATTTACCAAAATAGCTCATATTTTAATACATTCATATTTTTAGTATGTATTCAACATTCACCAAAATAGCTCATATTTTAATACATTCATAGTTTTAGTTTATATTCAACATTCGCCAAAATAGCTCATATTTTAATACATTCATATTTTTGGTATATATTCAACATTCACCAAAATAGCTCATATTTTAATACATTCATAGTTTTAGTTTATATTCAACATTCACCAAAATAGCTCATATTTTAATACATTCATATTTTTAGTTTATATTCAACATTCACCAAAATAGCTCTTATTTTAATACATTCATATTTTTAGTTTATATTCAACATTCACCAAAATAGCTCATATTTTAATACATTCATATTTTTAGTATGTATTCAACATTCACCAAAATAGCTCATATTTTAATACTTTCATATTTTTAGTATATATTCAAAGAAACCTCCTTATCTTTATTTAAAAGTTTGACTAGCACGGCGTACGACCTTATAAACATTTTTCTTTTGTGACATTTCTACTTTGATCTCTTTAATGAAAACTTAATATTTACAAAATCTTGGGCGTTGGGCGATCATCAAAGTTAACCGTTCAAATCTATTTTCCTGGTACTTTCAGGCCTTTGCTATCTTCAACGCAAGAAAAGTTGGCTGGATTGTGTTTTACAAAATTTATGTTTTTAAGTAAAGACTGGAGTTATGACAATTTTAATGTGAAGGGATGATAATGAGAAATAAGCCATTAATAGGATCAATACCCGTGAAATGATGCATTGCATTTTATTGGTCGAATATATTATATTTTTAAGGGAAACACATTTTTGTTTTGATGTTACAATTTCAGAACATAGTTATTGTGGTATTTTCAATTCAAATTAAATTAGACAACTTGACAGATTTGCCAGAAAAATCTATTTATCGAATAAAAAAAATCTACCTGGATTCGATCCTAGACCTTTCCTTGGATAGGAAAGGTCCCGGTTCGAATTCCGGTAGCAGCTAAATATTTTTTTCAAACAAATAATAGATATCTCATAGAGACTAAGCTAATTTTTATTATATTTAATGGAAATATATGGCAGTATGGGTACTTACAGGGCAAACGACACTCAGTTATTACTATATATAAATATAACATTCACCATTCTCAATCTCCATATCTATCAAATTTTTTAAAGTTGTATATGTTGTATAAGTTCGAGACCACAACACTATCGCCATCTACGAACTAAATTTGTTAATTAATTTCCCTGAAACAGCGTATTTGTCACAATGAGAATATAATTTTTTTTTTAATTATTTGAAGCAATATTCTTTATCTGTAAAATATTTTTAACACATTATACTAGAATACGCCTGAAAAATCCATATTTCAATTTTATATATTTTCTTATTTGACCAGTATATTATTAGTAATATTTGAACATGTCCAAGAACTTCCATATATTTCCATTAAATATAATAAAAAATAACTTCGTCCATTCTGTCCATTTTCTGTTTAGTTGATTAATTTAATTTGTACAATTATAGCTTGTTAATTTTAATATATTTAAAAAACTAACGTAATCATTTATATTTTATAATCATAATTGTGAATGTACGATATAATTTCGTACTACACACACACACACATACACAATTTGTTGAATAATATCACGACTAGTTTCGGGAAGAGCAGTACTTCCCATCTACAGGTGTAAATTTTTAAAAATTAAAATTTTACACCAAGAAGTAACTGCCAAATCAATCAATGGTATTATAAAAATTAACTACCTAAATATCATAAAAATCCCATTGATCGCTTATTTCCCGTCGATATAACTCCACAACCTTTAGTTTCCGCCACATACTATTTCATTTTTAGCCATTTCCCATCAGTCTTTACTTAACCCTTTCCTAGCCATGCTGCAACACAGGTCTACCGCCCCAATCAAACCTATATATATATCCGTAAATACACGCAGCACAAAATTAATATTTTACTAATCTTAAAAAAATCATTTACGCTCAGAAATGACTAATGATGTAATAGAATTCACTTTATAATCAATTATGTAAAAGTAATTATTTTTCTATTCAATACCAAGTAAAATTACTACGTTGGAAAAAATATTATCTGCAGTAAGACAGAAAAATATCAAACGTTAGTTTTGAAAATAATAACAAACATACAAATATAATTATTTATCTCTCTCAATAAGTAAATGAAGAATAATCAGAAGGAATGTCATTTTGTATAGAACTTGAATAATATACATTTTTTCACATTTATTGCTCGATATTTAGAGTACATGTACGTCATTAAAAATGCAAAAGCTCTCAATACTTAACGGTAACACGAGTTGACAGCATGGTTGCTTACGGATATCGTTTATCACAGTATGGTATGGGTTAAAAATGTACATTTTTTAGCTTTTTAAAATAACTACTTATAAAACACAATTTAACCGGAAAGTATTACTTACTTCCTGCGTTTTTATGAATATTCTGATCACCCCGTTTTTAAACTTTTATTTTTGTTTTCATGTACCTATTGCCATTTTAGTCGAACTTTGCTCACTCGCGACAGGAACCCGATCAGTGTTCATTAGTCGCAGGTGCCGTTGGTTTGATAACTACGCACCGTCAGGCGTGCCGCATTATTTTTCTAGAGCGGAAATCGAGTCGTAAGTGGGAAGAAAGTTGTTTTACTTCTTCGCGTCGGTCAACTAATTCAACCGAAGACCGAACGGAAGACGAACTGTTTTTACATGCAAAGATATTGACTTTACAACGCCACTAAGCACTAAGCGGCAGTTAATCAGTGCAGTGTCTGGACCGGGTGAGGAAAGAATCGCGCGCAAATTGTCTGGCGGCGTGAGAGTATTTAACTTTGCCGCGTCTGTAAGAAAAAAATAAACAAACGAACAAGATGTAAAGCTTCTTTCATTGGTGTAGAATATTTTCCTTCATCAATACGTTTCTCTTTCAAATTTTAATATGAGTGACGAGTAGCGCGAGCTGTTAATGTACTCGTATACACCTTTTGAAAATATGAAGATTTATAAATATGTACCTCCGAATTAATCTTCTTTTTTTTTTTTTTTAATAGAGATGCGTACACGGAATACATGTCACATCAATATTCTTACTATTTTCAAACTAAGCTAAACGCTCGTGCTATGAAAATAGGACTAACTTGCTGGAGTCCTGGAACGAGGCGCGAACCCCCAATCACTTAGATCACTAGGCCAACGTCTTGATCACTACACCAACAAGCTACTCAACAAATTACTTAAAATATCTCGATAAATATTCCTTTTATATTTAAAATCTTGAGCCTGTGTCAGTGTAATCCTTCAGGTTTTATTTCAAATTTAACCTGATGAATAAATTATCCGAGACGGTTTTGCGGCATTATCCTTTTGCAAAACTCTGTCCGAAAATGTCTATATTTAAATACCGTAAACCTTCAACCCTTTAACATAGCAGTTGAAGATCTGGGCATGCTGTACACATTCTCTCCTAATCGTTTATTGCCACAAGTATGTGATCATAATATTGTCTCATTTAATTCGTTCATTATACCCGACAATTCCGTATCAGTAACGTACTTACACATAGTAGCTTAACAATGTAGTCAAAAAATATTTGATATTAATAATCTTATAAATAAAATTCTAAAGCACTATAATCTCTGTTCGTCACAATTGAAAAATTGAATGTGAAATTCATACATTTCCTTGAAAAGAAGTGTGATATTGGTTTATATATTTACTAAGGAGAACACATTCTTATTGTGAAGTTGTAATTATTCAGAACATAGGTCTGTGATATTTTTAATACAAATTAAATGTAAATGTATTAAACGTATGCAAAATAAATTTAATTTGTATTATATATATATATATATACGAATATCCTATAGTATATTTTGTACCTATTTCCTCGGCACTACCTACTGATAAATATGTGTTGGAGAATTTCACTTTGTATCTACGTTCTACGTGCTGGTGTTGATTTTTTATAATCGTATTAATTAATGATTGTATTAGGTAATACAAATTAAATATATCAATTAGAAAGATATACAGGCCAATTGAATTTATCGAAAAAATATTTTTAATGCTATGCCTATGGGATATTTCGATATATTGAATTATTTTGTATATCTTTCTAATTCATACATTTAATTTGTATTAAAATACCACAGAACTATGTTCTGAAAAGCTGCAACATCACAATAATAATAAGATTATATTTGTAATGCTACTTTATTTAACTGTTGACGATTTTTTTTTTTATTTTTGTAAATGTGTGAAATCGGAAGTAAACTGGTAAAAAAACTTTCTTTGTAAACACAGCGAGATTTAAGATTTGTAATTTTCAAAGTTAAATTTTGAAATATCCCAAACTAATCGATCGTTAATGTTTTCTTTTCCAATAACAGAACACGAATAGAAATATTGCCCAACTTCTGAAGTGGTTCTAAATAGCATTTACTCTGTTCAATTTCAAAAGTTCACAATGGATTGCCCGCCGAACAAAATCTTTGTTTTCAAAGTTTTCATAGCGAGTTACTCGAGAACTCGTATTGCTTTATTACAAACAGGACTTCAATCCGGCAGCCACCCGAGTAAAACGGCCGGACCAGAATATATTCTCGTCCGCTCCGTCGGCACGAAGAATGGCCCACGACCGGTTATGTGCATTGCCACAAATCGGCGGGGCCAGGGAGACATGCACGAAGAACCCTCTCTTTCTGAATACTCTGCAATACGCGCGAGTCAGTTGGCTATAGCGGACCGGGTAACTTTGCACGCTTCATTAAGCTCGATGAAAGGATCACAATATACTTTGTTGCCGGCCAAGATGTTCCATATCAGCTATTATACATAGTGGAAATCGTTTAATACGAAACCGAGGGGACCAAAGTATTATTTCATGTTAAACGAAGTGATAGATGCCTCCTTAGTCGTAAACGGTAAACAATTATGTGGCCGATGAGATAATTCGAGTTACGTTTAAAGTGGTAAGGGTAGTATACGATGAGCGGCATTCTTGTATATTATCAGATTTTGGCCTAGTCAATTAAAATATGATTAAGGAGAACACACGATCTCTTCCAATCCAATAAAAAATAAAGAAGATGGCTCTCAAACAATTGAACGATATTAATTAAAGTATTAATTTGAGAAGTGTAACATATAGGTTCAACAATTTGTCGTCAATGCGCTGTGGTGCTGTATCATAATCGGTTAATGCACGTTCCCCGGATTGGAAGAGATCCATGTTCGAATCCCGGTAGCAACAACAATATGTTTCCATAAAATTGATTTTACTATATACTTACTTACTTTTATCTTTTTAATTATTACATTTAATCTGTATTAAAAACATCACAGAGCTATGTTCTGAATAATTACAAAGTCACAATAAGAATGTGTTCTCCTTAATAATATATACGCTGTATCAATGTATACAAAATTTAATAAAAAATAATTGTTAATTCTGGCGTCTTCTATCGGATTACTCAAAGGTGCTTAAGATTCCGTAAAAATAAAGAAGATGGCTTTCAAATAATTGAACGTTAGATGTATTAATTTGAAAAGTGTAACATATAGGTTTCGAAAATTTGTCGTCAATGCATTATGGTGCTATAGCATAATCGGTTAATGCACGTTCCACGAATCCCAGTAGCAACAACAATATATTTCGATAGAATTGATTTCATATGTATACATTTAATTTGTATTAATTAAAAGATGAGTCATCAAATCAGTAAACAATTTGGTGACGACACTGCGGCCAGTGTACTGAATGTAACGCTCCTAGCGAACCATATTTTATCAGTAGATACATGTTAAAAATGTTAGTCGAAAATGCTTAAGCTGTGTGGCTTAATCTCGACCGTGTCAGAGATATAAACACTTTAAAAGAAGTCATAATTATGCAATTTTTCGATTAATTAAAATATTTGAATACAAAATATAAAAGTTCGTCGAACTTCGAGCAGACTATTTTTTATTAGATGATTTAGGGTCTGAAGTAAAGAAATAAAATAATAATGGGTCAATTTCGCAAATATTTTTTTCCATGTACTTACGTAGACAAAGCTTAACATGATTTTGTCGTATACAATAAGACTTTCCGCACAGAATTTGTTCATCTTTGAATATTTTCGACTGATTTAGGCCTGTTATACCCAGTATTATTTTTTTCTTTTAAGAGGCGAAATATTCTCATGGTAAGCGCTTGTTTTTATGTAAAAAGATTATAAATGTGTGATTTCGCGTAGCATTTTGTAGGGATCAGAATATTATTATTACGTATTGACCGATTTTTCATATTAAATATTTTCCGCTGTATTCTTATTTATTTTTTCTGGGAATCTCGTTGTACCTGCCTGATGTGCAGTGGTGTAGTGGGGCCAGAGCGACGTCCTGGTACTAGTTTTTAAGCTAGAGTGTCGCCCTGCCACTTTTGACACGGAACTTACTTTTGTTTAAGTATATGTTTTATTATGCGGAGCATTTTCAAAACGTTTAAGTCATTACGAAGAAATTTATTGTTTTTTTTTTATTTATTAAGAATTGTTGTATCCCATTCTTTCAACCATTGATCAGATGCGCTCGGAGACATATAAAATATGTGAACTCAACTGAAATAAACAGTAATTTCTAAATTTACATGTTTAATATAGCTCGGTAGTTTTAATCGGCTTAAAATAATTCTAAGATCTATTCCCCCACTTCCTGGTTCTCTAAAAGAACAATATCAAATATCTCTAGAATGAAAATTGAGCATTGCCAGGTAGCCTCACATATGTATTCAGATTGAACTTAATAGATTCCGCAAAGGGTGAGTGTGGTGCCGAGGAGGAAACCCTTGACCATATATTTTTTGCCTGTCTATTACGGATCACAGATTTTTTTACAGTAATCTCGTCAATGGTAATCTTCAACTCCCAGTTAACTCGCCACATTTAATCTATATTTTTTGGTCTATAAATTTTTAAACGACAATGGTATTGACTTGTAATATAATATTTCCTATTCTATAATATTATTGTACCTTTTTCTATAAAATAAATTTTTAACTTGATTAATGTCACAAATCACTCTTGAAGGGTGGATGGCCTATTTAAAAGAAGAAGAAGCTCGGTAGTTTTTTTTTTTTTTACATATACATGGTTTTAGCGTTTACAAAAGAACTCAAACATGTTCATTTCATATTTTTTTGTGGGAATACATGCGGATACATAGAAGAAGAAAAAAGGGTGGAGGGGTTAAAATACTTATTAAAGTACTTTTTTATTTAGCACTACACCACTGCGTGACATGTGAACTTTTGCAAAGCTATTCTGTTAACACCGTTTACAAAATCACGGAGCCGAAAATAAATGATTAAATATTAATCGTTCCCTCATTGATCGAACAGCTTTCACTGTAAAGTTTTACGGTGCCGTTAATCAAGTTGAATTAGAGTATCGCGTTATCAAATTGACGATGCACAATATGGAGGTAATAAATAACTAAAAGTTATTTGTTTCAGTGCTCGGTTGGATGATCGCATTTCGTGTTTTTATTCGTGTTCATTTCAATTTAAAGGGTTTCCTCAGTGTCTCGGCTTCCTCTGTTTAGATATTATTTGCTATTTAGATATGACCCGCTAGCCAATATAATTATGTGGTTTTCTCGGCGCCCGACAGAGCTCCACCCCTGGAGAGGCTAGAGTATAAATAATGACTTTCAGAACCGGCAGTAACGCTGTACAAAATGCCAAATTTAAAATGGTGCGCCGTCCGGATCAGATGTGAGCTGCGAAACGGGGGGTGGTAAAAACATGTGACGAGAAAGAAAATTAGGTTCAGTCCCGAGAGCGGGGTGTGCTTTGTTATGTTCTCAGCTTCGGGACTCGGGGGAGCGATTAGGAATGTTGTTCAGAAAAAGAAGGCTGTATGATAAAAGAAAAACTAAAGAAAGGCGAGCAGTCGTTCAACTTTAATCCCTAGAAACAATATTAACATTACCGAGGCGACATTTTAGAACGACATATTACATCTAATGGAAACGCTAAATCAGCACTCTGCTTTTAATGAATACCCAGAATTTCACTTCCTTCTTCAATGATCTTTTTTTTTTTGTAGACATACCACATACAAATAAATGTACATACACCACAGTTCTTACGTATCTTAAATTTAGGGAAATATACAGAATGTGCTGCCATTACAATGGATTGAATAATTTGATCTTCCTCTAGCGAAGGTTTTTGAGACTCATTGCAAATAAAATGTTTATTAGAAATAACAGTTGTCTCACTTAAGATAAATTACAATAAAATTAAAATGGTTAACATGGCACGACGGTACTGTATTCACCTGACAAGAGAATATTCCGAATTAGATGGTAACTATTGATTTTTTTTGTGTATCCTCCTAATTGATTTATTTACTCTGTTCGTATTTATTCTTGGTTCGTAGTTTACAACTAAATTCAGTGCTGGCCCTAGGCTCTGTGGCGCCCTCGGACAAAATTTTTCTGGGCACCCCCATTCCTGATTTTAAAAATATTTCTGACTTTCACATTCCGCAGCTACAACGCCCTCCTGCGACCAGACCCTCTTTTTCGTGATTCAATCTTGCACTGATGATAAGATAGAGTGTTGTATTGCGTATGTCTCTCAAGTTTCGCTTGACATGGGCAAAATATTCTAGTTTTCGAATCTTCATTGATTTCTTAGCTGTTTTCAAATTATCCAACATGTAAAAATGAATGCTCCAAGATTTCTGTTATTTTCAGTAAGAAAACCCAGTTTTAATATTGAACAAACGATGTATATAGAATATATTTTTCGTGATTTGATCATTGTACGAAGGAGTACCTAGTAGTTCAGTAGGGGTTTTCACTTTAACGAAATAGTCTGCCGATTGTTGCTTAGGCAAGACGGATCACGTTGCCGTGTATTCGTTAGTCTTCTTGCATCATTTATAGATCCCAGACCCTATCGGTTCGGGTTGCCCTTTTCTTATACAGGCGTGAACCAATTAAAGATACAAGCCGGGGTGTCGGCCGACCCTTCCCTTCGGAAACTTCTCGTTGAGCCTTTTATCTCGGAGTTTCCGTAGCGAGAGATTTTCCCTCTGAGTTAATCGGTTCAGGAGGGAGAGCAACAACCGACCATTTCTTCGGAAACATTCAAATAGAGATTTATTATTGGGGAGCTGGCTGGAAACCGAGCCGAAATAAACAGCTGTAAAAAATGTGGCTTTGTGGTGATTTGATTTAATACGCGGTTTGGAGTAGTATTTAGAAAGGTTAGGAGTTCAAGGGTCACGTCACGGGGTGAATTATTCCGTCACGTGGTCACAAACTGTCACTCCGGAGCTTGTTCAACCCGAACGCATTGTGTCTCATCTGCCGCTGTCGCATTTTGTCAGTCTTGACAACCATGAAGCCGAATGAATAGCTTCTTCCAAAGTAGATTCAATCATCCCTCTTTTGACAAAGAAATTATTGTGTAATCGTTCAAAAATGTGGACGGACAATTGTGTGGCTTAAATATGTGTTTTAAACTGAATTACAATTTTAAATACTAAATTAATGTATTAATTATAAATATATACATATAAAATCAATTTTGTCGAAAAATATTGTTTTAGCGTCACCGGGATCACAGACCTATGTTCTGAATAATTACAACTTCACAATAAGAATGTGTTTTCCTTAATAATGAATTACAATTATTTGGACAAGTAGTACAAAACATTTTTTTTACTATTTTTTATTATTTTATACTTCTCATCGTCTGGTGTAAATGTTATAGTTCCATTAAGTCATGTTAATTAATAACAGATTTGTGAATCGAATTCAATATTCTTTGATAATAATAAAATATAAAACAAGAAGCGATTTTTCATCAACTACTGTTTAAACAAGAGTAAAAAATCCAAGATGGAGAACTGAGAATGATTCATGAAATTATGATATTTCACAACATTCAAGAACCAAACCATAATATTATACAACTGCAATATATGATTCATTTGCTATGAGTAATATATATATAACTATTTTCCTTTTGTGTTTAGAGTTCGTATGTTCGAAAACAATTCATGTATTTAGCAATATTAGAATATGTCTAAGAACACACAATTACTGGATTTTCACCTACAAAGGCACTGTTATATACATATCTCATAGAGATGAACTTATTTTCTGTTATATTTAATGGAAAAATATGGAAGTATGGGTAATTCCAGGACTTGTATTCGAAGTGTTTCCACATATTAACATACATACAACTTCCAAAAAAATTAATAGATATGGAGATTGATTAATGGGTGAGAATGGTGAATGTTATGTTTATATAAAGTGATCACTTAAGTCAACCGAAGACATTCCCTGTAATTACCCATACTTCCATATTATTCCATTAAATATCTCTCTATGAGATATCTATTATTTGTATTTAAACAACACTAGTGGTATTTAATTAGGACAAATATGGCCCGTTCTCATTACACTGTAGCTTCATATCGATAAAAGAAATAGCAGATTACTACTTTGTTAATATGTGAAATTGCTCTGGGAATTATTTAGTATAAAACTTAAGGACATAATAATTCCTAACGTAATACTCCGCCATTTTGAAAGAATAGCGGGAGCCTCGGTAAAATGTCTCACATTCACAACCAGATAATTATAATTTATATCGCATCGTTCTCTGTTTATGGACCCTTTTCGTTTATAAAACCTTCATAAAAAGTTAAATTCTTCCACGTTTCTTAACCATGTTGACTGTATGAGACTATTTTGTATGATATAATTTTCACTCCTTTGAACGCGGTGAAAAGATTTTTTGTTCATTTTCCAACGTAACTACACATTTACAGGATTTAATTTATCATTTCAATTAATAAATATATTTATCTTATTATTTAATTAATGTGTATTTATTTTATATACGCTATACATATTTATCATCTAATGTATGTATCAGTCAACATATCTTTAATGTATACGTACATAATCAATTCGCCGAACTTTACAGCACGAATTTGGTGTTAATTTTTAGGTTGGTAAAATCATGGCCGCACATCCAACAAACTGGTTTTCCGCCATCTTTTTTTTGAATTTGTCCTCAGGCGTTTTGGCGCGAAATAAACGGAGAATGCTTCTATGATTGAACGGGGCACTTTGTCAAGGGACCTTGTCTCCGGCTTATTTTTATACCGTGTGTGTAGGTAGCTATCCTATATTCTCAAAAAGGCTTTTAATAACATAACAAATTGTTTCCGTTTTTTATGTTATATTTCAACGTGTACTAAGTAGGCCTTTGTTAATAAAGCCTTATATTCAAAATATCTAGTTGTGATATTTTCTATAAATTTTATTAGTTTTTTTTTTCTGCGAAAACATCGTGGTTGGTTATTTTTAATAAAATTATTCAATCAGCTATGAATTTAATTATTTACAAAAAAATTATGATTTCCTCATAATTGTCGAATCATATATTGAAAAATTAAATTAGATAATTTAAAATCTTTAGAAATATGTAAACTTGTAAAAATTTAACCATCATCCTGACATATCCAAATAGTTTTGGAGTCATTTTGCCGTACTTTTCATCGTACATCTTTCGTAATACTAATTTAATGTTTTTTTAAAATAAAGATAATAATTTTATGTTTAGGCTTAATTTTTGTAATTCTAATTTTAATATAAAAATACAAATTTAATTATATAAATTTTATTAATTAGTTATTTATTAACGTTGATTGTAAAGCAATGAATGCATAATTCTTGATAATAATTTGTGGAGAATATTTAAAATATTACTGTATTAACATTTCCGTGTCTTCGCCATCCTTCGTGATTTCATCGTATTATAATGGCAATTCTTATCGGTCGTTATTCAAATTTACACACAAACTTCCAGTCATATCGTAGTAAATAACCACTTTTATTATATTGTTTATTTTGCGACGGCGTTCAGCTGTCACGGCTCATTTACATATTCTCTTAAGGCATTCTAATATTAATGATTCCGTACCAGAAATATAGCGGCCATCCGAAATACAAATTCCACCAACGTAAGTAATCACTCGCAGTTGCTGAACTTCACGGCGAACGCGATCATGTGTACCTGCGTCTTCTTAATTCAGATTATTTATCCATGTGTTGAATTTTCAGTTCTAACACCTTGTGTTCGAAATTTTTTAAGCATTCGTTTGAATAATATCAATACCGTGATAATTTATCCTCCAGAAGCAATATAAATTCATATGCCTGTCTATTTCATATTTATTTTGTCTATACTTGTATACATGTCTTTATCAGACTATCAAGTTTTCAAGACTTGAATATATTATATGTATAAATAACGGTGATAACATGATCTAATACGTATAAAAATCGAAGTGTGGAAAAAAGGACTCCAAAATATGCTTTAAAAAATAGTAAACTTCCAAAATATACTATAAAACCGATCACGTTGGTATGCGTGTATACTTCGAGACGTCAGGCTGAGCCTGTATCTCAATAGGCTTCTTTATTAATTTTTTTATATCATCTGCGCCTATCTACCTACATACATACATGCATACATACAGACACAGCATAGCGTTTCAGATGAACTTGTGGCCTGTTTTAAAGCCTTAAGAGAGGAGTCAGGAGTGTCTCTCTATCTCGCTTCTCGGCGACCAACAAAATACCTGTTTTGTCGTAACGCGTGCCGTGTGTCAATGTTGGAGATTGTTAATTGCTTTTTCATGGGGCTGGCGAGCTCCGATTCCAGTGAACATCTGCGACTTAAAGATTCATAATGACAGGCCCGCGAGCCACGATTTAGTATCTATTTAACGTTTTCTATTGTTCATCTTCTAAATCTTTGCTTTGTTACTTACGTCACGCCGATTTTCGGATCCTCGTCCACGTCCATAAATGTTATTACGCGTCGATTCTTGGGACTTCTACTTGTTAATGTGTTTGTTGTTCTAATATCAGGTCGTATTTTATTTCTTATACCATCAACAATCCCTTCTGTATCTATTCTAACCGTACTCTCTTCACTTAACATAATTGAACTTCTTCACCTTGATGACCATTCTTCATTCGTACGCACTTCTATACATATTTGTTCACTTACACATGTTGAGCAACCACATTTTCAATTTTCTAAGTGCTATTTTAATATCCGCTACGTTTGTTTTGTATTATCTACTTTAACAGTGGAGTACCTATACCAAATTTGGGAAAACAGTTTTCGAATTCTCGCACAATTGATATATTAATGGCGCGATGCGACGCGACATTTTATTAACCTACAAAATAATAAATTTGCTCTGAATAATATTTTTCTATATTTGCTATTTAGAAATGATATTTTTTTTTTTGTATATGATCGTGATCACAACCATTTAAATGAACAACCGCGCTATTTAACACTACGAAGAGTGTTATAATCTCGACAAAGATATGTAGAATTCATTATTTGACCACGCGGCATCAATACGCCCGCTGTATGCAGTGTTTAAAAACTTGATACTAATGTTTAAAACTACTCTAGTGGTGTTTAAAACCTATCCTATGTCGGTCTTTACCTACAAATTTCTGACAGTATTTTCAAATCGATTGAAATCATATAGAAATATGAAGTCGAAACGATGCGGTGTTGATGTGAACCTTGGACTGCGAAACATCATTTTCCGTATGTGTCAGTTTCGTTCCAAATTTTCCTACGCTTGAAACAAAGGACATCGGTATTATATATATATAAATGAGATATTATAATATGAAATAAAGCGAAATACAACGAAGTCTTAATATTGAATGAATACAATTTTTCTCTCGTGTATATTCTGTTTTACTTTATTATTTCGTAATTAATCTCAGGCACGTAGTACAATGTATGTACAAATATATATCTCCGTAAAAATAAACTTAATGTGAACTTGTTTCTCAAAAATGAAATATGGTACTCGTGATGTAAGTGTCTACTGGAATTAAAAATAATGGCGTCTGCCACGAGTCCGACCTCTGGAGCGGAATATAAGCCTCGGAAAGAAATATCGGTAGGCGTTCCTTTGTAAGAGAACTACGGCGAGGGGTAGCTATTGAATAAAAACGTTTAAAGAAACATTTACATAATTACTCGACCTCCAAATACTATTTAATGGTTTCTCTACGAAAAACGGTGGAGTACAGATTTATTTTAGAAACAAATAGTTTTTCACGATCACCATAATGTAAACATTTGTATCCTTCCTTCACGCTCATCCCGTTAAGTGCCAAATGACAATATTAAAAGAAACAATCATTATTGAATACCGTGGAATTTTTCACGGGTTTAGGAACATTTTAAAATCATTCAAATAACACGAATACTAAAAAGTAATTTCTGTTATTTTGACAAATTTAAAATTACAAAAAAAGTTGTGTTACAATTTGTGGATTTTATAAATGACTTATTAGTTATTAACTTTTTTTATATGGATTATTTAAATTTGTTTTTAACCATTTAATGAGTTATATTAATACACTAACCGGTTTCGGAAAATACGATTTCCTTCATCACGATGTCAAATTAACTAATTAAAACCATGTGTCACGTTATTATAACAAGTTTATGTATTAAAATAACTCATTAATTGGTTAAAACAGAGTTAAATAATTTATTTTAAAATGAACATTAACCACAAAGTTCAATTTGCCTGTATATAAAGGGTTTCTTTTAAGAGGTATAGAACTTTAAAATGAAATAAAATACATAAAAATCGTGGTAGCAATTGCCATCGTACTGGCTTTATTGAAAAGATAATTTTACTCCATTACTGTTTAAATATGATTTCGCGCATATGCATACGCGTAAAGCGCAATCTGGAAGTCCAATTTTCGACCGCTTTTTGAAGCAGCTGGGACCATATATCGGCAATAACGCGACGAATTTTGACTTCTAAATCATCTATCGTCTCTGATTTGTCGGCGTAGACTAGCGACTTCACATATCACCACAGAAAAATATCCAAAGCTGTTAAATCACACGATCTTGGAGTCCAATTCACAGGTTCATTACGCGAAGTTATGCGCTCATCGAACGTTTCCTTAAATAAATTGATTGTGGCGCGCGCTGTGTGGCATGTTGATCTGTCTTGTTGAAGCCACAGCTCTTCCACATTAATGCCATTCAATTGGGGAACAAAAAAGTCAGTAATCATGGATCTATCACTGTGCACGATGGCGAATCGACTCATCCAGGTCCTCTTCAATACTACGCTCCACTGCAGCAACAGCTTCTTCGTTGCGCACTGTACGACCTGTCTGCGGAAGTGTATTATCATTTAAAGTATGCGTGGTGCGAACACGATCCATGGTTATTCGAATTACTTGTTCGGATGGACGATTATGTCGACCGTAAAATGGATGAAGCGCACGGTAAATTTCGCAAACTGAACCACAATTTTCGAAATAAATTTGCACAATTTGCAAGCATTGTTCTGTCGTAAGTCTATTCACTGTGAAATGGGAAACCAAACTGAGCACAAAGCAGCTGTCAAATGCTGGAATAAGTGCTGCCTATTTAAATTACATTGACTTCTCCACTAGGATCTTTATTTTTTCTAGAAAACCTATAGTTAGTTATATATAGAAACTTCATAATCTAATTTATTAAACTTAACGGAAGTACATTCAATACTGTATTATTTGTATTTTGGCAAATGTATAATATACTAATCGTGCAATGCATTAAACTTAAATACAATAAAATGGCATTACATACACAATTTGATCGCTATTCAAATATATTTTTTTATAATACGGTAAGTTAAAAATATATATATTATAAAGATTTTTGGGCCATATGGCATCAATTTCGGTATCGGTTAAAGTGAAATTATAACTCAATATAAAAGTGAATCTATATGAAAATGTTCTGAAATTGTTAACGCGATATGTCTAACGCAATTATTCGTGAAGTGCCCACTGTATGTTATAAAAAAGCTTTTTTTTTTTATTTCCTACTCCTTAATTGTAGAGAATTTTAAAGCCAGCAGATTAAATGGAAACTTGAGAACCGACCGCATTCAGTTAGCTAGTTAAATGCCGGGTTACTTAATTAGTTACATACAACAGATGGTGCGTAAGTTTCTTTTTGTCTTAAATTTCACTTTGCGTCATGGTTTAAATTTTTATTTTTACCTAGAAATCAATTGATATGTTTTGATGTACATTTATTACTTGTAGGTACATTAAACTTTTATTCGGAATAATTTCCTCAAGAGACGAGAGGTTTGGAATTTAATAATAATATTATTAATAATCTTATTAAACTTTGGATGTTGATAACTTTATAAGAAAAACCTCCTGAAAGAAAGGTAAGGGAATAACTTGTTCGGTTTATTGAACACCATTTTTGTTATGCAAAAATCTATTCATTTGTGGGGAAAAAGTCTCCAGGTCAAGCAAGAAGAAGATAATACCGCTACAACTAACGACGAATTACCGTCGGACTAAGTCATCGATAATTTTTAGGTGTTCGCTTTCTTTCATTATTTTTGTATGAATCACATAAAGAAAGCTTAGGTCGTGTATAGAACATTAAATCTACGTTTTCTTCTTCTGAACGCAGACTGTTTAAGAATTGCATTTTATTGGATCGATAAAATATACTTATATTCTTGAAAGCAATAAAAATGTACCGACATAAAACATTCCCCAGGGATTCGATACAAGAAGCTCTGGCGGGAGAAGAACTGGTCGGAGCAGGAGTGGAGACGAACACGATACAACGCTGCATAGACTGTTAGAAAAGTTTTAGTAACAATATTAATTCTTCACGTTTTATGACTTACCGTTAATGTTCAGTATTGGTCATGAGATTTAAACAGTATATTGTCATTATTAAGGAGAACACATTCTTATTGTGAAGTTGTAATTATTCAGAACAGACGGTCTGTGATGTTGTAATTAAGGACGTTCCCAAAAAAAATCACTTTTCTTACAATCCTTTTGAAACTTTGAATACACATACTTACGAGTGTCTTTTATACGTAGAAATTTTTTTCAATAGTCCTTGCGGTAGTAAATTTGTAAATATTGACTATTAAAATGAGCATATTTAACATACGAACATACCATGTTGTAGCGCACATTTAATTGAATAGCAATAGTAATTTTCTTACGATTGTTTTGGAAAACTGAGAATCATTAATTGAAAATTTAACAAATATCTTTCTGTAAATATAACTTAAACAAGTTAACAAGTGAGCTACTTTTGAATGGTTTTGACGTTTCTTTTTATAATTTGAATAGTGAGAAATTTTTGAACTTCTACGCATGTGAGCGGAAACGAAAAAGTGCACTGTACCTCAACTATTTTTTATTCTATTCTTAGTAGTTCATAGTAGTTTACATAATCTTCTTGAAGATTGAGTACGACTGCTCTTTGGGAACGTCCTTAAATGTATATCTTTATAATTAATACATTTAATTAGTATTTAATATATTGTCAATTTTTCAGGAAAGATAATATATGTTTTTCAAAATTGGGGATTGATTTTTAGCTAATTAAAAGCATTAAGCAAACCTTTAACATGATATTTTCTCTTTTAAATACACTGAAAAGTAAAACAAAATGATTTTTCAGAAATGTCGTCGCTTTACTTTTTTTATTTTTAAACTCGCGAGATACTTTTTAGATTATGTTACTTTTTAAAAAATATTTGTTTTACGGATAGAAAAGTTTAATCTGATACTTACTTACCTTACATAAGTAAAAGTAAAAACGCATTTTTTGTAGATAGGTTTCGTGTTATAAAGCCATCGATATTGTTACATATGATATATTTATAGTGGATTCAAAAATATATACACAATTTTCAAAAGGTTATAAATTTAATGTTTTTAAGTAAATCAGAAAATCAATGGAATTGCAAACATCACGAATCGTTTCATGTTATTTTGAGGAGATTCTATCTCACGGGCGGTATTCAATGTTAGCCCTTCGTCCAATCCATCTTATTAATAGTTTTTTTTTACATAAGCCTTCACATCACGATGATAGTACATTGATAGGAAATATAATTCCGTCATCTTAAACGAGTAAAACCTTTTCGAGGTTCGCTTCAAAATACAATGGACGCGTGATTTTGGAATTCGCGTATCTCATTTTTTGGACCATTATAAAAAATAAATATGAACATCTTGAAATGATTTACATTTTATATCAAGTTGTATGTGCAGCTTTATAGCATTCTACGATAATTTAATCCAACTTTATTGACACGAAGATATTATAAATATTTAGCATCTCATCCAGCACGTGTATCATATACGTATTGTAATGTATTGAGAATATAATTTTGATATTCTGTGCTCTTATAACTCCACAACCGATAACTATTAGAATATCCACATTTACCATTATGTATCTTAATAATACAATACTGAGATGTTTAAATACATTTGTATCTGACTGATATTCGTCACAAATAATTATTTATTTAATGAACGCGATATGACATATTAAAGGGTATTAAATATTTCTTTATTCAAATAATTTTGCTCTCAGGTAGGTGTACTTGAAGTGCTAAGAATAATATTGTAGATGCAGATTCACATATTTGCAAATAAGATATCCTTCACAACGCTAATATTTAATAGTATATTATTTAGGTTTTTTTTTTAAATATTTTAATTTTATTTTTTATTTATTATCATTGTTTTATTAACCACTGAATTGAGTTTAAATATATCTACCGGTTTCGAAAAAGACTATTTTCTTCTTCAGGATGTCACAACTAACTAAAAATATATATCATTGTTTCTTCACCGGAATCTATTTTTAATTTTTTTTTAAAAAACATTTATTTAAAAAATAAATTTAGTACCTAACTCAAATTGTTGCGTAATACAAATTTAGTCGAATAATTTTTAGGACAAAATTTTAGAATGGGACTCGTAGTTAAATTTAGTTGGTTGTTTATAATTTCTTGGTTAGTTTTACATGCTTTATTTATCTCCAACGATTCCAAATTTGACAATCCCAATATTTTATCAAAACCATGACTATTTTCTATCAAATGATTAGAAAATTCTGAAAACCCACTATTGTTCAAACATCTCAAATGTTCCCTTACTCTTATATTAAAATTTCTACCCGTTTTACCAATATAAAAGTATTATTATTTAGGTACCTAATAACGTAACTACAACCTTTCACAGCTAAAATGTACAGAGTATTTAATATATTTTACAAGTGTACGTACCTACGGATCGTCGGGTTTCTGGCTAGCTAATTTTTGAGCTCGAAATAAGATATTAGATTATTATATCAAAACTACACTTTTCATCCAGTATTTTAATATTTAGGTATATTTAATTCAAAAACGTCAAAAGACTCACAAATATATATTTTTATTATTACATATATATATATATATATATATATATATTCATTTTAATTTTGTTTATTGTCAATTGCATGGCAGTTTTACGGCAAGGATTGCTTTTTACATAGTTGAACTTTTTTTTTGTAAATAATATATAACATGGGGAAAAAAATTAGATAAGGAGATGTTAGATGAATTACTTAGAAAGATATAAATAATAAAATGTATATCGCACACTTTGATCAAAACTAAGACAACTCAAAAAGTCGTTTTTCAGTAGACAAAAAAATAAAAACATTTTTCTTCATTTTTTGTTACTAAAGTTACGAAGTCTTAGTTTTGATCTAGGTGTGTGCGATATGAAGAAAAAAATCAATCTTTCGAAAAGATGTACTATTTTTACAAAGTGTAACAGACCTAGTCCACAGTATTTTAAGGGTGTTACTTGAATATAATATAATTTAACAAGGAAATAAAAAATTAGGTAAGAATATTTTCTTTTACTTTGTTTTTAAGGTGGTCACTGGGGTCACATCATTTTTTTTAAATGTTTAATAGGTCTGTATTGATTTTGTTAATTATTCTTGGCACAACACATTCTCTCGTTCTCTACCCGTACATATCGAGCTTTTTGTTTGTAATCAACAAACCCCACCACGTGTCTTGTGAATCGCATTGTCGTTCACTGTTAAATGGATTCTTCGTAATAAGCCTGTAGTGCATTAACACCTTTATAGACACTTTTATTAATATCGCCGGGTCGTAGAACTATCAACAGAGTCGGCAGTAAACACAACGGAGGCTCTCGTATCCCTGCCATAACCGGAGGCTCTCGCCAAGATGGCCGACCCGCGGCCCGAGTCACCGTCTCGCTGGCTAGGCATTGACCCCTGCGATCGTGGATCGCGGCAGCGTTGCCGGCTCGCCAGGTAGGTGCCCGCGCACATGTGCGGCCGAGGGTTTTCTACCGGGCGCAGTCGCGGCAACGCCGCTGCGGAGCGTTGCGCGCGCACCCGCGCAGGGTGCCAACGGCTTTTTCGAGCCTGCCCCATCAGGACGGTCGTAACCGTCAATTATTTAAATGGCGGTTATTCGATTATTGAGGAGATTCGACGGAACGTGTTTTCGGCCGCTTCTTCGGGTATTGATTTGATTGATCAGATTGTTACACAGATGTTAGTGAGGTTTTTAGTCGGTATGTGTGTAATTACTTACATTAAATATGCCTATTTCAACTACCGTGCGCACGTATGTACGAGTGTGTATACGTACACAGGAATAATTTGATGACTTGCTTTTTCAAGTACAATATATACATATACTTTTTCAAGTGTCATTAACAACAAAAAATAGGTAAAATAACCCAGATCTAACTAACCACTTGAATTATATTTTAAATAAGTGATGCTCTTCAACATTCATTTGAAATGGAGTCGTCTGTTATGTTAAAAAAATTTTTTAGTTTAAATAAAACATTCGCGGGTAAGTTAGATAGGGCCAATTATCCCCTCGTTCACGGCCGCGTCTGCCGCCTTGCCGAGGACCGTGGACTGCTCCCACGTCCTCCCCGAAGAGGATCGCGGAGGCTTCACGACGTAATAAGCTACCTCTGTTTTCCGCTAATGAAGTCATTCCGCATCCGGCCACGGACTGTTGTAATTCGTGAGAAAAACACTCGATACTGGCGCAGAATCACCGGATTAACGAAACTTCTGATAGTGTACAAATTGCTGCACAGCCGATTCACACGCTTCAGAAAAATATCATTCTCACACGTGACGCAACGCGCGACCCGCTTATCCGTTTTATTTCGCACGTTATTGAGGCATACGTATTCGGTGGGATTTTGCAGGAGTCAGCTCAGAACAAAACTGACGATATTCGATGGCGATAAATAAATAGATTTGCCAGGGATGTAGCCGTGTCTCGACATTTCTTCGCGTATTCCGCAGAAGCACCGCGTAAAAGCGAATCATAAGGATCCCAACTTCGATCGGAGAAAAAATACTTTACTTCGGGAACCATCGCACACGGCTCGTTCGGTGGAAAACACGTTCGACACATTTGTACAAAACATCTCGAAAAGAAAAGAAAACAAGAATACGAAATTACTACATGACAAGATTACATATTACCCCCATAATTTGAAAGAAAAAACTTACCGGCATGTACGAGATAATGAATAAACTTATCGAGCCGTCGCCGTGTCAGTTCACGCGAGGCCTCATCAGCAGCTGAAGGAGCATCGGCTGTTTGTAGGAAGTCTCGTGGTTTTTTCGAATTATTTTTAGATTTTCTGAAAAAAAACTCAAAAAGAGTTTTGATACTATTTAGTCCAGTTCGCACATTTATCATACTACTTGGAAAATAGACCAATTATACAAACAAGATTGTAACAATCAGAACTCAGATACTCCATTGTTTTAATGAGTGCCTCTCTACGCTCTATGTCATAACTATTCTTTATTTATATAATCGATCAGTTTGTTCTGCCTGTTTTTCTTGTTTTGTTTAGCTTATTTTGCGAAGTTTTTCTCATTTCGTGAAATATGACATCAGTGACATCGCCGATATTTATATTCGCATTTCTCGAACCATTTGTGGTAGAGACAAAGGTAGGTTTTGATATTGCTGTTTTCGAATACTCGATCTTACTGTTCTACTCGCTCATTATTGGAATGTATTTATAAACATAAAATATATCGATGTAGGCGTGTTAAAATCTGTTCGTGAATTATATGTGTCATGAACAAATTCTGTTAAATATTCGTGGAAATATTGCTCGTAAATATCATCCAATTAGTTATAAAACAAAATAAAATGCGTATAATTTATTCTAGATGAAAAACGAGGTTTGTCTTCGTTCCCACAAGATAGTGGGAAGTGACGTCTTAACCCTCTGTTGCGGAACCACCAGACCGTGCCGTCGTGTGGGGACGGACTCCTTCCCCGAGTTGTACCTTCTTTCACTTACAGTTTGATTGTTGGCCACGCAATTGGCGTGGTTATAGACCGTGAAATTGTTTCTTTTATGTATTCAATTCGGTCGATCGATTCTCCGGATTTCGTGACAGGTGTTTCGCGGTCCTGGAAGGCGATTGATGATCACGCAGGAGGATTTGCGATTCCTCCATTGTTAGCTGGTGGTCTAGCTATTGCGGACAATCAACTTCATGGGTATATTGTAACTGTGTAATGAATATAATTTGACACTAATCGATTTGTGTGAAAATGTAATAAACTTTTATATATCCATTTTGTTTTTCAAATGTGTATTGTGTTGGTGGCATTGAATGTATTGTAGTAATTAGATCAAAGGTTATAGTTGAAGAACATAAGTAAAATATAAGAGCTGTATAGGTTACTTATTTCAATAAGCCACCATAATTTACAATGTAGGAAAGAGATCAACATTAGTTGATTTAAACAGTTTCTCTATGTATCCAACATTAGTTGATTTAAACAGTTTCTCTATGTATGTAATATTTACATTGTTTTGGATGTAACATTATTCATGAGAATATTTATTATGTATGAGTTTCTTTCCTCTTTACTACTATATTTAATCTAGACCTGGTTTCCGTGTACTAGATAAAAATAACGACATAACTTATGTGAACATCGTACATCGTATGAAAATGTACATAAGCAGACTGCGACGATATTTTCCGCGACGGGATAATTTTATTTTATATATTTTTTGACATTTAATATTTATTTAGAAAAAAAATTATGATAGACTGCCGAGCATATTTTCATTTCATTTTTATACTTATGAATTATTTTTCCATCAAGTTCACTCGTATTATCTACCTGTGTATAGGTATATTTTCTTCCGAACCAACACCGCATAATTATACGAACGATTTTTTATAATGGACGTCACATACACACGTTAATTCTGCAATTTAAGCCAGCATATGCCTCTGCTATAATAGCAAAATGGCTGCCGTATAAGTTTACCGATATTATTATATTTTACGGCCACTTTCTACTTTGCTTTTATACACTTATTCTGCGATAGTGTAGATCAGCTGTGTGTGTGTGTGTGTGTGTGTGCGCGCGTATGTGCTTACGTCAACAATTTACTCTTTGCCTTTTTTGTTCATCAACTTTATAGGGGGAAAACTTTGACATTGAAGGATGGATGTGATCAACGAGTTGAGTTTATCGTTTCATTTCTGCGTAAATTTTCTCGGATTGATATTAAATTCAACTTATATGAAAACAATTTTTTTACATAGTCATAATCATACACGTAATTTTGAATAATACAACTTCTCTAAATTCTTTCTGCATGAACCATTTTGTCACTGACGGGCTCGTTTGATCCATCGGTTAGATCTTGTTTTGTTCCTTGTTTATATATTTTTTTTAATAATATTTGTGACATGTACACTAGTGTTCAGCTCAAAATCACGAACTGTGAGTCAATCGCTGATATTTTTGAGTCCCACTCACTATCAGTGATTGAATATCTAGGAATATTGTGATTCGTGATTAATCATCAACCGTGATTCGGTACCTGCGCATTTGAGACAAAAATGTTGATGAAGGAGTGGCGTTATAATTCGTGATCAGCGCCATTTAGTAGATTCTGTCAAAACATTTTACACATTTGATTCGAAACGCTGAGAATTTGACTTGAAAAATAACTCAAAAATTTTTAAATTTTTTTATTTCATTGTTTTTGTGATTATATTAAATAAGTTATATATTTATTATTTATGCTAGAATATGTTTTTTAAAATTTATTTCATGTATTGTGATATCGTTCGGCGCGTGTGCATTAGTAATGAACAGTTTCATCATGGATCGACAGATGTATTAATTTGAAAAGATGTAACAAATAGGTTCGAAAATTTGTCATGAAAAATACTGGCGTTATAACACAATTGGTAGTGTACTTCCCCGGATTGGAAATAGAGATCCAGGTTCGCAACAATAATATCTTTCGATAAAATTGATTTTATATGTATATCTTTCTAATTCATATTTTAATAAATATTCACCCACACGCTTAAATGTGTGCTAAATTTTGATTTAGTTGTCCACCTTACTAATATATTACCCTATCATTATATTAAAATCTTGACCGCTTACATTAAACATTTGATTTTTATAAATAGTATTGATACGTGACATTTCCTTGCCCACATCTTTATTAAAACATCGAGGTTATTTTATTATCAGTTTTATTATTATTTGTCATTGATCCGCCCGTCAGCAACAGTTGGCTTTTGGTTGCCAGTCTTCTTTACAACATGTCACTCGTCGCGACTCAGGGGAGTTCCTGTAGACTTATTCAATATGCAACTAATAATGTGAGGGAGGAAATTAACGTCTATCATCAACAACACATCCTCTGTCAAACGTCTTCATTCTTCATTGGCGTGCTGTAGGTATAGATTTAGATTATGTCGGTACTAATCATGTATAATATATGTACCTTCTATCGACTGTACGCTGTTCATAGGATTATGAACTTTCATTTAAACAGCGTCTTCAGGTAAAATTAATCCGCCGTTTTTTATGATCGAACATGGTTCCTTTACTGTTAGAAAACCCATCATGTAATAATTAAAGCTTATTATTATTTTTATTAAAGGTTAACGTTAGAAATACTTGTGCCCCGGTATGCTTCTTGTTTTTCCCAAATCAAAAATAAATCCATCATGCACTTCGAATGCAAAGAACGATCATAGAAACAACACGTTAACAATAGTAAGAGAGTAAAATTCGCGAATTAGTAAAAGATGAAGTAGATACTTCAATGATTTTCACGCAGCTGTAAGTAAGGACTCTGTACAAAACGGATCAGCTAAACGAAGTTTTCAATTCAGTAGATAGCCAATTGTATGGGCTTGAGTAAAACGATAGATTAAAAACAGAGGATATCAATTTTAGTAGGAATAAACGAAGCATAAGACGACACTACCGCCGACTGCGGCGGCGGGACAGTCGTGGTATTTTTTAGAATTAAGCAATTAAAAGATCATACTGGTACACAGTACTAGCGTTATTATAATATATCGTTAGTTTATAATATTTATGTATTATTTCATTTATATTTAATTTTGTACATTTTCAGTAATGTACAGCTTTTATGCTTGTATGCACTGCACGCCCCTGTGCATGGCCTACCTCGATATAGCCTATATATAACTAACTTGCTTTCACGCCGTTTCTTTGCTGAAATCGGTAGAGAGGGTGAACGCCGCACTCCTCTGTCATAACCAGTGTCGTAACTGGAAAAATTGGGCTCCAATGCAAAATGGAATACCTTTTTAGTGTTTTTTTCCCTAGCGTTTATATGTTTTTGACATATGTATGAACATTTTTTGTTTGGTTCGTATCCCGACGTATTAGCGGACTATTTCTGTATACATCGATAATGTTTTCACAATATATGTGAGAAATGATTTTCCAAATTTTGTACTTCGATTTCTTGCTATGGTAGATTTTTAAAATTATTAGTCCGCATAAAAAAAGTATCGATGCGTTGGCGAGGTTGCGCCCCTGGTCATGACACACGACTCTCGCTTCATGAACACATATTAATTTTTTCTTGCATGCTTGTCGATTATTGAGGTTTCTAACCAGGACATATTTCAGTATCTGGTTTACCCGATTGTGGAAAATCTTCAGCGCTATTTCTAGAGCTACCAACGCTTGCGCCATATATCTTTCTTACAGTTTTCTGATTCGTTTCACTACACCAAAGCACTTAAGCGACCCTTTCCTAATTCTGTCCGTAACTAACTATGCTAAGATCAGTTTAACATTCACTTGTAATTTGTTCATACCGTGGTGTATACGTCATTTTGCCGTGATCTTACTCCCACTTGACGCCGTTTACTTTCACTGTAAATATTAACTGTATTAAAATGATTTAATAACCCTTATATCGTCACAGTTAATAAATTGATTCACTAGATTATTTTTGCCCTTCTGGTTAAATTTCTCAACCGCTGCAAATTGAACATGACGAGCTTGTTAATTGAGTTGCTCGGGTTTACTTTCTCGTTTGTGACTACACCATCTTATTACAGTCACAAGCAGCTGTCACTTAAAATTAACTATTATACGTTAAAGCGGGAATTCTTAAACCTTTTTGGGCCTCGACCTAGCTTAGACAATTAAAAAATTTTCACGCCACAAATAAAAATGATTTATAAAATAAATAAAAATGTAATCAGCAAAATAAAAGCTACATTTGAGAAGTCTCTCAGCGGTCATCACTTTATGAAGGGTATCTGTAATAGAGAGAAGAGAACATTCCACATTGATGTAGACCATGAGAGAAGATACTGTCGGGGACAGATACTGAAGGTGGCAAGGAATCTAACAGTAAAGAATGATTAGACAGTATGTTTCAGCTGGATAAATTACAATCCATTCTAAATACAGCAGCATGGATATGCATGTTTCAGCTGGATAAATTACAATCCATTCTAAATACAGCAGCGCGGATATGTATGTTTCAGCTGGATAAATTACAATCCATTCTAAATTCAGCAGCGTGAATAATAAATTGAGTTTGTAAATTATCTCATATAACATCCCTCTTGTGTGAGCTACATTGGCTCCGTTTCCTTGAAAGAGTTGACTTTAAATTGTGCTTGTTGATGTACAAGGCGACATATAATATGGCACCTCTGTATCTTAAGATCTTTGCTCAACTTCAAACTCTCAGGTCAGCGTTTACTTCAGGAAGGGTTGTAGAATCGACCAGTTTAGTGAACGGGCATTCGCGGTGGCAGGAACTTTGTCATTAGAAACTGTGCACCATAGACGAAAAACCCACATATTCTAAAATCATTTTCATAAGTTCAAATAACAATTTTTATTTTTAAATACAAAGATAATGTAAAACTATAAACAGTTTATATGTAAAGCGCCGTTGAGGTGAATTTTTTTACGAAAAAGGCACTAAAAAATATCCAGTGTTATTATTATTATTATTTGTTCGAGTGCAATGGCGTCAACAAATATATTGGGAACAAAAGAGGGCTGCCGCTATAAAGAGAAAAGGAGAACGACTCTTCCCTTCCAGCCCGGTGGATGCAGGCGCACAATATGTAGAAGAGTGTGCGGTTTGCTCCTCAGCCACGCTAGGACTCAACCGATAAACCGTGGCAGACGTAACTAAGCACCACCTAAGGAGAAGAAGAAGAGGCAGTATGAAAATGGAGGTATATCAGCAAAGAAGCAGTAACCTCCAGCTCATCGCGGCACTCTGCAGGAACTTCAGTGGAGTATGTGGGTCTTGTATTGGACTAAAAAAACTGCTTTATAAACGTCAACCAATCGCATAACAATTATTGTTATACAGCGAACTTGATTTAAAAAGTGTAAAAACTTATGGCCACTTCTGTATAAAAACATTGTGATAGTTGAGAATGAACAATTTATTTAAAACTACCGCCAAGGCTAGTACTACGATTCCAAGGCCAACGAAATATATTCCCGCGATACGCGACAATTTTTGGCGTTGAATACGCTGATTTATGACGAACGGCTATGAATAATATAATTTCGTTTTTAAACTGAATGAAATTGTGTAATGAAAACTATACTAATGTTAGTGAATCGATGAGATCTCATCTTATGAATAATATTAGGTATTGCGATGGCTTAAACGTGAGTGACTCACTTTAAATGCTTTTGCAGAATTGTTATTTGTACATATTTGTGAGTGTATATATGATATAGGAATAGATAAATAAGATTAGGATTCCGGGTGCTAAAGCTAAGAATTAAAACAGAACGCTATCAATTATACATTGTTATATCTATGCTCCAACCTTTAAGTCCACCGCAGTACTAATGAGAATAAGCCACCAATAACGAGCATTTTTCTAATTGAAACGTCACAGCATTCCTAGAACGTGACTTCATGGAAATAAACAATACGGCATTTCGGTCAAGGCTTAGCAATTTCCTACGGAAAACAATGTGTTAAGTACATGCTGGCATTTTAATATATTTTTTATTTTTACCGCAAATTATTATTATACGCGAATGCTTGCGAAGCCATGTTGTGTACAATATACAGAGTGGCGCAAAATAAGCTGATGGTTTAAAAAAAGGTTAATGGCGAATAATGAACAAGAACTACAGTCTAGAGAGTAGAATGTACGATGTATGCAAGGAAAGCGACCTTATTATGAATGTTAACAAGTCGAAAATGATGATATTCGAGAAGAAGGAAAGCAAGAAGAAATTAATGTTTGGAACAGTCGATGAGTTTGTGTATTTGCGAAGTATGTTTGATGGAAACGGAAAGGCTGAGAATGATATCGAAAGGAGGGTGACTCCGGAGAATAAAGTGAACGGCGCTTTGAATGGAATAACGGGAATAGACTTGAATTGCAATATTTGAATATGTCCAAAAATATAATTATAACAGGGAAATGAATATCAAATTTAGTCCATAGATGGCGAATAGTTCTGTGGTATTCGAACTGATTCCACTTATTAACATATATACAACTTTTGTATAAAATGATCACTTAAGCCAGCCGGAGACAGGTCGTAAGCCCTGTAATTACCCATGCTTCTATATCTTTCCATTAATAAAAAAATGGCTTCGTCTCTATGAGATATCTATTATTTGTTTAATAACAAGGAATTGCGTTTGCAATATTCTCGTGTCTTCCACAATCACGTCGACAGTGATGCTAATCTTTCAAATTTTATATTGAGCGATGAAGCACATTTTCAATTAATGATGATATGAGTTGACTCTCCTGCAGACTTTTTTCTCTGGGTTTATGTGTCAACAACCCGTAAACTTTTAGAAACTGAAAATGACTATCATGAACGGGATAGCCGCAATAACTTCCAAAACTCTGAAAGAGGCCGACACGTCCAGTCTTGATGCAAAAAAATTCCAAGAATTATCAATACCAAAAATACTGCAGCATTGAGTTCTGAAATTGCAACTTCACAATAAAAATGTGTTTTCATTAAAAACAAAGCTTTCGTTCATCGTTTAGATGATTCATTTATTTGTTGATGTTGTGGTTAGACACAATTAAAAATTGTATTTATATTTAATTTTGTTTAAACCACTGTGTTATTTTTATGTCAACCGTTTTTAAGATACTGGCGTATCTTAATCAGGACTGGCGTACAACCGTACGCCAGAAATAAATACAGAATGGCGGAAAATAAATTGTGCGCCAATCCTGACGAAGATACGTTAGTATCGAAACCGATTTACGTAAAAATAACACAGTGGTTTAAACACAGTTAAATATAAATGCAATTTTAATTAATTTATTTAATATTCTTTAGCAATTTCATTGAAAACAAATTTATCAACGTATTTTGGGCCATTCTGTATGTCCGTACCGGGCTTATTTTAGAATGTCTCGAGCGTTAATAAAATGAATACTCACGTCTGTCGCTTTCTTTGTACCCTTATTGCAGTAAGAATTGTAGATGAATCTGTTACTTATTTACTTACTTACTTACCATCACGCCGTTTCCCCGTGGGGGTAGGCGGAGAGAATAGAGCGCCAAACTCTTCTGTCCTGACACACAATTCTCGCCTCATCCACATTCATACATATTCTCATACAAGCTCGCCGATTGCTGAGGCTTCTAATAGAACCATCCTCCATTATCTGGTTTACCTGGTCGGGCCAAGTCTTCCGCGGACGTCTTCTATTTCTGGTGCCATCAACACTTGCATCATATATCTTTTTTACCATTCTCTCCTCATTCATCCGTTCCATATGACCGAACCACCTGAGTGATCCTTTTTTAATCATACTCACTATACTAACATCAGCTTTACATTCTTTCCTTATTTCTTCATTCTTTACTCTGTCATAAATAGATTTACCACAAATACGTCTAAGTGATCTCATTTCCACTGCATTCAGTCTACTTTCGTTCCTTTTCTGCCAGCTCTAGGCCTCACTTCCATACATCAATGTCGGTGCCAGGTTACATACGGTCGGTACCGGTACCATCTGTTAATATTTGTTAACATTTTATCAAGGTTTGGCATTGTCTTTTCGCGTACACCGTGTGTCTGTTGACACTATTCATGTTAATGAAATCCAGCTCGAACGAATAGATAATAATAAGGACTGTAAATACCACTAGGACAATACGTTTCCATCGCGGGAGGCACATTCGAAGAAACTGTTCGCGAAACGATACTGGGCTAGAGTACATTCTAACGTTTGAATATGATTTTTAAAGGGTGCAAACGAAACAACATAGCGCAACGTAATGGGATGTGAAGAGATGTATTTTAGACATTATACGAAGAGAAGGAAAAGAAAAGAGAACAGACAGTGATCTAATAATATTCGTCGCTATTTAATCTGTAATTGTATATATAGCAAATAATGAATATTAATATTCATTTACAATATTTTCGCATTGTGCAATAAATATCACCCATGTCTAATATTTCAAAATGATTTTTTTTACCTGTTTTTATTATTTCATTTTTTAAAGTTCACTGTGTATCTTTTGTATTTATGATAATCATTTCAATTTAAAATAGGTTTAGGTATACATTTTACAAATATTTAGTGTTTTCCTTAATGCAAATAAAGACATGGTACGAACTACGTAAGGCGACAAAGTACACTAGGTACGTGGTGCAGTGTAATACAAGATTTCCGAATCGAAATATAGATTGCCCTTCTATTAATTGAATACGCTAAGAAAATGAAATAGCAATGGACTGACTGGACTGACGAAACCATCAACTTCTACGGATATTCGTGATAGAGAATAACAATAAGCCAAAGTATAACTATACAGAGGTATTCTAAAGGATTGAATTTTAGTCGAGTTTCCTCTTCTTTATTCCTCAATTAAGTTAATGCTTTTCCAGCTAATTTGTCAGTTTTGCATACCAATTGTCGAAAAGATAAAGTTTGAAACCTCGAGTGAGTCGTTAGTTATGAAGCTAGTGATGAGCTCAAAATCACAAACTGTGAGTCAATCTCTGATATCTTCAAGTCACACTCACTGTCAGTGATTGAATATCTGGGAATATCGTGATTCGCTATTCATTTTATTTATATTTGGTTGTGAACCGTGATTCGGTGCATGTGCATATGAAATGAGAATATTAATGAAGGAATGATGTTATAATTCGTGATAGATGTCATCTAGTATCATTTTACGCATTTGACCTGAAATGCTGCGAATTTGACCCGAAAAATAAACTCACATTTTTTTTACGGTATTCATTCTATTTGTGATGATATTAAATTAATTATATAAGCTAGAATATGTTTTTTACGCAAATGAAGATTGAGTAATGTATGTAAATATGCACAAAATTATGCTTTTTTCTTTATTCATTTATTTCGTGTATTATGATATCGTGCGGCGCATGGGTATTAGTAATGAAACTGTGATGATAGTCACAGTTTGCAATCATTGTTATTATCGAATATCAATCACAATCACACCAGTGAATCAAAAATAGCATTTTTTCTCATTACTAGTTCTAACTTCTTGGCTACACCGGGCTCGCATTATCATATTCCGTTCTTCCACAACGAGTAGATAATATTGTTGGCGGAACTATCACGGGATGTCGTGTGAAATGGAGTATGATTCTGAGAATCTCTCTGTGTTTACCGCACTTAATCCTTGTTGGCCTTTCGACTTGTACCTTTTACCAGACTGACTCGGAAATATGTTTCGCTTGGCATTATAACCGGCATCGGAGGTGGCTGGCTTAGCCGACATTTTGTGAAGTACGTGCATTATGGCCGCGAGAAAAACGTGGAGGCATGACGTCACCACTCACTGGGTGCCGGCTGCCGGCAGAATGTTCACTGTATCTTGGCAAGACATATTAATTAATTGGGATTGTTTTGTTCATTACTAACACTCTGTGTCCAGCATTATCCGAAATTCAAATTTTGTTATTGTTTACAATAAGGGGTCTATATTTTCCTCAGTACTCTAGAGAGTAACTGAGCAAAATTTGGAACGGATATCTTCAACGTAATACACATTTATTTTCGCGCGAGAGGGTGAGGTGGCCAGGGGGAGGGTGCCCATATTTTGCGCTGTCCAAAGGTCTGTCAACGCGTATAGGATTGTACAGATATATTTAATTTAAATAAATATCATTAGTTTTTAATGTTTCACAGTAAACTCAGTTTTGTTACAAAAATATAGCGAATATAAACACATATGTGATCTTGGTTACCAAGCACATCAGTAGTGATGATTGATTTGTATTTTCCAGATCATTTTTTTGAAATTCTTGTTTATCCTTTTCAAGTTCGTGCATTAGTATCTACCTGGTACTATGCTTCAATGTATTTTCATTTAAAAAAAACATATGCGGTGAAATAATAATTTAGTTTACAAACTGATAAATACAATTTTAGTAGCTATCTTAATTAGTAATATTTAACGATATTTTCGTAACGCCTTTGTCGCTTTATTCTAATTGGCGTAAAATGCAGTCGTGGAGTATGACGGCACATTTCTATGAGCTAGTTTAGGTTTATTTTCCATAATACCCGATTTATATTTTAAAAAAAAAAGAAACAATACGGTGATGTATGATTTTGCGTTGTGATAAACTTTAAATAATAATCTATATTTAGTGACTTTGTGTGAATGATTGTGTAGACTCGTTAGGGTCACCAATAGGGATTATTTGTGTTAGAAGGATTTGTCAGATGAGAATCGAGGGCCCTATACCTCCTCGCTTCTCCCGTATGTATATGAAAAGTTACCAATATAGAGCCTGGTATTTGTGTGAGTTTTTATGGCTAGAGCGGCCGTATTATGAATGAAACAATACTTACATTAGTTGCATTTATTTACAGATTGAATTTACACTTGCTTGTTATATTATACAGAGTTCAGGTCAAACGTAGTTAATTGAAGGCGATGCCGAGGTGCGCGCGACTAGATATGTCCGAGGAGCTGGCTAGGAGAAGAATGGTCAGTTCTAGGTTTCCTCGTACTAGTATTTTCTGCGGGTATCATTTGGACTGTATGGCTGTCAGATGAATGCTTACACAGCCATATTTGTGGGGCACGGGTCATGGGGCGCGAGCCTGGCCACCGCATACATTTATAACATCACAATAGAGAGATCGGTTCAGATCTGCCAATGCACCGCGAGCGGAGTCCAGCCACTCGGCGGGCGGGGCCCGGTGAGAGCGCTATCACGGAATTACCTGGAATTGTGCTCTCATATTATCCACCACATCGGGTTTCTCTCCCGCAAGCGGATTTATGTCTTGGAATATCCAAGAAATTCAGGTCAAATATATGAATACATCGTAATATTCGGCACCACAGTTTGTGCTTAAGTTTAAGTATGATTTAATATTCTAACAGAAAAAAAATTTCCACACAATTTGTCTGTGTATAATCTGATTTCATTCGTACATGCATTATATTTAAAATCTTTCATAAACTTTCATCAAAAATACGTCTAATATTTACCAACGTACAAGTACGTAACCAAATGATATTTTCCGATCTTAAGTTTACCAGCAGATAAGCAATCGTAATAAGATTGATCAGAATCTCAATAGAATCTATATTTCAACGATAGAGCTTTCCTCTAAACAAACTATACGTAAATAAAATGTCGATGTAATTAAAATTATTCCATCTTTATAAGTTAGCTGTCAAAACTAACAAAGAATCGTGGATTTACAATTTATATGGTAAGTAAGATTTCTCCCTTACCATAGACAGAAGAAAAGATGACAGATGTTAATATACGACTTCGCTAAAATATGTTTATTTCTTACTTGTAATAAAGACAATCTAAACTTAATTTCAAATTGAATACATGTTTAGGTACTGTTATTGAATATATATATAAGAAAAAACACAAGCTCGTGCCTAACAGACCTGCCTGTTTAATCAAGCACTATACAGCCATAATGACATTAACGAATTCGCCTCACCCAGAAAGTCATATATATATATATAATCTAGATTTACGTTTATATCAATACGATTCGAGTTAATTTGAATTCTAACTGTCAATACTTAAGGCGTAGTTTATAATTTATTTTCATAATGATGAATTTCGTCAAAAAACATTTATTGGAAATATTATTTTCTTGGTTTTATTCTTCCGTAAACCGGTTGATGAGCAAAAAAGCCTTCCAGCTGTAAAGACGATAATCCAAGGTTTTTGTTAACGGCGTGTACCGTGAATGATTAGGCACCTCGAAAAACTATATGACTTTACTGTCAATTTCGCTGTGATTTTTATTACATCACTGCCGACTAACGGTTGCTGTTCTTTTGTAAAATAAATAACTTAAACAAATCACGTTCTAACAAATTAAACATATCTTCACTGAATGACGTCAGCGTATCGGGAACGTTTCGATTGTTCTGTTACATGTTAAGAGTCGAATTTATTTCTGGAATATTCTACTTATGCCGGTAATCCATTAATCATTATATATTGACATAGTTCGCGAATAATCTATAAATTCGTCCTATCAGCGGCTGCGGGGCGGTCTTGTGTGAAATTTATTTGCAACCGCTGAAGCGAGAGAGTTACCTCCGCCGATCGAGTGGAGAACGTAATGAAATAATATGCGACTGTTTATCGGGTTTGCGTACTAAATTAATTATTATTCAGATCTCTTTGTGAAAAAGTGTCAATGAAAGTCTTTGTTATTATGTTTCATTTTCACTCTGACCAATCCACGTTGGTGTTGTTGTAAGCTTTCCGCAACAATATTTTGATAATAATTTTTTTGTATGGTGAATCGCGATAAGTGCGACGTATAAATCATCGACATAAACTTTGTACTGTTTTCAAACTTCATATGCTATGACTTTGAAACTTTTATAGGAGCATCATTAACTATAATATTTCCTAATTTAAGTCTTTGAAAAATCGGAATGTAACCTTTTACGATAGCTGATATTGAAAGTATTTTATGAAAATTGGACGGGATGGTGCACTTACCTCTTGCCTACTTGTGGTTAGTGATGAGAGAAAATTGTATTTTTGACTACTGGTGTGATTGATATTTGATAATATCAGTGATTGAAAAACTGTGACTGTGATCACAGTTTCATTACTGATACCCGTGCGCCGCACGATATCATAATACACGAAATAAATAAATAAAGAAAAAAACATAATTTTGAGCATATTTACTTATATTATTCAAACTTCGTTTGTGTAAAAAACATATTCTAACATGTATATTACTATATAAAACTATGTGAGTTTATTTTGCGGGTCGAATTCTCAGCATTTCAGGTCAAATGCGTAAATATTTTGGCAGAATCTGATAGATGACGTCTATCACGAATTATAACGTAATTCCTTCATGAATATTTTCGATTCATATGCACATGCGCCGAATCACGGTTCACAACCAAATATAAATAAATGAATCGCGAATAACGATATTCCCAGATATTCAATCACTGATATTGAATGTGACTTAAAAATATCAGTGATTGACTCACGGTTCGTGATTTTGAGCTGGTCACTACCTGGGGTAGTTGTATTATTAATGTAATGATATGTACATTTAAATAATGAAAATGTCTTTACTGATCTGCTTAATGACAATAGAATTAGTTATGTTTGTCCTTAATGACGGGTAAAACGTGCTGAGTTTCAAAAATAAAATCTAGTAAAATTGCTTATTCGAGGGAAGTGAGACATACAATTGTGCTTGTTTTTAAATTGGTTAATTATTTAAGAAAAAAAAAAAAAATGGAACTGTACAATTGAGAAAGTTTCTATTCAAAAATTTATGGGGTCCATACCGACCACTCAGTAGATGCACTTCTTCCACGGTGTGAAACGTATAGGGTAAGTGTACCTGGTCTTATAAATCGTAATCGGCGGAAATAATCACAAAACTAAAAACTATAACTCAAAATATAGGTATTTACCCAATATTAACTCTTCAAATATTGATTTTTAACATTTGTGTTGATGGCACCAGAAATAGAGGACGTCTGCGGAAAACTTGGCACGACCAGGTAAACCGGATAATTGAGGATGGTTCTGTTAAAAGCCTCAACAATCGGCGAGCTTGTATGAGAAGATGTATGAATATGGATGAGGCGAGAATTGTGTGTCAGGACAGAAGAGTGTGGCGCTCTATCCTCTCTGCCTACCCCCACGGGGAAACGGCGTGATGGTAAGTAAGTAAGTAACATTTCTTAATAGATTGCAGCGCTGGAATCCAGTTTCAAACGTAATTACGAGACGTATACGCACTTACCCCGACCCACCTTACTAAATCTTCTATTTTAACATTTAAAACGATATAAACTAACTTTTCCCCTCCTTGTTGAATAATAAATAATTAATTGGCCGGTCTCTTTTCGTAATAATTCGAAGAGCGTTCTTTAGTCGTAGAATCTAAGTAAAAAAAATTAATCTAAATTGTGTAGAATATTTTTTAAAGATCGTCAGAAAAGCACCGTTTTCCGTAGTGCCGAGCGCGGATCGAATCTGCTATAACTGGGATTGTTTATTTTTCTTCGTGCTGTAAATTTATCGGCAGCTACAAATGTTGGCCTTTGTATTTCTTTCAACAGATGGGATTAAATAATTCAAACCGTCGACGATCGGTAGAGATGGTATCTGGAGGTGGAGTCGCTCGGTTCTCCGTACCCCTGACCGATACCAATTATTATTAATCATTATATCGAACCCCTAACAATAATCTGTGGACTGACGCAGTTGGAAGGCCCGAGGCGAGGCCGGGCTTCAGGTGTGATAGACAATAGACCGGAGCCTACTGCCCAGCTGCATTTGTTACCGGTCTCTAACAATGTGGATACTTGATAAAATAAGGCACTAGTATTTTTAGACCTCATATCTTTTTGTGATCCAAGGAAATTTATTTACTCGCTGATAAATAGTTAATACAAATTAAATGAATCTACAAGAAAGATAGTTAGAAAAAAATCTATTTATCGAAAAAAATATTTAATTAGATACTGCCGGGATAAACGTGTTTTTTTTTAAGTTATTAAATATTCTTTCTGTATGTCTTTCTAGTTGATTAATTTGATTTATATTAAAAATACCACATAACTACGTTCTGTAAATACAACATCACAACAAAAATGTGTCAATCTTAAAAAAAAGTTAATAGTCGCCTATCAATACGTTTGAATAATGTACGATCCTACCAAACATGCGATTCAAATATTTATAAATTACAGTTTTTGTTTAAAAAAAATCTCGTGTTTTTTATGAATACGACGCATTTCGACGGATTATATATTAAATAGATGAAAATACCGTTACAAACGTACAAATACAAATACAAAAGCGGAACGAAAAGTAATATTTATGTAACGGAAGCTTCCGAATGTTCAGCTTGCATGTCGCACGTATTTCTGGGCGGCATAAAGGAGATATGTTTTATTTATTTATAAGACAAACCTTAAAACGGAACATCTTTATGATACATGCGAATCCGCTAGGAGCACACTCGCGGCGGTTGTGCTTAAAAGAATGAAGCACGAGATAAACTAATAGCCCATTCTTCCTCCGTGAAAGCCTCCCTCACGGCGCCAGGAATGGAGATAACACGCGAAGCCTCGAAGGGAAGCTCGTTACGGGAATGCTCAACTACCAGCCACTATCCGCAAGAATTGGATAATTTACTTTCCGTGATTAGTCACGACTACGCGCAGGTTCGGCGGCTGGATTCTGGACGTTCGACACTATTTCAAATAGCATCCATGAAAATAGAACAGATCGTGATGTTGCGTCATATTACAATTAATATTATATATCTATATACATTTATAGTAAATAAATATAATAAATCCGTTTGAAAAAATGGAAAAATAATCTAATTGCTTGCTGCGAGGCTCTGCGAGAGGCTATTATGGCCGCGTGGCCAGGGCTTCCATAGAATCTATATTTTAATACGGAAATTCCTTATTATATTGCTTCAACAGTGGTGCATTGTGCACCCTTATTATATTGCTTTATATGAAATATTAATTCTATGGAGGTTTTGACCTCACAGCGGTCACCACTAGCCGTCTAGTAGCCACAATAACCACCCGTAGGGCCTAGCACCAAGCAATCGGTAACGGCCGATTGATTTTCTGCTAGTGCATTCTGTAATGCCCTCCCTGGAATTGTAGAAACAGTGTTTTTACGTTTCAACTTTGAAATATATATATATACATACACATATATATATATATACATACAGGGACGTGCACTATGTACAAGCAAAAAAGCTGAGCATTACTAAAGATTCTGGGAAATAAAATTAAATGAAATAATCATTATTTTATGAAATTACCGTATACAATTCTAGTCATTATTACCTGGATTAGACAAAAATCTAGCCGTGGGTTACGCTAATCCGAGTAATCCGCTAATAACAGCATAACTAAGTTTATGTCTACTGCACGCCACCATATATATGTATATATACATATATATCTGATTAATCATTTCACTTTTAAGACATTCTTAAAAAAAACTGAGATTATGTTTACAATAAATAATTATTGAACACACGTAAACATTACGAACATATATTCGCCAGATGATTGACTACGCGAGATGACGGATGGTCAGTATAGTTGCCAATGGGAAAAATTCATACGATTTCGCTAATACATGTTTATTCTTACTCGCAATATAACAATGTAGACTTCATTGCAAATTTAATATATCTTTGCGTACTGTTATTGAATATATAAATGAGAAAACATTTAAAACACGCATTCGCTACTTTGGAATGTTTTATTACTGGCACTGACAGAGGATGCGACGAAGCGCAATCATATAATTTGAAATAAATACATGTACTCGACGTTGCCTGTTTTGAAAATAATATATTGAAAAATAGCCTACTTTTACAATAGTAATGACTCAAAATAAAATGGCGACAAATAGAACTGTGTGCGGAAGCTGGGTTGCAATATTATATATCCGTATAAAGTATATACAATACCCGTTATAAAAGCATTAATTTTATTTAACTTACCACATTACTAGATACTATTTTAAAATATTAAAAAATTGCGAGTACCACCACCACTATATATATCATTTCAATTGCTAACATCCACTGTCTTACTTCCTCGAGTCCCCCAGTTCTCAAAAAAAAAAAAATATGTTCAATTTCCCGAATAGCCGAATAATGGCGGGGTCTAGCAGCAACTGAGATGTGGGGTATAAAAACCGCGAAAACTAAACAGAACGACATTATTTTTATTAAAAATCGGCCTGCTTTTCGTTGGATGCGGATTATGGTAAATTAGTTTAGTGGATGAATTCGCGAATCCTCGGAATATTTTGGCAAAACACCGCGATATTGTAAAGCCGCTAGATTAATTTTGTCATTACTTCTGGACAGCTTCTATAACAAGATTACGCGAATTTGGTTACTAACTCATGACGGCCCGTACAACTCCAGCAAGTACTCCTAGAGCGACTGCTTGTTTTGGATAAATTATATTATTTAACATTGTTATCTTTTTAAGAGTGCTGTTTGTTTTAGTTGATTTTTAAGCGTATAATAATAATAAACACAATATTTATTATTATAATACTCGTCCTTTACATGCATTAACACAATTTGTAAAATAACAGAAAATTACATCAGAAGCGCAATACACAAAGAAAAAAATTACATAGTGTCAGCATGTTTTTACATAATCAAAATTAAAAATAAATATAAAATGTGAAGTAAAACAATTTATCTGTTACCATTGAGTTGAGTTACAAAAAATTATATAATGTAATTATATAATAAAGAGTTAAATTAACAACAAAAATGTCGACTACCTCCGCACATTCATTCCCCAAAGAATGCATTCTGGGGACTGCAGAGTTAGCTAGTGCGTGTGTTCTGACATTACCACTGTAATAGAACAATGAATTGTGTCTCGATGACCTCAATGGTGCGTGAAAGTCAAGCAGATCAACAATCTGGGGGCAGTCTATCATACCGTTGATGATCCTGTATAGAAATATAAGGTCGGTCATCGTACGTCTCACTGATAATTTTAACAATTTCAGACGGCTAAGGAGATAATCATAATTGTTGGCATATTGATTCATTTAGTATGCTTACTATAAAAAAATACATTTTCTTGCACTCCACAGTCAGGCAGTATCAGGCAGAGACTGTGGACTGTGGGGCTTGATTTTGTGGTGGAAGGAAATCTTATTTATTTCCTTCGCTTATTATTATTAACTGTATTTTCGCACAAACTCGCAACGCGTCGAAAATTAAATATTTGGGAGTAAATATGTTTTCCAACAACAATTACAACTGCATAAGAGTAGCTTAAGAAGGCATTGATGTACTTATAATGAAATTATACATCAACGCCTTCTTTATACTCTGAATCATTCTAGCCTTGGGGTAAGAGTCATCGGACGTTGTGGCTGAACGTGTCCCAGGCGTCGCTTTGTCCGCGTTTGACCACGTTTTTTATCTATTGTTCGTAATACGCATCTAATGGAGACATTTTGAGTCGTTGAGAGATATGTCATAAAAATTTAAAGATAGTAAACTATTATTATTCCACAAATAATAGATATCTCATAGAGACGAAGCTATTTTTTATTGTATTTAATGGAAAATATATGGAAGTATGGATAATTATAGGGCTTATATAATTATAATTAGATTCTCATTGTAATATATTATATTATGCTGTTTTCAGAGAAATTAATTATCAAATTTAGTCCATAGATGGCGATAGTGTAGTGGTACTCGAAGTAAGTCCACATATTAACGTATATACAACTTTAAAAAAATTATAAATATGGAGATTGATGAGTGAAAATGGTGAACGTTATATTTGTATAAAGTGATCACTTAAGCCAGTCGAAAACAATTCGTAAGCCCTGTAATTACTCATACTTCTATATAATTTTCATTTCTATGAGATATCTATTATTTGTTTAATAACAGTGCCTTTGTAGATGACAATCGAGTAATTGTGTGTTCTTAGACATATTCAAATATTGCTTATTATTATTCCACCTAAGAAGAAAAGGGTTATATTTGTTATTTATAATTAGATTAAATTCATCTTTTTTGTATTGCAAATAAAAATTTCTTCCTGAAATGTATATAACAATCGCTTAACTTCGAGGGAATCGTCTCAATGAAGTGAAATTTCTTTCAGCAGTCAACTTTTATTGGAGGGTTTCACCGAGATGAGAGCCAGTTTTTTGCTTACCATTCCATGTCGTAATTAATTATCTCCCTGAATAGAATTACCAGAATCCATTATCTTCGGGTAGTCCTTATCGCAAAGTACGAGGCACTATTTTAACGAAAAAAAAAACTGAAACCGTAATGGATGGATATTAGCTAATTTGGACATTTGAAATAGTCTCGCGTCATTGCCTTCAGAATATAATATATGACACCTAATATACATACATATGTATGCACAGATTATTCGCAATTGTATTTTATATATAATATTAACATAATTGTGTAGTTGCTTCACAAAAGTGTACTTTAATGTCTTCTTGACTAACTGAAAAGATAATTAATAGAGAGTGTTGATACCCAGTTTAATTAAAATATACACATCGTCCCAGCACTTTTGTTATTATTGCAATATTTGTATATATCCAGGAACACACAATGACTGGATTTTTACCTACTGTTTACTGTTATTAAATAAATATTAAATATCTTATAGAGACGAAGCTATCTTTATTATATTTAATACGTACTAACATATATACAACTTTCAAAAATTTAATAAATATGGAGGTTGAGGGGTGTGAATTGGTGAACGTTATAAATAATTATTATAATTACCCCATATTTTACATATATGCTGTTTCAATACTTTAAATAAATATATACAACTTTCAAAAATTTGATAAATGTGGACAATTAAGGGGTGAGAATTGCTGAACGTTATATATATATGATCACTTAAGCCAGCCGAAGACAGGTCGTAAGCCCTGTTATTACCCCATATTTCTATATATATTCCATTAAATATAATAAAAATAGCTTCGTCTCTATGAGGTATCTGATGTTTATTTAATAACAGTGCTTTTGTTATTAGATCAATTTCTTGTAAAATAGATTTTCATTAATAATAGCGTCGCTGGCATTAAGCCTATGCAAAATATTATTGTTGGATATTTAAGATTACTTTACGAGCGTACGAAAATACTGGTCACTAATCTGTAAAGACAAAGAAATATTTTCAAAGAGAAAAATTATCCTATATATCAGTATCTACATTATATTTCCCCGAAGATTAAGAATCCACCAGACCAGACCAACAGATTAAAATATTAGGTTGTTTATTTTTCTGCACGTTTTGTGTTGTACATTGTTTTCTTTTTCAGACGTTGTGTTACTAAGATATTTTCTCAGAAATTAAGTACTAGTATTTTTATTCCCACCAAATTTGATCAATAAATGTGCGGAAAACGCAGAAAGAGTGTGTATTTTTAATTGACGATGTACAACATTTACATTGTCTTTGCAAAATCAACAGAACAAGCCGTCGTCGTCAATATGTGTACAATGTGGTCCCGTCGCATAATGTTAATGAGGTTGTTGTGTTTCTCACCTCTGCTGCCTCATGACCCCGAGGGCCTCTACGTGCCAGGTTGCAGTCCAGTCCCTCTCTTGATAGACACATCCCGAGCGATCACAACCGTCAGGTAGATTCGTGACTTCGGCTTTCTGCTCGACCGCCTCTTTAAAACAAGAAGTTTTGGATTCGTGTTTGTATATAACTGAGACTAAAGACGGCACGCAAACACACACACATGTACGTTTATGTGTAATCATTGTTTTTTTTTTAATGTTTTGATATAAAAATGACGCATCATCTAATTGATGATATTTCTAGAATTTTAAATTCATTAATAGATACCCGAATTCTTATACAAATCCAGTAGATTAATATATTTAACCTTTTAACTGCTTTTTGCTTCTATTTGAAATGGAAGACGCCACATAGGGTCAAACTAGGCTTTAAGGGTTTTGACTTGTCTATCAAAAGCTGGGGGACCTGTCGTTCACAGATGGCAAAATGATTTTAAAAATATGACTTTGCAAAATCCAAAAGTGCGTGTTTACACGCTTATAGCTTGGCGTGACTTGCAAAGTTTGGCGTATTAACGCGCTCGTAGCATTTAAAAAGATAAAATTTATAAGATTATTAACACATATACAAAGCGCAGAAATAAATAAAAAAGAGATATTGTAGAAGACTGTTCTACCTTTATATACCCAATTCAAATACATAATTATTCAATATTTGAGACATACTAAAATCATGTAAATATATTAATACTGTGTTGTATTCCTTGCGCGGATTAACTCAGTATTAATTAACCTACCGTACAGGTTAAATAATAAGGTTTGCTTTGATGGGATAATATTATGTACAAAACCGATTTGCGATATTTAAGTACATGTGTCTACATGATTGGTAAATCTTTGTCATTAGAGGCAATTTTATATTATACCGTAATCTTAAATGTGAGTGAATCGTTTGCAAATTATGTCAAGTGAAAATCGCTTCAAACTTCATTCAGGAAAGTACACTTTTAGAGTCACGCGGCTAACCTACTGGGTATACAGTAGTGATGAGTTCAAAATCACGAACCGTTAGTCAATCACTGATATCTTTGAGTCACACTCACTATCAGTGATTGAATTTTTGGGAATATCGTGATTATATATGAATATATGTATATAAATATCAGTGATTATTAACCGTGACTCGATCGTGATTGAAATCGGTTATGTAAACCGTGATCATATTCACGACTCACGCTTATTTCAAAATTTGATATATCGGGGATTGTTAATCGTGATTCCAAGCATACATAAATAAACCGTGATCAATTGTTTTCGGCACGTGTGCATTTGAGAAGAAAATATTTATAAAGGAATGACGTTATAATTCGTGATCAGCACCATCTAGTAGATTCTGATAAAATGTTTTACGCATATTTGCTGAGAATTTGACCCAAAAAATAATATTCATTTTTTATTCTCTTTGTGGTGATATTAAATTAGATTTATATTAATTATTTATGCTAGAAAATGTTTTCCGGAAATAAAATTTTAATAATAAAAATAAATACGCTTAAAATTACTTTTATTTATTTATTTCGTGTAATGTGATATCGTGCGGCGTACGTGCGTATTAGTAATTAAACTGTGATCACAGTCGCAGTTTTAAATCACTGATTTATCGAATACCAATCACAGTTACACCAGTGAGTCAAGAGTATCATTTTTTCTCATCACGCAGTGTTAATAACAAGCTTTTCTTAGAAGATGAATAAATATTAGCATACAGAATATTACGCTTTGTCATAGATATTCAGTGATGATAATGTATGCATACATTTGACTTAATATTTGCGTAACACTCAATACAAATGAAACCCGTCATGTGCCTGCAGTGGGTGGATTTGTGTTCACGCGAGTGTTTGTCTGGCGTTAAAGCCATATCCTGCTTATCACGTGGTCCCCATTACGTGGTGAGGGTGTGTATAAAAAACCCCATTAACTTTTCTTGCCTTTGATTGTGTGTTATTCCTAGCCGGTTTCCCCCGCCGGCGCGGGCCCCTCCTTTGTTCTCACTCGAGTTCCAAATCCGAGCTGTTGCATCAGGCCCAAATTGTGTGCTAGATATTAGATTATTTCACGACCCAAGAGAAGACTTCTGTGTTTCAATATGCTATACCGGAAAACTGCAAAATCTTAGGTTATTGACAAATTATTTCTTAACTCAGTAGTAAACGTCACCTATAGGTATTTAAATCAAGTACAGTAATACCCCGATTAACGCTAGGGGTGCCTTTCTGAAGACAAAGCGTTAAACAAAACAATGTTAATATTTTGAGTATGTTGAACTCTTTGTAGGAACCAATTACTGGGATTTATTCACAGAGACGAAACTATTATTTTTTATTTACATGGGAAGGTAAGTATACTCAAAATATTGTGAAAAATTACTGCCATTTCAGACGTATTATAGTATATATATTGATAATTCGTAGTTGGTAATAAATATTTTAAAGGTTTCAACATGATAAATGTTACGTACTTTCCTTATAAGTACGTCTTAGTGTACACCTCGTAGATGTTGAAGGTCCAAGATAAATTCTTTGTGATAATTATATATTTATTACAATTTAGATACAAAGTATGTCACTAATAACAAGTCAAAACACAATGCAGAAGAGGACGCAGAAAGAGAGCGCGCCTGGGGGTGCGGCGCTCTGACACACACACAAACACATATATTCAAATTCAAGGACATCACAATTACACATGTACAACTTACAAAAATTTCATAGATGTGGTAGCATGGGTAAATGGGTGAACGTTACATTGTGTTAAGTGATTACTTAAGTCGACCGATGACGGGTCGTAAGGCCTGTAACGCCCAACACTTCCATACTTACCTTTCCATGTAATTAAACAAATAATACTTTCGCCTCTGTGAGACATCTAAAACAGTGGGATCGGGGCTAAGAATAAGATGTTTTACTTTTGTTTTTTAACATCAAAACAAATTTAAAGTGGCTTCCATGTCAATTTGACGCACACCTTTTTCTAACCACTTCAGCACCTGCATTTTAATGTCGAGCGAATTACTTTTTCTTGTCATTTTTGTTTTATTTTTAATTAATTAAAAAGTTAAAAAGATTTTCTTTCACAATCATATCCGATGATTACAGCATAAATAACGTTTGTCCGACATATTATCATCATCAATTTTTGGTATTGTTTTGATTACTGTCTCGTTTTGCAACTTAAGCGAATTGGAACACGTATAAAATAAGAATCCTTACTACATTAAAAAAAAAAATTACAAAAATAATTTAAAATAAAAATGATGTGTGGCGATGGAGTCGGCCTGGAATTTTGTGAAGCCCCAGTTCTGACGAGACAGGGATGTGTCGGTAGGTGTTAATAATTACAGTCCTTCCACGCTTAAGAACAATCTTCTCTCCGACCCAAAAAATACTTTAAAATAAAAATACGTTACATACCCCGCCCCATCTACGAACGTAAAATAGTACCTACAGATTGGTTCAACTGAGATAATACCGGCAGAGATCGGTATATTACACGGGTCAGGCAGGTTGTAGGGAGAAATCCTTTCAAATTAAAATAGTATACTCTGGGTTTATATTCTTACGAAAAACATTATTTATGGCAAGCGGGTCGATGATTAGTAGACGGTAGTACATATTATTGGGTACTCCTCATTTGAAAAAGTACATCCTTTTTGTTTTGATATTATTGGAATAAAAAAACACTAAAATTAATTAAATCTTTAGCCAAAACATTTTAAAATTAATTATTACTTAAATAAATATCAGATATCTCATAGAGACGAACCTATTTTTATTATATTTAATGGAAAATATATAGAAATATGGGATAATAACAGGGCTTACGACCAGTTTTCGGCTGGCTTAAGTGATCATATATAAATATATAAATATAACGTTTAACAATTCTCACCCCTGAGAAAAATATATTAAAATTGAAAAATATTGTTTTTTTAGGCGTATAATGTGTTAAAAACATTTTACAGATAAAAAATTATGCTTTAAATAATTTTCAAAAAAATAATATTCTTATTGAGTTGACATATATGCTGTTTCAATGAAAAATGAATTATCAAATTTGGTCCATAGATGGCGATGTTGTAGTAGTACTATAAGCGAGTCTACGTACTAACATATATACAACTTTCAAAAATTTGATAAATGTGGACAATTAAGGGGTGAGAATTGGTGAACGTTATATATATTTAAATAAAGTGATCACTTAAACCAGCCGAAGACAAGTCTTAAGGCCTGTAATTATCCCACACTTCTATATATTTTCCATTAAATATAATAAAAATAGCTTCGTCTCTATGAGATATCTGATATTTATTTAATAACAGTACCTTTGTACGTAAAAATCCGGTAATTGTTTGTTCTTGGACGTATTCAAATATTGCAAATATAATTATTGCTTACTTATTGTCGAGGAAGTAGCTCGCAAAAGCACTTATTCTTAACAAGTTGTCTGGCCCAACGAACAGTGTTGTGGAACGGAAACAATCTAAGTTGATTAATTGATCACCTGTTGACGACTGGTTCCACTCCACTATCTTAATAATAATTTTTCACTTTCTTGTCTTTCTTTAATATCCGCCTGACGTGCTTTTTTTTATTCTCCCATGCTCTAAGAACTACTGTACATTTTTTACCGTCATCAACATGTGCTCGACGCCGAGGCTACAGGCATCTGTAGATTTTAATACTCTATTGTTTATTTTTTTAATTCATGATAATGCTACCTTTTACAGTTATGTGTACTTTTTACAGAGGGTGTCATATTTTTACTGCACAGAGGCATGCTCAATTATTTTATTGCACCTTTCCCTAAAATATATCTATATAAAATTATCAATAGAATGTTGGACTACCCTGATGGTTTCGTATAAAGTACCAACTCAAACGAGATAACATGTTGTGTTCTTTGTAGGTACACATAGAAATAATTATGCTGTTAACTCACCAATATCGCGGATGCATCAACAAGTTGAATTTTGTTGCAGGAAGCATACCTGAACTGAATAAATATTTGTACGTAAATTATACTTAGTTTTTTTTTTGTTATATTTTAACTGCTGTATTTAAACTGGTATATTGAAATGTTAATTCAAAATGTATTGTTATATTAAAAAAATTATTCTTATGTAAATGCCCATAAAGGCGTTGATGGAAATACAGTAAAAATAAAAATAAAGTTGCTCCCAGGAGAATTCTCTTATAATCAGTCATATTGATGCGTAATGTCTTAGAATATTTTGTGCAATACCATAGATAGAGCATGCCGTGGTTGCATTTGATGTAAGATTGAGATACTTGACACTTGATACTTCTATACCGGTACATTTTCCGGACGTCTAATCCGCTTGTCGTCATTGCGGACTCTGAATGTCTCTGTACTGCATACGCAAGCAAGAGCAAAAACCAAAATTATTTCTGTTAATTGTTTGATGTCTCTCTTTCAATATTCTCGCTAGTTAGTTCATTCCTGACTTCGGCTAGCTGGATTCGTCACCGAATTTCCGTATCCGGTGTTCGTGATTAACGCGCCCAAATATATTGTCTGTTGAACCACCTCGCATCCTGCTATTTAACATGTTTGTGGTGGTGCATTAGCACGATCTACAACCATATGTTTCTTTAAGACAGTGTATTTGTAAGGCAAACGGCTTGCTCTTGGATCTTTTTTTCGTAATAGTTTCCAGTTAAATCTTTGTATAAGCTTATTTTGTTTTGTTAACTATTTTTCCGCGGCAAAATTATATTTTCATCATATAAGGTAAATTGGATTAATTAACGAAATATTAATTATGATATGTATTACGGAACCCTTGCAACGTGGGTTCCCTTTTGATATAATATAAAGCGCTTCTTTACGTTCCATTGTTTCTGAGGGAATATTGTGAGACTTGTTGTTATTGAATTCACCTCGTGTGAACCGATCCGCGTGTGTTTTCAAGCCGCTGTACATTTTAATTTTATTATTCAGTAGATTGTTACGTGTACGATCCCATGCGCCTACAACAATCGGAAAATGGCCGACACTAAATATAGATACACAATGGATTGTCATTTTGCAACTGGCTAGATTAGATTATATTAAATAAAATGTCTCGTTTCGTTTTCTATCGTCACTAATTATATTGTCCTTTTTAAGTTGCTTTATTACAAGCGAGAAATCCTTGAACGTCATCATCATCCTGGCTGAAGTGCTTCGTCTCGCGCGTGTCCCTGACTCCCGTAAGACACTAATGTAATGGGAGAATGGTAGGACGGTACCTCACTGAAGTATTCACGGCAGGCCGCTGTGGAATAAAACAATGCCTGGAGCCTATTTAGTATTCAAGGTTTCTAACCGCGAGATGTACATGTGTATTTCCTTTAGACGCCAACCTATCGGTGAATATAAAACCTAACCCGCTAAGCATACACAATACCACTCGGTACGTGCATTTATGTTCGGAACTCCAGGGTTCGTATTGCTTCAACATCAATCTATTCGTGCTACTACTTCTCAATCGCCCGAAACGAGTGTTTAGATTATAAAATTATAACTGATCGAGATGAGAGTTCGGCTGTCATAAAAAATCGAATCCTCTCGTTTCGTGTTAACAAAAAAGGTTAAGGTTGATACAATCTAAATAAATTATTTCAAACGGAGCCTCTGCTCGAAAACAAAACTAATAAACGGAATTATGTTATTAATTCATCTAAAACCTCCATTGCTTTTAAAACAACCGGCTACATATGGGCTGGAGTAATATTTTAGTATTTTAGAAGTTACCAATTGTTCCCGGGGGGTTTTCCATAATTCATGAGGAAACGTCGGGTAAGCTACCTTTTCTAAGACCCCCAATGTTGTTGATCCTCGGCCGCTATTCGGTTAATATAAAATGACGATTTTCCAAGGGACACAATGTGTAATGTAAAGGCTTATGTGCCGTACGCCAATATCCGGCAAAATTTATAAGAATATTTATAAGATCGATAATGTGATAGTAAATTCGACCTTTGTAACGTGAGCGGCGTAAGATATTATAAAACTTTTTGAATCTGTGTTAGTTCGTAATTTCACATTTACTCGAGAACGGTTTGATTCCGCGGTCGATCCTTTTGGCTAATCAAACTTGTGCCAACTTTGCGAGAACTCTCCGGTTCTCCACCAGATCGTGATGCAACTTACAACGAGCTTCGCCTCGAGACGCAATCAAATCAAAACAACAAGTAGCTGGTGTTAAATATAATATTCCTCTATGCATACGCCGAGTTGGTATGTTGACGCTTTGTTCGAATACCGCATTCTAATTGATCAGAGTGGCAGTTCGTGAATTGATCTGATCATTTTGCATCTGGTCATAATTGTCCGTCTCGTTCTTCAAATTAACCAGCGCCGAAGATGGGACATTCACTGTGCGTTTCTCGTCCTTTAATTTGGCTCTGGTGATCTCATTCTTACAATGCCAATTTCTTGTTCAAATGTAAACTGTTGATAAATTAGCCACGTTTATATACTACATTTACAACTCGTGCAGAATAGTCTTCTGGTTGGCGCGTTATTGTAGCGCATCTGCAATGTTTGCCGAAGGCCTTGTGCATGGATTCGTTCCGCTTCTGAGACATCAAGTTGCTGGCGTAGAGTTGTGGTTGGAGTTCAGGACCAACTCTCTAGTGCGAGCGGCGCTCTCATGAAAGGCTGGCTTCCTGACCACAGAATGGCAGAGTAGCTACAGATACAATAATATCCGTGACTGAAATTTCGTATTTATATTTTGTTTATAATATTATTTTGTTACTTAATTGTTTTGTATTATAGATACTTACGTATTATTTTTATGGCGAATTGACAAACACATTATTATTATTAATATCTTTTCAGAATAATTTCTCCATCATAAATACCATTTTTATCTTCAATAAGTTTCGTTTTATATAATACATTATAAAATACAACATGATCTAGATTATAGATTGCCGAGTGATCTTTTAAAATATTGCAAATCTAAAATACCTTCGTTTTAAAATTATAAAAAAGTGTTATTGCATTAATTAATATGTATACATGCATATAGTTATTTCTCTATATTCCTGCTATCAACGTAAACTTTCCATTCACATTATTTATTTATGAAGTAGATAGTGGTGACGAGAATAATGTTTTAAAATTCCGCCTTCCGTAAGGCACATTTATCAATTTCCCACTGCTAGTGCGGACAAATTGATAACATCAGCGCTGACTACAAACTGCATACATTGAGTCTGTTCTCACCCCTAAGTTGTTGTGTTATTAACCCTCTTACGGCCCTACCGGGTGCTCGGTTAAGTTATCTAACCCACGGAACAATTGAATTTAAATTTGTTAACTGCATTACGGGTGTACGTAAGCGTCTTTCAGCTATCTTATGGAACTTAATCGAACTATCACTTTAAATCACAATAAATATATATTAATGGAATCCCTTTAGGGCCGGTTGTGTGTTAAGTAGTAACTTTTTACCATAGCAAAAAAGTCACTGAAGTAAATTTTTTTGCGAAAACGTATTGTTTGATCGTTAGTAAAAAAATATTTACTTCTCTAAAGTACTTCCCGTAGTAAACTCATTTTACTCTGCGATATCCAATAGTAAAAATGAGAATCGATAGTTAAATATGGCGGACTTTTCACAGCTGTTCCAAAAGTCATCTGACATGTTGATACTTTGAACGTTGCAGTATACGATAATTAATCATTCAATATTCCGCTATTTTAGTGATGAGAGTTCGTCCGATGATGATGTCGTTGTTTAATATATTAATGTATACATTACCACATATTACGAAAAAATTTCACCACCAAAGTGACAGATTTCGAATGCCTGGGCGAAAAAATCCATAGATAATGCATAGAATAAAGTATATTTCATGATTATTTTTCACGCCTATAGACATCCTTCATCTATGCTTTAACAGTAGTAAATTTGACGTATCAACAACCCGCAAAGATTTTTTTACTACGGGCGTTAGTAAAAAGTTACTATAGTAAAATGTTACCATAATGAAACTACTACTGATCACATAACCGTCCCTTAAAAAGTAATTCGAGTAGATATCAAATTACTTTAATGTATTTTTTATAAAAACCCTCAACCAATTATATATATTCTTCTTCTTTCACGGCACTACATCCCAGAGTGGAATTTGGCCTCCTCCACGAGTGCTCTCCACCGACTCCTATCCCTGGCTTTTCTTGTCCTTGCTCCAGTCTTCTTTTGTACAGTCAACCCACCTCTTCCTTAGCCTGACTCCAGGTCGCTTCCACTAAGGTATTCACTCGGTCATGATCTTTGGTGTCCTGTTATCTGGCATTCTTTCGACATGTCCAGCCCATCGCAGTCTTCGGGACCTACAGAATCTTACAATTGTTTCTTGCTCAATCAAATTTTCATATTCACATTTCATTTTTATTCTATTAATTCCATTTTCTAGTGTAGGTCCATAGATTTTTCTTAATATTTTACGCTCAAGGGCTGCTAATTTGTTTTCTTCTATTCGAGTTAGGCACCACATCTTCGATGACTTAGTATTTTTGACCCCAGCAGTTTTTAACACGCGTAGAAGCTTCTATTTCCAGATAGAAATCGGATCTTCAATTCATCAGTTGTCTTATATATATTATTGTGATGTCTTTAAGATCGTGTGTCTGTGTGTCAGGGCGCCAACACCGCCGGTGTGAGATGTATGTGTGTGTGTGTGTGTATGTGTGGCGGGCATAAAAGGATGACGCGCGCGGGGCACGGTCTCTTTTCCCTACCGTTTAGCTCCATGACTAGTTATATAGTCTGTATCATAAAACTGCATTATTCGTGTACATAATAAAGATTATAATTGTTACATGAGAGTTTCTCATCGGACCACCGACCATCTTCTGCGAGGTATACAACTTGAGAAGTACTTATCACGCAAATATCCACCACGAATTTAATAGCAGTATTGTTTAATCATAATATTGAAAGAATACCGCGTATATGTACGATATATTATTGTTATCCAACGACCGTATGCCATTGAAAAATGATAAAAGCATTCCAATCATGGCTTGCGTGATGTTCTATACATGGTTATATCGCCTCGCTAGGTCATCTTACATGGCAGTGTTGTCATTCGGTGAAGTATCTAGACCTTCCTATAAACGTGATTTATTTTCCCAGCTCTCATTAGCATTTTTATTTACTCTTTGTAAGTGTCGTTGTGTCCCAAAATGATTGGTCGCCAATATTTTGACTCAAAAAAATATTAATCTTTTATTTTATTTATTAAATAATCTCTTAACCCGTGAGCATCGTGTACCAACATGTTTTGTATGTACAATTATATTAGGATTAATATTCTATATATATTTAAAGAGAACACATCGTTATGGCGAAGTTGTAATGTAGGCAGAGTGGATAGAGCGCCACACTCTTCTGTCCTGATACACAATTCTCGCCTCATCCACATTCATACATCTTCTCACACAAGCTCGACGATTATTGAGGCTTCTAACAAGATCATCCTCCAGTATCTGGTTTACCTGGTCGTACCGAGTCTTTCTCGGACGTCCTCTATTTCTGGTACCGTCAACACTTGCGTTATACCATTCTCTTCTTATTCATCCGTTCCATGTGACCAAACCACCTAAGTGATCCTTTCTTAACCTTACTCATTATACTAATATCAACTTTACATTATTTTTTTATTTCTTTACTCTGTCATAAATGGATCTGCCACATATACGCCTAAGTGATCTCATTTCCACTGCATTCAGTCTATTTTTGTTCCTCTTCTGCCATCTCCAGGCTTCACTTCCATACATTAGTGTCGATACCGGGACACCATTGTGAACCGCTAGTCTTGTCTCAGTTGACAAGTTCCCATTGGCTATAATTCCATTCAATATAGATAAATAGATCATTTAGAGCTGTTACTTTAATCAATTTTAAATAATAATAATAATAATAATTGTGTATTCTATAAACCGAAGATTCTCCCGAGTGTACATCTTAAAAAAATTGTATTAATTACAATTGTGTCCACTTTTAAGCTAATAATTCTCTTACACTCACGTATTTCGGATTTTTTCGTACATTTAGCGTTCGATCAGGCGAGCAGTTTTAATAGGAGGGAGCGCCCCTGGCGAGCAGCTGCCGCGAGCCAAACGGTAGCATATTTTGTCAAACCGCGAATCGAATTAAACCACTGCTGGATACTTGTTAATCACGCCACGTGCGGCAGGGTGTCTCTGCCGGTGCTGGTGCTGGTGCGTGTGCGTGTGTCTGCATGTAAAATAACTAACCCACATGGACACACGTGGACGGCGACAAGGCTGGCGACCGGCTACTGGCATCTGCGGGCGTCCGACCAAAATGGGTCGAAAACGTTTTTGGCTTTATGTACTTTGATGTGCGCTTGGATTGCTCGAGCGCTGTAAGAAGTAGTACAGCTCGATGTGTCGTTAATTTTGTTGGGATACTGAAACAAAAAATACTGTTCTAGAACCTTTTTACTAGCTCAACACATACACATACATATTAGTGATGAGCTAATCACGAACCGTAAGTCAATCACTGATATATTTGAGTCACACTCACTACAAGTGATTGAATATCTGGAAATTTCGTGATTTGTGATTATTTTTTTATATTTGGTTGTGGACCGTGATTCGGCGCATGTGGATTTGAAACGAAAATGTTTATGACAGAATTACGTTATAATTTGTAATAAGCGCAATCTAGTAGATTATGCCAAAACGTTTTATGCATTTGATCCGAAATGTTGAGAATTTGACATGAAAAATAAAAGGGTTTTTATTCTCTTTGTGATGATATTAAATTAGATGTATATTAATTATATATGCTAGAATATATTTTACTCTCTTTTTAAATACGCTCAAAACGATGTTTTATAAAAAAATTATTTCGTGTATTGTGATATTGTGCGGCGAACGCATATTAATAATGAAACTGTGATCACGTTCACAGTTTTCAATCACTGATATTATCACAAGTGACAGAATTTTTTCCCATCACTAATACGTATACCATTTTTGTCGATCTAACCATTTTTTTTTATAATTACTCTTAATACCCCACCCTAGTATAAATATATATTATATTGAATACTATCCTTCAAAAAAATCCTAGTGACACTCTAAGACCTTGAGGAAAATATAGTCTTCTCCCTTCACCACCTATTATTCTAAATTACAACTATATATGAATCTCGTACACGGATAATAAAAGAAAAGTAATGATATTTCCGTATTGACTTGTGAATTTTTTTATATAAAAGATGTATAACACGTTCCGTGCCTTCCTGACAGCGACATTCCCGAAGTTCTCAAACACGGATACGAAACCCTCTTCTGGCATTTTCCTAGAAACGAATAGACATATCGGATAAATTATTTCCTCTATTCGTATATAAACAGTCCTATTTGATAAGGTTGCGGGTGTCTGGTAAACAACTAGGCATTTGCCTAAATCGCCCAGGTCGGTCACTATTGTAAACTTTCCTACTCGATAGATAGGCGGTGTTATGCTTAGATACATTTAATAATTTGATATCACATCGTGTCTCTCATTCTTGTATCTTCGAATACTGATTTATGTTAAAACGGTAAACCCTCAGTACTCAAATATTCATCATCGTTGAGTTCCAGAGCCTGTTTAGAAATGTAGACAGGGCCACGTCTGCCTGTGAACGTATTGCGTATCTTTCAAAGCGTATAGGATTCTTCAGTGGTATTTTTATGCTTCTGATATCTTTTATATCCATATAAAAGGTTCATTATACGTATGCATCATGCATAGGAGATTTTTTTTTTTACATCGAGTACGGAAATTCGATACCAGGAACCCCCATCTTCCTTATATATGAACAACCACCATAGACTGATAAAATGTCAACAAACGTAAGTTCGTATTAAGTTTTTTTTTGTATTGAAAGATGCTTTTACCGTTATAAAAAATCTACGTGTGTAGGAGGAGAAAAATAATAATTATGTGAATAATTTAATTTTAGAGACCGCCTACAGAATAGTGAATGTATTCACTATGTCGTAATTACCTTCGACAGCTAGTCCTGGATTTTCTAATCGGTTTGTTGAATGTATTCATTCAACCTGTGAAAATGAAAAGACACCAGCCTTTGCAAAACTGGGCTGTTACTCGCCGATTCTTCGCCGATACCAATCGATAATCCGAAAAATACAATTGTTTTTATACCACCGCCGTAAAATATAAGACCGACTCCGAAAACGTCTCTGAACAGAAGCAGTTTCGCTTTTGTTTTCTGTTTTAGATTTACATAAATGGAATGCACATATTCAAACTATATACCCATCGAAGTATAAACGCGTAAACAATATCATACGTAATATTAATAATAACAAAAAATCGCTATACATATTTGTATATTTTTTTCAATTTTATCTTCAACTAATAAATGTATTAAAAACATGTTCGTTCACTCGCTAATTAAAAATATGTTAACTTTTCTATAATTCTGTTGTTGTTCTAGATATAAATATTTAGTATTATTTATAATTGTAATACGGTACATCTACGACATATGTATGGGCGTCTACACGCGACTCATACTTTTTATTTCTGTACTCTTATTTACGTTCTTATTGTCATTTTCTTATAATTCTTTGTTTTAATTTGTATTGTTTTTTTTCTCTCAATAAATTATTACTTTCGAGTAAATATATAAAACATTGTTAATGTAAGTACAATAATACCTATTGTGATGTTTGAACTTGCGCGTCAAGGTCTGGGTAGCCTACCTTTCCAACTTATTTAAGATTGGTCATCTAAATAGACAAATCAGGGATGAGAATTCGACTCTGGCGTCACTTTTGGTGAGAACTCTTGAAAATAGGCGCGTCGGTGGAGCCGCGCTCCGGAGGAATATGACGGCGGTAGGTGGCTGAGATTAAGGGTAAGATCGCCGCGGTGGACCCAGAGATGGATGATCTTGGTTCACCCTCGGGTTGGCCGATGGATGAGCGATATAGACAAGGCTGAGAGGAGATGATGTTCAGTCTACCTCCTGGAGCAAGGGATGAATCTTAGCGCGGACGTGTGACGATCCGGGTCCACAGATACGTTGGCACCCCACGGCCGCGTTGGCTGATGTTAGCAATAGATAAACTTCGTAAATAGAAGAAATAAATAAAAGTGACCTCCCTCAGAGGAAAGTTGACCCGAAGGAAGATCTAAAGAACATTTTTCGTGCATCCAATGTCGGGATTAATTGTATTTTGTGAATAAATGTGTAGAGCGAAAAATCGGAGTACCTTTGAATCAATGATCATCCCATCCGAGGTAGCAGGCGATACTAGAGCACACACACACACACACTTGAAGACCCAGACTGAGCTAGATCGGTGGCGCCCCCTGTGGCTTCCTATCCTCTAGGGCCCAAAGGTACCATAACACTATATAGTCGGAATTATTCGCCAGCATATTTTGTCGAGAAAAGCATTCTTGCAATTTCAACAAATTTCATAATCAAGTTATTAAGAATGATGAAATATTTTTTTTTACGTATTCTTGTTGGCCTTCCTACAAAACATGTCACCATTTATAAATAATAGCATAATTACAATACAACAAATGTCTGACATCACCGTAGAATTAAATGCATTCCTAAACCCCTATGCAATTGTGAGTCGGCTACGTCACTACTCCTATACATGTATACAGCTATACATCGCTGCATAATGGGCGAGCGCATCCTACAACCAAATTATTTGGCGTACGTAAAAACAGGCAGGTGTTGCTTACCTGACCTAACCTCGTCCCGCCTTTACAACGTTGCACGCTGCAACAGCGGCAACGCCGTTGGCATACTAAAATCTTACCTGCAACTTCATTTATCTGAAACGAGACTGGCAAAGTAATATCATCGAGTAGTAAGCGTCTGATCATTGCTCAATAAAGTGTTGTAACGCAAGAATTAAAAAGCACCTTTTTAAAACGGTATGGTGTGAGTTTGCTCGGTTCGCCTAACGCGGCACTCTAATAAAATGGTGTCATTATTATTATAATTCGAATTGATTCCTTTCTATTCGGTGGTTCTATCCACCAAATACTAGACGGACGCGTTTCTCAATTTTAGTTATCTTTTCAATTACGGATATTTTTATTGCAATATATCATGTATCTCGGACTCAGATAACTTCCCGAGAATCGCACATGTCATGTTACATGAATCCACTTTTCCATACGATCCAAGTCATATATTTCTGGTATTAATGTACGAACGAATTATGTCAATGCGACAGCTAAATAGATGAACCTTTGCACACGTGCGAAAGGTAGCTTCATCAGTGAATTAAATTTTGTTGATTTAATTATTGACATTTTAAGGTCGAGCGCGTTTCTGTTCTGCGTGGGTAATCTTTTTGCAAGTTCTTAAACACCCGAATGTGGTATGTAGTATGCACAACACACACAGTTCTCTGAAATGTCGTTAATAATTCACGTTAGCCTTGTCTGCCGGACCTTTCTCGTGAAACTTCCTTTGAAAATTTTCTCGCATTTCACGCCTTTTATCTTGCATTAGTTACCGCTTACTCGTTCATCCGCGTTCATCACCAGTGGAATGGAACAGAAAATTTATACATTATACCATTTTTTTGCAAATTTGCACCAAAAATACATATCTTTAGGCCGGCTTTTTTTTTTTTTTTAGAAAAATAACTCTAATGTCATGTTTCACACCGGTATCCCTAATTTTAAAATTATATTCTCTTTCGCTCTTAACTAATTATTTTATATTAATAATGACAACACACTTTGTTTATACCACCGTTTATTGAATACTCAATATGTTTCTCAAATTTGCATTTATTGAAGAAGTAAATTATTAGCAAGGGCAGGTTGTGTGATCAGTAGTAATTTTTTACTATAGTTAAAAAAGTTGCTAAAGTAAACATTTTGGGGAAATCGGATTGTTTGATCGTTAGTAAAAAAATATTTACTTCTCTAAAGCACATTCCGTAGTAAACTCATTTTACTCTGCTATATCCGATAGTAAAAAAGAAAATCGATTGTTAAATATGGCGGACTTTTCACAGCTGTTCCAAAGGTCATCTGACACATTGACATTATACGACGATTAATCATTCAATATCCCGCTATTTTAGTGTTGAGAATTCGTCCGATGATACATTATTACAAATAATACGAAAAAATGTCACCACCAAAGTGACAGATATCGAACGCCATAGGTAATGCATAAAATAAAGCATATTTCATGATTATTTGTGACGCCTATTGACATCTCCATCTATGCTTTGACAATAATAAATTTGACCTTCGAATAACCCGCAAACGATTATAACCACGGGCGTTAGTAAAAAGTTACTAAAGTGAAATGTTACCATAGTAAAAAGTTACTAAAGTGAAATGTTACCATAGTAAAAAGTTACTAACGATCCTACATAATAAATTTATCAAATTGAAGCATTTTGTCAATTGACTAAGGTTCTTTTTAAAAATTCTGGATACCTACATCGAAGCCTTGTTAATAACGTCGCCGGAATTACAATTGGGTACATTTATACTCGCTACTGGCGGAACAGGAACAAGCCACTATCCGAGCAAAGCTTAAATACGGTTTAAAGTTTTTCAAACGAATTTAACCTTATATCTCCGTACGTACCGCGAGTTGTGTATGCCTTTTTCCTGGCTGCTGTGGTGAATGTGATGGCGGTGTTGCCAGCGTGCAGAAAGCAAAACTAACTTCAATGCGGTCTAAGAGCCTACCCACCATAATTATACTATTATTGCAGTATGTTGGTATCTGACATCTATACTCTTGGATATTTAATATTATATGCATGCAATTGTAGCGTGTAAGGCCTACGTAAAAGCTTTATTACATACATATTAGAATATTATTATTTTAACGGAAAATACGCGCGATATATTATAGTTGCGTCCGAATAATTAATAAGCAGACAAACACTATTTACGAATTTGATATTATAATATATTGTCCGATTTAATTTATTAAATGTCGTTAATTTTTACCACGTGACGAGACACACGTTCCATACTATACTCACAAATAAACCTTTTTTTTTCATTAGTTCACCTTGTTTATATATCATTACCTGTTTAGTTCACTCCTAAGTAAACTTCCTTAGTTTATTAATTAATTATTATCGTATCGTTAAGTCGAATGTATACTTTTGTCGCACCGACTGTAGTCTGCATGGCCTACCTCAGTGCGGACGCGGCAACAGCGCGCAGCCGTTACCTGCGCCCCATTCCACGCGCATCTGGCGCATGGGTTCGTTCCTTTTTCAAATCGGCGGCCGGAGTTCGATTAAAGATCGTCAACAAATGGTTCACGCAATATTTCTATTGACATTTCAAAACTTTTCAACATAATTATGGCGAATCGTAGAGAACATATCGAAGATGGAGGTTGTTGTGATCGATATTTCATAAATCGATACGTAATATTTCGAATCTTTTTTTCTTTTAGAACTATGCATATCAATTAATAAATTATGAAGCCTATCAGACATAGATAGAAAACGAAGTTCACGGATCGGCAAAGAACGAGAATCCAAAAACGTAAAACTCTTTTACCTTCAAAAATCATCTGAACACAAAATATATATTTTCCAGTTTGATTATCATATATTATTAAGGAGAACACATTCTTATTGTGAAGATAATAATAATAAATACTAATTTAATGTATTATTAGAAAGGTATAAATATAAAATTAATTTTATCGAAAAATATTGTTGTTGCGCTACCGGGATTCGAACCTGGATCTCTTTCCAAAACGGGGAAGGTGCATTATCCAACTATGCTACAGTATTTTTGATGAGAATTTTTTGAAAGAGATCCAGGTTCGAATCCCGGTAGTGCAACAATAATATTTTTCGATAAAATTGATTTTATGTGTATATCTTTCTAATTAATACATTTGATTAGTATTTAAAATATCACAGGCGTATGTTCTGAATAATTACAACTTCATAATAAGAATGTGTTCTCATTAATAATAATAATAATAAAAATAAAGAAGATAGCTTCCAAATAATGGAACGATAGATGTATTAATTTGAAAAGTGTAACATATAATAATGTACTGTGGTGCTATAACATAATCGGTTGATGCACATTCCCCGGATTGGAAGAGATCCACGTTCGAATCCCGGTAGCAACAACAATGCTTTTTGAATAAAATTGATTTTATATGTATATCTTTCTAATTAATACATTTAATTTGTATTCGTTGTTTATTATTTATTTTTATGCTTAGTGCGCTTAGAGGACGGGATGTGAGTCAGTCTGGTCTTATATATATTATCTATAGCTGATCGAGATTGGATACCAATACTTTCGTTATTACACTATTTTTGTAAGATTCGTTGGTATTCGTAAATGAAATAATTAAGAACGATACGTCATCATCCAGTATTTTTCCAATATATGTACGTAGGTGCGACGACCTCGAACATTTTGATTGATGTACGTGAAATTAATTAAACAGAAAAAAACACACCTATCTGTTCTGATGTTTACCCGTAAATAGAAAATTTAATAATAGCGATTTGTTTTCTACCTTAATGACCAATTAGTGATTTTAGAAAACTACCTAAAATAAATAATTTCTAATAAGTATTATTAATAAGCGATCACTTGTCGCGTGTTTTATTTTCGTTGGCGTTTTCTGAATGTGAATAGTGGCTGCATACCTGGAACTTGTGTATCGTTAATTTCTTGCGTCCACATTGAAGCAAAGGAAAGTTCTGCTGCAGTCATAGAAGTGTAGTTTCAATAATGATTTATGGTGCTTATCCTTGCAAAAATTGTGTATGAATGCGCAATGGTTATTGCTTCCTGGTAGCTACTAGAAATGCATTGAACAAATAAATATATACTAGCAGATAAACAATCGCTCATTTCTTACTGCTAGGCCCTGAGAGCGGCAATTGTGGCCGCTTCGCGGTATGTGATAACCGCTGCGCGATCAAGGTCTCAATAGAAGGTATATTTCAATGATAAAGCTTTTCTCGAAACAAACCACACGTAAATAAATGTCGATGTAATTAAAATTATTCCACCTTTGTAAGTTAGCTCTCTAAACGAACAAAAATGACATATAAGAATCGCGAATGTGCAATTTCTATGGTAAGTAAGATTTTTCCCGTACCATAGATATGAAAATATGACAGATGTTAATATACTTGCCAGTTGTCTGGAACGATTTCGCTAAAATGTTTTTTTTCTCACTCGTAATAAAGACAATGTACACTTCATTTTAAATTTAATATATATTTACTTACTGTTATTGAATATGTAAAAGAAAAAACATTTAAGTAATCTTAACCTAGAGATATTAAAACCGCATTCGTTTTTCTCCTGCTCACGTCTCACAGATCTTGCCGTTTAAGCAAGCACTTTACAGTCACAAATGACACTATTTAAGTCTGCACATCCAAAAAGTCAAAGATATAGATGGGGAAGCCTAATATTATTATGGATACAAATATGTCAGAATTAAATATACTGGGTGTAACGCACCTAGTGCACGGTATTGTAGGGTTACATACATATTAAATATAGAGTCCAAAATGTTTAAGCTGCGTATGCCTAATCTTAACCATGCCAAAGATATAAGCATTTTTAATAGTTGTGGTTATGCCATTATTTCAATTATTTGAAATATTTCATTGATTCCAAATTATTTATTGAATACAAAAAAATCAAAAGTCATCGAACTTCGAGCGGCCAGACTATTTTTTGTTGAATGACTTAGGGGCTGAAGCAAAGATATATATTTACTTTCGCAAATTATTTTGTATAAATCTGATGCAATAATGTATTCAGTAACGGTATAGAGTTTGTACATTTTCGATTCGTAATTTAGTAAAGTATCCCATAAAATATTATGGACTAGGTTTGGTTTCCCCTGTGTATTATATTACGTTATTAATTATCTAACAGTGCCAGATTTAAAGATTCTAAAAATACACAGAATATAGTTAAAGCGTAAACTAAAATCTATTCATAAACTTTTATATCAAATACCATTAATTTGTACATTTACCTGTAAATTGACAATCGCTGCAATATAAAAAGTTTTCCTTGTTTGTTTCTTCTCTCCTCACTCCCGTTTATTTACCGCAGTTGAATCGACCATCTCGCTTCCTCTCACATTTTATGCCTCGTGACCCAGGACTGTTCTCTGACCGCCGTTTGAGCTGCATACAGGAAGATTTATTAGCACTCGTTTTGTCCTTAGTGCCTCGGCCGTGTCTTGCGAATTTAGCTCTTGGACGTTTTGCATCGAGGCGAGTATTGTTACCGGCATTTAGTAAATTTGTTCGCTATTGGTTCGAGTCATTTCACATCCTTGTACATTTTTTGGTTACATTTTGTGTCTTTCTCTTACTCGCATCGGAATTTCATCTTCATATATTTTTTACTCCTTTCATCGTTATTTGAAATATTCTTTTAACTTTTATTGTGACTGATTTTGTAATTAATTATTGTAATTCTTCGAGCATTGACTAGTATATTATAAAGTAAGTCTCCCACAGTTAAATCTCAGTTACCAATCATCGTTAAATCTCAGTTAACCAATCATCGTTAAATCTCAGTTACCAATCATCGTCACAATCACAGTCACATAACGGTTTACCATCACTAATTTTGAATGTCTTTACGTACGTGACAGAGTACTAATTCCTGTTACTTGCTTATTTTTTGTTATATTTGTTCAGTTGTAGGTACCCGCTTGTCACAATGTACCTGTGATCAACCTTGGTTTTTACAATAGTCGCAAGTCAGTTTACCATTACCATTAGAATGGATCGGCTATTAATAAATCGGAACGTAACATTTACAACGCAGCGTTCGTATCTAGCGACAAATAAATCCTCGATTGTGATAAAATAACGTGATTAATTCGCGTACAGGTTCGAAGCAGAACTTCCTTCCTCAGCAAAACCAGCATGTGTTGTGCTAGCTTATTTTTTTGGTCCGACATCTGCCGGGCACAGCTGAATTTTTTTCTTCCTTGCCATCCCGGTATCAGATTTCGTAGGAAGTCGAGCAAATGTATCGAGACTCGCCAACCGCCGGTGCACTGGCAGATGCTTCGTGCCATATGTTATTGTACGCAGAAAGAAGACGTAGAATCTAACGCATCCGCCGGGGGCATATTTCTTTGGCGGTTTTATCCTATAAAATAGAAAATTAATTTTGTTTTAAAAATTAAACTCTTAAGCACATTTTGTATGGGTACTTAATTATTAATGGGTACGATTTAACAGGGAATTATTAATATTACTACTTATTACAATAATAAAAAATGAACATTAATTAAACATATCAATAAAAAATACTTAACCTAACTTTGCTAAATTTTTATTATTTTATTGCACAAATAATTCGTTCTAAGAAACTAATTTGTTTTAATATACGTATTAATATTTCCTATTATTATTTATCAGTACATTTACAAGAAGGTGTATTATGGTGCCAACCTTAATGCGATGGAAATAAAGCCTGAAAGTAGACAGAATGTCGCTCTGCAATCTGTGTATGATAGAGATAAAAATAAATAAATTAGAAGCGAATATAGATCAGTAGCATTGTCGATAGATATATATATATATATATATATATATATAGTACGTATGTGGCGAGTGTTAAAAGAACAAAAAGCATCCGCGAAAGACCTGGTATGATCAGTTAGACCAAGGATTGGAAAACCTCCCTGTTAGAAACAAGAGCGCGGCGTTCTATCCACCATCATATATCTACAATTGCGAGGAAAGTGTTAATAGCAAGCTAAATATTATAAACAACCAAATCCTCTTTGCAAATAGTCACCTTTTAAATTTGTTTTCATATTAGTTCTTATTATTCACACTTTATAGTTTTGTTTTTATCTATGCTTGTATTTTTAATTTCAGTATACATTGTTTCCTGAAGAAGATACCATAGGTATCGAAACATGTAGAATAATCAATAAGTAGTGATTTAAACAAAGTATTTTGTCTACTTATTTAAATATGTTTTTATTTAATTCAATAATAATTAAATTAGTCAATATTAAACACCTAAATAGTCCCACTTAAAATCATTGATTGTGATTTTGTAAATCTCACCATCGGCCTACAATAATTTAGTTTCCTGGTAGCACTCTTATTTCTGCAACAATTGCAACTCTAAATACCTATTTCCTGCTGTCTGATGCCAAAGGTTTACTTCCGGCTTCGAAATAGATGCTCTTGAACCTGTGCGTTCAAAATAAACTGCACAGCTATAACTGCTGTTTATATTCTAGATTTTTTATTTTGCACCGCCTTTTGTTTATTATTTTTAAATATCTGTTTTATGATCAATTTTATAGCGTTTATTATTTTTCCAAACATTCATTACTGCGGAAATGGTGCAAACTGTTCAAACTATACATTTAATTCATCACTGATTCGACGCGTGTCTGTGCCATAAGGCAAAGGCATAAACACCTCTCTTCTATCATAAAATGAAACGTTTCATATTCCCGTCTTGTATTTCTACCTGCTTGTACCACAAGTGTCCCAAGAACGCGCGTGTCCTGTTACAATACAAAGCATTTTTGAGAAAAGTTTTGTGTTTGTTATTTAGCTGGTGAATTTATTCACACTTTGCACCTGGCCACACACCATTTTAGACACAGTTATAACGAACTTGTTCATAAATACGAAAGGATTGACGCCAACAATACGCAGCCCGCTTGCGGTTCAGTGTTTGCTCCGTTCTTATACCAGTTGTAGATGGAAAAATAGCCTGGAGTGTTATCTTTATTCTAGTTTAAATAATGCTAGGTAAAGCTTTTGGTAGACATCTGTTCGAGCACACGCTGCCGAGATAGGAATCCGAATATTAACGTAGCACGAACATTCAACATTTTCCATGCACTAATGTATAATTCAAGCATCTATATGTTTGATTGGATATATAAATGTATTATTTTATGTACATATATTTAAATAACTAGTTCAATTTATACGAGTACATCACATCTAAATAAACTGAATAAATGTTCTCTATACAGTCCTACAACTTTTGACCGATCTGCAATGAACCAAATTTTGCACATTACTATTTTGCACATTTAGGAACACATAGGCACTATCCCCTAGTGATGGTAAACCGTTACGCGACTGTGATTATGTCGATGATTGGTAACTGAGATTTAACGATGATTGGTAACTAAGATTTAACTGTCGGAGGCTTACTTTCTAGTGTACCAGTCATTGCTCGAAGAATTACGTTAATCAGTCATCAATCATCGTTACAATTGAACACAATCACAGCCACAATAACAGTTAAAATAACGGTTTTACCAACATAACGTTTTATCCCCCATCTACCTAGCCATCGCTATATAGCTGGCTAGCTAGTTGTATCGTGGGGAGGGGGTGGCCCTACCCACGATCCCAAATGTTTTTTTTATATTAAATGCTATTGACGCCAAATTTATAGGATCCTACTCAAAACACAGACACCCTCCCCTTTCCTCTGGTCCCAGAGACCCTGTGATATAAAAGTGTTTCAAATTTTGTCCAGGCACACTCTAGGACCTTGAAGAAAGTGGTACTTTGAGGCTGCGCAAATCAAAAGTAACTCCTCCACTCACCCCTGTTATAAATTATATATTATTTTATATCCCGAGCATCGTCGGGAACAGACCGTTAGTACCTACATAATAAAAATCTACAAATATTTTTTTAAATATGATCAGAATTGAGATTAGAATTTTATTTCTGAAAAACACTGTATTCTTCATAGTTTTATATTGCTGTCACAATGTGAGGGTCACGATCGTCACCTTTATTACGGTACCCACGTTACAGTCGTACTACCTCATCTTCATGATCGCTTATGTAGATACCCACAGAATAACAATTTTTTATATTCTTCTTTTACATTAACGTATTTTAAAAATATAAACCCTCGCTTTTCAAGTGCAGCTTTGTTCTTTTAACATAAAAGGTAACCGATTATATCTTAATAGTATTGTTATTATAAAATGAACTGTCTTAATAATACATACATGCAATGCTGACGTGGCCGATAATTGAGTATCGCTTTTATAAAAAGGCTTTTGAGAGCGATCAAGTTTTGTTTCAATTTTAAGTGCTTTCAAATGTTTTATTATTGAAATGGTGACATTCTTTTCTACTTCAAATGTTAATTAATATGAAAAATATACATGTACCTGTGAAGTTGAGGACGCTTACTTATCACATTTAGAATTTCATATTCTTTGTACAGAATACATAATTATTTTTATGCTCGATATAACCGATAAACACTCGGTAAAATAAACCTATTTTTAATCGCCAGTATGCTTCAAACGTAAATGAGCTTGCACTTTTTACGGTGCGAACTGTTAAAAAAATATGTTAATGGAACATTTCACGTTTGACATTTTAAAACTGCTTTTTATATCCTGGACTTTCCGGTTGAATTCAATTTTTATTCACTCGCCTCCCTGTTTTCACGAAATGCACGTCTACCTTCCTCGGCTACTTTTATCCAGGTGGCATCGTCGGTGAAAAGTTTACAGGCAAATGAATGCCAAGTACATTTTTATGTTGAAAGTTTACCTGCTCACGGTACGGTGCGAAGATTGGACTATGACTTGTAACTTATATGCCAGTCCACGAGAAGAGGGAGACGAATGGCGAAGACTCAGGCTCTCGTGATAATGAACAACTTATAAGTTATATATTACCATTTTTAGATGCGTAGGTTGTGTTAACTACCATTAACGTGTATATAAATATAGCCATTTAAACAAAAATAATATATTATAAAGATATAAATATAAAATACATTATATCAAAAAATATTGTTGTTGCGCTACCGGGATTCGAACCTGGATCTCTTTCCAAACCGGGGAAGGTGCATTATCCAACTATGCTACAGCGATATTATCTTTGAAGACCAATTTTCGAATCTATATGTTACACCTTTTCAAATTAATACATTTATCGAAAATGTGTAAAATGCAGGTTCGAAAATTTGTCGTCAAAAATAATGTCGCTGTAGCATAGTTGGATAATATTAAATTGATGGATAATACACCTTCCTGATCCAGGTTCGAATCCTAGTGGTGCAACAACAGTATTTTTCTATAAAATGGATTTTATATGTATATATTTATAATTAATACATTTAATTAGTACTTTTGAAATCAGCAAAATTAACTTTGTGGTTAAAATTCATTATTTTTATTTGTTAACTTTTTTTCATTAACCACTTATTAACTACCGGTTTCGAAAAATATAATTTTCTTCAGAATGTCAATACTAATCAAAATATGTAGTTTCTTTACCAGAATCTATTTTAATTTTTTTTTTTCGAAACCTTTAGATGTATTTAAACTCAACAAGTAGTTAATGAAACAAAGTTAACAAATAAAAATAATCATTTAATTTGTATTTAAAAATATCACAGACCTATGTTCTGAATAATTACAACTTCACAGTAAGAATGTGTTCTCCTAATAAAAATAAAATAACTGTTTTTGGCGAAACTTTCTGGAATTCCATGATTATTTTATGAATTGAGTCAAAACGCTGTTTTATACCACTACACTTTTCATTGTGTTGAACGATATAACGTTTTCAGGAACATCTTCCCATTATCAATATTATAATTTAACTAAAATTAAAAACACTTGGAAGCCAACTTTCAATGCCAAAGGACGAATGTTAGACAATCTAGAAAATTTATAAATATTTAATAATAAAAATAAAAACAAATACCGCTTATTACATCCCCTCTCTTATCCTTTTTAATATCCCCCCCCCCCCATTCCCATCACCGTTAACTCCTAACACACCATATATTACCGTCTCAAAGTGTTTAGTTGAATTATAATATTGATAATGGGAAGATGTTCCCAAAAACGTTATATCGTTTAACACAGTGAAAAGTGTAGTGGAATAACAGTGTTTTGACTCATTTTACAAAATAAAAAAAATATGTTACATTCTCACACACAAACAATGTTTATACATTTACTGTTTCCGAGGTAAGTTTGTTGAACTCCATAATCACATAAGTAAAAATAAAACACTTGTTTTATGATTCTACTCGTTTAATTTATTTGAGATGCGTTTCGCCTTGTAAGGGCATTATCAACTACTAGATATAAATACAAGTCGTCGAGTTAAATTTTTAGTTTGATGATGCCCTTGTAAGGCGAAACGCGTCTCAAGTAAATTGAACTAGTAGAATAAAAAAAACAAGTGAATTATTTTCACATATGAAATGTTTATTTAGCTTTCACACAATTATAGGACATGAGTACCACTTAGATCCATGCAGTATTAACATATTATTGTAATATAATTTCTGCTTTGATAACGAAATAAATATATTGTCGTAATACACTCAAAACTGAATAACTAACAAATGACATGTAAATAATAGGAAAATGTCTTTAAGGTTTATAAGGAATTATAATAAATATTATACCTAGTACATATTGTTGTTTAATTCATGATCAAATTTATAATATTTGTTATAATTAAAACGCTTTTGTATCAGTAAAAATTCTTTATTTATTGAATTTTTGAAGGTCAACACAGTTAATAATAAATAATTATTATAACAGTAAATTATTATACATAATAGTAAACTACAAAATACGTAATTTTAGTAATCTGATCTCAGTCACTTTTAACAGACCTAAAATCACCTGGAACTAAGTCAACTAAAATCACATTTTTCGGTATTTTGCAGTTTTTCAATTTTACAAGACACCGTCCAAAATACTTGTAGATAATGTTTGGAACAAGTAGATGAGTTTGTGTATTTGGGAAGTATCTTTGACAGAAACCGAAAGGCTGAGAATGATTTCGAAAGGAGGGTGACTGCAGGGAATAAAGTGAATGGCGCTTTGAGTGAACGGGAACTTGTCAACCGAGGCAAGACTAGCGGTGCACAATGGACACTGATGTATGGAAGTGAGGCCTGGAGCTGGTAGAAGAGGAACAAAAGTAGACTGAATGCAGTGGAAATGAGATCACTTAGGTGTATATTTATAACAGATTAAAATCTATTTATGAAATCTACACAATCAAACTAAATCTGTCTTAAATGTAATTAAAATCTATTTATGACAGAGTTAAGAATGAAGAAATAAGAAAAGAATGTAAAGGTGATGTTAGTATAATGAGTAAGATTAAGAAAGGATCACTTATGCGGTTTGGTTATATGAAACGGATGAATGAGGAGAGAATGGTAAGAAAGATATATAACGCAAGTGTTAATGGCACCTTCAGAAATAGAGGACGTCCGTGGAAGACTTGGCACGACCAGGTAAACCAGATACTGAAGTATGGTTCTGTTAGAAGCCTCAACAATCGGCGAACTTGTATGAGAAAATGTACGAATGTGAATGAGGCGAGAATTGTGTGTTAGGACAGGAGAGTATGGCGTTCTATCCTCTCTGCCTACCCCTGCTGGGAAACGGCGTGATGGTAAGGTAGTTAGTTCAATTTTGGTTCTATGACGACGATATATTCTTGTATTATATACGGACAAAAATCAAAATTCCGCATATATTATTATCACATTCTTGTAGTTAATATGTTCCTGTTATTAATCTTTATTTAAACAATATTCAAATATTTGCGCGTCAATGTTGACGTCATTATTTCGTGTAATATGTCAGAGCGTATGAGTACGTGGTGTGGCTTCCCGTAATTGCGCGTACACAGAAATACAAATTTTATTTTCGTTAGCTACCTATCTGATCAATTTTTAGTTTATCGATAAGCGCCCTTGAGGTGAAAGTTTTTTACGAAAATGGCGCTATACTAATATATTAATGTGATAATAATATTAAATACTAATTTAATGTATTAATTATAAATATATACATATAAAATCAATTTTGTCGAAAAATATTGTTTTTTGACTACCGAGATTCGAACCTGGATCTCTATTTCCAATCCGGGAAAGTACACTACCAATTGTGTTATAGCGCCAGTATTTTTCATGACAAATTTTCGAACCTATATGTTTCGCCTTTTCAAATGAATACATCTGTCGTTCCATTATTTGAAAGCCATCTACATTATTTTTACGGCATCTCAAATACCTTTGAGTAAACCGACTGCAGAGGCCAGAATTATCAATTCATTTTTATTAAATTTAAGGACACATTGATACAACTTATATTATTAAGAGAACACATTCTTATTACATTATTAGATTACATTCTTATTACATTGTACTTTCCCGGATTGGAAATAGAGATCCAGGTTCGAATCTCGGTAGTCAAAAAACAATATTTTTCGACAAAATTGATTTTATATGCATATATTTATAATTAATACCTTAAATTAGTATTTAAAACATCACAGACCGTCTGTTCTGAATAATTACAACTACACAATAAGAATGTGTTCTCCTTAATGATAATAATATTTATTAAGACTCCTGAATCGCTTGCAATTTAACTATCCTAATTAATATTGGAAATCGATTGCAACATAATTGTTGTAGATTGATATTTTCAATACATTAAAGTCGAAACACATCATCACTACGCAAGTCCTTGATTCATTTGCCTTTCTCTGGAGTATTTGACATTCAACCGGTCTGCTTTGACCCGCGACCTTTTTACTGCGTTGTGCATACATACCCACTATAACGTACCTGCGCTCACAGGTGAATGCGATGATCGTTTATAAATCTTCACCGTTACTCGGTCATAAATATTTATTATTTTCATCATTATACCACCGAAGAAACATCTCGCTGGGGGGCACGCATCGCGACCCGCTGACGGCCGATAGTCGCTTGTTTTCCCGCGCTCGCGTTTTCATTTCACGACAAATGGCGCGGGAAAGAGGATATGTCTAGTAGCGTTTATTGCGCTCCCGGAAATCGGATATCAAGACTTTTTTTTGTTTATCTTTAATCGAATGGTTTCTTTTTACACGGCCTCGGTATCGCATTTCAAATAAAGAATCTCAAATTGGATGCCGAGTTACGGACGTAAGAAGCGTCGAGAAACAAAAAATATAAATACCTTATCCACCATAATATTACAGACAATACACGACGTGCAGTACCGAAAATTTATAAAGGGGAAATAATATGTGTTTTAAATATGAATTAAATATATACATACAAAATCAATTTTATCGAAAAATATTGTTGTTGGGCCACTGGGATTCGAACCTGGATCTCTTTCCAAACCGGGGAAGGTGCATTATCCAACCATGCTACAGTGACAATATTTTTAGAGACAAATTTTCGAACCTATATATTACCTTTTTGATATTAAAACATTTAATCGTTCCATCATTTGAAAGAGCCATCTACCTTATTTTTACGGAATCTCAAATACCTTTGAGTAATCTGGTAGCAGACGCCAGAATTATCAATTCATTTTTATTCAATTTTGGACACATTGATACAACTTTATTATTAGGAGAACACATTTTATTGTGAAGTTGTAATTATTCACAACATGGGTCTGTAATATTTTTAATATGAATGAAATATATTCATTAGAAAGATATACATATAAAATCAATTTTATCGAAAAATATTGTTGTAGCGCCACTGGGATTCGAACCTAATATGTATTTTTAATTATTATTTTATTTTTGAATTTTATTTTATTTAGGGATTTTGACAGTATAAACTTAATATAACTAACGTAATAAATATTTAACATGTGACACTATTTATGAAAATCCACATAAATGTTTAGGTACATAAGTATGTTTAGGTGCAGAAGATAAATAAATAGAAAAATGTGAGAGAAAGGGTCGGAAGGTTGCAACTATTGTTGCGGTAAAGGGAGAGCAACATGTGTTTATAGGTAGAATTATAGGTAGGCCAAAATTACGGTAGTATTGAGATTGTGATGGTTCATAAAAATAACTCTTTAAGCGTAGTATAGTAAAGCAAATGTTGAAAGGGTCAATTTCTGTAAATTTCTCATTATGTTATTTGCATGACCGGTGAAGAATGAATTTTGTATGTAAAATGTTCTACTTCTAGGAATGTGGAAGAGTGCGGACTACCGGGTCGATCTAGATGGTATGTGGAGAGATATTAATTCTAATTGGCTGGGACAATCAATATGGCTATGGTCTTGCAGTAGTTTGAAGAGAAGTATTTGGTCAGCACGTGTTCTTCGATATTCTAAGGTTTTCATATTGTGGAGGTTTGCTGCATCTAAATATTAGTTGAAAGATAGATTAGATCTAACATTAAGATATCGAAGAAACCTACTTTGTATTCGTTCTAATCTCGCAATATATGTAATGTGCCATGATTTCCAGATTTGAGATGCTTACTCTAAGTGACTATGAACGAAACAATATGTGTATATTTATATATATATACACACACACACACACATACATACACACGCACGCACGTATGCGCGAGTTTTTAGGGTACAGTAAGGGGTTTACTAGGTTTACTTGCTTATTTCACCCCAAAGTCACCATATAATTTAATTCTACACTAGTATTTATAATTCAAATTTTGTCATGCAAACTCATCGAAAGTGAAAAAGTTTGTTTTCAGTATTTTTTAAAATATAATATCTAATGCACTGCTCCATATTACGGAGGGCAAAATGTTTGCTTTTTTGCACTGCTTTTGGTCCTGCGGTAGCACTGCCCGTTTACTGAACTTGGACTTCTGGCAGTGGAAGGTTCCAAAGGCTAAAATATAATACTTGAATTTGATTGTTCAAAGTTATTGTTAATCTAAAAAAAATATATGTTTTTAGGTTCTGTGTTATAACTATCTATTGTACTAGAGCGATTAAGTCATTAGAATGTCACTTATTATGCAATTAAATATATTTAGGAAAACTGGTTTTATTAAAGATTAAATTAAATACATATTAAATAAAATAACAATCACTTTGTGTGAAACCACGAAATTTATTATACATCAACCGGTTTCGATTATCTCAAGCTTCATACGAACTAATAATAAATTTCGTGGTTTCATACGTAGTGATTGTTATTTTATTTAATATAATTTGTCAAACCACGAAGTGATTGCTTTCTAGGAAAAATTAAAATATTATCACTTTGTATGAAACCACGAAATTTATTATACGTCAACCGATTATTTGGTATGTCTCAAGCTTCATCAGGACGTATTAATTTTATTTTGAACGAAATTATAAATTTATTTGATTTTATTAATTATAACAGTTACGATTTCTATACTAATTGTAAAAAAAAATTGTTTATGAACGTATTACCTAAGTACTTAATAATTAAAATAATTTTAATTATGTGCTATCATTTTCAACATTTTATTATCATTCTTTAGGCCAATAAATGACTGCAATAAATCAACCGGTATTCTTCAATATATCTCTCAGCTTTCGTGACTCTGTTGACTTCTTAATCAATTAAAATTCCATAATAAATTACCCTAAAGACACTAATTCTTTTTCCAATCGGGCCGCCTCGAGCTTTTCTTATCGGCCCTATTTAAATAGCGACGAGCGGGCCTATTCGATTGTTTGAATCAATTAAATTAATTGAGGTTTATTTAAATTTATGAATCTCAATGGAATTAGCATAGATTGGCCGATTAATTATTTTTAACACTTTTCTTGATGAAGAGGATAATAAATTAAGAAACGTTAATTGTATTTACTGCAAATGAAAATCCTATTTCCAGTAGGTACCGTTAATTTATATCTCCATTATTTGTATTTTTTTACGTATATCTTATAATTTTTTAAATAAATTTATTATCATTGAAAATGTTTACTCTTATTGTGTATCTATTCCACCGTCTTATTTCGCCAAAGATGTTTGACTGGTTTTTATATTCTCACACGTTACACTATTTTTTACCCAATAATGCCATTCAAACTTCTCAAGATAAGGGACTTTCCGTTAGACTCTATTGTTATCAAAGAATAATTAAAAAATATTTCTCGGTAACTTGATGTTTCGAAATACAATTACGTGTGCTTAGTTTTATAAGATTTTCGCACGGTTTTACGATGTTATATGCTGAAGAAAGGAGTGCGTAGGGAAATGTTATACAGTGTAGTTTATGTACAGAGTAATGTATTAGACATTAAATTAATGTGGTTTAACGAGATGATTTTCTGTGCATTGAACATTGAAATTTTCATGTGTTCTATCAAAGGATACCTGCACACGACGTATTTAATAGTTAATAATTGTATTCCGATTTGAGTCTTCTCGAGGCTTACGCAAATGTAAACCTAATCTGTAATGTTTTATTCATGAGAGCGTGTTTAGTTATAATGCTATCTAGACTCATCACAGATGCATTGACCTAGATTTTATCGGAGACTTGTCATAACAAACGGGTACAGACATTATTTTATATACTAGATTTAACGTAAACGACGAGCTGAGTTCCCTAGGAACACTTAGGCCTGAAGGGATTTGAAAGGCCTGCCTAGATCAATCCTCATTCTGAAAGGGTTACTAGGCACTGCGTATTGGGGAAATCTTCTGTGTAGGTATTTACTGAACGTATATTTTCTAAGGATTTGTTTGCAAATCTCTATTCGTTTTCCTCTGTCCGTATAACGCGATGGAGTAGATTCTCTTTAGAGTATTGTGAAGATGATTCTCATTTTCGAACATTTCCTTCACTGCCATTTGAAAGATATCCATCCGAGGGGCGAGTCACAGCCGAGATGAATAATGCTCTCGGCGACGAAATCTCAACAGATGAAGTTGAAGCGTCTTTGTGCTGCAAGACGTTTTTACGGACATGTCAGGACTCCGGATCTTATCTTTTTAAGATATTGTTTACAGCCGAGATGATCTCAACTTCCTTGGAGGTAGGATGGAACATTTGTATGTAAATACCATCACACTTTCTTAATCCCCGTGATTTACGTAAAACATACTTATTTAAGTTTTTTATGTATATATTAACCCCTTAATGAAGTTGTCTGTGTCGAGGGTTCTTTTAATTATATTTTCTTTGTCTCGCTACATTGGAATTCCTACTTCTTGGTGTGTTATAATGAAATAATTATTAAATTAATCAACTAGAAAAATACTATCTGTCGAAAAAATATTTAGTTGCTACCGGGATTCGAACCTGGACCTCTTTCTATTCGATGAAGCGCGTTCCCCACTTTCGCTATAGTAATCGAATACATTTTCGATAAATTTTTAACTTATGTTCTGTAATATTTCCAATTAATACATCTACTATTCCATTTTAAAACCAATCAACTTTGAGTAACTGTAATTGGGACACTTATGAGGTACGAGAATATATTTAGTATTTACTGTAATTATTGTAACAAGTACACACGGTGTTACACATTTTCACGAATAAATGTTCACGTAATCTGCATTGAAACAGGCACGGGATCTTGGTATCAGGCATCTTGAATTTCGGTTGCTTAAATTCTACAAATTATGAATATTTTATTATTTTTACATTTTCATGAAACCCGCTGAAACATATTAAATCTGACTACAATAATATTGAATACGCAACATTTATCATTAAATATTATTTCTTACATTGTAACGCTAAATACTAAAATAATACATCATTCGTATTCGTCTTGAATATGCACAATTAGCTTAAGTTTCCTTAATTTTTTATCGCCTGGCTCTGTTTACACTGTTTTCTTTTGTTCTCGTTCTAATACGGATAGTTCATTTTTTTTTCATGTATTCCTTAAATGGTTTCAAAATGTATTAAAACGGATTACTAAGTAATTTTATACACTAATGGAAACACTAAAAATAGTGGTGGGTAGATAACAAAAAAATCCCAGATAATGAAATAATAACCGTTTTGTCTATTACACCCCTAACAAAATAATAAATTTATCATCAAAAAAATTCATGGCAAGCCCTGTATTGGTTTGATATGACAAAACATGGTATTTTTATTTATTATAGATCCAGGTGCGGCCACGCGAGGTCAGGCCCGACGACGTGTCGAAAGGAAATGTTTTATTTTGACATGAGAATATCATAAAAGAAACAAGAACCTTCGGTCTACCGTAATGACACAAAAAGTTTGGACACGAGGAACGTGTAAATAAAAAAATTGATCCACGGTATCTTCGTGATGTGGACATTAGCGCTCCCCCTCAGCAGTCACGCCCTGCGCACGCGCATGTTTGTACAGTTGCTCCCGTGGTCGAGTGACGGACTCGCTGACACGCCTATTAACTGTCGGTAATTCGACAAAAAGACACAAGCGATGGACATGGACACCCCCGCGGCCAGAGTCACATATTCAATTCAGTGACGATGTTCGGAATCACGAAATATAGATTTATAAAGAGAACTCTCATTCGCCTAGTTAAATTAGTTTTGTATGAGATTGTTGAAATTGAATGGTTGCTTAGAATAATTAAAGGCATTCAAAATGGAAATCCTCAGAATTCCAATGAATAATGTTGTCCCTTTTCATCTCATGTAAATAAAATTGTATAGCTGTCCCCCATTATATTACTAAATACAAGTTGTCGAGTTAAATTGTTAGATTGATAATGTCCTTGCAAGGCGAAACGCATCTCAAGTAAATTAAACAAGTAGAATCAAAAAACAAATGTTTTATTTTCATATATGTAATTTGCTTTATAATGTTGTAATGTAATGCTTAATGTAAAGCAGATTTTAGTATAGTGAGTACGATTAAGAAAGGATGACTTAGGTGGTTTGGTCATATGGAATGCATGAATGATGAGAGAATGGTAAGAAAGATATATGACGCAGGTGTTGATGGCACCAGAAGTAGAGGACGGCCGCAGAACCAAATAAACCAGTACTGGAGGATGGTTCTGTTAGAAGCCTCAATAATTGGCGAGCTTGTCTGAGAAGATGTATGAATGTGAATGAGGCGAGAATCCGCTCTTCCTACTCCCGCGGGAAAGCGGCGTATTGGTAAGTAAGGAAGTGAGTCTTGTTTGCGGTTATTGCCATCGTTCTTGACCATTGTATGTTTATCGAGCTCGCCATTCTATTGACAGCTCAGATAGCTAAGCACCGCTTTTTTTGAACTGGGCGTCATATTTCCTGAACATCACAAACTAACCATCATAAACACTTTTTAATATGTGATGTCAAATGAATCGAATAAAAACAACTTGACATTTTAATTTGGAAAACCTATCAGGTACCTATCTTCTTAGGTCTGTTGTTACATTTTTTTAAATATCTGATTCATTTGTTCAATATATTGAATAAAAATTATACCGTAAACCAAAGAGGGTTATTTTTTAAGGAAAACACATTATTATTATGATATTGAGTTTTTTCGGAACATAGTTCTGTGGTATTTTAATACAAATTGAATGTATCTACTAGAAAGACACACACAAAATAACAGATGTATCAATTTGAAAAAACTGCCGCATATAAGTTCGAAAATTTGTCATTAATTTACTCGGTTAGCGTGGTGTAATTGTTAACGCATATCTCCGAATAGAAAAAAATCTAGGTTCAAATCCCGGTAGCAATTATAATATTTTTACGATAAATTGTTTTTTTTTCTGTGTATCATTTTAGTCGATATATTTAATTTGCAATAAAAAAGAATGATATTGTATTATACACTTTCAAAGGAATTTGATATTTATATTCAATGAAATGTGTGATTTTTAAATTATTTTAATTTGTGATGAACATGCGTTATGAGTACTTTAGAATTTTATTTATATAATTATTGTTAAAATATAAATTTCGCCGAATTGCGAAATTAGGATTTGACAAATTAAAATTTTATCATTCCCGAAAGTCATTATCATACGTTATTCATTGTTTCGTATATTCGTGTACGGGAGGTTCGTTTTGTTGCCGCTTCGTTAGTTCATACGTTCACGTCGAGGAAGACATGGACAAATGATTTGCGTGATTTACGCACTGTGTGATTTACGTTTACTAACCGTCCATGGCAGCATCAGCAGGGAAGCGTAATACAACCTGGCCGTTCAGATCTGATAACTTAGCGTATATAATCCATATAGAACTATATGCCGCATATGAACGCAGCAGGATCCATGTTTTTTGCATAGATCGCATGACAGCGCGCGGCCGTAAGCGCGTGTGCACCCATCTAAAACATGAAATATAGTTTTTCACGGGTGTAAAAAAATTATAAAAGCAATTTCCCTTTCAATAATTACATTGGTAACAGAGAAAGCGAAAGGATAAAAGAAACGAATTGAAAATAAGACCTAGAAACACTACTAACTAATAAATAAGGCACTGTGGATAAACCACGTACAAAGGACTTATGTAACATTGTTAAGGAGAACACACTCTTATTGTGAAGTTGTAATTATTCAGAACACGGTCTGTGATATTTTTAATACAAATTAAATGTATTAATTAGAAAGATATACATTTAATTTGTATTAAATTTACGTAACATTTAAATAATGTCTTCTTTAATATTTGCAAAATTACTTTGTGGCCTCATTTTATATAAATAATTAAACAAAATACTTTGTTTAAATAACTATTTATCGTTTATTCAACATCTTTCGATGCATATGGTATCTTCTTCAGGAAACAATGGATACTGAAATTAAAAATACAAGCATACACAAAAACAAAACTATAAAGTGGTGAATAAGTAAGAACTAATATGAAAACAAATTTAAAACTATTTGTAATGGGGATTTGGTTATTTATAATATTTATTTTTGTCTAATTATTTACTTAAATAATGCTTTACGTAAACTAGCAGAAGAACTCAATAATAGTATTGATTAAAATTAGATTTTTTAAATTTAATAAAAATTAAACATGGAGTTCTACAAATTATACACAATAACAATAAATAAAAAAAGGCACTGTAGCTTCTAAAATACTGGCACATACGATTGTGCTCGGCTGCCGACGGGTATTCATGGCTTCGTGTACGCTCGTTCTTTGTCGGATCGACTCGAGAGCTCTAGGCTCGAGGATTGTAAGGTAATTTCAATATCTGTGTTGGTGTTCGTAATTCACTTTGTATTGTGTTTTTATTTTGGAGTTCTTTATCTTAACCCTCCCGAGTCCCAATGGGACAATACGACCCACGAGTAGTTAAAAATCACCAATATTTCAGATTTGCTTCTCAATTTCGATATATCTTCTCTCTAGTCACTCCTACGTTTCCCGCCGTTTTTGCGTCAGTTGTGGCGTATACATGCTGGTGTTCGCTTCACCTACTGATATTTCAATAGATTTTGAGAGAATCGTACAGTTCTGCAATATTTATAAACGTATTTTGTACAGTCCATAAATCCAAGGAGAAGTCTACTAAAACATTACAACAGATTGTAATATATGTAACGATAGCATCGATTTTAGCAGTGCCGACACACAATCTTATCATGCATCTCAGGAAAAGGATTAAGAATCTAGTGGAGATTATCTAGTGGTTATAGCTCCTCCATCTCTGTCAAAACCACCACAACTGCCTCCGAGAAATCCTGTGAACATTATTTGGTCTGATAAAAAAAATAGTCCGGATCAAAGGGTTAAGACAAGGGCCCCCCAAAATGTTTGATATTTTTTATATTCCTAAACTTGTATGTATTGTAATATAACATGCCTTAGATAGGGAAATATTTTTATAACATTTTATGTACGTTTCGTGTTGTTTCGTTGGCTACACGTGTGGCCCATCAGAACGGCATTCGAACCTCGTGTCACTGACTTTCTCCATGTTAATAGTTGCAGCAAGCCAGGCTACTTATCGTGATAACAATCAGCTCTCTATTGTTTTCTTAACTTGAATGTCTACGTTCTTTGTCTCTAATTTACTGTCAAGCTGAGCAAGCCTCTGTCGATTCCGCCATTAAAACATTATTGCACAATTAGCTCTCACTTTGTAAACTTGTACTGTTATTTGAGTACGGAATTTCAACAATAATAAATACCTAACAATTTTTCTTAGAACATTACGTTCTTATATTTATATAAGAAAGTATTAATATCTCACTAACTACCGGATCGGAGGTGTTAAATAGTGAAGATTAAATCGTTATATAAACCGTTATTGTGTTCGATTGTAACTCTAACGGATTATTCGTAATACATTTAATGTTAATTTATATATATATAAAATCAATTTTATCGAAAAATATTGTTGTTGCGCTACCGGGATTCGAACCTGGATCTCTTTTTCAATCCGGGGAAGGTGCATTACCAACTATGCTACAGCGACAGTATTTTTGATATATTAATTTGAAAAAGTGTAACATATTGGTTCGAAAATTTGTCGTCACTGAATTTATTACTCAGTATATTATGTAAACAGATATTCATTATTTTTTTTTGATAAAAAAATCATACTACTTTTTTGTGACGCACACCCGGAGGACTGTCTATAGTCTATACAAACTGATTCAAGGCCACACAAGTAATATTCGTTCAGCCAACTTGATAAAATCGTAATATAAGAACGGTAAACCGTAAATGTGATATAAAGTAACCATTTAAGAGAATTTATATTCAACATCTTAGTATTAAATGTATATTTTGTTCTACGTATATCCAGTATATTAATGTGCTTATTTTATCTGTTTCAGGTATGTTCTCCTGGCTCTTATGATAAAGCGTTACCTCGGTAAATATTTGTTTTGCGTTATTAATTCGTATTTATGTATAATGTATTTTTTTGACTAACTTGTATTTTGCTAATTTTTAATCAACATTTTAAAAAATCCACATGCAACTGTAAGCTATCTTTATAAGCGGGGTAATGTTTTTTTTTTCCGAATAATCAGAGAATAAATTGGGGTTTAAAGTTTTAAGAAGCACGCACAGTCGCGTGCAAATAATTATTTTAAAATGCACCCTAAATCGGGTGATTATTTCTGAAAGATTGATCGATATTCATCGAAATTTCTCAGTTTAAAAACCTTTTCTGAAATCTGTTTTTTTTTTTTTTTTTTCAAAAATTGAGTCTAGCCCAATTATTATTAATCCTCCCAGATTCGATAAGGCATCGTTTGAAAAAACACATTTGTTTTGATGGGCCCCATCACGAGAGTTGTTAAAATAAAAGGCTTCGCTCTAGTTTACCCCTACCTTATTTGTTTTATGTTTTTTCCCGTAGAGGGATGACATTCATTTTATGTCCATCTACCATTTTATTGAAGGGTTCAAGACTTTCGACTTATTTATGACCGGTCATTTATCGCCGAAGCGCTGTAATTTATACCACGACTTTCGCGACACGCTTTTTATTAATCTTAAAAACAAACCATCAAATTTCATTCTTAGTAATGATTCGTTTTATAGCCTGTAAGAAGACGATTTATTCGCTCCCAATCTCATTAAACTCATTGATTTATTTATTTATTTTCATAATAAATTAACATAACCATTAATTACATGTACACCTATGTTTATGTAGATTATTAGTTAATCCTTATATTGTATGTAACATCTTCAAATTGACAATATTCATGAACACAAAAGATAATTGTGAAATATAATAATCAACGTTAGCCTTCCGTCATAAGAAACGGTGCATCAGAGACTTTATTTACGATGAAACTAAAAATGCACCTTTTCAAAAAGTCATTTCTATAAGTGAAAATAACAATTTTAAATTTTAAAAACAAAGATAATTGTAGAACTATAAAAAGTTTATGTGTAAAGCGCCCTTGAGGTGAAAGTTTTAACGAAAATGGCGCTGTACAAATTATCCATTATTATTATTATACCGTTTATATGATTATTCTAAATAATCGCAGACGTATGACAATTAATAATAAAGTATTATTTTTTTTAAATTGAGATGCGTACACGGAATACATGTCACATCAATATTCTTACTATTTTCAAACTAAGCTACACGCTTGTACTATGAAAATAGGACTAACTTGCCGGAGTCCTGGAACGAGGCGCGAACCACCGACCACTAGATCACAAGGCCAGCGTCTTGACCACTGCACCAACAAGCTACTCAATTATCATTACTTCATTATTTGAAAAGCGTATTTCCATATTATGTTCTGTAAAAGAATTCCAATTCAAAAACACCCCATGTATTATAACGCCGGGCTATACATATTTTTTTATATTAGGTCCATAAGTCTTTCATTTCTCTTCTGTTCTGACACACGACTCTCGCCTCATCTTGATTCATACACCTTCTCACGCATACTTGTCGATTGTTTGTTTCCAATATAATTATCTTCTAGAGTCTGTTTGAGTTATGTTCTCAACACTTATTTCGGTGCGTCTGCTGAACATATGATGTTCTACATTTTTTATATTTTCTCATCTGAAATAAATCTCTTTGCTCTTAACACAGTGTAAAGAGGCAGAAGTTTTGTGCTTGTTCTGTTGTTGAATACTTGTATAGTAGATTCAGGTATGTGTTAAGTTTCTTCCCCTCCGCGCGTGACGTGGCGAACGTTGAATGGAAGCAGCGGACCGACGTTCTGTCCTCGACTTGAACTGGTTCGGTTTGGGAACGATGTACGGTGTATTTCTCATTAAGTTACCCCGACCGGGGTCAGCTTTTTTCCTTCCAGTTCGGCTGCGGTTTCGCGGTTCGTTATTTTCCCTGGCACGTCCCGCGGCTTAAAGAAACAGACTACGTGGTTCGTATAAAAGATACTCGATTGGTCGAAGTGTATGGAGCGCTGTTTTCTTAAGCTTGATTTTTTAATTCTTTATCCCGCTGAAACAATAAGATTCCGGACGCTCAAGGCATCAAGTAACTTCGATTCTCAGTAACGTGGCTTTAGACACTCGCTGGAATGTGGAATGATTCGTATTTTATCTCAAATGCTAAGAGCTAATTATATTTAAGGGGATTTAAAGCAACATATTACATTCGACAAAATGTCAATAAATTAAAATTTCTTAAAATAAACCATGGGTTCTTATAATCGTTATTACATGGTAAAAATGTCTTCGTAACTTTTGGCCTTTTTTAACATGTGCAGTGAAGTATCGCAAATCCGTGTTATTATTTTTCTTACGAATATGGCAGCTAGTGTTTAGCGCGATTCCATTAGCTTTGAGCTTTAAGCTTTAGGCCCTACAAATTGCTTTATAATGCAAACAAAATGAGTTTTACCAGTGTTCTCAGACGATCAAGATTATTCATTTAATATTCAATTTGTATTGTAATCTCTTCGCTCGATCTAATTTGCTTACAACACAAATGGTTCTCGAGTAACATACCTACCAATTACAAGCTCGAATCCAATTCACCATACAGCGTGGTGTTATCTCTCAAGACATTGCGCACCGACACGTTGATCGCTCGCGAGGGTGGGCATAGCCTTATTCCGACGCCAATTAGGGTTGGAATGGTGAATAGGGCAATATGGAGGCAAATATTATATTCGTTGAACTGCAAGCTTACTTTTTTAAACATTGTTTTGTTTCTTTACTATTTCCGCGGTTTCCCTTCAAACGCTTCACATGAAATTATTAATTCAATATAATGGTTAATATTAATAAGAAATTCTTTATAAATATTACTTCCAAAATTTAAATTTTTTCCCGAATAAAATTATTGTGCATTTCGTTCTTACGTTGATTATTTGTTTATAATCTTATATCAACAATGATTACTGCCGTGGGGCTAGTTTGTCAAAACTTATTAGATTATAGTATTATTATTGAAGTTTTATAAATTCTTGAAACTGATATTTAAATATCATTAATATTAGATTTTTTGTCTTATTTAAAATTCGAATCTTTTAAATACTAAATTAATGTATTAATTATAAATATATTCACATAAAATCAATTTTGTCGAAAAATGTTGTTTTTGCGTCACCGGAATTCGAACCTGGATCTCTATTCATCTCTGTAATTAATACAATAATTAAGTATTTAAAATATCACAGACCTATGTTCTGAATAATTACAACTTCACAATAAGAATGTGTTTTCCTTAATAATGTAAGTTGTATCAATGTGTCCAAAATTTAATAAAAATGAATTGATAATTCTGGCGTCTGCAGTCGGTTTACTCAAAGGTATTTGAGATTCTGTAAAAATAATGTAGATGGCTTTCAAATAATGGAACGACAGGTGTATTAATTTGAAAAAGTGTAACATATAGGTTCGAAAATTTGAACATGAAAAATACTGGCGTTATAACACAATTGGTGGTGTACTTCCCCGGATTGGAAATAGAGATCCAGGTTCGAATCCCGGAGACGCAAAAACAATATTTTTCGACAAAATTGATTTTATATGTATATATTTATAATTATTAAATTAATTTAATATTTAAAATATCACTGACCTATGTTTCGAATAATTACAACTTCACAATGAGAATGTGTTTTCCTTAATAAAATTGGAATCAGTAGATAGTACCTACGATAATAAGTAGAAAAGTAATACTGCTGCAGCCGAACATTCTTATACACTGCGTGCTGTTCTGATGTACACACTAATCTAAAAGTCATCACGCACGTTCCTGGTTTCAATGACAGCTCCACCCCTGGCCCTCCGGCGGGCGCCCGCGCCACCGATGCCCCGGGGATGGTTTCAATGATTACGTAAGATTGTTAAATTAGGGTGCAGATCCTTAAATCGAATTTACTAAACAAAAGCGTCAGGCAAAGCTCACGTAGGTATCGCGTATAGGGTTAGAATTCGTACTGAATTCAAAGGTTCGCATGTGTGTTCTCCACACAATCATTCACTATAACTTAAACTCGTCAGATTTTAATTAACCAGATCAAAAAGTATTTATGAACTAGAAATTTTAGTTTAATAAACCTGCTAAATAAACCAATAAAGTTGCAATATAGATGCTTGAGATTTAAAAAACACCGAGGAATTGTCAATATTCCTTTTGTCAATTTCAACATTCAGTTTTATATCTTTAATTTGTCCTAAAAAAAATATCGAATAGTTTCTTACTTTTTCAAATCTATCCTTTTACCTGTGAACAATGAATTCATGAATTCATAAATAAAAAATGTAATAATTAATTGAACGGTATATAGGCGTATTTGGGTTCTTCTGTATCATTCACTGTCGGTCACTAAAGATTACCTCTGTGACCTTTGCTGTGATTGGGGTAGGATTTAGTGTTAAATATGGACTACACGAAATACAGTACACACGGTATAAAGGTACTACCGCTCTCCGGGCTGTACGTTCCCAACCTACCCCAGGCCTAATGAATCCTTTACGGAGATAATGAACTTTGCACACAGTTATGAATATTTCAATACCCTCGGTGTTGTATTGATAAGTACGACGAAGGTGCTCGTCTTATGCTAAGTGAAATTTCTCGAGGAAAGTTCGAGCGCTCTCGGTTAAATTATACGAGTCTTTTTGATGCTTCGTCCAAAACAGGAATAATTTCCTTGAAGGGGAGCAAAAATATGAAAAAATAAATTTCACAAAGTCGGACGGCTTATTTTGGCCGGTTGTTTTTTGGTTCCGAAATAATTTTATAAAGAGTGGAAAACCTTGTTATTTAAATGATGTCCCATAACTCAGAGTAAACAAGGAATCCCAACAAATCTTGCCGGGTCCCCGAAGACCTCGGTCCCGCGATGTGTTCATCTAATCAAAAATATAATCTTCCATTCGCTCGTCCCGTAAATGTGATTATATAAATTGTTTTCGGGCGAAGGCACAAAAAACCCGTTCTTTTGCCACCGAGGAAGCCAGCAGGCACGGCGTCCGACCCAGCCTAAATTATTACTAGGGTTGCTAGGATTAGATCAATTTTTCAAACTTTTTTCCTTTATTTAAGTATCCATCAACTTCAACACGACGTCGTCCGTGGAATTGTTATTTCGCCTTTCTCTTCAGGAGGTGAACTGTGAAACAGTTTTTGTTTGCTCGGTGAAAAACTTTTCAAGATTTTTGCACATGGATTTAGTTCAGTATACCTCCTAGTCTATTTATTCTGACGATATCTCTTCTTTCTGTGTTCAATTGTATCAGACGGATGATTCTCAGTGTGAAGTGAGCGCCAGCTAATCTGCATATTCCTAAATTCGCACTGGAGGATCGCTGCGCTTTTCACCGCGAGGAATCGGTCACCCGCGTTAACCATATCATTTCACAGGTCTCGAGAGAAGATTTCTTTGTACAGCTTTATTTTAGAAATGGAGTTATTTTAAAATCTGAATAAATCGTACCAGATCGAGTACAGATTTATGTAAGAAGTATTTTACATGTGTTTTAGTTTCAACACTGATTACAAACTAATATTTTATTATAGTAGCGTTGATTTTTGACAGAGGTCCGATTTCCCTCGGAATTTCATAATCCGTCAAGTCGGATTACGTCTGCTGTGATCTTCGTGGACTTTGTTTCGCCTTGTACGTTGAATCATTTATCAATTTTCCTAAGTTCTGGAGAATTTTCTCGGCCCTGCCCCGACGCGGACGCGAACGCCAACGCCGACGGAGCGAGCCGAGATTCAGTCCTGCGAGAGTTGTTTTGCTTTAATTACAGAACCCGGCAGAAGGCGTGTCGGGTCCTGGGAGGCTGGAGAGATTGTGCGTTTAGTCACAAATTGTGAAGTCAATCCCCGAGGGCTGAATAGATTTTTCAATACTTAATCTTCTTAGTTTGAAATAACCTACTTTAATTAATGGACGTTCTCTCATTACCATAACGTGCTTCGCGATGAATTTTCGTATAATCTAAAATTTTAAAGGCAGCTTAATTTAAAGTACAAGAAGTTCCCCGTCTAGCCATGAACGGTCGCGAGTTTTATTTATTGACGTTCGTGTTGTTTTTTGTAAGCTTAATACCAAGAAAAATGTTCGAAATAAAACGAAGGCAAATCAAGGATCAAAGAAATTTACTTAATTAATGTGGAAATATTTTCTAAACGTATTTGCAATTATAAAAAATATTTCAATACATTATATATTTATACATAATGTATTTTTAAATATGATATTTGTGGAAATAATTACACACTTAAATTATTTTTCTCTTATTTTATTATCTCTAAATATCGATTATTCGAGACTAAAAATGAATATTTCAGTGCAATCATTTTTTTTTGATGATTCACGTTATCATAATTACAACATTCGTGTTTTTTTAAGTTAGTCATTTCATATTTACGGGTCTCGTGTGTGTTATTTCATATTTACGGGTCCCATGTGTTGGGTGTCATTCCGTATTTACGGGTCACATGTGTGTCATTTCTTATTTACGGGTATCACATGTGTCATTTCATATTTACGGGTCTGTAATTAGTTCAGTAGGTATGTACTACTGAACAGTGAAGGAAATTTATATAGTCTAGCAAAAATAATGTTCTATTTGTACAAGGAACAACTGCTGATTAATATTGGCTAGTTGAAAATGACGGTTTTCAAGAAAGAGTCAAGGAAAACAATATAATATAATGGTAGGTGATGAATATTTAGAACAAGGAGAAGAATGAGAAAGAAGATTGAGAAAAATATCAATAGGAGGATGTCTGTAAGGAATTAAGTTAAATGCTTTGAATGCAGTAGTTGCTAATGTAAACTTAACAATCGATTCTGGTATTGATGTATAGAAATGAAGCCTGGAGCTGACACATGCAGTGTAAATCAGGTAACTCAGGCGCGTGGCGAATATATTTATGATACAGTGATTAATAGAAAGATTAGTAATGATTCTAAAGTTGATCTTGGCATTGTGAGAATATAATTATTATAGGGTTGATCTGATGGATTGGTAATATAGAACGAATGAGTTAAGAAGAAATATATATGTAAATATAGTGGACGTCTTCTGAAGATTTAGCGTAACTAGGTAATCTAGACACTGGAAAACGGTTCTGTCAGAAATCGAAGGTGTGTGTGATGTGCATACTCGTATTTCAGGACAGACGAGTGTGTCCCGCATTATTTGAAGTTATCTGTATATAAGGTAGAATTTTAAGTAACTATTATTATAATTGCACTTGTATTACTTTTGTATTGTATATATTAAAATAATTATTGTAGTGCAATGTCCCATAATATAGTATTGAGACGTCTTCCCGATGTGCGGCGCACGGTGCGCGCTCCTGAGAAGGTATGCGAGTGTAGTTATCATTGCGGGGTGTGAAAATGGACAATCTACAAAATAATGTAGAAGATGTCACTAAATAATGCTATTGTCTATTGTTTACGACAAATTTGAAACATATATTCTGCATATTTTTTATAATTTATACATCTATTGAACCACTTTTAAAAGCAACCAAAAATGGATCTTTTATGAATATCTTTCCAATTTAATTCAACTTGTATTAAAAAATTACAGAACTACATTCTGAAATTGCAACATCACAACAAAAATATGCTTTCATTAAGAACATAATTAATTTTTACATTTTAATTATGTCTCATTTCTGATTATTTCTTTTATACTTACGTAAGAGATTTGAAGATATTTGTTTTAGGAAAAAGAAAAGACGTTTAAATTAAAGAAATGAAAATCATGCTGTTAAATATTGGCCTAGAACAGTGCGTATTTGCACAAAGATATTAATTTAAATTTACTTATGAGTGCGCCATTTGAGGGAAATAATTTTTTTTCAATTTTAGGGTACCGCTATTTTTGCCGGGAGATATACTTGAAACGGTCCCTTTTCGATATTCCGGGAACCCGCTTAATGAACGTTCTTTCGTAAGCCAGATATTTTCCGGGGCGCTAGGTACCTATTCCTTTGTAGTCTAAACGCTGATCTTATGTGACATCCCATCGTCAACCTGGCCAGGGAGGTCGTTACTTGGGCCGCTGTAGAGGTTGAGAGAAGGGCTTAGGAGATTAATCAGACGGTGATGGCCACAATAAAGTGGATTCTATTACGTTGCCGAGTTGGCCAGAGAGCTTATATAAAACACAATTAAGCGTAATTTGTTTCTATTACATCCGATGCGCTGTTATTTCAGGCTGTATTTGCTACACGTATTTTTCTAACTACAAGAGTTTTTTTTTTTCTTAAGGAGAACACATTTTTATTGTCAAGTTGCAAATTTCGGAACATAGGTCTGTGATATTTTTAATACAAATTAAATGTATCAATTAGAAATATATACACATTAGATCAATTTATATTTTCAAAATATTTTTGTTGCTGCCGTGATTCGAACCTGGATTTTGAAAAGCCGCAGCTTCACAATAAGAATGCGTTCTTAAAAATACATAAGTTGTATTAAAGTTTCCAAAATTTAATAAAAATGAATTGATAATTAATTTTGGCGTCTCCTATCGGGTTTATTTAAAGGTGTTTGTGTGAAATTTCGTAAATATAAAGAAGATGACTTTCAAATAATGAAACGACAACAGACGTATCAATTTTAAAGTGCAACATGTAAGTTCAAAAATTTGTAGTCAACTTATTATGTTAGTGTAGTATAATCGGTTAATGTATTTCCCCGGATATGAAAAGATCCAGGTTCGAATCGCGGTAGCAACAAAAATGTTTTTTTCGATAAAATTGATTTTATATGTCTATCTTTCTAATCGATACATTTAATTTGCATTACAAAAGAGTTCATTTAAGCCGTGTCAACAAGCGTTCCTCTTTCACAACGACGTATTGCCCTGTCTCGTGGTAGGGGTTACTTATTTTAATGCGTACTAACCTTTTTTTATTTGAATTTTATTTATTGAATGACGGTCGCTGTTTGATTTACAAGATCGCTGTTAAATTTGTCCTTACCGGGTCCACTGTCCAAATACTCATGTGAATCATAATACTTTATACTTATTTTTTGTTGTATAAATATTAAAAAAAATACATATCCACTAAGACCCCGCTTAACGTTAATTCGAAATAACGCGATTTTTTCCGAACCCTTGAGGAACACTAGATTCGTTATAACGCGGTGCTACTCGAAGCCTAAAAAGATTTAAATTTACCCTGATTCAATTTGTCGGGTATTTCTTGATTCGTGTATAATACGATTATTCTTGAACCTGAACCAATCAGCGAAAGGTGACGCTTCATAGCGCTATAATTTCTCTAAATCCTACATTTATGTTTCCTGTACATCGTGTAGTTGTTCATTAGCAGTGAAACAGTGTCCACGCTATCAATACTATTTAGATGCAATCTCTAGCTACCGACGATTGCTTAGTAAGAAAATGAAAAAAAAAAAAACAAATTACACTAGACGGCTTTATTACAAAAAAATAAGAATTTCAGAAGAACCAAAACCTTGGACAGCACGTAAATAATTTTGTATTTTTATATATATATTTGTTATGTATATGATTATGCAAGTTAATTTAAAAATAACTTTAAATTAATTTACCTAAAACTTTAATACATCGATGAACTCTATATTTTTTCGATAAATTTGTATTAAAATATCACAGAACTATGTTCTGAAAAAATTATAACTTCAAAAATATTAATGTGTTCTCTTTAAAATACCTAAAACTTGTATATTCTTGGTTGCATGTTGCCCTAAAAAAGACCCCGTTTAACGTTGTTTCATTTAGCGCTTTTCTTCATAAACTCAGCATTAATCGGAGTATTATTATATTAATTTTCTTTATTACTATTGACTGAAACTCACATTTTTTACATCACTTGTTTTTTATTTAACGAAACGTACCAACTAGGTATTACCAATAACATTTTAATCGTGATGATATTGTGTATTTCTCAGGGTTTGAAAATCTCGATGGCGGCCAACGTCGCTGTCTATCTAACAGGTGAACCGAAACAATTTGATCACGCTTTCATAAAAATTACAAGTTACGTTATAAATATTCTTAGGTATGCCGGTGAATATGATACGCCACGTTTGATTTCGTTCAACCCCTCGAGTTAAAAATCAATTTTCTCCCTTCTCCCCATTTCCTTTTATTCGGCATCTGATAACTTATTACAACTCCTTTTGTATTTCCCTTGCGTACCTCTTTCGTTTTCCAATTCGCATAATTTTTACTCCTACCATTGGCGTTCCCGGCCCGAGCGGTTATCTTAGCTATCATTATGATGAGAATTCAAAATTCTTCGCGGTCTTTATTTATTCCGTTTGATGTACGTATAATGTTAACTAATGCTTGGCTTACTTTGAAGGAGTGATACTACAGAGGGGAGAGAAAGTCTGGAGACACCGTACGAAATAACATTATGTGACTACATCTCATCAAGGCATGATTAAAAATGTACAAAATACCATATTTCATTTTTGAACACTTTCTGACTGCTCAATATTATTTTTTTGCTTTTTAGCGTAAACAATGTTCAACGGCTTCAAACTATATATTTTTAATGAAGCCGTTTTTTTAATTATTGCTAATTACAATGTATTATATTGTTTACATTATGATTAATTATTTTAATTTGATTTTATATATGTAGGTACAATTAACCGTGCTTATACTGCGTTGGAAAATACTGAAAAACTTATAAAATATATTCATTTTTAATCATATTTGACGGAATGAAAGTTAAAATTTTTTATTCGGCGAATTAAGAATTAAAATAAGTATAATAAAAATAATGATATTTGGTATTTTAGGTTATGTTCTGATTGCTATACTAGTACAAAAATTGTGACAGTATTTCCATGTTTTTATTTTGAAATATATTGCTTCTTTTAAAAGTGCACCTTGGCAAAAAAATATATATATATATATAGAGAGAGAGAGAATGAGAGCGACACAGCGTCTTTTACACATCTCTGTAAACAATTATTGGAATTAAAGCGTAAGTTATTGTAGCGTGAGTTCCAGGCACTGAAACAATTATCACTTTATATCGGTCGATTTTTCGCTTTCGAATCATGATTCCAATTGATTCTTTTTGAGATTTTTTCTTCAGAATGTAGCAGGTTTTTATCGCTCTCACAAAATTTTTTCTCTTGAATAGAATGCTTGTATTAGTACCGATAAATTGGCATTGAAAGCTTTTACCCCGTAGAGCGCAGACTATTTTATTACTTAATTTTGCCGAGCCGCTCTTCACAATTTAGCTAAAAGATATTCCACATAAAATATTAAGGTCCCATCGACTAAGTAATCTCAGTATCCGTTAACACATAAAATATATCAATGTTTAATAACATAATATTAAACATAGCCCCATCTAATATTTGTAGCTGGTTTGTGCCTATGTAAGAATATATAATACATTACTGAATTACATTATGTTTTCACGAGATTTTCTGATTCATGTTAAAAATTATTTCTTAATCGTTGGATAAGTAAAATATATTTTTAATTAAAATACCATTTTGTTGAAGAGTTACTATTTTAAACAAAGTTTTGTGATATTTTTCATACAAATGGTAACGCGTTTCCTGGGATAGGAAGAAGTTCAGGTTCGGATATCGGTAAAAAGCAAATATTTTTCGATTAATAGATTTTTTTTGTATATCTTTCTATTTGATTAATTTAATTTGTATCTGATAAAATATACACTATTCTATTCCAATGTCGCCATTTTACATCAAGGAACAATGTTTTTTTTTTTGAAAAGATTCGTTTTATAACAAGATGGATGAATTTTACGAATGTAGAGACGTGAATAACTTTTAAAATAGGTAAAGTAATATTATCTTTATTTTGGGTTTCCCCATCTACTTCTATGACTTTCTGGACGTCTTGGATGTAGTGTCATTTGCCAGTAATTTAAGCATTTGTCATAATTTAAGTTCTTTCCTTATCTATGGTAGCACTGTCAAATGTGACATGGATATTTTGTTCGTACTTTTTTAGAATGTCTTTATGTGAATATATATATATATATATATATATATATATATTCACATAAAGACATACCAGCGCAGCTGGACCTAGTATAATTTTATTGCATTCAATTATTATGTACACGAAAACATTTTTTAATGATATATATCTATACAGAAGTATCATCCATGTATGACAACATATCGATTAATATAGGAGGAGGCCGGTCGCATACCGCCCGAGAGCCCAAATAGTTTAATAATATAAATATACTAAACGATCTAGTATGTTTAACAATGTATAATGTAGAAAGATCGTTAACATTTTTTTTTTGATAATTAATTAATAACTAATTTACCTTTCCGATTTTTTTAGATTTCATGTAAATCATTTTATCACATCCTCCGTCGTAAGCGCTGTGTTAATCTTCATTTTTAAGCTACGAAAGTCTTATTATTGTACATTTAAAATAATTTTATACTTTTTAATAGTCACCTTGTGTCGATCTACGTTCAATGTTAAATTAATGTCCCTCCCTCCCCCTTTTTTTACAGCTTCGAGTCTTTCTTTCTAGGATCCATGTATCTTATTGCGCTTTGCTCGCAATTGTGCCTAACACTAGCCTTATCTGACCATCGGATTTTAGTACCGGCAAAAAAGGGCTAGTTTAATGCATTATTGGCCACGGAAAGTTAATAAGTACTTAAATTGAATTTTTCTTCAATAGTACATACACATAATAATAAAATCTGTATGATAGAAAACAGACCATTCTTAAATGTATGATGTTAGAGCTATGTACCGATGTTTGACGATCGCTCTAGTTCACCGTTGATGGCGGTCTGGATAAAATCCAATACATTTCCTTTCTTCTCTCTTCACTCGTATCTTTTCTGTACCTGAGCCATGCTTTGCTAATCGTCGATCCCATCTATCCAGTGAGGTCGTGGTCTCCCGATGGTCCGTCTCCCCTCTGGTTTATGCAATGTTTGGTACATATTGAAGACTCTTTCTTCCGAGCTAGGTGCTCAGCTTGTCGGAGTCGTTGGACCGTGATAAAGTAACGACGGCAGGCCCTACAAACTTATAGATTGTAGCGACGGCGCCAAATATTATATTTGCAAACCGAACCAAAGATCTTTTGTTTTATATTATTATTATCAACAATTTTTTCTTATGTTTATTACGTTTATATCTTATATTATAATTTTATATAACAGTTTTACTACAAGGATTGCCATTGCCCTTCACATATAGTCCGACCGATGTAAATCGCCGAGCGGTAACTTTTCGAACTGACATTCCCTCCGTCCGCGCGTGGCTGTTCCCCTCTTCACAAGGTTCAGTATGAGTACAGTAGCGCCCTCCGCCGTTCGCCAATTTACGTTGGTCGGACTATAGTAATCAACAGTATATGTTGCTAGGTAGGTACTTTTGAAAATGTTAAATTTCATATTTTAGAGAAGTAAACATGATAGTATCTACATAATAACTTATATCTAATAGATTTTTTTTAAATAAAGTAAAGAATGAAGAAATAAGAAAATAATGTAAAGCTGAGCTTAATGTAGTGAGTAAGATTACGAAAGGATGACTTAGGTGGTTTGATCATATGGAACGGATGAATGGTGAGAGAATGTTAAGAAAGATATATGACACAAGTGTTGATGGCATCAGATGTAGAGGACGTCCGCGGAAGACTTGGCACGACCAGGTAAACCGGATACTGGAGGATGGTCCTGTTAGAAGCCTCAATAATCGGCGAATTGTATAAAAATATGTATGAATGTGGATGAGGCGAGAATTGTGTCAGGACAAAATAGTGTAGCGCTCTATCCTCTCTGCCTACTCCCGCGGAGAAACGGCGTGATGGTAAATTAGTTAAAAAAAATAAAAACAGCGAAGCGAAAACAGCTGTTTAAGTGAGGTGACATCAAATACCAAGTAGCTGAATTTTTATTAAATCGCGATATTATTTTATAGGAAAAATATCCATCAAAAGCACTTGTTCTATCCTCCTCGGTTTATATCTCTCACTTTTTCATATACCCGAATAAGTGAAGATTTCCTTTGTGTCTATTGTCTATTAACTTCTCGTAAATCGTATCCGTTATCAATGTTTTTCTCTTTGTTCGGTGTCGTTATTATATTATTAAAGCGTTAGGAAGGTACTACTTCATAATAAAATACTACACCCGTTCCTTAACGGCTCACAAATCTCCGTACATTCGGTATTATCTGTGTGCTTTGTATTGTGCCTGCGAGATGATTTAGGAATGTAATAATATTCCGGTTGATATATTACGTCGCTCGTCCCGTCTGCCCGTCTGAGAAGGCGAACGGGTGAAATATAATACGAGGCTGGGCTGATCGAGAAAGCGACAAGTGGACACCTGTGAGAAATTACCCCGTGCAATCGGATACTCGGGGTGCATGTACTCCCTCCGACTAGTGAGTGTCTCAACCATGCGGGTCTTTGTGCATGGTGCGGGTACGTGTGATCAGATGGATTAGATTGGAATAGCAATCCGCCACTAATTGTCGCGATGTTTTAACTTGGTTATACGGATCCGCTTATTTGGGACAGCCGTTTATTTAGGCCAAATCTTAAGGAACAGGAAGTCAGCAGTATGTGTTGTGACATTTGAAATGCGCGGCATACAGAGCGCTGCTTTACCGACCGGAGCAAACGCGGTCGAAATGGAGAACTTTCGCACGGGCCGTAATGACGAAATGAGGCCGGGTCGCGCTCGCCGTAATGGCGAAGGACGAAGATGGGAAACAAAAGAGAGTTAGCAGCGGTGAATTGGGGAGATCTTGGCCCCCGATTTACCCGCGTGGTCATCTGTCTGGATTTATTAACGGAAGTAAGAACAGTAAGAAAGATTTATTTTCTTTCTTACCGTTCTATCTTCATTCATCCGTTACATATGACCAAACTACCTAAGTGATCCATTCTTTATCTCACTCACTATACTAAAATCAGCTTTACATTATTTCCTTATTTCTTCATTCTTTACTCTGTCATAAATGATATGCCTAAGTGATCTCATTTGCACTGCATTCAGTCTACTTTCGTTCCTCTTCTAAAATCACAATACACATAACTTCAATGTTACCGGTCGCTACACCGCCTTTCGAATGCGACGTTCTTTTTGGGCAATTTTATTCCTCGCGTGTTTGACGAATATGTAATCTTGCTTTTTGTCAACTTTCTTTAAAAAATGGTGAGATTTTTCTTCAGAGTTTATATTATTTTCTTATCATTTATATTTATATTAAGAGAACACATTCTTATTGTGAATTTGTTATTATTCTGAACATAGGTCTGTGATATTTTAAATACCAATAAACAAAGTAGATGACTTTCAAATAATGGAACGATAGATGTATTAATTTGAAAAAGTGTAACATATAGGTTCGAAAATTTGTCGTCAAAAATAATGTCGCTGAAGCATAGTAGATAATTCACCTTCCCCTGTTTGGAAAGAGATCCAGGTTCGAATCCCGGTAGCTCAACAACAATATGTTTCGATAAAATTGATTTCATCTGTATATCTTTCTAAATAATATTAATATTTTTGTTTAATAAGTTGTTAATAGATACATAATGTATATTTAAAGAAATATATTCATTCAGCCGCTTGACTGGGCCCAATATCCAGGTTCCGATACGTTCTTATTAAGCGGAATCGATTCTATATGCCAGTTATTCGGAATCACTTACCACAGGTCTGCGGATAAATTTTTTCTTCCATACTCAAACTATCAAACTCCCAGCTTTTTCTTGTATTTTGAATCGAGAATCGACTAATACTCGTATGTACCTAAATCGATTTTAACCATCAATTTTCGGTTTTATTCTTATACGCACACTGTTAGAGATCATTTTGCTATGACATTGAAACATTGTTTACCTCGTATCCTGCGAAAATAATCTTGAATGTGTGTTTTACAGGTAAACAATTCCATCTAATTAGATTAGTTTGTTTACACCGTTTGTTAGCACGATAAACAAGATGAAACTAAACCACAAATGACTAAGATAATCGTGTTTGATGGGAATATGTTATAATTCCAGTGCTACCGTTGTCAGATATGATTTTTTTAATTTCAAAAATCATTTGATATTATTGAATTAAATATGCGCATCTTGTATCTTAATATCTTAACTTTATCACCCTGTGAGTTATGAGCACCCTGTAGGAATGTACTAACATACTTTAGAATCACCCATTTTCATTACTTTTACAAAAATGTTTCATATGCTACGTATGGTCATCAAATACGTTTTCCTAACGAATCGAAATTGGATATTGATTACATAATTATTTATAATTATGTAATGTATTAATTATATTACTTAAGAATTTTGTGACCCATACCGTTTTTATTATTTATATTTTTAAACATGCATATTTTTCTTTCGTTGTATTAAGAAGGATCGTTTACCTATATAACTATAATCCCTATATCCTCACACACATACTATAGCTATATCCCACGGGAACGATAAACCACCACACATTTCGGTTTACCGTATAAATAATTAATTGTTTACGCCATTTCATATTATTTTTTACTCCGAGGATAAATGCTTTTATTGTTTTTCTTGCTCTAAATCAACACATAACAACGCAAGAAAAAATATTACTTAGGTATATTAAATATCGTTATGAGACCAAAATATAATATCGCATTTCAAATTTGTCTTCTCCGTGGAACGTGAGGTTTTGAAAGTGATTTATGGTACTGTAGATGATAAGCAAGATTTCTCGTTGCTTTTCTTACTGGAAGAAGCGAGCTCACTGAACCGTGAAATCTTTAATGCAAGAATAATGCCGTCATTATTGGCCGAGTTTACTAGGTGTATCGATGTATGTACCATGTATGTAATGATACGTAATATGACTATGAAAAGAATATTCCTTTCATTTCGATCATATATCAATAACAGAAAGAGATAGCAGTAAACAGTGATCTCTCTCTTACCGAGGACCATACTATGAGCAAAATCTTCTACAGAGTGAATATTATGTTCCAGACCGATGTTGTTTTTGAATAACTAGAAAACGATAGACAATTTTTTTGTTAGATTTTTATTTAATGATGATTTAGTTTATTACAATTATGTATGGAGTATCGGGCAATTGGCCGCCTCTTCAGCGGCACAAATGCGTGCTCTTTTAACCATATTTTTCATAACATTCTCGCACACTTCGCGTGTTCTTTCAGTAATTTAATTTTGAATATTGTCTTGTCGTATCGGAATTGTTGTTGGCTTATTAGCGTAGACCTTTCCTTTCAAATACTCCTACAGAAAATAGTCAAGGAGCCACTCAATATCACCACTTTTTGACATGCGACTGGGAAAAATTTCTATCGTAGCTCGGGCCCCGTGTGAGGTAGTACCGTCCTGTTGAAACCACACATGTTGCAGGCCCAATTCGGCCACCAAGAAGTTTTCCAACAATGTGACAACAGCGATCACCGTTAATGACATTGCCATTATTAATTAGATAAAATGTTTTAATGACTTAAACACGTTGTTGAAGCGTTGGATACTTAATAATACATTGTACCGAAATTGCGGTCTAAATAAATCGGTATGAAACATTATATTCACTCTGTATATCGGTTCCTAGTCATTAACCGTCAGGTTGGCTTTTTTCAATGCTACATGTCAGACATTCTATGTTGCAGTGCAGTCTTGTTGTAATGCAACACGGTATGGCCTCCAACCAAGAACCATTCACTGTTCTATAATAAGTTAAATAAGACATAACATTTACAACAATAAATGTATATTTATAAATAGCAGTTTGCGATTTACAAACAAGTAAAGCCTTAGTTTACATACATCCGTCGTCATCCGCGGGGATTACTGTTTGTATACTAAAGAAGGCAATATGTTGCAGTTAAAAGCGCGAATAGGAAAGCGAAAAAGAAAAATAATATTAATTAAACATCGATAATTGTTATTTTTTGTTAGTATGAAAAAAGTTGGTAAACAGAAATTAACAATTGAATCAATTTTGTTAAAAAATATACAGGGAAACCCCGATTTTAAATTTTTGAAGGGACCAAAAAAAAAAAAGTTAAATTGGGGGGTATTAAAAAACATTAAATTAATTTTTTGTTGTTTTTAAATAATTCTTTCAATATTATATAAGATAAATGAAAGGTTTCTGATGGTACATTACTAATACTAGTAAAATATGCTATGAAGCCTTCAATATACCTCATGACATCGTCTCTTGTAGGAACTAGATTTATGGGGTGAACAGGAAGGTTCTTCTTCTTTCAAGTTTTCGTTTATACGACTGTACTATTTCATCAATTTCCACAACGTCCGATGTTATTACGTTGGAGTCAACGTCTGAGTAAGTCTTCAAGGGTTATTCATAAATTCTTTCCCAGCCATCATTATCTATACTATCTTCTAGGCAATTTTCTTGCTGATTCCAGCTTGTAAAAACTATTAAAAAAAGAAACATATAAATGAAAAATGTGTATAAACAATAAGCAAACGACCAATACACTCTTGGCTCTATAGCGAATGGCGAACTGGCTGAACGAATTTCAATTTTTTCTAGGCATAAATTGCAGGAAAGACAAACGTAAAATAGTTTTTTTTTTATAATATTTCAAGGTTTTTATTTATCTTAATAACATCATCGTCATCCCTAGCTATAATCTCATGACCCTCCACCGGTGGCTGCTCTAGACTAGTTCCTGACAATTGCTAACGCCAAGAATAGAAATTTCTTTATTTAATTTGTCCTGGCATCTCATTTTAGGTCTACCTATTCTTCGTCTTCCTTCACCATTTCTAGGGTTGCGAATCATTCACACACTCTACACTGCCTAGCTATCGAATCTATCTTCCCTGATTTTATGAATTTTGTGACTTTCGGCCCATCATGCAGGTTGGTCTACGTCACACTCATCTTTCTTTGATCCTTCTTTCAAACTACATCTGGTTTTGCTCCTTATTTCTATGTTAGAGTTCTGGCTTCTGATACGTAGATACATACTGGTAAGTACTGGTCTTTGTTTTTATGGTCATAATGTTCGACTTCACCTAGTTTTGTATGCCAAAGTAACAACGATTAGCACTCGGAAGTTTTCCGTTAGATTAACCAGCAGATATTACATTGGCATCCGTTGTTGGTCTATTTATTGCAACGTGCAATTATTTTACTTATAAATACGTTGACTATGCTACAAAGTTCTTTGTGTTGTTTCGTGATGCCTTTTTGCTGAAAGTTTTCTAATATACATTTCGCTGGCAACACAGGATTACGTTGTTTATTCCTGTTGTGTTCAACTATTAAATATTAAAGCACGGCGCATGACGAAATTTAAGCACATGCGACCTTTTTAGTACACAAAGGTATCCAGGGTCGGGTAATGTGCATTTAAATTCATCTCAAACCAAAGCCGGCTTATGTGGCGGTATTCATGTGAAGGGTGACATGTGTAGGAAAACTAATTAATTATTGCCCGTTAACTCAGTTTCGTAATTTATACTTAATTTTAACCATTAATATATCATACGATTAAGGAGAGATAACACATTCTTATTGTGAAGTTGTAATTATTCAGAACATAGATGGCTTTTGAATAATGGAACGATAGATGTATTCAAATTTGAAAAGTGTAACATAGGTTTGAAAATTTGTCGTCAAACGTACTGTCGCTGTAGCATAGTTGAATAATGCACCTTCCCCGGTTTGGAAAGAGATCCAGGTTCGAATCCCGGTAGCGCAACAACAATATTTTACGAAAAAATTGATTTTATATGTATATCTTTCTAATTAATACATTTAATTAGTATTTCAAATATCACATACCTATGATCTGAATAATTACAACTTCAGTAAACCGATAGCAGACGCCAGAATTAACAATTCATTTTTATTAAATTTTGGACACATTGATACAACTTGTATATAATTAAGGAAAACACATTCTTATTGTGAATTATTATTCGGTTTACTTCAGGTATTTGAGATTCCGTAAAAACAATGTAGATGGATTTCAAATAATGGAGCGATAGATGTATTCATTTGAAAAAGTGTAACATATAGGTTCGAAAATTTGTCGTCAAAAATACTGTCGCTGTAGCATAGTTGGTAATGCACCTTCCCCGGATTGGAAAAAAGATCCAGGTTCGAATCCCGGTAGCGCAACAACAATGTTTTTTTAATAATTAATATATTTAATTAGTATTTAAAACATCACAAGCCTATGTTCTGAATAATTACAACTTCACAATAAAAATGCGTTCTCCTTAATAATATTTAATGATTATTTAAATTATTTTACTGACACCTGTCGAGCTTTCTCAGATATAAAATATAAGGTTGTTTTTTTCGTTAGCTATCAACATGAAAATTTCCCCACATCGACAATATTCCACACCCCCAGGTCCAGGGGTCGGCGATTAATTTTAACGAACCCCCTCTCGTCTGTTTTGAATGCTCCTTTTTCTAAAACTCCCGGCGTACAGTATTAAAAAAACACTTAACATTTAAAATTTTATCACCAATGCCGCCATCGCTACCCTTTGTAAATATCAACACGGATGGACCGTACCGAGATTTGAAAGAACCTTTTTCTATTGGTGGGTTAACACACACAGAATTTTGTATGCAAATTAAAAATAAATGTCACCTCGTTATTAAGTATACAATTTCAAAAATATGTTCCCTACTTGACTTATTTTAGCTAGTATCCTGACCCTATTAATTACACAAACACATATTTTATAAATTCGTCGTTATGACCGTTTATTTTTCATATTTTACTTCATTAAAATAATCTTTTATTATTTTATCATATTCACTGTAATTCCATTCAGATAAAAAAAAATAATTTTGATGTGCGTATTCAAATTTATTAGAAAAATTAATAATGTGTATATGATTTTCTATATCTTGGCGTCAATCAACAGTGCTTAAGTTTTGTGTACATATACAGTGCCAACAACCATTTAAAAAATGTAATGCTAAAATTCGTTTAACCATAAAATATAATGTGATAATTAAACTTGTATGCGTGTTAATTGATATAAACATATCGGCATTCTATTGTCCTAGCAAAAAGTATTTTGCTAGTTTTCCGTACTGTTTGCTTTTGCTAGGTTGCCGCTTCGACTTATATTTAAATGTTTAAGTATAATTTATTGCGAACAAAATAAAGTGGCGTAACACAGAACAACCAAATAACGCAAATACAATAATTCCTTATCTCGCAGCCCTAACATGTATAACTTGTACAAAAAATGATTCAGTTTTTATATTTTCGTAGAAAGCAATCACTTTGTGGTTTGACATAATATATTCAGTAAAATAACAATAAATTTGTATGAAACCACGAAATTTATTGTACATCGACCGGTTTCGCTTAACTCAAGCTACATCAGGACTAATGATAGGTACAAGAAGAGTGCACTTATGTGTATATACATAAAGAGGGAGATAGAATATAAAAATACATGTAAAAAAAAATGTATGGTTTATAATGAATGGTAATAAGTAGGTTTGCGATAGATATAAAAATTTATTTTATTATTTACTACAGATATTGTCATGTCTAGAAAATTTAAAGAATAATTTATACCTACTTCTAATGTAAATTTGATTTGGTTCAGTTTTTACTTCAATGCAATTTATACTTATAAAATATCATGTTTGCATTATTGTTTGTTTTACTTTTTTCCACGTTTCTTTTCAAATCATTTCATTTAAAATATTTTTTTGTAATCTGATATCGGCAACATTTTTCTGTTTCATTGTTTCTATAAAAAAGTTCGATAGATTTATGTCAAAGATCGTCATAGCCGTAAAATACTAGCCAGTAAGAAATATAATCTATATAGGTACATATAAAGCATGTTCCAGGCCGATGTTGTTTTTGAATAACTGGAAAATGAAACACATAATTTTAATTTGGTTTTATTTATCAATTATTTGGTCTATTACAATTATGTATGAAATATAACATCGCCTCTGGTAGCGGCACAAATGCACGCTCTCATAATCATATTTTTCGTAATATTCTCGCACATTTCTGCATGTTATTTCAACAATTTCATTTCGAATATTGTCCTATAGCATCGGAATTGTTATTGGCTTATTGGCGTAGTACTTTTCCTTTAAAGTATCCCCACAGAAAATAGTCAATGTGACCGCCTCTGGTAGCGGCACAAATGCACGCTCTCATAATCATATTTTTTGTAATATTCTCGCACATTTCTGCATGCTATTTCAACAATTTCATTTCGAATATTGTCCTATAGTATCGGAATTGTTATTGGCTTATTGGCGTAGTACTTTTCCTTTAAAGGATCCCCACAGAAAATAGTCAGGAGCCGTCAAATCAGGTGGTCGTGGAGGCCAGTCAATATCACCACTTTTTGACATTATGCGGCCGGGAAAAATTTCTCGCAAAGTTTCAAGCGTAGCTCGGGTTGTGTGTGAGATGGCACCGTCCTGTTGAAACCACATGTGTTGCAGGCCCAAACGACCCAATTCGGTCACCAATAAATTTTCCAACATGTGAAGATAGCGATCACTATTAATGGTTACATAATTGCCATTATTATTTGATAAAATGTTTGAATGACTTCAACACGTTGTTGAGGCGTTAGATGCTCCATAATAAATTGTAATCACCTACTCTCTACGACTACCAAATGCGAACTGACAATTATCTGCCAAACCAAGCTGTACGATTCAATTAGATTTGATAGAAAAAAGCGCTTCTTTTGTGTTTTTTTTTTACTGGCAATAAAGACAATATACATTATTTAGATGGGATTCCTCATTTGTGGCGTTTTCGAGTATATAGATATAATAATTTTAAACCCGTCTGTTTGTCGTTCTATTGCCAAAAATCAAAATTATACGAGGTTCATTCGCGCAGAGATTGTAGATATTTGTTTTTAATTAAATTTAAAAAGTCAAGTTATAATAAATATTATTATTGAGTTCTGCTAGTTTGCGTAAGCATTGTTATATGTTACAGCTGTTTCGGCAGTTAAGGCCATTTTCAAACAGTGAATAAACCACGTACGATCGACTTATTTAACTGATAATAGTTAGCCCTTCCTCTATCCATGGGTAATTAGGTTGTTTCGATGGAACCGCTCTATATTAATATGGCATATTAAGAATAAAGAAAATATAGAATATTAAGAATAAGGAATATTATACATCTGTTCCACTGAAATCACCTAATTACCCATGGATAGAGGAAGGGCTAACTAATATCAGTTAAATAAGTCGATCGTACGTGGTTTATTCACTGTTTGAAATTGCCTCAACCGCTGAAACAGCTGTAACATATAACAATGCTTACGCAAGCAACAGAACTCAATAATAATATGTATCATAATTTGACTTTTTAAATTAAATTAAAAATAAACATGAAGTTCTACACACTAAATACAATAACAATAAATAAAATATTTTTTATTTATTATCTTAGTTTTATTAACCACAATTGAGTTTAAAAAACATCTACCGGTTTCGGAAAATACCTTTCCCTAATATTGCTAATTTTAAAAGTATAAATAAAATAGATATTTGTGTCGGGATGGCAGAGCGATTTAAATAAAAAGTAATTAAGGATGCTGTGTTGTGCAGGCGACATCTAAAAAAAACTTGTTTCCGACGGGATCGCTAAAAAAATGTTGATTTTTTGTCAACCCACTAACACGACTGCGCTTCATTCAACGCAAATAAAATTTGCCTGTAGTTTTCTGTGGCCAGACCTCCATACAATTGTGGTGGGTTGGACCAAAAAATTTTCGTTGACTCGTGCTGCGGTGTTACGACTTTATTAACACGGGTCGAAGCGTCTCTATGCGGTAGTTGGTTCGCTTGTTGACTTGTTTTATTTCATAAAATGATTGCATTTATTTGACAGATCTGTTAAAGTTTTAATTGTTCAATTTATTAGGCAAATAATTTTTTGGCTCGATTATGTTTTAGAAATAATTGATTAAAAAAAGATTGTTTGGAAATGCGTGAACATATAATATTATTAATATAATTAAAAACAATATACTTTGTTTAAACACCACTTTATTTTTGCTATCACCAACCGGTTCGGAACCACCGTTCCTTCTTCAGGGTATACAAGATACTAACTTAGCGTTACAGAATATAGGTAATCATACATTAGTGTCAGGTGTTAATGTGGTTTTTAAACAATGTGAATTGTTTTTAATTATATTTATAATGAATTACCATAAAATTGTAGCGAAATACAACAGTATAAAATATTATATTAAATAAAATAACTATCACTTTGTATGAAACCACGAAATGTATTATACGTCAACCGTTTTCGCTATCTCAAGCTTCATCAGGACGTATTTAAAACTGATTATAAATACAATAAGAGTGCACTTATATATACATAAAGAGAGAGATAAAAATATAAAATTTCATGTGAAAGAGAGAGACAGAATACATATACAGATAGACGTAACAATAAGGGAGGAGATGTTCTATTTAACTATATATATATATATATATATATATATATATATATATATATATATATATATTATGTCTCTCTCTTTCACGTGTAATTTCCTCCCTCTTTATATATATATATATATATATATATATATATATATATATATATATAAGTGCACTTTTTTGTATTTATGATCAGTTTTAAATACGTCCTGATGAAGTTTGAGATAAACGAAACCGGTTGACGTATAATAAATTTCGTGGTTTCATATAAAGTGATTGTTAATTTATTTAAAGTAATTTGTCAAACCACAAAGTGATTGCTTTCAACGAAAAAAAAATATTATGTTGCAGAAATTAAAGGAAGTGGAATTGTGTTGATTTTATTGTGAAGTGTTGATAAAGGAGAAATTAGCATTTAATATTTGCATTATGTTAGTTAATTTTATGTATGCATATTATAATAATTATAAAATATTAACAACTACGCTGATCATGCATTCGGTTTAAATCTTGACATGTATTATATTCCAAATGCAATAAAGCTTACACGCATGTCATTGGGTTTATTATTGTTATTCCACGGCCATTTTATATTCTTGATTAATGTTAAATTTATTGTAGATATGATCTCGAGATAAATTATGCCGCTTTTTTATGTGTTAAATATCGTAGAAACTCTGTTAATCGTTTATATTTCCTTTATCAACCATTTACATTAAAATCCCCGTAACTACACTGCACTTGCTTTCCGCAATTAAATTTTTCATAATAATGCATTTTGAATCAGTCGACCTTGATTTCCACCTCTCTTTTCGTAATTTTAGAGAGTGAATTATAAAAAAAAACAGCTTACTTCAAAAGTTCAAACAAAACTTTATGGATTTTTTAAAGTTTTTTTAGGATTACCGAAAGCGAGTGCCTCGACACTGAACATTAACGTCACTCCACAACGTATGTGTCAGAGTATATCATCCGAAGAAGAGTAAATATGATTTTTTTTTTGTGTTTTTATATTTTTTCAACCACCTGCATTTAATTAAAGTGTATTTTCTGAAAAAATGTTTGTTATTTATTTATATTTACATAGCAGAAACCATTTTTCTGTAAATTTTCATACAACCTTCATCAGTTTTTTTTAAATCAAATAATATTTGGAATCAATTTATAGAAACGTGTCGTTTAACTTGTGTCGTTTATTTTCTCAATTAAAAAAACGCATTCAAAAAACCACCCTATTATATAACGGATTTTCGGCTTTAACGGACATTCCCTCACCCGCATTAGTCCGTTATATCGATGTTCTACCGTACCTACTTCAAATTTTTTTTTTTTTTACTATATGTCACGCTGTGGGATGCCAGCACATCTTTTGTTACATTTCAAGACAGTTAATTAATATGTGCATATTTTAAATCTTTATCTCGTCACGGGAAAAATAACCTCATTATATACACCCTTTACGCGCACAAACAATTATTTTAATATAGTCCCGGTATTTTACTTTTCAAATAGCTAAAAGATCTAACAATTGTGGGTGCAACGTTAAGTTCATCAAAAGGTCAGAAAATAATTTAAAGATTTTTTTAAAATGTATAATTATACCGATAAAGCTTATTTTATCTTGTTTAATTTTGCCACAATTATGATAATAAACATTTTATTATTTTAAAGCGTTTGAAGTATCGAGTTCCGTTTGGTCAAAAACAGTAAAGCTTTTGAATTTAATGACGCGCGAAAATACAAGAAAACATTTTAATATAAATGTAGACACCGTTTTAGGAATTGCTAAGTATATTGTGTAACCTGATAATTATAAAATACAAATAATAATCTCTAATAATTACGCAATAGAGTAAATGGCTGAAGTTGTTTACAATAAATTTCACCCGTTAAGATATATTAGCCGGGTATTTAACTATCTTACCATCACGCCTTTTTTCACAGTAGTAGGCAGATGGAGCTCCATACTCTTTTGTCGTGGAACACAGTTCTTGCCTCATCCACATTTTTTTTTTCTATTCAGCATAGATACAGGCTTCGCTTCCACACATTAGTACTGGTACCAGGACCCCATTTTGTACCGCTTGTCCTTGCCTCGGTTAACAAGTTTTTATTAGAAATTACTGCATTCAGCCGCTGCAGTCACCCTTCTTTCGACATATATCTCGGCCTTTCCATTCATATCAAACATTCTTCCAAAATACACAAACTCATGTACTTGTTCCAAACATTTATTACCTACCTTTATTTCGCAAGTTGTTTTTCTTTCTTCCTTCTCGAATATAATATATTTCGATTTGCTAACATTCATCATAGGACACACATTCTGCGTACTAAATTCTGTAAATTTGTTTGCATCATCTGCGTACTATAAAAAATATACAGTCAATTTGCTAATTTTCAGTCCTACATGTAAATATTCGAGTTCTTTTAAACAATTATCCATACTAGCAGATAATCAATCGGCTCCGCTGATTGCTTACTGCTAGGCCCTGCGGGTAACTATTGGTGATCGCTGCGCGGTCAGGGTCTCATCGGCTATCGTCGATGACTTTCTGCTAGGCCTTGCGGGCGCCTAATGGCCGCTGCGCGGCTATTGGTGACCGCTACGCGGTCAGGGTCTTGTCAACTATCACGGCAGCTAGTGTTCGTTTCATTATATTATTATAACCAACAATTATTCACGGCAGTTATAATTTTTGATTGTAATGTAATGCATAATAAAAGGGAAAACATTTTACATCTCACTTCGCATTTGACAGCACGACCATATTCTTGAAAAAACTGAGATCATGTTTACATAAACGATTATTAAACACACGTAAATGTTTTGATAGTGCGACCATAGAAAAAATTCATACGATTTCATTCGCGGCTTCTATGATACTACGCGAGATGACCACAAGATAAGAGAGACGACAGCTCAAAATTCGTACGATTTTGCAATGTTTTGATTTATAATATACATCTCATTTCAAATTGAATATATATTTACGTACTGTTATTGAATATATAAAAGAGAAAACATTTAAGTAATCCTAATCTAGAGATATTAAAATCACGTTATTTTGTGCCATGATCGCGTCTCGCAGACCTGGCAAACAGCCATAATGACACCCCTGAAACCCGCATCAAAAAGTCACAGACGTAGACGGGGAATCGTATTATTATTATGGATTAAGTTGCACAACCACGGATACATTATGCAACCCTATTTGATACCTTTTATATTATTAATCCGTGGTGTGAATGCATTAAATAATAAAACTTGTATCAAGCTAATTACTAACGTCGAAACTTCACTTAGTGATGCCGAATTTAGTTTTTATGTTAATTTATTCAAGCGGAACCTGACTTTGTGCACGACATATGTGTGAACGGGCGCACAGCCAGCCTCCGGGAAGATTGTATTTCATCTTATTACGCCGACCTGTCCATGCACAGATAAGTACTTTCCCGCTGTCCGAGCTGCGTGAAGCTCCAGGCCAGCAAGGTGCACTCAACCGGTGTGCGATAAAATAATATCGTATTTTATGAACGGCGGAATATATTAGATTTTATATTCATTTTGTGAGTCATTACGTAACGTGTAATAAAGCTTTCGTGTGCATTTCAAGGCAAAAATAACAAATAAACTATGATAATATGGCTAATAAATTGACCATTAAACTTTATAAAATTACACATAGTCTTCATTATTCATATAAATGTAATTTTTCTTTTTATCGTGTTTTATCACGTTTTATCATATTATATCATATATATCAAAACAAATTTAAAAATATATACATATGGAGATTCGTACATAGAAAACACACACACACACACTCCACCTCTATATTTTCATCTACATTCATATTTTTGATACATGGAATAGTTTTCCTGCAACATATGACACAATAAAATAACTAGCATTTGCCATTATCACAATCTTTGGCTCTACCTATTAATGCAAACAAACATTATCTTTTATAAAGCAAATAAAAAATAAGTTAAACAGCAAATTAATGGACAATAATTAATTAAAAATTAAACAATTAGTTGCTCGCCAGACATAGGAAAGCTTTCAAAGGCGATGCAAGGTCACCGTTGTAACTGGTAAACTTTATAAAGCCCAAAAAGTGTTCAATTATTTAGGTTTTCTTGTTTTATAAGTAGAGCATTGAGCTACTGAAGCCTATACCTCCAATATTTTATATTATATTATTCTAAGTATCCCAAGAGTGTGTTGTGAAATTGAGTTTTAAATAAAAATATTGATTAAATGTATTAATTAGAAAAATATACATATAAACTCAATTTTATTGAAAAATATTGTTGTTGCTATTGGGAGTCGAACCTGGATCTCTTCCTATCCGGGAAAAATGCATTAACTGATTATTCTACACCAACACGGTGACAGTGCATTGATGACAAATTTTCGAACTTATATGTTACACTTTTCTAATTTATACATCAATCGTACCATTATAAACTAAAACAGGCTTGCCTAGTTGGGCAATGCATTTTAAAATGTGTGTAAAATATATGTAACAAATTGTCTTTTTTTTTTTTGGTGCTTTACAAATGTTATATATGTCTAAATAAATAAATAAAAATTATTTGAAAGCCATCTTCTTTAATTTGAATAAATTTGAAAAGTGTAACATATAAATTAGAAAATTTGTCGTCAATGCACTGTGTTGGTGTAGCATAATCGGTTAATGCATTTTCCCAGGATAGGAAGAGATCCAGGTTCTCATCCCTGTAGCGACAGCAATATTTTTCGATTAAATTGATTTTATTTATATATTTTTCCTTTTAAAATTAGCAATATTAACTTGGTGGTTAAGATTCATATTTTTTATTTATTATCTTAGTTTAATAACCACAATTGAGTTTAAAAAACATCTACCGGTTTCGGAAAACACCTTTTCCTTCTTCAGGATATGTCAAAACTAACTAAAAATATAGCATTGTTTTTCTATTTATCCAGAATCTATTTTTAAATTTAAAAAAAAAAAAAAAAAACAACAATTATTTAAAAACACCTACCACGAGATATTAGACCAGCATTTTACACAAATAATAGTATAGGAAATTTACTCATAAATTCTAAGAACAAGGATGATAAATTTAACAATTCTGGCGTCTATAAACTTAGTTGTAAGGATTGTGCTGCATTTTATGTTGGTAAAACGGGTAGAAATTTTAATATAAGAGTAAAGGAGCATTTGAGATGTTTGAACAATAGTGGGTTTTCAGAATTTGCTAATCATTTGATAGAAAATAGTCATGGTTTTGATAAAAAATTGGGATTGTTCATTTTGCATATAAACGGTGTAGGTCACAAATTAAATAATTTGGAATCGTTGGAGATAAATAAAGCATGTAAAAGTAATCAGGAAATTCTAAACAGCCAACTAAATTTAACTACGAGTCCTATTCTAAAATTTTTTCCTAAAAATTATTCGACTAAATTTGTATTGAGCAGCAATTTGAGTTAGGTACTAAATTTACTTTTTAAATAATTGTTGTTTTTTTTTTTTTTTTAAAAATTTAAAAATAGATTCTGGATAAATAGAAAAACAATGCTATATTTTTAGTTAGTTATGACATCCTGAAGAAGGAAAAGGTGTTTTCCGAAACCGGTAGATGTTTTTTAAACTCAATTGTGGTTATTAAACTAAGATAATAAATAAAAAATATATATTTTTCCAATTAATTAATTTAATTAGTATTTGTAAAAATATCACAGACCCATGTTCTGAATAATTACAACTTCACAATAAGAATGTGTTCTCCTCAATAAAAATTTTGATTTTATCACGTTTTTTTACAGTGAAAAAGTATGTTGCGGCCCCTTCAAAATTTTGAGATTTTATTTATTTAATATTTGGCTCTACTCGCTAAAAAGTCTGCCGACCCCTGCACTAGACCAACAGACACCTCATTTTGCTTCAATTTATTAATAATATCTAAAGCAAAATTTTTGCTTATAAATGGTATTATGATAATATTTTCATTTTGTAAAATAATGTACTGAATTATAGACATATTTATATGTACACTTAGAAATTTTAACCTAAAACGATATGGCTAGACTAAACATAGCCGAGACTGCTCAATTACCTGTGTATTTGTTCTCATAACATTATTGATTAAATTTTCTTCGGTAAACCAGGAAAATCTAACTGCTATTGGAGCATTCTTCCGTTCTCGTTGTCGAGAAACTCTGCAGTTAAAATTGTAATCCGTTACTGTAACTTTAATGATGAAGCGTTCTGTATTCTTATTTACCTGTCGGGTTTTTTTGAACGACATTCTATCGGTGCTATAAATAATAATGATTATGTTTTTATATATCCATATTTATTTTAAGGGATTTCCTCCCGCTCATGTATCAGTCTGTGTCGACCGTATAAGACTGTGCTTATAAAAACCTACAGGATCGATCAATCATACAAAATTAATTTAGCGAAAAAAAAAGAAATGGCTGGTTGCAAAATGAGAATGGACAAAAATTGAGTTTTTAAAGTAAATTCATATCATAACCAATAGAATGCTTGAAATATTATTAGAAATTCATCATTGTTGCCGTTTGTTTGATGGGGTTATTTTATTTTATTACAAGAAATTTTTTTTGGCCGTTTCGCTATCATAAATCTAGTTTTTATTTTGAATTTATCCGCAATTATTAAAGGTATACATTTTCGATCCTTTAAAATAAATTCAAAACATTTATTTCATTATAAATTTGAGTAAGATTTTCAAATTACTGAAAAAAAACAATTATAAATTCAAAAATAATACATATTTATTTTGACTCAAAATACCATTTAGGTAAATACATAAATATCTTATGTATTATTTTAAATGTCAAATTCCATTATGTAAGTATGAATTTACAGTACGCAGCGCTTACTCCTGACCTCTTTATAATATAATTTCTTACTTATATATATGTAAGATAAAAATGGTTTTTAAATAACGTAACTTATTTATTAAAATTATATAAATATTATATATGTATATAAATGAGCACCTTAATATAATACATTTATTATTTGGTACTCATTTAACCTGTGGCGTACTTGGATACGTGATATACCTTAATTATACGCATTAACACATAGATATTAATTAATAAGGGAGTAATAAATGTATCCAGAATTTTAGACTAATTACATCTCAAGAGTCATGTATAAAAATCCTTGTATTTGCCTTAAAACATTAATTTAACGTTTCTTTGACGCTACATAATTACGTATTTTCGTTTGCGAAATACTAAGGTCATTTGCGAAATGAGCAATCAAAAGTTCCGGTAATATTCGCTTTCCAAATTTAATGACTTATGTGAATATGTATTCGGAATTTAATATTCGTCATTCTTGAAGCTAATTTTACCGAAAAAGTTTTACCACAACCACAGTGCTTACCGCAAATATCATGGCGAAGGAATTCGGTAAAAACACGTGGTAAAAATTGGCACAAGCGCTGCGTGCCCGTAAGTGAACTCGACTGCGGTTACAGTTCAAGTTAGCAGAGGTAATCCTTAATGATACCACACTAGGACTTCTTATTCACAGTCCTGGAGATTTAATTCAATTTCTCCAAGACGGTACGCGGGTTGCATTTGTGAAAACCCTTTGTTTTTTAACTCGAACTGAGTAAGCTGCTTTTATACAGCTACAGATATATTATTTATTTATTTATTATCTTTGTTTTATTAACCGCTGAATTGAGTTTAAATACATCTACCGGTTTCGAAAAATACTATTTTCTTCTTCAGAATGTCATAACTAACTAAAAATATATATCATTGTTTCTTCATCAGAATCAATTTTTAAAATTAAAAAAAAAAAAAAAAAAATTATTTAAAAAATAAATTTAGTACCTAACTCAAATTGTTGCTTAATACAAATTTAGTCGAAGATAATAAATAAAAAATATGAATTTTAACCACAAAGTTAATATTGCTAATTTTAAAAGTATTATAGGTATATTAATGATATATTTTATTTTAATATATTATAGGCACATTATGGTTGTCTTGAGGTTTTAGATAAAATAACATTATTGACGTGTCACTTTTCGGTTTGACATGCTAACGACACAGTGTGATACATTAATGATTTAAGTGAAACAAAACTCTACTGATGTTAGAGAAGTTTAAAAGACATTTCGCTTCTTCAGACGACGTTAACATTTTTGTTACTCTGCGGTATATTTATAACTACTGTTTACTTAACTATTAAACTTCTCCCAACTATAGAGAACTTACATAAATACGGTATAACATTTTTTTTTAATTTGCCAAGGTTTCGATACACTTATTAGATTTTGGTGACATATTTAGAGTACAATTACATTATGACACAATAAATTTGAAAAAAATTGAATTCTGATAATTATTTTTTAAAAAGCATCAGCTCTATTATTTGGTTAAATTCTTCTTTTCATACATTTATTCCATCCATGTTACGGAATATTCATTAGTCAGATGTTTTTAAAATGTGATGAAATAAAATAGAAACGAATCGGTGTTGAAGATTTTATGTTCCTTATGAAAAGGAGACCCGTAAAGGTCATAAAAGTTGTTCTTTACAATTCTTTACAACTTTTACGTTGTTCGTTACCAACAAGTTTTTCGATACAACTTGATGAGATTCCCTCCGAGCCTGCTTGTTAACCGATTTCAATGAAGAAGTTAAGTGACTGTTAACTTATTAAAATATAAATTCCTTTAACGGTGTAAAAGTTGAAAAATAGTTACCGTAACATTTTGTCGGCCAAGTTTTCTTTCGTCTTCTTTTTCGAGGAAAACAACTTTCGAGCTATTTCATTTAGCGAAGTTAACCAGTTTAGTGTTAAATTGACTTGCAGATTCCTTTATTAATGCTCCAAAAATCTGTTCATTGGCGGTATTTTAGTTTTTGAATTGCTGAAATATTCTACCGTCAAATTCTATTCGAGAGACAGTTCAATGTGATGCTCTCAATTTACCAAAATATCTTAATTCAACTAAAACTAAACTGTTGTTACTGTCTAATATATTGGTAGTTTGCTTTTACATGGTGACACTCACCGCAGATTCATACAATTCATTCAGGTTCATAAAATAAATATAAATCTACCTTCATGGGTATATTTGAGTGGAAGCACATTATATACTTATATTATTTAATAAATAAACACATCTTTTGAACGTTTAACAAATAAAACATTTTAATGGACATATATCGTAGTTATGTTGTAATTATCTATTTAATTGATGCTTGTATTTAAGCACAAACATTTTGTGTCCGTGTACGAAACAACGACACAAATTCATTGTGTGTTAGTGTAGGCAGTCACAACTTCCATTGTTCGAGCATAAACTCTATGTGTCCGTGCACGAAACAACAACACAAACTCATTGTGTGTTAGTATAGGCAGTCACGACTTCCATTGTTCGAGCATAAACTTTATGTGTCCGTGCACGAAACAACAACACAAACTCATTGTGTGTTAGTGTAGGCAGTCACAATTTCCATTGTTCGAGCATAAACTTTGTGTCAATGTTGGAAGTCATATCTTATCACTATTGCGAGTAATAAAACATTTCGTTATTTTTTATAATTGTTATATAGATACAGATTAAATGTATTAATTAGAAATATATACATATGAAATCAATGTTATCAAAAAATACTGTTGTTGCTACCGGGATTCGATCCTGGATCTCTTCCAATCCGGGGAAGGTGCATTAATCGATTATGTATTATGCACACAGTACATTGAAGACAAATTTTCGAACCTATATGTTACACTTTTCGAATTGATACATCTATCGTTCCATTATTTGAAAGCCATTTACTTTATTTTTACGGAATCTCAAATACCTTTGAGTGATCCGATAGGAGACGCCGAAATTAACAATTCATTTTTATGAAATATTGGACACATCGATACAACTTATATATTATTAGAGAGAACACATTCTTATTGTGAAGTTGTAATTATTCAGAACATAGAAGAGATCCAGGGTCGAATCCCGGTAACAACAACAGTATTTTTTGATAAAATTGATTATATATGTATATCTTTCTAATTAATACATTTAATTAGTATTTAAAACATCACAGACCGTCTGTTCTGAATAATTACAACTTCAGAATAAGAATGCGTTTTCTTTAATAATTGTTATATATTATTTACGTTACGGTAATTTGAGCAATATAAACATAAATTTTACCATGAAATATGAAAACCGTACTGAAGGTTAATCTTGTTTGAATAATTATCGTGTCGCATACAGAGGTAATGTCGTCCATAAATCTTTTTCCCGGAGCCGATCTTTCTTTGCAAAAAATAAAAGAACATTTTGACCAAGTTTCCGTGGAAGCCGTCCTCTGCATAACGTTTTCCCGACACTCCAGAATGCTCTCACATTCGTGCCTCGCTTGGCCCAAACTTTGAATGGTTTACAATTTTTCTGTTTGGCCTTTGGAAAGGGATGAACTTTGGGTGACGTTAAGCTGTTTTTAAGAGGGCGCTTGGGTCAACATTCTAACATAGATTTGCAGAATAATATATTAGGTACGTTGACGATTGAATTGTGACAGATCGCTTATTCTAAAAATGGGTAACCATCATGATAACGTTTTATGTAGGGCTTGTGACGACGGTATAGAAAATTATTATTTTTTAGGGTCCTTGTTATGACTGACTTATTGCCATCACATCTTTAAGCCATTATTTGATTTTAAAATTATAACAATTTTGATATAAAATGCCTTTTTTATAATTTATAATAATTTATTATTTAAATAATAATAATTTCTTCTAGTACTGCGCCGTGTATTTTTTTGTTTCATCTGCAATTAATAAAACGGCCGATTTTCTGTTTCTGTATAATATCTGTAGCAGATGCGGCAACTACGAGAACTCTTCAACGTGCCATAAGGAGTTTATAAAATGACAAAAACATGTATTTAAACTAACTTACTATTACGCCGTTTCTCGGAGAGGGTAGGGAGAGAGGATAGAGCGCTACACTTTTCTGTCCTGGCACACGATTCTCGCCTCATCCACATTCATACAAATTCGTCGATTATTGAGGTTTTTAACAGAACCGTATTCCAGTATCCAGGTTAACCTGGTTGTGCTAAGTTTTCTACGGATGTCCTCTATTTAAGCGATCCTTTTTTAATTTTATTCACTATACTAAGATTAGCTTTACATTCTCTCAAAATTTCTTCATTATTTACTCATCATAAATGGGTCATGTGTTTGAAAAGATATATTATTAAAGCTTTCCTTATTGATGATATTATTATATACTTTATTGGCAGTGGTATGCAGTAGGTATAGATTTAGGTTATACTGTTACTAATGATATTATACAATCATATATAATATATATACTACAATATACGTTATACACAGGATTATGAACTTTCGCTTAACCAACGTCTTTAGACAAAATAAATCCGTCGTTTGTGAGATTCTACCATGTATTTATTTATAATTTTAGAGTGTTATTAATAGTGTTTTTATAGTTAAAGTTTTAACGTAAAATAATTCCTTCTTACCCATATAAAAATGTATAGACGTTTTTAAGAATACTTTTTATGACTGAACATGATTATTTTGTTGTTTGAAAAACCTTCGCGTAATAACTAAACGAAATAATATTTTTTATTAAAGGTTAACGTAGGAAATAGTTCTGCCAATTGCTTTTTGTTTTTCCCAAATCAAACACAAATTCATGCACTAAATGGACTTCCAACGCAAAGAACGGCCATGAAATCAACACGTTAAAAACAGTAAGATAGTGAAATTCACGAATTAGTAAAAGAGGAAATAGAGACTTTAATGATTTGCACGCAGTTATAAGCCTTTCTAATGTTATTTTGTTAAAAAACAGCATAGGTGACGACTCAATACAAAATGGATCAAGCGAAAGGAATTTTCAATTCAGTAAATTGCCAATTATATGACTTGAGTAATTCACTAGCTTAAAGATAGAACAAAGTAATGTGAATAGCTCGATGCGGCGAATGCTCAAGAGCGCCATGACCACAGCGGTGAGTTGTCGTGGTAGTTTTTGAAACTAAGTAATTGAAGTCTCTACTGGTACATAGACGGCGCTAATTGTGAAATGAAGTTTCCGTTTATGTTAATTCAATTATTTAATTTATATGTGTTTTCCAGAATTTTTAGTAATGCACAGCTTTTTTGCTTGTAAGGCATTTATTTATGATCGTATATTATAGCATATAGGAGACAGTGAACATCTATTACATTATGTACACATTGCTATATCAAAAAATTTAATAAAGATTAAATAATGGAAATAAATTAAATTAAAATCAGAGCACATATTGTGGTTTAATTTGCAAGTATAGTATTGCTCCAGCTTGCAATTAAACGAAGCGCTATAAATTTACCGGCTAATAGTAGCTGTGTTGGCTGTTTCGTGTTGGTGCTTGAATATTTACAAAGGCAATCAGAATGCGATCACGCGGATTTTCTCGTAAAAAACTATAATTCACCCAATTTCATCAGGTTCGTTCGATAAGCATTCTCTTGTATATTTACTAGCTCCACCGCGGTCGCGAACCACGACTGCGCATTCATAGCTAGTATTGAATCGTTATAACTCCGAATTGACCTGTAAATCACTGGATGAAGTGAGTTCAAAACAGAATTGGGTGGGTATTTTTTGCTTTAATGAGCTTTCGGGCAACTATTAATCTTTTTCGATTGAGATTATGATTATTTTATTTCTGAACGTAAATTCGCGTAGCCAAAAAACATTTTTCATTGATATTTTTGACGACTTTATTCAATACAAACTTAAATAAATACCTATAATAATATGATATTATTCTATCTTTGTAAGTTATCTGTCAAAACGAACAAAAATAACATCTAGATGTCATATAAGAATCGTGGATAGACAATTTCTATGGTAAGTAAGATTTTTCCATTACCGCAGACAGAAGAAAAGTTGACAGATATCAATATACGATTTCGCTAAAATACTTTTTTTTTCTTACTTATAATAAAGACAATGTACACTTCATATCAAATTGAATATATATTTACGCACTGCTATTGAATATATAAAAAAAAATACATTTAAGTAGTCTTAACTTAGAGATATTAAAAACACGTTTGTTTTTGCCGTGCTCGCGTCTCGCAGACCTGGCCGTTTAATTGAGCATTATGCCAGCAGTCCACATCCAGAAAGTTATAGATATAGACGGGGAAGCGTAGTATTATTATGGATTGAGTGATTTGTGATTTTTAGAAGCAGTCGATTTTGATGTTTGTAACGAAGTAAAGTAACACGAACGTGCCGCCTACCCACGTGTTGTGTCGGGCACTGTTGACGCGTTCCGGCCTGGGCCCGCGCGGTGCTGCGGATTGCGGTTGAGTTCACCTACAATACGTCGGCCGGTACTGCGGTAGTCAGTCGTGTTATTAAACAGGGACGATAAGAGTACCGGCCGCCATCTTAAGTTACTGTTATGAATCTCAGAGGCAAGTCGGCCATTCGGCTCGGGCCCATTTATATATTGTTTGATTATAAAGCCCTTTATCGCTGGCGCGCGGTCATAACTCGGGGTCTTATCAGAAGTGAACGTGCTCCGAGGCGAAGGTAGCCACCCGACGATAAATTCATATTTTGATCGCTGTAACTTTTCAGTCATTCGATTCATCTACGTAGAGTGATTAAACCTTCGCGCCAGAAATACGGGGCTGCTATTTTATTGAGTACTAAAGGCTACGCCGATTAATACTGGGGAATAAAAACACAATGGTTTTCCATACAGATTTAATTGTAAGCAAATTGCCGTAAAGCAATAACAAACGACGCGGTGTGCGTTGTGTTTGAATAATGTTAACACTTTAATAATACGTTGTATAAAAAGAGCGCCGACATTACAAATAATGTTAAAAGCCACGTAAAGTTCACATTACAAGCTGTAACAAACCCTTTTATCCATTTTAAAATCTAACCATTGTCAAAATCATGTTTCATAAATGAAAATGGCATTTCTGCTTTCCGTATTGGTCCTAGTCGCTCATCCGCGCTACTTAGAAAATGGAAACAAAACGCGATCCCCCGCAAATCCACGCAAATTTCTCAGACCGTTACAACTGGACGATTTCACGCGTGGTCCCACTAGATAGTTTCCGCCTTATCTGTCGACTACTATGTTATAAAAGTAGATATAACCTGTCTCGACTGAGATAAAATCCCGAGAGTTTGATGTCTCTGCAACTATCCCGGTGTGTTTCAGAATTGTCATTGAAAGTTTGGAAGGTAGGTACCATCGTAAAGAAGTGAAACTGCCGAGAACTTACGGGTTGGTCGGTGCCGCCTAGCGCGTCGGCCCGCGTGGGTGGGAAACACTTTTGGGAACACGCTTTCTCGCGTCTCATTTTTCTAATGTGACATTCGATTTCAATTTCGAGCAACTTCACTGGAAATCGTACATTTTATACAGTTCAAAATACGACGAAAACTTCGCCGGAGTACAAATATTGAAGGTGTGCACAGTGTGTTTGCAAAATATTGTAGGGTTGCAAACATCACCATGTACGAAAATAATGTTCTGTTTAATCTGGTGCGTGCTCTGAAACAGCTGCGGAATAAATCTAAATATTTGCGCTGTTCACAGTTTTAAATACTTTCAACAAGTTATATTCGACTTAATTTAGTTTTGTTCGTTCAGGAAGGATCTTCACCGAAGCTTTCATTTTCACAAGCGTGCTAGTAATATGAAGCTACTTACTTTTCTTTACTTACTTAGCCTTGTTACAAAGTTGTTGAATTTAATAATAGTAAAGTGATTCGAATTTTAATTGTCCACATTTCTAAAATTTAACAAACAAATGTTTCTTGTTTGCGCTAAATTTTTAGAGTTGGATAAATTGTTGGCGTTTTATGATTTAGAACATTAAAATTTGTGTTCAATATTGTCGCTGATTAGGCTGACCGATTGAAATTAAAAACCTTCTCTTATTTTTAGTACCTCACGTATGTCTCACGATTGCGTATCATTCTCTTTAGAAGCTGAGTTACCAGGATAATCGTGTTAACTATGTAAAAAATGAAATAATATTATCGTTTTAATGTATAATTAAAAATATTCCGCCGTGCTTATTATAAAAATTTACAATTGATCAAACTAAAGAAAATCGTAACTTAACATTTTCTTGAAATCATTATTATTAAATGGTACTGACTGGGTGTGTGATCACTGAAATTAGAATTTTTCAAAATGAAGAAAAGTAAACCGAGGAGACGGATCAGATTATTTTGTTTTTGTCGACGTTTTAACTGTTTATTACTTTTATGAAGAGGCCTTCCAAAACAATTAGAATATCTTGATTAATTAAACTTTGTATTAATTGACAAGTTCGTGGAATTTTTTTTATTAATATTACAGAACATATGCTCAGAAGGCTATACTCAGAGTAATACACCCCCGTGACTTTTCGTGTCCTTCACAGTCACTTTTTAGGGAATTTCAGGTTTTGTTAAACATACTACCTAGCTTTTATAGAAAAATAAGCACTCCATCTGTGAGGACTGAAAGATATTATCCTACAAGAGCAAATAAGCTTAAAATTGTTCCAAGAATGAAAACTAGTTTTTGTCAATGATTATTCACCTTTCAAGCTCCCAGAATATACAATCAAATTGGAACTTTAACTGACATAAAGGCTTTTAAAAGGGATGTTTCAAATTGGTTGTTGAAATTCGGAAGAGCAGATAATGAGAGTGAACTTTTTTATATAATGAAATAATTATTATTTGTGTGTTTTGATCTTGCATATTTCCCTTTACCTTACATTACATATTGTATTCCACATTGGTACAATTTTTTTCTCTTTTTTTTTATATTATGTATATATGTATTTTTTTTTAAATATTTTCACGTTTACTTACCTTGTCGGTTACGTATTCGATTATATTATGTTTTGCATTCAATGAGTTTTGGTTTTGTAAAATGTATTTGTTTACCAATTTGCCCTAAAACAGGCTTGCCTAGTTGGGCAATGCATTTTAAAATGTGTGTAAAATATATGTAACAAACTGTTATTTTTTTTGCAGCTGTACAAATGTTATATATGTCTAAATAAATAAAATAAAATATATTTTCGTTATCAGATGACGATTAAGCATTTTCTGTAATTGTAATATTTTTTATATATGACTTGTGTCTTCATTTCTGTTTGAAAACAAACAATTAATTCTGTGAAAATACGACTAAATTTAATACATTTTGATTTCTGTCCCATCATTGCAATATCTCAGCTAAAAATAAATTGTGTAAATAATGTATTAATAACGTTTTTCAATTATCTCGTGTGTGTGCCCACATAATATCTAAAGATACACAATGATTACGTTTGTTTCGTGACAATCCAACTTCAAAATAGGAATATACACCGAAAACAACGTGGCGAAATTATAATTTAGGTCATAGGGCGTGGCCTCACATATAAACCCGTCTTCTTCTATGGCCCCCGTCTTTTCTGATTACAGTTACATAATCGCTTTATTCTAATTTAATTTCAGGTAAGCCCGACAGTAAACACAACCCGGAGCGTGAAACATAATTGAATAAATCATCGAAATTAGTCTACTTTTACAACACTTTTACAATGTCATTTACCTGGAAGCGAACCGACCGGAGTAATTCCCGGCCTTTTACTATACTGCCATTACTAGCAGACAATATTATTGTTGTTTGAATTGAAATTGTGTTTTTAATTAAATCGAATAGCGGTTTGTTCCGGTTGCCTAAACAAAGGTCGCATACTTACTTAGGCAGGAATTTTACTGACTACATTAATGTTTTCCCCTCGATGGATTTCGCATTAGTTCGGTGGATTTTTCGCACGAGCGACAGACAAACTTGCACTACCAATTAGATGATTATGAACTGTCTATCTTAGCATCGTTATTGGTAAACTCTTCAATGACATAACAAACTTCGACGATGCTTATATATAGCAATTTCGAATACAACTAACAATTTGGTCTCCGTTCTATAAAGAGCGTGAATTAAAATTGGAAAGAGTTCAACATAAATTTTTAAGGTTTATTGACTTAAAACTGTGTATACCGGACGCGGTCGCTTCATACATGTTTTGGATGCTCCGCATCTTTTGTGTTCTAGAGTCAAAAAACTTTGGACTTTTTGTTTCTAACCGAAAACAGCACTGCTGCAAATAAATTCGAATTGTCCTTTAGAGACCAGTCATAACACGCTACGACATGGCGCGCGAACTGAGCGAGTAGAAATACATATACTTTCGAACGTCTATGAATCGCGTAAACACACAGATACCAGCAACAGTGGATTCTATCATTTGTTCCGTATTCACAAAGTTTGAAAGTTTTCGACATTCAGTTCTGCCTGTCAAGGTCTTCGAATACTTTATACGCATTCATTAACGGCATCCATCATACAAAAACGACTTTAATGCTTATAGTGGGTATAATTCACATTATAGCGTACATATTACGAAGTAAACGGATTGTATTGAGAAATTTGTTTGTGTGACACATTTTCGAAAATTTGAAGCCGAATTCGATTATTTATTTGATTCATCATTTAACTTAAAAAAATTAGATCCGTAATTAATGTTGTGGAACGTAAATGATTTATATAGCTAATTTGACAGACTTGTTCGTGGGGTAATCTATAGATTTGTATATTTGATAGTAGGTAAAATCCAGCATCCTTTCTACAATAATTCACCCGTGTAAACCCGTTGAACAAATGAATTGTGATTTTCTAATGAGCACTCTTAATTTTACTAACTTGTCGTGTAGAAGAACTTTAAGCGATTTATTATTTTTATTTAAAATAGTAAATGGTGTACTGGATGCCCTTAATTTAACTGAACTGATTGTACACCACGTTCCCGCGGAGAGTACCAGGTCGTCGGCGCTGTTCCATGTAAATGCATCAATACAATTTTTTATAGGAATGCACCCATATAAAGACTTTACAGGCTTGGGAACGATTTTGGACTTGTAGATTCCGTTGTTTAATGTTTAAATATCAGAGTGATGTTTTTGATACTGTTCTGAGTCAAAAGTATAATTGATTTCGGTACTCAGCCATTCTGTGTTAAGGCTCACCTTTCAAAAATAATTCGTATATCCGCGTTTTATACGAAAAGATGGGTTTTTATTATTGAATTATATCAGAAGTTGAACAAATGTATTTGACTTTTTTTAAAACTATTACTTAGATATGACCGTTACACCAATGGAAAACTAATAAACTTAATGTTATTTACCATAAATAAGAGAATACATACATTAAAAGAAAGACCGCGACTATTAAATTTATTTTCAGCGTGACTCGAAAATTCTTGCATATACGAAATATATTTTCTTATAATCTTGAAGCCAAGATTACGAAAATTTGCATTGAATCAATTTAGTAAAATGTTAAAAATTTTAAAATCATAAACTATTCAATTTGCAGTACATATGATCAATTTTCGACGTTTTTAAAACCTACATTTTATTTTTTTCTTCTTTTAAATCAGTTTTATATATATATTCCAATTTTTATATATATATTCAATTTTCAGTTGTCAATTTCTGTTTTATATATATATTCCGTGCTACTGTATAGCTGCACATCTTTTTTTTTTATAATTAATTTTGTAAAAGTCCGGAAGGGTGTGAATACAGTATAAATAAATACATATTTTGGGACACGAAATATTGTAGATTCATTCTTGTGAATGTTGGAAAAATGAGTATAGCGGATTCTGCGACTGAGCATCGCTTACGTAAAATGCACGTACGATAATTACAGTCACAAGTTTGTTGTTTCGTGCGCAGAAAACTGCAGCTTAACGAAATTAGCAGAGCAAATAGTAAAATACGTTCACGTCTAATCTAATGACACTTGGAAGTTGCATGTTATTGCTCGCATTCGGTGTTACGTGTTTCAAATGCCCCTGTCTCGTCGCGTCGGAGTAATTAATTAGGTTCTCTTTGTTCACTTTATTCTCGAACTCAAGTTTGTTCGTATATTATACTAAACATATTTATCCAAGGTGAATGTTATTTGAATTAAATTTTATCAAGATTATTTTGTATTTTAACACATAAGTTTTCAGGTAAAACATCCGGTGAGATTTATTCCGCCTTGAATTCAATTTTTTCGCGTAATTACATTCGTTAACTCGGCTTCAGCAAAAGATTTGGCGGTATTTGTTAATTAATTACATCCTATTTTTTAGTTAACAAATATCAGTATTATTGACCGTGACTGTATCATGTGAAACTTGAAAATTTCACAACAGCGTTCTTATATTACCGCAATTATTTTATTTGGACGATCCGGGTAGAGTTCGAACAGCATTAGGGCTTAGGCCGGCTAATTTAGTTATTACGTATTTCAATGGGTACATTTACTGTGGCCCTCAGTGATTCTGGCCAGAAAGAAAAGGCATTTTTACAGTTAATAGGAGGTATTCGAGTACAATTATTGCAACCGCTCGAATAAGCGGAAATTTGGGGGAAAAGGTAAAACGTTAATTCTCTAATTATGGTGCACGAATGTCAGAGCCAAACTGTAGGAATTCTCGTGTCTGAACATGTTGATCGACGACATTATTCGTTACTTAAATAATTTCAATCGAATATTTAGAATTGGAGTAAATCAGTTAAATCTCTTCCCTTTCGATTGTAATTTGGTTTGTAAATCAGCTTTCATAATTAATTGATCACGTTAAAGTAATCACTCTCTAATTTATTTCGCGACTGGCAACACAAATAATCAAAGTGCGAGTAGTTCAGCGGCTCGTGCGAGGGTGTCTCGAGCAGGACGAGAACGCCCCCCCCCGGCGCGGTACGTTGGCTGGCTCCACTACTGCTACTGCCGGCGTCTACACAACTTGAACCGCATGGTGAACCGTCAACTTTAATTACAAGGTATAATTACAAAGTAAAGAGTTAATAAACAATCCGCAATTCCGCGCATGTTTCGGCGGTTTCCCCGCGGCGGAGAGACAGAGAGAGGGAGTCCCAAAAAGGGTCCTTTTACATCCAAATTAATATCTAACGCTCGGATTAGGGGTGCTAAAATCTCATTAACGTGCGCGGTAAACTATAAACAGTTTCATTAGGAAAGGTGCGAGCGGGCTACTAAGCGATGGTATTATCTGTTGTATTTCATTCAAATGACCTATTTTATTTACCTCCGGGTCGTCGGGTAATTTGACTTATGTCTTGAAAGTATGCGGGCCGACCCGCCATCCGACTAAGTAGACCCTGGGCCTGGGGCCTCTCGCAGATGGCTAATTGCGGGCCCTCAATACTATCATCGGAATTGGATTCGGAAGTACCCATTCTTCGGTGGAGTTCGGGCGATACTGGGTGATTGATGGTATCGCGCGGATCTCTACAGCCCTACATCTAACTCGGCAGATCAGTCGCTACGCATCAATTGTTTAATGTAAATACGAAACTGTATCTTATGTTATTAATTTCGGAGAGATTAGTTTTACCAAAGGATTATTAATTTTTATTTATATTGTATTCGCGCCCTTATGGGCTCGCACAAAATTATTTTTTAAAAAAGATGTGCAGTTACACAAGTAGCATGGAATATATATAAAACAGAAATAAAATTAAAAAAAATGGAAATTTAAGCAAAAAAAAAACATTAATAATTTTAGGTTTAACACCGAATGGGTGAGTAGCAAAATTAACTACACCTTTGACTCAGAACAGCATCAAAAATATCACTCTTATATTTAAACATTTAACATCGGAATATATCTACAAGACCAAAATTGTTCCCAAGACTGTGAGTCTTTGTGTGGGTGCGTTCCTATAAAAATTAACATCCATTTATAATAGAATAAAGAATGAACAGATTAGGAAGAAATGATAATGATACATGCGACCATTTTTGTGAAAGTGGTCTAAGTCAACAAATTGAAAAAAATAATTTATTAATTATTTCGCATCACTTTATTTTAAATGAATATGCAATGATGCAAATTGTAAGAATTGTTAAAAATTTGAAGCGTTCACGGTATTCCGCCAGTGTTCAGTTTGACAATGGAGTAAGTCATTTCAACCTTAAAATTATTGATTTCCTTATAAGCTACACGCAATATTAATATGTCGAAATAAATTGTAAATCTAATAGACTAAATCAATTTTGAAGTGTGTTGTGTAATATACAAATATTTTTTAATAAATTCAAACGCAAACCTTTAAATTTCTCGAAACGAAAGAAGCATGACTTGGACCACTTTCATGATAGTGGGCACACACAAGGAAGATGTATGACGCGAGAGCAAGGATGATAAAGATATCGAAAGGAGGGTGACTCAGGAAAATAAATTGAATACAATTATGGCCAATAGAAATTTGTCACACAAAGCGAGATTAACTATGGAATTCTGGTGCCAACACTAATGTATGGAAACAAAATCTGATGAATTGGTAGAAAAGGAACGAAAGTAGACTAGATGCGGGGTAAATGCGGTCGCTTTGGCACATGTATAAAAATCAGTCTATGAGCAAGGAGAGGATGGTAAAGAAGATGTACGAGGTGAGTGTTAGAGTCATCAGGAACAGAGGTAGGGCGCCCGCGGAACGCTGGAGGACGGTTAGAAGCTCCAACAAACGAAGAGGGTGCATGAGAAAATGTATAAAAGTAGACGAGGCAAGGGTGGTGTAAGAACAGAAAAGTGTGGCATTGTATTCTTTCTGCCTACGCTAGATTATTATCGCGACTAAATCGATGAACCCCTCTATCGACTAAACTGTTTAGTTATGAAGTTATGAAAAGTGCGCATATTTTTAAATTTTTTATTTTAATCAATAGGATATATATATATATTAATCATTTCTTTTAACATTTATTTCTTTTCTATGAGAGTAAGACTCGTGTATAGAAGAGGAGTAAATAGGAGAATTTATGTTTCAGTTAGCCCGTGTACATATTTTTTTTTACTTCAGATACAAATTTATAGTAGTCTGTAATTTTTCTAATTGTGATGGGGAGATTATTAAAAAATTTAATGCCTTGATAAATATAGTGATTTTGGGTTGCGATATATTTTAGTTTTAGAATATCAATTTGATCTCTAAATCTTGTAGATCGGAATTCGCATTCGAATTTTTAATTTTGAAAATTTGGATTATTGAATTTTTTTTGTACGCCTATTTTTTTTTGTACTTTGAAATCTGTGAAAAGTTGTATACTTGGGTTGGGTCTTTTTTAAAAAATAATTTTTATTATCATTTTTGAGTGATTTCTAATTGTGATATTGAAGTTTTATATGCTCCTCCCCATCCAATAATACCATATTGCAAATGTGACTGTACAAACGCGTAATATATTACTTAGAGATTTGTAAGTGACGAGATGTTTTTGAATCTTAAAAATAAGTAGGCAGTTTTCCTTATTTTGTTTATAAGATTAGTAATATGTTTTTTCCATTTGAGCTTGTATAATCAATCGGTTGCCAATGAGATCTCCCAACGTTCGTGTGCGTACTTCTTCGCATATAACTGAACGGTCGCAGATCGACTGTTTAGACGAGTGTATGCGCACACCAATACACAGCAATGTACATAGGTGTCGAACGATAGTTGTTCATCAGTTTTGTCAAAAGACGATCAGTAAAGGTTTTTTGATTTTTTTTATCGAGCCGTGTCGGTAATATGCGCTCTCTCATATGATCTAGTAGTATTTTGACATACAACTAAATTAAAATTTTTATGTATGCGTCCAACCTACCCCTGCGGAGAAATGTTGCGATGGTGACGAGTCGATGGCACCGGAAATAAGAGAAGGCCGTGGACTCGACTTAACCGAGAAAACCAGATACCGGGCCATTATTTTAAACAGTATCGACGATCTTGCACCAGAACATGTATAAATGTGGATGATGCGAAGGTTGTGTTTCGGGACAGAAGAATGTTGTGCTTTTTCTTCTCTCGGGAAAACGGCGTGAAGGTAGTTGAATGTAATTAAAATGAAAGTATTACAAGACGTACGGAAATAGTTTCAATTTTGGCGAGTTCACCTCGCTTATAAGCGAGGCCATCGAAATAATAAACCTCCTTACCATTTCGATAACGAATAAAAATAATCGGCCAGCTTATTCTGGAACTAAAATGTTATTTAAATATACAGCACGCTCCGCGGACGGCACGATATCTTCTCAGCCGTCAAAAATACGTCAAACGTATCGCACATTTTGCCGGATTAAAAGTTCGCTTGTTGCCGCGACGATAAACTTTTTAGGTGCCGGAAAAACAAACCGACAAACAAACAAATGACGTAAAAAGCGAACAGCGAGTCGACTTATTTTATTTTGCGAGTGAACTTGCCCCGCGTCATCTAATTGTATTTATGCCCGGAGTGAGTTTTGCTCATTCGATTGTGCGCTACATTTGGAAAATCAAAATTCATACGAGCGACTCGACGATATTCAGCTAGGATTGGCTGTAGTTGGTTTACACCGCACGCCGCACGGTATCGCTGCTATTTTACCTGCTACCTAGTCCACTTACAAATGCTAAGGTTAAATGTGTCAAATAACTGCGGACTTTCATATAAAAGCTACGTTTTTAATTAAAATCTTATATATTATAATATTACACACAGAAGATTCATAAGTTCTGGGTCTTGCAAAATAATATACAACTCTGTTACTATACCTCACATCAAGTACTACAACAGCATTTTGTTTTTGGCTAATGAAGAAGAAATATAACAATTGTCAGTGTGCAAAATAAAACTTTGAGAATAATATTCAGAAAAATAGATATTGCTGAAAGATCTGAATATAATGAATTTAATGAAGCAGCAAATATACTTCAATGTTATGGTATTTATTTATAAAATCCTCACTAAAAAATTATCAGTAAAATTGTTGCAAATCAACATGAGCATGAACAAGAGGAAAAGGTAGACCGAGACTACCATTCAGGAAGAAGGCTGAATCTCAGAAATCTATGATGTACAGTGCGATGAAGATTTTTAATGAAATGCCAAAAAACGTAAAAAAGGAAGAGAAAGTACATAAATTCAAAATGAAATTAAGCCAATACGTGAACGATAAGTTGTAGTAAAAAGTAACGATTCTAATCTTGTTTATATTAGAACATATATAAATATACTCATATGTGCACTATAAATAAATAAATATATAAAATCTTAATATATTTTTGCGTCACAAGAACATGTAAGGAAATCGATACATTTAATTGAATATTAAAAATGTAATATTATAATGCTGCTATACGTCTTTCGTGTCCTAGGCCGGGTTTTATACACGGTTTATTAATTATTCAATTACTACTACTACTACTACACATACTACAACATCCTTTCGTACAACTATAAACCCGATACTGCCCCATGCTCAAGTAAATAAATACAATTACAACCAAATTTTTACAAAAAATGTGTGATTTTATCTTACATGTTATCACAAATATTCGTTCGTCCTCGTTCGTCATTAGTGATATGAGTTTGGAATAGAAAATTTAGAAATTAAAAATTTGTAATATATATTAAAAAGTACTTATTAATTCGAGCATTGCATTTAAAAAAAAATCGCATTTGAAACACTATAATTTATATACTATATATTATATTTAGTTTAATTATATATTATATTTAGTTTAATATTAAATGTAAAGGTGTCCAGCGGAAAATTTTCAAGTTTAATATTAAATTTCATAAACAATATCGTCTAAATGCCGTCAATTTCTCTCAAGACACTTTCGCAATCGGACTCTTAAATTTGCGAACACTCAAGAGCAAATCGTCGGTTCAATGGTAGCAATTTCACGTCGGATATTTTCTTGTAGGGCCTGAATTGTTCGAGGATTGTCGCTTTAAACTCTCGACTTAAGGTATCCCCACAAAAAAAGTCGCACGGTGTAAGGTCCGGTGACTGAGGTGCTCAGGGTATGTCTCCGTACTTGCTGATTAATTTATTGGGAAAAATTCCCCGCAGCTTCTCCATTGAAACTAGCTGTGTGTGGAGTGGCCCCGTTTTGCTTAAATTGTGTTCTGTAGTTGAACCCGGGAAACAGCTGCAGTTGCGGTACAAAAACTCGTCGATCATTCGGCAATACACGTCAGCAGTGACCCTCTCGCTGGTTAAAAAAATATGGGCCCTCGGGCAGAAATTGCACACCACACTGTCGTTTTTCCACAGTGAAAACGTTTTTGATGGCATTCTCTTTGGTTATCGGGGCACCGGTATCTCATGTTCTGTTTATTAACATTGTCATCAATATGAAAAGTGACGCGCGCGAACCAATGAATCACCGCGCGGTGCACTCCCGACCAGTGACTCATTGCGACTGGAAAACCCGCAAATCACGCGCATCGAACAATACCCCTCCCACCTACCTCACCCTGATGGTTTACGAGCAATTACAATTTAATCTTGAAATTTTTCCGCTGGACTCCCTACATATTAAGATAAAATAATATTGAGTATTTGAAAGCGATGTTTATGTAATATTAACATTTCTCGATATTTACATGTTCATTCGGAATCCTTTGCATATTCATGCCATTTATGATCATGAGTGGGTAGAATTAATTCAATCAACGTATTAATTAGAAGCAATACTAATCAACTATTACAGGAGAGCTCAATGTTAAGGGATGTGTGTGTGGGGTGCGAGTCGGGGTGTAGTAAAGAATGCTCTAGAGGGTTCTTTAAAGAAATTAAAGAATCCGATAAGTCATGCACATTCAACACTTTCACATTGAGATGAAAAATGATATGACACAGTATCTTCACTGTATATTAGATTGAGATTTAACGATCTTGATGAAAATTTATTTAACGTTATTATATCACCGAGTTACAAACATTGGAACTATATCGATGAAATTAAACCGTCTTCGTACATAAACATCACTTACAGTGCCTTCATCTACCGACTTCGAGTTCCGTTATTTTGTGTTATTAATTCGATTGATATCAAGTTACAATGAAAAATTCATCACAGGTTTACATATTTTTTGAAAATTAAAATGCTTAAATCTAATATCCTATTTTCATTCCACATTAAATCGCTCGTTAACCCATGCATATATAAACAAACAAATTCTTTCTTATTATTTTTTACAAGACACTTTGTTATTTACTTTTTAAATAAAAAAATCCATATAAAAAATAAATTATAGCACACATCTCAATAATCCGCCATCGGGGCATCTCGAATGCAGGATACTAAGCTGTTATCGAAAGCGTTAGTAATAATTATTATCGCCGCTGGGGCAGCGCAGGAATTTTAAGTTACGTAAATAAGACTACGTCTGATTAGATATTTGTTTATGTTAGTTCGTTAAATTGGTCTACTGTGGTCGATCACTTATTTTTGGTAGTAAATTATATTTTTAATATTTTTCGAAAGGGCCGGCCATGGCTGCGCAGCAGTCGACACTGGCCGCGAGCGGGTACTACACTACCCCCAGCAAAGGCAATTGGCAAATTCGAGTGGTTACTGTTAGTACTAATATAATGCATAACATTTTAGTCATCTTGTGCCGTTAATTGTAAGTCATGAAAGTTTCGTTAAATTGTACATAGTCTACAATGTCCTATTATGTTGGAACTTTGCACATAATGTATCCGCTGTAACTCGGTAATGCGACGAAAGTCTGCAATGTTGGTATTGTTCGCACCGCAGGCCGAGAATTTTGTAATTTTATCCCATGCTGCCCAGTTCGTTGTTTCACATCACTTTATGGGTAACTTGCATTTCAACGCCATCGGTTGGACACCGATGTACATTGTGAACGTATCCGGGTAGTTTTCAGTGGACCTCGCTATTTACTGTGTAACATGGTCTGGCACTCGCTAATTTTATTTTAGGCTGGCAAGTTGTGGATGTTTCTGAATCCTATTACAGTTGTTGCGAATCTATTGTATGCAGGACGATTTTATTGACGCGCCAATTTTCGTGTAATGAAGTTGTAAAGGTAGCAAAGGCATACTTCGTATCCAGTTAGGCAACTGTCACTGCTATGTGCACGTATGTTGCAATTTTTTTTTTTTTAATCAATCGCGTAATTTTGTTTTATTAGTAGTTTAGCTAATAAAACTTTTATAATTTATACTCCGCACACCAAATTTATAAAAATAACTTTGTTCAGTTTGGTTATAGATGTAAAAAAATCGTATATCATAGAATTTATTTTTCATTTTTATGTAAATGTATTTAAAATATTTGTCGCAAAAACATTGTTAAATCGTACTTTTGATAAATATTTGAGATTATATATGTTTACATTATATACAAGGGGGTGGTGAAACGGGATGTAGAAAAGGTGATAGGAATTTGTAAATAAAAAAATAAAAATCTCAAGGACCAACCGAGAAGCACGGCTTACCTGGATTTTCTCAGCTGTAGTCACAACTCTCAGTTTCAGAAACAACTTCGACGATTCACACGAAACACTGAGCACAATAGTAACAGTAACTGTACAATCAGACCAGTGCAGGACGTTGACACTTCTTGACAGTTCAAAAGTCATAGACAATACTTTTTATCAATTTATTCTTCAAGTCTTACCCTAAAAAAAATCTTGATTTTTTTTTCCAATTATATATTAAGTCAATTTCCACATATTTAATTTAATCATCATAAATTTAGTCAAATACGAAAATAATTTCTTTTTTTTTAAAAAAAAATCAATTAAAATTGAAGAATAAATAGGCATGTTTTTAGTTTTTCATCGACCTGATTTAAAAAATAAAGTTTTCGAAACCGGTTGGTGTCTATATTAAACTCACCGTAGTTAAATACAAAGTATATATATAATTTATTATTATGATGTGAATGTACCACATGGTACATATAAAATTATTTTTTGTACGTTCGTTCTTTTTCCGTGCTCCATTACATTGGATGTTCCGAACAAAATCGCGATTTTACATTTCAGAAAACGGTACACTATAATGGATATTTTTGAGTGACCGTAAACATGATGTACCACAGTTGGCACTGAAAGATTCAACAATAAAACTTCCCCGTTTTATTTACTTATTTTATTAGCCTTTGCGTAAATAAGAAAACTCGTTAAAAATATCGCAGGCCTTTTTATTAAGAAGAAACTGGCTTAGATACATGCAGAATTTCATCTGGCACGGATGACAGTTTTTCTTTTCAAAATTTTCTCTCTGAGTCTTTTATCTCACCTCTCTCTGGATTTTAAGAAACCTCTGAGGATGAGAAATAAATCAGAAGGAGCTATTCGGAGTTCTCATCCAGAAACTAAACACATTTCGCCGTATTAGGCTTATAATGAACGACCGTATATTATAACAAAACAAACATAAAACGAACTTCTTCACCTATATCAAATTTTTTATGTGTTCCTTTTCCTTTCTAGTAAATAAATGAGTTGTATGAACACTTCAGACGGAGACTTTTTTTCATATTTTATATTAGGCAATATTTTTCATAGGTATTAAATCATTGTTTTGGTCGTAAATAATGTACGCACCCCCGACCTTTTCAGACGGAACAATTCCCGACATAGAAATACTTTCTTAAATTACCCATCACCTCACTCCTAACACTGAAGGTACAGGGGTTCTATAAATTCATCGAAAAACATAATATCACTCAAATATCTTTATATTAGGTTTAAGTCTTTCTGATGAAGATCAGATCTGATGAAGATGATTCGAAGAATTGCTTCTAGGTGTTCTTGGAATCCTACAAAATCAATGACCAGTAAATGAATTGATATGAAATAAAGTGTGCATATACGAGAGTGGTTTGGAACAATACTTGTGGGACGAGGGCCATTCTACAAACTTTCTTGGTGGAAACATAAATCATCAAATCACATTTATGCAACAGTAAAAGTATTTAAGCTTCTAAAATTAAATCTTTGTGATTAAAATAAAGCAAATTTTAATTTAAATTTTCGTTCCAATCGAGTCGCGGAGCTATTTGATTGCATAAGTGGTACTAAAGTGATCACATGGGTGACAAATGAAAACATTGAAACAATAAATTTGCGTTAGTTCATGTCTATTTATTTGGTAGTCTGTGTATAAAATCATCAAAAAATATATCATCATTTCTTCAAATTCACAAAAAGAATATTATATTTGAATTGAACGGCGCTTTGAATGGTGTTATAGGTAAATGGGAACTTGTCAACCGAGGCAATACTAGCGGTGCACAATGGAGTCCTGGTATCGACACTGATGTATGGAAGTGAGACCTGGAGCTGGCAGAAGAGGAACGAAAGTAGACTGAATGCAGTGAAAATGAGATCACTTAGGCGTATATGTGGCAGATTCATTCATGACAGAGTAAAGAATAAATAAATGAGGAAAGAATGTAAAGTTGATCTTAGTATAGTGAGTAAAATTAAGAAAGCATCACTTAGGTGGTTTGGTCATATGTAACGGATTAATGAGGAGAGAATGGTAAGAAAGGTATATGACACAAGTGTTGATGGCATCAGAAAAAGAGAACGTCCGCAGAAGACTTGGCACAACCAGGTAAACCAGATACTGGATGATGGTCCTGTTAGAAGCCACAATAATCGGCAAGCTTGTATGTGAAGATGTATGAATGTGGATGAAGCGAGAATTGTGTCATAATAAAAAAGTGTCTATCCTCTTTGCCTACCCCCGCTGGGAAACAGTGTGATGGTAAGTAAGTAAGGATGAAAAAACTAACAAAATCATAATATTGGAAAATTACTTGTAAATTCCAAAGACTAAGATGACAAATGTTTATAAACTTAGATTTAAAGATTGTACTGTTTTTTATATTAGAAAATCAGGTCAAAATTTTAACATAAGAGCATTTAAGATATTAAAATAATAATGATTTTTCAGAATTTTCCAACCATTTATTGGAAAATAACCATACTTTAGATAGAAATTTGGGATTGTCTGTTTTAGATATAAACAATGTTGGTCTTTAATTGAATCGTTAAAAATAAGTTAAGCGTGTAATACTAATCAAAATATTATAAATAACCAACTAAATTTAACCACAGTCCAGTTCTACCTTAAAAAAATCCAGTTATTTTATATTATTAAATTAATTTTCATATCTTTCATCACCATAACAATTTGAGTTAGGTAGGTACTGGACTTTTAAAAAATATATTTTATAGTTTTTTAAAAAAAATGGAATTTGTAAACATAGGAACATTTTGACACATTATTTTGGTTAGTTTTTTTCATCCTGATGGAGGAAAATGTATTTTTTTGGAACCGGTTAAATATGAGTAACTCGTAGTGGCTTATAAAACTTGTATTAAACAATGAATTATTCTAATATAGATTTTTCTTCCTGATGAATTAATTATATTAATTTAATCGTGACTTTAAATTACTTATCTGTGTTTGTAAAGACCGGAAATGTGGAATTGTTTTACTCGCAGATTGTGTAAGGGTGTGACAAGTGGAGTGGCGTCCTTTGGCAGCCTTAAACTTTTCGCCCGGACTGTTTTAAAAACCTTTTCGAATTCGTCTCGAGTCTTCCGGTCACAAATCTACTTCCGTCCCGAAAAACTTTCGATTGAAACGATTCAATCCGTTTGACTGCAAAGAGCGTTGTCCCTCTTTCAGTGATGTATTTTTGTTAGACGCTTTTATAAATTAATACGTATTGAGTTTTTCTTGCAAATTTATCAGTTGGAAGTTTTCCTAATTCGCGGATGAATTTTCGAGACATGTTTGTATGATAAAATATTCACCAGTATTTATCATTCAATTTAAGAGTTCTTCCCCTTCCTCGCTTCGAATTCTTCTTCGTTTATTTATTTTTCATTAGCTAACGGCGGTACACAATAAAATTAATCTCGAAGTTTGTCTGCGTTTAATCAAATTGAGTACATTGTCAAAAGTACAGAATACGTTAAGGTAGAAACTTGTTTAGTGTTTTAAAAATATTATACTTTATAAATTTGGCTTTTCAGTGAACTTCCCTGTGTAAACAAAACCTAGCTTGTTTCAATTTAAAATTGATTTGAATTTTAAAATTCTTCAATCTCTTCTATATATTCAACGAGATTTTTTTTTAAACTTTCGATTGACCGATTTACTTTTAATGTTGTCGTCAACGCAAACGCTCTTTGACAAAGTTATAAACGCAAATGATGTTATTAAACGAAAATGACGAAGAAATTCAAAGAGAAATTCTCTGTATTCGAGACTTATTTATTTTACCCTCTTTGAATTATCGCAGCACCGACAAGCTTTTTCGTAATACTGTATTAGATATGATTTACTAAAGTATTAATAAAATATGCTTATTTTATCGGTAGTTTTTTGAAAAATTATAGTGTTTTAATTTTAATACTTTTAATATTTTTATTATTTAATGCTCATACATAAAATGTATTTTATAATTAGTATCTATTATCTACATATATCTATTGACCGGACAACGGAGACAATGTCAAGCGATGTATGGCGCTCTGTTGTGACTGCGGGCCTCAACCATGAGGCTATTGAAAAAGAAATAGTTCTATAATTCGTTCACAAAAATATTATTAATTTGTTTTATTTCTTTCTGCAGGTGAGATCGCGATTACAAGAAGAATGACTGACTCAACTTTCAGACGCAAAAACTCATTTCTACCTTTATATTTGGGTAAGCTTTATTATTTGTTTTGTAGTAACTGCACTAATATATATTATACCTCTATTATATACTTTTTATCTTCGTTTTACTCCCCACTTGACAGTTCTTGTGCAATCTATACAAGACTAAATGCATAGATATTATTTTCATCAAAACTTTTGCATTTTGGTGTCGCACACTTTGGTACCACTTACGGAATCAAATAGCTCCCCGACTTTTTTCAAATATACGACTCAATTAGAACGAAAAATTAAACGCTGACTATATAATATGGATTAATGTAAAAAATACGTCTTATTTACACAAAGATTTCATTTTCGAAGAATAAATACTTTTACTGTTGCATAAATGTGTCATAAACTATCGGATTTATGTTTCCACAAAGAATATTTGTAGAAAGCCCCTCGTTCCGCAACTAATGTTCCAAACCCCTCTTATATATGTACACTTTATTTTATGTCTATTCGTTTACTCGACTGTGTGTACAATACTGTAAATAATTATAATATTTTACGCATAGTAAATCGTCTGATGCAAAGGATTGTAGATTCCATATACAAAAAAGTGTGGAAGTAGAATTTTCTCCCACTTTGGCATTCTCTGTATTAGCCATCGATCGGGAATACTACTTTATTCAAACCGAATACTAGTACAACTCAGCACAATTTCTCATATCATCAAAAAGTTTAATTCTTTAATATTATTCTAGTTTCAACGATGTGAAATATACAATCTCTCCTGTTAACTGCCCGCCTCTATTTGCTGATTTCCAAATAAAATATGAAATGACGCTTTAGATAGCAAATACAGTTTATTCAATTTTAATACATTCTATAATTGTTATCATCTGTCACAAATTACCGCGGGAACTATTATACACCCAGGAATTTTTTTCTGATCATTTGAAATTTATTTTAGCACGATTTAATTAAATTATTTAATATTTTTTCTACTTTTGATGGTAGATAGATATGATCTATAATATTTATAAGATGTATACCTGATCTGCTCTACCTGCACGTGAATGGATATCGCAGAATCGCATCATTGCACCCCATTGGTCGAAAATCATAGTCGGACAATCCGGCCTCATCCTACTGTGAACTTAGCCAATCAAAAGCCTTTGTCGTATTGGATTCGGGTCGATCGGTTACGTTACGCCTTCCTTAAGATTGTCGTCTAATTGTATTGGATTATCGTAGGTTTCCCAATAATCGTATGTCAAAATATACCGATCAGTTGTAAAATGTCTAGAAGACGTTTGAAAATTCAAGAAGTATCTCATAACTTACGTATACTAATACTTGTGTAGGTTTGTCTCGCACAATAAAAAAAGGATTAACCTTTTTTAATTAAAAAAAATTGTAGAAATTGAATTAAACATGAAATCTATAAAAAAATCATTCAGTATACAGGGTGCAACATACCTAGTCCACAATACTTGATGGGCGGATACCTGACTAAATTACTAGTCGAAAATGTTCAAGGGATATGTGCCTAATCTCAACCATATTAGAGATAAAAAAGCATTTCAATAAAATTGTAATTATGCGATTATTTCGATTAATTGAAATATTTTATTGATTCCAAATTATATATTGAATACAAAAACGAAAGGTCGTCGAATTTCTAACGGCTATACTATTTTTTGTTAAATGGTTTAGGGCCTGAAACAAAGATATAGATTGATATATTGAACAATTTCCCAAATGTTTATTTCAGAGTACGTAGACTTCAAGATTTTGTAAAAATTTCAAATAATAATATTTTCCATAAAATTACAGAATTAGCACATATTCCTTGAAAATTTTCGACTACTTTGATGTAATTTAGTCAGATATCCTTCCACCAATACAATCTTCAAGAACTTTGTATCCCAGTCAATTTGAATAGTAGACGTCAAACTCTCAGGTCAGCCTCTACTTCAGCTGCAGGAAGGGTTGTAGAACCGACCAACCGTTGCCAGAAGTCTAAATTTAGTGAGCGGGCATTTGCGGTTTCAGGTCCAAAAGCGTAGAACTCTTTGCCCTCCGTTATAAGTAACAGTGCATCAGAGACTTTATTTAAGAAGAAACTAAAAACGCACCTTTTCAAAAAATCATTCCCATAAGTGAAAATAACGATTTTTAATTTAAAAAAAAATAAATAAAGATAATTGTAGAACTATAAACAGTTTATGTGTAAAGCGGCGTAAAGGTGAAAATTTTTACGAAAATGGCGCTATACAAATTATTCATTATTATTATTATTATAATATTGCGGACAAAGTCTGCAACATCCTTTGTAAGTGTAATTTAAGGATTGGAGGTTTAGGTTTTAGGGTATCAGTGATTGCTCCCCGGATTGCCAATAATTAAAGTTAACAATCATTCTTACAACCAATCATTAATTCATCACTAATTATCATTACTATATTTTTACTGTGGTGGTGTTGATCGTGTTTTTGATTGACTTGTTGCGCGTAAGAAAATATATTTTAAACCTTACGCGACTATTATTGGAGCTTCACTGTGATGTATATTCTTGATAATCTGCCAATTAATGCAAAACTCAAGTGTATTTCGTAATCAAAAAGATAAACGCGCAAATAAATTTTACCATTATTATTTTTTATTACCAATGCCTAAAAGAGAGATATTGTTTTATGTTTAAGTATTAAACGATTTTAAGAAAATAAAATAGCCCTCAATTGCATAACTTTAATAAATAACACAATACACTAAACTATTTTTATAGAAAAAAAAAAACATATAGGACATAAAATATACAAATATAAGAGTACATATTCCTATGACGTCCAATTAATTTCTTCACTGTATAACATAGACGTAGGTAACTTCTTAATTCAACTAAAATAAAGTGCCATAAAAAATTTATAAATGCATATTTTTTACTACAAATACAGATTTTTACAAATATAACATTATACTAACGAACAAAGGTCCCAATTTAGTTTACATACAATAGAAAAATCAGCGCCTAGTTGTGTTTACTATATGGCGTAACATTGTTTTTACAATAACAAATTGAGTTTTGGTCAAAATAAGAATAATATTTTCTGCTTTGAAAAGTAGTCAGTAATACAGTAAATATTTTTATATAAAAAAAAATCAGTATTGTTGTATATTGTAATATTTTACGTCTATTTCCTTGATTAATTAATTCGCGATTTTATAATAATTTATGAAACATATAAAAATTTCAATTACTATGTAATCACTACCCGTTGGTAAAAAAAATGTACATTAGAGTGTCACACTAGGGTTATGAAAGTGGACCTGAATGGACTGAAGTAAATTGAAGTTTTAAATAATTTTTGGAAACATTCTTAGAATAGGACTAGGAATTGAGTTCGTTATTTGTGATATTATCTTCTTTGCTTATTTCTATCTATTTAAAATTGTTCAATTTAAGACAAACCTTGTTTACAAGCAAGGCATATAATTGCAAGTTTTTATCAAAAGAATGATAATTTAATATAATGAACGATTATTCTATTGTCCACAACTAAGTTTATGTACAGGAATTGTTAAAAGTTATCTTCATTATCTTTACCCATATTTAGTAATCATTTACATTTAGTAATCTGGAATTTAATATTTTGGGACAAGCCGTATTATTAGGAATTTTCTAGTAATAAATAAATTTAATTAACTTTTTGGTTATATATTTTAATAATGAACCACTGACGTAATCCACGTTTACAATCAATTGTTGCTTAGTCGAACATACGATTAATTGGTACATGTATAAACAGGGGCGTGCACTCTATACAATCAAAAAAGCTGTGCATAACTATAATCTTAGCGAAATAAATATTTATTTGACATATTATGTATTAAGTGTGTTGATCTACATAAAAATAATTCAGTTTTTTATATTAACGTATTAACTAGAACCGTATATCTAGCTGAAGAATTTAAAGTTGACAAATAAAGCTGAGCATGTGTTTTTTTGCAAAATCTGTCCCAAACGTATACGAACTAAACGGAACTCTCGCACCACGCGGTGGTCTGAATACATCTCTTCGCTTTAACAGACGTATTGCAAAACGTCGCAAGTGTGTCATTGAAGCGGACTTGACTATATCCGTTCCAATACATTAATTATAACATATTTTAACTTCTTTAGTTAATAACTTGAAAAACTATCCAAAAATACTAGTAATAATACACACTCGCACAGGTATTCTGACACAAAAACGTGCTTTTGAAAGAGGGAATGATCAATAATCAATAATCTAATGATAATAACCATTACTTTTACAGCATCGATATTAGCAGCATAACCTAAGTCCATGCATAGTGCACGCCTCTGTGTATAAGAATTGATAATTATTCTTAAATGATATCCTGGTAACATCCAAAAATTTTCGATAAATTGATTTTTTCTGTATACATTTCTAGTTGATTAATTTAATTTGTATCGAAATATGCATGGCGTTAATTATCACATATTTGACTGACTCTAATATTTGCACAAATAGGCCGTATACCACACGCTAGCCCATCACTCCAATAACCATTGCGTCCAAATTCGATGGTTATATAATATGTATGTATGTAATAATACATGTATTATTATTATTATAGGAACATTGTTCGACCACAATTACTCACCCACATTTCTTCCTGCTCACCTTGTTTGTGGTCCACAATAGTTATTTTGCCAGAAAAATTATTCCATATTTTTCTAAATATGAAACATTTTCGCGTATTTAATAAAATATATTATTTTTACTTCTATACTATGCGAATTATGAAAAAAAAAATGCATATTAAATAAAATCCGTGTAAACATAAAACAAAATTCAAATTAATTAACCTAACCTAACCATTATAAAAATAAATACAAATAAATTAACCTAACCTGACCATTATAAAACAAATACAAATGTAATGGACAAATGCTCATATTCGGATCAAATTTAATAAAATTGTTTAATGCGCAACATGTGTTTATGTCATATTAAATTATTTAATGACTCATTGTTTGTCTACTTTTTCACATTAGAATTTCCGCATTAAATTAAAGTTTCATTGTGTCGAGCTTTTGATGACTCGTAAATTAACACTGGAACCAGTGGCTATAATTTTCTTATAATTAAAATAATCACCCGGCCTGTTATACTAAGGCGGATCAAATAATGTGAAGTCTGTTAAAATTAATTTTACTGCTTTCTCTTCGTATAATTAATTGTTTAACTTCTTTAAATCGCAATAAAAACTTTATAAAAGTAAGTACGTATATTCGACTTTTTATCGGGAAGGTGTGCGAGTGAATACACAGTATTTCGATAGGACTAAAATTATTGCAAATGAACAAACTAACAGAGAATCTAGCAACAATATTGAGTTTGTACAATAGTTAGGTCAAATAATACAAGGAAACACAAGCGAAATGACTAGAAATGTATTGTAGCATTTGGAAAGTTAAAGCACATCCTCAAAATCAAAATATAATACAACCGCAATCAGCGCGTGCTCTTTCTATTCTTTACATATGGAGTCGAGACGTCAATTTCATATATAAATTTAGAGTTGTTAAGGAAAACACATTCTTATTGTGAAGTTGTAATTTTTCAGAACGTAGGTCTGTGATGTTTTTAATACAAATTAAATGTATTATTTAGAAAGATATACATATACAATCAATTTTATCGAAAAATATTGTTGTTGCTATCGAGAGTCGAACCTGGATCTCTTACAATCAAAATAAAATAGGTGGCTTTAATATAATGGAACGATAGATGTGTCAATTTGAAAAGTATAACATATAGGTTCGAAAATTTGTCGTCAATGTACTGTGTCCTGTAGCACAATCGGTTAATACACGTTCCTCGGATTACAGCAATGACAAGGATTAGAATGAGAAACGGCGTGATGAGTAGGTAACATGATTATATACAGGATCTTAAATATAATTATAAATAAATATTTAGTATAAATATATACACATAGTTTCAAGAAAAAATGTCTAATAAAGGTTTGTTGTAGCTTGGTAATGAATCGGAGAATATATTCAACTCATTTATTGTATTAATTTCATTATACAATCTACACATGCATAAAGAACACAATATTGCTATGTTAAGTATCTAGTCTTAATGTTTCATGGTTCTTTAATGATCCTTACGATAATGGTACTTACGAGAAGTTTCACTTTAGAGATCAGAGACCATTAACAATCCTGTACAGAAACATCAGATCATTTTTGCCCAATAAATTTTCACATTCATATGCCAATAAACTTGACATATCTCATGGTGGAGAAAGAAAGTCTTGCAGCGCAGGCTTCGCACTGTTAGAAATGTTGATCGTTTTCAAGCTTGATGAAGCGACAACATTAGAAGACGTTGACGTCTGTATCCAGCAGTGAAGACACACACACGATGATGACGACGACATTATAGATACAATTAATGTCATTTTTATTATTTTCATTTTAACAATTATACCATTTTGTAGAATCTTTAAATTATATAGCTACTTAATTTATGTTCTGATAAAATATTTCTAATATAAATAGAATTTTACATTAAACATATAATTTACATAATTCAACGTTAATATATCTTTGTACCTTTGTAGAAAGTTTCTGAATTTGTCGTTTTAGATTTTCACATCAAATATCATTAAGTTCTGTCACGCCATCGTCATGTTGTCATTATTGTTTCGCGTACAACTGGCCCAGATTACTAAAAATTATTATCTTCAACATTTGGTGTGACATAGTATATGATATCTATCTCTACATACAGTATTATTATATTATCATTATTGAAGTTAGTTGTACCCTTAAATAATTAGTTTTTGACTGGGATCAGACATAAAATAATTTAACTTAAAAAAACTGTTTATTTTATGTAATGATGGGAAAAAATAATATTCGATGTGTATTTTTAATACATAATAAATAAATGATAATAATATATTTTTTATCAAATTGTAATCTAAGATGAAAATAAGAGGATTGAGGCACATACGAACCTTTTTTTCAGTAGAACAATGTAGTACGGCATGTGCTTGACAGCGTTGTTCCATAAGGTGAAAATATAAACAGATTATATTATATGAAAGTTGTATTTATTTTAAAAGAACAGAGATCAGAACAGAACAGAATCACTCTCTTGGTAGATTTTTATAAAACAAAAAATGTAAAAGTAATATAATAATTATTTTCAAAATGATGTTCGACAGATTTCATTGAATAAAATGTGTTGTACATCGTTGTTCTACTCACATCAGTTGGAGTCTTTTTTGCAACAATGGCTACTCCTCTCTTCCAAATATGTGGTTGACCGGCATCTTTCATCATTTTCCTCTTGATATCGCCAGTTATTTTTTTCTTTTTCGTTGTTTATTTAATCACTCGATGAGAGAACCCATCTGACATGTTCGCCATCTTGGGTGCTTTACATCGTTTTTCTACCACAAGACATATTTTAACATGCCGTAACTGTCAGGTAGTAGAATTTCGAACTACCGACTACACCAAAATGTGCGTAATTTGGCGTACAACAATGTTGCATACTTAACTCAACACGGCTCAGATGTGCCGTACATCGTTGTTCGGGTGACGTCTTCAATTACCTCGTGCTGAGCGAAATCGCGTAAATCGAATACCTATAAGATTAATTCTGATTAATCCACCATGGGTGTAGTTCGAAGAAATACACCACATGTATGTATATAATATTAGAGGTTAAACATATTAAAGAAAATGAAACAAGCGTGAATTTTTATTGACTGGATGATAACATAATAAATGATAAGCACTATTTTGAAAAATATTGGAGCAATGATGTTTGAACAGAGCTTGACTTTTTCATATTCGGGTCTGTATCAAATAAAATTTCCTTATCCTCCATGTGATCGATACACGTTTGAATTCTTTTGCAGAGTTAACTTCTTAACAACTTCTTCTTGATTTGCCACATTCCTAATCTTTTTTTTTTCGTACACCCTTATTATTCTTGTTGAAAGAGATCATTTTTGCTTAGCTCTTTTGAAGAGCAAGATAAACGATAGCCTTGTTAATTGATTGATCAACCGCGTAAAGCGGGAAAAATACAATTTTACTTGAGCGCGCTTATTGATTTTCGCGTAAATCGTATCCACGCTAAGCGAGGTTTTCCGTTTTTTTTTAAACGCGCGATGTAATTCATCTGATTCTATTAAAAATTTTTAGTCGCTTACAATATTCAATCAATATGCGGACATACCCAACATTTCCCAGGTTGGCACCCTCATTACTAACTAAAAATGTATGACAGCTCCGTCTACAAAGGGGTTTATGGACAAATAATGAAAAATGGTTTTCATATTTAATTTTTGTACTTGTACTTTTGTGTAAATAAAATATACAATGGTTTGTAATTCCTGGAGTGTTTCCTGCAACTTCTTTTGTTTTACTCCCGTTGAATGTTTCTTTGTCAAACTCGTCGCGCAAGCGTCAATGTTTGGCTAAAATAACTCCCCCGGTTTGTTCTCCCCATGCACGAACCAGCGCATTGCAACCTGTCCGCAATGTCGTAGCTTGTAGTGCTAATTCCGCCCTAACGGCTTTCAGGGTATTTAATGTCGGTGTTACACTGTTCCTACGCTTGAAGCGGTTTTAATTCGAATTAGCATATGTATACAAAAGAGTTTTCATTTCTAGCCTGCGAATTTTGGCTGATTGTGATTCAAGCTTTTTATATTAAATCGTGTTGTAAATATGTCCTCATTATGTTAAAATTAATTTTATTGCTAGAATGAAAAATCCATATTTAATTGATGACTTTTATTAATTTAACTTTACTTAACCCTTACCTAGCCACGCAGTAACGTAGGTCTACCGTACAAATTAAATCGTATTTCTATAAATATGCACAATGTAAAACTTACATTTTACCTAGTCCTAACAAAATCAAATGCGCTTAAAAATGACTAGTGAAAAATCTATTATGTAAAGCGAATCATAATAAAAAAATAATTTTTGATCAAATTAAATGCTTTATAAAATTGATGCGTTGCTATCTGCGTTCAAAATACCACTTGTTAAAAAAAATCACACATTCATTTAAATGAAGTGAGATAAAAATGAAGATCATTTTAGATGGGTCTTTTGACGAATGCGTTATAAGAATAGCGTTTGAGAATAAAATGAACGTATTCAATTATTATATTCATCATTTCTTATTATATTTATAGAACTATGACATTAACTATTTTAAAGTTATATAAGCTTATAAAAGCATTGTTTCCCCATTTAAAGTGCTTAAAATACTCAATTTTTTTACAGTAACACGAGTTGACAGCTTGGCTACGTAGTATGGTAAAGGTTAAAGTAACCAGCACGCCTTATGTTACTCTCGTGCTCACTCGTTGAATCTGGATACCATCCTCTAATATTAGATTTACTTAACCTAACAAAACCATTCTCTAATACTTGATTTAAATAATAGTGCGTCTGGAATTCCGTGGACGTCTTCTGATTCGGTTGCCTACCGAACTCACATTATAATTTTTTCTTCACTCATGCTTTTGTTAATTCTAACCTACCGATTCACATTCGCCCTTAATTAAAACTATTGTTCGATATATGAAATAAAATCATTATTATGTAAAAAATAATAATTTGCTTTGCTTTTTTTAATTATTATTTTAACTTTAAAAACCTAACTTGAAAAATATTGTTAAGTATACTTTATATATTTAAATGTTGTGGTGTTCCATCTGCGATCATTTTTATGGGTATATTGGACTAAAATCTAATCAATGCAATGACATATTTCTCCGGAACTCTGTCGGTAAATAAAGATATACAAAAAAATCTATCTATTGAAAAAGTATCTGGTTGTACCGGAATACGTACCCGGAACTTGCGGAGAAATGCGTTACCATTACGTTATGTTAACCATTTATTTTTAATTAGATCAAAATACTATACGCACGTATATACCTACCAATCTTACGTTCCTAATGATTATTACTTTTATACATACATTTTTAAAGATTTTATTTTTACTTTTATTTTTTTTTTATCTAATTATTCTATCATCTTCAAATTTATTTTTCGGAAATTATTTCATGATTATGTTTCATATGTCGTACGTGGTGATAGACCATACAAGTGCTATAGCACTATACAAGTGTTATAGTACAGTTGTACAAGTATTATAGAACCAAAAAAAAAAAAAAAAATTCTTACAATTTCTGTAAACTCATTGACATCAACAAAGCCACAATGAATTAAATAAAAATATATTTGCTCCATACAAAATTAAAACAGTTCCATGTTTAATATTTATTAAATATTGTTTATTATATAAAATAGATTGATATTTCAGTTGCGTTATTTTTATATATTGTGTAATAATTTATATCAAAAATATTTCGATGTTTACAATTTTCTTCACATATTCATCTTTCAACGGCTGAATAACTGTTTATATTATTACAGTTTTGATTATCGAACCAATTTCAACACATATATATTTATAGGTACATATCTCTTAATATTATTAATGTTACGTTGTAATTTGTATTCTTTATTACTTATAAAAGTTCGTCACTCTATCGTCAAAAAAGGCATTAACCTTTCCTTTCCGGTGATGTAAACTCAGTTGACCTTGCCTCTAATCATGAAAATATCTCAATTAATATACTAAATATAGAGTTCACATTTTAGGTATTCCTCCGTAATATATTTACGTATTGGATAAGATAATTACAGTATGTTAGTATTTACCATACGCAACGATAAAATATATTTTCTCGAATAACTCGATGCGAATTTGTCAATACGTGTATGTGTACGTGAGGTGTTATTGACGGTGCAGTGAGTGGGGCGCGGGGTACCGGATGCCGATAATCACTTAGTGGCAGTGCGTGCGCCGGCCGAGTTAGACGTGTTTTATACTGTCGTTTGTGATGATCAATGTTTTTTCTTATTTTTAGCACTTTTACACAGTAATTGATATAAATATTCACTTATATATATATATATATATATATATATATATATATATGTGTGTGTCAACTATTATTTTAATGATTAATATAAGTAATAAATGTGAAATATTCATATTTATCCGACTTACAAATCGCGAAAGTCTACATGTATACTGAGTTTACGTTTTTATTTTAGCACCATAAGGTAAAGGTTAAATGTTGCGTTTCCCTCAAACTCCCTCAAACTTCCCTCAAAATGCCTAAATTTTAAAACGATACACCGGTTTGCACATTTCAGAAGTGAAAAGTGCTTTGTTTACATTCGAGTCTCAAACATTGATTGTTTACCAGTTCGGAACACTCCACGCCCGCGGCGGATGTGGAAGTTTTAAGTGTCGGCAGTCCAAATCAAACACGCGGATCCCAGTACAAATCCGCTGACACAGTTAAACTTAATTTCAACTCTCAAATTACACCGCTAAAGTCCAACGCCGAACATTCAGTTGGACTCTGACCAAGTTGGGGTTGTTTGCTGGGGGTTGCACCGCGAAAACTTTGCCGAAATATCATATAAACTACTTAAATGTAAATATTAATTATTTGATCAAGGTCAGGTGATCTCTGATGTACATCACAATGTACCACATTGCTTGTGTTAGAAATCAAGTCAACATGAACTGAGTCTGATGTTTGAGAGTTCGTCCAACCTGATCGTCGTAGATCACTTAGTAAACTTTTTCTTGAGTTTGTATCATTGGATTACATTTTGTAACATAAACTTTAAATTAAAGACACCGCATGTCTAGTTTCTCTTGCTCGCTTTGAGGGCGACTCTCTGTGACATGTTTAATCTAATGGTGTTTGTACATGGATTAAAATCCCCCCCCTCCCGCCCCTCCAATACACATGCAGATAAGCTTTAAAGGAGAGAATAAAATTTATTACCGGGTGATTAATTATAAAAAATATATATTCATGGGGTTTTAAGTAACTTCGCTAAACTCCACACGCCTGGAGGGTGCACTTATTTCCTCTGTCCTAAGTAATGCCAACTATCAAACTATGTACATCCTTCCTCTATTGCCAGATTAAACAAAATAATGCTGTTAAATTATTTATGACTACATAAATGAATGACTTCACCCTTCAAGAGTGATTTGTAACACTAATCAAGTCAAAATTTTATTTTTTTGAAAAAAATACAATAATATTATAGAATAGGAAATATTATATCACAAGTCAATACCATTGTCGTTCGAAAATTTTATATAGATTAAATGTGGCAAGTTAAGAGAAAGAAGATGATACAAGTTAACCCGGGAACCATCGACGAGATTACTGTAAAAAAAAAACTGTGATCCGCAACAGACAGGCAAAAAAGATATAGTCAAGGGCTTCCTCTTCGGCACCACACTCACACATTGGGGAATCTATTAAGTTCTATCTGACTAAGTGTGAGTCTACCTGGCAATGCCGAATTCTCATTCTAAAATAATGACTTAACTAACACTGATTTATTAAAGTAAAGTTTATTTTAATACAAATTAAATGTATCAACTAGAAAGACATACAGAATAAATCAAATTATCGAAAAAATATTCTAGTTGCTACCGGGATTTGAACCTGGATTTTTTCCTAACTAACATACCACCACACTGTTTCTTCGCGGGGGTATGCATAGAGCATAGATTGTAACACTCTTCTGTCCTGACACACAATTCTCATCTCATCCACATTCATACATCTTCTCATACAAGCTCGCCGATTGTTGAGGCTTCTAACAGAACCATCCTCCAGTGTCTGGTTTACCTGATTGTGCCAACCGAGTAAGTTGACGACAAATTTTCGAACTTATATGCTGCAGCTCTTTCAAATTGATACATCTATTATTCCATTTTTTTAAAATATATCACCCTTACATTAAAATATATCACCCTTACATCTCAAATACCTTTGAGTAGTATACTCGTACGCTAGGAGACGTCAAAAATTAAATCAATTTCATTTTTATTAAATTTTGGTTAAACTTTGATACTACTTATAAAGATATTCGAATCCAGGTAGAAACTAACATATTTTTTCCATAAATTGATTTTTTCTGTATATCTTTTTAGTTGGTAGATTTAATTTGTATTAATATACCACAGAACTGTGTTCTGAAAAAACTGTTTTTTCCTTAAAAATATTATTTTGTTTGAAAGAATTATTACTGATGTAGGCAATAGATACAGAATCATTATGTTATTTTATCATAAACGTTTAAATTAAGATCGAAAAAGTGACATATAACGTTCTCGCGTCAACTCTAACTTTGCTGGAGGACATCGTGTCTCTGTATGTCTCGCTTCAGAACCTTCAAACAATTCTCACCCCACGGGTGACATGAACACCCCCCTCGCACGAGGCTGTGAGATAAAATATAATGTTTCAATGGTATCATGATTTAAAGTGATCTGTAGTGTAGGTACAAACAGCGACATTTTATTAGCCTTTCTTTGATCCTGCATCTCGTTCTGTCCTGCTGACTTGAAAAGACTTTTCTCGGATTGTTTTCACGATTTGCGCGGTTTATTTATATAATCCTTTTTCTATGCTCCGCTTTAAATTGTGGCCAGTTTTACAAACGAAACCAGTTTTTAAAGTAGGTTTGACGTATATATATCTAATAAAAATTAACAAATGTAAACACACCTACTTAAACTTTTTTTTTTGTTCATATATATATTTTAATGTAGATTATTTAAAACTTTATTTTTAACCACATTATGAGTTATATTTAATATTTATTTATTTATATATATATTGACATATATATTTTTAAATACTAAATTAATGTATTAATTATAATTATATACATATAATATCAATTTTGTCGAAAAATATTGTTTTTGCGTCACCGGGATTCGAACCTGGATCTCTATTTCCAATCCGGGGAAGTGCACTACCATTGTGCTATAACGCCAGTATTTTTCTTGACAAATTTTCGAACCTATATGTTACATTTTTCATTACAGAATCTCAAATACCTCTGAGTAAACCGACTGCAGACGCCAGAATTATCAATTCATTTTTATTAAATTTTGGACACATTGATACAACATATATTATTAAGGAAAACACTTCACCATAAGAATGTGTTTTCCTTAATAATATATATTTTTGTTCTAACAGAGGTGGATACATAATAAACATGACATTCTCATAGTTTATTATGTGGGATGGAGTAGACTACACTTCTAATATATACAGCTTTGTCCTGGATACTTTGCTAGACTGAAATCTGTGTTAAAGTAACCAGTTTTTTTTTCGTCTGTGTGGTGTTATTTATCGACAGGAATAAAAAGGGAATTACAAATATGTATAAAAAAGTAAAAATAAAATAAAAATATATGTAGTGGGAGTGTTGTAGGACTAGTGAATTATTAGTGAAGGTATTGTATAAATTATATTAGAATGTTGGATATCCATGCTTCTGGTTCATCTCTACCTGATTGAATCATATATTTGATATAGTTAGATATATCAATAGAACAACCGGTTTCCTTCATCTGGATGTCAAATTATCTAACACCAGATATGTTCTATTTTACAAAATAAATTTAGTAACTAACTTAAATTGTTACGATGATGAAAGATGTGGAAATTGACTTAATGATACAAAATAATTAGAAAAGTTCTTTAGGATTTTTTTTTAGAATAGGACTTGTGGTAAATTTAGTTGGTTATTTATATAATTTTTGTTCATTTATTATTTAATTATTAAATTTAAGACCACCATTGTTTATAAATAAAACAGACAATCCCAAATTTTTATCAAAGTAAGACCATTTTCTAATGAATGATTCGAAAATTCTGAAACACCATTAGGTACTATTTAAACATCTCAAATGCTCTTTGTCTCTTATATTAAAATTTCGACCTGTTTCACAAATATAGAAAGCAGTACGATCTTTACAGCTAAGTTTATAAACACCGGAAATATTAAATTTATCATCTTTGTCAATTTGCAACAAATATTAAAAATGTTATGTATACACACATACGTACGCATACATAACAAAAAAAGTGTAAGTGGGTGTCTATATTCGTTCATATTCTCATAATTAATACACTACGTAAAAATAGCTTATATTTATCTTAATATATAAAAATAATACAATGTGACTGTATAGTTATATTTATGCCTTATTTATTTATGTTAAAAGTTAAATTAATTTATAATTTAAGTGAGTAAGCTGCGTATTTTTTCCGCTATTTTTTTTATCAAATATCATTAATCAAAATCAAATTTATCATGAAATTTTTTATAGGTTGAGCATATGAGAGAAGGCGTATGAATGTGTACTGGGCAAAAGTTGAGTGTTGTGATGTAGAATGTGGTCGTATATCTTCTTTGTATACTTCATTCTTCTGAATGGCGAAACGGCATTACGGAATTTTTTTTTTCCTTAACTTATATAGATGGTTAAAATTTTCGCAGTCAGTGAAAATTGTAAGATTTTAGCGTGCTAATGCCCTAGGGCCGCTTTTAAGGGGCTCAATATAAAGTAGGCACTGTTGGATGCGCCGTTCCTCGAGGATTGGAACATTAAAGGCGTCTATTGATACTGGGTTTTAATAAATTAGCCTAAAAAGTTGGTTGTTTACTTTGCTCCACCACAGTCGGTTTTGTGGTTTAGGGGATTTGTGATCGTGTAACGATAATGGAGAAGGGTCGTTAACGTAAATTTAATCAGACGTATCACGAAGCGTCCGTAGGAATGATGGTCGGTAAGGTTGAAAGGGTATTAAAAGGTCTACGTTCTCTGAATACGAATGCCTTCTGATAAGATATAAATCGTTACATATCGGACATTTTCCTATATTCCTAACGAATTGGAGGGATTTCGTTGAAAGGATACATTTTTGCTGCTAAACGAGTATTTCTATTTACATGGGCATTTACAGATCCCATTTATTTTCTTGTACGATGTTCAATATTCAACCTTTTTGTTTAAACTTTTTTTTATCTCTAAAGCCTGGATGTTTAATAAAATATCTAAAATTGTCTAGATTCATTTACGCAAATATTTACCCCGAACAAGAGCCAGTTTCCTATTCCCGAACAAGAATTATTTTTAAAACACTCAGTCTTGTTATCGAATCGCACCCACTCTGTAAGAACCCTGGAGAATATTATTTTTGTGAAAAATCCAAAATAATTAAGCCTAATCCTCGGTTTTAAAGAATTTTAATACGCTAAAGCGCCGTTGCCTTTCTCGAGTCGGCGACGCGAATAGAAGGTTACAAATGATTTTCTTCCTTTCTCTTACTCGGCAGCGGTGGATATTCAATACAACTGGCTCTTTCTTGTAAATGAACCGAGACGGCTCGGTTAAAGAACGACCAACCTCGCGTTTTTCTTTTTCTCTTGTGATTTTCAGTCATTTTATCTTTTGACGCCTTAATTAATGGACGTAGTTTTTTTTACTTTCTCCATAAACTTTCGAGCTGCGGAACCTTGCCACAAATCATATTATTGAAACGATCTAATATTATATGTCATCTCATTGAGAAGACGAATCTTACCGAATATTGTGCAGACACCTGTGACAACAGATGTCGCCATTATTGAGTATTTCCGAATATAGTAATAAAACGGACTTTTCCTTTTTTATACTCACCATTTGCGGTTAGTCAGGATTGGCGAGCGTTGAGTAGGTACTACTAGAATTTTTAAAATGGATTTTTTTGGATTATGCAAATGCACCGAGCCTTCGTTAATTGGTTGATGTTTTTTTACAATTCCTCTATGCTTTCGGTGGGAGCGATAATCATAAAATTCTTCTCACAGTCCGACAGAATCAATGAAACCCTAAGAATAATAATTTTCTTGGTAAGTAGGTTGATGTAATATTGTTTTTAAGTGATATTAAAAGTTTTCAAGTGCTGTGTTCTTTACAGTTTTCATTATGTTCGCTGCCGTGCGAAATATTTGCATTTAAGACTGACTGCTTAATATACCTGTCATAAAGTAACATTTATAATTTTGACTGCGCGAGGAGAGTATTTAAAGCGAGGAAAATCTTCACCCTCTCCGTTTTAATTTACGATTTCATTTTTGTCCGCTTTTTTCATCTCATTCAACATCTCTTCAAGTGACGAAAAGTTAAGAAATATTACGGCAATAAAAACTGCTCCTAGCGAGAGACAGTCTTTCCATTTTAATTGTTTTTTAAGCAAATGAAAATGTCCTATCCCTAGAGAAAGATAAATATACTTTTTTTTCGAGAAAGGTCCAGAAAGAGCGCCGTCGACTGAGGCCCAACGTTCGCCGAGGGAGAGCCGAAATATCTGACACGGGGAAGACCAGGTTGTCGAAAATTCTCCACAAAGATATTTCCTGTTGCCCACGTCACATCCGCCGTTTGACGTCTGCGGTGTCTCTCGTATTGAAATATATGATTTGTTTCGGCCAGGTGTGCTCATTTGGTTGTCTCCTTGATTTATAGTCTTCTGCCGCTCGGGTATTGTTGATTGAATCCCGCAGCTCCCGGGGAAATTGTTTTTCTATTGTTGCGCAGAACCCGATTTTCACAGTCCATTGTCCTCAATTTGATTACGTATCATCAAAATCGACATATTGTGAAATTTTCCTTTCTTTTACGTTGTGATTTATTATAGTAAATATGTATGAAAATGTTCTCGGCAATCATGCTGACTAGTAATTAAAACAAATAACATTTCATTAAAATAATACTTTAACATTGTAAATTTAATTAGTAATTAATGTCTATTAAATATACATCCAGAAAAGTAAATTTGACATTCATTGCCATCGCTGAATTATACAGACGAGAAATTAACATTGACTTTGATTCGCGTGTTGGGAGTCCATCCATCACGGCTTTTAAACCAGAGCTGTGCCCGATTTCAAACCGCGAAATTTTCCCTTTGATGACTGGAAGTGAAGAAATTTATAAAACTCTTCTCAAAGGGTATCTTTAAGGATGTTGGATGCTGGACCGCCAAGAGTGAGTGAAGTGAGCAGTGAATCCAAGAAATCGATAACCAATCTTCAGTTCACACCAGTTTCGCGGGTTGTAATACTAAAATTTTTCATCTCGTTTTTAATTCGAAAAACGTCGACTTGAAAAGTATTCATTAGGGCAACTCTGTTTCATTGTATATTGCCGAGAATCGTAAAGTATTCAAACATTTACATATTTTATTATTGCTATTATTCATTGGTTCAAATATTAACTTGTATGTAATGTATATTTATATCGATTAATATATATATTTTAATGACGTTACGTTAAATTTACGATACGAAATTTACGTTATGTCACGAAATTTCTAGATATTTAAGGAAATCCCTAAGATTGTTGAATGAAAAATTAATTCTCCTGTAGGAAGATCAGGAGAATAGTGCGGTTGTGGAAAAATGTTAGTAGTATGTAGACGGGTATACTGAGAAATTTCTTCGTTCCACCTTCCAGGTTATATTTTAGTAGTAATGTTCAATTCATAACTTTTCAACCTCTCGATTATACTCAAACAAACGGATATGTCATAAATGTTCGTTTTTTGTATTTAACCTTTTAAATGCCATGAGCGCATTAACACGCCAAAGTTTGCATGTTATATACCAAGCCATAAGCGTGATAACACGCACTTTTGTACATAGCAGATACTAAAGTCATATTTAAAAAATCTTTTTACCATTTGTGAACGACAGTTCTCAGCTTTTGATAGATACTTTTGATAAATACGGTTGGCAGTTAAATGGCTAACATTTCATTTTCTTTAACCGACAATTATCACAAGTTTTCTACGAATCGAAATTTCAAGAATTATTAAATAAAACAATTGTATTGCATTAAAATGATGTTGAAATGAGTCAAAAATAAATAAAAAATTACGTATACGAACTTATTTACTTACACTCGACGACAAGGAAAAGCGATGTTTTGATACTGTTGCCTATTGAAATAGGAAACCTCAAAACAATATTATATGAAAAAAATATTTACATCATGTTATGCAGTTAATTAGAGTTTTAAAATTTCCTTTAAATTTAATCACTTGCTCACTATTTTATTACTACTTAAAAATGTAAAAGAAATCCACTGATAACTATTTTTACACTTACTAAAATCATTTTAAGTTTCACATACATGTACTTAAATAAATATGAAAATTTTACATTAGTTGAATCATTTTTATACATTTATGAGATACTTTAATAAAAATAAATATATTGAATAAATCAAGTGTTAAGACATCGGTAATGATACATAGAATAACAAATGAACAACGATTTCTGTTCATTGTATTATATATACCTAGTTCAGACTAAAATAAATGAATTAATCTGCGTTTAGAAATACATGCTTGCAGTGTATTTATTGGAAGAATTATTCTAAGAAGCCTTTTTGTTCAGTGCTTCCGGCTTATCTCCGTAATGGCATTACAAACCCCGTTCCTCAGTTGCATTTTAATGCGTTTAATATCGCCTGGCATTTTCTCTATTGCATTTTCCTCGGCTGCTCTCGGAGTAAGTTGATCACGTTAAAAACTATGCCTAAGAATTTCTGTTAAATAATAATACATTAATAGTACGCAGATGCCTCCACATGATGCAAATATTCATATATGAGTATGACGTTGATGCTCTATAATATAAGTTTATATTATATGTGTGCTTCACGCTTCCTTAGTATTCTGGGTGTTTTTATTGATCATTTATTGTAGATATTTAAATTGTTTCAGATATTCACTATAACATTTTATTTTTAAATGTAATTAACATAAACATAATTAACTGTAATTAACATAAACAAAATGTTTATGTTAATTACAGTTAATTATGTTTATGTAAAATCACTAAATAGCACATTATTATTGTAGAGTTTTATAAATTCTGTCCAAAATGTTAATATTTTCTATAATATAATAAGCAAAATCTTCATAAATCTGGAATTAAATTGGCGAAATAATTTTTGTTACGTCGAGAAAATTTTATTCGCGTATTAATGTTTATTCGTAACCTGTGTAAATGTAATAAAACCAGTAAAGATTTATTAAAATTTTGAAAATAAAGAGACATCAGTGAATACGCTAAAATATAAATTTAAAAAAAAAAATGTTGCTGATAAAATTTTAGTTTACTTTAATTGAAGGGCAATTCTTGCCATAAAAATGCTATGCAGTTTGGAAAAAATAAAAATTGTTATGTAATATGTGTGAAATAAAGTTGTAATAAAAAAACTATAAATCGTTTAATTCCAATAAGATTACACAAATATGGACCCAATATATGATCCAATCAGATAGAGATGAATCAGAAGCATGGCTATCCAACATTCTAACATAATTTATACAATACCTACTAGTCCTACAATACTCCCACTACATATTTTTTATTTTTTATACATTTTTTTTTTGTTTCTGTCAACGATTTAAATAACACTTTAACATCACGAAAAAAACTAGCTACTTTAACACAGACTTCAGTCTACCAAAGTAGCCAGGACAACGCTGTATATATCAGAGGTGAAGTCTACTCTATCCCACACAATAAACTACCAGTATTAATTGTGTATGTTTATTATGCTATAATATATTCACGTTTGTTAGAACAAATATATGTACGTCATTTAATACATAAATAATTTTGTGAATTGTGGATCGAATGATTTGATTTAACTGTTTTAATGAGTCGAATGTAACAATCTACGTTTTGATTTATTTTTAGCTTTATTTACCCCCTCTTACGCATATATGGTATATCGGTCATTTTCAGCAAAGCAGACAAATTTGGAAATATATATGCATTTTTTAAAATTATTATTTAATATGAATATTTTTTTTTGCTGCAACAATTACATAACATCATATAATAGCTATATGTCATAAAATACGAGATCGCTCACGACATCTTCATGTGTTTACATGGAAAAATTCATTTTATTAATGTTAGGGAATGAGGCGTGATGGAATAACGTGTGAGGTAATGACATGTATTAATTAATCATAAAAAACGTGCAAATATTTGTGAACCTGTAAACACAAATTGACTGCCACGACTATCAATAGATTACGGTGGAACAATTTTGGCCATCACTTCAAGTTAAAAATGATATTCGTATCTATTCTAGATACAAATATAATTTTTAACTTGCCACTTGAATTTATCTTTAACATCGATCGGTGTCATGACATTCAGTTCTACCGTACCACTCACCACTGCCAATACCTCTACCGGGTACAGGGTATCGTCATACTTGACTAGTGTCATTCCTTCATATTAAGGGAATATCGATTATAACTTGAAACAACATTATTTCGTTTGTATTAACTATTAATATAAATAATACATACCTTTATATAGAATACACTAGGTGAGGGAATGATGCTCAATTTCAATTTTCAATGAACACACACAGAGATCACTGATCAGTAGCCACATAACAGGCCATGCAAATCGGCTGCTCTGCATTGAGTCTAGTGTCATAGCGCGTAACGCACTCCGATAGTAGATATTGAGTATTTTTGAGATGGGCGAGGAAATGATGTAATTAAGTGAAGTGAAGGAAACTTTTTTTAATAAAATAAGACATTTGCGTGTTTAAATATTCTAGTGTATATATTATATTTTAATCACCTTATTGTTTTGGTAGCAGTAAAATAAGGATGTAGTAAATGTAAATGTCTTCAAATATGTCAACCCCCTGCTGAGGAATGGTGAGGGAATAATATTCGGGGTGTTTCGTAATTTTTTAAAAATATAACAAAACTGTCTATAAAATTTAAACTAGTGTGTTGAGAAAACCTTGGGTACAAACTTACATATTAAAACTTCAAATAATTCATAAAGGGGAAACCAAATTATTCATTTTGTAGAGAATGATCTATATATTAATTTTTTTGCTGCCAGACTAGGCACTAATCCTTTGACAGTTTTCTTATGGTAAAGGCACTTATCTTCTTTATTAATTTCATATTTATTAATCTTTATTATCTTCGTTTATTCTGTATTCTGCGAACCGTTTCTTATATAAGGCCAATTATTATTCATTACAATTGAGTTGTTTTCAAACATCTCTTTTATTAAAAGATTGCTGTGAAGTCGGTTGCGGTAGAAAAGAAAACCTGCCTGCTAGACACAGGGATAATTAAGGATTAAGTTACGCTCCACGAAAAATACTAATTAACAATCTACCGCGGCAATCCCATCTCCGGGTAAAGGTTTTTTTTTTTTCGTTCTACTGGTTTCTACGCCTCTGCGACACGTGAATTATGAAAGGATTAGTTCAGTATCATTGGAACACGGCTTACGTCTCTAATACCCCTCAGCGCCGATGAATACAATGACCCACCGAAGTAGACGTTATTTATTGGAGTGTTCACCGATACAACTAGCGAATACAATCCCGGGGTCTCGGTCCAGTTTGTAGTATGTATCAATCCCGGGACCAGAACCTTCAATCCCGAAACATTCGGAACTGAATTTTTTTTTGTCAATTATATCTGATATTAGATTATACAATACTTAAAATATCGAGAAACCTGTGTGTAGTGTATGTAAAAAAAATGCCACATAGGGTCGCCTTCCTTTCACCGCAGTTATTTCGAAAATATTGAGACAGGTACAGGGTGAATATTATGTTCCAAGCCGATTTTGTTTGTCCGCCATATTCGTTTGACAGACATTTGTCAGTACCCATTTGGTAGTCGTAAAGAGTAGTCGATTACAATTTGTTATGGAGCATCTAACGCTTCAACAACGTATAAAGTCATTAAAAAAAATTAATTAATAGTGATCGGTATCGTCACATATATAACCAGATTGGGTTGATTGGGCCTGCGACACATGTGGTTTCGACAATTGCGCTTGAAATTTTGCGAGCAATTTTTTTCGGCCGCATAATGTAAAAAAGTGGTGATATCGACTGGCCTCCTCGATCACCTGATTTGACGGTTCTAGACTATTTTCTGTAGCGTTACTTGAAAGGAAAGGTCTACGCCAATAAACCAACAACAATTCCGATGCTACAGTACAATATTCGAAATGAAATTACCGAAATAACACACAAAGTGTGCGAGAATATTATGAAAAATATGGTTAAAAGAGCACGCATTTGTGCCGCTGCCAGAGACGGCCACTTGGCCGATGTCATATTCCATACTGAATTGTAATAATCCAAATAATCGATAAATAAAACTCTAATTAAATATTTTATTTCTTTTACTAGTTATTCAAAAATAACATCGGTCTGGAACATAATATTCACCTATACATACAAATAATATCTGCTCGACAAATCCACCTCTGATAAAAAAACAGCATTTGTTTGAAAAGGGAAGCTCACCGGTGTTCATCGCCTAGAACAAATTTACAACTATTTTATGACAATACCTCAATAACTTAACAATACACGTTTAGCTTTTTTTGTGAGGATATGTGAAGTCCCTGGTGTTCGTCGATAAACCAAAGACGATAGACGACTTGGAAGCCAACATTCGTCTCGTTATTGCCTAAATACGTCCCCCCAGCTGCTCCAAAATGTTGTCTAATTGGACTTTCAGATTGCGCTTCCAGCCGCAACGCCCATATGTGCAAAATCATATTTAAACACTAATGACATAAAATTATCTTTCCAATAAAACCAATACCATGGCCATTACCATGATTTTGATGTATTTTATTTCATTTTAAAGTTATATACCTCTAAAAAAAAACACCTTTATATCGACGAAATTATAACTACACGTCTATGTCGTCTATCCATAATTTAAAATGTTTCTACACGAATAACCGCAAAAGCAATTGAAGTAATACTGCCTTGAATTATATTTTATTTATTTCTAACGGACAATACATCTGTTTTCGATCGATAAACATTCGAACGAATATAGAAGTAGTATCTACCAAGCCATATTTTTCATTTCACGTTGTTCTAAAATATGTTACAATTTAAGTGACACCCCTTCGCTTATTTCGATAGATTTTTAGTAATTGTATAATGTATTTTGTTCAACATTCTAATTTATTTTTCATAATATTATTTATTATAGAAAGAAAAATAGAAAATAACAGTATTTTAACGACCCTTATTTAGATTAAATAAAATATAATCACTTTGTAGGAAACCACGAAATTTATTATACGTCAACCGGTTTCGCTTATTTCAACGTATTTAAAACTAACCATAAATGCAAAAATAGTGCACTTTTATATATAAGAGGGAAATAGAATATAAAATTACACGTGAAAGAGAAAGACAGAATACATATACAGTTAGACGAAACATTAAGGGAGGGGAATATACCTAATATGAGGCTAATAGATAAATTTATTTGATTATTAAGTATTGGCGTAGGTGCCACTATTTAGTGTTTTTATTTTATTTTGAGGCCTTCTAAATTGTCCATCCGGAGGTCAAATCCGTTTTTATGGACTCTTATTTAATTTCTATACCAGAACAAAACACCTGGTCCTGTTTTTCTCTCTTAAGTTTCGTCTACATTTATTATATTTTCTTTATCTGTTCATCGTCCATTGAGGCTTTTAATCGTTCAGTATTTGTTTTATCCGATAACAAGTCTTTAGCAGATTATCTCTATTTTACCGCATATCTCTTTAACCTGTTTTAATGCATTTATTAATTTGAATAGTTATAAAATGTTGAAAATAAGGATATACTAAAATAATTATAGTAGTGTATTTAGAAAACTACTATGTATTAATTTATTAAAAATTATTTATCTAAATTAAACGAAGTAATAACCAAATTATGATTTTTTTCTACCAACATATGTTACATATGTTCTATCTAAAATTGATTGAAAAACAATTTAATATATATTTATTTAATGAATAATTCATTGTTAACATTTTCTGTTAATTATTACGGGTTTTGAAATCAATATGTTATATTTTTAATGATTATGCATTAATATTTCGTTCAACTTTATTTTGTTATCTGATGTAATAACGACAAGAGCCCGTTGATTGATCTATAAAATAACTGTTTCATAATTCTTTACGATAAATAAAGATGTTCATTTGTAGTGAAAAAAAAGAAGTTACTTATTGTACGTTAAACGTTTTAAGAAATAGTTATTGAGATAATTAGAAAAATATCAACATCAAGTACATAAACCAATCTTAACCGTATAAGAACAAATAACTGAGTAGTACTGTATTCATTATGGGAATGTTACACGGCCACTAGTCATGTCGGCGAGTTTCTGTTGAGCTATCATAAACATTGGATAATTCCATTTCCACAGAAACCGATAGCAGTCGTTTCGGAAATCGGCAGCCTATATATCTTCCATTAAAGTGAAACATTGGTTCTCGTACTCTCGCAGTCGCGTTGGAGTGGATTTTAATGGATTTTTTAATTAACCCTATGATTTTAAAACCAGCGTAATGTTGAACATGGATTCGAAACGAACATTTGTATTCATTGCTCAAATGTTTGCATGATCAAAAGTCGAGGACTAACTAACTTACTTACCACCTCGGAGGCAGGCAGAGAGGATGTAGCACCACACACTTTTATCCCGATACACGGCTCTCGACGCATCCACATTCATACATTTTCTGGTTTATCCGGGCGTGCCAAATCTTCCGCAGACGTCCTCTATTTCTGATAAAGGTCAAAGATTTGACGGTCAATTTACTTCGATCGATTTTTTCGAGACATTTACGAGATGATTTTTAGTTACGTTTTTTAATCGCGCCATTACCTCCCGAGGTGGTATATTCTTTTGAGTTAGTCCGATGAAAAGTTTTGATTCACAAAAAGAAAGTGGAGTGGTAAAGTTGACAAGGACCTGAACAAGTTAGGATGGCTTTCATTGTTCGCGAAATAAGTTGGCGAGTTGAATAATCTAATGACTTCTTTCGGCACTCCCTTACCGCTAAAGCCTCCATTGTCTGCCGTTATGAAATTCGTTGAATTTATTATTGCTGCAATGCTAAAATATCACACGCGATTAATGCCGTATAATAAACCCTGAAACAATGGACTTGCATTAAAGAAGTAACAGCTTTTAAATAAAATTAATTTACAATTAACTGAAATTCGCTTTTTTATTGTTAAATTTGCGTCTTCTGAATATGGCGTATAGAAACATTTGTGCTGTTCATTTTTTTTTGTATATATATTTTTTTTAATTGAATTATTTTCGACACTATTATGAAAATATTTTATATTTTTTAAGAAATATTTTGGTGGTAAATTATTTTTTGATCTCGGCCATATTCGAATTATCTCGTATAAAGCGAGAACTTCGCATCTTTTTAACGAGGTTTTTTTTTTTATTATTATTACTAGAACGGGTTAATATTACAATTCAAAAGTTCCGAGGTTTTCGCGGTCTTTCAAAACCTTTTGTGTGGAATATTATGTGGTTTTCTTCTTTGTTGCACTGCGTTATAAATACTAGCCATGATAACGGAGTGATCAGATACACGACCTAATAGCCAGAAAAAATGTGTCTTAATTTTTTTTCGGTTTTCTTTACAAAAAAGCATCTAGTTGGCAACGTAATTCTATTTGTCTTCAACACTGCTCGCACGTTGTGTCACGGAAGTGTAATTTTAAAGATTACGGTGTTCTCTATTGTTGTGTTACTAAGTGCCTTACAGCACATTAGTATTGTACGATTGCATTTGAAACGTCTGTGAAATGGGACGGTATATTACAGAATGCAAATACGCATTACGTGCGACATGAACTGTCGCCACCGTATATCTTACTTACAGTGTAATCACTATATTTGTTGCTTGTACTGGAATGGGAAATTACATTAGCTTTTATAAACGTTATAAAATAAATAAAATAATTATTAAGGAGAGCACATTCTTATTGTGAAGTTGTAATTATTGCGATATTTTTTAAATACAAATTAAACGTATTAGAAAGGCGTACATTAAATCAATATTATCGAAAAATATTGTTGTTCCAATCCGGGAAACGTGTATTAACCGATTAAGTTCTAAAATTTGTCGTCAATGCACTGTGTTGGCATAGCATAATCGGTTAATGCACGTTCCCCGGATTGGGAGAGATCCAGGTTCGAATCCCGTTAGCAACAACAATATTTTTCGATAAAATTGATTTTATATGTATATCTTTCTAATTAATATATTTAATAATTTGATTTTATATATTACAATAGATTATTTTTATTGTGAAACGTATCTGCAATCTATTTTCATTTTATCATTTAGTTTTTGGGGTTCCAGGTGCCATATTCGAGGATCCCTTCGCCTTTCTTACTTAGTTTTTCATTGAGACGCCTAAGCTATATATTTGAATTTGTTTATAGTGAATAAGGCGATGCACGCCACCAGCATTGTATCATAAACTATATTCTATATTATATATAAAATTAGATTATATGGCACAGCTACCAAATAATTTATACTCATCGATATTCACAATTTGATCGATTTTTGTCCCTTACAATTTGAATCACTGCTATGCATATATTTTAGAATTTAAGGGTGAAGAAGGTTTGAGAGAAAATTCTCAAGCAAACTCTTCACAAATAAATTAAGTCAATTTCTGGGAAATAACTTTCATCAAAATAATATTTTCATTCATGCTTCCCAGATGTTATCAAGTTACCATTGGATTTCTCCTGATTTTTCAATACCGAGAATTAAAAGTTTTGAATGACTTCAAAAAGGAGAATTAGCATGACTCTTTGAATTGTTAATTGGGGAGTTTTCAAAGCATTTTCGACTTAAACCACCTCAACGCTATTTTTAATAAACTGCAATAGATTAAAATTGTAATGTTTTGTTCCATTTTTAAGTTTCGCCCCGAATGAGGCCTAAACTTCGTAATCAGATCCTAAATTTTATTTTAATTCAATAGAAAATCTTAGTCTGTTGATATTAATGATTATCTAGACTGCACACCGACGGAACAAAACCACATTAATTTAAGTACTGGCGTTGAATAACGATGTGACCATTCCAAACACATGAAGAGTAAAAAGCATCTTTACGGCAAAAGTTTGCGGCCATTCAGGTTCCTTTTTTACATGTAAATTTAGATAGAAATACAACCTATTACAGAAGGTAGTACTTCTATCTAAATCTACTTACGCACAACCACAAGACCCCAAAACCACCCATATATGCATACATACATGTATTTATTCATTTATATATACAACATATGTCATCTGGTTATGGTAGGGAAGGGAACCTGGTAACAAAAGCATAAATCAATGGTTATTATCGAGTTATTATAAATTATTATTATTATTATAAAATCGTTATAATCTCACGCCAAAATTTTTATTTAAAATTTATTATTTTTTCCGTCTTGAAACTTTGTTTTTGCTTATTTTTTAATTTCTACCCTATTTATATATATATATTTCATGCTACTTGTGTAGCTGCTCATGTGTTTTTTATTATGTTTTATATCAAATCTATTTTGTAATAGCCCATAAGGGCGTCAACAAATTAATAATTAAAATAAAAAAATGTGTTTATTAAAGCGTCGGGAGTTATAGATGAAATAATATTAAATCTCTCTGCTGTGTAACAGTAATATTAAAAGTTTACTGTTTTTAATCCTTGTAATCCTTCGAAATTAAAGCATCACTAACAATCTAAATGTAAGTCGGTATTTAATTGGACGTCTTCTGCGTATACTTTTATCTCTGTTATAACAAAGGCATTCCTTATTCAGAAATGTATTATCCGATTAACTAATCCTGGTGTATTTGACGATTGTTTATTAGTTATGTTCTAAAAAAAAACTTAATACTTAATAATATTAAACATATCGTATATATCTTTTCCCGACGTTATTATTAAACGAATTCTACGGTTATTCAATCTTTAGCTCTTTATCATAGGACCGACTTGATTTTTTATAATTGACAAAATTGATACGAGTTAGTCTCGGTGAAACCGAGAAAGTTCGCGTATTATCGTAATTTGAACCCAAACCTTTTTAAAATATATGCAAAATACAGGTACGGGTACAGTTATTCAGATCTGCTTATTAAACTAAATCAGTATCGAGCAAAGCTTCTTAGGTCTGGTTGGGTTTTATTACCCGTCCTAGTGCAGACCGCGGAACGTACAGATTATCATCAAAAGGATTTAGTAGCAGGCCTGCGACCGCCAAAGCCACCGTCAATATCCGTTGAATCTGTTTACCCAGTGAAGGAGTGAAGTAATATAATTAAATCTATTTTTTTTCTTTCACAGTCACCGTCAGATTCCAAGGTTTTTTTTTCATTTGTCCACATTTTAAAATCGATGCAATTGTCAAATCGGTATATTAGGTTTATTTAAAAGTTTTATACTTGACTTGTCTAAAGTAAGTGATGCCTTAATATCAAAAGTAGCCGCGAATTGAGAAAACTTGTTCAAAGTTCCAAAGGCAGACCCGACAACGTAAACATTTTTTATCTCGAGGCATTTGAAACTCACGTTCTTTGTTAACTGAAAATTTTCAAAGCTTTATTAGCTCGCCTCTTCTCATTTCTCCTGGAACTTTGTGAGGAATTTAATTCACGCGTTAGGAAATATACAATTCTCCTTTTATATGAAATCATTAAAAGTTAATATAATATATTTGTCGAAAGACTTAACATCTCCCCTTTCTAAATTTTGGCGAAATTTGTCCGAGTTTGGAAGAACATCCGATCCTTCTACCGTACTCAAGGTAAACTTTCACATTAATTTCTGTAATTACTGTTTAGAAGAATTACACAAGTACCTACCCGGTTAATACATGAATACGTAGTTGCGAATAAAATGGAATCCCGCTACCGACACTGATGTATGGAAGTGAGGCCTGAAGCTGACAGAAGAGAAACGAAAGTAGACTCTTTGGAGTGGAAATGAGATCACTTAGGCGTATATGTGGCAGATCCATGTATGACAGAGTAAAGAATAAAGAAATAATGTAAAGCTGATCTTAAGTAAGTGAGTAAGATTACAAAGGATCACTTCGGTAGTTTGGTCATATGGAACGGATGAATGAGGATAGAATGGTAAGAAAGATATATGACGCAAGTGTTGATGACACCAGAAATAGAGGACGTTCGCACAAGATTTGGCACGACCAGGTAAACCAGATGATGGAGGATGGTTCTGTTAGAAGCCTCAACAATCAGCGAGCTTGTATGAGAAGATGTATGAATGTAGATGAGACGAGAATTGTGTGTCAGGGCAGAGGAGTGTGGCGCTCTATCCTTTCTGCCTACCCCCGCGGGAAACGGCGTGATGGTAAGTAATTATTATATTTCAAAGAGAACACATTATTATTTGTGAAGTTGTAATTTTTTAGAACATAGTTCTGCGATATTTTATTACAAATTACACGTATCAATAAGAAAAATATACTCGTACATACAGATAAACTCAATTCATCGAAAAAATATTATTAATTATGAAATTGTTTATATATTTTTTATTAGTGCAATTATAATATCGATTTTAACGATTTGATTATAAATGTGATGCCTTAATATTTTTACGAATTGACATACATAATTCTTTAATATATTAGTGTATTTTCCGAAACATGTATGTCTGACGCTCGCTCGAAAACTAAAAAACACGTCCGTAGATGTCTGACAGCCACTGAACATATTTTTTGCTCGAGCAATTTTTACTTGTGCTCACTTTTCCGCACGACAAGAGATTTCCATACCCTCAGGCTCATGAAAAACCTATCCCGTTTTTCGCGAGAAAATTCAAACGGTAAATTAACACCTCAGCCCGCGGAAATTTCTATTCAGTTCGACGTTATTCATCACCCATCCTTTTACAATACTTCAAGATTATCATTTTTTTTGTTGATGGTTTTGCAGAGTTTTCACTTATTATTTCTATTTTTATTTTTTTTTGTGTAAATAAATTACAATAATTTTTTACATGAACAATTTTGTTGACATAAAACAAAAATTAAATGATGAGACAAATTTAATTAAAATATTTACTTAAAATGTGAACTTATTTCTTATTTGTACTGAATTTTTGCCGGCGTTGTTTTAAAAGTTCTTATTATAGGAAGTAATAATTAGAGTATTATTTACATTTTTTTAATATTCGTGCCATTATCGAATAATTTCAGTGCACTCATTTTAAAACGACATTTTTATATAGTGCATACGTAAGTATTTTTATATATGCTCTAATATAAACAAGATGTAAATCGTTCCTTTTTGCTACAAATTATTTTTCACATATTTGCTTAGTTTCATTTTGAATCTATGTAGTGTCTCCTCATTTCTTATGTTTTCTGGTATTTCATTAAAAATCTTCGTTGCACTGTACATTATCGATTTCTGAGATTTAGCCTTCTTCCTGAATGGCATTCTCGGTCTATGTTTTCCTCTTGTTTGATGTTCGTGCTCATGTTGATTTGAATCATTTTTATGTATGTTAATTCTGCCGGCATTTTATAAATAAATACCATTACATTGGATATTGGAATCTTTCAGTATTGCACTGATTCGAGTATATCTATTTTTAGTATTATTCTCAAAGCCTTATTTTGCAACCCTGACAACTTTTTTATTAGCCAAAATCAAAATGCTGCTGCAGTAGTTGATATGAGGAATAGTAACAGAGTAGTATATTATTTTACAATGCTCAGTACTAATGAATCTTCTAACCTTTCCCAAAAGTGAGATTTTTTTTAACAATCTTTTTAGTCACATATCTTGTATTTTGCGATAAATTCAATTTTGAATCTATAATGATTCCCAAATATTTTTATTTTTTTTATAATATACTTATATTATACTCTTGAATTTTATGATTTCTACTTGTACTTTAAGCTATATGAATGCTAAAAGTGTATGCTTATATACGTGAGTTCTCAGAAATATATCCATTAGCCGATGGAATGGCGAGGTTCCTCCATGCAAATAGTAACCATAAATATTCAACAAACGAACCGGATTTGAATACAGAATAAAGAAGGATTGTTCCCGCGCTTTAGTGCACGGGACAACGCTACGCCATTTTAAATAAATCATCGTGCCAAACCTTTTCTGCTTCTTCTTTCCATGCCAATTGAATCATGTGTCTACACTTTCCAATCGTCTTAAAAAACCTTTCTGTTTGATTTCATTTCATCATTTTTCCCGGTCCGACATTTTTGCTTTTCTGCAATGCGAGTCGCCCGGAATTTCTTTACGCGTTGCGATTACTTCATAAGGGTTGCTTTCCATTTTGTAATTATTCGATCTCTGCGAAAGTGCGCTGATGTGACGTATTCGTCCGACAGCCACTAGTGGCCGCCGTACCTGTTTGTTCGCAACTGTAAGTACATTTGTTTGGAAACATTCTGAATACCTTCCCGCTTTCCGGCGACATTTAATACGATGGGACATATTTCACAATAATGTCACCGAAAGTACTAACAAATGAATAAAAGTAAAAATAAAATATGTACGACGTGCGTTGGGAAAGTCATTAACATTAACGCGGTTCATAATGACATTTCGCCGAAATAATATTGTTTGTGAGAATGTCAGGATTGATTTAAATCGTAACTTCGTACGTGTGTTATTGCCCTTAATTTCCCCGAGCGATTTCCAGTCCTAGATAGGTAGCTGTTCGCCGATTACAATATTTCACCCACTTCACACTTTTACGTTCACGGGAGTATTATATGTGATTTGAAATGAACCGAATATTTCTTGAACATCGGCGCAAACGCTTTCATGTTTACGTTTACAAAAATATTTTTAATTACCACAACGTAGTTCGGGAAATTTCAACATTCGATCGTTTTGAGTGATCTGAAAATTATATAAAAGCCAGATGATATATTTTTATTTCATAAATATAAAAAATGGTTTCATTGCCATCTACAATAAAGAATTAAACATTATAAAACAGAAATCTCCAGTATTTTATTTTTAATTACTGAACAGTAGGAAAGTAAGTGCTAACGTGACATTCATACATACATATAAATAAATTTAAGCGCTTTACAAATTAAATGTAGTCAGGAATTAGGAAAAGGACGAGTTAAATAATTAGTTTGTGCCTGAACGAATTTATTTTAGGTAGATTTCAGTAGCGGCTGTATAACTAACTGCTCTGTTAAGTTAATACACTTCTATTAATTAATTAACTTACAATCATCCCGTTTCCACGGGAGAATAGGAAGAGAGGATAGAGCGCCCTGCCCGACTTTTCTGCTTTGACAAGAGCGCGCGTCTTTCGTGGACGTCTTTTGTTTTTGGTACCATCAACAACTTACGAATGATTAATTGGGTTATAAAACTAAAGTGGAAGTCCGGACGGTGATTTGACGCCCGAGCGATGATAAATAAATACCAGATTAGTGTACGTTCATTACTCATTAGTGACCGTTCATTGGTGTCAGTTGACGTGTTACTATTAGAAGAAAATTACCTATTTAAGTGGTAAAATTATTCATAATGGTGACTTGTGCTGTTAATCACAAGTCACCATTTCAAGTTTTTTCATCAAACTCTAACTTGGCTTTCTTCCCCGATTCTTCTTAAATGTTCACAGCCGGCTTTAAACACATTCGTACGCGATAATGAGAATGAGAGCTCTAGTTTATTTAACCTCTTTGACAATAGCAGTAGAATTATAATTTATCAATTTTACCATTTTCTCATAGGGAACAGCATTTAATAACATAAATTAGTTGCAGAAAAATATTAAATTTTTTCCTTTGATATGCGATCTATTTATTGATATAAAATGTTATTTAAATAGTAATAATTATATATTTTTGTTTAATTTGCAGCGTTGCTCTTGATATCGTCCTGCCTCTGCGCCGACGAGGTGCGTGACACCCGTGAAGGAGAAGACGTGACGCTGGAGTGCCGCTTCACCCCCCCGCCTGCTTCAGAGTCCCTCACCTACTACTGGGTACGCAAGAACCCAACCCTACACGACAATGTTGCTATCGGTGCTATTCCACTCGACAAGAATTACAAGTAAGTTTATTTTAAATTTTTATAATATCGATGTATTTCAGAGATCTCCAATCCCAACTTTACTTTAAGCAGCGTAATAGAACGATCCCATTCCAACGATGCAAACGTTTATTGATTTATTTGGAAAAAGCCAGGCTTAGAAAAAAATCTATAAAACGATATAAGGAACGAAACTAGCATCGATTCCTACCTTTCGTTTTTGTTTTAAATATATTAGAAGATTTAGTAAGGTGAGTCGGGGTAAGTCCATCTACGTCTCCTAATTACTTTTGAAACTGGGTTCCAGCGCTGCAATCTATTGAGAAATATTATAAATCAGTATTTGAAGAAACAGTCCAGAGATGGTGCAAATCCAAACATTAGTTTGCTTGTTATACCATTTCAAATTATAACAGTTGTTTGATGTCAACTTGCGATTAGAGTATGCCTTTCCAATCTTTCGTATGTCTCGATAATCGATACGTGCCAGAACGCTGATATTAGATAAGTACCTTTATTTTGAGTTTTAGATTTGTGATTACTTCCGCGGATTATGATTTATAAGACCAGATACTCGGAAACTTTCTCAATAAGTGATGTGTAGACGGTTCTATTATTTTTTTAAATAAATAAATAATTTCATAAATAAACACTATGATATGTCGCACTTCCCCCGTTTAAGCAATTTCACTAGATTTTTTTGGATCTTAGCACGTTTTACCCGTCATTAAGGACTAAAATAACTAATTCATATTGTCATCAAGCAGATCAGTAAAGACATTTTCATTATTTTAACAATTTGTCAGAAATAATACAACTAGATGCTCTTACCCCCAAATTTGTGGTAAGTGCGTATACTCGTCCAATTTTCATAAAATGCTTTCAATATCAGCTATCCAATAAGGTTACATTTTGATTTATAAAGACTTAAATTAGGAAATAGTTAATGATGCTTCTATCAAAGTTTCAAAGTCATAGCATAACCTTATGAAGTTTGAGAACAGTTCAAAGTTTGTCGATAATTTATATGTCGCACTAACCCCGATTCACAGTAATCTTTATTGGAACCAGAAAGCAGCAGAAGGTCTAACAGACGAAGTAGAAATAAAGAGAAGCGTACGACAGGGATGTATTATCTCCTCGCACCCATGCCGTTTAACTTATATTTAAAAAAAATATTCAATAAAGCTCTTCAAGTAGCTACTCAAGGACTTGTTATAAATGGGAACTGAACAAGCTGCGTTATGCAAATGATACACCTTCAGCTGAACCAGGTAGTAAACGCGTGAAAGACTTTTATAAACTTAATACAACTAAAACAAAATATGTACTCATTAGAAAACATAACGCACCTGATAAATGAAAGTCTTAATATTGCTGGAACGAAATTGGAAAAGGTACAAAGTATTATATACCTGGGTGCAATATAAATGAAAGATCCTTCTGTTGTCGCATTGAACAAGCTCGTGCAACCTTTATCCGCATGAAAAGATGTTCTGCAGTCGTGATATTACCTTTGATTATGAATGCGAATGGTTAGATGCTATTATGATATTATTTTATGGAATGGAACCATGGACACTTACCACGGGCACTTACTTAAGGCGGCTTGAAGCATTTGAGATGTGGATGTGCAGGAGAAAGCCAAAATAAGCTGGATGGATTGAGTTACGAATGAAAATTTTATGGTTCAGATGAATAAAGAAAAAAAAGTATTTAAAAATATAAAATATAATATATATATTTTTTTTTATATAAAATATACATAAAAATCCGAAAACTTCAGGGTATGTGATGAGACGTCTGGAGAAGTATCAGATCTTGCATCTCGTAATGCAGGGAAAGATTTCTGAAAATCGGTACCCTGGAAGAAGTAGAACATCATGACTGAAGAACCTAAGGTAATGGTTTGGCCAGTCTATTGTAGAGCTGCCCGGGCCGCAGTAAACAACGTGATGATTGCCAACGTCCGTTGAACGGATAGGGTTCGAGAAGAAGAAGAATAAGAACATTACCTTGCTGCTGTGAGAGTTGATAATTATAGTTGGTGTAATATTTGATCTGTGCACTGTCCATTCCTCTTATGTTATGTGAAAATGTATAATCTTAATATACTTAAAAACTGACTTTACTCACTATACAACATGGGGCAGGCGGTTCACTACCGCTGAAAGTATTTACCTTTAATATTCCTTACCTCTAAATTATACTAAAAAAATATAATACACATTTCAGTGACTTACATTCCATTGTATTGGAATAACGGTAACGAGGCAATTATTGTGATAGTGAAATTGTAGAACTCTGACATTAACTTGTTTTATTGTCAAATAAGTATAATGAGTTACTTACTTTGACAACCTTTATCATATTACCGTACAAATTTCTGGTTAAATTATAACATTGTTATGGAAACAAATACATGCTTACTATATATTAATTAACTAATTAGGACAATACCTTAAACCTTATGTATCTTATTTTTGATATTTAAAGCGAACACTTATGTACTTACTAATGTATCTTAGTCATACCAAATTTTATTACGTGCTTAAAAAGGTTTTCTTTTCTTGTTTCTGCAATATTTATTTAAATATTAATCAGTACCATATTATACAAGTCGTGAAATATGGTATTATTAATATGATTTATTAAATTAGTGATGAAAAGATTTTATTACACGATTAGGTACTCCTATTCTTCGAATGAAAATTATTGCGGTAATCTGATATGTAGGTAAAAATATTATATATTCAGCACATCAAAAAATATGGCTTTGTTTTTATTTTCTCTTGTTTGCTCGTCACATTTCTGATGTATGTTTGACATTTCCGACAAAGAGCTTTCCGTAGGTTGTTAATTATTACTAAATGTTATTTTTTTCTTCTACATCATTTTCGTTTTTCTTCGCGTTGTAACTTTCTTTGAACATTTACACAATCGCTTCGATTGGAGCACGATCAATTTAAATTGCTTTGAATTTTTCTTGTGCGTATGAAAAATACTTTGAAGTGTGAAATTTCCTACTCGTTCGACGCAAAGCAAAAAATACGAAATGCTTTCCTACGACGAGAGACAAAGAAAGAGAACCGTTTTGATATTTTCTGGCCTCTTTCATTCGACAGCGTCGGACAAATTTTTAACACAAAATAGTATGGCAGTACTTTTGGTTAATCCTTTTATTTTCATTCTTTTTGTTAGATGGAACCAAGGATATCAGAAAAAGAAAAGTTAAAATCTTTTTTGTTTGGCTTTTAAGCCATGCTGTTATCGATGGAAATAAAGGGTGTCCGGCGAAAAATTTTCAAGTTTAATATTAAATTAAAAAACTACAATGTTATTCTCATATTTTATTTATACAAAATGGAGTTTAACGATGTGTTATATAAACAATATTGTCCAAATGCCGTCCATTTCTCTCAAGACACTCTTGCAATCGGACTCTTAAATTTTCGAATACGCGAGAGCAAAGGGTTGTTTCAATGACAGCAACTTCACGGCAGATATTTTCTTGTAGGGTCTGAATTGTTCGAGGATTTTCGCTGTAAACTCTCAACTTAAGGTATCCCCACAAAAAAAGTCGCACGGTGTAAGGTCTGGTGATCGAGATGCCCAGGGTATGTCTTCATACTTGCTGATTAATTTATTGGGAAAAATTCTCCTCAGCTTCTTCATTGAAACTCTAGCTATGCTGAACCCGGGAAACAGCTGCAGTTGCGGTACCAAAAACTCGTCGATCATTCGGCAATACACGTCAGCAGTGACTGTCTCTCGCTGATTAATAAAATATGGGCCAATTATCTCTCACCACACTGTCTTTTTTGGACAATGCAAACGTTTTTGATGGCGTTGCCTTGGGTTGCCGGGGCACTAGTATCTCATGTTCTGTTTATTAACATAGGTATCGATATGAAAATGTGCTTCGTCAGTAAGCAATATGTTTCTAAGCGTTCGTGCTGTTCCAGCATCGTTCTCGCTAAGGATTTACATAAAGAATAATCATTTTCGTTGAGAAATTACACGATTTACAGTTTGTATGTGTGAAACTGTAGTTTCTTTTTCAAAATAACGTGCACTGTTGATTTTTTATTCCAGTACAGGTTGCAATCTTCCTTATCAATTTACGCGGGTTGCGCATAATTTCTCGTCGAATTTGAGCCACATGTTCTGACGTCGCTGCTGACGTTGATCGTCCCAGAGGAGTTTGGTTAACCACTGTCCCTTCTTGTCTGAACTTTTGAACCCAACACCAGATAAGTTTCGTGCTCGGCCTATCACTTACTTGTCGAATATAAAAGTGAGTATAAAAATCGCGACGCGCACGAACCAATGAATCACGGCACTTTAAACATTGCTTAACGCGCGGTGGGTTCCCGATCAGTTACTCACTGCGACTGGCAAATCCGCAAATTACGCGCATCGAACAATACCCCTCTCACTTACCTCACCCTGATGGTTTACGAGCAATTACAATTTAGTCTTGAAATTTTTCCGCTGGACACCCTATATACACTCTTTGCACACGATCTCTCGAGTTTTAGATATACGGTGGAATCCGCTTATTATGATCACTATGGGACCTGTACTTGTACCTAACTTTTGATAATAGCCGGCTGATGGAATTTATAGGAATTTCGAATTTTTTTTTTGTATCCACATATTGATAACAAAAACCGAAGTTTGATTATTATAGGCACATTGTTTTAAATACATTTTATGTACAGGGTTTTAGGACCGACTGATTATGATAACAATAACCGATTAATATAATTATTCGTGATTATAATATCCGAATTCCACTGTATTACGAACAAAAAATATATTTATTTCCATTATACAACTTTTTTTTGGTTGTTGATAATCATTCTGTGAATATAAACATAAAACATCATTTCATTCAACAACTTTCAACTGATTCATTCGTTTATCATATTATAAATCAATCTAAAACAATAATTATTTTTACATTGTTATATTCCTATAATCACAAATTTTCTAATGCATTTGTATTAAAAATGTAAGAAATTACAAAGTTTCTGTTGATGCAAAATTTTCCGAGTTTTTTTTTTACTATATTTATGTCATTCTAATATAAAATTGGGCGCTCGATTTAGACTTAAGGTAAGGTAGACTTATAGTTGTAGTTACGCTTTAACTTAGGTTGTAACTACTTATAAATTAGCGGCCTACTTCGATTTCAAAGTTGATTTTTAACTGTAGATCAACAAAGACACTCTCATGTAGTAGGTACATTGTGGTAACATCATATATAATGTATATTATTAAATAATTGCTAATATTAAGAAAGAATCAGAACATTTTTGATGCAAATAGTTAGTTACTAAGATGTCACCCGTGTTTAAATTTATATAAAAAAATATTAATTCGTGTGTTTAGACACTAAGGAAAATTAAAGTCTGACAAAAATTGCTGTTCGTATTCCTATAATTGTAAGAAGTCTTCCATTTCTATTCTTAAGATTACAAGTACCAGTAGGATTATTATTAGCGAATTAATTTTTTTAACTAACCTTTAATTAACTTGTGTTTAAAACTCGTTTCAGGATGGGTGAAAAAAACGTACGTAAGATGGTTTCTGTGATTTTTTTATTAATCTCCTTGTTTAAATAATTTAATTTCAACTGCGTTACAATGTTCCAATTTTGAAATTGTTAGCAATAGAAATGGACTTATTAGTTTTCTATTTGAAAAATTTACTTTCAATTCATATATTTCAAAGGAAATTGACACTGACTCTAATGTAATGTATCAGTTTCATGCGTGAGAAGAACATTAGGATATTATATATCTATAAAACACCCTCTTCATGTAAAACTTATCCCCCTTTTTGATGGAATTATTGTATATATATGTGGGACAATCTATTTAAATTGCATTAGAGGAACAAAGAACGATCCCAAAGCGAGCCTTTATCGCAAATTTATACTTGTCAGTGGTCAACTGAATACATTATCCCTTTCCTACTCATTTTTGGCTGATGGCATAAAGTATTTTATAAAAAAGAATGTTCTTAATCTTAAAAGATATAAAATTAGCAAAATGTAAAATTAAATAGTTTGTTCTGGCAATTTGTATCGTCATTGGCCCGGAAATCGTCTAGGTTTCTCCTAACAATGGCTGTCCGAACGCTATCAATCCCACGTGAAAATTCACCCACAGCGCATACAGTAAACTCCATTGGGATCCAATTGTAATGGAAGCGTCTCGTATTCGTCTCACGTAGACTGATGATGATATGATGTCTCCCTGTGGGCATGGCAACCCTCACACGCTCGTAACAATTGGGTAACGGCTGAAAAGCTTCCCTCCAAATGAGATAATGAAAATTTATCACTCTTTATATGGAATACACGTAAAACGGATGCTAATATTGGAACGAAAATGACAGCAAGAAATGAAAAATAGAACCGAGAAAATTAGGTTGACCCTGTTTTATTCTGGAAGGAAACATTTTTTGAAAGAGAAAGAGCTAATTTGACAATTAATATTGTTATTATTATAAAATAAACTTAAAAATATGTTATTGATTTATGATATTTTTATTTTGAGTTGCATGTAGTGTCAGTAAATAATAGAAAATCCGATCTAATTTTAAACTTTAGTGACCAGAATGACTTCTGATTAATGTTAGCAAATCGGATGAAATGTGATGCTGTTCGCGATGTATGGAAAAGTGACTAATTGTTATATAATTGGTGGAAATATGAGGAAGAAAGGAAGGTACTTACTTTTCGTCCGCCGGATGCTGGTTCATTTGTTGATTTCTCTCCACCACAAATACAAGGGTCGCGGGATGTATACTAACACTCGCGAAATGGATTATTACGTATATGCGGGATTACAGTAAGATTAATTAATAAGCGTTAGCGAAGTAAAGCGGAGTGAAGAGACGGTAGTTATCCGTACAAAAGTTCCAAGCGCACTGATTTTGGAAGACTTTAATCACTGCGACATATTTTCTTCCTTGTGCTCAAGGATAAGTGAGAAAAAAGGGGAAGGAGGTACGCAGGTTTAAATTTCGTAAACCGCGAATTGAATGTTAGCATGAGGCAACAAGTCTAACGCCAAAAAACTTAATTTTTTCGGAGGTGAGTTTGTAGAACTCCATAATCACACATTTGAAAATATGAATACTTGTTTTTTTTAGTTCTATCCGTTTAATTTCCGTGAGACGCGTTTCGTCTTTGAGGGCATTATCAATCTGACCATTTTATATTCAACAACTTGTATTTATATGAAATCTATTGAAAATGGGCAGCTATATAATTTTGTATTATCAATTTGACCATTTTATATTCAACAACTTTTATTTATATGAAATCTATAGAAAGTAGGCAGCTATATAATTTTGAGTAATTGTTAAGTACTTAAGGTAATAATGTGAATTTTGAGTTTTTTAATATTTTGGCACGACTCTAAGAAACAATTCTTTTCAAATACTAATAACGTTTTATTGAAAGATAATATATGAAAAAGGATAGTTATACAATATTATGTAAATGAGGTAAAAACAGTATTATTCATGTTAGTTCTTAGCTTTTTTTTTTACAGGTGTTTTTGTATTATTCTAGTTAATAATTATGTTCGAACATTAATGATGTTTTAAGGATGCAGTATTTCCAAATTGCTGTGTCTGCTGTTTTCTGCATAACTACACCCCGTTGATAGTTTTGTTATTTTCAGTGAATCTTATATAAATATATAAGTTGTTGAATTTAAAATGTTTAGATTGATAATGCCCTCATAAAGCAGAAATTAAACGAGTAGAACTAAAAGCAGGTGTTTTTGTTTTCGTTTGTGTGACAATGTAATTAATTGGTAAATATATGAAAATAGACCAAAATCGGTTGAAACGCGAATGCTCGTGCGTATATCGATATCTCTCGTGTCATCAAAATAGGAGCATATATTGATGGTTCAGGCGAGTGTAACCTTTTAGTGAGTAGAGAATGGTTAAGGACATGTATTAGGTGAGTGTTGATGGCAATAGAAACAGAGAACGTTCGCGAAAGACCTGCCATGATCAGATAAACTAAATATTGCATGACGCCCCTGTTGAAAGATCATAAAATATATGCAGTAATATGTTAGCACAGAAAAGTGTAGAAATTCTGTTATTTCTATCTACTTCTACCAAGAAACACCATTTATAAATGCAGTATGTATCAATTTCACATTAAAAATCGCTTTTACGATATCTTTTCGCGTTGTGATCAAATGAAAAAATTGTTTTTTGTAATTTCTAAAGTTTGTTAATAAATCAGATGTCATCAATCACATATTCCCGATCGGCAGTTGATTGAGTGTATTTGTTTTAATTGTGTGTACTAGCAGCTGAATACTTTCCCGTCAAATATTTTTATTAACGCCACATTCGAGAAGCGGTGACAATGACGTTTCCCTTGGAAAGTTGTTTGACAACCATCGGGTTATATGCATCGCGGGCCGGGGACCGGTTATCGGCCGCTGCGGCAGTAATTCTGCTTTCCCTCCGCCGTCCGCTCTTCTGCCTCCACACTGGACGGATGCACGTGAAATTCAAGCTTCAGTATCATAAATCACATCACTTTGGCAGCTGAAAACTCGACAATCCTTGCCAATGCACATTATGACAGGCCCGATGTCGTTAACTCTGGTTAACTTATCCGACGGTCACGAGTTCAATTACCGATCTGATCTTTGTCACCTTGGGCTAATAATTATTAAGAGATTTAGTAAATAAAATATAAAAATACGCCTGCTTGACAAATTAAATTGATCAACTTGAAAGATACAGAAACTTCTGTAGGTATATCTTTCTAGTTGATTCATTAAATTTGTATTAATACCGCAGAACTACGTTCTGAAAATGCAACTTCACGACAAAAATGTGTTTTCTTTAATTTAAGCTATTCTTGATATTTAAAATCAAATGTTATAAATTATCCTATACATAGTAGACTCTCGATTATCCGGGGTCGCATTAACCAGGCAGCAGATTAACCGGTGCAGAAAAAAAAAAAATTTTTTAATTTTATTATAATCTATACAAATAATTTTTCATTCGACTGCACCATACGTGCCCGAAAATTAAACTGGCGAAATTGTTATGTCGCAGAAAATTAAACTGGAGAAATTAATATGTCGCAGAAAATTAAACTGGCGAAATTGATATGTCGCAGAAAATTAAACTAGAAATTGCGAGCGTGTCATCGACCGGACACCCGGGATTCATGGATTAATATTTGAACGCGCTTGGACTCGGTGTATACTTTTGATGCATCACAATCAGATGAAAGAATCATGATTTGGCGATCGGTACAATTTTTTTTTAATCTTGATGAATATTCGCCCCTACTACCCAGAATAAACAGAAGTCTACTGTGTTTAGTAATATTACTCGCAGCGCATAATATTTTCATATTAAATTATAAATGTGTTAGTATTTACGCACGCCAAGTGGGCATTAAAATATTACCGGAGAATATGGTGTGTGTGATAGATATGAAGATTGTGAATAATCGCTAGTAAGTTATTAGATAAAGTATCTATATACACATATTATATTTATATATACTAAGGCATTGTAAAGAACGCAACAGATTATTATGTTAATTAATAAATAAGATGATTGATCAGGTGTTAAACAATATGATGGCCTCTTTTGTGTCTTTAGCTACTTCTTTTCTTATGTTAGTTATATTATTAAATGAAATAATTCGTCACATTGTTGACCGCGTGGGTGGCAACCTCATTAAATTATATTGGCATAAATAACATATCTCTATTAACCGTTCAAAGGTTTTTGGTGAAACTTTGTGGAATTCCATGATTATTTTGGAAATTGAGTTAAAAATAATAATATAATAAAATAATAATAAATTGAGTTAAAACACTGTTTTATTCCACTATATTTTATTGTGTTAAACGTTAAAATATTATTATAATATTGATAATGGGAAGATGTTCCCGAAAACGTTCCAACTACATATTTAATCAATTATTCATATGTAACTCGCCCGACAATGGTGGTGGCATGTTAACTCTTCCATGGTCCTATGATGAGTTTTTGGGACTCCTGCAATAATTGGTAGAAATTGCTATTTTTCTGCCAAAGAAAATAATGCATTTAAAATTTTCATATTTCACGACATTCTTTAAATTATATTTTCTACGTAATGTTATTTAATGTATATTTTTTGAATTACCATAATATAATATACTTAGGTAATTGTGTATATATTAATTTTTTTTTTAATATTTGACATCATTTGCTAAGCCTCAGATCGGATTGATCATTTGTCGGACTTCTCGAGATTAATTGATACCATGATTGGTTGACTACACTTAATTTCCAATCAAAACATATAATTCGCTACTTTGCAATGCGAGAGCATATTATTATATTATATTATTATACAAATAATTAAAGTTGCTTTTTCGTTGCGTCACCGTTTCGTGTTTTCATTCGCATACGTGCGTTTTTTAAATCCGCTATTATTTAAAACGTTTTAAATAAATGTTGTTTTTATTTTTGTTGCGGATGAAACCGTGCCATTAATTTGAAATGTTACATTAGTTAAACACCAAATATTGTGAAACCTCCATTTGTAAACGAATCATGAAACCCACGCATCATCGGGGACATATCACGCAATTCTCTGTATTTGTAGTCGCAGTGACACGGAGGACATTTGGACAAGTTCACAATGGTTTAACAGCGCTCTTGACGCTGTCGGGCTCCTATGAACCCTCGTCCGACGCGCGATGACCCTGCTGTCACTCTCCTCGTCATATCGCATTACACGTAACATTTATAACCTTTATACTTTAACCGGAGGCACGAGTTCACAGTTTCATTATATATATGTAATTATGAAATAAACGAGTTTGAACCCAACCTTTGATACCATTTGAAAGGAAAGAGCATAGATGGAATATAGTTAATTTTATAGAAAACAACTCGTACAAATATTATGTGTTTCTCATCCTTCTACGATCTATGTTTACTACCGCTGTTAAGTTTTAATTCTATTTCATGATTTATCATCATAATCATTATTGGCTCCACAATTCCTGCTCGGTCTTAGGTTGCTCAAGAGTTTTCTTCCATTGATCTCTTCTAATATGCGCCATCCACTCCACCTTAGCTTTGCCTTTCTCAAGCTCCTGTTGTTGTATTCAAGAACGATTGCTGTTAGATGATCTTCTCCACAAGCTCAACAATGAGAAGTTTAGCTCATTAAACAAAGTTGAGAACTCATTGTTGTTGCATCTGCGCTAAAATTCATTTTCTGAAACTAGCCCAATCATACGCCTCAAAATTTTCCTTTCAAATACGTCTAGTGCACATTCAACCTTCTCAGTTAGTACTCATGTGTCAGACACATGTAAGTACTGGTCTGATAAGTGTTTTGTATTTAATTAAATTTTGGAGGTGAAAATGTGATTCAAGGTGATTTGAATTGGTTAGATGTTTTGGTTTCTACATGAGAATATGGAAATTTGTTGGATGCAGTCAATTTTTACGATTCTTTCAAGGTTTACGAACGCGTTCATAATGTTAATATCATCCGCATAGACCGACAGTTGCACGGAATTGTTGAATTTATCTTATGATTTAGTTATATTAAGTAATAATAAAACTGGACTTTACAAAACAATAATTATAAAGTCAATAACTGAGAAGTTTATATATTATCTACACTTACAGTCAAAATGTTTCTGTAAGGAATTAAAAATGTAATCGAACTCAGTTACCATTCCAAGATATGGGAGATTACGAGAATTATTAAACGGATGATATCAAGTTCAAATGAGAATTTTTGTATCACTTTAAAAGTTACAAATTCATTTCTAAAATCCGGTGGGAGTATTTTAGCAACCTGCTAAACTATTTTTTAACTAATAAATTAATGCGTTCACAACCATTCGTAACAAACTAAAAAAATTACAACTTCACGAATAATATGTTCTCTTTAAAATATTAAAATATTTTTATATAAGTACATAATTGTTTTGATAATTTAATTTTTGGTTAGTGTAGGAATATGTTAGAGATAAATGATGTGAAGAGGTGCTTGTAGTCGAGAATGGGCGCTTCTTGATGTTTAATTTTTCTATAATCGAGGCATTCGTTCTTTGGGCTGTCCACGGTATGCGAAACATGCATCGCCACATTTCCAGAGCGTCTGTCCTCTGGCTCATTCTCAAAATACATGCTTCAGCAACATAGAGAAAGATCTGGAATATGATAGATGAATTTAAATTGTGCTGGTTGAGGTGCAAGGCGACACACAACATGGCGCACACAACACAACTTTGTATCCCAGACAATTTAAATGGTAGACGTCGATGACTCAGGTCAGCCTCTACTTCAGTTACAGGAAGGGTTGTAGAACCGACCAACCGTTGTTAGAAGTCTAAATTTAGTGAACGGGCATTTGCGGTGGCAGACCCAAAAGCGTGAAACTCTTTGCCCTCCGTTATAAGAAATAGTGCATCAGAGACTTTATTTAAGAAGAAACTAAAAACGCACCTTTATAAAAAATCATTTCCATAAGTGAAAATAACGATTTTTAATTTTAAAAAACAAAGATAATTGTAGGACTATAAACAGTTTATGTGTAAAGCAACCCTTGAGGTGAAAGTTTTTACGAAAATGGCACTACACAAATTATCCATTATTATTATTATTATTATTATTATGAGGGTTTTGACCAGTCTTATTTCCTGTATCAGACTTACCAGGATTCTTACTTACTATCACGCAGTTTCCTCGCGGGGGTAGGCATATAGAATAGAGCGCCACATTCTTCTGTCCTGACACACAATTCTCGCCTCATCTACATTCATACACGTTCTCATACAAGCGCGACGATTATTGTTTCTTCTAACAGGACCATCTTCCAGTATCTTGTTTACCTGGTCATGCCAAGTTTTCCGCGGACATCCTCTACTTCTGGTGCCATCAACATTTGCGTCATATATCTTTCTTACCATTCTCCTCTCATTCATCCGTTCGATATGACCAAACCGCCTAAGTGATCCTTTCTTAATATTATTCACTATACTAAGTTCAGCTTTACATTATTTCCTTATGTCTTCATTCTTTAATCTGTCATATATATGCCTATATAATCTCATTTCTACTGCATTCAGTCTACTTTCGCTCCCCTTCTGCCAGTTCCATGCCTCAATTCCATACATCAGTGTCGGTACTAGGACTCCATTGTGAACCGCTAGTTTTGCCTCAGTTGACAAGTTCCTATTAGCTATAATTCCTTGCAAAGCGCCGTTCACTTTATTCTCTGCAGTCACCCTCCTTTCGATATCTTTCTCTGTCTTTCCGTTTCTATCGAACATACTTTCTAAATACACAAACTCATCTACTTGTTCCATACATTTATTACCTACAAGTATTTAGCACGTTGTCTTGCTTTCCTTCTTCTCGAATACCATTACTTTCGACTTGTTGGCATTCATAATATGGTCGCTTTCCTTGTATACATCGTACATTCTACTCACTAGTCTTTGTAATTATTTTTCTGGTTGTCACCAAATATTTTTAAGATTATCGATATCAGACCGTGTAATAGAATTTCTCCTTTTAATTTCTGGCTCTAGGTACACGCGACTTTACAATTTCATTTGTGTTCATTCAGGTCTCTTATTTTTGATCATTATTTTTTGTTTTATCTCGGTTTATTGCAGAAAAACAATTTTTGAAAAGAAATGTCACAACTTCCTAGTAGTAAAGTAATGATGACATGTTTTATTTTTTAGTGTTATTTTTCAGTTCTTTGTGTTAAAGTTAGAAGATGGTCGGTATTACAGGAATTTAATTAAATAATGTTTTTTGATGATTTTTGACAGGTGCTTTTCTTTTTTCCTTTACTACCTTATTGTGTTAGATATTAAAAATTACTATTATTTATATTTTTAAATACAGGTTGTAACAGACCTAGTCCACAATATTTTATGCGTGGATACCTGATTAAATTGCAAATCGAAAATGTTTAAGGAATATGTGCGAATCCTTCACCGTTACGAAAAATATTATTGTTTGAAATTTTTACAAAATCACGTTACGCTTTAAGTGTACGCACTTTGACATTAATAATCTAAATATTTACTTCAGGCTTTAAATCATCTTTACAAAAATAGTCTGGCCGCACGAAATTTGATGACCCTTAATCTTTTTGTATTCAATACATAACTTGGAATTAATGAAATATTTCAATTAATCAAATAATTGCATAATTATGATTTTTTATAAATGCTTATATCTGACATGGTTGAAATTAGGTCTATATTCCAAGGACATTTTCGACTCGTAATTTAGTCAGATATCTACCTATAAGATATTGTGGACTAAGTCTGTTACACTCTGTATATATATATATATATATATATATATATATATATATATATATATATATATCAACTCTCTTAGTAAGTACGCTAAATTTAAAACCCTACCAGCTTACTAAAAACGTACACTCAAGGTTTATTTTTAGTTTGACTTTGACCTCGATTGATTAGGCATTGTTGTGGTTTTATAGCTCTCACGATTTTCAACTAATAAATCATATTCTTTATCTGATCCTTTGGCAATGACTCAAACGCCCGAGCACTCAAACTAATTAAATGAGATTTTTATTTATTTATTTGAAACCTCGTAAAATATATTATGATCGTACACGTGTGTAAAATATTGTTTTTGTACCGTGTAGATGTTGAATATTGTATATTTATATATTTTTATTATTACCAAGTCTTGTGCATATTTATACTATTTTTGAAACTCGCGTTCGTGAAAATTATTCTCGGAAACAATACATTTTAAACGCAGCGTGTTCGCGGAAAAATAATATGATGATTTGTTCATGCATAATATTACACCCCGGGGATAGTCGAGGGTATGAAACTCAATTCGCTTGAAAAGGGATGACATATTATTGTTTTTCATAGTTGTAGGTTCGAATCCCGGTTATATGTAGATTGTATAAAAACCGGATCCGAATATTTTTTATAGCATATGGCTTCTCCGAATCAGTGAAGCGATATAAATACCGATTATCGTATTTTATATCCGGGATTACTTCGAATTCTTTACCAAGTATCTAGAATTAAGCGTACATATTTAAAGGTTGACTTTCTAAAGGTTTCTTTCGATACGGGTTAAAGCGTTGATCAACCTTCAAATAAATACTTCATTTCTGGCTTAAGAGTTTCATTATCTTCTTCTTGCGGTACCGTACTGGTGTTCAGCCGTAGGCTTCTATCTGGAGGACCAATGACAGCATCCAACATTGGTTGCATGACCGCACACGGCATCCAGCATCTGTCCAAACTGATGTACATATATGTTTGCCAACAGGTCGCAATACATAAACAGAATGCAATACATAAATATTGTAAACCTGTATAAGATGTTACTTACTTTTAAACGTACATAACTAACTAACTTCCCATCACGTCGTTTCTATGTGAGGGTAGGCAGAGAAGATAAAGCGTCACATTCTTCTGTCCTGAGACAATTCTCATCTCATCCACATTCATATATCTTCTCACACAAGCTCGTCGATTATTGAGGCTTCTAATAGGACCATCTTTCAGTATCTAGTTTACCTAGTCGTGCTAGGTCTTCCGCGTCTCTTTCTGGTGTCATTAACACTTGTCATATATCTTTCTTACTGTTCTCTCATTTATTCGTTTCATATGACCAAACTACCTAAGTAATATTTTCTCAATGTTACTCACTATGTTAAGATCAGCTTTACATTCTCTCCTTATTCGTTCTCACCAGGTTTTATAAGGTAAGCATTGATTTTATATTATTGTTTATATACATGGTTAATAAAAATTAAGTATGAAAAATAGTATAGAAAAATACTATATCAAATTATGTTTTTTGTGCCATATTTTCGTATTGATCTTGTAATTCTGTGCAAAATTATATATTTTTTTAAATTGCCTATCTCTTTTGATCAATATTAATAATTATATTCAGTAGTCTTTTTTAATATTGTATAAAAATATATATATTATCACAATCTTGATAAGTTCCTTAAGATTTTTTAAGTTTCGTCTGCGCCATAGTAGTTAACTAGTTACCTCCAGACTTCTCGCGAGAAGTGTTCAATCACAAAAAATTATAGCTTAAAGCGAAGGCAGATTGCAGAGTTGAGGTTTGAACATTGCTAGCCTCGAGGCAAATACCTCTCATATGAACAGGTGCGGGAATGTGGAGTTACCAAAAACTCGACACAGCCATTATTAAAGCCGTTCTTCCAGGTTGTTATTGCTCGTACACCTTTTAGAAAGTATAAATAAACGCGATAACTTTCATGGTAATTTTTAACTTTGTTTATTTAATAGTATTAAAATTATGACTATTTTAATAAATAGTAATTTATTCCTATTTAACATTTACTTATCATTTTTATGTGTCGTTCCGTTTATTAAAACTAATTAATGTTTTAAATAAATTCCGTGGAATCATTAGCACGAATGAAATAATTTAACGACTAATAAAACGTAGTAATCACTAATTTTAAGCTTTTTTAAAGTTGTTTATTATTCTATAGGTCCCCGAGCTGATGAAGAAGTCGTTTATCGCTTGAAGTGCTATGAATGCAATTATCGTTCCGGCCCCTGTGTGAATGTAATATGTAGTCACATCAGGTACTGGACTTGTGCTTTGTGTAATTCGAGATTTGGCTCATGCTAATTGCAGTCGGAATGAGTTACAAATATTCTTCACAATGCTTCATTCGGAAAAAAACTAACAAGTTTTGTAATTGACTAGTTTGACGTCGATTGTTTTCTATGCTCTATCTTTTTCAAGCAATCGTGAAAAGAGTTAGGGGAGAGGCATTGAAATGGGGAATCTATTAGTTCAAATTTCACTATTATACTTTCGAGAGGTGCAGACAGGTGACATCAAAAACGAAATGGGGGACTGCACCTCTCGAAACTACGGTATTGACAATATCCCAACGTTTGTGTAAAACAAAGTATAATTGTGAAAATTATAATAATCATGTTGCATCACAAATTTACCGCCCCATGTCAGTTACTGACGATATATGTTAAATTTAATATAAACAAAAATATAATATTATCGGCCAAAACATGTAAATCGATATTAGTTAAATTGACCTAATTGTCTTTATATGACAGAATATTACTTTTCAAACATGTTATATACATACACGTATACTCGGAAATCTATAGTGAATAATCTTCGTGAATAAACATTTTAATAATCGAACTAAATTTGCTTCTCGCATCAAAATACCGTAAAAGTTCGTTCGTAATCTAACAAATATATATATTTTTTACCAATTTAACATTAACTAAATGATTCTGACGTAGAATGCAACATGGACCTAAAGGCAACGTATTATTTTTGCTTGCCCCTGGTATATCCCCCTATCGTTTAAGTATGTAATATTTTGGACTTGCATTATTGCCAGAGCCTCCGCTACCGGTTTGGCTAAGTGGCACAGCGATGCGGGGCCGGCTCCGGTTGTCTCGTGTGCCGGTACGTGCGTGCCGCGTGACCCCAGAGCGCCGCGGGCCGTTAACCGTTAGTAGAACCGACGACTCGGTTGACATCTATTGCTCCTGTTTGGTGTGAAATGATCGGAAATCTTTATCCGAGCGTTGTGTTGGGCGAATCGGTATTAACGGTAATCGCGGCGTAACCGTTTATGGTACCTGGTCAATGTACACGGTGTCGGTAAATTGTGTGACGGGCATTTTCAACGAAATATATTTTTCGTAATCACGTGTAAGTGGGCATAATTATTAATTTTTAAAATTGACAAACTTATGTAGAATTTAAATTAAGCAATTCGAAAGATACATATATAGAAAAAATACGCAATAGCTGCCAAGATTCGAATCTAACTTTTGATATCCGGGAAAACGTGTTACCATTTCGTCGCATCAACCGATTACGTCATCGACAAATTTTGAACTATGTTCTGATATTGCAACTTCACATCAAAAATTGTGTTTTAATTTTTTTAAAACTAACACTTTGTGTAAACCACTTCGATTAATTTAAAATCGTTCGGTTTCGATGCTATCTACTGTAACTGATCCATAAAATAAAAGGTCCAAAGAAGTTAGTTATAAGACTATATTTCTTAGTCATATATACATATATATATATATATATATATATATATATATATATATATATATATATATATATATATATATATATATATATGTTAAAAAAGCAGCAGTGTCATTACTGGACCGAGTGAAAAGTACATATATAAAGGAGACCGTAGGCATGGGCCCTTACTTACATATACGTATAGAAAAATCTAAATTAAGGCGGCTTGGATAGGTCTCAAGAATTCGAAAAGAACGACTGTCAATATGTATCTTCTGACAATTTTGGAGTAATGATGTCCCGGGGGGCGGGAGGGGCGGGTCGCCATAGACAAATTTGGGATAACAGCAGCAAAGACTATGAAGACATATTAGATCTTGTTTGGTCAGTACCTAAACGGCGCAAGACAGAAGAAGATTAGGCGCCTTGTCGAAACTTTGAGGATTAGGGAATGAAAGAATGAAGGGAATGCCTAGGTGCCTTGTCGAAAATTCTGGGATTAGGAAATGAAAATGATGACGTGTTTGGTTGTAATATACGTATTAGATATAAATGGCATACGCCTACTATTATTCGTATTGTCAATCTGTAGAATGTTTGTGTTAGTTATTTGTCTTCCAAGCGTTAGTTATTTGTCTTCCAAGTGTTAGTTATTTGTCTTCCAAGCGTTAATTATTTGTCTTCCAAGTGTTAGTTATTTGTCTTCCAAGCTTTAGTTATTTGCCTTCCAAGCTTTAGTTATTTGCCTTCCAAGCTTTAGTTATTTGTCTTCCAAGCTTTGGTTATTTGTCGCTTATTATTAATGTAACTATATATTGGTACATATAAATTTCACTAGCTGTATGTAAGTGCTTTATAAAATAGATACTTATGTTTGGTGTTATGTTACACTGAATTTGATATTAATATTCAGTGGCTAATTACTGGAACTCGTGTATTTCTGGTAGTTACATCCATTACACGTTTAATATGAATCTATCTAATAATATGTTACTTATGTGTATAATTAGGATTTAAAACCCGTCCGAGAATGTCGTTCAAGTGTCGCTTTTTCTGAACTTTCTTCCATGTGAATTTAAACATTTTTGATAACTATTGAACCGTTGAGAAACATGGTTTGAAGTTTTATTTTCGAAAAACTGTCGTTACAGATAGATATAGAATAGTTCTAAAAATATACGATATTAAATGATAATTACTTACTTAACTACAAAATATTCGTATCAGAAATATGATTTTATTTCCAATTTTCAAATTTTTAACAATTTTAAATTGACATTTCCAATTTTCAAATTTTTAACAATTTTAAATTGACATTTCCAATTTTCAAATTTTTAACAATTTTAAATTTTCATTTAGTATTTTTAAAAAATGAAACTAGATTATCGTATAAACCAATTTAATTAAATTAAATTAAAAAACATTAAATCCATAAATTAATTTTATTTTCTATTTATGACGAACAGATATTAGAGTAGGTACTTTAGGATTTTTCTTATAAGATTTGTTTTTATTTATTTTCATACTTGGTCCTATTATATCATAAAGTGTGCGGAAAGGTGAAAAGGAAAAAATAACCCTCAATTTAAAAAAAAAATATTTTATATCAAAACATTGTTTTTATATTGTAAAAATATTGTTTTTTTTTTTAATTTAAAGCATTTTATATAAATAATTAGACAAAATACTTTGTTTAAATCATTATTTATTGATTATTCTACATGTTTTGATATCTTCTTCAGGAAACAATGATATAGCAGTTAGATAAATTATAAATTTTAGAAATAAGAGAAAGTGTTGTCAATAGCAAGCTAAATATTATAAAATAACCAAATCCTCTTTGCAAATAGTCACATTTTAAATTTGTTTTACTTATTTACCACGTTATAGTTTTGTTTTTATCTATGCATGCATTTTCAATTTAAGTATACATTGTTTCCTGAAGAAGATACCATAGGTATCGAAACATGTTGAATAATCAATAAATAGTGGCTTAAACAAAGTATTTTGTCTAATTATTTTTGTAAAATATGGCCACAAAGTAATTTTGCTGATATTGAAGAAGTAAAGCATTTTAAATCCAAGTACCCTTAAGGGTTATGCGCTTTTATCGTCGACATGTAATTTTGTTATTTTTAAAACATCAATAATTTATTTTGGAAATATCTACCTTAAAACAAACCTATTTAGGAGACACTTAAACCAAACGGAATCATGTAGAAGAAATACACAATTAAGCGGATATACGCAGAATGTGAAATTTAAATTTTTTTTTATTTATTTAATAATTTTGCAATACAGTATACTTACATATAAATTGATTCTATATATTTGCAATATAAATCTACCTACAAGTATAATACGGATCTCATAATATTTCTAATTTTGATACCGTTAATTCATGGTGGAATTCCATTTTAATGATTTATTAAAACACTTTTTAACTTTTTTCCATTATTTATTATTTTTCATAATAGCCTGGTAACATATAAGTATTACCAAGATATACATTTATACTTCATATATTTTTTTCTATTGTATATATTTTATAGCATAGACCAGTAAATTAATAGACATGAAAATTAATAGATAGTATACATATAGGAGAGGGGTTTGGAACATTAGTTGCGGGACGATGGGCATTCTACACACATTTTTGGTGGAAACATAAATCCGATAGTTTATGACACTTGTATACAACAATGAAAGTATTTACTCTTTGAAAATTAAATCTTTGCGTAACAAGACGTATTTTTTACAATAATGTAAATTATATTGTCAGCGTTTAAATTTTCGTTTTTAATCGAGTCATATTTTTTTTTAAAGTCGCGGTGCTATTTGATTGCGTAAGTGATACCAAAGTGACCACGTGGGTGATACCAAAATGAAAATATTAGTAAAGGAAATTTGCGTTAGTTTATGTCTATGTATTTGGTGGTTTGTGTTTTATACCTACTTTTTAATTTAGGAAATATAAAAAGCATATTATTTTAGTTAACTTTTCATTTCTTGTTCATTACATTTGCTAATACTAATAAGTTATATTTTATGCCTACAATTAATATAATTCTATATTATTTTATTTTCTTTACTGAAGTATAAATACACCCACATGTACTTATTATTTTAAATTTAGCTTTAATGGTGGACCAAATAGAAAGAAAAGTTCGTAGAAATTCAAAATAAAATAAATTTTCGACATGGCCATAAAAATGAGCATAAAGGAAATAAAACATTTTAACGCGTGAAAGAATATTGAAAATACATTGTAAGGGACAATTTAAGACGGCCTACTTAAGACCTTTTCTTTGGCGTGAAATATCGCCCCCTCTGGATTAATCGCCTCGGTAATTTTCCACCCTCTTAATGACGTATTGAATCGAATTGGGAAAATATATTATTGATTTGAACCTTTTTCTATGAACAATCTTAGGACCAATTGACCCACGAAGGTTTTTTCTTATTTTTTCTTATACGTCATTAAGCTTCGTCAGCTTTCTGAGGTAGCGCCATGGGTAGGTAAACAATCCTGTGTCAGGGAGAGTGTGTTTTCTGTTTCCCCTACTTACCATCAACGGTAATTGTTTCTTACTACCACCAATTTATTTTTTATTATTTGTGGAAAGTCTTGAAATATTCGGAAATCAATAATCACATACCCATTTTATATTCCATTTAAAATATTTATCCAGTTTCTAAATATTTCCTTATTTATATGTTAAATTTTTCCTCAGCTATTTGCACGTACTCTACTTATATTTTTCAAAAAGTTTTTAAGTATAATAAGAAAATATCGGGTAATTTATTCTATCGAGTTTATTTAAATTGTCACCAAAGAAAACAAAAAATAAAATGGTTTTAAAGGTTTTCGTATTGTAAAGTAAAGTACTCGTTATTGTTTTAGGTTTAATTATTTGATATCAATTTCGTTGTGTCGTCAAAAACTGTTTTTATTGAAAATTAAATTCCGTAGTTTACATAAAAAACAAAATACTAGTTTAATATGATTTGCGTTCGGTCATTACCCTAAATGTGATGTAATAATAAGCTTTAATGATGAAAAAAATAAAAATAAAATAAAAGTTTAAATAATAATAATAGTATTGTAAAAAAGTAACACATTTTTATTGTGAAGTTGCAGTTTCAAAATATAGTTCTTTGATAATTATAACAAATTATGTGAATCACTTAGAAGGATAAGCAGAAAACTTATATCTATCGAAAAAGTATTTACTTATCTCGAAATTGACGTATTTTTCCGGCAAGAGAGAGTCCCGGCGATAACTAGTTATGTATATATTTTTCTGTTTATTTGCTATGTTTATTAAAATACAGTAATTCTTAAGAGTAATTATTATTAAATTATTAATTTATACTTTGTGGTACTGTTGTATAATTGAAATATTAATATAGATAGGTTGCGTGTCCTCGTAAACCACAAGAACTCTATTAATAAACCGCAGGAACTAATAATTCACCAAGAAAATAGAGTGTATATGGTGGAATCAGTTACTAAAGAAGGTATGTACTTAAAAAATATTATTAAAAAAAGTACATTGTCATTATTAAGGAAAACACATTCTTATTGTGAAGTTGTAATTATTCAGAACAGACGGTCTGTGATGTTTTAAATACTAATTCAATGTATTAATTATAAATATATACATATAAAATCAATTTTTTCAAAAAATATTGTTTTTTGCACTACCGGGATTCGAACCTGGATCTCTATTTCCAATCCGGGGATTGTGTTATAGCGCCAGTATTTTTCATGACAAATTTTCGAACCCATATGTTACACTTTTTCAAATTAATTCATCTGTCGCTTCATTGTTTGAAAGCCATCTGCATTATTTTTACAGAATCTCAAATACCTTTGTATAAACCGACTGCAGACGCCAGAACTGTCAATTATCAATAGTGTACTTCCCCGGATTGGAAATAGAGATCCAGGTTCGAATCCCGGTAGCGCAAAAACAATATTTTTCGACAAAATTGATTTTATATGTATATATTTATAATTAATACATTAAATTACATTTTATTTTTTTATAATATAGAGAACTACTATTGAATGCTTTTCTTAACTATTATTTTTCGTTTGTTTTTACCACTTAGCAATCTCATGTTTAATAATAGCTGTTTCACGTACTCCACCTATAGTCTATTTCCCAAGTCAAGTAGAATGACTGCTCTTACCCAGATAGTCTACTTATCGAGAGAAAATTGCACCTAGAACGAGATACAGAACAGTTTGTTTCTTTGGAAAACACCAACATAGTACTTAATAGCTTTTTCTTGTGATTGAAACAACATCTTGTTCATTCTTAATACTGGTCCGGTTACTTGAATAATCCAAAGTACTCCGTTTTTTATTTGCCCCAAGTTAGGGATGGTATATAAAATACCAAATTTTAACCATGTATATATTTTTTTCATTCCATTTCGAATATTATTCTGTAGCATCGGAATTGTTGTTGGCTTATTGGCGTAGACCTTTCCTTTCAAATACCTTTACAGAAAATAGTCGGAAGCCGCCAAATCAGGTAATCGAAGAGGCCAGTCGATATCACCACTTTTTGAAATTATGCGGCCGGGAAAAATTTCTCGCAAAATTTCAAGCGTATCTCGGGATGTGTGTAAGGTGGCACCGTCCTGTTGAAACCACATATCTTACAGGCCCAATCGTCCCAATTCGGCCACCAAGAACTTTTCAACATGTGACGATATTGATCACCATTAATGGCTACCATTATTTAGATAGATTTTTTTAATGACTTCAAACGTTGTTCAGGTGTTAAATGCTCCATAATAAATTGTAATCAACTACTCTCTACGACTACCAAATTCGAACTGACAAATGTATGCTAAACCAAAATGGCTGCCAAACAAAATCGGCCTGGAACATAATATTCAATCTGTATTAAAGCCCATCACATTGGGTACACTGTTTATTAACATTTCACATACTATTCCACGAAATAAAAATAAATACATCGTTTGGTTCATTTCGCACACGAATCTAAATATCTGCGTATGCATATGATTTATTTTTGGGTTTAACTTTCTGATATTGTGGGAACAGGAACTGAAGAATTGGTACAAGTGTTTTTTCTAAGAATTTGTAATTCCATTTGTTTATGATACAGACACCCTCCGCTCCACCTACACATAGTGTATGATAATCGTACTTATCGTTCTACTGGTCGGCCCAATCAAAAGAAATACTCATAATACATTTTTAGTGACTATGCGACTGGCAACCGCCGGTATATTTTTTTTTTTTTAAGATGCGAAATATTTTCGTATTAAGCGATATTTTTTTCAAGTTAAAAGAAAACAAATGTATTGAATTACATTGTATTCTGGCTGAACCAGAATATTATTTCGTGTTAACCGATTTTTACGTGAAGCGCTTTCGTGTTAAACTATTTCTACTTTGTATATGCTCGAACCGACAAACGTTGGCGAAAAATACTTAGCATCTGTCGAAATCCAACTCAACTTCTAAGAATATCTTATTTCCAACATACCTCACTTAGAGTGCATCGCGTACTCGATTAGAAAATAATAAATAAATATAAATATACTTATATTTGAACAGTCATTATCACAAAGCAGCGAATGCATGCGTGTTAATTAATATTTTGAACATTTCTATTTGACGATTAACAATATTTAAAATAAAGTGATGGTAAACAAAAGCGTGTAATCGAATTGTTCGAAATTCTGTTTGACATCAATCGCCAGAAAATGAATACGGGTTTAAACTTCATTTTATTCCGTACTCAGCCACTCCATTTTTTTCCTTCCATCGAGAATCGAAATTAATTTAAAAACGAGTACGCGGGCGTGAATTGGAATTGAAATCAATTGATATGCGTCGGCTTCTCTTAAACGTCTCTTGTGAAAAGCCATTAAAAATTTCATTATAATTTCTGCTCGGCGGCCGCGACTCGGAATCTCCCGTTCCCATTAGAATAAAGTTTATGGTGTTCCCTTCGAACGAGTGTTGTTGATAATTCCTCGAGAATGCTCGGAATAGTTAATGGGTGGCTTTTGACAGCCGTCTAATGTAGGTCTATGAGAATTTATGAATTCTTTGAATTTTTGCGAAGGACGCCTGAAAATATTGCGCCATTGGAAAAATGTTGTCGGGAGTCAGTGTTCTTTATTAATGTCAAAGTTTTTGACAACTCATGATGGTGACATTTTACCGGCGAAAATTTTCTCACGTTTTTTTTTTGTCGTGAATTATATCTTTCATCTCAGTTCTATTTATTTGGATATAAAAATGTATATTAGATTTGTTTATTTTTTGTGCCTTTTGGAAACTAGGAGAATTTAAATACACAATTTTATTTAATATAATATTAACTAGCAAAAAGCAATCGGCTGTACTTGTCGGGTGTCATACAAAATATGATATAGGTATTATAGACATACTTAAACTTGTTTCATTACTACTAGGATGCGTTGTGACCTACCTAAAAATAATATAAAGAACCCAAAAAAGTAAATTTCATAATGTCCCCTCGGCAATTTTAAAGTACAGCATAAACCTCAAACACCACCTTGTTGTAAATAACGCAGAAACGTGAAATGGGTCGAAAAATATAATAGGTAGTTTGTTTCTACTTAAATCTTCGAAGATATTTAAATTCTTGTTTCGTTTTCCCGCCCAGTTATTTTCGCTGCTGACCTTTTTTCCATTTTTTCAACTTCCACAAAACATTCAACTTTCACCTACTCGGGATACACGCATGAATGTTCGGAAAGAATATGTTTCATGGCGGATAAAATATGTTACGCTTTTCTTTTATTTTAAAATTCATGTATCAGACATCCTCGGCACGCGGCACCAAACAAAGATAGAACAAAAACAAAATAGCGCAAAATACATTATTCATGACGCGACAACACCGAAGCCGAATATTTGATATTTAAAATATATCGCGAGTCCTAATCCTTAATCCTTTGTTGTGTATTTGTGGACCTTATCTCAATTATGTAATAAAGGTGCAAAGAATAAAACGTGAACCGTGCCGTGAAGCTGCGAGTATTTTAGACACGGATGGTGTGTGGACACGGATAATATTAATTTTAGTGAAAATGTGTTGATGTTTTTTTTCTACTCAGCGAAAACCTCAAAAAAAAAATTTTTTTATTACACGCATGTATTATTTAGTACATTTTCATGCAGAAACCTTTGTGATCTTTCAGTTCCGCTCCCTTCGGCCTTCCTAAATTACTAAAAATTTTGTGTTTTATTACTGTTTCCAATCTTAATGGAAATGGTAGCATTTCTGCGACATGATGTTGTATATAATCACGGAACTCTGGCTGTAATTTAGATCCGAGACAAAGATATGCTCATTTCTATAGGATTTCCATTGTTAGGTGTACAGCCTATACCTTTATTTTTCACATGATAATGCTATTCTTTGTTTTTGTAGTCCTCGAAAAAGGTTGCTCCCAGCAAATAAATTTCTTTCCTTTATGAACTTGACTGCTTCGTGAGTCCATTTATTTTATTCTTCAGATATCCCAAAATCTTCACTGCAATTATATTATACGCAATTTAAAAATAATTTTTATCTTTTCTCAGTAAATTCGTAGATCATTTACAACTTTGCTTAATATTATTTCATTCGTACACCGATATTGTAGTTATATCTACACCATCTCCTTTAAAAGAAAGTAATAATTATGTAATTTGTTAACAATATTAATAATTGAAATGGAATTACATATTATACATTTTGATCACACAAACTCACTAACGGATATTTAAAGCTCATATTTTAATTTACTTGATGAGAAACAGAAATTACGGTAGAAGTACCGGGCTTCATTGGAAAAAATCGGTTGATATTTTTCAAATCTGAAATTGGGATTTGTCATAATCTTCATTAACGGATGTCGTGAACACGTGCCTTTTACTGATTTTTCGAGATCGGCAAATTTTATGAAAATAATAGGACTATTTTAAAATCAAATGATGTTTATCGTTCTTAATTACTCGTACTCGGGCTCTTCCATTTTATTGAGATTGAAAGAATTTTTTATAATCTTCCACAAATACTTACGATTATTTTTACACAGGATTTTTTAATCAAACGAGTAAATAATTTAAGAGCTCTTTCGTAATCGATATATAAATATACGATATTTCATTATTATTTATTGCATTTTTCTTTTTCAACATTCAAAGTTTATTTATATTTTATTAAGCTCACAAGTAAGATATTTAAAATACATTTTTTGTTTAAAGTAACATCAAATTTGTATCTCTGTAGTTCTCAATGCATTCATATTTATACAAAGTAACATATGAGATATAAATAAATATTTATATTTAATATTTGCAAATTGAACTTTATAGTTTATTATGTTAATAATCACTTAATGAGTAATTTTAAAACATCAACCAGTTTCGTAAAATATCATTTCCTTCTTCAAGATGTCAAATTAACTAATCAAAAACATATGTCACGTTATTGTAATGTTTTTGAAAAATAAATCCAGTAGGTACTTAACTTAAATTGTTACGATAATGAAAGATGTGGAAATTGAGTCATTAATTGGTTATTATTTAAAAGTTATAGTGAATCAATAAAGTATTTGGGAATAGTTATTTATAGGAACATAAGATGGGATGTTCATTTAGATGGATTAGCTAAAAATTCTAAATAAAAAGATGACGAAAACTATGTACTATGCTTTGTGCAAATCTATCTTGAGCTATGGTATTGATAGTTCGGGGAGTGTATCTGGTGTGTATATATATATATATATATTAGCTTATTTGCTCTTGTGGAATTAAATCTTTCAGTCCTCACAGATGGAGCGCTTATTTTCCTATGAAAGCTAGTTAATATACTTGGCTATAATTGTCTTATATCCAAAACTTGAAATTTTTTAAAAAGTCACGGCGGTGTATTACTCTGAGTATACCCTTATATATATATGAAAGATATTCCACAAGAGCAAATAAGCTTAAAATAGTTTCAAGATTGAAAACTTGTTTTGGTCAAAGATTATTCACCTTTCAAGCTCCCAGAATATACACTCAAATTGGAAATAAAATTAAAACTTTAACTGGCATTAAGGCTTTTAAAAGGGATATTTTAAATTGGTTGCTGCAATTAAGAAGAGCAGATACAGAGAATAAACTTTTTTATATAATTAAATAACTCTTATAACTACTTTTGTGTGTTTTGGTCTTGCATATTTCCATCTTCCTTATATGTGTGCATACATTATATTGTATTTCAGCTGTACAAATGTTATGTCTAAATAAATAAAAAGTTTATAAAAAATAAAAATAAATTATATTTAAGATTACATATCAATATGATTTTTTTTTTCGTGACTCATTTGCAACCTTTTATTCTTTCAGGCTTGACTATCGCCCAGAACAAGGCCGCTACGACCTCATGATTTCGAACGCTTCCTACGAGCGCGACAACGGGCGCTTCGAGTGCCGCGTAAAGGCCGGGGGCTCAGGGCAGAGCGTGCACGCGCAAGGCTACGCCCTCACCGTACTGACGGCGCCGCAGCCCCCGCGCGTGGGGCCCGGACCCAGGGCTCAGGCCACGGAGGGCCGCGACCAGAGGCTGGAGTGTTCTAGCGTTGGAGGGTCACCCGAACCCGTCATCAGGTAAGATACACACACATTCACGATTTGCTCATCCATATCTACAATTTTTTTTCAGAAGTGAGCTGTCAGCGCGTGTTTATTTTTTGGTTTTGTCCAACTTCAGAGTTTGTCTTACCTGGGGCAATTCCAGATGTGCTGTATATACGTTTGTAAAGTTTCCACCATTATAAATATATTAATTTTAACAATATTGGATAATTTTTATAGCGCCGTTTGTATAAAATATTTCACCTCAAAGCCGCTTTACACATAAATCAAAGAGTTTTGTCTTGATATAAACTATTTTTGTATACTTATATGTCATCATCCACGATGAAGGTCTGTCCGATTTCGTATGTATACATACAAGTTACGTAGATGGTATAGTATATTTTTAAACGATTAGTTTAACTTTTGTGTCATTTAGCATCTAAAAATTATATCAGATATTCCTGATATTAATTAATTAGTTGGCATCGTATATTAAGCGTGTTACAATTAAATAAAAAATCTGGCACAATAATTATTATGAAATATTGGAATCATAAATGATGAGGTACATTTTCAGTAATGTCTAGGACACGGTCGGATAGAAATTAACCAGTACGTTTCTTTCATTCGAAAATATTCGAGGAAGAATATATAAACTGGGGCCAACTGAATTAAATTAGAGTTCAACCTGATAAATAATTCAACCGTCCCATAAAAACACGAAACATGGCCGATTTATTTGCCTGAATAAATTCAGTTTACTTATTCGCTCGAGGACGACATTCAGAACTTTCGATAGATATTTTAGCGTTTCATGGGCACCAGTCGGCACAAAGTTTCCTGCCATTCAGTTTCTGGGCCCTTTCAAAGTACTCGAACACTCAATTAAAAGCTTAGCGCACAGACTGTAACATTGTTAAAAGGCCGAGCCTTTTTGTTTCTTGAATAATGAATAACATGATCATTCAAATGTATCGAGTCTCAAGTCTGATATTTGTTCGCCATGGCGATGTTTTACATTCTTATTAGATTCATCGGCGGTCGTTAGTAATCTTCCCTTGATTTAACCATCACGGATATCTGTTAACATTTTAATAATTGAATTATTTAAAATCTTTATTTATCAAATTTCCTTGAAAATCTTTAAAATAAAAATACAATATTAGGATCATTTCATAAATTAGGTATGGTTATATGTGTATGGAAAATTACTTTTGATCTATAATTAACATTTAGTCTTCTAATTCGGTCGGAGCAAATCAGTATAATTACTAACTTTTCTTCGGTACCGCAATAAAGTTTTTCACGTAACTGCGCGTTAGAATATTGAGAATAATATTTTTGTATATTCTCACTTTTAACTAACTAATCATCACGCCGTTTTTACGCGGGGGTAGGCAGTGAGGATAGAGCGCTATAATCTTCTGCCCTGACACACAATTCTCACCTCATCCACATTCATACATCTTCTCATACAAGTTCGTCAATTATTAAGGTTTTTAACAGGAACATCTTCTGCCCTGACACACAATTCTCACCTCATCCACATTCATACATCTTCTCATACAAGTTCGTCAATTATTAAGGTTTTTAACAGGAACATCTTCCTGTATCCGGTTTACCTAGTTATGCTAAGTCTTCAGCGGACGTACTCTATTTATGGTGCCATCATCATACATCTTTTTTACTCTTCTCCCTTCATTTACCCGTTCGTATAACCAAACCATCTAGCGATCCTTTTTTAATCTTATTCACTATGCTAAGATCAGCTTACCTCTGTTTTTTCATATTTGTCGGTGCCGGGATCGATAGTAGGCGTTCCAAAACATTTTTGAAATCAACATAATCATCAAATTGTATCTTACTCATTATCTTACGCGGAAGTACGGAGTTCATTTCTTTGTCAAGGAAATTTTTATTTTTGCCACGAGCATTATAAATATAGGTATTTATGTATATATAAAGTTATAAATTATTCATAGATATATTAATACAATTACCCACCTCGACACAGGATCATCCTATTGAGGGGGCATTATTTTTAATATCTGTAAATAAATTTAAAAAGACACATAAAAATAAATGTTTTGCTTATGCTTTAGCCCGAAATACACAGTCAATGCAGGAGTGCTATGATACATGTGTTTGAGACATGTACTGCGTTTTTATTGCACAATTTTTTCTTTATCATCTAACATTATTAAAAGTTTTGAGATCACAAGTGCATTCGATTACCGAATTATATTTTTTGTGAGTGCCATAAGGAATTAACCGTTAATATTTCGAACCTTCTACAACCATTCTAACACGAATTATGTAAACATCGTGTATTTTTTAGATGACAGTATTTATTGGCATTAACAGATCGCGTGCCTCGTCCGCGTCTGCTTACGCTCTTGTTTCATTCGCATAACATATAAGATTATCACAAACAGACGGAATAGTCTTTAGATGCCATAAATTTGAGCAATCAACTAAACATTTTTGCGAAGTTTTATTCAAATAAAAGATCGCGTGCGGAACAACAATTGGAGGAAGAAAGGAAAGAATGCGGGTTTACACGAACATCTTTGTGTTGCCAGGAAGGGCAAATTTAGTTTTATATTTTGGAAATTCCGCAACAGGTTACATCAACCGCTCCCATCAATCTTGACCCAAATTTAAAAACAATTCTCGTACTACTTACATTAAATAATAACGTTCATTGCCGGGACTGAACCTACTCGTTTATGTTCTCCCGCCATTATCTGAACAATGCTGAGATTTTGCCATTATTTGAACACTAACAAAACTTTTCGAAATCTCTGCTCCTGACAAAACCAAGAATACGTTTAAAGTTTCGCAGAGGATCACGTCATACGTAAAATTTCTAATATATTCTCCCGCGTAGAATGATAAATCCATCGGCTCTTGCGGAAAGGGCTTAAAGTTTGGGTACCACAATAGGGCACGGCCTGTTTCCTCGTGGCGGAGGCGACGATTATCCTCACTTCCTCACGAGGTGCCATCTATTGAACCACCATGAATAGAAAATCTTTAAGACGTGCCACGAGGGAGTACTTTCATCCCTAATTTGCATTTTTATTTCTGTACATTTTCCCACCTCCTTGGCACGCGTGAGATTTCTTCCTTATATTTTTATTATATTTATTTTTTATTATATTTTTTCTTAATAAAATAATACATAAATTTTCTTTAATTTGTACTAACGGCGTTCATGATATATTATATATCGTATATATAATTGTTTAATACTTTATATATCGGATACAGATTACTGTGAATGCACAGAATATCCGCACCCCATTTTTATTAAATATTTTTATAGATATCACAATTGATCTCTTTTTTCTCATTCACCTAATTTCAACGAAATATATTCATTCATATTTTTAATAACAGGACATTTTATTGTAGTGTTACATTTATAGAACATAGTTTTATAATATTCAAAACAAATTAGATGAATCTATTAAAAATTGTAAACTTAAATAGTCAATGGTAATGCAAGAGAAAGTTCCGGGTTCGTATCCCGGTGGTAACTAAGTATTTTTAAGATAAATTTGTTTTTTTATATATCGTCAGATATCAAACAAAAAAATGTTATCAATCAAAGAATTTGATTATTTTTATCAAGATTATTATATCCATGAAACTTTTCAGATATTGCACAAATAACATCCCTAACTCAAATTTTGAAAAGGCACATCTAAAAGATAGATCGGCAAAAATATATATTTTTAATATTTTGTTTCTATCCGACTTTTCTCTGAAAAGATTTTTCTTTTAAAATACCCAACAGAGCTGCACCTCTTGTAGAAGTATCGCATTATAGCAGTGAGCAGGCGTGCGCGTTATTATATTATGTTGAACCTGTTAGTCGGAGATGCGAACCGTCTGGAGCGTTTTAAAGAAATTCTCAGCTATCTAACCAAATAATAATTATGTGATCTGCTCTAATATATAAGAATTGGGGTAAATTAGCTAACAAAGTCTTGCTTTTTTTTAATTTCACGTTTATGCAGACAAATCACGGGCGTTATGGAATCGAACGAAAGAATAAATATTTTTCACATATCTGATATAATCAATGTTATTAACAAACAACTTTCTTGTTAGAATTTTAGTTTAATAGTAGTGTTTATGTAAATTCCTTCGATAGCTGATTCCCAGGTTTCCGATTAACAATGAGCACACATATGATATATAAAGTACACTAACTTTTTTAATTTTGCTATCTTTCTGGTCCGATGTTGTTCTTGTTCTTTTAGCTGGGTTGTCTTCTTTAGATTTCGACCGATCTAAGCGCGTACTGGTGGTTTGTTTGGACCGCTGGACTGGTCGAAGCAAGGGATGTAACAAGAATGACACCTGTCGGTTATCGTCTTCTTAGCTTTCCGAAAAAAGGGTGACAATACTCACACACATGTACATTATTATAAACCAGGAAACCCAGTGGTGCCAATCGAAGTAACAAGGCGCGTAAACAAGTACGTCCAGGCAAAATGTTCTCCAGTACATTTATTCACTGAAAATTATCTAAGCATCTTTGTTTACTAGTTTTAATGTTTGGAAGCTGTCACATTATATTTAAATGTTACGTGTTATGATAACCGGTCAATTATGTATTTAATTTTTAATTTGCGTACATAAAATGATAGGTAACAAATAAAAACAAAAAAAAAATGCTTACATGTTTTCACAATTCGTATTTTAATTTAGGATAATTACTTATTCTATGATTACAGAGATAACAAATGTATATGATGAGAATTGACAGCGAAGATGACGTCATCGTTGAATAAGTAAATATCTTCGCATTATTATTATTCATATTTGTGAAACTTTTCTAAATAGTGAAATTATTATTATGTCACGTTTTTGACTCACGTGGTCTACATCCCGGCCCCGAGAGGTTTTCCGGTTCACTGGCTCGTCACCGATGCTGAGTCAACGATCCATTCTGTTTCCGTTCTTCAATCCGATGGCCCCATCCGCAAAATGTAAAATCCTAAATGATTTTTTCTTTGGCTTATGATATAAGAAATCTTTCAAAAATCTTCTCAATTTTCTGGCAATTTCTCCTATTTACGTCGAGAGGATTCGGTATTCCAGTATTATTAAACTCGGGAAGTTCGACGAATCTCGTTCTTGAACACTCAAAATTTGTATTTTTAAAATGAAGTCTTAGTTTTTTCAGTTCAACCAAATAATAAATTTTGTATTCAAAATAATAATCTGAATGTTTTAAACCAGTTTTTATATTATAAGAAAATAAACCATTTATTAAAAATTCAACCAATCTAAGGTATTTTAAAATTATTGTACACAATTTTTTAGATCAAAATATTAATAGTTATTTAAAAAACAATTTGAAAAACAAAGCGAACGGTGCTTTGAATGGAATTATAGCTAATGGAAACTTGTCAACCGAATCAAGACCAGCGGTACACAATGGAGTCCTGGTACCGACACTAATGTATGTAACGCGGAGGGAATGGTAAGAAAGATTATGACACAAGTGTCCAAGAACAACACAATTACTGAATTTACACATACAAAGCCATTTTTTATTAATGGAAAAATATGGAAGTATGGGTAATTATCTTTAATATTTATCCATTAATAAAAAATAGCTTCATATCTATGAGATATGTATTATTTGTTTAATAACAGTGCCCTTATAGGTATTCTGTGTTTTTGGACATATTCAAATATTGCTAATAATATACTAGTCAAAAATAATAAAATATATAACAATTGAAAAATATTGATTTTTCAGGCGTATTTTAATATGTGTTAAAAACATTTTACAGATAAAGAATATTGCATTAAATAATTTTTTTTAAATAATTAGATTCTCATTGTATGTCACAACGAGATATATCAGGGAAAATGAATATCAAAATTAGTCCATAGATAGCGATGGTGTTGTGGTATTCGAAGTGATTCCAAATATTAACATATATACAACTTTCAAAAATTTGATAGATATGGAGGTTGATTGGGTGGAATGGTGAATGTTACATTGTGTAAAGTGATCACTTAAGCCAGCCGAAGACAGGTCGTAAGCCATGTGGTTACCCATAATTGCATATTTTTCCATTAATAAAAAACTGCTTCACCTCTGTGAGATATCTATTATTTGTTCAATTTACCTACATAAGTGTATAAACTCGCCAACTTCTTTGTAGTCCTTTAGGAAACTATTTCTTCTAAGAGTTTCGAATCAATATATTTCTAGTTTACTGCTCTCTATTTCGTCCATCTATGGCCGTTCATTTTATATCATCAGCGAGTTTTATATTGGTGACCTTTAGATATTCTGCAGCAATACTGCTTTCCCATCAATCTAATATTTTTATCATCATGTATTTTCCATATTTGTTGAAAAGATCAGGAGACAATTCACAACCCTGACGCACGCCATTCTGTACTTGGAATGGTTCTAAATGGAATTCATCTATTGTCACAGATGCCTCGTTTTGTACATACAGATTATGTATGAAGTAGTGATATCAGCTGTCTCGGTATACCCATCACTGCCAGAACCACCCACAAGCAATCCTATTAGATAAAATCAAAAAACTTTGTGTTGTACCTACATAAAGCAAATTTCCACAATAAAATTTATTACTAGGTTTCATTTATAGTTGCTGCCAATGTAGGTACATGATTATGTCGGTATAGCAAACGACAGATCAATACATGAATAATCAGATAATATAGCCGACAAATGGTAACTCGCCGTCGCTGAATCGTAAAAATAAATAAATTTGAACCTAGTTCGCTGAAGCAATTTTTTTTGAGCCTACCTGTAAGCGATCGCACATTAAATGTACAATATTTAATATCGGCACAATGTGGTATCGTTGCAGACGTAACGTATTTTTTTAATGCTGAATGGATAAAAAAAACGTGCGCCGATTGATTGGAAATGATGAAAACATTTATTTTTTTGCGTTCCGCCGCTTTCGCGTTTCAGTAAAATTGGCCGAAAATAATGTTCCGACCGCGAGTGAATGCGTGCTCAGAGCACAGCGTTATTCACCGCACATTCCTGCCAGAATAGTATATACCTATCTGTAACACATACATGTTGGTACCTACTATTAATGACCCCCTGCACTCTCTCGAAACGTTGCAAATTTGAATTTATTATTCCTTTCCGCCCGAAGTCCTCGCTGTGTGGAACTTTTAAAATTTTCCCAGGAAGCCATAAATCTCGTCGGCATTTTCGCGCGGGAAACAACGTGAGCTTCTGTTGCGGATATGCTAAAATAATTATGGTAAACGTAAGATCATCTTGACTTTGTCATACTCGTATTTAAGAAGAAACGGCCATTAAAATAGCGGGGCGGGGCGGGACTGAATATTTAAAGACCCGCCCCGTGAAGCTTTTGTTTTTAAATTCCCCAAGTTTTGTTTTGAAACCTCATTAGGAGGCGGGGAGGCTTTAATCAAATTGCGAGAACCGTTTGAAGAAACACTAAATATTGTTCCGTCGCTCTGAACATAAATTGGTGGAGCACTTTTATTTAAAATTTTACTGCTTTCGTATTAATATTGTTTTTCGAATCGGAAGAATAAATAAATACGTTTGAAATGAATAATCCGGTAATTGTCAACAAAAATCATTTCGTACTCGTATAATTGATATTTGATATCATCGGCATAATTTAACATTCTCATAATCTTCGTTATAACTTGAAAACAATATTTTTCTTATCTTTATTCCTGTTCTCCGCACTCGTGTTTCATATCTACGCAATATTGCATACCTGCTCAAACTACGCTATATGTATTAATTAATTAATTTAGTGTTTATAAATAATACTTGCGTTTATAATAATTAGAATAGTATTTACAAGTGACGTCATTAAGTATATAACGGAAGTAGTAGTGGTACTGAAAATATGTGTAGTTTTATTATTAATTTTGAAATGAACAAGGCAGAATCATATTTGTTTGTAAATGATATAAATATTACACATGTATTATATTAAATTAATATTTTTGGATATAATCAATATAAAATTTCCTGAAAAAAAATTAATCAGTCCTTAGCATTAAAATAGTTTGGCAACTAGAAACTTCGCCCTAGCGAATTATTGCATATTAAGCGACTAGAACATTCCCGCACTAGACTCGTACGATGGCCGAATTGAGTGCGTCTTAACACGTCGAGTCTAACCGCGTACTATCTGTCGTAAGATAAGACCGATGTTTCGCGTCATCAAGCTCACAGCCCCGAAGAGCCTTCGCTCAAAAAACCCAATTCCGACGCTTGAATCTCTCCGCGAGGGTTCGCCCACGGTCACGGTCACGCGTCGAACGGACAGCCACCGCGCTTTGCGCGCGAAATTTTCACAGAAAATTGTTTTCAGAATAAGATGAATTACTCCAGAAGAGGAGATGAACGGAAGCATACTCTCACGAGGGGACGGGCGGGGCTGGGAATTTCAATTCATCATCCCTCTGGGGATTACCCGACTGCGAAAAAGTGCGGGACAAAAGAAACATGTTGAGATTTTTGTGTCATTTTCACAATATTACGGGATATCTTTTATGCGTTTCGTGCTCACGGCATTTATTCACTTTGTCTGAAATTTTGTATTACCATAATATAATTTTATTGACAACATGATACTGTAATGGAAAAAAACACTCTTTTGACTATCACTTCTAACCCTTACTTTTTCTCTTCGGAATTAACTTTTTTCTAACATACTGGTATATACCATCATGTCACTAGATCCACTTCAACGGTAGACAGATAGCAAATAATTTATTTATATTCTTATCCTAACTTAAACCGAATGAATGTGTGTAAATTGGTATATGAACATAAGGACTAAAGGAAACGAATTAAAGTATCTTTCGAGTAATAAATCTCGTGCATTTATCAGATTTCATTTCGATGTCGGCATAAAAGACATGCAGAGAACTCCCAAACACGTTCGAGAAAAAGGAAAGAACTTACATTTTTACTGTCTTATTCCTAATTACTAACGTTATTACCGCTGCACAGTTTCACGATTCTTTTTTTTTTACTGTATAATATTAAATCATATTTTCTACACCCTTGTATTTTCCCAAGAACTAAAATTAGTTTCTTTAGGTGCTCGTGTTGGTGGTCCTGGCTTAATCCGGGTCCACTTGTGTCCCGGAGGCCCCGAAATCCGCCTCTAATTACTCACCTCGACTAACGCTTCCACCCCTTACATTATATATTATATTATAACCCACCACCCACCCACCCACCCGAACCATCACTTGTTCCCGGAAGACAGCCGCATGTGTGTCGGATAGAAAAAAACGCGACGTTTAAAAGTGCTGGGTGTTTTTTCAAACTGCGAGAATTATTTCTGGTAACACTTTTTCATTACATTCCATTCCTAGCGATGAGTCAATAGTCAAAAACACATCGGTCGAGTCAACAAGGTTGTGAAACACTTGAGAAAATATCCAACTCTTTCAAGACCAATGATTTAACAGTTAGTCAGTCAGTGTCTTTGCATTAGTCACTAATTTGTTAGGATTTGTAGTTCATCAGAGTGATCATCGAAATTGTACTTCTGATATTTATTTCAAGCTAGCTGGAAAGCTCGTCCGAGGACGTGTGCAAATAATACTTAATTTTTTGTTTAACTGTTTTCAGTACGTATGTATATTGTGAACGCGAATAACAATAAATCGATTTTTTTAGAAAAAATTTGAAAAAATAAATCATAAATAAATACCGAGTTTTCACTTTGACAGAATAATGATTTTCAAAAGTTGAACACTTTTTAGTATATCTGTTTTTTATTATATTCTTATTAGCAAATTATAGAACATGATGTTTGACAATATAAAATTATATGCGAAAGAGAGAGACAGAATATATATACAGATAGAGGGAACATTAAGAGATGAGAAAATACAGTGTTGATGGATATTAAATTAATTTTAAAGGAAATGTACCTAATATGGGGTTAATGGATAAATTAATTTGATTATTGAGAATTGGCGCACCACTATTTATTGCCTTTTTTATTTCAAGGGCTTCTAAATTGTCTAACCGGTGGCCAAACCCGTTTTTATGAAGGATATTGACCCCTGTTGTATTATTAAAAGAATGGTCTTTGATACGAATATTGACATTACGTATATTAACATAATATCTTATCTTTTCTTGTATAATTAATTTTATTTATAGAGTTATGTACATAATGAACATGGCAATATATAATTTTATGCTTTAAAATAAATGATGTTTTTACAAGTTACTTTAAGAGAAGACCTTTAAAAAACATGAACAGCCATTTGAATGAAACGTGATTGGCGCTTCTCAGTCCCTTGGTCATCTAGAAGTACCGGGACAGCTCGCACTATGAAAAAATAGGCATTCTGGAAAAACGATCGAACAAAGACGTAAAAACCTACGACCCTCGTTTTGGAAAATTGTCTTTTCCAATATCAATTTCCACGCTTTCCCCCCCCGCCTTGCAAAATCCACGTCACTCCTTGATTCCATCGTAATATTCATACGGATGCTGTGTATCGGATCCAGATGTCCCACGGGCCTAATCTTTATCGGATGCTTCGCCAAACACTACAACCCTCCTAATAATCATTTCATATGTGAATTCTTGACCCAGTTCCTTTCCGTGAAGGAAGTGACCACTTGGAAGCGATCGATTCAATACAGAATATTGATGAAAATAAATATAGTACCTACTTGGTAATAACTGACCATCGTGTAGTTTATTTTTTTCTTCTCGCGATACTTAAATCATTGAATACGAGTTTTTAAATAATTATAGAGAAGTTGTGATAGTGCGATAAATTAAATTCTGAAGAGCGAATGTTCGTTACATTAAAAATATATCGAGTTATCTCTCGAAACTAGTCTACAAAAAATCTAAAATAAAAAATCTGTGATACTTGCTGGCAAGAGGTACCCGATATGACGTCTGAGTTATTTGCTGGACCCCGCCTCATTATTTGAATAATAGCGTAGTACTCGCATGTAAATTCGGTGCCGTGAATTAAATTTGTAATGGTGGGTGCATTGTAAATTGAACAAACTGTCATCATCTATTATACCATACGAAATCATTATCCTCAATTGATGTATCTACTTAGAAACGTTAAATATCCTTGTAGATACCTTAATACTACAGTCCATTCTTCGTTATTTGACTTTTTGATAATCGATGATTCTATCAATCGACGCTCTCATAATGTCATTCCACGCAATTCGACTTTGACGATTCAATCAACCGACGCCGGCGTCAATATTCTACAGGATATGCACGCACACTAATTTCGAGGTTATGCACTCAGTCTGCGTTATACGCGCGTGTTGGTTTCATATATATATATATATATTAATTATTAATATACATATATATTAATTACTTTTGAGTTAATTTCAACCCTAATATGGCACCCAATGCTAAAGTAGCAAAGAGGCTTAGAATTGTTGTAATTGTTTTTGCATTTGTATATATATATTTATATATTTGTATGTGTGTAAGGTTCATTTCCGTTAAGCTAGTAAACTTTACATAATCCATTATAAATTTTGATTTAATACACCTTTTTTTTTTTAATTTTCGAAGTTTTTATAAATTATGTACGTGTTGGTTTGTTAATAACGTCATTTGGCGAAACCAATTTGAGACGACTAACGGGGTATGACTGTAGATTATGATTTGGTCATGTCGATGGTGCAGCCAAGATGCTATTAACAAGGTCAAATTACCAGGTTTTGTTTGAATGTTCATGTGATCTTTTTGATGAATGCAATTACAATGGTCAATATTGAAATCCCCCCATTCAATGTTCAAAGAAATGCCATTATTTTATGTATTTTAGGGTGTTGTATCTAGGGTCCAAAATCTTCCAGGAAGTTTTTGATTTCTTGTTCATTTTTTAATATTTATAAATACTTATTTCAATATCGTGATACTTTCCTTAATCTTTTTCATCAGCTACAATTTCATATTGTTAAAAATTATATCTGTAAGTTAATGTAATCATTCCTCCGGAGTCCGTAGCGTGCTTGGTGCGATTACGTTCAAGTTCAAGTCTAACTGAAGAGCTACAGCTGATTAATTAGTCTAGATTAATCGATCTGAGTCGTAACTTAAACCTTCCAAAAATTAGAGTTGTACTACTTTAATAGTGGAACATTCTTAAAAAAGTAGTAAATATATCGTATTACAGAAGATGGGAGTCATGAATTTTCTATTGGACTGGAGAATGATTTAGTTTTTCACAACTTACCACATTTATTATAAGATAAATTCTTCTAAAATAGAATAGAAAAACGTTATAGCGGTAAATAGAACGAAGTTTATAGCAAGACACCACTGCAGAAAAATACAACAGAGAAGAAAACCTGTAAAAATATGTTATTTATTTATTAAATTTATTTATATTTATATAAATTATTTATTATTAAAAATATTTTTTTTATATGCGTATTAGTTCATAAATAACAAACAAAGAATACGAATGAGATTACAAATTCCTTTTCTCTCCAAGATGGTGGATAATTTGAAAATTCTGCAGTCTACTTCAAAATCAGCATTCTTGAATCTATAAAGTTTAAACAGGGTGTAACAGACCTAGTCCACAATATTTTATAGGTGAATATCTGACTAAATTATGAGTCGAAAATGTTCAAGAAATATGTGCCTAATCTGAACTATGTCAGAGATAAAAAAATCATTACTTTGCGATTTTTTTCAATTTATTGAAATAATTCATTGAATACAAAAAAATAATGGTCATCGAATTTCGAGCGGCCAGACTATTTTTTGTTAGATGATTTAGAGACTGAAGCAACGATATATTTAGATATATAATAGAAAATATAGGCAAATCTATTTATGACAGAGTAAAGAATGAAAAAATAAGAAAATAATGTAAAGCTGATGTTAGTATAGTGAGTAAGATTAAAAAAGGATCACTTAGGTGGTTCGGTCATATGGAACGGATGAATGAGGAGAGAATGGTAAGAAAGATATATGATGCAAGTGTTGGTTGCACCAGAAATAGAGGACGTCCGCGGAAGACTTGGCACGACCAGGTAAACCAGATAATGGAGGATGGTTCTGTTAGAAGCCTCAACAATCGGCGAGCTGTATGAGAAGATGTATGAATGTGGATGAGGCGAGAATTGTGTGTCAGGATAGAAGAGTGTGGCGCTCTATCCTCTCTGCTTACCTCCCACGGGAAAACGGCGTGATGGTAAGTTAGTTAATTTAGTTATAATAGAAAAATTTCACGAATACATAGCTCAACATGATATTAAAAAAATTTCAAACAATAATATTTTTCGTAAAGGTGCAGAATTTGTACGTATTTCTTGAATATTTTCAACTCTTAATTTAGTCAGGTATCCTCCCATAAAATATTGTGGACTGGGTATTACATCTGTATAATATATCCAAAGGGAGCGAAAAAAGTTGTTTTTCGACCAGTTAAAGAATTTTTGATGCGAGCGTACCCGAACAATCTGTATATTCGTAACATTATATTAATTAACGTTCGTGTACATTTAGCAATCATTTTCTTTGAAAAGATTCTCGAACAGTCGATAAATGTATTATGGTCGTATTCCATTATGTACTCGTATTTGTAATAATTGAAGCAGAAATGCGAGTCCCATTGTTACAAATATTACAGCGACTAGTCATTGTGTAATACAAATTGACATTACTTCCGAATGCCTCGCATTCAGTACCATTATTTATTCAATATGAAATATGGTTTCGGTAATCACGATCTCTTTAGGCGGAAGATACGAGTGTAGCGACATGGACCATTTTTCTCTCAGAATCATTCGGCGGGTTACTGAGATTGTCGACTTTCATCTCGTTTTGACATAAAGCTCGTTGAATATTATTGTGACAGGTAGTTTTATGATTCTTTTGGAAGATGTGCGATTCTTTATTAACGTATCGATCGTCGAATTTTAGCCAATATTATTTAAAATATGAATTAAATATATTAATTAGAAAGATATACATATAAAATAAATTTTATCGAAAAATATTGTTGTTGCGCCACCGGGATTCGAACCTGGATCTCTTTCCTAACCGGAGAAGGTGCATTATCCAACTATGTATAGTTCATTTTGATTTTAAGTTTTTAATGAAATTGATTTTATATGTATGTATATTTTTCTAATTAATATATTTAATTAATATTTAAAATATCACAGATCTATGTTCTGAATAATTACAACTTCACAATAAGAATGTGTTCTCCTAACAATATTATTTACATTATTTGTAGTGTAATCAGTTGTTAAAGGAATGAAAGGAATGAATAAAGGAATTAAATGACATACGACGCCGTTGATGACACCAGAGTTTGAAGACGTCCATAAAAAACATACCATGATTAGCTAAACCGAAGATTGGAAGATGGTCCGATAAGTTACTTGTAAATGTGGATGAGTTTTGTATGAGGTTGGTGAGGTGTATGAGGCTCTATCTTCTCTGTCCACTCCCGCGGAGAAACAGCATGTTGAGCTTCTGTAATATCGTCTCTGAGTCTGACATAAATCTTGATAATCTATGGTAAATCCGTGATTGAGCGAAAATCAGAAATTCTATTCTGCATAAAAATGAATCCCTTAAATGTTATCCGCAGTTTGTTGTGTAGCTATTAATTTGCAGGTAAACAGAGCTTACTAAATCTGTGAAGATTTTATGTTAAAAGCTTCCATTGAAGGAATTTGTTTTCATAAATTCTAGACAACGGAATCGTTAACATAAAGCTTGACGGGATAAATAATTGTTTAAATTCGTATATAGCCACTTTGTTCGACCGTTGTTGCCTTTCGCTAAAAGTTCTAAGTAAATTATGTTAAAGTTTCGCGTCAAAAACACAATAACACAGTCTGCAATGTTTTGTATTTTTCCAAAAATATTTACATTTAAATTATTCTTCTTAGAAATTCGTCGGTTTTATTTATTTTCTAAACGGTTGTTTTACCCCGCTTTTCCTTTGTGAACCGAACATCACTCGCCAGCACGAGAAAACTTGATATTGCCAGTGCAATGTGAAGAAACGCTTTTCGGATATTAAAGTCGCCTTTTGTAACGGAGATACTAAAAGTCCGACGACATTCAATAAAGGCGGTAGGTACGAATTTACATCTTTGGCTTTATGAAAATTCCTCGCGAATACATCAAAGTTACTAATGGAAGCCTACCCAGATGATGGACATTTTATCGTGAATCTGTTTTGATGAAAAATGTTCTTTCATTATGTATCCTGTAGTTGGATGAGATCGAGAGCATTTGATTTTTTTTGGTGCATATCGTCTCTCTCTTAAATCAAAGTTAACGCTGATTTAAATAAAAATTGGAATGTTTAAACTCAATACCCAATATTCATAATATTTTGAGTGATAGCAGAACCTAATAGCTGTAAAGTTTACAAGAATATGTAGGGGTATGAAAAAACTATAATGCCAGAATAATAATTTTAAATTCTGTTTGCTGTATTTGGAAAAATGATATACGTGATGGTGGTATTACTACATATGTACATATGGCATGTAAAAACAAAATCGACCTTGTCCACAAAATGGTTAAAGTTTTTGTATTTCAGTGACAACATATGATGTTGCAATGATGTTGGCAACATAACCGTCTTAAACTCTTAAATTTCCCGAATAGAAGATTTTCTTCTGTTACAAACACGGCAGTGTCCACTTCTTTCCATGACAGTAATAACAGTTTTTTAACACGCCCTGTGCGTCGAACACTGCTCCCATGTCCATACAAATATTGCAGCCACGCGGCACCATCTGTTTAGGTTACGTCGCGGGCGTCAAGTGTGTTGGGGAGATGAAAGAATAAACTAGGATATGGTGACAAAATTGATATTACTTTTTGATTTTTAACAAAGTTATAGGGTATTAAATAAAATAACAATAACTTTGTATGAAACCACGAAATTTATTGTACGTCGACCGGTTTCGCTTATCTCAAAAGATAAAGATAACAAATTAAGCCACTCGGGTATATATTAATTAACTTGCAATAATTGTCCCTCATTCTATATAGGCAAAACTATTCGTAATGAGAATTTTCTAACCATATTGTTGAAAAAGACCACTCTTTTGATAATACCACAGGGTCAATATCCTCCATAAAAACGGGTTTGGCCTCCGGTTGGACAATTTTGAAACCCTTGAAATAAAAAATCCAATAATTAGTGATACGCCAATTCTTAATAATCAAATCAAATCCATTAGCCCCATATTAGGTATGTTTCCTTTAAAATCAGTTTAATATCCATCAACACTGTATTTTCCCATTCCTTAATGTCCCATTTATCCATATATGTATTGTCTCTTTCTTTCGCATATAAAGTATATTCTGTCTCCCTTGATGTTCTATTTAACTATATATGTATTCTGTATCTTTCTTTCACATGTAATTTTATATTCTATCTTCCTTTTTATGTATATATAAGTGCACTCTTCTTGTATTTATGATCAGTTTTAAATACGTCCTTATGAAGCTTGAGGTAAGCGAAACCGGTCGACGTACAATAAATTTCGTGATTTCATACAAAGTTATTGTTATTTTATGTAATATAATATGTCAAATCACAAAGTGATTGCATAAATACGAGAATTTACAGATACTCTGTATTAAATGGGAGATTTTTACGTAGTGAATGTGCTAAGAAATCAAGCAGGATGCCACAAGTACCTACTTTCAAAATAGCGGTCATACTGCATTTCATACTCGCGAGGGACACCGTGTCAATATTATAGAAACAAAGCTGGGAGTGTTCAAACATGAGAAAGAATAGAATTGGTGAATATTTTTTCCACGTGGTTTATGTGTAAAGATTCGTGTGCCAACTTTCATAGCTGTGTTTAAAGTGCGTTTGAGGTGGTGGACATTAATTACTATAACACGATAAGTTGATATTATAGAAACTATTAGTAATGAGGATTTGTTCTTCAGGTGGTACCGCGACGGATCGACGTATCCATTGGAGGCCGAGCTGGTGAGCGGCAGCTCCCGCGCGGAGCCCAGCAGCGCCACCCTCACCCTCAGTCCATCCAGGGAAGACGATGGAGCGGTTTTCAGGTGCGTGGTATGGAACAGAGCCCTGCCCGAGGGTGCCAAGTTGGAAGCTACTGTAACACTCAGCGTTAACTGTGAGTCTTATTTGTTTTATTATTTTATAATTCATGTACCCAATTCTAAACTGACCCAAACCGTATAGAATGGCAAATCGGTCATACGATTTATATTTCATTTTATTGTGTTTCATTCTTTTGATTAAAGAAGTTTCTTTGTTTCGTTCCTTTATTAATTAATTACAACTTCTCGCCTTTAATTCTTCGAAATTCTAAATACCTTTTCGAAATTGGAAATTTAGTTTTCTGTTTCCGCGTGGTCTCGATAATTGGAAGCAATCGAAGTGAAAGTGAAAGGGTCAATCGAAATTTTGAAATACATCTCATAAATATTAGCTTTTTGCCTACGTACCTTTGTACATTGTATTAAATACCGTTGAACGAAATAAAATTGCCTGGATTTGCACTGTTATAAATTTAGGAATATTCTCAGCGTACAACGGCCTATGAAATGATTTCGACCAATTTTCTCGGCCAGCCATGTCGCATTATTTTAAAATTGAAGTTTACAATGTATGAACAGTAAGGCTCCGAAATTGATATTAATATTTTATTAGAAAAAGTCATTAATGTCTGCAAATTGAACAGTTCAGAGATATTTTATTACACTCCATTTCATAAGGCTACAGACGCTCGCCCGGCCTTTTATTAAAGCGGCCCTTTACTTTTAAAAGTTCCAAAATCCTTTGATTGTTCCAACTCGACTTTGCAGCGCATGAAATGTTGACGGAACAAATGAAGAGAAACTTTTCGAAGCATTTCTTGAATATCATTTCGATCATTTGAAGGACTTGTAAGCCGGCAGTTTTCTTTGATAATTTATTCTGAATAAATAACACAAAATTAAAATGATAACCGTCTGAAAGAGTCGAATTTAAACTGTGTATGTGATGTATTGCGATACATAACATGGAGCCTTTGTATCTTCCATTCCGTTCTGCATTCCAAATATCGAAGAACTTGTATTAAAGTCAAGTCAACTTCTATTTCAGCCGCAGGAAGGGTTGTAGAACCGATCAACCGATGCCAAATGACTAATTGAACGACTATTTGCGGCGGTAGGCCCAAAATCGTGAAACGTAATAAGGGATAATATATCGAAGACTTTATTAAAACAATATCTGAAAACCCACCTTTTGACATAATCACATCCATTAGCTTGTTTAACAATTTTTAATATTTAATACTGGTGTGGAACTAAATCAGTTTATGTGTAAAGCGTACGTAAAATGATTTTTTTACGGAAATGGCACTATGTAAATTATCTGATGTTATTATTATTATTATTTATAATAGTAAACAGTTTTTTATTTTGATTCTTGTGCTGGAATCAGCTTTAACCCTCATTGAAGGCTGTTGAGAACTTCCACCCCTAACGATCGGCCCTGTGAAGTAATTCGCAGTTCCTAAGTAACAATCAATGCTTCCGTTAACAGCTCCAGCGCGCGCCGGTCTGTGCAGGATGAATGGGGTTTTCCGACAAGTAGTTACTCGGTTTTTGCGCTTGCAAGTTGCCTTTATTGTCGGCTCCTTCCATTGTTGCCAGATATTCCAGCATTTCTTTATGCGCTCTCTCCTATGCACTGGAATTGTTCGCGAGCCAAGCGTTGTTCTGAGCCGAGAAGACTTATGAATGCTTGAAATAAAATGAAGCAGGAAGAATAAAAAGCGAGAGGCGAGGGGTGTTTATTGCGTACAATTTTGTTATATTTTATCATCTCTAAGGATTCGCCAGCAAATTTATTTCACTTTTATAAATAAACAAACAATATGCGAAGTTTTGAAGTGATTTAAATAATTTAGCATAAATACACAGTTAAAAGAGATTCTAAACTAAAATAATAAATGTAAATCGTGCTGTGAAATGTTTTTCGTTGAAATATTTATTGGTACACATGAAAATAAAATTTGTACAATATTTCTCATTAATTCGCAACTTTTTAAATGTTTGAAATTTGGAGGAAGGAATAAAGATATACCTACGTATTAATTAGGTAGTTATTTTATTTTACAAAGTGACTTTTTAAATATTTGAAATTTTAAGGAAGGAGTAAATAAGTGTTTATAGGTTATTTTATTTTAAAGTAACTGGATTCATGAATTTGAAATTACTCTCAGAATTTTCAAATTGATTTTAATAAAAATTTCAATAAAAAAACTAAACCATTTGTTCGATTTGGTTATCTTTATTAAAGTGTCCCACATTCTGTAGTGGAGGGTAGCTCCGAGTATTTTGTAATGACGCCTTATACAGTAACCGGTCATCGAGGGTATGATCGAGCCGTCCTTGCATTTGGTTTTGAGTTCGAGGTTTACTCGGATAAAAAGAGCGACAAGGAATCACCAATCCTAATCGGAATGTTGACAGATTACAAGAGGAGCAATATGTGATCGCCACGCAATTTACAAATGCAGGCCATATATTATCGTACAATTTAATATAATAAAGTTAGTATCTACCCGGATGACTTTTTAGATTACGATAGTTTAACTGGGAACTCATTATGTAATTAATACCTACATTTCTCTACTTAATTTTAGAATAATTATAAATACTTTTAGTTGTTTTCTTTGAATTCAGCCTCACAAATTAACATTATTTTCCTGATGTATTTGTACATATAATGTTAGGAAACTAAGATTCGAAAGCAGTATTAAAAAAAACTAGCATTATTTTTTTATCAGACGTCGCGTTCAAATTTTAGACAAGTGGGCATGAGATATTATTATTAATATTTATTTTAAAAACAGTGTTGTATTTATCTTCAATATATTGTAGTATATATCTTACGGATCATAACAGTCCTAGTCTACAATATTTTATGGGTGCATACCTGACTAAATTGCAAGTCGAAAATGTTCAAAGAATATGTGTCTAATGTCAATCATCAAAAATATAAGCATTTCAAAAAAATTCTTAATTATACCATTATTTCGATTAATTAAAATATTTTATTGATTCTAGATTATACATTGAATACAAAAAATAAAGGTTATCGAATTTTGAGCCGCTAGACTATTTTTTAATAATAGATAAATTTAGTAAGTATATTTTTCGAATTACGTAGACTTGAAGGATAACATGATTTTGTAAAAATTTCAAGCAATAATATTTCCGTAACAGTACAGACTTTGCACATGTTGCTTAAACATTTTCGACTAATCTAGTCAAGTATCCACCCATAAAATATGTGTACTAGATGTGTTAAATCCTGGGATATTATATAGATTTATTTACAGTATGTATTTGAAATGTTAACATTTTATACTATTTGTAACTATGTACCGATAAAATGTAACCCACCGCTCCCACCCCCGCAATGAAAGAAGCAGTATAAATAAAATATTTTATTTCACAATTTAGTTTTTCGATTTACCAAATTATTACGTCGTATAAATCCAATAATTAGAATAGTTGTGTAATTGTGCTAAAGTAATTGAAGTATATAGCTATCGACAAACCCAATAATCAAATTATTTGGATTATAATAAAAAAAATGCATTTAATTAATATTTTTATATGAAATATTACAACGAATTTATGTTTACATTACATTACAAGCTAACCCAAGGACGCCTTGCGTCCATAAATTTAATTGTTTCGAAATATATATTTGCAAACAATTAAAAAATCGTCAATGTATTAAAAGAAAGTACGTAGATATCTGAAGTGTCAAAAAAATTCCTACCAATAATTTAAATTTGAATGTGTTATGTTTAACATTTAGAATTTATTTAAAGAGAGGAAAACGAATCAAGAAGACAGAATATTTTCGTTTCTATGGTTACGTGATCGTAGTGCAAACTCAGTCTGTATGGGTGTAATGTGTAGTAGGTAGTTTGTAATATAATATAAATGGTCTGCGCCTTCTTATATTCGTATTTGGAAACGATAATTTATTTGCCTTCTACAGGAAGTTTGTTTATATATAGGTAAATATTAACATCCATATTTTTAGCGTACTAAATAGCTATAATAAATAGCTACTAAATACATTATACGTATTGTTATATTATATGTATGAATTGTTATTTATTTAAAAAAAAATTAAACAAATATGTTTTCCCTCTCTGTAAATGAAATCGCTACGATTTTACGTCCACTCAAGTATTAATCTTTTTTTGTTGATGCTGACGACGGTTCTAGAAGTATTTTTTCGTATTAGTAATTCCTCATTAAATTATTTTAAAATTCCACGCACGCTGCCCGGGCAGAGTAGCCAAGAGAGGTTTGCACTCAGCATAGTCGGTCTAATCCGCCCGCCGGGATGCGGCTGGCACCTGAAAGCTTTTTAACCACTTATTCCACCCTTGATTGAGGAAGTGTGTACGTAAACAATTACTAAGAGAGAATCCCTCGCCGATCCGGATCTGGCTAAAGCTGCCGGGATTCGGGATAGTCGCACGTAATTGGGTTTGCGTTTCTAGAATTGGTTTGAAATGCATATTTTTATTTAAATCATACCTAGAAAATGTTATTGATGTATGCAATAATACATTAAAATACAAATTAAATGTATTAATTAGAAAGATATACATATAAAATCAATTTTATCGAAATATATTGTTATCGCTACCGGTATTAAAATCATTACAAACCTATGTTCTGGGTAATTACAATATCACAATGCGTTATTAAACAAATTAATAACAAACAATGATAATTATTATACATACTGTTAGGTTTGTTTTCACTCTCCCTTTCGATTATTATTATTTGAAACATAAGATTTGGATGCGAGGCCAGGAACTGTCAGAAGAGCGTATATTTGGCAAATCCATTTATGACAGAGTAAAGAATGAAGAAATAAGAAAATAATGTAAAGCTGATTTTAGTACAGTGAGTATGATTAAGAAAGGATCACTCGGTGGTTTCGTTATATGGAACGGATGAATGAGGAGAGAATGGTAATATGGTATATATGACGCAAGTATTAATGGCACCAGGAATAGAGAACGTTGGCACAACCAGGTAAACCAGAGACTGGAAGATGTTCCTATTGAGTAGCTTGTTGGTGTAATGGTCAAAATGTTGGCCTAGTAATCTGGTGGTCGGGGGTTCGCGCCTCGTTTCAGGACACCAGCAAGTTAGTCCTATTTTCATAGCACAAACGTTTAGTTTAGTTTGAAAATAGTAAGAATATTGATGTGACATATATTACGTGTACGCATCTCTATTTTTTATAAAAAAAAAAAAAAATAGAAGCCACAATAACCGGCGAGCTTGTATGAGAAGATGTATGAACGTGGATGAGGCGAGAATTGTGTGTCAGGACAGAAGATGGTGGCGCTCTACCCTTTCTACTTACCCCCGCCGAGAAACGACACGATGGTAAATAAGTAAGTAATTTATTTACTTAATTGAGGTGCTTCATTGTACTTAAATGTTCTGATTAATGTGTATATTATTTATAACTGTAAGTATAAAAATGGTGTCCAATTAAAAAATACCTTGTTATAAAAATTTATTATGTAACAAAACTCCCCTTTCAGGAGAATATAAAAACAAAATGTCTGAGATTTTTTAATTAAAAAAAATTAAATATAACGATAAGCTTTTTATGCACAGCAAAGAAATACAAATGTGACATTATGAACGCTGTGGTGAAAGTATATGGGAATAGTGCGCCAAAGAAAACTTTGCTCTGAACGAATGAATTGATCGTTTTGTTAGCGAGCGAGAACAATTGAAGAACAACGAAGACGAGTCATTGTGTGGAAGACTATCAACTTCGATTACGGAACCATGCCCCGGATTGTGGAGACTGACTGAAGTCCGTGACACTTTAGATTCCATGATTTTGTCTTCAGATCTCGTGGATCGATTATTTATTTTTATCGATTCGAATCCGACTGATCTAAAAAAATGTACTCTCGAGCGTTTTTCATTCTTTAATAAAAATTAAAGCTAAATTTTATATGAATAAATAATCAAAACAGTATAATCTAAATACAAAGTGTGAAAATACAAATGTATTTTCACTTTCATATGCGCGTGTTTGTCGTGTATTCCGCTTTTAATACTCTTTATGCAGATTCACATATGCTGTGTAATCTCAGTAATATTACTTTCTGCAACTGTTTTTACTTTAGGATAATTTATTTAAACGAATTCGTAAAATATAAAATATAATTTTTTTTTTCGTAAACGGGTTATTTGATCGTTAGTAAAAAAAAAATATTTACTTCTCGAAAGTGCATCCCGTAGTAAACTTATTTAACTCTGCGACAGTCGATAGTAAAAGACAAGAATATGGCGGATTTTTCACTGCTGTTCCAAAAGTCATCTGACTTAAGTCATTGATACTGATTGAAAGTTACAGAATGCGACACTTAATCATTAAATATCCCGCTATTTTAGTGATGAGAGTTCGTCCGATGATTTTTCGAATGCCTAGGCGAAAAAATTCATAGATAATGCATAGAATAAAGTATATTTCATGTTTATTTGTCACGCCTGTAGACATCTCCTTCTATGCTTTGACAATAGTACATTTGATGCATCAACAGTCCGCAAAGGATTTTTAGTAAATGCGTTAATAAAAAGCTATTACTGATCACACAACCGGCCTTTAGTAGGTAATGACCAGGAGCATGCACTTTATACAATCAAAAAAGCTGTGCATAACTATAATATTTGCCAAATAAATATAAACTAAATATTTATTTGACATATTATGTATTAAGTATGTAGAGCTACACAAAAATAATTCAATTCTCGCGTTAACTAGAATCGTGTAACTAGTGGAAGAATTTAAAATTAACAAATAAAGCTGCCCATGTGTTTTTTTCCTAAAACTGTCCCAGACGTATTCGAACTAAATCTAACTCTCGTACCGCACGATGTTAATAATACACGTTTTCGCTTTAACAGACGTGTTGCAGAACGCCGCAAGTGTGTCCTTGAAGCGGATTTGACTGTATGCATTCCAATACACTGTGGTATTATTTTGTTACAGTATATTTTAATTGCTTTAGTTAATACCTTGAAAAACATCCCGAGAATATTAGTAATAATACACACTCACACAGGTATCCTGACGCAAAAAATGCTTCTGAAAGAGGAAATGATGAATACAACATCTAATGATAATACCAATCGTTTTTACACTATTGATGTTAGCAGCATAACCTAAGTCCATGCATAGTGCGCGCCGCTGGTAATGACTAATGACGATGTGATATTAGTATCTTTAATATTGTAAAACCTCATAATTTTCAAACCTACATATGTGTGTATACGTTTTTAAATTATTTAAACAACGATATGCGTTTTATTAGGTTTTGAAATTATAAGAATAACAGTGTATACCTATCCTATCCGTCTAAGTTTTACAATTATTGGGACTTTAGTTTATTTATGTATATCGGTGGCACTGTAACGTGCTCTCTGATTTATTCCTTTTTTCCTTATCCCTTTCAATTGCAATTATTGTATGTATTGTATTCTGAAACTTGATTCTATAACCTTTTGTTACCATTTTCAAAAATGAAATCAGTAGGTTACCTTCAAGAACATTATTAAAAAATATATATTTTTTAATGAAACCATTAAGCTGCTTAATTTTGTAATTCTCACGATTAGCTATGTGTTGTTCATAATTGAAAATGTCTTATAAAATGTGAGTACTTGCGAATATTCATTAATCATAAGCTCGTATCAACCAAGTACGCCGCTTTTATACAGTCGGCCAGTTTTATTTAATCGGTCCGATCGTGAAATATTGCGCACGGCTTTATTACAAATACTTTCGATATTTCTTACTAGCAATGTATAAATCATCAAAAGCCCGGCATCGAAAAAACAACGAAATCCGTCTTCATTTTCGCCCCCATCAGATAAGAAGAAATTCCCCACAACAAGCAACGGTTTACTGTAATAGGTAATTCCTCACTTATGAACTGGGTGAGGGCAACACAACGTAGGTTTGTTGCTAGAGATTAAACATAGCGATGCATTATCGCGGTAAAAGTTGAGTTTTTCGTATTTTTGCTGCTTGCTTAACAGAAAACATCCGGGTGAGGTTCGTCACGCGAGCCCAGACAAGAAGGGGTTGAAACGGGGTGTTTAATTTAATTTGGAGCAATATAAACAGCGAGGTTCACATTATTGTCTCGCTAATGCCGGTCGTTATCTTGCAGTGAAGAATTCCAACTAGTTCGGAGTTGACCGCATAGAAGCGAGGAAAAGCGAAGCACTAAATCCACTCCCTAAACCAGGAATACCTCGCGATAAATTACGGAATTGTAAAATGGCCGCGCTTCTGCCGTCTCGTGCGCCACCGATCGGCTTCGGGCCGGTGCAGTCGGCGGCGCCGCGGGCCGTTCCTCACACACGTCTCGACTATTAAATTAAATAACGGTTACTCGGAACACAACCGTCGGACGGAATATTCAAACTGACGGATTCTTCGAATTGTTCTCTTCGCGCAATAGTTTATTGATATTTTTTCAAACTAACTTTTATTTAAATACATTTTCAAACTTAGCTAAACGCTTATGCTGTGAAGAATGGGACTGTATTTTTGATGTCTCGTGACGAGGAACGATACTCTTTTGAACGGACCATTTAGTCGTTTGGTGATTATTTAGAATTCATCGAAAACTCTGCCTTCAAACATTGTAAAAATAACAAAACGAGGTGCGTTTTTAAAATAAGTACCGGATTTTTTTTAAAGAAGCATAATTTTTACAATACTTTACTTTCTTCGAACGCTACACACCTTAAACTACTTATCAACATAGTCGCTACCATTATTAATACACTTGCTATAACGAGGCACCAATTTTTGTATACCTTCATCATAGAACGACGCAACCTGGAATGAAAGCCATGTCTGTACTCCGTCTTTGAGTTCATTATCGTCAACAAAACGCTCGCCACCAAGGAACCGCTTCAAATTCTATTCGGATGGAATGGTACATATGTGTACTTCTAAATCTCTGTAATCAAAACTGAAAAAAAAATTAATGTAGTTTTACTAAGAAAAAATGATGATTGGTTTAAATACTTCAAATACCGCAGTAAATAATATAATTAATAGAAAAAACAAACATCAAGTATGTTTCGTTTCGAACCCTCTATACTTGAGTACATACTTAACTTCCAAACGGCTCAATAATGAAACTGACGAATAGTGTTTAGTAATGGCCAAACCCCCAAAAAAATCATGAATATCGCATTTTTTTTAAATTGACAACATGTTTGTGATTTTCGTTTTATATTTCCTGTACTAATGCATACACTTTAATCGTCAAAATATCTAATGAAGCATTTATATGAAAATTCAATTTTTAAACTTTTTTCGTGATTTGTGGGTTTTGTTAAAAATCCGTTACGGACAAGTTATAAAATAAACGAGACTAAAAATTAAAGTTATTATGTTTAGAGTTTTGTACCCCAGACAATGGTAGCCGTCAAACTCTCAGGTCAGCCTCTACGTCAGCTGCGGGAAAGGTTGTAGAACAGACCAACCGTTGTCAGAAATCTAAATTTAGTGAACGGGCATTTGCGGTGGCAGGCCCAAAAGCGTGGAACTCTTTGCTTTCTCTATCATAAGAAACAGTGCGTCAGAGACTATTTGAGAAGTGATTAAATCGCACATTTTTAAAAAGTCATTTCCATAAGTTAAAAAAACATTTTTTTTATTCTATAAACGAAGATAATGTAGGTTTATAAACAATTTTGAACATAATACATTATTAAATTACGAGAAATTGTGCTACTTTCACATTCATTAGTTCTCTGTATATTTTTTCAAGCCGTTTCAAAATGTTCAACTAATTCAAAGAACCAAACAATGTTGACACAGCAAAGCACTCAATATCGGTATATGACGTCGGGGAATGTTAATACAGAGTTCGGTGTTAATGGACGTCAGAAGAACGGGGCGCACTTGAACAGGAACGCTTTTATGGAAGCGACGATAGCCGTCTCAATTAATCCTCTCGGGTGATAACTAACACCGCGGCTGCTTCTCGCCTATCGGTATTCGGCTAATCGAATATTGAACCGTGGAATGGGACCGATCCGAACTTTGAGATATTTACTCTCCCGTTCCGACTGCTCCCCGCCGAGATCGATGCATTCGTTATAAACTATTGCCCGCAGTTCGAGGGAAAAGTATTTCAAGTGTCGGCTGAACCGCTCAACGACACATAATTAAAAAAGTTGCCGAGACTCAGTTTTTCGGTTTATTTTTCCCCTTCACACGATCTTCCATTAATTCGATCAGTCCCGCCGTGTACACGATACGTTAAGTATCTGAATAATGTATTATTGACAGTCCGCAGAGATGTTTATTTTGTTTGATCGATTGTCAATCAAATAATTATTATGTGATTATTAGACACTACAATTTTGTATTATAAATGAATTGGTAGAGGTAAATATTTCAACATTTTCACTGCAAATATATGTGGAAAGTTGCATTTATTTTCTGTAGCTGAATTTATAAAATATAATGCGTTACGCGTCTCTGATACATACAAGTATGGAGGCGCCTGTTATTAATGCCGGTGCCTATATAAACGAAAATAAAATACACAGTGAGTGTGTAAAAACTAACGCGCTGTTAATAACGCAATTTATGCGACTAATTTTACTGTAGTATCCGATGAAAAAATAAAAATATAAGTGTTACATGTCAATTTTTGGGTCATGACACTTCAAGAATGTGTTGTCAATCAATGTCTGCGTGAGCGTTATCTAAGCGAGAAAGAGAAACAGCTATATGACCGCTTTACGCTAGACAGTAACGCAATAACGCACTTGACGTCAGCTGACGCATGGATGGTATCGGTTGTGTATACCGCGCGCAATGTGCTGTTGTTTCATGTCTTACTTCAGTTAATCTTCTTCACCTACTAGTTCACAGCTGATGAAGGGCATCGACAGAGTCATTATTATTATTACGATATGTTTAATATTATTTCATTCTAAATACATAAAATAATTAAACATTAAACAAATATATTTACTATTATATTGCATTGTAACTATATGAATTAATGCTGTACTCCGGCCTACTTAATCATTATGTATAAATTTATTTTATCTGAACGGGATCATATTAATACAGAAGAACAAATGTGATTAATTTAGCTTTATCAACAATTAGTTGTATCGCGCTTGTTAACAATTGTATGAAAGGGCTCCAATAAAAGTATTACAGTATAAATTTCTAAACTCCGTTGTGCTTAATGAATTACGTTCAGAAGTTTGACGAATTACGTTCAAAAGTTTATCCGCTAACTGTGTTTCACTTCCGCTTTTGAGATCATCCGTAGAATTATTCCCGGCGACCTACCGTATCTAGTCCTGATAACAATCCAATATTCCTATTAATTGTATTATAAAACTGCGACACGCTTAAGAAACTATTTTGCCTGCCGCTTCCATAATCGAGAATATCAATTCTGCGCCAGCATCTTCTAAAATCTCAGCATTCCCTGAGGCTGCATCCTCATCTCATTATGCTGTGTAGCGTCCTATATATTTTCACTGTGTATTTCTTTACCCAAGAATTTATCGATAATATTTACACATATTTTCTTCATTCAATAACAACGTTGTATAATCGCGCCGAATAACAAAATACCACGGAAACTAAATAAGGAATTTAATATGTTATACTTACCATAATGAAAATTCCTATAAAACGTTTATATTAATATACTTATGACATAATCATCTTTTCTAACCGATAACTTCTCGTTATTTATCTTCTTCTTCTTGTACCTCACCCATTCAATGGACATGTGGCTATAAAAATCTCTGATTCAGTATACCTACTGACTAGGGGAATCCAATCCCGAGCAAAAATTTTTATTTCGATTTCGAGAGCAAAAAATTCCAATTCAGACCGGTCACAGGATTGGCATTTGTTTTCGACGTTTGTTGTGTTGACAATAAATATAATACGTATAATAAAATTAAATAAATAATAATTCGAACCTTATTCTGAATAATATACCCGAAGTAATGTCAAAGCATCAAGTGTTTCGTCATTTAATCTGCTGCTGAAAAAGCGCGTTCAGCTTCTACACTCGTTGGAAGTATTGCTATCAGATATTTATATACTAATTCGAAGTGATGACCACGTGAACCCCCATTTTTAAATAATATCATTTATTTTTTAGACTAATATCATTTTGAACTTTCGGTTCGCACGTCATCAAGCTTTTTGGTAATAAAATCGATCCCGAAAGCTTCGGGATTATGTTTACTAATCCCGGGATTCATAGGTATCTAAAATTGTCTGGAATCGCGGGATTGGAATCCCTACTACTGACCAAACCATTGTTTCTGAGATTTTTCAGCTATGACGTCCTTCTTCTTCCAGAGCTCCAATTTCCGTCAATTTTTCCCCACATTAAGAGTTGCAAGATCTAACACTTTCTGTAAATATTGAAGATTTCACATTTGTATTGTTTTAAATATGTTTTTATCTTTATTTATCTCAACCATCTTCATTCGAAACTCTATCAATCCAGGCTATTTTGAGTATTATTCTGCAGATTCTGTCTCAAATGTTTCAAGTAGCCTTGTCATTTCTTCGGTTCATTCTTCTATTCCATAAAATAATACCGAGATCACATGTTATCTGACCATTCGAATTTGTTATCTGGGGTTTATATCATGACTACAGAATATCTTTTTCATACAGATAAGGGTTGCACGACCTTGAGGGCAGACCCACCGCTTACCCAGGATTATCTTAAAGCTCTTATTTCGGTTCTACACTTTCGCCGCCTGGTTGGCATTATTTTAATGCTACTATGGCGGTTGGTCGATTGCGACTCGCAGGGTGATACCGCGCAGCTGCCAAAACAAAAAGTTTCCCTCATTGTCCCCGGTAGAATCACTTTATTAATAAAGAAAATACAAATGAGTATAAAGTTTTAACAATCATTATTAGTATAGAATCGTCTATGTCTATTAATAGTATTATTAGGACTAAACCTGATATTCGATTTAATCAACACAATAAATCAAACACGATTTTTTTAGTTATATATTTAATTTTTCCAAATCGATCGTTTCGGCTGTCTAGGCCATTATCAACTGATAATACATAGAACAGTGTGGTGAGCTCATATTCAAATTTTGTTACAGAAAGATCCTATGTTTCAATTGTAATGCAACCCAAGTAAACAATACTTTGTTTTTTTCTCCAATTTTGTTCCAGCAATGTGAAGACTTTCATCGGCAACTGTGCTAATGAGCATATGTTTAAATGTAAATCTTCCAATCGATCTAAGTCTCGCCGCCCTTCACTTTTAGATTCAACAGAAGTTCTCAGTGTTACTTACTAGAAGAACCATATCATTAGCATAACGCAGATTGTTCAAAATCTTCCCATTTACAAAAAGTCAATATATCCCTGTCACACGTCTTATTTATTCTTTCTTGGATGATGACATATTACTCGCTCAGGGTTTCTTTTTTTATTCCATGCGAATCGATATCCGCACAATACAATAATGCCGTTTGTTCTTGTCGGATCGCTCGATCGAGCCGGGATACATGTATTTACTCAATATTTTCGTTACAATTCATTATATACGTGTGTACATATAAACGAACGAACTTATTGTGCGAGTATATCACTCTTAATAGAGAAAGAACACTCAATTACATTCTTCATTAATTCACATAATCGCTACCTCATTCTAAATACATATTCCTTTCCTCAAATTGTGTTTGAATGCTTATTAAATATCTATTTTATAAAGCACAAGTATTTATTTATATGTATGTATATTAACATTTCTTTATTTCAACGTACCATAACAGAATTAACAAAGCGTCTACGAAACGGAAATCACTAGTGATGGTATACCGTTACGTGACTGTGATAGTGTCGACGATTGGTAACTAAGATTTAATTGTCGGAGACTAACTTTCTAGTGTACCAGTCATTACTCGAAGAATTACGTTAATTATCAATCATCGTTACAATCGAACAAAATCACAGTCACTATAACAATTAAAATAACGGTTTAAATAACGATTTTACCATCACTATAAATCATTAATTAATTCCTGTACATATTACAAAAACAACTAATAGTTGGGTCAGGTTATTAATATATGATAAACTACTATGTGCGATTTGTATTTTAGATCTTAGAACCATACATATATACTCAGAGTAGCTTGTTGGTGTAGTGGTCAAGACGTTGGCCTAGTGATCTAGTGATCGGGGGTTCGCGCCTCGTTCCAGGACAACAGCAAGTTAGTCCTATTTTCATAGCACAAGCGTTTAGCTTAGTTTGAAAATAGTAAGAATATTGATGCGATATGTATTCCGTGTACGCATCTCTATTTTTTTAATAAAAAAAAATAAATTAAAATACATCTTAGAATCATAGATCTTAGAACAACCATACAAAAAAAAGGATTAAATCCGCCTTTTTTTAAAAAATTCTTAATGCCAATTTTTTTTTAACAGTTGAGATATCCACGTACGTACAATATTTTGTTTTGATATTTTCGTTTTTGTAATGTTTATGACAATATTTTCCAAAACAATTCAATTTATGAACACGGCTCGAAATGTTACATTCGATTAAAATATTAACTTGCCAATTACACATCGTTCAGAACCTATTTATTATTTTTGATTAAAAAAATGTAAATACTCATTAAAAACCATTCAAATTTTTAACCGCTAACTTTTTTGTATGTCCATAATTTAATAATAACAATTTTTTGTAAATGCTTAGAACGCATTTTGCGATTTCATTTTATAAAATACATATCGCTGCTGTCAAATACTGCTTTGTATATTCTATTCTAGTGAATAACGAAGTTAATCAACAATTACAAATAATTGAACGATCGTTTCGGCTGTCTAGGTCATTATCAACTGATACAGAACTAAAAAATCGTGTTGTTTAACAATGGAGTTCCATAAAATGAATATCGTCTGAATTTAAAAAAAATTAAAGAATTAGAATAACGAAGTTGTTTCAGCTATCCCAGTTGTTGCTTGTTTCGTAACAATTACATCAATTTTGAACTGTCACATAACATAGATGCTTCTTATTTTCCTCATACAAATGCATACACAATCTTTATTATATATTTTTTTTTATTAATATTAAAAATATAATACAATTTCAATAATCAGTGGATATATATATAAACATTTGTTTCTTCTCTATGAGAGTAAGACTCGTGTATAGAGAAGGAGTATATTCGAGTTAATTTATGTTTCAAAATTTTTGTCTGTGTACATATTTTTTTTTACTTCAGTTACAAATTTATGGTAGTCCGTAATTTTTCTAATTGTGATGGGGAAATTGTTAAAAAATTTGATACCTTGATAAATATATTGATTTTCAGTTGCTGTATATTTTAGTTTTGGGATATCAATTTGATCTCTATATCTTGTAGGTCGGAATTCGCTTCTAAAATTTAATTGATTTTTATTTTTGAAAATTTAAATTATTGATTTTTTTTTGTATATGTCTACTATATTTGGTACTTTAAAATCTGTGAAAAAAAAGTTGAATACTTGGAAGTCTTTTTTTTTTTTTTAGAATAATTTTTATTATCATTTTTTGAGTGATTTCTAATTGTGACATTGAAGTTTTACATGCACCTCCCCATCCAATAATACCGTATTGTAAATGTGACTGTACAAACGCGTAATATATTAATTTCAGATATGTAAGTGATAAGATGTTTCCGAGTCTAAAAATATGAGATTAGTAATATGTTCTTTCCATTTGAGATTGTTATCTATTATGATTCCAAGATACTTGATACTGTATTTTTCTTCAATTGATGAACATTGGTCACAAGTGTTTTCTCGAGTACAGGCCTTGGTGTGAATTTTAATATGAATTTCGGTGTTTTGTTTCTGTTGAATTGTAAATCGTAGAACATATACATATACAACATGTACATCTGAACAGTTTCTGACGTTAACTACATCATAAAAAAAATTTCTTGATGGAGCTAGGTTTCACGCGTTCATAATGCTATGGTAGTCAGTCTGTCTTATACATTACATAAATTCTTTCTCAAGAATAGATGAATGACGTATTTGTTGTCTGTTCGAGAAATGTAACTAAATTGATAGTCGGTATGCTCTCCATCCTATCGACCCAGCCTGCTGACCTAATGTTCGCCACATGGCCATGTTGTAGTAAGAATAACCTCAATATTTACATTCGACTGTTTTCTATTCCCAAACATTTCTCATCACTACCGTTCCACATTATCGAGTCCAGACACGTTACTTACACTGGACATGTGGTTTATATGCAGAATATACGAGCGAATTTCACCCAACATAATATCAAATGATTTTGCGCACTTTTAGTGTAGCTTCCGTAAGACTTCATTTATATTATAATACTTAATTATGAATCTTATAAAGAGTTATGTATAATTTTATCTGTAGTACATTAACAAAATTATTCTTGAGTTTTCGCCGTCGCATCGTGGTAATGAATATAAATTAACCCTCTAAAATTTTGCTGCTGAACCATTAAAAGTTGTATTAAATCTTAATGGTGGGTCTCAATAAATTTCAAATGAATTATCTTTATTTTTATAAAATATTATATCGTATAATAAAATCTCTTTCCTTTTTATAATTTTATAGCATACCGTACGTTGTAGTTATTTCGTTATGGCGACGTAAATTATAATATTGTATTATGTTTTGTCTAAATAATCGTTGTTTAATTGATTTATTTTATTTTAGGATGACTTCAAATTCGACACTTAAATCGTAAATCAAACGGAAAACGAATAAAAAATTATAAAAGTGTACTGTAATAATATTTTTATATCTGGTAATGAAAATATAAATCATTGTAAAATGAAAGCATTTGCAAGATGATTTCAATATTCAAATTTAGTTTTCTTCAAACTTGTCAGTCCAGCGAACGATCGAACTACCTACATACATAAATGCATAAACCTTTTCATCCTTTCTGAAATAGATGTTTCCACAAATACAAGTGCGAGATAAAATGCAGTCATGTTATGTCACCGCGTTCCATCTTCTTGGCGTTCCCTTTGTTGCAACTGCACGCCGAGAACATTAAATACGTCTTATTTTGTCCGGAAACATTTTTGTAACTTTCCTTTATTTTCTTCATTTCAGACTTTCCACGAGTCGAAGTCGGACCAGAAAATCCTTTGAAAGTTGAAGTCGACGGGACAGCCACCATGGAATGTAAAGTTGACGCAAAGCCGAAAGTTTCCAACGTCAGATGGACTCGCAATGGCAGGTTCATCTCTACCTCGTTCACTCACACTCTGCATAGGGTGTCGGTCCAGGATGCGGGCAAATATACTTGCTCGGCCGATAATGGTTTGGGAAAAGTGGGCGAACAGGAAGTGTACTTGGACGTGCTGTTTCCCCCGAATGTCGTAATAGAATCCAAAACCAAAGAAACCGAAGAAGGCGGTCTAGTTAATATTCGATGCAATGTTACGGCAAACCCAGATCCAATTTCTATCGAATGGACCAAAGAAGGTAAGGCCGACTTCCGTCAGAGCGGCGACTCACTTCGCCTGCCGAGAGTTACGGCAGAATCTGCCGGCACTTACATCTGTCGCGCTACGAACGTCATCACGTCCGCGGGGGGGAAGAGAATCGAGAAATCTGGGATGTCTTCTGTCGCTGTTCTCGTGAGGCACAAGCCGGGAAAGGCTCGAATCAGTCCCGATCGCCCGATAGCTCAAGAAGGTTCCGGAGTGACCCTCTCGTGCGCTGCCAGTCCTCCCGGTTGGCCCGCGCCTCAGTACAGGTGGTTCAGAGACGGCGAACCTCAAGGAGCCCAGTCCACCGTACTGGCCACCGGTAACAAGTACACTATTCCGAGCGCTCATCTCGGAAGCGAAGGAACGTATCACTGCCAAGCCACGAATGAATTAGGACACGGAGAAATGGCATCTATAAATTTAGAGGTCCATCAGCCTCCTAGGTTCCAGCTGAAACTGCAACCCCACATGACGAGGAAAGTTGGAGACGGTGATTTTTCCGTTAGTTGCAGCGCACATGGCAAGCCGAAGCCTTCCATTAGATGGCTGAAAGATGGTTCCGAAATCACTCCGGAGCCAAATTTATACGAGGTCAAAACCGAGAATACAGAAGGTAGAAATGGAGTTGTCAATGTACAAAGTGTACTAAAATTTAACGGAAAAGCCAGAATCGAAGGAAATCAACTACTTCCCGAAGATAGAGGAGTATATTCCTGCGTTTTTGAAAATGAAGTTAAGCGAGCAGAATCCAGCATGCATCTCAGAATTGAGCGTAAGTTTATTTTAATTTAATTCGTTTCTGATTACTTTAGACAAATACTTAATAATTTCAATTAATCTCAATTTATTATTTTACACATGACAATATTTTTTTTCCAGATGAACCAATTATTTTGCACCGATACAACAAAGTCGCGTATGACTTGCATGAAACTGCTGAGGTAGTTTGTAAAATGCAAGCCTACCCCAAGCCCGAGTTCCAGTGGTCGTTCGGAACCAACACGGCTCCGCTGTTTATGTCCAGCGAAGGGCATTACGAAATCAACACTACGACCGACAATAACGACATGTACACGAGCATATTGAAGGTTTCTAACATTAAGCACCAAGACTACGGGGATTACTACTGCAGAGTGATAAACGTTCTCGGCTCAGTTAAGGCTCAGATCAAATTGCAACCGAAAGGACCCCCTGAAAAACCACGTAATCTTCATTCGGTCGAAACTGGCCATAACTTTGTCACCTTACTGTGGGAACCCGGCTTTGATGGAGGCCTTCAGAATACTAAATACTTCGTTTCGTACAGAAGAGTGGCTGTGCCCAACAACGAAGTTGTGACTGGAGACTGTTCCATGATGACATCCAGGAACGGAGAATGGATGGAGTTTGATTGCCAAAGGAATGTGCCGTGCAATGTGACATCGTTGGATCAACATCAAAGCTACATTTTTAAGGTATAATTAATTGATTAAATACGTTTGTTAATAAAGTAAATATTTTCATCCGCTGTCATCATTACTACCATTTATTACAAAATTGATGAAATTTTTCCAAATTACACATTTGTTCATTGAATTTTAATTTCTTTTATTGCAACCGACAGCATCTGACTTATGTTTTCAAGGTAAAAGGAGGACAAGACAAATTTATGTGAATAATAATTACGAAAAAGCTTATTACGTGATTTATTTTCGATAGAGGATTTTGTTTATTTTTATCACGCATTTTTGATTTCCGCACCTTTAAATTAATTATGGATGTTTCGAATATGAATCAAAATATTTTGTAAATGAACTAGTGTCAAACAATTTATATTATTTTCCTATGGTTTTTAGGTCAAAGCTTTCAACACCAAAGGAAGCAGCGAATTTTCTAATGAAATCTCCACAACTACGAAAGTTGATAAAATTCCTTCGCCGGATCAAGTCACTTTTGACCCCAGCACGAAAACGCTGTCTCTCAGCGTAGGATCCACTTGCCTCGCTTTGATCGGAGTTGTGGAAACGTTGGTGAACGGCCACACCTCGATGTCCACTTGGCAAGTTATAGAGACCATCCCCCTGCATGTGTCCGGGAACGGGCCGACTTACAAAGAACTGGTTATTGACCACCTGGCCCAGTCCACTAACAGAATGGGCAGAAACGGCGGAAGATCTCTCGAGGACACCGATGTCAACCCTGGTCTGGTGCATGTAGATGAACTGAATCCTAGAGTCAGAGTCAAGTTGTGTTTGAGAGTTAACCATGAACACTGTGGAGAGTACACTGAAGCAGATAGTAAGCAATGTTTATTAAACTCATTACTTAACTTTAATAATATAATGATGTTTTGGTTTTCAACCATTTTATTATATATATAATACTAAAGTCAGCTAGTTGGATCCAACCTTCTTCAGGACTATATAATATATAGACTAGCCTAAGTACAGACAGATATTTAAATAAGAGGTTAAGAAGACGGAGCAACAGTATATCATAGTGGGATAGAGTATTAGGTAGGGGTGGAAGAGAAGGGTAGGGATTACACGGGAACAACTTTAATATCAGACTATTGGATAGATTTATTTGGTTATTTAGTATCTAGCTATTATTATTGAGTGATTTATTCATTTCTAATGCTTCTAAATTGTTAAGGCGTAAACCTATTCCATTTTTAAGTAACTATGTGCCCCCTGTATTCTTATTAAAAGTAAGGTTGGAATTAAGTGTTCGGCAAATTCTGAAAAATCTATACTTGTTAAGCATCTAATGTGTACTTGTATTCTAATATTTACGTTCCTTGATGTTTTGCCTATATGGAAACTGCAATTAAGTTTATAGATGCCAGAAGGGTTTAATTTGTCTTTACAATTAGTTACCAGTTTTCCTCGTATTTAAATATCTGTACTTAGGTTAGTCTATATATAATATTGCCCTGAAGAAGGTTGACTTTAGTATATGTGCATTATAAAGTGAAACATTATGCTATTTAATTATTATGTCAAGCCAAGTGATTGCTTTCTTTGAAAATTTATTCCAAAATAAACATATTCCAATATTTTTATTTCTCTTGCATATAAAATACTAATTAGTTAATTTTTTCAGTAGGTCCATCATACATTAAAGAAGCTTCAGCTCTCGCAACTCCGACTCTGATCGCTATCATAGTTTCCTGTGTTGTGTTTATTCTTTTCATCGGTCTCTTGCTCATGTTCTGTCGCTGCAAGCGAAATCAGACAAAGAAACAGAATGCGAAGGATTACGAAATGGATTCCGTCAGGCCTTCGATGGTAGCTTCGCAGAATCAAGCGCCTCCACCGTATTATCCAACAACGGGCCTTGAAAACAAAGCTCTGGAACATTCCATGGATTTGGCACTATCTATGGACGATCCGAAGAACGCGGTGTATGCTACACAAAATGGATACGGTTATCATGTTGCTCCTAATGTACAAGGGCATCCGGGCCAAAACATGAACGGAGGAGAATGTAAGTTCTATTTGAATTTATTTTTTTGTTACATCTTATGCTTACTTTTTTCAATCAATGTGTAAAACATTATGTGGACGTCCTTTCAAATTCTAATATATATATTTTAAAATTATGCTGTGGAAATAAAAGTGAGCTTTGCATACTGTATCATATTGTTGTGGTGGCGTGTCTAAACAACACGCTTCGTCATCCATCCCATTGAACCATCTGTTATGTTAATTTAAATTTTCATAAATAATATTTTTTTCTCATGCATTGCACAAAAGGACTAGCTGGTCGCTATAACATCAAAGGTAAAGGTTTTCAAAGCTCTGATCGCTTTGTCGTCTGTCATTTTGTGCATGTCATAGAATAACGCATGCAATAATTATTGTGAACGTTTAATCTTCGTTCATTTGATAATTTGAAGGTTTTCTTGTTTCAGGGGTTAATATGGGTTACATGGAAAACAGCTACAGCAATTCCAACAACGGAGGCAGTGTTAACTCTCAGGACTCACTCTGGCAAATGAAAATGGCGGCGGCCGCGAACAACAGCGTGAACAACATGGCGGCCCCGCATCCCATCATCGACCGCCAGAATTCCTACGGATACGATCCCATAGCCCACGGCGGGTACGGAGCCATCGACGACTACGCCCCCTACCCTCACATGACCCACAATAACCAACCCAACATGGCCGACGAATACAACATGAGAGGAAGTCAAAACCCATCTCGACAGGAATACTGCACGGATCCTTATGCATCAGTACACAAACCCAAGAAAAGGATGGATCAACATATAGGTATAAACCCAACATTCTAATCTATCATTCACTTTAATAATCCAGTAACCTGTACTTAATTTTTTTAAATTATGCAATTAATTATTTAATAATTAATTAGTAGTGCGTTCTGAAAATGAAGACATAATATAACCGTAACATTAAAAAGATTGATAACGCATAATTATATAACATTCAGCTTATTAAAAAAAAAGTAACAAAGATAGCATTACTAATAATTGAGTAGCTTGTAGAGGACCTACACGCGCCTTACAGTACCTGGCCATTTAGCCAGCGTACCGTCCAAAATTTAGATAACAATGCATCGTAATGCAACAACTCCGAGAAGCCCGCTCGAAGCAACCACTTCTCTCTCAGCCACCTTCTCGGACCCATCTCCAGTGAGCACTACCAATCATCAACTTTATCTATACTTTAACTTCAACCTGTGTGCATCGATCTATAATAAACATCACCAATTGTTTTATTTCATACAGCTGCTCTAGCCACAATTCATCTATACTCACACACTGTCCGATATTCACATACATGCAGTGAGATCTAGAAAGAATTGGGGCCCTCAGTTTCACCTTAAAGCAAATCCTTCTACTATATATATATATATATATATATATATATGACGCACAACCTACAAAGATATTCACACCTTACGGGTTACAGCCAACAAACTATAACCAAAGCTAATACCATTACCACATACTGGTGACCCCGACGTGTTGGTCTAGTGAACTAGTGTTTGAGGATTCGTGCCTCATTCCAGGAGATCAGCAAGTTAGTCCTATTTTCATAGTACAAGCTTTTAGCTTAGTTTAAAAATAGTAAGAATGTATGCAAGGAAAGCGACCTTATTATGAACGTCACCAAGTCGAAAGTGATGGTATTCAATAAGAAAGAAAGAAAGAAAGAAAGCAAGAATGACAAGTAGATGAGTTTGTGTATTTGGGAAGTATTTTTGATAGAAACGGAAAGACTGAGAATGATATCGAAAAGAGGTTGAATGGAATTATAACCTATGGGAACTTGTCAACTGAGGCTCACAATGGAGTTCTGATACCGACACTGATCTATGAGGCCTGGAGATGACAGAAGAGGAACGAAAGTAGACTGAATGCGGTAGAAATGAGATAACTTTGGCGTATGTGCGACATGTCAAAGAAAAGAATGAAGAAATAAAGATAAAATGTAAAGCTGATCTGAGTATAGTGAGTAGGATTAAGAAAGTATCACTTGGTGGTTTCGTTTTATGGAACGGATGAATGAGGAGAGAATGGTAATATGGTATATATGACGCAAGTATTAATGGCACCAGAAATAGAGAACGTCCGTGAAAGACTTGGCACAACCAGGTAACCAGAGACTGGAAGATGGTCCTATTAGAAGCCATAATAACCAGCGAGCTTGTATAAGAAGATGTATGAATGTGAATGAGGCGAGAATTGTGTGTCAGGACAGAAGATGATGGCGCTTTGTCCTTACTACGTACCCCCGCGGAGAAACAGCGTGATGGTAAGTTATTTTGTTAAGAATATATGTGACAAATATTTCGTGTAATTTAAAAAATAAAATAAAATGAATGACATGTGACATCGTGTATATGTTCAGGTACACGTGCACGCATGAACAACTTGTAGTTACAGGATCTCAATTGATTTTTAGTCTCCTGTTTGATTGCAACCGTTTATTTGTTCCAGAATCACCCTATCACGATGTGAGCGGGCTGCCAGACCCTTACATGGATCAGCTCGACACGGAGGAGCAGAAGCCGCCCCAGCACCTGTCATTAAGTTATGACGAAAGCCTCGAAAGTGGATACTCAACACCCAACTCCCGCACCCGCAGAGTCATCAGAGAGATCATCGTTTGAACCCGGCTTTAAATTCCCATTTGGACCAAAATTGTGGAGTGGGCTTAAAGTGTTACAGTGCAAATAAATTAGTATTTCATTTTTTATCACCGCCATAATGTCTGATGCCCCCCGAACAAAGTTTTAACTAATCTGAAGGAGAAGCGCTTCGGTCGGTTCTCTCTGTCGGTTTGGGATGCTATAACTTTATACGGTGGTTTAAAATAAATACATTTACATGGACGGTTACATAAACACGACGATAAAAGACTGCCATAGAATTTAAACTGCCTTTTATAATAAATTATAGTGCAAAACTTTCGCAAACTAACTTTTGAGAAGACAAACAACTTTACCTAAAATTGCCATATAATGCGGGACGTCTGAAAAAGTTCATTTACTTAAAAGATGGCTGAGTGTTTAAACATTATTGTGATATTTCATGATGTGGATTTCGAACGGCGTTTGCAAAAGGCACAAAGTGAAATTATTATTTTTTAAATAATATTTATTTAAACGAAAATTTATAGATATTGATTGATTCGACACACGATGACTGAAATAATGAGAGAACTAGTATTTTGGTGCTGGATGGTGAAACCAACACAACACACAAATTCGAAAGCAAATGTTTGGGACAAAGCAGTTTATTTATTTACTAATAAATATATAAATATACACTACAGTGTGGACACAAATAGTTAATGGTAGTTTAAAGCTGTAAGGAGTTTACTCAATTTCTATAATTAATAATCTCTCGTATGTTAAAAACAAAGTTCGTCGATCGAAAATGAATCATCGATTACTTAACATTTTTTTTTTACCTTAAGTATGATTATTTACGAAAGTATACATTTGTCTTCATCTTCGTGCAAACCTTTTCTTTTAATTGTCCAAAAGTCTCGTTTAAGGGACTCAATTTCGTTACATTTCTTCGTTCAGCAATAATTTTTTGTAATTTAACCCATTGTGACGTTAACTTTTTATGAAATTCATTACATGTAACATTAATTTTCAAGAAGTTTATAAATTATTGCATGTTGTTAAAAATCTAAATAAGTGTGGTTAAAAAATAATTTAATGACAATGTTTATGAAATTCTTGCAGACTAAAAAAGTTTTTTTAATTAATGAAAACATTAATATATATTTTTTATCCTTGTTAAAAAACAATCGATATGTGGCAGGCAAATGGTACTATGTCTATATTAGTAATTTTACTTGAGAGCCAAAAGTTGTAGTACAAATCTACATGAATAAAAATACATACACATACAGACGCACACACGTACACACCAGTGGCGGTCGGTGACTTTTTGTTAAAGGTATGCTGGATAATATGTTTATACCGACTAATGATTCAATTACACAATTTGCTATTTTCGTTTACAGCGTTATAAAATGTTGGTGAAGTATCCGTGTTATTTTCTGTATTCGTTTTTTATTTAAATGATGAATTAAATAGATAATCGAAGGATATTTTCAATATTTCAATAATTCGGCTTAATGTATTCAAGCCAAACTGTCAAAAATGCGTCACATAAATTATCCGCTTCCTTTATAATATGTATGCTATTCTGTGCATTATACCCATAAATATTAAAAACCTTTTTTGTACGTTGGATGCTGTTAACGAATGCGTATACAGTATTCGAAGACCTTGACAGGCGGAACTGAATGCGCATGCGCGAAAGTCTGATACTTTCAAACGTTGTGTTTCAATACGAAACGAATGATATAATCCACTGTTGCTGGTATCTATGTATTTACGCGATTCATGTATGTTCGAAAATGTTGTAGTGTGTTTTATGACTGGTCTCTAAATGACAGGACTAATTTATTTGCAACAATGCTGACTCTAGAACACAAGGGATGCGGAGCATCCGAAGCATGTATGAAGCGACCGCGCCTGGTACACACACACACACACACACACATAATATATTTTTTCAAGCTAGTGAAAAGACAATCTTACGTAAGAAACTAACGTTGTCATTTAACCATATGTCTTCCACATCCATTGTTTAGAAAAACACTTGTGTTAGCCTGATTATTTTTGTCCAGATAAGTACTGTATACTTTGATATTTTCCTTAAAATATTTGTAAATTTTGAAATATGCCAAGTGCTTAATGATTGATTATTTGCCTGTTTGTCCGCCAGATATAAGCTTAGTCGTTTATATCCCATGCATCATCATTGAATGTAATTTGATCTCTTTCTTCGGGACTGTTTTGTAAAATAATATGGTTATGTTGTAAGCACTTGTTTTTGTACGCATTTGTATTAATAATAAGCAATGGTTCCAGAAAGAGGAGAACGAAGCGAAGAATGTTCATTTAATTTGAATGTAAAGCTTGTGTTGTGCCAAACAGAAGTTTAGAAGGGCTTATTTATGCAGTCCACTGGACGCAGACTTTTTTTATGCAGACCGATGAGATCAAAATGTACTTAATTTTTGTACAGTATTCGTAAAAAAAAACGTTTTTCGACACATTTATTTATAGAGTAAATTAATAATCTTCTACGTGAAAAGAAAAAAATTAATAACCGAATGAAAAAAATGTCGAAATAAGCGAGAAAAAACTTCCGTTATTTCTTATCGATTCAACGAAACTGAAGAATGATTTGAAGAACGTTCTTGTATCCGGTTGTCCTTTAAAAAGATGATAAAAATCTTTGTCTCGATGGAATATATTTATAAGTAGATGTGTCCTAACTATGTTTTGTATTTTTTATTTTGAAATATTTTTTTATTTATGTGAGATTACCCTCAATTCTGTTTTCGAGCGAATCTCACACGAGAAACAGAGAGGTTCGTAAGCAACATTCCATTTACGAACTGGGTGTTTCAAATGTTACATTTTCCATTAATTAGATCATTAATGCTTTTATATCAGCATTACATAAATAAAGATGTAGTTCTGACGTTTAACCATTCTTCAGATCCATTTTGACTTTACTCATTTTTTAGTCCCAAGTTCACACCCACTTTAGCTTGTGGTATTAATTTTTTTTTTCAATTTCCGTTTAAAAATCTCTAATTGATTTCTTTGAAAACTATGCCCGGGCGAAAAATCTAAAGCGAACAATTATTGATTTAAAAAAATGTATATTTGTCAAAAAATATTAGTTTAAACTTTTCAAAAAAATACATATCACAAATATAATATGGTAGAAATACATTCAGGTGTTAAGAGAAATGTTGTGCATATTATTATATAAATGTTTGTTTGCCAAGGTGCAATATTTTTTGTTGTTTTTAATATACGGCCGATATTCGTATAGTATAGTGAGGTGTGTTTTTTAGTCTTCATCGCCTCGCTAAATATATTTAAGTTCAGACTGAATCCTTCCACTCACCAGACGACCCTCGACTCTACACAATCGTGGTAAAATAATTATAAATTGTGAGCACATTCTCTTTATGAATTGTTTTTTTATTATATATCCTCAGACCCAGATACAGATCTCGCACAAATGATTTTAAACGAATATTGCTAGCTGTATTTATATTACAAATTTTTTAAATTTCGTGTCTATAATAATTATTGTATAAATCTCGTCTTAGTATAAATTTAAAATTAATGTAAATAATATTATAAATATGAGACTTTGCTTTTAAATTTATGTCTAATGGTAAGAAATTACATGACAAAATTGTAGTTCAAGTAAGCCATATTTTATATTTAGTTCGAGTTATGAGGTTCATTTTTATATATTTTTTATTAATTTTTATTTGTATGTCCGAGTATGCAAAAATCTATTTTGTTTCAGAATGTATGGAAATTCATTGATTTAAATGATCTGTAAATATAATTATATTGATGAAATTTTATGTGTACAGAATGATTGAAAAATAAATGATTTTATAATAATATACGTTTTTTTTTTCCTTCTAACCTTTGGAGATTTAACGCGTTTGGCATTAAAATTATGCTAAGTCATGCTTAAAATAAAATATTTTCTCCGCGAATACGAAAAACTGACTCATTACTTTCGCGAAAATTAAATCAGATCCAAAAAATATATTCTCTTTTCAATCTCGTAAAAATTACCTTTGAGTATTCGACAAATACAAATCAACGTACTGTTTATGTTGACGGTTTCATTTCAAAGGAATCAACAAAATTTTCATTATTTTTTGACATTATTCAGTCTTGAATGTATTTTAATGTATTCATCATTCTACTTTGTTCTGCATTTAAATTTCAAATTTTTACAGAAAGCGGTAAAAAAATTTTCCACCAATGTCAATGTTGACGTAATATAATATTATTCATCTGAGAATTCCTTTAAAATGTTCGCGGCTCGCTCGGGGTGTATCTGTCGCAGTCGAAGTACGTGTTTACTCAAAGTTATGGAAATTATTGTATTCATTATTTACCATGATTAAAAACTAAATATTTATTTATTTTTAATTTGCAGATTATCAATAGGTCGTCAATGACACCGATAGATAGTCTTAGTATGACATTAAGTTACCGTGTAAACGTGTTACAGTATACTATTTACAATATAATATTCTCGATATGAAAAATTGAAAATTATGTTACAGATTGACAATTGTGACAATTATTATGAAAGTGGTCCAAGTCATGTTTCTTTCGTTTCGAGATATTTAAAGGTTTGCGGTTGAATTGATTAAAAAATATTTATATATTGCACACTACAATGTTTCAAAATTTATTTAGTCTACTGGATTTTTAATTAATTTCCACATATATATGTTTACTTGAAATGACTTACTCAATAATCAAAATAAACGCTAGCAGAATACCTTTGAACGTCGTAACAATTCACTGAATATAACGCTTCAATTTTTTCACAATTTGCATCATATATTAATTCAAAACAATGTGACGCGAAATAATTGATAAACTCATTTTCTCGACTTTGACCACTTTCATAATAATGGGCATAATTGCAGAGACTGAATGAGTACTAAAATTATCCCACAAAGTGAGTTCCAGGGTCAACGAAGTCTAGACACGTGACACGCGACAAAACTCAGCGTTCTATGCGAATAGTGTGAAATTGACTTACGGAAATCTTGTATTACACGTTCAAATGCGCACTATTTATCATATACAGTAATTAAACATTCTAGGAGGGGAGAGAAACAACGTAGATTGATATTGTCAACCTTAGCATTAAATAGATTGGAGATATTATTGATCGGGCAGGGATACTCAAGTTATGATATTGAGGGATTGAAGGATTGTCCGGTTTATTATTAATAATTTTGTTGCATCATTGGGTCCTTTATTTTTCGTCCATTTTCCAAAGAGATTAGGTGAAAACTTTCGTTTTTTTTATCAAGCGAATCGCTCAGGCCTTATCGATATGTCAAGGATTTAAGGGCTTTTCCCAGGATATTTTTACTCTGTGGATGTGAATTTCGTAACTGGGTGACCAGATTGATGATAAGAATTCCAGTGAATTTTTTGTAAAGTAATTATTACTGATGTATACTGAAATTATTTCATTCTGAGAACGAAGTCGAGAGTTTTGGATGCTTTCTTTGAGATATCGTTTACATGATAGTAAATTATTAATGTATTTAATCAGTAGGAATTTTAGTGGAGTTTTATTTATGTTATGAATTTAGTAATTCTGTATTTTTTGTGAAGAATATTGAAGTGTATTTGTCGATGATATAGTAGAAGGTGGTTAGTTTGGAGAAGGTCAGTCGCGAGTAATGAATATGGATTTATAGATTATGAGGTAAGCTAAATGCAGTATGTCTGAATATTTAATTACTTCATTTATTAAGCTTTTCTACGAGAAGCGATTGAATAACTTTATCAAAAGCCTTGGCGAAGTCAGTATACACCGAGTCCACATATAGTTGATTGAGGTTTCGAATAAACTTAATAAATATATCAGAAGATTTGCTAATTAAGTTTTTTTCAATAATATTCTCTTTCAATTCCTGGCGGATTAATTTACTAAGTGTGAGACCTGAGTGTACGGTTGAGTCGAGCATTCTGCGGGGTGAGGCGTGAAGCGTGCATAACAATCTCAGGTTTATGAATGCGAGTGTCCTGAGTGGCGGCCATATAGAGTAGTGGGGAGTACGTGCCTGTTTGCGTTCGGCGTAGCGCGAGCGTGCAAGTTGATACCAATTTGTGTTTTAATGCACGTTGATACCAATTTGTGTTTTAGTGCAAGTTGATACCAATTTGTGTTTTAGTGCAAGTTGATACCAATTTGTGTTTTAATCGTTTGCTAGCAAATACTAGGTGAAATTCAGTTAAATATGGATATTTTTTTGATATATAGTCAATGGTCGACAACTTTTATTTTGGTTAATTTTAGTTTCATTTAACCTTAAACTATTAAACATGGTGTTTTTTTTAGAGGTATAGAACTTTAAAAAGAAATAAAACACATAAAAATTGTAGTAATAGGCATGGTATTAACATTATTGGAAAGATAATTTTATGTCATTAGTGTTTAAATATGATTTCGCGTATGTGGGGCTGGCTCGAATAAAGTGCAATCTAGAAGTCCAATTTTCGACTTTTTGAATCAGCTAAGGACGTATATTGGGAATAACGCGACGAATGTTGGCTTCCAAGTCGTTCATCGTCTCTGGTTTATCGGCGTTGACTAACAACTTCATATATCCCCACAGAAAATAATCCAAAGGCGTTAAATCACGCGATTTTGGAGGTCAATTCACTGGTCCATTACGCGAAAGTATGCGCTCATCGAATGTTTCCTTCAATAAATAGATTGTGGCGCGCGCTTTGTGGCATGTTTGGCTTAACTTTACAATATCACCAATTTTTCTGATTTGCATTTTTTTTCCCGGCATTGTTGAGTGCCCTGATTACATAAATAAAGTCAAATTAAGGGGCTCGCAAGTATTTCGTAAGTAAGTTTCGCTTTTTCACGGTACATTTGACATTTGAAGCCATAGGAAATAGATGTTTCAAGCGCTTCATTCATAGACAACACCAAATTACGTTTAGCATATATAAAAAATACAATAGATTAAATTGCTGAATACGGTACCTCATCACATTTTCATTTAGGCAAGGTTCTTGGTTTGGTAATTTAATTAAAATTATATTTATATTTTTAGGTTTGGTTATTTAATTATAATTACGTTTCAATTTTTAGGTTAGGTTAGGTTTGATTATTTTATTATTACAATTCTATTATTAGATTAGGTTTGGTTATTTAATTATAATTATATTTCTATTTTGAGGTTATGTTAGATTGGTTATTTTATTATAATTACATTTCCATTTTTGGGTTAGTTAGGTTAGGTTAGGTTATTTTATTAGAATTACAATTCTATTTTTAGGTTAGGTTTTGGTTATTTAATTATAATTAACACTTCTATTTTTAGGTTAGGTTAGGTTTGGTTGGTTATTTTATTATAATTACATTTGTACTTTGACTAAACACTTTTATAAAAAAACTTCATTGTCTATGGTTCACGTATTAATTTATTTCTCTCCTATCTATGGTAAACGCACATTGAAACATCTATTTTCTACTGTCTTAAATGTCAAATATACCATGAAAATTCTTAACTTTGAAGTGTATTAACTTTTTTAATACTCGGGAGCGACGTAATTTGACTCCATTTATGTAATCAGGGCACTTAACTTTGGTGTTATCTATGAATGACGCGGCTGGAGCGTCTATTTTCTATGGCCTTCAATATAAAATGAACCGTGAAAATTCGTAACTTTGAAGTGTAATAACTTTTTTAATATTTGTGAGCGCCATAATTGATTTAATTTATATAATTAGGGCACTCAACCATGCTGGGGAAAAAAAAATAAACCAAATCGGAGCAATTGGTGATATTGTAAAGTTATCTCGCATGTTGGGCCGTTTTGTTGAAACCGCAGCTCTTCCACATTAATACCATTCAATTAGGGGACGAGAAAGTCAATAATAGTGGATTTATAGCGCTCTCCATCGATTGTAACTTTCTGTTTGGCTTCATTTTTTTAAGATATATGGACCAATGATTGTCCACCATGCAGTGATTTTTTGTGGCTTCTCAGTAATGGTTTGTGGATTTTCTTCGCTACAAATGCGGCAATTTTGCTTGTTGACGTAGCCATTCAACCAAAAATGAGCCTCATCGCTGAACGAACTTTTGTGTTCAAAATGAGTATCAAGAGCAATCGTTTTCGGTCCGTTAAAAGAACATCATGCACACATCTTAGAAATCAAAGTGAGTTTACGAAGAACACACAAATTTTTTTTGTGAATGAATTAATTCTAATTAATAAAATATTTCATTCTGCAACAATAACGTCAGCCGTCTAAACTAAAGTAATTGCCTGTATAAAAATAATAGTCTTTTCAATTTACTTGCTTTTTAATTATTAATTAGTTAGATTTTATCAAAAGCTACTATTATTTAATCAGAAACTACAGCAGAAATATAATGTTTCACTATCCCTACAAAACAAATTATTCTTGTACAAAGCAATCATCCGTCCAATACTCACATACGCGAGCCTCATCTGGGGTTCAAGTAACACAAAAATTTTAGAATCCAAACAAAACTACATCCTTAGGAGAATCACAAACTCACCCTGGTTTGTCAGAAACGCAATCATTCACAGAGACTCAAACATACCCTCACTCAAACGACACATACACGTTTTATCGTCTAAATTTTATTCTAAATTAATTTCCATCCCAAATCCTTCCATTAACTCCCTCAGGCTATATGATCCCTCATCAGATCCCTATCATCTTCGTCCCATTTTACTTCTTCACCCTGTTCTTGACCCTACTAAACAAAATTTATAAAAAGATTCTATAAAAACTTTCACTAAAAATATAAAAATTTGTAAAAAATTCAACAAAATCAAACAAAAGAGGAATTAACAAAATATAAAATAAAATAAAATGTTTTATAAAAAAAATCTTACCCATTTTTGCTACTACTTTGTACAGTTATATACAAAGTTAAAATACCTGAAAAAAAAATTTTTACCATGTTCCCCGAATAGGATCCCCCAAAAAATCTTACACCGTTGTTGTTCTCATATGTCGGAGTCAAGAGGGTTCAGCCCTTATCCCTCCCTCCTTTAACAATCGTATCAGAGTGTTCAACAGTCGCACCTCTATTTTTTTGCAAATTTTAATTTTGAAATTAACTACACAATAAAAAAATTAATACCTCTAGTAGATAGTCTGAAAACTATTATATCAGATTTACACGGAATAATGACTTATTCTTCATCTAGCTTTCCACCTGTCCTGAGACCTAATGGTTAGATAACATTCGCAAGTTGGGTAAACAACACCTTGCACTTTAACCTTTTCAAACTTAAATCTTTCGCTGCCGATCTGCTTCTAGGGTTGAATAAAAGCTTCCCTTTTTTACTTTCCGTAGTTCCTTGTCTTTTGCGCTTTGCTTCTAATTTTTGTCAACAACTTGCTTAAAGTTATCTGACTATACCGCATCGTTGAGATACATACAGGTCGATTTTTTTACTCATGGCACTGTACAGTCAGCCACTGACAAATCTGTTATTAGTATATTTTTTTTTATTATTAATATTTGTTTAATTATTTTATGGATTGGAAATGAAACAATATTATTCATATCTTAATAATAATAACAAAAATGAATGTCGATTTCCTTCATCAGCTGAAACTAGTAGGTGAAGAAAATAAACTGAAGTACGACATTAAACAACAACACACAGCGCGCAGTGCATTACTGTCTAGAGTGAAGTGGTCATATAACTTTGTCTCTTTCTCGCTTAGATAACGCTCGCGCAAACATTGACGTGTATCGATACACAACACATTCTCGAAGTGCCCGAAGTGCCTCGAAGACCAAAAAATCAACCTGATCTTGGATTTTGTCAATAGTGTCATAATTAGCCTTTGAAAAGATTAATTAATCTAGGGTAGGCACACGACAATCACAAAATTGACAAATGAACATTACCAATGCGACTCGATTCTTTTATTTCGTTAAGGTTTACCAAGAGATGTTGAGTCAGGGAAGAGAAAAAACGTCTCAAATATAACATACGCGTAACATAAATTTTAAAAATTGTTTTTTGAAATGTACATCTGGTTTAATAAGTACGAGTACCTGCCTAAAGTTATATATTATAAAAAAGCGTAACGTATTTTTTGCTGGAACGCGAATATTATTATAATTAAGTTTATGCCTTTCTAAATTAATTTTTAAGTATAATGAAAAACCCTTTCTCGTCGGGATTATCTAGATCGCCTACTGCTGAGGGACATCTCTTACGACTCCCTCGCTGTCACTTTCCCGAGATAAGCAAAAATGTGATCTAAACTTTTACGGCTTTCCACTCTTTAGTCTGCAGAGTTTCGGGGCTGTATAATAATATTACGCGTTAACCTGATGAAAGTGGGCGAACTCACTCTTGTGTCAAAAGATCTTAAAAAACAATTTGTAAAAAGTACAATCTAGTTTCTCACCGCTCTTCAGCTTTAATGGATCGGCTTCTTCACTTGTCACCGTCTAAAAGCACCGAAACAAACAAAAACCGAGAATATTCAAATGTTTTTTTTTTTTCTGGTTGTTCATTTTAATTAGGATTATATATTACTTATTATTATTTATGATTATTTTTTATACACACTGAATATTCTTACTCTTTTTAAAACGCTTGTGCTATGAAAACAGAACTGACTTGCTAATATCCTGGAACGAGGCGCGAACCCTCGATCGATCACTAGGCCGACGTTTTGACCACTACACCAACGAGCTACTCAATTCATATCCGTATCCTTTATAGAAAATTTAACTAAGCGCTTAATTATTCTCATACAAAAATTAAGTTCAACGCAAAGTTCATTACAATAAGTATATAATAGTGGGAAGCAGTAGGAATAGACCTATGTTATGCTTTTACCAATGATATTACAATCATATAAAATATATGAACTGTATGCTGGACATAGGAATATGAACTTTCGTTTAACCAACGTCTTTAGGCAAAATGAATCCGTCGTTTATACGATCCTACCATTTATTTATTTATAATTTTTGAGTAGATTGTTCACAGTATTTTTAAAGTTTTAGTTTTAACATAAAATAATACCTTCTTAATCATATAAAAAATCAATATAAAAATGTATGGACGTTTTTAGCACACTTTTTACGAACGTGATTATTTTAATGTTTGAAAATCCTTCAGCTAGTAACTAAAGAATTTTTATTTATTTATTAGAGATTAACGTAGGTTCTGCCGGTTTGATTTTAGTTTTCCCCTAATGAAAAACATATTCATCATGCACTTTTAAAAGAACAACACGTTAACAAGTGTAAGATAGTAAAATTTGCGAATTAGTAAAAGAGAATGTAAACACTTCAATGATTTGTACGCAGCTGTAAGCCAAGCTGAAAATCTATCAAATATTATTCTATTTTTTATTTATTATCTTAGTTTAATAACCACAATTGAGTTTAAAAAACATCTACCGGTTTCGAAAAACACCTTTTCCTTCTTCAGGATATGTCAAAACTAACAAAAAATATAGCATTGTTTTTCTATTTATCCAGAATCTATTTTTAAATTTTTTAAAAAAAAACAACAATTATTTAAAAAGTAAATTTAGTACCTAACTCAAATTGCTGCTCAATACAAATTTAGTCGAATAATTTTTAGGAAAAAATTTTAGAATAGGACTCGTAGTTAAATTTAGTTGGCTGTTTAGAATTTCCTGATTACTTTTACATGCTTTATTTATCTCCAACGATTCCAAATTATTTAATTTGTGACCTACACCGTTTATATGCAAAATTGACAATCCCAATTTTTTATCAAAGCTATGACTATTTTCTATCAAATGATTAGAAAATTCTGAATTCTGGTGTTTTCCGAAACCGGTAGATGTTTTTTAAACTCAATTGTGGTCATTAAACTAAGATAATAAATAAAAAATATGAATCTTAACCACCAAGTTAATATTGCTAATTTTAAAAGTATAAATATTATTCTGTTAAAAAACATATAAGTAAAGACTCCGTATAAAACGGAACAGCCGAAAGGAATTTTCAATTCAATAGGAAGCCAATTGTATGGCTTGAGTAGAACGATAGCTTAAAAACAGAAAATAGCAATTTGAATAGGACAAAAAGCAGCATAAGACGACTACTGCGCTACAGCGTGATAATTTTTAGAACTAAGCATTTAATGATTCTACTTGTACACGAGTGGTTGTAATAATAATAAATTATCAATTTATAATACAAGAATTATTTAATTTATATTTATTTCTCAGAATTTTCAGTAATGCCCAGATTTTTTGCTTGTATGCTGTGCACGCCCTTGGTATATTATATTTTAACAGAGTTTTTCCATAAATTTTAATTTGAGGCTCAACGATGCTAGATGTACAGACATATGCATACGAATTTACAAAATCGATCATCAAAATATCAAAAATATCGATAAAAAAAATTTTTTCGATCACTGAGTACGCCAACGCAAATCCAGAATCTCAAATAAACAACACTGAATTGTTTATATGAAGTTCGTAAATATTCCGGTTCACGGAGAGACGTCGCGACAGCTTAAATCCTTTCAGCAACTGAAACACAATCCTTTACTTTGCCCCCGGCAAATTGACACTTAATATACGTTACCAGTTGAGTATTTTCATTAACTAATTAAAAGAAAAGTAAAACGACTCAATTTAAATCAGTGTATAGTAAAAATATTCGTTCACACATATTCGTTTAATGATTTGAGATACATAATTAATACAAACGTAAAAATGCACTGCGATCGAACCAGCTAGAGTAACCACCAGAACCACGCACTCTTCTCTTGGTCATCTTCTGGCACGCATCTCGGCATCACCCTCAGTAAACTTTGTATAATGTAACATACAGTTTAATTTCAATTGTACTTCTTCTGCAAATAAACACAACTATCTTAAATGCGTATTATAATTGCGGGATTAAAAGGAATTGGTCATCGGAACCTCGGACATTTCCGGGATTTTTTAGGGTGTGGGTATCCCGCTAGGAATTGCTATGATGGACGGTGCCGGGAAGAGCAGTGGCTAGAGAGATCTAATGGAGCATTCTACTGGCTCTACCTCGCATCTCTTGCGAAATGAACTGAGTGAATTTCTACCGGACTGTGACCGAATTCTTCGAATGCAACACATAAATGTGACATCTACCACCCCATTTTAGTGGTGTATGATTTGTATAGCTTTTCTCTGGTTGTCTTCTGAACATAATGTGATAACGAGTCTCACGTCAAATTGTACTAGTATGGCTCTGGTACAATGATACCGGAGCCAACCTATGATGGTATTAAAATATGTAATTAACTGTAATGTAATAAAAAGTAATATTGATTAATCGAAACGAGAGTAAATCACTCTCAAAACGATTCGGGATAGGGTGTAAATAAATAGATAACTACCGTAAATACTGTTTCTTTCATAATACACCTGCTCTAGCCACAAACCCTCACACATATACCAGCCTCTATATTGATAACTTTTCATAAACATATGTGAAAATGGGAGGAGATATAGGGACTCGACTATCACTGTATACATTCTCTGATACATCATAAATATAATCTTAATACTGGTGATCCTTTCGAGTCTATAATCTATCTATATATGTATAGAAGAGTGTCTGTTTGTTTATTTTTTTATACAAATCTACAGTTTTATTCCGAGCTTGATGAAATTTTGCACACTTGACCTTCAAAACAAGAGGAAGTATTTACATGAGATTTCGTAAAACTACTCCTATCCCGCTTTCTCAATTTTGGTACTTCTTGATGAAATTTTGCACACTTGACGTTGAAAATAAGAGGAAAATTACTGTCTACATTTCATTTCGAAAAAAAACCTACCCCCATCTCACTTAATGAAGTCTCTTCATTCTGCGTAAAGCCCAGGCAACTCCGGGTACTTCAGTTATAACTAATAAAAACACCAAATCACTAAAATTATTTAAAACCATCCTAGGACTTGCGCGAATAATATACATACGATATAATTTCAATAATGTACTAAGATCATAATTTCAATAATTATCTACCTTCAGTACACCGGCATTACAGATTTAAAATTTTCAAATAGTTGACAATTGAAATGAACTTGTTTGTTTTCTATTTGAACTTTACCCTCAGAAAAAAAAATTTACACGTCTACCTTATTTGTGTATTTCAAAGGAAATTGACACTTCACTGTAATATATCAGTTTTCTCTTGAATTTCCCTACGCGTACGTATTGAAAGACATTGAAATATTATCAATATGTATTTACTTATGTTATATATTTATTATTATGATACATGCCCTATTCAGGCATTAACACACATTTTTTGAAATAACAGAAAATCTTGTCAGAAGCGTAATACACAAAGAAAAAAATAATAATATCAGCATGTTTTTCATAATCAAAATTAATAAAGTAATATATCTGTCACCATTGAGTTGAGACACAATAAATTGTAATAATGTAGTCCTATAAATAATTAAATTTACAGCAAAAATGTCGACTACGTCCGCATATTCATTCCCCAAAGTATGCAATCTGGTGACTGCGGAGCTAATGCATGTATTCTGACATTACCCCTGTAATAGAACAATGAATTGTGTCTCGATGACATCAATTGTGAATGAAAGTCAAGCAGATCAACATATATGTATAAAACTGAATTTCTGTATGTTACTCTTTAGGACCCGGCGCAAAATATCCCCCCCCCCCCCCCAAATTATCCCATCTCTTTTCCTGAATTAAAAAGATTATATTGAATGCTATCCTTTCCAAATTTTGCATAATCATTCTTTAGGACTCTGCGTAACACATAAACACCGTCTCTCCTCTTCCCATGACTACCACACCCCCTACCAACGATTATTATAATACGATACGATTTTAATCTGTTCCAAATTTGGAATTATTTAGGAGCCTGCGCAAAACAAAGGCGCTCTCCATCCTTCACCACATCCCTTCGCCTAGGATATCTCACTCACCCCCTGGCTTGACACAGATAATACCGTTCAACATCGGGTATAAATAGTATACATAAAAGATTGAAGCCAAACATATTTCAAAATTTAAAAAAAAAATTATTAGTAATGTGTGGTGCATTATAGTGTGCAAATATAGCAAGTATGTATAGGTTTACATAACATATTGTCTGCAATATTTAAAAAAAAATCATTTACAGTGATTTCGATTATCTACGACAGAACTATTATTTCACTTCTAAGATGTTAATAATAAATTATTTTTTAGTTTGTTGCTATGATTACCTGTACCTATGTATTGTCAATTATACTGCGTATTTTAAAACCCATTCATATTTTAACACAAGTCCCGGCAGTGAAAAATTGTCTTAAAGATTTTAAATGATTCACAAATCAATGCGATGTAAATTTAAAAAAAAACTTAAGTTATGAAAAAAGTTTATTTTAAAATATTACCGAACATTTCTGGACGTTCATATTCAATTCCTGCAGTATATATATAATATTTGTGAAGCACAAATAATCAGACCCATCTCTAATCATCTATCCTGACGATGGCACATTTTCTGATAGTTACATTTGTCTTAATACCATAAATGGAACCGCTATCCCTTGTCTGTTTTCAATTAGTGAAAATGGGAAATAAAAATAATAAATCCAGTTTGAAGTTGAATTTTTGATTATATTAAATCAAGATTTTTAAATAATGTTAATTTTTTTTTAAATAATAATGCATACACGGTTCACTTATAAAGGATGTCCAGCGAAATTTTTTCAAATTTAATATCAAATAATAAAAAAAACTACAATGTTATTCTCATATTTTATTAGTACAAAATGGGGTTTAATGACGCGGATTTTACGTTTTATAAACAATATCGTCTAAATACCGTCCATTTCTTTCAAGACACTCTTGCAATCGGATTCTTAAATGTGCGAACACGCGAGAGCAAAGCGTTGGTTCAATGTCAGCTAATTCACAGCGGATATTTTCTTGTAGGGCCTGAATTATTCGAGGATCGTTACTGTAAACTCTAGACTTATCTTATTAAGGTATCCCAACAAAAAAAAGTTGTACGGTGTAAGGTCCGGTGACCGATTTCGTACTTGCTGATTAATTTATTGGGAAAAATTCCCTCAGCTTCTCCACTGAAACTTTACCAGTGTGTGGAGTGGCCCTGTCTTGCTGAAATTGTGTTCTGTTGTTGAACCCGGTAAACAGCTGCAGTTGTGGTACCAAAAACTTGTCGATCATTCGGCAATACACGTCAGCAGTGACTGTCTCTCACTGGTTAAAAAAATAGGGGACAATTATCCGTCGAACAGAAATTGCACACCACACTGTCGTTTTTGGACAATGCAAACGTTTTTGATGGCGTTCCCTTGGGTTTTCGGGGCACCATTATCTCATTTTCTGTTTATTAACATAGGCATCGATATGAAAAAATGCTTCGTCAGTAAACAATATGTTTCCAAGCGTTCGTGCTGTTCCAAAACGTTCCAGCATCGTTCTCGCTAATGTTTCACGTGAAGAATAGTCATTTTCGTAGAGAAACTGCACGATTTGCAGTTGGTATGGGTAAAACTATAGTTTCTTTTTCAAAACAACGTGCACTGTTGATTTTTTTATTCCAGTAAAGGCTGCAATCTTCCTTATCGATTTACGCGGATTGCGCATAATTTCATGCCAAACTTGAGCCACATGTCGCTGCTGACGTTGATGGTCCTGGAGGAGTTTGGTTAACTATTGTCTTTTCTTGTCTGAATTTTTGATTTGTCTGAACACCAGATAAGTAGCGTGCTAGGTTCATCATTTACTTGTCGTATATTAAAGTGAGTACAAAAAGCGCGACGTGCACGAATTAATGAATCACCGCACTTTAAATATTGCTCAACCACGAACGCGCGGTGCGCTCTCGACCAGTGACTCATTGCGACTGGCAAATCAGAAAATCACACACGTCGAACATTACCCCTCCTACATACCTCACGCTGATGGTTTACGAGCAATTACAATTTAATCTTGAAATTTTTCCGCTGGACACCCCATATATTATACTCTTACTCTCACATTTTTTAAACCTTTCAATAACTCCCCCCTAACTAATAAGAAAATATTAATGTACTTAGATGATATTAATGTACTTGTTACACTTGAGTGATTGAACAAACAACTTGCGGATGGAGACAAATACCAGTGGAATACAAAATCTCAGCCAGGCAGGTAATGATTAAGGAATTTCAAAGTGGGCGGATTTAAGGCCTTAAATACGTAGAATTGAACCAGTATAATTATTTTAAACATTGTTGTTAGTTAATATTTATATATACCAAATAAACTATAAACTAACGAAAATCCTTGTTTCTATATATTCATTTTGGTGACATGAACTAACGAAAGTCCTTGTTTCTATATATTTTAAATATCACTCGATTGGAACGAAAATTTAAACGCTGGCAATATAATTTGCATTAATGTAAAAAAATACACCTTATTTACTCAAAGATTTAATTTTCGACTAGTAAATACTTTCACTGTTGCGAAAATGTGTAATAAACTATCGGATTTGTGTTTTCACAAAGAATGCGTGTAAAATGCCACTCGTCCTGCAACTAATGTTCCAAACTCCTATCCTATATGTACACTTTATTTCATGTCTATTCATTTACTGGTCTGCGGTTTTACTAGATTATATTTAATAACGTTTAAAAAACTTTTAGTTAAGAACATTAGTTGCGAGACGAGGGATATTCTAAACACATTCTTAGTGGAAACATAAATCCGTTAGTTTATTAAACATTTATTTATTTATTAGATTTTATTGACGTACATTTTTATGTTGTAATAGAGCTGAATATAAAATACCATAATATATCATGATAAACATAAGATAAACTAAATATGAATTAAATATATTAATTAGAAAAATATACATATAAAATCAATTTTATCGAAAATATTGTTGTTGCGCCATCGGGATTCGAACCTGGATCTATTTCCAAACCGGGGAAGGTGTATATCCAACTATGCTATAGCGACGATATTTTTAGCGACAAATTTTCGAACCTATATGTTACCTTTTTGATATTAATACATTTAATCGTTTCATTATTTTATTATTTTCGGTTTGGAAAGAGATCCAGGTTCGAATCCCGGTGGCGCAACAAAAATATTTTTCGATAAAATTGATTTTATATGTATATCTTTCTAATTAATATATTTAATTCATATTTAAAATACACAGACCTATGTTCTGAATAATTACAACTTCACAATAAGAATGTGTTCTCTTAATAGGATAAACTTATTATAATTACATTGCTATTAAGTATAATACTCGTAGTTTATTGTGTGGGATGTAGTAGACTCTATCTCTGATATATGCAGCATTGTCCTGGCTACTTTGTTAGACTGCCGTCTGTGTTAAAGTAGCCAGTTTGTTTTCATGCTATTGTGGAGTTATTTAATTAAAATTAGAATGAAAAGATTCGACAGAAATGTAAAAAAAAATATATAGAAAAAATACTTAAAAAATGTAGTGAATGTTTTGTAAAACTAAAGTGAATTACTAGTGTAGATATCATTAATCAAATCTACTTGTAAACAAGACGTATTTTTTACATTAATGCATATTATTTTGTCAACGTATAAATTTTCGTTTCAAACAAGTCTCGTTTTTAATTGATTGCGTACGTGGTACCAAAGCGATCACGTGGGTGATACCAAAATAAAAATACTGACACAAGAAATTTTCGTTAGTCCATGTTTATATATTTGATGGTCTGTGAGTAAAACAATATTTCTAAAAATCATCTAGATTATATAAATAAGTGTCTTATTTTTGTCTGCATTTCTTGGCTATAAGGCATGTTTTAGGGGAGCTTTTCAACCGGCAACTGATTTCTTCATTCATTTTTCATTATTCGAAGTGTTTCCATCCAGCGATGAATTTATTTTTCAGAAGGAAAGCAAACGGACCGCGGCGGATATCCATCTTCCTTGTAACACGTAATCCCGGAAACACGTGATTATTTTACAAAAAGGCAAAGGTGAAAATCTTACCGGAATAATCGTTCAACTTTGGCAAACTTGCTGAAAAGTGAGTGCCGGTCTTAATGTATGATAGACGCCGTGAAGGGTTACAGCCTGGCGAACAGCTATTTCATCATATTTTTGGCGAGAAGTTCGAGTGATATATTCCCGCCCGAGTATGCCGCGATCGTAAAATGTGGAGTTTTACGTTTTTCAAGGAAATTGGTTTTGTGTGCATTAAAATAAGAAAATTTCATTTGGAATGTATGCAATGTAAAAAATCTCTACAACCATTATATCATCTAGAAGGGCTTTATGGAGTGCGTGAATACGAACCAACGTTATTGTCACAAATACTTGTTTTTTAATTCTGCTCGTTTAATTTACGTGAGATGCGTTTTGCCTTGCAAGGGCATTATCAATCTAACAATTTAACTCAACAACTTGTATTTATAAATATAATGGGAGACAGCTATACAATTTTATTTGCATGAGATGAAAAAGGACAGGATTATTCATTCGAATTCTGAGGAATTTTGAATGTTTCTATTTATTCTAAGGAACCATTCAGTTTCAACACAAATGATATTTTAATGTCATGTACAAATTTGTAGAAAATGACAGCTATATAATTTTACAATTTAAGAATACAATACTATACAGTATTGTCTTCTTAGATTATAAAATTCTTATAGATATAAATACAAGTTTTTGAGTTAAATTGTTAAATTGCCCTTGCAAGGCAAAACGCGTCTCATGTAAATTAAACGAGTATAATAAAAAAACTATTATTTTATTAATGTATTTTTATTTAATTTAAATTATCTCAGATTACCTACCTATATTTTGAAATCAATTTTCATTAAAGAATTTTGGAGGTTGTATTTATACGTGTATTTATTATGTGAGATGATTGAGCATTATCAGAATCAATTGGCAAATCAGAGTCAAAGTCTGCTTCACGCTCATGCTCGTATACATCTTATTTGACTCTATGTAAGGGTAGGCAGATAGAAATGACAGTAATGGTGATTTAACAAAAATCGCATACTTACATGTTTCACAGAAATTGATAGAGCAAAATTAAAAAAAAATTGAGATGCATATCTGATCTGATGATCTGCCGGGTGCGTTCCTACCGTGACCAGATCACCCCAGGTGCCAAGAATAATTCTATTAGGTGCATGCGTGAGGTGCATTATATTTTACATATGATGATACAGCATCAGTGGAATGTTGCTACTCAATTTTCCAATGCTTAATAGTTTATTATTTATTGATATTTTTGTATTTAATTACGTATGTGCGAAATATTTTTCAGTGATTCTTTTTAACTCATCAGAAACTTCGCTAGTTATATTTAAAAATATATATTAATTAAGTTACTACATATTTGCTTAATACAAGTAAAATGTTTTGTTGGAAAATTTGTTCGAACAGCGGGACGGAACTAGTGATGAGAAAATTGCTACTGCCGAAATAATGACACGAGTGTGATTGTTATTTGATTATAACGAAGTCTAGTAGCCCAAGGGCAGCACGTATGTGACCTTAAGTTTTGTACGTATAATTATATTTAGAAACATATTATTTTATAAAAAAATATTGTTACGAACCTCGTTATATACCTACAAATAATTTGTTACTATACATATCTTCTGGTACGAAATTAATTTATTTATTAAATCGGAAATTTTTTTTAAAAATTTAAAACACAAAAATAATTATTGATTATAAAAGATATGTGCTTTAATAAATCATATATGTCTCTAATATATAATTTTGATTTTGATCTTGTCTAATCTAACGCTTATATAAACATTTAAGTTAAGGCAGAGTCCTCTTTTACATTATTGCCGTTGAAACTAAGATTATAGATTATAGTGTCGAATGATAACTAACTCAACTTGAAAATACAGTGTCCCAAAAAAATGTACACACTGTGTAACGGGTAATTTACTGATTTTTCTTTCTTTTCAGGGTGTTATTAATTGAAAATAACGAGTGGACCAAGATAAACATTTGAAAAAAGAAAAATTATTTTTAAATGCTATTGGAAATATGAAAATGTAGCAGATGTACAAAGACGATATCGCAGGGAGTTTTAGCAGATCCACCTATGAGGTTAATGATACACATATTAATAATAATAATGAATGGAACTGTTCAGGATATTCATAGACAACGTTCCAGATGACCAAAAACATCAACAAGCTTCACCAGCCAAGAAATAGTACTGGAAAGTTATTGCGAAACATCCAAAAAATCACTAAGATAAACAAGTCGTAAGATTGGCATCAGCAAATCAAGTATCCATCGCATTTTAAGACGTTGTAAATGGAAAAGTTACATGCTATCAATGAAGATGATTCGGACAGGACAGAGCACCTCCACACTATCATCATGATGCAAGAGCATGTCTTGATGAGAATCTTCCAAACTGATGGCTTGGACGAAGAGGTCCCATAGAATTCCTTGTCCGTTTCCCAGACATGACGCCACTCAACATTTTCTTGTGGGGATACCTTAAAAATAAAGTTTATGGTAGAAAATCGACGACACTGGAATAATTAAAAGCTGCTATTAAGTAAGAATGCACTATAACACCAAATGAAATGTTTGTTGAAGTTTGCTAATTAATATCCCACCATTATCAGTAGTGTATTAACAAGAACGGTAATAATTTTGAACATCTGCGGTTGGAGTAAAAGTCATACATTTAATATAGATTCTTTTGCAATTTTAATATTAATTATATGTGAATAAAAACTGATGTTATAATCATTCAAACTGTGTATATATTTTTTTGGGACACCTGTTTGTAAATATTTCAAATTATTTAGTCAAGAGCATGGCTTACTGATGATATATTATACATAATTGTAACACCATTAAATAAATTCTAATAAATTATTATATTCAGTAAATTGTCATGTCATTCAAAATTACAAATCATGCTCAAAAATGCATATATTTTAAAACATTTTTGTATGCTAAAGCAGCCAATCAATAGAGGCAACAAATTAAAACCATATCATTGCACAGGACGTGTCAAAATCGCGTTTCCAAATCAGAAAGCTTTTCATTAAAAATTATTTCAAAATTGAGAATATCATGATTGACTCTCCTTCCTTTAAGATGATTTTCAAAAAGTTTGAAAGCATTAAATTCTCTCCCATCACTATTAGGTTCACTGAGATGCATTATACAGTAGCTTGTTAGTCTAGTGGTTAAAATGCTGGCCTAGTCATCTAGTGGTCGAGGATTCGCGCCTTGCTCCAGGATACAAATTAGTTATATTTTCATAGTACAAACGTTTAGCTTAGTTAAAAAGTAGTAAGAATGAATATGACATGTATTCCATGTACGCATCTCTATTTTAATATATATATATATATATATATATATATATATATATATATATATATATATATATATATATTATATCAAGTATATTAAACTCGTCAACTTTGCAATTGACGTACTGCCTACGCATAAGATTTCTTAAAAAGTGCCAACCATCATCCCCCCTTTCGCGGTATCCTATCTCCTACTTTGTTCAATGATCAATCTGATATATATAGATATATATATATATCGAATGATCTCGATTCATTCTCATTGACGAGTCAATAGTGGCACTTCCGCAAACAGACTTGACAGAGATGGACCTAGACAGATTTTTGCGATTCCTAAGAACCACCAGCCAAGTTCAACAATTTTGTGCTAGGTGAGCTGCAGAAACGCACTAAATGGAAGCAGCGTCTTTCAGGAGATCGATTCCCTGATGTTGATCTATAATTAAAGTACTCCTCCAACCTAATGGAAATTGAACCTAGTCATTTCATTATATCCTGGCGCTAACATCATAACATAATTCATAACCTCTAAAAGTGCATGGCCCCCGATCGATCCCAGCTGAATGTACAACATTATATAAATTAGTATAAAATAATAATACCAATTAATGTTTGCCATTGGAGGCATATCAAGTTTTATTTAAAAATATATTGAATATTAGGGTTTCTGACTCGGGTCGACCCGGGAATGGATTCTCGGGAATACGTGAGGTTTTAGATGCACTGAGTCCCGGGATTCGTAATAATGTTGTAAGAGTGTAAATAAAATAATTTCGTCCAAATTTTTTGTCTTACGAACGCAGTTAAAAATAAATGTTCGGGTCAAAACAAAAATAGCACACTTTTCGAATGGGTTCCAGAAAACAATAACAATGGGTTCAGGAAATAATAAATAATTTAGTCGCAAAATGCACAGTTACAAATTCTTGGAAATTTGCTAGCATTGACGATTCTGTCGGTGAAATGCAATAGAAATACGAGTGCATACATGAGTGAGTGCTTTCGCTGAAACAAACCGAATTATGCCCTGGCTTGTAACGGTATCGAAGTCATTCGGTAATATAAATTATTACCCGTCGCACTGTCGTAGCACAAATTTGAGTTTTTTCAATTGCTGGAAATTTATGTACAAAATCGAAAAGCAGGCTATCAGATGTAAATTTGAACATTTCGGTTTTTTAAAATTGCTATTTTAAATAAAATTGTTTTAATGAGTGTATTTAATTTAAGTATTTTATTTTTGTTAATATATTGTATAATAGTATATGCAATATGTATATGCAATATACTTCACTCAAATTAGATTTTTTAAATGTTTTATTTTTTCATATTAAAAATTTATTATGTTTACTGTATTTTTATTTATAAATAATTTTTTTTAGTAAATACATGTTTAATTTATAATAATAATTTTATTGAAATAAAATTAACAATGTTTATAAAAAACAAACATAAAATCTTTTATTTCAAAAAATAATCGATGGATCCCGGGAATGATTCAGAGCTGTGAATCGAGTCCCGGGAATCAAAAATATCCGGGAATAGAGAAATCTTACTGAATATATTATATTTTCGTGTCAAACATTACAAATTCAAATTTATTTTCATTCTGTCTGTGTAAGCGGAGGAGGATCAACAATCATAATTGGAGGATAATTATCTTTACAACAATCCTTAAGGGCTACACATGTAGGGTCAGTATCGCTTCTCTTCACGTAGCCTTTATTACACTGGCATCCCTTGCAGTCACTCTTTTTCTTACAGGGAGAGAATTTTGGTTGTTGGCAGGTGCCTCCGGGACATGGATTTGGATTATTCACTAATTGTGCGTTGGGATCTGCACAGCCTAGAATATACAGAAACAAATCAGACATTTATTATTACACCATAATATAGATATGCAAAATAAATATACTATTAAAGAATTTTGATTTAATAAGATCATAAATGCTTATGGTGCACTAAATCTTTAAGGGGATTTGCAAATCATATCATAAAGAAAATATCAACCAATTAAGATAATGATTTTCTTAGTGATTTACATTAAATTATCACCAATTTCATCCCTATATCCTAGTCATAGTGCTGTACAGTGGATTTCCTCAGACCAAGATGGAATAAATAGCAAGAAACTTTATAAATACAGATTTGATATTGATTTCTCATGAAGTTCTAAAACAGCCAAAGACAAGGGAAGATATTCTAATTTTAATTACTTATCATATTTGCACAATTTAAGATATAGATGTCTCACAGAGATGAAGCTATTATTTTTACATGGGAGGTATGGAAGTCTTAGGCATTACAGGGCTCACGATCTGTCATCGGCTAGCTTAAGTGATCACTCTACACAATGTAACATTTACCCATGCTACCACGTCTATCAAATTTTTGGAAGTTGTATATACGTCATCATATTGGAACATTTCAATTATTTATTATCAACTACGCCCTGTAATACCCAAGACTTCCATTCTTCCCATGTAAAGTCTCCATATCTCTGTGAGACATTTATATCTTGATGATAATCCCTCAGGGGATAAAATCCCAGTAATTAGTTTCTACAAATATTTGGACATACTCAAAATATTGCAGTTTATTTAGTCTGGAATATTTAGGTCAAGTCGACTATTTTCAGCTTTCAATGTTATATATATCATTGACATTGCTTTCAAATATTCCATAACTGTCAAAAAATAAGATGAGACGCCACATTACATGATCCATATTTATCAACAAGACAGAAGCTTTCAAAAAAAGGGCGTTGAAATATAGAAAAAACAAAAATATTTTTCGCAGTTATAGTTTATAGTTTTTAATCAACAATTTTTTGAGATTTGAACCAAGGATACTCAAAGTTAAGTCAATATTGCTGAGCAAAATCAACAATTGTTTGCAATAATATAAAATTTCAAAAGGTGTTACGAGCCGAGTGACGAATGGCGACCCACCCTTACCCAGGACCGATTTAAAACTCCCATATCGGTCCTTCACATTCATCGCCAGGTTGGCATTTTTTAACGCTACTTGGCAACCATGCTATGCCGCAATGCAACACGGCATGGCTGCCAACCAAAGACCATTCACTGAAACATTTATTCAGTAAAATATAAATAAATCAAATGCACATAATAGATAAAATATGCACACAAGAGGCACTGAGTGTTATAGCAAATGGCGGTCTCTCATACACCCCTTAAAAGGTACAAGAAGACAATACACAAAAATAATAAAAAGATTCCTTCCGGCAAAGGGAAGCCAAAACTGACAGATATTAATCCTAAGGTTTTTCCCATATGTGAAAATAAAACACTTTTTTTATTTTATTCTACTGGTTTAATTTATTTGAGACGCGTTTCGCCTTACACGGGCATTATCAATCTAACAATTTTAACCCAATAATTTTTATTCATAACTATAATCTATTTCTACTATTTCTATCTTTTCCTTCATCTGAAGCGGATCCTTCGTGGCAATCATGAACTCAAAGACGGAGTACAGACATGGTGTTCATCCCACGCGGCATCGTTTTATGACGAAAGCATACCAAAATGGTGCCTCGTTATAACGAGTGCCTTAATAATGGCGGTGAATATGTATAGCAGTAGTTTAAGGTGTTAAGTGTCCAAAGAAAGTAAAATGTTGTAAATACGATGTTGTGTTTTTTTAAATAAAAAATCCGATACTAATTAAAAAATGCGTCTCGTAATAATAATTTTTAATTATTATATATTAGATAGCAATGTTTAATGATATTTTTGATATAAAAGTAGTTTACATGTTTCATAAATGCATTAATCTGTTAACATACATTTTTTAGGAGGGACACAAGCTTTCTTATTGTTCCTTACAAATCCGAGCTTGCATTTGCAGCCAGGCTGGCAGCGTTGCGGGTGACAGGCTTCCGTTCCCGCGAAGATGTCGGCGCAGGTGCTCTCTGCGGCGAGGGTAGGAGGACACTTGTCATACACTTCATTAGCGCCGCATGTGGGGGCAGCTGAAAAAAAAAACAATTTTGTTTGTCCTTCTTCGAATCAAGTAACTTATCATTTTTTAATGTAACTATTGAAATTGTTTACTACTGTATTTTATGATGCTTTCATTTAAATGTAGTCTTGGCTAAAATAGCTTTAGTAATAAAACTAATATACTTATGATTAATTATTTAACATGAAATCAATCAAATTCAATAAAATAATTTATGTAGAGCTGATGTGACGGAATTTTTTAAAATTGACAAACATAAATTTTTATTAATACAATTTAATTTAATCAATTACAAATTATACCTACAGATATACAGTATACGTAAATAGCTTAATAAAAAGGAACAGTTCCGGGTTCATATCCCGGTAGTAACTAATACAATTTTTTTTTTCTGTATATCTTTTAAATGATTCATTTAATTTGTTATTAAGGTGATCACATTTTTATTGTAAAGTTGTAATTATTCAAAACATAGGTCTGTGATATTTTAAATACTAATTAAATGTATTAATTAGAAAGATATGCATATAAAATCAATTTTGTCGAAAAATATTGTTGTTGTTACATTGTTGTTGTTGTCCAATCTGGGGAGCGTGCATTTTCTGATTGTAAAATACCAACACAGTGGAATGAGGACAAATTTTCAAACCTATATGTTACACTTTGCAAATTAATACATCTATCGTTCCATTATTTGAAAGCTATAGCCGATAGAAGACGCCGGAATTAATAATTCATTTTTATAAAATTTTGGACACATTTTCGCTTTACTCAAAGGTATCTTAATGGCTTTCAAATAATGGAACGATAGATGTATTATTTTGAAAAGTGTAACAAACAGGTTCGAAAATTTGTCGTCAAAAGTACTGTGTGGTGTAGCATAGTCGGTTAATGCACCTTCCCCGGATTAAAAAGAGTTCCAGGTTCGAATTCCGGTAGCAACAACAATATTTTTCGTTAAAATTGATTTTATATGTTTATCTTTCTATTTAATATATTTAATTTGTATTTATAAATATGACAGAACAATATTCTAAAATAGCAACTTCATAATAAAGAGCGTTTTCATTTAAAATATAAATTAAAAATATTATTTGGAAAAAAAAAAAACAAAAATCTTTAATTTATTTAAAAATTGTAAACAGATCAAATTGGGAGTTAATTTTACTCTATATTTTATAATGTCATTTGTATGTACGTAACGTTAAATAAAAAATTAATATCTCCTTAAATCTACAAAAAAATGAACACTTACGACACTTGGAAGCCAAAATACACTTGTTTTTCTTATTTCTGACGTATCCTGGTATGCAGAAGCATCCCGATACACATTGCTTGGTGCACCTTATCGGACCATCTTTATTATCACAGGTTGCGGGACAGGCTGTTCCACATTGCTTGTATACTTCATTGATATTACACCTTTTCGCTAGAAATGTAATATAATACAATTGTACATCTATCAGAACACACTTTACTGTTGCCCTGAAATATTAACTGCAATAACTTATAATTAGAAATTTTTTGATCCTGAAACGACTGAAAAACTGAACGCGACTTCTCATCCTGGATGTAGATGTCGCTTGCGTCGTCGGCCGGCCGAGGACGGCAATGACGGTGGTGAATTTGAATCGCTGCTTCCATACGTACAATAAATACTAAAATTGGTTGAATGCATTACTCAAAGTGACGCAGTTTTAATTTAATGGTTGCGATTTTTTATTTTATTATTATTGAAATTCTCAAGAATGAAATAAAACTTTTATTAATTTTAAAATATAAATTTTAAAGGAACATGAATTCCGTATCACCGCCGCTTAAAAATAACGACCACTAAAATTTAGCAGTATCCTTAGAGAATACAGACACAATGCACAAGATTAGGTAAAGGCGAGATTCCTCTTGACACTACTAAAATATTAACGATATCTCAAGAAGCAAAAACACAAAAAAAAATATTTAGAGACGTGAATATTAATAATGTATATTAAATTTTCAGTCAGAATCTGTGATGATCGGAATCCGGAAGAATTTCCCGAGGCGATCTGCCGCTTGCATTCCATCGTTTTAGTTGACATTGTATTGTACAAAATTAACACATCATATCGTTGACACTTTCATTGTAGTTGACATTGTTTTGTATAAAACTAACACATCATATCATTGTAGTTGACATTGTATTGTATAAAATTAACACATCATATCATTAACACTATCGTTGTAGATGGCATTTTATTGTACAAAATTAACACATCATATCATTAACACTATCGTTGTAGATGGCATTTTATTGTACAAAATTAACACATCATATCATTAACACTATCGTTGTAGATGGCATTTTATTGTACAAAATTAACACATCATATCATTAACACTATCGTTGTAGATGGCATTTTATTGTACAAAATTAACACATCATATCGTTAAAACTATCGTACCGAGTGACATGCAGCCAGTTCACTCGGATGCACTCTACAGATGCAGAAAATTCTATCGAAAATACTTTTTATAGTATTATGTTTTACTTAGCTTTTGTTTATTACAGTAGCAAAATTTCCGGTGGTCACATTAGATTTTAATAATCTAATATCAATCCGTCGTGAAAATAAATTAAATGCTTTAATTGAAGATGTAATTAAAATGTAAAAGAAAAAATATATTATGCGTCAGTGTCAATACATATTATAAATATATCGTATCGTATGTAATATGTTTACAAATATTAATATTGTTGTAAATGACTTGTGTGAAATTTACACGATTGAAAATAATTCTTAAAGTAAATTTTGTAAGCGTACAGCTATAGTGGCTGTGGAAATTTTGGGTTAACCACTGTCAGAAAAACTTATAGATATTTGCCGTAAATATGTGCTGAGCCATTTGTTTAAAAACTTTAAAACATTGTGCGAGACCACATTATATTTACACGTTCCGTCAACTTGTTTCATTTGTTCCATACCCAACAAACACACATTGTCGGCCGTTTGAAACATCTCCCGGATAAATGTATAACGTTTTACGGCTGACAAATATTGACATTTGTAACTTACAACAATTTAAATTTTATCCCTCGATATGTACACGATTACTTTTATTCCGGTAGGTTCATTTTTTAATTTAGGTAGTTTTTTTTTTTTATTTAATAAAAATGAAAATTGACGCATACAGTATTTAGAAAACATGTTATAATAAAATCGAAATACTTACGGCAATTTTCGGGAAAGATGCATTTACCATCAGGGTCTCTAACGTATCCAGCCTTGCAGAAACATCCTGGTACACACTGCAAAGTGCATACCATGTCGGTCTGATCTTTGTTGTCACAGGTGAGAGGACAAGCTGTACCGCACTCAGTATACTCTTCATTTTCATTGGGACACCGATTCACTAAAATATCAAAGCTCTATAAATATATATATACAGAATACGTCAGTTATTTTAGAATACAATTACTGAAGGCTAAGTAAGGGACCCAAACTATAAATAAATATTTCCTTTCTTTTACAGTCACCGCAGAAAATAAAAATACATGTTAATCTCATCGCCCCAACTGCCAACTACGGAGATTCGGAGATTGCAAGCTTGCTAATCTCATAATGTAAAACTTACATTTTACCTAGTCCTAAAAAAATCATTAGCGCTTTGAAATGACTAGTTGAAAACCAATTATGTAAAGCGTATCATAATAAAAATAATATTTTTTTAATTCAGTACTACATAAAATTGATGCGTTGCGTGCTATCTGCTTTAAAAATACCACTTTTTCCACGTGAAAAAGATCACATATTAATTTAAATGAAGAAGAGATAAAGATGAATATCATGTTAGATGGATTTTTTGACGAATGCGTTATAAGAATAGCGTTTGAGAATAAATACGTATTATGACATTAACTATTTTAAAGTCATTTCAACTTGTAAAAGCATTTTGTTCCCATTTGAAGTGCTTAAAAAATCAAATTTGTTGCAGTAACACGAGTTGACAGCATGGCTGCGAAGGGTATTTTTAGCATGGTATGGTAAAGGTTAAATGCTGTCAAATCGATAACCGCAACAAGTCGATGAAAGCCATTGCCAATCAGCTCCATCTCAGAGTCGCCAAACAGATGTGTGGCGTGTACTGCGTGTTGTAATCAGATATAAATCCTATATTACGAGCCGCCTATATCGAGATGCTGGGTATGGTTGTCAAGCTCTGGGTTGAGAGAGTAGTTCGGGGGAAGCCGTACATGTTTTAGCAAGACTCTACTCCTTCTCACATAGCTTGCACGATCCAGGAGTGGCCGAAAATTTACATGATCATGTTATCCCTGACTTTTGGATTGATTTTGAACTTTTTGGACTATCACGTCTGGCCATCGTTGGGAGGGAGACCAACAAGCACCCCCACAATATCAAGGGCTCATTGAAGGCTTCCATCAGGAACACTATGGCCAATATAAATAAGGATCACTTGATTATGTATGTAATCATTTCAGAAGCCGCATTGAGGGCGTGCCGGCGTGATTTTAAGATTGATGAGAGCTCAGTTTTGCACTCAGAAATTTGCAGGATGCATGCAGATTGTGGAAAAGATAGACCTCCATAACCTTAAAGGTAGGGACTACATAATACAAATTGATTAACTTTTAGAAAACGTTTAACAATCTTTTTTGCATATATGTAGTACTTCAAGTTGTCATGGGCGAAACGATTTTATTTTAATAACTAAAGTTTATTACAACGAACTTCCACAATGTTAATCACGAACATTTTGAAATATTACAAATTAATTAATAAGATTAGGATTGTTGTGCTATGAAATAAGTCTTTAATCCTATCATGTACGGATAGGAAAATTACACATTTTTGTTAAAACCAGTCGAAGATTCGGTTATTATTATTCGAGTTATGTTTTGCATGATGTGTAAAATACATATTACGGACGAATACGTCACAACCTTGTGCAGATTGCAACCGCAAGAGACGATCATGAGATGATCCGTACCCCGCACTCCGCATCCCGCACTGATGACCTCTGTATAGAATCGACGAGTCAACATCAACGAACCAATACAATTATTATTAGGAGAACACATTATTACTGTGAAGTTGTAATTATTCTGTTAGAAACAAAGTTTCTAAAAAACAAAGGTTTTTAAATAATGGAACGATAGATGTATTCATTTGAAAATGTGTAATATGTAGGTTCGAAAATTTGTCATCAAAAATAATTTCGCTCTAGCATAGTTGGATTATGCACCTTCCCCGGTTTGGAAAGAGATCCAGGTTCGAATCCCGGTGGCGCAACAACAATATTGTTCGATAAAATTGATTTTACATGTATATCTTTCTAATTAATACATTTAATTAGTATTTACAATACACTTATAACTGAAGCAATAAAAAATTTTGAGAGTAATTGTATTTAATTAGGGATATTTTGTGTTCAATTACGAGTAATTTGATTTTTTCTAGTGTAATCAGGTTACGAGTATAAAGATATGTATATCTTATCTAAACTTATATCTTGCATTAATTGTTAATCTTAATAATTGTGTAAAAATTCAAGAAGATAATGAATACTTCCAATGCTTGAGCGGCTGTGAAACATGGATTCTTAATAAAAGAAAGGTTACGGCAAAGAGGCTTGGAAATATATATTTTAGACATCACATGTATAGACAAATAGTTCATATAATTACATCCGCCAATAAAATTAAATGACAATAGGGAGGCCGTACAGCCGCTGAATGAATCGAATGAATGCAATCGGACTCTTAAATTTGCGAACACGCGAGAGCAAAGCGTTGGTTCAATGGCAGCAACTTCACGGCGGATATTTTCTTGTAGGACCTAAATTGTTCAATAATTGCTACTGTAAACTCTCGACTTAAGGTGTTCCCACAAAAAAAAGTCGCACGGTGTAAAATCCGGTGACCGAGGTGCCCATGGTATGTCTCCGTACTTGCTGATTAATTTATTGAGAAAAATTCCCCTCAGCTTCTCCATTGAAGCTATAGATGTGTGTGGAATGGCTCCGTCTTGCTAAAATTGTATTCTATTCTTAAACCCGGGAAACAGCTGCAGTTGCGGTACCAAAAACTCGTCGATCATTCGGCAATACACATCAGCAGTGACTGTCTCTCGCTGGTTAAAAAAATAAGGGCCAATTATCCCTCGGGCAGAAATTGCACACCACACTATCGTTTTTAGACAATGTTAATGTTTGACTCCTTATATATAGGGGTGCATTCGGTCTGTTCGGAAGCGCACTCAAAAAACATTAAGATACTTCAGGAACATGTCACTATTACGAATAAATATAATCTTCGCCTTGTCTTCTTCTTCGATTCCACTACTACGGTATGCTGGGTTCCTGTGCTTTTGGTATGGATGCTACATTTGCATAATAAATATTGACTCATCCAAGTCACAACCACCTTCTGCTGCACCTTATTATCACAAAAAAATAGTCGAGAGCCGTCGAACTAGGTAAGACCACTTTTTGACATAATGCGGCCGGGAAAAATTTCTTGCAAAATTTCAAGCATTGCTCGGGCTGTGTATGAGGTGGCATCGTTCTATTGAAACCACATGTGTTGCAGGCTTAATTGACCCAATTCGGCCAACAAGAAGTTTTAAAACATGTGACGATAGCCATCACCATTAATGGTTACAGCATTACAATTATTATTTAAATGAAATGTTTTAATGACTGCAACACGTTGTTGAGGCGTCAGATGTTCCATAATAAATTGTAATCAGCTACTCTCTAAGACAACCAAATGTGAACTGACAAATATCTCCCAAATTAAAATGGCAGCTAAACAAAATCGGCATAGAAAATAATATTCACTCTGTAGAATAATTAATTTATAACTCCCAAGTGAATTTTATAACACATTATATTTGTCTTAATAAAGATTTCTGTACATTATTAGTTATCTTAATATTTGCGGCGAAATCAATCATTAGATAAATGTGTTCTAATACAGTACGTAATAGTAATACGTCATATTATGTTCTAATATTAGTATTCTTGGTTTGTCTCTGGGGATATAAAATGGTTACATAACTCAAATTCTTCGCCAAACAGAAAAACTTTGCTTTAAGAAAAATAATGAACACAATCCACCTTTAGTTCCTCCAAATATAAACCTTGTTTTATCTTTACGTCTTGATTGATTTTAATTTTTTTGTCACAGTTACCTTTACAATCTTCATAAACTTGACTTGAAATATAACCACTATGGCAAATACAAGCCCTGCACCTGGTGGCAAATCGGCAAAACTGATTAGATTTAACATGTCGGTCCGATTTGTGTTGTTAGTAATGGTTAAATCGTTATCAAAACCGTTGTTGTAACTATCGGTGACTGATTATTCGTAATTCTAACAATTACTGGCATACAAAAAGTAAGCCTCCAACAGTTAAATTGTTTATTTATTGAATACACACAACTAAATTAGCACTCAGAATGTTGGGCAATTAAAGAAGCCTTGGACATCTGCATACTCCGGAACGACGATAAGGCTGTTATATTCTCTGACTCGCAAGCAGCTTTTGAATCCCTCTCTGCTAATATGAAAGTATGGCTAGACAATGAGATAATCTGTTCCATCAGAAGATGTCTATTTAATTTGGATAGCAACAATAAACAGGTGTCATTCGTTTGGATTCGTGCACATAAGGGAATTCATGGAAAATGCTGATAACTGGCCTAAGAGGGCCACTCTTTCCGGAGTTTTCCCCCATTAATTCCATATCCCAATGTATAACAGACTCGATATGGTAAAAAAACGTACGAATTCTATCTGGACTGCGCAATAGATGGATTCAAATAATCATAAGGGTAATCGGCTCAAAATAATTTAAAGATCTATTCCCCGCATCCCATGGTTCTCCAATAGGAAAGTCTCCAAAAGAACAATATCAAATATCTATAGAATGAGAATTGGGCATTGCCAGGTAGCTTCACATTTAATCAGATAGAACTTAATAGATTCCCCAATGTGTGAGTGTGGTGCCGAGGAGGAAACCCTTGACCATATCTTTTTTGCCTGTCCATTGCGGATCACAGGTTTTTTTTACAGTAATCTAGTCACTGGTAATTTTCAACTCCCGGTTAACTTGTGCCATTTTCTTTCACTTAACTTGCCACGTTTAATCTATATAATGGCAAATTTTTTGAACGACTTTAGTATTGACTTGTAATATAATATTTCCTATTCTATAATATTATTGTACTTTTTTTTGTAAAATAAAGTTTTAACTTGATTAATGGCACAAATCACTCTTGAAGGTTGGATTGCCTATTTAAAAGAAGAGGAAATTGGCACTCATATACGTACTACTTTAATAAGGACATATATGAGTGACCTAAAAGAACACCTATTTCTATTGTAAAATCGATTTGGACCAAACTATTACAACTCGTTAGTAACAGAGTGACTAGTGTAGAAAATCAAAATCATTACCACTGAGGGCCGGTTGTGTGATCAATAGTAACTTTTTATTATGGTAACTTTTTACTATAGTAACTTTTTACTAACGCTCGTAGTAACAATTCTTTGCGGGAAATTGATACATCAAATTTACTACTGTCAAAGCGTATATGGAGATGTCTGTAGGCGAGACAAATAATCATAAAATATGATCTATTTTATCAATTTTCTGCCGATTTTTTCGCTCAGGCGTTCGAAATCTGTTGAATGGTGGTGACATTTTTTCGTATTATGTGCTAATGTATATTAAACAACGAGATAACTATCGGACAAACTCTCATCACTAAAATAGCGGAATATTGAATGACTAATGTATCAGATGACTTTTGGAACACCTGTGAAAAGTTCGCCATATTTAATTATCAATTCTCGTTTTTACTATCGGATATCGGAGAGTAAAATGAGTTTACTACGGGATGTACTCTCGAGGAGTAAATATTTTTTTACCAACGAATAATCAACTCGTTTTCGCAAAAAAATTTACTTTAGTAGCTTTTTTACTACAGTAAAAAGTTATTACTGGTCACACACTGGTTAATATTATGAAATGAACCAGTAAAACACTTTTATATTATGTTTTTTCTGATTTTCTGAATAAATTTTTCTAAATTTTAATTTAGTTTCATTTTTAATTGCCAAACATTATTAACCGTATGAACACCAGAGTGTGGATAAGTAGTGAAACATGAAGACACGTCGCCATCTTCCGACTTCCACCGACGGCCTCAGTAGCGCCGTTGAGGGATCCCATCGTCGCTGACTGATGGAGGTTTTATTCTCTTTCACCACAACTTTTGGGGACTAGACGTGTTTGAAGATCAGAGCCTGAGAGCTGCTCTTTGCATTCGTCCTCTATAAGGTTAAGGCCTGAGCGTAAAAACATTTTGCTGAGCGTGCGGCTTGCGGGCCGTACGACAAGTGATCGTTCTTTGAGTGGCCTCAGTAAACGCAGCGTTCTGCGGGGAGTGCAGCATTCGGAGCATATGAAATTAGAGCGTTCATAGAGATGATCATATTTGAAGTGTGATCATGTATGTGGAAGAATGTGTAATAAGAATGGTCTAAGTGTCATTATTAAACAAAGAAAAAAAATTGAGAATTTTCAACATTATATAATAGTTTAAGGTTAAATGTAGCTAAATTTCACGAATATACAAGAATGTCAGTATCGACCAATGACTACATATCAAAAAATTACCATATTTCAGATATTAATTGAATTTCACCTATTATTTGTTCGCAACAAAAAACTAGTTTGAACTCGCACGCGCACGCGACGCCGAACACAAACAGGCACGCTCTCGCCACTATTCTAGGCGGCCGCCACCCAGGACACTCACATTCATAAACGTGAGATTGCTATGCACGCTGCACGCTGCACATCCCGTGCACTAAGGTCTTACACTAATGTTTAGCTACCACAATTTTGTATATTTGAAATGTGTCATACTTATTTAGTATCAATAAACGATCAGACTCTGCTCGTTTGTGTTTCTTTTCATTTGGCCTCTTTACAGCTACTGGGAAATTCAGATACTACGGATGCATTGCCTATATGACTGTAGTGGTCCGATGAGTAAACATTAAAGCACAAACACTCAACACCCCCTCAGATCTATAGAACATATTGGAATAGGGTAGTCTTATACTCTACATTGCTTGATAGAAGATGCATTATGCAGATGCACCAAATACTGCTTGATGACTTGAATTAGTGATCGGAGTCAAATTAAATAGATGAAACTTAAAGATTGCAACCTCTAAGGCTAAGATCGAGTCGAGTCGAGCGTGCTCGCACGCAACATTGTAAAATAGTGTTGAATAAATCTAGTGCCAACGATAAGTAGTTTCTCTTTTTATAACCTGCTCTAGTCCGTCATGATGCATATTCCTCACACCTCGCGCTCACCCGAATGTAGTGGAGAACTGGGAGATATAGGGCCCCAGTTTCCGCGCTCACAATCTTCTTATCAACACACATACACCGCGATACAATCCACACTTTCTTTCGCCACAACGCAATTAAAACACCTAAATCTAATGACCTCATATATGGTGACGCACATAATACTTATTTGATCATTTTTGTATACACAAAACAAACCCTCTATAATTAAAACAAAATCTGAGTAAAGAAGTTGTGAATAAAGCGAATATAAGTTTGTACGTTAATTTCAAAGTATTTAGTACAAATTAAATGTATTACTTAGAAAGATATACACATGAAATCAATTTTATCGAAAAATATTGCTGTTGCTACCAGGATTGTATCAATGTGTCCGAAATTTAATAAAAATGAATTATTAATTCTGGCGTCTTTTATCGGATTACTCAAAGGTATTTAAGATTCCGTAAAAATAAAGAAGGTGGCTTTCAAATAATGAAACGACAGATGTATTAATTTGAAAAATGTAACATATAAGTTCGAAAATTAGTCGTCAATCCACTGTGTTGGTATAGCATAATCGGTTAATGCACCTTCCCCGGATTGGAAGAGATCCAGGTTCGAATCCCGGTTGCAACAACAATATATTTCGATAAAATTGATTTTATATGTATATCTTTCTAATTAATACATTTAATTTGTATTAAATATATCACAATGTTCTGAATTATTACAACTTCACAATAAGAATGTGTTCTCCTTAATAAAATTATTTTAAAAAAATGCATGTTTATATTATTTACACATACTAAAGGAGTAAAATTATCAAAATATAAAAAATACCGCATTGTTCTTCAGGAACACAATCGCCAGTCTCCGTTCTCAGGTACCCCGGCTTGCAAATGCACCCGGGATAACATCCTACCGCATAGCTGCACCGGGCGAGGAGGTCCGGCTCGGCGCAGGTATTCTGGCAGTCGTGGTTGTTACATCTGCTGAACACCGCGTTTTCCTTACAAGTATCTGAAGTGAAACATATAATGATTCCATTATTTCATATGGTAGTTCACCCGGATTCTTCTATAAATAATGCTAGGTCGCGAATGCACTATCCTAATGAGCACAAAAAAATAAATCTAGGTCCTAAAATAATAATGTTGATACCCAATAATCGACGTATTGAATAATATACCTACATTTAAAAAAAGACAAACAAAAAAATCTACATAAAGAATCTATTATCTGTAAGCCGACCTAAAATATTCGTCGAAATCTAGTGACCCAATAAGAGCGCCGTATTTAAATTTCGCGTCATGTTTTTTTATGAGGTTGGCAGCTCTTAAAATTTGTGTATACCATCTGTCAATCTTGCGATTAGTAAATATGAAACGCTACATGAGAGAACAGCGAGTTATTTATTGTTAAATTTAAATTAATTATAAAAATGGGGAAAGTTTTGCTGAAACAGTAAACTTCGTGGAAGTCGAAATAACGGTCCAAAGAAGTCATCAATTTGAAGATTAATTAATAAATTTGAAGAAACTGGTTCGATTCCGGAACGGTTTGTGTTACAGAATGATAACTGATTTCTATTGGCCGAGATCGATTGATTGAAGACACGTGGTTTCAGCAGGACGGCGCAACCTGTCACAAGACGCGTGAAAATATTTAATCCAAATATTAAATCCGGCGCTTTTATTGCGACACCCTTTAGAACTGTATTACGTTTTATACCTTCTTTGTTTATTGTCCAAGTATGCTATTTATATTAGTTCTACCAATGAAATATAATAATAATAATGTGTTTATTCCAGCGTGATCAGGTTTTTTTTTTAACCCGATTCGCCATAAAGATAATACATATTATGTTATACATTAAAGGTTATGAAATAAATATAATGCTATGAAAAAGAAAACCAAGGAAAATATTAATAAATAAAAAATATAATAAATAAATTTAAAAAGTTAAAAGCACACATATTTACACACAAAATATAAATATTACATATATAACTACTTCAGTCACGGCCATTGTTGTATACGTAGCTATTTTGTAGGCGCTGCCATTCTCTGGTCAGGGAACCAGCTTTCCGTGAGAGCGCCGCTTGCACCAGGGAGTTGGTGCTAAGCTCCAGCCGCAGCTTTACGCCAGCAACTCGATGTCTCAGAAGCGGAACGAATCCATGTATACGGCCTTCGGTAAACATTGTAGATGCGCTACAATAACGCGCCAATCCGAACAGTATTCTGTATGAGTTATTCTACTGAATTCAGAGACGGTTATACGTCACTTGCTTGTATTTCGACCAGAGCTCGCAGGTATGCATGCTGGTGAAGAACGATTTAAACAGGATGCTCTTCACCTCCTTACTGCATCATATATATACTCAAAAGTTCTTATTTTTACCCTCTTGTTTCTACACATCTACTAATTGTTTTTATACTTATAATCTTTTATCCTATTTAACTCTTCTGAGATGTTATTTTATACGTATTTTATTTTATTTTTATATTACATGTTATCAGTAAATTAAACGATATTAATTTAATTCGATTCAATTCTAAATATTCGCGATAGGCCTATTACTAAATAAATGGTGATTAGGGATATTAAATGAAATATTTTAATAATAATAATTAAAATAATGAATGTGTATATGTTCGAAAAGATTAACATCGACATGCAAATAGTTTATATTTTTATTACTTGAAAATGAATATATGATTATGATATAGAAGTAAAAACGAGATATAAAACATTAAATTTATTTTTAACCACGTTTACTCTCGCAGATTTAGCGAATGAGACTTAAAAATGAACTAAAAGTTAATAAAATATATCGCTTGTTAATCAAATCAGCCTAAAAGTTTTAAAAGGCACCTGGAACCCAACTGTCTGCTATGAGCACAACAATCCTGCTGTTCTAGGTAAATAAACAGACCAGTGTTACTATAAAATATGACATGCTTCAAAAACTTCCCTCGAAATGATCGCAACGAAAAAACTCGTGTAATCTTACCGCAGTCTTCGGGTGCCACGCAAATTCCTCGAGAGTTTCTCAAATATCCCGTAATACAAATACATCCCGGGTTGCAGGCGCATCTACTGATTTGGGAAAATGTCGGATTCTCGCACGTGTCGAAGCATCCGTTTCCACATTCTGTATACTTTTCGTTCTCGGGGCATACTGTAAAAAGCACAATATTTATAACATATTATATTCTTCTAATACTCTTCATATATATACCTACTTAAAATAGTGACTTGATTGTGGTCTACGATACTTGTCTAGTGATTTAGTGGTCTGGGGTTTGAGTTTCGTTCCAGAAAGCCATCAAGTTAGTCCTATTTTCGTAGCACATGCATTTAGTTTAGTTTGAAAATAGTAAGAATATTGATGTGACACGTATTAACTACTACAATTATCTCAGAAATCAATAAAATGTTAGGAATTAAATAACCTACAGTCTTCATAGATTAAACGTAAGTCTGTATTTCTTGAGTTACTAAAATTCCATAAAAATAATCACGTAAATCTAATTGACGTATCAAAAATAAATCTTTAAATATACATGGTTTCCCATTTTGCTAAATAGATGTAATAGCTTTAAAACATATTTTAATCCAAATAAATTGTGTACAAGCAATGTTATTTATTTATTTCTAAAAAAATGCGGAATATATGAAATAACTTGTGGTGATTGCGATTAAAAATATAAAGGTCAAACTGCGAGAAATCTAAATACAAGAATAAAGAACCGTCGCGGCTGCCTAAAAAATTACAATTTCTCGGAATTTCTAACCATTTAATTGAAACAAACCACTCTTTCGATAGTCGTAGACTAAAACTTCTCCACTCGGTACCTTATAAAGGATTAATAATTAACAATTTGGAAACTGTTGAAATACAAAAGAATTTAATTCGGAGAGAACACTAAAAACAACGCAATATTCCGTAACATTTTTAACACCTTTACGTCGCTGAAACTTCCCCCCTCTTTTTTCTCAAGGCTCGCCTTATTGCCAGAATAGACTAAAATACTGTATTTAGTTTAGTTATCACCTGATGATGAGAGTAACTGCACCTTAAGAAACTAGTACTGAAAATAATCCGACGCGTGTTTAACACAAAGTTTTGTTGTGATAATTAAAATAATCATGTTACACCACAAGGTAAACGCCATATCAATTAATGATATTGCAATTCGTTGTTTGGTTTATTTTATTCAGTAAATAGTAAGTACAGATATCTTATTTAGCATATTCTCTAAATGAAAATCAATACATCTTGTAATTTCAATAAAAATATGCATAAAAAAGTGCATTGAAAACTTGCATGGTGCTCTCTGGTACTCTAAAGAGGAACGAAGCGAGCGATAGTATCAGGCGAAGAGCAGGGGTCCCTGAAAATAATCGGATTACATTTGACACCCGGAATTATTGAAGATAAAATTATATTATAATTTGGTTACTGCATGATGCACGGCACGGTTAGGTGATATAATTATGGTTACATTTATATTATTAAGGAAAACACATTCTTATTGTGAAGTTGTAATTATTCAGAACATAGGTCTGTGATATTTTAAATACTAAATTAATATATTAATTATAAATATATACATATAAAATCAATTTTGTCGAAAAATATTGTTTTTGCGTCACCGGGATTCGAACCTGGATCTCTATTTCCAATCCGGGGAAGTGCACTACCTTTGTGCTATAACGCCAGTATTTTTCTTGACAAATTTTCGAACCTATATGTTTCAAATTAATACACCTGTCGTTCCATTATTTGAAGGTAGTGCACTTCCCCGGATTGGAAATAGAGATCCAGGTTCGAATCCCGGTGACGCAAAAACAATATTTTTCGACAAAATTGATTTTATATGTATATATTTATAATTAATACATTAATTTAGTATTTAAAACATTTATATTATTTTTTAGATAAATATACGGTTAACATAATAGACTCCCCAATGTGTGAGTGTGGTGCCGAGGAGGAGACCCTTGACCATGTCTTTTTTGCCTGTCCATTGCGGATCACAGGTTTTTTTTACAATAATCTTGTCAATGGTAATTTTCAACTCCCGGTTAACTTGTGTCATCTTCTCTCCCTTAATACGCCACATTTGAGCTATATGATAGCAAATTTCTTGAACGACAATGATATTAACTTGTAGCGTAATATTCCCTATTCTATATTATTGTTGTACTGTTTTCTATGAAATCATGTTTTATCTTGTTTAATGGCACAAATCACTCTTGAAGGGTAGATTTCCTGTTTAAAAGATGAAGAAGAAGATAAATATACGGAGAATTCTGAAGACGATTAATTAAATAATTAATACCTCCATCGTCTTCAGAACTATAAATTAAGTCTAATTCTTTAGACACGACGTATTTACTTTAGATTGTATATCTGTATACATATTTGAATATTACTGGGTAACAAATTTTTTATGCGTATTATTTGTCGACACCTATACAAGTCGCAATAATCTGTTGTTGACGTTCTAACTAGCAAAATTTTCGATACACGTCACGAGAATTAATTAAACATTGTTATTCATCCATTAGCAAAATGGAAAATTGTCCAACCCGCTACGAAGATTATTATTATTTTAGAAGAAAATAAAATGAAATAATTACAAGTTTGATTAATATTCATCGGATTATAATGACATTATTACTGGGTGGTTTAAAAATACTAAACATTAATTTTAAAAATATCCAAATTTCAAAACAGTCTTTATTGTAAGATTCAATAATAAAATTATATTTCACGAAATAAAGATGACATTTAGAGTAAATGTCTTTATACAATACTGTACAGTACAATAGCAACGCAAAACGCCAAATTCAACAATACAATAGATATTTTATTTTTAAAAAAACTTTTACGATTCCTTTGATTTATTTGTAGGTAGCGTTTTTTCTCATTGGTCAGGACATATAAGTCGTCCTTGATACTTTTTCTTCTTATGTAGTGCCACAGATGTACAATTTTCTCCGATTTCTCTCACGTGTATTAATAAAACATATTTTGCGCAGTTATAACTTTGCCGCGTACTTCGAATGAATAACAAACATTTTATACATTGCTCACGTCCGTTCTGAACATCATTCCTAGGCCCTAAACCTTGCAGTAGAATTCACTAGAGTCCAGAAAGGAAACGAAAAGTACAAACGTGAAGTTAATAACGGAACAAAGTGCAGCGTCTGTTGTCCACTTGCATTCTATGTTGTATTTCGACAATACACCGCTCTTAAGAAAGATGTTATCAAAAACATGTATATTTACACATCAAGATAATAAATGTCCCAAAAAAAAAACATAAACGTACGAACTCGTTTCCATAGAAAATTAATCACTCAAATTAATATAAAGCTGTGACGGTAATAATTTAAAATTAATATAATATTAATTTAAACTAATAATCATAATATTTAGCTTATCGGTTTAGTGAATAGTTGTTTTATATTCAGACATTATTTAAAAAAATAACTCTTTTTATATTAGTAGGTACTAAATGTAATCATCAAATTGCCAATACACAAAGTTAAAATGTCTTAGTAAATTGTGCAGATTTTTTTCAACATACAATGCACAAGATTACCAGACTAATTGATAGTAATAGTGAGAACGAGTTTTAATTTAATATTTCAGTATAATATACTTGACCTCGAAAATATTATGGCATCTATTAAAATCATAAGTATAAAAAAAAGGAATACGGCAATCTTTTGAGATATTTTTACTTATTTTCTACATTTAATTCTTCTACATTTAATTTTTTGAGTCACTGATATATCTAATAACTGCGTATACATAATATATATACACTAATAACAAATTTCACTAAGGTTTCCAAGTGCAATCTGCACCGTACTTATTAGTGTACAGTAGTAGTAGCTTAATAAATACCTGGGAGCAGTGGCGGTGATGTGGTGAAGGCAGAAGGCAGCTGAGTATACAGTACTATGAACGTTAACATAAATGCCTTCATTTTAGTATGACTTTTAACTCCCTACCACAGTAGACCGATTCTCAACAGAGCGTTAACAAAACCTTCACAGCTGCCCGCGTGTATCTTCTTAATAATTTTTTTGAAGTTACGTACGTTTCTTTTATTGATGAACATGTAAACATTTGCTTAATATACATAAGATGTAAATAAATATCTTTTATTCCATTTTAATGGATAAATACATTCTACTCAAAACATTATTACGTGTGCATAAATAGGCAGTTTAATTATTCAAGTGTTCAAACATCTCATCGACGGTATATTATTTTACCTCATTTTCTTCTTTAAATATACATTTTCAGAATTAATCTTTATACAGAATATTATTACAGAATTTATTTACAATATTGAGCAACGCAAATTTAATTTTAAACCATATTCAGAAATACACAAAGAGCCACATCTACCCTTTTTTTAACAATACACATAATATTTTTACAATATTGAGCAACGCAAATTTAATTTTAAACCATATTCAGAAATACACAAAGAGCCACATCTACCCTTTTTTTAATTTAAGTTGAAATTGATTTAATTACATTTTACGATAATAATTGGACATATATATAATAATTGTATCATTAAATTAAATGTTTTGTATGTATTATATTCCATTCATTAACAGTATATTCATCATACTCTTCAACGTGATGAAAGATGATTAAATATTAAAATTAATTGTTACAAGGTTCAACTAAATTATTTTTTAATTTTGGAAACGAAATTCTAACCTTATCGGCTATCACCAACAATGTTCCGCGTGTCATTTCGTGACACGCGTGTCATTGGTTCACTATCGCTGGTCCACAGCGAACAAACGAGAGTTATGACTTGCGCATTGTTAGACAGACTTGTCAGACAACGGCTGCAAATAATGGCCTTCTTATTGTAATGGATTGATCAAAATTATTAAAAGTTTGTACCGAAAATTTAAATAATTGCAATTTGTAGACGTCAAGGTACATAATATACGGATTGCCGATATCTGTACATTTCTTTATTAAAAGCATTTAATACCATTACTTACCATCACGTCGTTTCCCCGTGGGGGTAGGCAGAGAGGATAGAGCGCCACACTCTTCTGTCCTGACATACAATTCTCGCCTCATCCACATTCATACATCTTGTCATACAAGCTCGCCGATTGTTGAGGCTTCTAACAGAACCATCCTCCATTATCTGGTTTACCTGGTCGTGCCAAGTCTTCCGCGGACGTCCTCTATTTCTGGTTCCATCAACACTTGCGTCATATATCTTTCTTACCATTCTCTCCTCATTCATCCTTTCCATATGACCAAACCACCTAAGTGATCCTTTCTTAATCTTACTCACTATACTAACATCAGCTTTACATTCTTTTCTTATTTCTTCATTCTTTTCTTATTTCTTCATTCTTTACTCTGTCATAAATAGATTTGCCACTAAGTCCATTAAGTCTGACATTATCATATATAAGTATTAATTATAAAGGAAGACAGTGTTAGGAACATAAATTTTTGTGTAAACGTACGTAAAATATACAAACTTAGATCCAACAAAAAAAATAATACTTATATTGTGACGTTATGCAGATACGGTCACTTAATTCTTACTGCGCTCCATCCATTCTACGCAATTATATCTCTAGACATTGGGCCTTTCCAACAGAGATCCACCAGCCTCGACCAATAGGAGCAGTGCGAAAAATAAGATGGTGGAATTTGACATATTCCGGATTAGATCCAGAGGGGGACGGCGCGAGAACCGGCGAGTGGCTGTAGTCGCACCAGGCCTCCGGCTGCAAGGCTAAGGGAAAATTTTAGCTACCACGTTACTTGGAGATCTCTTCGCCGTAAACTATCGGAAGCTGAACGTAGCCCATCCCGCTGAATTATCAAGGAGAAATCGACGCTCGGCTTGGCTCTGAGATGTGATATCATGGCGTTTTCACTCTGCATCTTGGACCAGAAAGAGAAGTACGATCCTGGTCTGTGGCGATAACAAGAAGAGGAGATAGTGTTTGGTGAGATACTTCCATGCAAGGTAGCGCGTATCATAAAAACGGAACTAAAAATTCGTATAGTCGGAGAAAATATGGATGTAGTTATAAATATATAATGTGAGCAAAACTTGTTGTATATTGCGCATCTAATCTATTTTACAGATTATACATTCATTTATTTATTTTATTTTATAATACGTATATCAATTTTGTTGAAACTGAGTTTCTTTCAATGTTAGCAATTACAACCTATCTTCACAGTTTCCAACATTTAATTCATTTGTTTTTTCTTTTCCACTAGTGATGGAGGCAAAACTTTGTTGACAAAAGGTGAGTAAGTGATCCTGAGGAAAGTGACCCACAAGTCTTATGCTCTCGGCTGAAGCTATCGGTGAATATGTGTGACCACCATCTCACCATAATATATATATAATATAAGACAGAGAATACAATATAAAAAGTGTTAGTAGAGGTAAGGGAGGATGAATTGCGGTTTTTATTTAAATGTTCAATTCAATGAGGATTTTTTATGCAATTATGCTGCAATATACTACACTAACAATATATTCATCAGTATATATAAATCTGATAAAAACATAAAAATTGAATCTTAATTACAGTGCGGATTTTTTACACTTATTTTAAACATTTTGGACTTAAAATATAGAATGTTAAGTGGTATTGGATCTGCTGCACTTGTATATTTTTATTTGTAATATTCGTACATTTGTTTACCTGTATAGTCCATCACAACTTGAACGTGTTTAAAAAAATATAGTTTAACATTCTTATTATTTTATGTCATAAGAGTATTTTATGATTTATTTTTATACTATTTGTTTCATTTACTAAAAAAAGTGTCTGAAAATGTAAATTTAATGTTGAAAAAATGTAAGCGTTATCAGATTAAAGATGTTAATGAAAAAACTTGTCAAATTTATTTGCTTGAAATTTCCATGCTTATAAGAAGTGTTTTTTTGTTGTTGAACGATTCAGCATTTTTTAAATACAATTACGGTTTTTGTTTAACATTTTTCTGAACTATTTATTATAACTGGTAAATATTGTATGCTCGGGTTGATTTCGCGTTGTTATATTTCAACACGGCTCTCTGACGTTTCAATTTACTTACATAATTTATTATTGGCATATAACAAGGCAATTCACGATAATATTTTTAAGAAAACATTTTAGTTTTTGGAATTTTCGTATCTGGTTCAAATTGGCCTAAAGCGCTCATGGTGAAGTATGTGCTTATCATAATTGCTTTTGTACATGGAAGAGATATTTCTCGGAGATTCGTCGTACTTACAGAGGATGTATTTTGTGCGCAGAGTAAAATGACGCAACCGATATATATCGACATTCATCGAAAAATCTCTGAGATGTGAGAACAAAATCTCATACGATGGACTCACGATATATTATAAAAAAAACTTGCATGGTTTATTATTGCTAATATCGTGGGTGAAACTTGTAATACTATTTTAAATACTTAAATGTATTAATTAGAAAGATATACATATAAAATCAATATAATCGAAAATTGTTCTTGATACCGGGATTCAAACCAGTATTATTCTGGTGTACGATATCCGGAGAAATTGCATTATCCGATTATGCTACGGCAACACAGCGCATTGACGACAAATTTTCGAACCTATGTATTACACTTTTCAAATTGATACATCTATCATTACATTATTTGAAAGCCATATTTTTTATTTTTACGGAATCTCAAATACTTTTAAGTAATCCGATAGGAGAATTAATAATTCATTTCTATACAATTTTGGACAAATTGTTACAACTTATATATTTTTAAGGAGAACACATTCTTATTGTGAAGTTGTAATTATTTAAAACGTAGGTCTGTGATATTTTTAAAAATAAAAATTACGTACTTACCATCACGTCGTTTCTCCGCGGGGGAAGACAGAGAGGATAGAGCGCTACACTCCTCTATCCTGACACACAATTCTCGCCTCATCCACATTCATACATCTTCTCAAACAAGCTTGCCGATTATTGAGGCTTCTAACAGAACCATCCTCCAATACTTGGTTTACCTAGTCGTGCCAAGTCTTCTACGGACGTCCTTTATTTCTGGTCCCATCAACACTTGAGTCATATATCTTTCTTACCATCCTCTTTTCATTCATCCATTTTATATGACAAAACCAATTAAGTAATATTTTCTTAATCTTACTCACTATACTATGATCAGCTTTACATTCTTTCCTTATTTCTTCCTTCTTTACACTGCCATAAATAGATTTGCCACATTTACGCCTAAGTGATCTCATTTCCACTGAATTCAGTCTACTTTCGTTCCTCTTCTGCCAACTCCAGGCCTCAAATCCATACATCTGTGTCGGTACCAGTACTCCATTGTGCACTGCCAGTCTTATCTCGGTTGACAAATTCCCGTAAAATATAATTCCATTCAAAGCCCCGTTCACTTTATTTCCTGCAGTCACCTTACTTTCGATATCATTCTCAGCCTTTCCGTTTCCATCAAACATACTTCCCAAATACACAAACTCATCTACTTATTCCAAACATTCATTACCTACAAGTATTTAGCGCGGTGTCTTGCTTTCCTCCTTCTCGAATACCATCACTTTCGACTTGTTAACATTCATAATGAAGTCGCTTTAAATACAAATTAAATGGAAATTAATCGCATTAATTAGAAAGATATTCATATAAAATCTAATATCACAGAGCTATGTTCTGAATAATTACAACTTCACAATAATAATGTGTCCTCCTTAATATAATATTATTGATTAAACGGTGAGTATAATTTTAATATTAATTATCTCCTTGTTTGTAATACAATAATTAATATTAAAAACGTGTAACAATATGTTCATTTACTCGTATAAGACAGCTTACTTTTTAACACTATATCATTCTGAAAATCCTTTAATAAAATTGATTATAAATCTAATCATAGAGACAGAATATGTTAAATATTGCGTAATTACCTAAAAAAATGTTTATACTGTTATAATCTCTCACAAGTACAATGATACAATGCAATACTTTTTTTTCGTGCTACACTTCTCTAAAAAGCATATATAAGTTTATATGAGGGCTATTTTTAATGTAAGAATCGTTTGCGTATATTAACAAAGTAATAAGGCACTTTGAACTGAAACTTTATCGGAAATTTGGCACAACTTACTTGCAACAGTTAGACGTAATGTCTCAGTAGCATTTTATTTAGCGTGAGTTAAGGTGGGAACTACGGAATCATAAAGCCCGGACGTAGCGCTATCAGACTTTCATAATTTTAACTGAAATAAACATGAAATTAACTGATATTGGGCGGAAAATGCATGCAGATTAATGACGGCCCCTACAATACTGACAACTGAATCAAGAAACAGGCGACAAACTTCTTCAGCGAGGATGTTGTCAAGCTAGTCTACAGGTCATAAAAATGCTTGGAAGTTAACGGGGATTATATTGAAAAGTAGTTAAAGACGTATTTTTGTTGTAATTATAACAAAATTGTAGTAGTACCGACACTGATGTGTGGAAGTGAAGTCTAAAGCTGGTAGAAGAGGAACGAAAGTAGTCTGAATGCAGTGGAAATACAATCACTTAGGCGTATATGTGACAGATCCATTTATGTCAGTATAAAAATTCAAGAAATAAGGAATGAATGTAAAGATAATCTTAGTATAGTTTGTAAGATTAAGAAAGGATCACTTAGGTGGTTCGATCATATGGAACAGATTAATGAGGAGAGATTGGTAAAGATATATGACGCAAGTGTTGATGGTTGAGGGCAAAAAACTCGGTACGATCAGGTAAACCAGATACTGGAAAACTGGTACTTTTAGAAGCCACAATAATCGGAGAGCTCGTACGAGTAGATGTATGAATGTGGATGAGGCGAGAATCGTGTCAGGACAGAAGAGTGCGGCGCTCTATCCTCTCTGCCTTACCCCCGCGGGAAACGAAGTGATGGTAAGTATTAGAATTTTAGAAATTACAACAAATTGTTACGACAAAAAGATTTTTTATGTTCCAAATGGACTTTGTATTGTTCCACGTATCAACTTAGGTACCTTTATTACATAAAAAAATATTCTTATTATTTATTTATGGTAATATTTGTACAATTTTAAATTATTATTTTTTACTTATATGTAGTAATATTTCTGAGATACCTTCAGCCTACATCTTCTTTTTCTTAATTAACATGCTTTATTATATAATTAAAATCGATTTATTATACCATTCATTGCGCTTTATTGTATTGTTTACCTCAGCAGCATGACCCATGGATTAATAAGAATAAATAAACGAAAATTTAAATTAAGTATTGGGTTAGCAGTGATAAGCGGTTTTTTTAAATATTAGAATGATGTGAGGCTATTATTTTAATGTTTTAAATATAACTTTAGTCTATTTTTATTTTAAGTCTGCATTCTAGTTAAAGCAAATGCTGTCAGTTGATTGGCTGTGAAAAGCGCGGAAAAGCGACCGAGCCCCTTAGTAATTCCACAGAAATGTGATTTTTTCAATAAAAAATTTCATCTAGATGAAAATAAAAAATAATAATATTTTTAATAGGTAAATAAATAAATTTGCTTGAAATTGCTTACGTTTTCCATTTGAGAAATGAATCCGCACGCATAACACGATAGCAAACACCAGTACTGAGTTCATATTGTTAGGTATAAAATGTCTAAGGACATCACATCGTCAACTAAATCTGTCGGTTGATTGTATCGTTATATTTATACACCTAAACCATTTTGTTGACCAATTTTTCTGATAGGTACTGTGATATATTTCCCTGACAGCAATATTTCATTTTATTGCGTATCATAAAATAATTCGTGACATTTTTACACGGGACCGGCTTGCAAGTCATGTAACCACTGAAAAAGTCAAGAAAATGAGGATTTTTTTTATTTCACGGGCCGTATAAGTCACATTCTCACAATTTTTTGTTGTTGTCGTGTTGGTAGAGTTTCTGACGTAATTTGACATTGGTAGTCATATTGTATGCTTACTCTATTGTCGGTTGTCTAAAAGGCTACAGGTGTTTTGGTATGCTCGGCGACTTCTAAATTATATAAAAAATTGAACAAAAGAACACGCATCAAATTTGGCTTTAAGAATGGAATAATGTCCTCCATCATATTGGAAATGTTGAATGGTGCTTTTAGTGAGTCTTCTATAAATAAAACAATCGTTTACAAGTGGTATAAATGTGGAAACATCTGTACCACAAGGCCATAAAGATGTTGAAAATAACGAGCGACTTGGACGCCTCAACACATCAACAACTGATGACAAGGTCAAAAAATTAAAGACAATGATTGTGGATAATCGTCGAATCACTGTTAGTGAAGATGATGATAATGTTGAAAAATCATTTTTCAACATTATCATCATCTTCACTAAAAAAAGGTCATGAAGTTCGATCGATGTTAATAATAATGATGGATAATTTGTATAGCGCCATTTTCGTAAAAACTTTCACCATAAACTGTTAATAGTTTTACAATTTTTTTTTTTTTTTAAATTAATAATCGTCATTTTTACTTATGGAAATGATTTTTTGAAAAGGTGCGTTTTTAGTATTTTCTTAAATAAAGTCTCTGATGCACTGTTCCTTATAACGGAAGGCAAAGAGTTCCACGCTTTTGGGCCTGCAACCGCAAATGCCCACTCACTAAATTTAGACTTCTGACAACGGTTGGTCGGTTCTACAACCCTTCCTGCAGCTAAAGTAGAAGCTGACCTGAGAGTTTGACGTCTACCATTCAAATTGTCTGGGATACAAAGTTCTTAAAGATACAGAGGCGCCATGTTGTGTGTCGCCTTGTACATCAACCAGCACAATTTAAATTCAATTCTTTCAGGGAATCGGAGCCAATGTAGCTGATGTAAAAGGGATGTTATATGAGAGAATTTGGAAACTCCATATATTATCCGTGCAGCCGCATTTAGAATAGATTGCAATCTATCCAACTGAAACATTGGCAGGCCAGCATAGATGCTGTTACAATAGTTCACACGTGACAGCACAAATGCATTTATAAGTAGGTTAAGGTTGTGTTCATAATTTACTTCGATTTAAAAAGCGTTGTGTAGCATGAGTTATTTTTACTAGGACATACGGTCAATAAAAAATGATATCTGTAAGTTATACATCGTTTGTGTGAAGCAATCCGAAGAAAAAGCCCGGATTTGTAGGGAAATAACTCATGGCAATTGCACCACGATAATGCTCACACTTCACTGTCTGTTCGTGAGTTTCTGGCTAAAAGCAACTCTGTTATGACGCCTCAGCCTCCGTATTAACCGGACATGACCCCCTGCGACTTCTTCCTATTCCTGAAAATGAAAAAAATCATGAAAGAACGTCGCTTTGCCGACATTGAGGAGATAAAGATAAAACCGCCCAAGGAGCTAAACGCCATACCGAAAATTGCGTTCAGGCTATGTATATAATTGATGAGATAAACTACGATTCTGACTTATTATGTGATTTCTGATGAGTTGTAATAATTATTGATAACTGTAAATATTCGTAGTTTGGCGAGCAGTCACCGATTTACTAAAACTTAGACCCCTATTCTTTAATGCACACTTACCAATCATCGTTACAATTGAACACTAATTACAATTACAAAACCAATCGAAGTTTATCTCATCACTAATATATACATTAAAAAATATATGGAGGACGATAACTCCTGTAGTTCTTATTTTATTGCAATTAAACTTCTATGAAAAGTGTATCTAGTGTGTATCTCGGTTAAGTTCGTTAATTAACCTGATCCGCCTACTTGTTTTCAAAATGGTGGCATTTAAAAATATTTAAAAATTCGTAACTCCATTAACACGAGAAAAATGTTGAAAAAATCGAAAAACATTCGTCATTTTATTTTTCTGCTTATTCTGATCCAATAATTCTTAAAATAAAAAAAATATTATTTCGCAACTCCGTTCGCATTGTACCTAGAGAAAATACTAAAAAAATCCTTTCAATTCTTTGATTCTTTGTCCAGTGTTTTCAGGAGGATTTTTTTCTATCAATGTATAGATGTACAGTATAAATCAATATTCTTTGCACTGTTTAAAATTTAACAAACATTTTCTAAAATAAATGCATTACTAGTAACGTTTAATCGCTCAACAGAACCACGACTGAGGTGTAAACTTGGCATATTTACGAGCGACGATATTATTTTTATTAGAAAACAACTCACGTATGTCTTAAATGTTTACAATCCACAATATTGTAGATACAGTTGGACATAAACATGAGTGGATCATATTAATAATGTAAATAATACAATATTGCACGTAGTAAAGGCACAACGAATGTAATTCTACGTTTGGAATTTTTTTAGAAGGAAGATAAAATTGCAAACGGAATTCTAAAATATTGAAGGCATAGAAAGTATTTATAAAATTCAGATTTTGAAGAAGCTTTGTTACGTGAATAAAATATATTCATAAGCCGATGCTCGGTGAAACCATCTGAGCCATGCGTAAACACGACGAAACAAATCACGAGAATATTTTCATGTATAATTGCAACACTCCACAGACATATGTGATGTGTCGTTGAAAATCTTACGTCACGGTAAGATTCTCAGTGATGATTCGCGTGATCAAATAAATTCTTAATAAATAAATTATTTTAATAATTAAAAATATGGATAGGTACTGTTTTCTCCTAGTAGAAATATATGTAATTATAGTACATACATTTAATGCATTTTATTTTATCATATATCTAAGTATTACAATTGTAAAGCTTTATTTGTATTATCTTACAACCAAAATGTCTGTTTCAGCTCAATATTAAATTGGACAATAAATATTCTGAATTAACTGTTCAATACGTAGGAACGTAGGAACTCAAAGATCTGAAGTCGCACGTTATTTGGTAGAGCAATCTAGAATTGAGTAGAGATTTTATACATATTCAATCGTTACTTTGATATTTTTAATTTGAAATATCGAATGTGATTTTTTTCCCATTTTATTATTCATGTTTTGAATGGTAGGTACAATAAGTACTTATTGTATATTCTGAAACACGTCGCATGAATTTGTCAATTTACACACTGCGCTTCCTCATCTATTATCGGATTTGGATTCGGACATAGTGTCATTGCGGTTGTAAAGTGCTTGGTTAAATGGCCAGGTCAGTGAGACGTGAATAGATAAAAAACGAACGTGTTTTTAATATCTCTAGGCTATAATTACTTAATATAAATTAAATGCAATAATCAGAAAGATATACCTATATATAAAATCAATTTATCAAAAAAATATTGTTGTTGGTACCGGGATTCAAATTGCAACTTTACAATAAGAATGTGTTCTCCTTAAAAATAAGATTACTTAAATTTTTTCTCTTTTATATATACTATTAAATAGCATTTTTACAGTAATCAAATATATATTCAATTTGAAATGAAGTGTCTTTATTACGAGTAGGTATTATATTTGTATTATAGATATAGTGCAATGATTATTTCAATTAAAATTAAAGGAATTTACTAATAAATTATGTATCGCACATAATTGCGAGGTAGCGGCAGAGGCACCAATTAATTGATATGATAAGACGCGTGTCAGTAATTTAAAGGTGTAATCATCGGTATGGCGCCGAAGAATCCGTGGGATAGATTTCAGGAAACAATACTAACATTTTTTAATAAAACGTCACAGCGGCGGCCTGTCGCTATGTTGTACTTGCAAATATGGTGGGGAAATATTATATGAATATATGTATTGTATATAACTGAAATAAAACAAAGTATTCTGCTGGCGGGAACGCAATTCTCGATTGTGCCTTGTCATCGTAATGTGTCTACATTGAACATCTTTTGTGTTTCATTTCTTTCAACCTCATAATCATCATCATCTCCGGTTGAGATAAGTGGAGATCGGCGAACCACCCTTGCCTACATTTCTTATGTGGAACAAATGAATTTGAAAATCTTAAATTAAGATCATGTATCGAATGAAATTTGATTCATTTTAAGGTACAAAATGGTCTAAAATTTTAATATAATCTTTTTAAATGAATATAGAATATAAAAGCACTCATAATAAAAATTCACTATTTCACGTACATCCAAAGTTTTCAAATATATCTATCCCCGAGCACTCGCAATTTGAACCACAGTTCGATGCGGCTATTTGCGGTCGAGTATAAAAGTGAACAGACTGTTCGCAGCAAAATCATACTCAATAAGAAGCATTCTACTGCTTTTTTAGGAAATTATAATTTAAAAAAATTAGTGATGATTTTAAAACTACGAGAAAGGTTTTATTTCGAAGATTTTTTATCAACAATTTAATCAATGAAATTTTTTTACTGGTATCATATTATTATATAAATCAGTATAAAATAATACTAATTAATGTTTGCCTCCAATACCAGCAAGTTTTATTTAAAAATACACTGAATATAAAATGCATATAACTTTTGTAATTTTAATATTTATTTAAAAAAAATTAATTATTACATGAAAGTGTACTTTGTTAACCATTTTTTAATCTATGTGTCGAAAATAACACCATTTAAATGACCTCTATTTTCATGTTGATAAATAATTGCTCTTTCTAAAATATTTTGCATTACATCATGCAACGTTTCAGTCTCCAATTTTGTTATTTATGCACGAATATTTCATTTAAGCTTCTGAATTGTTGCTAGTTTGTTCATGTAAACTCGGCCTTTTAAATAGCGCTACAAAAAGAAATCAGGCGCCGTCAAATCTGGGGAACGGGGAGGCCAAGCAAACTCTGCATTTTTTTAAATTAGCCGGTCACCGAAAATAGATCGTGGCGAAACATAATAAAATTCAATAATTTTAACGCGCTCTCGCACTGGGTATATAGCAATTATAAACTTTCATAAATTCTTTATTATCTGCAAAAAAATATATAATTAAAAATAAACCCCACCAAAGTTATACATTTTTAAAAACAGTCAGCCAAGTTGACCCACCCTTTATTATGTTTTCGTGTCAAACATTACAAATTCAAATTTGTTTTCATACTGTCAGTGTAACTGAAGGAAGATCAATATTGACATTCGGAGAATATTTTTTGTATTTATAACAATCCTTAAGCGCAACACATGTAGGGTCAGCGTCGCTTCTCTTTACGTAGCCCTTCTTATACTGGTATCCCTTGTAGTCACTTTTTTTCGTGCAGGTAGAGAATTTAGGTTATTGGTAGGTACCTCCAGGACGTGTATTTGAATTATTCACTAATTTTGCGTTGGGATCTGCACAGCTTAGAATAAAATAAAACAAATCATATATTTACAATGACACCATAACAAATATAAAAGAAATATACTATTAGATCATTTTGATGTAATAAGATCATAAATACTTATGGTGTTCTGAATCGTTAAGGGGATTTGCAAATCAGATCGAAAATAAAAGATCAACCAATTATAAAGATAATGGTTTTCTTAAGAGAACCATTGCAGAACCATACCAGAAGCAGAAATAAAAAATACTTAGTACTGCCAGGAGTTGAAATAATCACACTACGAATAAATAATTTGTTATAACTCAATTTGTTTCGGCTTTTTTTTATTTAGCAATAATTTTCTTTCGGCATTTTTCAGCGAAATACGGGTTGGGCCATAAGCACTTTGAAGAAAATCATATTTTTAAGAACACATTCTTATTGTGAAGTTGTAATTATTCATAACATAGGTCTGTGATGTTTTAAATACTAATTTAATGTATTAATTATAAAATCAATTGTGTCGAAAAATATTATTTTTGCGCTATCGGGATTCGAACCTGGATCTCTATTTCCAATCCGGGGAAGTACACTACCAATTGTTTTATAGATCCAGTATTTTTCATGACAAATTTTCGAACCTATATGTTACACTTTTTCAAATTAATACAAAATATATATTTAAAATTATTACATTGAATTAGTATTTAAAAATCATATTTTACAAAAATGAATTTACAAAAGTGTTGTTTATTACAGTAGCAAAATTTACGGTGGTCGCGTGAGATTCTAATATTCTTATATCGCCTCGTCGTGAAAATAAATTAAATGCTTTATTATTGAAGTCATTGAAAAGTTAAAGAAAATAAATATTATACATCAGTGTTTATTATTATACTTATATCGTATATAATATATTCATAATTATTATATTTTATCGAAAGGTCTGTAATTTGTGTAAATGACAATTTTTACATGATTGAAAAAAAATTGTAAGCAAATTTTGTAGCCGTACAACCACAGTGGCTGTGGAAATTTTGTAGGTATTTATCGTAAATATGTGCTGAACCATTTGTTTAAAAATTTAAAAACATTATACGAGACCATATTATATTTACATGTTCCGTCAACTTATTTCATTTGTTCCATTCCGAACAAATTGTTGGTCGCTTACAACACGTCCCCGTTAAACGAATGAAGTTTGACGGCTGACAAATATTGAATTTAGTCGCTTAAAATAAATTAAATATCATCCCTCGATATATACACCATTACTTTTATCCCTGTAGGTTCATAGATGCATAGATGTGTGAGGTTTTTTTTATTTAATAAAAATATTTTTTAAATTAAGTAATGAAAATTTACGCATACAGTTGGGAAATATTTAGATTACATTTAATAACAAAAACGAAATACTTTGGCAATTTTCGAGTATGATGCATTTACCATCAATGTCTCTAACGTGTCCAGCCGTGCAGAAACATCCTGGTACGCACTGCAAAGTGCACGCCATGTCGGTCTGATCTTTGTGAGAGGACACGCTGAACCGCACTCAGTGAACTCTTCATTTTTATTGGGATACCGATTCACTAAAACATCAAACACCTATAATTATATATTAGGAGAACACATTCTTATTGTGAAGTTGTAATTATTCAAAACACAAGTTTGTGATATTTTAAATATTAATTAGAAAAATATACATATAAAATCAATTTTATCGAAAAATATTATTGTTGCGTCACCGGGATTCGAACCTGGATCTCTTTCCAAACCGGAGAAGGTGCATTATTTAACTATGCTACAGCGACGCTATTTTTAGCGACAAATTTTCGGACCTATGTGTTACCTTTTTGATATTAATACATTTAATCATTCCAATATTTGAAAGAGCCATCTACCTTATTTTTACGGAATCTCAAATACCTTTGAGGAATTTGATGGCAGACGCCAGAATTATCAATTCATTTTTATTAAATTTTGGACACATTGATACAACTTTATTATTAGGAGAACACATTCTTATTGTGAAGTTGTAATTATTTTAAGGTATTTGTGATTCCGTAAAAATAAGGTAGATGGCTCTTTCAAATAATGGAACGATTAAATGTATTAATATCAAAAAGGTAACATATAGGTTCGAAAATTTGTCATTAAAAATATCGTCGCTGTAGCATAGTTGGATAATGCACCTTACCCGACTTGGAAAGAGATCCAGATTCGAATCCCGGTGGCGCAACAACAATATTTTTCGATAAAATTGATTTTATACACGTATATATTTCTAATTAATACATTTAATTAGTATTTAAAACATCACAGACCTATGTTCTGAATAATTACAACTTCACAATAAGAATGTGTTCTCCTTAATAATAAATTAAATTAACAAAAATACTCTTTGTTAAATACCACTTTATTTTTGGTATCACCAACCGGTTTCAGAACCACGGTTCCTTCTTCGGGGTAAACTAGATACATGCAAACGTCGTTACATGAAAAAAGAGTAGTGTACGTAGGGTGTTCGAATGGTAAATAGTCTAGGGAATGAACAGACTGTTTGCTTGTCTCGCGGCGAATAATGTATGACAAATTAATGACGTGCCCAAACATCACACAAAAAGATGTCCACAGAGAAGAACGCGGCGAGCGTCGCGCGTCGGCCATGATGAATGGACTGCATGATAAACGAGAAATGGAATTAATTAAAATAAAAGCATGATTGATCACCCACTTTTGGGAAAAGGCGTATTTTTAAAGTGTCACTTGTTTACGTGGATCATAAAACAAAATGAGTCGTCGTTTTTGCGCACAATAAGAATAAACATAAACGAGGTTGTAAATTTCAGTCTCAGCACAGCCTACCTCAGATGAAAGGGCCCTCTGCCTTTACTAGATCTCCTCCGGCGAACAAACTCATTTTTAAAAATCTTTTACATTTTTCTGAACCTTTTCCCACTCATGTTTGTGTTTGAGTCGCTTTATATATTTTTATAAATTTTCGACGTAGCGTAGATTTATTGTGCGGAGACCTATCTCACTAGATATTTTTGCAGCTCCCAACAAGTTCATAACTCAATACAAGTGTTCCGTACAGAAAACAAAAAATCTAGACAACGGTGGTTCGCCGATCTCCGTTTCTCTCAACAATGATGATTATTACGGGGTCGGAAGAAATGAAACACAAAAGAGAATCGGGAATGCATTCCCGCCCGCAGAAAACCTCGTTTTATTTCAGTTACACAAATAGTACATTAATTTATTAATATTTTTCCCACCGTAGTAGCTAGGCGCATTTTGATAAACACAAAATGACAGTCCTTGTTTGCCGAAATATATCGCACGTGTTTGATACACAGTACAAATATTTTTAATAACTGCCTCGTGCCTTATATCATATCATTTATTTGGCGTCATTTTGGCGACCTCACAATCCTGTTCGATATAACAAGTAAACTACAAACAGCAACGCAGATAAAGAGTTTTTAGGAGTATCAAGCAAAATGAATAAATTATATGATGTTCTTAGGTTTTCACGGATGTTTATTTGAGCCGAAAATCCTAGGAAGAGTCATCACGCATGTCTGGTTAAGGAGACAAATTAAATATATAAACACCCAATCAACATTAACAAGGATGACGGCCTAAAATTAAAAACCTCATGGTAACCGGCGCTTCAAAGCCATATAAGAGTCGAAGAGTTCACAAAACACCGGTGTTCGACACGGCATTACAAGCCAGTACCTGTAAACGACACCAACAGTCACACATCACATCAGCCTTGACCCTGCAATGGAATCCGAAATTTCGGATAGAAAGGTCAGATATACACAGCAGATTAGCCCAGAAAACTGGGCACAGAAAATTATATGATTCTAATATAATATATTAAAACGGATGTAAACATGCCCAATGAAATCCTTGTTTGTACCTAATAATATTGTACTTATAGTTAGTTTTAAATACGTCTTGACGAATCTTGAGATAAGCAAAACCGGTTGACGTATAATAAATTTCATGGTTCCATACAAAGTGATTGTATTTTATTTCATTTCTTATTTTCATAAATTATAGACGATTCGAGGATTTGATTCTGCCGAAACCTTCTTCTGTTATAGTTCTACCAAGGATGTGAAACAAGATCACCAATTTGACATTTCTGCATTAATTTGAAAGATACTATTCGTGTTGAACCTAACTATTTCCTAGAATCATGCAAATATTATATAAATTCAACCAATGTACAAAACTTATCTCGTCTCGATAATCGCACAAAGGGTAGCACAGAGTTGAGCACGGAGCGAATTATCATTCATTGCCTATTGTATTTTATGAGTGTAGCAACCAACTGATGTATACCGACCTTTATCGCCAAATCTGTGAGACGAGAGATCAGAGTCTTATACACTCACACGTTGATCATGTATGCAAAATTCCAAATTAACAATATTCTTCGATGTAATAAGTAAATGGCATTACTTGTCATCGTTTATTTTTTCTGTCCAATGCCAACAATATTTTTACATCTGTAATACTTCCAATAAATAAATAAATATTATTTTAACAACAGCAACTACAAAGCATTTATAGCAGGATATGAGAGAATTTGGTTACAGCGGAGATGAGAACCCCTTGGGCATCCACGCATGAAATGGGCTGACAGTGAGGAAGGACGCAACAAGATTGCACATACCAGCTGGGATGAAGCAGCCAAGAACCTGCATGCCTGAAGAGCAGCTGTGAAATCGATTGAAAGTAAGTATACAAGTTTCAATTCGGTAAGTCTTTGGGTCAGAGTTTTTTCTTAGGCCTACTTTAATGCTATCTCATATTTTTGCATTTTTTACGAACAAGTGGATTATTATTGTTTTGTGCGTTAATTCTTTATTTTAATTGTTTTGCTTTTTTATTATCAGAGATACGTATATGGACTACGTGTCAACCAATATTTTGACTGTTTTCAAACTAAGCTAACGCTAGTGCGACGAAAATAGGATTAACTTGCTGGTATCCTGGATTGAAGCTCAACCCCCTCCCCCTCGACCACTGGATCACTAGAATAACAAGCATGTCAAAACGTGACACGTGTTAACTTAATTTCAAATCATGTGTATATTTTTGACTTTGATGTCTTTTAAAAATAACGAAATAACGTGAAATTATTAATCACATATATGTATTTATATGTTGAAATTTTCTGATGTATCTATATATTTATATATGTAGATACATCAGAAAATTTCAAAGTTTTTATCATCATTTTGAAACAAAAACAGGAAACAAATCTGTCACAATTTTTTGAATGCGGAACATTGATCAATATCACTTCATACATTGAAATTAAAACCCCATACACTAGCTGTATGTAGGTACTTCAATATTTTTTTAAATTTTCGATTGATGAATTCGAGCAAACAAGTACATATATTACGGATACAATTCATATTTTTATGATAAAGCGAATAAACTTTGAAATATTAATATTTTTTGACAGGTTGTCTCGCATGTGAGAAAACGAACAATTTTATCCTCTCCTCTTTCTTTTGTAACCTTTCTTTCTAGCAATATTTTAGAAAAAAGTAACGCACTTTAATATTAAAAAGATATTGTTAAATATTTAACCGTGAGTGTCGTTTTAAAAAAGTATGAAATTTGTAAAGAATACCACGAATTTCAAGCTGAAAAAAATCCTTAAACATAAAATTATTATATCATTAAATCCAAAATTATTGTATATTAAATTCTAAATATTTTTTGAAAGTGAATATTTTATATATACATTAATACCGATAGTAACATTATCGCCCTGGCTCACCATAAACTTAAATCACTTAGCTATCTAATAGTGTTTTTTTTTCTAATTATTAGTGGTATAATTCAGCCGGCTTATTCTGCTGTGGGTCTGTTATTGTCGCACCCAACATTTAATACCACATTGCCTTATGTTAAAACAACCCCATGAACACTCCTGTAACTTGCTTCAAAGTATGTAATTAATTTATACACCCGTCACCTATTTTTCAATGAATTGAGTCTGGTGTCTGAGGTGTTTAATATAATGACTCAAGAAATATATGGATAATATTATATATTTTGATATTGATCTAGAAAATTAACCACATTTTAATTTTTCAACCTGTTCCACGTAACAGGCTCGTTTAATATGTAATTATTTACACATTCGTAGATTAATTAAGGTTACAGTAACGAAAATATTTTTATAAAATCAAATACCAATCACTTTGTATGAAACCACGAAATTTATTATACATCAACCGGTTTCGTTTATCTCAAGCTACATGATCATAATTACAAAAAGAGTGCACTTATATACACGTAAAGAGGGAGGTAGAATATAAAATTACATGTGAAAGAGAGAGACAGAATACATAAATAGTTAAATGGAACATGAATGGAAACAGAATATAAAATTATGTGCGAAAGAGACAGAATACACATACAGATAAAAGGTAAATTAAGGAATGGGAAAATACAGTGTTGATGGATATTAAATTGATTTTAAAGGAAACATACCTAATATGGGGCTAATATTTTGTTCTAAAAATGTGTTTTAATCAATTATATGTGTGTAAGAAAAAATAATTGTAATTCACAATTTATCCAATTGAATGAGAACCTATTAAAAAATAATATTTATTATATTTAATAAAATATCATCTTCCATGGCACTACCATACCAGGGTACTCAAAAAGTGCTCTTCACTGACTTCTATTCATGGCTATTCTTGTCCAGTTCCCAGACCCTCCCATCTTCCTTCAGCCCTCTTTCACACAGTCCATGTCGCTTCCACTGGAGTATCCACTCATGATCTTTGGTGTCCTGTTATCTGGCATTTTTTCGATATGGTCAGCCCATCGCAGCCTTTGAAACCTACAGAATCTTACAATTGTTCTTTGCTCAATCAAGTTTTCGAGCTCATTATTAATTTATATTCTGCAATTTTCATTTTTAATGTAGGTCCAAAAAAGTTTCTCCATATTTTACGCTCAAAGACTGCTAATTTGCTTTCTTAGATCTGAGTTAGGCACTACGTTTCACAATTATAAGTGACTACTGGTCTTACTATAGTTTTTTATATCAGCAATTTGCTTCGATGACTCTGTATTTTTGACCCCAGCAATTATATACCCGCGTAAAAGCTTCTTTTTCCAGCTAGAAGTCGGGTCTTTACCAGTGACGATCCGTGACTTTTTGTAGAAGGGATGCTGGGTAATAAGTTTATACCTAATATCAAATATAATATAATCAAAGGATATTCAATAAATCGGCTTCAAGTATTCAAAACAAACTGTCAAAAATGCGTCACACAAACAAAATCCTCAAAATAATCCGCTCGCTTCGTAATATGTATGCTATTCTGCGCATTATACCCATAAGCATTAAATTCGTTTTTTGTACATTGGATACTGTAAATGAAAGCGTTTACAGTATTCGAAGATCTTGACATGCATGCGCGAAAGTCAAATACTTACAAACTTCGTGGATACGAAACGAATGTTAGAATCCATTGTTGCTGGCATCTGTGTGTTAACGCGATTCATAGATGTTCGAAAGTTGAGAATATATATGTATTTTGACTCGCTTCGAACGCGCGTTGTGTTGTAATGTGTGTTATGACTGGTCTCTAAAGAACAGGATGAATTTATATGTAACAGTGCTGTTTTTGGCTAGAAAAAAAAGTCCAAAGATTTTTGACTCTAGAACACAAGGGATTCGGAGCGTCCAAAGCATTATGAAGCGACCGCCCGTGGTCTTTACGGTGTTCAAGTTAGAGCCCATATGTGTAAAATTATCAACAATTCATATACATGGTGATCTACGTACACATCTTGGGGTGCCTCTTGTTCACGTGTACTGAACGTATACTTCGTTTTTGAAGCATTTACATGCAGTTAATAAAGTAAATTATAATTTACGTATACTATCTATATTATCTTTATAGTAATTTCTGACAATCATCATCATCCCTGGCCCTATAATCCGGTATAGGTCCTGGCCTCAAGAATACATCTTCACTGGTCTCTGCATTGATCTCCTATACACCGACAATAAAATTGCGTGCAAGACTAACAATACATCCTTAAGTTGAAGATGTATGGATAGAATTTTAAATATATGTATATTGTCAGAGGGAAAATTTATTGGTTTGTTGGTCCTAAGGAGGACCATGGTTATTCCAATGTTTCGGGTAAATCTCGTTACCCATCTTCAGGTGATGCTTTATCTGTAAAGTGTCGTGAGGCATGTTCTGTGATAAATGAGTTAAACTAAATTTTACTTTGTATTAACTTTATTCTTAAGGAAAACACATTCTTATTGTGAAGTTGTAATTATTCAGAACATAGGTCTGTGATATTTTAAATACTAAATTAATGTATTAATTATAAATATATACATATAAAATCAATTTTGAAGAAAAATATTGTTTTTGTGTCACCGGGATTCGAACCTGGATCTCTATTTCCAATCCGGGGAAGGGCACTACCTTTGTGCTATAACGCCAGTATTTTTCTTGACAAATTTTCGAACCTATATGTTACATTTTTCAAATTAATACACCTATCGTTCCATTATTTTGAAAGCCATTCCGAATCCCGGTGACGCAAAAACAATATTTTTCGACAAAATTGATTTTATATGTATATATTTATAATTAATACATTAATTTAGTATTTAAATTTATTCTCTTGAAATGTACCTGTATTTAAATTGTATATAAAAGTATATACATATATACACGCGTATATACGTATCGGTTTATTGTCCCAACAGTAGAATTTAAAAGGGAAATCTTCCTGAAATACATTTATCGCGAGTTATCGTTCTGACAGTGTATTCTCATCCATCCCGAGGGATTGATCGTACCAGGACACATTATGCTTTTGAGAAGCATTTAAACCTTTTTTCACTACGGACCAAATTAATTTGGCCTCCAGCTTTGTGGCGTTTTTATCGCTTGACACCGCCCACAATCAAAAGTTTAACATTCGACCATTGTATTGGACTGTGGGGCATGTTTATTTTTATTTTATTCCCTGCAAAGCACACTTTCCCGCGGAAATTGACTATTGTAAAGGTTCAAACCGTTTGGGTTGTGTTATGTGCGAGCCTTTATTGTACTGTGTCTTGGATAAGTCGTCGATAGTTTGTAAGGGTAGTTTACACAGCCGTTATTTGAAGGACGGGACGTTTTATGTAAATATAACTTTTGATTTATTTTTTTAATGTGTCAATACAAGAATAAAAAAAAAGATATATCAATTTCTAACTGAGGATAGTGACGCACTTGAGCAATGTTTAATGTTATGACTGTTTATTTTTAATCTGTGATGAGTTGGCTTGGACACATCTATCAAAGGCCAGATGATTGAATGTGACAAATACAAAAAAAACTATAGAAATATCATTATAATAATATTATTATAATTAAAATACAATAATGACAGATTAGAGAAAGAATGATGACAAATTTAATAATTTAGGAGCAAAAATAGGCGATTTCATTGTATGCTGTTTATAAAATGTTTAATAAACAAGAACTACAGAGTCTAGTGAGTACAATGTACGATATGCGCAAGGAAACCAACCTTATTATGAATGTTACCAAGTCGAAAGTGTTGGTATTCGAGAATGAAGGAAAGCAAGACACCGTGCAAAATACTTGTATGTGATGAATGTTTGGAACAAGTAGATGGGTTTGTGTATTTGAGAAGTATGTGTGATAGAAATGGAAAGGCTGAGAATGATATCGAATGGAGGGTGACTGCAGGGAACAGCGCATTGAATGGAATTATATCTAACGGAAATTTGTCAACAGAGGAAAGACTAGCGGTGCACAATGGAGTCCTGGTACCGACACTGATGTATGGAAGTGAGGCCTGGAGCTGGCAGAAGAGGAACGAAAGTAGACTGAAAATGAGATCATTTAAGCGCTTATATGGCATATCTATTTATGACAGCGTAAAGAATGAAGAAATAAGGAAAGAATGTAAAGCTGATCTTAGTATAGTGAATAAGATTAAGAATGGATCTCTTAGGTGGTTTAGTCATATGGAATGGATGAATGTGGAGAGAATGGTAATAAAGATATATGACATAAGTGTTGATGGCACCAGAAGAAGACTTGGCATAACCAAGTAAGCCAGATAATGGAGGATGATTCTGTTAGAAGCCTCAACAATCGGCGAGCTTGTACGAGAAGATATATGAATGTGGATGAGGCGAGAATTGTGTGTCAGGATAGAGGAGTGTGGCGCTCTATCCTGTATGCCTACTCCCGCGGGAAAACGGCATGATGATAAGTAAGTAAGTATGAAATTTTGGTGAGTCATCCTGAGCAACGACTTGAAAATCACTTCGTGTCTATAATAATCGAGCAGATTCTTTATGATGAACATAATTTTAAATAATAAAAATTATATAACATCATATAAATTCATTATGATTTTAGAAAACGATAGTTTGGATGCTAGACCTAGAAATAACTAGTAACCTCTGCAGATACCGAAAGGCTGCAGTCAAAGTGGTAAATGAATTAACGGACGTAGGCATTTGGTCGTGGTGTTTGGCAAGGATGCGAATTATATTTCTTACACAGATAAAGTGTCGAATTTAATTGATTTGAACACTTTGTAAGAAAAAATTATTTATTTATTTGAGAAAAACTTCCTATGACCGATAACAAAATCCATCTAATTTTTTTTCCAATTCCTACCGACAGCTCTGGGCCTTTATATCTTTTGTTCCGGTTAAGACAAACACTTTTTGTTTTAAGGGAAGATTTTTTAGACTAGTCTGAACAGTTTTTATAAGTTCATTGAACAAGCTGGTTCATAAATACCAACCTTTGGGATCTTAAGCGGTCTTAAATGTAAACGCATCCGTTGACCTGTCTTCTCTAAAATAAAGAGACATAGTAAGAATGTGTATAAAATTAACATGAATTAATAGTATCTAATGTGATAAGCCGTAAAGTATATAAGTAGTACAAGTAAGTAGGTAGCCTCTCCTCTTTCAAATGTATCTATAAGCAACTTTAAAAGAAGTTCTAGACGAAATGACTGAGGAAATCAGAGTAAATATTCAAATAATTAAAAATATTCACCATATTGAAATAGTCCTATCCGATAGCACGAAAATCCTGCCAAATATTATTGGACGGAATATATTCAGCTGGTTTGAAACAAAATTAATAGTCTTTAGGAAGAAGTAGACTTCACTAAAAATATTAACAAAAAATACTGAAAGAGTCCACCAACATAAATATCTGGGGTACTGGATGGTCACTCACAAGAGATCAAAATCAGAATAGTGGAACAGAATAGTAGAACAACAAAATGCGAGATCAACACTACAATAGAGACTTTCATTTAGACCTACGAATGAGCATTTTACGATGTTATATCCTCTCAGTATTTCTTTTCGAGGTCGAAACATGGACACTAACCCAAGCCACTATAAAAAAGATAGAGGCTTTTAGAAATGTGCCACAGGAGCATATTGAAAATATCCTGGGTGAAATGTTTTGAAACGTATGAAAAAAGATAAAGAGATACCGATCTCTATCAAGATGATACAACTTGAAGTCCTGGCATCACCTAGCACAGTAATTCCGCAGTACTTAAAGATCTTTTGTTAATCGGCTGCCTGACGCTATGCCAGAAATCATTCTATGGGCGTGGTCGCGGTGTGGACGGCATGGGGGTATATCATATTTTTGTAATTAGCTTGTAATCGTAATGCAAAGTGGCGATTTATCGGGATTTCACTTTGAGGAATAATTTTATGTAATCAAATAATATGTCCACGAAGACAAAAGTCAAGGAAGTCGTCAAGAAACATTATTTGCTTGAAGGGAAAATTAAATTAAAAAATAATCAAACTGCAAGATTTGAAAAACTTTAAGTAATAACATTATTCTGAGACAATCTATATTATTTAATAGAATAACATAATATACATATTTTAACAATATTATATACAAAAAATGTATTTATTTATTCATCTATATTTTATTAATTTAGAATCCAAGAAATTGGAATATTATTTATTAAAAAACTAACTACTGATTTATATTTCTTTCAAAAATATACGTGTAATTTTAATGAGCCTATGACTTAGGCCAATTATTAATTAATTTTATTTCATATATTCGAGAGCATTGACTTTTAGTTCAGATAATCAAATCGGCAATATTTTTACAAAATTATTTATAGCTTCAAATCGTAAAACCAACTGCGTAAATTCAAAAAGGATTTTTTTTACTCAAGTCATATTGCATCATATATATATTAAAATATTTTTAAATATAATACAATAAATCACCGTGCATATATAATCGATATAATATTCATAAATTTTCAGAAAACATTAATACGTTTCGTGGCCTAGTAAAAATAAATCAAAAATTTTATCAAAAATGTAATTGATCTTGCCTGCCAATCTATTATGGCTATTGACACATGCAGCGCTTTTAGACACCAAACCCTGGATGCTGGTGAACTAATCTGATCAACCCATCGCTGGGAATCCATCTCGTGAGTAAACATAGTATGGCACGCTAATTGAAAACCACCAAGACCTGATAGGAAATACGGTTATCGAGTTTTTCGAAAAATAGTTTTGTTTGATTGCACGGTGAGTACAAATAAAAATTCTCAATTTTAAATAGTCATTACATTTTTAATCAATTAAAATATATATCAGAGTATGTACTCAAGTTAATATGATATTAACATATTAATAAATCAAGAAAAAAATCGTTTTACACAGTATAATATAATATTGAATGAATATTATATTAATATAATATGGCGAGAAATATACTCATTTACTGTGACTTAACTTTTTAACTGTCAACGGTTACATTTTTATTCAATTAAAATATATATCAGAGTATGTACTCAAGTTAATATGATATTAACATATTAATAAATCAAGAAAAAAATCGTTTTACACAGTATAATATAATATTGAATGAATATTATATTAATATAATATGGCGAGAAATATACTCATTTACTGTGACTTAACTTTTTAACTGTCAACGGTTACATTTTTATTCAATTAAAAAATATATCAGAGTATGTACTCAAGTTAATATGATATTAGCATATTAATAAATCAATAAAAAAATCGTTTTACACAGTATAATATAATATTGAATGAATATTATATTCAACTCAAATATACTCATTTACTGTGACTTAACTTTTTAACTGTCAACGGTTACATTTTTATTCAATTAAAAAATATATCAGAGTATGTACTCAAGTTAATATGATATTAACATATTAATAAATTAAGAAAAAAATCGTTTTAATATATCTACATAATATTCATTCTCACTATGGTGTGAAATATACTCATTTACTGTGACTTAACTTTTTAACTGCCAACGGTAAATGGTCTCGACTTAAAAGTTCTGTCACAAGCTGGGAACTGTCATTCACAAAAGACTAAATGATTAAAAATATTATTTTAATCTTTGTAAAGGTCTTTAGTGTCTACAAGATCAAAAAGTGCGTATTATCACTGTAACAAGTTTGGCGTGTAAACGCGCTCATGGCATTTAAAAGGTTAAGGTACACTCAACCACTGTGGCCTAAATTAAACTCATTCATGTGGTGTTAAGTACTCATTCATGTGGTATAAAGTAAACTCATTATTTGGCTTGAGGTATACTTAATCACTATGGCGTAAATTAAACTTATTATTTGGCTTGAGGTATATTTAATTTCTGTGTCGTAAATTAAACTCATTCAATGTGGCGTAAAGTAAACTCATTATTTGGCTTGAGATATATTTAATCACTGTGGCGTAAATTAAACTCATTATTTGGCTTGAGGTATATTTAATCACTGTGGCGTAAATTAAACTCATTATTTGGCTTGAGGTATACTTAATCACTGTGGCGTAAATTAAACTCATTCAATGTGGCGTAAAGTAAACTCATTCTTTGGCTTGAGGTATACTTAATCACTGTGGCGTAAATTAAACTCATTATTTGATTTGAGGTATATTTAATCACTGTGGCGTAAATTAAACTCATTATTTGGCTTGAGGTATACTTAATCACTGTGGCGTAAATTAAACTCATTCAATGTGGCGTAAAGTAAACTCATTCTTTGGCTTGAGGTATACTTAATCACTGTGGCGTAAATTAAACTCATTATTTCGTTTGAGGTATATTTAATCACTGTGGCGTAAATTAAACTGATTCAATGTGGCGTAAAGTAAACTCGTTCACTATGGCTTGAGTTATACTTCATTACTGTGGCGTAAATTAAACTCATTCATGTGGCGTAAAGTAAGCTCATTCGTTGTGGCTTAAGAAATACTCTATCACTGTGGCGTTCATCAAACTCATTAGCTGTGGTGTAAAGCCAACTCATTCGATGTGACGTAAAGTAATCATAATTACAAAGCTACTAAATCTATTCAAATTCATCCTTATTTTGGATTTTGACAGAGATGAGTGGAAATAAAGACTAACTACATAACTAAAAACTAATATCTTTTATTTTATGGTAAAACTTTAAGTCATTCGTCATTCGTCATAAAATAAAATATAAAATGTTTGTGGGCCAATATATAGTGTGAGAGTAAAGACCGGTGTTTTACCCTCTCACCGTCTAGTCAGTGGTGAACACAAGATCCGCGGGTTCTTTACCTCAGAAACATGTACTCACATTATTTTGTTACATTCTGCCTTCATCCTAAACTGGGAAAAATTTAAAAGTAATACCTGGAGGTGATAAATAAAAGGTGTTATTCATTATAAAAATGGCTTCTAATTATCAAAGAAACATGAACAATGGAAATAAAACATATAAATAGATACAGTCCACATTACAAATCCTAATTTTGTCGGGACGGGCGCGAGTCCGACGTTCTGCGATGCAGGCAGGTGATAACAAGATGTTCCATTAGATGGGATCACTCTGATCCATACCCATCCGAGCAACCCGTGTTCTTGGTCTATCATCGTAGATGATACTCAGCATCCAGGCCGACATAATTGGATTTGTAGAAGATCACATCACATCAAAAAATGTAGCCTACGGTGAAAATAACGAAGGCCAAGAAATCCAAAGGCGAAGAAACCAAAGGGAAGCATCTTGTTTCCTGTAAAGATTATTCACTATGCGATTAGATTAACAAATTATACTTAATTGTGCACTAGTGATTGAATAACACAAAAATATTTAACCTTTGGACATACTGGATCGCTCACAGTTACATATTATAGCCGCTGGCCGTAGCAATGAACCGCGCTAATCTGACAGCTCTGCTCGATGATTTGAAAAAGAACCATAGATGGTGACCGTTTTTATAACCGTGAAAACAGATTGCAATACCAACGTAAGTGCAATTATTTGTGACTTCGAGGGGTTTGCCAGTAAAAAAAGTGACGGGGCAATTTCGAACGTGACCCTAATTTGTAACGTAACAATAGGTATATTTCACAAATCTGCTACTTTAAAATATATAATTAAATGCATAGGTATACTCATACTGTGTCCACGGATGAGATTTTGATCTCTCATCTCATTGATAGTGAATGTCGATGTGCATAGTTTGCGTCATTCTAATAGTTAATAGCTTATTGGTGTAGTTGTTAAGACACTGACCTAATGATCTAGTGGTCGGGGGTTTGCGCCTCGTTACAGGAAACCAGCATACAGCATACAGCAGAGTTAGTCCTATTTTCATAGTACAAGCGTTTAGCTTAATTTGAAAATAGTAAGAATATTGATGCGACATGTATTCAGTGTACGCATCTCTATATTAAAAAAAAATCTATGTGTAAATTACATGTGGTAATGAATAAATTGTGTTTTGACCTTTACGCACTTACGTAAATTGATCAATGTTTATAGTAATCTATGGAATATTTCGATACTAAAATAAGTTTAGTTATAGAGATTATTATTAATATTAAAAATAAAATATAAATCTCCTTAACGGAGAACAGAACTCCGGTTTCCCACGTAATAGTCAGGAATACTATTCGAGTATTATGGTTCTAAAAGTGGTTAAGTTCTATATTAATTAAAGAGCTTAAAGTTTTAAGTTCAACAGAAGTAACTAATTTTTTTAAATAAATTTATAAAATTAAATTTGATGTTAAGAATGTATAAATAGCTACTGTAAACTGGCTACTTTAACACAGACTGCAGTCTAGCAATGTAGCCAGGACAATGCTGTGTATACGTAAGAGTCTACTACACCCCACACAATAAACTACGAGTATATACTTATTTGCAATATAATTGTATCTTATGTTTATCATGTTACATTATAATATATTCGCCTTTGTTACAACAAAAACATGTAGGTCAATAAAGTCTAATAAATAAATAATAAATCCAAAAATATAAATCAGTGCATTAAATTTTAACACAATAAAATTATTTTATATCCGAATAATGAAATTTGGCATAGCAGTACATTAGGGATATAGCAGGATGGTAGAGCGCTCGCTTTGCAAGCAACGATATTTGCCGTGTCCCAAAATTTCTTTAATTTTAAAAATATTTTGTACGTGCCCTGTATTGATTCCGGAACTGATAAATAAATTCAATGTAAATATGAGAGTACATAATTTTTTTTTTACAAATTTTACTCGACTACCTGCTGTTAAATTTAAGATTATAATGTAAAAATTAAGTAAAGTTTTTACTTTAGTACCGAGTGTGCGTGTTACGTTTTGCTTTCTGACTTCCCAACATAGTTCAAAAATCTTTGTCTCCATATGTTTCATTTCAACATATTGAATATTTCACAAGTGTCGTTTTTTTGTTAGTTTTTCTTAGACTTTTAATTATTTTTTCAACTTTATTTAACTGTATTCGTTAATATACTATCTAAAAAATAATTTGAACATTAAATTTTACTTAACAATTAAAACCTAATAATCTGACTGTATCAACTACAAAATCAGAGACGACAATTTATGCTTGTATAATATTTAGATCTTCTAGTTATCATAAGTCTATTATTTCATTTTTAGAGTATGAATAATTGTATGTGATTGAATAAAGAAATATTGTTGTTTAAAGATTGTTTTATTTCAGTTATCTTTTTACCGAGTGAATATGAATATTCCGGGCCGATGTTATTTTTAAATAACTAAAAAATTATACAAAAATTTTTAATTAAAATTTTATTTATCAATTACTTGTTTTAGTACAATTATGTGTAAAATATGACATTAGTCAAGTCGCCGCTTTTAGCAGCGGAACAAATGCGTGCTTTTTAACCGTATTTTTCGTAACATTCTCGTACACTTCGCGTGTTGTTTCAGTAATTTCATTTCGAATACTGTCCTGTAGCATCGGAATTATTATTGGCTTATTGGCGTAGAGCTTTTTTTTCGAGTATCTCAACAAAAAATAATCGTGAGCCGTCAAATCAGGTGATCGAGGAGACCAGTCGATATCACCACTTTTTGACATTATGCGGTCGGGAAAAATCTCTGGAAAAATTTCAAGCGTAGCTCTGACTGTGTGTGAGGTGGCACCGTATTTTTGAAACCACATGTATTTGCAGGCACAATCGACTCAATTCGGCCACCAATAAGTTTTCCAACAAGTGACAAAATTGTCATTATTCTTTAGATACAATATTTTAATAATTTCAATACGTTGTTGAGGCGGTAGATACTCCATAATAAATAGTACTCAACTACTCTCTACGGCTACCTAATTTTAATTGACAAATATCTGCCAAACCAAAATGGCGACCAAACAAGTCGGCCTGGAACATAATATTCACCCTGTATATAATTAGACTCAGATTTTGAGTCGAGTTGCATTGGTACATATTCATGTTCATACACTGATCGCATGAGTGGTGAGTAACCCACGCGATTTTCAAATGATTTTGTAATTAATTGGCAGAAATTGAACAAGCAAGTGACACGAACACCATCATCAGTTTGTGGTCAGTGTTACCTAGTTATTCACATACCTAGTAACATATTTAAATATTGACGATAGTAATACGCAAATATGTAACGAGGGGAAATACAAATTAAGACATTAATTTAAAATTCATGACTGTTTCACAATAAATAATAAAAATCTATTTTCCGAATAAATTTATTCGATGTTGAAATCACATATTATCATTCGAACGCTTTGTTTTGTGATGTAGATAATTTTAAATTACCTTATCCATACGAAAAATTTAATAAATGTCATTCTTAATAGTATTCCCACTAAGGTGTGCGGGTGTGTGAGAACTCACGGTTTGGCATCATGGCGCACAGAAAAAAATATAGCGCGCACACAATTTTTATCAAAACTTTTTTTCATGTGCAGCTTTCTGTCCAAGATTGGCGACCATGTTGCAGTATGTTCAACATAGCACTGAACTACATTCTGAGGTTACGAGCCAAGATAATCTCTTTCTTTCCCCGCATGATAAGTTGAACAATATAACTTTTTTCATCTTCGAGAATATAACCTGATGGATGTATTCAGCTTTCTTTGATAGTTATTATTAGTTCTCTTGACTTATTTATACATCTTCATTAGTAATATGGTCAAGCCAGGCCCTCCCAGTAGCCTTAAACTGGTATGATAATGTTTTTCTTTTTTTTCTCCCAGCGCACAAATAATAGCATTTTTAAAAAAAGACAGATTTTTACATATAATTTTCACACATTTTAAAATGCATTACCTAACTCTCAAGCCTATTTTAGGGCAAATTGATAAACAATTACATTTTACAGAACCAAAACTCACTGAAGGCAAAATACAATAAAATCGAATACGTAACATATAAGGCAAGTAAACGTGAAAATATTTAATATATATATAGAAAAAAAATACCAATGTGCAATACAATATGTTATGTAAGCACATTTAAGGTAAATGAAAACATGCAAGATCAAAATACACAAAAGTAGTTATAAGAATTATTTCATTATATAAAAAAGTTTACTCTCAGCATCTGCTCTTCCTAATTTCAACAACCAATTTGAAACATCCCTTTTAAAAGCCTTAATGTCAGTTAAAGTTCTAATTTTATTTCGAATTGGATTGTATATTCTGGGAGCTTGAAAGGTGAATAATCATTGACTTAATATAGTTTTTATTCTTGGAACTATTTTAACTGTCGGTCCTTAAAATTGCCAATTGATCCAAAATTAGAGGGTACATTGGTCTTAAAACTCATTTAAATAACAGTGCATGGTTAAGAGCGGAGTAAGATATTGTTGGTTATTGCATTTCGTATTATTGCATTTTTTTGTAATAGAAACGATGTAATGATGATGCACAATGACTTTTAATAAATTTTCATACGTTTACACGCACTCTTACGATTGTGCCGAGCGCAAGCACATTTGATAAAATTATAAAGTAATGTCGCATCAACATTTACATATTGAGTAATTAATGAGTACTATCGCAGTCACGTGTGAGGTTAATAAAAGCTTATCAGTGTTTTTTTGTAATAAATATTTATTTAAATAGAAGCAATCGTAGTTGCATACATATATATCTTGCCATCACTTTCTAATAGATCAGTCCAACCGAATAGAATTTAGTGTCTTATGCAGCCGAAAACCATGCAAACCTTGATCGATTTTTAAATTTATATCTGTGTTTAAATCGAGACATATAAAACACGCGTTTTTGTCGGTATAGACGCCATAAAAATAATTTCAACGTACGAAGAAAAAGTAATACAAAATCAAATAGATAAGAATATTATAGATATTTTTAGGTAGTCGATCAAAATTACAATTTACTTATTCGATCTTTGAGCTACAAGTTACAAAATGCTCTCAATTCAGCAGCGATCTAAAATAAAATATTATCAAATTCATCGATAAAAATTTAATTAGTTATTTGATTGATTTAATAGTTTTTATAAAAATATAACAATATTATGATTTAAAAACGAGAATGACATAATTAAAATATATATTATTATTGTAGAACATATTAAGTGATATTAATACATTGCAAAGCAAAAGGAATTATCAAAATTGAACAATAAAATCAGAGACATCTACAAAATGAAATGATACAATAAAAGGAAATAGTGAAAATGAAACAAATTTATAAAAAAAGAACAATCATAATATAATTATTATTTTTCTTACCCGTGTTTGATCAATATATTCATCTAATATATTATTACTTTAGACATGCATACAGTAGTGTGTAAAAACATCAACATAGCGAGAACGTATTATTATGTCTTACATACTAACATATATATAACCTAGAAAAACTAGCTTTCCGTTAGTGTATTATATATAATATTTACATAGATATAAAAACAAAAAAAATTATTGTGTCTTAATGTGTTTAATTTTGATCTGTGTAGATTAATTATTTGACTATGATAACATATAATATGAAAAAATCTTAAAATTAATAAAAAATATTACAACTGTTTAAAAAACTTTTTATTATAAGTACATGTTAATTTAAAACATATTAGTCATTTTACCTCTAAAAAAATCTTCGTTATTTGAAATATCTAGTTGAAGATGTGTATGAAGTAATTGGAAAGTTTTTGTTTTTCAAAAATTATCGACATCCGGCTCTTCCAACTGTCACTTGCGAATTGAGTGAGTTATCACCAGTTATACGTATCAAATTCACATTACAGTGCAATTCAAATTTATCAAACTCTTCCTGTCTTTGTGATTATATGTGATAGGAAATAATTTATCTTTTTAAAGAAAATACATTATTATTGTGTAGTTGCAATTGGTCAGAACATTGTTCTGTGGTATTTTAATACGAATTAAATGTATTTATTAGAAAGATGTACATATGAAATCAATTTTATCGAAAAATATTGTTGCTGCTACCGGAATTTGAACCTGGATCTCTTTACAATCCGGTGAAGGTGCATTAACCAACTATGCTACAGCAGATAGTACTTTTTCGATAAAAATTTTTTTTAATTTTTTTTTATTTATTTGAAATTTTTATAATTTTTTTTAAACATGAATTATTAATTAAGTATTGTACATTATTAAAATTATATGTTTTTTATTCGCTTACCTATCCAAAAAAAGAGACTAGATCTTGTGCTTGGAGAGTTGAAGAGGAGTGCTTGTATTTTATATGTATATTTTTCTAATTAATACATTTAATTAGTATTTAAAATATCATATACCTATGTTCTGAATAATTACAAATTTACAATAAGAATGTGTTCTCTTTAATATGAAATAGTTTTATTTATTTTGGTTAATGTTAGGATACCGGTCAAAATATGCAAGGTTAATGGTTCTCTAATAATTTAAACAAATTAGATAAATCACCAGAAAGTTCTGATCAAATGTTTTTGTGAAATATTGTAATAAAAATATGGTCGTCGCTTCCAATGGGAAAAAATAAATGTGTACGTAAAATCTGACGACACTGTATATTAACCGTTTGAATGCTACGCGTCGCAAAAGCGCTGCGATCGTTTGTATCGAAAATTGCTTAGCACTAAAACGGTTAAAATGTAACATATCATTAAAAAGTATATGATTGCTTAATTTCCGTTCACTCGCTGTGGAATAATCCTTAAAACATGTTTAAAAAAAATATTTTTGAGAGAATAAAAAATATATTCTTAAGAAATTTTGTCAGTTGTATTTTAAAAATCATTACATTTTTTAACGATATTAACAAAATTAATTAATTATTTATCATTAAGATTAATAACCGTAACGTGTTAGCAATAAATATTAAAAATATTAAAATATATTGTTTGTAATAAAGGAAAATCAATGGATCCTTGCCAATGCTTTAAATTCTTGCTAATCACAATAATCACAATTGGAGATGTGGTATAAATTCGACTAATGTTGACTTAAATTTTTATGCCTTCATATAAAATTAACTTTGTGTAAATTTATAATCAAATAATTTTTATTTCTATGTATGGAAGTCCGTGAAGAGCGAAATATTGATCGATACAACACTTGTAGTATACTTTGGTGTCACAGTGTCAACATTGAAAAAAATATAATTGCTCATTTGTTATAAAAAAATAATTCTTAAGATAGGAATTTAAAATAATATATCAAGTGAATGGGGTGAAAAATAAATAAATTCTCATTAAATTTTGTCAAAGTTGTATTTATTAAATCATTAAATTTTTGAAAGATATCCAAATAGGTATTAGGGAAATGTGGATTGCAGATAAAATATATTTTTTAACATGATTGGATTGCGTTGGTCGAATAGTTTCCTATTAATCAGATTCATTGGAGTCTCTTTGGCAAGGTAGGCAGGGCTTGCTACTTCTACCGCAGCAATCCTTGATGCGCACGCATGTATTGTCAGTGGCACTCTTCTTCACATATCCTCTTTTGCACTGGCATCCTAGAGCAGGAACAATGTCATGGCATGCTGTGAATGTTGGATGCAGGCAAGTTCCTCCGGGACACGGGTTGGGGTTGCGGACAAGTTCAGCATTAGGATCCGCACAACCTAAAATTTAAAACATAAACAAAATCAAACCTCTAAGAGTGTTGTTCTAGAGAAATTTCAACGAATTATACATAAATACAAATTAAATATAATAATTAGAAAGACATACATATAAAATCAATTTTATCGGAAAATACCTACCGTTGCTACCGGAATTCGAACCTGGATCTTTTCCAATCTGGGAATGTGCATTAATCGATTTGGCGTTTCCTATCGGATTACTCAAAGGTGTTTGAGATTCCGTAAATATAAAGAAGATGGATTTCAAATAATGGAACGATAAGTGTGGTTAATTTGAATATATAGGTTCGAAAATTTGTCATCAAAATAACTAGTGCTGTAGCATAGTTTGTAATGCACCTTCCCCGGATTAGAAAAAGAGATCCAGGTTCGAATCCTGGTAGCGCAATAACAATATTTTTCGATAAAATTAATTTTAAATATATTTCTTTATAATTAATGCATTTAATTAGTATTTGAAGTTGTCTTAATTATATTTATGATGAAATTACCACAAAGCTATAGCGGACTACATTTCATTTTCATTATTAATTTTAAAAATATTAGTGATGCTATCTTAATAATTTTTTAAAACTAATCACATAAATATTAAACACACAATCTACTTCAATTCTGATTGCATTTCTCGACTTGATGTATTCAAGTATTTAGTCAAACTAATATTAATAATACAGATATAATAATCTTACAGTTTCTTGGCAGGACACAGCAACCTTTGTGATTTCTCACATAGCCACGACTGCATTTACAACCGGGTTTGCAGGGATGGGGGTGGCAAGGCTCATTTCCCTGGATGAAGTCATCGCAGGACTTCTCGGGGCGGTAGGAAGGAGGGCATCCATCAAATATCTCATTTCTTGGACACCTGACAGCTACAAGGCGTTTAAATGGTTACACAGGATTAGTATTTATTTCAAAGCGGTTTTAAATATCTAAAATATAATTATAAAATTTATGGACTAAGTCGATTATTTACTCTTTATGATATATTATAAAAATATAATTAACACTAAAAATTACTCAAATAGCAGAAAACTTACGGCAGTCACAAGGCAAGATGCATATGTTGTATCTATTCCTGACGTAACCATCCTTACAGAAACATCCACTAATGCATTCCGAGGAACAGCTGATTGGATTATCCCGAGTTTTGCATGTCAAGTCATACTTTGTTGAACAATGTTTATATACCTCATTGGGTCCCCTGCATCTACGGTCTGAAAATATTCAAATATTAGTTGTATACGGTACGCTTATTTTGGACGTTGTTATAATACGATTGATTTAATATGGGAGTTATTTTTACACATTTTAAAATAAATATTATTTTCTAAAAACATTTTTTAAATTTTTACCGAAAGTATTATTTGAAATCTAAAACATTCGTGGAACAGTTTCAGATGACCGATTAAAGATAACAAGTGTGCATTTTTTAAAATTTAACTTATTTTTGATTTTAAACGAAATTTTGTAAATTATAAATGATAGATTGATACCTTTACATGGCGCCTCTTCTTTGCTACAAGCAAAGCACAGATGAGTTGTTAACACGAAGACAGCAAGTGTCATAAACACGTTTAACTTCAGCATTTTTCTTGCAGATTTTGAGTCTGAATTGAACACCAAAGGAATTCAATGGGACAGTAGTTGTTCAAGACTTTATGATAAAAATAAAAAATCGCCCGTTTTATACGATCTGCAATAAGAATTCAATCGAATATAATTAATGACTTTTGAAAGCATTTAGAGACAGCTATGTTAATAGAAACGTATTGTGTGTTTAATAATAAAAGAAATACACTTACATAAATATTAAGAGCTATGTGCAAATGTTAAATGCACTTAATTACTAGATTTTATAAATAGATATCATAAATTCAGTTTTGCTCGACAATTATATGACAGTGCTTGGCATATTAGCGAAATAAAAACCATGTATGCATATAACATTTATTTTGCCATTGTATTTGTATTTCGCTAAATGTTTCGGTGTGAGCACTGAGATTGAACCCCGTAAAAGTTAATGCTCGCATTGCAAGCCAGCAACATTTCCATACCAGGATAATTCTATCCTTGAGATATCTTGAATTTATTTATCGACGATTGTTTGTATAATATTGAAATTTAAGTATTAAATATAATTTAATTTATAACTTTGTAATTGTTATCGATTAGTTTGTCTTAACAATTTTTTTTTATCTTTTTTTAATTTTTTAAAAATAAATAGAGATGCGTAGACGGAATAAATGTCACATCAATATTCTTACTATTTTCAAACTAAAATAAACGCAACTATGTCGTCCAGTAAAAAAATAGTTTTTACAGACTTAAAATCCAATTTCAATGATATAAAATGTTTATTCAAGACATAATTTTAAAAAAACCCACCGAAATGTAAATTCTAATGAATAATATTCTCTCGAGTAACTAAAAGTAGTATAAATTGTAGGATATCAGAGGTATACCCCGAGAAACATAGTTTAATAATGTTTAAATTCATAAAGCGGTTTGTAGAATAACTAACTAACTCACATAGCATTAGGGGTAGGCAGAGGTGAGGAGTGCCACATTATTTTGCCCCAACATACAATTCCAACCTAAGCCACATTCACACAAGCTCATCAATAAGGCTTCAGACAGAAGATCTTCTAGTATCTGGTTTACCTGATCATGCTAAGTCACTTGCGTCATATATATATATATATATTTCTAGCCATTCTCTCTTTATTTATTCATTCTACATGACCAAACCATGTAATTATTTTTTAATCCAATTCGTCTTTACATTCTCTCCTAGCCTAATGAAAAACTGTCATTCGTTCCACACATTAACGAAATCACCAATAAAGCTATGAAATATCTTGGTTTTGTATTAAAAATGGTGAAAGATATCAATTCACTTAAATTGCTTAAAGTTTTATATACGGCTGTAGTTTGTAGCAATTTAAAAATCAACTCAACTATTTGGTGCCCATTCTATAAAGTGCACGAATTGAAATTAGAAAGGGTTCAATATAAATTTTTAAGGTTTATTAACTTCAAACTGTGTATACCTGCTGAACAATTGAATTATGATTTTCCAAAGAGCATTCTTAATTTAACTAACTTATCGTATAGAAGAACTTTAAGTGATTTATTATTTTTATTTAAAATAGTAAATGGCATACAGGACGCCCCTAATTTAACTGAAGTGATTGTATATCACATTCCTGCGCGGAGTACCAGGTCATCGGTTTTTTTCCATGTAAATTCATCATTTACTAATTTTTACAGGAATACACCCACACAAAGTCTTCACAGGTTTGGGAACGATTTTGGTCTCGTAGATATATTCCGATATTCTATGTTTAAATATAGGAGTAATGTTTTTAATGTTGTTCTGAGTCAAATATACAACTGATTTTGATACTCAGCCATTCTGTGTCAAACCTAAAATTTATTATTTTTTCCGTCTTGAACCATTATTTTTTATAGTTTGTTTTGCTTATTTTTTAATTTTTATTTTTTCTATTCTATTTATATATATATATATATATATTCCACGTTACTTGTGTTGCTGTTCATGTCTTTTTTATTATGTTTTATACCAAATAAGGGCGTTAACAAATTAATAAATAAATTTATTTTAAACTTTATCATAAATGAATTTGTCACGTATACACATAAGTGATTTCATTTCCACTACATTCAGTTTACTTTCGTTCCTCTTTTGTACAGCAGTATTGGTACTAGGATAAATTTCCACAAGAAATGACTTCGTCCATTTTTTGGTAAAAATTTTCAAGGTATTATTTGATATTTACGTAATTTTCTTTTCAAACGTACTGAAAATATTGATCGAATCATAAAAAATTTCACGAAATACTTTCAGTTGATCGATTTAGAAATAATTATTGTAGAGTTTTGAAAATTTAGCTTATTTTTATAAAATTAAGATTATTGAAAATTAAGGTATGTATGTAGGTGTGTATATATATTACATTCACAATGAAAAATAATAATATTTTTTATTTATTATCTTAGTTTTATTAACACAATTCAGTGGTTAATAAAACAAAGATAATAAATAAAAAATATGAATTTTAACCATAAAATTAACATTGCTAATTTTAAAAGTATAAAAATAATTATTAAATACTAAATTAATGTATTAATTATAAATATATACATATAAAATCAATTTTGTCGAAAAATATTGTTTTTGTCCCGTTCGTATCCCGGTGACGCAAAATTGATTTTATATGTATATATTTATAATTAATAGATTAATTTAGTATTTAAAATATCACAGACCTATGTTCTGAATAATTACAACTTTACAATAAGAATGTGTTTCCTTAATAAAATAATTATTATTTATGACCCGGTAAATAGGCTTATTCACTACTAATACAATGAGCAGATGAGTTGCGTTTAAAAATAAAAGGAATGCAGTTGCATAAATCTTAATTTGTTCAAACGCACTTAATCATTGACTGGGTTCTATAAATTATATGTTGCATCATTAATTATGTTAGACAGCGAGGACTCGTATTGTAAAACAATAATGCACTAGAATATAAAAAGTGCATTTGTTTCAACTATTAAAGGTAGTAAATTTATTTTTCCTCCTATTATAGGTGTATGATATTAAAATTAAAGATTTTTTTTTAAATAGAATTAATTTTTATGGACATTTTTTATTTTCCAGTAAAATCTGCCACGAAACCTGTACGTAAGAAATATTGTTTTAGGCACAAACAAGTAAATTAATAGACATATAAAGTGTACATATTGGAGAGGGGTTTATAACATTAGTTAGGAAACGAGGGGCATCCACACACATTCTTGGTGGAAACATAAATTCGATAGTTTATGACACATTTATGCAACAGTTAAAGTATTTACTCTTCGAAAATTAAATGTTAGTGTAAACAAACGTATTTTTTACATTAACGCATCTATTTGATTGTGTAAGTGGTACCAAAGTGATCACGTTAGTGACACCAAAATAAAAATATCGAAATAAGAAATTTACGTTAGTTCATGTTTATATATTTGGTGTCTATAGTTTGGTGGAAATTCATTCGCCAAACTTGTATTCTAAAGTTTACATAGGAAAACCGATATGGCTTAATATCCAAATTTTCAATGTAGCCGTAAATTCATAAGAATAATTGTAATTTTAATTATTGCATAATATAAGGGAAATACATTAGAATCTTCCTATAAATGTTTTTAATATCAAGTCTAGGCTAATAATTTAATAACACCACACTAGGCGCATCACATAAATAATAATAATGATGGATAATTTGTATAGCGCCATTTTCGTAAAAACTTTCACCTCAAGGGCGCTTTACACATAAACTGTTAATAGTTTTACAATTTTTTTTTTTTTTTTAATTAATAATTGTTATTTTTACTTATGGAAATGATTTTTTGAAAAGGTGCGTTTTTAGTTTTTTTTAAATAAAGTCTCTGATGCACTGTTCCTTATAACGGAAGGCAAAGAGTTCCACGCTTTTGGGCCTGCAACCGCAAATGCCCGCTCACTAAATTTAGACTTCTGGCAACGGTTGGTCGGTTCTACAACCCTTCCTGCAGCTGAAGTAGAGGCTGACCTTAGAGTTTGACGTCTACCATTCAAATTGTCTGGGATACAAAGTTCTTGAAGATACAGAGGCGCCATGTTGTGTGTCGCCTTGTACATCAACCAGCACAATTTGTTGATGTACAAGGCGACATCGGCATCGAATGATGATTTATATCGAAACTATTGTGTTTTATAATATCAAATAATTTAGTACTTACTTACTTACTTACTAAGTAAGTAAGTAAGTAATAATTTAGTAGTACATATTAATTACTTTTTCAAGAACACAGTTAAGATTTATAAGATTAAAGTTGGTGAATGAGAGTATAAATTATACAAGAAAACAGTGTTTGGTCAAATTAACTATAATTATAATGCATTTAAAGAAAACTGCTGTACTTTAAATCATTTTCATATTCAGCATTTCACTTTCTTTGCTAATTTTATATAAGTTAGATAATATATAAGATAAATTATACAAGAAAACAGTGTTTGGTCAAATTAACTATAATTATAATGCATTTAAAGAAAACTGCTGTACTTTAAATCGTTTTCATATTCAGCATTTCACTTTCTTTGCTAATTTCATATAAGTTAGATAAAATGTTTTTAAAACACATAAATATTTTGAAACATGAGAATATCGACCCAGATTTTGCAGAACACTAAAGTATTTAAATAAATATTTTCATTGATAAATTGTATATTATATTACTTAATGTAATATTTTGCAGATAAACTCAATAGATTATAAAAAGTATACTAACAAAAATGTTTTAATTAACAAAATCACTAACGTGTCTCACGATAGAATATCCTAAAAGAAAGTCTATTTCATATTCATAAGTTATTTCAGATAAACAATATTTGTTTATAAAATAATTTTTTCAAAACTACAGTTTTCTATAGATTTTTATTTTGCCACAGGGGATAAATCCCAGTAATTGGTTCCCACAAAGATTTGATCAAAATCAGATCCATATTTGAAACCGACCTCAGGAGTATTTTGAAGGTCTGAATCTTAGTTTTCCTGATCCAAATATATCATTAGCGGTGATTTATTAATATGAATTGCGGTTGAGATATCACAAAAATATGTATTCTTAGAAAATCCTTATCCACGAAGAAGACTTGGCAATACAAAAAGTTAAGAACAACCACAAAAAATTAATAAATATTGAAATATTTTTGACAAATAAATACTCAAAAGAAAACATCCATAACTTATATTGATAATATTGTTGATTTCATAAGCATGCTCGAAATATTTCAATTATATTTTATGTTGACATGTTCATTTTATATATTTTAAAAATAATGGAAATTATTTTAAAAAAGTTACATTATTTTCTGATAATAACTCTCCATCTGTCATTATATCTACTTGTCAGACATTAAGTATACACAAGAAAAAAAATGTTAATACAAATACTGCATGTGCCTTCAATATATTGAGGTCAAAATGCAACCTACGAAAATATATAGCATTGGTAAATAATATTGACAGCTATTGTTATATACCAATATTAAGAATTCTAGAATTGTGAATTAAAAATATATATATATATTTTATTAAGGAGAACATATTCTTATTGTGAAGTTGTAATTATTCATAATATAGGTCTGTGATGTTTTAAATACTAATTTAATGTATTAATTATAAATATATACATATAAAATCAATTAACCCGGTAGCGCGAAAACAATATTTTTCGAAAAAATTGATTTTATATGTATATATTTATAATTAATACATTAAATTAGTATATATATTTATTTATTATTATACACGCCCTATTCAGGCATTAACGGAATTTGTAAAATAATAAAAAATTACAACAGAAATGCAATACACAAAGAAAAAAAAATTAATAGTATCAGCATGTTTTTACATAACCAAAATTTAAAATAAATATAAAATGTTAAGTAGCAATTTATCCGTCACCATTGAGTTGAGACACAAAAAATTGTAACAATTTAGCCTTATAAACAGTTAAACTAACAGCAAAAATATCGACTATCTCCGCATATTTATTCCCCAAAGAATGCATTCTGGGGACTGCGGAGTTAGATAGCGCATGAGTTCTGACATTAATACTGTAATAAAACAATGAATTGTGTCGCGATTACCTCAATGGAGGATGAAATGGAGAATAAAAAATACCTGAAAGTATTTTCTAATAATCAAGTTTTAGTTTATCACTTATAAAAAATGACAATTTATATTACGATTGTATCAGAAGACCAAACACTACAAAATTTGAACAAATAAACATACTAAATTATTATGAATTTTTAATCACCATTCTTTTCACTGATTCGTATTCGATTTCGTTGCCTGTTCAACATTAATTAATAAATGCAACATAATTCAAAAATCTAAAAGAATACTATTACATTAGGGATGATTGTAAATATTATACGTGAGTAGAATAGCCCCCATGAAATTTTACTGTGAATCCTAGAGTCACAGTTGAAATCAAAAAAAATCTTAAAATCTGTAGGTTCTGACCACGATTAAAAAAATTGATTTTAAATATATATAGTAATAATAAGAGATTAAATCAAAACATTTTTTTCTGTGAGGAGATAGGTGTAAAGAAACGGATGCATGGAAGTTGAATTAAACTTTTTAAAATTATTTTTTTTATTTTATTTAGTTGAACTAATGCAAATAAGTAATTATAACAAGAATTTTAAAAATGAACATAGCACTAAGCTATACATACATATAAATTTGATTCGAAATCAAATACTTTATTGTAAATAAATAGGTTAATATAATATCTATTAGGTATATATTAGAAACGAAGAATTTTTATACAAAAATGAAAATATTATATTTGGATGATGTGTATTATATAATATTTATTATATTAATAATTTATATGTAAAGCACCGTTGAAGTGTCTTTTTTTTACGAAAATGGTGCTGCATAAATATACAATTTTATTATTATTAAAGTTTTCTTTTTGAACTGTAATGGCCAGTGTTCACGGAATGAGACTTCTTCTTCTTCTTGTGCCCTATCGGTTCAACGGACATTGTCTATCATCACATTATTTACTGCGACTCGGAAAAGCTCTACAGTAGACTGGCCGAACCATTGCCTCAGGTTCATTAGCCACGATGTTCTCCTTTTTACAGGGCACGACTTTCAGCAATCTTTTCCTGCATTATGAGATGCAAGATCTCGTATTGTCTCATCACATGTGCGAGATATTGAAGTTTTTAGATTTTTATAGTTTTAAACACTTATTTTTATTTATTCACCCAAATCATAAAATCTCCATTCGTAATTTGATCCATCCAGCTAATTTAGAGCATTTACCTATAGACCCACATTTAAAATGCTTCAAGTTCCCTTATCATTTCTTCGGTAAGTATCTATGCTTCCATTCCATAAAATAATATCGAGAACACATAGCATCTGACTATTCTCATACGCAGTGGCGTGCAGTAGGTATAGATTTAGGTTATACTGTTACCAACGATATTATACAATCATACATAATATATGTAATACAATATATGTACTTTCGTTTAACCAACGTTTTTGGACAAAATAAATTCGTCGTTTATATGACCCTATAATGTATTTATTTATAATTTTAGACTACTGTTAATAGTGTTTTTAAATTTTAAGTTTTAACGTAAAATAATACTTTCTTACCAATATAAAAAATGTATGAACGTTTTTAAGAACACTTTCTATGACTGAACATGATTCATTTATTGTTTTAAAATACTTTACGTTATGACTAAAGGTAAAAAAATATTTTTATTAAAGGTAAGAAATAGTTATGCCAATTGTTTTATGTTTTTCTCAAATCAAAAACCAATCCATGCACCAAATTTAAAAACAATCGTGAAATCAATAGGTCAAAAACAGTAAGATAGTAAAATTCTCAAATTGGTAATGGAGGAAGTAGACATTTCAATGATTTGCACGCAGTTGTAACCCTTTCTAACGTTATTCTGTTAAAACACACCATAGGTAACGACTCCAAACAAAACGGACCTACCAAAAGGAATTTTCAATTCAGTAAATAGACATTTATATGACTTGACTAACAGAACTGAGTAATGTAAATAGCACGATGCGGCGAATAAAAAAAGAGCGCCACGAGTACAACGGTGAGTTTTTTGAACTAAGCAATTAAAGTATCTACTGGTACACAGATGGCACTAATTGCAAAATAATGTTTTCGTTAATGTTAATCCAATTTTTTAATTTATATTTGTTTCCCAGAATTTTTAATTATGCACAGATTTTTTGCTTGCATGCACTGCACGCCCCTACTCTAAGGTTGAAGACTCCGGGACATCTTTTTCATGCGATAGAGGTTGCACGAGATTTGTTTAACGCGGAATTTGATTTCAACAGAAAGATCTCATCTTTCATTTAAATTAAATGAGATTCGATGAGACAAAGTCTTAGATTTATTTGAAATAAATTTCAGTACCATGTACACGTGTGGACATTTTGATTGAAAGATAAATTATGAGATTGGCTTGAAATTGTATATATATAATAAGCGTGTAGTGAGCTGCGAGACAGCAATTCTCTGAGACTTGAGTGTGTATACGGTGAATTAAGAAAGCCGAGAGTCTACTCCAAAGAACCTCATGGGAGTATAATCCTGTCTCAGAGATTCTCTCGAGTTGAAAATCTCACCCGTGGGCATGAACCATAAAGAAAAATATCTTAATTTACATTTTATAAATACTTGGTAATTAATATATAAAGATTTATAAGCACCTATTACAAAAGATATGATACATACTTATTATAAGAAAAAAGAATATTGCTTTAAACATAAAAATACAAGTTCCTGATTTGATTTGTTTCATACATCGTACTTATTATTTTGAATTAGATTATTGAAATTGAATTTTTTTAAGTAAAAAAGCTGTGATATTGTCCGATGCATTCCACTAAATAAATAATGGACAGCACTCTTCCACCGCTCTCTGTCCTGCGCTGTGTTGATTACTAGGGGGCACAGACAATTTCATATTTCTTCGCAGTGTCTTTCCATGTTCTCTTGGCTCGTCCTAGAGGACTTCTCCCTTTTGGAACTGACTGGCAGTCTTTCATTTCCCGTGCGGAAAATATGTCCAAGCCGACTTTTTCGTTGAGATTTTTCTATTTGAAACAGCTGCGGGTTCGTCCCAAGATCGATACCGTTCCTGATTTAACCTCTTAACGTTACTCCTGCTACTTCTTCTTGGTATCTAATTTCTGCTGCCTAGACAGCTCAACAATTATCAAGTCAGTTTAAGGCCCCCTCTCTGACCTATGGTTATTAACTTAGGATACTGGCGGAGAGGAATGGGTCGAGAACCCAAGCTGCAGATAAAAAATTGCTGAAATTTCTTACACATCACGAGAATTAAACAAAATTACATCATTTAACTAGGAGTACTTTTCTTTTTATCTCGATTTATCTTGTTTTGTATTGTCCTTGAAGAGCACCTGAGGAAAATGACCTCCCCGGGCAATTGAATTAAATTAAGGGTTCTTTATGGGTTATGGACTGAACGATGGGGAAAGGAATAAACCCAAAAATAGTTTTAAAACCAATTGATAGTTCCGCCAGTGCTATGTTCTCATTAAAATTTAACTTTAAACTATAGAAAGCTATAAAAATGTATTATATTTCGATATAAAGTATAATACAATGATCATAATGCACGTTCATACAAAATAAACACTTGGCCAAATATTAACTTTTTTTAAATATTTACTTTAAACTACACTGACTAACATATATTTTTGTATTAAACTATATTCGATGATTTTTAGCTATTACAAATATACACCTACCATAGGTAAAAAAAACATTGTAAAATAATTAAAATATTAGATTTATATTTATACTTAAAATGTATTTAAAAATGATATTTTGCAATTTAACATATATATATATATATATATATATTATTTTTATTAAGTTTTATTTTCAATTATGATTTATTATACTTTCTTACCATCATTCCGCGCGTTTAGTCAGAGAAGATTGAACGCCACACTCTTCTGTCTTGACACACAATTCTCTGCATGCATCTTCTCATACGAGTTCGCCTATTATTGTGGCTTCTAACAGAACCATATGTCAGTATCTGATTTACCTGGGCGTGCCAAGTATTCCACGGACATCCTCTATTTCTAGTGCCATCAACACTTGCGTCTTATATCTTTCTTACTATTTTCTACTCATTTACTATTTAATTACATATACCTACAACAATAATTGAGTTATGTATCATGTTTAGATGTATCGATGTATATAGATTTTTATGTATATACTCAACATTATTAATAAATATTAAATAATTAAAATATTTTTGTTGCGTTACAACCAAAATTATTATTAAAATTCTCTGCTACTTTTCATTTTTAAATTTTATTTCAAAATGAACCCTCTCTTCAGAAAGCGTTCTATTATCTCCAAGTTGTACTTTAACTATATACTGCATTACTCCCAATGTGGTTGATAAATTCAGCAATGAGTTTAGAACCTCTTGTCTGAAGTGTCCATATGCAAGATTGCAAATAGGTATGTATTCGATAGGGGCGTGCACTTTACATAATCAAAACTGTTTTGCATAACTATAATTTCTGCGAAATATATAAAATAAAATATTTATTTGGTATATTACACCGGACAACAAAATAATATTTTTTTGTACCGGAAAAGTAAGAACTGATTTTGGATATTTTTGATGCGCTGATTCCAAAAATACCTGGCTTCATATCAGCTCTAGGTTTTAAAATATACGGTAATTAATTTTAGTTCTGATAAAAGGCAAAAATAATTATATCTTTAGAGGTCAAAATTGAAATTTCGTACTTAAAATTAAAATTTAATTAGTCAGTTTCAATTACACAAGACCGTAAAACCCTTCATTTCTATATCTGGGTAACCCCCACCACGAATGAATTAATAACACGCACATATTACCTCTGCCTAATCCGACTTAGTTTACTATCATTTTGTGTAAAATTTTGACGTTATTTAGTAATAAAATATTTAATTAAAACTTTATATAATATGTGGCCACAGTAATTATGCTAATATTGAAGAAGTAATATAAAAGAGGAAGTAGACACTTCAATGATTTGCACGTAGTTGTAACCCTTTCTAATGTTATTCTGTTAAAAAACAGCATAGGTAACGACTATACAAAACGGATCAACGGAAAAGAATTGTCAATTCAGTAAATAGCCATTTATATGACTTGAGTATTTCATTAGCTTAAAGACAGAACTGAGTAATGTAAATGGCACGATGCGGCGAATAAAAAAAGAGCGCCATGAGTACAACGGTGAGTTTTTATAACCAAGCAATTAAAGTCTCTATTGGTACACAGATGGCACTAATTGCAAAATAATGTTTTTGTTAATGTTAATCCAATTTTTAAATTTATATTTGTTTCCCAGAATTTTTAGTTATGCACAGCTTTTTTGCTTGTATGCTCTGCACGCTCTTTCCAATCAACAATAATATACTGATATTATTTTGTTATTCTTATTACTTATTGTTGTTCGAAGACGACCACAATTGAATATTGAAATGCTACTTGATAATAGTTTTGCTGTATTTATGGATACTGAAATGTTACTTGATAATTGAACCATTGAACATTGAAATGTTACTTGATAATAGTTTTTCTGTGTTTATGGATATTGAAATATTACTTGATAATGGTTTTGCTGTGTTTATTTAGTTCATTCCAATCGACATAAAAACTTCTAAGGCATTTAGAATGAAACTATTTCACGTGTTTGAATATTGTCAGTATAATTGAAGTGCATAATATTTCTTACCTACTTAGCGAATCAAACTGTGAAACATAATATTGGTTAAGAAAGTATTTAATATTGTGGTATTTATCAATACGAAAATGCACGACATGATTAAATACAATAATATTAAATACTAAATTAATGTATTAATTATAAATATATACATATAAAATCAATTTTGTCAAAAAATATTGTTTTAGCGTCACCGGGATACGAACCTGGATCTTCATTTCCAATCCGGGGAAGTGCACTACCTTTGTGCTATAACGCCAGTATTTTTCTTGACAAATTTTCGAAACTATATGTTACATTTTTAAAATTAATACACCTGTCGTTCCATTATTTGAAAGCCATCTACATTATTTTTACAGAATCTCAAATACCTTTGAGTAAACCGATTTGCAGACGCCAGAATTATCAATTCATTTTTATTAAATTTTGAACACGTTGATACAACATATATTATTAAGGAAAACACATTCTTAATGTGAAGTTGTAATTATTCAGAACATAGGTCTGTGATATTTTAAATACTAAATTAATGTATTAATTATAAATATATACATATAAAATCAATTTTGTCGAAAAATATTGTTTTAGTTTATTGTATCCCGGTGACGCTAAAACAATATTTTTCGACAAAATTGATTTTATATGTATATATTTATAATTAATACATTAATTTAGTATTTAAAATATCACAGACCTATGTTCTGAATAATTACAACTTCACAATAAGAATGTGTTTTCCTTAACAATAATATTAATACACTTTCTGCTTTTTTTAACAATCCTTATTTCTTATTATTAATACATTATTTTTAATGATTTGGGAAGATTTTTAGTAACATTCGTGTTTTCTACAAAGAATGGTAATATGATATGGAAATGGAATATTCAAATAAAGTAGGAAATAAAAGAATTTCATATAATTTTGAAAATAAATTTTAGTAAAGTATTTTTTTGTTTTTCAAATACATGCAACGAAATAAATATATGTTATTTACGCAATACAAATCGATTATCAGTGAGAATTGAATAATTTGGTACAAGTATTAATTAATTAAAGTCGATGAGTTTCCATTTTTAATCAGAATCGGCGCATTTACAACATTCATCTTTAGGTATGCACGTATCATCATTTGCACTCTTCTTCAAGAATCCTTCCCTGCACACGCAAGCTGCAGGCTTATTTGGAGTGTCACAGCACTCATATTCTGGATGCTGACAGGTACCTCCGGGACATGCATTTGCATTTTCAACCAGCTCTGCATTGAAATCGGTGCAGCCTAAATGTAAACACAAAGTCATAACATTTATAGAACATAGAAATTATAGAAAAACAAAATGTACGCTCAAAAATAAACGCGTTATTATTATTTTTAATTTACTATTATATGCGATACATTATGTAATTACTATTGTTCAAAACATATTATGTAGCCTTTCTGTTCAGTAAATAAATTTAAAAAAATTACAACATGTTTGCTGTCAGTGAATTTAGATTTAAAAAAAATACTAAATTCTGAAACACTATTTTTCAAGTGAAAACGTGTAAGCAATGAAATATTATATTATTAAGTACATTAATTTACCGACAAAATGTACATAACTGGTGACTTACATTTCGCCCGCCGTACGCAATCGTTTTTGTCGTCTCTGACGTATCCAGGAATACATTTGCAACCAGGTTTACAAATGTCAGGGTGACAAGGCTTATTTCCCTGGAAAATATCACGACAGGTCTCCTCGGGAGGACGACAAGGTGGACATCCGTCATATTTTTGGGCATATCCGCACATAGGGATAGCTGAAAATTTAGTTATTTTATTAGTTACACAAATTGGTACATATTTTATATATTAATGCACACCAAATCCACATAATGATGCATTTGGGGTTCAGTTGCTTTAGTTGTTCTCAAGGTGACCAATGATAATGTCGTTTTCTCGACATTATTATGGGTCACTTTATGAGATGACATTATTTTGAGTGCCACGCATATTAATTTATTTGAACCAGAAGATTATCACAGTGGTACCATGGAAGTATGGAAAAATTAAAGGGTGAAAATTAAAAAAGTGAATGGTGAAAATGAATTTATAATTCAAAGTAAACTAGCCCAGAATTGATAAAAGAAAAACGAAAAGTAGATTGAATGCAAAAGAAATGAGGTAGATCAGACGGATGTGTAGAAAATATATGTGTGATAGATTGAGCAATGAATAACTAAGGAATTAATGTAGTTCGGTGGACCAACGAGGCAAAGGAAATGCGGTAGGTCAGATCTAAGGTAGGTAGAAAATCTATGTGTGACAGATTGAACAATGAACAACTAAGGAATTATTGTAGTTCGGTGGACCAACGAGGCAAAGGAAATGCGGTAGATCAGACGCATGTGTAGAAAATCTATGTGTGATGGATTGAACAATGTACAACTTAGGAGTTAATGTAGTTCGATGTACCAACGAGGTCAGTGTAGCGTTCTATACTTTTTGTGGGAACACGGCGTGATGGTAAGTTCACTTGATAATTAAGAAGGGCTTTTTTTAACGGTTTAAAAAATCATCTCGAAAAAATCTTTGTGAGGAACACTTACGGCAGTTTTCGGGTAAGATGCATTCATTAAAATTATCCCTGACATATCCTTCCGCACAGAAACATCCTTCAACACATTGCAGGGTACATATTATTTGAAGATCTTTGTTGTCGCAAGTCAGAGGACATGCTGTCCCGCACGTTTTATATACTTCATTTTTTCCTTTGCACTTTTTTGCTGAAAATACAAACATTATTCAAACAAAATAAAATAAAATAAATGTAAATGGAAACATTTTATAGTCAAATTATTACTCAAAAACAAAATAAATTACGTAACAAACTTGAAATTTTCTCTAACATTATTAGTATTACATAAAAAATAGAAAACATTTACAAAAAAATCTCAATTAATGTTATTACTTATTTTTTAAGTAGTATTATTTATCAATAATGTCTCACATTTGTTCTTAATTCTTATTTAAATCATAAATCAACAAGAAATCGTACATGAAGAAACTTACGACAGTTTTCTGGTAAGATACATTTATTAAATTTATCCCTCACATATCCATCCGCACAGAAACATCCTTCGACGCATTGCAGAGTACACGGAGTTTGATTATCTTTGTTATCGCAAGTCAAAGGACATGCTGTACCGCACACTTTGTATGTTTCATTTTCTCCTTTGCACTTTTTGGCTGAAAAAATAGATAAAACAAACAAAACAAAATAAAAGCATGGAAACGGTAACATTTTATAAAGTCAAATAATGACTGAAAAATAATAAAAACGCGCGAGACATTCCTAATTATCATACACACAAAGTAGTCAGAGAATTTTTTAATATGACCGAATTTTATTCTAGCCAAAATTGGTGACCACATATATTCGCAAACCGCAAAGGCACATGTACCTAATTATACATTCTACAAATTGCAAAAACATAATAAAGAAAATGGCAAATTAAAAAAATCATCGTTCAATGTAAAATACTTCCAAGATGAATCTTTTAAATAACACGTCTGGTTCAGATGCCGCAACTCAGTTAATTTAAAAAAAAAACATTTTTTTGTATAATTAATTTAACTTCTAAATCGCAAGATCTTTTATTTATTAAATTCTTATTGCAAGTTAGATATTATCTGTGGAATATCTTTTGTAAACGTGGTTAAAGCTACGTTCTGATTCTAGTATTTCTCGTTTACTTTTTTATATATAAATTTAAAAACCATGTGATTTCTTTGGAAAATCAATTTCACGCATTGTTATTAAATGAACCAAGCTAACTGGACATCTTTTTATTACATCACACACTATTGCACCAAATAATATATATTTTTTAATAATATATATATTAACAATGGTAGGTTGGTAAGTTTCTGAGGCGTGTACTCGCACTCACATGAATACCACAAAGCAGCCGGAGAATGTAAGCGAGACCTAGGTCTCGCACGTCGCATATGAATGTTTAAATGATTTATAATATTTAAATTTGCGAGAAATAGAGACAGATCAACTTACGACAATTTTCTGGTAAGATGCATTTATTAAATTTATCTCTGACATATCCGTCCGCACAAAAACATCCCTCAACACATTGCTTGGTACATATAAGTCGACGATCTTTATTATCGCATGTTAGAGGACATGCAGTTCCGCATGTTTTAAATACTTCGTTTTCTCCTTTGCATTTTTTGGCTGAAAAAACAAACATTATTTAAATATATATAAATGGAAACATAGACATTTCTATAGTCAAATAATTACTAAAAATAAAAATAAAATGTGTCCACAAAGAAGATGAATATTTATGATATTTAAATGATATAAAATCTGGATGTTTTGATTACAAAAAGCAGAGATATAATAGTCACACAATGTGGTTGATATTAATGAATCAATTTTGGACACGAACATAATTTTATTAAAAAATCTCATAGACAAATTGAATCATTTTTATTAATAACAGTATTTTTTATGGTGCAAAATTCTCGACCTAAATAAAACTAGACTACAGTAAGAATAAAAGATAAATGTTATATAATATATATGAAAAAAGGCTTATGTTATTGATCAAGTACTTTGATTTGTCATTTTATTATAGATAGCGGTCCGTGCCCGGCGTTGCGCGGATATTGCCTTAGTCATAATTTAAAATTGCTGTGAAGGTGGAGGTGTCATTGTTTGTGCAAGCTCTAAAGATAAATGATATATGAAATATTTGGTTGGGACAAGGAAAAGGTGAGATATCTTGTAGTGAAGTAAGCTGACTATATCTATCTCAGTGTCCTAGAGTACGAATAAGCAACATTGGAAACTGGTGACTTTCAATTTAACACATGTGTAAATCAAGGGGAGGGTATTTATAATATGCGCAGGGTTCCAAAGTGTAACTATGCAAAATTTGATTTAGATTTTTCAAAGGTTGTTGGAGTTATATAGAGAACAGACATACATTTAATTATGTATATACAATTTAAAAAATCTATTCACATTTGTTTTTTTGCTTTCACCTTAAAACAGAAACCACATCAAGATACAAATATTAAAGAAAATCTAAAAATCATAAGTCAATAATTATCAGATTATTTGTGAAATAACGAAAATTTTACAGGGGACTTTCAAAATTATGTCAATATTTTTAAAAAAAGTTTTATTTTACAAAATGTGTTCATTTATTTATGTTTCGTTTTGTCGTAAGTCAGCTAGAACTACAAAATTCACTACTACTATTACGTTTTGCAGATCAAAATTAATGTAATGTTTTAATTTTTTTATGTGGTGTTGTTAAATCGTAAACAAAGAAATCATAAATCATTATCAGGAGACTTACGGCAATTTTCTGGTAAGATACATTTATTATTCTTATCCCTGACATATCCTTTCTTACAGAAACATCCTTCAACACAGTTTCGAGTACATGCAGTTACACTGTCTTTATTGTCGCAAGTGAGAGGACATGCTGTTCCGCATGAATTGAATTCCTCATTTTCTCCTTTACACTTTTTGGCTGAAAAAGCAAACATTATTCAAACGAAACAAACCAAATAAATAATAACGGTAACATTTTGTAAAATCAAATTATTACTGAAAAACAAATGAAAATATGTAACAAACTTGAAAATCTCACTAACATTATTAGTATGTTCGAAAATTTACATTGAAATAGGAGAAAATAATTGTAATTTATTAACTTTTTTTACAACTACAAAAATTTTGACCTAAATAAGACTGGACTACAGTAAGAGTAAAAGATAAATATTATATATATATTCAAAAAGACGTCAGTGTTCAATATGTTATTGATCAAATATTAGACATTTTATTATAAATACATAGACTATTTGTGAAATAACGAAAATTTTATAGGTGACTTTCAAAATTGTTTACATCTATATTTAAAAACAAATGCTTTATTTTACGCGATGTGTTCATTTATTTATGTTCCGTTTTGTCATAAGTGAGATATAACAACAACTTCACTAGTACTATTACGTTTGGAAGATTAAAATCATCGCAACATTTTAATTTTTTTTAGTGATGTTAAATCGTAAATAAAGAAATCATAAATCATTTTTAAGAAACTTACGGCAATTTTCTGGTAAGATACATTTATTATTCTTATCCCTGACATATCCTTTCTTACAGAAACATCCTTCAACACATTGTAGAGTACATACAATGTTACTGTCTTTATTATCGCAAGTGAGAGGACATGCTGTTCCGCATGAATTGAATTCCTCATTTTCTCCTTTACACTTTTTGGCTGAAAAAGCAAACATTATTCAAACAAAACAAACCAAAAAAATGATAACGAACATATTTTGTAAAATCAAATTATTACTAAAAAACAAAAAAAAATATGTAACAGACTTAAAATTCTCTCTAACATTATTAGAATTACATATATGTTATGTCCGAAAATTTACATTGAAACAGAAGAAAATAATCGTAATTTATTAACTTTTTTTTATACTACAAAACTTTTGACCCAAATAAGACTGGACTACAGTAAGAGTAAAAGATAAATATTATATATATATACGCAAAAAGGCGTCAGTGTTTAATATGTTATTGATCAAATATTAGCCATTTTATTATAGATACAGACTATTTGTGAAACAACGAAAATTTTATAGGTGACTTTCAAAATTGTTTACGTCTATATTTAAAAACAAATGCTTTATTTTACGCGATGTGTTCATTTATTTATGTTTCGTTTTGTCATAAGTGAGATATAACAACAACTTCACTACTACTATTACGTTTGGAAGATTAAAATCATCGCAATGTTTTAATTTCTTTTAGTGTTGTTAAATCGTAAACAAAGAAATCATCAGGAGACTTACGGCAATTTTCTGGTAAGATACATTTATCATTCTTATCTCTGACATATCCTTTCTTACAGAAACATCCTTCAACACATTGTAGAGTACATTTAATGTTACTATCTTTATTATCGCAAGTGAGAGGACATGCTGTTCCGCATGAATTGAATTCCTCATTTTCTCCTTTACACTTTTTGGCTGAAAAGGCAAAAATTATTCAAACAAAACAAACCAAAAAAATGATAACGAACATATTTTGTAAAATCAAATTATTACTAAAAAACAAAAAAAAATATGTAACAGACTTGAAATTCTCTCTAACATTATTAGAATTACATATATGTTATGTCCGAAAATTTACATTGAAACAGAAGAAAATAATCGTAATTTATTAACTTTTTTTTATACTACAAAACTTTTGACCCAAATAAGACTGGACTACAGTAAGAGTAAAAGATAAATATTATATATATATACGCAAAAAGGCGTCAGTGTTTAATATGTTATTGATCAAATATTAGCCATTTTATTATAGATACAGACTATTTGTGAAATAACGAAAATTTTATAGGTGACTTTCAAAATTGTTTACGTCTATATTTAAAAATAAATGCTTTATTTTACGCGATGTGTTCATTTATTTATGTTTCCTTTTGTCATAAGTGAGATATAACAACAACTTCACTAGTACTATTACGTTTGGAAGATTAAAATCATCGCAACATTTTAATTTTTTTTAGTGATGTTAAATCGTAAATAAAGAAATCATAAATCATTTTTAAGAAACTTACGGCAATTTTCTGGTAAGATACATTTATTATTCTTATCCCTGACATATCCTTTCTTACAGAAACATCCTTCAACACATTGTAGAGTACATACAATGTTACTGTCTTTATTATCGCAAGTGAGAGGACATGCTGTTCCGCATGAATTGAATTCCTCATTTTCTCCTTTACACTTTTTGGCTGAAAAAGCAAACATTATTCAAACAAAACAAACCAAAAAAATGATAACGAACATATTTTGTAAAATCAAATTATTACTAAAAAACAAAAAAAAATATGTAACAGACTTAAAATTCTCTCTAACATTATTAGAATTACATATATGTTATGTCCGAAAATTTACATTGAAACAGAAGAAAATAATCGTAATTTATTAACTTTTTTTTATACTACAAAACTTTTGACCCAAATAAGACTGGACTACAGTAAGAGTAAAAGATAAATATTATATATATATACGCAAAAAGGCGTCAGTGTTTAATATGTTATTGATCAAATATTAGCCATTTTATTATAGATACAGACTATTTGTGAAATAACGAAAATTTTATAGGTGACTTTCAAAATTGTTTACGTCTATATTTAAAAATAAATGCTTTATTTTACGCGATGTGTTCATTTATTTATGTTTCCTTTTGTCATAAGTGAGATATAACAATAACTTCACTAGTACTATTACGTTTGGAAGATTAAAATCATCGCAACATTTTAATTTTTTTTAGTGATGTTAAATCGTAAATAAAGAAATCATAAATCATTTTTAAGAAACTTACGGCAATTTTCTGGTAAGATACATTTATCATTTTTATCTCTGACATATCCTTTCTTACAGAAACATCCTTCAACACATTGTAGAGTACATTTAATGTTACTATCTTTATTATCGCAAGTGAGAGGACATGCTGTTCCGCATGAATTGAATTCCTCATTTTCTCCTTTACACTTTTTGGCTGAAAAGGCAAAAATTATTCAAACAAAACAAACCAAAAAAATGATAACGAACATATTTTGTAAAATCAAATTATTACTGAAAAACAAAAAAAATATGTAACAGACTTAAAATTCTCTCTAACATTATTAGAATTACATATATGTTATGTCCGAAAATTTACATTGAAACAGAAGAAAATAATCGTAATTTATTAACTTTTTTTTATACTACAAAACTTTTGACCCAAATAAGACTGGACTACAGTAAGAGTAAAAGATAAATATTATATATATATATACGCAAAAAGGCGTCAGTGTTTAATATGTTATTGATCAAATATTAGCCATTTTATTATAGATACAGACTATTTGTGAAATAACGAAAATTTTATAGGTGACTTTCAAAATTGTTTACGTCTATATTTAAAAATAAATGCTTTATTTTACGCGATGTGTTCATTTATTTATGTTTCCTTTTGTCATAAGTGAGATATAACAACAACTTCACTACTACTATTACGTTTGGAAGATTAAAATCATCGCAATGTTTTAATTTCTTTTAGTGTTGTTAAATCGTAAACAAAGAAATCATCAGGAGACTTACGGCAATTTTCTGGTAAGATACATTTATCATTCTTATCTCTGACATATCCTTTCTTACAGAAACATCCTTCAACACATTGTAGAGTACATACAATGTTACTGTCTTTATTATCGCAAGTGAGAGGACATGCTGTTCCGCATGAATTGAATTCCTCATTTTCTCCTTTACACTTTTTGGCTGAAATGGCAAACATTATTCAAACAAAACAAACCAAAAAAATGATAACGAACATATTTTGTAAAATCAAATTATTACTGAAAAATATATATAATTAACTTATATTTAATTTGAAATTCTCTCTAACTTTATTAATGTTACATATATTTTAATTAACATTGTAGTAGATCCACAGTGGATCGAACTTTTATATGAAATTCTATATGAAATAATGCGTATTATGTACGTGTAATACGTTAAATTAATAAGAACGTTCATTAATGACAAATAAATGTTATCCGATAAAAGCAACAAAAATGCTAAAATGGTTTAATATAACTCCAGATTGTTGATTTTACAAAATATTTTTATTTTATTTAACAAGTAGATTCGCTAAGACTAAATTATTTATATACAGAACAGACAAAAATTATGCATTTTTTAAAGCAGAGAATTGCTAATGGAATCTATTAAAGCACACGTAAAAGCTCACACAAATGGAAAGGATGCTGTTTTTGGGATAAAATGGGAGGTTTTAAAAAAGCGTTCAATATTCAAGCGTTTAATGTAATAAAAATATATAATGAAGTATTATACTTACACAGTTGGAAAATATACGTACATTGTTAGGTGTGACTAAATTTAAAAAGAAATCTCATATATATATAGTAGTTTTAGCGAAATTCATTTCTGCAGAATAGAATGCATATAACTAATACAATACAAGAACATACAATACAAGAACAACACTTTAATATAACATTTTAAATTAAATAAAAAATTGAACAGATTTTTAGTTTAGTTAACAGTTTTCTCTTCCAGAAGTGTGGAGATAGAAACAAAATACGCCCCCCACTGTAAGTTGTTGGATGCGCGTCCAATTTTTCTGTTACTGTATAATTACCGTCACCTTGTTTCCGTGTAATGTTTATGTAACCACTTAACGGAGAATAAGATTAAAATAGCTTAATACGAAATTAGAAAAGTAATCAAAAAAAATGTAATGAGTAAGTAAATATTAATAATTAACAATAATAAGTAAAAAAAATTAAATATAAGTATTCATGATGTGTTAAATAACATTAATAATGATAAAATATATAAAAATATGCGATTATTTCGATTAAATAAAATATTTTATTGCTTCTTAATGATATATTGAATACAAAAAATTAAAGGTCATCGAATTTATGTTTTGTTAGAAGCAAAAATATTGATTAATAATGGAACAATTTCGCAAATATTTATTTCGAAGCACAGAGATTTGAAGCTTAACACGATTTTGTAAAAACTTATAATAAAATATAATTTATAATAAAATAAAATAAAAATTTATATAAAATAAAATTTATAATAAAATATTTTCCGTAACAGTGCAGAGTTTGCACATATTCTTTGAACATTTTCAACTCATAATTTAGTTAAGTATCCACGCATAAAATATTGTGGGCTTGGTCTGTTATACTCTGTTTATCAGTCTTAGCCTTTTCAAAATATAATGAATGCCAAATAAGAAATTTTATAAAATATTCATAACCTTTGATACAATTGAATTATTTATTAGGTTGCAAAATGGAAGTATTCCTAAGGTGTATTCCTAAGACATAAACATAATAGTTTTGCAGATATTAATAAAAATCTGCAGTCGTTGTACATATATTATTAAATATGAGTGTTTAAAAAATATTTACCTAGGCTCACTTTCTTGGCATTGTGAACACATTCAGAAAACTCCTCTTCACGTAAAAGCGAGAAATATCTCAATTTTTCTAGTTAGATCGTCGATATAATGGTGACTTTCATCGACATCGTATGACTTTCTAAGACAGTTAAAAAGAATTTTCTTGCCATATATATAGAAAAATTAATTTATTGAAATAATTATTCATTATTTATTTCTATTCTTCGAATTCACCTGGATAAATAATTGTTCATTCAAAAAATAAAAAATATGCCCATGCAGATCACTTGTGTAAATATAAAACATAGTAAATCAAAAAAAATTTTATTGAAATTAATGACGCATGGGACATTCATTTCATTTTTATCATTTAACTATATAAAATATTATTTAATGAGAAAATAAATTAAAAATGACAAGACTGATTCAATATTAGCAGTCGTTGAAATATCATTTTTTCATTAAAAAGGTTATCAATATTTTTTTTTCTTTAATAGATATAACAATTTGATATTTTTATTTTTTTAATATGTTTTAATAAACGTGTTATTAAAATCTACTGCATATATTGAATTGTTAGTGAAAATGTTTATAATATTTAAATTGTTAATTTACATTTTAGATGGAGAATAATCTCGAAGACGTCTACATTGATATGAAATATTAGACGAACAGAATCGTATAAGCAATGAAGAACAATCGAATGAAACACCTCAAGAAAGTCAAATAGCGACAACACTGCAGCTCGCAGAAAAATAAGATAGAATTTAAATGTCGAACAGCGATATAATCATATTTAATTTTCCACATTTTGAATTAAAAAAGAATGAAAGACGACCGTTTTTATTCGATTTATCTGTAGATTTAAATGTGGAAAAACAAAAAGCAATCATGCAGTTCAACGAATAACTTTGTATTTTCATTATATTATGTTATATGCGTGTAAAATTTTTCTCGAACAATTTACCTGGAGTTGCTTGGCAACCGTTTTAGCGTCATCAGCTTCATTGGCTTGGGGTTCGTTTAAATTGATTTATTTCGTTTTTTCTGTTTTTATAATTATAAAAACATAGTTTTTTTTCTTGCTTTAATTATTTGTACCATTTGTGGTAATTATTTTTTAAATTTATTGTCTTTTTAATCTGTTTTAAACGATTTTCGTAGTTTTTCTTTTTTTTTCACTAGAAATTTCTTTTTGTTGTTTACCTTGGCAACCACCAACAACGGAATGGGGGCAACTGAAAAGTTGTCCCCGGCCCCATCTGACATATCCGATCCAAGAAAACGGAGAGATGCGTGTCCGGGTGATACGACATCATCAAAAAAACCCAGAGAGTCTGTAATGAATTCTTACAAATCAACTGACTGTGGTCCATATACAGTTCATGTACAGAAGATTAGCGGAGATGACAAATCCTCACCCATCCATCCCATACATTTCGGAAATTTTTTGTTTCGAAACAAAATTAAAAATATTTCTCCCGGGGGAGTCAAATCTCTTGGAAAATTTAAAGTGTCTGTTCAATTTAAAGATTACAAATCAGCAAATGAATTTTGCTACTCCTCTTTGACCATTAATCAGTACTCAGCAGTAATTCCGGCTTACCAGGTTACTCGCATGGGTCTGGTTAAGGGTATTCCAGTCGATATGTCAGATAATGACATCATCGAACAAATCAATGTTCCGGATCATTTCGGAAAACCATCTAAAGTCCGACGATTAAATTACAAAGACACAAAATCTGGTACTGTTCAGTGGCTTCCATCTCAATCAGTCGTGATAACATTTGAAGGGCAAAATCTTCCAAAGTATGTATATTTACATTATAATTCTCTTCCCGTAGAACAGTATGTTTATCCGACAATACAATGTTTCCGATGCTGTAGATTTGGTCATACAAAAACTGCATGCAGATCCACTCCCCACTGTTTTAAGTGCGGCGATGCACACCTGGGCGAAGAATGTCCCAAAATAAATATAATGCCTTCTTGCCTCAATTGTTCTGGTCAGCACAACGCCACTAACATCATCTGTCCTGAATTTACCAGACAAAAAAATATTAAACATATTATGGCGTCTGAAAACCTTTCCTATTTTGAGGCATCAAAATCCTTTTCTCCTGCAAAATCTTCCTTTGCGGAAAAAACTTCTACGTCATCTCCGACTAAATTTTCTGCATCTCCTCTCTTCTCGCAAGTACTTGCGGAAAAAAATAACCATGTCTCTATGAAACCATCTTCAGAAAAGAAAACTAGTTTCACTTTCCGTACCCCAAAAACATATCAGCCTTCTTATCTATCAAATGACCAATCCACATTAAATTCTATATATATTTCTCCCAATGGTAATTCCCAATCTAATGATAACTCCAATGGAGTTGCTTTCCTGACAAATAATGATTCTCTTTCTTTTAATAATAATAATGCTTCTGATATTATTAAAACTTTATTAACTCTTTTAATTAATATTATATCTCAAAATAAAATACCGTCCAACGCTGCCGAAATAATTTCAAATATATCAAACTCTCTCCCAAATAATGGCAGTTCTTCTTCAGTGGAACACGAGAAGCGCTGTTTCTAATCGAATTAATCTTCTTTATTTATTACAAAACTACTCAATTTCTATTGCTTCCATCTCAGAGACATGGTTTAAGCCGTCTCTCCGTTTTCATGTGAAAGGATATTCATGTGTTAGGTGTGATCGGTCAGATGGAGGAGGAGGTTCTGCCATCCTAATCAAAAATGGTATCCCATTTCAATCAATTCCCGTTTCTCCTCCGGATCATAATGTACAAATATGTGCGATACGTTATGACATATTACAATAGTTTCCACATACTGTAATCCATCTTCTGTTTTTAATCTTAATTGGTGGAATAACTTTATATCTTCTTTACCTTCACCGATCATTATAATGGGTGACTTCAATGCACATTCTACCGTTTGGGGTTGTTCTTCTGATGATAAATCTGGTAAACGAATAATAGATTTATTAGATTCTGCAAATTTATGTTTACTTAATGATGGTTCTCCCACAAGAGTACCACTCCCCTCCCAAAATCCTAGTGCAGTTGACCTCTCCATCTGTTCTAGTAATGTAGCATCGTTGCTTTCATGGGACATTGTCCCCGATTGTTGTGGTAGCGATCACTTTCCAATAATTTTATCTTTTCAAACCCCTCAAGTCAGTAGAGCTACTCCGAGACCTAAATATCGACTGCAATCTAAAAAAGCTGACTTACTTAGCTACGCGATAGAACTTGACAGTGCTATGTCTTCTTCCTTTCATCCGTCAGATAATTGCATTCAGTCTTACAATAAAATGGTAAACATTCTTAAAAACATATTTCAAAAACATATCCCTTTTACTATTTCCAATTTACATAAACCTCATCCTGCACCTTGGTGGGATCTCGATTGTACTCTCGCTGTAGGAAAAAGGAAAAAAGCCACTAAAATTTACTGTAAAAATATGACTTTACAAAATTATCTTGAATTCAAAAAAATCTCTGCTCAAACCAGACAGCTTCTAAGAAATAAAAAAAGGGCAGGATGGGCTTCATTTTGTGAGGCCTTATCTCCAGATACTACTTTAACCACTCTTTGGAAAATGATTCGAAGATATAGATCTTCATATAATCCTCCTATCCAACTTGCTCCCACTTCTTCTTGGTTGAATAATTTCATGGACAAATTAGCTCCCTCTTTTTGTCCATCAGATCAAGAACTCCCTCAGCCATCTAATCTCACTAATTCTCATCCTCTTGAAGGCCCCTTTGTTATTTCTGAATTAAAATTTGTTCTTCAAAATTTAAATGATTCTTCTCCTGGACCAGATGACATTCCGTATTCTTTAATAAAACTAGCTAATTTAAAATTCCATACAATAATCCTTAATATTTTCAATGAAATCTTTTCCACGGGTTTGATCCCTGACAGTTGGAAATCTCAATATATTATTCCAATTCTCAAACCAAATAAAGATCCATCAAATGGATCCTCATATCGTTCTATTGCTTTATCATCGTGTCTTTGTAAAATAATGGAGCATCTAATTAAAAATAGGTTAGACTGGTTTGTAGAACATAATCATCTACTTTCAAAATCATAATTCGGTTTTCGGAAAGGCAAAAGCCCTCTGGATAATTTGTCTATTTTTACTACGGATATTAATTTGTCATTTTCTAGAAAAGAATATTTAATGGCTGTTTTTTTAGATATCATCGGCGCATACGACAATATTCATATTCCAATACTTGTGGATAAACTCCGCAAGATGAACATTCCTGAAAAGATTATTATTTTTATAAAAAATCTTCTTTGTTGTAGAACCATCCATGTATTCGTGCAGGGATGCGTAGTTGGTACTAGAGTTGTATGGAAAGGTCTCGGACAAGGATCAGTTTTAAGTCCAATACTTTTTAATTTATATATATCAGATTTAGAAGCTGTTATTACTAAACACTCTAGAATTATTTCGTTTGCCGATGATATAACTATTTATATTTCAGAAAAAACAATTTCTTTGGCTTTAATTGAAATTGAGAAAGCCCTGAATGACTTAAGCTTATGGCTTGCATATAACGGTTTGCGCTTGTGCCCAGAAAAGAGCAAAATTGTTATTTTTTCCAAAAAAAAGATAACCCCAAATTTCATTGTACATTTCGAAAACCAACCCCTTGAAATAAGCTCGTCGGTAAAATTTCTTGGATTAAATTTCCAATCGTCTTTATCTTGGTTTAACCATATTTCTGAAATTTTAACGAAATGTAATAAAAACTTCAATGTTATCAAAGCAACAGCGGGAATTTGGTGGGGTTCTCATCCTACAGTTCTAAGATTAATGTACAATGCACTTGTCAGATCTCATCTTGATTACGCCTCTTTTCTTTTGGATCCATTGCCAAAGTACTTAGCAAAAAAGCTTAATCAAATCCAATATAAATGTCTAAGGCTGATATCTGGATGCATGAAATCGACACCAATTAACGTTCTTCAGGTAGAAAATGTCGAACCACCTTTAGAAATAAGACGCCAACTTCAGTCTGACAAATTTTTTGTCAACCGTCTTAGTATGCTTTCTCATCCATTAACACCAAAGTTACAACTTTTGCATAGTTACTGTCACAACAAACCCTTTTGGCGAAACAAAAAACATCCCTTACTTGTGATGAGTTACCATTCGTTATCTTACTACGCCCTAAAAATTTATCGAAGTCATTCAATTCCACTGTACCTGATCCCATATGAAAGCATTATTTTAGAAAATAATATCTGCCTTGATTTGGGTTTAACAAAACAATTTTGTTCATCACAAAATGCTTCAATTGTTCGCAAAGAATTTAATCGGATAACTAACGAAAGATGGCCTGGATTTTCTTATACGATATACGATATTAAATCACCAAAGGAAGTAATAAATAAAAACTTAAACAAAATAATCATCATTGCAATTGAGATTCCCTTATATTAAGATAATCAAGAAAATTGTGAGGGTATATAAATTATACGTTCACATTTCTCTCATTGTGAAACAACCAAAACATTACATCAAATTTATTGATATTTACATTATTTTAAATATAGTTAGAAATACACTTAAATTTATTAAAGATTCATAAAATTAAGTTTTAAATATTTACATAAAGATAATATGACATGATTTGTTGGTGAATAAAGGACAGATTGTATGTTTAATGGCAAAGTTGCAAATTGTTTGATTAGATTTGTTATTAAATTTTCCCTATCGACCATTATTGGGCATTCAAAAAATATGTGATTGAGATCTCCAACACCTATACCACACTCGCATATCGGTGAATTATTACAATTAATTTTAAAGAGATGAGCTGTAGAACAACAGTGATTAGATCTTAGGCGACATATAGTTACAATCTTATCCCTACTTAAAAGTGAACCTACATACCATGGCTTAGAGAGAATACTTGGATGAATATGGCCAAAAAATGTACCTTTAACTAATTTTGATTCATTCCACTGAGAACTCCAAGTTTCCCGACTTTTTCTTTTTAGAACTGTAATCATATCTGACGCAATTAGACGATCATGTTTAAGATTCCCTACTTTACATGCTTCCTTTGCCAGAGAATCAGTGGTTTCATTTCCAATTATACCAACATGACTGGGAATCCACGCTAAAATAATATTCCAATTTTTGAAAAACAAGCTATAAAGCAGAAATTTTATTTTGACGAAAATATGTGACAGGTTTGATTTAAAGGGAGAAGATATTAATAATTTAAGACAACTGAGTGAATCTGTAAAAATGATTACTTTATCAAGCCCATATAAGTCAACAAACTGAAGGGCTTCAAGAATTGCTATCGATTCAGCCGCAAAACTAGACGTATCATCTGGGAGTTTAAAGACTTCGGTTGAATATGGGTTAACACAAAGGAATGCTGCTCCAGCTGAAACAGGAGACTGAGTTTTAGAACCATCTGTATAAATACGATAATATTGTCTCGATGTTAAAAATATTATTATATTACAATTAAGAGAACTGTTTTTGTACTTTTATCTTTGAAAATAGTAATGTAAAGTTTTGTTAAAATAATTTTAGTTGTTTTTTTCGGTTTTGGTCTATCATGTTTGGTTATGTTATATTGTTCAAATTAAGAGAAATGTGAAAGTATAATATATATTTACGCAATTTTCTTAATAAATTCAATTAATACTTTATATGAATTGAAATATTACATTGTTTTTTTTATTTTAGTTATATAATTATTTTTTAATCAATCCTTCACTTATACTTCAGTTATAATTGGTATATTTTTATTTTACAATATAAATGTTCTTCTTCTTACTATACTATGTAATGTATGTTAATGAATGTGTTAATTATTTTTCAAAAATCAAATACTGTTACTAATATTTATTAATAATATTACCATGGTTATTTATTTATGTTAATTATTTATATATTTAAAAAATTGTATTATTTCATTTGTATATACTTATAATGGCTAATTACGCCTAATTGGCGAAGGCCATAATAAAGAGAAAAAAAAAAAAAAAAAAACAATTTACCTTTGCTCGACCATAGTCGGAGTCGTTATTTTATAAAAACGATTCTATGGTATAGATGCTATATTTTTTAATACTGAAATATTTAATACGAAGTAATGAATATAAATGTAAACAATTTTTATATTTGTTAATTATGTACTTGTATTTGGTCATCATTTGGTATTGGAACAAAAATTCTATATAATGTGTAGTTTCCTGTAACTGGCTTTAATAATTTAGTTTGTTATCAGTACGAATCGGATTTTTGATCGAGATATGGATTATTTAAATCAGATGGTACGCGATAAGTTCAGCGAATAGTGACTAGACTAGCATCTGTTAAGTAATAAGACATAAAGAATAACGTGGTACAAAAAATATTTTTTTATCTCATTTAAAATTATTACGAATCACTTGTATTCTTCCATATATCTGTTATAGTAAATATACTTATTAACAGCTTAAAATAAATTATGTTCAAATTGTGTGTAAAAATCTTATATAGATTGTAAATTTAGACGAAATAAAAAAATTCGAATATAATTTTTTTCGGAATTCGGTCGAATTTCGAAAATATTGAATTTATTTTTAGATCAATATAGCTTTTTTATGATATTAAATTCATTATTATTTATTGTTTAAAAAAATATCAAAATAATATAGAAAATAATACAAAATTCTATAAGTACAGAAAATAAAATTTTTGGAATTCCGTTATACAAATATAATATTATTAAATTACATTGTTGTTTTGTTTCTTAAAATATGTTTCGAGGAAGCAGAGGTCACTTAACTTTACGTCCCTTAGTCTCGATACAACTTTTATACTAAAGTTGCCTGCCATCGAGAACGCTCGCTCGGACTGGAATTAAATCAAAAATACGGACTCAATTTTTCCTCGCACGCCATTCTCTTCAAAGAATTTCATTTCGGATTTAATTTTTTAAATTAAGCTGTCATTTGGTGCATGTTGAGTTGAGCTTGACGGTATGTTGGACGTCAAATGTTGTTCTCCAACTTTTGCATTAATGACTGAGACTGCGCACAGTGATTAGTTTGTTCTTCCAAAATCATTCTATATCAATCAATTCCGTATCGTCAGATTCTGACTGGATTGTTACAAAAGCTTCCATATTTCTATTGAATATCAATCTTTGTGCAAAACTTTCAATAACTTTGGATTTTGTATTTTTCTGTATAAATACTGAAGAGTTTCATATGCATTTGTTCGTCTTTAGCTTATTCGATCTTTTAAATTGTACTTCAACTTTAGTGAGACCTCATCAGATCCCAAATTCTCAAGCGTAAAAGAAAATGCCGCATCAGTTGAAAGAAGATTTGCATTCTCTCAAATGGCGTCAATAGTAAGCTTTACTGGGAGAAGTGTAGAAATAATGTTAATCTACATATTAATATCAGACGCGAAGCCAATAAATACTTTTCTAACACGGTTTATTAGCTGGTTAAATGTTTCAAGCATCTAGGAACGATCCCTTCAGAACACCCACATTGTTCTGCGATTACTCATTGTGTAGCCGTTAGTCTGTGATCGCTATGTTAAAATTTCTGAATTCGCTATGAAAATTTCGAAATACTAAATTATATTTATGAAGACAAATTTCGGAATCAGCAAAATATTGTATGCAATTCATAGGTCAAACAATTCAAATTTATTTGTTGTTTGAATTTACAATTCAAAATGGTCAAACAATTTAAATTTATTTGTTGTTTTTATTTAAAATTTCTATTGATTATTATTCGATTACTACGATTACGATTAAAAATATCAATATATTTTTTAAGAATACATTTTTGTTGTGAAGTACAATTTTTCCAGAACATAGTTCTGTGGTATTTTTAATGGAAATTAAATAAATCAATTAGTTTTGGTCACCATGGTTTCATGCTAAAAGATTTTCACTATTCTATACATATATGGCATACAAACATGTATGTAAATATATATACAATCCAGTTATCGTTCTACAGCTCGGTTAATTGCTAATTCAATCAAATTATTTAATAAAAATTGGTATCCACGGACAAAAGTTTCGGTATAACAATGAACAATGTTTTTTTCAAAACAATGAATTCGAACGATATTTTTTTGTTTAAGTAAAATAATAACCTTGAAGTAGTAACAATTTAGTGGAAGATACTATATCTTATATTATATGTACGTTACAGAAAAAAAATAGCTCTATATAAATGTAAATGAATTCATTTTTGTGAAATATAGTTTTCAAGTGATCATTTATGTACACCAGCTGTACAGTGTTATATATTATTGTAATTTATTGTTTGGTGAGCACAGCGGACCTTGTTATTTGATATTGGAGAAATTATATAACTAATATATTATATTTAGTTATTTATACATAGATTTTTTAGTACTTTAGGTTGCTTTTTTAATTGCGAATCCGTGAAACGAAGAATCTTTCGAGAAAGGTCCTATGATACTGAAACTAATCGAAAGTTAATAATAATAACTTGTAAAACAACTATATATTGATTGATTTTATTTTTATTCTTATTATTTAATTATAACACATTTTTTCAACCTAGTTCTGTAACGTTATAAAAAAATTAGATGGATCAATTAAAAAGGCATACTAATAAAAATTATCTATAATAAAATATTTGCTTATCACCGAGATGGAATGGTTAAAGTAGCGTGAATGATAGCAATTTTTACCGACTGGAAAAAGTTTTTGATTCGCATCCCAGTGGTAATTAAATATTTTTTTCGGTAGATAGATTTATTGTATATTTTTCAATTAATTAATTTGCATTTTATTTATACACAGAAAAACCATACTAAAATATATTTAAGTAGTTCAAATTAAAGTACAGTGAAAATATTACATTTAATATATAACATCAATATCGTGTTGCATCGATTATAAGACGCATTTAATATATGACATCAATACCGTATTGCATCGATTATAAGACGCATTTCATATATAACATCAATACCGTATTGCATCGATTATAAGACGCATTTAATATATGACATCAATACCGTATTACATCGATTATAAGACGCATTTAATATATGACATCAATACCGTATTGCATCGATTATAAGACGCATTTAATATATGACATCAATACCGTGTTACATTGATTATAAAACGCATTTAATATACGATATCAATACCGTGTTGCATCGATTATAAAACGTATTTAATATATGACATCAATACCGTATTGCATCGATTATAAGACGCATTTTTGCGCATCCTTGGAACTCATCTTCAGTGAGCTAGTGGCCGCCGCTGCCGCTGTTGCCGCCGCTGCACAATTGGGATACATTCGTCGCTCGGTGACGGTTGAACACGATAATTTTTTAATAAAATTGTTGCGTAATAAATATGTTCTCACAAAAAAACTCACTATAATGCTGTTTTGAAACGAAAACTTGTTGTGTGTGCAACTTTTTAATTTTTTTCTATCTATCTTAGAAAAATATGGGTGCGTCTTATAATCGGTGTCATCTTATAATCGATGTAATATGGTATATAATTTCATGTAAATTATATACCTATGTAGATAGATTCCATATCCCCACCCTACAACCTAAATTCTGTTTCAAGATTGCAATAATTAATTTTCGGGAATAGTAAAGTCTATTTGGTATTTACGGGAATAATACATAAAAATAATATAACATAATTATTCAAAAAAAAGCCAAAGATGAGTATGAACATATAAAATAAAATAAAAATAAATTGTTTCAAAAATATTTTGCGTAAAAATAAAATATCTTCTTGAATTCAATTACTTAAAAATTACAACTTTAAAAAAAATAAAGTAATTTATAGCTATAGAATATAAATAAATGTCGTTTTAATTTATAATTATATACAATAATACAGTGATTTTGTATATATAATGAAAGTGCTATGTATGTAAATATGTTTTCTCTTCCAATACATAACATGCGTATGCTGTAATAATCCACGATCAACATCGGAAGAGATTTTTATGGCAGGTTCAATTCCAAATTATTTCACAACAGTAAGATAGTATAAAGAAGGTTTAAAAATTATTTTTTGAACTTTATGTTTCGTATAGCGTATCGATTAGCGTATTAAGTGCAGGACTTAGAAATTTCCACTCGAATGAATGGTTTTTCATATAAATATAGGTTTCTGTCGTACAAATATCGACGTCGAAAATTTCTAGAAACGTTTTACTTTATGGTATGCATTTATTCACATGTATATACAGAGTGATATTTTTTTTGTAAAATGCTAAAGGCGTATAAATGTGTCGGAAATTAAATGTGCTACTAATAATCCTAAATTAAATTTATACTGTTATAGTCTCGGAGCGAGTAACCGGGTGATCGAGAATTCGACTGAGGGATAGCCAAGGTTTTAATTTTTCATTGTATAGGTGCTTAGTTTCGTTTGAAAAATACTAAAAATATTGTAGTAATGTAACATGTATTCCGAGTACCTACGCATCTTTATTAAAGAAATTCTACATATATATGTTTTTTATGAAATAAATTACATTAAACGAAAGTCTACCCTTCTTGAAGGAAGTAAATTGAGAGCACTAAGAATGAAATGATTTGTTCCGCGTATTAAGTTCCTCCGCCTTGCGCTGCGCAGTCCTGACTGCGCACAACTAGGTATTTATTCTCACGAAAGTTTTAAGAAGATTTCAAACGCTTACCGCAATTGTTGAAGTAAATTTAGTTTTCAAGATGAAAAATGTAAGCCGCCGCAGAAACAGCTGTTTTTGCGACAAAGCCGTCACAGTTAAAGTTGGTTCTTTTATTTTCAGGGAGAAAACTAAATATTTTGAGGAGAATAATACTAACATCGCGAGAAGCTTTCAATATGGTTCATTCATTTCTTTATTCTTTCAAATATATACATAAATAATTATTTTTTCCCTATACATAGATAATGTAGTATTAGAAGCGATAAGTTTATGATTTTAGACATTATTGTAATAAAAATAAAATAACTTTGTATGTATGTACGTACTCATTTTGCAACATTGTGTTGAAGTAATTAAAAATATTTAGTATTGACAACAGTAATTATCGATTTATTTAAATTATTAATTGCTTTATTAATTATAAATATACCTACATATTTTTCTTTACCACGCACTATTAAAAAATGTATAGAATAATGATCTACTACATTATGTTTTTCATAGTAACAAGGTCACTTTTCGCAGACAAAAAAGATCAAAAATAATTATTATTTTAGTGTGTTTAAATATAATTCATAATTCGGAAAGAAGTATAATTTTTCGTTTACAGTATAGCATGTGAATAGTGTGAATGGTACTAGTTAGTCCTGTTCTACAGTAAGAATGGTCACTCCGAAACTGATCAGCAACATTATTTTATTTATGGTACTCAAAGGTATTAATTAAAACCTTTTAAAGATTAGAACGGATTAAGTGACATATTGCTTATATTATACATGAAATGATAATAATAAAATTAATATTGTGTCAAAAACGCGCGTAATCTGTTCGATATTATGCATTAGTCACAGACTACCAAATATATAGACATGAACTAACGTAAATTTCTTGTTTCAATATTTTTATTTTGGTGTTACCAACGTGATCACTTTGGTTCCACTTACACAATCAAATAGATCCGATTGGAGCGAAAATTTAAACGCTGACAACATAATATGCGTTAATGTAAAAAATAAGTTTGTTTACACTAACATTTAATTTTCGAAGAGTAAATACTTTTACTGTTGCATAAATGTGTCATAAACTATCGGATTTTTGTTTCCACCAAGAATTTGTGTGGTTGCCCCTCGTTTCGCAACTAATGTTATAAACCCCTCCCCAATATGTACACTTTATTTCACGTCTATTTATTTACTGGTCTGTGGGATTAGTACATTCACATACGAGTTTAGGATAATAGCGATACATTTTCGAGAATCGTTCGTGGCAGTTAGAATTAAATTTGAGGGCGCAGTTTAAAAGAAAATCAAGGTACAAACTTATTTAGCGATATATAAAATATGCCGTGAAAGTTCATCGGACTCTTGTGTTAAATAATATTTAAATAGTTTTCGACGGTGAAAAATAAGTTTTATAAGTATACTGGTTGTAGCCGCGTAGCGGCCACAATCTGGTGTTGATCAGCCACTGCTTGGGAAATAAAATTAATTATTTAAAAAATAAGTAGTTATTAAGAAACTGCAATTTATAAAAAAATAAAATAATAAAAATGAAAATAAAGTATGAAAGAGATAAAATAATTCTTTTTAGTGGAGATATAGAAAATATTCATAAACAGTTCAATAAAATCAAATAACATCATTTAAATAAAAGAAAATAAAATAAATAAATAAATAAAACTGTTGTATTTTCCAGATATAAGTAAGCTATGAAAATTTATGTATGTGTGCATGTATAAATAAACCCGTCTAAATCGGCATTTCCTGCGTGGAAGTCGCTAGTATCGACGAATATTCTCTGGAGAAAATTTCTACTACACCCGCACACTTTGTATCCAAAGCGAAATAGAAAATTCTTTACCGACAGTACCCGACTACAAAGGCCCAGCTCATAAATCTCGGACATTCGCCCACCTCCAGCGCCAAGCTCCGGACAGAAGATTAATGTTGATACTAGTCTAATTTCGGGGGTAGTTTCTCCGGTGGAGATTCAATAGATGATTGTACAGAGATCATTTATAAAGCAAAACGAACTCATTCGCTTTTATCCCAGGCATTTCAATCAACGGGAAAAGTATTGCAGTAATTCTGTTCGTATCATATGGATATAGTATTTATTTTATGGTATATATTAAATTTTTAATAAAATATTAATGTAACCGTCCACTTTCTTAACTGCCTTAACCGTTTTAGTGCTAAGCAATTTTCGATACAAACGATCGCAGCGCTTTTACGACGCGTAGCATTCAAACGGTTAATATTACAATAAAAGCTAGTATTAAATCGGCCACTAGTTAACTTTTCATAAAAAGTATGGGTAGACTGTAACTTTAGAATCTATTTATTTATCGAAAAAATACATTGTTTCCACCGGGACTCGAATCTGGAACATTATCTCAGGCAGAATGAGTTACCAATTACATTACACTATTTCAGCGTGCATGAAACAAATTCAGTAGTAGTTGATGTTCAAGGACAATATCAATTGGTCGCCGAGACGGTCTGGTCTTATAGCGCCAGATTTTTATTTACGAGTATATACACTTGAGGATTTACAAAATAATATTATAATATAAATCAAAGCGATAGATAATTAACGTTTTAGGTCATTAATAACTTTTGCCGACGTATTTTTATTTTTGAGAAATACAGTGCATTAATAATGAGCAACATAATACAAGATATTTAAAAATATTACCTTTAATTTTAATATCATATACCTATAATAGGAGGAAAAATAAATTCACTACCTTTAATAGTTGAAACAAATGCACTTTTTATATTCTAGTGCATTATTGTTTTACAATACGAATCCTCGTTGTCAAACGGAATTAACGATGCAGCATATAATTTATAGAACCCAGACATGATTAAATGCGTTTGCAAGAAATTAAGATTTATGCGACTGCATTCCATTTATTTTTAAACACAATTCATCTGCGCTTTGTATTAGTAGTGAATAACCCTATTTATCGGGTCATAAATAATTATTATTTTTCATTGTGAATGTAATATATACACACCTACATACTTACTTTAATTTTCAATAATTTTAATTTTATAAAAATAAGCTAAATTTTCAAAACTCTACAATTACTATGTCTAAATCGATCAACTGAAACTATTTCGTGATTTTTTTTTAGGATTCGATCAATATTTTCAGTACGTTTGAAAAGAAAATTACTTAAATATCAAATAATACCTTGAAAATTTTGACCAAAAAATGGACGAAGTCATTTCTTGTGGAAATTTATCCTAGTACCACCACTGTTGTACAGAATAGGAACGAAAGTAAGCTGAATGTAGTGGAAATGAAATCACTTATGTGTATACGTGACAAATTCATTTATGATGAAGTCTAGAATAAATTAACAAGTTAAAGCCCTTATTTCACAAAATAGGTTTCATATAAAACATAATAAAAAACACATGAGCAGCTACACAAGTAACGTGGGATATATATATATTTTAAAATAAAATTAAAAAAATAAAAATTAAAAAATAAGCAAAACAAACTATAAAAAATAAAGATTCAAGACGGAAAAAATAATAAATTTTAGGTTTGACACAGAATAGCTGAGTATCAAAATCAGTTGTATATTTGACTCAGAATAACATTAAAAACATTACTCTTATATTTAAACATAGAATATCGGAATATATCTACAAGACCAAAATCGTTCCCAAACCTGTGAAGACTTTGTGTGGGTGTATTCCTGTAAAAATTACTAAATGATGAATTTACATAGAAAAACACCGATGACCTGGTACTCCACGCAGGATTGTGATATATAATCACTTCAGTTAAATTAGGGGCGTCCTGTATGCCATTTACTATTTTAAATAAAAATAATAAATCACTTAAAGTTCTTCTATACGATAAGTTAGTTAAATTAAGAGTGCCCTTTGGAAAATCATAATTCAATTGTTCAGCGGGTATACACAGTTTGAAGTTAATAAACCTTAAAAATTTATGCTGAACCCTTTCTAATTTCAATTCGTGCACTTTGTAGAATGGACACCAAATAGTTGAGTTGAATTCTAAATTGCTACGAACTACAGCCGTATATAAAACTTTAAGCAATTTAAGTGAATTGATATCTTTCACCATTTTTAATACAAAACCAAGATATTTCATAGCTTTATTGGTGATTTCATTAATGTGTGGAACGAGTGATAGTTTTTCACTAGGTTAGGAGAGAATGTAAAGACGAATTGGATTAAAAAATGATTACTTGGTTTGGTCATGTAGAATGAATAAATAAAGAAAGAATGGCTAGAAAAATATATATATGACGCAAGTGTGGTCGACTTAGAATGATCAGGTAAACCAGATACTGGAAGATGGTTCTGTCTGAAGCCTCAACAATTGATGAGCTTATGTGAATGTGGCTTAGGTTGGAGACGTATGTCAGGGCAGAATAGTGTGGCACTCCACATCTCTGCCTACTCCTAATGCTATGTGAGTTAGTTAATCTACAAATCGCTTTATGAATTTAAACATTATTAAACTATGTTTCTCGGGATATACCTCTGATATCATACAATTTATACTACTTTTAGCTACTCGAAAGAATATTATTCATTCATATTTACATTTTGATGGGTTTTTTTAAAATTATATCTTGAATAAACATTTTATATCATTGAAATTGGGCTTAAATACATTATCGGTTTTAAGTCCGCAAAAACTATTTTTTTACCGGACGATATAGTTGCGTTTAGCTTAGTTTAAACATAGTAAGAATATTTGATATGACATGTATTCCGTGTACGCAAATCTATTTATTTAAAAAAATATATAAATATTTAAAAAAATTGTTAAAACAATTAAACTAATCGATAACAATTACAAAGTTATAAATTAAATTATATTTAATACTTAAATTTCAATATTATACAAACAATCGTCGATAAATAAATTCAAGACAATTCAAAGATAGAATTATCCTGGTATGGAAATGTTGCTGGCTTGCAATGCGAGCATTAACTGTATAGCAAAACTGAATTTATGATATGTATTTATAAAATCTAGTAATTAAGTGCATTAAACATTTGCACATAGCTCTTAATATTTATGTAAGTGTATTTCTTTTATTATTAAATACATAATACGTTTCTATTAACACAGCTGTCTCTAAAAGCTTTCAAAAGTCATTAATTATAATGAATTGAATTTTTACCATTTAACGATTTTTCTATTTCTATCTATTTCTATATCTAACGATTGCTAAGATACCCCATATTCATCCTATGCTGCTTTGTGCTAGTAAGATGAGAAGTAAACATCATCGACTTTTTTCTCTTTGATCGAAAGAGAAAAAATCTTCCAGCTGCCAATTACATATTAAACTTGGGCTGATGAAACAATTACATAAATATATATAGGTCGTACTTTGAGTTTTTGCTCATAAAAATTTCTGGATTGAGTGTAGAAAAATTAAAAGCAGGCACTTTTTATGGTCGTCAAGTAAGAACTCGGGAAAGATTCAGCTATCATAAATTCGTGAACAATACTGAGTCATGTGCCCAAATCGGAAAACTACGCTCAACTAGTCAAAAACTTGGCTCATTAATATTAAGGTCTACTACCAACATAGCCACATTGATCGCTTTCCTGAAAATTTTGGCGATTTAAGTGAAAAATAAGTTTTCAGCGAGATATAAAAATCAAAGATAAAAGGTACCGGATGATGGGATATTCACATGATAGTGGATTATTATTGCAGCTTTCAGAGACTCTATTCTGTAAAACATTAGTCCGAAAAGAGTTAATTAATATGTGTAACAAAACATATAAGTTAATTCTTGCGTGTATAAATCAAAGCTATTTGAAATTTGTCTCAATATAAAGTTGATTGTTTTTAAAAATGGGATAACAAACGCATCAATTTTAAAAAGATACAGAATATAAGTTCAAAAATTTATCGTAAATGTATTTGGTTGATATGATGAAATTGGATAACGTGGCTAGGAATACCAATATTCCTCGGACAATAATTCCGGTAGCAACTAAAATATTTCTAAATTAGCATCCAAGTTTCCCCAGGACTGGTTAAACTTTTTTGATAATAAAATGTAAGTCGGTTTATATAGTCGGGTCAATGGCGTACTCGCAACAATTCACTATTGAAAGATCTGTATTAAAAATCTGAGTTAGTTGATGTGGTGAAATCGCAAATCATAATGCAGAAAGGACATGTTGAGCGAATGAATATGGAACGTGCTGTGAGCCATATTTATCGAGGGATACCAACTGGATGAGATCTGTAGGCGCTTTGTGTTCCTGCCTCCGAGTGGAGTATGTTGTTCTAGCACAGAGACAGATAATAAATAAATATCATGAACTAAACATGAAATACAAACATTTCAAATAATACTCATCGCTAGTCCATTTTAATTCCAACTGGTTTCACCATTGTGATCGATTTCCAAAAGTATTTGAGTTTATCTCTCTGCCTCCCATCCCATCCTGTACGTAGCATAATGACATCATTTTAATTTCTGAAAAATGTAATATTGTTTTCAATTCAACTGAAAATAAGGTGTCATATAAGATTAATCAATATCTATATACAATTCAAAAAGGTATTAACCTTTTTGAATATTTAATATTAATCGAAGTATCTGTCAAAATCTAATGATGTTGGTATTGCCCACGAAAAAAATTTTGCTAATTCCTGGATAAGGAATTTTTGATTCTCATTTTATATTATTTGAACAATCAATGGTAACATATTTCAACTCTAGAAATATATAACTAACTTACCATCACGCTATTTCGCCGCGGAGGTAGGCAGAGATGATAGAGCGTCACATTCTTCTGTCTTGACATACAATTCTCGCCTCATCCGCATTCACATATCTTCTCATACAAGCTCGCTTTGGATTGAGGCTTCTAATAGGACTAACCTCCAGTATTTAATTTACCCGGTCATGCTAAGTCTTCCACGGACGTCCTCTACTTCTGGTATCATCAACACTTGCGTCATATATCTTTCTTACCATTCTCTCCTCATTCATCCGTTCCATATGACCAAACCGCCTAAATGATCCTTTCTTAATCTTACTCACTATACTAATATCAGCGATAGAAATATATATCACGACAAATATCTATATACAAAAATATTCAATAATATACAAATGCACAATTCATTCAATTGCTTCGTTATGCCTATTTAATATATTATACCGATAATATTTAATATTTTTCTTCGAAATATGTAATTTTTTTTAAAACTGTTAAAACATTATTAAATTATTTGATCAGTTTTATAAAAATATTGTGTCAAATAACTGTTCATTCTTTACAATAATATTTTCTAACTAAGTTTATCATCTTTTGAAAAGGTTGTCATTGCGGTTCATTAACCAAATTATATTATATTTAATATATTTTTTCAACCGTTAGGTATTTTTTCAAAATGTGACATCATGACGTACAAGCCGAAATCGTCAATAAATAAAATCGTGGTTATTTTATAAATTGAAACAAATGAAATATTTTATTTACGTGTACGTGTATAAATAAATAAACTGGTATGCAGAAATTGATTTCAATCCAATTCGGGCCTTCATTGCAAAGAAAACTGAATTTATTATATTTACATAATCTAGTGATTGAGTGCATTTAACATTTGCACAAATTATAATTTATGTGAGTATATTTTTAAACACAATACATTTCTATTAATATAGCTGTTTCTAAATGCTTTCAAGGGTCATTAATTATATTCGATTGAATTCTTATTGGAGATCGATATGTATAAAACGGGCGATTTTTTTTTTTATCATCATTAAGTCTTGAGCAACTACTGTCCTGTTGACTCTCCTCCGTGTTCAATTCAGACTCAAAATCTGCAAGAAAAATGCTGAAGTTAAACGTGTTTATGACACTTGCTGTCTTCGTGTTAACAACTCATCTATGCTTTGCTTGTAGCAAAGAAGAGGCGCCATGTAACGGTATTAATCTTTCATTTATAATTTACAAAATTTCGTTTAAAAACAAAAACAAGCTAAATTTTCAAAAAAGCACACTTGTTATGTTTAATCGGTCATCTTAAACTCTTCCAAGAATGTTTTAGATTTCAAATAATACTTTCGGTAAAAAAAATTTAAATGTTTTTAGAAAATAATATTTATTTTAACTTACTTACTTACTTACTTACCATCACGCCGTTTCCCCGTGGGGGTAGGCAGAGAGGATAGAGCGCCACACTCTTCTGTCCTGACATACAATTCTCGCCTCATCCACATTCATACATCTTGTCATACAAGCTCGCCGATTGTTGAGGCTTCTAACAGAACCATCTTCCATTATCTGGTTTACCTGGTCGTGCCAAGTCTTCCGCGGACGTCCTCTATTTCTGGTTCCATCAACACTTGCGTCATATATCTTTCTTACCATTCTCTCCTCATTCATCCTTTCCATATGACCAAACCACCTAAGTGATCCTTTCTTAATCTTACTCACTATACTAACATCAGCTTTACATTCTTTTCTTATTTCTTCATTCTTTACTGTGTCATAAATAGATTTGCCACAAATACGCCTAAGTGATCTCATTTCCACTGCATTCAGTCTACTTTCGTTCCTTTTCTGCCAGCTCCAGGTCTCACTTCCATACATCAGTGTCGGTACCAGGATTCCATTGTGCACCGCTAGTCTTTCTTCGGTCGACATATTCCTGTTAGATATAATTCCATTCAAAGCACCGTTTACTTTATTTCCTGCAGTCACCCTCCTTTCGATATCATTCTCAGCCTTTCCGTTTCTATCAAACATACTTCCCAAATATACAAACTCATCTACTTGTTCCAAACATTCATTACCTACAAGTATTTTGCATGGTGTCTTGCTTTCCTCCTTCTCAAATACCATCACTTTCGACTTGTTAACATTCATCATGAGGTCGCTTTCCTTGCATACATCGTACATTCTACTCACCAGATTCTGTACTTCTTGTTCATTATTCGCCATTAGTACTGCATCATCGGCGTACAATAAACAGCATACAATCAAATCGCCCATTTTTGCTCCTACATTCATACATTTTAGTTCTTTCACACATTTATCCATATACAAGTTGGAGACATTACACAACTCTGCTTGACACCGTTTGTAATGTCAAACCATGGTGTGAGTGCTCCATTGATTCTTACACACGCAGAACTTCCTTCGTATAGGGATGCGATTGGGCGTATAAGTTTACTATTCACCCCGTAATCAGAAAGTACTTTCCATAACTTTTCTCTTATAACTCTATCATATGCTTTCTGTAGATCTACGAAGGCACAAAAAAGTTTTAGGTTTTTCGCCAAAAACTTTTCCGTCATTACTCGTAGAGAAAAGATCTGATCCATGCATCCTCTTCCACCCACAAATGTCCCTTGCACGTCCCATATTTTTTCTTTCGTCACCATTCTTGCTCTTTCTATTAAAATTCTTCCATACAGTTTACCTACGGAGCTCAGTAGACTAATAGCCCTATAGTTACCACATTCTATTTTCGACCCTTTGCCTTTGTAAAGAGGCATGATAACAGCCCTCCTCCAATCTAACGGGGTATGGTTCTTTTCCAAACATTGATTGAAGAGCGTATGAAGCCACAAGATAACTAATGGTCCACCAGCCTTGATATACTCTGCAGCAACGTTATCATACCCCACAGCCTTACCATTCTTCATATGTTTTATTGCACACTTTATTTCTTCCATACTTATTGCATTTATATCGTTTTCCTCATTCATACTTACCCCAGAGAGAATCTCAGGTGCTTCGTCATTTGCATTCTCTACACTTTCATACGTTTCCTGGAAATATTTCATCCATCTATCTTTTATTTAATCCTCATTCGTTATTTATTTTAAAATGTGTAAAAATAACTCCCATATTAAATCAATCGTATTATAACAATGTCTATATTAAAATAAGCGTACTGTATACAACTAATATTTGAATATTTTCAGACCATAGATGCAGGGGACCCAATCAGGTATATAAACATTGTTCAACAAAGTATGACTTGACATGCAAAAATCGGGATAATCCAATCAGCTGTTCCTCGGAATGCATTAGTGGATGTTTCTGTAAGGATGGCTATGTCAGGAATAGTTATAACTTATGCATCTTGCCTTGTGACTGCCGTAAGTTTTCTGCTATTTGAATAATTTTTAGTGTTAATTACATTTTTATAATATATAATTAAGAGTAAATAATCACCTTAGTCCATATATTTTATAATTACATTTTAGATATTTAAAGCCGCTTTGAAATAAATACTAATCCTGTGTAACCATTTAAACACCTCGTAGCTGTCAGGTGTCCAAGAAATGAGATATTTGACAGATGCCCTCCTTCCTACCGCCCCGAGAAGTCCTGCGATGACTTCATCCAGGGAAATGAGCCTTGCCACCCCCATCCCTGCAAACCCGGTTGTAAATGCAGTCGTGGCTATGTGAGAAATCACAAAGGTTGCTGTGTCCTGCCAAGAAACTGTAAGATAATAATGTAGCTATTTTATTAACTTAGTGTGGCTATATAGTTTTTAAGAAGCATTCCGTATCCAATGTTTGTTTTATTAATACTTACTCGGAAAAATTAATCATCTTGAATAGGATTGAAGATTCCTAATCTAAAATATTACAATTTTATCCTACAGAGTAGTGCACATTGGAATGCTGGTATTAACATTGATGAATGAAAAGCCCAATGGCGCTGGTAAAAAAGTAATGAAAGAAAACTAAATGCGATGGAAAATAAGATCATTTTGGTAAATAATAAATTTGCTAAAATAAAATAATATATGTAAAGAAAAAAAAAATTAAATATATTAAGTAGAAATATATACATATAAAATGAATTTTATCGAAAAATATTGTTGTTGCGCCAGCGGGATTCGAACCTGGATCTCTTTCCAAACCGGGGAAGGTGCATTATCCATCTATGCTACAGCGACGATATCTTTAGCCACAAATTTTCGAACCTATATGTTACCTTTTTGATATTAATGCATTTAATCGTTCCATTATATTTTTCGATAAAATTGATTTTATATGTATATCTTTCTAATTGATATATTTAATTCATATTTAAGATATCACAGAGCTGTGTTCTGAATAATTACAACTTCACAATAAGAATGTGTTCTCTCAATAATAAAAAAATTGGTTGAAACATAATGCTAATCTTATCACATGAAATGGGATTTAATTAGGTTCATTTATATATAATAGTTCCTGTCACGTATCATAAATAAATGGGAAGAAAAATATAAAAAGGTATATGACGTTAATGTACCACCAGAAATATAATATAAAGGTTCACGAAAGTCTTGACATGATCAGGTAAACCATATATTAAAAGATGGTCCTGTTAGAAGCCTCGACAATTGAAGAATTTGGATGAAAATATTTATGAATATGAATGAGGTGAGAGTTGTGTCAGGACAGTGTGGCGTCCTAACCTCTAAAGTTTCCCCGCGAAGAAACTGTTTAATGGTAAATTAATTAGTTAGCATAAAATTCTGATGTTTCCTGAATGTTTCATAATTCTCAGAACTAAGAATTAGTGTGAATAAAAATTGAAAAAAGTGTGCAATAAATAAACTATATATTGATTGAGTGAATTATATTTCTGAGATTTATTTATTTTTTATACATTTTGTTTCAAAATAAATAATAAAGACGAACAAAACGATTTGCTCAAAAAAATTTATTATTTAAATTAAATCGTTTGTATAGTTCTTTCCTTCTCAAACAAAACGAAGTTTTTTCGAAACATGTACAAGAAATAGTATAACATTTCTTTAAAGTATAACGCATTATTAAAATAAGACTAGATTAAATTGAACAAATTTTTTTTTTATATTTGTTAATTCCAAAAAAAAAATTTTTAAGTTATTCCACAGAGCAATTTATTTGACTTGGCTAAATGATCAAATACTAAAGACACGATAGAAGAAAACTACGTTGTTTAAGCTGTCTAATAATTATAGTAGTTTCTACAAGTATCATTATAGAAACGTCTATAAATACTACTACTTTGTGTTTGTTTTTCTAAAACCTGTATATATGCATGATTTTTAGATAACTTACTAAACATCACCGATAGAACGTTAATTTTCAGAGTTTGTTTGATGTTATTTATAAACTGCATTATTCGTTTATGTATAGGTTGTGCGGATCCTAATGCTGAACTTGTCCGCAACCCCAACCCGTGTCCCGGAGGAACTTGCCTGCATCCAACATTCACAGCATGCCATGACATTGTTCCTGCTCTAGGATGCCAGTGCAAAAGAGGATATGTGAAGAAGAGTGCCACTGACAATACATGCGTGCGCATCAAGGATTGCTGCGGTAGAAGTAGCAAGCCCTGCCTACCTTGCCAAAGAGACTCCAATGAATCTGATTAATAGGAAACAATTCGACCAACGCAATCCAATCATGTTAAAAAATATATTTTATCTGCAATCCACATTTGCCTAATACCTATTTGGATATCTTTCAAAAATTTAATGATTTAATAAATACAACTTTGACAAAATTTAATGAGAATTTATTTATTTTTCATTCCATTCACTTGATATATTATTTTAAATTCCTATCTTAAGAATTATTTTTTTATAACAAATGAGCAATTATATTTTTTTCAATGTAGACGCTGCGACCCCAAAATGCACAACAAGTATTATACCGGCCAATAGTTTGCTCTTCTGTAATGGTTATTAATTTTAATGATAAATAATTCATTAATGTTGTTTTTAACCACTGAGTTTTATATATTCATATTATTGCATAGACTTATGGTTTTAGTTAGTTTTTTGTTACCCTGATTAAGAAATATGTATATTTCGAAATTGATTGGTGAATATAATAAACTCGCACTGGTTAAAAATAAAGTTAATGAATTATTTATTATTTATATCTTTGATTAATCTATTGACATAATTATCTGTAAAAAACTTAGACTGAAAAATACAAATTTATGATACAAGTCATTTTGCAACAAACTTTTATCATAAACAATAGGAACAAGGGTAAAAGTAATAAAATATCGGATGACCATTTTAAAAAAAAATTAAAAATACATTTAGAACTACAAATATAATGTATTTATACTCTGATATATTTTTAAGGAACTGCCTACGACTATTGAATCCATTAATACTAATTAATATTAATATTCACTACTCCAGTATGGAATAATTGGGTGGGAAGGAGTATACAATAACATAATGAACTCGGTAAAAACAACAGCGAACAATCATCAAAGTAATATTTAAAAAAATATCAACCTTTTCAACACAAACACTTTTTGCACAACATTTCCAGTTCCCAAAATAGAAAACGTTTACAAAAAATCTCAATAAATCAATTATTTAAAGAAAATAACACTGTTAAATTTGAAACAAGCACATCATTAAGGTTTCAAAATAAGTTTAAAATCCCTAAATGTAACACTATCAGCAAAATGCAATACTAAGGGGTAAAAATTTCAATAGCCTCTCTACACAAATCAAAGAAATAAAAGACATAAAAAAGCTTAGAAATAAATTAAATGAACACTTCAGAAGCACATAATTACAAAATAAATAATATTATAGAACACTTTAGAAGCACACAATAAACAATAAATAATTATAAACTACAAATGAATAACTCTCTGTATAAAATTATTACAGTGTAACTCCCTCTCTAAGCACAAGATCTTGTCTCTTTTTTAGAGAAGTAAGCGAATAAAAAAAATGTACTTTAATAATGTACAATACTTAATTAATAACTCGTATTTTTTAAAAATTGTAAAAATTTAAAAAAAAAAAAACATAGATGTATGCTAAATACGTTTATGGGAATGATACAAAAAAAAACAATTATTCATTTTTTAGTGTTAGAGGTAGGTAGGTACTCAAAGAAAAGAGAAACACTTCAATAATTATTGGAAAAAAATAGTTAAAGTGATTGCGCATATCGTGTTGCGAGATATCCAAAAATTCTGACAGCCCAATGAGATTTAAATATAACCGTCACAATAATATTTACCAAAACTCCTATCCATCAATTCAAAATTTTTAATCGGTAATTGTGGTAACAAAATAATTTACCCTTCTGTTTCTTAGGCATGTGAGACATGAACTCTAATGAAAGCAAAATACACTGTAGATTTTTGAAAGAAAAATTTTCCGAAAAATATAGCCGGTGAGAGATACCACAGGCTAACAAAAAAAAAATTGTGTGGAAATATGACCTGATCTTAATCCAAAACTAGCATCAGTTTTTTTTTTATCAACACATGCTTTGGAGATATATGTATCTTATTATCACTTTACTACGTTCAATAATTTAAAAAAATTAAAGAAATAATCAATACAAATTAATTAAATCAATTAGAAAGATATAGAGAAAAAATTGTTTTTAATGAAAAACTTTCGAACATGGACCTCTTCCAATTTTTTCCAGATAGGATCTTTGTAATTGATTAATATAATTTGTATTATAAATAACACAGAACTGTGTTTTGATATTACAACTTCACCATAAATAATTATTTTCATAAAAAATAAATAATCGTTTATTAAGAATAAAATTCAGGTTTTTTTTACCATTTAACGATTTTTCTATTACTAAGATGCCCCATATTCATTCTATGCTGCTTTGTGCGATTAAGATTAGAAATAAACGTCATCGACTTTTTTCTCTTTGATCGAAAGAGAAAAAATCTTCCAGCTACCAATTACAAATTAAACCTGGCCTGATGAAGCAATTACATAAATAAAGATAGGTCGTACTTTGAGTTATAAAAATATCTGGATTGAGTGTAGAAAAATTAAAAGCAGGCACTTTTTATGGTCTTCAAGTAAGAACTCGGGAAAGATTCAGTTATCATAAATTCGTGAACAATACTGAGTCACGTGCCCAAATTGGAAAACTACGCTCAACTAGTCAAAAATTTTTTGTAAACTTGGCTCATTAACATTAAGGTCTACTACCTATATAGCCACTTTGATCACTTTCCTGAAAATTTTGGCGATTTAAGTGAAAAATAAGTTTTCAGCGAGATAAAAATCATTGATAAAAGGTACCGGATGATGGAATATTCACATGATAGTGGATTATTATTGCAGCTTTCAGCGATTCTATTCTGTAAAACATCAGTCCGAAAAGAGTTAATTAATATGTGTAACAAAACATATAAGTTAATTCTTGCGTGTATAAATCAAAGCTACTTGAGATTTGTCACAATAAAAAGTTGATTGTTTTTAAAAATGGAATAACAAACGCATCAATTTTAAAGAGATACAGAATATAAGTTCAAAAATTTATCGTAAATGTATTTGGTTGATATGATGAAATTGGATAACGTGGATAGGAATACCGATATTCCCCGGACAGTAATTCCGGTAGCAACTAAAATATTTCTATAAATATAGATGCTATTTCTAAATTAGCATCTAAGTATCCCCAGGACTGGTCAAACTTTTTTGGTAATAAAATGTACGTCGGTTTATGTAGTCGGGTCAATGGCGTACTCGCAACAATTCACTATTGAAAGATCTGTATTAAAAATCTGAGTTAGTTGATGTGGTGAAATCGCAAATCATAATGCAGAAAGGACATGTTGAGCGAATGAATATGGAACGTGCTGTGAGCCATATTTATCGAGGGATACCAACTGGATGAGATCTGTAGGCGCTTTGTGTTCCTGCCTCCGAGTGGAGTATGTTGTTCTAGCACAGAGACAGATAATAAATAAATATCACGAACTAAACATGAAATACAAACATTTCAAATAATACTCATCGCTAGTCCATTTTAATTCCAACTGGTTTCACCATTGTGATCGATTTCCAAAAGTATTTGAGTTTATCTCTCTGCCTCCCATCCCATCCTGTACGTAGCATAATGACATCATTTTAATTTCTGAAAAATGTAATATTGTTTTCAATTCAACTGAAAATAAGGTGTCATATAAGATTAATCAATATCTATATACAATTCAAAAAGGTATTAACCTTTTTGAATATTTAGTATTAATCGAAGTATCTGTCAAAATCTAATGATGTTGGTATTGCCCACGAAAAAAATTTTGCTAATTCCTGGATAAGGAATTTTTGATTCTCATTTTATATTGTTTGAACAATCAATGGTAACATATTTCAACTCTAGAAATATATAACTAACTTACCATCACGCTATTTCGCCGCGGAGGTAGGCAGAGATGATAGAGCGTCACATTCTTCTGTCTTGACATACAATTCTCGCCTCATCCGCATTCACATATCTTCTCATACAAGCTCGCTTTGGATTGAGGCTTCTAATAGGACTAACCTCCAGTATTTAATTTACCCGGTCATGCTAAGTCTTCCACGGACGTCCTCTACTTCTGGTATCATCAACACTTGCGTCATATATCTTTCTTACCATTCTCTCCTCATTCATCCGTTCCATATGACCAAACCGCCTAAATGATCCTTTCTTAATCTTACTCACTATACTAATATCAGCGATAGAAATATATATCACGACAAATATCTATATACAAAAATATTCAATAATATACAAATGCACAATTCATTCAATTGCTTCGTTATGCCTATTTAATATATTATACCGATAATATTTTATATTTTTCTTCGAAATATGTAATTTTTTTTAAAACTGTTAAAATATTATTAAATTATTTGATCAGTTTTATAAAAATATTGTGTCAAATAACTGTTCATTCTTTACAATAATATTTTCTAACTAAGTTTATCATCTTTTGAAAAGGTTGTCATTGCGGTTCATTAACCAAATTATATTATATTTAATATATTTTTTCAACCGTTAGGTATTTTTTCAAAATGTGACATCATGACGTACAAGCCGAAATCGTCAATAAATAAAATCGTGGTTATTTTAGAAATTGAAACAAATGGAGTTTTTTATTTACGTGTACGTGTATAAATAAACTGGTATGCAGAAATTGATTTCAAACCAATTCGGGCCTTCATTGCAAAGAAAACTGAATTTATTATATTTACATAATCTAGTGATTGAGTGCATTTAACATTTGCACAAATTATAATTTATGTGAGTATATTTTTAAACACAATACATTTCTATTAATATAGCTGTTTCTAAATGCTTTCAAGGGTCATTAATTATATTCGATTGAATTCTTATTGGAGGTCGATATGTATAAAACGGGCGATTTTTTTTTTTATCATCATTAAGTCTTGAGCAACTACTGTCCTGTTGACTCTCCTCCGTGTTCAATTCAGACTCAAAATCTGCAAGAAAAATGCTGAAGTTACACGTGTTTATGACACTTGCTGTCTTCGTGTTAACAACTCATCTATGCTTTGCTTGTAGCAAAGAAGAGGCGCCATGTAACGGTATTAATCTTTCATTTATAATTTACAAAATTTCGTTTTCAAAAAAGCACACTTGTTATGTTTAATCGGTCATCTTAAACTCTTCCAAGAATGTTTTAGATTTCAAATAATACTTTCGGTAAAAAAAATTTAAATGTTTTTAGAAAATAATATTTATTTTAACTTACTTACTTACTTACTTACCATCACGCCGTTTCCCCGTGGGGGTAGGCAGAGAGGATAGAGCGCCACACTCTTCTGTCCTGACATACAATTCTCGCCTCATCCACATTCATACATCTTGTCATACAAGCTCGCCGATTGTTGAGGCTTCTAACAGAACCATCCTCCATTATCTGGTTTACCTGGTCGTGCCAAGTCTTCCGCGGACGTCCTCTATTTCTGGTTCCATCAACACTTGCGTCATATATCTTTCTTACCATTCTCTCCTCATTCATCCTTTCCATATGACCAAACCACCTAAGTGATCCTTTCTTAATCTTACTCACTATACTAACATCAGCTTTACATTCTTTTCTTATTTCTTCATTCTTTACTCTGTCATAAATAGATTTGCCACAAATACGCCTAAGTGATCTCATTTCCACTGCATTCAGTCTACTTTCGTTCCTTTTCTGCCAGCTCCAGGTCTCACTTCCATACATCAGTGTCGGTACCAGGATTCCATTGTGCACCGCTAGTCTTTCTTCGGTCGACATATTCCTGTTAGATATAATTCCATTCAAAGCACCGTTTACTTTATTTCCTGCAGTCACCCTCCTTTCGATATCATTCTCAGCCTTTCCGTTTCTATCAAACATACTTCCCAAATATACAAACTCATCTACTTGTTCCAAACATTCATTACCTACAAGTATTTTGCATGGTGTCTTGCTTTTCTCCTTCTCAAATACCATCACTTTCGACTTGTTAACATTCATCATGAGGTCGCTTTCCTTGCATACATCGTACATTCTACTCACCAGATTCTGTAGTTCTTGTTCATTATTCGCCATTAGTACTGCATCATCGGCGTACAATAAACAGCATACAATCAAATCGCCCATTTTTGCTCCTACATTCATACATTTTAGTTCTTTCACACATTTATCCATATACAAGTTGGAGACATTACACAACCCTGCTTGACACCCTTTGTAATGTCAAACCATGGTGTGAGTGCTCCATTGATTCTTACACACGCAGAACTTCCTTCGTATAGGGATGCGATTGGGCGTATAAGTTTACTATTCACCCCGTAATCAGAAAGTACTTTCCATAACTTTTCTCTTATAACTCTATCATATGCTTTCTGTAGATCTACGAAGGCACAAAAGAGTTTTAGGTTTTTCGCCAAAAACTTTTCCATCATTACTCGTAGAGAAAAGATCTGATCCATGCATCCTCTTCCACCCACAAATGCCCCTTGCACGTCCCATATTTTTTCTTTCGTCACCATTCTTGCTCTTTCTATTAAAATTCTTCCATACAGTTTACCTACGGAGCTCAGTAGACTAATAGCCCTATAGTTACCACATTCTATTTTCGACCCTTTGCCTTTGTAAAGAGGCATGATAACAGCCCTCCTCCAATCTAACGGGGTATGGTTCTTTTCCAAACATTGATTGAAGAGCGTATGAAGCCACAAGATAACTAATGGTCCACCAGCCTTGATATACTCTGCAGCAACGTTATCATACCCCACAGCCTTACCATTCTTCATATGTTTTATTGCACACTTTATTTCTTCCATACTTATTGCATTTATATCGTTTTCCTCATTCATACTTACCCCAGAGAGCCTCTCAGGTGCTTCGTCATTTGCATTCTCTACACTTTCATACGTTTCCTGGAAATATTTCATCCATCTATCTTTTATTTCATCCTCATTCGTTATTTATTTTAAAATGTGTAAAAATAACTCCCATATTAAATCAATCGTATTATAACAATGTCTATATTAAAATAAGCGTACTGTATACAACTAATATTTGAATATTTTCAGACCATAGATGCAGGGGACCCAATCAGGTATATAAACATTGTTCAACAAAGTATGACTTGACATGCAAAAATCGGGATAATCCAATCAGCTGTTCCTCGGAATGCATTAGTGGATGTTTCTGTAAGGATGGCTATGTCAGGAATAGTTATAACTTATGCATCTTGCCTTGTGACTGCCGTAAGTTTTCTGCTATTTGAATAATTTTTAGTGTTAATTACATTTTTATAATATATAATTAAGAGTAAATAATCACCTTAGTCCATATATTTTATAATTACATTTTAGATATTTAAAGCCGCTTTGAAATAAATACTAATCCTGTGTAACCATTTAAACACCTCGTAGCTGTCAGGTGTCCAAGAAATGAGATATTTGACGGATGCCCTCCTTCCTACCGCCCCGAGAAGTCCTGCGATGACTTCATCCAGGGAAATGAGCCTTGCCACCCCCATCCCTGCAAACCCGGTTGTAAATGCAGTCGTGGCTATGTGAGAAATCACAAAGGTTGCTGTGTCCTGCCAAGAAACTGTAAGATTATTATATCTGTATTATTAATATTAGTTTGACTAAATACTTGAATACGTCAAGTCGAGAAATGCAATCAGAATTGAAATAGATTGTGTGTTTAATATTTATGTGAATAGTTTTAAAAAATTATTAAGACAGCATAACTAATATTATTAAAATTAATAATGAATATAAAATGATATTAAAATTAATAATGAATATGAAATATATTCCGCTATAGCTTTGTGGTAATTTCATCATAAATATAATTAAGGCAACTTCATATACTAATTAAATGCATTAATTATAAATAAATATATATAAAATCAATTTTATCGAAAAATATTGTTATTGCGCTACCAGGAATCGAACCTGGATCTCCTTTTCTAATCTAGGGAAGGTGCATTACCAACTATGCTACAGCACTAGTTATTTTGATGACAAATTTTCGAACCTATATATTCAAATTAACCGCAACCATTGTTCCATTATTTGAAATCCATCTTCTTTATATTTACGGAATCTCAAATACCTTTGAGTAATCCGATAGGAAACACCAAATCGATTAATGCACATTCCCAGATTGGAAAAGATCCAGGTTCGAATTTCGGTAGCAACGGTAAGTATTTTCCGATAAAATTGATTTTATATGTATATCTTTCTAATTATTATATTTAATTTGTATTTATGTATAATTCGTCGAAATTTTTCTAGAACAACACTCTTAGAGGTTTGATTTTGTTTTTGTTTTAAATTTTAGGTTGTGCGGATCCTAATGCTGAACTTGTCCGCAACCCCAACCCGTGTCCCGGAGGAACTTGCCTGCATCCAACATTCACAGCATGCCATGACATTGTTCCTGCTCTAGGATGCCAGTGCAAAAGAGGATATGTGAAGAAGAGTGCCACTGACAATACATGCGTGCGCATCAAGGATTGCTGCGGTAGAAGTAGCAAGCCCTGCCTACCTTGCCAAAGAGACTCCAATGAATCTGATTAATAGGAAACTATTCGACCAACGCAATCCAATCATGTTAAAAAATATATTTTATCTGCAATCCACATTTGCCTAATACCTATTTGGATATCTTTGAAAAATTTAATGATTTAATAAATACAATTTTGACAAAATTTAATGAGAATTTATTTATTTTTCACCCCATTCACTTGATATATTATTTTAAATTCCTATCTTAAGAATTATTTTTTTATAACAAATGAGCAATTATATTTTTTTCAATGTTGACACTGCGACACCAAAGTATACTACAAGTGTTGTATCGATCAATATTTCGCTCTTCACGGACTTCCATACATAGAAATAAAAATTATTTGATTATAAATTTACACAAAGTTAATTTTATATGAAGGCATAAAAATTTAAGTCAACATTAGTCGAATTTATACCACATCTCCAATTGTGATTATTGTGATTAGCAAGAATTTAAAGCATTGGCAAGGATCCATTGATTTTCTTTATATTACAAACAATATATTTTAATATTTATTGCTAACACGTTACGGTTATTAATTTTAATGGTAAATAATTCATTAATTTTGTTAATATCGTTAAAAAATGTAATGATTTTTAAAATACAACTGACAAAATTTCTTAAGAATATATTTTTTATTCTCTCAAAAATATTTTTTTTTAAACATGTTTTAAGGATTATTCCACAGCGAGTGAACGGAAATTAAGCAATCATATACTTTTTAATGATATGTTACATTTTAATATTACAATAAAAGCTAGTATTAAATCGGCCACTAGTTAACTTTTCATAAAAAGTATGGGCAGACTGTAACTTTAGAATCTATTTATTTCTCGAAAAAATGCATTGTTTCCACCGGGACTCGAATCTGGAACATTATCTTCAGGCAGAATGAGTTACCAATTACATTACACTATTTCAGCGTGCATGAAACAAATTCAGTAGTAGTTGATGTTCAAGGACAATATCAATTGGTCGCCGAGACGGTCTGGTCTTATAGCGCCAGATTTTTATTTACGAGTATATACACTTGAGGATTTACAAAATAATATTATAATATAAATCAAAGCGATAGATAATTTACGTTTTAGGTCATTAATAACTTTTGCCGACGTATTTTTATTTTTGAGAAATACAGTGCATTAATAATGAGCAACATAATACAAGATATTTAAAAATATTACCAGAGAAGTGTCTTCGGAGCTAAACAATAAAGAGTATCATACAAATTAAAAAATAGTACATAAAAATAAAAGTAATTAACTAAAAATTAATGTCACAAAAAATATTTTTTTATTTAAATTTAAATCTAGTATACCTAATTTAAATTGATACGATGATGAAAAATGACTTAATGATACAACATTTTTTAGAATAGGAATTATGGTTAAATTTAATTGGTTATTAATAATATCTTAGTTCATTTTACACGCTTTATTTATTTCTAATGTTTTTAAATTATTCAATTTAAGATCAATTTTTTTTATATGTAAAACAGACAATCACAAATTTTTATCAAAAGTATGATCATTTTCTAATAAATTATTGGAAAATTCTGAAAAGCCATTATTTTTAGACATCTTAAATGCTCTTTGACAATTGTGTTAAAATTTCGACCTGTTTTTCCAATATAAACACCGAAATTATTGCATCATCTTTGTCTTTAGAATTATTGAGTAAATATAACTCATTAAGTGGTTAAAAACAAAGTTTATTTTGTAAAAATATTAATAAATTTTTAATTATTGTATTTATCGGCTAATTTTATAACGGATTTTTTAATAAAATGTAATATTTTTAATATACATAATTTATAACATTGATCAGTGAATTTGTTTCCCGGTATTGTAGTTCCTGCTGACAAACAACTCACGACTGTAGCAAAATATTGACGGATATTAAATAATCTTGTATATTTTTTTTGTAATCAAATAGAATCCTTGTAGTTCCTTTTTTTCTTTAGCGAACGAGATTTTTTACGAAAAAATATTTTCCGCTAATAATACAAATGTAGGATGGCTGAACAAAAGTTTCCGTGGATGTGAAATTGGCCAACTTGTACAGGCCTGCGTCGCGTCACACAGAGTTCGCTTGTCCCCTTTATTCCTGTTCCCTGGAGAAATCAAGGAATTGTTTGAATGTGAAATAGACTCCGTGTTTACATACGGAAGATCACTTTTACCGTCCATTTTGCTTTTAGGACAAATTTCGCCCAAAATGTCACGAAAATTAATAATTTTAACAGCTTTTATCTGCGGGGACAATTTTAGAAAATTGACAAACATGTTTAAAAGATACGGATAAAATAAAAATATATTATATTAGCGTACATAATATACAAATAATAAAGAGCTATTACGCATTTATCTAATTGGATTAGTAACTTAGTAAATTTGAACATACCTACTTACCTTTTATGTTTTAATGGTACATTAACAGTGGTTGAAAATAAAGATGGTTTATTATTAAAAACAATCTCAATTTTTGCACATCTATGTGATTAGAATATGAGAAAGAAAGGAAGGCACTTACATTTCGTCTGCCGGATACTGGTTCACTGATAGATTCCTCTCCACCACGAGTACATGCGTCGCAGCGTGTATAGTAACACTCGCGAAAACGATTATTATGTATAAACGGGATTAAAGTAAGATTAATGAATAAGTATGCAGTTATTCGAACAAAAGTACAGCTCTTTCCAATAGGGAAGTTAATTTTGCAACACCTGTTGTTTTATTCGAATAAATAATATCTACACGGAACCAAAACAAATAAAAGTTTTTAAGTGACTGTGTTGTCCTTTCATCTGCGTGAGATGGTGAGGATGCTTTACCCAGGTTTTTGAAGGCTGCTGAAGCAATCAGGATTTCATTTAGCGGCTGTAAAGTCTAATACAAGACCCACATAACCAACGGCACTTCCCGCATTCCAACCACTCGTTATCATGAAAAACTTTATCTTCAAGCTTTTCTTTTAGGCTCTTCTTTAGCATGGCAAATCGTTAACGTGAGCAGTCCAAATGTCTCAACATAAGCCAGCAACCTCGGATTACTCACGTTAATAGTATACGAAATACGTCTGCTGGTCCCTTATTAATCTATCTCTTGTCCAATCTCACAGCTGACTGACGCTAATGAGGAATGACTGTTTTCATTTTTTTACCGACATACTTAAATCTTAGACGCTAACCACCATGATACCTTTTGGTATCGTTAAGCACATTGTATAAAATTTATTTTTCGGTATTTATGCGTGCGAGGCATATACCCGATGATGGGGTCTGGATGCGGGCTTGCTGATATTGTAAAGCAATAAAACAATGCAGTGAAAGATTAACTCTTCTCTATGTTGTTTGCTAAATCTTCCCGACTTTCAGAATCATGGTACATAGAGCTTTGAACATCAACCGTTAATTTTTGATCAATTGTGAAATAAAAATACTATTAACTGTTGGTACAGTAACAATGTTGAAACTAAATATTTCGAGTCTGAGAGAGGGAAGGCGCACAGGAATATATTTCGTACAAATTACATCGATGTCATTGCTTTGATATAACAGATAATATAATACAAATTAAATATATCAATTAGAAAGACACACAGAAAAGTTCAATTTATCTAAAAAATATTTTTGTTACTTCCGAGATTCGAACCTGCATATTTTATTATCCGGCTAAATGCGTTAACCAATTACACTACATCGACAAAGTGAACTGACGACAAATTCTCAAACTTATGTGCTGCAGCTCCTTCAAATTGATATATTTTAAAATGCATTGCCCAACCAGGCAAGCCTGTTTTAGGGCAAATTGGTAAACAAATTATCATTTCACAAAACCAATTAACTCATTGAAGGCAAAACACAATCAAATAGGATACGTAACATACAAGGCAAGTAAACGTGAAAATATAAAAAAAAAATTTTTTAATACCAATGTGCAATACAGTATGTAAGAATGTAACCACATATAAGGTGAAGGGAAATATTCAAGATCAAAACACATGAAATGCAGTTATAAGAATTATTTCATTATATAAAACAGTCTACTCTCAGTATCTGCTGTTCCTAATTTCAACGACTAAATTGAAAGCATATACAATTTTTTCCGACACCACATAACTATGTTCTGAAAAAACTATAACTTCACAATAATAATGAGTTATCTTAACCGATAACATATTTTTCTTCACAGTTCATTCTATACTATCGTATATTCTAGTTTGAACTAAGAGATTCAATTTTTTCCTAAAACTAAACCGCAAGACATTAATTTTTATCCGTATAATTATTTTAAAAAACTCGCTCGATTAGAAAGAAAGCCACGTTCAGAAGCTTAGAAGTAAAACTATTAAAATTCGTTTAAATAATTTAGACCCTCACACAAGTTGCCGCCGGCGACGATCAACAATGGACTGTCACGTTTCACGTCGGGCTTGCCGTATTCTTTACTAAATTCAGCGGAAAAAAGTCATCGGAACACATTTCCGCTAAAAGCTTCTCGCCCGTTCGGCTAAAGTGTCCGCGGCGCTGACTGGGAAACATACTTCCATTACACGCCCCTGCCGTAAGGGCGAGTGCCACTTCAGGCCGGTTTAATAATTGAACAGTCCATTTTGAGGAAAGCAACCGCCAGACACAAATATTTGCCAGCCTATTTTCATTTTGCATCGAGAAGCGTCACGTTCTCATACGTCATTTCGTAGGGCTGGAGGCATGTCTCGTGATGTTTTCAGGAATGTACCATTTATCCACGGAATGCTCTATGGGCTACGCTTTTCTGAAAACTTATTTTGGTGCAAAATATTCCTTAGATTTAGGTTATGCCGTTACCAATGATATTATTCAATTATATATAATATAATATGTAATACAATATATGTACTTTCGTTTATCCAACGTCTTTGAACAAAATAAATCCATCGTTTATACGACCCTATCACCTATTTATTTATAATTTTAAACTACTGTTAATAGCGTTTTTAACATTTAAATTTTAACGTAAAATAATACTTCCTTACCCATTAAAACATGTATGGACGTTTTTACTTTCTATGACTGAACATGATTAAATTATTATTTGAAATACTTCGCGAAATAACTAGAGGAAATAATTATTTTTATTAAAAATTAAAATAGGAAATAGTTGTGCCATTTGCTTTTTATTTCTCTCAAATTAAAAACCAATTCATGCACCAAATTTAAAGAACGATCATGAAATCAACAGATTAAAAATAATAAGATAGTAAAATTCGCAAATTAGTAAAAGCGTAAGTAGACACTTCAATGATTTGCACGCAGTTGTACCCTTTCTAATGTTATTCTGTTAATAAACAGCGTAGGTAACGACTCCATACAAAACGGATCAACCGAAAGGAATTTTTAATTCTGTAAATAGCCATTCATGTGAATTGAGTAATTCACTAGCGTAAAAACAACTGAGTAATGTAAATAGCACCATGCGGTGAATAAAAAAGAGCGCCATGAGTACAGCGGTGAGTTTTTAGAACTAAGCAAAAAGTCTCTACTGGTACACAGATGACACTTATTGCAAAAAATGTTTTCGCTAATGTTAATCCAATTTTTTAATTTATATTTGTTTCCTAGAATTTTTACTTATGTACAGCTTTTTGCTTGTATGCGCTATACGCCCCTGCCTATATATTTGTACACAATATTATATATATATATATATATATTACTGTAAAGTTGCAGTTTTATTTTAGAATATAGTTCTGTGATATTTTAACAAAATTTAAAGGTATTAACTAGAAAGATATACAGAAAAAGTTAATTTAACGAAAAAATATTTTAATTGCTACCGAGATTCGAACCTGCATCTTTTACTATCGGGGGAAATTCGTTGATATTTCAACATATTATTGAAAAATATTGTTAGCGCCGTTTAATGTACTCACGCACATACACACGCACACCGTGTTAGATTATACAAATATATCCTTTCCTTTTCCCTTTTCCATCCTATTCCTTAGGCACGAGTGAGAAAGAAAATATCCCTGCAGTTTAATACGTCCGAACGAACTCACTACGTTTTTGGAACCGAACACGGTACTTTGCTGTCGCTTTATTATTAATTATCGCTAATATTAATTAACAAAAATAATCCATTTTAATCCCGTTAATATAAAGAAAAACAATTCCTTTAACGCGAGTGTCAACAAGTGTTCGTGACATAATTCTGCGTCGCTAGTGAATTGGTGGACCCGGGGAGATAACCATAACCAGCTTCCAGAGATAGCAGATAGCAGATCATCATGTAAGTGCCATCCTTTCTTTATCTCCCAACAATCCGCCAACTTTCCAAATATATTTCCTTTATGTCAATTTACTTAATTATTTTTTTATTCATTTACAACCCTGATGATAGACCCTGCAATTAAATCCGAAACGTAACCCAGAGAGATCGTAAAAAATCACACAATAATTAGAGTAATAATATTTGTCTATGAATGTTTAAATTAAACGCGTAACAATAAATTTATTACGCTCAAAGAGGTAAATATTACCATCATCATAATTTAGACATGATTCGCGGAATTCAATGAATCGCTTATCCTATATGAAAGCGATCACTTGAGTTATTATATTCCGCTGAAATAAAATCACCGCTACTCCGCCAACCGCAAGCTGAGGGCTGGAACATAACTCTTCCGGGGTAATAGTTTATCGCACCTCGGAAGATATTATTCTCAACTCCCGTAAATATTCGGGATCGCCACTTAAATTTGCATCAGCTGAAGGGGGTCGATGTTTATTCTGCCTCCCGGGGCGGGCATAATAATTGATGGCACACGTGTATGTTTCACCTAATTGCCGCCCTCCTCGAGATGATAGTTTGTCTGCTGGAGGATACGTGGGAACACTGCTGCCCGGAGCGGCGAGGAGTTCAATCGCTCAATATTCAAAGTTTTGCGATACCTGTTTAGAGGATTAAAGTTTTTTAAACACCTGAAATATCCGAGCCCCTGACATTTTAAAATTTCGTACAAATATTGTATTAATACACAGCGCTCGAGTACAGGTGGGCCAAAAGTTTTTGCCCTTTATAAATCGCTTCTATGCGGAAACTGCACATAGGAGGTGGTCCATGGAAATTTAATCGCAATGAATCGCTTCACAGGGGAATAACGCGCGTTTTGTGTAAAATAGTTTTACAAAAACAACGATTCTTATGTGATTTTTTGGTACCTATTTCGCGCTTACTACCGATTACAGAGTATAAATCATCATAGTCCGAGTGTTCATTTAACTTAATCGTGGCTCAGGAAGTTCGAGAAGATCTGTTCAATGCTAAATAAGAAGAAAACCGGGCGGTCACGGAGCAGGAGAAGTTGCCCAAGTTGACAAGTTTTACACAGAACGGGCGCTGTTCCCCCGTGAAGCGATCTATTGCGATTAAATTTCCAAAAACCAAGCTCCCGGGCGCTATCGCCTGCGTGTCTCTCCTTCACGCAGTTCCCAGGTAGAAGTGATTTAAAAAGTGCAAAAACTTTTGGCCCACCTACATTAAAGAAGTACCAACATTTTTTCCATTTTTTTATATTGCCGTTTGCACTAGATAACAGACGCTGGCTTTCACTACCGGTAGCTTTAGCAGAATCTCCTGTGGCCTGAGGACGTCTGCCATCCAACATAGTTGAGATAATCAGTTAACGTTTCCCACGCTAGTTCATGTGCAATGTAATAGACACGACCAAACCACTCACGGATCATTCAATTTGTTTAATGTTTAATGTTTAATGTTGAAATGGTTACGAAATTTGTAGTTTCGACATTATTGGTTTTATTTTTAATTTGATTATTTTACCAAAAAACCTATGTATATTATACACACACATATATATATATATATAAACGATAAGCCCATAGTTGTTCTGCTGTAGTGTAAAAAGCCTTGCAAATTGGTGGTCTCTCCGCTTGAATAAAAGCTTACATTAAATTTATTAGCTTTGGTATTTGCGCTTAAACTTGCTTTAAATGCATTTTGTTGGTCCCGCTTGACTGACTTTATAGCCGCGGTACTATTTGGCGAGAAACTTTTCGCTCGCAATTGCCCAATCGACGATATTCTTGTCGAATGGGGTAGTAAAGAATAAACAACAATGCTCTTTATTAGGGATTATTTCATTCTTTTTACAATTCACGCAATGAAAATGTATCTTCTGATTCAATTTTTATGCCAGCTTTATGGTACTGTGACAGTTGTAAAATCAGAGCAGAAATAATATATTTTCAAGTACCCAGCTTATTTTATTTTTCGGACAATATTTTTGTTTCATTAACTGAGTTATTTCGAAATTTATTACTGCTTTCTGAGCTATGGTTTAGAATATTAAAAAATATCATTTAATGTAATTTTTAACACGTTTGTAACCACAATAATTAAAATCGTAAACTATTAGTCCGCCTTATTAAAATGGATTTATTTCACCCGTAGAGCTTATATTGTATGAAAAGTCTTAAGGAATTGGGTGGTCATTGAATCTTATCATAAAACGCATTCTATATCCAGATCCTGGTTTTCTCCAGGTAGAATCAAGGTTCAAACTTATTTTAATTCATTAAAGTTCACACGAGTCTTTGTCATAGGTCACGCACACAATTCTATTTTATTTTTTATTTTTAAAGAAACAAACAGTGTAACAATAATAACTAATAATAACATCAGTGAAGCTTCTTTGGAATTAAATAACTAGTACATAATAAAATAGTATACTCAAACAAACTGATAAACAAAAAGACGTATACATTAAAATAAACATAATAAACTTAAAAATAGTAAGTATATATTTTAAAAAAAAAAAACCGAAAAAAGAAACAAAAGTGTTTTTAAACTGAACATACAAACATTAAGCCACACAAACTGCCATTATGCTATCAATCTAATTTTAGTCTTCTACCATATTACTTGGTGTTACTTACTGTATTATTATTCAATAATTCAACCCCTTCTACGTACAGTATCGTAAATAAAAATATCATTTTTAATCATTCTAGTAGTTGATACACACATGGCTGTAATTTTAAAATACTATATTTATTAGTACCTACATCATAGAATACTTTTTTTTTAAATCTACCACGTAAATAAGTATCAAATACATGTGAAATATTAAAATGAATAAAAATGTAATTGTTTACTTACGATACTATACGTGGGAGGGGTCGAAATACTTTTTCATTTTACAAGTGTTTCTTTGTGAAATCAAAGTTATTGAAGAAAAACCAAATTATCCTGCAAATTGTTTCACTTTAAGGTATATCAGTACTTCTTTTTTGCAAAATATAGGTATTAAAACCACTCACACCTATAACTATCCACCGATGCTCCGAAGATCGTCATAAGTTGATTGTAAACTAGGGATTTCAAACCAATTAAAACCGAAGCTGATTAATTTATATCAAAATCTTTCCCTCTAACAACATTTACGTAAAAAGTAACGTACTTAAATATTTATATGACATTGAAAATAAATTAAGTACTGTTATCGGCTTAAATATAAAATATTCACATGCTACAGGATGTCCAACGGAAAATTTCAAGATTAAACTGTAATTGCTCGTAAACCATCAGAGTCAGGAAGTGGGAGGGGTATTGTTCGACGCGCGAGATTTGCTTATTTACCAGTTGCAATGAGTCACAGCGCGTTCGCGGTTGAGCAATATTTAAAGTGCGGTGACTCATTGGTTCGTGCGTGACGCGCTTTAATATTCAACGAGTAAGTGATGGGCCGAGCACGCAACTTATCTGGTAGCGGGTACAAAAGTTCAGATAAGAAGGGACAATGGTTAACCTAACCATCAGAATTTCTCTCTTACTCACTGTTTGAGGAATGTCAGCTTCTTGATATTCGACAACTCTACGTAAATTTTCATTCCAATAAAGAACTTCATCAATATCCATCTCATATTTATGTTACGAGAGTAAAAAAGAATAGGTTCACCGTGAAGCCTCAAATGAAAACAAGCTCTGATCAATTCGTCCATATGTTTCTAGCCCCCAAAGCCTATAATATTTTGCCAAGCAGTATGAAACAATTCTCGATAGACAATCTCAAACACCATCTCAGGAGCTGGTTATTGGGTGTTGGCAGAAAGGAAACTGAGCAAAGATTCATGGAAATGATCACATGAACAGAACGTCATTTCTTTATATTCATTTTTTCTTTTGCATAGTATTTCAATCACGAGTATTTTTGATTTAGATAAAAATAAAATTAAAAATAATTTCATATTTGTATGATAGATAACAGACGAACCTGTCTTCTTTGGTACAGACTTCGGCCTGGTTAAAGAGACAGTGAACATCTCTTACATTATGAAGAAGACATACTTTAAGAATTATTTATAATGTACGAAACAAATTTAAAAATTTAATTTAATTAATTAAACTCCTCCGGAACGTTTGGCTCATGTTCGACGTAAAATTATACGCAATCCGCATAAATCGATAAGGAAGATTGCAACCTATACTGGAATAAAAAAATCAACAGTGCACGTTATTTTGATAAAAAAAAACTACAGTTTCACCCATACAAAGTGCAAATCGTGCAATTTCTCAACGAAAATTTCTAATCCTGAAACGTGAAACCTTAGCGAGAACGATGCTGGAACTACACGAACGCTTGGAAACATATTGTTTACATATCGATGGCTATGTTAATAAACAGAATATGAGATACTGGTGCCCAGAATGCTATCAGAAACGTTTGCATTGTCCAAAAACAACAGTGTGGTGTGCAATTTCTGCCCAAGGGATAATTGGCCCTTATTTTTTTAACCAGCGACAGACAGTCACTGCTGACGTGTATTTCCGAATAATCGACAAGTTTTTAGTACCACAACTGCAGCTGTTTCCTGAGTTTAACAACAAAACACAATTTCAGCGAGACGGAGCCACTCTACACACAGCCAGAGTTTCAATAAAGAAGCTGGGGGGAATTTTTCCCAATAAATTAATCAGCAAGTACGGAGACATACCCTGGGCACCTCGGTCACCGGACCTTACACCGTGCGACTTTTTTTTGTAGGGATACTTTAAGTTGAGAGTTTACAGCGACAATCCTCGACCAATTCAGGCCCTACAAGAAAATATCCGCCGTGAAGTTACTGCCATTGAACCAACGTTTTGCTCTCGCATGTTTGCAAATTTAAGAGTCCGATTGCAAGAGCATCTTGAGAGAAATGGACGACATTTAGACGATATTGTTTACAAAACGTAAAATCTGCATCGTTGAACTCCATTTTGTATAAATAAAATATGAGAATAACATTGTAGTTTTTTTTTTTGTTTAATATTAAACTTGAAAATTTTCCGCTGGATACCCTCTACCTTAAATTTCAAACTGTGAAAGTGAAGGAACGCCCTTTAAGTCTATCCCATTTGAGTCTTAATTCATGGGCGTGCGCAAACAAATTATTTTGTCCGCATTTAATCTATTGAATTCATCCCTTCCAAGTTTAAATAAATTACCCCCATATTTCTTAAATGTGAAAAACATGCAAACATAACCTTTCGTTTTTTACTCACCTTGTCGGACCCTTTTCATAGAAACCCCTCATAAAATCTTCTTGTAATATTTTCTGTCAGTTTTTAGAGGTTTTTATTTTTACGAGTTAGTACCGGATTACATTTTTATTATTTTTTCCTGTGAATATTTATGGGCAGCGTGTGGGTAATCTTTATCTTTGAAATGTGCATAAAATTATCACAAACGTGCTTCCCAAAACGTATGTACACTAATATAAATTACCTATGAAAGATACATTAAGATATGGACAAAATAATGTAGGTATGTATGTTACATATTGATAATATTAAATCTTATAATTTATAAGAAAAAAATTGTATAATTTATCTCAAAGATTCTAAATGTGATGTATTAGAAAAAAAGTAGACAGTTGCTACTGCTCAGTGTTCTATAAAACGCACACATTATTTTTGTACTCCAATTCATTTAATTTATTAGTAGAAAAATAAATAAATTTATTTTATATGTTAAATAAACTAAATACATATTTACGTATATTACTATATATCATATACTAAAATGATAATAATATTTTTTTTATTTATTATCTTTGTTTTATTAACCACTGAATTGAGTTTAAATACATCAAATAAATAAAAAATAAAATTAATAAATAAAAAATATGAATTTTAACCACAAAGTTAATATTGCTAATTTTAAAAGTATGATAATAATATATTTTTCGAAAATTATCAATGAATTAACAAATATTTATTCATCCATATGATAATATGATGAATAATATTTTCTGATTAATATTTAATTCACTTATACAGGAAAAAATGAATGGTGAACATTAATCCAATTTACGTGTGATATTTCGAATTGTTCGAATATTTTCTCCTGACGTTATCAATTCATCATATTATATAACTGCATAAGATTGTATTACAATTCTCACTAAAATTTAATTCTGATAACCTTGTTTTAGGCTTGGCCAAGGTTAGGCACATTCTCAGTATAAAACCAGGGGCGTACACTGAATTTGTTTTAAAAAGCTGTGCATTATTTCATTCTGGAAAATAAATATAAATTAAATAATTCTCATCTTATGAAAACACTATATAAATATATACGATATTACATAAAAAATTATGCAACAACGTTACCTGTGGCTAGAGTTTTTTATTTCTACGGTTTTCAGTTGGATCGCCAGTCACAAATCACAACCTGTACTTCGACAATTTTACTCAATTCATACAAATTTTATTCATAGAAATATTTTTCTAATCTTTTAATATTTTTATGTTTTTTACGGTAATTTTCACGTCTGGTATTTAACAAAATTTAAATGATAATTAAATATAATATTTATACATGTGCTAACTTTTAAAAATACTTCTGCTGTAATTCTTCCATTCTAACTCACCAAACAATCTCGAGCAAAACTTAAATAGATTTAAGCTTTTAACTTATTTTCTTTACCTGCTTTATCGTCATTTCTCTGTAACTTCTAGTGTCTATATACTTTGAAGTTTCTGTAAATTACGTACCTACGGTATGAAACAAAGGACAAAATATGTTTTCCAAAGATTGTTCAAACCATCACGCAGACACCGTTTCTTCGAGCCATACTTTTAAATAGCGAGATAACTTTTAAAACCCACAAAAAATAAATATGAACTAAAAGTAGTTATGAACAAAAATAATGAGACCATTAAGAGCCATAACCATTGAATCCAGGGGATTTTTTCACAGACTGAAGAATGTTATATAAAAAGTAAACATTTTCTAGAAAAAAATTGCACAATATAATTTTATCTTTCGTAATTTAACATTTTTTATACTGTTAGCCACATTTTACATTTTTTAGCCGTTTTAAGAAATTTTCTGCATAAAATTTGCTGAAAGGTTTTGCCTCCCGATATTTAATATTAAAATAATATAATATAATAAAATAAATAATATATTATCAGATAGTGTAAAACTTTGTCCCATACTTATTAATCGTATATCGAATAGGTATATAAATAATATTGTCTATATGCATACGATGATACAGCTATGAAACGTCACATTACTTTCCTCCTAGATGGTAATATATTTTGATTAGAACCTTTGTGAAGGAGCATTTATTATAAAGCAGCATAAATAAAATTCGTTACAACATTTATACCTTTAAAAAAAATCTTGGAAGTTGGATGGTCTTCACCAAATGTTTTAAACTATCTAATATTTCTTTAGTGTGGCAATACTAAACATTCATCCGAGCAATATCGATAGATACTGTTTCAAAAGTGATATCAAAACTGACAGCAATAAAAAGGCTGTATCTGCCGATATTTATTTTTGCCACTACTGAATAATTTTACTTTGGATAAATTCACTTTTTTGCCATAAAAAACTTATTTACGTGTACTTTTTTAAACATATAATTATGATATTGTATCGAATTTTCTTTAAGTGTACTTTGTTGACTTATAGTTATTATATGGAATTTTCTTTTAGAAGTAAGTTTTCTCTAAAGAAAGATTTAGATGTTTAAAATACACTTTCAAAATTTTTGAAGACAGGCCATAATTCTGAAGAATGGGTACTTTTAAAATTTATTTTGTGAATCTTTTATAACAAAAAAGCCATTTATCATAAAAATATCATTTAGAGTATTAAAAATTGAAAGCGATTATTTGACACCTACTTAAAAATATATTCGTACCGCAGGTAGATAACTTACTTCTACGAGAATTTAGCTTTCCAAAGTAAAGCCATTTGGTATTCCAACATCTAGATAATATCTACAAAATAAATATTTTATATTATTTGAATATTTATTTTATTCCCTTATATTTGTAATATCAACATTACTAGTATAATATAACGATTAATCTTTGCTACGAAATCGACAAAGATCTCGCATTTGTTACGACACAACAAACTCAGTCTCGCAGACACAAAGTTTGAATATATTCGCGGGAAACTTATTTTTACAAGGACATAATAATATTTTACATATTAAAGCAATACTTGTTTTTTTTCAAATGTGTCCTTTGAATTAAAGGCTGGTGTTCATTACGGTGAGAACTTTTATTTCCAAGATAGCGGTTATTTCCGTTTCTATAAAAAAAATATTTTTTTATTTTAAAATATCGCATTTACAGTATTCATTTAGTACATTATTATTACCAAACATATTTAAATATTTTTTTAAAAACATATAGAAAGAATAGCAATATATTATGTATGAAATATATTATCATTCTTTATTTTATTTTATAATACCTACTTAATAATACAACAAATCACTCAAATATTATTTAACTATATTTTTATAAAATAAAATATACATTATGAACCTTAATTTATTATAAACCACATCAATATTTGCAAAGAATAGTGAATAATATATGTATTCATTGTATAAAGTATACAATTTATATAAAAATAAATTAAAATATTATAGATATTTTATACACAACAATAAATGTTTTTATAATAATTCATGTAAAGTAACTTTTATGTTATTTGTTATTCCTTGCGAGCAGCTACGTGGCCTCTGGGCAGGAGCCAATGTTTCCATAATTGACGAATTGGTAACATAAATAATCAGTAATAAAATGTATCCCCTGTTATTAATAATATAGTAAAGCAAAAAAGTTTCAAATTACACATTTTTAAGGTACTGTTGGCCAGGTCCGCCAGCCATGTCACCCAGACCTGAATCGAATGAATCGAATCAGTTAAATCTATTTTTCAATGTTAAAAACATAATAAAGCAAATTGATGTTGTTTACCGTAATACAATCCCAATTAATGAAAATAAATAAATCATGTTCATATGCCCCAGGTTTACCCTATATCATTTCTGACTGACAATGTGAGCGAAATGGAATTGACAGACTACAAACGAATGTTTTTATTTATATAAGATATTTTGTATTAATAATTAAAATGTCTAACAACAAAGAATTTTACAAACGAATTTAAATAAAAGGTTAAAAGTGCTAAACAAAGCAAATGCAAGGGAAATATTTTGTATTAAGTGGCAAACGAAGTGGATTAAAAAAAAATTTTTTAAATATAAATATATTTAAATAAATGGTTTTTTTTATCAAAAGTCAATGAATCTTCCTTATAGGTAATAACTAAACAAGTTAAGATAATTATAACTTTTAACTATTGTATGTGCTGTTGCGTGATTTCTTCCTTCGCCTCGGCTTCATGGTCAGGGGGGAGGCATATAGCCTAAATGGTTCTTTTTTAAAAAATATTATCAAGTCAATTGGTTATGAAAAGAAATCACAAAAAAATTATATTTATAATAAAGTTTATTGTATTTGTGACTTACATGTATTAATTAAAACAATAAAACACATTTTACCTACTTATTATTAATAATACAAATTTAAAAAAATGATAACTATTAATTCAACACTATTTGCGAGCCCATCATGCCAACATGAAGTTAATTGCCAAATTTTGTGTGTGACTCTTGTTTAATATTTACTGCAGGTCCCTCACGTAAGGGATTACCTTTCCGGTGATGTCTTCCACGTGCTGATGATGGTCCTTGAAGTAATTTGTCGCCAATAGATGTGATGCCAGGGTAGAGTGACGAAGTTCGGGATTGACCACCAGACGATGTCCAATTAACTAGGCAAACCGGGACTCTGGACGCGATTTTCTCAATCACAATTTGCGCGTACCGTATATGATTTGTCTTGGCTTTTTACGGGACCTTGACTTGATCGGATCATGAAACTTGAGTGCTTTCACACAAACGATTAAACGCAGAGAACATCATAGTCTAAGCTTAAACTCGAGGCGCACAGTTTAAATTCACCCCGGAATTACAAATTGCAGAGACGATCCTAATTTCGTTTTCTAACTGAAAATTAGATCGCATTTACGGAGCGATCTCTCCCGGTTGAGCTTGGTGGAAAGACTGCCACATGAAGGTGATGCATCCCTTATGGTGCATTTCACTACGTGCCGAAAATCGTGTACGCCGGATTTTATTGGCGTTCCCACGCCGCCTTGGGGGTCTAAAAATACCGACTTTTATGGCTGGTTCGTCCCTTACTTTGGCTAAGTGATTTTACAACCTTGAACATCAAAATATTGTTTTGGGTGATTTTGCATTTTAACAGTGCACAAATTCTTTGCTGTCAGATTTTTAATTATTAATATTACACTTAAATAATGAAATTAAAAAAGTATCGTGAAAGACCCCGTTTCTCGCGATAGATTGAAGCAAAACCCCCACTGGTGGATGCGCGTTGCGAAATGCATATAGGTCAATATTGCCTGCGAATACGAAAAACGAAAATGAGCAACCGATAGTGAGATGAGAAATTAAGATAGCTTCTTTGACTCATTAGCGAGGATGAAAGGTGGAATAAAAATAGAGAAATAAATACTAATAGTCGTAATGTAGGAAATTAATTTGATAAAAATCGGACCCCGTGAGCGGTATACGAACGTACTATTGGCGCAACTATAAGTGCGCACTGACATGTAGCACTATATCGCGGGTGCAGTGTGTACTATGTAGCGAAAAACATATTTTTAAAAAAGAAAACATATTTTTATATGAAAAAACGGGATGAAAGAATGAACTAGAGTAAATAAACGGTTGGGCAATAGTTACCTTAGTTAGTACCTGGTATTCAGAGAGCTTTGTGCAGTCTTGGAGTACTTACAGTTGAATGGCGATGATGATTTACATGCTGATTCACTGATGAGGTCACTTTGGATACATTTCGCATGCCAGAGCGCCACCAATACATCTGATCAAATATTCAGAGAGCTTTGTGCAGTCTTGGAGTACTTACAGTTGAATGGCGATGATGATTTACATGCTGATTCACTGATGAGGTCACTTTGGATACATTTCGCATGCCAGAGCGCCACCAATACATCTGATCAAATATGTTGATTCATGATTGATTGCGAAACAACTCTTTCCACAAAAAATATTATCGGGTTTTCACCACCGCATCATGTACCTCCGACTTTTCAACAGGCCTCTGATAACGGACCCTGCAATGGAATGTGAAATTGTCAGATAAATTAGAGACTCACGACAGAACAGCCCAGAATAACTTAATAATTTAATAATTTAATAATTTAATAATTTAATAATTTAATAATTTAATAATTTAATAATATAATAATTTAATAATATAATAATTTAATAATTTAATTCATTATCTCCAATAATGTATGTGTAACTAATAATGATCTGCGCGAAATTATACTTTGGATTAAACTGTACAAATAAAATAACACAATAAGGACCTCTAGTAGATAATGCTAGTCCTAAGTAAAAAAACTATAGCAAAAACAAAATGTGGGATAAAAATATTCAAAGCGTAAAAATTTAAGTATTTTGACTAAATATTCTCCCTAAAGGCTCCCGCACACTATCAATATTGCTGATCAATAAAACACCTTCCATATACTTACACTAATAATTCACTAGTTTTACAACACTTACATACATTTTTTATTCCTGTTGAATCTTTATCTTTCTTCAATTAAATAACACCACAACAGCACAAAAAAAAAACTGACTACTTTAACACAGACGGCAGTTTAGCAAAGTAGCTAGGATATATCAGATGTGGAGTCTACTCTATCCCACACAATAAAAAAAGTATATATTTTATTGATCAATGATATTGACGGAGCTGAAACCCACAGACGGCTCAATATTATTGTTCAATATTTCAGTATTGACTGCTTTCAAGGCGAGGATGTTTTCAGACTGCGGCATAGGTGGCAAACAACTTGTTACTGGTTGCATTATGTGTAGCTTTCAAGAACAAACTGAAGAAGAAGATATGGGTCAGGAAATGGTTAAGGAGGTGGTCGACACTAGGTCATAGTAACTTAATTCGAAAACTCAGTGAGGAGTCAGCAGATTACCGCAATTTCTTGACAATAAATCAAGAGGTATTCAATCAGTTATTGGACATGGTTGCACTACTAATAGAGAAGAAAGATAATATTGATGACTCGTCAGTAAATTTTAAACCAAATCCATTTTTATTAATCTCTCAATATATTGAACGTCCCTTTTATTCACAATATTTATTTATTATTTACACGGTCAATATTATTGATCAATAATATTGTGTGCGGGGGCCATAAGAGAGATCCTGGATAGAATGTCTGATAGCATGAACAGGAACGCACTATATAATGCATAATGAGTTCGAAATACCAGACAGGCTAATCAAGTTAATTAATGTCTTCATAAATGTACAGTCAGAGTGGGTAATGACATGTCCGACTACTCTGAGGCACTCCACGGAGTGAAACAAGAGATTGTTGCATCTATTATTCAATATAATTTTAGAAAAAGTTATTCGCGACTCGTGAATTGAAATATTAGGAACGATATTTAACAATTCCGTGCAATGTGTGTATGCGGATGGCATAAACATTATAGCAAAGACATCTAAAGCTCTAAGAAATGCACTTGTAAACCTTGAAAGAAGCGCTTAAAATATGCGACGGTTATCTGTATTCAACAAACATCCATACTCTCGTGTGAAAGCCAAAAGATTCATGGATCCTTAATAACAATAATGCTATAAAGGTGTGACATGGCCGTGTAACAAATCACCTGACAGCCATATAGTGCCTAAATGCACCAACCAATAGCAGATTTCAATACATCATGATAGACAAGAGTCCTAGGAGCGTTCTTTCGACGACACCTCATGCGAGCCATTCCAGTCTTCAACTTTATTCGCGTAATTAACTTTATTCTCGTAGTACCTGCCATTGTAAATCGTCTCGCAATAAATGCCAACTTTTGTAAGTTCTGTTTTATTAAAGTACCTTGATCTAGATGCAGTATAAATATTCACACGCCCATTCATATATACTGCGACATGTACCCACACGTACGAGACATTGAAGCGAGTTAGGGCCTTCAATCTCTCCGTACACAAAATTTTCTGATCCGAATCGCATAACCTACAAACGTCGGTCACTCCATCTGAGTGACTCGACAACTCGATCACAATTCATAACACAAATATTAACTACCAAAATTCTTAAAGTGGTGACCCCAACGTGATTTATCTAAAGAAGAAATTTAAAAACGTATAGTAAGCATGAATCATTGTTACTTCTGCCTCTGAAATCTATTCAAATTTCGACAGCTCTTCATAAACATCAAAGTTTTGACACAACATAAATTTTGACACATGGTTTTAGAAAATGTGTTTTGGCTACAATTTATTAAGTTTGTTAAGTGAGCTAAACGTCTCTTAGTTCATTAAATAAGCCGAGTGGTTAAGATATATCGAGAGGATGACCGACCGACAAACACTAAACTCACTGCTAAACACAAGCGCAACAAGTCGTAAGAGGTTGGTAAGGCCTATGCTAAATATTCACTGTTTTCGAGGTAAGTTGGTAAAACTCTATAATTATGTAAAAATAAAATATTTGTTTTTTGATTCTACTAGTTTAATTTACTTGAGACGTGTTTCACCTTGAAAAGACATTATCAATCTAACAATTCAACTCAACAATTTGTATTTATATCTATAGTGGAGGACAGCTATACAATTTTATTAAGATGAGATGAAAAGGGACAACAGTATTCACTGAAATTCTGAGGATTTCCATAAATTTTTGAATGTTTGTAATTATTCAGCAACACTTTTTTTCAAGATTAATGATATTTTAATATTATAGATAATATGTAGAAAAGGTGTTATTCGGTAACACTTTTTTTTCAAGATTAATGATATTTTAATATTATAGGTAATACGTAGAAAAGGACAGCTATATAATTTTACAACATAAGAAGACAATACGGAAAAAGAGATATTTTTAGCATTCTGGAATTTATATGTTTGCATGATTCTAGGTGGTAATTGTGTTCAACATAATTAATACAGCAGTGTCGAATTGGTGATTTTGTTCCACATCCTTGGTAGATCGATAATACAAAAAAGGTTTTGGCAGAATCGAATCTTCGAATTGTCTATAATTTATGACAGTAAGAAATGAAATTAAATTAAAAAGTAAATAATGTATCTGAAAAGAATTTTATTTTTTATTAATATTATTTTTATTTAATAACTTTGTTTTATTAACCACTTATTGAGTTTAAATACATCTACCGGTTTCGAAAAATATCATGTACCTAACTCAAATCGTTACTTGATTCAAAAGGTTCTTATTTATTTAAAGTGTAATGGGTTTTTGAAAATGTCAATTAAGGGAAATTTATAAATATTAATAATAGCTGTCTTCCACTACAGATATAAATACAATTTATTGTGTTCAATTGTTAGATTTATACAAGGCGAAACGCCCTCACGAGGCGAAACGTGTCTCATCTCAAGTAAATTAAACGAGTGGAATCAAAAAACAAAGTGTTTTATTTTCACATATAAAGTGGAGAGACAATATTCTCAAATACATATCTGCTTTAGAGACACAAAACTGGAGAGAAAGGCGCGAAGTACAGATCAATCGAGGAAAACTCTTTATGAAGCCAAGGCTTTTAAGAAACTTCACCAGAAAACAGATATAAGGAGAATTACGAAAATAGAAGATAAATTAAGAGACTTCACTTACAGAGTACGTAGGTACATATATATTCATTTTCCACTCCATTCTTCTGCAGTTATTTAAATTAATTTTATTTATGTGTTCATATGCAGTAATTGTAGAATTTGTTGCATCTTACTATTCACAAATAAATTATTTTAGCAACATACTGAAAAAAAATTCAGTTTATAGTCTATAAATACAAATACTATTTGTATGTGGGGACGGCAATTCAAATTCAATGACATCATCTAAATGGTTCCCTGCTGACCTTAAACGCAAGCGACATCTACATCTAGGGTCCGGGCTTTAGCAGAGTGAATATGAGTGAAATTATTGGGTTCACTAAAAAAATATTTTAGTGAACCCAATAAATATATTAAAATTTTAAAAAATAATTTAAACAAATTTAATTTATCAGGTATTGTTGTTTTTAAAAATAGATGCGCAAATCTTTTTCGCAACACAACATCTAATACTTCGTTTACTGAAGCAAAAATGTCGTCGCTTGGCGTAAAGGACCGGGAGGAAGGGGTGGTGGATCGAACCTTTATTGGCCCCGAGGCGCAGTCCTGATGTGACTCTAAAGCCTTTCGGGGGCGACAATTACCGGAGCCTAGTATTACTCACAATTAGCATGCAAAGTTTCCAGCAGTCCCGCGGGGGTGTCAAGGGGGCGGGGGGAGGGGGAGTCAAAGTATCAGATGGGATTCAGGAATCAGCGACGAATTCCATTCATAATTTAAGATATACAGTTATTCTAATTATTGCCCTTAGAAAATACTGAAAAATTATTCGAGCCATTTTAATAAAACTTTTTATTATTTTAATACAAAATTCTCATGAAAAAAATTAATTCTCTTAAATACTTAAAATAATATGTTTTCGTTTGTTTTTTAAAATACTGTGTTTTTCAATTTTATTTTGATATATGTTAAATTTGAGATTTTCATAGATCGAGTATGACGTCCGAGAAAAAGTTTCTTAGAGGATGTGCCTCACGACCATTTCACCGATAAGGTATCCCTTGAAGATAGATAATGAGATTTACCCGAAACGTTAGAGTAACTTTGGTCATTCTCAGGACCAACGGACGCGGAATAACCAAGAAACTTTCAAGATTTCTTTCGATGGAATATATACTACATCATAAATAATAGTGAATTGAATAATATTCATTATTAAAATATTTGTGTCAAAGTATTACAATTGTGGAGGTTTATCGCTTACCATCGCCGACGATCCATGAACGCACCCTTCAGATACCTGGGCATAAAACAGAGTCGCAAAAACACGCCCGGTACTGACGTCACAATAAATAAATCATATGCCAATAACACGCGATCGCAAACAAGAAAAACCGGCTCTTTAGCACCACTCCTCTCGCTGCTGCCTTTCCGCTAAGATCTCCATCAAACGCTCTTCTGTGTAGATTTTTCATTGTACATTTCTAAACTGTAACTGTGCTCAATCAACAATAAACTCATGTCAACTGTAAGTGGTTTATTTTCTTCAACCCGCTATGTCCACATATACACAATACATCTTCGCGATCATTATCAAACGAACATTTGAATACTGGGAGAAATACACGGGGCATCCAGTGCTTTTCTCAAAATCAACGTAATACATAACTCAACACTATTATAAATATAGACTGAAGTCCTGATGTCACCTAGTGTCTTCACTGATGTTAAATCTGAGAAATATTGATTTATTAAATATCATATACAGATGGCAGTACAGTGCACAAAAATTATAATATGTGGACTTGGTCCACTTTGGACCTGAAACTTTTTAAGTCGACACTGTTTTCGAATAGATCATCCTCCCGCGTGGTTTGGACCCGCCGACGGCGACGCCGATACGCGACGGTTTAACGTTGTCGTTTAAAAAGCTGAAATAATAAATAAGCCCTGTAAATTCGCAGAACAAAACATTGTTGATGAAAACCAATAGGAGTATTCGTTACAAAAACAAATTACTGGATGTAAATATTTTGTTTTTCTTGGTTGAAAGGTAACATCAAAGGCAAAAGTTTTTACCTAAAGCGAAAAAATGGCTTTGTGCGTAATAAAATCCGTTTAAAATATTTGGATGTTGTAAAAAGCGTTCAGTGGAAACAAACCCTCGCAATAAAGGTAAATCATATGATCTCAACAGTACCAGCATATTTAGCCTTTGAATTTGTATTGAAATATTGAAAACCTTCTGAAAAAATGTTTTTATTTCACAGCAGGAAAGCTTTTCCTGCGGATCGTTTATTTATTTTGTATTAAAGAGCATGTCTACAATATGATAGGATTTATTAAAATTCTCTTCTATAAAACCTACTTCTCCAGATATGTTATATTGTATAACACGTGGTCATGTGCCGTATATATCTCTGATTACATTAAGAGTTAAAAATATTTCTAAAATAACTCAATTTAAATTTACGTAGTTTTCTGAAAGCGTGAATCACTTATATTGTGATCGAAATAGTTGTAAATTATATACATGAAAAAAATACAGTTTAAAATTATTAATAACAACTAGATTGAATACTGAATAGAGTTTTATGAAAAAAAATGAAAATACAAAGTTAATAATTAAATATTATTCATATAATTGAGAATAGTAAAAGAAATACAAAACATTAAATTTCTGCATTAAATGTTACACTCTTATTAATCGTCATATATAATTATACGTATAGCAATATTGAATCATTATTAAACATATTTGTATATATCGTACATATGATTAGATGCACCAGTTTCAAGATAAACTTTAAAGAGTGTTTTTTTAAATACACCAAACATAATTTAGGTGTTTATAAATAAAAAATAATTATAAATTATTGAAAGTGTAATTTAAATTACATAAAACACTTCTTTGTATAGTCTTCTGGACTAATCTCCCGTGTATATCTCACCTTTCTGGCCGACGTTAAGCCAGTACATAATAAACGACATATCCTGCTTTCAACACGGTACTGCAAGCCAGCATTTAACCACAACGTTAACAGTCATACATCACATCAGTTCTGATGATGGACTCTGCAATGGGATCCGAAACGTCGGCCAGAAAGAGCAGATTACCTCAGAAAACTATACACAGAAGATTCTGATCGGCCGTGAAAACCTATGAACGATTTTACTAAAAACACATTTAAAATAATAAATACAAGACAAGAGCATAAAAATTAATTTGTAAGAATAATCTTAAATTAAAATTATAATTTATTGTAAGTACTGTGATTATTCTATCATAGTGGTAACGTATTGAGATATTGACTTACCCCGTGTTGAGTGGTATATTATTTACGTAGGAAAAATACGCCGACTAAAGAAAAAACACTCAGAACTAGTTGTGTTTTCAAGGATCTCCGGATATGACCTCCATCTAAAAGGTTTCCCGGAAACGACATATAAACCAAAAATACATTTTTTTATCGCTGTTTTTCCATTGAATATTTATATCCTCGCGGTATTTAATGAGCCGAGTCTTGCGATTGTTCCATATCTAGCATACTTCGTGAAGTATGTAAGTATTCATTCATTCATTTTTTTTATATTGATAATGTAGTCGAGATGTGCGTAAAACACCCTTGAGCATCGCCGTTATTCACATAAACAAGCAGAAAAATATGATGTGTAAAACGCTAAAAATATAGAATTATTAGAAATAAAAGTATGTATATTTTTTAAATTAATTATAATAGAGTACTTTCACTCTTATAATACCCACTCATTATTCAGCAATATTCCTCAGAGATGGCGACTACTTTTTAGTTTAATATAATTATTTTAATTTTCACCACTTAACTTTATCCTACATACACTTTGGGATATTGTCACTACTATAGTTTTAAAATTATAATAGTGACATTAGCTTAATATACTGCTATACTATAGTGTTATATCGGAACCATTACAAACTACAAAATCAGTCGCACGTAATTGTATATTAATCAATTTTCATATTTTCGAGTCTAAGTAATATGAAAAATACCAGCAGTTAAGGTAGATCTTAGTGAAGAATTATATCATAATACATACGTCTTTCCCTGGATATTACACGCATAACTGATTTATAACGAACAAATGACTCGATTATAGAAGAATTAAACACTGAGCAACGTCTATCCTCAACTATATGGATCCGAATCTTCAGGTGTTTCAAAACTCCTAACCACGGTACTAGACATGAGGATACTGTTTACGCGCTTTTATACTTCGATAGGTAGGCCTGATATAAAATTTTGAATATGTGTTTTCTTTTTGTATGGATTTAAAAACAGAAAACAAAAGCGAAGCTGCTTCTGGGAAGAGATTCGGACGGACTTTTTACGGCGGCGATAATAAAAACATTTAGTATTTATATTTTCTGATTATCGGTTGTGTGAAGGTTTTCGGTGGCTGACCAGCATATTTAAGGACCATCAGACTACAAGAAGAGCGACGTCGGCGTCAACCAGCACAGGTTCACAAAGGTTTGTGTAATTTGAATTTACATAGATTGATAGATCAATAGAAAACCCAGAACTAGCTATCGAAGTATTTACAGCAACAAATACAATTAAAAATATTACAGCAGGTGGTAGAAAGAACTCTCCCGAAATGCGAAGGATTGATCTGATTAAGATTTCAATGAAGGATCCGTTTCTAAACTAGACCAGAATAGGTGGCAACAGATCATTCACGCCGTCATCAGCAATATCCAACCACAATCACGTAAATAATTGGAAAACTAACACTTTATATACATTCTTTATCGTGCAGGTTGATATCGTACGAGCCCGGCACGTTACCGCGCGGCGTGCCAGCAAGTGCCGCAATATATCAAAGAGACGAAAAACATTCCTTGTGTTTACACGTTTTATTCATGCAGCCAGCACATGAGTACTCCACTGGGTAACACTCCATAACTCCATAGCCTCCCCTGAAAACTGTCTCCTAGTCGCTTCTTCTGCGATGCCGCAGCCGCAACTCGGAATATTCCCATCTAAAGGTTGAATTCCTTTTGAGCTAGGCTGGACACTGAAATAACATTTTTTTGTTCATAGATCGATCAATAAAAATATATATAATGGCCAAATCGAGGATATATAGGGAGTTTATGATATAAGATTGCATTTTTATTTACAAAAAATAAACTTAGGACCCTTCCCTGAAAAACTTCAATAAATTTCCATATCTTACTTCTTAAAGAAAAAATTATTTTCTTTAAAATTGCTAAAGTACAGTACTCTAGCTATCTTCCACATTTTTTAACTTCGTTAACAGGATGAAAGAAAATTTTCCCTTAATAATAAGTAATAAATAATTATTTTAATTTTAAATTCTTAAATTTTTTTTTACATAAATAACAATAAAATCAGTTCTTCAAATAATTTTGTTCATGAACAAAAATTAACATAGAGAATAAAAATTACAAATTTAAGATATTTGATTAATTAATAACTAAAAAATAATTTTGCATTTAATTTTACGCATCCAATTCAAAATACATTTCTCGAGACGAAGAAATTTCAATTTATTTATTTCATTATATTAACTTAATTATTATATTTTAATCTTATTAAGGAAAACACATTCTTATTGTGAAGTTGTAATTATTCAGAACATATGTCTGTGATATTTTAAATACTAAATTAATGTATTAATTATAAATATATACATATAAAATCAATTTTGTCGAAAAATACTGTTTTAGCGTCACCGGGATTCAAATAATGGAACGACAGGTGTATTAATTTGAAAAATGTAACATATAGGTTCGAAAATTTGTCAAGAAAAATACTGGCGTTATAGCACAAAGGTAGTGCACTTCCCCGGATTGGAAATGAAGATCCAGGTTCGAATCCCGGTGACGCTAAAACAGTATTTTTCGACAAAATTGATTTTATATGTATATATTTATAATTAATACATTAATTTAGTATTTAATATTTTAATCTCTTTAAAAAAATTAATAAAAAATACAAATAATATATGTAAAAAATAAATTTATTACAATAAGACAGTAGAAAGGGACTAATTATCAGCGAACTAATTAATGTAATCTACACTGATAATATATGATATTCCAATGTAAACTTGACCGGTTGTCAAAAAGTAATTTATCCAGTAAATATAATATTAATAAAATACAAAGTTCATATTGTTTTGACTCAGAATGAAGCATTTTTTTCATTGTATACATTATTTTTATCAATCTTAGAGTACATTATTAGAAACATTGTAAAATGTAACCAAATGTAAAATGTAAAAAAAAAGATATTCATACATGTCTCACAGAGATGAAGCTATTATTTATTTACATGGGAAGGTATGGAAGTCTTGGGCGACACAGGGCTTACGAAATGTCATCGGCTGGCTTGAGTGATCACTTTACGTAATGTAACGTTCACCAATTTACTCACACTCGACTACCACACCTATCAAATTTTTTGAAAGTTGTATATATGTTGTCATGTAGAAACCTTTCAATTATTTATTACCAACTAAGCTGTCGCCATCTATGGTTTGAAAATTTGACATTCATTCTCATGTGATAGTATAGATGTCGCTGAAGCTAAGACTCTTTTTGACTATGGGACTGTATTCTTTATGTGTATATATGAAATACATCCGAATTAATAATACATATACTAGAATACGTCTAAAAAGTTAGTTTTTTTTTAATTTTTAAACTTTTTATTTAGATCAGTACATTTCACAATATTTTGGGTAAGTATTGCCGTACTCACTTCCCATGTAAATAAAAAATAGCTTTGTCCCTGTGAGACACCTATATCTTGATGATAATCCCGCAGGGAATAAATCCTAGTAATTGGTTCCTACAAAGATTTGGACATACTCAAAATACAATTATTTTAAACGAATGGCTTCAGCCATTCTCAATTTCAGTTAAAATTTCACACCAATTAACATTACATTAAAATTATCCGTGTACATTGATTTACCTTCAATATAAAACTATTAAAACACTACAAAAATTTAATCACAACACTTAGTGCATGGCCCTGTTCACATTAAATATATAATTATATTACTTATGTACTAAGTTGTATATTTTTCGAGAGAACACATTTTTGTTGTGAAGTTGGATTCTCAGAAGATATTGTTAGAATGCGAAATGACCCAAAATAATATTTTAGTGTTCAAAAATACATAAATATTTAGTCGAAATAAGAGACGGCAGTAATAAAACTAGGTATTGTTAGACGCAGGTTCACCGACACAGCGTGGGAACAGCGATAAGAAATGAAGACTGGCGTATGTGACCAATGCCAGGACGTCAAATGCACGATAAGGGTAGCATTTCTGTATATGGGTCAGTCTTCACCAAATTTCGGCCGGGAGAACTCGCTCCACAAAGACAGGATTTCATTTTTAAGTAGAAAATAAAATCAATATGGTCTCTGAAATATTAAGCAAGCGCGTTATAAATTGTGAATCCGGGGAAAATTTAAACCGTACACCTCGAGTTTAACCTTAGACTGTGATGTTCTCTGCGTTTAATCGTTGATGTGAAAGTATCAAAAGGCTCCCGGTGGATTCATATAAAAAATTTTGATCAACATAATTTAGTGTAGTGAAATTGCATAAGAACATCGCGTCCAGAGTCCCGATTTGCCTGGATAATTGGGCATCGTCTGGTGGTCAATCTACTACAAGCTTAAACTCCGTCACCCTACGCTGGCACCACATTTCACAAGCAGCTGGCCACACTTCACGTTCAGGATCAAGGACCATCATCTACACGTGGAAGGCGTCTCCTGAGAGGTAATCCCTTACGTGAGGGACCAGCATAATCATTTGACTTGTCAATATTTGAAAAAGAACCAGTTAGGCTAGATGCCTCCCCCTGAATATGAAGCCGAGGCAGAAAGAAGAAATTCTAATTATATATGTGGTATTTTAATACAAATTAATAATAAAGTAATGTAAGATTGATTGCTTTTAAAAATGGAATAGGCGATGTCTCAACTGAAAATATTACTTATTTACTATTTATCATATTTGTTTTATTAACCACTGAATTGGGTTTAAATACATCTACCGGTTTCTAAAAATACCATTTTCTTGTTCAGGATGTCATAACTAATTAAAAACATATATTATTGTTTCTTCACCAGAATCTATTATTATTGTTGTTTTTTTAAAAATAGATTCTGGTGAAGAAACAATAATATATGTTTTAGTTAGTTATGACATCCTGAAGAAGAAAATGGTATTTTTCGAAACCGGTAGATGTATTTAAACTCAATTCAGTGGTTAATAAAACAAATATAATAAATAAAAAATATGAATTTTAACCACAAAGTTAATATTGCTAATATTAAAAGTACTTATTTACTGTTTTCGAGGTAAGTTTGTAGAACTCCATAATCACATATGTGAAAATAAATTAATTTTTTTATTCAAATAAATTAAACAAGTAAAATAAAAAAACAAGTATTTTATTTTCATACATGTGGAAATATCACAGAATAAATTCAAAATTTGTCGAATACGTATTCGATTGCTATAGCAAAAATGAAGAACGCCCTTCCCCGGATGAAAATAAATCCAGGTTCAAATCCCGGTAGAAATTAAATATCTTTTCGACAGGTAATTTTTTTTCTGTATATCTTTCTAGATGATTAATTTATTTTGTATTGTATATTTTGATTTAATATTTACCTTTTTTAACAATACGTATATCTTCAATATATTAAAAAGATTTTCGTTTCATAGATTTGTGGGAGAAAAATAAGTTGTGGATGCCAGGTGCGGAGGCACCTTACCCTTGAATATTCAATTTAAAAGCATGTTTACACCCACCCAACTATCTAGAAAAATATTTGCTAAAACAGGTGGACTTTATCTTAAAAAATTTGGATTTAATATGAATACTAATATCCATGTTCATTTATATTGCAATCATAATGCATTATAATTAAAAGATGGATCTGTATTTGGTGCCTACCTTTAAAAATAAAACAAGAGGGTTTGATCCTATTGGTGACCATTCACGCTGTGGTTCTATTTTCTAATGATTATCTTTTTTTTTTGCTTCTATTATCTTAGACCATGTGTATTCTAAAATTTGTCATGAAATCAACGTTAGAATTATGACATTATACATAAATATATACATTTCGTAACATTTTTAAAACTCACTATATTTTACCTTCCCGGTGCTAACATAAACCACATGATTTTTTTTCCACATTTAGCGTAAACGAAATTAATATATCTAGACTCTTTTTGATATTTCACGAAGCAGTTTCATTTTTTTGTAGGTGTTTTCCCATGCATTTGATTTTATTATTAGAACAGTATCATCGATATAATTGATAATATGACTTTTACTTATTAAGTCACGTAATTCGTTGTCTATAATAATCACAATTGGACCCAAAACGTGAAGTTGAAGTGTTCTGAATTTAATGGGAAGTGTTTCTAATATTGTGTGTTGAATATATTGTTGTGTTTGATTTCAGTAGCAAAATTTTTGCCTATGTGTGCAAAATAGTGGTTTACGGAATTAGATATGTTTTCTGGATTTGCTATAATAAGACCTTTACTCTATTTTATTTTGATAAGTTTTTTAATAATACTGTGATGACACTGCGTCTTGCATTAATGAAATTGAATTAATCTGTTTTCATACTCACATTATTATTGAAAATAAATGTACCTAATTCCACGTGTTTTATCATTTTATGTTATATAACAGTTCTGATTGATTTTAAAAATGATTATTTTCAATTAATAGACCTCTTGTAATCTAGACAAATATATTGAGGTTTATTTAGTATAACGTGTTTATACAGAAACTTCGATTTTCCTTTGAATTCTTGGGTATGTTATTTTATTTACGTTATTTCAAAAGAAAATGAAAAGGACTAAACACTAATAATTTTTCTAAGAAAAATGATTAACATAAGTATATTAAGGCAAGATCGCGTGGCAATTCAGAAACCCGCAAATTTAAAACTAATGCTTCTCATCACCATTACGCCTATCAAGGTATAAAATTTTTTAGTTAAAATCAAAACTGAACAAAATTATAAAGCCTTCAAATCGCAAATCAAACAAATATTATAAAACTCCGACAGCAATTACAAGTTCTAATTGATCTTGTTTATGTATACGTATTTAATAATTTAATTCTATATTTATATCTTACTTCTATGCTTACCTTTACATTATTTTAAAACTTAAATACTCCCCAATTCAAACACGAGAATTGATTTCTCTATTTAGGTAGGTAATTTTTTGTAAAAAAATTATTTATAATTAGTGAAGTTATGTATAGGTATACAATATACGTATAATAAAATAAGTGTAAAATGAAATATATAAAATGTAAATACATCGCCCATTCATGACTTCCAAATTGAAATATTTTTTTAACAATATTAATGAGTTACCTTAACACACGTCTGTGAATTATTGATTACTTCCGAGGTACTTATGATTTTTTTCTTCACCGATCATCTTTCCAAACTAATTCTATTCACACCAATTTCAACAAAAATATTAATTAATTTATCAAGATAACTCAATTATAAATTGAAAGCACACCCTGTTTACATAACACGCACAGACAAAAGACGATTAATTGCTTTGCCCTTTTTACAACCCAATTTTGTGCTTAATTCCCCAGAGGTGCACTCAGGCTGAAGCGTTCCGGGCGCGAACCTTCGTAATACTGAGAAACAAATAAAAGCAAAACATTTATAAAAATACAAAGATGATATTATATTGGTTCCACGAAGTTTGAATTCATTGATTTTTTTTATTTTTTAAATTAAAACAGACTTATGTTGATTTGAATACGATTCAATCTTTAATTAAAGAATCGATTAATTAAAGAATTTAAAACAATTTTTTCATAAATTTTTCAAACATGCAAAAGTTTTGATATTATATCATTAATCAATCTTTATCTAAGGTGAATGCGAAATATTTTTTTGATTTACTTATGCAAAAATACATATATAATTTATAATTATACTCAATATGAAGAGCATCATAGAACTGATAATAATTTATAGTTTATTTTCATTCTCAACAAATACTTTTATCAATGCACATTTTAATGTTCTTTTTTGATCAAATCATTCTCGTAATGTTTTTCATTTATAAGTGGTTTTTTTAAAATTATTGTAATAATTAGTGTTCTTTTGCTGGGACCACATATTAAAATTCTTTATTTTTAGTTTTATTATAATAATGAATATGTTCTAGTATTTAAGATCTGACTATTATTTAATTGTATAGTTTCATGAAATGACAACAAATGAAATGTAACCAATCGCAGGAACCGGAAAGAATTTTAGGTTATTACAACATTAAAATAGTAATAGCGATGATATAATAAGATAGAATTTGACTTAAATAATAATCTTGGCATTACTAGTGTCAAGTGAGGAAAAATATTCAATAAATATATAAGGTTAATTATCTTGTTTTTAAAATTGGAAAAACAATGGCTCCAAAAAGTTCAATGGAAATAATTCCCATTGGATATTCGAACGATGCGCGAATATTTTTTATTCCTGAATGTGCGGCTAGAAACTAAATTTCGTCCAATTTTGTTACAACCACGTGCGATTGAGTAATGGATTTTTATCAATAATCAATTTAATTTGCATTAATTGATTTAGAGCACTTAGTACTGAGTCTTGTAAAATAGTATATAACTTCCCTCACATCAACTACTGTAGTAGTATTTTGTTTTTAGCTAATGAAGATGAAAAGCAACTATTGTCAGTTTTTCAAAATAAAGCTTAGAGAATTATACATATAATAATTGAATTAGTGTAGTGCTGAAAGATCTGAATATGATGGATGACCTTTAAGCACAAAATATGTTTCAATGTAATAGTTTTTATTTATAAAATCCTCACTAGGAAAATATTGGCGGAATTTATACGAAAAATTGATTCAAATCAACATGACCACGAACATCATAGAAGAGGAAAAGATAGACTGAGTCTGCCAGTCATAAATAAGGGTAAATCTCAGAAATTGATGATGAAAATTTTTGATGAAATGCCAGAAGACATAAGAAAAGAGGAGAAACTGTATGGATTCAATATGAAACTAAACAGATATGTGAAAGATAAGTTATAGTAAAAAGAAACGATTTTGATATTGTTTATATTAAAGCATATATTAATTATTTTACATGCTCTGTATTAAGAATAAATAAATATATGTTTACGTTCATCATATCCATATTTTAGAAACGTTTGAAATTACAGAAAAAAGGGCATAAAATATTCTCTACTAGGGAAATAAAATACAATGTTTATAATGTGTTTATGTACATTTTATATACAACATCGTATTTTTATTGAATATTCATCAACGTAGCAGAGGTACACATATATATATATATATATATTATGTGTATGTGTACTATATATATTATATATACGGTACATTGAAGTACCTGGCAAGGCGTCGATCTGGGGCGAGGTGACAAATGACAAAAGCTTCCTCGGGTCTTTCGCATATGTTTTTTTTTGCTGTAATGTTGGCTCAGATCCAAGCGTGAACGAGAAGATTCCTTTTTTAAAAGGATACTTAGTCTTTGAGGGATGACTTTAAGCTCGTGGAATGGAAAGCTTTTGTTATCTCCTTCCCTGTGAAGTCATTCGGTTTAATTCATTGGGTGGGTACACGAGTTGCCATCTGTGACGCGCCGCCGCGGCGAAGTCACCGAGAGAAAATAAATAATGGAATTCAATTTGTTCTCCTAATAGTGAAAGCAGTGTCGTAATTAAATGCAAACGAAAAACATCTTAGACCTACTTCTTTCATCAGTATAATTTAGTCAAAAATCTTTGGTGTAGTAAAACTTTTCGAAAACACTGTCGCGCGAATCAATCAATCAATTCTTACTATCAATTGAATAATATTATTATGGTGATGAGACGCGGCGAGATATAGTTGCGATAAATCTCAGTAACGTGGACTCGTGTTGAGATTTCTATTTGAAAAGATAATCTCAGAAATCTGATTGAGATTGGAAGAAAGAGACGAAAAGTTAAGCCCGTATACACGACGCTATTTTAAAAGTTAGACAAAGGAATTAAATAACAAACATTCAAATATTAAAATTGACCCAACTGATGAACAATAGGTCAATAATCAGCAGGCTGACATTTAATGTTTGACGTACAATAACTGTGAAGTGAGGCGCGAAACGGCGAATCTTTGAGACTTGAGTACACGATGTTCTACGGAAGCCCAAAGTTTTCTCCAAAAAATCTTATGTCTATTACTATTCTTCGGAGGTCTCCCATTTTTCTTCGTTTTTTGTTATTCGCTGTCGCACATTTCCACTGAGTTTAATGAGTCGTCAGTCCAGCGGGTTTAGGGCTAGCATAATTTTCATTTGAGTTATTAACGAGCTTACCACCTACATTAGGAGTTGTAGGAGGTTCAATTAAAATTTTGACACACTTCTTATTTTTAGACATGATGCGAAAGAAGTCTGTTGTCTCTAACCAATTTGTTTAACCAATTTACCGAAAAAATATTTTTGTTGGCACTCGGACTCGAACCGGGAACTCTTTTTATCCGGGGAAGTACGCTGATCTATTACACCACATCAATTGTAAGTTAACGACAAATATTCAACAAAAATATTTTTTCGATAAATTGATTTTATCTTATTATCTTCTATTGCATTTAATTTATATTAAAAATATCACAGAACTATGTTCTGAAAAAAACTGTAACTTCACAATAATAATGTGATATCTTTAATAATATTGATTTCACTGTCCAGGGCCATTCAGGTGGTTCTTTAATATAGTCTACATTCTACAGAATCCTCGTTTGACAGAATCTCAAATGACGTTAAGAATTGTTTCTAAGTGAGAGAATAAATCAAGTACGTGAAGTTTTATTTAGTAATCAAATAGGTAGTAAGACACAATTTTATTTAAATGTTTAGCATCGCACAGGTGGTATAAGACACAACTTTATTTAAATGTTCAGCATCACACAGGTGGTAAGACACAACTTTGTTTAAATGTTCAGCATCACACAGGTGGTAAGACACAACTTTATTTAAATGTTCAGCATCACACAGGTGGTAAGACACAACTTTATTTAAATGTTCAGCATCACACAGGTGGTAAGACACAACTTTATTTAAATGTTCAGCATCACACAGGTGGTAAGACACAACTTTATTTAAATGTTCAGCATCACACAGGTGGTAAGACACAATTTTGTTTAAATGTTCAATATTCACGAACAATCTTGACAAGTACCTTTATGTAAAACAAGTGGTGTGTTACAGACATGCTTTTCTTCCTTCTACATAATGAACTACGAAATATTTTTTGCTTTTTTTTACCTTTTAGATAAATATAAATGTGTTATAGTTTTTACTTTTTTGAAAGATATAATTGTAATTTGGAAATATTTCAATAAGAATATTATTTTGATAATTTTTCATTCAGTTTTTATAATAAATACAAAACACATCGCCCAAACCAGTGAGAAAATATTAATTTATTATTTCTATCAAATGTCGATTAATATATAAACTGTACTGTTTTATAAAATAAGAATAATTCTATATTATATTGATCTAAAATTAACATATATTATTAATATTTTAACAATAATCAAAACATTATAAGAGTCAGAGGTGGCAGCCAATATATTCGTAAATCCTACACTGAAAATTTTCCTTAAAAAATTACTGATAATTTTGTATCATTAAGTCAATTTCCACATAATTCATAATCGTAACAATTTAAGTTAGGTAATAGATTTATTTTATTAAACATTCTTTTAAAAACATAAGAACAATTTGACATATACGGTTTTAGTTAGATAATTTGACATATATAGTTTTAGTTAGATAATTTGACATATATGGTTTTAGTTAGATAATTTGACATTCTGATGAAAGAAATTGTGTTTTCCGAAACCGGTTGGTTAATTAAATATAACTGATTAAGTGGTTAAAACACGGTTTTAAAAAATCTATATTATATTTCTCACGTCGTTTTAGAGTAATTGGTTAAAAACGTAGGATGTTTTATTTTCAAAAAGTGGATCGATAACATTTTTTTATTTAAAATTAATAAACATCAAACCTCTTTAACACGTAAAGAACATTATATTCGTAAAACAAAAATTGTAGAAGTAAAAAATAAATTAGTAAAAGAATAGCCTTGGCAAAACATGCAATCCTGCAAACCACATTGACGTCGAATAAGACAAAAGGAAGAAGAAGAAGAAGGACGTTTAGAAGCCAAATGCTGAAGTGGGTCGAAATCAATCGGGAAGTAAAATACCTGACGCAGAAAATCACTAATCGATATTTATTGATGGATCGACTTATAATGTACCAGAGAATATCCCTTAAAAATAAGAATATTTTAAACAATTCATGTGCATTTAATAGACTGTAGATTATGGTTTTCATTTATTGAATTAGACAATTTGTATAATCTTGTTTTGATAATAAACGAATTTAGGCTCTCATAAACAAATTAATTTAATTCATTTGAAAGTAATCACTTGCATTTTCATACTCCTTTGCATAATTCAAAGAAATATCTAATATCAAAATATCTAATTATTATATAACACAAGATACTGTACTATTTAATATTTTTTGTAAACACATTATCTAATTATTGTTAAACTACGGAATGTTGGAAATCCCAAGTGATTAAGGATTAAGGTTCTACCTGAAATAGGCCCGAGAGGTAAAAACAATATATAAATTATTTTCACCTAAACATATGTTATGTTAAATACAAATTAAATTAATCAACTAGAAAGATAAACAGAAAAAATGTATCTATCGAATAAATATTTAGTTGCTACCGGGATTCGAAGCTGGATCTTTTGCTATCCGTTAGCAAATAAATATGTTTTTGATAGATACATTTTTTCTGTATATCTTTCTAGTTGAGTAATTTAATTTGTATTTAACATACATATTTGCTACCGGGATTCAAACCTGGATCTTTTCCTAGCGGTAGCAAATAAATATTTTTTCGATACAGGTACATTTTTTCTGTATATCTTTCTAATTGAGTAATTTAATTTGTATTTAACATAAATATTTGCTACTGGGATTCAAACCTGAATCTTTTCCTAGCGGCAGCAAATAAATATTTTTTCGATAGATACATTTTTTCTGTATATCTTTCTAGTTGATTAATTTAATTGTATTAAATACCACAGGACTATAAGTTCTGAAAAAGCAACTTTACAAAAAAAATGTGTATGTTTATGTAATGTTTGTACATTCGATGATATAAGAGTATTAAGGAATAATATAACAATTTACATTAAAAACAAATATTATTATTGTCTATTCGCCGTTTCAATGATCATAATAAATGTTATGTTGGTTTTAGTTTTTTTTAATGTTTGAACTTTATATACCTCGATATAGGGGCGGTTTTTTATATCTCGACATACAGGGGTTTCTAGCAGGGTTTTCGGCTAAATGTTTTATATCTGGCAGGCTATATTATAGTTTTTATAGTCTACAAAGGAAGATATTTCCTAAACAATTTACAAATAAAACGCACGTTTTTTTAGGTTTTTCAGTTTATAATACTCCTCTAGGAATTTAATTTAATAAAAAAAAATTTTTGTAAGTTTTTTTTTTAACATTTTTATAAATACAGATTACATATAGTAAGTAGACGATGCCTATAGATTTTTACAATTTATTTTATAAAATTTTGATACCTTTGTACACTTTTTGTAATATACGACTTTCATCATTGAATTATTCACAAAAAAGGCAAATCATTCTCCAAATAAATAGTCACATAATATCTTTTACTGTCTTGGGCCAACACATATCCACATTCGGAAACAGAAACATGGAGCGCCTCCAGCCTTCTGCTCGCGTTGTCGCTCCATCTTAATATGGGTCTGCCAAGAGGTTGCCGTCCATTTGGGATCGCTCAATGAATACGGTTTTGTATTTACGCCTTATGAATTTTGGCCATCGTGTCTTTTGTGATTTTACCATACCAACTAAATAAGAATTTCGATAAATGTATTTAAATGTTAAATTGTTGCTAAAATGTATTAAAAGGTTAACCTCCAACCAGCGCGTATATTTTTTGGAGAATTTAAAAATATTACATATTCTCTAAATTATTGAATCACTTATTTGAGAAACAACACTTGTCTATACATTTGGCATTAAGTTATGAATGGCATTTTTAGAATAGAGCTACAAATTGTATGTGAAATAGTTTTTGTTCCATACCCAGTATCGATTTTCTATACCCTTCAAAATTACGTTTGTTTGAGAAACAACACTTGTCCTAGACTAGTGTTGTTTCTCAAATTAACTATTGAAGGTTGTTTAAAGAGCTGTCAAAATGCAGAATGCTGCTTTCATTGATAATAGTCCAATTAAACGCGAAAAGGCATTAAGAATATAGAATTCTAGTATGAGAGAATTAAACGATGCATAACAAAAGGTTTTGTGTATATAAATAGTTCTGGAAAAAAATAAAAGAAACAGTTAGAGGCCTAGCTTTTGACTTTATGCAGAATTTAAGCTTGCCACGGATCCCAGTGCAAAAATTTTTTTCCTTCGCCAATTAATAGTGAATGTTTTCAACATTCATGACATCAAGTCTGAATCCAGGTAATTGTACGTGTACCATAAAGGTGAAGCTAGGAAGGGCCCAAATGAAGTCCATGTGTTCATTTATTTTGGATTTCAATGTAAAACATCTACATTTGTTGTTCTGGTCAAAACAAAAATCATACCATCGTTAGATTTTTATTGACTTTGGCTTTAATCACGCATTATTTTCCCATTTGGGGACACTTATTTTTACAATACGACAGAAATTTTGTAGTAGTAAAGAGAAAACTGAAAACAATAGATAGGATCTTCACGATTGATGAATATAGACATGATTGTAACAAACAAATATATACATCAACACTGTACTTTCCCTTCTCTTAATGTTCCGTCTAACTGTATATGTATTCTGTCTCTCTCTTTCACATGTAATTTTATATTCTACTTCCCTCTTTATGTATATATAGGTGCATTCTTTTTATATTTATTGTTTATTTTAAATACGCCCTAATGAAGCTTGAACTAAGCAAAACCGGTTGGTGTATAATAAAATTCGTGGTTTTATACAAGGTGATTGTGTTTTATTTAATCTTTCTTTATTTATATAAATGACAATATATTGATAAATAATTCTTCATACACTACAAACACGAGTTTTTGATATTTTATCAAAGTGCAATATTAGTATTTTCATCATAAAATTTGTTTACTTTAATTACATATATTTGAGAAACAACGCTTTTCCAGACATTTAACTTACAAATTTTAAGAATATATCTTTAAAAAAAGAGTATTTGTATATTCTATTCTCTGCTCAATTTTGTATGAATGATTATTATTTTATACTGAAAATATCTTGACTAGACATCTCTAGACTAGATTATCTCAAAAGTAAGTTCGGTGGACAAGTGTTATTTCTTAAATAAGAGGTTCAATTTGTTACGTAACCTTTATCCAGCAAACTCTTTAATCACTAAAAAATATTTTTCTGAAATAATGTTTTGAAATGAAACGATATATGGTATATATTCAAATCAACACACACAGAATGGCTGTAATTGTTATAAAATATCGATATGATAATTATATAAAATAATAATGTGATTGAATACTTTTGATAAACACTCTTAAGATCATGATTTTGTATGGATTGGACTGAATATTGAATAATATGCAACACAAATCCTGGCTAAAATATATGTAGTGTATATATTATGTTGTAACTTAATCGAAAATTTTATAAACTGGCAGATGTAAATTGTAAAAATATGTCGTAAAACACATAAAAATCACTAATACGAACCTTTAACCATTTGTTTAACAAGCCAAATATTTTGTTTTCCTGCAAAAGTAGGTTACAACTCATTCCGGCAGTAGATGTTTTGTTAAAAAAATAAACATAAATTTGGCCAAAAGTTTCTTAAATCGTTCGCGGGACCAAAAAAGTTATGCGAAGGTTTCCATACAAAAGTCACCCTTTTACGTAGAAAATAAAACATCCGTTGGGTAAAGGCTCGCTCATATCCGGGGGAATATAGGGACCATTGTAATCCTCCACTTGTCATATCTCACGTGGCATTTCTTCCTCTTCGAATAAACTGCGGGGCGGTGCGCGGTCGGAGCAGGGCGGACCATCATATTTTTATTATATCTTGCAAAAGAATTAATGCCGTGTGAAGCAGCCATTTCTGTAGCCGGGTATTTAAAACATACATTTAAGCCTCGACTTCCTACATAGTATATGATAATATATTTTTAGAGATATATGTTTATGAAGGTAGACATTTAACATAATAGATTGCAGGGTGAAAATATTATACATAGAAAGAACTTGTAAAATAGGAGCCAGAAAATATTGTGTTGCAGGTGATAATACCTAGTATCTACGGGGAAGTTATCAAAATGTTAAATTAAATTTTAGAATATTTAAATGTAATATAATAAAACAAAATGCTGTAAATCAGTAAGTTTTAAATGTTATACGAGCACGAGCATGATACAAGAGGACTAGGTAGGATGAGATTTCCATTCAGGAATGATATACAGTGCAATGAAGATTATCAATGAAATATTATTTAACATCTTAATGGTGTTGTGAAAGAATTTTTTAAATAAATTAATATTAATTTTAAAATCGGTCGTCCCGGCTTAAAATTCCAGTTTTTGGGGAACCAAATATACTTCTTAAAGATATATAAAAATATTCTAAAGATTAGCAGATTTTTATACTCCAATACAACCAACTTGCTTTCAAATTTATCTGAAACCCTTTATTTAGAATAATGTATAAAAACCGATAGATTAATACGGTAATTTTTTTCATCGTAAGGCGTTAGGGCTATTAAAGTGGTACGAGAAGGCTTCGTATCCGGTGCAATGTCTCTAGGGCTACCTTGTGGACTTTCGTGGTGCTTTCCGGTAAAGATTGAGCAAGCATCCACGATATTCTAATAATAGTAAAAAGTTATAATTAACTTTCGAAGGAAACTTGTTAAGCTAAAATATAAAATGTATTTATCGACATTATATTACAACGTTTCTTTAAGAAATATTATTATTTGCGGACGGAGAAAATACATAATTTTTGTGCGAGATTTCAAGCGATGACTTTTCGCTTAGACATATAATATTAACAACCAGCGGCGTGCACTAGACATGAATTTAGGTTATGCTGCTAATATCGATGGTGTATCAATTAGAGGTTGTATTCATCATTCACTCACTTGTGTGAGAGTGCCTTATTAATATTATTCTTGGAAGTTTTTCAAGGTATTAACTAAAGGAGCTAAAATATTTTAAATAATACCACGTTTAAAGTGTATCGGAATGCATACAATCAAGTCCGCTTCAAAGACACATTTGCGGAATTTTGCAACACGTCTAGTAAAGCGAAGACGTGTATTTAGTTGCGTTGGTTGACTTGCGTTTTGTTCGTATACGTCTAGGACAGATTTTTCGAAAAACCACATGCTCAGCTTTATTTATCAATTTTAAAATATATATATATATATATATATATATATTGTGAGGTGTGTTTCCACGGTAGCCCTCCACCGCCTAGCTACAACGGAGAACATGAGATATGAGTTTTTCGATATCAGATTCTACCTACTCACCATGGTGTGTAAATCCATCTTGACCATCCACTGGGAAAAATAAATGAGATTTGAGCTGTGATATTTTAGAATAAAAGTCAGTTAGTCTTAACTGAATTTATTCAAATAAACTTGGAACATACTACAATTTAAATTTCAATATAAAAAATGTGGGTACGCATCTATTTAACGTGTGACCGCTTCGACGATGACGATGCGTCGACCATGGCAATTCTTCTAGTAGAAAACCATGGCATCTTCCCGCATCCGTCGCTCGTGGTGTCCTTGGAGCAGCATTTGGCGAGGTACCAAATCAATATCTTCCAGATGGGAGAAATAAGTAAAAAAGAGGATAAAGAACAAGAAAGAAGAAGAATGAATAAAAGAAGAAGATAAATTTCGATATTTCTCTTCTATCGGTATCCTGAGCGCGACGTAAAATGGCCAATTTTGCGTCGTATTCGCTCCTGGATACTGTGCAGGCTCCATCTCCCAGCAAAAAGATTTGAAACGCGCGGGACGGCACCCGCCGCCCGTCAAGTGCGTACCTCCAGTTCGACACGCGAATACCGAGTGAAATACCTCCTTCACTCCGGTCCGACACGTCCACTCGGTCGCACTAGCGACTAAACTCCAAAACTGGCGATAGGCGTTCCGCGCGGCGCGAAGAATTTACTAACCATGGAGATCGGACTTAATTTAGGTATTTCTGTTGTTTACCTTTTGTATTTGAGAATTTATAACGTTACAATATAACACAGATTTTTTTATTGTATAGAGTGCACGCCCCTGTTAACAACTTACACTTTACATTTACTTTAACAACTTACGCTAACATTTTTCAAAATAATTTAACAACTTAGTGACATTTTGAGAACAATTTATTATATTGGAAACAAATCTACATAATTCACATTAATTTATTTTCATTCAGTTAACCATCGTCCTAGAAACAACAAAGTTAGTCCTCTTTTTCATTTTTAAATGCTTATAACTCAGTATAAAAGAGTATAAATATGAATATGTCATGTATTCTGTGTACGCATAACTACTAAAAATAATTGCCTAATCATCAAGAATATAAATACGAAATTTTCTCTCATGATCTTGCTCCAACACAAAACTGGTTAAAAAATGCCAAGTGGAAAATAGTCCCACCTTCGATCCAGATTGGACACGTTAGCTCATTACCCACTGGTCACCAGCCACTACGCGATCGGCATTGGATATTTCCTGCGGACGATTTTGCCGAAGTGAAGCCATTTCAGCCCTACCCGATGGAAATTCAATCAATTCCCCTTAGACTTAGCGGTTTCCTTTTTCTAAGAATGATGAGGCGGTCCGTAATTGGTTAATGCGATTACCTGGATGCTTACAGGTTTGTTTACTTGATAACGTGTAATGGAAGCAACTGGAAGAGTTTCGAAAAAGGTAATTGATATGAGCCACTGAAAGTTTAAGAAAAAATGAGATTAATTTATATCGGGCATTGGCAAAAAATACGAAAAACGCGAAAGGAATTTTTTTTTTGCGAGCAGCCCTGCGACCTGAAAGAGGACTAGAGATGAAAAACGAAATTACTAATATAGTTACCATATTCAAATTATGTACAGTATCAGATACCATCATGAAAACTTAATTACAATGATTTTTATATGGAATTCTTGCACGACTTGATAATACAATTAGTATATAATATCTTCACAATTATCCACATATGCATCTAATTACTATTGACAACACAGCATTATTGTAAAATATTTGATAAATGATATTCAAATATTAATGGAACTATTGCGTTTTATTTATATTTTATCAAAGAAATAAAATACAAATTTTAATTTGTACTCATTTTAATCCAAGCACGATTTATTTGAATAACGTAACCCAGTTCTAGAAATGTGAGATTTCTCAAAAGAAGGTAATTCATATTTAAAAAATTAAACTTTTTTTTAAAACTTACTTTTTTAAAACTTATCCTAAGACACTTTTTCTTAACTGGGTCTTCTTTCAATTTAATTAAATACTACACACCATACAATTCCTGCGCGCGACGATTTACCAATGTTTCAATATTTTTCCTTACACAGTCTGTTTAAAGTATCGTTACTTTATCGAGCTCGCCATTTTTGCTATTTCTCTATCTAAACATCTCTTTTTCTGAATCGAATGATATTCCATATTTATGAAACTTCACAAACACTTTTAATATTCAGCGTCTTTACGAAACATCAAGAAAAATTGTTTGACATTTTTATTTTGAAATTATGAAATAAAGTATTAACTACCTACATAAAGTATCAATTTAAAACACCTACAGAATAGCAGCATTGTAATGTTCCAATTTTTTTAATTTCTGACAATAGGCTTCTATGCGTACTATTTCTCAATGAAATGGATAAGTTTCTCATTCAATTCTTCCATGCAACACACAAAAGTACATTTATATACATACGGGATGCGACAAACAGAAAGAATTTTATATACATACAGGGTGCGGCATAAGTCAGTTTCCAACAATGCATGATCTAGTGCAGCAATAATCATTCGTTCATAAAATCATCAAAGTCAGAAAGTCTTCGAACTGTATCGTCTTATTTCTAGTTTTCTAGAAGCTATTCTTGCTGATTTATTGGGTGACTGAACGAATGCCTTTGCAACGCTCTCCGCATCGTATTCTATAGTTACCGATTTAAGGCAGCCACAGCGTGATAAGTCAGCTACTGAACACGTCATTCTCGGACCTGATTGTGATTCGTTGAACGAAAGCTACTTTTCATCTGCAGAATCACTAGTTCTGCATAACAAACGCACGCTGTTCAATGGAAAGTTTTCAGTTCATATTTTAAAATATGGAACACAACTAACAATCAAACAAATTTAGATATATTCTACTCCCGCTGTTCCTCACTACTCCCTAAAATAGATTTTCCCCACTCTTTCACAAATTCCCGCCACCTGAAACAAATATATACACACAGTATATTGATAAGCACATACGCAAAACATACATTAAATATTAAAAACCAGTTCGGCTCAAACTAATGATCACCTAAGTTTATTGTACAAATAAATTAAATGTTGGTAAACAATAATAATAATAATAATAATACGTTTATTCCAGCGTGATCGGTTTTTTTTATTAATAAAAACCCGATTCGCCATAAAGATAATAATATTATATAATACATTTAAGCTACGAAATATTATTTACGTTATGAAAAGAAAAGCTAATAATATTAATAAAAAAAACTTCATTCATATATATAAATATAAACATTATATAGATACTACATTTCAGTAACGGCCATTATTGTATCTGTAGTTATTCTGTAGTCGTTGCACATTCTTTGGTCAGGGAACCAGCTTACCATGAGAGCGCCGCTAACACTAGAGAGTTGGTGCTGATCTCCAGCCGCAGCTTTATCTCAGAAGCGGAACTCGATATCTCAGAAACGGAACGAATCCATGTATATGGCTTTCGGTAAACATTGTAGATGCGCTGCAATAACGCACCAATCCGAACAGTATTCTGCATGAATTTTTATTATTATTATCTAGAAAGCCATGTGTCATTATTTGTCAATTTAATACATTATTTGAAAACTCAAAATACAAACTAGTCCATCAGCATCCATAATCATAAATTTATATTTATTATATTCAATGGAAGTATGGGTAATTACAGGGCTTACGACCTGTCTTCGGCTGATCACTTTATATAAATGTACGTTCACCATTCTCACACATTAATCAATCTCCATATCTATCAAATATTTGAAAATTGTATATATGTTAATATGTGGAAACACTTCGAGTACCACTACACTATCGCCATCTATGGGCTAAATTTAATAATTCACATCCCTGAAACAACATATATGTCACAATGAGAAACTATTTTTTTTTAATTTTCTTTAAAAATTTTTTTTTTTAAATAGCTTTGATAATGATCTCTTGGAATGTGGCTCGAGCCCCCGACCGAAAGATTACTAGGCGAGTGTCTTAACCGCTAGACTAGCGGGTAATTCTCTTATTAATTTCTGATTGAATAACTTCTCAAGTTTCAATTTACATAGCGCCCTCTGTCTTATACAACCTTATAATTTCTATTCTGCATGGAATCAACAATTTCCGATGACATTGTAGAGGTATCGTTTGTTGTATCGTAACAATTCCACCTAATTCCTAAAATTAAAATATATTCTTGCATCTTTATGGATATTCTTGAACCTACGCAGAACTATCTAGAATTTCTTGTTACTAATAGTGTAGACACTTATTTAGAACTCCTAGTTGTAACTAAGGCCTACCTTAACTTTATGTAAAATTTCCAATAGCATTAATCGAATCGATTCATGTCAGAATTACACAATCGCTCAAAATAATAATAATTTTATATTTAATAAATATATTGAGACTAGTTTTTCGAATAAGATTGTTTATTTAACATTCAATTAATAGTTTAATTATGACTTAATTTAACGGTTGCTAAATTCCACCATTTTGGCAACACGTAGAAACATTCATATTGCATCACTTCCCTCGGAGGTTTTATTGGCCAATCACATAATTAGTCGAGCCGGAAGTTATCGCATTAATTAATAAACGACCAGCCGACCCGTGGGCAGGGTACCAACTCCAAACTCGATTGGGAACTTGGAAATACCAAATTACTCTTCGAAATTATCGGCCTTTTGGCTGTATACTCTACAAAGTTCTCTTTCTGAACTGGCGTTTACGTTTTAAAGAAAAACTTCTTTTTTTTTAAATAAACAGATAAAGGTCAATAATTTTAAGAAAACTCAAACACCAAGTTGAGTTATTATTCCGATAACAAAAATTGATTCTTTGTATGATAACTTATGCATTCAAATAATTGTTATATAATGCAATTTTGATATCCAAGACATTGATTTTTACTCATTGGGTTTGTGATCTGTAAAGGTAGCGTCCTTAATTACACGAACCGCATATTATGTTACACTTATTTATATTAAACTCAGATATTTTTAATATTTAACGCAAACTTTACATTGCGGTTATTCATTTTAATATTCATTACATTATTTTTAACCTCTTTTATGAGTTAATTTAATACACCTAAATCGGCAAACACCTTTTCCTCCATCAAGATATTAAAAAAACTAACCAAAACCACATGTCAAATTGTTGTAATGTTTTCAAATTGTTTTTTTTTTAATTAATAAAAAAGATTTTTTTTTTAAATCTAGTACCTAACTTAAATTACTACAATGATGAAAGATATAGAAATTGACTAAGTGTTCCAAGCAGGAAGCGGCCAACACGCTTGCATGTAAATGGAATTTATTATTAATACTTATCGTCCTTTTGTTGTTTACAGACTGAACGGATAAAAGTAGAAACAATGGAACAACAGACAAGTGCAGTGTCACGAACAGATTAAGAGAGACAAAAAGCTGGAAAAGACAAAAATTGAGATGCAATCTCTCTGCAAAGAAAATACAGTGATCGCAGTTAGCGATGTCGACAAAAAGCTTCCGAAATTTGTATTAGAAAAACAAGGGTAAAGTGGAAAATTTGTCCGTTTTATTAGTAAGAAAACGAACCAGATAATGAAAATAGAAATAACTCAATATAGCGCAAATAGCGCAAAAAAACCTTCTTTAACATGATACGTGATTTTTTTAAGATGGTATTTTTTTTAAATGACTTATTAATCATTAATTCATGAATACTAATATTTTTTATAAAATTAATATTACATTCGTGCATCGGGGATTGGAAAACTTCTGATATAAAAGAGCAGTTGTGTATCGTATATAATCTACTAGTTTTTGAAGAGCCATAGTTAAGAACATTTTTACTTTGAATAGATAAGAAAATTATTTCGGACTAACAATGATTTTAAATTTAGTAAAAATATATAGATAGGTATCTACATGCGCACATATCAATATATCAATTTAACTATCTTTGTTTAAAATGTATCCAAAATCAACTTTTACAAAAAGCACACAAACGTGATCAAATCAGGTTTTAATGAGCATATATCATATACTTACAACTATTGTGAAGGGTAACCTCGCATTTTTTGGGAAAGCTTCTAAGGATGTGGTACCCAGTTTTTTTTAAACTTTAAATAGAACTTCAAATTATCTCTTAGTACATTATAGCGTTATGTTACAGTACCTACCAGCCACGAGATGTTATTTTGAATTGATATTTCGCACCGCGGGAAGGAATTTCTCTTTGGCACTTTCCGTTAACGGCTCGAGAGCCTGTGCAATAAGCTGCTCGTGAAATTATTATCAAAAAATGTGATTTCATCTTCAGAAAAGGAAGGGTGAGAATAATTAAAAATATTAAGGTATGGTGAATTCTGTGCATCAGGACCACGCATCTCATGCTTTTCCTTGAGCGAACTGGAAGACGAAGACGTCACAGGTTGGTGCATCCAACTTGTTCTTGAAAATATTATCTCACTGGAATATGTTGAGCCGAAGATACTACAATTAAGTATTAAGTATCAAAACCTTCAACCCTTGTAGTCCAGTAGTTAAGGCGCTGGCTTCTCATACCAGAAGCTCCAGTTTCAATTCCCGGTGAGATCACAATATATCTGTGTAACTTTCCCAAGTCTGTGGGTTTCTGTAAAGTGTTTCGTTACCTGATAAGATCACAATAAATCTGTGTAACTTTCCCAAGTCTGTGGGTTTCTGTGAAGTGTTTCGTTACCTGGACCTCGTGGCCTGTTGTGGCGTTAATAAACTAATATTAAAAATGTAATACTTTCAAAGAGCTACTCACTTGCACCAAAAGTTGCAAAAAACTGGGCTGTACATGTACAAACCACTGGTTTGTACCATTCAGCGGCTTCCATAGAGAGAAGCAAGGAGGGTGCGATATATGAGCGTAACACACAGCGATCTGTTGTTTGAGATGTTGTAAAAAATATCATCTGAATAAAAGAAAGTACATCATCTGTCTGAGATGGCATGAGAAATAAAAAAAAATGCGGTATACAGACGAGCAGAAAAAAAGGGCTATTCAGATCATCCCACTACACCAACTAATCAAACAATACGTGAATGATGAATAATATTTTTTAGCTCGTGACTTGTTATTTTTTTAAATAAATAGATACCAGATATCTCATAGAGACGAAGCTTTTTTATTATATTTTTTTAAAGGAATGATATATAGAAATATGGGGGGTAATTACAGGGCTTACGATCTGTCTTCGGCTGGCTTAAATGATCACTTTATATATATAACGTTCGCCAATTCTCACCCCTCAATCTCCACATTAAATCTTTTTTTTTATATATTACATGTGTTCTTGAATATATTTAAATATTGCTGTTATTTTTTTTACTTATATTTTTAACTTTCATAAGGCGAGAACGAGGGATTCAATAACGCATTTGACAGTGACCATTGATTTACACATTATTATTTTCACAGTTTGGATTGATACTTTTGGATTGAAACACCCAAAATTACATAAATATAACATAATACTAATTGATTAAATTCTACGAATATTTTTATAGTAATCTGCTGAGCTACAAATATATTTTGAAATCAGTATTTTCTCCCCGGAAAAAACTGTTTCAACGGGTTTCAACCTCCACCTCTACTTTCGCATCTCCCTGCATAAATGGATCGTTGTAGCGAATAGTATAGAATTTAATGATTTATTAATACCTGACTTGTACATTTTATTCCTAATTCTTAATTAATAAAATAAGGATGATTCGTGTATTTCATTTTATAACTTTTTCTTTAACAACGTTGAAATATTCTATGAATAACAAAATTCCAATTTCTAAACACAAAGAAGCCCTATCTTAAAAATGGAATAAGATATCCTATACACGTATGTATTACAATTAAGATCTTTTGTTATTAAATTGTGAAAATAATATGTTTATTAGTAGTAAAATATACTGAATAATTCTGATAAGATAAAAAATTACAAATTATAATAGATACTTAACTAATTTAATAATTTATCATTTTTATTTATTTTCCTCTCATATTTGTATCATTTTATTTCTATATTTTTTTCGTAAATGTAAAAGAATAATTTCTCGCACTATTTTCTCGATAAAAAAAATAGTTCCAAAATAACAATTGAAATATTATTAATTTGTATTTTAATTACCTGTTAACTTCTTCAAATTGTATTTTTCTATATTATCTTACATCATATAAATTTTACATATTATCATTAATTTACGTTTTTTATGTTATCTGAAATCAATAATATTATTTTGTTTTGTTATTTTTTGATCTGCATGCTATATTATTTAATTGTTTGAACAATCATGTCAAAATGAATTTCAATGCTTTGTGTTTTCTTTTATTTAAATTTTTAATTTCAAGAAATATATTAATGTTTTCATTGTAATTTATCTGTGTAATGAATGTGAATGTAATCTGCTTCTATAACATAGATTTTGTTACTAAAAATGAGAAAAGTGTGAATGTATTGTAAGATGTAGATTAGTGACAGGCATGAGAGTATGGTAATTTGGATCATTGTCATCTACTTACCATAATATTACTACATACTGATTACTAATATTACATAATACTGAACGAGGGAGTTGGGGATAATGGGGGATGCAGGAAGGGTGGATAGAATTCGGGAGACAGGCAGAAATAAGAGAATAGCGTCTAACGGACTACCCAGAACCATAAAATACGACCCATCTGTAAAATGTTCCCTCTACGGGTCTTCTGACTCCTGGACACGTACTCCGATGGTCGGTCTGCATGAAGCACTCTTGGACATGCACTTCGGTGGTAGCGTAAAGTGTTAAACAAAAACCATGCACAACGGCAAGAAGGACAACACTAAATCGGTTCACACGGTAGCGAGAAACCGATTGCACACAAATATATATCACCCCCATATAGTAGGACGACAATTAACACAAGCCAACTATACGTTCTCACACGTCAGGACGAATTTAGCGGTAGTCAACGCACCCAAAGTGGTAAACGCTATTTTCAGTCCGAAAGTACAACTTCAATTTCATTCATTACCATAGAGAACACACCGCAGAAAAAATCGTGTTCTGGTTATAGAAGGAGGGGGCAAAATTTGTCATCAATGCACTGTGTTGGTGTAGCATAATCGGTTAATACATTTTTCCAGAATATGAAGAGATCCAGGTTTGAATCCCGGTATCAACAACAATATTTTTCGATACGATGGATTTATGTTTATTTATTTATTTAGTTAGTTATGACATCCTGAAGAAGAAAATGGTATTTTTAGAAACTGGTAGATGTATTTAAACTCAATTCAGTGGTTAATAAAACAAAGATAATAAATAAAAAATATGAATTTTAACCACAAAGTTCATATTGCTAATTTTAAAAGTATTTTAAGAAGCAATTAATAAAGTTCAGCAAGTGTAAGTGTTTTCAAATAAAATTCAAAATTAGTATTAAATTTTATTTTAAAATATTTAAGTAATAAAGTATGTTAAAATATAAACCAATGCTTTAATACTAACATAAACATATAAATTATCAATACTATATAATAATTTGACATCCCAGTCTTCCGTTTCGTAATTAAATTCGTAATTTTTGTAAAGTTTCATAAAATTGGGTACTCGCTAGATAAATAAAATTTACCCATATGTTTTTCATATCAGTATTGACATATAGTGGCCTCAATCATATGTTAAACATTTATTATGAAATTTCTAACGACTTAAAGAAATCTAATTTCTCATGCAGGCTTCATAGGCCTTAGTATTTTAGCAACATTTGAAAATGTCCAAGAACACACAATTACTGCACTTTCACCTACAAAGGCACTGATATTAAACAAATAATATATATTTCATAGAGACGAAGCTATTTTTTCTTATATTTAATGAAAATATATTGATTTTTCAGGTGTATTCTAATATAATGTGTTATAAACATTTTACAGATAAAGAATATTGCTTTAAATAATTTTAAAAAATAATTGGATTCTCATTATGACATATGTTGTTTCAGGGAAATGAATTATCAAATTTAGTCCATAGATGGCAACGGTGTAGTAGTACTCGAAGTGTTTCCATATATTAACATATATGCAACTTTTAAAAATTTATAGATATGGAGATTAATTAAAGGGTGAGAATGGTAAACGTTATATTTATATAAAGTGATCACTTAAGCCAACCGAAGACAGATCGTAAGCTCTATAATTACCCATGCTTCCATATATTTGCATTATATTATAATAATAAATAGCTTCATCATTATGAGATATTTATTATTTGCTTAGTATTTTATTTTGAACTTTAAATTTGTAACGTATTTTTGTGCAAAAACATTTTTACCCAAACATTTACGTTTCCATTTTATATAACACAAAGGTTAACTAAATTAACTCCAAACATGAAATATCCCGACTAGACCCGACGAAAGTAAATTCAAATGGAAGCTCGCACCGGCACGACTGTGATATCATTCCAATTGAACGCGTAATACAGATATATATGCGAATGTATAATAAGTATACTTGTTTTTGAAAAATATTCTACCTACACGCATACATGGAATTGGTTTTTGTACAAAACCAGAAAAAAAAAAACCGACATGTTTATTCATTTTTCATTTTTGTTTAACTTCATACAGAAATAATTTTAATATTATCTTTCCAGTGAGTATTTTTTGTAGATATCTACAGATTCTCCGTGAAACAGATAATTATTTTAATTTTATAATTGGTTGTGAAATTATTGAAATATATATTTTTTTTAATTTTCGTCGCTTTATAAATATTTATTTGCTTTTCTGAAATATGTTTTTATGTTAATTTTCAGTGTAGTAAAAATTTTATTAAGAGGCAAGGGATGTAAGATCTTTTCAAATGCTGTTTAAAATTTAAAATAATAAATACAAGAAATTTTCAAATGTAAAAATCTACTCTAATTAAAAATATTACACCAAATAATGATCTCAAATATCATTATCAAAATGCAGATTTTTTTGGTGCGGTAAAATCTCAAAGGATAAGATGGACAGGGCACATAAAATCCATTAATACAGAATGTGCTGCGAGTTGTGGACCCCGAATGGACGACGACCCAGATTGGCAGACCCAGATTGAGATGACTGACGACTATGTGAGGAGAATCTGGATGCGTTCCATGTTCCTGTCTCCGAATGGAGTAGAATGGCCAGGATAGAGATACATGATATTGAATTGTATATCAGGCGAAATCTCTAAATAGGCCTTGAAGCCACGAAATAATAGTAAATACCATATTACATCGATTATAAGACGCCACCGATTACAAGACGCTAGACAGCTAAACGCTACAAGACATTCTAAGCTAGAAATAAAAAATAAAAGAAGTGAATAAAAACTGTATTATATAAATAAACCCATCACATTGCACACATAATAAGTTTTTGTTTCAATGGAGCATCATTTTTTGAAGACGTATGCAACAATTAGGGGCATATTTTTATTCAAAAATGATCGCGTTCGACCGTCACCGAGCGACAAATATATCGGCCGCTGGCTCACTGGAGATAGATTCCGAGGATTGTCAATAGCGAGTACATTATTGACAGCAATTATAAGATACCATCGAGTATACGACTCACCATCAATACAGAGACACCAAAATAGGAAAAAAATCGATGCAATAAATCTTGGGAAAGTTAAGAAATCGTTGATCTTATTAGTAGACAATCTTTGGATTGAACTAATATTCTCTGATCTACATAACATTGTTATCTATAAATAATACATAAAAAATGTGGCAAACTTACCGTATGCATACGCGAACTTGATACCTACAGTGCCAAATTTTATTAAGGTAACAAAATTTTAAATTAGCCAAATTTTATTATTTTTGGTAGTATTAAATTTGCGAAGCGACATCGCACAGCATCATCTGACGATGGGATGTCCCCTGTACGAGTTTCCGCTTCCGCTGTGAAGTGTTCCGGTAACTGGAAAGGGGATTCATCCTTTATACACCAGCTTTACTGCCAGCCTTTGGGAGACCTTTCACAGGTGTTATAAAGTTTACATATTTTCACGACTGAACAATTCTATTCACGAGCACTACTTTTGGGTCTTTGAAAATTTTATTTATCAATATTCCATACAGGAGACGCTACACGTGTATTAAGATACTGTATAAGAAGAGAGAAAAAAATATGTTGGATTGTGGGATGGCGCAATCCCAAATCTGATCACTTTATAAATATTTACAAACGAATATATATTAGTTTACTCAACCACCCGGTATTACTGTACTAAATTCCCTTTTATTCGGTACTCAAGAAATTAGAATTCTCAAAGCAACTGGTATCTGAATAGTGATATTATATATATTTTTTATGTGCAGTATAGTGTTTATTTAAAAATTAAAGAAAAAAAGATTATTTTATTTTCATTATCTACATATTCGGATTATTTTACGTATTAGGTCAATAAAACTGGTTCTTAATTAAAAAGAGTAATTTAAGTAAAATTACACTTTTATTTCTTCACTAAACACAATTACCTATATAGAGTTTTAATGAGTTATGTATCAGATATACCTATATAATGATAGGTAGAAAATATAGAAAGACATTAAATTACTGGATTTTAAAAATTATTAATTGATGTATGTATCGACACTGTAGACCAAGTATGTTGGTTAATATTAGTAATGGTTATATCGTTATTTCAACCGTTATTGTGACTGTAATTGTGTTTGATTGTAACGATGATTGGTAACGGATTATTCTATTATTATTATTCTATTAATTCTTCGAGCAATGACTGGTACACCATAAAGCTTCTGACAGCTAAATCTTAGTTACCAATCATCGTTAAATCTCAGTTACTAGTCATCTTCAAAATCAGTCGCAAAATGGTTTACCATCATTAGTTAATATACGTATGGCAGACAAATTATAAGGATATGTTGTAGAGCGAGTAATGAGTGCCCCATAAACAACCATTCACTCACATGTTCATTTGAAAATAATCGCGAAGTGTATTGAATTAGTGTGTGTGGTCAGCGTTGGTTAAGAAACGGAAACTCTATTTACGGTTGACACAAGTTTATTATTGAGCACAGTTGAACTTTATAAATGTACAATAACCGTACAATGAAATACAGCAGCGAAAGGAGAGGCGCTCAGTAGAGACTCACAGATAGGGAGCTTCCTCCCAGACGGCTGCTGATCGCATGTTACAAACACATGGTTATTGTGTCGGTATCGGGCGTGTTTTTATGGCTGTTAGAAGCTCTAGTTTTACGCACTGGTAAATTCGAGATGCGCTCAAGGGTAATCGGCAATAATAATGGCAATGGAGGCGATACTCCTCCACACATTTTTATCGAGAAATATATTAACATACTTTCATCGGTTCATAATATATCCCTCTTCCGGCATTTTTTATTACAGCAGATTGTTTTGCAAATATTAAAAAATTTAGCCAAGTCTCGATACTGAATGTAATCACTGAATTCACTATGAAAATAGTGAATCAGTCATTATTTTATTGCAAACTGATATTAAATTTTATTTGGAGTAATTGAATATCTGTCCAGATAGAATCGAACCCATATTATTATTTGTGACAAGTGTCTATCTTTGTCCGATAGAACCTAGCATTTGAGACGTGACATAAATTTTGAGGATAAGAAATTACTTCGAATCAAATATTTGAAAGCGCCTCAACCGCAAAATATATAATGTATTATATATTAATGGAATATAATAAAGCAAGCATAGATAATTATTTTTAATTAATCTGTAGCTAATTTAGTACCTACAACTCAAGATTTTAGAATTTCAAATCTTTTTTGCTTATTAATATTATATTCTAAATACACTTATTATACGTACGACTAAAATTTTTAAAAATCTTTAGTATACTGTTACCAACACTTCCAAGTAAAGTTTTGGTAATATTACAATGCGAGTAGCAATCGAAAATATTTTAGTCGTTGCATTTTACGAAAGTCATTTAGATATTTTATGCTACAAAATTTATCAAGCGGTTGGACACAGCATCACCGACTAAAAATCGCTCACTCGCAATATTGACTAAAAATATTTTTGTAATTTATTTGCGATACTCAAATAAATTTCCCTTACTATGTAAATAGACAAGAATAAAAAATTTGCATTGCGCACAAATAAAATAAAACATTTTGGATTCAAATCCGTTACTAAAACTTTACCGGAAATTGAAAAAGTAAAATGCGCGACAGCCGTAGTCTGAAATCGTAAAATATACTCCAACTAGATACAAAAATATTGATGAATGCTGCAGTGAAATTGAAACCTGGGGGGAGCTCGGAAGTGAACAAAATTATTCTGATTCAACCTTGTATGTATTTTTGTAATCCTTTTTTTAGAATATGTCAAATCTTTAAACCTTTAAACCCAATGTTTTTTATTTTGTACCAAGTTTTAAACACAATTTATTTCAGATGCAATACTTAATGTCTTCTATAATTGTTTACATTGTAGAAAATGTAATTATAATTTTTCTTTTCATAATTTCATTGTATTTCTTTATAGTTCTTATTAGTAGTAGTTTGTTGGTCTAGTGATCAAGACGCTGGCGTAGTCGAGGGTTCGCGCCTCGTACCAGTAGACCATCAAGTTAGTCCTATTTTCATAGTACAAGCACTTAGCTTAGTTTGAAAATAGTAAGAATATTGATATGACATGTACCTATTTATTTAATTAAATATACGTTACAAACCTTAATAATATTTGCAAAATTAGACGATCGTCGATTTATTATTACATTCAAACATTACATAAAAATTACTTTGAAAAATGAAAAATGTGCGTGTTTGGTTTAGTATTTGAGCGGTTGAGAAATAGTTTCGCGTCCCAACAGACCAACAAATTTATCCTACTTTGTGTACGTGACAATTTTATATCACCATTCTCATAATATTACCAATGTACGAATAATAAAAATTACTTTTCATCCACTAACATGTTCTAATAAAAATTTTGATTATGATCCGGGCAAATATCTTTTTTACCTTAAATATATATATTTTAATAATAATAATAATAAAAACGGCAATAAATAATTTTTATAGCGCCATTTTCGTAAAAAATTCACATCACCCTTTACACATAAACTGTTTAGTCCTACACCAGTATTTAATATTAAATTGTACGAACTTATGGATATGATTTTGTAAACTAAAGACTTCAACTAGTAAAATAAGATCTCTGATGTGATTCCTTATTACGGAGGGCAAAGAGTTTCACACATTTGGGCCTACCACCGCAAATACCCTTTCATTGAATTTATACTGAATTTAGCAACTGTTTATCAGTTCCATGACCATTCCTACAACAGAATATTCAAAATATATACATATGTATTAAAAATTAATTATATCACATTTAGTTCAGTTACTGAAGTGCTGTGGCAGACTATTAAAAAGATGACACTCTAGACAGAGGATTTTAATGTGTTGCATTTGTATTGTAGACTAGTAAATATAAATGAGTTTACAAATCAGTACATTGCAATTAATTTTATAATGATATATAAGATTACTAATATTTCTTTGTAATTCGAGTATTTAAAAATTAAAATATAAGCCAACATAAGTAAGTATAACAAAGTAAAATTAAAAATGAACTACGTAATATATTGTAACGTATAGTAATATATAATATTATCGTATCGTATATTATATCGTATTGACGAATGACGCCTGTCGGTTACCGTCTTCTTAGCTTCCGAAAAAAGAGCGGCAATACTCACACACACACATGTACATTATTATAAACCAGGAAACCAAGTGATGCCAATCGAAGTAACAAGGCGCGTAAACATGAGTTTTCTATGTATTTTATTGTAACAACTATCTGACGTTTTTATCTTATATTATTACAAATCATGCAGCAATTTGGTTAAATTTGATATATATAATACATCTCATATACATAAATACATCTACAAGGCGAAGTTTTTAATAAACAAACTATCAAATATTTACTTTCATCAGAAGTAAAACTAATATAACAAAGGAACGAGAAATATCATTTCCTAGGATCATTTTGTTACCAACAAAATAATTTAACTACTATTACAATCAGTTTATTAAAAATTTATTTTGCGGCGGCCCTACGGTATGAATATGTAATACTTTTTCACCAAACCAGAAATTGAGAAATATCGAATTAGGCTAGACGGCAAAAAGACACGCATATATGTAGGAGTAACGTATGTGTAGGTTTACATATAAATGCGTACCCCGGGACGTGAAAGATTTATGAATATCAAGCGAATATCCGATTGGCAAATTCTAGAAAAGTACTGAATATCTTTTGAAGCAGATGTTAAATTTGCATACCACATAAAGATGGAATACTCGATACGACCGAAATCGGTTTGGGTATGGAAAAGGATAAATGTATTTTTTTTTTGCGAATGTAACAGAATTGTGATAGGAGAACAGGAACAAGCTGGATCAAGCCATACTGGGAAATATTCGTAATACGTATATGTAAGGTCACGAGTAAGGATGCTGGATGAAAAAATATAGAATGAAACATGATTAATGGGGTAAATTCACTATGGGGCAGAGGGTCAGGATGATGAGTATTAAATTATAATTATTATGAATTATAATGCCTAGAGGTGCTCATGTAATAATGATCACAAACCTGGATTAAAAAATATTCAAATTTGCGCGCATATATTTATTTTAACCTTTGTAAAAAAAATAATTATATGTTTTAATCTGTCAAAGGAGTAATTAAAGCATGTATTTAGGATTATTTATTTTGTTTTACTTCGTAACATGCCGAAAATGTTGAAGATTGTACAAATATTTAGGAGTGACTAGTTTTGACTGGTTTATATGTAAATAGTTGTTTAGTTAAGGTCTCTTTGAGTTCCCAAAGACGATTATATCATATTTTATTTTACTGACTTTAATTATAAGTAATGTGACAATTCAAATTAAAAAAATAGTAAAATTATTACATCGCATTGTTAATTTAATTAAATTTAAATGCACACAGAGAAGTGAGCTGTTTTATATAACGTAGTAGTCGGGCCCAAACTATCGGACAACTCTGTTCATAAATCATAATATCGGTAGTGATTTACAACGCTGCGATTGCTTTATCGATAATAGCTACCTGCGTATCCACAGCCGTTGGGTCACTTTGAAGAGTTGCAAGAGGTTGACCAGAAAAAGGTATATTTCATGAGTCCAATCACCGCCATTGATAATAAATTTACAAGATGACAACGGCTACACAGATGAGAGCGATAACTGCCTATAGATATAAATATAGTTATACAGTTGTAAATATACTGTAGTTATTGTATACATACCAGTCATTTTATTTTATTTGTTTTTATTAAGAATACATTATTATTGTAAAGTTGTAATTATTCAGAATATACGTCTGTGATATTTTTAATACAAATTGAATATATATATATAAACAATTTTTTCGAAAAACATTGTTGTTACTACCGGGATTCAAACCTGGATCTATTCCAATCCGGGGAACGTGCAACAACCGATTATGTTATACCAACACAGTGGATTGACAACAAATTTTCGAACTTATATGTTACACTTTTCAAATTAATACATCTATCGTTCCATTATTTGAATTGAATTGAATTACAATTACAATTACAATATCAATTAGGTCTGTAATATTGTTTTTAAATACAAATTAAATGTATTAATTAGAAAGATATACATGTAAAATCAATTTTATCGAAAAATATTGTTGTTGCTATAGGGATAATGGAACGATAGATGAATCAATTTGAGAAGTGTAACATATAGGTTCGACAATTTGTCGTCAATGCACTGTGTTGATGTAGCATAATCGGATAATGCATTTTCCCCGGATAGGAAGAAATCCATCCCACTGATTTTGTATGTATATCTTTCTAATTAATACATTTAATTTGCTTTTATTTATATAGTATTATTTTAAATTTATATCGTTCTATTAAATTTATATTATTTTATACCATATAATCTAGTATTTTCATATTTATATGTTATGCATACCACTTTTATTTTTATTTATTTATTTACCACGATTTTCGCAATAATAACTTTCATAAATTCAGTCAAGCACCAAAACCCCACGATAAACGCGTTAGCTAAATACGACCCAACCATACCGTCATGCTTTAAGCGACCCAAATCCGTCCTTCTTTAGAGGTAAAAAAAAAATCAATGCGCCAGCTAGCAGTTTCCTGCCGCATTAATTGCAGTTTGTTTTGATTCTAATAATAAACTAATATAATAATAAAATTTATCAGGCCATTATGGCATACTCTCGATGAAGGAGCAAGGGGTCCTACGGACCCGGTACTTCGATGTGCCATGAAATCAAAGTAAAAAAAAAATTCAGTCGTTAATGGAATATAGACAGTAGCAGTGAAGTATAAGGAAAAGTAACGTTAAATGATGAAAAATAATTATGATGCATTGCTAAGTAACACCAATTTGCTATTACTTTGTTGTTTGCAATATCGAAAAAATTAAAATTTATAGACTTTATATTCTGGTTTGTGATGACAAGTAATCTTATTACAAGTGTTGACATTATAGTTTTCCGAAAATTTTCTGCCTACGGAGTGCAAAATAAAATTGCTTATTTTAATTGTGCAGTATTAATTATTTGAACACTTCTTACTGTATTTTACCATTTTGTATTGTACCACTTAAATCATTACAACACTTTTTTTTAAGAATAATTGAACAGAGTACAAAATGAGTGGACGCTAACAAATTAATATCAATTTTACAATTTTTTAATTTTTGTAAAAAATAATTGTATACAATTCTCTTTCTAACTTTTATCTCTCGGTTTAATACATTTCTATATCGATTTGAATTACGCATATTTTAGCCCCGCGCTAAAACGCTCTATTGATTCAAATGGCGTGCAGATTACGTTTATAGGCAAAAAATTCGCTATAAACTCGGTCGTATTTCTCAAATCATAAATTCGATTCATGTATCGAAGATATAACGATTTTTATTGAAACGAATGAGACAATAACATTTTATAAACTCACAAAAGAAACTCGTAAAGTGGCAAATATTTGACTGATCTGAATGTCGTTGATTGGATGTTACAAAAAATGCGTCACATGTCTCAAATATGTGTACTGAAACACCCCTGCAAAGAAAATGTGTTTCTGGTTAGAAAAAAATATTCATAAATTCAGTTACATAACTCTAATTAAAAATAAATAATAAATCTTTGCGATCTCCCGCATAACAGGCTGGGATTCTTTCCATTAATTAATACACTGTGTACGTGACATGGCAGCTTACAAAAAAATTAAAGTCTTTAATTAAATATTTATTAGAAAATTAATTATTAAAATATGTTAACAATATATGAATATGTTCAAAAAGACACAATTACTGGATTTTTACCTACAAAGGCACTGTTAGGCAAACAAATATCAGGTGTCTCATAGAAACAAAGCTATTTTTTTAATTATATTTAATGGAAAATATATGGAAGAATTAGGTAACTAATTTGGTCCATAGGTGGCAATGGTGTAGTGGTACTCGAAGCGAGTCCACATACTAACATATATACAACTTTCAAAAATTAGATAAATATGGAGATTGAGGGGTGAGAATTGATAAACGTTATCACTTAAGCCAGCCGAAGACAAGTCGTAAGCTCTGTAATTACCTCATACTTCCGTATATTTTCCATTAAATATAATAAAAAAATACCTCTGTCTCTATGAAATATGTGATATTTGTATATTAAAATATGTTGCTAATAATGTATAATAAAGAACATCAAAAATAGAAATCATTGCATTCATTTTTAATGTAATGTAAAACAACAAATAAATATCATTTTCGAGATCCGATCGTGCATTGTATATACTAAGGCATGTATTACCGGTAAATAAATTTCTGTGTACTGGTAATTTAACTTTTTTTATTATATAATATAATAATATTTTTTATAATATTTCACATTTATTTTTCATTATATATTATATAATAATATTTTTAAACTACGATATTATGTGACGATATTTGCAGAAAGCAGGATCCTTGAGTGCTTGTTGTCTGGTTCGTTTACCTGAAATTTTCTCCAGCGTAATACGACGCGCGCACGTGCGCTGGAGATCCGAGACTAACCATCTCGGAAATTACTAGTCGAGCTTACGATACTTTATTGATTCAATAATATTATTCATCCCTCGGTGGCTATTCTAGATAGTTATCATAGTTGCACTATACATTTCGTCACTCCGATTTCATTAATTATTATTAATATATAAACTTGTATATAATCGTACCTATAATAAATAACATTTTGTATAATATAATAAGTATTTTTTATTTATTATCTTAGTTTTATTAACCACAATTGAGTTTAAAAAACATCTACCGGTTTCAGAAAACACTTTTCCTTCTTCAAGATGTCATAACTAACTAAAAATATAGTGTTGTTTCTTCACCAGAATCTATTTTTAATTTTTTTTTAATTTTTTAAAAAACAACAATTTTAAAAAAAAAAAAATTTAGTACCTAACTCAAATTACTGCTCAATACAAATTTAGTCGAATAATTTTTAGGAAAAAATTTTAGAATAGGACTCGTAGTTAAATTTAGTTGGCTGTTTAGAATTTCCTGATTACTTTTACATGCTTTATTTATTTAGTTAGTTATGACATCCTGAAGAAGGAAAAGTGTTTTCCGAAACCGGTAGATGTTTTTTAAACTCAATTGTGGTTAATAAAACTAAGATAATAAATAAAAAATATGAATCTTAACCACCAATTTAATATTGCTAATTTTAAAAGGAAAAATATAATAAGTAATCTTTGTGTAAAATAAATATTAATTTGTTTTTATTAAAATGTTTTTTTTTTCAATTTATTATTTTACATCATAATATAATGTCATAATATTCATTTTTGACACCTTCATAATTAATTTAACTGGAAAAAATATGGAACCCATAGTATTTGATAAATTCGAACGTCGTTGTCGGGTAGACGTCGTGTGGCGGGACACGTGTTCTTTGATAACTCTGATATTAGTGAGCGCTGGCGTGTCGCCCAAAACCCTGTAGCATGTCACCTTTGACACGCGTGTCATTCATGGTTCGCCATCACTGCCCTAATATATACGCCGTAGAATTGACGGTCTTTGTAACTGGTAGGGTGACTTGGTAGAAAGAAGAAAGATGAAACTGGTAGGGATTTAGTAAAAGCGGCAGTCTAATTTTGGGTGATGGGAAATATATTTTTGAAATAAAGATGAAAATTGAGAATAGAAATTAAATTATCTAGCGCGCTATTTCTAACATTTTCGCGAAAAATTTTACTGAGGGAGTTTCATATTCTATGTTAATATTATGTAATATTTCGACAAGTTAATTTCCCATATCTAGTTTCCAATTATTGAGTCAAGCGTTTTGGCATATTATTACATACGTTATAGTGTACATTTTCAAATGGTTACTTTAAGCGATCAGATGAGGAAGAATACTTATAATGATTCAATTAATACGATTTTCTTAGATATGTATCAGACCTCTGCGATAATACGGCAATATCACACTGAATACTTGCTACCTATAAAACGATCAGTCATATTGATTGGCACGCTTTCAAATATTTGAAATGTTTTTGTGTTCCACATACGAGTGAGACAAATAATATTAAATTAATATTAAACATATTATATTTTGTATTGGATACATCGTTTTTTGGACATCAGTCTCACTTTATTTATACCTATGATACCTATTATAATCGATGATATGAAATCATCCACGTGATTGAATTATTTCTGCGGTGCGACTAAAATATGGATTGATTTCTTTCATTTTCTAGAAAATATCAAAAGAGTATTTGAATTAAACATCGCTGTGGTGGATTTAACTTTAAACGGGATAAACTTAACTTTAAATACAAATTAAATGTAAAAAATTTATAGAAAAATATTGTTGTTGCTACCAGGATTCGAACCTGGATCTCTTCCAATCTGAGGAACGTGCATTATTCGATTATTTTATACCAACACAGTGGATTGACGACAAATTTTCGAATTAATACATCTATCGTTCCATTATTTGAAAGCCATCTTCTTTGTTTTTACGGAATCTCAAATACCTTTGAGTAAACCGATAGGAGATGTCAGAATTGAATCCCGGTACCAACTACAATATTTTTCGATAAAATTGATTTATATGTATATTAATACATTTAATTAGTATTTAAAATATCACAGACTTATGTTCTGAATAATTACAACTTCACTATAAGAATGTGTTATCCTTAATAAACTTATCTATAAATGTCAACAAAATCTCTCACATAAGACAAACTGCGAGGATCTTGGCATCTTGATTGATAATAAACTGACTTTTATGCTCGTGTTAAGACGGTTTGTATTAGTTCTTTTAAAATGTTGGGTTTTCGACTACTTTTCTGTAAAGTTCTCCAGCAGACTCGAGTTTGGAACTATGATTTTAAGGACATCACTGCATAAAGAAGTATGTATAATATTAGCCTTACCCATCTAGGGTTTGCTTGATTACAATAGCTTGGGAAAAATAAATAATATATAATAGCCTTACGCCCTCTGCGCCCGGGTCCGCGCGTGTTGTATATAAAATAAATTATATAACAATAATACTTTTATAAATTATTTCAAACAAAAATAGAATTTCAATTTGTCATTCAATAATTTTGGATATGAAAAATAGTTGATCGAATAAATATGTGGATACTGGTGTGAAAAATAGTAAGAAATCAATAAAGAAATTAGTAAAAAATAATACGAGTATATAAAAAAAAATATATACGTCATTTTGGTGTTGTATTTTCGATGAAATTTTAAATAAATGAATGTTGTAAAATCTAATAATTTCCGATAACCTGAGATAGCGGCAACACGAGTCATTCATTCCATCTTCTAATACACAGAATAAACCTACCTATGATTATGTCTATTACAAATTCAATTATATTAAAGAATCACATTGGTTTGGATTGACTGATTTTCCATGCGAGCGACATTTAAACGCGACGGTTAAACTGAAGGTTTTTGTTAATATTTAACCCTTAACTGAGGCACATATCAACACGCTTATGTTAATTTGTCTTATATTCATTATGTACCCATATGGTATTAGCTATACATCCATATTGTGAACGACTTGAATACATGTGTTCAATAGATATGTTCATAGTATATTGATTAATAAATTAAGTGAAATTACCAGATTAAAAATGTTTTCGACTTTATACAACGAGAGATGGGTAAGACAATATCAATTACTATCAATAATTAATAGAAAAGCAGATTGATGGTGGTATCACAATAAGAAATTAAATACTAAATTAATGTATTAATTATAAATATATACATATAAAATAAATTTTGTCGAAAAATATTGTTTTTGCGTCACGTCAGTATTTTTCCTTAATACATTAATTTAGTATTTAAAATATCACAGACCTATGTTCTGAATAATTACAACTTCACAATAAAAATGTGTTTTCCTTAACAATAAGAAATTATAAAATATGGTAAAAAAATTACATTGTGGGGATTCCATAACTTCAAGGCCCTTCCTTCTTGCTGCCAAAACACAACAAAATGGGACGGATTGGATTCGAGTGAAATCAGTGGTGTAACTACGCCAATGCAACCAATGCAGTGCAGGCCTACGTTAAACAAGGGCCCAAAAAAATAACATTTCAAAATGTATTCCGAAAACACGTGAAAACATTATTGATATATCGCATATGATATATAAGTATATCGTTGTAAAATGAAGGAAGGGTTTTTTTCAATGGCAAGTGCATAAAACTACCTAAAAAACAATGTTTTGTTTTTTTCAAGAAAATATTAAAATTATAGGACACGAATTTTGTTCGTTTAATATTGTGCACGTTTTCTGCACGTGAAACCTTAGCGAGAACGATGTTGGAACATTTTGGAACGAACGCTCGGAAACATATTGTTTACTGACGAAACACATTTTCATATCGATGTTTATGTTAATAAATACAACCTAAAATACTGGCGCCCCAACAACCCGAGGGAACGCCATGAAAAACATTTGCATTGTCCAAAAACGACATTGTGGTGTGCAATTTCTTCAATTGTCTCATATTTTTTTAACCAACGAGAGACAGTCATTGCTGACGTATATTGCAGAATGATCCACGAGGTTTTGGTACCACAACTGCAGTTGTTTCCCGAGTTCAATAAGAGAACATAATTTTAGCAAGACGGACCCACTCCACACACAGCTAGAGTTTTAATGGAGAAGCTGAGGGGAATTTTTCCCAATAAATTAATCAGCAAGTATGGTGATATACCCTGGGCACCTCGGTCACCGGACCTTACATCGTGCGACTTTTTTTTAATGAGAATACCTTAAGTCGAGAATTTGCAGCAATAATCTTCGAACAATCAGGCACCACAAGAAAATATCCGCCGTGAAGTTGCTGCCATTGAACCAACGCTTTGTTCTCGCGTGTTCGCAAATTTAAGAGCCCGATTTGAGATAAATGAACGGGATTGTTTATAAAACATAAAATCCGCATCGTTAAACTCCATTTTGTTTAAATAAAAGATGAGAATAACATTGTATTTTTTTTTAAATATTGAACATGAAAATTTACCGCTGAACACCTTTATCAAATCACAAGGTGATTGCTTTCTATAAAAATATAAACTATTTTAAATGTTTATTTATTTATCTTACCTATCACTCAATTAAAATACAATATAACCTCATTTAAGTAAAAATCATTAAGTATTCATTTTTCACTAAAATGTGTATGTAATTTAATAACTATTATACATTCCCGTCACTAAAAATAATACTAATTATATTAAACCTCAGTGTGGAGCTTTTTTAATTAAAATTATGAAAAATCTTCATTTGATCCTTTTTTGCGTGTACTCTTATAGCTGATATTATAAATAGCAGTACACCTGAGGCTTTTTAATATCTAAAAAATGTTTTCAAAAAGCGAGAGTGAGTGATCTCCCACGTTTAATAATAAACAACACTCGACTTAAATGAAACTGGAATATTTCAAACATTTTAATTAAAATTGTGTCATATTCACCACTTTGAGTGGCAATGCGGCCGACAACTATACATTTCACGAAACGTGATGTAATTTAAAGTAGCTACAAGTATATTTGTTTTCAATGTTTCGGGCAGAAACCTGACTTTTGACGAAATTGTTAGGAAATTTTGAGAATTGTTTGGAACTCGCGTACTCGGTCGGAGCAAAATGTCGCCTTCTCGACGCGGCTAATATTACTTTACGACTGTGAATCGTGGAATATCATCATCAAGACTTAAGGAACCGCATATTGAGTTTTGAGGTAGATAAAAATGATGGCTTGTGAAAAATGCACGAAACGTGGCAGACAAGTGTCACCACCGAAATGGTACAAAATGTATTTAAATCACTTTAAGAATATACCTGTCTGATTAGGTATGTTGCGTTAATTGTACTGAGGTAAATCACTCACACCGCCTTGCGTGCATCCACTTTATACATACGTGGTATTAAATGTATACATTCTAACACTTTTTTTAAAGAAAACTGGAAGAGGGGTGGACTCACCCATACCCGGGATCGGTTTCCCTCCCTTATCGATCCCACTCATCAAAGCTAATAAAACTACGCGACTTTAATGCAATGTACTGTTCAGCATAGGAAAAAAATAAAGAAAAAACCAAAGAAATTTAATGGGATTATTAGTAATTTCGTAAAAGTTAAAAAATTTGGACCTTCTAGAGTCTCTAGAAGTCTTCTTCTAGAGATGTATTTATTTATTTATTTAAACATAAATTCAAACAAAAACATAGTTTATTTTTATTAATAATATAATAAAAATAATAAAATACATTTAAAAAAAAAACATAAATATATTACATAAAACCAAGGAGAATAGAAAAAAATATATACATAGTAATATACATGTATGTTATTATATAAGATTCAGCATAAGACAGAGAGGTACAAATATAATATATTAGTCAAACAAACACGTAGATGGTAAATAGAAGGTACAGCAGTTCAAGACACATTCTACAATGGTCATAATTTTAATTGTAAGATGCGAGATATTTTGTATGTTTAACAATACACATATTAATTTACATTTCGTCAATATACATATTGATCTATATCTCACCAATTGTATCGATATAATCGATGAATATCGAATTAAGCAGACTTTATAGAATATCTCGTAGTCGAATATTTCCGTCCACATTGTTTGAAAGATACATGAAAGCTTGATGCCAAAGAAATGAAACCGTCTTGTGCAAGTCTCGAAGCTGTATCCTCGTGCGTGCTCGGATTAAAGTTTCATGCTTGTATCGTACCGGTGTCGCGAGAATATAAAACGTGTAGCATTTTGTGGCTACAGCGTGCAGCATATTTAATTCTCAACACGTGTTGCTGTCAATACTTTACCTGATGATACTGAATTAGTATATACATTTTCTACGTCTTCACTTACAGCGCTTTAAATGCAAAAATAGCATGATAATTAAATAAAATAAAGGAATGTAGTCTCAAATCTCATCAATTATCTGGATCTGGTTAAGTAGTCAAATGAGTTACAGGCTCCAGTCAAAAAACATGGAATGCTGACGCGAGAAAGTCAGGCGGATCGTCTGCACAAGTTTCCCCACTAATCGACCAGACCAAGGACCCCTGGCGGCCATCTGCGTTTCTTGATTATGCTGCTATAGTTTTGAGCGTCCCGGCTAGGGCGCGCTTCGTCAGCCAACAACAGATGGCGCCAGGTATTTGCCGCAGGAACAATAAACGAATACGATATATAAATAAGAAAATGTATTTTAAAGTCTTAATCAAATGTGGTGTTGTAATAATATTTGCGTTATAAATCCTAGCTTCGCCGACGTCTAGTTATTTTCGTTTAAATTTAATTCTTAGTATTTTTACATTCGACAAAGATGTGAATTTTTGATAACTTTTAATAAAAATTGATCAATCACTAGAGAAAATGTAAATAAAGCATGTATGAGCAGTCTACCATTGGTAAGAAAGTTCTAATTTTACTCGTTTTTGAAAGAAAACCGTTCTTGGCTATTTACTTTTATTCACATTTGCTTAAAAATGAGTAAATCAAAGGATATATAATATTTACACATAATGAATAAGAGTTTTTTAAAGCAAGAAAGTTATTTTTTAAAATTATTTATTTATATAGAAACATTATAACAGATAAAATATGTATCGACTTATATCAGTACTGTGTATACATACGATAAAAACTAATATATACATTCGAAAATTTATAATGTGATTTATCAATAATATATAATACAATTGTAAAAATAAAGAAACAATTAAGCGAAAACATGTAAATTATATAAATAAAATAAAAAATAAAAATAGTAAAACCGAACAATGATATAAAAGAACTAAAGTTGTATTTTTTGCATTTTATTTATTTTATTATACCTACTACTTTCATTTATCTCTATTTTGTCTTGTATGTGAGCCACAAAACCATGTGGATATTTTCAATCTATAATGTAGAACTTTGCTTTATGTTTATTAATTATATATTTTCATCCATTAATATATCATAAGTATTCCTCTTTCTTTAATGTATCTTTTAAAAGGAATGTATGTTTATATGAATATTGGAAAAATTTACCGAATTCTTGTAATATCGGTCGGTTATAGTAGTCACTTCGTGGCCAATGATGCGTGCCACTGTTTTTGTAAAATCTTTTATTCGATCCTGAAAACGTGATGTATTAATGATAATAATCTAACTTAACCAACTAACCCAGTCAGATATATTTTTAAATAACCGTCGCGCATCGTGCGCTTAATATTCGATTAAAGAATAAAAGTGCGTGCACTTTTGTTATGTCAATTATACTGCAATAAATAATAACAAATCCATGATCGTATATAAATGAAAATATTGTCAAATCTCTGTAATATGTTATAATCTACCTAATAATAAAAATTAATAATGTACAATGTAAACGCTATGCTATTTTAAAATAATACATTCAAAATACTACTATATTAGTACTGAGTCTTGTAAAATAGTATACAACTTTGTTCCTTATTATTCCTCACATTAACTACTGCAGCAACATTTTATTTTTGGCTAACGAAGAAGAAATGCTAAAATTATAAGTGTTGTAAAATAAAGCTATGAGAATAATACTCAGAAAAAATAGATACACTCGGATCAGTGCAATGCTGAAAGATCTGAATATGATGACCTTTAAGCACATATATCAATGTAATGGTTTTATTTATAAAATGAGGATTAGTGAGGACTAAAAAAATATCATAAGTCAACATTATACAAAAGGAAAAGATAGACTGAGACTGCCATTTAAGAAGACGGCTAAATCTCAGAAATCGATGATGTACAGTGCGATAAAGACTTTTAATGAAATGCCAGAAAACATAAGAAAGGAGGAGAAATCACACAGATTCAAAATGAAACTAAGCAAATATGTGAAAGATAAGTTGTAAACAAAACAATTTTTATCTTATTTATATTAGAGCAAATATAAAAATACTGTGCACTATATTAAGAAAAAATAAATAAAAATAAACATTTTAAATCAGCAGGAACCTTCTGCACGATACGCTTCCATACCGGCGACGATGATTCAAGTTTCCGGTCGCATTTCGCTGCATCGCTCATCCCAATATTTCTTCAAAGACACATCTGGATGAGATTTGTATCACGTAACAAAATAAAGGATAGGATAGCGAGCTTCAACGTCATATATTTAATTCGAGAGTTCCACCCTGTGGCTCGGTAGCAGAATGATAAACTGCCGCCTGCTGCTGGCTTTTGTTTCCTTCACACTAGCAGAATAAAGTCATTTATCACTGGCACTAGGTTATGTTAGGCCGAGCTCTCGGCTCCGGAGTCCTCGGTTGCCCTCCCCCGAGTTAAGAAGTCTAAACATGTTTTCTTTCTGCGTAATAAGGTACCGTCACGCGGGCAAGACATTTTTTCCGGTACACCCATACACAAATTTGGTGAATAATGAATCGACGCAATATAATAAAAACCGTAGAAATTAATTTTCTCTTCGTGTGATCTGATAATCATCATGTGAAGAGACTACAATTAATTATATATAATATAATGTAAATAATTATCATGAGAAGAGATTATAATTAATTATATATAATATAATGTAAATAAATGTGTTAAATGTTATTTTTTAGTATGTCCTAACTTCGTAGGAACCAATTACAGGAATTTATCCCCCGAGGAATTGTCATCAAGATATAAATGTTTCACATAGACGAAGCTATTATTTTTACATAGGAAGTATGCATATATATGTTAATAATTCGAATGATTTTCGTATATACACATAAAGTATATAGTCCCATACTTCAGACAAAAAGTCTCAGCTTCAGCGACATCTATTACATGAGAATGAATATCAGATTTTCAAAAAAATCCAAAAATGCCGACGGCATAGTTGGTAATAAATAACTGAAATGTTCCAACATGATAACATATACACAACTTCAAAAAATTTGATAGGTGCGGTAGAATGGGTAAATAGGTGAACGTTACATTGTGTAAAGTGATCACTTAAACCAGCCGATGACAGGTCGTAAACCCTGTAATGCCCAAGACTTCCATACTTCCTATGTAAAAATAATAGCTTCATCTCTGTGAGACATCTATATTTTGTATTTAATGTTCTTTGGTCAATTGTTTTCTGGGTATTGTTTAAATTTTTTATTTTTTTAAAGAAAAAAGATAAACCGATTTACTGAATTCTATTATCAAATTACCGGTAAATAATACATTTCAAATTTGGTCAATTATTTTTCACTTTTTATGTATTATATGATAATATTTTTAGATTACGATATATGTAGAGAGCAGGATCGTTGAATGTTTTGTTGTATGGTTCATTTAGCCGGAATTACGTGGAATTTTTCTCCGGCGTAATACAATGCGCCACGTGCTTTGGGGATCTGAGACCGACCATCGCAAAAATCACTAGTCAAGCTTACGGTACTTTATTGTTATAATCAATTAATAATAATCATTATTATTCATTGATTATAATAATTATTATTCATCCCTTGGCGGCTATTCTGTCTTCCGACAAATACATTTTAGTGTCCTCTTAAGTTTCGTGAAGTTCAGTTGCACTATACATTGTCTCTTTCAACATTATGTATAATAGATAACGTTGTGTATAATATAAGAAGTAATCGTTGTGTAAAATAATTATCAATGTGCAACAATTTGTTTTTATTAAAATGTTTTTTTTTTTAAATTTGATATCATATTCACTTTTTGACACCTTCATAATTAAATTTTTCGATAAATTTGCATCCCCTAGTGTCCAATGCGTACACTTTAATTAAATGTATTATTGAATTATATTAGTTTATATTATATAATAAACGTCCGAAAATTGTGTGTATGTCATATGATGCTGCACTCTTTTTATATCACACATTTTTTTATGCTTTCTATGTAAGATTAAGCGCTTTTTCTGTATAACAATTCTGGTGATAGTCAAAATTCTACTGAATTTTCTGCTTCTTCTTCGCGTTTTAGGACGAGTAAAATGCTAGTTATGTATTTTATTAATATTTTCAAAAAAAGCAAAAATAGACCAAATATCTCAGGACAAGTCCGACCATTGCATCACTGGACGACTGTCTCATCACTAGACCAAATAAGCAAATCAAACGTTATTTCAGATATTGCGCACATGTTGATTTTATTTGCTAAATTGTGTAAGATTGACATTTATCATATTTTCAGAAGTCTATAAAGTTAGGAAATCAAAAATATATCACTCTATCCTGGCTACACCCATGGATTGAGCGCTTCCGATAAATCTGAAATAGTTGAAGTAGGAATTAAAAAACTACTTCTTAAAAAAATAAATAGTTCGCCGTTGTCACGTAGATAGCGCCTTTATAAAACACAGCACGAACCTCAGCCAGGGTTGGTCCGAAGAGTTTCAGCGCTATAGACAAAGGCTAAAAAAAATAAACATACAAAAAGAGTGAATGTGTTGGGCAATCTATTAAATAAATCGAAAATTAAACCAACTTTTTTTTTGTTTTACTGAATTTATTTATCGTATGTTCGATAAGGCGCTATATAGGATTCTTATAGAAATTTCATAATAAAAAAAATGATGTGAACATTCTACAGCGCTCCAGATAGAGCGTTTATAGCTCGCACTGATCGCTCGCTCGTCTGACGGACTGACTGCGGACGATCAAACGTTTCGTTGCCAATAACTTCGTTGCTTGTAAATGCATTCACCTCTTTTGACTAAAGTCACTAAATTTGAAATAAGTTCTAGTACATGCGAAAAAAAACAGTGCATACTAAAATACAACAAAAATAATATTTTTCTTATCTCATTGTCACTAATAAGCAGGGGCGTAAAAATATGTGCATTACTAAAAATAATAAATGAAATAATTGGATTGACATAAACGGAAACATTATTTTACAATTGCGCCATCTGTGTACCAGTAGAGACTTTGATTTCTTAGTTCTAAAAACTACCATGACAACTCATCGCTGTACCCATGGTGCTCTTATGCATTCGCCGCCTTAACCTATTCATATTACTCTGTTTTATCTTTAAGCTAATGAATTAATCGAATCATATAATTAGTTATTTACTGAATTGAGAATTTTTTTCGTTTAATCCGTTTTATATAAAGTCGTTACCTATGCTGTTTTTTAACAGAATAACATTAGAAAGGCTTACAACTGCGTGCAAATCATTAAAGTGTCTACTTCCTCCTTTACTAATTCGCGAATTTTACTATCTTACTGTTTTTAAAGTGTTGATTTCATGGCCGCTCTTTGCGTTCGATGTGCATTTGGTGCATTATTATTATTTCGTTTAGTTATTATACGTGAAGAATTTTCAAACAATAATCGAATCATGTTCAGTTATAAAAAGTGTTCTTAAAAACGTCCATATATTTTTATACGGGTAAGAAGGTATTATTTTACGTTAAAACTTAAAGTTTAAAAACACTATTAATAGTACTCTAAAATTACAAATAAATACATGGTAGGGTCGTATAAATGACGGATTTATTTTGTCTAAAGACGTTGGTTAAACGAAAATTGATAATCCTGTGTACAACATATACTGTAATATATATGATTGTATAAAATCACCGGTAATGGCATAACATAATTCTTTACCACTGCTAATGAGTTAAAGATATCATATTAATTCCTCAGTATTACGGACAGCCCCTTAAATGACATCAATGCCGAGTTCACCACAAGCAACTCATCTCCTTCAGTAGACGACATTGTTTTAAGTCTCCTCCCACGCCGTATATCCACCAGTAGGATATTTCAGCATTAAATATGTTGACATTTATAAATACAAAGTGATCGTTTTAAAAAAATATATACAAAAAATTTAAATACAATTAAATTTATTTGATACGATTTAACACAAATGCGGTCTTGGCCCTGTCTGGCTATCCGGTCAGCTCGCGTCCTGGCCGGCGCTGGTTTCGAAGGTACGAGAGTTCAAACAAGATTCAATAATGATTACTACTTGGCCCGGTAACAAATTCCAATCGTCTTCACCGACTTTCAATTTGTTGCTGGGCAAACTAACAAAAGAGAAACGGTTCCCGAAAGGACGAGCGCAACTTTCAAAGAAACAAATATTTATTTACGTAGCATAAAAAATCAAGATCTCAAGACTAAAACAAAATTAGAAAAAAATATATTGACTTCAAGCAACGCGATACAAAATACAAAAAAATATACATTCTTATAAAATTGTGGTAACGCAGTAGAGAAATATATTTTAATTGGAACCAAGTAAATCGAGCAGCACTTTATTATTTATTTTCAGCTTTTAGATTTAGTTCAAATTAAACAAATTGATAATATGTATTAAATATATAAATTAGAAAGATATACACATAAAATCAAGATTCGAACCTCGATCTCTTTCCAAACCGGGGAAGGTACATTATCTAACTATGCTACAGCGACGATATTTTTAGCGACAAATTTTTGAACCAATATGTTACCTTTTTTTTATATTAATACATTTAATCGTTCCATTATTTGAAAGAGTCATCTATCTTATTTTTACGGAATCTCAAATACCTTTGAGTAATCTGATAACAGACGCCAGAATTATCAATTCATTTTTATTAAATTTTGGACACATTGATACAACTTTATTATTAGGAAAACACATTCTTATTGTGAAGTAATTAAGTTGTTCTCCTGATAACATGTATACAGGTTTCGGCATTTGGAGTTTCAAAAATGATATTTTTAGATTTGAAAATATTTCGATCTATGTATTAATACGTATAATAAATTGGTTACATTGCCGCATCATTCTTGGTATTGTAGAAAAGAAACCGAGATTGGCATTGTAATTGTTTACTAAGAATGGCTACCTACGGAGAATGAAAAGATTTATAATTAACGTACATTATAGAAGAAAACATATTTCTACTATTATTATTTGTAGTCATTATTTTTTACAAGTACCTACGAACGCGGATGCGGAAGAAAATAAAAATAACTTTTCTTTTGCAACAAGCCTTGATTTACCACCATTTGATCACCAAATTTCAGCACCCAAAAACTGTTTTATATTTAACGAATTTTATTATATAATAGAACTAAATATACCAAGCAATTAATTTATTTATATTTTAAATCACGTTTAAATTAATTTTATCACTTTTAATATTTTTAAATGCGTTTTACATGGGTTTATTTTAAATTTAACTTACAATTGTAATATAGATTTTTAACACAAATTAAATGTATCAATTAAAAAGATATCAAGATAAAATCAATTTATCGAAAAAATATTTTTGTTGCCAATCAGTATGTTTTATGTTTTGAAAAACTGCAACTCCACAATAATAATGTGTTTCCTTAAAAAAAAATAAGAATATAGATTTCTTGAAAGTATTCGATATTAAATAACAGTAATTATAATACAGATTTTCCTTAGCACAATGGCGAATAGGCATCTTTTATTATTATTCCCAGTTCTACTGTTTACATTTCTTTAATAAATAAACAATTAGGTATACGTAAAAATAACAAACTCACAACTATTTTTTTAATAACCAACATATTTTTTTAACAACGGTGTTATATTTGTATAAATCTACTAAATAGCATTGCAAAGCAACGTTATTATTATAATAATCAAAATTGACATTCAAAAGTTTGTTTTGCGGGTTAGTACTTGTACTAAATTGAAAAATAAAGCATTTAATAAAAATTGACTTTATTATTTAATACCTGAACCGGAATTGATAAATTAATGATTCTAAGGATTTAAAATAACCCCCCCCCCCCCATGTATTTTGTAGAACTATGCCCAATTATGATTTCAAGTTCTTTAACCCAATTTCTAACATAATACTATTATTAAATTAATAAAATAACGCGATACTGCGATAGCTGCAAACCCAATATTAGAAAATACCCCATAATTATATGCCAATTTAATTTCGTACTTTCCATTCGTTCATACAGAATAAGCCGCACGAATTTTTCTGAACAATTATAGTTTTTTTGACATTTTTCAAACCATTTATTATATCTACCAATTTATAATTAATTTCCTAAACTCGGTAAAAACATTTTTTGCCATTACAATTAATCTATATGTATATATATATTTATATAAAAGAGTATATGTTTGTATTTGTTTTTTATACAAATCTACAGTTTTATTCCGAGCTTGATGAAATTTTGCACACTTGACCTTAAAAACAAGAGGAAAGACACTCTCTAATGAGCTTTCGAAAAACCACTCCCATTCCTTTTCCCGCCCCTTAAAGTGGAATTTTCATACTTCTTGATGAAATTTTACAAGCCTTACACTTTGCGTAGAGCCCGAGCAACGCCGGGTAATTCAGCTAGTTATACCATAAATACAATATAATAAAAGCTCTATCTCTGGCACGTGACGCCATACCTGGGCATAATCTAAACCAAAAATATAACAATTTAAATGATTTCAAAAAATTTAACAAAGAAGTGGTTGAAAAGGGAATTCTTTTTAAATATACTTGGGAATGCGTTTCATTAAATTAAAATTATTATGAATGTTCTCATATTTCATGGCCGTTTAGAATCTTTAGCGTACAGTTTTCTGGGCTATTGTGTCTTGTGTATCCGACCTCTGACCACTGACGGATCCAGGATATTTTCCAGGGGGAGCGATATGCTGTAAATCACTTGGGAATCCAAGATGTAAACCTTTTTGGTGCATTGACGGTTTAGCCGTGTGACTAAAAACATAACAGCCTACTATCGTGACAGAAATATTTTGAAGCAATATAAACATTTTCTTGTTTTTTTTATGGAGAACACATTATTATTGTGAAGTTGCAATTTTTAATTTTCACATAACATAGTTCTGTGAAATTAAATATATCAATTATAACAAGATACACAAACAAAATCAATGTATCGAAAAAATATATTGATTATATTAAATAATAGAACGACAGATGTATCAATTTGCAACAAAGTTCGAAAATTTGTCGTCAACTTACTATGTTAGTGTAGTGTAATCGGTTAACGCATTTCCTCGAATAGGAAAGGATCCAGGTTTGAATCCCGGTAGCAACAAAAATAAATACAAAATAATAAAAATTCTGGTGATAGATAAAATTCCACCCCATCGTCATCTTCCATTGCCATATCCCAAAACTTTCTTACCATCTTGACAGGTGAAATGCTAGTGTTTATATAATAATTTTAAATAATACCGAAAATAATTTATGTTATTTGTTTTATTTTTATGATTTTCTTTGCAATCTTTCACCTTGCAAGCTTCCAAATCCACTCCTTTTTTACTGCAAATAAATTACTGAAAATTATTTAGTTTTTCCTGAAATCTAAATTATTACTAAAAACCATAAATTTAAGGATAAATATATTTTGTAAGATCTTTGCATTCAGCGGGGTTTCCCCGAGACATTTTTAAAATGTTCTTTGTTTTATTTTCAAACTTGCTGATGTACCCAGCGTTGCCTGGGCTTTACGCAGAGTGAAGAGGTTTCATTTAGGGGGATGGGGATGGTTATTTTTTCGAAATCAGATGTAGACAGTAATTTTCCTCTTATTTTGAACGTCAAGTGTGCAAAATTTTATCAATTTCGGAATAAAATTAGATTTGTATGAAAAACAAACCCACAGATACTCTTCTTTATATGCATAGAGGAATAAGATAAAATTGCCACGACTTGAATCTATAATATAATTTTAATGTTATGTTTTCTTTAGTAAATCGTTCGACTTGTTATTTTTTTTCAAAGCGAGCGCCAACGCCGTGTATTTTCTCGGTTACAAACTAAATTTTATACACTCAGATATATATCGTGTTGAAAAACAAACATAAAGGGACTCATTCACGTAAAAGTGGATTTTATTTGGTTTGAGATTACGCCATTGAAATTCAGTTTATGTAAGCGAGGAGACAGGATTTCGTTATTTCGGGTTCACCTTTCAAGAAGATTTGCTGGTACTTATTTCAATGAAATTTATTTAAGCCTAGAACGTGACGAGATTCCGTCACGCTTGTTTGCAAATCACGCACTAATCTCACCCGAATGTATTCACATTCACATGCCTCTATTATTAGCCTACAAATATCTAGTATAATGTTTCGATGTAGTTTATATTTTACTTATTTGGCCGTGTACTTATTTGGTGTGTCTTCTTTTATTTTTGGGAATATCTATTCAAAACAATTTCTTTACATGCTTCCTTACAGTTACATATTTCAATCGAATGCATCACACCTAACTAACTTACCATCATGCCGTTCCGATGCCATCAGCACATGCGTTAAATATCTTTTTTTTCATTTTCTCCTCATTCATTTATTTCATATGACCAAATCACTTAAGCGATCCTTTTTTAATCCTTTCCTTCTTCTCGAATCATACCATGCGTTTAAACAAGAGGTTGGAGAAAACGGGATGAAAAGAATTTGGAAGAAGGACAGGAACAGGAAACAGGAGGGCTAAAAGACCAACCAGAACCAGATAGAAATACAACCTACCTGAGAGTCGCTCGTTTAAGTATCTGGATTTTCTTCTTCTACTAGAGCCACAGGTCTTTTGGCTTCTGGAAACCACACTTAATTGAAGATGAAAACACTAATCGGTACGCACGGTAGCGAGAAACTGATTACACACAATAGTGAGTCTGACGAGTTAGACAGCAGGACGTCAATTTCATGGTAGTCTAACGCACTTCGATCAACTCCGAAGGTTAAACGTTAACTCTTCATAAATGTATCATTTCTACATAGCAGGAAGATAATTTACACAGTTTTCATTAAAACGTGCAACAGTAAACGATTACTATTCAATTTCAACTCCAACTTTCAACTGGTCCAAATCATGGAGAACACCACAGAAAAATGTTGTGTTCTGGGTATGGGACGAAGAAATAGGTAGGTAACGAAAAATAACTATTCTATGTATCACGTTTACATTTGCGCAAGACGGCGATCGGCTATCCATAGAATCTTGTTATAAAGATCGAACAACGAACAAAGAAGTGACGATAAAACCCTTCACCTTGGTCTGTACTCTGTAACCAACGTGCTGCTTTTTCATTATCTTTTAGTGATTCCCAGCATACTTCATTGCACACTACATTCTACATACAAATTGTAGGTACTAGTCAAAGGTTTTTTTCTTAAGACGATCTTATTTGTATTACTTAATAATATTTTAAACAGGAACTTCATAATTATATCTCAATGTATTCAACTTATTATAGCATCTATATTATTATTGCGCTAAAGTATACTTTCTTTGTTATTTTTTCTTTCTTACGGAAATTCGCTAAATGGAAGTACAGATTAACCAATAATAATAATGAATTTTAATATACATTTACAATGTTTCCGCATTGTGCAATAAATGTCACTGATTAAGAACTCCGGTAGAAGTCGTTGTTCAAATCAGATAAAATAAATAACGTCGCGATGGATTAATACGTCGCTGGTCGAGATGGAAAGTTTTTTCTGCGACGGATATATTCGGCGCTGGACTGTATAGGGGTTGTTTTATTTTTTATATATTCAACACGTTTACATTATAGTACGAAAATATCTATCCGCAGTCTAATATTTGTAAAAAACTTATTAGAATAATTCTTGGATATGATTGTTTGATCACTTCACCATTGCAATTCAAAACGGTTTTACTCAAAATATCGTATTCACTTAAGATTTTAAATTATTTAATTTTTACTTGTCCATATTATTTCATTTCTTTAAGTTCACTATATCCTTTATGTTTATGCTTTTAATAACATTCTGATGATAATCCTATCAATTTATGATAGCTCTTGGTGTACACATGTATGTATCTTTTTACTATTTTGTTTTTTCTTACTGGAAATAAAGACAAAGTACACTACATGATGCATTGTTAATGCAATATAATAAGGGATCTCCGCGTTGAAATATAGATTCTACGGAAACTCTGGGAGCACAGCGGCTACAATAGCCGCCCGCAGGGCCTAGCAACAAATAAATTGCTTCCTTTTAAATTTAAACTACGCCAACTTTTCAATAACTATTAACATAAACTGTATTTATTGCATCCCATTTCCCTCCCCTCCTTACCCTTTCCTCTTTGTATGTTCAGTTTAAAATCACTCTTTTATTTTTTTGTTTTTCTTGTTTCAGTTTATTAATATTTTTTATTAATATATACTAGTTTTTAGTTTATTATGTTTACTTTTATGTAAAAGCATTTTTGTTTATCAGTCTGCTATTTTTTAGTTTATTATGTACTATGTATTTAATTATGTACTATTTACTATTTTTTAGTTTATTATGTACTATGTATTTAATTTCCGAAGAAACTTCACTGGTGTTATTTTTATATATTATGTAATTATCAGTTATTATTGTTACACTGTTTGTTTCTCCAAAAAATAAAAAATAAAAAAATAAAATAAAAAACAAGCAATCAGCGTTAACATTATTTTGAAATATACATAAAAAAACTTGGACTGACGCTAATATACCGGCAAATGAGGATGTTAATACCATAAAAAAAGTGGACGGATGATAACTTACTATCAATTAATACCGATAAAATACACTTTCTACGATTTGCTATTCAACAGAAACAAAACACCGAAATTCATATTAAAATTTACACCAAGGCCTGTACTCGAGAAAACACTTGTGACCAATGTTCATCAATTGAAGAAAAAGAGTGTATCAAGTACCTTGGAATCATAATAGATAACAATCTCAAATGGAAAGAACATATTACTAATCTCACAAACAAAATAAGGAAAACTGCCTACATATTATTTAGACTCGGAAACATCTTATCAATCACATGTCTGAAAATAATATATTACGCGTTTGTACAGTCACATTTGCAATACGGTATTATTGGATGAGGAGGTGCATAAAAAACTTCAATGTCACAATTATAAATCATTCAAAAAATGATAATAAAAATTATTCTAAATAAAAAGACTATCCAAGTATACAACTTTTCACAGATTTTTAAAGTACCAAAAATAGTAGACGTATACAAAAAAAAATCAATAATTCAAATTTTCAAAATTAAAAATCAATTAAATTTTAGAAGCGAATTCCGATCTACAAGATATAGAGATCAAATTTGATACACCAAAACTAAAATATACCGCAACTCAAAATTAATATATTTATCAAGGTATCAAATTTTTTAACATTCTCCCCATCACAATTGGAAAAATTACGAACTATCATAAATTTGTAACTGAAGTAAAAAAAATATGTACACAGACTAACTGAAACATAAATTAACTCGAATATACTCCTTCTTTATACACGAGTCTTACTCTCATAGAGAAGAAACAAATGTTAAAATATAATATATATATACCAAAACCGAAATCGGAGAACATTATAATATTTATATAATAAATTACTTAATATTATAGTACATACGACCGATGGTTTAGAAATTTGAATGTTTTTTTAATTTTTTTATTAATATTAAAAATATAATACAATTTTAATAATCAGTGGATTTATATACATATTATATATCCACTGATTATTGAAATTGTATTACATTTTTAATATTAATAAAAATAAAAAAAACATTCAAATTTATAAACCATCGGTCGAATTTATAATTAAGTATAATTTATTATATAAATATCATAATGTTCTCCGATTTCGGTTTTGGGCCATATTTTATTAGCAGGACTGACGTAATGAAAATAATGAAACCACGACTTGGCAATACTTGTCGCTTCTATAGTTGGATGGATGAATAGGAGGGTTAAAATTATATTTCTTCATTCACATGTTTCGTCATTCAGAAGCATTCCATTGCATTCGTTCAACCAATTAAACCGCCAATTAGAGTCGCACGGTGACACTTCATTGTCGCCAAACTAGATTATTATGTCAACCAAACTGTGATAAAACTTTTGAGAGTTATGGGAAGTAAAGATTATTAAATTGAGAGAGTTTATGATTGTGTGAGTATGTCGTGTGTGAATCAAAAGGATACGGCAGATTGAGAGAGAGAGATGAGATGGATGGACGGATTGAATAGTGAACCCTCGACCTAAATTTTAAAACCTTAGACCTTAGAAGTCTGACCATACTTAACATACAAAAACTCGCATCTGGCACTGACCACAAGAATCAGGTAGATTTAATCAATTATTATTCATGTATTATGATCCTTAGGTACATGATACAGTATTTTTCTTCAATTGATGAACATTGGTCACAAAAGTCTTCTTAGTACAGGCTTTGGTGTGAATTTTAATATTAATTTCAGTGTTATCTTTCTGTTGAATAGCACATATTGATGAATATACATTATGATTTACTTTATTTACCAAACCGCATAACATTTTTACGGCAAGGATTTCCTTTCACTTAGGGCCGGTTGTGTGATCAGTAGTAACTTTTTACTACGGTAAAAAAATTACTAAACTAAAAAAATTTACGAAAACTGGTTGTTTGACCGTTAGTAAAAATATTTACTTCTCGAAAGTACATCCCGTAGTAAATTCATTTTGCTCTGCGATATTCGATAGTAAAATAGAGAATCGATAGTTAAATATAGCGGACTTTTCACATCTGTTCCAAAAATCATCTGACACATTGATATTTTGAAAGTGCAGTTATACGACAATTAATCATTCAATATCCCGCTATTTTAGTGATGAAAGTTCGTCCGATGATGTTCTCATTGTTTAATACATGATACGAAAAAACTTCACCGTCCAAGTGACAGATTTTGAATGCCTAGGCGAAAAAATTTATAGATAATGCATAGAATAAAGCACATTTCGTGTTTATTTGTCACGCCTATGGACATCTCCATCTGTGCTTTGACAGAAGTAAATTAGTGTCAACTCGTAAAGGGTTGAGTTTTTATCAATATATATATATATATATATATATATATATATATATATATATATATTTTTTTTTTTAATGAAATACAACAAAGGAAACAAAAGGAGATGAGAATGTATATATATATATATATATATATATATATTTTTTTTTTTTTTTAATGAAATACAACAAAGGAAACAAAAGGAGATGAGAATGTATTCTTTCATTTTATATTTTAGAGTGGTCACAGGGGTTTTATTATTTTTCATAATGTTTAATAAGTTTTTATTGATTTTATTAAATATTCTTAGCAGAACACGTTCTCTCGCCATACACATAGTTCACGATCCGTACTCTCGTGGTTCGACCCGACAATCTGGTAGAAAAGCTTTGGTGAGGGTCAGTATTTATATTTAAATCATTTATCAACTCTTCGAATATTATATTACATGTTTCTTTTTTGTCAACTGGTAAGATTTTGCATATTGTTATTAATTTACTATAATCATCTTTATTCAAATACTTCTTTCTGCTATCTACTCTAAGTTTTAAAATTTTTAATTATAACTGTTTAATTTTAACCGTGTATTTTTTATAAGTTAGTCCATAGCTACTCCACTTCATTACTGATAACTGAGGCAACCATCCGAGCCGAGAGATGCACAACCTTAACATATAAAATGCACTTAATATGGATCTCAGTTTTTCACGTATATTATTAATATGCGGTTTCCGGCAAAATTGTGATCATTGCGATAGATGCCTCGTTAGCGAAAAGTCTAACTTAAATATTTATGTTACTATCATTTTTATTTATTTATTATTATATATCACTCTTGAGCAATGTTTACAAATTGTTCTCCAGTCATAACATATGGGTTGATCCACAGACTGCTTAAATTTCAACCTCCTGAGCAAGCAGGCTTCGGAAAAGCCTTCAGCACTATGGCTTCCAAGCCGGTTAAAACCGAAACTGATTAACCGGTTTTTCGATCATTTAAGAAAAAACGAAAACGGCTTCTTTGGCTCGGTTAATCGGTTTTTAAAAATATTTTTTAAGTACGAATTTTTTTATTCTTCAAAAATTATTAATAACACAGAATCGACGAATAAATTCCTAAGCGAAGCGACAGCGATAAGACTGCTGATACTCAGAAAAACCATTCAAAAAAAGGTTTCTTTAGATCGTGTTTTTTTATGAAATGCTCGGTATATGTATAAAATAATAATCCATTTGTATTTTTATCCATTATAATACTTATTTTTTCAAATATTTCACAATTTATTTTGTATATCTACTATGCAAACAATAATAAAAAAATTGTTTATGTATATTCTCAAATATTTCATTATCTATTTCTGGTTATATGGCTATACTATATTTATAAGCATTGAATTAGATTTTTTTTTCTTTAATTTTAAACAAATATTCACATATTTATTTTTTTAAATAAAAATTTAAAAGATACGAAATATCTTAATTTTTCGAGGACGATTAAAACCGGTTAACCGGTTTTTGATGTGAAAAAAACAGAAAACCGTTTTTTTTCGGAAGGTTTTTTGGAAGCCCTACTTCAGCACAATCGACCACATCCACACACTCAGGCAAACTGTATAAAAAGAGGGGAGTATAATTTGCCGCTTTATCTAGCCTGTGTGAAGAAGACTCTCAACTCCATAGAAACCTGGACAACTCTGAACCCCCTACAGAGATACAAGATCGACTAACGATGTATTGAGGTGTTAAACTCTACAACTATTACCGTATAGGAAGGTAGCAATCCTACCTTAATTACAAAAGGTGTACGTCAAGGAGATGTAATGTTCACAAATACTCTAAAATACTTATTTATAAGGACTGAATGGGCAAAAATGTTTCAAAATTTCAATGATACCGATATCGAAACTTGTTGGCATAAAAATTAATTTTGATAAGATTACAATTATGACAAATTAACAAAATATCAGAGAACCACTAAGGACATCAGGCAATAACATCGAGTTTGTAAATATGCATTTGTATTTTGAATAATGAAAATACATTTTACTTATAATATTTTTGTGTGTACCTACGACATTTTGTACAATAATATAGTAAATTTGTTTGCGAAATGGAGTCTATAGAGAATCTATAATGATTTAATCCCGTTCCATATTATGTTCAACATAAGACAAGACATATAAATGTATTCTAAATGTTGTAGAGCTATCAATCAATTTATTTATTTAATTGGGCGATTTGCGAATGTTTTTGTTTTCCAAATAAGCGAACGTGTGACTTAATTATAGCGAGTCAATGTACGCTCAGTCAATGAATTTTAATTGCTTGATGTTGAAAAAAAAACATTTGTTTCGACGGCCAATGAAATAATTCATAGATTTATTAAATGTACGATTAAGTACATAATCCAAAAATGTTTTTCATTTTATTCAAAGCAAGCCTTTAAGAGATTAATAGAAGCGAGAGTTTTATTTCAGTTGCGAATGCAAATAAACATCTAAAAACACACATTTAGATTTTCTCCGTGAATGTGCATATTATACATAATAAAAAACCAGAGAACAATTTCGTTCTTAATGAACAATATTGCAAACTACTTAATCTTATATACGTACAATACAGGGGTCCTTCCAATCCGTATTTTCAATTTTGCATTGGGACCCAACTATTATAGCTACACAAATGACTCTCAACATAATACAAAGATACGATGACAATGAAACAACGGTTCTGGGCCTAATTTAAAACTACTAACAAGTATGTACATAGATGCTTTTTGCGTTCTCACGTTTTTTTCTGGAGCGATAATTCCGAGAAACGTCACCGAGCCTCTGTTTCATGAGGATCAAGGATCTAATTCGATTATTGATAGGCCACCTGACGAGAGGTACACCTACCTATTTTTGAGACATCTAGCAGAATAATTGAGCAACACATTTATCAAACATGCGTAAAGCTTATGTAACAACAACATAGATGTCATTTAGCAAGAGTGTGAAAATGAATTCATACAATGATCGTATTATTGGGGTATATTATTATATTGTTTTTCAAATCGATCACAGTATACATAGAATCTTATTATTAATTTAAGAAACCGCCGAAAAAATCGGATTGTTCAAAACTCCGCTAATTTGAAATTCACTAAAATGTCGAATATCGCGCGATATTGGTGGTTAAATCAAATTATTTGAAATACATGGAATTTATCGAGGCATAGATTTTACAACGTTACTGGTGTTCCAAACGAATGTTTTCAAAAGCTCCTCACGTGGTTCACACTTTTTCAACTCCTATTAATTTCTAAACTTTATAAATCAATGATATCACTATTAAAATATTCATTTTATGGAAAAAAAAATCAGTAGACTTACATATTTAGTAAAAAAAACAACGCATTGAAATCATACAGAGCGTTCACAATTGTATCAAATATTGTTTAAGTCTTTTTAAGGGAAAGGGAAAATGTAGTATATATTTTTGGTATGTCCTGTCTATACGCCCTTTGTATGTACTGACTACAAAAACAATATCAGCATTGGCTTAGACCCAAAATTGTTCACATAAGTAATACTCAAAACATGAATATTTTTAGGGACAGTTAGATAATTCACAAAAGATTTTTTCACATCGAGGGTGTCTTTTTTAGACTTGAGAAATATGTATGCATTTATAGTAATGGGAAGACTAGTTTGTAAGAAAAATAATGCCATTAGCCAGCATTGTTTTTCAATTTAAAGAATTAACAGCAATTTTTTTATTCCAAGCTATCTACTCTACCTTTAGTAGAGTTTCGATATTACCGCCTTTATCTGAAACACTATGGAGAATTACTCTAGTTCTGTTAAATTTTCATCTTCGTCAGTCCCAATTCCGTTTCATGCTCTGAGATGTTAACAAAGAAGTCTTCATTGATTAGCCTGTCTCCATAGACGCTGTCATGGAACCTTTATGGAACCTTCAAATTAAGATCATAACTTCTACAAAAGAAAAAAATAACAATCCTTCATAGAAAACAAACACTAAGGCCAGGCACATACATACAATTTTTAATCACTCGACTACATATTTAGTTGTATGTCAAAAGGCTATTGGATTATATGAGGGTGCACATATAATCGATACAATAGTTGTTTGATAAAAAAATTCAAAAACTTCAGTCTAAAATCAAAACTATCGGTCGACATCTATGTTGAGTGTATTTAGTCGATCCGCGACTGTTTAGTTGTATGGAGCACACACACAAATGTTGAGAGATCTTATTGGCAACTGATTGATTATATGCGCACTTCCAACAACTAAACAGTTTGGTTGAGTAAAAATCGAGGGATTCATCGATTTCGACTCAATAGTTTAGTTTAGTAATAATCGAGTGTATGTGCCTTGCCCAAAAAATATAAAAACAAAACAGAAAAATTTTGAATAAAGCGAAAAATAAAATAAAACCATAACTTGCCTCGTTCCACAACTGGAAAACACGCGTCTCCTGGATCCTGTGACCTGTTACACACCAAAATAACTAATAATATGTACGTCTTTCCACATCGACGCATACCCTATTATCATACAAAAGATACATTATATATTCCTCCTAATAGTTACTACAAATTTGCGTTAGAACATGTACTACAAATTTGCATTAATAATGCAAAGTTCTATACTTCATAGAACATAGTTGAGTAATTGAAATCACATCCCTTGTTTACAAAACAAATTAAAGTTTGGAGAAAATAAAACAAAATTCTTTTTAAATATTTAATTTGTATTAATATGATGCGCATTGCCACCATAGGCTGTTATAAAATGTTTTATATAAAAAAAATCATACATTATAATTTATCCATAAAATATTCACAACTTTAACAGCGAACATAATTTACAAAGTATATAATTTAACTAGTACTAAAATGCAATTTAACAAATATAAAATCAGGTACCTAAAATGAATTATTGTACTACTAATGTGCCAGTTTATCAAAGTGGAAAGCTCATGAAAGCGGTAATAAATAGCGTTAAAGTACAACTTAAAATGTATATTTATAATATCAATAGTAACTTAATTTTATGGAAGGTTTAATTAGAATATAGTAGACGCCAATTATCAATTATTTTAAAACGAAATAATTGTAAAAACAATTATTTTATTAAAAGTAATTCTTGGAAAGATAAATTTGCCATTTGCGTTATTTCAGAGGCGTATTTAAATTTAAATATTAAGGAACAAAATGTTCTGACGAAATGCACCTTCACCAGTTGGTGAATTTATTATTTAATTATTTTATTGTTAAATTTCTTATCGCATAACATTTCTCTTACAGTGTATACATAAGTAAAAAAAGAATTCTGTATGCATTTTCAAGTGGCAGTAAATTTTCTAAAACCTAACCAATTTCAATTAAACAAATCAACGATTATATTTTTTCACAAAACGTATACCTACACAGAAAATTACTAATAAATTATACACTTTATAGAAGTACTAAAAATATATATACAGAAATTTATGCCCTTCCATGGCTTAGCATGAAAATGTAATGCGAAAACATATTAAACGCCATTTTCAGGTGAATTTCTAAAGAACACAGGTAGTTAAAAAGGCTTTTTATATATTTTCGATAAACCCTCGAATAATCAACAATCATGCACTAAGGCAAAATTTTAGTTTATTATGCAGTTCTGTGTACACATATTTATTATTATATAGCATTAACATAGAATATTATTAAATATATTATATATAATTCGTACACCTAAACACAGAATTTATCGAATAATTCACATTAAAAGATAAACAAGCACAGACCAGTAAATTAATAGACATTTGCAATATGCTATTATTGGATGGGGAGAAGCATACAAAACTTCAATATCACAATTAGAAATTACTCAAAAAATTAAGATAAAAATAATTCTAAAAAAAAAAAATGACTATCCAAGTGCCCAAACTCTACCAAAAATAATAAATATACACAAAAAAAATTCAATACAAATTTTTAAAATTAAAAACAAATTAAATATTAGAAGTGATTTCCGATCTACAGGATTTAGAGATACAATTGACATTCCAAAACTTATATATACTGCAACTCAAAACCTCTTTGTTTATCTAGGTATTAAATTCTTCAATAATCTCTCTCTTACAATCAGAAAAATATCAAGGGTTTGGAACATTAGTTGCAGGATGAGGACCATTCTACAAACATTATTTATGGAAATATAAATCTGATAGTATATGATATATTTATGCAACAGTAAAAGTATTTACTCTTTGAAAATTAAACTTATATTAAAATTAGACTTTGTGTAAACAAGACATATTTTTTACATCAATACATATTATATTGTCAGCGTTTAAATTTTCATTCCAATCGAGTCATATATTTTTAAAAAGTCTCGGAGCTATTTGATTGCATAAGTGGAACCAAAATGATCACGTGGGTGACACCAAAATGCAAGTATCTATGTATTTGGTGGTCTGTGGAAACAAATATGTTTTCTGTTGAAATTTTGTATTTTTCACATTTTAAGTATTTAACGTAAAAGAAATTAATATTTTCACAAATGGACAATGATACATTTTATTACATATATGGAAAATAATATAAATAAACAATTGAGCATTGTTCAACGCACTAACAATGTCATATATTGTTGATGGATATTTCATTATTTAGTTGACTTTAATGAAATGTAGAAAATATCACGCAATAATTCATTAGGAATGTTATAGAAATAAAATCTAAAATAGTTTCAAGGCATAAAGTTTCAAAATTCTTATTCACTCGCAGAAGAGCAATAGAAACTCGATGTATTGGAATTATGGATAAGATTCAAACATTTAAGGGTGATTTATTCACACAGTACGACTTACATGTAAGAATCTATTATATTTATACACATATTTGTTAATAAATCATTTAAATATTAAAAAAACAATATTCAATTGTTTGCAAGGCTTACTCAAATTTTGTGCAGCTAAACATTACACAATAACATTAAAAAAAATACAATTACATATGTTTGTAAGGCACATAAATAAGTATTAAGAGAATAAAACATAATTTGTATAATATCTACATATCTCGAACTAATGCTTGCATTTAAATGATAATTTTATATATTTAGTTTCACATATGTACACAGTACATGAAATTGAATGATGTCGGTTGCAACAGCATTACTTATTGTATTAAATAAATATGTTTTTAAAAGACAATCAACAAGACACTGAAATTACAAACATAGGTAAACAGGAAATCATTTGATCTCTATACAAAGTTCATGTAATATAATATTTTAAAGCTGTAGTATATAGCTCCTAGAAAAAATAATGGTCCAATGGAAACAAATAAAGAAGCCGACAGTTATTTACACATATGCATTCAGCTGGCAATGCAATTGAAATCAATAATCAACCGATCCAAATCTGGATTGAAAATAAAAATATTGTTATTTAGTACAGTATCTAGTCATATGCATATTAAATACAAATATTTTTAAGGCTCTGACAAAAAAGCAAAAATCTATTTTTTTTTTGTTCAAAGAAAAAATAATGTGTAATAAATACATCAATTATAAACAATATGGTGTTGGCCTTGTGGGTAAACAAATTTTGTAAGAAATTTATATAAATGTAGGTAGTGTATTTTTATAATTGATAAATTTTAAATATTATTAAACCAATACGAATAAACATGAAATAATAAATAATTACTCAAAATATTGTGACTGATACAAATACACAACAATTTAAAAATTCTATCATTGCAATTATAAAATGAACTAACTTTAAATAAATGCCTGTTAAAAATCTCATTTTCGGCGGCCTGTGGTGTACGTTGCAAATTATTCTGAATATAAGAAAAAATATTCTGTGTATACAAATTAAAATAAATTATAAATTCAAATAAAAAGCATATGACGTAAACATAATTAATTTATAATATCACTTTAGATTCATCATTTTATGTTGAATATTTGGTCACTTCCTACATAAATGCGGTTACAAAGTAAAAATGACTTAATTTGGCATTTAATGGAATCGTAGGATGAAAGATAAATCAACTCGATCTTTTTGCCAATTTCTTCATTCTGGACTTTAGTCCACCTTCTTTTTTAGGCTCCATTTGTATTTTTGCAATTCTGTCTTCTTGCTGACGCTTAGCTTCTTTGATTCTGTAAAATAAATGAAACATTCCCTTTACAGTATTACAGTGGAGTACGTTTAACATGTAATCACGGGGGCATAAATATTTGTTCATGTTAAATGGTGTCACAATAAAAAAATTTCAAATGATTCATCAATGATTTCATCTGTTTAAAATGATTAGAGTAGTGTGCGGCAAATTGGCCTAATTTAGTAGAAAGGAAATCATGAAGTCATAAACAATAAACAATTTGGTATTGACATGGTCGATGGGTAATTTGGGTAATGTTTAAAATGGCAAGTAATCCAGATAATCTAATTATCAGTTGTCAGCCTATTTAATATATAGTTGAGCCATAAAATGTTATGTAGTTTGGTTGTGACAAGTTCAGACGATGCAGCCGACTGTTTAAAATGTAATGAGATGAGCCCACCTATTTAAAATTATAAATGTTATGGGAGCAAGTATTAAGTAGACTTTGGTCGGGACTAGAATATTTTTTCATATTAACTGATTTTTCACGTTCAAGTGCTCCACTGTATGTAACATTAATGTTCCGTACAGGAAACAAGAAATGTAGACAAGGGTGGTTCGCCGATCTCCGCCTTTCTCAACTGGCGATGATGATGACTACGAAGTTGAAAGAAATGAAACACAAAAGATGTTCAATATAGGTATACTACGGTGACAGAATTGAGAATGGCATTCTCGCCCACAGAATACCTTGTTTTATTTCAGTTACAAAGAGTAAATTTATTCATTAATATTTTTCCACCATATTAGCAGCGACAGGTGCCAGCGTGACATATTTTATCAAAAATGATAGTCTTTGTTTATAATTATTTATTTAATTCCTGGCGCCACGATGATTATACCTTTAAATTACTGACAAGTGTCTTATCATATCAATTAATTGGCGCCTCTCGGTGAGTAATTCTGTGCGATACAAATAAGTTCAAAATAACTTTTAATAATAATATTTTAAGTGGGACCTCCAACTGACTTAGCCTCAGGAAGGACGTCCTTGAATTATATTAATTAATATATAGTTGAAGGCACAACATATTCCTTATAATATTTAAATATAATATCGCTTTAGAACAAATTCAAAATTGGCAAAATTAGCAGACCAAGATTTAAATTTTAGGAGAAAATATTTTATAATTCAAACTAGAAATAATAAAGTAATATTCATTTTTGCATTAAAGCGTGCTTGTGATGTGATGAATGATCTAGTGGTCGGGGGTTCGAGCCTCATTCCAGGAGGCCATCAAGTTAATCCTATTCTCATAGCACAAGCATTTAGTTTAGTTTGAAAATGTGTAGTAAGAATATTGATGTGACACACATTCCATGTACACATCTCTATTTTTTTTAAAAGAAAAAAGTGTGCTTATATACACTTTTTAATATATCCTGCTTCATTTTCAATGCTACTACTACAATTAATAATGTACGCTCAGTTGGGCTAAATAATATTATAATTTTAATAAATAAAAAGGTATACACCATAATAAATAAATTAGATACATACTTCTCTTTGATTCTTTTCTGTTCTTCCTTTTTCCAAATATCTTTAAAATCAACACAAAATTGTGACCACAAGTCAAAAAATTCTTTTGGTGAACACTCTTCCAGTGGTCCTGATTTAGGGGTGTACTGATAAAACTTCATAGTGCTAATAAACTTTCTTCTGCATTCAGCTAGATGCTCCTTTTCCGAGCATAAGTGTTTCTCGGCAGTCTCCAAAAATGCCATCATTTTATCTTTAAATGGTTGTAAATTGTCTTCTGTAGAGTTTGCAATAACTTTTTCAGTCTTTTTTTTACAACCTAGAAAAAATTAATTTAAAATACTTGTATAATTTAAAACATACATAAGTATATATTTAAAATATATATTATGACATTACAAAGTAACATTATGCATTTGATAATAAATTAAACTAGTCAGGTGTTGATATCATAATTTTTTTTTTAAATGACATCATTATTAATTGATTAATTTTAATTTAATTCATTTTTAATCCATGCCGTTATGACGGCAGGCAGCCCCAAGGTTTGCTCCTACAGGCAGACGTCAAACGGTGGCCGTGGAGAGTGGTGGCATTGCAATAACCCACCACTCCGCTGTGGCGTTGGGTTATTAAAATCAGTAAAAAAGTCCGGTACTTGAGAAATTATTACCACACTTTTATTTTAATTATATATTGAGGGTTTCAAAGTTTCAAATCCCGGTAGAATAATTGACTGCGTCCACAATGGTTTGTGGATTTTATAAGGCGGCCAGAAAAACCAGTCCAGTCTGCCCATTATATTTTGCCGTACGTAATGAAAGAAGAAAACCCGCATGAAAAAAGAAAATTTGCATACTACTCTGATGTATGAGATGCTGAGTTCTGTATCTCGGATCCCAGAACATGCGCGTGAGTTTGGACTCGCAAGCTACCCGTAAGGACATCAGAGAAGTGTACTGCGATCGGGTTTTTTTCTTCTCGCGAACTAACATTTAATTTCTAGTGATACAAAGAATTTAAATATGATACAAAAAACATTATCTATGACATTTTAGTTCTCAATAACCCAAATCTTAATTGGTATATACCACAAAGTAATTTGTAACCTGTGTACTACAAAAACCATTCCTGGTATAACAATTCAAATATAATTATGATACCATATACAAGTTTGTGACAAATATGTTCATTATTAAAGATAGAAAAGGGTTTTTGGACAAAAAACCAATTAAAACCTTTGTTTACAAACACTTTTTCTACATAGATACTATTTCAACTTAACAATAATTTTTCTATGAATACTCTCCCTACAATATAGCTCTCGATTGACATCTTTATTGAGTGAAAATTACTTTAGCAATAGTTGAATTTACAGGAATATCAGTGACTTACGAAGGTTTTTAATAAAAATAAATAAAAATACTATTATAATATGTAGTATCTTTCTGTAAAGTGTAAACAAATGTAAATACGGATTTCTTGAATAAATAATAAATGATTTGTGTCTTAGCTAATATTTTTTTAGGCTGGCCTGAGTGTTGAAACCGCACTGCGATAATACAAAGTGCATCTATTAGGTAAAACGAAAAGAAATGTTTTTTTTTTTTGTGTTGTTTTGAGTTAGGTTTGCTTTTGGCTGCGATCCAGTAAGTACATCACTGTTATTATTTTATAGCTCTGTTCATACTCTTACTGTTTTTTTTTCATTTTCACCTATAGTAAAAATGTCGAGGCTAGAGATAGACGAGAAACAGTTGCAGTGTATTTTGTTGTTTTTATTTGACAAGGGATTAAAACTCAAAGAAGCTACTGAGAGCATTTGTGAAATTTACGAAGATATTTTGAACATTCAGAAATGCTAACATTGGTTTAAACAATTCTAAATCAGTGATAGGAACCTAAAAGATAAACCGAAATCAGGAAAACCTCAAAAAATCGATAACAATGTGTTAAACTCACTGCTAGACTTATATCTGCACAAAACCATCAAGGAATTATCACTAAAGATCAGCTGTCCCTGGTCGATGGTAAAAGATCATTTAAAAAGACTTGGCAAAAATCTTAGGTAAGAAGTTTGGGTTCCGCTCAGTATATCGCCATCGGCCTTGGATCAATGTGTGACAATTTTTTCTTTGCTGCTAAGCAGATATGAAACTGATCCATTTCTGAGATGAATTATTACTGGAGATGAAAAATGGATCCTTTATAGCAATCCGTATAAAAAAACAATGTGACCATCATTGACCTTAAAAAAGGTTATTTTATGTGTCTGGAGGGATATTTTGGGTGTTATTCATTATGAAACCTGGTCAAGCTATCACAGCCAAATTCTATTGTAATCAATTGAAAAGATTAAAGATGGAATTATTAAAAAAAAAACAATCAGTCCTAGTTAATAATCAACAGCGCGTCTTACAATACGACAAAACGAGACTGCACACAGAGAAAATTACACAAGACAAAATAAAGAAACTGGATCTGGAACTTTTACCACATTCGCCTTATTCTCTTGACATAGAACCATCGGATTATTATTTATTCCGGTCTATGGAACATTCGCTTTGAAAAGAAAATTTCAATTCAATAGATGATGTCAGAAAACATCTAGATTCCTTTTTTAAATCAAAACCGCAAGAACCGCAAGAAACCGCAACAAAAGAGGCATTGAAAAATTACCCAAATTGTAGCAAAATATCATAAATAACAATGGAAATTATCTTTCGGAATAAATATTGTATACTTTTTTGACTATAATAAAAAAATTCTAACTCACTCAAACGACATTTCTTTTCGCTTTACCTAATATATTATCATGTTTATAATAAATTACAATTAAATTGATTTGACATGAACGCTACTTTGACATATTTTCTAACTGGCAACAGAGACTGAATAACATGATGAACTCTTGGATTTATAGCACAATATAGTTAAGAAGACAAAAGATTGTTTAAATTCACTTACTATCCATTTGTTTTTGTAATGAATCCAGATCCATTTTGACATCATCAAAGAGCACCCAGGAAGCACGATCTATATCACCTGGTTCTGGAATAGGTAATGGAGTACCGGTACTCTCCTCACACCGGTTCATGTATGTACGAACAATGAAGTGAAGAAGAGTTACGCTTGAATCTTTCGACTAAAAATAATAAATAAAAAATATTAAAATAATAGATAAATAATATGTGTTAGGTTATTTTCTACACATATGCCTGATGTCTATTGAACCAAATATGTTCAGCTTTGATTCAACTCGGTTCAATAAACAATTATTGCCAAAGTTTATTTGGTAGCCAAAAAGTTGCAATGGAAACTAAATTTATTGCAAGAGACCGAAAAATTGTTTGTGGACTATCTATAATAAAAGTCCTTAATTTATCCACATTAACAAACATTGTGGGTCTTTCTCAGAGCTTGAGTTCAAGGTCACATGACTGGAATTTTTGGAATCAGCGTCAATTTGTCCTTTTATTTGTCAATCCCATATTAATGTTTCTTGAGTATTTCAAATTAAAGACATACTAAAATAGATTATCGTTTTTAAACTAATGTTTTTGTCAACACCATAATCTATTGAGTAGTAAAATAAATTACTAAAACATTTTTAGCCAATTACATACATGTTAATAAATTAATAAAATTGTGAAAACTATAATCTATGGCACCGCTGTCCAACTTTTATCAGTCCGTAGGTCATTTTTTATTTTGCAAACATCTCGCAGGCCAAAAAAAGGTAGGTAATTGAAGTCAGCTCATGTCATACATACGAAAAAATTTAATTAAAAAATATCAGAAATGAGGTATTTAATGAGAACATTAAATACTCAGGCAATAATTTTTTTTATGTCCGTTATACTTGTTACTATCGCTTCAATGATTAATAGTGAGTTTCTTCTTTCAGGAATGCTTATGAGTTTTGGTGAAAAAAAACTCACTAGTTGAACTATAGATTTTATTAAAAATTTTATGTAAAAATTTAGAATGATTCGCAGACCAGTAGTTGGATAACACAGATCTGTGGAGTGATAAAATAAGCACAGAAAATGGTTTTCATCAATTACATGTTAAAAATTAATAAAAAAAGAAAAGGATATCAACACCATAATCATATGAGGTAGTAAAATAATTCACAACAAAATATGTTTAATCAATTAAATATTAAAAACAATAAATAACAAAAAAAAAATGTTAACACTGAATAGCTGCCCGGCACTGAACACATTTTATCACTACAGGGGTACGATTTTGACAAAGCCAAAAATGGTAATTTCGTATGAAACAATCAAATAACATTATGGATGTAAATATACAAAAAAATAAAATCATAGGAACTTACTTTTACATCCCTCAGCTTAGCTAATATCTCTAAGCCAAACCCATCTGCTTGGCCACGCTGCCTGTTGCCTCCATTCATGTAATTCCCTAGGGTCAGGATAATAGCAAATACCTTCTTCAAACCTTCATTTGTTACTACAAACTGCAATAAAAATAACAAAGATGAGGAGTCCCTAGGAATTCTGACTTTTTCTTTAATTTAATATGTATGTATTGGGTCCAATTCAATCTTCTTTGAGTTTGCGATAAGTATTAAGTTTAGGTTTAGTGATCTAGTTCCAGAAGACAAGCAAGTTACTCCTACTTTCATAGCACACGTGTCAAACTTAGTTTGAAAATACTATAAACATTGATGTGATACGCATTCCACAAATGCATTTTTATTTAAAAAAATAATACAGTAAAACTCCGTTAAAAGTTAATTATAATATAATTAAGTTAATAATAATGAAAACAATTTTTTTGAAGGCAACATTAGAAAGAAATTTGAAAAGTTTACGCGTCCGCATTTTTGCGCGCACCGCTGCTGATTTTCATACTGAAAAACATAGCAACTATTATTTCAGCTTTTTATGTGTCGAAATGTTTTTCAAATAATCAATTTCTCCTGAATAATGAACGTGTGCGGCGAGTCCAATATTAAAAACGGGCTTCTTCAAACGATTCACCAGTGCTTGACGCAACAAAATTACAGACATTTTAATTTGATTAGTGGTCGAACTCGCTATTTTTCCATAAAAATTGGGCAAGAAATTGAAATATTAAAAAGCCCGTGAAAAATAATGAAAAACTTTTAAATCTTCATACTTCGTTGAAGCTTATTATTTTCCCGCGACTTTTCAAGTTGAACTCGGAAAGGTAATTCGGGATTGAAATTTTCCTGCTGATTTTTTAATTGACATCAATTTTTATTGGTTTTTAAAATAAGTTCCATATTTTTAATCAAGGATTTACACGAATTACAAGATGTTCGTGCCATTTTAGAAAACATAAAAAAAATCAAGTAAAAATAGATTATGTATTTAAATACAAAGGTTTCAATTGCTTTATTACATTAAATAAATCGCAACATACCATAAACAAAAAACCGGATATAAAAACAATAGAACTGTTGCACACAATTAATTTATAAATTACGAGATTCAATTCGTAACGCGCCGACAATAATTGTCAAAATAACAACAGACCAGTATTCTGTAAGCAAACCGCTAAATTTTAGCATCCGCTAAATTTCTTTAGCGACAGTGTCGTCGATTTCGTATTTTGTAAAAAATTATCGGCTCCCGCTAAAATCAACCACTAATGTCTTAATTTTAACGGGTAGGAATATGGTACCTTTAAATTTTGAGCGGCCGCTATTTCCATATGAACTGTCAAAAATGACACATAAATTGTCGCCTTTCGATAATCATATTACGAAAAATCACGAAAAGATTAATGTAATTGATATCATACAATAAGTCAACAATGATTATTTTAGGTTATTTTCTATGATTGATACAAAATATTAAATTTCAAATTAGAGGACCGCTAAAACGATATTATTTTAGCGGCCGTTAAAATTAACGGAAGAGATACGGGGATAAGGAATAGCGCCGTGATTGGCGAGGGGGTAGAGCTAGCTACAAATGTTTACAAAGGGATGACGAATGCGTAATCGTGGGAGTTTGAATTTGAAAACCCGTGAATATGCGAATTACGTGAACAAATTATTAACTTTGGGTATAAAAAATGTATACGAACTACGAATTAGAAATTAGTATGAAATGTCATTTTCGGGGCTAAAATTTTTGAAAAAAGTGTGAATTATGTGAAAGTACGAAATATGGGTACACAAATTAACGGAGTTTTACTATACCAATATGGGAAGTGGTCATTGTCCAGATTTGTGCCAGGAATCTCCTAACCTATCTATTAAATATGTAATAAGAACTCCTGAGGTTACTATGAAAATACCATAAACACCAGAACCTCGCAGGAGAAAAACTTGGCAATTCCCAGAATGACGACTACAAAGGGACATAGAAGCCCATTTTGTAGCACCCAAAATATTTAATTCGCTTCCAAAATGTATAAAAATATTGAGAAGAGAAATATTCAAAAACTTGATTTAAAAAACTTTGATGGTCACATGATACATGTCCAGAAAAAAGTAGAGTGTGTGCGAGGACCACACTCGCCAGGTGACAGCAGATTGCCCAAGCATGTCCAAAAAAATGTATAAAACTTTATTGCTTTTTTAAATAATTTGTTGAATTATTTAAATATTTATTAATTTGTGATTAAGATTATGTTTACTATTACTTTATATGCTTGCATCTGACATTATGAATGCAACTGTGTAAAGCAATTTATATATAAATAAAAAATAATTTCCACGATTAAGTAGCTTTAAATCAGACCAAAATAATAAAAATTATTTACCTCACAGGTTCTTCTTATATTATCCAATTTACTAGTTATTGTGGTGATCGAGTCATCAAACTCTGCTTGGAATGTGAAACACGATATTCTCTCTGCAAAATTTTGAATTTCAGATAAATCTAATAGGAACGTTTCCGGCTTGTCTAAAGGTATGTCAGGATTTTTCTTCAAGTGTTCTTTGATAGCAGCTAGTTCTTCTTCAGTTGCCCTCTGTAGAAATACAAAAAGTGTTACCAACATATAATGACAAAAATTAGGAAATATTGGTCATTCACATTCCAAAGTTTTACAGTGCTGAGGATGCAACAAAATGATTTAAGAGATAAGAAGTACACAAATCAGACAACTTAGACAATTCTTAGAAAAAATGTAGTTTTGTGATTAAGATTCTATAATACTTCTACTCAGTTTCTACTCAGTGGCATCTTTGCCAACATAGTGATATTTTCGTAATACATATAACCATTGGGTAAAAAGCTCTCCAATCTTAGATATGCTGTAACACAATGTTAAATGCAAATTAGAAGAAAAATGGCCAAAATCCTCCAAGACAGCAGGCATATGCCATATATGTACTTGAGATAAATAGAACAAAACCATGATTGTTGATCGAGGTGGAATACCTATTCACGAATAATATTGCCACAAAAATGTACTTGGTTTTTACCATATGCCTCTACAGAGTGGAAATACGAACATTAAAAGCGAATGAGAGATATAAACATGACGCTATTGGAATGTGATACTGGATTATTCTGGAACAGGAACGTGGTCAGCCTCAAAATACTCTCTCCCCGACTGAATTCACTCAGCCCAACGTTTCTTCTATCGCTGGAAATAGTGTTACATATATTCCGAAGTTAGGCCCTTCACGTATTATGTTTTCTGCATTCATAAAATGTCCACTTCATATAATAATTTTTACTTTAGGAGACAAAAAAGTCACAGGCGGCTAAATTGAGCGAAAGAGTCGTCCATGATAATTATGTCATTTTCGTCAAAAAAAAATCAAATACACTTAGCACCAAGTGCGACGGTGCAATGTTGCGATGCAGTATCCACATCCCACACGTTCACGCAGATATTTCAAAACTTCCACATAAAATGTGGCATTAACTAATTGACCCTGTGGAACAAATTCATAGTGGGCACTCCTCCAATATAGAAAAGAAACAATGAGCGTAGTCTTTCTTTTCAAGAGACTCTTTAGCATTTTTTTACTGAGAGGCTCACCCAACCTACTTCATATCATACTCGTAGATCCAAGATTCATCTCTACTTATCAACCTTAGCGTGAAATTACCCTACTTTTGCCAATTTTCAGAAGAAATTTAATGTTGATTCTTTGCTCAGTTAAAACATTTTGGCTCCACTTAACCTTCCTCTCGATTGCGTAAAAAAAAATTGTTTATTAATACTGGCACAGAAATACGTACGAACTCGATTGCAACCAAACTTGGGCTGATGTCTTATAACATTTTTTCTTAGACACCAAACCATGGTAGAAGCATACAACGTTGCCACCTCGGCAGAAAAAATTTTGTACACAAATTTTTTGTCCACATTTTGTATAGAAAACATGGTATATTTCCACTGTTATTAATTACAAACAAATTTTTCATTGACATTGAATTCCCACATTTAAATTTCCATGAATCTTTGTATATTCCACTACCTTCAACTTGAAATCAGCATCATACAACTTTAGTTAAACTTTTAGCTCACTCATTGTGGTATTAAATTCATTTTTTAAATTTTGACTTGAGATAGTATTCATTTTTAAAGAGAACACATTATTATTTGTGAAGTTGTAATTTTTTCAGAACATAGTTAGAAAGATATACATACAGATAAACTGAGTTTATTTGTATGTATATCTTTATAATTGATGCATTTAATTTGTATTATAATATTTATTATTTCAAAATGGCAACAAATTTCTTGACTTACACATGGGTATATGCGATATATCAATTGAAATATTAAAATTATTTTCTATTGGGTTTTCACAAAATGTTTAAATAAATAAAAACAATGATTTCCCGTTATTATTGATAGATAGATATTTTTAGTAACAAAATAAATGTTAGTATAACTTACAGCTTCATAAATTTGATGTAAAGAATCCAAATTCACAGTTGTTGTATCAAAATTGTAAATGGCATGTTCAATTTCCGTAATATCTATCTGAAGGCTTTGGGCTAAGATTCCAACACTTTGGAACCTCTTCCCATCCAAAATCTTAGCTGCTTGAACTTTTGAAGGTTTCTCTACTTTTTTCTTATTTGTAGGCTTGCGAGTGATAACTTGACGGGAGAAAAGATCAGCAAACTCGTCAATGTTGTCCAGTTTAGTTTCTTCAATCTCCTGCAAAAGAAAAGTACAAAAACATTCTTAGGTTTTTCACAGCCGTTCAAAATCTTCTATGTATAGTTTTCTGGGCTAATCTGCCATATATATCTGACCTTTCTGGCCAACATTTCGGGCTGATGATGGACCCTGCAATAGGATCCGAAACGTAGGCCGAAAAGCTCAGATATACATGGCAGATTAGCCCAGAAAACTATACACACAATGCAAAAACATTCAAAAATGTATTGATATACTTGAAAGAAGTTGAATTTTAATGATTTTTTTTACTATTTCTTTCCAACTATTTCTTGCTGCTACAAATAACATATTGATCACCAACATGATCACAAGTGTTTTTCAAGCAGACAAGGTACCAGAAGAAGAAGAAACTGATATTGACAGAATATTTTGGAATATCCCAGAATTCCTATGTAATATACTGCAACTAACAAATAGGTCATTTTTATTTATTTTAGTATGTCACATTTATTCGATAAATATAGAGCGCTGGATTTAAGTTTTGCGCCATTTTTTTTATAAGGTTGGCGACTTTAAAAATTTCATGTATACCATCTGTTCATCCATCTTGTGATTAGTAAATATGGAATGCTATATGAAAAAACAATGTATTATTATGGTTAAAACTCGTTATAAAAGTGAGGAAAGTTTTGCTGAAACAGTTCATAAATTTGGTGGAATAAAATAATGGTCCAAATGAATCAATCAATCAAAATAATGGTCCAAATGAATCAATCAATCAAAATAATGGTCCAAATGAATCAATCAATCAAAATAATGGTCCAAATGAATCAATCAATTTAAAAAAATTGAGGAAACTGGTTTGATTCTGGACAATAAGTCACCCATGCGTCCTCATACTGGGTGAATTGATTGATATGGATCTTGAAGATATGTGGTTCCAACAGGACAACCAGTCTCATTGCACGTGAAACCATTGAATTGTTTAATTCAAAAACTAAATCCGGCGCTCTTATTGAAACTCCCTTTATTTAAAGTAGTGGTAATTTAATGTTTTCTATATTTTATTCAATACTATACTTTTTTTTAATTATTGCCATATAAAAATGTACCAAACACATGCAAAAATACTAAAAAACCAAAAATGACCTATTTGTTAATTACAATACTTACTATACCCTAAGAGGACTGAATGTATAAAATTACCATGGACAAACCTCATTATTTTTTGATTGATGAATTTGAAAGAATGTATTTGAATATACAGTGGAACATACTTAGCAGGGACATGCACTGTAGATATGCAAAAAGGTTGCGCATTATTGGAAATTCTATATTTCTATTCAATTATAAATTAAATATAAAAATTGAATATAAATTAAAAAATTTAAGTTATAAACGGACTATATAATTACTATAGTTGCTATCAGGATTCGAGCCTGGACCTTTTCCTATCTGCGGAAAAGCGTTATCCAATTTCGCTATATCAATCAAGTAGGTTTGTGATTTTTTTGAACTTATATTTTGTAACTCTTTAAAATTGATACATATATGTTACGATAAATAGATTTTTTCTGTAAATCTATCTAGTTAATTAATTTAATGTGAGTCCAAATGTGAGTTTGCAAACATTGACTAACTCACATGATTTATGATTCATGGCTCTTTCCTTACTTTTGGTGAGATAAGAACTAATTTTACAAAAGCGGAACATAACATATGTTAGCAGGATGCACTCTGTACAATAAAAAAAAATGTGCATAACTATAATTTCTGCGAAATAAATCTAAATTACATATTTAATTGATATATATATATATATATATATATATATACATAATATATTAATGTATGTATGTAGGTCCACATGCAAATAATTCATAGTTCAAATGTAACATTTTAACCAGAACCATCTTAGACTTTAACCAACTTTTAAGCAACCAGAATTTAGAAATGACATTAATACATGTATTCGCTTGAACAGACAGACGTGTTGCAAACCAGTGTAAATGTGTATATAAACCAGACTTGAATGATTGCATTCTATATATAATATTAAATGTCATATTATTTTAAGTTGTAAAATATTCACAACCCTTCACTTAATAACTTGAAGAATTTCCCAAGAATAATTATAATAATATTAATATATTTCAAGTATGAATATTAACTTTTTACAAAAGCATACTTCCGAAAGTGTGTATTCCTTTCAGATGAATACAACCTTTAGTAATAATAATACAACCCATATTTTTTTTACGGCGTCATTATTAGCAGTTTAACCTGAATCTATGTGCTTGGTGCTCGCTACTGCAAGTTAGACATATTTGAGCATTTGCAATTTAGCACAAGTTTGCTCACAATATCAGAGAACTTATAAACCCAGTCTGTCCCTGTCAAATGAAGCAACCAATGGTTTTCTCTCATAAAATACTGGTAAATAAAACCAAAACTTTATACACTCGGGTCTCTTTTATGCGAACTATTTTTATGTAGTTTATATTTAAATAAGTTTTTTTTTTTAAATAACTATTTTAGACCAATTTGACATATTGAAAGGGTTAAAAATTTTGAGAATTTTGTCAAATATGCAAACACAGTCTGCGCCGGTACAATTCAGCCGAAAAAAAGTGAAATTGGGCATGTCTGGACGCGTTTCTCCCCTCCATTATTTTCAGAAATTATCAGTGAGCATTCGACATTTAGGCGTGTTGCAGGTACGCTATTTACTTTAAGACAGCGACAAAAAATAACCTAAAAATTTTCATGCGGATTTTTGCAGTACATATTTAAAATAGATATTATATCATTTTAAGTTAATAAAATGATTGTTAATATTGGTATTTACTTATAAAATTTGATATCACTGCTGAAAGGTATGTTTGCAACAGCACGTCAAACTATGAATTAGTGATTTTAGAAAATTATGGAACGTATCCTTTATTTTTATACGTGTGTCTAGTCTTTTTTATGCGTTTTCCTGTCGAACGTATCTACCGCATAAAAAGAGACCTGGGTGTACAGCTTTGATTGAATATTTGGACCGACCTGACTTCACTGACAAAATGTGTGGTGAAAAAAAACTTTTTGAAATACACTAATATTAAAATGGCCATGAGAATGAATTGCTGCCAAGTGACTACTAAATAATATATTAATAGTTAGTTAAATAAAATAATTACAAGCCACAGTGGTTGGGGTTTTGGTGATTTTTCTTCATCGGGTGTTGTGGCAACGGGTGTTGGAACTGTGGAAGCTAGTATTCTGGTCCAATAGAGTGGCTTCATTGGAATGGTTGGATTAACTGGCTCTTTCCTCATGGCTGCAAGGAAATATTGAAATAATCTTTTTTATTATTAAAGCAATAATATTGTGGTTAAATATTTTAATCATAAATACAAACATCTTATTATACAACCACGGAGATTTATAAAAAACACAATAAAATAATATTACCAACTAACAAAAAATATTTAATATTTTCAAAAAGAATGTGAATGTATTAATTAGTTACAAATCAGATAAGACATGTATTAACTAACTTGCTCGATTAGGGTGCCATCCTCCAACAGGTGGTGCTGGAAAGGGAATGGGTCCCATTCCCGGTGGTGGTGTGGGCATCCCAGGAACTGGAGGCGGTGGGGGTCCCATTCCATTAATAGGAGGTGGTGGTGGACCCATTCCCGCCATAGGGGGTGGGGGAGGTCCCATTCCTGCCATCGGGGGAGGTGGAGGTCCTCCCATTCCCGGCATTGGTGGAGGTGGAGGTCCTCCCATTCCCGGCATTGGTGGAGGTGGAGGCCCTCCCATTCCCGGCATTGGTGGAGGTGGAGGTCCTCCCATTCCCGGCATTGGTGGAGGTGGAGGTCCTTCCATTCCTGGCATTGGTGGTGGAGGTGGTCCCGTACCCGATATCGGTGGCGGTGGAAGTCCATCCATACCCGGCATTGGTGGAGGTGGCGGTCCCATTCCTGACATTGGTGGAGGAGGTGGACCCATGCCACATATCGGTTGGAGCGTAAGTCCCACATCTACTTCAGGTATTGGAAGCTGTAGATTAGAATTGCTCATTTGAGGTAGATCCATTCCTGATATTGATGATAGAGATGGTGAGCACATTTCTGGCATCGGTGGAGGTGGAGGTGCAGAATTAAAACCCTCTTTAGATACAGGTAAAGATGGTATTGTCCCGTTTAAAAGTAAGGAAGCTGGACCATTGTCAGATAATGGAGGCGGAGGAGAAAAAGTACTACGTTCATTAGAATTTTCTTCTGAAATGGCTAAATCTTCAGGAAACGGAGGAGGCGGTAAAGAAGGATAGTTAGTTTCTGAATCAGTGTCCGGCATTGGTGGCGGAGATGGAGTCAAGCAAATTGGCGGTGCATTTTGGGATTTACTTGCAGATGGTGATTGACCTGTTTGCTTCTCACTCCTGGAAGTGCAGAATTCATCATAAGACTTGATGAAAGTCTGAGACGATATCATGTCACTAGATGCTGACACATCATCGTTATTATAAAATGGTTCGGCTCTTTCAATTTTACAAAACTTATCAATATCATTTTTTTCAGGTACATTTTTTTCAGAGTCTTTCGATTGCATCTTGGGCTCAATCTTATTTTCAACAATTGGAGAGCCAAAGTCCCTCAGGGCATTTTGAGTTAAACTTTGAATTTCTACTAAAGTTTTGTATCGATCCAACTCCCTTAGAAGAGAATTGACAAGATCCTCTAATTCTCTAATGCGTTGAGCATTGGAGTAAGATTCTTTATCATCGATAGTCTTATTATTCACATGTGGTGAGTCTTGTCCAATTTTTAAATTTATAGCTTCATTTACAACTTTTTGTTCTTCAGTATCTATAACTTTTTCATTCATTTTGTTCAGTGAGTTATCTACGTTCAAATGTAATTTCTTCTTTCTAGAGTTAGGGGTTAGCGGATCGGGTGGTTTCTGATTGTGAGGAATGTCTTGTACTGGTGGCCAAGATACTGTCTGTATTCGGCCAGGAGTGGCTGGGAGAGCTGCAGGCGCTTCAGTATGGGCCCAGTAATACATCAGATCAGGCTGAAAATGCAGAAATGCATAATTTTAAAATTCATTGAAATATGTATTTCATATCTACCTATGTAGTTGTCTATTTAATACGCCTCACAGAACAAAATTGATTTCCAAACAGAAAATTCATTTTTGGATACTGTTAATTAAGCCAATTAAAAATCCGCTAACTAATGCATGTGATCATGCTGCAAATTAAATGCTGACTAATCAATGTAAAATAATGAGCATGTTTGCATTCAATAATAAAGTGCAATATTATTATGGATACTTGAATAAACAATTTAATTAATTAAAAAGAAAAGGTTAAAGGGCGTTAAGTGATTATGTCTGTGAATATGACTTTGTTAGATATCAGAAAACATTTACTACAGTACCTAACTCGGATCAACAAGCGATTCAGTAAAGATGAAAAAGAAAGCTAGAATGTACACATTATCAGGAACACCTCGAATGTGGCCTCTGTGAAAAAATACTATAAATGTAGTAGTGCATATTTTCAGTTCAAGCAAGCTCTCCGAAAGCTAGATGACTCACCAGCAGTTATTGCAATGTTAATGGGAATTACAGATTATAATGCTGGAATGAGTGAGTGGATGATAGCCAGATTAAAAGTCTGCTTTAGCAGGACCACACAAGTATATATCAGTGTAAGTGTCCTCTTTCTCTTCATCCTTCGACGTGGCCCACTACAACAAGCTTCTCCAAGCTATCTTCCCTGCAAGATGAAAAAGAAATTGAAGGATTCGTCTCAAGCAAATGGTTGAGTGGTTGGTTTCCTTGATCTTCAGTTCCCGCAGAATGGAAACATTTGTGCATCTCGCCATTCGCGGTATGCGCGACACATATCTCCAGCACCACATTTCAAAGGCATCAATCTTCTCTCCCTTACCTTCAGAGTACATGATTCCACACCATATAAAAATATAGAATACACCAGAGACTGTACAAGCCTGACCATCGTTGTCTCGGAAATACAGCAGTCTTTCCATATTTTGTCAAGTAGACAAAAAATGTTTAGCCATACCTATGCGTTGTTTCATTTGTAATCAGTCAGATAATGAACGCTCACCCTGAAGATGGCCTCGGTGGGGGCATCCTTGTCAGGTATCTGGCGCAGCACCCCGGCCGCCAGCAGGTGCGTGCAGTACTGCGCCCCGAGGATGCGCAGGTCCTGGCCGGAGAGCACCGCGCGCAGGTAGTGCTCCTCGGCGAACGCGGACACGAACCAGTTCACCAACATTTGCCCTGCACACACAACAATGTCGCGACAGTGAGCGCGGTGCACGCGAGTTTCGCAAACACATTTCGCTGTTCACGACCGCCCACGGCCCGCTGCTAATATGTGGAACAGAATTGTCCGCTCGCCCGCGCGGCTCGCACAGGGTGCGCGCGAAATTAGCGGCGGATTTCAAAAAATTCTAATTGCCGATTTTACATTCTTGAAAAAATGGCGGGAAATGCGAAATCGGACGAAACTTTTGCTCGTATATTTTTTAAACATTTTATATTATTTATGGTGTGAAAATTGTGACATAAACATATTACAAACTGATCATCTAATATATTTAACAAATTAAATATGCTTTCGCGAAAAATAAACATATGTGAGGTATAGAGTCAAAATCAGACAGGTCCAATTTTGATGATTTTTGAATCAGGTATGTACAAATATAAAACAAATTAATGTCTACAAGATTAGCCATACCCAGACAAATGTGTTTTCAACCAGTAAGACGACAGTATTTGGTCATGTGACCTGCGATTGATGATTTCCGAATGTGACAGATGTTGTGCAATGTTTTTTTTTTACATTTTACTCGAAAACAGATAAAGTGGACATGTCTGCTATTGATTTTGGAACTCACATATTACTTATTACACGTGCAGTACATATGCAAATGTAGAAAAATATTTTTAATGAAATAATACAAACATAATACATATGATAATAAAATAATATATATATTTTTTAATCTGATAAGTCAAACGAGAGTCGGTAAAAGAATGATAAGAAAATAGTATAAATATTTCCGATATGACTTTCAACCGGCGCTGTTTAAGGCATCGAGGTTAGCGAGTGGATAAACAGATACCTCTGTGTTGCCGTATTCTATCACTTAGACCGCAAGCGATCAGGGCCAGCTCGAGACACTTTAGAAGAATTAAAAAAAAATTAAGTGATCAAATTAATTTTATGTATTGAACGTAAGTAATAATTTCACGTGTATAAAATTAATCGAACGCAAATACACCGAGGTCTCGATTTGTGTTGTTTCAACATAAAACTGAAAATTTGTTCTGTATCGGTATGATTCGATACGCGTCCTTACAGATTAAATAAATTGTATTCCATCGCCTTACGAGTGCGATTGAATCTCCAGAGCTGTGTGACAAACGACTGTTTTGTATTATGCAACATTTCTGAAACATGTTTCTAAGAGTATACATAAGAAGTTAATAAACGTATTTTGTTGATGGAGATTTTTTTACAACCGTGATAATGATGAAAGTCGAAGCGGAATCATTGTGACTGATCTCGCTACTGCTGCTACTAAATACAAACAAAAACAGGAAACTTTAGACAATTTTTTGAAAATTACAAATTATTTTTAATCACTAGAATTTATAATTTAATAGCTCATATTTTGCAATTTTAAAATTTATACTTTGTTGATTGTAATGTTCCATTTTATTTTTTAAATATATGAATATTTTATTAGAACACTTCCCAACATTAATAAATAATAACATTGGATAATTTTTATAGTGCCATTTTTGATATGGAAATGATTTTTTTTAAAAGTGCGTTTTTGGTCTCTTCTTAAATAAAGTGTCTGATGCACTGTTTCTTATGACGGAGTGCAAAGAGTTCCACGCTTTTGGGCCTGCCAGCGCAAATGCCAGTTCACTAAACTTAAGACTTCTGGCAACGGCCGGTCGGTTCTACAACCCTTCCTGTGGCACAAGTGGAGGCTGACCCGAGAGTTTGAATTGAAACCTGGAACGGTATTATTATGTTATTTAGCACAAAATAAGACATTATTAGCGTTCACAACAATCGCTGGATCTTATGGGAAAAAGTGTTCCGATTTACGTCGTTTCGATGAGCGTCGCACTTTATGTATGTCATAAATATGATTAATATGATATATTATTGACTGGTTTATTTTATATAGACACTTAAAATTTTTGATAAAGGCGAATTTGTTCACCATAACGTAAATTAGAAGAGATCGGCAACTCCGTAGGCAGGTCGACAGTCATAATATAATTAAGACGGTCCTGCACGTCTATATCGTATTCAAAGAATAAATCCAACTTCGTAAAATAATCCAAACAAATCATTAATAATAACAATAGATAGCGATATAAAAATGAACGGAACTTTATCACCTGAACTAAAGCGGATATTTTGAAAAATCCTTACTGCCGGTACGGGCAGCAGATACAAGAAACCGTTCGCCGTCCAACATTCATAAACCCGCACGAACATCTCACCCGTCCTCAGATCGCGTAGAACTTTGATTTTGCACTTTTTTCCGAAGAACACGATCAAGGTCACGATCAGATCGTTCTCGACGATCACGACCATCTGGCGGGGTGCCGGCTCCGCGGAGGGCGGCGCCAGGCGGAGCGGCTCCGCCTTCTTGGCAGAGCGACCGAGTCCCGCCCTCGCGAATATCCTGTACCCGATCTGCAGGATGGCGAAGAGCTCGCCGTAGTCCATCTTCCACTGGGGCAGTCGAGTGATGTTGACGGCGTCGAACCCGAGCGAGGGACCGTAGAGATACGAAACGTCAGTGTGGTAATTCATGGTGACAATTGTCAGTTGGCGCGGTATCGCCGCACCGGGATCGGCGGTGGGTAGAACCGGCGCACACTGAAGGTGTAAATAAACTGGAGTCCGATACGGAGCGATTATCTCAACAGCTGTGCTTTATTTTATCTGAGGCCGCCGTGTCTCAGATAAAGTTCAACAATTCTACGCGACGTTCGCCATTTCTCACCTGGGAGCTAGAGTAATTTCATATTTTCCTTTAATACTGGATACGAATAAGAAATATGCATTTCAAGACTATGAATTTTTTGTATATTAAGACTCGATTATGTGATCAGTAGTAAATTTTTGTTATAGTAAATAAAGTTAACTTAGTAATTTTTTAAACCGTCAATCGTTGGTCAAAAATGGCGGACTCTTCACAGCTGTTTCAATCCCGCTATTTTAGTGATGAGAGTTCGTCCGATGATGATCGCTCTGTTTGATTTATATTACCGAAGATTTTTCGAAAGCAAAGTGACAGATTTAGAATGCAGCGGTGAATATTTAAAATAAATCAATTTTGGCAATAGTAAATTCAAAGAGATTATATATATATATATATATATATATATATATATATATATATCTTTGATTAAATTTGACGTGCGAACAACCCGCAAACGTTTTTTACCACGGGCGATTTTAAAACGTTACTATAGTAAAAAAAAAAAAAAACTACTACTGATCACACAACCGGATCTAAGCAATACCTTTATATAATATTGTTGCATTTAATACAAATATGAATATTTAATATACCCCAATTCCCAAAATATTTTTTATTTATCCAATTATGTGGGTAATATACATTTTCAAAATCATAGTCGGTAAAATGGTAAACTGCTTCAGTACTATAGAGTAGTATGTATTACTGTAATGGAGTAGTGATATCATTTGTATCATAAAATGAAAGATAAAAAAATTAAACAAAAAAAACTCTGCAAACATTACTACTACAGAGGTACTAAATACTTACTGGTTTTTATCTTATATTAATTGGGTTCCAACACCTTATCTACAAGATTGCGTTCAATTTTCATTTAGATCACTCCACGATATCAGTCTATATAACACGTTCACATGCCTGGAGAAGTCGTCCAACGAAATGTGTTCAGACGAACGAAAGCCCGAAGATCAATCATTCACTTGATAATAAGCGATCTGATGTCGTACAAAAACAATCTAACTAATTGTTGTGATCGAGTAGAGCGGTGTACAGGGTGTTGAAGAACTTGTCAAAAGATTCGTCAGTGCTATTCGAATTATTATTTATTCTATATTAAAAATAATACAATTAATGCAACACACCTACTAATATTTATATTAACATTCTAACATAATTTTATATAGATACGTACCTAGTTTATTTTAACACATCCTCTGCGGTGGTGGGTCAGATTTGACTCAGGTGTTGGTAAAAATATAAATTACGCTAAAAATATTCGTTTAATGCTGTTTTCCTTCTAACTAATCTTTTATTAAATATTTTCAAATAATTTGAGATACAAATAAATGTTATCGGACGGGATGCAATTGAGTTATTGATAAAATGTGAAAAAACGCTCAAAAACTGACCTAAAACAGTCAGATTGAATCTCAGCGCTTAAGCCGAAACATACATTATCAACATTTTGAGCGGGTAGACAAAGGATACCAGGTATGCGTCCATGTATTTGTTTTGACTTATTTTCGTCTGGCGGCCCCTAGACAATGCCAGTAATATAATTATATGAGGGGCATTGCGCCTACCTGTAAGTTTTATGACACTACCTGCTCTACCGATGAGAAGATCACATGCTCAGTGGATGTTTGCATTTTGGCTGTGTAGGGCGTCTGCTGACGCGTGAGAATATGTACATTATTCGTAATATTTTTTTATTTTTTAGCAGAAACATTACGGCACATCATGTCATTTCATTAAATCATATTTAAAATGAAACAACTATAAAAAATCTCCCACAAAACGGTTGAAAAACCAAAAACTTGAGGTGTAACTAAAATTACCCACCACCACCGGACGTGTTTTGTTTTGACCCACCGGGCTGTAAGTGTTAACTACATTTTATCTTATGGTACATAAATAAATCAATTAAATACTACTCTAATTACATGTATAATATGCTACTTTTTAAACCTGAGTATGTAACGCGTACGCACTATATTAAATATATTCAAAATTTATTACTACTTCGATAAAACACAATATAACAAAAGATTGAAAAACAACAATATCCTTTATTCGGACAAATGCCTTTCTTCACAACTTAAAATTACGATTATAGGCTTATGATAGTTAAAATACGATTCAAACATTTCTTGACATCTATCTAAATATCTGCATAAATTGTCAGTTGGGTGATCAGTAGTAATTTTTTACAATAATAAAAAAAGTTAGTAAAGTAAAAAAATTTACGAAAACGGGTTGTTTGATCGTTAGTAAAAAAATATTTACTTCTCGAAAGTACACCCGTAGTAAACTCATTTTACTCTGCGATATCCGACAGTAAAAACGAGAATCGATTGTTAAATATGACGGACTTTTCACAGCTGTTCCAAAAGTAATCTGACATATTGATACTTTGAAAGTTGCAGTATACGGCAATGAATCATTCCACATGACATCTCCATCTATGCTTTGACCGTTGTAAATTTGATGTATCAACAACCCGCAAATGATTTTTATTACGGTAATTAGTATAAAGTTACTATAGTAAAAATTTACTACTGATCACACAACCGGCCCTTAGTAGAAGATATAGATGCACCGCATCTCGCTCGCGACCGCGAAAGTGTGCATGCCTGTGACCTGTGTACGTTTCATTTTCTGTGTGACGGCAGCCTTGAATAATAGTAATAATGTATTTTTGTACACAACTTTTTTTTTACAAGAATATTATGGCAATTTTCCACTTAGGCTAAGCCTGATCTAACCGATACCGTCTCACATTTTATAATATTTTCTGGAGTTTAAAAAACAGACTACAACAGATAGTTTAACCCTTCCCAAACCATGCAATGGCACAGGTCTACCGCTCTAATTAAACCTGTAATATTTCGGTAAATACACGCAACATGCAATTCATATTTTAGTTAAATTGAAGGAAAATATTTACGCACAGAAATAACTAGTAAAAAATAAAGGTATGTAAGGCGAATCCTACAAAAATAATTATCTTTCAATTCAATCCGTTATAAAATTAATATGTTAACAAAAATATCATTTGTGTCAAAACAGAAAAAAATCACATATTAATTTTGCAGTGAAAAGAATAACAAACATACAAATATAATGGTGTCCCTTTCTCACTAATTAAAGATAGATAAAAAGGAAGGTTGTATTATATAATACTTTATATAATATATTATATAATACAACCTCCTATACAGGACTTGATGAATGCTCCGAATTATAATATTATACATATTTTTTTATATTTAATGCTTAATATTTACAGTAAATTTATAGCATTAACCATTTTTTCACTATCAAAGGCTAATAGAACTCCAATTTCTTACGGTAACACGACTTGACAAAATGGCTGCGTACGAATATTTTATATCACGGTATGGTAAAGGTTAAAAAAAAAAACATAATACAAATTTAAATAGAAACATATAGGATTGACGGCAAAGATATATATATAAATAATAATAATACCAATTGAATTTACTCCACCAAGTCAACGGAAGTTTCACTTCAATAATTAATATTTTAATCAGTTTTCGAATGAGTTAAGGATTTAGAATTTCTGTAAAAAAAAAAAAAAAAATACACCACAACAAATAATTTGCTTTAAATAAAATTAAAGGCAATCAAACCACTCACCTTCAAACTTTTCGTATATCTGAAAGTCCAACTTTTCCGGCACGAACTTAGGCTTGAAGACCCTCGCCTCGAGCGTGGCCCGGTCCAGGGTCAGCGAGGCCACCTTACGCAGAACGTTGGAGTCGCCGCCCACGACCGGCCCGTCGCTGAGCGAGGAGTGCCGCCTATGATCGCGAACCTCGGCATCTGAGTGCAGAACACAGCAATCTATCATTCCAGTCTGTTCGCGATACCATATCCCGTGGTGTCCATAATGTATGCAAAGCATAAATTATGGACAGTTCGACGTGCTTATAATGGGATTTTATATCAGAACAAAGAAATAGACAGAAGCGTCATATTCATCTGCTTCCATTCAATACGCTTTAAACACAGAGCCGGGAACACAGAAAAAATAAATAAAAATCACTTTGGCCCTAATTGAAATACTATAAAATATTATAAAACAGTGGTCGTGAATACAATACAATAAGACAATACAACATGTTCAATTTTAAACTAATAAAAGCGAAGTATTAATCGGTGCTGGAAGGCGAAGTCATTAATTCTTGATATATACAATATTTTATGGGTGGATACCTGACTAAATTACGAGTCGAAAATGTTCAAGGAATATGTTCAAATTCTGCACCGTTACGAAAAATACTATGATTTGAATTTTTACAAAATCATGTTATGATTTAAGTCTACGTACTTTGAAATAAATATTAACGAAATGTATTCATTATTAATGTATATCTTTGCTTCAGGCCCTAAATCATCTAACAAAAAGTAATCAACTCGAAATTCGTTAACCTATAATTTTTTGTATTCAATACATAATTTGGAATTAATAAAAAATATATATTAATCGCATATATACGATTTTCTTTAAATGCTTATATCTTTGATATGATTGAGATTAGGCACATATTCCTTCTCGTAATTTAGTCAGGTATCAACTAAAATTTTCTAATAGTAGTTTTCTTAAACAAATAAAGCACCAGACGCATTTATATAAATTTCTCAAATCAATAAATATTAATTTTCTAACGCTAACCAGTTAACTTAATTTTACATTTAATTTGGCTACTGTTATACTATTTATTTTTTGTATATTTTATATACATGAATTTAAAAATATTTTTTGTATTGCTATGACTTGAAATGAGTTTCAAACTCAGATACGTACACCGTAATCATATTTTTCATAAATACGTTTAATGATATCTGCGTTCAGTGGCGTAACTATAAAAAATGGGCCCCTATGCAAAATGATAAAAAAGTCCCCCGTATATATGTACATTTTACATGAAAATATTAAATACTACGTGGTAATAATAGTGGAATATAATTGGACTCTTGTGCTTATTGAGAGTGTTTTTAGGTACTCATCTGCATTCACAACTGCACAAAACCCTTAACGTTACCAATATTTTCATTTTGCGGCAATGGTCCTCTCGTCTCGGTCCCGACATATTATATTAGCGGAGTACTAGTACTACCTACTTTTTATTTATAAAGTTTACAGGTAGTTTCTTAAGGCACATAGGAAACTACTTTTTAATGTTTACAATTCCATATCTGGTTGTGGTAGATTTAAAAAAAATTTAATTAGAAAATAATCGATACAAAACGTAATGTAGATAACGGACGAACTTTTGAACCCCTCGCGCTGAAAGGATCCACCCTTTCCCGGAACTGTTATAAAAGTATAAAACTTCGGCCCCAATACATCGGATTGGCATAGTTACACTACTGTATAATTAAACTAAATCAATTAGAATGCAACTGGGTGATAAAATTGTGAACTAATTAACTTACCACCACGCCGTTAACCGCGGGGTTAGGCAGAGGTTAAATCGTCACACTCTTTTGTCCTGACACGCATTTCTTGCCTCATCCACATTCATACATCTTATCGTGTAATCTCATAGATTATTGAGGCTTCTAACATGACCATCCAGTATCTGGTTTAACTGATCGTGTCAAGTCTTCCGCGGACGTCCTCTATTTCTGGTGCCATCAACCCTCGCGTCTCATATTTATATATTTCTTACTATTTTCCTCTCATTCATCCGTTTTATATGACTAAACCACTTACGCGGTCATTTTTTAACCTTATTCACTGCGCTAAGATCAGCTATACATCTCCGAATTTCTTCATTATTTACTCTGTCATGAATAGATCTGCCACATACACGCCTAAGTGATCTCATTTCCACTGCATTCAGTCTACTTTCGTTCCTCTTCTGCCAGCTCCAGGCGTCACTTCCATACATCAGTGTCTGTACCAGAACTCCATTGTGTATCGCTAGTCTTTGTGGATGAAAAACTATGAAAGTGTGAGCCACCGAAAAACACGCAATCGTCCAAACAAAATAGCAAGAATCGAACGAATGTAAAGTCGCGCACAAACGTTGCGAAAATATATTCGCGATAAAGTCAATTAGCGTTATTTGAAAGTTTAATTGTAAATATTATGGTAATTGAATTCGTTCGTTCACTTTTACTTTCGTAACTTGCCTCTTTAAAATTAGGTCTGGTAGAAGTGTCATCATGTACATATATTGCGAACACAAAGTATAAGGATAATTTTTTTGATTTTAAAATGAAAAACACATTTTTGACATCTGGCGCTAAAGTTTGCGAACGTAACTAACTCAGTTTATTATAAAACTGAGTTTGTCCCGAAAGAACGAAAGACCATAATTCTGCAATGTTACGGTTACGGATTATACATGCATTACTGGATATTAGTAAAACAAAACCGGACAAAACACTGCCGTGTACCGCGGGTAACAAAGAAAGAATTACTGATACGAAACATATAAACATTTACATACATATCTACTAGATACTGATACAGTCATGCCGAGTAACATTGGATCACTTTGAAGTGTTTTCTAGTAATAGCGACTACTTAAATTATCGAGTATTCTTACAACTTCATTCAATTAATTCTGGCCACGAAATGTACGCAAGTACAGAAAAACATGACTAAAACCCTGCTTTTATGGGTAGTCCAATGTTATATTAAATTTTAATATTACCCGAAATGTCTGTGTTTGAAACATTTATAAAATTATTATCACTAGCGATCCGTACCCGGTATTGTCCGTGATTTAGGAAGTAAGTCAGAAGATATTTTATTTTATTAGGAAAACATATAGTTTATCTGTAAAAACAAAAATCACAATGAAAGCGAAACAATGATTTAACCAGTTACATGTTTTCTTGTGTAATTACAGTATACTTTAAACAATGAGGACAATTTAAAAAGGATTTCAAAAGGAATTTCAATTTATAATGTACTTTCTCCTCTAACGCAGAAAAAAGAGAGAAAAAAGTTTAAAATCAGAATATAAAAATGTAAACAGAGGAGAGATAAAAGTTATAAAGAAGAAAATATTCCAGGGGAACGGGAGGGTGGGGCAAAAGGAAACGGAAAATGGGGTAGGGAATAAAATCTGTGTGATAAAAATAAAATATTTTAAATGTTTAGATTAAGGAATTTCGCCGATATATCAGTTTGCCACTATTTAAATGTATTTTTCAATAGAATATAAATAACATGCAACCCTTTTTTTCTTTTCTCAATATACCTCTTCATATTGAACCGTTTGGTATGCTACATGCTCCAGTATGTGTGCTCAATTTCCAGAGTTACGCGCGGACAAGTATATACTTAAATTATTTTAATCTAGAATTTTATTTAGTATAAACTGATAAAAATGTAACAAAAAAATAACACACAATAAAATATTATCAATGTAGAAAATAATGGAAATATCAGTGACAAAGAAGAATATAAATATGATGACATGAATTACAAATCGTGTAACTCTTTCACAAGACAAATACCTGGACAAAGGCCATCTTGCATTAACCACATTTGGGCACATTCTAACGATATTGACACAATTTTATCAATATTATGGAAAACTAATATTGCTGAACATTATTCGGGTATATACTTCTGTATGATTTAATTAAAGAAAAATTTCATAAATCATAATATCTCTTCATAATAAAATTAACTCAAGAAAATTGATCGGGCACACACTTAGATTTTATATCACCCGATTATTTGTTCGTACAAATAGATCGTTGTTTTCTATCGTATAATGTCTGATAACGAATCTACTTTTGTTTATGTTTTGGACACGAAAAAATAGATTTTGAATTGGAAAAACAATCTGCTCTATATATTAAAAAAATAAAAGAATACGTGCTTTCAATCAATTGTTATTTTTAATTCTTTCTTTGAAGACCGACCCTAATACAGTAAGTAATGCCTTTGAAAACCAATGAAGTTGAAAGATATGAAAAAGATACACAACACGTTTCTTTAAAATCCATTTGGAAACTGACAAAAGTTGCGGCTGTCCAGTCGCAAACGTGCATTTTTATCATCATATTGTTTTTTGCAGTTGCGAATTTTCAATTGCAGCGGCAGAAAACCGCAAGTGCGCACCTGGCCTGACGAGAACGAAGTAGTCGGAAAAGTGACATCTATATTCCATTCTAGGAACAAACAATTCTATTCGAGTTTTGATATATTTCTTCAATAGATGTCACGAAAACCATATTGGTTATAATTTTTCGCGTGTTTCTTTTATCAATTAAGAGATTTATAAATTTGATTTGATTATGCCATGCAGTGTGGAGGATACCTAATTTTCGTGAATTGCAAAAGTTTAATTGTCGAATTGTGTTATTTCTAATCATAGTTAACACCTAATAGTAAAAAAAAAAGTATTGCAGAGCCGTTTATTTTGCAAGCAAAAAAGAATAACTTACGTTACTCAATAATTTTATAAATAAAACATATTTATGTAACCCTGTACATATTGTCACTACAATATGTACAGGGTGTGAAGAGTTTGAAACATAGTGTGACTATGCAAACATAGATTTGATTAAATATTAATCCACCTATTAACATATAAATTTATTTACACGCTTAATATATTAATGCTACTCACTCAAAGGTGTTAACAATAATTAACAACATATACAGTGTGGGCCCAAAGTCACCTAACTATTTAAAAATTAAATAGCTTTTTGTATTTATATTTATCTTTTACGTGGTATTCTACACAGCACGAAGATTTTCGCTTACTTACGCATGAAAAATAATACCTTATAAATGACCTATAACTGTCAAAAATGATCCCGCTTTTATCTCCACATTTGCAAGTTCGAGCAATAATGCTCTGAATATTTGCTTGATTGATTTCTCTAAGAATATTTTTCTATTTCACATACCTACCCCCTTTTCACAAAGTCAATGTTCGTAGACTATAGTATTAAAAAAAAAATTCCTTATTTTGTAACTAAGCACGCTATGAAATTTCGGTCACACAATTTATAGTCGCCAAATTCTTCAAGTTTTAAGTCGTACATAGGCGTAGGTTTTCGAAACGTCTTCCCCCCTCCTTATTATTATTTTATTGCCCCGGCCAAAGAAGACTAATGTTAGATCAAGACTTCCTCTCTACGACGACTGAAATTGAAAGAGAATCTTTAAAAGTGCAGTTACTAAGTTTCTACAGTGCAATGCAAAAAAACACAGCGAAAATTCAAAAGCTCAGACTCCTTAATGAGCATAAAAGTTTGCGTTCTGAACTCGGTACAGTGATGGCGAACGTATCCACCAAGGAAATGGAAAAAGATACCAAGTTCGGTGAAACGTCCATATATGGGAGATTACTGCTAGATGGCATATCAAAATTCTTGAACCTCAAGCAAGAGACAAGGCAAAGTAGATAGCTGCACCGCCAAAAGATAAATCCATTAAAAGGCCGTGGATTAAGAACAAGTTGTTAGTAATGTAGTAGTGTAGTAATTGTGGTATCTTTGGAAGTACCACCAGATTCCCTCGATTGTACTCTCGAGTTGCTTCGGAGTGAAACTCGGTAGATTCGTGTAACAATATTAATTTATTACAACAACGTATTTACAGTAATGAACAATTATATAACTCAGATATAGACTAATAACTATTGCGAAGTGGCGATGGAAAAGAGACCCGTTCCCCCAGTAACAGCCTCTTATAAGCTTTGTCCCCCACCACCCATCTACACACTCTCCTGCCATACACACAAATCCAAAGTGACAGTTCTCACAGTAATCAGGCAGTTATTGTAATAAAAATGTATTTTCTATAGAACATGTTATTAATCATATTTCCTATTAATTCCAATAACTATGATACTCAATTAGCTAAAAATGCCAATATAGGTTGTGAAAAAATAATACGTTATTGAGAAGAATTGAGTTGAGTTTTGAATTCAGCACTCTAAAAAATTATGAATTCAGTAAAAAAAATGTTTTACCATTCTTCATTTTGCAGACTTATGACATTTATGTGTGTGCATGCATACGTCCCTACCCTCATCGTGGTGGATTGACAAGAATCTTTCAGAATTTTAGTAGTAAGTATATATGTCATTATCATAGAATCGTCATTTTTATTTCTATTCGGATATACTTGAACAGAAGACGAGATGTTTCACACCACACTTTCAAGCTATTCTTAATTTTTTTTAAATATATCATTTTGTACTACGCACACACACATTCTTTTGAGTTGTATCACTAGTTTCGGGAAGAGCACTCCTTCCCGCCTACAGGTGTAAATTGAACTAAAATTAAATACAGTTGGCTATTGGGGCGGCGGGGCACGTAAGGGTAGGAGTGGCTTTATTGTTTCTAGGGAACATTGATAAAAGCGGCGAAGGATTTGAAAATATGATATTGTCATTAATGTTTTCTCCGAATTCAAATTTTTCTGGATTTCAATCATTTCAAAGTTATTCATTATTATTCCCTTATACCGTAATTTCTGCATCGTCTTCCCATCCCCTAGTGCATAAAATGGCCAGTTTCCATTTCACGTCAAATAAATGCCAAATCTATCAATGACTTACAGCTATTTTTGCTGATTTTGACGTTCTCCAAGAGGTTTACATCAGATTTTTGCGGATTTTACGTTTTATAAACAATATTGTCTAAATGTCGTCCATTTCTCTCAAGACACTCTGACTCTTAAATTTGCGAACTCGCGAGAGCAAGGCGTTGGTTCAATCACAGCAACTTCACGGCAGATATTTTCTTGTAGGGCCTTTTGTTCGAGGATTGTTGCCGTAAACTCTCGACTTAAGGTATCCTTACAAAAAAAAGTCACACAGTGTAAGGTCCGGTGACCGAGGTGCCCAGGGTATGTCTCCGTACTTGCTGATTAATTTATTAGGAAAAATTCCCCTATGAAATGAAATTCTAGCTGTGTGTGGGGTGGCCCCGTCTTGCTGAAATTGTATTCTGTAGTTGAACCCGAGAAACATCTGCTGTTGTGGTATCAAAAACAATACCAGATAAGTTGCGTGCTCGGCCCATCACTTACTCGACGGATATTAAAGTGAGTGCAAAAAGCGCGACGCGCACGAATCAATGAATCACCGCACTTTAAATATTTGTCAACCGCGAACGCGCGGTGCGCTCCCGACCAGTGACTCATTGCGATTGGCAATCCCGCAAATCACCTGCGTCAAACAACACCCCTCCCATTTACCTCACGCTGATGGTTTACGAGCAATTACAATTTAATCTTGAAATTTTTCCGCTGAACACTACATTTCAAATAAATAAAGAATATTTGCTCTGAGCTCGCTAAAGTCACGACAATAGAATATTAATTTGTAGTAACGTGCCGAACATCCTTATTTCTCACAACCGAGAGTATAAAATATCAGTGTATAATGTCATTTTTGGTCTCAAAACCGTGACGAAATAATATAATGTAATTGTGTGGAAACATTTAAGTCAATCTACAAGTTCAACATATTTATTGATACATTGAATCAACACACATTGATCCATATTACAATATAGGCCTTAAGCGCCATTGGCAGATTGGCGCGTCAAAGATTCAGCCCGTCAACTGATTGAAAAGGTAATTACTAAAATGACTTACGACCTATCGAAATTAAGATGTATCCAAGTGTATGACACTAACGGAGCTCTGAATAAAAATACCGTACCAATTATAATTTACGAAGATATTTAAAAGAAATAACACTCGAGTTCATGCGTTGCAATATTTAATATTTGAATAACAGCGTTATCAATTTTGAAGAGATAATTTATTTTCCGGTGGGTAATTTCCTTATATAATCCTATGTGATTAATATAATATATATTTTACTCTAATTTAATATTTATTTATTTATTTGTATATATTTTGACGTCCATATTTTTGTACTAACAGAGGTGGATACATAATACATAGTTTACTGTGTGATATGGAGTAGACTTCACCTCTGATATATACAGCGTTGTCCTGGTTACTTTGCTAGACTGAGTCTATGTTAAAGTAGCCAGTTTTTTTTTCGTGTTGTTATGGTGTTATTTGGAATAAAAAGAGAATTACAAATATGTATAAAAAAGTAAAAATAAAATAAAAATATATGGAGTGGGAGTGATGTAGGACTAGTGAATTATTAGTGAAAGAATTGTATAAATTATATTAAATTGTTGGATATCCATGCTTCTGATTCATCACTACCTGATTGAATCATATATTGGGTCCATATTTGTGTAATATTATTGTAATTGTACGATTTCCAGTTGGTACTGAGTGTATTGTATAGTTTCGGAGCTAGGAACACGTGGAATCTTTGATAAAATGTCGTTGTTGCTCTCGGAACTTACTCTTATGTTTCCATGTACCTACGCTTATTTTTAAGATTTATTTTAATGAGAACATTTCTACACCATAGGTAAAAAAGATTATTAGTTACAATAACATAAGATTTTTTAGATACTTTGTTTAAATAAAGTTAATAACTGTAAACCATCGAATGTTTGTACTGCTACTAAATTATTGGCAATGGTGGTTTTGGATAAGGTAAACACTTTGCATACTTTCCCGTAAACCGATACATTTCAGCGGGTTTGATTTTGAAATTTCTCAATTCGTTAAGTGCGCAGAATCTACCTCCAGTTTCTCTTTTACAAATTGTATGTTCCGAGCTACGGAATATATTTAAAAGCATGTACAGTATGTAGCAAAAGTATGTAAGTGGTGAGTTACACATCTTGTAATTATTTTAAGAATTGTGTACATAAGTAATACTTTTGAGAGAATAATTGTTTTGTTTATTCTAGAATTATATTTTTGCGTTATTCTTGTTCAGTTCAATCGTTTAATTTCTCGAAATCGGTTCACTATAGTCCGACCAACGTAAATTGGCGAACGGCGGAAGGGGCCATTGTACCCGTACTGAACCTTATGAAGAGAGGAACAGCCGCGCGCGGATAGAGAAAATGTTAGTTCGAAAAGTCACCGCTCGCCAATTTACGTTGGTCGGACTATAGAACTCGAGACGATAACGCGTCATGCGCTCCAATAGCAAACGCCCAGAACAACCACGAGTGACGAGAATGACATAAGAAAGGCACAACCAGCGGTAGATGTGGGTGATGTACTAACTTCCGTAGCACATTAAAATTTTCAAGAACACGATTTAGTCGCGCGATAATTGCCTGTAAGTGTGTCGGGGAATAGAACTTTTCTTCAAAAAATTGCTTCACTTTGACTATTCACAGTGAATTGTTGATATATGTGCGTAAAGTTTATATTTTATAAACACCTATTAAAAATATATAAATTATAAACACCTAAAATTCAGATACAAAATCTAAATTTTAACCAAAACAGATTCACAAGAACAATTTTGTCGTAATAGGGAGATCTATGAGAGTATACGAGTGGTTCAGAAACAAAGCTGCCACTGTCCAATTCATGAAAATAGAGGATACATAACGTGTTCGAAAATGATTATCTGGCAATACTAACAGTTTTACAATTAGCTGCTCTTGTAAACACGTTATTTGTATGTTTTAGAAGCATTTTATCAAAAGCATATCAATTTTAAAATCTCCATTCGGGTTATGAAATCAGTTTACAGTAGTACAAAAATGTTTATCTTAATTTCGTCCATTGGATAGCGTCGGTTTACTGAACCCCTCATGATAATGCAAAGACTGGCGTCTAGACGTCGAACGACAGAACTGTCGGGGGGCTTACTAAACACACAAACACGCACACACCAAAGACTACTAATAATTTTATTATTTTCCTTGAGCCGCAGGAATTCAGCCTATCTATTAAATTCTTCAGTGACAAATTATGCGGTACCCGAATGCAAAGCCCCATTTTTAAGTACATTTTATGTTCCATCCTCGGGAGGTCTTAAAATCACGAGTCGGTCGAGTCGGTACTTCTGAATAATTCGTTTATTGTTATAATATAAGTGTACAAATGTATAATATAAGATAGCGTGTCCACAGAGATGCTTTGAAACGAACAGACTCTCAGTTCTTTCTCGTTCGGATATTAGATACAATCTGATCTCTTGAGGGTTGTGTTATAGTTTATAAAGATAATTGCGGAGATATTTCTCCTATTAAATAATATAAAAGATCATTTAAATCCGGGTTTTCTAACGGGTAAACAAAGAAATAAATTAGATGATATGAAATAATCGTTTCAATGCACATCCCCTTACAGAAAGCATAAATAATAAGATTAGACAAAACCATTAAATCAAAAAAGGTTAAAAGGTTGATAAACTAAAAGACATGGCTTAGGAGTGTAGGTACATACATAACATACAACGCTTGAACGGTCAATATTCAACCTTTCTGCAAGTTCTCTTGAGGTGCGCCAGGGTCGACATTCACCGTGACCTTGAGATGTTCGTCAGCAACTTTGATGAGACGTCCAGCGCGAGCTCATCTTCCAACGATATCTATATTTCCATAACAAAACCTATTGAACCAAAAACGAAACATTCGAATTTTTATCACACCTTCACCATGTACTGAACATATGTTTTAGTCGCGATAGTTGCATTACTTCCTATTTTGAATTCATATAACATACGTCGCTAATGAATTTTATTCTTGGCCAATGGTAATTTTTAATTCTGGTTTGATACATGACCGAAGACGAAACGAAACTACCTAAAATAAGGCTAAGTCCAGTGTGCCTTTTAGGATGGCAAAAAAAGATTTCATGACAAAATGCGACATTTACGGTACCTGCAAATATGTACCTACCTTAAAAACGACAATAACTTTTGTACTAACCTATAACGTATACGCCCGTCGTATTTTTGGATCCGATATTACGTTCATCATATTGATGTAAATCAGATTATACAGTCCGGCGGACTATGATATCTGATAACTACGCCCGCGCTATATGATCTTGTTATAAACACAAACAATGCTTTCATTGATAACCGAATTAATCTACACAATTCAAAAAAACGACTAAAATCACTGCGTAAATCCACGGTACAATCAAAGCGCGATAATGCTATACATTTCAAGGATCACTTCAATACTATTTTACTTTTGAGATAAGCGCAGCGGTCCAAACCAAAAATAAATTATCAGAAATTTGTAATAAATTAGTTAAAATTGTATAATACCACGAATCCACGATGCGAACCACGAATTTTATAATTAATAATACGACCAACGAATTTTTCAATAATACGTAAAATACTTCCACACTTTATTTACTAATTAATTTATTGTAGAACAAAATAAGCCATGGACCAAGATCATCATACAAAAAGATGATACAATTAATTAGTACTGCAAAAATACCGGATGAAAGAGTTGCAAAGGATCAGTCAATCAAATAATATTAATCCAAGAAGTGAAAATCCAAACGCATTGACGACCAAACAAAGGTAATAAGTATCTACTTTTCGCATTATTTTTTGATATTTGTAAAACATAAAAATGCCTCGATTTTCGAACAGAATTTCGGTTTACGAACAGGCAGTCACGTACTTCGTGGACTGAGATCTTGGTGCACTACCGCGACGCGCGGGAAATGAGAGGGTCTAATGCCAACAGTTCACTCTCGCCGAGGTATGGCGAGAGGAGCTGAGCGCGAGAATATACTGTGGCTCTCTTCTCGTGTCAACTCGTGCCGTCTACCCTCGCCGCGAATATACAGTCAACTCGCCTCGCCTCGCTTCATTCTAATCGGAGCGTGGACGAGGTGAGGAGCCTCGGCAAGAATGTACCACTCGAGTCTCGGCACCTCGGCAAAGGCCTCGTTGAGGCGCCTCGGCGAGAATGTACTGCAGGCTTTAGTTTCGCGGTAGCGTTCACTTAGTTCTATGAGTGCGTTTTGTTATCGGACTGCTGCTTGAGTACATTGTATTTATCGGACTGCAATTTAAGAGCGTATTTCATTATTTCAAAATTGAACGATAAGTTGAAATACAGTTTATTTTTTTTCAATTATTCTTTTTGTTTTATTACTTCCAATTCCTTTTTAGTTAAAGACTATAAATTTTCATTGTTTTGTATAGGATTTCAAGTATGTAGTAGATAAAATAGAACGAGGGTCTGGAACGAATTACCTAATCCATTTCACATTGATCCAGTATGGGAATAATTGTTTCGGTTTACGAACAACTCGGGATACGAACAGGCTTACGAAACGAATCAAGTTCGTAACCCGAGGTTCCACTGTATTCCAATCTAATTACAGCAGGATTAAATATACGAATTACGAAACGCCTCGCGATTACAAATGAACGGTGGATTGAGATAAAACAAAATTAATTCTCGCCCCGCTAGGCCGGAAGTAAATCAAGTGAGGATTATCTAATCTCATCATCCCATTCGTTAGACAAAAAATGTATTTATTATATCGCTAGGCCGTTTGTGCGCCATTGCCGAACGGGATACGAGCATGACGTCAATAATTTAAAACATGTTCAGCCATGTAAAATAATCATAAATGAGTAATGAAATATTATAAAAAGATAATGAAAACATGTTATTTAAATTAGCGAATATATTATTAACGGCCACCTAACTAACTGTACTCGTGTTATATTTTAATTATAACTTTAGCGTGCTTTCTCTCGTGAACACAAGATTTATGCACAAATATGAGGCACACGTCATGTATCTATGCAGAAAACAATAAACGCTATGTTTTTGTGTAGAAATTTAAAATTATAATAATTAAAAGTATTACATGGCAATTATATTTATGATCATAAGAGAATAGAAAAAGCAGTGCAAGGGTTATGAAGTACGATTATGAGAAATCTAATTAAATACTGATAAAAAGAGACAGCTAGACAAAAAGTATCTACTTTATAGGAAAACAAAGATAAAAATATACTGAAATAATTCATAATACAACGATTCCATCAATATAATATAAAATTATCGTTACAGAAATACTATTAATTTATTCAAGTTAATTATTATGACGTCATTCAACAACTACAGACTCTGATATTATCGTAATATGTACTGTGATGTATTAAAATACAGTGAAACCTCTATATTCATCTAATTTGTCATATTTTGATAACAAACAAATGTTTCTATATTCGTGACTTCCACCGCCCGCCACTGAATAGCCACGCGACCAGGTAACCAACTTACACCCGAATATTTTCATAGTCAACCATAACATAAATGCATTCAATGATAATATGATCTGACTACTTAAGGAAGGTTTTAAAAAACAGACAGAAACAGGCAACATTGGACAAGTTCTTTGTTAATCAAATCGATTTCTACTAAACAATCCGCAAAACGAAAACGATCACCAGAATTGGAGTAACCTGATGTTTTAATTGATGATAACTCTCCTTCTAAACAATATCAACCTGCCTCCTCTTCCGCTTCTACCGTTCATGTCTCCTCTGTACAATAAAGGTAAAGATTTGACAGACAAATTATTCATTTATATATCATTTTTGGGAGCAGGCAACGGATTAATTAATTTTCAGTTATTTCTCATAGGAAAAACTGTTTATATATTCGTCAGGCCCTCATGAACAGATTAATGACGAATATAGAGGTTCCACCAATGTTCTGAAATTGCAACTTCACAACAAAAATGTGTTGTCATTATATTTTCATATGCGTAAGGTAATTCTTAAACCACATCGAAAAGTATTTCTTCAGCCAGTGGCGTAGCTCCCACCTGGGCGACCTGCGTAGCCGCCCGGGGGCTCCGGCCCAAGGGGTGTCCGGAACAGCTCGACATTTTCAACAATCGCGATAATAATAGCGCATATTTAAAAATCTTAGTAACGAATGAATGAGTAAGTAATAGATAATCTTTAATTGAAATATAAAATAAATACGCACTAGCACCTAGTAGTATCAACGATGTATTAATTAGTGTCGGTAAACAGCTAATGTGACTACGATTGTGTTCGATTGCAACGATGATTGGTAACTGAGATGTAGCAATTTATTTTATTTCTAGTATAAAAGTGATTGCTCGAAGAATTAGGAATAAAATCAGTTACCAATCATCGAACACAATCACAGTCACAATAACAGTTTAACTATCACGAACGTACAACTAGATAAACCCGTTTTAGGACATACATTAGTAATGACAGTTATTTCAACATTACATAATAAAGGTTCGTACCTAATAGACATTTTTTTTAATGTTTTTATAAATAAACATATTAAAATAATTTACATATTTTATTTTTAAATTAATTATAAATTAATAACAATTTTTAAAAAGTGAAACATGTGTACACCTACATTTTCTGAGAAACCCAATGTACACATTTACCAATGGGCCCTGAAATTTGTTGCTACTCCATTGCCTTCAACCCACATCAGGATTAAGATTTAATGTGATGGTATAGTATCAAATGGTATCCAGTAGTCTACTATTAGGATTGTTAGGAATACGATCAATGGCGGAGAGTTTACCGATTTGATAAAAAAAAATCAATCGCCGCGAAAACAGACGATGTTTATTCAGGGTAATGGTACTACCATGTTTAGGTTTTAAAATTACAGAGTTTATATCTTTATAAATAAATTATTAATAAAAGGTTCAAAATTATAAAAAAATGTACAGTAGGTCCTTGAAAATATTCTGCATTACAAAGTAAGAACTTTTAGGGCCGGTTGTGTGATCAGTAGTAACTGTTTACTTTAGTAAAAAAAAGTTACTAAAGCAAGAGTTTGATCATTGGTAAAATAATATTCACTTCTCAAAAGTTCACCCGTTGTAAACTCATTTTACTCTCTGATATCTGATAATAAAACCGAGAATCTATTGTTAAATATGGTGGAGTCTTAACAGCCGTTCCAAAAGTCATCTGACACATTTTGAAAGTTGCAGTATACGACAATTCATCATGTAATATCCCGCTATTTTAGTGGTGAGAGTTCGTCCGATGATGATCTCGTTGTTTGATATACATTAGCGCATAATCAGAAAAAATTTCACCACCAAAGTGACAGATTTCGAACGCAGAGGCGAAAAAATCAATACATAAAGCATATTTCATAATTATTTGTCGCGCCTATAAACATCTCATCTATACTTTGACAATAGTAAATTTTTTGACGTTCAAACAACCCGCAAATGATTTTAACCACAGGCGTTAGTAAAAACTTAACTGTAAACTGAAAACTGTGAGAAAATACGAGGCGTGTCCGTAAAATAAGTTCCACGAATTTTTTTCACATAAAAAAACTGGTTTAATTTTAAAGAAAAGTATATTTTTGGAAAGTTCAGTCCTTCTTTTATTTTTCTACATAATCGCCGTTGCGTTCTATGCACTTCTGCATTCGAGGCACCCACTTCTTTAAACCAGAGTCATAGAACTCTGCCGCCTGTCCGCGTAGAAAACTAACAACCGCATTTTGTACCTTTTCATCTGTCTTGAATTGGGTTCCGCCAAGGTTTTTCTTCAACTCGGGGAAGAGATGGAAGTCACTTGGTGCTAAGTCTGGACTGTAGGGTGGGTGAGACACCATTTTCCATCCAAATTTTTCGATGAGGGCTGTGGTTCGATAGGCGGTGTGCGGTCGGGCGTTGTCATGGTGAAAACGCACTCCTTTGGTCAGCATTCCTCTTCTCTTGTTCTGAATTGCACGTCTAAGATTTTTCAAGGTCTCACAGTACCGTTCAGCATTGATTGTTGTCCCGCGAGGCATAAACTCGCACAACAATACGCCCTTTCGATCCCAAAAAACGCTAGCCATGATTTTTCCGGCAGACAGGATTTGTTTGAACTTCTTTGCTCTTGGCGAAGAAGGGTGCTTCCACTGCTTCGATTGCTCCTTTGTTTCCGGTGTGGTGTAGTGTACCCAGGTCTCGTCGCCAGTAACAATAGAGTCCAGAAATTCCTCTTCGGTTGTTCCGTGAAAAGCGAGAAATTCTTGGGCCGCTTCAACCCGCTGCCGCTGGTGATCTGCAGTGAGCATTTTTGGTACCCATCTTGCGCAAACCTTTGAATAGCCTAAATGTTCAGTCAAAATCTTGTCGATTGTGGTTTTGCTGGCCTCCGGAATCTGTTCGCACAGCTCCCTAACTGTAATCCGTCGATCTTCGAGCATTGCCGCTTCGACTCTGGCAATTGTTTCATCGGAAACCGATGGCCGCCCTGCACGGGCTTCGTCGTGGACGTCTGTTCGGCCATTTTTAAATTCCCTGACCCATCTGCGCATCATCCCGGAGCTCATACACTCTTCTCCATACACTTCACAAAGTTCTTCGTGAATTTCCTTCGCCGATTTCTTCTTAGCGGCCAGGAAACGAATAACAGACCGCAACTCGCAGCTGGCGGGAGACGCAAGAGGAAGCTCCATCGTTGACGGCTGCTGGGCCTAGACTAAACGTCGCAGCGACACTGGCTTGGTGAGGAATTGTAGTGGGGGAACCAAATAACCTGCCTCTGCTGTCTGGTCGCGCATAGAAACGATCCTAGCGCCAGCGGCAGTCCGTGGAACTTATTTTACGGACAAGCCTCGTATGATAAAAAAAACAGATTATTTTTGTGCTAGAGTTAACCTATTATTAATTTTAGGTTATTATGATTATTAATTCAACTATACGTGTAAATAACATAATATAATACATATGTTTAGTTTGCGATGGCGATGGCATGAAAACAAAAAAATGAAACCGAATTCATTCATCGTTCTAAAACACACTCTCATATTATCTACAAAGCATTATCTGATATTTGTTAAACACTCGGGAAAGAAATGAGGGGGCTTATCGTTTAGGATAATACTCTTAACTGACGAACTTTTATTGTAGAGAAAATATAAGTTGAGACACACACAACGGTGTAATGTTTCATTTATGTGTTCGAATACAAACATACAATTTAACAAGTGATTGCTCATGATCAAATTATTTTATTTTATCTTTGCAATCTTCATCTCTACCAATTGAAAATACAAGTATCAAATGTAATGTTCGAGTTTGAACACGACAGACTGTGTAACGACAAATATATCTTCAATTGGTGGTGTTTAACGAGGGTAATATTAATTAAATTACTTCATCAAAAATAATACAAACTAGCAAGACTTTACCGCCGTAATATTAAACAATAAATTTTATTATGCAAACTGTTACATAATTATTACGAATAATTTATTTTAAAATGGGACTATTGTCGTTTATCCAAATATAAGAATTTTAGTCACGCTAAGAGCACTTGGACACGCACCATTATGGTGAACTGATTTCATTCATGCTAACGTTCCCAATTCCTATTATTTCTCAGGAAAAAATCACAGGTAATATCCCCCATCAACCTAGCACACCAGATCAGTGAGGGTTCAACTTTAACATTGGCTAGCACTCCCCGGACTGCTCGCCTAAGAAGAACCTGTAACCAGCTGTTCTCGTTAGCCTGCAAATGCAAGGTGTCCCTGCAGTGTCGAAACTAGGCAGGTGTAACAGGTGTCCAGAATGGAGGGGGCCCAATATTCTTATATAATACAAATAATTATTTTCATTTATAAACATATACATGTGAATGATTCTATATATTTGTTGTGTATACAAAAAATATTTATCAGAGCCTTGCCGTCTCACGTCTCACTTCACGCTCATCGTATGTTGGGTGATTTTGAATCTCCCCAGCAGCAGTTAAAATGAAATAATTGATCGTATAATTATATTTAATGTTTAATGACTCATGCTAACTTTTTTAAATATATAATTGTAGGGATCTATGGTTGTTTTAGATGACGTTTGTGTGAACATGTCGGATCGGGTGAGTTTTTGTCTCTTTTTCAAGCTGATCTCCGAGTTATGTCTCCAAATCAAAATCTCAACACATATTGAAATGTATTTCAACTAAATCTCCGTATCGACTCCTAAGTCCGTAAGACTCCTTGCTCGGACACGGGCCTTTAGAAACAATTGTATTATGAATACAAGAGGCGTAACTACGCCAATGCAGCCAATGCGATGCATTGAGGCCCACAAGATCGACGCTAAAATAAACTTATAATTTTATGAATAGCGAGAAATGAAACAATATTTAACAAATCTATCATGAAAGTGTAAATACGAATATTACAAGACATCAATTTTATTCTTACTATTTAAGAAAAACGCGGTGAAGGAAAAAGACGAATCTCCTTATTGAAGAGTGATTTCATTGCATTGGTTCAGAGTAAAAATGGAAAATGGAACTATGAAGAATATAAATGAATGAATAAAACCGCTTAACTTAATATTTGTATTAAATACTGTATATATAGAGGGGAGGACTTTTTTGTATTTTGCATTGAGGCCCATTTTTGTTTGTTACTCTGCTGATGAACATTACAATTCTAGGTGTAGCTACTGCCTCATGGTACAATATACAATCTATGATAATATTATACACTGCTCAGTAACCAAAACATTTTAAACAAAGTCACGTTTAATTGTTACCGGTACGTAAATTCGTTTGGTATTTAACTTATTCAACGATTTAATCAATATGATTCGAATAAAATTATTACAGGCACAAAAAATACTAACATATTTGACAAAGCAAAATTACAAAAATTATCTCTGCAACATATTTTATGAAAATCAATTGTTTATCAAAATGATAATTTCTGTGAAAATCATACTTATTTACACGGCATAGATGGTCTCAGTATACCGTCTACAGAGCCAATAAAAAAATAAGAAATTATAGCTCAAAATTAAAACTGTAATCAATATAATGTCATATCAATGATCACCATAAAATCTCATTACGATGATCGCTGAACCATAAACCGTAACATAAATATTAAAAAAATATATATTATTTACTTTATTTACCTTGAAGAAGACAAGCCTCGCTAACTTTAGAAGGCGGCAACTCTACTTTTCTATGCCTCGAAAGAGTGAAAGACGTTAGCGGAGTCGAACCTTTGAGTTTAAATTCGGGATTATCCAATGCATCATTGTCATCGAGCCCTCCATCGCTGGTCTTTTCTCTTTTCCCCGTTGACGTTTCCCAATTACCCATCGCAAAGTTTCTGTTGTTTAATTCATCACTGTTTGCGCCAGAATGTTCGATATGTTTGGGTATAATTTCAGAGTTAATTCTATCACCGTCACTTCTCATTCCAAACTCCCCGTCGGGGCTCGATTTATCAGAAGCATTCTGGTTTGACACTATCGAATGTATTTCCAAATTTGAATTAGCACAAAGAACATCGTCAGTACAGGCGTCCGGCATTGTCTCGGTGAAGAGAAAAATATGAGAACTTTTCTCATCTAAAATATCTTCCAAACTAACACAACTCACTTTTGACACACTTAATTTTCCTAACTTTTCACAAGTATTTGCGCCTTTCTTGGGTAACTTTGCGTTATTTCCATTGAGGATTGTTTTGCTATGGTTTGACTTAATATAGGAACGTTTGCCTTCCTCTAGAATTCCATTTACACTCTCTTCAGAATAATAACACTGATTTATTTCCGCCGCAAACCCAACCGGTGTTAACGGGTCCGTAAAAACAGATTCTGAACTTGACTCTTTACTTGGTGGTGTTAATTCTTTCCTTGCAGAATTTCCTTCACTTTTGACATCAGAAAGCTTTTTCACTTCTTTCCAAGAGTCCGTGACATGTATAGAATTCTTGCTACGAAGATCGGCCGCTTTGTTTTGATTAGAAGAATGCAGCGCAGACCTCTCGCGGTTCGACGACCGAGAACCTCCGGTCTGACAGTTAGAATCTGCCGCCCCGCTCGTCCCCCCTTCTTCGTTACTAACATCATCCGTCGGTAAAAGAGATATTTCTATTACCGGCTGAACATCAAAGGGTTCCCTTTCCGCGCCAACAATTTCGGTTACGATATTATCGGTCGATTCTCGTAAACACGACCCCGTGTCAATTACTACATTATTTGATAGCTGAGACTCTGATTTCTTTCGATTCTTCTGATTTTCTTTGCCTGATGCCTTCTTATTCTTCATCAAATTCTTGCCTCTGCCTGGCGATTTGCCAGTTTTGGGCTGCTTGCTTTCGCCTCCTTGTAAATTACCCATATTTTTTTTATTTCACGCTTTTCTAATGATTTAAATTTTTAAATTAACTCATGTTAGTATTAAATTTCCGGCATACATCATATTTATGTTTTGTATTTTTATGTGTTTACTTTAACACGTTAGATTATAATGTTTAACAGACATTTCAATTGAGTAACATTTTTTTTAAATTACTTGTCGCAACTATTTTTGAACATTTTATAATGAGCATTAGTAAATATGTTTCTTTTCTAATCAAAAAACTACATACATTTCTAATTTAAAAAAAAAACATTCATCACAAGAATTAATAAAACGATTTATTAATTATACACACTGGATACACTTAATGTTTAGTTAAAACTACTTAACTGTGTTTATATTTAGTAAAACCAAAATGACCTGTCACGGTCTATTTCTTCTGGTTTTCACTGAAGATTGAAGAATGAAGATAGAGCAGCCGCATACTGCTCATGCGTCGACCGACGCAGTTCACGGCGCAACACTGACCAATCGATAATAATATTTGAATTGCCATGGTCAGCAGAAATGTGATAATAACTAGCTCTGAAATAGTGATTATCGTTGTGTAACAATTTGATAAGAATTTTCAAATCGATTTTTTTTCTTATAAATAATAAACCAATTCAATTAGGACAGATAAAAAATTTTCGCACCCAATACTACTATATGTAGGTATTAAATTGGGTAAGGAAAGTTATTTAATAAAAATTATTTCGAAGTTCCAATAGCCCTAGAGCGTCAGACTTGCACGAGTATGCAGGTCTGGGTCATTCACATAATAATAATAGTAATAATAATATAAAACTCAAGAAAATAAATTTATCAAAAAAATTGAAGATGATCAATAGTATTATAATAAAAGTAGAAGATCGACTTACGGGAGTGATACATTAACAATACTCGTCAAATTGGGGGAAATGTTAAGATAGTTTTAAAAGAAAAGCTCTGTAGAGAATTAATAGACCTGTGAGGGATGGGGAAATTTGTAAAGTAAGGTACAACGGCGAGTTGTATAACATTTATTAGAATTTCTATCCAACTACAACGATTCAGATGGGTGAATAATGTCCGGAGGATTCAGATAGCGCAAATCCCAAAAATAATCCTTAATAGAAACCCAGGAGGTAAGAAAAAAGTGTAATAGTTCCGACTTCACTGGGAGGATAATGTGAAGAAGAAGTAATTCTATACTGGAAGACACTCGTCGAAAACGGAAGCGTATAGAGGCAAAAGATTCAAAAGCCAAGGCTTGATATGGGCTGCAGGGCCATTGAAGAAAAAATGTGGAAAACAAAACTGGATTTATTAGTGGCGTACAGTAGGCTGTGTAAGCTTAGATTGTGCTGTTGATATCAATGACAGCAACAACTGCTTATTTGAATGTTAAAGGAGGGAGGAATAAGGGCTGAGCCCTCTTGTCTCCGACATGTGAGGTGATAACAATGGCGTAAGATTTTTGGGGGGCATCCTATTGAACGAGGAGCATGGTGAAAATTGCTTTTTTTTTATTTCAGATATTTTAAACTATGTATATAATTGTATAAAGTATTAGGAAAAATGGTATCAGCAAAAATTACTAGGTTAGTATACGCCCCATAGAGGATTATGAATTTTCGTTTAACCGGCGTCTTTTGGTAAAATGAAACCGTCGTTTATACAACCCTACCATTTACTGATTAGTAATTTATGAGTAATTTTCATAGTGTGTTTAAGGTTTAATTATAATAAATTTACATACTTGTCCATATAAAATTCAAAATACAAATTTAATTGTCGTTTTTTAGAACAAAGTAATACAAGAGATGTAACATGATTCTTTAACTTTTTTGAAAGTCCTTCATTTACAATAATAACTGATGCTAAATGTTATTTTTATTAAAGGTTAGTATTTGTATTTAAACTATTAATAATCAATTTACGAAGAAAAAAACATATCAATATGGACATAATTCCAAATTCGGTGTACATATTTTGTTGGAAATTAAATTAAATTAAATCTGTTTCAAGACATCGGAAATAATTCTCCGGTTTTAATAAAATCGAAATATTTGATATGTTAAATACGTAATTACTTATATTTTGATTAAACAAATCCATCATAGTATAAAATGCTATAGTTTTTGCGAATAAACTTCGAAAATTCAAATTCAAATATTTCACCTAAGTATGACGGTGTCAGAAACATAGATAAGAGATATAGTCAGAAATGTGATTCTACACTTCATAGATAAGATAGTAAAATTCGGAAATTAGTAAAGAAGAAGTTGATAATTCAATAATTTGCGCGCAACTCTGTACGAAGTTGAAAGCTTTTTTAATGTTATTCCTTTATGAAATGCCAGAGAATAATAAATGTTAAAATAAATATGCAAGACTTAAAGATTCGGTACAACGCGTGTCGCCAGAGTGGAAATGTTCAATTCAGTAGATAGCTATCGATTGGAGACTAAGTGAAAAATACAACGGAGGAATTAATTTCTTTCAGTATATACTTGCGATTAATAAAAGTATTGTAACCGAAGAAGTTAGTACTTTTTATCAAGCAAGGCGCACTTTATTATTATAAAATTATTACCATTTAGATTAGATATTAGATTCAAAAGTAATCAGAATTTATGTGTTTTGTTTTCATATATATTTATATATATATATATATATATATATATATATATATATATACATACATATATATACCAACCAAGATTGTAAACCTGCTTGATTCCCCTTCTAGTGTCAAATTGGTGGCTGTTAAATTTTTTTTAAATTCTTAACACCGTTAATATTGATCGTAGAGGCAATGGGGCAGGATACATTTATGGATATAGGTATTTATTTTGACTGATGATTTAATTTAGGCGTTATAATCTGTTCTCTTACGCGACGTAAATTATTTCGGACTCAAAAAAAGAAAACTGAGAAGAATACAGGAAATAATAATTTTGGTCTGGGGTGTTAAGTACGATGCCGTCTATAATAATAAACCATGGGTAAGGCTGCCGAGAGAAATTTACAGACCTTCAAGGTTACAATGATTTTAGTAAGTCAACTTTAGTAACCATGATGGGAACTGTATATTTTTTTCTGAAAACATTGTTATAGACTTCATTGTTAGACTTTTTTAACCTTTCAATTCATGTTTAAAAAATTAATTACTAAATATATTTGTAACGTATCTAGCAAGAATGTAAAGTGCATGACACTGAGGCATTAGTAGAAGTAGATTAGGCGGAATAGCCGTTTTTTGTGCTAAGTATAACAGATAAAGGAATTTTAAAAAAAATCACGAAATCCTGGTCTACCCCGGTAAACTCCTCTCCGTACCACTGATCATGCGTTCCAGTACGACGCCAGAGTTCACGCGGCGTAATACCCCGAAATATTGCGCATTAGTGGGAGCGATAGCCATAAAAATGTGAACGCGATTATTAAGATAAGTATGTAAAGTTCTTAGACGACACCATAGATAAGAGAGTATCCATCATAGATTTCCTGATATCGTTTAACCATAGAAAAGTTAACTAATATTGATGTTTGCTGTTATGACTTATAAAACTTCATTATCTAATCTATGGTCTTTCGAGAATTGTGTCATAGTTTTTGACCGTTGAGGCACTTTGAGGTTATAAGTTTATTTCCAATGAAAATTTAAGTTTAAGAATTTTGCAATTATGGAAATTCTTTGGAACGACACGGAATTAAAGCCTCCACCAGTAAATACATATAAAAATTCTGGTGACTCGTTAGGTAATAGTGTTTTATTTGTTTACTGAATAATATTTCCTATGTATAAGAATATCATAGTCAATATAGTTGGTGAAGTCAAACATGAAATACGTCGATCTCTCATAATTTTTGTATAAATCTTTAACAACCGGTTAACACCCATAAAGAACTTGTAAATCCCTAAATTTTCGATTTCGATAAACAAAAATGATAAACGTAAAACACGTAAACATAGTCTCATTATGATGTACACGTCCTGGACACACGGCATAAAGAGATGGCAATCAATCTAGTACATATATTATGATATTTTAATACTTGTGCGAGCTGTTAGAAAATTATATTTGCGAGTGATATGTAATCAATGTCTGAATGTAGGTAAACAAGAAAATATATATATATATATTACTTTAATGGGTATAGTATAGTATATACCGTATACCCCATTTGAGGATACTTTGACCATTGTTGTTTGTGTTGTGTGAGAGCAAAGTCTATATTGCGAGGAAAGAGAAAGTGGAACATCATGACGTCCGAAGTTGAAGTAAGTGTGGTAGTGCGAGTTAGTTATTATATTGCGTAAAGGGGGTAACAACATCAGACCTAAAATATTAATGTTATTTTAAAAAGTTTCTCATGAAATGAGTATTTTTGATAAGTTAAAAGAAGAACTAGAAATTCACTGCGATACATTCTTCCATACTAATCTCGGTTAAAACTTGCAATTGGTATATTTTTATCGCATCGTTCACATATGGGTTAACTATTTATTTATTAAAATATTTATAAATGAAAATGTAAAGTGATATTATTAATTAAAATTGTTTTTTTCTTTTTAATATTTGATAATATACAATGAATAATCTCATAAACTTTATTTTCTTTCAGATGTTCTGCAATTGCAAACAATTTTGAATGATGCGGTTTTTTTCATGGAAAATCAACAGTGTTTGCACAGAGAAGCTGCAATAATATCAAGATTAATATATTTAATGGGGCGAAAATTTAGACATGATATTGGCCACTCGTATGTCCGAAGAACAAACGTTGCTTTATTGAAGTACTTAAATTTAGATTTTCTGAATGATCTTAAAACTTTTTTATCAGTGGTGCCCACAAATGCATCACCATTTTCTTATTTCCCCACTCGCCAGATGCTGGAATATATCTTAGTTCGTTTTCAAACTTTCACTAAGATTGTTTTTAGAATTGTTGTATGTGCTAAAAAAGCTGCAACTTTTTATTTTGAAAGGATAAAGAGGGGGGACTCAGCTTGGCTCTCTTTAATGCCATACACGGTTCTTTCTAGAGTGTGGTTTTTATCAAACCGATTAGTTAAAAATGCCTGTAAATGGTATAGCAAATTATTGCCATTTAGAAATAGTTTAAAATTGGTCGGTGTTCCATTTTTACCATCAGATTATGTTTTGCCTCACGATTTAATCGATTGGCTTGGCTTTGTAGTCTACGAAAATGAATCAAGTTTCTTATGGAAATCTGGAGCACATAATGTTTTATCATCTTCCACTCATTGTGTAAAGACTGATGTTTTAGATAAAAAGGTTTTGATTGATGTTGAAAATAGTGGAGAAAATAATCGGGATAAGCAAGCAAATTCTAACAATGTCCTCATTCAGTCAAATATTTATGATAATTCAAAAATTGATAACGGTACAGAAGATGCTATTTTTATGCAGCAAATTCACAATGATACCGTACATGTTGATGATATTGGTGAGAAAATATCTCGAAAAGATTTCATGAAGTTACAGAGAAGTAATGTTAATACAAAAAATTTTGATAATAGTCCGTTATCAATTTCTTCAATTAAGAAATTCAATGAAAGTAAAACAACTGTTTTGAACTCTACATTGACACCTGATAAAAATAAACATGGTTTTAAGAATGTTCTTACATTAAACAATAAATATTTCTCAACACCTGTTGAAATTGAAAAAACTAATAGAAAAAAATCAAATAATCTAAAGTCAGTTCATTCTATTGATTCAGTTAAGTGTTCCAAGTCACTTCTGAAATTCCTGCAGAAAGAAGAATCATTAAGACTTGCAAATGATTCTTTTTCTCTAACAAAAGATATGAGTTTTATGCAGTGGCAATCGGTAAAAAAAGTTTTATACAAATTACAAAAAAAATTAGATTGTACCAATAAACTAAAAAGAGAAAAGATATTAGTAATATTAAATAGCTTTTGGATGGAACGTTGTACCTGTTAATATTCCATAGATGATATAAATAAATTAAAAGTAGTTAGCCATGCATATACAAGGACATCAAATACGTTAGAAAATTATACAGGTAACGAAATATTATCTAAACGTGTAATGGACTAATCATTATAAATTAATTGTTATTTTTGTAAAATTTATGCACGTGAACATTCAATTGTATTTATGGAAAGAAAAATTTGGTCAAAGATCAAATAATTCTCATTGTGGTTTAGAAAAATTCTTAACCTACAAAAAATGCTGGCAATTAGTAAGAAGAACTTATGTGTTAAATCATTATACCGCATGAATCTGATTTCGATTGTGGATTCTGTCACTGACTGATATTACTGAATGATTTCAGCCTGTTAAAACCTAAAAACTTACTGTAGAAAAGTTTATTTTTAAGTTCAGAAGAAAATCAGTAAATTGTTTAAATAGGAACCAAAATATGAATTTGAATTAAAATAAATTAAAAAATAACAATTTAAAATGTATCATGTTATCAAAAATATAAGATTGAAATTAAAAAAGGTGTTTAAATTTTAATCTTAGAAAACATCTCATCGAATCCATACAGAAATATTCCTAGGTTTTTATGGCTGTTCAGTCCAGAGTCTTCTATATAGAGTTTTCTGGGCTTTTCTGCCATGTGTACCCTATCTCTTGCTGACGTTAGCAGGCTCCATCATCAAGGTTGATGTCACTTAAGGTTCATTGTTAAGGTTGTTGCGACATGTGAGGGTGTATCATTGTTTAAATACTGACTAGCAATACCATATTGAAACCAGCTTGTGTCTGTCTACATGTATTTCTTTAATGTATATTCCATTATGCCGGATCACTATCTGTGTGGAATACTGACTTTGACTGATTTTGCACTGGATGCCATTAAGTTTCCAATTTCAGACCATCATCCCTATTGATGTTCAGCGGATGTTTACAGATTTCTGTTTATAAGTGAATAAAAGTGTTTTTAGAAATTTTTATGCACTCACAACTGAAAAAAATCATTTTACGGCAATGTTTGCTTCCAACATTTAAACATTTAAAATTTTATATTTCCACATGTGGATTTTAAAAATTATTAATCCATATTAGCACTGGAAAAATTATTGTTACCAAATATATTGTAGGGCATGGACCTTTTGGGCCCTAATACAATGCATTTATTTTTTAAATGCAGGATTAATAATGTACATATGTACTATGATAATAAAGGCTGAAGCCCAGTATGTATTATTCAGAAATAACTTTTGGTTAGTCTTTTATTTCTACTTTAATTCACATTCAAGCACTATGCTGAAATACAGTATTTACCATTAGTTAAGTGAAACATTTTACCATGTACATATTATTTATAATCGGTTGATAAAATTGGCTAAAAATTATTCAATTTATGTCAGTGTTGATAATTACTATCTACTTCGTCACCTGCCTGACCATTAACTGGTAATTTTATCAGAAAATTCAGCCTATTTTGCGAAAATGTAATTTTTTATTCAATTAGATCTGAGGAAAAAATTATATGACAATGTATTGAATAGTCGTGTATAAATTGAAGGAATTAATTAATTAAATATATAAAGCATTCGATCAGAGTCAACTTTAATAATATGTGTTAAGCATATATAATCCTTCACAGAACATGATTGCATCATTACGGAGCTGATGGGAATATTATAAGTAAGGAATATTGAGTCACAACTATTTTATTCCAACTAGATCTTGCTACTTTTAGACAAGCATGGGTTATACACAAAGATCACATTGGTGATCTAAGACTACTCAGGAAATTTTCAAGACAACCAGCCCAATCACAGATGTTTATGTTTTTAATGATATTTTTAGAAACATGTATAAAAAATAACACAATTTTGCAAAACGCATTTTTTGTTTATCATAAAAGTTATCAGCTTAAAAAATTTTTAATCTCAAAAATTTTCTCTTTAATAATGAACTTCTGCAATTAAATCTTAAAATAATATGTCACTATATCTCATTCAATAAGTCTCTCTTTACATTAAGATAAAAGCTTCATCTACTGTCAGTAACAGTACTTGGAAATTATTTTTTTACCCAGTCGTTACTCGTTGCAACTATAATATTTTAGATAAAGAAAAGGTTTATTGTAGGATGCAAAATCAGTCATTGGCCCATTGGTATTTCTCTTGGATGTTCCACTGTTAAAGAAATCATTACATTCATTGACGTAACTAAAAAAATTAGGCCCTAATGCAAAATTAGATAAAGGGCCCCTGAATAATATGTGTTGTATTATATACTCATATTATCTATTAAACATGTAAGAACAAAATATCTCCTATAATACTTTCATAAGTATGCTTTTGATATAACCATGCCTGTGTGTGACCTCCCTTATTGCGTGACATGTTGAGTTAAAAATAATGCTGAACGTGAATCGCGTTCATATTTCCTTGTGTATATAGTTATTTAGGGCTTAATTGTTATGTTTCCTAAAGCAAAATAGAAAAAAAACCATAATGAATGGGGTTAAGATCTAGATAATATTGAATAACGATGGTAATAGAAATATATAATTGTCATGTGTTGTATGTAAATTGTGATATAGATATGCAGATGATTATAATATAATGCTGTCGATACTGGCATCCCCACCCCACAGCCAACCTAGCGGAAACACCCCTCTCCCCGCGCAGGTTTATAAATTTTAGAGTGCGCTTTGAAAAGCCCTCTTTTTCTATTCCATTCCGACTGAGTTCGACAAGTCTCTTGAAACGGTCAGGAGTTTTTCGATGAGAGCTTGTACATCGTCGTTGCATCACCAACCACGAGGGATCACACCTCATGTCCAGTACGAGGCAGCAGAACAACTGTATCGAAGTTACGGATGTCCCAGCTAGCTTGATGAGAGGCTCATCACTTTCATGAAAAAAAAACAAAGTGAAGAAAAATATACTTTCATAAAAAAAAAAACCAAATATATTTTTAGGCACTTATAATTTTTATACTTTCAACATACAAAAAAATTGCTTCATGGCAATTTTTGCTTAGCGGTGATGGTCTGGTCTCTAACCTGACATATTAACAAAATACTGCTGAGTACATCGATAATATTTTGTATAGTGTTTTTGTAACACATCTAAGGAATATTTTTTAAGTTTTATAATTACATTTCTTACTGTGGTGAATATTATAAATTATTTATTCATATTAGCGCTGGAAACATTGTGGTTACGCCACTGATTACATGGATTACATTATACACTTAACTCATACCACATGATCCCAGACCTCTCGTTGCACGTTGTATCCGGTGCATGTAAGTACGTAAGTTCTTGTATTATTATCATTTTTAAATTAATAAGGAAAATTTAAAAAATGTTTAATGATAAAATTAATTGTTTTCCTTGAGAAAGCAATCTGGACTAGCTACATAAATTGAGATATTATTGTTACTATTCATGTATGTACATAGTATTTTTGTTCGATGCGGCTTTAATTCGAAATTCCTTAAACTTTCCCACATAAAATTTACAAAACTTTCACAACCTCGAATGTAATCCGTAAAGTATTTTGAATGCGCCAATGGTCTCTATTTTTGATGTTAAGGGGATTATAAAGAGAAGACGCTCAAGTCAGTTCATTAGAGCAGCACCGCCACTGGTAAATAATTCGCTCTGCGATTCATATACAGGTAACATACATTTATGGCATTACTGTTATGAGAGGGAACATAGGTGAAATATATAAAACACTGATAACACATAATTTAATATATTTTTCCTACATGTATACAAATGGGCAGGTGTACATTCTTAATGTTAACTTAATTCTAATTTAAATATACCTCATATTATTCCGCAATGTTTCTCTGGGGCTCTCTTCCAAAGACCTGGTCTCTAGTTGTTAGCATTCGGCTGGGCGGCTGCTCCTAAATTGATTTGGTGTCAGGCTGATTCGCTTACTGGTTGCCAGGCTGACTTGGCACCTGATTGCTCGTGGTTGCTTGGAGTTGACAGGGCCGACCTGGTGTCAGGCTGTAAGGCCGGTCTGATCAGGTTGACTTGGCGTTTGGCGTGGCTGCTTGAAGTTGGCTGGGTGGCTGCTGCTGAGCTGGGTGTGTGGCTGTCTATCCTTAGAACTTCTGTTACACTCACACTGGGGCGTTCCGGTGGACTATGCCATATACATTGTCATGTAACGTGTGTATTAAATATTTATTGTACTCCTGTTAACATTCGGTTAAGTATTTAATAACGTAAAATCAAACTTCTACCCGATTAATACTTTAATTATTTTTTGGTGTCCACACCATGGCCATAAACAATATGTTGTTGATATTTCCATAGATAAGAATATTTCTTAACAATAGATAAGAAAATAAATTCTCAACTCTCGTATCTATGACGTTTCCAAATGTCAATAGCCATTAAGCCGTTACTTTTGAATTTTATTCATTCTTTAATAAATTATTATGCGTTTTAGTTAGCATTTTACATTAGATAAACATGTCAAACCCAGAAGAAATTCCTTCCCTGAATCCCAGGGAAGTTTTAGCATACTTAAATGAAATGGGAATACGTAATGTTAGTGGTGAAATGTTGAAAGAGTTTATTTGTGGTAAATTTATTTTGGTATTTTGATTTAAGTTGTAAATGACTGAAATAATTTAATAGTATTAATTGATGCATTGTTTTCTTTTAGATTTAAAAAAGCTTATTAAATACGATTTGAAGAATAAACACATGGAAAACGAAGACCCGGTAAATGTTATGTCTGAAGAAACCGTTAGAGGCCCAGAAAGACTTTATTCGTGTTCAACGTTTAGCTCGAGATCAAAAAGCGTGAAACAAAGTAACTTAAGGAAACCTCTTACTAATATGAATGATATTCATTTTAATGCTACCAATAAGATGAAAGAAGTTTCCTGTAAAAAATCTAATCCCTGTGCTAAAATTCAAACACAAGAAGTAAAACGATTAAAATCTGCTTCCAGTGGTGACTTTAAATCTTCAAGCTCACATATTGCAAGAACAAGTAAAGGATCACTCAGAAATTCCAATTGTAAGTATTAAGTCAAATATACTATTTTTATTCCCTGATATACAGAATAAATAAATAGGCATGCATTTGATTATTGTAAGATTGCACATGGAGTTAATTTTTAAGTTATCTTATATATACAATTTTTCATTGTAACATTAAATATATTTTCTCTTAACCCATTTGTTGGCTATTTGTTTTACTTTACAATTTACAAATGAATGTCTTTAAAGTTAAATAAGGTTATATGTAGAATCCAATAAAACAATCTTTTAAAGCGATCGTCTACTAAAGCGGTGGATGGATTTCGGAAGAATTTTATGTAGTTTTTTGGCAGGGTGAAGGGAATGCTTTAGGGGATGCGGGAATTTAGTTCCATTTCTATCCATAGCGCTGCTGGTCGGCTGAGAGGCATGGCAGAAAAATTCCGTTCAATGGGCGGTGCGTGATAACGACAAAAATGTAGTATGCCACAAATTTTTAAATTTTTATTGCATCCTTACAAATTTAATTACATTTTTCATTTCCTGTTTTGCTAAATTAAACTTATGTAGAGTTGAAAAAGGTAAAACATTGTACAGGTTAATCAATTTTTATAAATTGGTTTAATATTGATCAAAAAAATTAAGACAAATTAATAAGAAAGTGCATAAATATAGTTTCTCGAATATTAAAAAAAAAACAGTAGAAGGTTAAGAAACATTTGAAAACATGAAATAAGAATTCCGTATGTACTGTTTGTTATTGTTTGGGAGGTATATATTACATATGTGCATATATATGTATGTATAAGGTTTCCGCAAGCACTAGTGTATAGAACTGGTTTCTCTTCTATGTCAGATCGCGGTTTTTGTAGATGGTTTCTTTGGGAAACCTAGGCTGAAGTTTCAGCATAGTAACATTGTCAAGGCGTTTCCTAAAAAAATACAGTATAGCTTGTCAAATAAGTGTAGAAAATAAATGAGGGTGCTGCAGTCGTTTAAATGGCAACACCAAAATAGTTCAAAGGTAAAATAATGTAACTTTAAAAAAGCACTATGATTCAAGTATATATTTTACATTATGTATGCAAGCTATTCAGTGGTACATACTTCCTGAAACATGATAATTCTACATCAATAATCTAAGACAATTGTATATTAGAACTTTTTATTATTTAACGATTTGTAAGCGAGATAATTGCAAGGAAAGGTAATTTTTTTGTATTTCTTAAATTTGTATATTAAAATAGTGATTTATTAAATGTTAATTCAAAATAAAACAATGCAAAACAGACACACACTTAAAGCAAAAAAAAACACATTTTCACCCGATTGCATTCAAAAGATTTTATTTTATTGATATTTCATTTGATGAAAGGGTGATTTGATATTCTGGTGAAACAAAGAAATTTGCTAAAATAAAATACGTAAAAAAAAATGTCTTACAATGATTTTTTTAAACTGAAACACGGAATGATGACGTTTATTTTGTTATAAAAACTACATAATATTTAAAAATCAGAGTCTATTAATTCAACACCAGAAAAATAATTATCTTTGTCCTCTTCATATTCTGAATCTTTATCTTCCGTATCACTATCTTCATACAAACATATTATTAAGTCATCGACATCCTCATATAATGTTCTGCCTCGTTCATAATATTCTGTCTCAATTTTCATCACGTGATGGCAACAGTTTTTCCATTCATCAGTACTGATGCTTTTATAGGTATTTTCTTTCAACTGTTTTATATTGTTTGCGTTTCGACATTCTGAGAAGCGATTTTTCGTTTAGCCAATGCCCAAATTAATTCTATTGGATTTAGGTTGCAGTGGTAAGGAGGAAGCCTTACAACAGTGTGACCATGCTCCCCTAATATTTCATCTATGTCATATACAGGCTCTGGCTTATGTTTCTTAACAGGCGCCAATAATGATGGCTTCCTTAATGAATCATAAAAAACAATATTATTATGTAATGACCGTGCTTTTATGTCAACAACTCTCGTCGTGGACGTTGGTGCCTTGTTCCTCACAACGCTGTGATAAGACGCGCTGTACATAACAATTATAGATAACTCTTTTATATTGGGCACGAGCTTCTCGACAACCCACTTTTTAAAATTATGAGCATTCATTTCAGAATGGTAGTCTTCTTTTTTGTTTGTCCCACTAAAAATTAAAAGGGCATTAGGAACAATTCCCTTTTCACTTCCAGTATGAACAATAATCCAGCTTTTTCCTTTCGAAATATCATGTTGAACTCCTGTCACATCTATTGATTGCCAGCATTTTTTCAGTTTGTAGGATGAATAGATATAACTTTCATCCAAATAAATAATATTTTTTGTAATTCTTCAGGTAAATTTCAATTATCCATGATGATTTTTAAATAATGCTCTCTCTTCGACGCTATATTAGATTTTTCGATAAGTGCACTTCGGTTTGTTCTACATTTTTTGTAAACAAAACCGATTGAATGCAAAATTTTCCTTAAATGTTCATGGCTACCGTCAAATCCTATATCTTCTTTGAGAATAGTCAATAAATTTCTTAATGTTGGCACTTCCTTTCGTGCGATATAAAAAAAAAGAATTTTTTGTCGAATGGCTCAAATATCAAAGTCGTCCAACTCTTTTCTTGGGCGCCCCTTTTTCCTTTTGCCCGGCGTTTCAAATTTGCCATTTTCCTTTTCACCTTCCTTGATGATATGCCTGACAGTTGATTCAGATTTCCCTGCGAGTGTAAGGTACATGATAAGAATTCTGATTAATTAGGAAGTGTAATAATTAGGAAAAAAGTTACTTTTTATGAGTAGAAGTAGCAAAGATAAAAATTATAAATAAAAAATGTAATGTATGATGTTTTTCCTTTTGACGTCGATATTTATAAACACAAACTGTCAAATACGGAAATAAAACATAACCTTACACTTTTATATTTGAAACAATTATAACTTTCCACAATGTTATAATTGTTTCAAAATCGGCATAAATATACTAAAATATTGTTTACATAGTTTACATGTTTCAAAATTATTTAAATTTTTTAAGAAACTGTAGTACGTACCAGTCATTTCAGCAGTTTGTTTGTAAACATCATCTATTTTGGAGAAGAGCTTCCAAATTCAGCTAAACAGCGCTGAAATAGGAGTAAATTACTTCCCTCGTTCTACTGTGCATTGGTTTATTCATTTTAAGTATTCTTAATCAGATTTAAATGATGAACACGTAAACAATTTTTAAATAAAGGATAAGTAAAACTGACGTAGAGCAAACCAGAGCAAACTTCATAAACATTGAGTAATTCGGTGATGCCATAGAATGAAAAATTTTAGTTGAATAAATTTCTACACTTATTCGACAAGCTATATGATACTCGACTATGTGAGATTTATATTTATATAGTAAGAGATATAAATCAACTAGTAAGGCCTTGTCAATGGCTCATGTCACCGTGCCAAAACGTTTGCATAGGTTTCCTCAAGGAAGGCGTCTACAAAAACGCGATCTAACGTAAAATACCTAGAATTCCATATATATGTATATATATATATGCCACTGGCGTCTCTTCTGAGTTAGATCGCACTCTTTGTAAATGGTTTCTGTATCTTCCTTCATAAGTTAGTCGCAAATGACATTACCGCCATCAATGGGTTGATTTATTAAAGGAAACCATATACAAAGAATGCAATCTAACCCAGAAGAGACGCCAGTTGCATACACCTGTGCTCGCAGAAACCTTAAATTAAACATATATAGTGAAATCCTCTTAATATGTTTCCCAAGAGATCATAAAAAAATTTCTTAAGCAGGAAAACTTATTAACAGCGATTTCAATTTTGCTATGATTTATTTGAACATAACATCTAATATTGTATTTTAACTAACATTACACTTATATTTTGACAATTAAGAAATGAAAATATTTTATTTATAAAAAAAATATTAAAAAAAAAATTCTTAAAATGTTACCTATATGAATATATATTTGAAAATCACCCAAGAGAAATTAGGCCATACCAACTGAATTAAAATTTTTATCGCCATTCATAATTACACTGGTAGATGAATTAGAAAAAAAGAATATAGCAATTTATTTATTTTTAAAATAGTCCTTCATACTAGATTGTTTTATTTTTTAAAAATGTAATTGTGACGTAAAATTGTCTATTTCCAATACATTATCAATATTTTTTTCTGGTACATTTAGAACATAAAAGTACCTGAAAAGTAAAATACCTAAATTGCAAAAAAAGTAGAAAAAAAAAATTATAAAACGAAATTAAAATTAATCTGACATTAAATATATAACTACCTAAATAGAATAAATCAACATAGCAAAAAATAAAATTAGAGCCACTGACAAGACCAAAATTCAAATTATTTGGCGTTTTTGTAGTAGAATAAGGGTAGGTCAAAGGTATTAGGAGATAAAATACATATGACAAAAGATATCACCTGTAAATGGCTGCTATGTCAGTCTGATGAAAGTTTGTTATTTTTACAAAATGTAAAAAAATTGCATTACAAGACGTATCATATCTCTTCCTGGCCAACTTGAAGAATGCATATTTAAAAAAAATCCCGTTTGTAAACATAAATCTGTTGGACTGCATACCTAAAATATGTCCTTTTTGATGATTTTTACATAATTTATTTGTATACTCAACATATCGATACATCACTGCAATGTCAAGAACTGCGATAGAATTATGTTTAAAGATGAAATATTCGACCCTTATTGAATTCAGTTCAGTGAAATTATTGTCAGCATTGACATTGATGATGGCAGGCCCGAACTTACAAAAATACGTTAATAGTATTTTTGTCCTTAATTACAATTAAAATTTTTAATCACAAATATGATGACGTTATTTTTTCATTGTTTATTTATTTTGTACCGATGTAAAAAGTCAAGTAAACAAAAAGATCAGCCAGTTATGTTAATTCAGTTGTCAGTGCCCTGTGGTTTGCTCTATTTTGTTTATTTGTTAACAAATTTTCAAATACGTATCGATCCCGAAAATAAATAGTTTTATAATTTTATTTGTCAAAAAATATTAATCAAAGCTGAACCAGAAGTAGTTAAAATGAAACAGCTCTCAATGAAAGCAGTTCTAAGCAATTAAGAATATTTAAAGGTAGATATTAGTGGAAATAAAACAAAACTACCAATGCCTCTCTGGTATTGTACATGCTGAATGTATTGTTTATGAGGGCTGGGGTTCTGTTTTGTTGATTTTTTGGATTTATTTTGCTTGGGCACTATGTTTTATTGATCTATTCAAATATTACCATTTTTGTAAATGGATAAACTTTTATGATACATCGAAAAACCCATTTAGATGAGTTAATTTTATTGCACCCATTGAAGGAATACCACATTCATTTTTATAAATATCTAACATAATTACTTCTGCGAAAAATGTATTACATGGGTTTTTTGTGTGGATAAATTGGGTTCTGTAATAAATATTTTTATTTCTTAGGCGGGAAACATATTATTTGGAAAACATATTAAGCATTAAAAAAATACGTAATTTGTATGAGACTTTTTCGGGACCGAAGAATGTAATCCTATTAGGTGGAAAAACATATTAAAGGGGAACTTATTAAGAGGGTTACACTGTACATATAGAAAACTTTGTACAAAGGGTTGTCTGCAACATATTTAAAGTCTACTCATATAATTATGCTAAATGTGTACCCAACTAAATGCATACAATGGTTACTAATATTCTTAAAACAAATTTTCAAAACATTATTACATCATTTTTATATGTGAAATTTAAAGCTCCTTCATAATAAGTTTTACATACCTTTTTATAGGATCGGTGTAATAAAAATTAGGTAGACGTGTTATTTTTTTGAGAGTACTCTTAATAATTAATCATGTTTGTGACGTGGTTAACTTAATGACAATTTTGTATCGCAAATGAAACACTTAAAATAACAATAATGATGGAACTTACGTTTAAATTAAGAAATACTAATTTAAATTGAGACATTAACGGATCTAACCTAATCCCGGAGTTTATAATTTACTAACTTTGAGACATCTAGAGTATGACTAAATTATGTTCATCAATAAATAGTCCATTTCTAAAAAAAAATAAAGTTTTCTTTTAATAACTTTTCATATCCTGGTTTGGTTTCGTAATTTATTTATTGAATAAATAATTTAGTTTTGTGTATTTTAAAAAATGTACTTGCATTTAAAATATATGTAACTTATTGAATAAATTTAAATTTGATAACTTTCCATAATGATGATAAAAATGTGACACTACATGCAAGAGAAGTTGAAGAGAAGTTCGAAAATTTGTTTTTACTTTTTACTAGGCTGACGTAGTATAATTGGTTATCGCAGTTCCCTGGATAGGAAGAGATTCTGGTTCAAATCCTGGTGTCAACTAAAATATTTTTCGATAAATTGTATTTATATGTATATTTTTCTAATGCAATTTAATTTGAATTAAAATATCACAGAACTATGTTCTGAAAAAATTACAACTTCACAAATAATAATATGTTCTCTTTAAAATAAAATAAAAGTATTTAATTTAGTTCAATGTACACCTGTAGATGGGAAGGACTGCTCTTCTCGAAACTAGTAGTGATATTAAATCAAAAATTGTGTGTGTAATACAAAGTCAATATAAAATAAAAATTATATATTTTTAAAATTATAATTTTTGATATACATATGCCAAACTGTACAACAGTTTTACAGCAAACATTACCACTTGGATCAACGATTTCTCTACTTTCTCCATTCTCTAGATATCCTGATGACCTCGATTGCCCATCTATCATATTTATAATCATTTGCAAATCCATTATAATCGGAAAAATGTGAGTAAATATTATTCACTGCCTATTTCTTTGGAAAATTTAAAGAATCAGTACAAAAATCTTTAAAACGTATTGAATATGGCAGCATAAGTTTGTAATAATAATTTAATTAAATTTGTTTATTACTTTGTAGAGTGTACTGCACTGGATAAGCAAATAAAATGTATGAAATTAAAAATGCGCAAGAGGGCCGCAAGCACACGTCCTCACTGCTCAGCTATCGGAGTGATCTGATGGATATTTTTACTGAGTTAAAATAGCTGAAATCAAGAGATCTGAATAATTAAATTTTTTTTTTTATGTTAATTTTTAAAGTATAGTGTCCATTCTTTTAAATTGTTTATGTTCAAAAATTGTTAATATCGTAAAAAGTGTTGAAAATGACATGCAAAAAAGTATATTATTTTTAAAAACAAATTTTTAGAATATAAATTGTAAGAAAACCGCTTAACCAATTTATGTAATTTTTATATATAATAAAAACAATAGTTTACTTTATAATATTAATGAAAAAAAAAAATCATCCCACACATTCATACAGCTAAATGAAGCCTACAAAGTTGACAAATTTTCTTCAGTTCTAAAACAATGTTGGTTTGGTAATTTATTTTTTGGATAAATAATTATATTCGTACAGTTTTAAAAATATGTGGAACTTATTGATTAAATTATAATTTGGTAATTTTCCGTAGAAAAATGTGATATAAAATGCAAAGTTGCGAGAAAAAGTGCCGTCGCCGCTGAATTTTGCTTGAATTTCCGACCAATCGCCTCAAGTGTAAATACATTGTCTGTAAACTTTTTTTATGCAATACAGTGCTAAAATATTTTGCTAAAAAATTCATGTGGGCTCAAGAACATAATTTTTTTGGATTACTAAATTAGTGCTGGTTATTGTGTTCAATGGTTATTAAAATCGGTATATTGTGCTAAATTTTCAATGGACAGAATTAAACATCAAAAACACATATATTTTTTTCACTTTTTAGATTCAAATTATTAGGTATTAGAATCAGGATATTCATAAATAACACATACTTTAAAGTATATTCTGAAGTGAATTAACAAGCAATAATAGTGTCACCCAACCTTTTTAGATAACTTATGTAAATAGCTCATCCCTATATATGTAAATTTAGAAGTCTCAATAATCGGCAAGCGTGTATGAGTAGATGTATGAATGTGGATGAGGTGTGAACTGTGTGTCAGGACAGAAAAGTGTGGCGCTCTATCCTCCCTGCCTACCCCCACGGGGAAACGGCGTGATGGTAAGATAGTTAGTCAAATTACAGACATCGACTTCCATTTTCTTTCGTTTATAATTTTATGCTTAATGTTGCTTTGACCTTGGTTAAGTACACTGCTTAGTTTTATCTGAAGCCATAGATCGTGTCAGCTATACGTGTTGGTTTTTTTTTTTTTACAATTTGGCACTTTATTTGAAATCTGTACATCAGTCTTTGATAACTCAAAATGCTTACAGACTAGGAAACACTAAAATCAGTAACTATTTTAAATGAAACAATTATAAATGTAATTGATAGTGTATTGGTTCTGTGTATGTACAATAAATTAATACTAAATTAATGTATTAATTATAAATATATACATATAAAATCAATTTTGTCGAAAAATATTGTTTTAGCGTCACCGGGATTCGAACCTGGATCTTCATTTCCAATCCGGGGAAGTGCACTACCTTTGTGCTATAACGCCAGTATTTTTCTTGACAAATTTTCGAAACTATATGTTACATTTTTCAAATTAATACACCTGTCGTTCCATTATTTGAAAGCCATCTACATTATTTTTACAGAATCTCAAATACCTTTGAGTAAACCGATTTGCAGACGCCAGAATTATCAATTCATTTTTATTAAATAAACAAACAATATTTTAAACGCTAAAACAATATTTTTCGACAAAATTGATTTTATATGTATATATTTATAATTAATACATTAATTTAGTATTTAAAATATCACAGACCTATGTTCTGAATAATTACAACTTCACAATAAGAATGTGTTTTCCTTAATAAATTAATAGTTTAGTTATTGTTAATTGTTAACCTCATTCTACCATTTTGTCATTTTTCGCCTACCGGCCTGAGCGGCCGGTGACAATTTGGTGAAACCTCAAGATGATCAAATGCAATCAAACAATTTTTGAGAATTTTAATTAAAATATGTATTTTTAGTTACCTTTTATTATATTTCTATCAAATAAAAGTGTTTATTAGTTATTTATTTAAATAAACTCTTTATATATTGGATTTAGCGTGAAAAATAAAATAAATCAACTTTTTTCAAATAACAAATTTTAAGGGCTGTAAAAATAAACAAGACATTAGTTTCCAATTGAGCGGTTTGTAAAAGATTTATTTTCTTTCAAACTCTTACTACACAAATTTTGATGTTGTCGCTGCAAATTCAGGGAAATCAATGCCTCACTAACTTCCTCCAAAAAAGTATTATGTCTGTCGTTCTTTCTAGTTTTTCAATTTTTATACATATTTGTGTACATGAGATATGCCGCAAATGCAGTTGTATCCAATATATTCATAAAAAATGTAATAGGCCATCTGTTTATCTTTCTTTTGCAAGTGGAAGTTTTTATATTTTTGTTCATAAGATCAGTGCCACCTTTCGTTTTGTTGTAATCGATAATTATTTACAGTTTTTTTTTAATCTTTTCCATGATTGATAATAATTTTTGTAGTTTTTTTGTATTGTTTTTCTAACGGCTTTTTTATTTGTCACATCAGTTATTAGTGATTGTGGTACTTGGTGGTAAAATTACTTTATTGATGGAACCTCTAATAATATTATGTTCTGAAACCCTTTTGTTGGGGGTGTTGTTATTATCAGGTGCAGCTGGTAATTCCACATTACGTATTGGTAAATCTTCTTCGCTCTCAGTATCGCTAAGAATTGATACTCGCATAATCATAATCTTCTGATTCGTTACTTCAGTATTGATATTCTTCATCTGAATTTTGGGTTTTCGTTAGCAGACGATTTTTCTCATTATTTAACAGCTGAGACATTTTTTAACCTGTTAGCTGCCCAGAAAAATCATAGGCAACAGCATCATACCATCATATTGGTGCCAAAATTCTTAAAATTCACAAGCTAGGTTTTTTGAAATCCATTCATACAAAAAACCATGAAAACGTTGGTAAAACTAAAAGAAAAAAAACGTGGGTACTATTTCATCATACGTGTTCATCGCATCGTGACCGCAATTTCATATGGTTTTGAGATGAAAAAAGTTAAAAAAAAGGAAAGAATATAAGTTGACAGTGTTGTCACGCCATAACACTTAGAATATTATTATTTGTTTTATGGAAGGATGACATCAGATTTAATTAATATTTTGTGTGGAGGAAAAATGGCAATTTTTATACTCGATTTCAGACATAATTCGTGGTGTTATTGAGTTAAAACAGATTTCTATGGGGCGCTGTACGATGTCACTACTAGAAATAATAATTTGGTTAAAGATTTGATCCTCAGCGCCAGTGATATCATACGTTATTAGCCATGAGAAATAGATATCACGTGGGTGTCCGCTATATTCATGATAGCAAACATAAAATTCTGACAGTTGTAGCGCCATCTTTTTCTCTGTCGCAAGTTTCCGACATGGGCGGCCAAGGAGTTAATAAATTTCTCTTAAATAATATAAGACAAAAATAAAAATATTTATGGAACATATGTACCTAACTATAACACGGCGACAATTGAAAACTGCAAAATCAGACAAAAGTACACTTCAGAAAGGTCGAACGAGTACCGATTAGTGTGCGGCCGGTAGAGGGAGGATGATTTGGATGAAGTTTTTTGAAGAAACATCAAAATTGCGACATTTTTGAAACATAATACTTGTTACAAAAATAATTCTATATCCTCGCATGAGATTAAGAGACTACTGAAAGATATTTCTACAACACTTTATTCTGAAAATATATATAGTTAGTTAAAAATGCACACGGCCGCTCCGGCCGGTAGAATGAGGCTAATTATTTTAAAAAACCATACATATTAATCGTAATTATCAAATAACAGATTTTCCAATCAAATTGATTTATAAAATTGAAATATCCAAAGGATCAATGTGATCACAATAACAAACGCCTAATGTATATTTATATTCCTGGGCAGTCAACCATTAAAGCTGACTTAATTGTCTCAGATGGCATGAAACAATTAATGTGTCAAATTTCAAGAAATTCGGATGGTTTTTAACAGAAAAAAATATAACATATTTTTTCAGTGATTCGAGTACCAGTTGCAGAGAAACAGAAGAAATCAGATCCTGTGTCTCTGTACCACTATTACAATTCTCTTTGGGAAAAATACAAATCGAACCGCCCTGGAGAAAATAGCTGGGCTGAATTAAGGTGGTCTGTTAGAGAGAAGCTGTTAGGTGTATCACAGCCCAAACATGTTAACAAAGTATGGTTTACCTACTGATAATATAATATTTTTTAATTGTAAAAGTGTTATTGTAACATTTTATTAACATATTTTAGTTTTAATTAATTTTTCAACAGCATTTAAAATAGATTTTTATTGCAACTCAATGCATTACTAATTTTAATCTCCTTCTAACATTGGAACATATAATCCAAATATAGTATTATATGAGAATTATTGTTTAAGTAGCATATTTTATTTTAATATTTGTAACATTTCAGGTTGCAGCTGTAACACGAGACACATTGGCGAAAAGAAGAGAAGGTTGGAGAGAAAAATAAGTTATTCCAAGAACTCATATTATTATATTTAAGGTTAACTTGTAGACTTCTTAAACTTGCTCAAATAATTTTAAATATTTTATAATTAAGATTAATGCGTCAATAATATTGTATATGTTAGTAAAATTAAAAATAAGAGATTTATTCCTCATATTTTAGCAATATTTACTCTGCATTATTGATTTGTTGTTTGAAATGAGAAGAGTACAAATTTGCTTGATATTTTCTACGCTTCTATATCTTCCTTCACTAAGATTTATGCATTTTGTCGCATATAAATTTTTGTCTATTGACAAAGATAATTTACAACTATGAAATTTTAGTATTTTAAATCTATTTAATAAAAAGTTGACAACATTATCTCAGTTAACTTATACATTTTTAAATACGTATATCCTATCTGTCCCTCCTCTGATTATAAGTTTTTAAATCTATTGGATATATATTATTATAATATATTACTTATCCAAGTTGTCAATTCATGGGAAGTGTATGATCTTAAACTAAACTAAATTGATGATGACAAGATAAGTATAGACAAAACAAAACAAGAAAGAGCAGAGAAAATATGCAGATCAAAGAAAACTGGAACCGTTCTATTTTTAATTAAGTACAGTTACGTAAGCAATGCGTTCCGTAAACCTTTAAGTCGTATTTGTAAATCATGCATATATACATACGAGGGCTGTATGATAAGTACCTGTGTTTAATGACTGATGGCTCCACTGATGTAAGATCTGTATACTACTATTTCTTTCATCTTTCGAATAACACAGTTTTGTTTTGATAGCTGTTGAAAGCGGGCAAGTTGGTGTTTGTTTGCAACCATGGAAAAAGAGCAATATCCGTCAGTGATTTGATTCTTATTTTTGTATGGGATGACATGAGAAGAAATCAAAGTTGCATGTCATTTATAAGAACCATGCACCTCTCATGATTACACTGGTCAACAAGGTTTTTGTTTCCCAGAATCTGAGAGCTGTTTCTAATAGATTTTTATGAGCCCATTCTGAATCTGCTACTTTTTTCTCTATCACATCAGGAAAAAAGATATTTGCAAATGTAATATTCATATTTGCTCGCACTTTTTGCAATATGTGATAAGTCATTTAATGCTTAAGTTACTTTCCCAACAAATATCTATCTACTTCATGCTTTTGTAATGGTCTAAAAGATGTTCTTCAATATAATTGGAACATTTGTGGTGATCTCAAAGCTTTTTTTTTTTTTTAAAAAAAATAGAGATGCGTACACGGAATACATGTCACATCAATATTCTTACTATTTTCAAACTAAGCTAAAAATGCTTGTGCTATGAAAATAGAACTAACTTGCTGGTGTCCTGGAACGAGGCGCGAACCCCCGACCACTAGATCACTGTCTTGACCACTACACTAACAAGTCATTGGATTGTTATGCGGTCGAAATATACAAAGTTCTATTGTTTTCTGTGCGAATGAGACAGCCGAGCAAAGGATTCGCATTACATAATGAAAGATTGGCCAAGCGCACTGGATACATACTTGGTCAAAAAAGTGTGAATTGTGTGCCGCTGGTGAATCCACAGATTTATCTGCCACCATTACACATTAAACTTGGATTGATGAAAAACTTCGTTAAAGCCATGAACAGGACTGGCGATGGTTTTAAGTACCTTCAGAACAAGTTTCCAATAATTAGGGAGGCTAAAATTAAAGAGGGCATTTTCATTGCCCCTCAGATTCAAGGAATCTTGAATGATGAAGAATTTGAGGATTACCTGAATGTCATAGAATGCGTTTCAGGTCGTGTCCAAGAATTATCTAGGAAATGAGCGATCTTCTGACTATGCTGGGCATGTTGATATGTTTCTACACACCCACCAAGTCAATGGGATGTAACCTGTCTCAAAATACATTTTCTGTATCCACACTTAGATTTCTTCCTTCCTCGGTGATGTCAGCAATGAATACAGAGAACGATTTCATCAGGACAGTACAGTGGAAAAAATGTATCAAGGGAAATGGAGTCCAAGCATGCTAGCTGACATATAGGATAGACAATTAGGGTGCAAGCTATAAAAGAAAATTACAGTTTTAACATTCTTATAGGGCGGACTGTTACCCAAATGCGTAACGTTGTATTATGTTGAAAAGCAAACAATTAATAAATTTTTATCTCAAAAACTGTATGTGCTAGAAAAAAAATGGTTTTGATTTCTGAAATAAAACCCATCAAATCAATATAGAACACATATCTTAATCAAGGAAGTTGATAAATCTTTATTTTTTAAGATGTATGCACACTAAGTATACTGAGTAACGAAAAATGAGTAATGATATTTTAAAAACAGTATGTGATAGAAAAAAATAGTTTTTGGAATCAGCACCATCAAATTAGTTTAAAACAGATATTTTTTATCGAAGAAGCAGACAAAAAGTTAAAATTTGTTAGCTAGTGTTGGTCAGATATTGGTTTAATGAATTCAAGCATGGCCGAAATCCGTTTTTGAGTTGGGTCATCTGAGTCGTCATCTTGATGCTGTGCGCAGCACCTTGCAAAAATGTCTTAGAGTAGATAGTGTAGTTACATGTTTTTTGTCATCATTGATGGCTTTGTAGCTAGACATATCGGAATGGATATGACGGCTAGTATTCTCGAATAGCTTGGCGTTCGGATCCATCGATTCTAATTTTGCTGGACCCATGTCTATCAGGTTAAAAGCCTCGGCTAGTCCCTTTGTTGTAAATTTTTTGACGTCTGGAGTTGGTGGTTCAATCGCCATAGAATTTTCTTTGGAATTTTGGAATGCCTCCAACTAAATAAAATCATCATTAGTAAGCTCTTCATTGTGACTCAAACGAACCTCATTAACGTCAGCATTATCCATTTCCAACTCTAATTTCCCTGCCAGCTGCACACGTCTCCATCGATTGCTGTAATTCTTGTGTCAAATCAACAGCCAAATTGTTTGCTCTCCTTCGTTTCAACGATTTTGCACCGTCTCTTTTTTCTGAATTTCTTCCACACAGCGCTCATTGTTGTCTGTTTGACTTTATCCCATGCTATCCTGAAGTTTTTGATAGCGTCAAGGATGTTATAATTCTTCCAGAAATCATTTAGAGTAATGCCCTCACCACTATCAATGGCCTTGATTGCTTGGGAAAATGTATGCCGCAGATAGCATCAGGCTTTGAAAGTAGCAGTGATTTTTGATGCTATGCATATTTGTACGCTTTTTGACCTTTCATGCTTTCAAGAATGCAAATTTTATCCCGAGCTATTGTTGATATTATTATCCTGTCTTCATTCATACAAATTATTTTCAATTTTTCTTTTAAAGTAATTGTCGACTTTTATTTTTAAGATTTATTACCAGCGCATTTGGTTTTGCATTTCAAATACATTTAAATAATAAACAAACACTAACGGTGATAAACAAGTGACTAAATTAACTGCGCAAACTTTTGCCAACAACATAATATTACATATTAATGTCGTTGCATACTGGATGTTAAAGATGCAAAAATGTTCATATGCGCTAATAGTTGTTACTGGGGGGGGAGAATTGCTGAATATTGAGCGCTCAAGCAACAGAAGGTATTGTGCAGTCTTGACTTAAATAAAAATTTGCAAATAAGATTGATGCAGTGATACATATTCTTTGTCCTCTTATATGAAATGGAATGGAGTCACTAATGTAACTTGAAGCATTTGAGATATAGATATGTAAAAAAATAAGTTGACAGGGACATGGACATGTGTTGATTAATGTGAGGGGAAAAAGAAATCCTTAAAACAATAAAAAATCAATATCATGTGATTGATACCTAGTAAAATATCAGATCCTGTATGGCAAAATGTATGGTGTAACAATTTACTAAACATTTAAAAAAGTACACAACACAATTAGTATTATTGATTAATTGGCATCATTCTTAATCAAGCAACAATGTCATTATAATTTTTCGCTCTGACAATAATGCATACAATATTTGTCCTTAAACGTTATCTCGATTTTTCCTTTTTCCATTATAAACACATAAATTCTACACATGTTGATTGACCTTCTTTTTTTCTCTTTCGTGTTGTTTCTGTTACATGGTGACTTTATTTGTTGTACCCTTCCACAGTTCCTTGTCATGCACTGCTCATATTACCAACAGCAGAATTTATCCCACCTACCAAAATGAATTTTAAAATATAATCTTATTGGTAAAAGACCGCCTGCACACAAACTTAAAGAAAATATAAAACATTGCATTTTCTGTAACTAGTTTATTCAGACACTTAATAATAAATTGCATATTCGCAACATTTACACTTGATTTATTTTGAATTTCGAAAGTACATCAATTGTATTGTTCATGTTCAAATGTTGTAGTAATTTCTCTTCAATTCTTTCTGCAGCGGCAGTTGTGAGGACGAGTGTTTCATGTTTCAACATTGAATAGACATTCAAGCCATACACAGGCATTAGGTTAACAGACGGGAGGGTATCTGTGGCAATAGTTATATTCCTGGGCATTATGTCAGTGCTGAAAACAACAAATGATGGTATTTTTAAAATTGGACAAATTTACAATAAATTAAAAGTGTGAAAACAAACATTTTTTAATTAACCATGGAGACTGATTGAAATATTGTTTTTATGCTATAAATAATTCTGTTTTACAACTATAGATTACTTCTGTTAATAAGTGGAAGTATAAGAATAACAAAATAAAAAGTTTTACCTCTGACAAATACGTAAAACGAGCAGTATGCGTGCAAAACTATCTATTTGAATGAGGAAGATGAATGATGAGAACAAATTTTTTAGCAATAATAGTTTTTCTATTGAACATCAGTTATCAAAATTGTTTTTTTGTGGATTCATGGCATTTTCGCATCGAAATGAACCATTTTATATAAGATGTTTGATTACTAATTTGGTACTTAATATCTTCTGATTATACAAAATAAAACACCAACTTGACCGAGGAAAGAGAGAGTGACAATTTTACCGTTAACTAATAATTAACAGCTAGTTCAAGTAGGGTACAAATCCCGATATTTATTTTTAAAGCCAGATGAGAACTAACAACAAACTAGATTAATTGGGATGTGGTAGGTCTAATGTTCTATCTAGAATAGTGAGGCAGCAATTCCCTGCATTTTATAATGTTGAATATTTAAATTTGATTAGTTGCTCTAATTGCATTACATTAATTTTGATTGGGTTAATTTGACAATAAATTATCATAAACTTGGTGATGGGTCAGTTACTTAGACAGTAAAATTTTCACTAAAAATATTCCATGAAATACTTACTCGTCAATAATGAGCACAGAAGACCCCCAATTTCTTGCTTCGATGAGTTCTTCTATAAAACTCTTTTCATCAGTTGGTATTTCAAGATTATTTACTATGTGCAAATCATCTTGGGCTAACTTGACGGAGAGTGTTGATATCAATCCGTTTATCCGAGTAAAGAAGGGAAGCATAAAAAAGTGAGTGGTGAATTCTCGGGGTCCGTGGACCACACCACCTCCCCTCCAGAGGGGAGATCTGATAGATCCGTGGCGCGCCCTCCCCGAGCCTTTCTGAGCATAAGGTTTTCTTCCTCCACCTCTTACTTCTGCGCGGGTTTTGGTATGAGCGTATCGGACACAACGATACTTTGATTGCCATGTTATATTTTGGTGGATGATGTCTATACGAGGACTTGCTGCGTAAATTTCGGGATGTAATTCAAGTACACCAAGCTTAGATTCCGCAGCAGTATCGATGTTTTCAATCCAAACTTGACGAGGTTTCAAATAATTCGGCGGAAAATTCCATTTTTTGTGTGTGACGGCTATCGGGGCACAGTTATCTAGATTTGATAAAACCGACGTACAAAATCCTCGAACAAAATTGTTAGTAAAGCCCAGTTTTTGTGACAGGCTCGTGAGCATTTTAATAATGTATTATTTATCCTACTTCGAATGCATAAATTTATCCTGATACTTAACCTCAACTTAAAACTTTACGATGACTTAACAGTACGCGACTATGTTCATGCCATACTGTATTGAGACAATGACACCAACCTAACAGTGTAATAATCACGCGAACAGGTACCAGCACAATAATTCCGTAGATAAAAATAATTCTGAAAGTTTTGTTTTTTTTTGTTTGGTAATTTTTTTATAAACTGTAAGCAAAGAGATTGTATAATGGTATAAACCATAGATAGTATAAACCTTTAACTAACTTTATAATTATTAACATCTTTGACTAAGCCATATTTTCAGGCTCAAGGCGCAATTTAAAAGGGGCGCTCCATCCTGAAAAACTTTTGTTAAGTATATATTTTATATATAAAATGTGGTAAGTATTTATTAACAAGTGGCACAATTTTTAAAAGTTTTCGGGTTCACCGATAGTAAACTTGCATTCGGCATTGAGTACAACCAGCAGTTATTAAAAACCTATGTACTTTTATATTTCTACATTTCCAGAATAAATAAATTTGCTGCCAGTGTCTAAAGTGAATTTACGCCACTTGTAAGAGTAAATACTTCTAAAGTATACAGGGCGCGGATTAAAATCGTTGCGGAACTTTTGCATTGCTCTATAGCACCGATTAGATTGACATGACGGTGCGTTGCGCTTTACCTTCAGCAACAGTAAAGTTCAATACAAATCGATTGGTTCAATCTTTTCTCTATATAAAATGCAATACGAAATTATTTTAAAGGGACAGGTCTTTCTTTTTACCCACTCTACTTACCTTGCTTACCTGGGTTATGATTATTTACCTCTTTTGTCCTCTTCTTCTCCCTTCCATTATTTCCTTTATCCTCCTAAAGTGTAGAGTATGTATAGTCTGATGGTTTTTAGAATGTTTAATGTTGAATTTTTAGGGTTACATTTATCAGAATATATAATAAAAAATCATAACGCTATAGATATACAGTAGATAGGAGAGAATTATTTGATGGTATGATACATTGTAATTAAATATTTTATCGTTACAAGAATTTATATATTTAAATTGATTACTCATTATTGTTTATCAAATATTATTATACATTTTTTTTTCGTCAATAAATTTTGATATTGAAAGTAAAAAAGTATCTGTGTACTTATAAATTGTGTCGATCAACGGTATCCTACATTCAAAAAGTATTGTAATAAATTATAATTTTCCATATAGGTGGATTGGACGTGGAAGCAACCATGGCCAGCTAGATCACCAAATTTAACCACTTTGGATTTAATTTTTTTGCGTGGGATTATTTCAAATTACACGTCTACCAACAAAAGATTACAAAAAATGCTTTAAATAACTTAACATCACAGATCCTCCGATGTGTTCCGGATGTGTTTCGAAATTGTCCTGAATAATTTGAGTTATGCAGGGATACAATACAGGGATGGGTATTATGACGACCTTTCTTTTTTTAGCTTGTTTGATTAGCATAGGCTTCCAATGCTGAACATAGGCGTCCCTCGTTGCTTTCTATCATACCCAGCCCTCCTCCAATGCAAGCCACTGGTGTCTCTTTCACATCGGCCTCTATTTTTTTTTATTAAACCATGGACGCCATTGTAAGATTTCACCATTACAACGTTCATGACTACGTCTCTGTCATAATCCCGCTTCAGTTTCGTGACTTTGAATATTCTTCAAATTCACTCGTTTTTTTCTATTGAACTTTATTTTTGTGGAGAGCTATCCCTTCCACTCTTATCATCACCGCAAGGTGTGGTTGAACATACCTTGCAAGTACCGGTGCATGAAACGTAGCTCCCATTAACTCAAAAACACTCAGTACCGACGGCATGTAACAATACCAACGCGGCCAGCCAACGAGGCCGATTCACTAGCGTCACTCTTCCTATTAACCAGAAACCGCCTCCGATAATATTTGGGCAGTAACTTCTTTGTACGGATAACTTCTACATTTGGAAACATTGACTACAATAAATTCAGTGCAAACAGTAAATAGTTCTGTTCTCATAATCTGTCGCCTGTCACTCACATATATATAAACATCAAACGGACATGAAAGTTGTAGATGAAATATCGGAGTATCCAATACCACCACACTAATCACGTCATTTACGACACAACCTTAAAATCATTCTGATTTGAGTCAACATTTGTTAACTCACACACAATCATATTTATTAATATTTGCTTAAGGCCGCGCTTTTAAAAATAATTCATATTTTCATGTTTTTTTAATGTGGGTTTTTATTATTCATTTATATCTGACGTTATACAATAGATTTGTCTTTTTTTAAAAACTATTAGTTAGATGGGACCTTAATACTAATAAATTGAATGTTGTTTGCTAAAATTAAGAAAATACAAGCATTATAAGAAAGACCGTGACCGTTAAATTTATTTTCAGTGTGCCATAAAATTGCCTTTATACAAAAAAATATTGCATATGCGAAATATATTTTCTTATAATCTTGAAGCCAAGATTACGGAAACAAATCTGTATTAAACCAAATTAGCAAAATGTTAAAAATTAATAGAGTTATAAAGCATTTAATTTGCATTACATATTATCAATTTTCGACGTTTTTGAAACACTTTGTTTTAGTGAAAATAAATTATTTGAAATAATATATTATGTTTACTTACATGATTTGAGGCTTCAGCTACTATTTAAAATTAAGTTTTATATAAAAACACAATAATTTCTTACTAAATATTATTTACATCGATCCTATTAATGTGTATTTTTATCGTTTTTATTTTATTTCATTCGGGAAAATATGAATTATTTTTGAAAGGTAAGCAAGCCTTAACCGAACATTCTGTTCCATATTGCCAATTCATTACACCCCCAAACTCTTGATAATTCTATAAATGTTTCTAATCTTTCACACTAAGATTAAATTATTCAAAATTTCATTTAAATTGATAAGAAATTTATGGACATTCTGTATAATACCTATTCATATATTTTCAACTTTGTTGTCAACGTTGGCGCGTTTAGACATTGGCGCCTTGGGTGGGCGCCGCACAGGGGGCTTCTGATTTTTTAAGGCCGTTCCAAAGTCTTTTGTACATATTTTATTATGTAAAAGAAAATAATACAGGTTATATTTTACGGTCATTTAAAAAGTACAGTAAACAACCGCACGTTTTGTTCATTTTTTATGCCATTAACACGCACCGGCGTTTTGACACCGTTCACTAATTCGCAACGCCGCGAGCCACAAATGCAGAATGGTGAATATTCGACATAATATTATGATCTGTGTTTTTCTGATGTGTTGTCCAATCCTCTAACAGTTTAAATAATTATATCTATGCATTAGTATAAAAACAATTAAAAAAATATATGGTTAGGAGGTGGGTCAGTTAAGAAATCAGAAGTCCACACAGTTTTAATACATACTAGTCATCTTTATGGGCCGTGTTTTAGGTATTTCTCTCTGAGATTCGACTCGAGTTCACATAAAGGACAGTTCAGCGTTCAGTGTGAAGCAATTTATGATTCGTACTAAAAAAAGTTAGTAAAGTAAAAAAAAATGCGAAAACGGGTTGTTTGATCGTTGGTATAAAAATATTTATTTCTCGAAAGTACCAATAGTAAACTAATTTTACTCTCCGATATCCGATAAATGTGAATCGATGGTTAAATATGGCGGACTCTTCACAACTGTTTTAAAAATCTGTCACATTGATACTTTGAAAGTTTCAGTATACGACAATTCATCATTCAATATCCCGTTATTTTAGTGACGAGAGTTCGACCGATGATGGTTTCGTCGTTGTTTAATATATGTACATTAGCACATAATCCGAAAAACTTTCGCCACCGAATTGACAGGTCTCAAACGCGGAGGCGAATAAAGCCACAGATAGAGCATAAAATAAAGTGTATTTGATTATTTTTGCCTTGCCGCACTAAGAGGCGAGATTGTCTTTGACAGTAATAAATTTGACGTACCGACAACCCGAAATCGATTTTACTTTAGTATAATGTTACTTTAGTAAAAACTTACCATTGATCACATAACCGGCCCTTAACGACTCTCAGAGATCAGTCTTATTGAGAGATCATTGTGGACACAGACCTTAAGGATGTACCGAATAATCAGCACTCCTTTAATCGGATCGATTAGTGATACAATGAATATTTGTTTCTTTTTAAAGTATCTATTTTATAAATATTATCAAAAGAACCCCCCTATTCTCACAGAATTATTTCGATTTATAGAATAAACTTATTTTTTATTTATTATCTTTGTTTTATTAACCACTTAATAGAGTTTAAATACATCTACCGGTTTCGAAAAATACAATTTTCTTCTTCAGGATGTCATAACTAACTAAAAACAAATATTATTGTTTCTTTACCAGAATCTATTTTTTAAAAAAACAACTATTATTTAAATTTAGTACCTAACTCAAATTGTTACTTAATACAAATTTAGTTGAATAATTTTTAGGAAAAAATTTTAGAATGGGACTCGTAGTTAAATTTAGTTGGTTGTTTATAATTTTTTGATTAGTTTTACATGCTTTATTTATCTCCAACGATTCCAAATTATTTAATTTGTGACCAACACCGTTTATATGCAAAATTGACAATCCCAATTTTTTATCAAAACCATGACCATTTTCTATCAAATGATTAGAAAATTCTGAAAACCCACTATTGTTCAAACATCTCAAATGCTCCCTTACTCTTATATTAAAATTTCTACCCGTTTTAGAATTAACTTAGTTTTATATAGGTACGACGGCGAGATGTACGAATGTCTCTATATTATAGTTACATATAGGATAATCAAAATTGTTAAAATGTTCTTGCATCGCTTCGTTATTTTTTGGTTATACATAAATTAAACACTCTTTGTAATACACGCAAATAATATGACACCATTCACAATTATTTAATTTTCTGTATTATATAAATAACCGGCATGGAGATCTGTGTCGTCATACTCAAAAGAGATCATATTTATCTCGAGAGTTCGACATAATGTTGAGACAGTCAGTGTTCTGTTTTGTTTCCTTACAAAAACAATCATCGCTGTTCATTTATCATGAATCTGTTTTGTTTTCTTCCCAATTTCTTAGCACAATTTAATTGTTTGATCCAAGTGATCATTGAATTTTCTTGAACATTGTAATATATTAAAACAAACATTGAAAGTGTAAGGGTTATATTGAGATCTTGTTTATGGGACCAGGAAACAATTATGAATGGCACCAATGCAATTGTATATTATCTTTTATTATATTAATTATTGAAAAATATATGATGTAATGTTTTTAAAATTACCTAATTTGTACTAAATGCTCTTTTAGATTTGTGAATTTAGATTGATGACGAAAAAAAATTAAAAATAATTGACTAAAACGAATTTTTTGCGGTATTTTCTTTGATTCCTGATTCTTTTCAAATATTCTAGAACACCTTAATGATTCTAAGTAGATTTAAATAAACATTTGATGATCATAACTACGGAGAAGTTATTAAGTAGCTTATTGCTCACTAGGCAAGTATCTGACCGCTAGATTAAATATATATATTTGAATTAAGATATAGTTAATGAGCCAAATATGATTTTTTAACCGATGAGGCAATTTTTTTCCCTGCGTAAGGTCAAATTTTTCCTACGTAATAGTGAAGTTGAAAAAAATATAGTAATTTAATTTCATTATTAAGGAAAACACATTCTTATTGTGAAGTTGTAATTATTCAGAACATAGGTCTGTGATATTTTAAATACTAAATTAATGTGTTAATTATAAATATATACATTAATTTAATATTTATTTAATTTCATCTTTAATTTGCTGAATTGCATATAGTTTCGATAAAGTTTTACAAGAAAAAAACGTGCAATGTTGACGAGTAAAATTGTTTTTTATGGGTCAACATAATTTTACTTTAATTATTAATTATTAATTTTTTTATATAGATGTAAACATTTTACATAGATTTTATACATTCAAAATTTAAATTTATTAAATTATGACGCAAATTTAAATTACAAAAATAGATTGAGCGAAAAATTTATCCGAACTATCCTCCATAGAACAGATGCTGCTATGCATTGCTATAAATAAAGCTATCGGATGACCGCCCATAAATATCTTTTTACTAGGTACATACTTGTACTGAGGTTATTTATTACAATTTAATTCGATATCCGAAGAATTATAATAAATAAATCAAGTTGTTACTGATATATCATGTTCAATTAAAAATTTCAATGCTGTATTGTTCGGAAGTCGCTATTGAAAATCAATTCTGAAATTAATTACTATTTGCTAGCGTTTTTCAAAATCAAGACCACACGAAAACTGGCGGCGAGAGAGAGAAAGGGTGATCCGTCTGGAAGGAAAACGCGGTAGAAATGACCGAGAGAAAGGGAGAGGGATAGAAAAGGAGCATAGTGCAAAATGAGAGCAATAAATTCAGTATCGAGAGCGAATGGATTCAAGATGCGGTTGAAAATTACACAAGCGCACTGTTCATCGCGCGGAATGTCTTTTGTTTTATTAAAAAATTATAATACCGTTCATAAATAATTAATTTTAAATTCTTTGTATTTATTTCTCATTTAAAATATTTACTAAAAATGTATTCGAGAAAACATCACAACATTTATATTTCGCAAACTTATTCTGGTACCTACTTATAAATGACAATAATTAATATATATTATAATAAGATAAGTTTTCTTAATAAGGCTTGTGTAAATAAGTTTGCCTGATGTATTTTCTTTTCTGTTTATATAAGGTGTTATTTAAAATTAATAATGTTTAATTTATGATATTTATCTAATACCCTAGACGCAGGTCATAATAGTGTGCTTTATAGCATTTAAATACTTCAAAGATAAAATAATTCATTGACAATACTAATACCAATAATCAGTTGTATCAATTTATAAGCATAGTGTAAAATTCTAGTAGAAAAGAAAGACGCATTTACTATACGAAGCGTTCTACTTAACATAACAATTGAAACTAAAATAATGAATGACATTGAGTAAACGAACGAAGCATTCTAGAATTCAAATTTCGAAACGTGCGTCATCCAGCACAGAGAATTTTTCAAATTTCGAAAGCTCTCCTTCTCTAGTTTTCTTCCTCGCACGGGAAATGGGATATGGCGGCGCCCCTGCGCGGCCGGCCCGAGCGTACGATAATGTCTCATTGTTAATTGTCGGAGCGCGCCGCTATCGGGCGGATCTCTTTGAATATTCAAACGTTCCGCGGCTTATCACCGCTCGCGGGCCACTTTTTGTTTCTGCACCACGATTCCCGCCACTTTTTGTAAATACTCCACTCCCCTTTACTCTCAGCCTTCGTTCAAACATTTAAAGTACTCTTCCAGCATTATATAACACGAGGCGAAAGAGTCTTCAGCTTAGCGAGCTCATCCATTTGCGGGCGGTATCTTGAAACGTGCCTTTTTGGCACGCTTCTCACAATACGGTAGCGATGTCGCTCGGTTTTTGTTACGCTCGGTTGTGAGAAGGGAGGGGTATTCTTTTCTCTTAACATGCTTGTAAAGTGTTCAAATATCGGCACGATTTAGTACATCGACGTTTCCCATAATTGGACTTTCGCCGTAAATACTGTAATTCATTATACGTGTGGAATGAAAAGTCATGTTTTTCATTGCGTAAAACATATCTACTTTATCACTGACAGATCTCGTTCGTATTTTTCTTGTATATTTCATCATAACTTTTATATCAAAGATAAATCTATAATTTGATTTGATAGATTTTTACAGGTTTTTTTAGGTTGGAGGGTATTTATTTATTTCTTATTTATTTAATAAACGGGTTTATTTTAGGATAGAATATCGCATTTGGGTGTGAAGACGTTGTTGGTTTGAGAATGGACTGAATCGGGAAGCAGGTTTGGGGTTTTTAGTTTTTTTTAAAATTTATTTAATTAAGAGGAATTTTAACAGTGTAAATAATATAATACAACTAACATAGTATATAGCATATGAAACTAATTATAAACATACATAGATATGTTTAGGTAAAGAAGTACATAATATTAGGTAATATAATATTAGTAGAAGAAGATGAAAACTGGTCGGAGAAAGGATGGATAGGTTGAAACTATTGTTGTAGTAAAGGCAGAGCAAGGTGTGTTTGTAGGTAGAATGATTGCTTAAAATTGAAAATGTAGTGGTTTATAAAAAGGAACTCTTTTAGCGTAGTAAGGTTGATGTTGAAAAAGTCAATTTCTGTTAACTTCTCATTACGGTATTTGCATGAACGGCGAATGAATGAGTTTTATGTGTAAGATGTTCTACTTCTAGGAATGTGGAAGAGTACAGACTGCCGGGTCGATCTAGATGGTATGTGGAAAAATAGTAATTCTAATTGACTAGGACAGTCAATATGGCTTCGCAGTAGTTTAGAGATAAGTATTTAGTCAGCATGTGTTCTTTAATATTTTAGGATTTTCATATTATGGAAGTTTACCGTATCTAAATAGGAGTTGAACGATAGATTAGATCTAACATTAAGATGTCGAAGAAACCTATTTTGTATTCGTTCTAATCTCGCAATGTATGTAATCTGCCATGGGTTTCAGATTTGATATGCTTACTCTTAAGTGACTGCGAACGAAAATAATTTTATGTAATGGAATACTTATAACAATTAAAATATAAATAGATTGAACAATACAAATATTGTATCTTGAAACATTATATAGGAATAACAAAAAAAAATAAAAAAAATAGGCGTGCAAAATAAAGAAACAGAAGAAGATGCATAGGTTTAATGTTTGTTTGCTTTTGTAAGGGTGTGAGTGTGCTTGCGAAGAGTTGACAAGTGTTGAACACAAAGTATCAGACACTAAATTACTTGGTCGTCTTGTGACTGAAAGCGTATGACGTTGAATTTGCTCTTATACGAGCCGAAGATACAATTGATGCATTAAGTGTATAGCATAGTTTAAATTTATTGACATTTCACAGTAGATGAGTCCGCGTGTATCTCTAAGGATATCATTTTTAATGATCCTACAATTAGACGGATGTACGATAAAGAAGAGCAATAAACATCTCTGTTTAATAAATATACAGTAAAATAAACATCACTAAAATTTTTAATGTGACGACAATTATTTTACTATTATTCATTATAAAATACTTTGTTTTTCAAACTGTTGTTCTTTTATAATATGTGGTATGTCAAGGGAGGGCCTTAAAAAAAATAACTTGCTGAAGGTTTCGGAAAAAATATACGAATGTACGATATACATTTTTACGTAGATGTTGGTGTATTACATAAATATGTATGTATTTTTTTGGTATTGTAATACACCATTCTTGTATTTTAATACAATTTAAAGATAATTTCATTAATTATATATCTAGTAATTATTAAAATATTCACAGAAAAAATCTATTGAGATTAACACGCAGATATAGTTCAGCTGAGAGAGCAATGTACCGCGATCAAGTCCCGGTGGCAGGATTTTTTTTCGAATAAAATATGTCTATTGATTTTTTTTGATATTTGTATATTATAAATTACTTGACGACCAAAAGTGTTTAGAATTTTGAATTACCGTTGTGTACCTACTGTGCGAAACTATTTTTTCCACACTGTAGAGTATCCTGAAAAAAATAAAAAATGGAATTAACTGTGATTGTGTGATTGGTGTTGGATTGTAACGATAACTGTAATTTCATAATTCGGGGAGAAATCGTAGGTACACTATAATCTAAACTTCTAACCTTTAAATCGCAGTTACCAAGCATCGTTACAATCCAATACCGATCACGGTTTTTCTCATCACTACATTTTATTATTGTTACATTATTTGGTTGCATAAATTATACATTGAAATGTATTATATAATTTATGCAACCTAAATGCGTCTTATACATATTGTAATTTATCTGTAATGATCCACTTACGAGAATTTTATAGGAATTATATTTCAGGCAAATATAACAATATAAGTCATAGCATAAGCAATAATTTCTAGTAGCAAAAGTATAAACAGTACATATTTTTATATGTAGATACATTAAATTAGAGGAACCAGTGATCGAATAAGCCTGTTGACATCTTATAGATTAGTATGTATAAAAAGTATTAAATATATATGGAATAACTTTATATTACAAATGAAGGCAAACATTTGTGACTCTGAACAGCACATTAACTACTTTGATGGTGCGTGGCAATAAATTAAATTTTTCGTGTAACAGTTTTAATTTTTTTTTATCATTTCGTGCATTCACAAATATGCATGTAGAATATATGAAAATACTCCAAGAACCGCCCAATATTTGTTCATCAGAATTGTAATGTTACGTAGAATACTGTGATCTTGGATTATTTAAAAATCATTATCGTTAAATATTGTAATGTTCTAAATTAATTGTGCCGTATTCGGAATGTTACTCTTAAGCGCAATAGTCTATTATAAAAACATATTTTATTAAAGAATAACTACAATATATGTGATTTGCTACAATATTTATTCATTCAATAAATGATTGGAAAATTCTGTAAGTCCTGTTTTTCCAATATAGAAACCAGTACAATTTTTACATCTAACACTGGAATTATTAAACTTATCATCTTTGTCTTTTGAATTTATATGTAATTTTCCAAATAATATAGGAAAATGATCACACTTTTGATAAAAATTTTGGATTGTCTGTTTTACATATAAATAATGTTATAATTTTTAGAATAATTTATAATTTTTAGAAATAAATAAAGTGTGTAAAAATGAACCAAAATATTATACACAACCAACTGAATTTAACCATAAGTTATTTCCCAAAAATCTTTCCCAAAATTTTTAAATAATAATTTTGTATTCAATTTCCACATCTTTCATTATCGTAACAATTTAAGTTAGGTACTTACTAGATTTATTTTTTAAATAATATATATATTTTTAAAAATATTTTTTTATTTATGATGAAGGAAATGGTACTTTTCGAAACCGGTTAGTGTATTAAATTTAACATATAAAGTGATTAAAAAGAATATTTAAAATAATCTATATTTAAATCAATAATATTACATGTTGAAGATTCTTTTAGATGGTCAGCAATATTATCATCATTTACAATCATATTTTTATTGCTGTCCTGATACTGACATCTTTCTAAATGCAGTAAGTATGTATGATTCATAATTATATTAATTAATTATAAAAACACAGTTTAAATGGGATTTTACAATTAATAAATACAATTCAATTAACAAATTGTCATCTTGCAAGTTTCTCAAAGTCATTTGGATACAAATGTCACCATATCTCAGTATGACGAAAATTGTATCGCTTGATATATGTACATGTTATCCTCTATATATTTTAAATTCCATAATTGAAGACGTACGGCACATTTTGGGCTGTGTTGAGTTGTAGTTTGCAACATTCTTTTGTATGTCAAATTATGCACATTTTGGTGTAATAATTTGATAAAAGGTAAATTATTACTATTTATACATTAAAAACACACTTTGAAAATGATTTTTTCCCATTATTAGATAAAATAAAAAGTTTTTCTCAATTCTTGTAAAATCACCAAAATATGCCGTACATTGTTGTTCGGGTGACGTCTTCAATTATAAAGTTAAAATGTTGTAAATGTGTGAATGAGTTGTTAAATCATAATGAAAATTTTATAAACATACTTGAAATTATACTAATATCAAATTTTTAAAATGAAGTTAGAGATTCTGCAGACTAACCGAAATATTCTGGGGCATTTTTCTTTATATTTATATAGGTTGCGTCCACTGCTGGACATAGGCCTCCCTCGTTGCTTTTCACAATCCTCTTCTGCGCGGCTCTCCTCCAACACAATCTGGTCCTCTTAATGTCGTCAATCCAGTGCATTTGTGGTTGGTTTTGACCACTTTGGACTAGCCATTTCCCATCCAATGCAAGTTTTCACCTATACGGCATAGTTACACAAAATTTTTCATTCTGTATAATATACACACACCCTTCCGGTATAGTTAAGTACAAATAAATTTTATCCGATTAAGCTTTTTACGCCAGGTGTACATTTTGAACAGTATGATAAATAAAAATAAAAGTGATAAACACGAGACAAAAACAAAAAGTACACGTTAATAATAATAATAATAGGTCGTAAAATAATAAATATATAAAATAAAATTATACAATATTATTTAGGTGGGTCATAAGTTTTTGCACATGTTTGGCCCTTGGAAATTTAGTCGCAAGGACCAAACTCCCGCGTGTTGTAAGTGCGCGTGCACTAAGTTAAGATCTATTTTTCATTTAACAATGGTTTAGGTACATTACTTTGAAAGTATTGGTTTGATGGATAATATTTTGTAATCGTCATTTTCATAATTGATAAAAAATGTATAATTACGATAAATTAAAAATCAATCGTAAGTCTTCAGTTGAAAGCTACCTACAAGGACTAATCAGTCAGACGATGATAATGAATTATGGTAAGTGCTCGTCAAAGTCCTAAGAAAACAGCCATAAGGCAATAAACCTTTTGCGCTGGTTGTTAGCTAGTCGCCTCGCGCGGCCCTGAAGAGCGAACATCTTGATTGTTGACGCCATAAAATGATTGTTCTGGATTAATGCACGTTTCACAATTACCCCGCGCCGAGTCTGTGCGTTGATCCTAAAAAGAGAGCACCGCGATTGTCGCCGCCATCTCCCGCGGACGGTGCGTTTGTCAAGCGCGTGTCGCCGGGCCGTGCTTATTGTCGCGGCTCCTTTGTGCGTCACCCAATCAATAAGATATCGGGCCATCGGATAAACGATCGCCAATTTACCCTCGCTGCTGGCGGGAGATGTAGGAGATCAAGGATCGGTCGTCTCGAGTTATGCCGCCGGCCGATTGGAAGAGGAATCGTAAAGCGCAGGTGCAAAGAGTGCTTAATTATCCGGGAGCGGCGCGCTCTAATCCAGGATTCTCAATACTGCAGCGTCATCTTGACCCGCTTATTCCATGCACCACGAAAATCGTGCCAAACTTCGCAATATTACATTTCGAGACAATGCGTTTGAAGAATCGCTGTTGTTGAAAATAACGTGTGATTGATTTATCGTAGATACTTTGATAAATATTTTTTCTTTTATAATATACATCAGAAATTAATGTGCATTTACACATAGTATACTTATATGTGCAACAATTAACTAGCAATTTAATCTTATTAAAATAATGTTATTGGATGTCTTCGATGTCAAATTAGGATATGTTCTAGGACTGTTAGATAAATTGTACTGTATGTATTGTAAATACGAGAATTTTTAATTAAAAAAAAAAAATAGAGACGCGTACACGGAATACAATGAACTAAACGCTTGTTGCTACTGTGAAAATAGGACTAACTTGTTGGTGACCTGGAACGAGGCACAAACTTCCGATCACTAGATAACTAGGCCAGAGTTTTAACCACTACACCAACAAGCTACTAAATTAATCTAATTAATTATTAAGCTAATCAATCGACAATTAAGTTCGTAGAATACTTTTCATGCGCATTGTATAGTAACATCGCAACTTTGGTAACGAGGTAGTCATGGAATAACCTAGAGGTAATGAAATAGTTACGAACGTGTGTCAGGTCCGAATATGAAAGCTGGATGTTGCATCAGTTCAATGCTTCATTCAGCACAAAACAGCCATTCGTGTGAAGGACTTTTTCGCCAAAAATCGAATCATCGTATTGGAATACATATTCTATTCACCCAGTCTGACCCTATCTGACTTTTTTCTATTTCCTAAATTCTAGAAACGGATCAGCATTGAGGGTCACGAGCGGAGATGGAACGGATAACGACGCGTGCTCTCATCAGCTTCACCGAGATGACATTGAAAAATTGAAAAACCAAGTGCATTGCTTTAAAAAGCGACTTTTTTTAAGAGGACTGTGTAAAAGACAACGAATAAGTATGTTTTTTGATTGTAATATTTTTTCTACGAACTTAATTGTCAGTCATTATTTTTCTATTTATACATGATGAATTTGTTTTAGCGTAGATGGTCCGTATTCATCTCTTGGTTTTAAATGGGACCTCGCTTCTAACGTTTCGTCAGAATATTATTTGGCATCATGGTGACCTATGTTAGATTATAGACAACTTTTACGTTCATAGTCTGGTGGAATGTTGACCAGAAAATGTAAAAATCGATTCATCATAGTAAAAGTTAATTTCACATATTCCACCCATGTCACGTAGCAAAATAAAACAAACAACATCTGCTGTTAATACCAAAAATCACACAAAACTGTGCGAGTATTGCATCATACAATGTAAAATATAAATTATTTTGCTATTGTATTTTCGTTGATATATTTTACTGAATAAAATAAATTTATAAAATATATTATTTTTCGATAATTATTGACGTGTTATTTCTAGTAATAAAATTAAAATATTATGATATGAAACTTGCATAATAAACAATTAAAATATTGAATCAAAAAATTACAAAAAATAAACATACTAATTGATTAAATGATGTGCATATGTATAGTAATATTACTCGTATGAGGAAATGAAAATATAAAAAATATATGAAATAGTTTGGTTGGAACATAAAACCTAAATAATATTACATAATCTTTCTGTAATAATTTCAAGATAATAATTATGAAGTTTTCTTAGCTCGTCTAAGATGTAATTTATAAATTTAATTGAGGTTTTAAGGTTTGACATTGTTCAATATGTCTTAATGGATAATTTATAAGTTTTTAATTATGGTTAATGGTCATCGGTCCAAACCGTCTTATGTTCGGACAAGCACTTGAATAAATATTAAAAAGAGTGTATGCTTTATCAACTTCCAATTAGTCACCAGTACTTCCAACTTTTAATGTTATTAAACTATATATAAAATCTTCACTCGCAAATATTATTTATTCAACAATACACCAGGACGTGAGCAGAAAAATAAATGATTTAATTTTATAATTAAATTACATTAAATAAAATACAATCACTTTGTATAAAACCGCGAAATTTATTATACGTCAACCGGTTTCGCTTATTTCAAGCTTCGTCAGGACGTATTTAAAACTAACCATTCGTAAGAAAAAATGAAAATAATCCGACATCTGGTTTATTATAGAAATCCTAACTATCTAAATTATTGTCGACAACTACACTATTGATGTGACAGATCTGGAAATTTATTATGTGAATAAACCTGGAAGTATTTTAAAATTAACTTATTTTCAATAAAGATGTTTTACTTGTGTGCAGTATCGGTTTATTTAAAATACATAAAAAAATTAAAAGAAGTTGCTTTATATAGATATTTTGTTCGACTTGACTTTGAATACATAATATAAATTTAGAAACTGTAAATATAAGCAGTAGTATCGAAATAAGGTTACACATTTTTTTAGATTTTAGAAATTTTGCAACTTCGGACTAAGTGTTTATTAATATATTAATGTATCTACACATAGTGAAGATGAATTAATTATGCATTAAAAATAATCAATTAAAAGTTTATTGACAATAATTAAAAATATGAATTAAATATATTAATTGGAAAGAACTAGATATAACATCAATTTTATCGAAAAATATTGTTGTTGCGTCGCTAGAATTTGAACTTGGATCTCTTTCCAAACCGGGGAAGGTGCATTATCCAACTATGCTACAGCGACGATATTTTTATCGACATATTTTCGAACCTATATGTTACTTAATATCAAATTCATATTTCAAATATCACAGACCGTCTGTTCTGAATAATTATAACTTCACAATAAGAATGTGTTCTCCTGACAATAATTTAGTTTTTGCAGAAGGGGAAAAGAAACGAAGCAATAAAGAACATCTTATCATCAACCCTTACACCTTCAAGAATGAAGCGAACTGATTGATGAGATTTATTATACCTGTGACGTCACATTCGCCGCCGGACTAAGGGCACGCGGCTTGTGCTGCGAAAGAAATAACTCCATACAGTCTAGGACCTGGGTGATCAAATTGATTGTGTCATTGAAATGAACAAACTGTTGACTGTATAAGGCTTGTAGCATTCCTGCTGTGTTCATTCATTGTCTCACCGCCATTTCCATAAGAAGAATTAACCGAAGACAAAACCCAAAACGGAATAAATTGTATCTAAAAACTAAATTGGATCTGTACTCCAACAGAATAATAATAAATTTCCCCACCATTGTTTACTATAAAAGAGAAATGTGGGAACAAATGTTGCCAGAGAGCAAATAAAACACCTCCCCTCATGCCCCTGCAGAAATTCAATGCATAAATAATTAATTAACTGATTTCACTTTCATATTAATTGGAGCTTTGTTTGCTAAATTATATGTCGGTACTCATCATTGAATTATAAATACAAGAAACTTCTTTAGATTAACATTACAATACATTGAACTTGAATCATTGGACATTTACTGTACTGTATTAACACATCTTCATAAATTACTCTATAAATAGAGTAGAGATTATCTAAGAGTATCAATCTAAGTTCATGAATATTTACCAAACAGAAACGCTGCAAGAGATTAATATTTTTTATTCAATTAAAATCGGTTGAAATCGTTTGTTAATGATTTGAATCCCTATTAATAATACAGTACAATGGATACCACATTTGATAAGTTTAAACGCACCGGCTTTCTGATTAACTTTCTTTTTATTTTATTATATTCATATTAGAAATATGTATTGCAAAATATATTTTATTGTAACTTTTGGCGAAAGCAATTAAAAAAATTGAAATATTAATATTTTATGCACCGCGAATATACTGTATTTTCAGTAAGCATAATTGATATTATCTACATAAGATTATATAGATAATAGTATTTTAATAATACATTAAGGTCAGATATGATGGGAAGGAAGTGCGTTTATATAACACAATACATTAACATTAACAGAATACATTATGTTCATATTACTGTATCAGAAAATAAAAATAAAAAGATCCAAACGTACTTTACCCTCGAAATAAGTATATATTAAATGACCGAAGAGATATCCAATGGAAAACTTAATGAATACATTATATTATAAAAATAACAATAATATAATCATAGAAAAACTAGTAAAAACTTACATAATCTTGCAGAAATAATATAAAAATCGTATCAAAAAATATACTTAGTATGTACATGAAAAAATGTTTTTTTAAGAAATTTAAGAACAAAAATATTTTTTGTTTTAGAATGCTTTTTTGATCTTGCCATCATTACGGACTTACATTTGGATATATATAAATAGATGAAATAGTTTATTTATTAAAACATATTTTTGTATGGGTACGTTGTACGTAGGTATATTGCGAGGACTTGTCCGGTGATTGTAAAATTTTTTAATATTATAGATATATTGAATTTTATGTATCGATAAAAGCAACGAAGTAATTTTGGTATCAAAAACATAATACGTTTATATTATGAAATAATTCTTATAACTGCATTTTGTGTGCTCTTATACTAACTGCATTATAACTATTAATCATGTATATTTTCCTTCACATTGTATGTGCTTACGTTCTATTCATTCATATTGTATGAATAGAATTAGATTGTAAATAACACGTGCTTAGTAATAATATGTGCTTACGTTCTATTCATATATATTGTATGAATAGAATTAGATTGTAAATAATTCTTATAACTGCATTTTGTGTGCTCTTATTCTGACTGCATTATAACTATTAATCATGTATATTTTCCTTCACATTGTATGTGGTTACGTTCTATTCATACATATTGTATTGCACATTAGTATTCTTATTCTCTCATTTTGTATATTTTCACGTTTATTTGCCTTATGTGTTTTATTTTCTATTTAATTTTGATTTACTTCGTATTCAATGAGTTATATTGGTTTATTTGATTCGTGAAATACGATTAGTTTGCCAATTTGCCCTAAAACGGACTTGCCTCGTTAAAATCTGTTTTAAAAATATACGTAACAAACTATACAATGTTATGTGCCTAAATAAATAAAAAAAAATTAATGTCCTGTCTATAATACGTGTACGGTATAAGGCAGTAGAAAGATAATGCAGGAGATAAGAAGCGAATGTTATACCGTATTTCGGCAATCGACCACAAGATATTTGAAAATATATCGATCAAATCAAAAACAAATAAAAATGTTCGTACAAATTTATCCAGCGGATAGTTATTTGATAGGAATAGTGAATGAAATGAGTATACTAACTACCCAACGATTTAAAATTATCACCCCCAAGAGATAAATAAAATATTTGTACTACATATATTTAAACATTCCATCGACTATCCATGAGATGATATGACATGACTAAAATTTTTTAAGTGGTGGTGAAAAAAAATTATCCAATCATTTTTTTAAATTTTTGATTTATAACAATTTCATAAAAACATATATAAATATATTTCTTTCATTCAGTTCAATCAGTTCTATAATAGTTGTACCATTTAGAGCCTTAAACAATAAGGACATACGTGTTATATCGTACTGCAAAATTTTTTAACAAGCACTCTGAAAAGAATTTATTCAAATCAATTCAATAAAGACGTATTTGGGTTCTGCCAATATGATTCCAGTTCAGATTTTTTTCGAAATAATTCACAAAAAAAAAATAAAAATACTTCTCGAAAAGTAAGGGCCAAATTCCTTTTTCGTGATGGAACCATTTAAAAATTATGAATCCATTTCAATCCATTAACTCTAATTATCGAGTAAGGAAAAACGTCTGTCTATAAATTTATACAGGGTGATTTTTAGATATTTTTTTAGAATATTTTTTCTCTGTATAATTTAAGCCGTATGAATGTGGCAATGATATTATTTTCCCCAGAATTTAGTGTATTTTCACAGAGGTGGCCTCCGCGTGGCAAGTGCAGGTGTACCGAACGTTTCGTAATTAGCTTCGATTTTTAACATATCGATCTACATATTAATTTTTATTTAATATCAGAAGTGCTGTATTGTTTTATATCGGATATAATTAACAAAAAAAATTTGACTACACAATCCCGAGATTCATAAATATCGTAAACTGCACCGGAATCCTGAGATTGGATTCCCTAGACTAGTCTACTTGTTTCTTAGACTGAATGGTGTAAATAATTTAAATCAATAGGTTCCCGGAAAAATAAATACAGAACTGCTAAATAATATTTATTTTTAAATGATGTACAAACATTTCCTACACCCTCTATGGAAGGTTTAGGTGCCCGATGGAACAGTAGTCATTATAGTTGTGGTTTTTTCTTCTAGATGCCGCCTTTTCTCCCTGTGGAAGGTTCTAGACGCGACCCCGCCGTCTCTACCGTTATCAATCGAACAATGGCATTATTGATATATAATTAGCCGATCCGGACTATGCAGAATATGCCGAAGGGTTTTGATGTCTGTTTTATTATCTACGGCTCCTAATTCCATACTGCAAAATGCTAAGCGTTCCAAAATATATACTGTGAAGAGGAAATCTAAATTCGCTTCTCCAATTTAAATGGGACTGGTTATCCACCCACCATAGATAGCACGTCTAGCATTTGTACAATAAAACTGGTCAAATATCTTTGTGTTCTTTAATATGGCTTGAACATTTTGGTTTGTATGATTTACCATTACGATTGTCTTAATACTGACACCTCCAATAATGTACACCAATTGATTCTAATACACCATAAATTAAAAGATAATAAATTGTAGGTAATAGAAAAAAAAAAATGTGTACATTTATATTTTACAATCTGTTTCCACACTCACGTAATTTAAAAACAGTGAATAAATATTAAAAAAAAATAGTTTGTACAGAAATAAATAAAATATTATTTTATTAATTTTTTAAAAATAAGTTATGTAAATAAAATATAATCTAAAAAACCAATGCTAGTTGGTCTAGTGATAAGATTCTCCGATAGTGATCGAGTAGTCGGGGGTTCGAGCCTCGTTCTGTGAAACCAGCAAGACATTCCCACATTCATGATACAAGCACTTTGCTTAGTTTGAAAGTAGTGAGAATATTGATGTCGTGTATTTTGTGTACGCTTCTTTATTTAAAACAATAATAAACTTACTAGAAGTTATTAAATAGAAAATAATAAAGAAAATTTTAAAAATACATAAAAATGTAATTATTTTGAATAAATATGTAAATGATGAGATACAGGAAAAGATGCTAGGATATTGAATAATAACAAGCAGTAAAGTAATCGGCTGTCTCTGATTGCTTACTGCTAGGCCCTGCAGGCGGCTATTTTGATCAACGCTTTGCGGCCGACAATGGCCGCTACGTGGCCAGGGCTTCCGTAAAATCTATATTTCAATACGCCGATGATGCAGTACTAATGGCGAATAATGAACAAGAACTACAGAGTCTAGAGAGTAGAATTTGGGAAGAACGTTTAATTGAAACGGAAAGTTTGAGAATGATATCGAAAGGAGGGTGACTGCAGGGAATAAAGTGAATGGCGTTTTGAATGGAATTATATCTAAAGGAAATTTGTCAACCGAGGCAAGACAATGGAGTCCTGGTACCGACACTGATGTATAGAAGTGATGCCTAGAGCTGGCAGAAGAGGAATGAAAGTAGACTGAATTCAATGGAAATGAGATCACTTAGGCGTATGTGTGAGAAATCTGTTTATGACAGTAAAGAAAGAAGAAATAAGGAAAGAATGTAAAGCTGATCTTAGTATAGTGAGTAAGATTAAGAAAGGATCACTCAGGTGGTTTGGTCATTTGGAACGGATGAATATGGAGAGAATGGTAAGAAAGATATATGACGCAAGTGTTGATGGCATCAGAAATAGAGGACGTCCGCGGAAGACTTAGGACAACCAGGTAAACCAGATAATGGAGGATGGTTCTATTAGAAGCCTCAACAATCGTCGAGCTTGTATAAGAAGACGTATGAATATGGATGAGGCCAGAATTGTGTATTAGGACAGAGGAATGTGGTGCTCTATCCTCTCTGCCTACCCCCGCGGAGAAACGGCGTGATGGTAAGTATGTAAGTAAATACCTTATTATGTTGCTTTAACAATGTACCATATACTTTGTACTTGTACAATGTATACACACACATATATATATATATATATATATATATATATATATATATATGTACTTTGTCGTTATTTCCAGTAAGAAAAAATATTTTATTATAAAGTTGTATCAATGTGGCCAAAATTTAATAAAAATGAATTGATAATTCTGGCGTCTGCTATCAGATTACTCAAAGGTATTTGAGATTCCGTAAAAATAAGGTAGATGACTTTTTCAAATAATGGAACGATTAAATGTAATAATATCAAAAGGGTAACATATAGGTTCGAAAATTTGTCGATAAAATTATTGTCGCTGAAGCATAGTTGGATAATGCACCTTCCCCGGTTTGGAAAGAGATCCAGGTTCGAATCTCGGTGGCGCAACAATATTTTTCTGTAAAATTGATTTTATATGTATATCTTTCTAATTAATGTATTTAATTAATATTTAACATATTATTAGTAAAATGATACATGTTATATGCATATGTACACCTAGTGATTTTTTAAATCGATATGATTATCTTCAAAATGTTTTTAAAAGCATAAACATGAAGTACATACTTATATAGTGAAATGAAAACATAAGGTAAAAAAAATATCTTGAAATCTCAAGTGAATACGATTTTTAGTATAAAACCGTTTTGAACTGCCAAGCTAAAATATTCTAGAATTATTACTAGCAGTATTTAACAAATAGTAGACATCACTGACACCTTTTACGCAATATCGATATATTTCACATGAATAATAATATTCATTATTATTTTTTGCATATCTGTACTGCCATCTAGTGAATTTATAAAGCAAATGGATCTAACATTGGATACGATAGCTAAGAAATGCAATATGGATATCAAACGCAATATATACAGGCGGCCCTTGACATCCACACTTGGTTGGTTTCTGAAATGTGTGCGAAAGTAGAGTCATGTAAAAAAATAAAAATAGGATGTATTTTCAGTTATATATTTATTTATCAATCACACACATATAAATAATAAAATAACAATGTGTATTAAGACTCAGGAATCTTCTTTACAATATTGTCAAGAGATTGCCACCATCTTTTTTCTTTTCCTGATAGAGAGTTCTATAACATGCCGTATCTCTATTGATTGCACTGCGTACTTAAGATATACGCTCTGTATTGAGATCACATTCAAGATGGTGGAAGGCTTCATTCATATTTTTGATTGTCAAAGTCTTGACGATGTCAGCCTTTCCTTCGCCTTCATTTTCTATTTCATTTGCTTCTTGTTGTTCAATTATGTATTCATTCGACAAAGTCTCTGAATGAGATTCGATTAATTCATCAACATCTTCGTTGTTGACGTCCATGTTTAGTTCATTCATCATTGAAACTATTTGAGTTGTAATAGTTTCCGGAGATTCTTCAGGGTTTAGACGATCGCCCATCATTTGTAGGCATAATTTTTTTCAAGAACCTTTGATACTAGCTGAACTTGTTTACAAAAATTTCAAAGACGGAGAGAAAGAGACAGGGAGCGGAGGAGAGGAGAGCGACTGCACGTGAGGCAAAAGCAAACGACGGTCGAAAAAGCCGAGAGCCGCCTGTATGTACAAATTATTAAGAAAAATTTTGTATTTTGTGTGATGATTATTTTCATTAATCTGTTATTCAAAAAGAAAAAATATGAAAGAGAATATCAAAGAAAATAAGAAATAGACATACTCATATTTCCAAAAAACTTGTTTATTAGCTACTATTAATAAATTAGTTTGGATTTATAAGGATAAAACACCTTACACCTTTTTTGATGCGTGATGAAGAAATTTGTTTTTGATCGTATAATTACTGTCCAAGTAATTTAAATTGTTCCGTTGTAAATTAGTCTGCTTATATAATAAACAATCTCGATGGTGTAAGAATGAAAAAAAAATTGCTTGGTTTTTCGATTCTTCTGTTTATTATTTAAGTGTTGTAAATTGTATTTAAAATTGGAAATTTCACAACGTTTCACAAGAAAATTACTATCGGATTCATTGTAGTTGGATTCCTTAAATTAGTACTGTCACTTCCTGAAAAGACATGTTTTACAAATAATATAATACAATAAAAATATAAAAGATCTAGGATGTCTATAAATGCGTAAAGTTAGAATTATGACGTGGAAAGACATTAGCTCAATGTTCAAGTTCTAGGAGGTTCGAGCCTAGTAGCGGGAGACTTATTCGTAGTTCAAGCGTAGTTTGAAAAATAGTAATAGTAAAAAGAAGTGATACCAAAAAATAAGTGGGTACCAAAAAAATAAATGCAATAATCGTATCTAGATTAAAAATAACACTTTCGCGTTAAATATGCGATAGGGAGAAACTACACCTAATTTGTACTTTTTTGTAAGGCACGTATTTTTTTAAATGGAAATAATTTTCATAAAAAACATGATTTAAGAACGAATGAATTAAGGAGAAATAATTAATGCTCCTAATTTGTACTTTCCTAAATTACTTAATGAAAATTATTTATTATCTTTAACATATTTCGAAAACAAAATTTATAATTGACTTGTTTACTGTAAAGCAGAAAAATAAAAATAATACGGTCTTGTAAAATAAAAATGAATAAATAAACAATAATACATTCCTATTCGGAGTATTCCTAAGTCGTACCGTAAAATAGATTTTTATTGTCTCCACAACGCTAGCCTTGATCATAATCAAATATACTACATTGTATGGCGTACTATTCAATTTGCAAATTTATCTATAGGAATTACATTTTTACTTTATATATCAAAGATCTTTGTAAAAACGTAGGAAAAAACTTCACTTTTGAATATTATTCTAACGAATAAACGGCTACTATTACTTGAGGTCACAACGATTTAAGTCGATTTCGTGAAAACGATTTTCTATAATTGTGATGGCCTTGAGATCGAATATATGTGTGTGTGTGTCAGAGCGCTCGCACCGCCGGGGCGAGATGTATATGTGTGTGTGTGTGTGTGTGAGCGGGGATAAAAGGGTGACACGCACGAGGCGCGGTCCGAGACTACTTATATACCTTGTACCTTAACTGTATTGTTCGTGTAATGAAGATTATAATTGTCACATAGGAGTTTCTTCCGGACCATCAACAATCTACTACGAGGTGTACAACTTGAGACGTACTACTCACGTAATAATAATTAAACATATCTCGTATGTTGAATGTTTCTTTAATTCTTCGGTAGTTAAGGGATGTAAAATAAAGATTAAACAAGCGAAGGCTCGCGGTTGGCTGAGACATGTTAAACCCATCCAGTGAATATTAAACATGTATCATCTGAAGTACTGAGCCCATAGCCTGGGGTTACAGAAGAACTTAACAGTTTTACATCTCAGTCAGGCTCGCTGCCGCGGACCGCAGGAATGCTGCACTGAACAAATAATTCATTTTTAATATATTTGATGGAATTAATTGATAGTGTTAACGCGTTTTTATACTTCAATAGGTAGGCCTGGTTATAAAGTTTGCATACGTGCATTCCATTTTTGTAAATGAAGCAGCAAACAAAAGCGAAACTATTTCTGGTGAGATACGGTTTCGGATTTAGTCGGATATATTTTACGGCGGTGATATAAAAAAATTTGGTGTATTATTTTCGGTTACCGGTTATACAAAGTTTCGGAGACTGACGGGCAGATTTTAAAAAGATTCAAGACTGCAAGGAGAGCGACCATCGGCGTCTAACAACCCAGTTTAACAAAGGTTGGTGCCTTTCATTTACATGGATTGAATGAATGTATTCAATAGAAAACTCAGGATTAGTTATCGAAGGTACATACGGCGACAGATAGTAATAATAAAAGCATGTAAAATTATTATAATATACAGCACGTTACATTCATTTATAACAATATGATCAAAATGATTGAGATAAAACTATTATGTAAGCTATCTCTTATGCCTTATATATGGACTACGGACTGCTCGAATGGGGAACAGTACAAGACCAAGATGACAGTAGTGTCATCTTGGTCTTGTAATTAACACCCACAAATCTGTTATACACAAAAAAAACTACGCACTACGCAGTTTGTTTAGTGTCGTTACTGCTCGCCATTTTTGCCGTCTTATTCTCTCCAACGTCAAGTCAAAACAAATGAAACGTCAATAAAATAACTTTTAATTTTGAAATCCGATCATAATGAAATAATTATAATTATAATAATTACCAAAGTACTTACATATATTTTAAATTTCCAATTTCTAATTCAAATTTTTCAAATATCTGACGTTAGATTTCTTTGTTTACTGTTTTAAAACATATGTCTTTAGAACAAAAAGATCTATAAATTCAAAGGAATTTGACGCGTCTCTTCGATAAAATGTATGATTTTGTAATATTTTTTATAAAAAATGGATAATAAGTCTAGACATTTAAAAATTTTCTACACTTAAATAGGCAACATTTTATATTTATTATTTTCAGTTACATTCGTACGCATGGGACTTTATACATTTATCTACTTTTTACCTTTACGTACTTACTTATTTATTCCTGCTAATTCATGTTAAAAAGCCTGCCTTGAGACGTTTTTAATTAGTTGTGTGTATATGTGGCTTATTTAATTTTAGCACATTCTCAGTACGGGATCCAAAGTTGATTTATTTAAAGCAACTGTTCCGGTCTATGAAACAATATCCCAAAACTGAGTTATAAATTCTTAAGATGAAGGATATTTCTGAAGGGAATAACAAATTACTTAATTATTTTACCTTAGTCGAGATATTATATATTATTGTATACATACATTAAAATGTTACTTATTAATAAAGAAAAAAAAAAATTAAATTTATCTTATTTAGGTGGAATACAGCATTAAACTTCATTAGAGGAAAGAATTCTGCAAGGATTTTAGAAGAAGAAGAAATGATGGAGGATGATATCACAAGCCTTCTTCATATTTGTTGCAAGGCTTTACTCACTAATCATCCAGGTAAATATTTATTATTTACGTAAAATGTATTTAAGATCTGCTGCCTGAAATCATTTCCGTCCAAATCTGCACAATTGCTCATATTAATATTTCTCATCCAAATCTGAAGCGCTTCCAAATCCTTACGTAGCGAAACGTAACTTGAATTTTACGTAAACCGAATGTCACATCTTTCGTACTTTCAATAATGCGAACTTTGTCCTTTACTGTTGTATTTATTGTCGAAGTAGACGAAATATCTTTGTGGCGCTTTGTTACAGTAGCCGAATAACCCCGAACGAGGTTTGAAGGAATTAACGAATTAATATAATACAATATACAATGTCGTTTATGCATCCAAGTGTTAGAATTTAAAAAAGTGCCAAAGCAAGCGCATTTTTCTTCTAATTTTCGAAATTTCCTTTTTACGTACCTGCGAATTTACGTAAGTCGCTTGTTACGTAACTCGGGAATTAACTGTATATGTTTACTTGAGATTCTTAATGAAGAATCATGTTTTTGTATAGGTATGTCTTAATAATTTCAGTGCCTCATCGAGATTTTTTATACTTTACTCCAGAAATAAAAAATCACCAAACAATCAAGTCATTTTAGTTTTCGTACTAAATTTGAATAAAAGAAAAACAAGTTCTTTTTCCTTTTGGTGAGAGGCATTGTTTCATTAATAATATATTCTAGGGCTCCTAGGCGGGCGCCGCGTATATTTGGAGAAACCTCCTAGTCATGAGCCAAACAGCCGAACACAAAAGAGCCACCTATTACCGATATTACACAGGCGGGCCGCCGTCCTTTTGGAACATCACATGGATTTGAATTTCAAATTCAGAAGAGTTGCGGCTGCATAAAGCTCGAGCTGCGCGGCATCAAGTTTTCAAATAAGTTTTCGCTTCTAATAAACAGGTTAAGAGCATTTTTACGTTGAAAGCAAATTGATTTACAGATCCAGTCGGTATCTTTTGCCTTGTTCGCGTATTTTGATAATTATTTTCATTATGTGTACGTTTGCTCGAGTGCCGCGATAAATGCACGCTGCCTGTTTGAGATTGGAACGGTCCCGGGGCGTATAAAAAAGCGAGTTGAGGAGTGCAAGTGCAGTAGCCGGCCGGTTGTCGTCTGGCGGACACCCCCGGGGGTGGTGGGGCTGGCACGCCATCCAGGAGCGCACCTCCAGCTTTACTCATTTACCTCTAATCAAATGCTCGCCGTGCGAACAGCGAGGACGAGTATCCGGAGATTTAAAAACTTATAAGAGACCGAGGTAAGCGTAACAGGCAAAATTGAGAAAAGTTATAAAAGGATATACAAGATGAGAGAATATTAAGTTGCGATCACGATTGGTGAAGAAATACGATATCAGAAGCCTAAAGAATCGCCAGAGTGTAAGAATGTCGAAGAAGCGAAAGATGGGTCACATATGTGGCTTCCGATACTCTCTATATATATTTGCGATTTGAATATGATTTTACTTACAAATACAAAAATAATTATTTAATATTCAATCAACGGTATTTTATTATGAACAATTAAAGCTTGAAGTAAATTATTGAACAATGCCTGAAGCGTAGTGCAGTGCCTTCGATTAATTATCATCATGACATATATACCATACTTGGTGGTCTCCAGGGACATGGATTGCACCCCCGACATCTTGATCGCAGGATTAAACAATATATATATATATATATATATATTGCTCTTTTAAATATATATATATATTTATTGTTGTAGTAATCAAAATTCGGTATTTCGCGATGGTGAGTAAGTGTGATGACGGTATGGTAAATGTATATATAATATCACCGTCATCGCACTCGTTCACTTGCGCGATATATTAATTTTTGTAGCCAAAGAATCGGACATCTTTTGGGATAAGCTTATTGTATAGATTCGTTTATAGAACTACGCAGATTAAGGTCAATGAATGCTATGTGAAAAAAAATCTTTAAGTACATAATCACTTGTGTGGCAATAAACGTCATCATCATGTATGATGACTATTTGATGATAAATGATGCATCCGTTTAAACGAATCGTTCAATCATTAATATCTTTGAACGTCCAAGGCTTTCATCATTAAATTATTATTCACTAAGGATTCTAATACAATGACAGTTGAGTGACAGTGAAATGATCCTGTTTTTTCGTAAAATACAGGGACTTTCGAAAATATGTACATAGTTTAGAGTGCCACTTACCGTTGTAAACAACCATGCAAACAAATTATTAGATTTTTTTTTAGGTTGTTTTTAATAAGACTAAAATAAATGATGTTTTTGTATCTAACTTGCAGACAGTGTAATATTTTCAAAGTTCCGATTCAAGATTTAGTTAAGAAATGTTTGTTTCTAGAAAGACGTATAATTGTATACAAGTATAATTTCTAGAAAGACATATAAATGTATACAAGTATAAAGTAGTTCTATGATCTCATTAAGAGTAAGACGAAGATAAAGATAAATAGAAAATACAACATCCCAAATTTCATTTCAAATGTGATTTATTGAAAATATGAATTGATAGATATTGAGCTTCTACACAGATTTTTAGGAATAGTCAAATACTAGATTTAGGGACATGTATTGTATACATGTTTACTATCTTAGGATGATTCGTTAAGTAATAGCCACTACACTACCGTAAAAACTTCATAATCTTGCTATGCATACTGACCTTTATGTCATCACTCAAAAATTAAAGTTTCGAAAATGAGGATAATGTTTTCATGCATTCCAGGTATTATTACCAAACTATATATTATAAATAAGTCATACAGACTTTGTGTAAGTGATTCAAAAGAGATTGTTTATAGAAATCGGTCTAGAGATCGGAGTTACTTCTTACACAGATTAAAGAGTAGGAAGGAGAGTGGCGTGAAAGAACCATATTCATTTATTCGGCAGTTTCTGAAAAATCTCACGGAGTTTTTAATTTTTATATAGCTGCACTAGATGCCTGTCACCCACAAATATTTAATAGTTCACTAAAAACAAATAGTGTCGGTGCATTGTATTAAAGATTTTGTCAGTCAATGTAAGTTTTTGGGTTTTATTTCCTTGTTTTTTACAATCTCACATAACGTAGTAAAGCCAAAATGATTATAGCATGGTTTTAAGCATATATTAAGTGTTCTAATTGTGTAAATGATTTGCAGTCAATGCTTTTATTAAGTGATATTTGAGATTATAATTTCTGACCCAAAATGTTTTAAAAGAGCTGGTTCTCTGGTACAAAAGGAGCACGCAATATTTTTTTCCTAAATTGGTTTTGAGATACCTTAAAACATAATTTTTACGTATCTTTAAATACGTCCTTACTATCGTCTCCAATTATATAAAAAATTGTGTTGATTTTTCTAAAAAGTCTAATTAAGTACCTGTAAATAAAAGTTTATTAGGTTTAAGCGAAAATTCAGCCAAGAATTTACGTTGACTTTTTCTTAGTTACTTTTATAAAGATTGTTTATAATGAACCTAGTTACATATTTTAGTTTATTTACAAAGTTCTTATTAGACTCGACTCCTTTATAACATTTGATGGCCCCTTCAATACCACCATGTTTTGAAAGAGCCGAATTTTAAATTCATTAGAATGAAAATATGACCCCCAATATTGTTAATTTTTTTAATTTTTGTTTTCTACTTAATATTACTTAATATTAATTGAAGTAATGAACGTAGAATTTAATTGTATTTTTAACCTTCTTCTAAAATTGGTTGTTTCATGCCACTCTACTGTCAGAGTATTATTAGTAAACTGTTAAAGTTTAGTAGTAGAGTAGTTTGTTAACCAAAAAAATTCTCAATAACATTTAATAGTAAATAGATTTAGTGAACATGATTAACAAATTAATGTGTACCATCATTCTTTTTAATTTAATTCCATCCATTGGATAAATATTTTTAATACAAATTAAATGAATTAATTAGAAATATATACTTATAAAATCAATTTTATCGGAAAATATTGTTGTTGCTACCGAGATTCGAACCTATCCAGATTCCAATCCGTGGAACGTGTTGGAACTGTGTTGGTATAAGACAATCGGTTAATGCACGTTTCTTGGATTGGAAGAGATCCAGGTTCGACTCCTGGTAGCAACAACAATATTTAGCGATAAAATTGAATTTAAATGTATATCTTTCTAAATACTAATTAATACATTTAAATAGTACTGAAAACATCACAGACTTATGTTCTGAATAATTACAACTTCACAATAAGAATGTGTTCTCCTTAATAATATATAAGTTGTATCAATTTGTCCAAAATTTAATAAAATTAATTATTAATTCTGGCGTCTCCTAACGGATTACTTAAAGATATTTGAGATTTCGTAAAAATAAAGAAGATGGTTTTCAAATAATGGAACGATAGATGTATTAATTTGAAAAGTGTAATATATAAGTTCGAAAATTTGTTGGTAATCCACCGTGTTAGTATAGCATAATCGGTTGTTGCACGTTTCCCGGATTGAAATAGATCCAGGTTCGAATCCCGGTAGTAACTACAATATTTTTCGATAAAATTGATTATAAATAAATATATATATATATATATATATATATATATATATATATATATATATATAAATATATAAATATATATATATCTTTCCAATTAATACATTCAATTTGTATTAAAAATATCATAGGCGTATATTCTGAATAATTACAACTTCACAATAATAATGTGTTCTCCTTAATAGTATAAATATTTCATTGACATTTTCATTATAGAATTAGATTTATATATATATTAAGAAATATAGCAACTTGCAACAATGTTAAAATAAACTACATATGCTTTCACACTGATTCACTGAGGTGCACCATGTAGGTACTATTAAAAATGAAACACCCGGTATAATGTATACTGCGCCTCTTGATACCGAAGATTACTCATCTGGTTAGGAATGCCTGTGATCTGATTCTTTATCGATACTTTCTACCGCGACATGCCCGTACCGATATTTCAGCGGTACCAGAGACCGGTGGCAGCTCGGCGCGCGGTGCGGGAGTGCGGTCGTGCGGTCTGCGGTGACTGACAGCGGAGCGAAGAATCCCGGTTCGATACGTATCTCGTCTGTGTATCGAGTTACAGTGAAATAACACGGGTAACTTATATCGCGAGCGGGACATTACCATTTTCTTATGTGCCCGACAACGTTTTACATTTGCCGACTGACGAAATAAAAATATACCATTCTCCTAAGAGATTCCTAATGCGGGCGCATCGACACATCCGTTTAATATTTTTCTGCCTTATAATATTTTATTATCACATATATAATTAACATAATTACATTATTCAACGTATTGCAGGAACATATTTCCCCAAATTTATTCATTTTACTAAAATTTTTGTGACGAAAATGTGAGGTTATAAATTTACGAGATTATTATTATTATAGAATTTAATTTAATGTCACACAGTGCTCTAAAAGTATTTAGAAAACTAGTATATATATTATATTATTACATTAATAAATTAATTATATGTGATTATTAAATTTTAATACAAATTAAATAAATCAATTAGAAATATATACATTTTTTCTGTTTATCTTTCTAATTAACTTATTTAATTTGTATTAAAAACACTACAGAACCACGTTTTGAAATTGCAATATCACAACAAAAATGTGCTTTAATTAAAAATATGAAATATCGTAATGTATAATGTATGTATTTTAAAATCATAATGTACCTTCTAAAATCATTTGATACAAATTAAGTAATATAATATATTATTAACATTGTAAACTATGAATACTGGATGTATTAGACCTACTCCATAATATTTTATGGGAATATATTAAATTACGAGTCGAAAATGTTAAAGAAATATGTGCCTAATCTCAATCAAGACAGAGATTTAGCATTTAAAAAAAACATTATGCGATTATTTCGATTCATTGAAAAATTTTGTTGATTCAAAATGATATATTAAATAAAAAAAATTAAAGGTCATCGAAGTTCGAGCAGCCAGACTATTTTTTGTTACATGATTTGGGGTCTGAACGAAAGATATAGATTAATAATGGATACAGTTCGCAAATATTTATTTCGAAGTACGTAGACTTAAAGCTTAACAAGATTTTGTAAACATTTCAAACAATAATATTTTCCGTAACGGTGCAGAATTTGCACATATTCCTTGAAAATTTTCGACTCGTAATTTAGTCAGGTATCCGTCCATTCATAAAATATTGTGGACTACGTCTGTTACATCCTGTATACGGATAAATAAAAAATAAATAGTTAGTCTAAATAAATCTTTACATCGGCTATATTGGAATGCATGTTCATATTATCTAACCACATTATACCTGTATATGACATAGGTACATATATATTATTGCTAACACCTGTAGCGTAGATCGATTGGGATTGATGGTGGTTTTATATTAAAATATCACGTGACCCAAGGAATCATGTCTTGTAATGTCATGTCGATCTGCTACCGGTTCACAAAGTACGATTATCGCCTTCCGAATCAGTGATTAAGCGACCATTAGTTTAGATAAAAACATATTGAAACGCGGCTGACTATAAATTTATATATAGAGGGGAGAGATTTGTACCCAAACCAGTTTTGAGAAAGTGTTTTAAAATTATAGTGATTAAAAATATAGTTATGTATATCGTACAAATATTAACATTTAAAAATAAGCTTAATTTAATCACAAGTGTTTTATGGCTTGGTGCCCGAGCGGGTGTAATTATTTATAGAACAAATTGTTGACGGTAATATTTAGAGAGTCACTAAGAGGAAGTCGTTAACATGGGACGTGGTTAATTATTTGTAAATACATACCTACCTACGTAGCACTTTATTATTTTTAAAGATTTAGAAAATTAAATATTTCAGTCAGTTATTGATGGTTTCTGATAATTTTTATTTAAAAAGTTGTAAGCATTTTTTCAAATTTGATAAAAAAACACTGACGATTCAAATACAGACTGATATATTATAGTTGATAAATTGCATCTCGTCTCTGTCAACTGCGATTTTTTAAATAAAAAAAATCGAATAAAATGGTACTTGAATTGACGAAAAATTATTGTAAAAATATTAATAATATCAAAATTATCAATTTTTATTTAATAAAAATACCTATGATATGATTATGGTAATCCGAATTTTTGTTTGCACTAACTTTGAACGAAATAAATTCATTCTGTATGAATGTTTAAATTTATTTATAATTCATGTATTCGTAATCCATCTACGTATGACGACTTAACTAAAATTTACTATTCATAAATATGAAGAGAAAAACGAATATCTACACGGAGCACGCATAAGAGAAATCAGAAAATTCTGAATTAAAGAATTTTAGTCCACCAAATCGTGCTAAAACAACCAGTCAAATAGTCATAAGGGGACTAAATAAATGTTATAGTAAATACTAAATTAATTTATTAATTATAAATATATACATATAAAATCAATTTTGTCGAAAAATATTGTTTTTGCGTCACCGGGATTCGAACCTGGATCTCTATTTCCAATTCGGGGAAGTACACTACCAATTGTGTTTTAACGCCAGTATTTTTCATGACAAATTTTCGAACCTATATGTTACATTTTTTCAAATTAATACACATGTCGTTTCATTATTTGAAAGCCATCTACATTATTTTTACAGAATCTAAAATACCTTTGAGTAAACCGACTGCAGACGCCAGAATTATCAATTCATTTTGATTAAATTTTGGACCCATTGATACAACATATATTATTAAGGAAAACACATTCTTATTGTGAAGTTGTAATTATTCAGAACATAGGTCTGTGATGTATAAAAATAGTATAGATGGCTTTCAAATATTGGAACGACAGGTGTATTAATTTGAAAAAAGTAACATATAGGTTCGAAAATTTGTCATGAAAAATACTGGCGTTATAACACAATTGGTAGTGTACTTCCCCGGATTGAAAATAGAGATCCAGGTTCGAATCCCGGTGACGCAAAAACAATATTTTTCGACAAAATTGATTTTATATGTATGTATATATTTATAATTAATACATTAATTTAGTATTTAAAATATCACAGACCCATGTTCTGAATAATTACAACTTCACAATAAGAATGGGTTTTCCTAATAAATGTTATAGTGTTTTGAATATGAACAAAACATTTATATTTATACATAGTTTTAGTGCAATGATAATAATATAATTTTGAGGTGTTTTGTATACGGTTTTAAAATCTTTAAAATAAATGTACCAAGGCATACCACCTTCCCCGTTAATAGTAAGTTAAGATCTCCGAAATGAAATAGGGAACGTCAAGAATCAAAAATTTTGGGGCATCTCTGTAACTGTCCATCAAGGAATTCGTGGGTTCGTCGAATCAGATGAAGATATTCGATTACAATTATTTTCGAACTGTGCTTGTTCTATATATAAATTTTAAAAGGTTCGTGAAAAAATGTAACAAAACATATTTTCGGATTTTATTATTGTCATAATTTTTATATACACATACATTTTTAGATATGCACATATAATAAATATACATCTATTTTTAAATGTTTTTTTAAAAGTTTACTCAAATTATTAGAACCTCTTAAATAAGGTACTAGGAGAAATTTTTCTCAATTAAATATTTTTATATTTAAAAACATGTACGACAAAATAAAATGATTTTAGTTACTCAAAAATATATTATTTACAAACTTTGTAAACGAACTATTTATCACATTCGACAAGATAAAAAAATATTTATCAAAAATTTGTCTTGCGAAGGACCCTCCGCCAACAAGACACGCAATGCCAAAAGATTTTTAGTTTTAAGGATCGTTTTTACACCGACGGAAAAATCCTTATGCCTGTGGTATTAAGCGTTAAGCTTAATGATCGCGTGCGTAACTTGGAAGCTGTACGAATCATGATATACAAGGATACTCTTTTTTAATGCAATGGAAAAAATAGTATTAAAATTTAAAGAACCTCATTTATAGTAAATAAAGTATACACATCTATTACGGTATAAATACGATGTTCTAGGAAAGGTTGTGTAATGTTAAGTGGTTTGTGAGGCTGTTGCGTAATTTTGCAGTAATGAAATGAGGTCCAAAGAGCAATGCGTCTGTAAATAATATGCGGCGGAAATGATGAGAATAGAGGATATAATCTATCAACATAAAATATGTATCCTTCAGTAAAATCCAAGGAGTAATAGGCATGTACTAAGATTTTAGTTAGTTTAGGTTAATTAAAAACTCTACGATTTATTTGGTCAGCGCTCTATACATCAACAGACCCTAGGCAAAATAAATAAAGAATAATTGGATGGTGTCTTGTAAAAAGTAGTTATTAAACTACAAACTAAAGTTCGATTTAGATATTTTATGCACAACTTTGGTTACACAAATAATACATTTAAAAATATATATTTGTGAATATGTAGACATTTTTAAAAATAATAATAATTTTAACTTTAAGGTAGTTTCACATTTTTTAAAACAGAATTGGAGTTTGAGAAATACGGAAATATAAACATGCAAGCATTAGAGTAGTGAATATAATAATCAAGTTATAGAATAGTGAATATATGAATCGAGCTATATATTAGTGAATATATAAATCAAGCTATAGAATAGTGAATATATGCATCGAGCTATATATTAGTGAATATATAAATCAAGCTATGGAATAGTCAATATATGAACTCTAATTATATAATATTAAAAAGATTTGATTGACTTAAAAGACATGTCGATAGTAGAAGATTCCTTACAAACTCGGGTCATATTTATCTAAATCTTATGATTTGTTTTGCGTAGTTAGTAGGTATTCTAAAAAACTACATATTACATTATTAAACAGTTTTGTAGGTAAATTATCCTGGTGAAATATACTTTGTATTAAAATATTTCGAAAAATGACGGCACAATATTTTGGAAACAAAGTAATTTTTTGAATGTACGCGTAAAAGCATTATTAGTCTGTCCCGAGATTTGATATAATTTTAATTAAAAAAAAAAAAGTTTTATAAGTATTAGCAATATTAACTTATCAAATGTAATTATTCTACAATTGACTTGTGTTTTTAAAGATATTTAACTAAACTGTATCTACCCTTTTGCAGGATTGAGAATTTAGGTGATTCTTCCTTCTGCCAAAAAAAAATAGAAGTTAATTTATATATTTAAGTAAATTTGTTTATAATATTTTATTATATTATTTACAAAATGTAATTCAGACAAAATAATAATTTCGTTTTATATATAATGTATTATTTTAACAGCTGAATAAGTTAATGTGTATTTAGAGCATTAAACGTCGATGCACATGTAACCCCAATATTATTTAAATTCTTTCGCCAAATTATTCGGGATGCTCATAAAATCTGTGATGGGGGATTTTTTAAGTTTCATACGGTCCCGTGTATTGTCGGCCGCTCCCCCCGGGGCTAAGGAGGCTGTGTGGGGTTCGAGATTCGGTGGCTGCGTGATGTTACGTCTCGTCGTGTCGAGCAATTTGCATATCTTCAGATGCTCCTGTAATTTTTTGCCCCGAATGTTCGGATAATTTCAATCGGCCGTTAAAACATTCACGCCGATCTAGTTTTCATAGTTGTGCTGATAGAAAAATGTTAATCTGCTGAGAATTTCGATATTTTTGCCGGCAGCTGCGCCAAGAAACCGCGTTCCGCGAAGCCAACAATCTCACCGTGAATAAAATTGGCAAATAATAATATAAACATTTATTTTTTATTTATTACCTTAGTTTTATTAACCACAATTGAGTTTAAAAAACATCTACCGATTTCGGAAAACATCTTTTCCTTCTTCAGGATGTCATAACTAACTAAAAATATAGCATTGTTTTTCTATTTATCCAGAATCTATTTTTAAATTTTTAATAATAAATAAAAAATATGAATTTTAACCACCAAGTTAATATTGCTAATTTTAAAAGTAGTAGTATATAAACATTTGTTGCCATATGATTTAGGCCATGGAACTGCGTTTATCATTAACGTTTAACTTCCTGTCGCGTTTTTACGTATATTTATGGCCTGAATTGTGCTGTGCTATGAATCACCTGACCGAGTGAAAGGGTAAATTTGATGTCATCTATTAGCGTAATGTTAACCTGTTCATAAAAATAAATATAACCCATCAGTGCTAAATAAATGACTAGTCGACTAAACGAATGTACGCAAAATTTTTAATGGATAACATATACATCACTGGCTGATAGTTTTATGTTACTAAAAATATATTTTTAATTTATGTTATTAAAATTTAAGAATAATTATAATTTATTACATGAACAGATCATAATACTTCTCTTTGAAGAATCACAGAGTCAAAAGCTATGCACCGATGAGCGATTGAAAGGTGTGCGGTTGTAGAAGAAGCGACATAATATAACGTATGTCAATCGAGAGAGGTATGTTTTTTTGTATTAACACATTTTGGTTATTGTTCTATTAATCTGCTTACCTTGACTTTGGCTTGGTATTTAGACTAAGGTCTAGCAAAGTAGCCAGGACAATACTGTATATATTAGAGGTGAAGTCTACTGCATCCCACACAATAAACTACGAGTATTTAATTGCAATAAATTGTATCTTATGTTTAACATGTTATATTATATATTATAGTATATTAATCTCTGTTACAACAAAAACGTGTATGTCAATAAAGTCTAATAAATAAATAAGTCATTTAGCTTTGCATTTTGAGATTTTCATCTTTAAGTCATCGTGAATTTGGATATCTGGTCACCGGCCAAGCAGTCAGCAGCGCGAATTTGAATCATCGTATCCAGTATCTTGCAGATAGTCTTTAGTCCTTTAATTTTCACATAGACAGCATATTACTTGAATTTAATCTACAGTTCACTACTCACGTATCATTTTTAGTATTTTTTCGAATACGTTTGATACAGTATTTAAAAAATACTTGTTATAAATGAAAACGTCGCATTATTCTTGCGGTTGTTTCTTTATTTTAAAATCGTATTTGGTGTCTAGTTGAATGAAGAGGAATATTGATCGTTCTTATTAGATTTAAAACTTCGTTCTTATTAGATTTAAAACTTCGTTCTTATTAGATTTAAAACTTACTCTTTTAATCATGATTAATAATAATAATAAATAATAGTTTTCTCATCAGAAGTAGAATCGCCGAAATTGGTTTTACATTAAGTCGGGGATTTGTTAATCGATTTCTTAAAATATTCTATGTATACTGCATAGCTTCAGGGAGAAGAATGTCGGTTCATTCTATAAATGCTGTATTTAATATTCACATTCAAAGGGAATATATTAACATAATTCCTCTACAAGTTGCGCCCTCGATGGCTACCCATCTTACGCCGTGGAAATTTATTATATCGTTCAAACATAATAATCGTCTTTAGTAATACTTTCAAATATTTAAAGAAACAATTTTCACTATCAATTGACGCATATTTTCGACTATCGAATAGTTACGTGCATATGCCAAGGTGTTCCTTGGTGCATCAAGAAATTGACAAATTTAGCAATCGCCAAGATTATTGGAATTTTAAATTTATTAAAATATGATTATATCACAAAAAAGTTATCGGTTGCTTCTGAAACCGATCGAGAAAAATTGATCGAGTATGACAAATAATGGTAACAGTACATGTTATATTGTCGTGGATAGCTACACAATATGTAATAAATAATCATATTGCATATATATATATACATATACGCATTTTTATCATCATTCACGACAAATACAAGTTTGAACTTTCTTATCAAATCCCTTCCCTTATCAAAAACCAGCAAGTTTAGAGGTGTAACATGATGAGCAGTTTCTTTAAAAAAATGTTAGATTCATTGGATTTTGGAAATGATAAAAAATATATCAGATTATTACAAATTTAATGAACCAACTAGAAAGATATATAGAAAAAAAATATTTGTCGAGAAAATATTTAATTGCTATTAAATTTTTTATGTATATCTTTCTAGTAAAGTTATTTAATTTCTATTAAAAATACCGCAGAACTATGTTCTGAAAATACAACTTCACAACAAAAACGTGTTCTCATAAATATATCAGATTAATTTTTCATACAGAGAAAATAATTAGAATGGTGAAAGTGAAGTAAACTAAGACATTCTTATTGTGAAGTTGTAATTATTCAGAACATAGGTCTGTGATATTTTAAATACTAAATAATAATTAGAAAGATATACTTATAGAGATATACAAAATCAATTTTATCAAAACGTATTGTTGTTGCGCTACCGGATTCGAACCTGGATCTCTTTTCCAATACGGGGAAGGTGCACTAACCAACTAATTCCGTAAAAACAAAGTAGATGGCTTTCAAGTAATGGAACGATAGATGTATTCATTTGAAAAGTGTAGCATGTGGGTTCGAAAATTTGTCGTCAAAAGTATTGTCGCTGTAGCATAGTTGGTAATGCTCCTTCCCCGGATTTGAAAAGAAATCCAGGTTCGAATCCCATTAACCCAATAACAATATTTTTCAATAAAATTAATTTTACATGTATATCTTTCTAATTAATACATTTAATTAGTATTTAAACTAAGATTTGATAATAATTCAATCCCCTGATCAAGTTTAGTAATACTTATTGTAAATTATAAAATAATAGTAAATGTACGTCAACATTGAAATTCGTCGTAAGTCACATGTGTCCCGTAATTTGAAAATGTAATAAATCTAATCATATTTTCATATACCTTTCGATATTATTTGTTTGCTTTATTTAAATTTTTCACGGGACCGTGGAATACAGTACTTGCCATAGATTTTTCTCGTTAATAGTTTATCAATTTCAAATATACCAGTGGAGGCCGTGTAGTGGCCACCTTATATCCGTGCAGTGGTCGTAATAATGCCGCCCGCAGGATCTAACAACAGTAATATTTCAACGATAATATTACTGGAGTGTTCCAAATCAAATGTTTTATTATGCCCGTGGGAATTTAGATTTAACAAATGAATTTTTACATTACGAACAAGTCTTTCTCCGTTCCATTTGTGTGGTTTATGATTATCTTACCACTAATACTGACGCTGTCAACTTAGCTTCACTCAGGTTTGAAAGCTTCGTGGAGCGTTTACACTTGACAATCACAATGGACGGAGCCACGTAAATTTTTTAGATTAAATGAAACTTTTTTTTTATTCACAAGCAATATTAACATATACAAGTGTAAATGTAAACATCTTAAATGTGTTACGCAAAAAAATGGTTTGTATATTCTGAGTATATACGTATGTTAACGCCGTTTAAATGAATTAAGTTTTTTGGTGACTCACTTATGAATACATTCAATTCGGTATTTACCCAAATTTTAATCTGCATGCATCCTTCCCTTTCTTACCTTTCCATATCCCTAAGCACAAGGAAAAAAGAAGATGTCGCAGTAATTAACAATCTCCAACTGCAACAAGTTTAGTGTTCTTCGATTTTTATGCTGACTAACTACCGTCGCTTATTACTTATGATAAATCTTTATTTTAATTCCGCTTATATAAAAATAATCCTTATTCGCGAGTGTTTGTATAACCCCGCAACACTTGTATTTATGGTGGTGAGTAATCTATCAACCGAACCAGCATCCGGCAGACGAAAAAGTAATTGCCTTCCTTTCTTCCTTATATTTCCACTAATATATATAAATTGTATGTATATTCATGCGCTAAAAAGTTTTAGTTGATTTTGGAAGAGCACTAGTTATTTTGAAACATCAAGTTTGTTAATCTTCTTGTTTGATCTTTATAATTCATGGATCGTCGATTGCCGTCTTGCGCGCATGTAAACGTGATATAGAGAATGGTTCCTATTTATTATTTCCTATTACTTCCTTATCTATACCCAGAACATGACTTTTTTTCTGCGGTGTTCTCTATGGTTTTGAACCAATTGAGAAGTTTGAGCGGACAGTCATCGTTTACCATTGGATACAGTAGGCTGTGAAAGTTCTATGAATTATCATCCTGCTGTGTGGGGCCGATAGTATACTATTGTGTATTCGGTTTCTCGTGTGTGTGCCAACAGTTACAACTACTATTGTGTGTAGTACAGCTCTTCATGCGACTCGTCGAAGTTTGTTCCTGAAGTTCAGGAGACCTGTGGCTACAGCTAAGAGAAATCCAGGTAAGTCGTATTCTTCCTCGTTGGTCCTTCAGTTCTTACTGTTCTGTCCCTATACCAAATTCCTTCCACCCTTCCTACATCCCTTTTCCCCCACTCCTTGTTCAAACTCTTTAAGATATAAAAATGTTATTTGTGAATAGAGATATAGCTGAAACGATTTTGTGATAGATGTTAAATGAAGACTATCCTCTTAAAAAATATTCTTTTATAAACAATATTTATATCTGGTCTTTACAAATGAATGTTGTACTCCATCTGGTAGTTTGGAAATAAAATGTAAAATCTCCTACAACATATTAGGGATTGGTAAATAGAAAATATTATGATTATACATAACAGTTGGAGTATAAAAATTTAATCGGTACAGATTTGTAGATACATAAGTAAACAATTGACATATTGGCATTCCTAGTCTAAATTTGAAAATTATTTGATTATTATATATGTACCACAATTGTAACACTACCATGATGCAAATTTAAGACTTGTTCAGGAAGACAAAAGTGATTAAAAAAAGTTTACTACGATAATTTATTATAAACACATGCTATTATTATTACATGTTTTACTTAAGATTTAAAAAAATAAAAATATCTTAGAAATTTTTTGTCAACAGTAATATAGAATTGTCAGATGTAAATAAGACTTTAGGTTTAATAAAAAATATTCAGTGCTATGAATATTGTGTTATACCCTTTTCAAAAGAGACTTCTGCGTCAGATGATCAAAGCTTATTAATAATTTTCATCAATGGCTAAATTGAGCAGTTAGTTATTTTATAAATTGTGTCTTTAATCATTAATAACGTTGTATAAAAATAATTATACATTTCAATTTTAAAATAAAGATTGTATTATAATTAGCTTACATGCTATTGTTCCACTCTATTTTTCTTTTGTTTAATTATAATCAAGATTTTAGGTAAATAGATTAATCTAAGGCTTGTTGCGGTCTATCGCCTCTACAATCATCAACACTGTCGACGATCCCTGAATACACCCTCCAGATACTTGGCCGTAAAACTAGGTTTTCAACAGCTGAAAAAAAAAAAACACTGCCGCTAACGACGTCAAACCATGTGTCAATAATATGTGCTGTCCGGATAGTCGGCTCTTGAGCGCCACTCCTTTCGCGGCTGCCTTCCTGTCAAGATCTAACAAGTGCTCCTCGGTATTGGCTTTTTATTGCCTATTTTATAAACTGTAACTGTGCTCAAGCAGCAAAAAACTTCCGTCAACTGTAAATAGTTTTCTTCTTCAATCTATTCTGGCCACACATACAAAATATATAATTTACATTAACAAATATTTTACATTTTTAATCAACGATCATGTTATACATAATTAGTTTATCAATTATAAATTTAGAATAAGTAAGAAGGAAAAAATTAAAATTGTAAGTAACAAAATATGATGCAATATTTGATCTTGAGAAATTTATAACCTACTTGAAGTTTGTAAGGATAATACACATTTTAAATTTAAGTTCAAATAATACAGTACGATTTAATTTAATACACACAAATATGTTATATTATATCCGTCTGATCCATCTGCCATACGTCCTCACAAGCTCTAAATATCCATTCATATGAAACAATAATCGCACGCGTTCGAATTCCCCCACAGGTTATTGGGTATAAAATGCCTTAAAAGTCAATTTTAATTATTATAAATACTTAAATAAGTTGCTAAAAGACGAATATATTTCTATCAAAGGATATATTGTACTTTTACTTTTAAAATTAGCAATATTAACTTGGTGGTTAAAATTCATATTTTTTATTTATTATCTTAGTTTTATTAACCACAATTGAGTTTGAAAAACATCTACCGGTTTCGGAAAACACCTTTTCCTTCTTCAAATTAAATAATTTGGAAGCGTTGGAGATAAATAAAGCATGTAAAAGTAATCAGGAAATTCTAAACAGCCAACTAAATTTAACTACGAGTCCTATTCTAAAATTTTTTCCTAACAATTATTCGAATAAATTTGTTTTGAGCAACAATTTGAGTTAGGTACTAAATTTATTTTTAAATAATTGTTGTTTTTTTTTTTAAATTTAAAAATAGATTCTGGTGAAGAAACAATGCTATATTTTTAGTTAGTTATGACATTCTGAAGAAGGAAAAGGTGTTTTCCGAAACCGGTAGATGTTTTTTAAACTCAATTGTGGTTAATAAAACTAAGATAATAAATAAAAAAGGATACATTGTGCTTAATTTCGAATGAAGTATCCAATATTACTTGCTAAGTACTATTGTGATATAACTATTACAATGCATTTAAAAAAAAAAAGTGTACAATTTATTTCTAAAAGTGCTTCGACGCAGTGTTCAATGATTATTTTAAGCAATTTCTCACTCATAAAACACATTCAAACAAATCCTATCAAAAACAACCACGGATTTGTATCGCAGGGATCATATTATTAAAACCTGTCAGATTAAAAATACTTTTTATCTTAACGCGTTGACCTAATCGTCCACATGATTTTTTTGGCATCTCAGTGTAACTTATGGAATAGAAATCAAATAGGATTAAATTTTGACGCAAATCTTTATGATAAAAAGAATTATATTTTGGGTGGCACAGACGATCCAAAAATGTTTTAAATCTCCAGTATATTCATCAAGAATTCAAAATTAATGGTGCAGAATCGTTTATTATTACATGTCTTTTGAGTGATCTGCATTTGAGGTAAATAATTGTATTGCAAGGGGAAAAAAATAAGGCTGATTGGGTAGGTACTAAAGTTACAATAAATTTTTTATTCTATTTGTAAAAATAGTAAGTAATATTGTGTGTATTTTTATTGTAATATTTTAAAATATTTAGTTTTCACTTTTATATATTCCATTTTATTTGTCAATGATTTTAAATAATTATTTTTAAATAAATAGGTTCAATTGAGCCTTTTACAATACATTACAGTAATACTTAAAGTAAAATATAAACCTAAAATATAGGATAAAAACACATACATTATATAATTATTAAATAAATGGTGTCCACCGTAAATTATTCGATTATTTAAATTGAAATAGAACAAATAAATAAGTTTATTATATTTATTTTGATTTTAAAGGTAATAGAAATTTACAGATTTTACTTTTTAAAGATTATGTTGCCTAAGTGACGTCCACTTCTTGCAATGAAGCCGAACCCTCATGTAACTGCGTTCATGGCGTCGATTTAACACCTGATATTTTCTTGTACATCCAGTGTTGTTTGAGGATTATTACTGTAAACTTCAGATTTCAGGTATCCCCACAAGAAAAAATCACAAGGCGTTAAATCTGGCGACCGAGGTGGCCAGGGTACGTCTCCGTACTTGCTTATTAACCTTCTTGGGAAAATTTCCCTCATCGAGACCCTAGCGGTGTGTGAAGTTGCTCTGTTTAGTTAAAACTGCGTTCTGTTGTATCTGGCAAAGACCACGCAATAAATGCTATCCCGCCCAACCAGTATTCACGTAACGGAAATTCAAATTTATAAAATTCCCACTGGATACCCTTTACATCATCAAATAAATCATTAAAATCATAAAATTTATATTGAATATATTTGTTTGTGTTTTATGTACATTGCAATACGCAAAAAAATATAAAAACACATACTTAATATACGTTTATAACTTCATGTTTGAGTTGAGTGAATAATATTTTACAAAACTAATAAAAGACTACAATAGTGGATCATTGTAAATAGTTTTGATATATTTAACGATCAGATATGAGTGGCCATTCTTATATTGTTCTATTCTAATAAAAATTAAAACTTTTACAAATCGATGACTCTAATAATAGATGTCATTAATTGAGTGGATTTATTTGGGTTTTGTAAATCAACGTCATAAAGTTATCGATTACTTAGTAATTTAATAGTAGTATGAAAGTTGAAAGACGGCAAGAAAACTTAAGATAATCAATTTCAAAATATTTTATCATATTACGATCGTCGATTTATACGATTCGTGGTTAAGGTAGAAATCGTTGAATTATATATGTGTTCTTTTTTGTAATCTTGTATATTTTTTTGCGATCACAAGCCGTTTAATTTGAAGGATCTGTCGAAGGGATAAGTAGGTACTTATCAGTCCTAGGGCTATGAGTTCAGAGCCTAGGATCCACGGCGACATTGTGAAGTTCCCACAATCATAAAGCGCTCAAGGATGCTCGAATGATCAGGTATACGTCTGGTCGTAAATGACGACTTGATTACTGTAAAAAAAAAAAACATCTTCAAGGTACCTAATAAATTTAAAGTCTAGATTCGAGACTATAAAATATATCGTTCCTCAAAGGATAGTGTAGATAAATATATTTTCTAATTTAATTGGTTGTTGTTCTGTTCTTTGAAAAAATCCAATTAATAAACGTATAAGTTTTTAATACTTTGCATCATCACACTTATGACTGCATCCGAATTATTTAATTCAAGTTAATGAGTAATTTATTTAGACTAATTAAAATGATCAGATGTTTGTAATATGCGTGATATAGTAGTTAATTAATTAATTACATAATTTACAGTGATTTCACGAAATGTTACTATTGGTTTTTCTAAATTCAAATGAAACAATATATTCTTCCTGTTTCAAGTGTTAATATTATACGTACATTTTTGAAGAAACATTTTGATAACAATCTTTAATGTAGTTGTAAATATTAGTCTCATATAAAAAAGACACGTAATATATATTACACACATATATACCATCCGTTTTATAGAATACGTTTATTAGATTAGAAAAAAAAAAAAAAAATTCCCTGACGGGGCCTCTCGTGTGACAGTTTGGGGAAACTTACCACCACACTACTGAGAAACAGCGATAAGATGTGAAAATAATCAGTAATAAATATCTTAAGCTTTTTATTATCACTGGCTTGCTACAAATCATACCAGAAGGTATTATATAAAATTTGATATTAATAAATAATGATGTAAATAATAATATACATAAATCAATGCATCATACGCAATGAAATGAGTATTATATACTTATATGACAATTTAACTTCACAGTTCAATGGCGGAATAGCAAGATGGTGGAGCGCTCGCTTAGCATAAGAGAGATAGGTATCGGAATAAGTACTCCATAAAGGTAAAAAATAAAGAAAACAAGGTAAAGGATAAAGAAAATAAAAATGTTGCAAAATTTTCTATCGAGCTATTTCTAACGTGAATAAACCGCTGAAATATTCTTTGTCAAAATATAATTTTGGTATTCAAAATGTTTTCTAACGTTTTCAGGATAAATAAATTAGGGAAGCGCCCAATGAAAAACAATTTAGTCAGTTTTTTGTAACTGAATAAAAATAAAAATTTAGTTATTTGTTGTCACATGAGTAAGCACATTCGTCATAATGTCTTTGAGATATTAAATATAGGATATAAATATGTTTTATTATTTCCAGTGAGTATCACGAATGTTTAAATGAATATTATACGAATCTATTACAATGCGAAAGAAATTAAATTAATGTTTGTCAATTGAAGTATGCATTTACGGTCGCGTGGCCGGCTCGGTTAGATAGGGGGTAATAAATGACATTTTGTTATGCACACAAATCTCTAAATAATGTACACCTTGCGATCTCCTAAGCGTTTTAATTCCAGGCGAAATTGCCACCGCGTAAAGGCTTTCCGCATGAAACGCCTCGGGAGTCGAAGGGCCTGATGGTCCAAGGTGACAGATGCGAAGTAATCGCGCCCCGTAATCAAAAAATATTTTCGTTACACTTTACCTTGAAATAATGCCAAGTGTCAGCCTGTATCTTTTTACACAGTCGTGTTACTTTATGTGGAATCGGTCAGTTACTTGCGAAGATGGCGTCCGCAGAGGTAAACACGAAATTGAGGTTATTTTCATCACGCAAGCCAAATATTTCGGTCCGGTCGATTTGGGTAAATTTGCCTCTGGCGGCAGTAGCTACCCACCAGAATTATATTGAAGTACATAATAAAAGAGTAATGTGGCAACGTTAGTCCCATAGAAGAGACCGTTTGTGTGCGCGAAAATCGTAAAGAGAATATGATGGGTACTGAAATGGGATTATAAACGCTCTTCTTCTAATTTTTTCCCGACCCGCATGTATTAATCTGAAATTATTCAAGTATGCAGACAAATAGATCAATTCAGGTTGCAAGATTACCCACTGGATTTTTTATTTTATTTATGACAGATTAAATTAACATTAGCATATATTTGAATCGATACATCAAATTTCAATATATTTGAAATCCAGTTCATTGTTACTACTTGGCGCAAACTGCTAGCGGAGCGGACATTTATACACTGTAATAATCGGAAGGTAAGTGAACTGATCGGGATCAAATTTAGCACACATGACCGCAGTCGTACTGACTTTAAGGACGCATGGGCAGAATGCAATATACCATAACAACCATAACAAGAAAGTGTAGATTATATTTGACTTGCCATCATTCAGGAAGAAGAATAGTTGATTGTCAACAACAACAAACGTTTCAGGAGCAAATGAAGATGACGTATCTGTGAACGCCCATACAGTTTCAGGAAGAGGTTTTAAGACGATTAATTAATGCATGTTCAGTATATAACCTACCATACTACAATGCGGTATTTCCATAAAGGTTGTGTAAAATTACCTACTATTCATTTAAACATTCATCTTCGCTTCTTGCATAGCCGTATTTTTTTACACATATTTCTTATTAATTTTAATGTCTTCTTCGACGTCTTGTGTGATTATCTATAAGTTAAAACCATTATGTTTGACTTTCAAAAAATTAGGTCTTCCTACCTATTGCGTTCAACTTAAATATTCTTGTATTACCTATTCATATTTTTTTTGCGTCTTACTTCAAAATGCAGTATTTTCACATATCTTCTGTCAGTGGCGGGCAGTAGGTATAGATTAAGGTTATGCACAGATTAAGATTATGTATAGATTAAGGTTAACTAATGATATTATACAATCATATATAATATTTGTAATACTATATACGTACTTTCGTTTAACAAACATCTTTGGACAAAATAAATCCTTCGTTTATACGTTCCAACCATGTATTTATTTATAATTTTAGAGAACTATTAATAGTGTTTTTAAACTTTAATTTCTATCGTGTAATAGTACTTTCTTTTCCATATAAAAATGTGTGGACGTTTTTAAGAACACTTTCTATGACTGAACATGATTAATTTATTGTTTGAAAATCCTTAACGTAATAACTATATTAATTATTTTCATTAAAGGTTAACGTAGGAAATAGTTCTGCCAATTGCTTTTTGTTTTTCTCAAATCAAAAACCAATGCATGTACCAAATTTAAAGAACGATCGTGAAATCAACATGTTAAAAATAGTAAGATAGTAAAATTCACAAATTAGTAAAGGAGGAAGTAGACACTTCAATGATTAGCACGCAGTTGTAACCCTTTCTAAAAAACAGCATAGGTAACGGCTCCGTACAAAACGGATCAACCGAAAAGAATTTTTAATTCAGTAAATAGCCATTTATATGACTTGAGTATTCACTAGCTTAAAAACAGAACTGAGTAATGTAAATAGCCCGATGAGGTGAATAAAAAAGAGCGCCATGAGTACAGCGGTGAGTGTTCGTAAGTTTTTAGACTCTACTGGTACACAGATGGCGCTAATTGCAAAATAATGTTTTCGCACATGTGAATTCAATTTTTTAATTTATATTTGTTTCCCAGAATTTTTAGTTATGCACTGCTTTTTTGCTTGTGTGCACTGCACGCCCCTGTTCTCTGTTATGTCTAAGCTTTGCTGACACCGAGTGTACATACATTTATTTACAGGAATTTTTCAAACAATTCACATGACACAGGTGTTTTATTGAATACATTTGATTGGAGTCATTCTTCTAATATACCTATCTTTGTAGATTTTAAAAATGGAAATATTTCCTAGCAAAGTTCCCACATTAGAATGTGTCTTAGCTTAAATGTGAATATGGCGTGACGAAGACGAATGTTGTTAATGAGTATCCTTTGTCCTTATAAGGAACAAAATACCGGAGTACCTGCCGATAAATGGTGGTACAATATCATTATAAAGATATAACGTGACTAAATACAACAGATTGACTTTGTGGCATGTTTCATGTGAGCAAAAAAAATCTGGGAGACCTGATTTTCAACGAAACATTTAATTTCAATTATAATAAGGTAATGCTGATCCTACACAGGATGGCCCGTCCGCCAGCCTCACGTGTTAAAAAAGTACCTACCAATTTTAAACATAAACGTGTAAACAGGAAGAAGGAAAAAAATCTCCTTATTTATTTAGAAATAACTCATTATTTCGATAATTCCGTAAATTTCCAAACGAAATCTAATGTAGACACAGGCCAGTAAATAAAGTGTACATATAGGAGAGGGGTTTGGAACATTAGTTTAATATTCGGAATGAGAGGTATTCTACACACATTTTTGGTGGAAACATAAATCCGATAGTTTATGAAACATTTATGCAACACTAAAAGTATTTTCTCTTTGAAAATTAAATTTTTGCGTAAAAAAGACGTATTTTTACTTATCATAACGTTATTTCTCCGCGGGGGTAGGCAGAGAGGAAAGAGCGCCACACTCTTCTGCCCTGACACGCAATTCTGGTCTCATCCACATTTATACATCTTATCATACAAGCTCGATGATTATTGAAGTTTCCAACAGGACCATCCTCCAGTACCTGGTTTACCTTGTCGTGGCAAGTCTTCCATAGACGTCCTCCATTTCTGGTGCCATCAACACTTGCGTCATATATCTTTCATACCATTCTCTCCTCTTTCATCCATTCTATAGGACCAAACCACATAAGTGATCCTTTCTTAATCTTACTCACTATTAAATTTACATTACTCAAATTTACATTATTTTCTTATTTTTTCATTCTTTACTCTATCATAAACGGATTTGCCACATATATGCCTAAAGGATTTCATTTCCATTGCATTCAGTCTACTTTCGTTCCTCTTCTGCCAGCTTCAGGCCTCACTTCCATACGTCAGTGTCAGTACCAGGACTCCGTTGTGAACCGCTAGACTTGCCTTAGTTGACAAGTTCTCATTAGCTATAATTCCATTCAAAGTACCGTTCCCTTTATTCCCTATAGTCACCTTCCTTTCGATATGTTTCTCTGTCTTTCCGTTTCTATCAAATATACTTCCCAAATACACAAACTCATATACTTGTTCCAAACATTCATTACCTACAAGTATTTTGCACGTTGTTTTGCTTTCCTCCTTCTCGAATACCATCACTTTCGACTTGTTGACATTCATAATAAGGTTTCTTTCCTTGTATACATCGTACATTCTACTCACTAGCCTCTGTAATTTTTGTTTATTATTCATCATTAATACTGCATCATCGGCGTATAATAAACAGCATACATTGACTTGTTGACACTCTTAATAAGGTCGCTTTCCTTGCATACATCATACATTCTACTCACTAGCCTCTGTAATTCTTGTTAATTATTCGCGTAGTTTTCACATTAATGCATATTATATTGACAGCGTTTAAATTTTCGTTAAATTAGTAGTAAATTTTGACCATAGTCAATTTTTACGAGATTATTAGAAGGTCAAATTTACTACACTCAAAAATCTCGCTTAATAGTGTACAGGCATAATATATAATAGACGAATAATCATCAAATATTTAGATACGTTGTCGAATTTGATTTATTTTAAATATTCACCAGTATATATACAATTTTATGCTTTATCTATGGTTTTATTCACCCCTGCTTTCGAAATCTGTCACTTTGATGGTGAAAATGTTTCTGTCTATGTGCTAATTAATATAAATTTAATAGCGAGACCATCATAGGACGAATTTTTATATATTGAATGATTCAAATTATCAATGTAACAGATGATATTTGAAATAGTTGTGTAAAGTCTGCCATTATTAACTAACCATTTACGATTTTTACCATTGCAAAAAAACCTTTTAACTATAGAAAAAATTTACCACTGATCAAAACAACCCGTCCTTAATATATTAAAAATCGTTCTGTAGTTTTCGGCTTTAAAACTAAAAGATTTAAGAAAACTTAAACATTTTTATAATCACATATTTCACTCTTTGTCAATATTGCGTCGTATATGGATTCAAAGTACGAGGTAAAAAGAATCATATCATAATTAAACAATTACTCCATTCTATTAAATCTTTAAATCCCCTGCAGGGCTTTGCGATAACTAGTTATGTAAGTTAGCTGTATTTTAAAAAATCCGACTAAGTTCATGGGACAAAACAGTAGCTTATCAAGACCAAGACATGAATATATCAAAAAAAGGGATAATTGTGTCGAAAGAACATAGTATTGTTTCAGTGAATATGAAAAATAAATTCGTGAAAAATCAGAACTTCATCGGATAAGTTACGCGAATATTGCTGTATTTAAAAACGATATAATAAAATATTCATAAAAAAGGGAAAATCTCGTAAGATTTGAATGATATACTGTTTATATTTATACAATTTAGTTTAGATATAGCTAGAAATATATTATACTTAGGTATCTATGCTTTAATGGCTGATTTATATACTTTTACGATTTTTCTGTACTGAATTGTAACATGTTTAATCAGCCAAAAAAAAAAATACTCTCTAACCCTAACCGTTTAAAGTAAGGCTAATTGTTTAACGTGAATGAATAGTTTTATCATTTACTATTTAATTTTGGAGACTTTCATCGCTAGTTGGCCCGCGCAAGCGGTCAGAGGGACGTAGCTCAGTAATGCGTAATTTATACGATGTATTTTATCACTGAAAATTATTAATGTTTCATATGTGGATCTTGAATCCATCGGTGGGAATATGTAAATGGCCGTTATGATGTTGCACGATGCTTAGCCAGTCCAGTGACGTGTCTTGATGATGTTTCAAATTGAAGATGAAAGAAATCTCATTCAGGTAGCGGTTACTCATTGCGTTCAACTATTTTTATGCCTCTTATGACGCCCCTGATTAAACGGACGGAAGATAATTTATAATTTTACCGCGAAGCTAAACGATTTTACAATGTAAAATTAATTTGCATATTTATTACGTCTCGGTTTTTACTGACTATTCCTTCTGCAGACCAGATCTCGAGGCTCATTAAAATCCGTTCGGAAATGGGTGCACTGCTCCGCTAAGTCGACCGATGAAATTAAATGTCAAAATTAATTTCGCGTTTTCCGTTTATTAAATGGTTTGGTCGGTAGGAGGTTCGTTCATATTTTAACAGGAGACCGTACAGAAAGAAGAAAATATATATAAAATGTTTACCGTTGCCTAATTTAAATTTTTATTGATGCAATATTACTAAAATTTTATAGGTTATCAATTTACCGCCATAAAAATATTACTTTAACGGCCAAGATAGAGTATTAATGAAGCGCTCGCTTCTTGTTTCTTTGTTTATTTTAAGTAATATTTTGTTATATTAATAAAAGTCAAATCAGTATTTATAATTTCTATTTGAATATTAGTTAGTACATAACACGGTGTTATTTATTATGTTAGACATCTCAAAGAAAAAAACAATAGGTAGTTTTAAGAAAGGTGTTTAAAAATAAATAATTTAGAATAAACTAACATTTATATAAATATTTTAAAATCTATAACGTATTATAATCAATCAAGATTAACTATGTGTACGAAGTAAATTTTACCTTACTTACTATTTTTACATACATACTTATATGTTATGTTTTAATATTTTTATTTAGCGTTCAAAACTATAATGACAATGTCTCTTTTTTAAACATGTCATTATCAAATGTATTAATTGAATTTAAATATATATATATATTTTAAATAGAGATGCGTACACGGAATATATGGCATATCGATATTATTTCTATTTTCAAATTAAGTTAAATGCTTGTACTATGAAAATAGGACCAACTTGCTGTCCTAGAACGAGGAGTGAACCCCCGACCACAAGATCACTAGCATCTTAACCACCACACCAACAAGATACTTATACTATTATGTTTAAGGTTAAAAAGTAAATATTTGAGAAATCATAAATGTATAAAAAGAGTTACAAAACACTGTCGAGATATCTGTGTATACATGTATAATTTATCTTCGTTTGTTTTATTTAATTTCTAATATTGTTCTCTCAAACTCTGGCAATTTTTTTCATTTTTGTATTATTCTGGATACTGATATTGCCTCATCAGTCGTAAATGTGAAATAAAATTATATGTATTTGAGAATATTTTTTTAACAAATCTCTGTTTTTTAGATGACAGAAATTTAAAAACGTTTTTTTTTAACCCTAAAGGGTACCACCCTATCCCGGAATCAGCAGGTAGTTAAGTTTCGGCAGTTAGTTATTAAAAACTTATTGCTTTCATTCCCATTTACTTTTTTCTTTTCCTTTATTATATGACACAAGCATTATTACATTAAGTTATTAACATTATTATCTTAATACAATCATAGTTTGGCTCCGGTATCATCGTACCAGAGCTATACCTGTACAATTTGACGTGAGACTCGTTATCACATTAAACATATTACACAACTTCACGTCATTTCTACAGGAATAGGCAGATAGACTTGTTTCAACTACATTAATGTATTTTCACACGCGTAGGTAGGTACTTATCGATTGTTGAAATTTCTAAGAAATCTTAAAAAAATTGAATATAATAAAAAATTAGGAACATAATAGATATAAGTGTCTAACACGGGTATATAAAAATATATATATGTCTAATTTCAGCCTATTTTATTAAAATTATGCACGCAGTTAAAACACGTCAGGAGGCAGTGCTTTCCAAGTAAAATATGAGAGCCAGAATATTTCTCGATAATTAGCATAAGGCGATATGAGCGTGTTCAATATTATTATATCTTCACGTTTGTGAAACAGTTTTATGTCTCGCATTAAATTGTTCAGATTGAAACGCTTCCGGTGATGAATAGCGAAGAGTTGTGATGAACTTTTTGACTTTATGTTCGTATTTTAATACAACATTCATTGAGTATTTCCCGCGTCTATTCCGAACTGAACAATTCATCAGTAATACGGGGGCATCTTATCACGAACGATCTTCGCTCACGTTTTAGTTTTGAAGACAGGATATGAGAGATGGTTATACGATTGGGTTCAGGTTATATAAATACATGATAATTGCTTTAAAACTATTAATGCGTTTTCTTTGCCTGAACGGGTATTACTCATACCAATAAACCTTTTTGAAAAAATACAACCAATGTTAGTCCAAAATCGAAATTGAGTTAGGTGTGTGGATTTGAAGAGGAGATTGATCTGCATGAAAATTTATTTATGAAAAAATATACAGTAAAAGTTACTTGTCAAGGTAACTTCTCGTAAACCCAAGTCATCTTACATTATAATTAGATGACGTAATATTTAGTTTTGAATCGCTTTAGTATGTACATACACTACAGACTAAAGACAGTCTATATACTATATTGTTATGAAGAAGGTTGGGTCCAACTGAAACCAGCTGACTTAACTGAATGTACATAATAACTAAACTAAACATACTATTAGCAATATTTGAATATATCCAAGAACACACAATTACCGGATTTTTACCTACAAAAGCACTGTTATTACACAAATATCAGATATCTCATAGAGACAAACCTATTTTTTATTATATTTATTGGAAAATATATGGAAGTATGTTATTAATAGTAATTTATTATTAACAACATAATTTTTTAATGTAATATCTCTTATGTATGTAATAGATATCTACCTATTTTAATTTATCACATTATATACGATGATCATCTTTTTAAAACAAAATAACTCATACACGATCTTGTTGTATGCAAACTAATTTCTATATATTCATACATTTAATAATAAATATTTTTCCTAATAAAATTTAAAGTATATTCATATATATATAAAGATAGATAGAGGTTTTACTGTATATATATACATATACATACTTACCGTATATATATAAATATATATATGTATATGTATATATATACAGTATGTATGTAAGTAAAACCTCTATCTATCGTTTTTGAAGGGACTTACTAAAATAGACTATGAATGCGGGAGAACAATGAATACAGGAATATAGAAAAAAGTTACATTCATAATATAAAAAATATACACATTTCACACGTAAATGAATGTGTTTAAATACAAATAAAATTATAAAGCTGCACAAAAACTAAACAACTTTAATTTTGTATCACACATAATCCTTTATCATCATTTGGTTTTCGGCTCTTGCGCTATTGCCGTAAGAAAACAATATTTATTCGGTGTTACAAATGATATTTTTTCAGCATCAGTTATTGAATGTGCATAAAAAGAAAGGTTTCAATTTTTCAAAGGCCGTGCATGTTTCTGAAAACAAAGGTACAGGCGAGGAATTCTCTTCATCGACATCTTCAACTTCTCCTGCTGTCTCCTTCAATAATAGAATCACTTGGGTGAGCTGCACAGTTGTCTACAAATAATACAATATTTACTTTTAAAATTAGCGATATTAACTTTGTGGTTAAAATTAATATATTTATATTTATTATCTTTGTTTTATTAACCACTTAATTGAGTTTAAATATATCTACCGGTTTCGAAAAATACCATTTTTTTCTTCAGGATGTCATAACTAACTAAAAACATATATTATAGTTTCTTTACCAGAATCTATTTTTAAAAAAACAACAATTATTTAACTAACTCAAATTGTTATTTAATTTAGTCGAATAATTTTTAGGAAAAAATTTTAGAATGGGACTCATAGTTAAATTTAGTTGGTTGTTTATAATTTTTGATTAGTTTTACACGCTTTATTTATCTCCAACGATTTTAAATTATTTAATTTGTGACCAACACCGTTTATATGCAAAATTGACAATCCTAATTTTTTATCAAAACCATGACCATTTTCTATCAAATGATTAGAAAATTCTGAAAATCCACTATTGTTCAAACATCTCAAATGCTCCTTTACTCTTATATTAAAATTTATACCCGTTTTGCCAATATAAAATGCAGCACAATCCTTGCAACTAAGTTTATAGACACCAGAACTGTTAAATTGATCATCTTTGTCTTTAAAATTTGAGTAAATTTCCTACACTATTATTTGTATAAAATGCTGGTCTAATGTTTCGTGGTAGGTGTTTAGATATTTGATTCGAAAAGTTATTTATGTATAAAATCCTACTCCAATAATCATTATTATCATTATGTTTTATCTGTGATTTATATAAAAATTGACTATTAACCGTTTAAGTGCTAAGCAATTTCCGATACAAACGATCGCAGCGCTTTTGCGACGCGTAGCATTCAAACGGTTAAATTGTTTTAATTTATTTTTTAAAATGGTGTCAACCAAACCTGTGTTATATCCATTATTAACTGCTATTTTTTTAATTGTTTAACGTCACTCAATTATAAAACAAGCCGGTGTAATGAAATATGCAGCATAATTTAAACGATTAATGCGGTAAAATGATGCGTACAGGAACGATCTATGCGATCTATTTTTGCGTGTTTTGTATGAAACTAACTCGGGACTGAAAGAAACGACACATGCGGGAAAACGATTATTCGAGGAACGATCTTTCGAGATTTCACAGTATACCTATACCTACCTATATATTTCCATGTAATGCACTATATTATGGATCCAAAAAAAAATAATTATTTAATACATCGTTCGTACCTACTTTTTATGTGTCGTTCTTAGGAACTGATATTACGAAATTAGCATTTATCTACTGCAAGGATTTCATAACTAACTTTTTTTTCAATGTAACGAAAATGTTGCAGTGGGTGAAGAAATATAAGAAGAAGTTTATTATATAATAAAAGATTGGTTATTCGTTTCAATAAAGCCAATATCTCTGTTGTCCACAAAGGCGTTAATACCTATTACAGTAGACTCAAAATTATTCAGAGTTGTTGGGAAAAAAACTGCCAGCATTAAAAAAACCATACCAAAAATTAAAAAAAAAAGGTTTTTTTTACAATTTACCCACAAATGTGAACGCTGATTTTCATCGCGCTCAAACGATATTTTGTGAACATCACCGTACATAATTCTCATCACGTCTTATAAATCCATTGGTACATTTTGTGTAGCTGATAGAATAATTATTTTCACATTTTAAATAATAATTCGAAAGGCGTTTAAAAAATTTCATATTTATTTACTGCCACAATTAATAAAGCGATTATGCGACTTGAAATTATTGAGAGTCTATAGTATCTGCACACAAAATATATCACAAATACTTATTACCTTTGAATAAGTACCTATTTCAATTATATATTTTTTTTAATGTTAATTAAAAGTTTAAATATTAATTTTTAATCGTTATTCAACTAGGTACATAAGACTAAGAATTTAAATAATTTTCTAAACAATATTTTTTATTCGTGTAAAAAAAACAAATTTTTTAAAAACGCTCATTGAAAACCACCAACCGATTAATAATAATTATTTGTCACCTATTATTAAATTAGTTTACATATAATAAGGTGAAACATGTTTTTGATTATTTTTTATCTTTCTTAGGATGGCTCGTCTCCCTTCTGCCGAATACATTTATTTTAAAGGCATTATTTTATGAACGAGTGACGTTGATTGTATAAGTTATTTTAATAATGAATTTATATATAGTTTTTAAATTTTATTATATAAAGTTGTTTAGATGTGTACTTAAGTAGTCACAAAGCAAAACGCGGAACCTAATTATCAAACGAACAAAGCCACGCCAAAGAAACAAACGCAACGCGTCGAATAATAAAAAATAAACAAAACAAAACAAGAACCGAATTTGAAATCAATACCGTATCTGCGAAATGCGTAAACAAACTTGATTTGAACTTTTCCATAAGTTTCCTTTGGCGAAATTAGTGATTGGTCGGCGGAGCTTTCATGGGAGGCTGCCGTCGCGCTGATTGGCCGGGCTCTCGAGGCCCCGCCCCGCGGCAGGTGTACCGAGAGAAGAGGTGGCGGGCCACATGGCTATTAGAAGTTGTAGCTTAAGATGTTTAATCGCGCTGTGGTCTTCCATACGGAATAGTCTGACGCGCGTAAGCTTGGAACGGAGTAATTTTTCAAAATCAGACTCACAATCTAAAATTAAAATATTATCTATAATGATAAAAAATATTAGTTATGTTTGTTACGAATATTATGCTGCTCCAAATCGTATTTTTTTAACTTTCTTGCTTGATTGCTGAAATTTTACCGATTCATGAAATTAGTTTATTTGGAACACATCAAATGATATTATATTTTGAAACTTTTTTCACTGTTTTTGTATGGATAATGTTTTTACAGGATTAAAATGTTTAATTATACCTTAAGGTTCCAAATCTGTCCATCCCGATTTAAAAAAAATACACTCTTCTATATATAATAATATCTATGTTATACAGGTTTATGTAACTATTTTAATTTACGTAGTTACAAATAAATTTAGCAAATGTTTATTTAAAGGAAAACCTTTATTTCGAAAATAAAATTTATATTCACTAGGAAGAGAAATTAAAAAAATTATATTTTAAATTTTTACAGTTTCGGATGAAAAACGATTTTCGATTAAATAAAAGTTATAAAAGAATTATGTTTCATGGTCACACAGTAGGTAGGTACCTATACAAAAACAACAGCACGAGATTCAAGTTTGTGGCAATAAAATTGACAACAAAGGTCTAAATTACAATACAAAAATATAAGGCGGGCTGACAGTGCCACCTTACGATGGTTAGCCGAGGCGCGGTAACACGTTTAATACAGTCACAGAGATCTTGCGGTAGCCACCGCCAGAGGGTCGTGGACCTTGACATGACGGTCGGCAGACTGTAGGTTCCAGCGAGAACGAGAAACGGATTCTCGAACATTCTTCTCTCACGACTGTTCTAGCCACACATTTTTCACATCTTTAGTTTCACATTGTAAAATATATTTATACCTGATAATTTAATTTCTTAATCAATTACCTAATGTATTGTGTGCCCGTGTAAATAAACATCTCGACCAGACCACAGGTACGTATCTTATTAATCAATCTCTGATTCAAAATTATACTTTTTGTAAATAGTCAAACCACGAGTTGGGATTGATCCTGCCGAAGTCGTCTGAAATGCATAAGCCTTCGTGATTACTCACTATGGATCAGCCCAAAGCCTCAAAGGATAGGCACCTACTCATCGTGGATATTGTGAGAACATTTCATCTTCAGAAACCTGAATATCATCCATTCCCCTCATATCTTAATATATATTCCCATCATTTATTATTTGTATTATTAAATCAATTTGAAAAATATACAGGAAAATTCAATTTATCTATTATTTATTATATATATATAAATTTCTAATCAAATACAAATAAATAAAGAATATCGGTATGATCACACATCATCCATACTTAAAAAGTGGAAATAAAAAATCGTAAAAATCAAACATGTACGTTAAAACGTATTGTCTACAATAAGGTACTTAATTACTACACAACTAGTTAATAAAAATTATAAGCATGCAGTTCCGTATTCAGACTTATTAACTATAATTAATTATTATGAATTATTCATAGAGCAAGTGGTTTACTTAATATTGCAAAATAACATCGCGGAACTAGGATACTGGCTCTTAATTGCCCTTTGTTAAAAACGGAATATGCAATCGATCATCAACAACTATTTCTTCATAACAAAAGTTGTTAACAATAATAATTGTGAAATAAATGACGCGCATCGAAGGTTGAGCACCTGACATTGACTCGGCGGATGAGAAGTCAAACAGTATTGCGTGCAAAGCAGATCAACACGTGGCTACTACAGAAAGGTGTGCAACGCAGTAACATTCGCGGGTCGTTTGAAAATAAGTTAGCTACATACTCTTTTCAAGTTGTGTAATACTAATAATATCGAGTTCTTCAAACACTTAGTTATAATAATTAAAGTATATGAAGAAGCCGATTCAATATTTACTAATGTTTCGAAAATTTAATCAATTAAGAAAATCAAAATTATTCTGGCTTTGGATTTTTTCAAGGTACATGAAAATACACTATTTTGGTTTATTTTTTCGTTTTACGAAATGCAGTTTTCAGCATTTCTGTCAATTTTGAATGTTTCGACGTATATATTTAGTATGTTATTTTTTAAGAATACATAGATTTTTATAAATTTTAATTGTTAAATAGAGTTACGACGAAAATTTACTTAAAAGAAAAACTAAAAACACTTCTCCCGAATTAATGTTTATCAGTGCTATTTATAGATATTAAACTTCATTGAGATTACACTAATATTTAATTCAGCCATAAATTAATTCAATTTTTAGAGGAAAAAACGTTTGATTCCAGTGATCTCGAACCCGGAAGGTAATTAAAATTATATAGCTTCGCACTCTCGTCATTACAATATTTATGTACGCAGTGGAGACTGGGATAGTCGCACTAGCCACAAGCGTAAAATAGACGTCTTCGAAATGCATTGCTAGAGAATGATGGTACGTATTCTATGGATAACACGATGCACGAATCTTGCAAACAATTCAACCACAACTAGCCCATCTTCTTCCAACTCTTCGGCAAAGTTACCGCCTAGAAAATGATTTTATCCTGGGTTCGACTTTGGGCCGAATAAGATCTGGAAGAGTGGTATGACGGTGGATAGATGCGATACATCTGACTGGAGAGACCCTGGAACTGGAATCAGCTGTGGGGGCCATCCCGAACCGGGACTTGTGGAGATTTATTACGAGCCGGGTCTCATCTGATTGAGATCATTATGTGAAGAAGGAAGTAGATCTTTAATAATTTAGAGGATTATGAAGTTGTATAAATTTAAAATGTATCGATATATTAGGGAAATTATTTATAAGTTTTTATAAACCGAAAATAAATACACTAAAATAAACTGAAAGGAGATACACTAAATATTTCTTTAAACACATTAATTTATTTTAGAAATTTAGAGAAACAGACTTGATACAATGAAGAGACTGTATCGGAATTTAGTACAGAAAATAAAAGAAAGAATAATAAAATAACTAATGAATCTCAATAGAATACGATGCTAGGCAGTATTTTTTTGACAGCTGTATCGCTTCACAAAGAATGCCCATACACCTGTTGAAGCGCACACCGGACTGCGGCTACAGGTAGCTACGCGGGGCGCGCGCCAGCAGGTGGAGTGGGGCGGAGCCTGGCCGTGGGTGGTGGGGGCGCTGAGGGGAGGGGCGCGGGGGATGGAAGGTCAATGTTAAGGAGCCGGCAGAGCCTCTCTCAGTGACCGTACTGCTGCCGGTGGCTAAGGCGCCGCCGCGACTTCGACGCGCGTAACATGCAAACCGGAAAACACTTTTGACAGTTGGCGCGATTTCAACGCTAGGTCAAATATCTACGAAAGCTCGCATAGTTTTCAATGCTCTATAGTTTCGATACAAATTTAACTAACGAGTACATTTTGAAATATCATCATCGCATTGATTTGTTGATATCGTTAACATTAGGAGACACTTGATATGTTGAAAAATTCTAATTTCTATAAGTTTTAAATAGTGCGAACGTTCATCAACGTCTTGTAAACAGTGCTGAAATAGGAATTTTAAGTGAATATTTAAAGTAGTGATTTTTAGTTAGTCTAAATAACTGAAAAGACTCGATAGATTCGACTTTCAAATGAACAGTTAATTGATTACTAAAAAAGATACGTCGAAATAGCAAGAGTGATCAATCAACGGACTCTACAGATGTTATTGTTATTTTAGAGTGAATACAGACTTGAGATGTGATGGAAATAATTGTACGTGTTATAAATAAGAAACCATTATTCATAGTATAAATGATTGATCCGTTTAATTAAAAGGAATGAAATTATCCCTCAATGCACTAGGCGAGAATTCTTTTAACTTGCCGACAGAATTCAATTAAGAGAGAGAGACGCCGGTCCGCGAATTAATTAATCATATCACGATTAAACTGTCAAAATCAACAATCGAAACTCACCCCGATGACATATTAAAAACAAAAAGAGAAGTATGATCAACCGTGATATGAAATGTATACAACACCACTTATTGTAGAACCGTTTCCCACACACCGGGGATTGGCCGTAGGTGTTAATACGATTTGACAATTTTTGCTTTTATAATTGGTCATTGAAATTTCATCCGATCATACAAAAAAAAAGGAACCTGCTTTATCATTCGATCCAAAACCGAGTGAACCGGACACTGGATGGAACGGTCGTGTCACCCGGCCCGACAGCGCGCTCAGTGATATACTTCAATAATTTTAATTGATACTTAAATTGGTATCGGTTTATCTTTTGAACTTGACATTTTGTGAGCCGTGTCATACGGCACAGGCGAGTCGGTCCTCTCCGTGTATCCTTCGTCCCTTCGTTCTCTCGACTCACCGCGCCAGATCGGATATGATATCCTTTTATTAACGATGACGTACGAGTCGAAGTTTTCAGTGTTCAAATAAAACTAGTCTGCGAGCGGGAACTCCTATGCTGCGTCTTATAATTTAACAAGTTTGTCGTTGACATTCCGGTATAAAACTTTCATGACGACAAAAGATAAAAGGGTCTAAATTTACAAGTGATTATTAATTTTATACTTTTAAACGCTTGATATCATTAAAATAAGTGAATAGTTGCCTACTTAGATATCTAGACTCTCGAATAAGGTGATTGGTTTATAGTACCTAAATGTGAAAATTTATCAAAAATTTTATATCGGTATCCAATGAACGTATTGCTTAATTGAAAAGATTCAAGGTTTTGACACTGTTATACAGACACTGTTTGGACACCAGTAAAATAAATAAAATGGAAACACTAGTGCTGATTCCTCAAGAGTTCGGGTTGGTGGTGTCTCCGACTATCCGGCGCCCCGCCCCCAGAAACAACCCCCGCGCCACTCCGGAGCTCCCGGCCTCCGTGTGGACCACAGCCTCCGTACCTCGTGGGGCCCTCTGCTATCCCTTCCAGGGAACCATCCGGATAGATAAACTGGAGGTCTACTCGTACGTCCCTGATGATGATGTAAGTTTTTGATTTTATTATATATGTTTTTTTTCTGTTTCTTCTTGAATAATGAACTTAGTATGATATAGCTCTGATATCATCAATTATTATTACACGCAACGGTTGCAAGTTAACATAATATCTATTGTATAAACTGCGCTTATTTGTCGAGGTTAGATTTTTTCTATCCTAGCTTTTAGTCACATCTACTAAAACGAGGTCTGATCATCAGGATTGGGCATAAAACACCCAACTCTGACAGAGAAGACTGGAATAGAAGACAACAATTAAAAATGATTTAATCACGTGAATAACGATTCATAAAATGTATTTTGGAAATATATTATTACATTAATAATAAATTATATGACTTAAAAAAATAAATATATATTTACATTGTTATAAAAATATAACAAGATGAAAATTTTCCCATACACTATCCACACGAACAATATTTGTGTTGGTACCTGAAATGTTAATGTTAATGTGGAATACGAATTATGTATAAGTTGCCACACGTAAGGGATGACGCGTGTCTTAAACACTAATTTGAAAAATAATAAACATAAATATCTAAATGATATTTCAACAAAATAGGATATTATTTTGGATATAAAATGGCATTTAAATTTAGTGGGAAAAAAATTATGAATCAAATTTTAAGTCACCTCACGACAACCATTAAATAATTTTTTCAAAGAAAATAGCTAGTTAAAGGCATTCACCGTTGATGTATAATTTATGAATGTGTCGGATATAAAAACAAATTGGTATTGGAATTAATCAACATGGAAGCTAAAAATACCTGTTGCAGTGTTCAAATTCAGTTACCGACGCTAACATTTTTATGAGCTTGGGTATCAATAAAAATCTCAAATAAAAATTAAGTGAAACGATAAACAACGCACCGAATATAAAACGGTTATTGAATTTTTAATTGCGAACTATTTCATAGAGCAAAATATGATTCATCTATTTAGTTTTGCTACCTGAAACCTATTCTTCACACGTACATTTTGTGTGGTTTAAAATATTTTCCTGAATAAAGAAAGTAAAAAATGAGACGGTAACAGTTCATGTTTGCATTTACTATGCTGTTATACTTTGTTTAAAGTTTAACCGGTTTCAATATCAATGTTGGTATCTTTATCAGAACAGAAAAATTCTAACTAATACATAGAATTGGTGAAAATTCGTCCTGACAAAGATACAGTTATATTGAAACCTGTCGACGTCAAAGTAATCAACATGGTTATTATTAATGTTGGTTATATGAATCAATTAATTATTATGTCTATCTACAAAACTAATGCTATTCATATTAAAAATATTATACGTTTTAGACAATCTATTAACCAATAGTTAGATATTATCCGATTATCCGAGCTTTGAAGGTTGTTGAATCTCGTATGTTCTTACTTCTTTGACTACCATTCGGAACTCCAGGATAGTGTCCACCATCGGAATTAATATCAGGGGCGTGCAGTGCATACAAGCAAAAAAGCTGTGCATTACTAAAAATTCTGGAAAACATATATACATTAAATAATTGGAATAACATAAACGAAAACATTATTTTATGGTGTTTTTTAACAGAATAACATTAGAAAGGCTTACAACTGCGTGCAATTCATTGAAGTGAGTACTTCCTCTTTTATTAATTCGCAAATTTTACTATCTTACTGTTTTTAATGTGTTGATTTCATGATTGTTCTTTAAATTTGGTGCATGGATTGATTTTTGATTTGGGAAAAAAAGCAATTGGCAGAATTATTTCCTACGTTAACTTTTAATAAAAATAATTATTTCCTTTAGGTATTACGTGAAGGATTTTCAAAAAATAAATTAATCATGTTCAATCATAGAAAGTGTTCTTAAAAACGCCCATACATTTTTTATATGGTTAATAAGGTATTATTTTACGTAAAAACTTAAACTTTAAAAACACTATTAATAGTATTCTAAAATTATACATAAATTCATAGTAAGATCGTATAAACGACAGATTTATTTTGTCTAAAGATGTTAGTTAAATGAAAGCACATATATTGTATTACATATATTTTATATGATTGTATAATATCATTGGTAACAGTATAACTTTTTATCAATTATTTTTATTTATTAATATTTCCTTAATTTTATTTTTCTTTTTCTTTTTTCTTATTTTTATTTCGTATTATATTTATTTCATAACTTTAATGTATAACATAATATATATTATTTTTATAGTGAATCGGGTTAAAAAAAAACTGATCACGCTGGAATAAACACATTATTATTATTATTATAACCTAAGTCTATACCTACTGCACGCCACTGGTTAATATTGTTAAATTACTCGTTTTTACCATATCTCGCTACAATGATCTACGAAAAATTGTTCAAAGAGACCAAAAGGATTTTATAATTTAACAATATAATATAGAAATGGTTGCAATAAGCTGTGATATAAACTGGGGTAAATTTTATAACGGCAGATCGTTTCATGGGACCGAATACAGTATTTTATGACATGTGATGTTTTAGAAAAATCCTGCTTAACTTCAAAAAGTAATGACGTGTCTGTATAACGTACTTACGTGACGTAGATCACAAGAAAGAATGATTAGAGTTTTACTTTAAATAATCTATTTTGACGGATTTACGTATATACGTATTATTTATAAGGATCTACGTATATACGAGTATACGTTCCGAAGTCGTTTGACCGTTGCGGTCCTGGCAGTAGGTATGTCATAATAAACAGGAAGGTAAATCTACATGACTTTATAACACGCACCTGTTGACCGTTAAACTTAAATATCGAGGCAAAAATTCACCTGCACCTTCCCAGACTAAGGCCTTTGTATAGGAATTTGTAACGGCCAAAGAAATTAGAGGGAGCATTTTAAGAAAGTTGCTCGAGCATAACACGTAAACAAAGCTCCCCTTCGCGAAAGAACCCATGGATATTGATATTTTTTCTGATTTTTAGTTTTTTAAGCCAGTTTAGTTAAGTAATGACTATTTTCATGAAATACGTATTATATTTACCTCAACAATCCAAGAGTTAAATGAAATAAATAATTAAAACAAATTAGATGAATCACTAAAAAGATGTGAAAGATGAAAAATCTATCAAAAAAATATATTACCATCAGGACTGAGACCCAAAATTTTATATTGCTTGTAAACTACTTTACAAATTGAGCTATAGTATCTATATATCGACCCCTCAGAATAACAAGGTTCCATCTGACAATGACACTGTTTTGAGATAATGAGCTCAAAAATGTTGATCGAATTTCAACATATATTGATGTATATTTTGTTTTGAATATGCAAATATGATCAATTTTAAGGTCTTAACTTATTTTCAGAATTATCAATGACAACTATGAAATGAGGGAAATACAAAATAAAATTGTAAATTAACGATAATAATCCATAAACTGAAATAAATAACTGATGTAGTTGGAACTTTCAATTTTTACAATTTCCATTAATATCTCTTAAATAGAGTTGGTGTGTATGGAAGATATAAAGAATAATGCATTTGGAACCCATTTCACGCAATAACTCTAATTAACCCAAAATGTTAGTTGGAACCTTGTTATTCTAAAGGGTCGATATGGCAATTTAATAAGTGTAACATCTATTTTTCCTATTGGAAGGGACAATATTTTAAATTGCAATATTTCTAAAAACTTTTTAGTAGATCTGCTAGATGGCGTCAGGACTTTCAGTCCATTTTGTACTTGTGTATATACACTATGTTCTGAAAAATCACAAATAAATTGTGATCTCATTATAAATTTGTAATAGGTATCCAAGTTAATATACGATTATATTATACCTCAGTATTTAGTAGGTACAGAATTTTTTTGTGTTTTTATTTATTTGTTGTTTTATCATAAATAAAATATATATACTACTGTAATATCATAATCTCTTTTAGAAATTCCTATAATTGAATGTTTTTGTAGCCTATTGTTAAAGTTGAATATCAGCGTACTATATTATGTCTGAGAAATGTGCATGAAATAATATCTATCGAGTAAAAAAATATCTTTAGTTTACGATGATTGATTTAGCCGTCTATCTACAGGTAAACATATCTTTCTATTAAACTGGTAATTTTCCAAACAGTCATTTTAATCGAGTATGATTATAATTTTAGAATAAATAATAGTTTAGTCGGTACAAATTAGTTCACTACAGCGTTGTTCAAATCAGTTCAGGTGTGATTTATGCAAAATGATTTTTCACGCACGGTGTGTGCCCATCCGTCTGTTACAACACTAATAGGGGGAGCTTAGTTCAGTGTTTGCACATTAAAGTCAGATAGTGTTTAAACACCGTTTAATCGGTTATCACATTTATATTACCGCTCAGTGTACTGTAGTATTGTAGGGGTAAGCAGATAAATTAGGAGTGAGAACGTGATAAATGAACATCATTTTAATTTATCCATGTTCATAAACTATGAGAAAAAATATGTGTTCCGCTGTAGCTTTGATTAACACCGTTGATTACATACACATAAGGAAAAAATGAGGTAGAACTCGTATATGAACTACCTATCAATAATTTATTTTAAAAACTTTTTAGCACGATTTAAGTTACTATAAATTTGATGGATCATATTACATACGAAAATAAATTTTTAAGAAAATATTTCATCCATCATGTTTAAAGCCTCAAATTTTCACGTAAATACATAAATTTACGCTTGAATTCATATTATGTACCTATGTAATATGTATTCAAGCGTATATTTATGCTTATTTTTTAAGTCTTGTGTTATGAAAAAAGATTGGCTGAATTTTAATCATTAAGGAGAACACATTCTTATTGTGAAGTTGTAATTATTCAGAACAATAATGTGGATGGCTTTCAAATAATGGGACGACAGATGTATCAATTTAAAAAAGTGAAACACATAGGTTAGAAAATTTGTTATGAAAAATACTGGCGCTATAACACAATTGTTAGTGTACTTGCCCGGATTGGAAATAGAGACCCAGATTCGAATTCCGGTAGCGCAAAAAACAATATTTTTCGACAAAGTTGATTTTATATGTATATAATTATATTTAATACATTAAATTAGTTTTTGAATTTTGATCGTTTAACAGTTAATATTTGAATCAGTAGATATGTTTGCATTTATTTACTATAATATGATACAAGGAATACCTAACAATAGTCATGAAATTAGTTTAAATAGAACATAAAAACATTTTTTTTGAACGTTTACATACATTTTTGGAAAGTTAACATTTAAATGGAAACTATTCAGTTTGTTCCCACGTTTTCATCAAAACATTTTGCTGCTTTTTATGTTATTTATGTTTTTATTGTTTATATCGTGTTATTATTTTGTCGTCAGTAATTTTTTCGATCATAAGGAACCCCCGTTTTATGCCAGAATGGGTTCATTTCATCCACAGTATTATGATTGTTGTGTTGAAGGAAAACTTTAACAGAGCGCTGGCTGGTCTGATCGAACTTCGTGCTTTCTAATTCGTGTACCTATTTTGAGAATTGCGCAACACCAAATTTATATTCAATAAAATCTTCAACGCATATCTAATCTAATCTAATCAAAAATTGTTGGTCCCTTAAGGTAACCAATTCGAATAATTTAAATGATGTAGATATGTCTTAACCATAATCATTAAAAAAATGTATTTCCTTTAATTCGCCATCTGTACCAAGTGCGTGGAGAAAATATTACCCTATTTTTATTAAGCAGTTATCAAGGTATATGTGTAATAAAAAAATATAGTATTGTTTGACTCAAATAAAGCTCATTTACTGTTAGACATTCTTATAAATATGATATTTTTTATTTATTATCTTTGTTTTGTTAACCACTGTATATAAATACATCAACCGGTTTAGAAAAATACCATTTTCTTCTTCAGAATGTCATAACTAACTAAAAATATAGCATTGTTTCTTCACCAGAATCTATTTAAAAAAAAAATTTTTTTTAAAAAAAAACAACAATTATTTAAAAAATAAATTTAGTACCTAACTAAAAAAACAAGGATAATAAATAAAAAATATGAATTTTAACCACAAAGTTAATATTGTTAATTTTAAAAGTATTATAAATATGACTTTATATATACAGTACGGCTTTGAACAGAGTTGTATAACATATATGCCATGTAATTAAAAACATATTTTCGCTAAACTGAAAATTCGGCATATTATTATTTGTTAATATTCGTGTATATATTTTGAAATTAAGATATATAACATGTCTCAAATATATTGAAAATAATATCTTTTTTTTAAAAATAATTATTGTAGTGTATAATTAGTGTAGCAGGTATTAAATAATTATAGTATCATCGTTTTACTATAGTATTTCATTAATCTGAGATAACATATTATGGTTAATTTATGTATTATATAAATAGAGTTAAAATTTTATAACGAAAATATGCAAATGTGGGAAAGCATTACGATTACTGCGAGTGATAAATTAACAATTTGCGCTCTCAAAAACTGCGATAACCCATCATTTCGTTTTCATTGCAACTAATTGTAATTACTCATGCTTTGAAACAAAACCGTACAATTAAGAGTAAAGTGGGTGCGCCTTAGTACAATTCAATGCTCTTGTTGAAGTAAGCGAGTTTTTCATCCGAGCTATTCCCCCGCTTTTACTTCGCACACTCTCTCGCCTCGGTGGAACAGTGAAGCACTTTGATTTATTGTTAAGAAAACATAATTTTTTGCTATTCCACGTAGAGTGTCCATTTGACGAAGTGCGCGAAAGCCTTAATTCGATATTCATTTGATTAAAGAGACAAAAAACAGACAAGCATACATAAATTTATTATTTAATCACTTTATCTAGACGGCTGGAATTGGCAAAAACAGATCCGTCGATTATGAGAGATGAAAGGTTTTTTCTTGCACATATTTTATAGCTATTTATTTATAGGAATTACAGTTAACGTGCATTACCCTAACATCATTAATTCAGAAGCTTATTTTATATTGGAGAGAATTTATATGTTTCAATGAAAGCAAACACGTTGTGGCTTGATATTTATTATAATTAAATAATATATTTAGTTTTAAACCACTTTATTGTGTACTAAAGTCTACTATAATAGTTTTATTTTGAAGAACACATTCTTATTGTGAAGTTGTAATTTTTCAGGACATGGGTCTGTAATATTTTGATTATGCTATACCAACACAGTAAGTTGACGATAAAAATGGTTTCAAACGATGGCTTTCAAATAATGGAACGACAGATCAATTTGAAGGTGCAATGTATAAGTTCGAAAATTTGTCGTCAACTTACTGTGTTGGTGTTGCATAATCGGTTAATGCATTTCCCCGGATAGGAAGAAATCCAGGTTCCAGTATGGGTAGCAGTAAGAATATTTTTTCGATAAATTGATTTTATATATATATATATATATATCTTTCTAATGAATACATTTAACAATTCTTTTAGTTGGACAATATAGTATAGTCTCTGATATTGCTTATACTCTATTCTCTATTGTCCCGAAGAAGGTTGGTAATAAAGTGGTTTAGAACTAAATATTCTATTATTTAAATATTTTTTCAACACTACCTCGCGTAAATATTAATCTAGTACTGATTATTTAGCCTAGTGATGTCATATTATTAAACTAAGTGTGCAAACCAGCACAACAGGTAGAGTAAAGACTGCGTACTACAGGTAACTAATTACCTGCAGAAATGAGAGTGGTAAAGGTAGTCCCCATGCAAACCTTTTTCTAGATCTTGACATTGCTGTTTAATGAAATAGAAACTTGTGTTATAAGTGTCGATGACTCGTCTGGCCACGCGTTATCCGTTCCTCCGCGGTTACGGCAAAACCTTGGGAGCTTCTAGAACAATCGGTAACTGTTGTTGACGTGGTTACATTTTATATTACATTGCAGATTGTGTTTTTACATCAGGTAAGCAACCGATGAACTTGATGCGCTTTCACTCATCTGTATAATAATTCTTTTGTCAGGCACATTATCACTTTTTCGTAGTTGAATAATCATACCTGCATTGTCTTCGTGTGACTGTGATCTCGTTAATTCTCATTAAATACTCACTTTCTATATTGTTAAATACGAAATACACTGAATAAACTATCAATTTTTAAAAGCATATTGATTTTCAGAATTTATTGCTTTTTGATGAACACTAAGGGATGAGATATCCGACAGCATTCCGCAATTACTTCTCAATCCCCCTATAATCAAAAATGAAAAAAATGTATATTTGAGTGCAGTTTTACTAAGAAAAATGATATCTGCGATTTGTTTAAATATTGCACCAAGAATAATAATTTAAGTAATAGAACAAACAAAACAAGTTTAAGTTTCGTGTTAAAACCTTCTTATAATTGAGTAATTAACCTCTAAACGGCTCAAAAATGAAACTGATCATTAGTTTTTAATGGTATTCTACCAGCTTATACAAAAAAACATCAAATAACGTGAGCGACAAAAACCTAAAATACGCGTGTTGAGTTTCAAACACATCTATAAATGAATGGTAAAAAATGGCAATGAATTTTGTAATTTCTCAAAATCGACATGTTCGTTTTTTTATTTTTTGCATTTCCGGTAATATTGATACATAGACCGTATCTTCAAAAGCATTTAGATGAAAATTATATTTTTTACCGTTTTTCGTGATTTATGGATTTTGTTAAAAATCTGTTTGGAATAAATCATAAAGCTATAAAAAAATATTTGTAAACATTTTTCATTTACTCAATTAAAAAAAAATATTTTGGATGAAAATTTCTCCAAAGCCAATTATGTACCTAACTATATTTAAAATTCATTCGCAACTTGTACTCTATTAGCTTTATGTATATACATATTTATTAATTTACCAAATAACTAGCTTTGTTTTAACCACGTTTGTTACTTTGATGCTGACATCGAACGAAATTAGTGTACGTCCGTCCTGACGAAGATACATTGGTTCGAAACCGGTCGATGTCAAATCATCGTGGTTAGTTATTTATTTAAATTAATAAAATACTTCATATAAATATAATATTTTTGTGTTTTAATGTTGCGATCGTCGTAACTTAAAGTGGAACTTTTCTACTTTTCTAATTTCATATTTGTATATTCATTTGTTTACACAATTTATCTCTAGTAAACAAAAATTATTTTTATTGAATTTGCAATTTTATTGTACTATCAAATATTTTCATTACAACACTATCTTGTATTATATTTTAAGCTCGGTCACATATTTTTGATTTTTTAATCTTTTTTTTTTTAGTATACCTACTTTTAATTTAAAGAAATGCACATTTCGGCAATGCTCAATTTGTTTAATGTGGGTCAATATTTATTAAAAAACAATTACGCTAGAAATAAATGATAAGATGCTTGGACTAACAAAAAATCAAAAAATCTCACATGGAGCATATTATGTTAAACGTGCATAATTAAATCATTTGAGTTGAATGTACATAGTTAAACAATTAACTATAATTTTTGGATCAAATCTGCGTCGTATTTTACTTTTCGGTATTATTAAACTTATTATGACTCGCTACCTACGTTAAAATGCGAAAACGTGTGTAAATTTCAAAACTATAAAGGAAATAGTTTCATTTTCATTTGCTTCGTTCATTAAGCAGATCAGTGAACCCGCGCGATTACGTTTGACGGTGCAAGTTTCTTATAAAGAGAAATTTTTACACTTACTCTGGATTCTTGTCAATCTAGATGAGGTTGGAGAAAAAAAGTCGTCTATAAATACGGTAGCACTATACATCAATTTTCTCTCTATCAGTCTAGTAAAATTGTCAGTATAATTGTAAATAACCTTACAGCCTTCGTTATTTCAATCGAAGTTGTTTTTAAGTTTAACACATTATTTATTATTGTGAAGTTGAATTGATTTAATTCTGACTTTTCCTAGCGTGCGTTACTCAAAAGTATTCGAGACTCGTCGCAATATAAAGTCTATTGCTTTTAAAAATGAAATGACAGATGTGTCAATTTTAAAGAGTATATAAGTTTAAAAAATTGCGTAAATCTACCTTGTTGATATAGTGAAAACGGATAACGGATTTCATTGGAAGGTCCAAGTTCAAATCCCGGTGGCAACTGAAATATTTTAAATTTATATACATATTTTAAGAAATAAACTATAGAAAAAAATTAAATGAACACTTCAGAAACACATAATTAGAAAATAAACAATATTACAGAACACTTCAGAAGCACACGAATAGACAATAAATAAAACATATAAAATATTATATAAAATTATTATAGTGTAACTCCCTCTCCAAGCACAAGAGCTAGTCTCTTTTTTGGAGAGGCAAGCGAAAAAAACATGTAATTTTAATAATGTTAAACACTTAATTCATGTTATAAAAAAATTGTAAAAATGTCAAATAAAATAAAAAAAATCTTTCTAGTTGATTCATTTAATTTGTATCGAAGAAGTAGTACCTACTTAAAGATACGTAAAGTTAGTCCAACAATTATGTAAAATGCATAAATTGTATGAAAATGCTGTACGAATCTCGTATTCTAGAAAGCACTTGAAATTAATGATTGTTTTAATTTTGTCCGGCAAATTTATGTATATTTACTTAGCTATCTTAACGATATATACAGGATCATTAATCTTTTCTATCCGCTTGATAGTCGTTTTTTATGGAGGTAATGTCTGGTGAATGTACTTATTTAACATCTGCACTGGAAGCTGGTTACGTGCACATGGGCTGTGATGGAAGTATGATGAGTGACCCCAAAGGCTAATTTTGTTTGCAAACAGAACTCGGAATCTCATGTGGAAGCGCATGCGAACATAATCTTAACTACGTATACAGTAGAACACGAATATCTCGAATTTTGTTAATTCGAATTTATCATTAATTCGAACATTTTTGTTGCTCTCGTGAATTTCGTTTCAAAACGGTACAAAAGGAACATAGATATTTCGAACTGTTTTGTTTAATTCGAAAATTGTTAAAATTCACGAGAATCAACAACAAGTGCGCGTAACAATCCATCCATCAGCAAAAAAAATTGTGTAAATTTTGTCATTTTGGAAACACCAACGACGCACAACGTGTCACCGCACCTCACACCCCTGTTGACGGAATACCCTTTGACCACTCCCTACGTCATTGCTGGCACGCATTGCAACAGTGTGGCTTTTGGCTCTATTTCAGGAGGACATGTTCAGTGAATTTTGTGAATCTAAGTGTGAATCCTGTTTTGTTTATTTTTAATTTGTCTTTATTTTATATTACTTTGTGATGTTTTAACAATTTCATAGATGTGATATTTTGAATATATATTTAGTAATATGTATGTATTTGTGTTCTCTTAACAACCCTAAACACTTTTGTCTTAATTCGAATTTTTGGATAATATGATTTTTTCTGGTGGTCCCTTGAGGTTCAAGATATCCATGTTTGAATATAGTTATAATCCTTTATTGTTGTAGATGCACAACGTACAAGCTGTACACGTATCTAAATCAACACTTAAATACATTTTTGATTATTTAATTTGTTAGATTCCTGAATTGGTTACATTCAAATTGTAGCAGTACTACTAGTAGTAGTAGTAGTAGGGCCTAGTGATCTAGTGGTCAAAGGTTTGCGCCTAGTTAGTTAGTCCTGTTTTAATAGTATAAACATTTAGTTTAATTTGAAAATTGTAAGAATATTGATGTAACACGTATTCCGTGTACGCATTTCTATTTTTTTTAAATTAAAAAAAATTACATATATATTCAATAATTTTAATTGGAGAGTATAGGTACATACACTATTTTTTTTACTAGGCAGGAATTGTTAAACTTCTCTTTAATTTACTTCTCAAAATTAATAGTAATTAAAATATTATTTTCATAAAATTATATAATTAACTACACATATATTAGTTTATTTAAACCAATCGTTTATGGAAAAATCTTTTTCCTTCGGTAAAAGAATACAAACTAAGCCTATATCTTTGTTTTCGTTCACGGCACTACATCCCAGGATATATTTGGTCTCAATCACAGGTGCTCTCCACTGACTTCAATCTTTGACTATTCTTCTCCAGTTCCCGGGCTCTCATCCTGCTCCAGTCCTCTTTCACACAGTCAGCCCATCTCTTCCTTGGTCTGCCTCTAGGTCAATTCCACTGGGGTATTCACTTGGTCATGATATTTGGTGTCTTGTCATCAGACATTCTTTCAATATGGCCAGCCCATCGCAGTCTTTAAATGATTCTGTAGGTCCCAAAGACTGCGATGGGTTGGCCATATCGAAAGAAAATCAGATTTCATTCTACAAGTTCCATTTTCTAGTGTAGGTTCATAATTTTTTCTTAGTATTTTGCATTCAAAAACTGCTTTTGACTATGATAACCAAACTTATGTATCAGGTACTTACTATAATTATTGAAAAATATTTTTTAAAATGATTTTTTGGAAACAAGATAATAATTTGATGTTTAAGTTTAATTTTTATTACCCTGACAAAGAAAAGTAGTTCTATGAAACCGGATAGTTTAAGTAAGCTCTTGTGGTTAAATACAAAGTTAACACTATAATTTTAGTAAAATATATCTAACCGTAATGTTGTTACAATAAATATTAAAAAATGGTATCAATTGAATTATTTTAGAAATTTTGCATTTTGACTAAAATGACTATTATACATATTTGATTAAGATGACTTCATTAATACAATTTTCTTGCAAATATTATATTCCATTTGGTAGAAGTTATTTAGCTTAATAGCAATAGCTTACCTACATTATGATAATATACAAACCTCAGCGGAAGCTATTGAATAAGTAAATATTCAGTACAAACGGGTGTACCAAGCCATTTGATAATTCAAAGCTTATAAAGAAATGTAGATACAGCGTTTGGTTTAGAAAAAGCTTTATAAATAATATAGACGTCATCTATACCAGCTGGAAGGAAATACTTTTTTTATAAAACAAGTTCAGGTAGAGTGACCGTTATGAAGCGATTCATTTTTTAAATTATTCACCATGCACTGTAAATAATGCATCCTGCAGATAGTACGTGCCCCAAAGGGTTGTAGGCTCCTTTGAGATTTGCGTCCGATATATTCTTTGGTTTACATGTATCGCGTAATTGTCATAATAACTCTTTTATATGGTTATTGAAAATACGCGACTGCTGTCCGATGTTAAAATATAATCACGGACAAAGTATTGAGTGAGGGCTTTTTTTATTTTAAAAAACGATAATAAATGTACCTACATTATCTTGTTTGGAAGGTTTTAAAAGATACAGGAATGAGGAAACAATCATGAATGGGACAGAAATCTCACCGACATCTAATGTTATTTGAAAGTTTGGGGTTGGACAGGTAAAGCAAAAAATATATAACAGGTGATTCTAGACCTTTTCACTGCGCCTTATTAAAAATTGCGATCTAATTTGAGAACGGTAAAGGTGTGGTTGTAAGCTTTTGAGAAAGGTGAAACTCTAGATGCAACCTGAAGTTTTTAGTTATGTTCGAGAATCAGGGCAATAATTTTATGAATCTTAAAAATGTGTCATTTTTACCTAAATTACTGTGTTGAAAAATTGTTTGAAAAAAAAAATTGAGCATTTGACTAAATGTAAAGATGAAAGTGGTGTGAAAAAACAAATATAATAAATATTGGAGCTGTATGAATACGCTAGGAGTGAAACATATGAGCCAGAAATATAAGGTTTTATGCTCTTTATATACTCCATTATGAGAATATATAACATTATTGTGTTGATAAATTTTTATTATAGTTAATTATTTATTTTAGAAATTATTATAAATATCAATATTTTATATTTGCTTATATAAATATAATATCTCAGATCTTCGTATGATTTAATTTATTTTGTATTAAAAAATAATGTATTAATGGGTACACATTTTGGTGGACTGCATATGTCAGATTATTATCTGTTAATGATTTTTTAACCAACGTTTTCATTTTGGGGTGTTTTTTTGGTGAAGTCATTCATAAAAAAGGAAGGGATGTAGCCCATTGAGCCGTAATGATCTCTGGAGGGAGAAACAAGCGGTAGTGTGTGATGAAAAAATACGACAACGACCATTTGGATACACCATTAAAATAAAATAGCACACGTAAAAAGGTTATGATTGTATTTATTGTATCCTGTGTTGTTATAAAATATTCAAAGGTTTGTGCTTTTGATGAACAATGAATAAATAATAATATTTTATTTTATTTCGGTGGATAGCAGTAAGAAATGTAAAGATGTATTTTCTTTTGTATTATGAGAATAATGGCTTTGTCAGTGTAGCTCTCCTCATTTGCTTCAATTTTTCTTAGCATCGAACACTTCCTGATACGAGACCACCTTTGTCATTATTTGGTTTATACATTTCTGTCTCGGTCTTCCTTTTCTTTAATAATTCATTAATGTCATTTTCTTTAAATAATTTCTTCTATAATATTATTAAGAAATAGCCATCATCTCTTATTATGAGCTCGATACATTTTTGTCTTCAGCTTTCGACAGTATTCAGTATTTTTCTTATTATTTAACAATTTTCTTTGGTATTTTTTCATTTGTTAGTCTTTCTGTCTTGATTGATGGTCCAGTATTTTTGGCGCAGCTTTATGGGTTGCATATTATCGAGGCAGATCGTTAACATAAGCAAATGTGTGTTACGTACGCAATATTTGGACTGCTCACGTTAATCTCTTACTAGTGCGGAAGCCTACGGTACAATGCTCCAGATTAATGGTTTTAAAAATAGTTTTTTTAATTTTTATGTTTATTTTTGAAGGTTAGACATTCTTCTTTAGTTAAATACTTGTTTATGAAGACAGAAACCTGAAATATTTATCACGGCTTATTCAATAGTTTTTAAATGCATAATGATTTTTTCTTCTTCTCAAGTCATATTCTCTTATCTCTGTAGTTCTTTTCATCAATCATTGTTGTGCCAGTTCTTTTACTTCTTGGTAGCATCTACATTTAATCCTCTCCAAAAAATGGCTCAAGAATGTTTTTACATTGCTATACATCATAATATCAATGTTACAACGAGGTAGTGGGGTCGTTTTTTTTTTTTTTTCGATATCTTGAAATACGGTAGAGTTAGAGATGTTTAAAGTTGCGTGTTTTAAAAATGATCAATTTATACCACTTTATCGTGTGATGACATATCTTCCGAGTCGACAAGTCGGCACTCGATTCTCTAGTGGGCGAGTATTGATGTAGTGACGTCATATCTCTCGTACGTACGAGAGGTGTAACGTCACATGGTAATCCGAGCGTTTTTCAACAAGCCCAAATATTTCATTTCCGAAATATTTCCGAAAGTATTACACATCTTGAAAAAATTCTAAACGCATGGTAATCTGGATTTTTTCTTATTTATTTTAATATACTACAAAAGCTAATTTTTGACATGCTCCATTACTCCATCGCAGTTAGAAAGTGTTGAAGTTCATAAAGATATTCCAATACTATTCAATGTAATATTATTATGTTATAAATACATTACACACGACACTACCAAACGTAAATAACAGACCATCAATAAATTTCAATATTATCAATAAATTGATAAATATGTATGAGTATATTTTCTAATTGTAGTTGTACAATATAACAGTTTAAGAGTCATGTTGGAAATTTCTGTATTCCGACAGATTCCAACACAAATGTATTTTAACTCGTATGAAACATCCTGTACATTGATTTGTTCGTACCTTATGATGGTTCTCATCTTGAACAAGTATTTCACGAGTAATCATACTGACATTTTCCACTTTACACATGTTACGGGGCACGCAAAACACGTGAGGTCACATGCTTTGGGCTCACAATCTCTAATAATAATAGCTCGAGATCATAAATTCACCAGCAGCGGCACTTCGTAAACATGGTTTCACATTTCCTTTTATTAAATAAGATGAACATATATGTGTCGATGTCTTTTGTAAGCTTACTAAGTGAGGCAATACAGGCTGGACAATTCTAGATCGGGGTCATTTGACAGGAAGGATGTTCCTCGCTCTCGGGTCAAGAAATTAATTTTTAACATTAGTGGCGCCGCCAAGGAATGGGTATTAACATAAACATATTAGTACAGTATATGGCATCGTAAACTAGAATATGAGGAAAATAGATCTAGAGTTTGCATAGATTATTCAGAGATGACATTAAATTTTATGACTTCAGTTGGATGTGAAATTACGATTTACGGTTTACCTACGTGCAGTGCTGGACTGCATGAAATAAAATACACTGAAACCTCTATCTACAGTTTTTGAAGGGACCTTCTAAAATAAACTGTGAATGCGGGAAAACAATGAATACAGGAATATAGAAAAAAGTTACATTCATACATTATATTCTAAAAAATATACATATTTCACACGTACATGATTGAGCTTAAATACGAATAAACTTAAAAAGCTTCATAGACTTTTATTATTTGTCTGTTGCGTTGTAACCGTAAGTAAACGGTATTTTTTCGGTGTTGCAACTGAGATTTTCTTTTTCATCGTTTGAATGTGAATAAAATAAAGCATGTAAAACTAATTAAGAAATTATAAACAACCAACTAAATTTAACCCATTCTAAAATTTTTTTCTAAAAATTATTCGACTAAATTTGTATTAAGCAACAATTTGAGTAAGGTACTAAATTTATTTTTTAAATAATTGTTGTTTTTTTTTTTTAAAAATTTAAAAATAGATTCTGTGAAGAAACAATGATACATATTTTTAGTTAGTTATGACATCCTGAAGAAGAAAATAGTATTTTTCGAAACCGTTACATGTATTTAAACTCAATTCAGTGGTTAATAAAACAAAGATAATAAATAAAAAATAAAAAAAAGATTTCAATTTTTTTAAAGCCGTCGCGATTTGGTTTTGACGCTCTTCAACGTTAGTGTACCGTTAGGCAGGTAATTGTAAAACAAGCCAGTGTAACAAAATATGCAGCGTAATTTAAACGACTAATGCGTAGAGAAATGATCGATACGATCTATTTTTGCGCGTTTTGCATGAAATTAATTCGGGACTGGAAAAAATTAACAACTTATGCGGGAAAACGATTATTCGAGGAACGATCGATCGAGATTTTACTGTATATAAAAAAAAACTTATGAAGGGTCTTTGTATCTGTATGTTCAATTAAAACAAATATTTAACTATAATCAATTATACTCCTAATTAGAACCAGCATTTTAAAATTGATTTTGTATTAAAAAAATAAATAAGTGTCCACAACATTTAAGGAGTTTAATTGTTATTTTCAAAGTTTTGGTCGAAAATAATTAAGCTACGTGTTAACATTTTTAGAGACAAGAACTTTTTATTCATGTTGGGAAGAGATATTTTGTCCAAAAAGTTCGGATATTTGATGTTACGTACTTGCGTAATAGTATGTCCTCGTAAAGCTCGTGTGACCGCTAATTATATCCGCGCATACATACGCGTTCACACACACGCGAAAAATCCGGGTGGGCGGTGGGGCTCACACACATTTGTACAATCCAAAGATATTACATTTGACAGATATTATAAAATACTATCCGTATAAGTTGAATATTCAGACAAGAATTCAATAATCAAATCTCAATTATCTCTAAAATTATGTGAAATTTTATTAAAAAAATAGTGTGCACCAAGTCCGTTATACCCTGTATATATCTATATAATATTTCTGTATTACAGTAAGCATAAGTACCTTCAAAACTTTCCAGTGTTTATACAATAAGCATTTGCCATTAAATCAGATCTTTTAGAAAAATTTCACTTTTTTCGACAATGGGTTTCCTTGTAGATACGCTCCCCGCTCGGTCTTCATGGCTCCCACGGTCCCCGAGGTCACATCCGATCCTAAGAGAAGTATGGCCAAAATTTCCCATACATCACGGCGAGGTTCTCAACGCACCTGTGACACTGACTTATGCGGTTGCGCCAAATTCAAAAACCGGTTAAAAAGCTGCCAAACAGATTCTTCAAATATTTATAAAATTTATAATTTGGCAAGATTTTTATTAAGTAAGGCATGAAATGGCACACGGTTAAATCTCGTTCTTTAATAGATACTTTAGTAATGCGGGCTTCTAATAATTACATTTTAATTTATTAGGTTGTAAATTTTATTGAAGAATAATATTTTTTCAATGTACTGCCTGCACAAAATACATAAAGCATTATCAGTTCAAATTACACACTGGAGATTTAACCAACCTACATACCGATATGTTTAAAAAGTGCAACAGTAAAAGTTAATTTACAGTTGGTTTTGGGACAACAGTGTCTTTGTGGATGAGTTACTTAAGGCACCCCTATACAGAGTTCAGAAAGATGTCTAGTCAAATGACATTTCGACCACTTAGAATAACATGGTTCTAACTAACATTTTGGGCTAATTTTAGTTATTGCGTGAAAAAAGTTCCAAATGCATTATTATTTATTTCTTTCATACACACCAACTCTGTTTAACTGATATTAAAGAAAATAGCAAGAGCTGAAAGTTCCAACTACATCAAATATTTATTTCAATTTATGGATCATTATTGTTAATTTACAATGTTTTTATTTATTTTTAATTTCTCTCATCTCACAGTGGTCATTGATAATACTGAAAATAAGTTAATACCTTAAAAATGATTATATTTGCGTACTAAAAACAAAATGCACATGAATATATGTTGAAATTCAATCAACACTTCTGAGCACATTGTCTCAAAACAGTGTTGTTTCAGATGGATTCTTGTCATTCTGAGGGGTCGATTTATTAGTTTTTTTTTAGTTTTAAAGAAAATTGTGCTTAAAATGATATATTTAACTAAGTTTTGGTCTGAATATTATTATAATTTATTTATTTAACTACATTATAAACATTTTTTGTAATATTAATTTAAAAAAAATTATTATTTAATTTTTTTAGATAAAAGGATACATTTGTAAAATAAGTTTCCAGATCTGGGCAGTATTTTATTTTTAAACTTATGGCTTAACGGTGTCAGAACCGTGGGTAAAAATAAGATAAAAATATCATATTACCTTCTTGTTTTCGAAGTCGGGAGAAACAGGTTCACCACGATGCAAAAATATATCGAATAAATACACATACATACATATATGTTCATCACAGATGATCTGTCTCAACGTTCAATACTCCTAAGTGTTTTTTTAACGAATATTTGGCATATTAATTTCATTAACCAAATATTTCACTAGCACTTTGATATCATATTAAGTAAGCCTATACGGATGGTCAGTGGATAGTGGTCACCTTATTAAATCGCTGGAGAAAATAAGAGGGCAAACATCTATATATATTATTACCAATAAAATTTTAAAGTCATCTGAAATGAAGTCATTTTTTGTAAATCAGGATAATTATTTTATTTGAAACTCAAAATATCAAGAATTGAGTATGCTATCAACTTTAGTTCATTTACTTTCTCGCTGTGTATGTACTCTTCTTATAGAATTATCATCGTGTGTCTACAAGTTTAAGTTAGATATGAACTTGACAGCAATTAAAGATTATAATTTAATAAACATTGATCAATTTCTTAATATCGTAACGTTAACAAGTAGTTAAGAAAAATATAAAGTGAGGTTGTCTCAGAAAATATTTGTATATAAAACAAATAACATTTTCATATCAAATATTGCATCTTGTAATACATCAAGATGAGACTTCTCTAATATTTTTGAACTATTACGTAGAGATTTTAGATTTATTATTTTAACTTCCCTGGGTACAATAATCTTTGTTATTACGTTTATAATAGTATTTCACTGAAGTTTATAGTGTACAAAATTGTTTACAGCCTACGGTGTACAATTATATTATTTTTGAAGCGGCATCCGTTTTATTGAACCTTATACAGCCTATAATACCCATAAGTCACTAGCTCCGAATACCCGATGCGCTAAAGGCATTGGCATAATTAGTTACTATATAAAATATTGGTATGTAATAAAATAAAAGCAATAAAATAAATGTGCTATGTTGAAATGAGATTATCTAAAACTGCAGGTATTATTAATTATTATAATATTCAATCCATTTTAACAGATACTTATTGTATTGAGTTTATGTTTTTGTATTTAATATACTAAGATTTCTGTAGAGTGAATCGTTTTATAGCCCCCTTATAGCGTTTTTTTTTGCTTAGTAAGAGCTATTGGGTTTATTGCACAGGCTTGCAATTAAATGCAAATTATACTCGTGGCTCGGTACAAAGTTCGTGCGATACACTAATGAAAGTATGGCAAGTCCACTTAAAGTTTACTATTAATTGCTGCATCTCATAATCAAAGTGAATTTAATTAAATATATTATTCTCCTTTTCATTTTCTTCAATATACTGTAATATGGGAATATAATAATTACCATTATTTATTTTCTTCTAATAATATTATACTTCTAATAGTTTAGTGTGTTGTATAAAGCGGAAAACAGTTTCTGATTTAAATATCCATTGTCATCTGTTGAATAAATTAACGCGATTTCAATAATTCGAGGATAAGATTAACACGACTAACATCTGACTGCTTAAGATGATAACACCTTTATTGAATTATACAAAATAATTTATGACGTCATCGCCACCGTCCGTCATGATGCTAAAGAAATCAGAATTGTTAAAATTACAACACATTTTTGTAACTCGGGCAGGAACCCTTCTAATTACTCGAGAAATAAACACCACGGAGTCACTCGCATGCAAATTTAAATTTAATTTTAAGATATAAGTATATGTATAAGTCTCGGTGTTCGATGCATGTACTTTCTATAGTTTATTTAATGGGAGGTTTAATGTTTTATCGTCGCTTTAAAAGTAATTTCATAACAACGTCCATAAAAGACAAGTGTTTTCATCATTCGGAATATATAATTTACATATACGTTATCCAAATATTAAAGATACGTGGATAACACAAACTGTACTTATTTTTCTTTGAAATTAATAGCTAGTATGTTGGTATTACATTACTATGTATTGGTGAAGGTATCATTTTACGTTTCGTTATTTTTTGTTGAGTGATTAGCCACGGGCTCGGTCAAGCGACTAGCCGCCGAATATGCTATGTTACCTCACCACCTCCGCGGGATATTCTGCTAAACAATGTTTTAGCACGCGTCCAAACGGGCTGTTTCGGTGAGTCGTTCTCAAATTTTAAAACTCGGTAAAGCAATGATTGTCCTTTTGTAATGCTTCCGTCTTAAGGGTGCCGAGTCTCTTCTAGATCCGCGGTCCCAATCCTTCACCACCGCCTAATTTAATTCTGGCAAATAAATTAAGCCCTCGTTAATCAATACTCGCAGAAGAATTAAAATATTGGTTTATTAATGGATATTACAATATTTTTAAGTAGAACTCGTTATTATTGTAAAGTTTCAATTTTTCAGAACATGGTTCTGTGGTATTTTTAACACAAATTAAATGTACCAATTTAAATCAATTTATCTACATATCTTTCTAATTGATACATTTGATTATAATTTATACAATAACCTGATTTTCTGAGAAGTAATTGAAAGCAATAAATTAATATATTTTTTAGATATACTGTTAAATATCTATAATAGGTATTATTCTTCTAAAATTGTACTTTTTATTCACAAACGTATTTTCTATTAGGAAATATAAAATTATTTATATTATTGTTAAGATAATAGTAATTTAATGTAAAAAGCAAGATTTAAGAAATCCTACCTTAATCTCAGTTAAAGTATAATTCATTTCATCGGCGGAATGGCTCGTGCGACCTATCCACATTCTGAATTTTTGCTTCATTCGATGATTGCTTTACATTTAAAGGGTATCCACAAAACCAATTCCACTTTCAGAGCAAGATAAACTTATATTCAAAGCATAAATTTTATTATAGATTTTTCATGATTAATAGTATGTTTTCGATGCAAGGTTATAAATATGCACTGTGTTTATTCAATATCCAAGTCCGACAAGCAAGTTTATTGTTGACTTAGCCATCTTACAACTTAGTGAAGCGCAAGATTGTTTAGATCGATCCGCCTTAACGACTTAGTTAAGCATTGGAAGTTGCGTGTACTCGTCTGCTAACTTATTCCGAGATTGGTTTGTTCCGCAACAGAATCGCTCCACCACTGTACTATCTGACCGCCGTTGTGCGGGATCTACACGCTCTAAACCGCAACATACTTCATCGTAATATATGGTTTCAATCTCGCCAGGTCCGTACCTACGATATTAGGTACCAGGTCCCGGGTACCTGACATCCGCTGAGAGGCGTCCGCGTACCAGTGGTCGCTGCAGAGATGCCATTACAGACTCGGCATTAGTATTCGGTTACAAATAATCAATATTAGACTTGACCATAAGCTGCCGCAATTTGCCATTCAAGGTAGAACTGCGGTTTCCACACGTATTATGATCAGTGTCAACTTAAATATTATGCATGTTCTTACGCTTTGTGCGCGTACTGAAATTTTCGCAGGCTGGCAAGGTATAACGTTAAATGCTACGGTTGTCAGTTAGGCGATACAGTGTACATGCACATTTTGAAAGAATTTGAAACATTTATTTAATTCATTAAATCATTTATCCTTTATTATTATAGTCCGACTACGTTACACCAGAAACTTTTCTTTAGTTAGTAAATGTTATTCGATTCGAATTCAAATATAATATGATACTGTATTTTACGATATATTATATTTGTAATAATATAGTTCATAATACAATATTTTTTTTTAACAGACAATCCACCATTCAAGAGTGATTTGTGCCATTGTCAAGTTTAAACCATGTTTTATAGAAAAGTACAATAATATTAAAAAATAGAAAATATTATATTACAAGTCAATAAATTCGAAATCGTTCAAAAATTTGATATTATATACATTAAATGTGGCGAGTTAAGGGAAAGAAGATGATACAAGTTAACCGGAAGTAGAAAATTACCATTGACGAGATCATTGTAAAAAAAACTGTGATCGGCAATGGATAAGCAAAAAAGATATGGTCAAGGGTCTCCTCGGCAGCACACTCACATATCGGGGAATCTATTATTTTAAATCGGAAGAAATGAAGCTACTTGGCAATGATTCAAAATACAATCATCTTTAAAACAATATAAATTTATAGTATAGTATGTAATATACCTTGTTGATAATATATTTACTACGGATAATGTTCAAATCAGTGTTCATATTCTCTCATCAGGATGCAGATAGCATCCATTCTTCACTCTGTCTTAATCGTTTCTGCACGTAAATGTTACACAAATTACCGCATCAATATTCTTTGCTGAACAATTCTACGCTTCACTTGGTTTCATTTCTATTAGAAGAGTCCATTACGTGCTCCGCCGTATGCAGTGCCTTCACTGATTGAGTTCAAAGAATCCTTCGGAGCATTTCCTGCGGCCATTTTAAGCTAAATGAGGGAGAAAACAATATAAACTCTAATGATTGCGTACTTTAAACATTCCTTGAGAAATGTATATACACGTGCGCACGCTTAATGCACACTTTGGTGAGTTAGCAGTGATTTCTTTTTGGTCCATTCGCAGTTGAACGGATGCCGCGCTTAGCTCCGGCGGATGTAGGCGTTCGTTAATTGATACGGTGTGGTTTATTAACTGTAGCTAGACGTCTATATATCTTAAGAGTCTTCGGTTAATTGCCAAAGCAACCGGGCTCCATCGTTCACCGGTAATTTCATTATAACAACTTTGTATACATAACATATGAGTACATAACTACAATGTTTTCCATACAAATTCTTATAAATTGCAATTTACATAATAGTGAATCTGCGAAAATAAATATAAAAGTTTTCGCACATTTGAGAGATTTGATACGTTATAATTACAATTATTGTTTAGTACAATCGCATCATTTATATATATGCCTTATAATGTTAACCTTAATATTTTACAATACTAACATTTCTCTACTTAATGTATTTTACAAATAACACAACAACAAGTAGATTGTTTTTATTAAAAAATCTTTTTTGCCAAAAATCTTTATGTGTGGCATTGACATGAACATATTGGATTTTTGAGAAGAAAACTTAATCAGTAGGATAATATATACTTATTTAAAAAACCATATTTAGTTAGTTATTTTTCCAAATTTATCCAGACACAATTGAATAAAAACATTTGAATGAAGTCAATCGTAAAATAACATTTATTTATAGAAATGCTGAATATATTTTTACGTAACGAAGTTTAATTAGATTTAAATAAAACGTTTTTTGTACACGCGCCCATAATAAACGGCAACGTTTTCAAATAAATCTTTGGAGAAGCATATTTTTAAACAGTTACGTGATCTACTACAAATTAATTAAAATAAATCATTTTTGATATTATTTAAAAAGTCCTCTTCTTGTCTTTTAACAAATTGTTACACTTTATCATGCACGTCACACTTACATACATACCTGCACCAAAAATATCAAGAGTCTTCTTAAACCCTCGTATACTAAGCCGACACGTGAAGCAAGAGGTAAGTATGTGCACTTTATCAAGCTCTTTAGAGCGAATGAGTGTATGCATATCGTTTCTGATTGAGAATTATCAAAATACTTTAATGCAACGCAGAGTCACGAACAATCCGATTAATATTATCATTAAAACTCTCAAATCCAAGATAATGTACATATATTCTGTTGGTTTAGGTTTCAAATTAATTTTTAACATTCAACAAAAGAAACAGATTGAAAACAGACATTTACCATTATAAAAATAAATTAATAACTTGAAGCTTACCGGAAAGATAATCATTAATAATATATTATTATTTTATTTTTTCGTAAAAAGCAAATAACAATCGCTTTGTATGAAACCACGAAATTTATTATATGTCAACCGGTTTCGCTTGTCTCAAGCTTCATCATGACCTATTTAAAAGTAATCATAAATACAAAAATAGTGCATTTATGTATATATGTATAAAGAGGGAGAATATAAAATTACACGTGAAAGAGAGAGAGACAGAATACATGTATAGTTAAATAGAACACCAAGGGAGACAGAATATAAAAAAAATATTTTATCCACTAGTCCCATATTAGGTATGTTTCCTTTAAAATCAATTTAATATCCATCAACACTGTATTTTACCCTCTCTTAATGTTCCATCTACCTATATATGTATTTTGTATGTCTCTTTCGCATATAATTTTATATTCTGTCTACCTTGATGTTCTACAATATTTAACAATGTATGTTGCCTGTCTCTCTTTCATATGTAATTTCATATTCTATCTCCCTCTTTATGTATATATTAAGTGTGCTATTTTTGTATTTATGATTAGTTCTAAATACGTCCTGATGAAACTTGACACAAGCGAAACCGGTTGACGTATAATATATTTCATGGTTTCAGGCAAAGTGATTGTTATTTTATTTAATAGTAATATTTCAATTCAGTATTGTTCAAAATTAACGTCTCCATATCACACACACGTTTTTTAAATTAATGATGGTATGAAATTAGTTCATCCATAAATTTTTTTTCAACGTTTAAAATATTTTTATAAAATTGTTTATTTGGGCTGACGTTTTTTATTATTTATCAGTACTTACTTATAATAATTTTTGTATCAATGAAGATGTTTTTTTTTATCGATACATAATATAAATTACTTTACGATGGAATATATACTTTATATTTTAAAAACTAGTTCCTAAAATACATCTCCTTGGATTTAGGCTGCTTTCAATGAACAGTATGGTACTTACATACCTATTATGTAGGTAGGTACTAAGGAAGAAGAAGAGTAATTCCTAAAATATGAACTCTATATTTAGTATATTTACAGAGATATTCACATAATTAGAAGCAATTTTAACTCAGTTTTCATCACCGGAGAGGAAAGGTTAACATTAAGTGCAATTTTTTTCTGCCATACACATTTTTTATACCTTCAATTAATTTATCAAATTGAATGCAATTGTTTATAAAAATATAAATAAAATATATATTTAAAATTTTGTACCAAATCGATCCAAGTAAAATGATTCGTAGTGTAATATAATATTGCCAATACGTAATTCAATTCTCACAATCGATGAGATAAAATAATGAACATTCAAGATTCAAGATTCAATAAGCCATTATTAACAATAAATCGCACACCCACTGGATATTAACAGATCCCTAGGCCAATCGGGTGCTTAAATCTCTACAATTGTTCTAATAATATTTAATAATACGATAAAGTACACGACTGGATACGATCCGAGTAGAGAGCCTTTTGCATACAATGGTAGCATCTTCACACCGGGTAATATTTTCAACAGTTGCCATACAAAGGGAGAACTACTAAGAAAAATTTGTTAAAGAATTTTTTAATATATACTTAATAATACTTGTTTACGCGCTTTTATACTTCAATAGATAGGCCTGATGTAAAATTTTGAATATGTGTGGATTTAAAATCAGAAAACAAAAGCGAAGCTGCTTCTGGGAAGAGAGTTATTGTGATTCGGACGGAATTTTTACGGCGGCAAGATAAAAACATTTAGTATATATATATATATTTTCGGATTATCGGTTGTGTGAAGGTTTTCGGTGGCTGACCAGCATATTTGAGGACCATAAGACTACAAGGATAGCGACGTCGGCCTCAACCAGCACAGGTTCACAAAGGTTTGTGTAATTTGAATTTACATAGATTGAATTACTGTATTCATCATTACCAATAGAAAACCCAGAACTAGCTATCGAAGTATTTACGGCAACAATACTATGTCCGTAATTTACACCAGATTTCTCGTACACTTAGGTTTTACAATATAATTCATATCCTTTTTTAAATACATTTAAAAAAAGAGTTTCTTGATTTTTCAGTAAAATTTTGCAAACAAGGTAACGCCGTTTTACCAATAGCTTAGCAGATACAATTTTATTTTTTTATATTTGTTTATATTTAGATATGTATTGATTACTCACAAAAGTAAAAAGTTTTTGTTAAATAAAAACACATTTTTGTTGTGAAGTTGCATTTTCAGTATACAGTTCAGTGGTATTTTTTAATACAAATCACAGAAAGAATCTATTTATTGAAACAATATTATATTAAATATAAAAAATAGAATAATATATATATCAATTATAAAAGATATACAAAAAATTTGTTCTAAAATTTGTCTAAAACGTAGTCGGTTGATGTAGTGGAATGGTAACATATTTCCCTGGATAGGAAAAGGTCCAGGTTTGAATCCATGTAGCAGTGGAATATGTTTTCGATAAATAGATTTTTTTGTATAGATTTCTAATTGATTAATTTAATTTGTATTTAAAAAAATTACAAATAGCAAATAAATAAGGCGGTGTTAATAATAAGCCTTGAGAAATAAATAATGGTAAATGTTTTATAGTTTTTTAGGTTTCAGATTAGGGGCTATCACTATTCTATTAATATTCATATTTTTGACATTTGATGTCAGTTACATTGTGTTGATATTCTTTTATTATGACTCCTTTAGCAGTCCTCCCTTAGCAGATATTCGATAGTTGCGGCAGGTAGTTAATGTATGCGCTCGGTGAGTCGCCCCGTGAGATATTATCCGATCACACACAGATGCGCAATATGAGAAGGACCACTGATATCCGTGTTCATTCATAGACAACTGTCGTCTCATGGAATTGTGGCACATGACATATAAACACTGCGAGGAGTTGATCGTGTTTTAATATACAGAGTATCTTAAAATTGATTGATTTATATTTATTTATTTAAACACGTATAATAAGAGATTCGCCGTATAGCAACGAATTCCGTGAAATTCGAAAAAAAACACAATTACACAGTAAGTTTTTTTTCACAGCACATTCACGTAGCTTCGTTTTAAAATAAATAATTGTATGACATGTATTCCTGTTATTTAAATAAATCTGAAAATCACGGTAAACGTTAGTACATATATTTTTTTTTTATAACCCTTCCTTTTCAAATAAATTTTGTATTTGAAATAGTTAAATTTAATTGTAAACGAAGTAAGGTGAATCGGAGTAAGTGCTACATGTAAATCATCGACACAAACTTTGAACTGTTCTCAAATTTCATAAGATGATGCTATGACTTTGAAACTTTGACAGAAGGATCATTAATCATTTTCTAATTTAAGTCATTAAAAATCGGAATATAATTTTTTAGCACAGCTGACATTGAAGCATTTTATGAAAATTGGACGAGTAGATGCACTTACCCCAAATTTAGGGTAAGAGCATCCAGTTGTATTATTTTTAACAAATTGTTAAAATAATGAAAATGTCTTTATTGATTTGCTTAATAACAATATGAATTAGTTATTTTCGTTCTTAATGAGGGGTAAAACATGCTGAGTTCCAAAAAAATCTAATAAAATTGCTTAGACGGGAAAAGTGCGACATGTCATAGTGATTGTTTTTGAAATTGGTAAATTATTATAAAAAAAATAATAAAACTGTCTACACATCACTAGGTGAGAAAGTTTATATTCAAAATATATGAAGTACCATACAAATCACCGAGAAAAGTGAGAGAAAGTGAGGGAATGTGCATCTAACACTTTCCCAACAGTGTAAAATTTATGGGATAAATGTCAAATGTTTAGTGTAAATGTAATCGTAATCAGCGGAAATAATCACAAAACTAATATATATTATAAACTAAAACTCAAAATAAAGGTACTCATCTAATATTAGCGTCCTGGTAGATTATTGAGATATATGAAAGATTGAAGAGGCATACATAACTCGCAAATTGATATCAAACAGCTGTCATAATTTCAAATGGTATTACAAACAAACTAATGTTTGGGTTTGTACCATCTCTGAACCGTCTCTTCAAATATTGATTTATAACAATTCCTAATAGATTGCGGCAAGTGAATCCAATTTCTAACGTAATTAGGTGACTTATATGGACTTCCCCCATAGATGCACTTACCCCTACTCACCTTACTAATGTTTTTACAAATGTTGGCCATGCTCACGCTCCACAGATATGGCCGCGTAAACATTTATCTGACAGACGCAGTTTAACTAGTATCAAACCAGACAACAATACGTCCCGCCGCAACCGGTCCGAGAAAACCTAGAGCCGACCATTCTTCTCCTGGCCAGCTCCTCGGATACATCTACTCGCACGCACCTCGGCTCCGCCTCCAGTGAACAACGTTTAATTCATATTTTTTATAATATTACAAACAATTGCAAAATCAATATCAATGTGTAAATAAATGCAACTGTCGTAAGTACCGTTTCATACACAATACGCCTTCTCTAGCCACAAATACCAGCCACAAATATTGGTAACTTTTCATTTATATACGGGAGAATCGTGGAGGTATAGGGCTCTCGATTCTCATCGCTTAAATACTTTTGACTCAAATAATACCTATTGGTGACTCTAACGAATCTACATAATCATTCACACAAAGTCACTAAAAATGTTTAAAAATTATACGTTTTTTGTCCTGACTTATAGCATAAATATACATATGTATTTAAATTTTACATCTCTGCATACGATTTACACGGATGGTTAAATTACACACACAACATGCATTTTTTCTCCTCCACTCTTCGAAATTTGTATGCATGGAAAAGATTACTGAATCAAATTAAACCTGTTTCAGAAATTCGCTAATCCTGACGTGAACATGGTTGACTAATTGCTCATAATATTGGAGAAAACAATTTTTTTAACACGACATGAAAGGAATTATTATAAAAACCTTCGTCGGTGCGAGCCGAATTTTGCATTTATAATATTTGTCATTTTATTATTGCGGTTCGGTAATGATATTTCACCGTTAATATAGACCTTGACATGCGACAAAAATTGAAACTAGTTTTTCTTTCATTTACAAATCTTGTTTAATGAAATAATATTCTGTCTGGGTTGTGTCAATCACTGTCAATTTAGCTGGTTCGAGAGATTATACAAGACTCGGAACCAGCCTACTTCAAAACTCCTAGACCGTTATGTTCATTTTTTTTACATCTACGTGATGACAGTTTTTTAAATTTATTTTGTACGTGTTTTTGTTTTACAATTATATATAGTATTGAAAGCATATCTATTTTTAGTTCGCCTTAATTCAGCTAAAAATTAACTGGGTAGATGAGTTGCGAAACCGAGACATCTAAAGATATATAAAATGCACCTTGAAGTGATGAATCGGTGACGTGATTCGTTTTTGAGCGGTGTATGTTAAAAAAGTAAGAATGCCGTTGTAGTAAGATTAAATTAGTACTATTACTAATTTAATGTATAAATTATAAATATATACATATAAAATCGATTTTGTCGAAAAATATTGTTTTTGCGCTACCGGGATTCTAACCTGGATCTCTATTTCCAATCCGGGGAAGTACACTACCATTTGTGTTATAGCGCCAGTACTTTTCATGACAAATTTTTGAACCTATATGTTACACTTTTTCAAATTAATACATTTGTCGTTCCATTATTAGAAAGCCATCTACATTGTTTTTACGGAATCTCAAATACCTTTGAGTAAACCGACCGCAGACGCCAGAATTATCAATTCATTTTTACTAAAGTAGTATTTTGGTGGTACATTCCAATTTGGTTATATTTATGTATATTAATTAGCCTTAAGGTGTCCGCTCTTTACGAAGGATATTAATATTATTATAATATTGAAAATAATTAATTACATGTTATTCCTTATTCTCTTTATAAATGAATGATAAATTAAAAACAGTTCTAGTAAAAGATTCATTGGTCTCTAATAAAATAATATCATGTATATATTCATAAACATAAAAAAAAATCATTAAAATGTACGAAAACATTTTAATTATCAAAAAAAAAAGAATTAAAGTGTGAATGTGTCATTTGGCGTTGAACATTTAGAAAAAAAACAAAAAGACAGATAAATATTTATTTTTCGTATACATGATTCCGTGATCTTAAATGCAAAGTCAGTATACATGGATGTAATATAAAGGGTATCCAGCGGAAAACTTTGAAGTTTAATATTAAATAAAAAAAAAAAACTACAATATTATTCTCAATTTTATTTCTACAAAATGGAGTTTAGCGATAAGAATTTTACGTTTTATAAACAATATCGTTTAAATGCCGTCTATTTCTCCCAAGACACTCTTGCAATCGGACTCTTAAATTTGCGAACACGCGAGAGCAAAGCGTTGGTTCAATGGCAGCAACTTCACGGCGGATATTTTCCTGTAGGGCCTGAATTATTGTAGGATTATTGCTGTAAACTCTCGACTTAAGGTATCCCCACAAAAAAAAAGTTACACGTTGTAAGGTTTGGTGATAGAGGTGCCCAGGATATGTCTCCGTACTTGCTGATTAATTTATTGGGAAAAATTCCCCTCAGCTTCTCCATTGAAACTCTTGGTGAAATTGTATTCTGTTGTTGAACCCGGAAAATAGCTGGAGTTGCGGTAACAAAAACTCGTCGATCATTCGGCAATACACGTCAGCAGTGACTGTCTATCGCTGGTTAAAAAAATAAGGGCCAATTATCCCCCGGGCAGAAATTGCACACCGCGCTGTCATTTTTGGACAATGCAAACGTTTTTGATGGCGTTCTCTTGGGATGTTAGTGCACCAGTATCTCATGTTCTATTTATTAACATAGCTATCGACATGAAAATGTGGTTTGTCAGTAAACAATATGTTTCCAAGCGTTTGTGCTGTTCCAAAACGTTCCAGCATCGTTCTCGCTAAGGTTTCAGGTAAAGAATAGTAATTTACGTTGAGAAACTGCATGATTTGTAGTTTGTATGCGTGAAACTGTAGTTTCTTTTTAAAAATAATGTGCACTGTTTATTTTTTTTTCCAGTGAAGGCTACAATTTTTCTTATCGATTTATGCGGATTGCGCATAATTTCACGTCGAACTTGAGCCACATGTTCTGGCGTCGCTGCTGACGTTGATGGTCCCGGAGGAGTTTGGTTAACCATTGTCCTTTCTTGTTTGATCTTTTGAACATAACACCAGATAAGTTGCGTGCTCGGCCCATTACTTACTCGTCGAATATTAGAGTGAATTACCGCACTTCAAATATTGCTCAACCGCAAACACACGGTGCGCTACCGACCAGTGACTCATTGCGACTGGCAAGACATCAAATCACGCGTGTCGAACAATACCCCTCCCACTTACCTCATCCTGATGGTTTACGAGAAATTTCAATTTAATCCTGAAATTTTTCCGCTGGACACACCCTATACATAGTTTATAAGGTATAAAGGCCTGCGCCCAGTATTATTCGTATTGCAATCTGTAGAACACTTGCGTTAGTGATTTGTGAAAGAAGTAAAGTGCTAATATACAATATATATCTGCTTTATTAAACAGATTACTAAAAGGTGAAACATGCACTTGTTTTATTATTTGTCAAGTTTGTGAATTTAACATATTGATCGTGCGGATTCGCAACAGAGTAATACGATACTAATAATAAACGCTTGCAAATAATATAATTAAATCAAACTTTTTTTTAAATTTCGGCGTTTTTTTTGATATCAGTGTAGGATGAAAGGATAGGAATACGAACGGACCATTCGATTCCTGCAACTTGAAAATAATAATGAAACGAAACTCTCATATCTAATGAAACTCGACCGCCAAACAAAGACAAACTATAATGAGAACAACACATGAAGAATATCGATCAGTCAACGGACAATGCTTTTATGGATTATGATAACTGCTGCGGCTCATAACTAACAACAGAAAATGGATACCCACACCGATCAAGACTCTGTACCATATAGGGAGTTAGTACTTATTATTTTAGTTTTAACATCAAAGTTAATTGAAATAATCACCTGGAAGGTAAGCGGTAACGATTAATCAATTTTTTTGATGGGCACGAGAGCTCCAGCCGTTCAGTTTGATCATTTTTCACTTGGAGGAGCTGCGGCGTAGAGGAAGAAAATTGTTTTTTTTATTATTGGATTTTTATCTCAATTCGTTTACGCTGGTATGCGGGAATAATCGCGAATAAATAAGGGCATTAATAATAAGACTGACTATTTTGAATAAATGGTAGTGAACACCTGTAGAGATCACTCCCAAAAAGTGTTATTCGTATTTTTAAATAGATTCGTGTCATTCGTATCTTTAAATAGATTTGTGTCATTCGTATTTTTAAACAGATTCGTGTCATTCGTATCTTTAAACAGATTCGTGTCATTCGTATTTTTAAATAGATTCGTGTCATTCGTATCTTTAAATAGATTCGTGTCATTCGTATTTTTAAACAGATTCGTGTCATTTGTATTTTTAAATAGATTCGTGTCATTCGTATCTTTAAATAGATTCGTGTCATTCGTATTTTTAAACAGATTCGTGTCATTCGTATTTTTAAACAAGGTATGCAAATACATACTGTGTTCTAGTACTTTTACTTTTAAGGACTATCCTTTCTATTAACAGTATATTTTATAAATGTATTTGTTCAAGAAGTTAAATTAAGAAATAGAGTGTAAGCGATGTAGTAGATAGTTGTGAGATAAAAAGTATGTACTGAATTGCTTTTAAGGATTATAAATCGCAACGCGTACTTTTTGGCAGTTACTATTAAATTTTTTTAAATTTTTGAATGTTTTGAAAAAAATAACGACTGCGACTGATACGAATTATGTTTTATGTGCTGATTGACAATAGGTACAGTCTTAGTAAATAGAAATACAGTTTCGTCATCTGAGAGAAAACGGATCATTCAACTACGCTGCAACCAAATTCAATTGCTCGTCTTGAGATGGTTTCATTAATTTAAATGAAGATGTTAACACTTTTATACGCGTTGATATATTTGACGTAATAAAAATGATGACTTTTGCAAAAATGGTTCAATATTATATCGCACGACATCGAAATGGTTCAATATTATTTCGTACAACATAAAAAATTGTACGTAAGTATGTACATCGCGCACAACACTAAAAAACTACGTGCATTATACATCAGGGTCATAATAAATTTATCTGAGATCCGTGAACTTTTAAACTCAAATCAAAATAGGCATAATGGAGTCATGAACCGTAAGTAAGTAAGACGAAATTTCTTAGTTGTCTGCAAGTAACTAATATATTCTCAAAATAGAATCAAGTGTCAAGATTTTGGGGTCAATTTGAGTCACGAGCAAATCTTAGCAGACATCGATCAAACCAATTGAATAAATCACGGGCGTGGCGTGCTCGCAACACGATGAGAGAACTTTTATAAGGTGTAAAAGGAATATTTTCAAACGGAAATTAATTAATTTTGATCGCATCGTGATAAGTAATAAATTATTTCAATGTATTGCATTATTGTAATGTCTTTTATCATTTAGAATGCGTTATGTATTTTCTATTGCCAATTTCAATGACAAATAAATAAATTTGTCACAATAATAAATTCAACACTTAATCGGAAGGTTCGGAGATTTATATGGTAACCTCAGAGCCAATTTCAAGAGCTCAAGATTTATATGGTAAATTATACCACTATAACTATGTTACTGTCATTCAAAGATGAAGAATTAAGGGATTCAGAAATAAAATTGCAGCTATCCAATTTACGAAATTAAGATAAACATATTTGCAACAGCTTTTAAATCCAGTGTGGGGATTTAAAAAATGATATGCTTTTGACAAAATACTTCTAAAGCATGCAAAAATATTTTTAAAAGTAATCATCAATTGTAAAACTGTCACTATTGCCACAGATAATGTTTTTTATCAATTGGATAGTCGCGGTTTTGTTTCGGAATCCTTCAATTGCCACCAACCCCTCGTTTAATATTTAAAATGTAAAATTTAAAAACTAGATTCAGTGGTTTACTGAAAGTTAGACCCAAAAGTAATAAAACAGAAGCACAAAAACATGTTTTATGGGGCATTGACTCCCGCTTACCTGATATGAGAACAAAAAATCAATATCATATTTATACCAAAAATACCAGTACTTATCCCATAGATGGAAGTAAAAAACTCCACCGACGTGTCCATCACTCTTGCCTATCGAACAAGATTCAAATTACGTAATAGCACGTGATTTGAAACACAAACCACAAAATAAAATGATTTATGAATCTACCGTAGGAATACCAAACTAGTTATTTCAAATGCAATATGGAAATCCATAGATACCTGTGGGTTACCAATAACTCAACGACCATATTGTGAAAATTGTCACATTTTTATTAAAAATTTTAATGTATATTTTGATTTATTAAAATTTTTAGCAGTGGGTACAGAAGATTCAAGAAATATGCTAATTTTGATATGAAATTTCAGAACGGATAGAAAACTTAAGTAAATTAATCAAGTTTGTATTTTTATTAGCTGCTAAATCTCATAAATCGAAGATTTGTGAATTGTGATGCATTGAGTGCTTAAAAAATAAATTAAGTTAGATAATTTGTTCGTAAACTGTTGTATATATTATAGATAACATCAACAGAAATCAGAAAAAGAAATCAACAACTCGGTTAGAAATTTTTAATTATAAAAAGTATTTGCATGTACAAGCGTGAAAAGATAAAAATACGGAACGTTATAATTAATTTACTAGTATTGAAAACCAGGAGATTTAAACGGATTAAATACTTAATAGTTCTCGCATTTTTTAGGTTAATTAAAACCGCAGTGAAGGAGCAAACCGGTAAAGTGAGTAACATCGTCCATCCACCAGTAAAAACCAGATACCTAATTAGTGAGTCTGGTGAAATATTGAGTTCGGGATTCACTTTACCTAATAATTTGTGATGCCGATTAATAAGTTGGACCTGGGACTGAGTGCGCTCCGGTGGCAGGCTAGAATATTAATAACTTCAGTTAGACCGTTTAACTGGTCGGACGGTTGAGCGTAGATAACAAAATAATTGGGAAATTGTTGTTGTATCAAATAATACCCTTTGATCATAACGATGGCTGATCGTTCGAGATTAATGATTAATTGGAACATTATATTAGATTTTTGATACGTGAAAAAACTAATGAAAATTGGCACGTTGTTATACCTTAATGTGTGTTTTGTACATAGGTTGGGATTTTAATTGAAACTATATTAACACGATTAGAAAAATTGGTTTTTGAATAACGGTTAGCGGTGAAGTCAACATACTCGTAAATTAAGCGTAATGTAGAAAAAAAAACTGAATGTAGGTGTTGAAAATATTGCATACTTCGGTGAAATTCTTTAATTTTCCATATTTTTCAAGTCTATTTATCTATTTAAATTATCAAACTAAATAAATTACGTACATGTTAATATAATGTTATTTTTAAGGAGTTTTTTCAGAACACAGTTTTTCTAATTTATACATTTCATTTGTATTAAAATCTTATGTTACGTTAAAACTTTGAAATATTGTGTTGGAATGCTAAATACATAGATTGAAAGTAAAATATGTAATTATCAATAACTAGAGTTTTCATTTATACATCTGTTATTTATCCTATCTAAATCTCTGTTATATAATATTATATACACAATTATTTTATTGGGATAATCGAGTCAATATTTTTTCGGATGATATAAAGTCAATGTACGTATTTATATGTCTTTTAATAAATGGAGTATATTTTTTCGTTCAATGACAATATTATCTTTTTGTTTGTTGAGATCAAAAGATATCTGGTTTGACCGCCGGACGCTCTGAACCCACATAGAGGAATTTACCCACTACCCATATGCGATTACACTCTTGATACTCAGGTTCTCTTTCAAAAAATGATCGGCAAATATGCGCCTTTCGTTGACTCACCTAAGGATTACATTCCCTCGAGTAAAAGTCACCATGATGTCACCTTACTGGTTGAATATTAAGCAAAAAGCTGTATAACGTGCTTGTGTGTGATTGATACTTCTATAAGTTGACCATCCGGTATCAATTGAATTAGAGTTGTATAACTTGAACCGATAGCGAGGTGATTCCTGTAAATGTTTAATTAAAATGTTTTAATTCACGTTAGATAAGGCGTTCAATCTAGAACACGGATTTATTGGGAGCTAAAAGAAGTCATAAAAGTGGCCGTGAATTAGTCGATAAACTGTGTCGTATAAAACATGTGAATGGACATCTCAATAATGGTGTCAATAATCAAAAAAATATTTTCATTACACCATTCACTCAAAAGAGGACTAATGTTTTTATATATATAATAATTAAAAATATTAGGTATTATGGTTATATCTGTTAGAATTATTGGCTTCATAATTAAAAACCTATGTAACATTTCATATAAATTGTATTGTTTATAAATTAAATCTGTACCACGACGATTGACATTTAAATTGGTCCGTGGTGATAAATAAGTAATTATAATTAATAAATAATCTCAGGTTTATCAGTAAAAATATAAAAATCATGTGACGTATGGAGATATATAATTTTAAATACTAAATTAATGTATTAATTATAAATATATATTTTCCTTAATAATATATAATTTTGTTATATTGTAATATTTTTAACAAATTAATTGCGTCATTTTTTTCCGAGACTATTTTATGACATTTTACGGATATATTTGAAAAAAAAAACTTCGCCGCTCTTCATCTATGTACGCTCTAACCGAGTATTGACTAGCCAACATTCCATTACATACATACTGTATATCATCTGAGAATAATTAGTAGAAAGTTTGGTATCGTAAAACAAGATCACATTTCTTGCACTAATCGCTGTAGTCAAACACTTGATATTGCGACATTCAGCTCAGATGGAAACGATCTATGATTTTGCCAGCCATTATATACACATACATATGTACCTTCAGTTGTAACACTTACTATTATTTATGGAGATACTATTCATGTAAACATTTGTGTTTGTATCTATCAGTTTTTTTGTTGTTGATCTCTTGTTTGCTTTATGCTATCCTCATGACGCATACATTTTTAACTGACTTGTACAAATAATTAATACAACGAGACTGTATCTATTGTGTGATCTGACTCAACATACTTAACTATCTCCTTACCGAATATCTGATCAAATCCACATCTCAGTCACTCTATCGGTCATCTTCGTATAACGTACTCATTATTTTTAAGAAATATTAAAATATTGCTATTTAGCGTCGATGGGTTTTAGAGTATTCATTTCTTCACCAGGGCAGAATAAAAATGATTATTTTGTTCACTAATCATCTCAAGATGCATATTCAATAACGTGAATCCATGATTCTTTTGTATTTAATATTAATCAAATTATATCAAAGGCAAAAGTAGACAAGAGTAGTTTATATAATTGATTACGTTAGACGAATGCAGTCATCTAGTGGTTCCCGAGAGAAATTAGATAGGCCGTCTCAAAATCTACTGGACTGATGAAATCATAAATTTATGCAGAAATACGTTGTAGTGAATAACAATGGATAGAAGAAAGTGGGAGACACTTATGGGTTTTCATTCTTCAGTCTTCATCCAGTAGTGAATAAAAAAAGGGTTGATAATTATAAGGGTCGATGAAGATGATGATGATATCAGAGGCACAGATTTTGAATACATGGCCAGAGAAGACTGATACACAAGACACAAAGCATAATAAGCTTGAAAATTGTGTACAGAAAAACCTATATTGTTACATATAGACATTACAAAATTTAAAATGCTAGTCAAAGCAATCCTAACTTCTGATAATAGTATGCGTAATGCCATGATCGATACTTTTTATGCAAAAAGGTAATATTTAGAAAAAATTAAATGTATAAATTTGAAAGATGTACAGATAAAATCGAAAAAATATATTGGTTGTCACCGGGATTTGAACCAGAAACTTTTCCTATCCGCTAATCATTAGCGACAAATCTCAAATATCTTTGAGTAATATAATAAAATAAATCAATTCATTTTTATTAAATTTGGATAAACTTTAATACAATTATATGTTTTTAAGGAGAAAAAACTACTACACAATAATGAAGTGTTCTCCCTAAGAATTTTTTTGTTGTTGTTCCAGTACATATTGCGCGTGCTTTTTTAGGTTCAATCATTAATTTCATTGTTGACTTTGCATTTTATATGAAGAATAATGGAATATGTGTAATATGATTAATGTGATGTGATCTTTATCCCTACTCTCTGTATTTTGAGAGCTTTAAACTTTCCAACTTAAATGAAAAGCGGGAGAGAGGTAATTAGTCGAATTTTAGAATATCCTAATATATCTACTGAATTAATTTAATTTGCTTAATTTAATTTTCTCAACTAAACTTTGTTCTATACGCACGTTGGGTTATTATTACCAGTAAATAATTAATAGCATAGTTAAGTAATCACCTGAAACTATATTAGTGATAATTAATTGAAACTATAGTGTGTGTAGTGCAAAATTTAATTGTGAAATTTAAAATAAAAATATTAGTATTTTAGTAGCTTGATAATATTAATAATAAAATTTTATTGTAAGGGGTTACAAATAGTCATTTAAACCGCATTAAAGTTATTTTTTGTCAGCAACTAAGTAATTTTACACGAAGACAATATTTGTATGGCAGACGTGACAATAAAAATATAGTCATCAAATCGCTTCCAATTTGATACCCACCACAAAAAATCCCCTTAAGTGGGGAAAATTGGTAATAAAAATAATTTTCTTAGTCTATTTTTTTTTTGCAAAATAGATCGTAAAATGCCGGCGCCGTTCAAAGGCATTATTGTATCATTATGTATGACAAACAGGTTTCTCTAATCATAATAAACAATTTCAACGGGTAAAGCGACACTCGGCGACTTTTGCTACCGCTTGCTCGACGTTATGGGAAACTTGAACCTGGTCTTACAGCGCTGTGCCGTACTTGAGGTACAAAAGTGTGAGCTAATGTGTCCTTTAAGGCCGCGCGGCAACAACTTTCTCCGAGGCGAGCGGTCAGTCACAGCAAACCGCAATCAATATGCACTTTTTAAACCACCTACTTATGGAATGCAATTTTCCAAGTATCGTTGAGCACATCTCATGAATTTTCATTTACGTATTATTTGTATCCAATCACGTATTTTAATTCCATTATTTTTAGTATTATAGATACATAAATAGACAACATGTATCGATAGATATCTGTTGTATCTATTTAATCTAAAAAAATATTAAGCGGAAAATATCGATCGCAAAATTGACATTCAATATTTTATTGTGACTTACGAACTGGACTGGAGTTTATGAAATAAACAATTCCTATGAACCATCATTTTCTCTAGTTATCGGCGTCTCCAAGTAGTGGTTGCCAAAGTAATTGCTTTGCTGACGTTTCGGTACGATTACGTTAATCAGGGAATGATCTCATTCTACGGGTATATTTACTAACTTATTAGATTTTCACGCGGCTAAAAATACAAATAATGAATACTGGGTTAAAATATTGAATGGCAAATATATCTAGCAAATGATTTTTCTTTATTTACTTAGAAAATAATCGTGTTATTTAGTTCTATCAGTAAATAGTAGGTATAAATAATTCAATAACTTTATTTTAATTTTAAAATTAGCAATATTAACTTTGTGGTTAAAATTCATATTTTTTATTTATTATCTTTGTTTTATTAACCACTAAATTGAGTTTAAATACATCTACCGGCTTCAAAAAATACCTTTTTCTTCTTCAGGATGTCATAACTAACTAAAAACATATATCATTGTTTCTTCACCAGAATCTATTTTTAAAAAATATTAAAAAAAAATATATATTTAAAAAATAAATTTGTATTGAGCAACAATTTGAGTTAAGTACTAAATTTATTTTTTAAATAATTGTTGTTTTTTTTTTAAATAGATTCTGGTGAAGAAACAATAATATATGTTTTTAGTTAGTTATGATATCCTGAAGAAGAAAATGGTATTTTTCGAAACCGGTAGATGTATTTAAACTCAATTTAGTGGTTAATAAAACAAAGATAATAAATAAAAAAAATAATTTTATTTTAACTACTTGTGAGTTTATTAATACATATACTTTTTTTTAAGATTAGGAATATCAACTTTGTGATTAAAATCTATTATTTTAGATTGTTAACTTTGTTTTATTAACCATTTAATGAATTAAATATATCTACCGGTTTCGAAAAATGTCATTTTCTTCTTCAGGATGTCATTAACTAATCAAAAATATATGTAATATTGTTTCTTTAACAGAATCAATTTATAAAAAAACCATTAACCTAACTTAAATTATTACTGATGATACAAAATTATTAGAATAATTTTAAGGAAAAAATTATAGTACTTGAGATTAAATTTAGTTGGTTGTTCATAATATTGTTAATATTTTTCGAAACTGGTAGATGTATTTAGTTCATTAAGTGTCTAATAAACTAAAGTTATTAATCTAAAATAATAAATATACTATTAAGGAAAACACATTCTTATTGTGAAGTTGTAATTATTCAGAACATAGGTCTGTGATATTTTAAATACTAAATTAATGTATTAATTATAAATATATACATATAAAATCAATTTTGTCGAAAAATATTGTTTTTGCGTACCGGGATTCGAACCTGGATCTCTATTTCCAATCCGGGGAAGTGCACTACCATTGTGCTATAATGTAACATATAGGTTCGAAAATTTGTCAAGAAAAATACTGGCGTTATAGCACAATGGTAGTGCACTTCCCCGGATTGGAAATAGAGATCCAGGTTCGAATCCCGGTGACGCAAAAACAATATTTTTCAACAAAATCGATTTTATATGTATATATTTATAATTAGTACATTAATTTAGTATTTAATAAATATACTCACCAACCGGATTAGAAAATTACTATTTTCTTCATCAGGGCAATAAAAAACTAACTAAAACAAAAATACTAAGAAATTTATTTAAGAAAAATAGTTTTGAATCTTAAATAAGTAAATCTATTACCTTATTAAAATTATTGTGATGATGAAAGATGTGAGAAATGGAAATGGAAACGGAAACGATAGGACTTGTGGATAGTTTTAATAAACCGAATACGATAAACTCACAGTGGTGTACAACAAAGTGATTTTTTTATTATTAAAACGAATACACACAACGTTTTAGTGTTATAAATTTAAAATAGCGCTTACTTTATTACTTACCATCACGACGTTTCTCTACGGGGGTAGGCAGAAATGATAGCGCGTCACACTTTCCTGCCCTGATACACAATTCTTGCCTCATCCACGTTCATTCATCTTCTCATACAAGCTCGCCGATTATTATAGCTTCTAACAGGACCATCTTCCAGTTTCTGGTGTACTTGGTCGTGCCAAGTCTTCCGCGGACGTCCTCCATTTCTGGTGCCATTAATATTTGTGTCATATATCTTTCTTACCATTCTCTCCTCATTCATTTTTGACCATTTGACATTTGACCAAATCACGCGAGTGATCCTTTCTTAATCTTACTCACTATAATAAGATCCTTATTTCTTAATTATTTACTCTGTCATAAATGGATCTGCTTAAGTGATACGCTTAACATATACATTTCATTTATTCTGCCAACTTCAGGCCTCACTTACATACATCAGTATCGGTATCATGACTCCATTGTGTACCGCTAGTCTTGCATAATAATAACTTAAAATAAATATGATGTAAATAGGTTTTCACTGCAGTTGTGTAATAAAGCATTATACTTAAAGTTTTATGAATACGATTTATAACGAAAGAATGCGGGGAACAACTCGAATATTTGAATTCGTCACCGAAATGGTAATAAATTAAATTTTTTTATCGGCTTCTGTGAATTACACGTGAAAATAATTTAACAAAATTTTAAATAAATTACGGTCTATATATTGATTGTGTTTATTTTTGTCTAACATGTCATATCGTAATTTAAAGCTTTATAAAGCGGACCGAGAGGTGGGCTAAGTGCGCAGGTTTAATGACCCGACTCCTTCCTCGCAAATTTCACGTTAGAAAACCTTTTTATCGTAACATAGCGGCATGAGTTAATAAAACAATTTGTAATGTAAAATATGATCGCCTCGAGGCATCATGCGCATGCGCACATGCACGCTTGGGGAAGAACGCCACAACATTTTCAGCGTAGGAAAAAATCCCATAGTAGGTGAGGATGAAAAAATGTGTGGTCTTTTTGTAGTGTGATAATTGGATAAAGATTATAGGTTTAGCTATAAGAGTAATCTGATGACCCCAGTGCGGAGGAACGCGTGGCATACTTCGCGGACGGTTCACCGGGAATCGGCTTCAGTTTTCAACAACGTTTAAATTGTTGAAGAAATCTTACTCGTGAAAGATGCGTTTTTATATCACTTAGAGTAACAGACGCACAAAAACGTACAACGCATTTTTTATAAAATTTTTCGAACACGATTTCAGAATAATTTGGTATTCTTTACTCCGTGTTAATTAAAACAGTCTCGATTGATGGGGTTGAACACGTGTTTATTTATTTAAATGAATAACGGTTAAATCACTACACATTCATATGTGTGTATATTATATGTGATGGTGTATGCGGGTACCTACATTGATTTTAATAAAATCTGATATACGATTGTGATGCGTTTTCAAAATAAATATCGTTATTTTTAATTTTATCCATCTGTAGTTAATTGTCAAATTATAAAGATTTTTTACTTTTACGCGTAACTTACATACTTGTATATAATATACCGCTAAATACATCGAGGAAAAACATAACATTTAAAAAATCCACAACCAATTTACGCATTTAGGATGTGGCGGAAATTTCAGCTTTTTTTATTAACAGCAAAACTGCTTTCAGTGCAGAAAAATTGTTACTCAAACAGTTCATTTAAAATGATTAACAAATTGGCTTAGGATATTTCGACTTGATTTATTTCGTCCACTGAGTTCGTACTTGAAATAGAAAATGACAAATAAATAATTAGGCGGGTATTTTCAGTAAGTTGGTGGTTGGTTGTTAGTTATTTTAATTATATTTGTAGACTGAAAACGAGCGTTTTTGTTGCTCTCGACACTGCCGTATTGTGTTGATTAGTGTTGATTTTATGCGCGCTATCAGTGTTGAAATGTCTTCGACTATAAAAATAATCTCGGCTCGTCTCACTCACCTCGAGAAAGTAATTAAATGTGTATCATCCATCACCAGAGGCGCATGCCACTGGATATTCTTTATTTACGGGTTCTTCTCGGTTCATTGACTCGCCGCCTCAAAACTGTATCATTAAAAACTTGTCGGTGGCACTGCTCATGAGCCGGCCCGGGCTACCTACGCGCAGGCGCACCTTGAGAAAACAATATTGCATATTATATAGCACTCAAATACAATTATTTACATGGGCTCCTGATATGTAAGAAACTAATAGACTGTGCATCGTACAGACAGTTCGAACTGTGGAGAAACGATCAAGTCCTAACATCGAAATAAATCTCTAACAATCATAAAAAATCTATTATATCAGATGATGATAAGAGCTTTTGGATCATAAAAGATTATAAAATAATTTGAAGACATTATTTGTTGACTGTTTTATAACTACAGTCTATAAACTATCATTCATTCATCTGACGCATTGAATTTCAAAGTTTAGATATTTAATTTTAGATTTCTTTGGCGGAGTTTGGTACATCGCACATGAGGTGAAAGTTTTACAAAAAATTTGATTTAAATTAATAAAATAAACAAATTCCTGATTTCAGGCATATTATATTATATAAATCATACATTTTATTTGTATTCAAACCAATAATTCTTGTTTAAATAATATATTATAAGTAATATTATAATAGTTTTTTGATACATAAAAGTCAGTTTTTACCATATGTCAGATGATACCTTATTGCTCCAAGATCACGGAAACTTAAACACCTTTTTTTTCTCTCTATGTTTTCATGTTACATTACACTTTGACATTGAAGCGCACGAATTAAATGTGGATTCGATTTTACGTTTAAAAGAAAACTTAATAAAAAAAAAAGAGTAGGTGTTATATCATGCCCATGGTACCTTTGGGCGAGCATTAAAAAATATTATATATATTCGAAAACCGATAAGATTCACATATTTCCAATAAAATCAGTTTTGTTCAAACTCATAATATAATATTTTTAATATTTGTTCAAAAATTTACATTAAGGTTTTTATTAATTTCAATATAAATTATTTAAAACTTTACTATATTCGTAGTAGATTTATTTTTGAAATATTTTTTTTTTATAACAATTTGGTTAGTTTATTTGACACTCTGATGAAGGAAATTGTATTTTCCGAAACCGGTTGGCGTATTAAATTCAACTTTTATAAGTTAAGTTTTATAAGTTTAAACTTTGTTTTTAACCGCTTTATAGCGGTTAAAAACAAAGTTTAAAATAATTTATATTAAAATTTCATAATGTAGTTTTGGGTCGCATATTTAAACTAACGCAATATTTATTATCCATAAACGCTTTTAATTATCAACATGATTTACAGTTTATAACTAATTCTGCTCCATTTCACATTCGAGACACGCCGTAAGACGAGATAGGGCAATTAAGATATTGCGAATGCTTAGATTTTTGCTACCAGTTATTTCTATAAAAAAAAACTTGTAATGTATTTAAAACAAGTCAGGTATTTCAATTTTAGAGGTTATACTTTCACATTTAACAAATTAAGTTCTGTGTAGGTATCTTCGATTTACTTCTGAATTACTTTTGTGTATAATTATGATGAATAAATCTCTCCATGAAGGTGTGTACTATACAAAGATTGTATACATAATACATGACTAAATGTTTTTTAATTCCTTATTTTTAATTTTTTTAAAAATTGGGATGCGTACAAGGAATACGTATTATATCAATATTCTTACTATTTTAAAACTAAGCTAAACGCTTGTGCTATAAAAGTAGTATATAACGAGGTTCGAACCCCCAACCACTAGATCGTTAAGCGAGTATCGTAACCACTAGACCACAAGTACAAGTTGAGTTTTATAAACGTAATGTGTGTCGCAAATTATTAATAAAATACCAAGAGCAATTTATTTCTCGACGTCGTACTTGAATATTGTAAGTAAATAACTATATATAAATACTTTACGGTGTAATCTAAAAGATTATGTGATAATGTTAGAAAATGAGGAAAGTTAAATAAATTATAAATGTAATTGGAGGCCAAGATCATGGTTGCTCGCTGATCTTTGGACGCAATTAGTCTTGTTGGAAGGTTCCGCGCTGAAAACATTAAATTTACGGTTAATTAAACCAAAAGAGGCTGACTTTATTATTACAATTTAGGAAAATAAAATAAAATAATATTCCTTTCGCAAATAATTTGATTTTTTTTACCTCTTCGATATATATTTAAATTGTTTACGACATTAGATCATGAAGTAACAGATATATAATGTACAGGGCATAACAGACCTAATCCACAATATTTTATGGGTGGATACCTGACTAAATTACGAATCGAAAATGTTTAAGGGATATAAGTATTTAAAAAAAATCGTAATTATGCGATTATTTCAATTAATTTAAATATTTTATAATTTTAAATTATATATTGAATGTAAAAAATTAAAGGTCATCGAATTTCAAACTCGTAGATTATTTTTTGTTACATGATTTAGGGCCTGATGCAAAGATATAGATTATTAATGAACAATTTCGCAAATATTTATTTCGAAGTACGTAGACTTTAAGGTTAACATGGTTTTGTAAAAATTTCTAACAATAATATTTTCCGTAACAGTGCAGAATTTGCACATATTCCTTGAACATTTTAGACTCGTAGTTTAGTCAGGTATGCACCCATAAAATACTGTGGACTAGGTCTATTACAACCGGTGTGTATTGACTATAAAAATACATAATTGGTTTTTACATTATTCATTTACCTCGATCAAAACATGATACCTTCGATTTTTACGCTGACCCGTTAAATAAATAAAGATGGTTATTTACGACTCTGGCAAAATGTGTTAATCGTATATCGTTTCGGTTTCGGTATTGTCAAAATGAAAAATGCGGCGTTATTATCTATAATGTCGAAACGTGCGCGGCTAATTTAAGTAGAGCGCCGTATCACGAGCGGGGGCCGCTCGCAGCTGTGCTCGTGAGTGTGGCGAATAATTGTAAGAAAAAACTACATCTGGTACAAATTTCTTCCTAGAAGGGTCAAGAGGAGAGAGCAGGCGCGCAATTTGTCAGCGGTGCGGTGCGCGCAAGAGGCGGCGCGGCTCCGCGGGGTGCGGGAACCTCCCTGCCGCCCGCCGCCCGCCGCCCGCATTACCAACGCCGAGGTTTCCAGTCGCTTGATTTATTTTAATTTAAACACTTTGCAATTATTTTGTTCATTTTCTGTATTACTTTTAGGCATTTTTCCTGTCCAGGCATTATTATTTTGGTACATTGCATTTTTTTTTACAAAGAACAAATGCAAAAAAGTAAATAACAAATATATTTTTATATTAATATAAATTATTTATAACTTTGTTTTTAAATACTTTTGACCATGTTTAATAGTAATGGCTTTTCAGAATTTTCCAATCATTTATTAGATTATGATCGTACTATTGATATAAATTTAGAATTGTCTGTTTTGCATATAAACAATGTTATTTATGTTATATTTAAGAATCATTAAGAAAAAAGTAAAATTAATTAAAATATTATGAATAACCAACAAAATTTAACCACAAATCATATCATGAAAATTTCAATATTTATGTATCATTAACTGAATTTCCACATCTTTCATCATCGTAACAATTTAAGTTAGGTTCTAAGTTTATTTTTTAAATAATTATTATTTAAAAAAAAATTTAATTTAAAACATTAGAATAATTTGATATTGGTTTTAGTTAGTTTATTTGATATGCTGATGAAGGAAATTGTATTTTCCGAAACCGGCCGGTGTATTAAATTTAAATCATAAAAGTGATTATAAATAATTTATATTAAAATGAATAAAAAACACAATATAAATTTTGTAATATATATTACATTAGAAACATATTTGAATTTACATCTCTCTCCCTTAGTCGATGTGCTCATGGCATTCTATCCGCTACACCGCAAATTACTTGCCTCCACTCTTTACGATCTTGTATCTTGTTCATCAAGGCTTTTCGGGTCATGTCTCTGACATGATCTATGTTCCATCCTTATATGTTCCTCGTGATCACTAATTCTCCAGACTATCTCTTCTAGCAACATGCACAAAATATGAATAAATATTTCTCCTCCGTATTGTAGAGAGCCGGAGATCCTGAAGAATGGAGACATTCGTTTGCTTGGCAAATCTCAAAGGCGTCAAGTATTTTCTTTTATTTCCTTTTAAGGGTTCATATTGCGACTGTAAATAGAGTCATCCATTTGAATTTAACGACTAGAATTTTACATTTTGATCCTGGTCTCCGAGCAATTGCACCCTATTCGTGACAATATTAAACTAATTCTTAATGAGAAGTGGTTGTTCTAAAACCGGTCGAAAAACAAAACGTAAAGTTAAACATTTGTTGTTGTTTAACATCACTTTAAAATATTCAACCAAAAAGTCACTGCAACAAATAATATAAATAAAAAAGTTTATCCCGCACAATTTATTACTTACTAGGTATCATAGTATTTGAAAAATGTGTCAGACCTTAAATATTACGATTGCTGTACAAAGAATACGATAGTGCCATTAATTTTTGTTGAACAATAATTTTCCTAACGAGTTCAGCGATGTAGCAACTGATCATCAAATTAATAATATTATTAACTTCAGATCCACAGGAAATAGATAATTACAGTTATTTTTCATAGACCGAAGTCGAACCAGCACCATTTACTGTCTCACAAGTGTGAGATGCAAAAAATGGCTGCATGAACGTGGGTATTAATTTCTCACGAAATAATATTACCATAATATCCACTTCTGCATAGGTTGTAAACACGTTTTAAAAGATAGCTTGTGAATTAAAAATTTCGTGATTGGTGTTGAATTCAATTATTATTTCGCCGTTTTGAAAACGAACCTTATGAATTTTTCGTCAATGAATCTGTGGGAATTTCAATCTATTATATTATCGTCAATTTTACTTTCACGTTTCCCCGGATAGGAAGAGGTACAGGTTCGATTCCCAGTAACAATTAAGTAGATTTATTCTGTATATCTTTCTAGGTGATTAATGTAATTTGTATTTAATAAAAAAGTTTAAGATTATTAATGATATATGAGATTTTTGACAAAGTGACGTCCTTAGAAAAATATTTATTAAATTATGATAGTATGGGTGACCGACATATAAATATTGTGCAACGAAGATAATTATGGATTTTTTTATGACTAGAAAAATAATAAAGTTGATTGTTAATCATTGCTTATCGAGCTTTGTCTTCCAAATTTAAGATTTGTTCATATCATCTCCCGGTGGTAAAGAAACAGTAATTTGAAATTGATAGTGCCACTCCTCTGATTTCGTTTCAAACTATGTATCGAGTGTGTCTACTCATTAATCTAAAAGATTTGTTGCAATGTTATTCGGCTGCCACGCATTACTCACCTCTGTTTTCTTCCACACGGCTGGTGCAATATTTAGTAGTGTAATTATTATTTGAAGTGTTGTGGTGCAGGTGTTGGCCACCACGCTTCCGATGAATGGTTTTATAGGATTAACGTGACCGGTTATATGGGGTCGGGCGGTGCATGCACGATCAAATAATGTTCCTAAAACCATGGGCCAACAATTTGGCCATTCCGTCTTGTTTGCTTAATCGGAGCGGTTAATTTATTTCAGTTCGATGTACATAAAATCTGACTACGAATCTAACTTCGACATTGATTTACGCCGTAAGTAGACAGATGAATACACTCGGAGGCTTAAATCTCAAATTGGTGTATAATTCATTCGTTATTTATGAGCTCGGCAATTAATGTTTCTGTTCAAACATAAACTTTAAGTTATTTTATCTTTATCGCTCCTTTTATACATACATCGATAAAAAAACAAACACTTATTTGTGATAATATAATAAATTTTATATCCCGTAAGATAATGTGTATATAAATAACAATACTTTTCTTTTTAAATGAAAACAATTTTTTTTCGCGAAGTTGCAATTTTAGACTGTGGTATTTTTAATACAAATTAAATGAATCAATACAATATAGACAAAAATCTATCTATTAAATATTTGGTTGTTACAAGTATTTGAACCTGAACCATTTCCTATTATAATATATATTTGATAGATTTTTTTTTAAATCATTCTAATTGATCAGTTTAATTCGTGTTAATAATATTTTTCCTTAGACTGCGTATTTTAAATGTTCGATCATTGGATGTACAAGTAAGAAACAATGAAATTGATAAACCATTACGAAAATCATTAACGTTTAATATTAATCGAAGTCTAGACCTAGTATAATAGGTTACGGTATATGTTTCTAGTAATATTTCGTAAAACTATTTTATAATATACAGTCCGACATGATAAATGATTTGATTTCAGCACTGGACTGCAAGTGGCTTGGGTATTGTTTGAATCGAAAAAAAAAACATAGATATTCATATTAAATTAATGATGTTGATTTAAGAATTCAAACATAAAAGACAAAAATGTAATTGTAAAAAAGATAGTTTGCAGGTAGGTGGTGCATAAGTAGGTGGGTGAATAATAATATTATATCCGATCGATTAATTTATTATTGAAACTTGTTTACATATCTTAATCGACAATTAGTTATCTCATAGAACATACAATCATGGCGTGCCATACGGCGCTCGTAAGGGGCTATTATTTATCTGGTTCCGCATTGTCAACAAAGCGTAACCGAGGGGGCGTGCCTGACTACAATTGATACCAGGAGACCATAATGCACGAGCAGTTACAGCGTTAAATTGTTGTTAAAGATCTGAGGCGTCAGACCGGAAAATCGGAGGGGTGGTCGAGAGTTTACGTCATAACACGCTAAACAAAATATAATTTATTATACAGTTAGAGGAATGTCTTCATTACAATCGTGATTAATCGCTTAATAATAAACCTGCTTGGTAAATCGAAGTTTTATTAATTATTACATGTTTTTATATATACAGCATTTTACATGAATATACACAAGATATATAATAAGTAAAGTTTTTTGCAATGAAAAATGTTATGTTTAGAGACTTGAATCATTATTTGAAATTATTATTTTATATTAATAATTATACAAAATACTTTGTTTAAACCACTATACACTAATTATTCTACGTGTTTCGATACCTATGGTGTCATCTTTAGGGAACAATATATACTGAAATTAAAAATAGAACCATAGATAAAAACAAAACTATAAAATGGTGAACAAGTAAGAACTAATATGAAAACAAATTTAAAACGTGACTATTTGCAAAGAGAATTTGGCTGTTTATAATATCAAGCTTGCTATTAACACTTTTTCTTATTTCTAAAAGTTCTAAATTATCTAACTGTAAATCCCTAGTATTTGTATGTATAATTTATAAACCCTTATTAATACCAAAAGAATGGTTTGTTTCCAAAAGGTGATTGGAAAATTCTGAATAGTTATTATTATTTAGGCATCTCAAATGTTGCTTAATTTTAATATCAAAATTTCTGCAAGTTTTATCTGTATAAAAATAATTGCAATCATTGCGAATTAATTTGTAGACCCCAATTTTTTTTCATGGGATAAACCTGAATAATTTTTGGAATCGACTTCCAAGTATCCGCGGTTGTTAGTTAGAATTTTTCGGGGAGACGAGTTGAAATTTGTAATAGTAAACCGTTACGTGACTGTGATTGTGACGATGATTGTTAACTGAGATTTAATTACAGTTAAATAACTATTTGAATAACGATTTAACCGTCACCAGTTGAAATACAAAGCGAGTTGGAATGTCCAAGGCCAAATGTTAAATCTGTCTCAATCAAATTCAATGTATATCGATGTTGCAATGTTCAGAAAGTTAAATGAGAGGAATAGTGTTTTTAGTACCGAAATTGTTGAAAGGATCAAATATTTTTCCCAAATAGCTTTCGATAATTCTTTATCTTATTCTTCGTCGTACTCCAAATGAGAGCTATCGTAATCATGAAACTGCGGCTAATTGTGGATGGCGGCATGCATAATTAGTATTCTGTGGCATTTCTTGTGCATTCCAGGGATGCTCTCTGCATCGACGTTTTTACCAGTTGGTAACCTTACACAAGATTTGGTTCCTCCCATTCTTCCGCCCTTCCTCCTCTCCTCCGCCCTAACTCTCAAGATAATATAATATACTTAATTTTTATCACGAATATACCGAGTCAACAGGAAAATTTATTCTTAATAATTATTATGGTACTTGCCATACCACTTTCTTTAAGTATTAAAGTATTCTAAAGGTAGCTAAACATCATTAGCCGATATTAATTTTATGGTGGCATTTTTAATACCTCATATATTTCTAGGAGAAAATAGCCATCATGGTAGTATGTACTTAGTAGGTTTCCGAAGAGTTGCGTAATGAGGGGAGATACAGGGAATTATGAACTGTGCAATAAACCTCCGAGGGATATACATTGTTTAAGAAAACGGCATATAATTAATGTTTCCGAGTTGCAGTCGTCTATTATGTGAGTGAAACGACATTGGTCTTTACCGTTTTACTCGGTGGCTAGTATTCCGAACGCCATCCGCATAGACTTAAAAGTTACATAGAACAGAGAAGGTTATAAGGTTTCGCTTCGCGGCAAATTAGAGTTACGCCACTGTACCTGTAGGAAGCTCGTTGTACACTTGACCTTAAATAATATTAGAAGCAGTGGCGGCTGGCGCTTAAAACGTACAGCAGTGAGGCCACGGGCATAAACTTGTCGCATATTTATTTTCCTATAAAAATATACAAGAAGGTATCTCTGTCAAATGTTTGGTGGCATATTTTTTTGACGATATTACACAATTTGTCAAAATGTCAATGTCAAAAAAAAATTGAAATTGGTTCGCCAGCAAGCGTGCTTATTAGATAATTGTTCTGTGTTGTATTGTTTTATCATTAAAAATAATATTAGTAGTGTGTAGTAGTGTAGTAGTAGTATAGTAGTAGAAAACTTAACACTTGTAAATACATTTTTGATGTAATCAAATTTTTATTGATACTTGCAGTATTAGAACATTTCTTCGATAAAATAGGGTGTCTCGGAGACACCAGTCTAGACAGTACAGTTAAGGAATATCACTATCAACCCATTGTGTGTCAAACGAGGTTATCCAAAATTGAACGATTTAGAAGTTATTCGAACTTTTGTGATAATCTACCATGTATTACGAAGGTTTTTCAGATTCATTATAAATAAAAAAAAAATTATAGCTTTTATTAGAATATATTTAATCTCTCAGATTCTCAGATCAAAATAACTCACATAAACTCATATAATATCGATAATTTGACGAGATTGGTTAAAATAGTACTACCTAACTAATCCACCCTGAAATCGGATAGGAATCTAAGTGGTAAACGCAGACCAGTAAATGAATAGACCTGAAATAAAGTGTACATATAGGAGAGAGGTTAGGAACATTTGTTACAGGATGTGGGGCATTCTACACACATTTTTGATGGAAACATAAATCCAATAGTTTATGACACATTTATGGAACAATAATTACTCTTCAAATATTAAATCTTTGAGTAAAAAAGACGTATTTTTTACATTACTGCATATTATTTTGTTATAGTTTAAATTTTCATTCCAATCGAGTCACATTTTTATAATAAATCGCGGAGTTAATTGATTGCGTAAGTGGTACTAAAGTGATAACAAAATGAAAATATTGGGACAAGAAATTAGCGTTAGTTTATGTTTATATATTTGGTGGTCTGTGGTGGTAACTATATATTATATTTTTTCGGTAAGTACATAGAGTAAGTAGGTAATTAATTTAATTTGTTTAAATACAAGAATTCTTTAAAAAAATTTACCGAATGAAATAATTTTACTTTTAAAGTTAGCAATATTAACTTTGTGGTTAAAATTCATATTTTTATTTATTATCTTTGTAATTTTATTCGAAAACCGAATAAAAAAATCTAAACTAAATCGAAATGCTCATGCTTTGCAATGGAAAACCAGGAATTAGTAGAAATCGAAGGAACAGGTAGGGAAACGTGTCCAACGCGTGCTCCATACAACTTGCACGATTGTCAGTCACATTACAACGGTTTATATGTGCGGTGATATGCTCGTACGTGGAATGATTTGGTTCTACGACACGGTTGTTTTTATTATCACAAAAACCTTTCTCTTTCAAAAAATATATATTACACAATAATCTCCTCTTTAAGTGGATGACGTCTAGCGAGAGGCGGGTCTTTGTGTGCGTTATTAAATATAACAAAATAATAATATCTTTTACGGATACTGGTTACCGGCAATCTTATTCAGTACACGTAAAAGTTTAATATTTTTAAATTAAGTCAATCAGAATCAAAAATTTTGTCGATAAAGAAAATAGGTACCCAATAAAGGTGTACTAGAATATAATGAACATCTGAAGATGAATATCTTAACTGTGATTATGGTTCGGCTTCAGAATAGTTTATATTTTATACGTATTATTTATTGAACTCTTCTAAAACTTGAAACTTTATTTTACTATTAATATAATCGGCGTTAACATTGTAGAGTTTCATTATAATGGATGGATATAAATTAAACAATGTTATTACTCTACTTGTGTTTATTAGCACTACCGTAATAGTTAACTAACTCTAAGCGCTAGTTTAATGCTTCACCTGTCGATCAGAGTTACTGTTTCTCTCGAAACTCGAGTAGTGCTAATAAACTCAAGTAGAGTAATAACATTGTTTCATTTATATCCATCCTATATTTTAACTATTGATAATTGTTAAAAAATTATTGTTTAAAATTGCAATATTAGTTTGAATGCTCTAAAATGTTTATACCATAGCTAACTAACCTTTGTATTCCTATAAATATTGTAAATTTTCATAGTTTATCAATAGATTCATACAATAAATATTATTATTAGTTATCTTTTTAAAATATATTTATTATAACTACAAGTCTGCCAAAAGATGGACACCGCTTAGGCTAGCCTGACCAGCTAGTTGAACAGTGATTGTAAGGAATTCCATTAAAATTGAAAAATAGTTAAAACAGCTGCCATTAATGATAAATTATAACCACTCTATTATGACCCATTATGACCACTTTATCACGAGTGAAACAGCCAACAAGAAAAAATAAATATCTACATATAAAATATTAAATACAGTAAATCATTTAATAAATATCATCATTGATGCTTGGATAATGATACTGGCTGTTGGATTTGACAAGATCTGATTCAGCAAATATTTTGTTTCATTTTGCTATAAAAGTTTGGACGTCTTTAAAAGTTACAGCAACACAATTAAATATCATACATTTTGGATGGATTTAAATAAAAACTATGTTATAACTCTACTAGAGTTTATTTGCACTACCCGAGTTTCGAGAGAAACGGCAACTCTCATCGATAGGTGAAGTATTAAACTTTGAATGTTTTGTTTTTATTTATAATCCATCCATTATGATGAAACTCTACAAAGTTAACGCTGATTCTATCAATCATACATTTTGTTTAATTTTATAGCTTTACCACAACAATTTTTATTGTGATCTAGGCAAATTATTTATATTTCTTTATACGAAAAACTATTTTTTTATATGCTTTATGATACAAAACTAATATCAGGATAACAAATATGGAGAACACATTACATACTTACATCAATACATTATACGCACATAAAGTATGATTCAAAAATATTTAATAATTATTTCCCCGCTCTCTGTGGCGCGCAATCTCAGCGCGTGCAAGAGCTTCCCGGAGCTTTTTGAGTTTCCGCTGGCTTCTGATTTCGCTACTTCCAGCAACCAGCTGCCGTCACTCGCTACTTGTGGCGAGATGGCGTGACGCTAATTACACGAGCTCCGGCGCATACTCGCCCCGAGGCTGCCGGCTAAAGTGGACGGAGCTCGCCGTGGTACTCCTTTTTGGCAAAATGCGTTCCGAACGAAATCTGAGCATGTTGCGTTTTCTAAATCTCCCCGGCCATTATGAAGCTAGATGTAATTGCTTTTGAATTGTTTTGAACTTTTGTGGCATCTAAATTTATTTATTAAGTATTTTATCGTTAGAATAGTTTTATTGTCTATGTTCCGCACGTGCTATTACATTTAATTGAAGATCAGCCATAATATGATTTTTTCTTGATATAAAATCGACCAAATAATACATTTTGTGAAGAATATTTTAAATACTAATCTTTTGAATAATAACTTCACGTTATAATACCTAGAAAAGTGAAATAATTTGGAATATTTGTATTAAACAGATATAATTAGAAAACGATTAGATAGGTACTACGTATACAATAGTGCTTCACTTTTTAAATAATAAGAAAAATACTTTGTTCAAAACCACTATTTATTGATACATAACCATGTTTCGTTAATATTTGGTATCTTTTTAAGGAAACAACGAATACCAAAATTAAAAATATAAGCATAGATAACAACAAAACTACAAAGTATTATTGTTGGGTGATTAATTTGGAACTACTGTGAAAACAAATTTATTTGCAATAAGGGTTAGGTTATCCATAATATTTAATTTGTTATTAACACTTTTTCATATTTCTAAAATTTCAAATTTATCTAACTGTAAACCTCTAGTATGTACAATTTTTAAACCCTTGTTAATGTCAGAAGAATGGTTTGTTTCCAAAATATGATTGGAGAATTCAGAATAGTCGTTGCTATTTAGACGTCTCAAGTGCTCCTTAAATTTAATATTAAAATTTCACCACGTTTTACCTATATAAAAATTATTGGAATCATTGCAAATTAATTTGTAGACTCCCGATTTTTTTTTATCATCCCTATCCTTATTTAATATGTTGCCACAAAGTAATTTTGCAAATATTGAAGAAGCTTCACTTTTTAGATGTAAAAAATAATATCGTCTGAAAATTGTTCAATCTGGTTTATAGATTCATGTATAATTCGGAACGGAAATGAATTAACGCAAGAGAAATGATATTGATTCTTAGTCTAATACGAGGTAATATTAATATTTTTAATAAGTTAGCTTTGAGGTGTCTTCGTAACAATTAGTTATTTTTAGATTCAACTTAACAAGTTTGTCAATGGGAATTATAAGCGCGATAAATAAATTATTCCGATCAAAATCGCCACATTACCACGTAACATTCTAAAAAATTGTAAAAAACTATGAACCCCATACATAGCGAAGATTTATTTTTGACAAAGTGAGCAGTGCGCTTGTTATTTCGACACGCTAGACTTGTAAAATAATTGAGCACAGAAAAAATCAGAACAATGTTTTATGAATAAACACGACACACGAACATTTGTGAGTCATGATGGCGAGATTTTTTCCAAATGTTTTATTTAATGCGTATACAACGGCAATCTGTACATGCTACTAATTTGTATCATTTCATTATTTATTACTAGTTGTTAGCACGTAATAAATTTTTGCCATGAAAATTCGTGCAACTTAATTAAATTTTCATTACTCTTCGTAATACTTTAGATGCTTAGAATATTAGAAATAACAACGAATCTCAAATAAAACTAATCTGAGCATAATAATTCGCACAGTAAAAAAATCAAGTCATACCTTTAAAGTGTGATAGATGTCAAAATATGGCGAGGAAATTATTTAAACATCTAATAAATTTTTTTATGAAATTCAAAAAATCTAATTTTAATCAATATTATTATAGAGTTCTATTAGTTTGGGTAAAGCATATTTAAATGTTATAGATGTTTTGCCGGTTAAGGTCATTTTCAAACTGTGGATAAACCATGTTCAATCGACTTATTTAAATGATTTTAGTATCCCCTCTTCTATGAGTAATTATGTAGTTTCGGTGAAGCCGATGTAGATTAATATTATTTTTCTCAGAGACACTTATCATTAAAAATTTCCCCGTTTATGTGTATTTATAATATCTGTTTGTTAATGGCTTTATTGTTGTAAAATTTTATGTAAAGTTTAATTGTCAATTTTCCCCGTTTCTGTGAATGATCAGCTGAAATATTTAATATTCATAAATATGGAGTTCTATAAACTAAACACAATAACGATAAAAAACTATTTAAATTAACGTTTAGGTAAAATCAAAGTATCCATTTATTGTATTATAAAAACCTTAAACACAGATGTGCCAAAAACGGTGAGACACACGAATGTCTCCATTCTGCGGGAGCTGAACATCAAGGGCAGACTCAATCATTTATCTGAGATGAAATCTTCACCCGTTGGACTGACCAAATAGAAAAAACAACAGCTCTAAGATCTGCAGGATGCCAAAAAAAGTGGATCCTCAGTCATGAGGTATCGAACTGATAAGTGATAGAATGTAACGCATTTAATTAGTTCGCAGATAAATAGATAAATACAAAACTGTAATGTTATTTCATTTTGAGTGCAGTTATCCTTTTTTAAACATCATTAGAACTGCTCAATTTTTTTCTCCAGATAATTTTCTACATCAAGACATTATTCAGAATATCTGAAAAGTTGACTAGCCCAAAGGCATGACAATCATCAGTGTAATAGCAACTGTGCATGTAGGTGCCTAGATTTTTTTAAAGAAATTAAGCTAACTCGCGTTTGGAATTAAGATGGAAGCTGTCACTAGATCACAAGCAGATGATGTACCACTAGGCATTGCAACAACAACTCTTTCTCTACAAGTAACAACGAAAATATAATTGAACATTTTTGTAACTATATATGAATAAATTTTCTAGGGAACATTATGTATAAACGTTAACATATAGTGTTAACACAAATATCTCTTTAATTGGTATTAATTACATCTAGCATATTGAGTCGATTCATGTATCTCATAGCAGAATCTCAGCTGAAATCTGACAGGCTTTTCAAAATATATACACCTATTTTTTATCGAGTCTCTTTAATCTTTCAAATATCTTTTCTTTTTTGTTAAATGTAAATACAATCGGAAGTTGTATGCGTTGGCTCATGTGATGTTTATTAAGCAATATAAATATTTCACCTGTTAAGATGATAATAACATATGCACACAGGCATCTCTCGTAATCATAAATCGCTTATTTAAGTGAATCGTATTGTACGTACTCGTATACAAATATATGTTGTAATGCAGATGTATACATTGTAGCAAGTTATGCAAAATAGTCAAATGTTGTGACCGCGTACGGAAGAATAAGGAATATGCCAGTTTTCCTTTCTACTCAATGCAGCTTTGGTGAGTTGCAACGTATTGGTCTGGTCTAAAGTCGCTCCATGAATGTTAATGCTCGCTGGAGTACTATATTCAGGTACTATCAACGAGATAGTATGGTAGTTTTTCTTATTTTCTCCCCCAGTAAGCAAATAATAGCACTGATTCTTAAAATTGCACTAGTATTTTTTTACGTGCACACCGCTATCAAAAATTAGAAATAATATGGATTATAAGTTCAAGAAATTTGTCAAAAATGTGATTGCTTATTATAGCGAAATTGTTTATAATTTCTTCTATTGATTTATTAACATAGTTTTTTTTTACATATTGACAATAATAAAAGTCACTTTTTATTTGCGATTTTTCAAAACATCTACGTACTTAGTAGTTAAAATAAATTAGAATTTAAGAATGTAATTCTAAAATATATCTTTCGAACAAATATAGTTACGTCATTATTTACGTAACGTTTTACGTAAGATTAGTTGTATAGGCATCGACATAAATTAATAAGTTGCCATAGAGCACACGCTTTATTGGCTCAGTCGGTACCTGGGTACCTACCTACGTTTGAGAGTTTGAATTTGGAACAGGGCGGGAGATGGCCGCGGCGAGGGGTCACCCTCGGGCGGGCAGGAATCCACTCTGCATCAGTAGGCAGGCGCCCACCTCACTCTGTACGCGCATGAAAGCTGCTAATTATATTTCCATTATGGTAGTCGGATGATAGCTTTGCCGAAGAATGCGCTACAGTTTACACAGGCAGCCCGCATGGTCATTTTTTGCCATGCACACTTTCATCAGGGCCGGATGAGAAACTTCAGTTTAAAATGTAGGTATGTATGTTTAAAAAAAATATTTTCTTTCAGATAATGAAACTGACTTCAATGGTAGCAATGTTCAGTAGTAGCATTTTTGAACAATTGAAGACGTAACCCGATTAACGATGTATGGCACATTTTGGTGATTTTATAGGAACTGAGAAAAACTTTTTATTTTATCTAATAATGGGAAAAAATAATATTTAATGGCTGTTTTTAATACATAATAAATGATAATAATATATTTTTTATCAAATCGTAATCTAAGATAAAAATAAATGGATTGAGGCACATACGTTTTTTTTTTTCAGTAGAACAATATTGTACGGCAAGTGATTGTCAGCGTTATTCCATAAGGTGAAAAACCACCATACAGCGTTATTCCATAAGGTGACCAGTATTTTTGTTAATTTTTCGTATAATTTTTTTTATTTGCTATTTAATCTACGAACATCACTCGGTGAGAGAATCACATCTTGGGTGCTATTTCGACCACGGGTCATATTTCAATATGCCGTAACTTCGTTAGGTAGTAGAATTTCGAACCACTGACTATACCAAAATGTGCGCAATTTGATGTACAATAATTTTACATACTTAACTCAACACAGCCGAAAATGTGACGTCTTAATTACCGAGTTTTAACTAAACACTTAAAGAGCCTTTTTTGGTAGACAGTAATTTCTGTAGGTATGTATAATAATACATATATTCATATGAGGTAGAACGACGTATAAGTTCTATTTTATATAAAATATTCTAAATATAACTTATTTAATTAAGAACGGAAAATAAAAACCTAAGGAATTTATGGAATATGCTTTAATAATATATATACTATATCTTGATTAATAATTTACAAATATGCATATTTAAACTAATTTCATATAATTACTGGACGAATATTTACAGAATTCCAAAAGTCACGAAGGTGTAATAATGTTATTTTTTTTATATTATATTATTTTAGTATTAAATTAAGTTAATATTGTAAGTTAAGTTTCACTATATACAAAAAATTGTATCTTATAAATAGCGTCCATTTTCTGCCTCACACAAACGTGCCTTATCTAATGCGTTTTCCATGAAAGTTCTTAGTTTCAGGTTCTAGTGCCCTGATTTCTGCAAAAATGTTGTCTTTTAGCTGCTGAAATGTATTAGGCTTATTAGCATAAACTTTTCCATGAGGTAGCCTCTAGGAAAGTAATCAGGAGCCGTCAAGTTTGGGGACCGCGATGGCCAAATTGTGTCGCAACTGCGAGAAATTATTCTTTGATCGAAAATTTAACTTCACATTCCAACCTCTAAGCATAATTAAGGGGCTTTTACTATTGCACTAAGTGAATTTTGTAAGAACAAAGATTTAAGGATTTCAGTTTACGCCAGAGCGACGTCCAGAAGATGGTCGAGTCTTCTTTAACACTTTCCCTTACACACCCCACTGTGGCTTTGTTCTTAACGAAGCGAGGTCTACCAATACGTGAATGATCGCCAACTAAACCCTGGTTATATAAAAGATTAATCAAACGCCTAACCATTAATTCACTCGGAGAATTTCGTACATAGAAATGGTGACGATATGCACGTTGAGCTAAAATTATGGATTGATAATATTGATAATAAAATTTCACTATTATCGTTCGCTGTTCAGCCGAGTACCTTTCCATGATCAATCTTCAAGGCCTTCTTAATAAAAATCTGTAACAATTTAAAAAAAAAAAAATTTTAAACATTGTAACCCCTTCATGACTTTTGGCTCACATACGTACATGTCCGAGAATTTCTATGAATAATATAAATGTAAAACTATTAAGTCAGTTAATGGAGAAATGTTAATGAATGAGGTCGAAATAAAAGATAGATGGATGAAGTATTTCCAGAAAACGTATGAAAGTGAAGAAAATATAAATGAAGAACCCCTCAAGAGGCTCTCTGGGGTAAGTATGCGTGACAAAAATGATATGAATGGAATAAGTATGGAAGAAATAAAATGCGCAATAAAGCATATGAAGAATGATAAGGCAATGGGGTATGATAACATTGCTGCAGAGTATATCAAGGCTGGTGGCCATTAGTTCTCTAGTGTTTAATCATCTTCAATCAATGTTTAGAGGAGAGCCATCCGTTGAATTGGAGGAGAGCAGTCATTATGCCTGTCTACAAAGGTAAAGGGTCGCGTATGGAATGCGGCAACTATAGGACAATTAGTTTACTAAGCTCGGTGGGCAAACTATATGGAAGAATTTTAATAGAAAGAGCAAGAACAGTGACGAAAGAAAAAGCGTGGGACATGCAAGGGGCTTTTGTGGGTGGAGGAGGATGCATGGATCAGATATTTTCTTTACGAGTGATGACAGAAAAGTTTTTAGCAAACTTTTTTGTGTCTTTGTAGGTTTGCAAAAAGCGTATGATAGAGTAATAAGAGAAAGGTTATGTAAGGTATTCTCTGAATACAGGGTGAGTAGCCAACTTATACAATCGCATCCCTATATGAAGGAAATTCTGCGTGTGTAAGAATTAATGGATTATTCACACCATGGTTTGACATTAAAAAGAATATCAAGTAGGGTTGTGTAATGTCTCAATGGGTGTTCAACTTGTATATAGAAAATTGTGTGAAAGAACTGGAATATATGAAAGTAGGAGCGAAAATGAGCGATTTGATTGTATGCTGTTTATTATACGCTGATGATGCAGTATTAATGATGAATGATAAACAAGAATTACAGAGGCTAGTGAGTAGAATGTACGATGTATACAAGGAAAGAAACCTTATTATGAATGTCAACAAGTCGAAAGCGATGGTATTCGAGAAGGAGGAAACCAAAGCAACGTGCAAAATACTTGTAAGTAACGAATGTATGGAACAAGTAGATGAATTTGTGTATTTGGGAAGTATGTTCGATAAAAACGGAAAGACAGAAAGATATCGAAAGGAGGGTGACTGCTGGGAATAAAGTGAACGGCGGTTTAAGTGGAATTATAACTAATGGGAACTTGCCAACTGAGGCAAGACTAGAGGTTCAAAATGGAGTCCTGGTATCGAAACTGATGTATGTAAGTGAGGCCTGGAGCTGGCAGAAGAGGTACGAAAGTAAACTGAATGCAATGTACATAAAATCACTTAGGCGTATATATTGCAGATCTAGTTATGACAGTAAATAATAAAGAAAAGTTGATATTAGTATGGTGAGTAAGATTAAGAAAGGATCACTTAGGTGCTTTGGCCATATGGAATGGATGAATGAGGAGAGAATGGTAAGAAATATATATGATGTAAGTGTTAATGGCAACAGAAGTAAAAGATGTCCGCGAAACACTTGGCACGACCAGGTAAACCAGATACTGGAGAATGGTCCTGTTAGAAGCCTCAATAATCGTCGAGTTTGTATGAGAAGATGTATGAATGTGGATGAGGCAAGAATTGTGTGTCAGGACAGAAAAGTGTGGCGCTCTATCCTCTCTGCCTACCCCCGCGGGGAAACGGCGTGATGGTAAGTAAGTACGTACATACCTATATTTTTGGTAAACTTAATCTATCCCTGAATGTATTAATACATATTATAATTTACTAATTTAGCTGGGTAGGAGTACACTACAAAACCAAGTAGATACCCACTAATGTGATTAATATGCAAGATCATTTTATTTGTTTATTTTATACTTCTATTGTTTATTTTTCTATCAAAGACAAATTTCGTAATCTTTTATTAGTTATGAAATGTAAAAAGTTTTAATTCCACCATGTTTGTAACAATTTTCACAAGAAAATAATTATCGAAAATGTTCAGTCCTCAGTCTGTTTATGTAGAAGTTTATATTTAAATAGTCTCATAATATTTAGTGTGGTTGCTTTGATAGGACTTATAATATCAAGGGAGTTAAATATTGGTAGAAATCTTCTAATTTTTACTGCGTTACATATATTGGAGTAGGATACAAAACTTATTATGTGTTGGTAGGTAAAGTTACGTTTTTCGACTTTTGCGTTTTATTTGATATCCATATTTCGTGACTTTTCGTTACTATATACATACACAAACTTAGAAATAGATTTAATATTTTTAATTTAAACTAAGTAAATATATTTTTAGTAAATATATGAACTCTGAGCCTTTAAAGTTTTAATTCGATACATTTTTGTATTCTAAATTTGGTCTCATATAATAATTAACTGATTATGCTGTATATTAATATAACGAACGACGTCGGACGAACTATTTTATTATAATTAATTATTTATTTTAGGTAAAGCTGATAAATTATTGAATATAAGATTCTCGAAGATTTTTTACTGACTATTACGTAAATAAACTATTACTAAAGATATAGAAACAATGGCTAACATATCAAGATGACTTTACTAACGAAGGTTTAACGTTTGTTAAATATACTTCATATCGATAAGGGATTATTAATAGGTTGTCAGGAGAAATAAGCCAGTAGCTATTTTATTCCGCGATACAAATGCCGGCTGTAATAAATGTGCTGATAAGCTTTTGCAATAGGTAGTATAAATCTACGTTGTTTTCACTCATAAAATATTTTGAAACAGCAACACTTTTAATCTTACCAGTAAATATAATGTTGTGATGAACATATTGTATTATGGTATATAAAGCACTGCACATATGTATATTATAAGACACAGTTGTTGATATATTGTATTGGTCAATGATAACAATGATATAAATAAAAATATTTTTTTATCGCGAGTGAGATAAAAATATTTCATATCTTTTATAATCTATTAAATTTATCTGCTATATAAATGTGTTGGTTCACAAAAGTATATTTGCTCAACTTTTCGTGTTATGTATAACCAAGTTAATAATACTCGTTATAGAATAAATATTCAATTGATAAAACAGTATTTAATAAGTTTTCATTTAAAATTTAAATACTAAGTTAAAATAAGAAGATGCGTGGCTGGAATTAATATGTTTGATATTGAATTAATATGTTTTTATATAAACGCTACTTATAGTTTTATTTTTTTTTCTCTATATTAGCATTTCGTCAGATGGACAAAACTAAATGACTCAATTGTTAAGATAAAAAAATAACGTGTTCTTACAGGTTGGCGAGAGATTTGATTTTTATTAATTAGGTACAAATCAGATTAATGCATGAAGATTACAGGGAGGAATGCATCATAAGATGCATTCCTACCTGTAATATACCTACAGATAGTTGTAGATGTATAATATACCTAAAGTATTCAAGTTTTCTCTTTTTGATATATATATATATTCTTTATTTTGTTCATATATTTTAACATTATCGCTTCGCACTTAGTCCAGCCAGAAGATTTTCGATATCCTCCCTTAGCATTCTATTTCGTTAAAAAGAATAAATAATAAAATAACAAATTAGGTACAACAAACAAATGGCAAAGCTCTAAAAAATATAGTAAAGCCATAGTTGAAGAGGTATACGTAGTTTTAAAAACATTAATACATTTCTATTACCTATATTCAAAACCATCATAAATTCTCATTAACTACTAGTATAATTTTTCGTAAGCGTCTATGATTAATTGTATAATTTTATAACATGGTGGCATTGTTTTGACATCTTAAACTAGAGTCAATTATGCATGAACAGTTATAAAAAACTTGTAAATCAACGTTATAATGGTGAATATTGAACTCCCGATTAAAATTAGTATAAATCTATGAGACGTAAAGTATCATAAGTTACATAAAAGAGGCAATAAATTAAAGTTCATTCAGGTATCTGTCTTGACCGAGCGTTGATCGCGCTGCTTGAGCCGTAGGCGATAAGTGCAGAGTTATTTTTTATTCAACAAAGATCAACCATCGGAAGATGTAGTGTATGTAACCCTCTTAATGGTAAGAATTTATTTATACTTTAATCATGGTTTTTACTGACATAATCAGTTTTCTATACGTCTTCAGACATATGCTTGAGGTGAAAATAAATTTAACATTTTTTAATAAAGGTGGTGTGCAATGAAAAATTAATTGAAAATATTTCAAAGAAAAAATAAGTTGTTTTTCCTTTATATTAATTTTAACTGAATTAGATATTTTACTCATGATTGACTAAAGCACATAGCATGATGCGGCTTTCGCGATGTCCTATCTGCAAATGAATTTTCTATTCCGAATTTTTAAAACGTTAATCCAAGAATTAAAAAAATGTAAATAAAGAATACATATAATTTTGGTTGAAAGTCTAACATTAAGTTTTCAATAATTAAAAACTTATTTTTCAGATATCGTATACGATAGGTAAGTACTTAAAATATACTGTAAGATGGTTCTATTAAAAGTCTCAACACGCATGCATTATAGTGTGGATAAGATAAGAGTAGTGTATCAGAATATAGAGTATGGCGTTCAATCCTCCCTGTCTACCTTAAGATAGTTACTTATTTCGTTACTTAAATTATTTTAATGTAAGTGAATAGGAAATAAATAATTTTATTGAACTGATTTTTGCTTCCATATAAAAAAATTTAAAAATAATGAATAAATTAGTTGAAAAATATCATAAAATCTGGTAAACCACGCCAGGTTAATAACCGGAAGCGATGGTAAACACGCTAAGAAAAATATATTTAATTGCGCGAAGGGTTAATGGCGCTCTGTGAGCGGTGGGTAGGAGCTCGTGGTTGTATTCCCTGGCGGAACGGTAGAGAATATACATTGCCCACGGCACAACGGCCGGAGAAATCGTGCAGTATGGTTTCCTACACGAAGCTTCCGTACCTTTTTTTAGGGTATCATGATACTAGTGGAGGAAGTTTTCCAAAAAGTTGATGATAAATGTTAATCTGAAACGAAATTAACACCCTTTATATTTTTGTATCCGAACATATTGTTTAAACGAAATTCGGTAACGATATTATTACTTAATTGTTAGGTTGGGAAAAATATTATAATTTTTCATTAATTTATTTAAAATAATTTAAATTTGTGTTTTCATGCTGTGTAGGTCTATGTACATTATTGCATTATTATTAATAAAAACGGAATTAATATTATAATTTTAATAAAATTTGTTAATTTCTTATTTACCAACGAAATTTATTTAAATGTTTAAAAAACATGTTTTCATTACACGTTATTACGTTTACATTTAAATATAATCTATTCTTTGTAATTAATTTCTTCGGTGATATAACTTTTTACTAATAATACCTTTTCATTATTGTATTTCTTTATTTTTACTTGCTAATAGTCGTTGAAGCAAAATGAAAGTAGGTAGAAAGTAAGCCATTAAGTGCTGTAGACGTATGTGCCTATCGTGATTAAATAATACAGCCCTTTGTGTTCGCTGACAGATGACGTGCAATCAAAATACAAGTGCCCAGCATGGTCAAAGTATAAATCATAATATAAAGATATATTTCCCGCAGAGGTCTCGACAATTCAGAATATCGACTGATGATTTAGCAACTACATTGTATTTACATATGTCAAATTAGAGTGGAATTTACAATCAATTATGTACGAGAGAATTATATTAATTAAAATAGGTTCATCTTAAGCAAACTATTATCGTGTCAGTATTACAATTCTCTTAATGAAATGCATATTTAGTAAAAAATAAAATAAATATATGTTCAATTTTCGAGTAAATAAAATTGTATTTTTTTTTAGGAGAACACACTCTTATTGTAAAGTTGTAATTATTCAGAACATAGGTCTGTGATATTTTAAATATGAATTAAATATATTAATTAGAAAGATATACATATAAAATCAATATTATCGAACAATATTGTTGTTGCACCACCGCGATTCGAACCTGGATCTCTTTCCAAGCTGGGGAAGGTACATTATCCAACTATACTACAGCGATGATATTTTTAGCGACAAATTTTCGAACTTATATGTTACCTTTTTGATATTAATACATTTAATCGTTCCATTATTTGAAATATCAAAAAGGTAACATATAAGTTAGAAAGTTTGTCGCTAAAAATATCGTCGCTGTAACATAGTTGGATAATGCACCTTCCCCGGTTTGGAAAGAGATCCAGGTTCAAATACCGGTGGGGCAACAACAATATTTTTCGATAAATTTGATTATATATGTATATCTTTCTAATTAATATATTTAATTGATATTTTTTATTGTATTTATTTTAGTGAAAATGGTTACTTTAACTACAAAGTTATTCAATAAGTGTTTAGAAAAATCACCTTTAAGTTAATATATAAAACAAATTAGGTAAATCAATTCTCGTTCCAGGAGACTAACAAGTTAGTCCTATTTTCATGATGCAAGCGTTTAGCTGAGTTTGAAAATAGTAAGCATATTGATGTGACATGTATTCCGTGTACACATATTTATTTTAAAAAATTGATTGATTCAGCTAATTTGTTATAAATATCATAGGACTCAACGTCATAACATAGATATAAAACTGTGTACAATTTAAATGTGTTCTCATCAAAATATGAATGTTTAAATCATAATATCTACAAATATTTCACAAATTTATATTTTATTATTAATTTAAAATTAAAACAAATATCGAGACTATTTACATCGGAAACGCCACACAATACATCATAATAATCGACAATTTATTCAAGTAGCTCAAGTTCTTTCTGAACCGAGCAAAATTTATTCTTTGCACGCCGCGTCAAATGCCGGAGCTTTTTCTAAATCTCCCTGCATCCGCGATATCCATAGCAAATGCGCGCGTGGAACTTGCAGTGGTTTAATGTGCGATTTGATGCATAGATCTTCTCTCTTAAAACCCCATTACTTTACTGATGATTTTACATTAATAAAATATAATAAAACTAGGAATTAAGGTTGATTTTTTTATTGATTAAATAGATCTGTCAATACCATCTACCTATGGTTACCTACCTTTTGTCGGTTGGTACTCATTTTTCATCCTAGAATTGAATTTGTTGGCAAATTTTTCTTACGATTAAAATATCAATTCACTAATTTTCTCAATACATTTAGAGTCATAGGAATGAATCCTTTATTAACATCTTTAAATGAAAGGGACAACATGGCAGTTGAGCGGTCATAATATGTAGGAAAGCGACTTTGACTTTGATAACTTTTCATACAGTGTACCGTGTTCATTTGAACCCCTTGCTCTTCTACAGGCGCTGTCGAAGGGAAAGTCCGGCCGGACGTTCTCTGATTTCTGCCGGATTTGACAATGGCGAATATAAAAAGCTATTGTGCGATCCAGAATTCGTATAGTCACTTTATCTCTTTTTCAATACGACCCGCGTAGGGCTGCATAATTTTCCCACACACGCACACACTAACGTTTGCATCTGAGCAGTTCTGCCGTACAAACATGGAAATTTTATTCCGTGATCGTTTTTGCCGACTTCTTCACGAGACATCAATTTGGGAAATTTAATGATTTTTCGAAAACTCTCCTTTGTTGAATCAATTTATTTATAAAAGAGTATTTTAATTGATTCGTACAACTTGACGGAACGTCTTTTTTAATTTCAATTTAAATTCGCAGACTTTCCGAATGCGTGGATAAATCGGTGAAAATCTTTATTTATCGATCGACAAGATTTTGTTGTGAAAATGATAAATGATTGTTCGAGAACTTACCGATATCTTCAGATGTGAAACGCGTACATTTTATGTATAGTATTTTAACCGTTTCAAAATATTTAATAAATCAAACTAATGGAATGCCTCCGATGTTGAAGCAACTAGATATCACCGTGCGGCATCAGAGCAGACCTGTCTCCGGGCAGCGAATAAATCCTTAAAAATGTTATTACCGTGAGCAACCATATCCCGAAAATACGAATCAATCACCGGCCAAACTCTCCGGGATCGTTCGCTTTAACGAGGTGCCCGCAATCACACGCCAACATTCCGACTAAACGACTTGAGAACGACTAGGCCCGCCGTCTGCAAAAAACTATCAAATTCATTCGATTCCACTATAACAAAAACGGCAGAGAAATGCGCCAAAGTCCAGATTTGGAAACGCTTCACGTTCATTTCTTTCCCTCATTATTGGTGAAAATGTGACCGACAGGGAAGCGAGTGTACCGGCGCAAGTTTACGTCTTTATAAATGCTCAAATAGTTTGAATTTTTAGTTTTAGTCAATGCGGGATATTGTGGTTTTAAACGTTGACCACACTTTATAAAACATTCATTCGTTCCAAAATCAGGCAAATTTTTTACAAAAATAAAAAAGTTAACTACGTAGAAGAAGTATAATTACTAGTATAATGAAAATAAATTTAAAAAAATATAATATTTTGTCAAATCTTTGTCTGAAAATTTATGAAATAATATTGTCTTTCTTTTTCTGGCGAAAATATGGCTTTTCGCGTTTCTTTCGTTCCATCCTTCGCGGTCGTATATTGTTTGTCTTTCAGCGGTATTGTTTCGATCCATTGTTGGATGCAGCCGCCGGGACCGCTGCTGTCGGCGGCGCACAAAGGCGAGGCCATCTCATTGTCCCACGGAGCAAGGCCAAAGCGACGGACATCACAGGTCTGCCAAAAATATACAACACAAATGGGCCAATATTATATAATATTAAATCTAAATGTCACCATGTTTGTAACAATTTATATAATATAAAATCTAAATGTCACCATGTTTGTAACAATTTTCACAAGAAAATAATTATCGAAAATGTTCAGTCCTCAAGTCAGTTTATGTAGAGGTTTATATTTAAATAGTATCATAATATTTAATGTGGTTGCTGTGATAGGACTTATAATATCGAGGGAGTTAAATATAGGTAGAAATCTTCTAATTTTTACTGGTTATATATATTAGAGTAGGATACAAACCTTATTATGTGCTGGTAGGTAAATTTATTTGATATCCCTATTTCGTGACTTTTCATTACTATATACATACACAAACTTAGAAATAGATTTGATATTTTTAATTTAAACTTAGTAAATATAGTTTTAGTAAATATATGATCTCTGAGCCTTACTATTATTTGTGTTAATTTCATTTGAAATACGAATTACGTGAATATGTGACCTTTTTTTCTAAACGTACATTTTTCAAAAGGAAAAACAATCAACCTCTTTTCTACATTCTAAATTAATAATTTGTATCATATTAGAGTTGTTTGAAATGTAAATCTAAATTAATCCAGAATTGTTAAGTAAAAGTTGTGAAACCTGGTAGACATGTACTGTATTTTTAATTGAATAATTTATTTTCACAATCACATATTTTATTTATTACATCATCCTTGGACCATTGTTTTTCCAACGTTTCGGGTAAATCTTATTACCTATCTTCATGGGATGCCTTATCAGTAAAGTATCGTTCTAAAATGATCGCGATACACGTCTATTCAGGCCGGCAGTTCATCGCTTAGTTAGTCTTAAATTTACCCGAAACGTTGGGACAACAATGGTCCTTTTCAGGACCAACGTACGCGGGATTAACCAAGAAACTTTTTTTCTGATATTATACCCAAACCATGTAAACCTCAAATTTAACACATATATATATATATATATATGTATAATATATAAAGTAAAATGTTTGTCTGTCTGCTTTCAACAAAATCTTACACAGTTCGTTCAATATTAATATTTTTATGCACAGATACTCTTTAGGTCCCTGCGTAAACGTAGAGATTCCCGTCACAACTATATAAATGTGTATTATATTGAATGTCATATATTACAAATTTTGCTCAGTTACATTCTAGGACCTTTAAAACCCTCAAATCACCCCACCTTCCTAGAAATATCGTTACTCCTAGAAGTTACCTTTTCATTAACAAATTATTAAAGACACTCCCCTCCCTCTACCCTCTAATCTCTTCAACGCAGGGCAAGAATAATACAAATTATTAAAATTTATATTTGTTTACAAATTATTTACATCGATTGGTATGAAAAAAGTGTAAAAAAAGATAATACAATTTGTATACGGAAATATAAGAACTTTGTGTAGTATTGCAGTATATTTACATATGTAAAGATAATTTTATTTCAAAAATCTTGAAAAATATTGTATACTCCTAATTATTAAAAAAATTGAATACATAATACAATATATACATAAGAATTGATGTGTTATTTTTTAATGCGCAAATTAAAGAATACAGAAATACTATGGAAAACTCAGAAACACATAATTTTATTATAAATTACGTTTTTAAAAGCAGATTTGGTTGTCGGCTAAATTCTTAAATGTTTATTATCTTTGTACAGTTGTTTAGATAAGGTAGTAACTCGTTTTTATCTGGCGTGAGACCAAATTATTATACCAAGAATTTTGTTTTACTATATTTTACAGGCGTAATGCTTTCAGTGGCGAATCTCAAATATATTGTTCTATTTTTAAATTTAAACAATCAATCATATCGTAATATACATTGCAAAACAAATAAACGAATTCAATAAAATTGGACTACATAGTTACACATATACTTTCGTACTGAAGGAGAAACAGAGAGTTCTTTATGGAAAGGACTAGCTCTACCAGAACATATATGAATGATTTTATTAATAGATCACGCCTTTTAAAGTATTTTTATACAAGTGATATTTATTTTTTAAATTTAATTATACCATAAACCTGCCTACAAGTCCCACGAGCTCTTTTCTGCGGGAATGCGACAGAACCTGCCGCTTTTGCTCGACTTACTTTCGTATTTTCAAGAATAACATTTCTCCTGGAGTGTGGCTCAGTCTACACAGCCTGGATCGTCGCATACTCACTGAACGAATCACCGAAGGCAAAGTGATAGAAGATGTTTGGAGTTTTTTTCTATATCATGAAATTAAAAGTGGAGAATTAATTTCGATTTATTTTCCAGAAATTCGAATTATGTAGTTTTTTAGTGTACGAGATGCGCATCCCTAGAAGAAAAACAAACTTGACTGAAGTCATATGAAGCCTCTAAATAGTTTAGACTCGCTCTATACATTGTAACGCGTTTGATTTTTACAAAATATTAAAAGCGGAATCACAATTTTTATCCCCATCAACAACACATATTGTGAATTTTGAATTAGTTATATCACATGTTATTTTAATGCCCATTATTAATTAAAAATATAAAGTACATAACAATGAAAAATTACACTGTATATAGTGATGAAAATACACGGTAAAAATACAAAATACGTATTATGATGTAATATTGAAAAGTAACTTAAAAACTTGCACGTAATATTAAGTCAATACTAAGTTTAAATTATGTTTAGAAGATGATTGGTTAGATCTGTGCGATCTCGGCAATGGGGATATAGAATATTAAATTATTAATACAACTTTTATAAACAATATTGTTGCTGGCCTCGAGTAACTTCCTGAATCAAAATCTGTACAAAGATGTCAAAAAATTGAATAAATAAAATTTGAAATCATCACACCGTAATAAAAATTATAATTAAACTAGAAAAATAAACAATGTATAAGAAATGAAAAAATGAGGATGAGGAAACAATATGTAAAAAGAAAAGAAGTAAAGAATGTATAATAAGTCTTCATAATTTATCATTATCATCCATTATCTATCAACTGTTGGATGAAGGCCTCTCATTTTTCTCTATCTATTGTCATTCGCTACTACACATCATTCCGCAGAATTTGATGATTTAGTCAGTCCAGCAGAATTTTGGACGACCTGATGGCCTCTTGATTTCCCTCGATTACCACTCGATGACTGACAGCATTCATCCAGAAATTGTCCGTCAAGTGATATGGCATGCCCATTGCCATTTTATTTTTCTGTCATATTCGATTATATTATTGATTTAATTCAATAACTAAAAATAAGTTTACAATGAAATAAATTAATATATTTTTCTTTACGTATATCCATGTCTATCCGTTTATTAGAAAGAAAAAGTGATTAAAAGTCTTTACGGTCGAGAAATAATTATAGGTGAAAATTATTTGTATTTTTAAAATTGGTTAAATTAACTTTGTGGTTAAAATCCATATTTTTATTTGTTAACTTTGATTAATTAACCACTTATTGAATTAAAATGCATCTACCAATTTCGTAAAATATCATTTTCTTCTTCAAGATGTCAATAACTAATCAAAAACGTATGTTATTATTTCTTTAACAAAGTATATTTTTAAAAAACAATAATTATTTACAAAATAAATTTAGTACCTAACTCAAATTGTTACTTGGTGATACGAAATTACTAGTTATTTTTTAATATGTTTTTGATTAATTATTGATATCCTGAAGAAGAAAATTATATTTTTCGAAACCGGTAGATGTATTTTAATTCAATAAGTGGTTTATGAAACAAAGTTAACAAATAAAAATATGAAAATTATTTGACTCTATTTATCGCATTTCTGCCTTCATTAGATCCGGTATGGGTGAAGGCGATTCTTCCACATTCTGAATCAGCAATATTCCTTTCCCGAAATGACTATGTAGAATGTAGTTTTAGGTACATATACCATTTTTTGGGTCACAGAGAGCATATCGTTATCTCAGTGAATACATGTCGTACGCGTTACTGTTACGGGATTTATTCCCTTTGCGAATGGATACGACCTCCTGGGTTCAAGTATCATCTACCCTTCGACCGTCAGCCATTTTGGCGGACCGCCGAACGCGTCGGGTCGCGCACTTATTTGTAGCGTCGGGTAATTGGCGGTACGCGGTATGCGCCTTTGTGCACCGCGCCGCCCTTTGCGCGCGCCGCCGGACGCGACAACCGCCGCCGAACAACGCGACAACCGCCGGCCGAATATCGCGGCGAAAAAACCGCGGCGATCTGACCGGCCGCGGCCAGATCTCCACCGGCCCGAGAGTTTCGGTTCGGTACCTGGACGATGAGAAATGTGGTGACATGTTAGTCTCGGGGGAGAAAACGACAATCGAAATTGCATTTTTTTTTAAATCTCTCCATATTTCAAATCTGTCTGCGACTTGGCTGGGATCGTATTTTAAAAATCTCGTATTTTAATGTAATTTATCATTTAAAAATTAAAAATGCATTTAAATTTAGTAGACTTTATTGACATACATGTTTTTGTTGTAACAGTAATATATTATATTATAATATAACATGATAAACATAAGATACAATTATATTGCATTTAAGTATATACCCGTAGTTTATTGTGTGGGTTGGAGTAGACTCCACCTCTGATATATGCAGCATTGTCCTGGCTACTCTTCTAGACTGTCGTCTGTGTTAAAGTAGACAGATTTTTTTGTGCTATTGTGGTGTTATTTAATTCAAGAAAGATAAAGATTCGACAGGAATATAAACAAAAATAGAGAGAAAAAAAAATAGTAAACTGTTGTAGAACTAGTGAATTATTAGTGTAGACACTGCGTAATGTCTCTGATCTCTACCCAATTGGATCATATATTGAGTCCATATTTGTGTAATTTTATTGAAAATGAACGATTTCCAGTTGGTGCTGAGTGTGTTATACAGTTTCGGAGCTAAGAACATGTAGACTCTTTAGAATATAGCTAATATTAACAATACGCATGTAAAATTACCCGCAAAAAATTCTTTAAATATTACATGACTTTTTTGCCCACATTTATTTCACCACTAGCATATTTATAAATGCGCGACAGAAATCAAACAACATTGCCTTGCTTGCGACCCATAATAGATAAGAAATTTGAAATTTTAGTTACATACAGTTTCATAATTTTTCATACTTTTATTTTAGCATGCGTTGTATATTATTTCGTGAGGAAAAAATAATAAAAAGAACAGAAGTCAATAAGATTAATTATATATATAGTATAATAAAATAATTTAAATAAAATAAGCAGTGATGTGATTTGAAAATGAATAATGTAAAAAAGGTGAATTAAATAAATAATTAAACATTAAAATTAATAACCACGCGTAAAGTTTGCGATAAACATTAAAAATATGAATTCATTTTCCGAAGATCTGAGAAACATGAAAAATAATATACATACTCGTAATGTTGGAATATAATTAAATACAATAATGTGGTCAATAAACGTTGTTATTGCTTATAAAAAGAGAGAAAATAAATTTTTAAAATCGTTTAAATTTCATCTTTTTGAGAAATAAATAAGATGAATCGTATAAAATTATAGTTACATACTAATATTTATTTTAAATATAATATAATTTACTATATATACATAAATATGTATATCTGTAAAACAATAGCCAACTTAATACTGTGAACCTCGGCTCAGACAAAAGGGTGAACCTTCGTCTAAGTAAACAAATATTATTGGTCCGAACTTTTGCATCGAGATAAATCTTTTATTTTATTATGTCAGCCTCACGCTAATTATAGTGTTTATAATAATATGTAATTCATATTGCGCAAGTAAGGCCAAAATTTTGGTTGTAATTTTAACGTTGATAAATAAACTACACAATTTATTATAAATATCTACGAGTTAGATACTTTTTTTGATTTAAAATTTTTTATTTAATTACTAATTAAGATAAATAATGCTGAGCTAAATTAACGTAATTGTGTGTAAGAAAATCAATTTTTTGTATTTTTTATTAATATCAATTTGGCGACCGCTTATCTCTGTCTCATTTCGCTACCGAACTCTTCTGGCGGCCCTTGAATGTTCCTGTGGCCCTTCTGACGACCTTCCGAGGGAATAAAGAACGGAACAAAGACACTATTGGAGAGATAGAAACATCCAAAGAATCGCATGAGCCGCCTTGCTGATTATTTATACACGTGTATCGGCAGAAGGAATCTCCAGGAATGTTAAATATGTTGTAAAGATTTTGAGGCCCGAATTAAGACAATAACGTCACAAGCACGTAAAGCAAGATTCTTGACTGTACTGAAATAAATACAATGGGATCGTTTTTCATTTTCTTCAAAATGAAATAAGTCACAATAACACCAACATAAGAGTAAATAATTATTTTAATAAATTCTATACTATATACATATTAAGAAAATTGAAAAATTAAACATAAAATAATAGTTTTACATATAATATTAAATATAATAATTACACAAATAATAAATCTGCCCTCTATGATTGTGAAGTAAGTGACTACGTAAATGTATGTATGTATATCTGTTATATTGCATGAACGAACTCAGATTGCAGAGATTTTTTTGAAATTTCTACCTTTCACACCGGCAATAGATGAGATTTCCAAACAACTTTTTACCAAAGTTGAAAGCAATAATCGATTATATTTGAAATCATAAGGCATTGAGCATTACCGACCACTTCGAGCCGTCGGGCGTATGCCAATACCGAGCGAGTGATTACAGATTTAACTGTAAGATATTGACACCGATACCCCGCGTATAATTACAAGAATTGACCAAACCTCTCCCCTTTGTTATTAGCCAGATATTATAAATATCGGATTAATTAACGTTCTCGGTCTAGCGGCCGCTCGAGAGGGCGGTCCGACCCGGCCTGGCCCGCGGGCTTTATTGATAGGCAATATCCGTAAAACCAATTTTATCCCGCCAACTTTATGGCTTCCCATTTTTTCCTCGCCGCTCGCTACCTATTTTTAATTCCTTGTATAATAACAAAGAAGCGGCCGTTAAGTTGTGGCTACTGAAAAAAGTTTATTTGATTTATGTTTTGAAAATGGAAGTGTATAATTGGTGAGCGAGCGACACGTGGAGTGCACCCGAGCGTGTGAAATGTTAATATCTTTTAATTCATGTATGAACATTCGTCCGAAGGGAAAGAATGCGATGTAAATATATGAGAGATGGGTCGAACAGGTGGAAACACGAAAACAATTCGAGCTCTTCATTTATAATAGGAGCAATGGCCAGGTGGATAATAGAGGTGGGTCGAGAGATGTCGGAGTTTCTCTTGATCCATATTATAAGGTGAATGGTGCAGATGTTTAAAAAAAAATTGTGAATATAATTTGGAAACCTGTGACTCAAAAAAAAAGAAGTTTTTCTATTTACGATAATTCAATATATTTTGTTTATTACCATGTAATAATATATTGAGTTATTATATTAACTTATTACACGCATACATGAGTAAACCACTGTCCACTTTGATACGGACTCTAATCTAGTAAGATAGACAGGGATCAGATGAAATGCACAAGTAATAATGAATAATATCATCTAAGTATAATTTTCTGGGCGACCATGTCACACGAATCCATTTTGGTCGACTATTTTTCGACTGTCACAAATAAAACATACTTCAATTCTAATTTCTTTACTATCATAGAAAAATTAAGTTCATCCAAGTATTTTAAATCAAAATTCTCCTTAGATTAATTGGACCAGTTACGGTCAATATCCAATTCTACATTCGTACCAACTCAAGACTTAAGAAGATCTTCAAACAGATCAAAATATGACAGTTTCAGATTGAGATGGTTACGTTACGAGAAGCGAGAAATCTAGAGATTCTCCAAAAGATCTTTGAGGAAATTTTGGATGGAACTCGATGTATTAGGCCTCCCAGGAATGAAATCGTAAAGAAACATACAAATAGGTTACAAGTTTCATAGTGGAAAGAAAAATGATGTCGATCATAACAACTAATGTCACCGAAACGTCAGTAAAAACTTACGTAAACACCAACGGCGGTCGGTGACTTTTTGTAGAAAGGATGCTGGATAATAAGTTTATGCCTAATATCAAATATAACATATAATCGAAGGATATTCAATGTTTGAATAATTCAGCTTCAAGTATTCAAGCCAAATTGTTAAAAATATATCACACAAACAAATTCCTCAAAACAATCGTAATACGTATGCTATTCTGTGCATTATACCCATAAGCAATAAAGTCGTTTTTTGTACGTTGGATGATGTTAACAAATACGTATACAATATTCAAAGATCTTGACAGGCGGAACTAAACTTTGTGAATACGGAACGAATAATAGACTCCGCTGTTACTGATATCTGGGTGTTTACGCGATTTATAGATGTTTGAAAGTTGTGCAATGTATATTTATTTCGGCTCACTCCGCGCGCGCGCCGTGTCGTAGTGTGTTATAACTGGTCTCTAAAGGATAGGACGAATTCATTTGCAGCAATGCTATTTTCGGCTAAAAACGAAAATGTCCAAAGCTTTTTACCTCTAGAACACAAGGGGTGCGGAGCATCCAAAGCATGTATGAAGCGACCGCGCCTGATAGACACCATATAACGGTAAAAACACAGTGAAAACTGAAAACTGTACCATATAACGGCAAAAACACAGTGAAAACTGTAAAACTTTTGTTGTATAATATTTTTACACTGATCAATTTACGCGAATATATATTTTTTTTTTTGCGTAAATAATAGTGACAGTATTACTTTATCTTAAAATAACGAAGTATAAAAGATTACTCTTAGAAGGAAAGCGTAAAAAAATAACGAAGACAGTTCCAAATCCAAATGATAATTTTAGAACCCTAAGACCGAGCTAGTGTAGCACTCTTTGCCTTTATAAAAAAGCGAATTGCTAAACCTTAACTCGCAACACTCTTAAAAGGATATTCCACTTGTCAGAAAACAGTGCTCAATGATAAAAAATTCAAGATGGTGAGGTCCAAAGCTCACCCAATGCAGCAGTTTATTTTATGTCACCCATCAATAGTTTTATAACCCCTAGAACACCAAGTACCTATTATTTACTGCCTTGAAAAATAGTTGTCTAAAAACATTGATGACATAAATTAAAACCTAATACTTAATTAATAAAAAAAATAAATCAAACTTAGTATCTACGAGTATTATGCGAATTTTTATGTTGCCCTCTTTCCGTTCTTATATTTATAAGTGTATATTTTCATAACAATATCTTTACGTGTTTTACGTGGAATAATTGAATGGGAAATTGAAAATTTTCATGGAAAATACATAAGTATCAAATAAATTTAAAAAAAAAGTCTATTATCAGAAATTCGACAATACAATGCTGCTACATTTTTAATATATTGCAGTCTTAGAATGTCGTTAAGTTACAATATAAAAACATTTTAAGATAATCAGAGAAATATCATGTTACAGAAAATACTTTTTTATTTAAAATAACAGTAATATTTTAAGTAGGTGGGTAATATTTTGTTTCATAGCGATCAGATTTCAAAATGAAAATCTATTAAATTAAAAAATGTAATATTTTACTTGGCGTTCGTGGTGTTTCATTAATATGGAGTACGATCTAGTTAATAAGTCGATAAAATAACGACCTTTTAAACATACTGCATAGGGAAAATGTTGATGGTAATCGTTGAGCGCAAAAATGATCAAAACAAACGCAAAATTTTGAAACATCAGTGTTTGCGATGTTGTGGTATTTAATTAATTAATGGAAGATTCTAATACAAGCTTTACATTGCAGTTATAATAATATTTCTAAAACATTCCGAATTTGTTCCGAAGTAATAATACACGTTAACGTTTATACAGAAATAATTCATGCACAACTTCTCAAATTTTTAAAATTGTACGCACGTTATTATGTGCAGAGACATTGCATTGTTCTTTTCAGGAGCGTAATTTCAGTTAAAACATTTCTTAAATTAATAAAAGCTTCGCTCGTGTATTATTACTGACATTTAAAAGTCACTATCGTATGCCAAAAGAAAATAAAATACTAATATTGTACTTAACTACCTGCCATGATATATGATCACCCTCGAGCCCTGTAAGGGATACGGTAGCATAATTAATATTTTGAATCCATCCACATTTGAAGAAAGAACTACTTAAACATCTTTAGATAATAATAATAATTTATTTATCTTAAGATGAAAACATTTTGTACTAAAAACAGGAACACGCGGGGGCACTATTAATTATTAATTAGAACCTACTTTTTAAAATTTATACGTAAAAACACGACGCACTGCATTTAAAAATTATCGGAATTTGATATGAAGCTGTATGATTTTACACAAACGTTTGGCGTATAAACAAGATGAATTTTATTTATTAAAACGGTAGTTTTTGTTTGATTTGTATTATTAAATATATGTCGTACGAAGCACGTACGGGCGCAGCGAGAAGCGCGACTCGCCCTCACAGCCGAAGTGAGGCAACCCGCTGGGAGAGTACTTTATTTCAACTAAACGTACATCTGTACAACGTATCAAACTATATTTCAAAGGGAAAGAAACCACACAGTAAACTCACTACTATCTCAGATACCACCTTTGAAATAATATTATTCAAAGAGACCTTCTCCGAGGAGTCCACCAATGAGAACATGATGAAGTGGTGCAGTTTTGTTCCAGTTCGTAAAACACGAGACTCGCGATCTTTTTGCTGAGAAAATTAATGTTCGCCCAGTTTACCAAAATTCCACGACATGTTCGGATTATGCGACAAAAAGGCTGGATGGTGTTTATCAATTTATCTGCCGCGCTTCGGGAAGGCTGCGCGAATAAAAAGCGGATCGAACCCCCGCTGAAATGTTTTCTCCAAAAGGAAAGCGTCCACCGAGTGTTTACTAATGTTTTCGGAATAGGCCAGACTTATTCGTTATTCCATAAAAGATTTTGGTCACCGATGATGACATCTTATACATTTTAAAATGGTCTTACGTTGGTTTTTGTTCTCCTCGCTTTGGGTTGTCGCGTGACACTTAAGAAGAACTTTAACTAAATTTGGTGCGTATATTCGATTTTTTAAAAATATTTATGGGATTCTTTGAATTTAGATTCAAAGATTTGTTGTGATTGATTTCGCGTCGAACATTTTGATTTCTACGGAACATAGAGGACGACGGTGGAAATGTTTAGATTTCTGAAATGTCAGCAAACGCGGAATTCGTATGTATCAGCGTCAGTCAAGTGACAAGGAGAGTTCTGCAACAATAACTTGCCCCGGAGTAATGCTAGCAACGACACATCTCCGTAAGGCCGGTGCGGAAGAAGCTCCTGGCTCTGAGTAAGAGCGACGACATCCGCTGCTCTCGCGTGCCCAGCTTCGTTCCGCCTGTTCGCCTGGTCGCCTGTTCACCTGGTCGCCTGGTCGCTCGTCTTACCATGTGACCGTCTGACTACTCCTCGCAGCCGACATGTCAATGGATCATTATAATATTTGACAAGCTTCGTTTAAACTGTTCAAATTTTCCAAATGTAAGTTATCTTATATCACTGATACCTGCTGAATATGTATTTTTTCATGTCATGCTTTATAAAACTTTTATTCGTTTTATTTGGATCATCGTCTTATTTATATTCGTAAACAATGCCACAAATAATAAAAATATGTACATATAAGTATACGTATATACATGAATATTATTTATTTTTCCATGTTTAAGAATTGTGTTCTTGTCAGTGCAATGCTCGCCACGCTTCTCTATCTACTATCTACTCATATTATTATTGTTCTGTAACTGTCTGTAAGTGTCTGCATTCGTACTTATACATTTTACTTTTATTATTTTTGATTTTTAAAATATTTTTATACAACATTATGTATATATATTTTCCATATCCTGATTTTAAACGAAAATTCTTTTACTATTATAATGAAAGTTTGCAAGAATATACGAGAGATTGAAGAATATAATATTATTATATAGTTTGAAATACAACCTATACACCCTAATACCCAAGTACTTAGTAAGAAAGACTACCCATATTTATTAAAAAATTATCCATTTTATTAGAGCTCACATCAGATCTGACATTTTCACAAATTGCAACAGATAGACATCACGTCATGTTATTAAAAAGAGATTATTCAGAAAAATAAATGTGCAACAGATTCCTTCGATGATAAATTAAGACACTTAAACAATAATTAGATAGTTAGTCTCAATTATTATGACGTAAAGTACAAATTGTAAAAATATTTTATAAGATACGAATACGTTTAAAAAATTTGTAATCGATATAATTTACATTATTTAGAAGCGAATTAAATCAGAGCAATTTATTAGCATTAATTAAGGTATTTTTATTGGTTTCAGTCTGCGATTTTAATTTTTGTTTAAATTATCTTACGCAAATAATTCAATACATTCAGCGAAGAATTGTGGTTGGGAACAATTGTGGACGAACAATTGTGGTCGAAAAATTGTGAACGAACAATTGTTGTCGAAAAATTGTGAACGTACAATTTTACAAACCCCAGCAACAGAATACAAGTGTATGTGTGTGTGTCCGAAAACTATCCATAAGTTTTATATATTATTTAAAATAAGATCTAAACATATTTCTGAAAAATAAATATGTTAATGTAATAAATCAATTTCAGAAATACACACATTTGTTGAAACGACTCGCGCTCCACCTATTGTAAAATGGTTGTACTAATTCAGAAACCTTCGCGGGCGTGTGCACAACAACTCACCAAAGTTTCATCTCAATCGGATGAATGGTATAGAAATGCATACGAGACAAACAAACAAACAATTATTATATATAGATATGGTTGTATCAATTCAGAAACCTTCGCGGATGTGTGCACAACATCTCACCAAAGGTTCATTGTAATCGGATGAACGGCATAGGAACGCATACGGGACAAATAAACAAACACATTTATTTGTATAAAGATATCAGAAATATATATTATATAAATATTTTAGCCATTTTAATAAGTCAAGTTTTCAGAAAATAATTTAATGAATATCCCACTAAAACATGACAAATTGTACTTTAATAACAAATGTTTACCATAAGTGTCTACAAAGTATTATATTTTTAAACACTACTGTATTAGATTTAAACATTGTAGGTTAGGTTATACCTAGTAAGGGAGTAGACACCCTGCGCTAACAGTTACGTAACGTGAAGCTTATAGCAGGATTCATATTGATTATTTTGTTTCAGGTACGACATAGATTCGGATTATATGACGAAATATCAACATCGGGTGAAATCCAAGTGAGGCACTGCAATTGGGTCCGTTTCTTGAAAGTGTCTGAACAATACGGACCGCAAGTGAACCTTGTCTGTACAAAGGTCAAAGGGGAGCCCATATATGAAGCTGTCAAGCCAATAGCACCACATACAGAACTAGTTGTCTATTATCTTCCGGAGAGGCCAGAGGAACTGTTCTTTGTAAGAATGAGGAATACACTATACCGACAGACCATGGACTCTATTTTAGAAGGTAAGATTTTTATCTTTGTTAAAATATGGTAACCAATAATACAAGGTTATTAATTGTAAAACAAGTCGAAACAAAACTATTAAATATGCTGACTATTACGTTTTTAAAAAAAAAAAAAAATTGTAACGATACGTACACACAACATACAGTATGTAAAAATGTTTTTTTTTTATGATACATACCTATGACATATTGTATGTACACAAACATCGCAAAATTTAAAAAATCTTTTTCATTAAATAAAAATTTCGACAATTTTTTAATAAATTGCATACGAAGTCATTAATAAATTCTGACTGATGTCAATTTAGGAAGGCTTATAATTTTTAAAGGATATGTCCATCTTTATGTATGAAATTATGTATAGATACTGTAATTCAATAGATATTTAAAATTTATGACTGTAATGTAGCTAAAAGTTAATAGAATATGTACTTTTATCAAGAAGAACACATGTTTGTTGTGAAGTTGCATTTTCAGAACATTTTTCTGTGGTATTTTAATACAAATTAAATTAATCAACTGGAAAGGTATACAGAAATAATATATCTTTACTATCGGAAAACTATTTAATTGCTACCGGAATTCGAAGCTTGACCTCATCCTATCGCTATAGCAATCGAACATATTTTTTACTAATTTTGATCTTATATTATGTAATATTTCTAATTGATACATCTACTATTTCCACTTTAAATAGGTTTTATCATGTTGGAATCCTGGTAGCAACTTAATATTTTTTCGATAGATAGATTTTTTCTGTACATTTTTCTAATACATTAATTTAATTTAATAATTCATTTAATTTAATTCATAATAATAATTATAACTTTAACCAAGACAAAGAGAAGTGCGTTAACTAAAATCACCCTATAATTCGATACATGCAGTATGATTTCAAAATAAGCATCGTATACACATGACATCAATTCAATATTCTGCGTAAACCATTATCAACTTTGAAAAATTTATTTGAGATGAAGAAATGTAGTTGGCATGCCGATATCAACAAAATACCTGAAATCATTGGAGCATTTAATTATTTTCATCATTGGATGAAATATCTACGAATGTCTCACAGCCCATTCGCAATCATCTCTCACATTATCCGTAACTAAAGGCACAATGGGAACAAGATGGATTCTAGCTGTTCGATTGTAGAACCCTCTCTTTGAGAATGGCGTAAGCCGACTTCTGGATGGACTTTCATAATATCTAGTAATGAGTGAACTCATCCGAATAAAGGTGACTATTCGTTAAATTCCCGAAGAAAGTACAAAAAAAAAATTGAATTATAACATATTTTTGTAATTCATTTTACTATCAACAGTACAGTTGATATTTGTGACTTACAATTAATGAATTTGTAGCTTACAATTTTGTAGTAATAATAAAACAAACATAAACATATCTTTTTGAAGTTACAGATATTTAAATAAATGAATGCCTAAAATGTGAAATTTGTGAATTGTGCTATATAAAGTACTTGATTTACTTTACTTATTTTTATTTCTGAATTACACAAAGCTCTCGGTGATGTCGCTTCGGCTTTTGTCAAATTGACGATCCAAACCAATCCGGTTGCTCAAAGGCTGTTAGCGCGACATAAAAAAACACTTAACAAACTAAGAGTTCAGAATTCTTTCTGAGTATACCATTTGTGCAATGTATTTTTAAATTTAACAGTTTCTTAATACCATCGTCAGTTGAAGATAATTCCAACGAGCTTCAGTAGAGTTAACTTAATTCAATTTACTAAAAAAAAAAAATTTTTTTTTGTTATAAACTATTTTCTAATTCTTATAACGCCCATGTGCTATGACAATTAGTAAACATAATTTCTGTTAAACTACACAAATGGACATTCAATATATTTTTTAGAACACATACACAAAAATAGTATGATCAAGTACAACTAAAAGGAAATTGAACAAATTTAATCAAATAACCTATAAGTTTTATTCTAAAATAAATGGTTTGTTATAACAACTATTAATCCTGAAAGTGAACTAAGAATTGGATCATACTATAAATTAGATTTCTACCGAGGTTAGGTTAGGTTCTACCTCTATACGAAAGGTTATAATACATGTGAGACTCGGAGTACGATTCCTCAATGGTCACGGCTTATCCAACCATCCAACCTATTCTGACATTTTTAAAACATGAAGTCAAAATACAGTCTTAACTTAACTTAGCGGTACTCAAAATGATTTTTTTTAGACTTTATTCCATAATTTGTAGGTGTTAAATGTATTTATAATTAGTATACAGAAATATGAAAATCAGAAGACAGTAGTTTCACGATCCCAGCAACAGGAAACTTGGAAGAAGTTGTCGGAGACATATGTCCTGTATTAGATGCAAAATGGTAATGATTATGATTAATTCACTTTAACTGTCTTCTCTACGTAGAAATGCTACGATATATTAATTCATTATTAATAAAACCAGATACATACCGACTAACATATGATCTGATTATGTGTTTGAATTTTAAGTTCACGAAGACATACACGATAATATAATATATGTATATCTAATTACTTACAGCTATTCAGGAAAAGTGAACATATTCGGAACAGTTAGAAAAAGTCATCAGAGATAACAGGATTCGGGTTAGATACAAATATAGACTTAAGAAAAAACACTGAGTATTTAGTTACGTACATGAATAGGGTAGTTTTATTTGATTGACATACAGACATGGAATGAACTCGTCTATATCTTTAATAAGTTACATAATATTACTTTCATTTGGTGTTTTCGTATGAAGTCGTTTGTATTCACAGTAATGAATGAACCCCCAAGGAGTTGATTGGAAGTTGGGATAATGTTCAACCAACATGGAACGGAACTTGGAACTTGGCGAGAACGAGTTTAATTGTTATTTATACTTTTAGGTTTAAATTGAACAGACATTGCTTTTGGAATCTTTGATACATTTATTTATTATAAGTTGTTTTACAAAAAAAAAATATCCCATAACGCAATCGGTACACCAACTTAGCCACATCACAGAGCGTTTTTACAATTCCCGAGTATTCCTTTGTTCGCGTAATTTGGAACTAATAGTGACTCTAATATTGTGTCGCCCTATGTTTTTACATGGCCACTGTAGCTGACAACGGACATTTTTTTTGAACACGCCACGTTGTCGATTTCCGGGAATAAATCACCGAACGCTTTTGGGCGTCTTTTGTCAGGATCATCGCTGATTGACTTCAGCCATTGTAGTTGCCGATAAAGTCAAGTTTTTATTCAAAAAATAAATCAAGAAGTTAAAATAGTACTTAAATGAAAAAGTTAAAATAGTATCTAGCTTTAGTAGCCTTAGTGAGGATAGAGCGATAGATAGTTATGCGTGCGCTATTCTGGTGAGTAAGATAGTAAATAAAAGACAGAAAAATAAAAATATCCATGTTGAACGTGCGTAAAATAAGTAATGTGTATATTTAATTTATTTTTAATATACTCATGTAATGCTACCAATTTTCTTATATATTTAGCTATATAAATATATAGTAACACCGTATTAAAATTATTATTTGATTTGAAACAGTCGCACTATTATGGATATGTTTATGTGCATATTTTGTAAAGTATTTTTATACAGTTTTCAAAACTTGAATGCGTGCGTAGGTACGTCGGAAATCATAGAAAACGTATAAGAAAAATATCTAAGTATAGTTACTATATACGATGTTTTCTCAGACAAAAAATCTTTGTAATTTAGGTATTACATTAAGTGCATAATATTTTAAAAGTAGATAGGTATGTATTAAAAATATTAATCGAGAATATTCAAGCCGTATGTGTCTAATTTCAACTGTCAGAGATATAAGCAATCAAAAAAGTATGCAATTAATTGAAATATTTGATTGATTCCAAATTATATATTGAAAACAAAAAATCAATTACAAAGGAAATAAAAATCATTGAATTTCCAGCGGTCAGATAATTATTGTTAGATAATTTTGGGCCTGAAGCAGAAACAGAAATGGGCCAATTTTGTAAATATATTATTTATTTCAAAGTATTTATGCGTACAATAATATTTTCCGTAACAGTACATAGTTTGTACACACTTCTTGAACATTTTCGGCCCATAATTTAGTCATGTATCCACCTTTCATTTACCTGTTTATTTTATTTTCAAAATACTGTTTTAAAGTTATTTTTGGGACACATTGGATACGATAAAAATAGTAATTGTAATTGGTTGTAACCCACAAGGGCGAGGTAAGTGGGAGGAGTATTGTTCGACGCGCGTAATTTACTTATTTGCCAATTGCAATGAGTCACTGGTCGGGAGCGCACCGCGCATTCACGGTTGAGCAATATTTAAAGTGCGGTGGTTCATTAATTCGTGGGCGTCGCACTTTTTGTACTCACTTTAATATTCAACGAGTAAGTGATAGGCCAAGCACGCAATTTATCTGGTATTGTGTTCAAAAGTTCAGACAAGAAGAGACAATGGTTTACCAAACTTCTCCGGGACCATCAACGTCAGCGGCGATGCCAGAACATGTGGCTCAAGTTTGACGTGAAATTATGAGCAATCCGCGTAAATCGATAAGAAAAATTGCAGCCTTTACTGGAAAATCAACAGTGCACGTTATTTTGAAAAATAAAGTACAGTTTCACCCACACAAACTGCAAATCGTGCAGTTTCTCAACGTAAATTACTATTCTTTACGTGAAACTTTAGCGAGACGTGTATTGCCGAATGATCAACGAGTTTTTGGTTCCGCAACTGCAGTTATTTCCCGGATTCAACAACAGAACACAATTTTAGCAAGAAGGGGCCACTCCATACACAGCTAGAGTTTCAATGGAGAGCTGAGAGGAATTTTTACCAATAAATTAATCACCAAGTACGGAGACATACCCTGGGCACCTCGCGACACTATGCGATTTTTTTTTGTGGGGATACCTTAAGTCGAGAGTTTACAGCAAAAATCCTACAATAATTCAGACCCTACATGAAAATATCCGCCGCGAAGTTGCTGCCATTGAACCAACGCTTTGCTCTCGCGTATTTGCAAATTTAAGAGTCCGATTGCAAGAGTGTCTTGAGAGAAATGGATGGCATTTAGATGATATTGTTTATAAAACGTTAAATTAGCATCGTTAAACTCCATTTTGTATAAATAAAATATGAGAATAACATTGTAGTTTTTATTTTTATTTAATATTAAACTTAAAATTTTCCGTCGGACACCCTTTAGTAGATATACAATATCTAGTCAAGTGACAAAGTTCGGTGGTGACGAGCAAGTACATGCGATGTTCAGATACTCGAAGATGGCACAATGAGCTTCAATAGTTAAACCCTAGTAGTCATGGACTGCCAATAATCACCCGCTGAGAAGCTGTCGATACACCAGCTGTTATTTGGTCGGCCAATTGTTCTCTCATTGTCACTTTAATGTGGTGTCAATCAAGTATTGAGAGGTATCTGTAAGCAACCTGTATTCTTCGTATTTATTTAAAAAAATATTTTTTTTAAATGATATAGCCATATAGAGTGCAATACTCTTTCATACCATAAAACACGACGTCCATTAATTTTGTTAAACCGAGCGCAATCGGACCTGCCGGTAATTTTGAGCCAAAAAAGTGTTTCTAAGGCTTATTTTTTAAATTAGTTTCCTTTTTGTTTTCACTTTCTCTATTACTTCCAGATTTTCTTTTATTTTCTCAATGGTTCGGCGGCCCTTTGGAAAGCAGTGTCCCTTGCAATTGTAATTTGCTCGACTCTCTAAATCCGCCATTACTTATCACTACTCATTCTGAGCTCAGAAAATGACAAAATTAAATCATCGGATGAAAAAATATTTTATTACTAATTAAATGTATTAATTAGAAAGATATACATAAATAATCAATTTTATTGAAAAATATTGTTAAATACTAAATTAATGTATTAATTATAAATATATACATATAAAATCAATTTTGTCGAAAAATATTGTTTTTGCGTCACCAACAAAATAAAACAGAAATTGATTTTATGTGTATATATTTATAATTAATACATTAATTTAGTATTTAAAATATCACAGACCTATGTTCTGAATAATTACAACTTCACAATAAGAATGTGTTTTTCTTAATAAAAATATTGTTGTTACTACAGGGATTCCAACCTGGATCTCTTTTTAATCCGGGAAACGTGCATTAACCGACTATGTTACGACTTCACAATAAGAATATGTTCTTCTTAATAAAAAAAATAATTTATTTAATATTAGCAAAATTACTTTGTGGCCACATTTTATATAAATAATAAGACAAAATACTTTGTTTAAATCACGGTTTATTGATTATTCAATATGTTTCGATACCATAGGTGTAAAATAGTGGTTTATAGAAAGTGTTTTGTCTTATTATTTATAGAAAAAATAATTTTTCACATTTACTGAAACATTATGATTTTCATTCCTAAATTCGTTTGTGTGATATATATTTGTTTGTTAGAATTGAATATTTAATATGTCTAATTTACATTCTTATAGAGTAAAAATTATTAATTAAATATTGAAGCATTCTGTATACTATACATAATTATTTTTAAATTTTTGTTTAATTTAAATTAGAACATAAAATTAGATTTTTATTTTTTTCAGACTCTCCGTTAGATCTCTCAATGTCATTATTGTCGAGAGTATTGCTTCCGATATCTCCACCCAGTGGAACAGAGGACGAGCACAAATCTATATCAGGAGACTCCTTAGCATCGTCAGCTGCCAGTTCGTCAGGCGATATTCTGGATGCTGCGATGACCGTTCAGAGATCCCCCAAGGCGCGGCCGCTGAGGGGAGAACGAGCCCTTTTACCTTGTGAAGTTTGCGGAAAAGCTTTTGATAGACCTTCATTACTGAAAAGACACATGAGAACGCATACAGGTTTGTATTAATAGCGAAATTGAATATCGGAGACGTTTATAATAAAAATGAATTCAATTGATCAGAAATAGTTATTTATCTATTTTTATTAACGAATAATTAAGGTGATATGTATAACATCATCCCAGAAAATATTGTAGAACATTATTTAAATATATTTATTACATATATAATAGTCAGAGCAGCACCCGGGTTTTGTTTCACATTTACAAATATAAAAAATACAAGTACTTACCTATATGTTGTATATTACATTATTTTAATGTTTCATTGAAATTAAGGCATTCATGACAAATAATGCTTGATTATAAATCTAAATATTGATGTGGCATATTATTTATTCTGATTATATTCATATTTGTGCAATAAATCCTCGGAATATTCTTAAGGCTGTTCAGTTTTATTATATTTATATACGTATTAATTTTCCCCAAATTCAAGACAGTTAATATTCCTTTATTTCTGTACCTAAGAATATTCCAATAGCTCTTTGTCGATCATAATTCAAATTATTTGAATATGAGTAAATAATAAATTTTTCTTTAGAATAACTTGACTGAGGCGGAAAGCAAAATAATATGTAATATATTAAGGATCAAGCATTGTAACGGGTCATTTCACCACTGCCAAATACCTATCTCATTGCCGGAGAAGTTAATTAGATTGACTATAATTATGTTTTAAATAAAAAATTAAACGTATTAATTATAAGTATAATATATGTATATATTTATAATTAATACATTTAATTAGCATTTAAAACATCACAGACCTATGTTATGAATAAATACAACTTCACAATAAGAATGTGCTCTCCTTAATATTATTATGTTGTATTCAGGAGAACCAACAGCCGCGAAATGAATTATTTAATTTGTACATTTCTGCATAAGACGTATGGGGTAACGAGAGGTTAAGAATTATAAATTGATGCTTGTGTGTGTATGAAAGGATGAATGTGTGTTGATATATATTTATGAAGACATGAATCGGAAGCATTTTGCAGGTTATGTTTTAAAATATGAGATGTGATTACTCTGAAGTAGTGGTTGCCCAATTTTCATCCACCAATCTCGTGTCTGTTTGAAAGTCGCGGACTGTATTGTGTGCATGTGAGTGTGGCGGGATGCAGGTATGAGAAATAAACTACATATGGTTGACACTTGGTTTATTGTTAGGTAAAGTTACAAACATGATGAAGTTAACCCGTACAATACAGGTACTGTGCGAATAGTTTTCGGAGGCGATTCCTGGAGCTGGCCGCGATGGTATTGTTACCTGCCGTATTGTTATGGCTGATAGAAATTTGGGTTTATGTGCCGGTATTTGGAGAATACGTTTAGTATGTGATAATATTCTATTGTATAAATTTGATTTTTATGAGGATCTGATGATTTTGACGATTTTTTCTTAGGAGAAAAGCCCCACGTGTGCATGGTGTGCAGCAAGGGCTTCAGCACATCCAGCAGTCTCAACACCCACCGCCGGATCCACTCGGGAGAGAAGCCGCATCAGTGCCAGCACTGCGGCAAGAGGTTCACCGCCAGCTCCAACCTCTATTACCACAGAATGACGCACATTAAGGTTAGACTACCTTCCTTAACACCCGTTTAGTCGTCTATCATTTTTATGAGCAAATTAAATCAAAATCACGCCTTCATTCGGAGATTAAACTGGAAAATTATATGGTTTTGTGATTTGAAATTTAGTGTGACTGTAACCAAGTTCTCGGTAAAAAGTGATCTTTGCATAAAGAAATATCGTGAGAATGCTTCATTAACTATGATGTACTAACTAACTATGATATTTAGAACGTTGTTAAATGTTTTAAGTTATTTATTTGACAACTTATCGGCTGAGCTTAACAGCTAGTTTTAAAATTAAATCAAAAAACATAGAATCATCCGTACCGAGCGCAGTACGTACCGTACCGTAGTCAAGCGCATTACTGACACTATATCGGAGCTGTCTAATTTTAAATGCATTTAATTAAATGATTTAAAAAAAATGTATTACTGTATTAAAATGAAAATAAAATTCTGCACCTTTATTGTAAGCTGGGTCTAGTCAAGAAGTCTCGATGTAACTTATTCTGACACATATGTAAGATGACAGTTCTTAGTGATCTTCATTAATACTACTGACATTATTGCAATATTTTAAAATAATATCCAGAAAATGCCACACAATAGTTATGTATGGCCGTAAAAATCTTAAAATTTATTTTTGTTTTGATTTTGTATCTTATTTGAATATTATCTTTGTATTATAATAATATATATTCATTTTAAGATAGATCACTTATACTAAGATAGACCAAAATAAATTATAAGGATGTAATTATTTCCTTAAACATTTTTTTAAAGTGGTCATAAAATTTGTTTACATAAATGATTATTACAAACTGTCAGCGTCGCATCATTCTTTTCGAAAAAAAATCGTACGATTTCGTTCACATCTATAATATGACGCGAAATGACCATAGGTAAGAGAGAGAACAGCTCAAAATTCGTACGATTTTGCAATGTTTTGATTTACAAAGTACACTTCATTTCAAATTGAGTATATATTTACATACTGTTTTTGAATATATAAAAGAGAAACAATTTTAGTAATCTTAAGCTAGAGATATTAAAAACACGTTATTTTGTGCCACGATCGCGTCTCACAGACCTGGACGTTTAATCAAGCACTAAACAGCCATAATGATACCACTGAAGTCGGCATCAGAAAGTCATAGAAATAGACGGGGATACGTAATATTATTATGGATCATTAATGAGTATATAGAAAATAATATTATTCATAGTAAAATTCTTAAAGATTGGGAATAATTGTTCAGAATATTGAAATCATTAGGAATTCTGTACGAGTAATTTAAATGAAGCCAATCAACACATTTGTATCCCACTACGTTTATCTCTTTAAACAGTACAGCTAGCTAGCTAGCTGGCTCTTTCATGTTTTCTGCTTCTAGATGATTGCCCTTCAACTTGAACTCAGGTTATAAGCGGATTTAATTATTGAATATTAATTGCCTTACTTTACATGCTTTCGTGGCGCTCTTATCAAGGCTCTTCTGATGCAACAGGCCTAATTAGACGGGTTCCGCTCGCATTATATCTACAATACTAGTTCATACGTAATACTCAGACTTGTCCGTGGATCGATCAGGAGTATCTACTTGATACAGAAATATCGCAGTCAGTTACTAGACTTATTGGTTGGCTTTCCTATTGGAGATAATGACGAAACGAAAACGACTGCGATAAAATCTACTTTGCATTCACGCCAAGCACCCAATCTAAATATAATATGACAACAGATCTAAAATTTTTCAACTCATTAATTAATTCAACATTTAAGTGATTATACATCAAAACGCATTAATTGTAAATAATTCTGATTAAGAAATAAATAAATGCATGGTTTTTGTTTGACGATGATTCTTCTTCTTCTTCTTTTAAATAGGCAATCCACCCTTCAAGAGTGATTTGCGCCATTAATCAAGTTAAAACTTTATTTTATAGAAAAAATACAATAATATTATAGAATAGGAAATATTATATTACAAGTCAATACCATTGTCATTCAAAATATTTGCTATTATATAGATTAAATGTGGCGAGTTAAGGGAAGGAAGATGACACAAGTTAACCGGGAGTTAAAAATAACCATTGACGAGATTACTGTAAAAAAAAGCTGTGATCCGCAATGAACAAGCAAAAAATATATGCTCAAGGGTTTCTTTCTCGGCACCACACTCACATATTGGGGAATTTATTAAGTTCAATCTGAATAAATGTGAGGCTACCTGGCAATGCCCAATTTTTATTCTAGAGATATTTGATATTGTTCTTTCGGAGACTTTTCTTTTGGCGAACCAAGCGGTGCGGGGAATAGTTCGTTGAATTATTTTAAGCCGATTATTACCCTTATGATTATTTGGACCCATCCATTGTACATTTCAGATAGAATACGTAGGTTTTTTTTACCATATTAAGTCTGTTATACATCGGGATATGGAATTTATGAGGGAAAACTCCGAAAAGAGTGGCCTCCTTGGCCTTGCCGATGATTTAGTAGCACTCGATTTAACAAAGAATTTACCCAATGTTGCATGTTTCTGTCTGTTTTTTAAAACCTTAATGAAGAAGTTAATCACATTACCATTGAATCTATTTATGTTTTAGGTGACCATAGCAACATTTGGGTGTCCTTTTTCGACCAAATTCTGCGTTTTGGTCCAGTTAAATAGCTTTGCCGGGTGGTGGAAGTGATAAATATAGAGAATACTAAAGAATATGGACATATTTGTTGGTTATCTAAATGTAACGAATATCAAACCAGACGAATATAGAAGTTCCACTGTATTACATTTATTCGATATTTTGATGATTCTTAATCCAAGTTATTTTCTTATTAATAAGTAACCTAGGAAATTTTCGTTGTTACCCGTAAAAGAAGTGAGAATTCCTCGCGAACTGATTGCACTTAGCCGTTTTATACCGCACACTTGCATAATGAACAAATTTAACGCTCATTTGACGTCAATTTATGGCTCCATCCAAAAGATATGGTGTCCATTGGCATCCAGAAATTGTCTTTCGTGGCGCAGTTTTATGGCTTAGTTACTCCTACTACTTGCCACGGAATTGTCGCGTCTATTAGGTTTTTGCGGTTCAGCAATAACTCTTGGTATGAAGTGTTGCAAACTATGAAATGTCCGGGTATGATGGCAATTCGTTTTGTTCTATTAAAACATTATCGTTCGACTAGGTTGTCGGACGCACAAGCATTAGCATGAATACCGGTGCACCGACAATTAGTTTTATTTATGTCGTTTTATTTAGCGGGTGCTACTGGTGTTATTTATCTTAACTCGATATCCCATCGAGTTACTGTGATTAGAATGGTGAGATTATAAACAAATTCTTGAAAGAAAAAAACATTGGTATAGCTAATTATTCTAGCTAGGCTGAAATTCTATCGTCAGATATAAATAGTCACATTCTTATCACTTAATTAGATTAATCAGACGTTAGGATTTTAATTGAATTGTTATTAATTAGAATTATTATCATTATACACACACATTTTTGTTTATTTTTATGGTTTTTGTAAAAGTAATATGTTTTCTTGTGTAATAGTTATTAAATTATCTCTTTAATAATAACGTTTTTTGGTATTACCGACTAACTTACTATCACGCCATTTCTCCGCGGGGGTAGGTAGAGAGGATAGAGCATCACACTCTTCTGACAAACAATTCTCGTCCCATCCACATTCATGCAGGCTCGTCGAATGAGGCTTCTAACAGGTTCCGCGAGCGTCGTCTATTATTAGTGCCATCAACATTTGCGTCTAATATCTTTCTTACTGTTTTCTCCTAATTTATACGTTCCATATCACCAAACTACCTAAGCGATCCTTTTTTAATATTATTTACTATGCTAAGATCAGTTTTATATTCTCTCCTACTTTCTTCATTCTTTACTCTATCATAAATGGATCTGCGACATTAAGCCTAAGTGATATCATTTCTATTGTATTCAGTCTACTTTTGTTAATTTTTTGCCAGCTCCGTGTACAAATATGAACAGTTGTACTTCAATGGTATTAAAGGTTAAGAGTTACGTAATTGATGACAGCACGTTACGACCTTTAACGTTATGGTTTTAAAATTGATTATATTTTCAGTATAAAATATTGGAATACACGTTAGGTACAAAATAAACATTTTCACACAAAATAATAACGTAGTATTTTAATTCGAAAGAAATATGCTTGAAAAATAGGCGGCATATGTTTATAAACAATAATTCTAAAAGAAGCGCAACGTACTATTTAATAACTTCCCCTACAGAACCTGTCTAATAACATCGCAGGCGTACGTGAAATGATATTGTCAGAAACACCTGTAGAGCACATAACGAGATGTTCCTACGAAATTCAGTTAAAAAAACCCAATTTTAATGGCTATCCTCACAAAAGACCCCGGGAGCCCATATGCCGCGGAAACAAAACAGTGCTGACGGCCAAATTACATTTTTTTCAACACGGACTTGAATATATTTTTCTTTTATTTCATCTGCCTCGGACAACACAAAGAAGAATTTATTTAATTTAACAAGAATTTATTTAATTTAATAAGAATTTATTTAATTTAACAAGAATTTATTTAATTTAACAAGAATTTACTATATATACAATCATTTTAATTTTTTTTTTAATTGAGATTTAAATTACTTACTTTAATTATTGAATTTATTATAATGAGATTCTTTATTGTCACACAAACATTTTTTAAAATTATTTCTTTTATATTGTCTTATTTTACACTTCAAAAAAAATGGCCAAAAGTCAGCCTGGAACAGAAATTTGAACCAAACTTTTAATTTGAATAAACAAGAGATATTTTTTAGAGGATAAACAAAATTTAAAAATTTATATCTTTTGGAAAATCACTATTATGTGTAACTTTTAGCCTTGAAAATTTAGGTACTTATTGCACTTACGCTTACGTACTTGACTTACGCAATTGTTAAACATACACCATTTAAAATATCAAATATGCTCGTTAGCTGTGCATGTAAAATATCATAAGAGACGTCTGTTTAATCTCATTTGAAGCAAGATTGAGATATGCATTAAAAAATTTTTTGTTTATTTTAGATGTTTGTTATTTTATTAAGGAAAACACATTCTTATTGTGAAGTTGTAATTATTCAGAACATAGATCTGTGATATTTTAAATACTAAATTAATGTATTAATTATAAATATATACATATAAAATCAATTTTGTCGAAAAATATTGTTTTTGCGTCACCGGGATTCGAACCTGGAACTCTATTTCCAATCCGGGGAAGTGCACTACCTTTGTGCTATAACGCCAGTATTTTTCTTGACAAATTTTCGAACCTATATGTTACATTTTTAAAATTAATACACCTGTCGTAATTGGAAATAGAGATCCAGGTTCGAATCCCGGTGACGCAAAAACAATATTTTTCGACAAAATTGATTTTATATGTATATATTTATAATTAATACATTAATTTAGTTTGTTATTTTGTTACTTCATATAGTAGCAGATAATAAAGAAATTACGCATTTGTAAAGTGACGTAAGATACATATTTTTCACGATAGAAGTGAAAAGAAAGAAAGATAAAAAATGAATTTAATAGTTTTTGATTATTGTGATGATAAAAAAACGGGTGTTCAACAAATAAAAGTATACTCTTTGACAATTTATTTTAACGAAAAAATTATAATACGTTTAATAACTACTTGCTCCACCTGCACGGATATTTTTTCATACTGAACGTTCACTCACACGTGTTTTAGACATTAAGATACCAGTATAAGGAAACATCTGCAAGAAATATACATGGTGGTCACCTTCCAACGGACGGTATAGACCCACCGTTTCTCGGGTGATACATACCATACCTTACGTTGAACTTATCGACAGGACAGCATACAATATACCGTGTATTACTTCTTGTTACTTTCTGTTTAACCCTTTCTACTTAATGTCTCAACATGATCAATATTATTTTCTAGATCAAGACCGAAAAAAACTGGACAGTTATCAATATTAAAACACGCAAAATGTTTTTAGTAAAATTGTTTAGTAAAAAGGTAATATTTTTACTAGTCATTCAGTTTGTCATCGATATAATGCGATGAACATTTTTACTCGGAGACATTATATAAGCATCTGATTGACCGGTCCATCGGATTCATACAGCTCTTAAAGTACACCTGTCCGTTTCATTGCCCGTATACACCGGACACTCGTGACGCGGATTATTTCCTCTCTTGGTGAATTGGCTTAGTTTATTTTTACACGCTTACGTCATTTGTCAATATTTAAAATAGAATTATAAGAAGGCTTTAAAAAAAGATTACTGTACAGTTGTACAGTATAGTGGCCACGCGGTTGTTAATTAAAAACAATTCAATTGTAAATAAGGAAATCGAATAATGTATAAGAATGCACACGAAGCGAAATGTGACATTACCTGTAAACCGTACTATTTTAGATGTTTGATCACATTAAGATAACTTATAATTAGGGTACGTGTAATAAGGGGCAATAGAGGATATTTTAGTCACGGTTGAGTGAGTAATTTTATTAATATCACAATAACATTATTATAGGTAGAATATTGAACAAACACTTATGGATAGATGTTCACTCTCTCGTTTGTAAGATCATGAACTCTTGCTGTATATTGAAAAACATGTTACGTTTATTTAAAACCTATTTTTTAATATTTGATGCGCTGCCTTCCATAGTCAAAGGCCAAGCATCGAGCTAACCGACAGAGGACAGTTATAAGCTAATGATATGAGTTTAAGAAGTCCCGTGTTTATAAGTTAATCCGGACTACTCATGATCCCAATTAGTCTGGATAATCGAAATTTTACTATATATATCAAATAATGGCAATAAATGAAAACTGCTCCAATTTACCTTGTTGAAAAATATTGATAATTTAACAGAAAACCAAGGCCAAATAACTAAATACACAGCGTACTATCGCACTCGACAAACCAAATCTCAACACTGATCCGTCAGTTTTCGGACATCTCTTTGATCCAGCCGCTATATTTTATTCCGATAACCGAGTGCATCGGTTCCTTTCATAAAGGCGCTATCTCTCTACATCACTTTCTAGAAACGATCCCTTCGTAACACCCGCATTCTCTTATTGTTATGCGACTACTCATTGTGTAGGCGTTAATTTGTGATTGTAATAATATTCCATTTTTATATATTTATAATTCGGAATTTCTCAAAATTGAAAAGTTTTGTATGCAATCCATAGTTTATACTATTAATACTGGCGTTTGTAGCGTGATGTAATAGTGTATGTACATATGTAAACGAATATAATTTTAACGATTTTGTGCATATTTTGAAAACAGCAAAGTTTAAAAAAAAACTCAGCTAGTATACATTTTACGATGTTTCCATATTTATAATAAAAATTCACTAGTATTTGCTTCTTCTAGTATATACCCAAGCATCCACTTCAAATTCTATCATCATATCGTTGCTTGATTAAGCCTTTTGCCTTTACTTCACGAATTATTAAAATTAATTTATTCCTGTATCCATGCTATCGCTGTCCTACGATCAGCGACGTAACAATGCCAATGCAGCCAATGTCGTGCATCTCACGTTAGATAAGGAAGCAAAAAAATTGCGACGTACAATCTACAATTCATTTGAAAGCGATATTTTTCCCACCTTTAATAGTATTCCACAGCAAGAAAAGGAATTACAACATTTAAAAAATCGTTCCTTACGCATATTAAGAAATACGTGAAAATAGTATCGATGTACCTAGACAGTAGCAAAACTCCACTAATATGACGGATTAGAGACCAGACCATAGCCGCAAAGTGAAAATCGAAGCAGCTATTTTCAAATGCATGTGCATATAATAATCCTTACAAAGTATGAATATTATATAAGACATGAGATAAAGTTTTTCTTAGTATTTAATGAATAAACCACGTAACCAGTAGCAATATTCGTTTATTAGTACTGGTTGCGAATATTATTGTACATAAACAATACTTATTTAGTGAGCCCATTTTCAAATTCTGCATTGGAAACCAATTTTTGTAGTTACGCCACTGCCTACGGTGCACTCTCACCATATAGTTTCCTTTCATCCTATGTTTATGTACATTGTTATTTTATTGTTGCCTTCTGTACAAATATGTTTTTTTTAAAGTTTATTTATATTGTTATTAAATTATTTAGTGAACGACCTTTGTTACTGGACAGACCCTGCTATTGCTAATTAGCTTTTGTTAATTAAACGGTCCTAGGTAAGCGGGGGTTACTGTACCGTATGCACTAACTATAAAAAAAAAACCATTATTATATTGTCTATTACCTAAATTGAATTATTTTGATATTTAAGTAGCTATAATCTTGTAAGTTATTTAACAATGAATTTATTTAATACTGTATAATACCCACAGTTAATGACTTAAATTTATATTGTGCTCTCTCTATATAAGTACTTTTATAAATGATAATAATTATACAAATAATCATTCATAGTTACTGTATAATACTGTGTACTTGGACATATTCAAATTTTGGTAATAATATACTGGTCAAAATAAAAAAATATATACAATTGAAAAAAAAAATTGATTTTTCAGGCGTATTCTAGTATAATGCGTTAAAAAACTTTTTACAGATAAAGACTATTAGACTATAGAATTAATAAAATGGCTTATCGAGGGACGAATCGAAATATGCGCGGGCAAATCTCCCGCCCATTCAGTCTTGGTAGCTTTTCGCATCCGCCCCCAGGTGCCGCATGCCGGGGCGGCCCGGAGTTATGACCTCCTGCTAAGGACGGCGGTGACTTATTCCACGCTCAACACCGGCAGCTGCTGAAAAGGACGGCTCTAGGAAATATAATTTGACAAATTCGCTCATAATTGTAAATATTATATTAACATTTAAAAATCAATAACATCCACGGAACCGATCCCATTGGCTAAATAAAATTTCACAAAAGTTTACAAACTTTATGCTATTAAAAAAGAACAGGCAAACTTAAAAATGATCTTCACTTAAGACCGGCTGTTTGATCAGTAGTAAGGTTTTACTATAATACTTTTTTTATCATCGCTCGTGATAAAAAACGATTGCGCGTTGTTCGAACAATCTACAATGTCAAAGATAATCTTGCCTAATAGTGGCAAGACGAATAATGAAATACCTGAGAATTAGATTTATATAAAATATATACCATTATACAATTTTATGATTTAGTTATGGTTTTATTATTTACATCTGTCTTCGAAATCTGTCACTTAACATCATCATTAGACGAACTATTATCACTTAAGTAGCGGGATATTGAATGATACCACTTTTAAAGTATTAATGTGACAAATGCCTTTTGAAAAAGCTGTGAAAAGTCCGCCATGTTAAACTAACGATTTACGGTTTTTACTAACCGATATTGGAGTGTAAAAATAGTTCTTTTACTTTTGAAATTAGATGGATTTATTGAAATTAGATTAATCAGTAGATGAATTTAAACTCAATAAGTGGTTAATAAAACAAAGTTAACAAAAAAAAAAAAATAGTTTACTATTGAATGTACTTTCGATGAGCAAATATTTCTTCTATTTCTTTTCGCAAAAAATATTACTATAGTTACATTTTTACTATCAAACAACCGGCTCTTAGGCTTTTCAAACTTCGCCCGGAATCGTTATGCCTTATTATGATCGCATTTGACAATGTTCTTTCTTTATTTTATTCAAGGTCTATGGGTATAATTATGTTATTTTATTTTAAAATACAATGAAGTTTATTATTAAATTGCAGTACTTACATATATTTAATAATGAACATTCCGATGACTTTAAATACTTGAGAAAAAAATTAAAGTAATTGAAAAGTTATCATCGTTGAATAGGCAAATGCTATATACTTATACTTAAAGGGTCTTATCATAGCTCTAACAAATAAAAAAACGAAATAAATACCGTCTTAAAAATAATTGTTATTTTTCCAATGGGCCCCATTAATAAGCGCCCCCCACGAAACCAGTCCCACCGACCGCGCCGGGTCCATCCGAGACCGTCGCGGTGTCGGAGAGCGCTCGCTCTACAAGTTCCCCGACGCCTTTGCGAGTTATTGATTTGTTGTCCATTGTAATAATTATTTCCATGCCCCACCACCTGCCCGCGTTTGTAGGAAAATGTAGTCAAAACCGGTAGCCGGCCGCATTATGTGTTTGAATATTACATCGCAAATTAAAAGTCGAGTCTCAAATTGTGTGAACGGAGCGATGATTTATTGCTGGGCAGTCGGTAGTCAGTTTCAATGAAGCTGGTGACGTCGCGCCTAATTTACAGCAATATCATTACCTGTCTTTTGTTTGATTGATTGAACCAGTCACAAGGTTATTTTGTTTTACTTATCGAGAATCGTGAATCTGTGATTAACAATCGATTGACTTTCGTTTTCTTAACTGGCTAAATTATGTTACATTAAAAAATATAGCGATTCCAAAATAAATATAATTATGTAAAATGAGGTTAGTCAGAACCTTTATGTTTACCACTTTTTTTCTCGATACTGAATCATATACTGAATCATATATGCAGTGAGCACGGACAGCTCGCAGAACAAATGCATTGATTTTAGAAGAATTAAGAATTGAGCAGTAAATAATCCTTAACTATACGGCTCCGAATTCTCAGAAATCTGGGCAATGTCACCAGCCATAAAGATGTAAACATTGGTAATTCGAAGGAGGATCAAGGAGTCCAACACGATAGAACTTCGATCCAAAATTCATTCCTGGAATGCACAAGTAATGCTACGAACTGGAATATATGAACTGGTGTCAATAGACCATCCATGCTGTCGTTCGCAATTAGTCGCTGTTCCATGATCACGACTGCTCTCACCGAGAATAAGATGAAGTTTAAGAAGATACGTACGAAATGATTTTTATACTCCGTATTAAAAATATTACAAAAATAGGCTTGATTTTATGTATTATATAAATTTGAGTAATAATAAACGAATGCTTACATAAGTTAGATTATGCTAGGTTTAAATAATTGTAAACAATAAAATAATTTCATAGTTTTAAGATACGTGACAATTCTTGTCATTCAGAACAATAATATTAGCTGTGCTCCACCGAAACTCTTAAGCTATGTGTCTTGTATAATTCGGAAAAGAAATTTTATATATAAACCACTCCAAATTATATTGGTAAAAAATATTTAAAAAACTATTTTTATTGCAAATCATTAAAATAGACCGAAATGATTGCTTAAACGTAGTTTAACGTACATGCTTATTATAGTAAAATAAAGGAATGCGCTAAATGTGTCAGTAATAAACACACCACCACCATTCAAATAGTGTCAGTTAACCAGTATCAGGATACTATGAATCTTCAAGAGACTGAATAAAATCTCCGTAGAGAGCTCTGAGAGTGATGCGCGTCTGTCAGTGAACAGGGGTATTGTCTCATCTCGACCAGCTGACAATCTCGGATGGACGGAAGGTGAATGAATGCATATAATCCATTCCGCGTACACCGAGAGTTACAGCCGTGTATTGGAGAGTACCAGGCGAGCAGAGGAGATGTTCGGTCACATTATTTGTATAACGTCATGTAGGCTGTCCACTGTGGTGAGCTTTGATAGCGAAGAGGTCGCCAAGAAGTATCGCCATTACTTGAGCGACTGATATCTGATAGATTTATACGTCCGGTTGGTAGGTTATTTGTTTCCAATGGTGTACTGTATCCTTATCACTAAACATCTTCTTTAAGTACTTTTTATGATGACATTAATGTTCGTTACACACCGTGGTAAAGATAATATTAGCGTAGAGGTGTTGTTATTTATTGCATGATGTCATACACTAAAGAAATAAATATTTGGACTTTTGTATAATTAAATCAGAGCCGTGATGGATGATGTAAAATCAATACGGTATAATTCCGAGAATTTGTTGTGAAATTGAAAATTCAGTAAGAGCTGCACATATCACGAAAGTGATAAATTGTTCATTGTCAATGTGTGATATATTCATGTAGTAGTGTTACTTCAGTTGTAATAAAATCGATGAATCAAAAATGAAATTTAAACTCCACAAAGCACGAGATGAAAAAAAAAACTCGTGCAAGATATGAATCCGACATTAAAAAAGTGACCACGAACGGAAGCCGACAGAAGTTTTAATATAGATGTGAAAATGCAAGCTACTACATTGGGATGCCGTAGTGAACAGAAATGATATTGATAAGACATGAATAATCGAGTGTCAAGTTGGGAGCATACCTTTCCTTTAAATGATTATCATCGCGGCCGAGTCTCGGCCTTCAGAACCATATACAGGGTGTAACAGACCTAGTCCACAATATTGTATGGGTGGATACTTGACTAAATTATATGTTCAAGGAATATGTGCAAATTCTGCACCGTTACGGAAAATATTATTGTTTGAAATTTTTACAAAATCATGTTACGCATATAAAGTCTACGTACTTCGAAATGAATATTTGCGAAATTTATCCATTATTAATAAATATCTTTGCTTCAGACCCGAAACTCAATGACCTTTATTTTTTTTGTATCTAGTATATAATTTAGAATCAACAAAATATTTCAATAAAACGAAATAATCGCATAATTATGATTTATTTGAAATGCTTATATCTCTGAGATTACGTACATATTCCTTAAAAATTTTCGACTAGTACTTCAAATATCTACCCATAAAATATTGTAGATTAGGTTCGTTACTTACTGTATTTATATGCTTGCAGTTAGTTGTAGAGCGATGGTGTTGATAGACTATTATTTATCAAGAAATAATCGAAACATGTTTCTATTAACATAAACACATCCTCTTCACTTGGGTGGTTTGGTTATATGGAATAAATGGATGAAAAGAGAATGGTAAAAAACATATACGATGCTAGTGTTGATGGCACCAGAAATAGAGGACGTCCGCGGAAGTTTTGGCACGATCAGGTAAGCCAGAAACTGGAGGATGGTTTTGTTAGAAGCCTCAATAATCGGCGAGCTTATATGAGAAAATGCATGAATGTGGATGAGGCGAGAATTGTCTAACGAGATAGAAAAGTGTGGCGCTCAATCCTCTTTGCCTACCCCCGCGAGGAAACGGCGTGATGGTAAGTTAATCAATTAGTTAAAAAGTTCACCATTTAGGAAAATTACATCGAAAAGATAACATTTTTTATTTTTTGTTAAATTACTTATTACACTCTTAACAACACTTATATTATATAACATCTTATTAAAATAAATCTTTTCTATTCATCTAGTCGTAGAATTCTCATTTTTAACAAATTCTCCGAAGTTAGAACAGCTAATAATATTTGTCACCATTTACCTACGCTCTAATAGCTCAATTTCGATATACAACAATCATATTTTTCTCACATGTTAATGTCCTTTTGTTGTCGAGGACAATGGTCTAAACGCCTCTGATACAAAGGCGGTCAGTATAAATTAACCAGTTAGTTACATGCGGTGGCAGGTGCCCCCTCACCCTCTCCGGGCTCACCGGCTCACCAGCTCACCGTCTGAGCTCACCGAACCGTGGATTCTCACGATATACAATAAGAAGGAAAAAAGGCATTAAACAAATTACGCGTCTTATGGGTTTAAGGTCACCACACACCGGACCCGTGTAGGTGCCCCCTCATTCGTGTGTGACATCATTGTATTTCTCGTACACGAATACACAAAAAACAAACAATATATTTACTATACCTTTGTTCAATATTTAAATAATAAAAATATATTTTTTAACTTCACTGTACATAAAATAACGTGACTATTAATATATTTAATCCGATATATAGATACAACATCGTATGATTACATTATAAACTGAAATATGATACATGAAACATCCAATTTTAAGGCGATTATATAAAATTTTTCAGGTCTATTTTCAATGTATCTTTTAATAATAATAATAATAATAAAATTAATAAGATTCGAGTAATGTAAAACTTAATCGTTGATGTATAAGCGCGTACACAAATAATAATAATATGTTCTAATAATAAAAAAAATAATGTCAGTTTTGAGTCGCTTAAATATTTAGTTTCAGTACCTACATATTCCACCCAATTAGATATAAATAATATTGTAGGATTGTAAAAAAATAATAAAAGCAGATATAGTGGTACCGGGTACCAAAAATATGCGAAATCTTTCATAAAATATTCATTGAGTATCTACGCAAGGCACGCTTAAATCATATTGTAAAATATCAATCCTATTCTAAAATTTTTTCCTAAAAATTATTCGACTAAATTTGTATTGAGCAGTAATTTGAGTTAGGTACTAAATTTATTTTTTTAAATAATTGTTGTTTTTTAAAAAAATTTAAAAATAGATTCTGGTGAAGAAACAATACTATATTTTTAGTTAGTTATGACATCCTGAAGAAGGAAAAGTATTTTCCGAAACCGGTAGATGTTTTTTAAACTCAATTGTGGTTAATAAAACTAAGATAATAAATAAAAAATATGAATCTTAACCACCAAGTTAATATTGCTAATTATAAAAGTAAATATCAATTATTTCAATGTATTATGAATATAACATTAAAGGGTGTTTGATTATTTATTTTGAAAGTTAATTACGACTCGAAGCTGACAAACTGCTGTGAAAATATTGTATCTTGACGACGCCAACGTAAATTTCACTTTCTTCCCACGATTCATTTTCAATTCGCACACAACCTCACAATGATCTTTACTTCAATACATAATACCAGAGCCATCGTTACTTGTTCAGTTCATTTTATTAATCCATTTATATGGGAACAATAAAAACCCATCTTTGTGTTTCGCAACCGCATTGATGCACGCGGCTTTACATTATTACTACACTTGGCTTAAGAAAGTAACAAATGTTCATCGCATCACTTATCATTTGCTTAACTATTCCGCCGCTTAAATAAATTCATGTTTCACTTTATTATCGTGAATTTATATGCATATTTTTAACAAGTGTATGTCTCAGCGAGGCAAAGACAATACTACACACTTCATTAGAAAACTGAACATTTATTTATGTTAATCAACAAATAAATCAATCACGATTTTATTTTCTTGGTTCTATATTTAATTAAAAAAATAATCAGTTGATAATGTGCTGGACAACAGAAATGATCGTCCGATTATTTAGAAAAATTAAACATAGTACCAAATAAAATAATCGTTATTGATTTATTGTATTGATTATCAATGGAGCTTTATTAAATGAATACCGTCTGCATTAAAAAAATAAAATAATTTGTTTATGTGATTACTGATTATGCATTACAAAATACTATTTCAAAGCTATCGTAAAATGTACTCTATAAAAATATTGAGATTAAAAATAAGTTCAGTAGGTTTCTGTATCCTCAACAATCGGAATTTATTTTTTCTACCTCTCCCATTTGTTCACATGGCCACGATATGATTATCATTAAAATTGCTCATTTCTCCCCCAAGTCAGAAGTCACCCAACCGAGCGTGAACTTCTCAAGAATAATATCTTACGTAATAAAGGTGAACTTGTTAGACCTTAGCCCGTGAAAACACCCATGCTCATTTCCCATAACGCCCCACCTATCGTGTTAACGATCATATTAATATGTAAGAATTTTATGAAAAAGTTAGGTTTTTTCAGTTTGTCAATTGTGATTTCTCTTTGTATAATATTTATTTAATAGTGTTCAATAAATATTTAAGATCAGTTACAACTATAACGACACAAATCAATATTTTACTACGCTGTATTATTGACGATTGTGAACTTTAAACATATAATCATTAATTAAGTGTTTACATTAGATAAATTAAGTTAATTATATACTTTTCATTGTTCATGCAAACAATGAAACTTACTTTGTAACATTATTATTATTATATATAATTTACGTGATATTAAAACTTGTATTATTAATTGATCTAGTAAGTGACTTTGCAATAGCGGAATCAAATCCTTTTGTCAATTTTTTTTTCCCGAATTGAGATACTGCGTGGCAAACGAATTCATAATAAATCATATTATGGTATATTTATTTAGTTGGCTAATTTATATTTTAAAGAGTCTTTAAAAAACACTAATGGAGTCCTGACGAGAATAAGAAGGACCCCAAGTTCACACGAAAGTCAAGTACCGTTTACTGCACAGGGGTGGCCGTAAGAAAAATAACTTAGCCGCTTCAGCGACCTGGTCCTTGTAATTAAGCGTCGTACGGCGTGGGTGAGAAAAATAGACCGGGACCAAAATACGTGTGAAAATTCTCTTCTTGTTTAATTTGCAAGATAAAATAAACTTATAAAATGAAGGAGATGTCACAAGTTTAAAAGAACTAGAAAAAAAACAGTAAGAAAATATCAAAACGGCAGAAAATGTTAGAGATATTTCATATGTTATTAAATGTAATGTAAAGTGTGTTATTAAATGTTGGAAAAAAACTTGATGTCAAACCTGAAAATTCTTTGACAATAATAGGTAGAAGATAGATGAAAGCAAGTATCAATTAGTGGATAAATATTACAAAATATTAGAATATATATCTATATTAATATAATGTAGTCAATACGAGGTTTTGTAATACCTAAAGTGAAGAAAATATCACGTATATTGACAAATAGTTCATTGATATGAGATAGACGAGTGAGCGTTATTTGTTATTTGTATTGTTAGTGTTGAATAATAAAAATAATAATGAAACAAGGTATCGAAAGTAATACTGGTGGTTTCAGAACTTAGTGGTATATTTGAAATTACGTAGATACATAATAACCTATTTGATTTTATCAGATAATTTAAGACAGTACATGAGTTATTATGTACTTAAGTATAAAGTATTTAAAGTAAATAATATATTGAAGTAATGCAAGTCTCTTATCATACAATAGTTCACACGTCTACTGAGATCATTGTAATTAATTTATTGGAAGAGCGAGAAAAGAATCATAATAAAAGCGAACAAAACTTGTGAAAAACAGAGACGAGGCTATTTTCAAACACTTGTTCTTCTTCTCATTTAATTACATTAGGTGGGAGAGTTTTCCATTGTGTTTAAATAAATTATTAATTCCTAAAATTTGTACATTATATTACCCATCCAACTGCCGAGTAATAATTGGTTTCAGTTGTTGAGAATATTCATATGTTGATGAGTTTTACTCAATATTTTCACATATCTCCCGGGTAATTTAATAATCTCAAAGAATTTGACAGTAACTGACAACGGTTGTGCAAGAATATTTCAGTTAGATTACGATAAAAATACTACCTATTGCAGATGCAACTTTTAGAAAATTTCACTGCACTTTCTTCAATCGTGATCACAAAACCTCGAAACTACTCTCCGTTAAAACAATATTAATTGATACTGTACAATTATATATATATATATCAGTCAGTCTTGTTAGCTACCATTTTAAGGTTAATAAACAAAACAAATTTTGTAGAAATACTGATTTCCGTTGTTCTTATCAAATTTGGATCTAACTTTAGTGAAATAATTATTTGGAAAATATCTCAGCTAAGAGAAATATCCCAGCAAATAACCCAGCATAATTTACTGTGTATCTTGTTTCAAAACGACGGCAGTTTAAAAAAACTTGATAAATTCCTAAATTTGTTATTATTGTACCTGAAAAAAAAAAACACTCGCACATAAGTATTTTTAATAACCCTCCTTATTATAGAATTACGAAAGTTATAAATTATTTTTTCCAAAATATTACAATTATTAAGGAAAGCCTTCTATCCTATGAAAGTTTAACATATTAAGCATAATGAAATCTAGTTTATTTTTAATATTTTTATTTTTTTGTCAAGTGTTTCATTATGACCAAGTTCTTAAAACAAATAAGTGCATACGTACAATATAAAGTGTGGATACGACTGTGAATATTTGGATAAGGTTTGAAACAGGAAGCATATAAGTCAAGAAGGCATTTAATTCGGCGGTGGTGATTTGAACTCGTGGGAAAAAATGGTCATAGAAAATCTTGAATAGAAGTGAACGAGTATGAAGCGTATACATATGCACCATTTTACTTTTGTAAATATACTTGCCTAAATTATTATAAAATCGAACATTTTGTAAATCTATTATACATTTTGTGTATACTATCTATTGTGATTTAAAAGATTTTAATAGACGATAGCAATCGGTTTTCATTATGGATTCTATTATTTAGAGATTTTAAGCTCTTTACTAAAGTGTTTTATATACAATTATAAGATCATAATAATATTTTCTGTAAATTAAAGTTTGCCGTTCCCACTATATATAAGTAGGTATAGCTGATTTAGAAGTTGGTAAATGGTATAATTATTCGAAAGTTTGTAAAAGACTCAAAGGATAATAATTAATGATAATAATTATCTTTTATTTCTATATCGTGAAAAATATGTGATAAATTAACAGAAAAAGTTCGATCACGTTTATACGGTTATTGCAATCGCTGTCGATTGGTTCAAAAATTACTATTTTTTATTACAAACGTACTACCTGTTGTTAATCGTTTGACTGATGTAATTGAAATAAGCTCATCATGCGTATAATTAAATCATCGTGATTACTGAAGCTACCACAAATTTATATCCTTAGGAATTAAAGTTATTTCACCTCGCCTCAAATAACTCACCATAGGTAATATTTAAAATACCTTTTGTAATAACCGAACAACACGATTTACGATTTTTCTCGAAACACTCACCCGAAATGATTTAGATTCGAGATTATACACCTGATGTTCGAAAGGAGATATGCAAATGATGTTACCGTATATTAGGCAACCTGTCGATTGATTGATCCAAACCAGTTTGTCGATCATTTCAAATCAATCACCTTTCTTTATGAGCCATCTCATTCGGCCTGATCGTACTATCATCACAAGTAGAGCTTATTTAGGCAGTGGAACCGGAAAGAAGAAATAAAACACGAGAGACTACCTCGTAAAAATCTGTCTCAACACAACGTACTAATCAATCTCTTAAAAGTTGATTGAACTTGTTAGAGAATATTTATATTTCATGTATTTAAAAAACGTTCATTTACTCACTAGCTACTCGTGTCAGTCGGGTGCAACTTGTACGCATTATATTTCTCTTTGATTTTTAGTGTCAACATTTTATATGAATACATTTTATAGACTCGTTTGAATTCTATGTTATTTTTATGACGTTTAATGGACGCGTTAAGCTGATAAATTGTGACAAATCCCACGTTTAAAATTCAATGATATTTCAATTAAAAAACAAATTTAAGTTTCTCAAATGGACACAGAGGCACGTCTCATAAAATTTTTTAATAATATCATTAAATTCAAGTGTAATAAGTAACATACATATTTAAGTACTCTATTAATAATCCATTAATTAAGGAAAATGATTTTTTTAAATATTAAAACATGTTAAGAACACATTTTTGTTGTAAAGTTGCATTTTCAGAACAAAGTTGTTCTATGGTATTTTAAAAAAAATTAAATTAATCAACTAGAAAGATATACAGAAAAAATCTATCCACAAAATATTTAGTTGCTACCGGGATTTGAACTTGGACCTCTTCTTTTCCGGGGATACGCGTTGTCCATTTTTGTATAGCAATCAAATACATTTTCGACAAATTTTTAACTTATATTCTGTAATATTTCCTATTAATACATATACTATTCCATTTTTAAAAAGCAATCAACTTTATATTACTATATTTATATATTATTTTTTTGATAGATTTTTTTTTATGTTCTAAAAATGTAACTTCACAACAAAAATGTGTTCTCCTTAATATATAAGATATAGTAGTCCAAATATAACAAAAATAGATTAATTAATTTAATTCTGGATTCTTATATCGGGTTTTACTGAAAGATATTTTGAGATTCACCGTAATATTAATTTATGACTGTAATGCGGTTGAAAAAAAAAACAATGTTTTTATTAAGGGCGCACTTTAAGAAACAAATTAATATTTTCTCTTTTTTTTACGAAAATGTGAAATTCATTTATATCAGAAATTATACACTAGATTTAATTTTTTAAAACTATTACTTAGATATGACCTTTAAATTAATGTAAAATTAATAAATTGAATGTTATTTGTTATAATTAAGAAAATACAAGCATTATAAGAATGACCGCTGCTAATAAATTTATTATCCGCGTGCCACAAAATTGCCTTAATATATAATGTTCTTACATATACGAAATATATTTTCTTATAATATTGTAGCCAAGATTACGGAGACAAATTTGTATTGAACCAAATTAGCAAAATATGAAAAATTAATAGGTATAAACCATCCAATTTTCTGTACATATGATCAATTTTCGACGTATTCAAAACACTGTGTTAATGAAAACAAATTATTTTAAATGCTTACATGCTTTGAGGCTTCAGCTACTATTTTAAATAAATAGTATATCAAAAACACAATAATTTCGTACTAAATAATATTTATGTCGATCCTATAAATGTGTTTTTTTTTAATTTCAAATCGCCAATTGAAAGTGAAGCCTTAAGGGGAACACATTTTTGTTGTGAAGTTGTTGAAAATTTTCCCGGTATCGGTATCGAATCCCGGTAGCAACTAAATATTTTTTCGATATTTTTCTGTAATCTTTCTAGTCGAGTCGTTTAATTTATTTTACTAAAAGATGTCAATCAAAAAAATAATTTTGAAATAATTAATTTGTCAAATTATTTTGCATTTGCCATAAATCCATCTAGTACGTTTTTCTCCCATAAGGAAGTTAACTAAGAACTCCTATTTATGTAGTCCAGGAAGATGGGCCTCGCGGCGAAGTAAAGTGCAGAAGCAAGGCATCGAGCGGGATGCTATTAATCATGGCGCCATCTTGAGATCGGCTGGACATGCGCTACCACTTACCATCCTAGGCTTGAACCACTTCTGCATATCAGATCAGGACAATAAAAAGCGTCAATTCAATTTGTCGACTTTCCGTATATTAATATGAATGATTAAGTTGCAGTGTATGTTTACAGGCCATTGATTTTTTCGCCATTAATATATGTACCATTTTTAATATAACGTTAACATTATAATTAAATATTTTATTGACTTCTTGATTCATTTACAAAAATTTCTAGCTTACAAAAATATATATATAAATATCAAACCTGACAAAATATATATTTATTAATATATTATAATAAACGGATAACCGTACATTTTATTTTAATATGAATAATATTTTGTCTATCTACTTGATACACGTTGCACATTTAGAAAAAAACATAAATGTAAAACGCCAATCAAGATATTAATAACCATGGAAACATTGATACACGTCAAAATATTTTTTTTGTAACAAGTATAACAGACGTAATCGCCTTGTAAGGACATTATCAATCTCGTCTTAAATAAATTAAATGAGTAGAATAAAAAAACAACTGTTTTATTTTCACATAGATATATGATTATAGAATTCTACAAACTTACCTCGGAAATAGTAAAAAAAAAATTCCTCCTCTGTAAATCCTAGTTGGAGTTGAATTTTTGGTGTCAAATTTATTTTTATAATGACATGTCGAATTTATTATGTTATCATTATTAAATAGGGTAGAACGCCACATGTTTACGTTTTACATTTCTATTTCCTTGGTATGCGAGTTGGTTTTTGTAGTACCTACTACTTTCTTTAAAATATTACTCGTATATGTTATTTTTTATTCGTTATACATAAATCATTCAACAGACACTCGCTTTATATGGCGATACGCCCACTAAGCTACCATTTATTCATGTTACCTATTTATTAAGTTAATCTCAACTTCACATTACTTCTTAACATGTTCGTTTTTCTCGACAGTAAAACGGAGACGGCAGTGTTTGGATCTTTTAGAAGCATTCAGTCAGCTTTCATGTCATTGTGTTGATAAGTATCTATATCTGAATTTCTTTATACGGTGATAGTTTTAATTGGCACTTTATTGCAATTTCAATGGTTAGGACCGTGACTAAGGAAAAATGAATAGCGATTTGTCGTGCGTCGTAAAAATGAAAAATTGCTTCGCTGTCAAAAATACCTAGTACATTTTTATCGTGGGATCGGTGCATAATTGAGTGTTAAGTTCTTCAGCGTCGTCAGAACAAAGTAAACACCATTAACCGGCCTCTTCTCATCATAGAGAAAAATGACCGAATTCGAAGAAAAAAAGGATGTTTGACAGTCGATCCAAACGGTGATTGGTTCCGGCGCCTGTTAGGTAATCGAAAACCTTCGGTCCTTTCGGGCGCTGTACGCGTAGTCATGTGACGGCCACGGACTACAGGGTTAATAAAATAAATCATCTTTTCAAAATTTTCACCAAATTTTTCACTTTTTATTTTATTCATTATGATTATTAAGCGAGTGTTCTGCATATTAGAAATATTAATAAGAGTAGGCGCAGACAACAATATTTTCAGATAAAATTTATTTTATATGTATATCTTTCTAATTAATGCATTTAATTCACATTTAAACAGTTTTCTAACTAGGTAAAAGTTATTTATATTTTATTTATGTTTGAACAGACTTTGCTTTTTGAAAAGTTAATAGAAAATATGCAAAAATTGAAAAAAAAACAAAAAAATATGTTTTAATGAGCAGTGTCTTTTGATATGAATACATTTACATTTTATTCATTAATTAATTTTATTTTTCTATTACAAATCTGCTATGAAACTTTCATTAAAAAAATAATAATTTGAATTGAAAAAAGTGCATCTAACTTTAATGATACGGGATCAACGGAATTATATAGATAAGAAGCAAAAGTTATTGAGCAAAGTTTCAGCTTTTTATCGATACTGAGCAAATGATGATACATTTTTGTCTACACGATGACTTGGTTAATAGTCTGAAGCGTTGTAGTCCTTGTGAGAGGGCGTTAGTCAGTTGTTGGGCTGAAATATAAAATATTCATTCATAAACTAGCTAAGATAAAAATAAGGTAGATGGCTTTTTCAAATAATGGAATGATTAAATGTAATAATATCAAAAAGGTAACTTATAGGTTCGAAAATTTGTCGCTAAAAATATTGTCGCTGTAGCATAGTTGGATAATGCACCTTCCCCGGTTTGAAAAGAGATCCAGATACGAATCCCGATGGCGCAACAATAATATTTTTCGTTAAAATCAATTATATATGTATATCTTTCTAATTAATATATTTAATTCAAATTTTTAATTGTATTTATTTTAGTGAAAATGCTTAATTTAACTACAAAGTTATTCAATAAGTGTTTAGAAAAATCACCTTAAGGTTAATTTCTAAAACAAATTAGGTAAATAAAAAAATAATCAGCTACTGTATGTAGTTCTCTACCAATAGGTATTTACTCAAGCTGGTGGTTATTAGCATTGTGAAGGCATGGGCCGTCCGTTGTACCGGTAGGCACCGTGGGTATCAAGGAGGGAGATTATAGAAAAAAGGCAATTAGTTACAGATGAAAAAAGATATCGAACGACTTTCAAACTAAATGCTATAGTTTTTTTAAAAATAATTATTCGAACTTTCTATGCTTTTTTTGCAGTACAGAATTAAGTCTGATTGATCATCACAGAAGAAAAGTACTCTGATACGAGATGTTTTCGACAATGAACAAATGAAAATATGGATGGATCTAAATGAAATAAATTTATTACTCTACTTGAGTTTATTTCGAGAGGAACAGTAACTCTCATCGAGAGGAAATGTATTATTAGCACTACTTAAAGTTTCACCAGTAAGTAGTGCTAATAAACTCAAGTATAGTAGTAACATTGTTTCATTAATATACATCCATTTTGATGAAACTCTACAAAGTTTACGCCGGTTTTATCAATTATATAAAAATATTATTATGAATAATAAAACAGACATTCAAATATATATTTTTTCCCGCAATTTTCCGGTTTTCAAACATTATGTTGACGATCATTATTATATTTGTAGTTAAAAATAGTTGGTCTGTACACGTCATCCGAGATGTTGTTCATCTTCTAGGGCTTCTTCTGCAACCAATTTTATTTTGAATAATGGGTAATAAACATAAAAAAATATATTCACCTTAGGAAACTCATTGAGAGTCTCTCTTAGATACGTCATTCCTGTAGTCTTGAGATATTTTTTTAATCTTGCTGTTTGATATTTTTATATAATGATAATCTCTATTCATGTGTTCAAAATTGTGTTCAACTTCGCTGGCTGTCTCTAGGTGTTGAAATCTGAATAGTAATAAATTATAGATAAACTTACTGATTCTTCTGTATTTCACGACACGACGATAAAAATGGTTACAAGTTACATATTTTGTTTGACTCGTATGGAATAGTACAAGGCAAATATTTAAACTACCGATAAGCTAGATATTTATACCGCTGTGGGGCCGAACAACCTCCGCGTGCTGAAGTCGAAGACAGAGTGGTCAACTTGTCGCTCTTGTCGACAGCATCGTTTAGCAACCCAGCCGTTCAATTCTGAAACATAGGCGCGTGTTGCTATGATGATAATACGTGTCCAAAGTATTGCAAATTCCGGGATTTTATTGGTTTAAGGATTTATTTTTCCTTCCTCATTCGAATCATAATTTGGTCAATAGGGACCGTTCAAACCCAGATTATTTTTAAAAGTCGTCTATACATCTGTATTTCAAATTTCAAAAATCACGTACGATTTATGTAAAGTATTTAAATCAATTAAGTTATTGTTGATGTTTGTGGCGTTAACCATGTGGTTAGACATAATTTAAAATTGAATTTATATTTTATTTTGTTTAAACCACTGTGTTGTTTTTACGACAATTAGTTTCGATACTAAAGTATCTTCGTCAGGATTGTTGTTATTGTTGTTGGAGTTATACGCAAGTCCTGACAAAGATACGTTAGTATCGAAATCGGTAAAAAATAACACAGTGGTTTAAGCAAAGTTAAATATAAATACAATTTTGAAGTTAATTAAGTGAGCACGATTGTTACAATTGGAAATTGGCTTTAAAAAATATTCACCTTCACACCATTATTATATAGCACATATCTGATAGATGAACAAAACCAATCTAGACACATGAACATTTTCAAAAATAAATTCATCTCGTATTTTTGATTTTAGAAATTCCACCTACAAGTGTTGTGGAAGGTGGCCTTCAAAACCATATTAATATTTAACTTACCAATATTTTTGCTAATTGATTGAATGATAACCAAATATATCCACGAAGAGACGATCATAAGAAGTAAAAGGTTCGTTGACAGTCGTAACTTAGAAATAATAAATGATGTCTCCACGAATTGCCTCAAGCTCGCCTTATTTTATGGTTTTCTAAAGTAGGAATGAAAGATAATTAATAAAAAGTAATCTTTAATTCGGAAATATATATTATATGAATTATAATTATTTTCTATTTATTTAAAAACATTTCAAGAGTCTTAATTTAAATTTGATATTGATTCTTGAAATTGATAGAAGAATCACATTCATTATTAATTTTGAAAATTATTTTAACATTCCACTCAAGTTCTCTCATTTCGGTGAGAAAATATTTTCTTCCATTAAAGTATTCGACAATAATTACTAAGACCACCTCTGCAATAATACTGTATATTTGAGAAGATCTTAGTTATGAATGCATATGAGTTGTATATCTTCTTGGGCATCGAATGGTATATTAAAAAAATACACTTTCTAAGTGATCTTACTTGCAACAACATTGTATATTATTTAAAATAACCGACGCACCGTCTATTCATGAACATTTATAAAAACCGATATACAATGTTGTTGCGGGGAGGGTCTCAATTATACAGAATATTTCTTACTAAGATGTAAAATAACCAACTATAAAAATCACATAATGTTTATATTATTCAAAACATTAAATGTTTTCAAATTTTTTATTTGTGTACACCGACGCGTAAGCAAGATTGCCATCGTTTAGTTTATTTTACAGGTAAAATAAAACACAGAATGGGTTCCAATTAATTGACGTCAATAATAATATATTTAACAGTGATATAATGTGGTTTTCCGACATAAATACTTGTTTCTGTAGTAAATCGGTGAGAACACTCAATTTTCTGAATACTGAAAGCTTCGTCTCCGAGAAGTACACGCGAGCGTAAGAAACTTGATTTCCGGAATGTCTTCATTTGAATACCTTCCCAATAAATAACCAACATGTTTAGCTCACGGTGACTCGGTGATATATTATTTTATTTGGGGGCATTCCTACGCAGCATTTATGAAACGTTATTCCAGTAACGTTCGGGCATTAAAACAGGTAGTTGATCGCTCCCAGCATAAATTTAACCGAATCGGAGCACTATTTTGATCGGGCGATAACTCAGTCGTCTACCGTTTTAATTTCACATTTGACTTTGGCGCAATAAAAATGGTCTGGACACTTAAACAAAATCGTTAATGTGCCTTTGATGATAATACCCGATACCTCAAAACCTCCACCGATTTTGTTACTTAAACTGGACTTCAACATTTGCATTTCATTAGCATACGGTTGAATCGATCGCCTGCTGGTTTGATGGACCATTTTTTGTACGCAGTTTGGTCTAATTTTCTCCATATTTGTCAGCTTAGAGTTCTCCGGAGAATACTCAAGTAGGATTCGTACAATTTGTAAAATTATTCACGGTTTTATTTGACAGAATTTTAATAACACGACGGTACGACTAATTTGATTTATGATTGTTTGTTCATATCGTAACTATACGCGGCACAGAACCTGTGTAAAAACTCTAGAACAAGCTTAAATTTATAGTCGGTAAAAATTTAAACTAAGTGTGCATTGATTAATAATATTCATGCTACATTATTACCCTTGGGTGATAAAAAATTGCACTAGTGGTTAAGAGAATAACACTAATTTTAATGGTTTCTTATTTTTTTTAGGAAAAGCCTCACAAATGCACCCTTTGCGCTAAATCCTTCCCCACTCCGGGAGATCTCAAGTCACACATGTACGTGCACAGCGGGTCCTGGCCTCACAAGTGTCACATCTGCTCGAGAGGATTCTCCAAACACACCAACCTAAAGAATCATCTCTTCCTACATACCGGTAAGTTGACAAGAGATTTATACGAGCTCCGCTGCTTATCATAATTTAACTTGATATTTATTTACTGTTTCCGAGGAAAGTTTGTAGAACTCCATAATCACATATGTGGAAATAAAACACGTATTTTTTTATTCTCCTCGTTCAATTTATTTGAGACACGTTTCGCCTTGCGAGGGCATTATCAATCTAACAAATTTAACTCAAAAATTTGTATTTATAACTATAGTAGAAGATAGCTATACAATTCATTTACACGAAATGAAAACAACGTGGAACAACAACAACATACGTGGAACAAGATCGCTGATTCGACATTGCTCCATTCATTTTAAAAAATATCATTCGTGTTGAATATAACTATTTTCTTAGAATCATACAAAAATTACATAAATTCCAGAAAATCGAAAATAGCTTTTCTTTTCTACAAATTACCCATGACATTAATATAACATTATTGTTGAAACTCAATGGTTACCTACTGAGAATGATTAGAAGCATTCAAAATGTATGGAAATTCTCAGAATTCAAATGAATAATGTTGTCCTTTTTCATTTCATGTAAATAAATTGTATAGCTGTCCCACATTATAGTTATAAATACAAATTGTTGAGTTAAATTTATTAGACGTGTCTCAATTAAGTTTAAGAGTACAATACAAAAACAATTATTATTTTATTAAATACTATGTGGCTAATAATTTATATCCATAGATTGTTATGGTTATAGTTTAATCTACCTTAGGGTACGAAATAGCAAAATGATTAACAGAGAACTTGTTTTTGCTTAGAATATTAATGGACAAAATACGTAGATTTAAAAAAAAACATATTTTGAATTAAAATCATAATGAATTAATTTCAAGACGATTTTAGTTTTGAATCAAACATTGGTAACTCTCAATTGGATTTGCGGTTTTATTTTATTTCCTTATAAAATTCATTTATTATCTTTTTCCTTTACCAAATAGATATAATCGCGCATTTAAATATTAGGTCGCTTAAACCAACGAGATGACTATATAATTTTTGTTCTATAAATGTATAATACATTTCTATTGCTGTTTATAAATTTGATATTTAAGTCCTCAGATTACGTATACTACGTAGTTATACTTTTGTTCCACATAATTTTCATTACATGGTCGGAGAGTCTATTTATTGATTTCTGAATAATAAGCAATGCTCCACAATGCCGTAGATATTTTGAAATAAAGATAGCGAGCGGTAGATAAAATACTAAAAAAAAGATAAGCAATCGTGATAACACAAACGGATAAAACGAGAATTACTAGTTATTAATTTTTTAAGCTTCGGCAGAGTAGCGGAATGCGATACGAGATATTTCTCAATGTAAACATTAAAGTTGCAGCATCCGCGGGGATAATAATTATAGGCATCAGGATAGTAGACCTAGATGTCCGCATAATTTATTCGAGCGAAGCAATATACGCATGTAGGGTAAACGCGTAAACGGGTATGAGGCCGTCGCCGTCCAAGGATCGGGACGGGCGACCTAAACGGGAAAGACTCAACACTCGATCGCCGTTCAAAAACGGCATTTCCCCGTATAATTGGCATTAACAAAGAGCAGAGTCGTACCGTGTATTGACGCGATGGGAACGAATCTGCTAATCAAGGAGCGACTTGACCTTAACAATGCAAACGGAACCAATTTATACCACGAGTCTGATTGAAAGGGTTGCAGTGCCTGACAAGACCGTAGTCGTAATGGTGGTGCCTACCGGAGGTTTATTGAGTTACTTTAATTAAAACCTTTATTTCCTATCCTTCTATATGTATTTTTGAATAACCGAGCTATTTTCTAAACTGCTCTAGATATTTTTCTTAAAATAAATTATACATATTAATAAGTAAATCATAAAAATATATTTTTTAAATAAACATGCTCCTGTAAATGTAGGTAAAATGTTTTGAAAAAAACATGGGTTTACATTACTCTCATTACTTTACACAACATTGCGTTAATTGAAATTTTCAAAAGCACACAAATATTACGAAAAAGAAATCCACTTGTTAATTTAAAAAAAAAATAATAGTCGCATTAAATACTTACAAGATAATTTATAAACATTTAAAATTTATTTCTATCATTGATAAGGGTTTCGATTCTAAATAATCAATTAAGTAACTGCTAGAAAATGAATCGAATATCCAAGGTTATGCTTCCCGGTTGCCGGGGTTAAGCTGTAATGAAGTTAAATAAACGAGTACTTAAGAGCTATAACTCCTTGTGCAGCACGCGAGCGCATCCTTACCTGACGCGAGCACCACTGGGTGCAATCCTACTAGTTCTGCTCTATTCCTTTTTCTTCTGTCTACACATAACCAATTTATCCATCAAGTACTTACGTTCTACACGAAAGGAAACACTGATATATACCAAATAATATTTCTTTATTTTATTTACAAAATTACACTTTAACGAGGTGTCTTAATCTTATTGACTATCTTTATGTTTATAGTGAATCTTGAAGGAGAGCATCAAAACACGGGTTTGAAGTAAAAGGAAGCTACTATTATTTTCAAATCTTTGTTTCTGTGATAGTTATTATTGGAATTTATTACAAAGATTTCAGCTATCAAGATATTCTAGGATATAGCTGATATTTAATAGACCGTCGATATGCCGTATCTCCGCAACTATCATCATATTTATTCTTGCCATCTCTTAAGTGCGTGCTTTTAAACTAGCAGCTGTACCTGGATGGATTATGGGGAGTGTGAATTACTTTAATACTCTGTTTCCGAGCCATTATTGAGTAATGGACCATAATTGATGGCTTTGTAATTCAGATATTAAACTGAGAATTCGGATACAAAAATTGTAAGCTTGGAAAAAAATATTATAAATACAAATATTACATACATATATGACAAAGAGACGCTTAGATAATACGAATCCAATAAATAAAAAAATAAATTATTAAAGTGTGTTGCTTTTATTCTAATGCATTTAAAAACTTTTTTTTTTAATTTCCATGTAATATTTTTTTTAACTTGCTCAAGAAGATTATTCAAATATAGTTGTGAATTAGTTTTTTTTGTTTGTACATAAATACACCTGTATTTATTCAACATCTTTAAAGCTACAATAAATAAGAAATATTTAAAAAAGAGAAGTATAATATTGTAATAACATAAAACTGAAAATACTTTCATAAATTTTATTAATTATAATTTTTTTTCTTGATGCATGTATTCTCTTTTAATAACAAGTAGTTTTTAAGATTATTGACAAATATGTAAACCTTTGTAAGTGTGCAAATTTCTGTATTAATGGGGCTTTAAGTAGTGACTCCTGTATGGGTTTGTTAATGTAGGTATACACTCAGGAGGCATTTAAAAAATTCATAAGATTTTAAACTGCATGCGAAGCTTAGCTGTGCAATTTAAACTACATTACTGCACAATAAAATAATTTTTACAAATATTTCGTTGAGTATTGATTATCTTCATAATTAATGTAATGTGTCTAGATCGTTAGTTTAGGTCATTTAAAAGTCATGCCTTTCAAATATTTTAAGTTAAATGATATACAATTCATGTATTATTAAGGGAACGCATTTGTATTGTGAAGTTGTAATTATTCAGAACAGACGGTCTGCGATATTTAAATACAAATTAAATGTATTGATTAGAAAGATATACATATAAAATCAATTTTATCGAAAAATATTGATTGGAATTGGAATGAAGAGATCCATATTAATTCTGGTAGCAACAACAATATTTTTCGATAAAATTGATTTTACAATGAACTGAATAATTACAACTTTACAATAAAAATGTGTTTTTTTTAATGATATATAAGTTGTATCAATGTGTTCAAAATTTAATAAAAAATAATTGTTAATTCTGACGTCTCCTATCGGTTTACTCAAAGGTATTCGAGATACCGTAAAAACAAGGTGGATGGCTTTCAAATAATGGAACGATAGATGTATTAATTTGAAAAGTGTAACAAATAGGTTCGAAAATTTGTCGTCAAAAAATAATGTCGCTGTAGTATAGTTCGATACTGCACCTTTCCCGGATTGGAAGAGATCCAGGTTCGATAAAATTAATTTTATATGTATGTCTTTCTAATTAATACATTTAATTTGTATTTAAAGCATTATTTATTCCCTAAACTAATGATGAGAAGGTGAAATATTCAAGTTGTAAGCTAAATGGTCCATTGATTCACGATGAAGACATCTCTCGTCGCCTTGTAACGGGTCACGCCAACCGCACGAGCGAAATGGGACATGTCCTAACCCGATGAATTCCCGCTGGACCACTGCGTCTTCCATTGATTCTCTCGTTTCTATTTTTTCTGGTAATTAACTTATTGAGGCTATCTGGATCGGACTCGTAATGAGCGAGGGGACACGGGGCTTTAATCTTCCGCTGTGCAAACGCTAAAATAACTGGCGTGGCCACTATTTAACTTTCGCCATCAAAATCAATACACACATTTAGGTATATGAACGCTAAATAAACAACACGAATAGACAAAGTTTTGCCTGGAAAGTACAAAAATTGAATTCGCTATTTTAATTTTAAGGCCAAGGTTCAGTTAATATAATATTTATTTATTTTACGTAGATTGAGAGGTAAAGAATAAAACTCACAACTTACTGATTCTTTTTAATTACATATGTAAAGTAAGGTAAAACTAGATTAAACAAAAAATTAATTATATTTTTATTGCTACGAAACGTTATAAAAACAACATAACTATTTGGATATCCTCTAACATATTTAAAAAATATAAACCGACCATTTTCACCATAGACACAAACAAAAAAGTGATAAAACGCCATCTACTTCATATATTAAATATACGTTACCAGTGGTTTACTAAATAGATCTTGTTTATTAACTAAAACAGCAACAAAATTGTTGTAAGATAATACATTTTATAATTTTCATATTCACGTATTTAAAATTTGTATATTTGCCAAAAAAACCTAAGATATTGGTTACGTTGTAATGAAATAATTGTAAAAACCTAAGATATAGGTTACGATATAATAAAATAATTGTATGGCGGTACTGGTATAGGGGGATGGGAAGCCTCATATTTTGTACTGATTTATGCGGGTCTGAGTAAACCATACTGAATTATATTGTTGATAGCAGAAGAATCGTAACAAAAAAATTTGAGATTAACTTGAAATTTTTTAAAATTATATTTTTATTAATTGTCCTTACTAGTCAAAATGACAATACTCATTGAAATTAAATATTTTAAATACGAAAAAATTAACTTATTTGCATAAAGATAAACGTACACTTCTATAGCCAAATGTGCATTTCCCGATTATAAATAATTCAAATTATTTAAAAAAAAAATCGACATATATTTTATGTAGACATGGAGAAAGCAAAACGTATCGTTGGCCACAAGCTTTGGCTACTGCTTTCGTTCCAGTTTTAATTATTATCTCGTGTCTGGTCCGATGTATCTTCTCATTCCTTAATCACTTCTCTTAATCAACGGTACCGTCTCAGACAGCCGGCGCTGGAGGACTCTGAAGGATACTGGAGGACGCATGGGGCAGCGGAGGAGTAAAGGAGCAGGGCGATAACAGGACAAGAAAGGAGACAAGTGACGTGCGCAGGGCGAGACAATAAAATATTTGCAGCCGGGACAGAAATTTTTATTTTAAAAGCTTATTTTGGCAAAATTGACGTGGTAAAATATTTTAAAGATCGAGATGAAATCATATTATTTCCTAACTTAAGATAAGACATCAAATATAAGAAATTTCATTATTAAGAAAAACACATTCTTATTGTGAAGTTGTAACTATTCAGAACATAGATCTGTGATATTTTAAATACAAATTAAAATTAATTTTATCGAAAAATATTGTTGTTGCTACCGGGATTCACACCTGGATCTCTTCCAATCAGAGGAACGTGCATTAATAAAGTGGATGGCTTTCAAATAATGGAATGATAGATGTATCAATTTGAAAAGTGTAACATATACGTTCGAAGTGTAACGTATATGTCGTCAATGTTCTGTGTTCTGTAGCATAATCGGTTAATCAAAATCAATTTGCCTCCTGTATTTTTATCTATGATTATTTTCAATATTGAGATTGCCAACACGATAATTCAACAAAATGTTATTAATTGTATTTATAATTAACTACCTCTATAGCGGAATACAACAGTAGGCAATATTTTTGTTTGCTATAGTTTGGATGGTCTTGTATTGCCGTTTTGTGTAATTCAATATAATTGTTTTTTTTTTAAATTTTACAGTTAGCGTTCTTATGTGTTTCAGTGTTTCAAGTTTAATATATTGAACTATTCACATATTAACATTTTGAATCCCATGAGCGAGTTAACACGCTAAACTTTACTTGTTACGCTAAGTCATAAGCGTGATAACACGCAGTTTTTGATCTTGCAACACTAAAGTACTGTGCAGAATTAAAGTCATATTTTTAAAATTATTATTCCATCGGTGAACGACAGACGGTTGTCAGCTTTGATAAATACTTTTAAGTCAGTGTTTTTGAAGCCAACCTTTACCCTATGTGGTGTTTTCCATTTCAAATATGATTGGCACTTAAAAGGTTAAAATTAATATCGTTTTCACCCAGACATTAAATGCTTAACTCCGTCCCTGTTACTGTTTTGGATACCAGGGCAGCAGAACTACGTAATGGGGGTATAGCGGGCTACCGTATTCCACTGTGTATCGCGTCTGTGGGACTGATTTCACTAATAAAGATGTACCAGCCTTATCCGACGGCCCGTGTTAATGGGCTCGGCGTGTTGCGCTATCGGGTGCGCCCGACAAAGCCAAAGCTACAGGATTCAGTACAAAAACTATAGATAAGTTCCACAGTAGAAATTCAATTATCTGAGTATTGTTTAAGAGCGCTTCAGATTATTAAAATATTGTTCTGGATCTCAAATAATTTAATATTAATGTCAATAATAGAGTTTTTAATTCTGTCAATCTAATTGTCGCGGATAGTTTCTTAAATATAACCGTTAAAGTATTGTATAATGCTTTTAAAAATAACAGAAAAGTCAGTGGCCGATGTATTTTTTTTAAAGCAATATTGTGTAAAGATGATTCCGAAAATTAAGAAATATCGTGCAGTATAACGATATTGAATCAAAATGGTGATGTTGTGATCCTTTGTAATTTTTATTGCCAGTGAACACAATCCCAACTTTTTATGCGGGGCCGAGGCTATATTACGGCGGAAGGGTATCACGGTCCTCGGGTCGGAGCCGCCACGGATGATAGATGGCGCTGGTAGCCGCCGTGGGCGGGGCGCGCGTGATATATTACCCCATGCAATTAATGTTTTTTTTACATATAAAAATATTTTTTTCGCTAGTGCTACTAGTGGAATTTTAATCAAAGCACAATCCTTTTTCAACCTTTTGTACGAGGTGTAGTCTTGAACTCGGGTCGATAGATAGGGATCAGATCCATTCATCAAACCAATTTTTGATGCCCATTTTTTTCGAAATAATGTATGTTCTTTTATTTCTGTTCGTTTAAATTCTAGCACTTGTTTATTTTTTTCAGTAACAGTTGGTATGGTTTTAAAAATATGTACTGGGCTGCAATTAGAAACCTATTATACAAAATACAAAGTGATATTTACTTTTTGCTTTTTTCTGAAAATAGACCGTTTAACTAACAGTTATCTATTTATTTTATTTCGAAAATATTTAGAGTAATTTTATGTATTTTATACAATTTGTTATTGTATTAGAGCAGCTTTATTTGAGAAGTGTTCGACATTCCTGAGTACTGATGTACTCAAATAAATATCAGTTAAAAAATGTATGAACATGTATTATGTATATAAATATTGTTATTGTAAATATATAAGTGACATATATAATTTGCGCTTTAAATAAATAAAAAAAATATTTAGTACAATAGTACGTTTCCCAATTAAATGTATAGGTACATGAATAATCAAAAAATGGATCAAAATAAAAGTTTTTATAATAGGAGTACTTTATTGTTAATATTAAACATATTACGGACAATAATGCTCGTACATAATATTTTGATATATAAAAAAATATTTATGTCATGAGAATGGTTAACAATTCTTCAATTCGAGAAAAAATATTTAATAAACTATTTAAAGCATGCAAATCAATTAGATCTGAAAATTGCTGTCATTGATGTAAAAAATATTTTGTTATTTTTCCTAACAATGGAAGCTAGTTCGGAAGTCTGAAAAATCAGTTCAGGTATTTTATATTCATGGAATACTTGAATTGAATTGAATACTTTACTATTTTTCAAACTAAACTGACAGTTTGAGCTGTAAAAAATACTTTTGGTACTCTCGAGACGAGGATCGAAACCTAGGCCAGATCGGACACTGTTCTCTAGGTGAGTATTTTATTATTTATTCTTAATATAGCAAGTATAAGTATATTCATATACGCTCTAATATAAACACGATCAAAATGTTACTTTTTACTACAACTTATCTTGCACATATTTGCTTAGTTACATTTTGAATCTATGTAGTTTTTCCTCCTTTCTTATATTTTCTGGCATTTCATTAAAAATCTTCATCGGGCTATACATTACCGATTTCTTAGATTTAGTCTTCTTCCTGAGTGGCAGTCTCTGTCTATCTTTTTCTCTTGTATGGTTTTCGTGCTCATTTTGATTTTGATACATTTTTCATATAAATTCTGCAGATATTTTCTTAGTGAGGATTTTAGAAAAATTCACGATAACTTTGAAATATATTTTCCGCTTAACTCATATTCAGATCTTTCAGCATTGCAATGATTCAAGTATATCTATTTAGAGAATTATTCTCAAAGCTTTATTTTGCAGCCCTGATGAATGTTGCATTTCTTCTTCATTAGCTAAAAACAAAATGTAGCTGTAGTAGTTGATATGAGGAATAATAAGAGAATTGTATACTATTGCTGGATCAAACGAGAATTTCAAACAAATAAAGAGCAAGTTTCTTCCAATGAAATAAAAATTCCATTCTTCTCGCAGTTATCGTTTACATTTTTGAAAAATCATCACAATTAAAAAGAGACATAATTTCATATTCTACGCTCACACGCAGCTACCGCGGTGGAAGTCGGCAGTCAGCAGCCGCCGCCGAGGATCGCGTGGCACTCTCGTTCCTTTTTCTCAATCAGCTCCGGGGCTGGACGCTGCCGTGGTCACGCGATGGGCTGAACATCATTTCTCTGGCTCCATACAGAAATACAAACGGTGACAATTTACGGACACACCCTGCCTTGCATGGGTTTATAACATTTATCGCCGTTTTTAATGACTTTTGCAATTTTATTTGCATAGGAAGGGGTGCCAAAATATAATCTGTTGGTGATACAAAAATAAAAAAAAACTTTAAATATAATATTTTCATATAATGGTTCAGAATACAAAACTTACTTAACACAAAAATAAATTTTTATAGCATTTAGAGAAAGATAGTAAAAAAGGATAATATTTTTGAAGTTATTTTGGTATTTCGTTAAATCAGCATAGTACATTAATAAAAACTCATTTTTATTGTAACTTAATTTTAGAACATCGTTCATTGTCGATTAAAAGGAATTTGATGACTTAGAAAGATACACAGAAAATCTATTATTCGAAAAATTATAGTTAACGGAACTATATACTCGTATATGACATATTTTTTTTGATAGATTTTTTCTGTGTTTGTTTTACTAAGTGATAATATGATTTGTTTAAATTGGGTCTGTTCTGAGATTGCAACTTTGCAAAAAACATGTGGTTTTTATATATTGGATTAAATGGATTGGAAATCCTTACATCGTCTAACACGTATAACTCAAAGATATTTGAGATTCATCGCAAATACTAAGTTGATAGATTTAAATAGGAAATAAAAGATGTTTCATTATAATGGAAGGATAACATATTGAGTCAAAAATTCTACGTAAAAGAAATTTGATAACATGGTGCATTCTCCCGGTAAAAGAAAGTCTTGGTGGTAACAATAGGTATTTTTTTTCGATAGATTTTTCTGTATAGGTACAGTCACTCCGAAAAACATATTTTTCTCAGTGATTCATTTAATTTGTTACAGTATTACGAATTTATTTTTAATGATTGGACTTTCGTCGTTTACATGTTAATAATAAACAACAACACGCACGACTTTTGTGTTTCCTTCGTTCCAACATTCTTCCGTACATAAGAAACGGGTATTTCATCTAGACACAGATTGATTAATCTAATCATCTTCCTAACAGCATTCATCTGGCAGATTTATTTTATTTTTTAAATCTCTATTCATGTTTCTAGTAACTGATAGATTTTTATTTTTTTATAACTGAGGGGTAGAACGTATTTATATAAGGAAGATAGGTCAAGTTATTGTACTTATTTCTAAACCCTAAAACTGTGTTGATCAAATCATAACACTTAACAGGTTTTAACAATTTATATATTTTTTTTTCAAAGAAAGCAAACACCTTGTGGTTTGACATTATAATTAAATAATAGAATATAAACTAGTTGTCTTTAGTGTGTGTACATAATAAAGTGGTTTAAAACTAAACATTATATTATTTAATTTATATTTGACTTGTGATGTGTGATTTGTGTACTTGAATACATCATATAATTAAATAATTAAACACCCATGAAAAATTTTTGTTTAGACAAAGTAAAATGTAAAAATACAAGCTTATGTGTGATAATGGTAATTTATATCAAAAATTTTAACGAAGATAACATTTATATAAATATAATAATTAATTATAATTAAATTTTCATATCATCAGTAAACCAATAAATTAAAATGATACTAATGGACCCTCGGTGCTGTTGGCCAGTCCTGAGTCGTATCGACAATTAAGACTTAATGCCACGGGAATTACACAGTTGTTCTATGTAAATCAGTTCAAGTCCTCGTTTATTTTCTGCTCTCGACTCCCACTCGCTACCGACGTGCACAGGGGTAGGAGCGCATTCCGTCAGATGCAGCCCGCGTCGGTCTGCTCGGAGGCTGCGAGTGTCGAGGGGGCGACGAGCGACGCGCGACGTCATTGCAGAATTATTTCTTTATCGTGGCCTGATTTTTTTTGTAAGCACTCGGATCTAATAGCAAATTGTACGCGCCATTATTAAGATTTTTAGTGAACTTGGTAATGTACACATGAATGATTAAATTTTTAAATAAAACTTTAGTGTAATCTCCAATTAGTCTGGATAATAAATTTTAAATTTAATTTAGTAAATAGCATAAATATTTTTTTTTTCTTAGATATTAAACTTAAATTAAACTATCATTACGCTATTTCCCCACAAGGTAACCCCACACTCTTCTGTCCCTATACACCTTACGTTTCATTCACATTCACACATGAGCTCACATGTGTCGATTTTTAAACCTTTTAACGGGAATATCCTTCAGTATCTGGTGTACCTGGTTATGCCAGGTATCTCTTGCGTATCATCAGTGTTGGTATTAAGAATCCATTGTGAATATCTAATATTGTCCTATCTACCTAAATGTACGTTTAAACAATAATATATTCAGTAGAAATATTTATAAAATCCAAGTAATTCTAAATATGATCAACTAAATTATTTAATTTTCGGTTTGATTTTTTTCTCGAATATTATTTAATTTGTCCTATTTTAATCATCCCCAATGAAAAACAATAATTCTTAGTGAACCAGAGAATTAATCACTCAAAATTATTGTAGACGCCATTCTTCATATTGCCAACTCAATCAGCGAGGGAATAGGTGTTCACCGCTTTATCCGGCTGATGGGTCGGTTTGAAGGTTTTCCATGACAACTGCAATAAACCTTCCAGGTAGGTACCCACCCGTACAACGTGGAAAGTGTGAACATTATTGCACGCCCCCGGCGAAAACACCCAGGACCAATTACCTCCACACAAGACAAGATCTCCAAACATCAAGTTAAAGACGTAAGGTAATAAAAAGATACAAATCATTCGTTTCTGTAATTTTTTTGTGTTGTTTTGATAATTTCATATTTTACATCGTGCCTTTTGAATGGAAAAGAAAATTGGCTTGCCGTATCCTGTTGAACTGTGGATTTCGATTCTCGCTTCTCATACTACGTCGACATAGTCGATAACGATATCTTTCAATATGAATATACCGCTGCAATTCGGAGTAGTCTGGGAGGTGCGAGGAAAAAATGCCCGTCAATCGAGAACTGTTTATTTTCGCAGATATATGTGGCTCGTAGGTGTTTAATACAATGATTGAGCGTACCATAACGAAACTGATATCAAGCGTTAATTAATTATTGAAATTTCATTATCAACCAAACATACGGCTCTTACAAGGATTTCAAAAAGGTCCAACAGCACACGGTGATTGATTTATTACCAGTACTTAAAGCTGTATGTGCGCCCACTTCGCAAAGATCAATTAATAAGTCATTGTTAAATTACATCAAGGATTGTTATTCTTTTTTTAAAAAAAATAGAGAAATGAAATTGAAAAATGCAGATATATCAACGATAGCGAACGAAGGTGATGGATAAAATGACTTAAAATAAAAACACAAGAATTGTGATGTTTACAACATATGTACGATCAACGTAGGTAAAATGTATATATATATATAGTTGCAAACACCTTTTCCTGATCAGCGCCAGCGGGCTGACAGGCCAAAATAATATGAAATACCGCTCCACTTGTAGTCGGTCTGCAACGGCAATCACACGCGGACCTCGGCGTACTGTCCTCATAATTCAGTGGACTCCGAATGCTCAAAGTTATTGCGCTTTCTGCCTGAAACAGAGCATCCGCTAAAGTCCATTCCGCAACTCGAGAACCGAAAAAAGACAGCCGTAAAATGAAGACACTAGCGAGAAAGAGTTTAACCATTTTTTCACGGTGCTGATCGTTTAATATCAGTTTTTACTCCTCTCCAATCGACTGGAATGAAAGTTGTGAGGTGTAGTCGAGCTTTAACAGATTTGCGATGGGGGAGTATTGTAAATCGCGAAGATACCCTGACGCCGATAGCACCGAAGCATAAACTATGCGCGCCTGCTTATTTTAAAATCGCTATGCAAATTGTGAAGGAAATGCAGAAAGTCACTGCATATCTCGGAATGCATCTGGGCCATCCTTATTGTGTGCATTGCACGCCGGAGAGATAAGGAGTGATACAAGCCGTGAGAAATATTGATTAGACTTTCGATCACTATCGGAGATATTATACGGTACCATAATAGCGGTGGTAATGCTCCGGATCGTTCAGATCACTTCTGTTTCTCCCGGAGATGCTTAAATCATGCGTCATCTATTGTAACCGTGAGCCATAAAACAATATTGAAATAGCCTGCGGTACCTGGTTAACAATAGTATCGGTATCGGGTATCGGAAAAGAATTTGATGAGGAAAAAACGCAAAACAGTATTCATCTCGTTACCGGTAAAGTATTCTCCAATAGAGACTGATCTCATCAACTACGTGACGATAGCTCCTTCTTCAAAATCACAGTTATGTTATCAAAGTCATTTCTAGACAATGAACAAGTCAAATTTGTTTAGCAAACAAAAGAACACATTCAATATTTGTCTCGTCACGGTAGAGTTCTCGCCCTCAAATATTTGGTTTCATAGAATAAAAAATAAAAGGTTTACTTTCACAACACGAGTAGTGCCCGACTGGTGTTTGAGAGTATCACTGAAATGATTGAGCCTGTATTAAGTTACCTTATTTGTATGTCAGGAATGATGTATTTAAAATGATGAATGTTAAATATTCGACCCGGAAAATATCTGTCGTGTACATGATTAATGATATTTTAATGAATTAAAAAGATAAAATGGTTTGTGAAGACGACGGAATAATCTCTGCCAAATCCCGTTCCGCGGCGTCGGTCGACCGCGTGTTTTATTTGCGAACTTAAAAAGTTCGACAGTCGAATCGAGACAGTTGTTTGAGACGTCGATAAAACCTTTTCACCTTCATTAATTGGTCGATCACTTCTGCCGAGGGTCGGATATCGCGCGCCTTATACTCCAAATTATTTTAATTACCACGTCTGGTCAAGGTTATGAGATTTTTAATTTGAATTCTCAGCAGTGGCGATAAAGGCAGGGCGCGGACGATTCGGCGATAGCCGGGCGTTATGGGAGATGGGCATTCGCCCAAAGTGCATTGTCATAGCCGGTAATCGAAACGGGGTCGGCCCGCCTTTGTGCGAGCAACGAGACTACTTGCAAGGCGTGCTTTCGTTCAGATTTTAATTATAACGTTTCATAGAATCCATAACACTGAACGCTGTAGCGAGAGGCGACCGTAGTTATGGCACGGGAGCACATCGGGGCTCTCTTCTCTTGACTAACGGTGAACGGTACATAGAACTTGTACATTATTTACGTATTTACTTCCATGTACCAGAAATTAAAATTATTTACGTTGATCACATAATTAAAAAATCTTTAACAATATTTTGAATACGTTCAAGAACACACAATTACTGAATTTTTACCTACAAAGGCATTGTTATTAAACAAATTATAAATATCTCATAGAGACGAATCTATTTATATTATATTATTATATGGGAAGTATGGAAGTGTGGATATTACAGGGCTTATGATCTATCTTCGGATGGCTTAAGTGATCACTTTAAACAATGTAACGTTCACCATTCAACCCAATCAACATCCATATCTATCAAATAGAAGTTGTATATATGTTACCATCTAGAAATACTTCGAGTATTAACTACAACTTCACTATAAGTGAAAATCCAGTAATTGTGTGTTCTTGGACATATTAATATATTGATAAATCAATTAATTGAGTTAAATAGTTAAAAAAAAATATATTTTCATAAAAAACTTTTCATTTTTGTTACAATTTTTTTATCTGGAAAATTTGTTACAATAGTCATCGCGACGCACTTGTTTTGTAGTGTCGTTCATTAATTGGTTTCGAGCTTACACAGCTTCTCGATTCAGGGGCCCCACTGGACCACCCATCTATGCATGCTCAGTGTTGTTATTTAATGCTTATTTAAGTTACGCCGTTATTCGTTATACTGCAACCGATTGATTGATGAAAGCATCGACCAAAGGATAAACCATTTACTTTTTTTCGTTGCTGAATGAAATTATCCGAGTTGATTATTGGAAGCTGGGCTCATTATCTTAGGTAGTAGAGACGGGCGGAGCACTTATTGTATGTAGGAGAGGCTAGTTTTAGTAAGTGACTATTTCCTGAATTAAACAGTAGTTTTCATAACATGCAGAATGAATAATAACCCAGATGATTATATAGGTATCTACTTCGATGGATTTTTATTCATAAACGATTTATTTATTCATAGATATTTTGAAGTACTTTGATCATCTTAAGACAACCATATACTTTTTCATCAATTTGTCTAATAGACACAGTAATAACTAACGGATAGAGAGATAGTTCCAATAAAAATTAACCAAATTTAATGTTAAAATTTACCATCACATTTTAAACCGTTTCATCTTTGACTTTCAAATTTAATGTTAAAATTTACCATCACATTTTAAGACGTTTCATCTTCCATCAATAGTTTTCATTGACGAAGAAGAACATTTTTCAATCAGATGGAAAAATTTGAAACGCTAAGTACCTACCTAGTTGGCTATCTGTGAGGTTTTATTTCCTAGAAAAATGTCGCCGTAATAAATTCGAATTATAGATATAGCATAAAAACCGGATGAAATTCATTTAGTTACAGTTTTTATGATCGCCAAAAATAATCCATCAATAAAATATACCTACTTTAGAATTGATATTCTAAAGTTATCAAATGACAGTCACCTGTAAAGTGAAACTATATAAATGACGTAGTATATCCATTTATTTTAAGAGATACTAATATTTATTAGTATCATTAATTTACATAAATGTGATTTAATTATTTTTAACGCGTGGTTATTTGTTTCGCCATCACTTGTATGTTTATTTCATCCAGTGAATGAGAATTTGAGTCTCGTTCGGGAGTAATACATATATTTATTCATAGTTGAGTTAATTATTTATTTGAAATACTCATTAAATGTATTAATTATAAATATATAAATATATATAAAATCAATTTTATCGAAAAATATTGTTGTTGCGCCACCTGGATTCGAACCTGGATCTCTTTCCGAACCGGGGAAAGTGCATTATCCAACTATGCTATAGCGACATAATTTTTGACGACTAATTTTTGAACCTATATGTTACCCTTTTTCAAATGAATACATCTATTGTTTCATTATTTGAGAACCATCTACATTGTTTTTTACGGAATCTCAAATACCTTTGAGTAAATCGATAGCAGATACCAGAATTCATATTTAATTAGTATTTAAAATATCACAGACCTATGTTGTGAATAATTACAACTTCACAATAAAAATGTGTTCTCTTTAATACATATTCGACTTAAGTATCTCTATTTAAGAAAGCTCCACACATCTTCCAGTATATTACTCTTAACGCTGCTAACTTGAAGGGTGAACTGCGAATTAATTTTATTTATTTAACCCGTCTGCCAGAATCATTCTAAAATTAAAAACATAATTGTGCTGATTGAAAATAGCTTAAAGAATTTGCTTACATTTTCAGTAAAAAAATGATATAAACATTTTTTAGAACAATCTTTAGTAGTTGAACACACAATAATAAAAAATTAATTATAATATAAATCTGTAGAAAGATGGGTATATTTTTATTTCAGACAAAGTCCATGCAGTATAAATAAAACAGTAGGAAGAACAAGAAGTTCAAACGAAATAGAAATTAACGTAGAAAAACTACATATATAGTTTAAATAAAATATTCAAAAATAACGCATTGCTACAAATTCACAAGGGCCATTTCAATTCAACAATTTCCACAAAAATAGGTAATCGACTAATATCGTGTGGCAACTTAGAAAAAGTGCTTCTAGACACCATTACGCCTATCAAGCTATAAACATTTTTTAATGCCTCCAATATAAAATCAAAACAGAAAAAAATTATAAAGCCTTCAAATCACAAATCAAACAAATATTAGAAAACTCCGACGGCAATTACAAGTGTTGTGTATGTTTATGTATTCAATAATTTAATTTTATATTTATATCTAACTTCTTTCTATACCTACCTTTACATTATTTTAAAACTTAAATGCTTCGCAATTCAAACACGAGAATTGATTTCTGTATTGAGTTGGGTAATTTTATGTAAAAAAAAAGTTTAATTAATTAAATTATGTACATAAAATATATGTATAATAAAATAAGTGTCAAATAAATAATATATATATATATATTCTATATATTAGGATATAATATTATATATATATATATATATATATATATATATATATATATATATAATATTAGGAATACACAAAAAGTGAAGATAACACATCTAATATTAATAAAATGTGTTATTTAATGAAAATCAAGAGAAGCAAATAGTATGGAGACGACGTATAACATTTGTGATTTGAACTTTGATAGTATTTAACAGTCAAACTAATATTTCGATGTTAATGATAAGTGTGAAGTTGCCAGCAACGAAGTGAGAATTGCCACGATCTTCTGCTGTTGAAATTGAATCAATGGAATTCCACGCGACCTTTTTAGCAATAAATTAACCAGCGAGAATTTGCTCCCGTAGCCCTTCTTCGGGCGCATTCGTTCCTCAATTCCCTCTGGGAGAGGCGCAAGACATATTTTATTTATATTTCAATAATATCCCAGCGAATGGCGTGCGAAGAGGCCGTGAAATCGGATGATTTAGAATGTTTCGGAAATGGGTGCGGACACCGAGAGCCTCGCATCGGCTTCGCAATATCGGATGTCCAATGCCACGATGTAAAAAATATTTTTGTTATTTTTACGTTCTTGTGAACGGACAAATGGACGATTTTACATCGTGTCTTGGGTATCAAATTTGTATGAGAAAATAGCTATTGCGCGTGTGGATTATTGGTTGCGTGAATGGTGAGCACATCGGGATAGATAATATGGCTGCGTGATCCTAGGAGAATTAATGCTGTGTTGTCTAATCGAAAAATAAAATGTGTCAGTTTCCGTTTCGTTGCGTTTTACATGATGTGGTAAATCGTTTTTTTTAAAATAAATAATTTAATCCAGTTGCATCAAAAAACGGCCAGAAGCTTATTTTCTAAGACCTACATTCGATCGGAATTGAAGCACACAGTACAAGTGTTGACCTCGATATCATCAGCCTCGTTTAGGATATCTCAACATAATGCAAATATTCATTGTTTCTCTCATATCTTATTTCTTTAACTTCTTCTTTCAGTACTTTCTCGAATATTTGTGAAGCTTTTCAAAGCACGTTTTGCTCAGCCAATTTGGAAATCATCACAATTCAGATCACTTTCCACTAACCGCAGTAACGTTGATCCCAACTAGCGGAGATTCAACATTACATTTCTTATGTGGTTCTGCATTTAGTAGAATCTTATTGTCAGCAAATTTTTTTTTCTAAAATTTTATTTAATATTTAACTATAAATCATAACCTTAAAAAACATGTATTATATTTGAGACCATAATGTACCTATTGTAATAGGTCTTTTAATTTTTTTATTTAATTTTTATTTTTATAATTTTTTTTTAAATAGAGATGCGTACGCGAAGTACATGTCACATCAATATTCTTACTATTTTATCTTATTGAGCTATAAACATACGTAGATTTTTAATAAATTGATATAGAAAATAATACTGATTCTTACGTACACGGAGCAAATGTTACAACAATATTTAAAACAATCTTACTAAAGAGTATACGATAAGTTAAAGAAGGACTTATTTGGTGGTCTCCCGGGACAAAGTTTCAACTCCTGACTATTTGATTACTATGTAAATTAGTAGATATTACCGCCAGACTAATAAACACGTCGCAAATCTATGAGCTATTTAAAAAAAAAGCGTAATTACTCATTAAATTTGGAAATTTAATGAGTGATTTGATGAATTTCCCGAGATTTATTGTTAGTGTTGATGTGTAATATCTTATTATAATTATAAATATATTTATAACCAGCCATTAAGCGTAGTTTACTATTAGACGAACAGCCAGACCATTTTGTTGTGAACCGCAATTATTCATTAATCTGTATAAGAATGTGCGTACGCAAGTATTCTCGAACTGTATAGACCTTATAAATAAAATGGTTACTTTACACTTAATACAAATGTAATATCTGTAATTTAAGAACGCAGTATTAACCTGAAAATAATATATTATCATTGAGAATCAGTTCTAGAATTCCTCCAGAAAATTATGATAGTGACATTCGTTTATAAACAAATTGAGATCGTTAGGTGTCTGGAATAATAAAATATTACATTACATTTGCATTAATACGACTAGAACACAAGTGTCATCCAGAAGATTTTCTAGTCATTCGATATCTTAAAAAAAGAGACTAATTGGAATAAAATGTAATTATTTAAAAAAATATCAAGAATTAAATTTAAATCACAAATTACTTAATATCAAATTGATTTAATTTAATATATATATATTTTTTTCTATTTTCGTAGAAAGCGATCACTTTGTAGTTTGATATGTTAGATTAAATAAAATATATTCGTTTTGTATAATACAACGAATTTTATTAAACGCCAACCTAAATATATATTTTTATAAACAGTGATTAAAAATGAAAATGTATATCGTCTCTCTCTTTTGCATTAATTTTATATTCTGTCTCCCTCTTTATGTATATATTCGTACATTCTTTTTGTATTTATTGTTAGTTTTCAATACGCCCTGACGAAGCTTGAGCTAAGTGAAACCGGTTGGCCTTTGATAAAATTTGTTGTTTTATACAAAGTGATTTGTGTTTTATTTATTCTGATATTTTTAAGTATTTGTAAAAACTGGTACGTAAATTTTCCTGACATGATTTATTTAATTATTAAGATTAAGATTGGAAATACTATCAAATATATAATTGTAATTCTGATAAATGTATCTATGTAATTCTGAAGAAGTCACATAAATTGAACAGTGATTGTTCGACCTTATAACCGCAGTTTATATTTCCTCAGTACGAAATGAAGAATAATGATGTGACCAGGTGAATGACTGCAGGAAAAGATAAACAGTGTCTTGCACTCCATCATAGATGGGTGAAATAGTCATATATAAGTCGAAAAACTTTACTGAAAAATTAAATAAAGTCTACCGACCACGATATTATGTGACGATAAATTTAAAAGAAAATTCGTCATAATATTAGTTTTCAGTAGTGTGCACGGAAATATGATTTAAGATTGTGGAAAATACGTCCGTGTTCAGCACGTTATCTAGTAAATAAACTGAATTAACTAGCCATTTAAAAATAACGTGACACTCGACGTAAAATCAAAGGAGGTTGTTTTATATTATACAAAATATTAAGTTCATTGTGCTATTTCGATGTGAAACCTGCTGATATACGGAGAATAAAATAAAAACTATCCAAGTATTCGAAAATAAAATTTTCCGGAGAATACTTGGTCCAGTCAAAGATATTTCTCATACTCAACCCATGACACTGTCATATTTTTCGATCCTTCACCAATCTTTGGCATATGAATTACACTACCCAGATTATTTCGTTCCTCCATCATGACTTTGGACATCCTCTAAGTCATTTTTGTTTCGTGGATACCATTTTACCATTTAAGATATTGAATGATAGAAAAATGTATACTAATGTTTTTTCTGCTATAATTACGGTTTGAGACGCTTGTTTTAGTGCTCGGTATTTATTGTTTCTGAATACGCGCAGAGCCATTGAAAATTAATCGTGAAATGGTTGGAGACGTAATGACCCGAGAGGCTGCGCCGGATGCTGTAAAGCTGGGGCAGTTATGGGAGTCCTTAATAAATATATCAGGGGATTTTATGTCAGTCGGCCGCCGCCAATCCGATGGCGCGGGAATATTAATGTCAAATCCGCCGTTCGCGTATCGCTCGCTGACCCTCAACCGAGTGGAAATAAGAAAATTGATCGGAATAGGCTTATTGCAAATCTCCAATGTGTTAAATATATATTCATTTATCACCATCGTAAGTGATAAGCACATTATTGCTTACTGCTTACAGACTTAACAAAAATATAACTATTTTTGATCAATTCCTTACTTATATGTATTTCATTCCTTAATTTTCAAAACAAAAGAACTATTAAACGATAAAAAATATAAATTCGTCATTTTTAGTCTGTCGCCAATTGTTAACTGTTGTGCTGCGGAGTGAAATCTATACATTCCTTAATTATTAATGTTTAGTTGATACCTATTGATATTTATTAAGATACAGCTACGTAAATAGAATAATAAAATGTAAGAGATGTCCAGTCTCTGAAAAAGAGAAAAACTAAGGAGACAAGTTCGTCCTTTATATCTAACAGTGCGATCTAAATAATCAATCTTAATCTACACCAGAAATATTATATAATATAATTGAATAATCAAATCTATTAGATGATTTAAATAAAGTAACAGCAAATTTTTTCTACATATCTGATATTCCATAGTAATAGTTAGAGTTTTTTTAATATCGCAATTTTATGTAGAATTAATACATTTTAGACACCAGTTGCACTAATAGCGGCGAAGCGAATTAAAATAATTTCTGACGTGATTTAGGATGTTTTAAATTATGTCCGGGATATTTTTAACATTAGTACCTGGGTTACTATCGAGTCACATGAATAGCCAGTTTGTTGATATCGTAATAACCGATTCTACAGAATCAGCTAAGTACTATAGGACAGAAGAAATATTATTTTTACTGCATCACTGTCGCGGCGCTAAGAATTGTGAACGGCCTAAACAACAATTTTTTTAAGGAACTGAACTAATGACCCTCTCCTCTCGTCGACTAATTTTATGAAAGATGAAAAATGTTTAAATTTAATGAACGAAATGATTAAACGATATGGACCTGAAACTGGTATTCCAGCAAATCAATGATATCAACAATTGCTCTTCAGCGTTTCAAAAATCGTTGCGAATTTTCTATTTCTACTTAACGTATGCCAAATTGAAGACTATTTTGAAATACTCCATTTTAATAGCTGCTGTCTTCATCTGAACGATGATTTTCTTAACGTTATGTGGATATTTTATTAGGATACATTAATAGAACACTTCTGTAAGAAATGTTACGATATTAAATTTTATCTGAACTGCACTTCACGTAGATATAGATACATGTGGCAAAGGCATATAATCTAATGACCGTGAAAGAGATCAGTGTTATTTAATAATAAATAATCTCAAATGATATGCAAAAACATAAACAAATTAATTTAGCACGCACCGACGTATTGGAAGTAGGTGAACATAGAAATCATTGCATTATATCGGTGTATCGTTAAATCTCTAGAATGATTTCGGTTACTATAATTTTATATATATTTTGTGATGATATATATTAAATATGAATAGACATAAAAATCTATAAAATATTTTATTTAATAAGGTTATTTTTAATCTTTGATCGCTTTGTATAGAAATATATAAATAATATTGTTTTTTAAGGTCGCATCATTTTACGTATCAATTCAGCTATTTTATTATATACATAACTATATCATTTTTAATGAAAACACATTTTGTTGTGAAGTTACAATTTCAGAACATAGTTCTGTAAGCGTGTTCATGGACAAGAAAAGGTCTAGGTTTGTATCCCGGTACCAACCAAATATTTTTTCGAAAACATATTTTCGAAAAAATATATTTTCTCTGTATATCTTTCTAACTGATTAATTTAATTTGTATAAATATATTTTCATTTATTGGATGTTTATGTATCCATATGAAGCTTAGACTGTAGAAAATGCAACTTTACTGTAGGCAGTATTTTACCAGGAGTCATAGCAATACATGTATATGGTGTATGTTTTTAGAATTGGCAACACTTTTACCAGCGAGAGTCAATTTGACAGCTAATAGCTGATCTGTACTCAGTTTGGTTTGCCATTTTACCGTGAATAGAGTTACGCCAGAACAACGCTTGCAAAATGTACAAATTTAGTCCATTTTACGGTCGACATAATCGTCCATCCGAGTAAGTAATTCGAATAACCATGAATTGTATTAGCACCACGCGTATTCTATTTGATAATACGCATCCGCAGAGACGTTGTACAGTGCGCACCGAAGAAACTGTTACTGTTGTGGAGCGTAGTGTTGAGGAGGAGCCGAATGAGTCGATTCACTATCGTGTACAGCAATTGAAGCTGTGTCCATCTACTTCATGGAAGATTTTGTGGAAAGATCTTGGTTTACGAAAAACATACGATAGACGACTTGGAAGTCAACATTCGTCGCGTTATTGCCGATATACGTCCCCAGCTGCTCCAAAAAGTGGTCAAAAATTGGACTTCCAAAATGCGCTTTATTTGAGCCAGCCGCGGCACCTATATGCGCGAAATCGTACTTAAACACTAATGGCTTAAAATTATTTTTCCAATAAAGCTAAAACCACGGCCATTACCACGATTTACATGTATTTTATTTTAAAGGTCTATACCTCTAAAAAAAACACTTTTTATTATTCAACTTACATACGGCAATGGCGTTATAATATACTATTTTTCCCTTCTGCTGATTTTCAAAACCTGTTTGTAAATATATATTTAAATGTGGATTTTTAAGTATGTATAATCTTTAAATGAATTTATATATAATGAACAATTTTTGGAAATTTCATGAATTATGTCACTCGACCCCTTATAGATATTATTGATTCGCTAAATATATTTGTGCTAAATGCTGTATTTGCAGGTGCGAGTTTAAACGTCTTTTGCATGTTTTGTGTGATGCAAACACCTAACATTAATATAAAATATTACATAATCTATTATAAATCATGCAATTTTTCCGTTAATCCACCCCTAGATAGCCCACACAAACATGCGCTAATAAAAAAATAAATAGGCATGTATGGAATAAATAATATGGTTCATATTCACCCTTCGTATTAGCCACAGTAACAGGTGAATCTTGCACCTGCTGGCCGCTCTTACGGCACACTTACGTTTATTGCTTGCTGGCGGGGCTATCTCCCTTTATATCAGATAGGAGAAAAAACTTAACTTGTCTCTTGAAAGGTGATTCTGTTAACGCAAAGATGCTCTACTTTTATAAATCCAATAATTTATGCGACAAAATAAAATAAAATTATTCGTTATATAAAATTCCTCACCTTGAGTTAAAATAAATACAAGTATATATAAATATATTATATATAAATACAGTGTGAATATTATGTTACAGGCTGATTTTATTTGAACGCCATTTTAGTTTAGCAAATATTTGTAAATTTGTATTTAATAGTCCTAGAGAATAGTTAATTACAATTTATTATCAAGTACCTAATGTCTCAAAAACGTGTTAAAGTCATTAAATTTTTTTATTTAATTAAATATTATTTAAAAAAAATTTAAGCACTTCGACTTGGCGGGTTTTAAAAAACAAACAAAGCATCCAATATTGGGGCACTAACAAAACCTCAATTGATATACTAACGACCTTTACACTCATATTGGGTTGATTGAGCCTGCAACACACCGCACAACGCAGTTTCCACCTCATACACAGATCGAGCTACGTTTGAAATTGCAAAAACAACATCGGCCTGAAACAATATTCACCTGTATCTTGGAATTTAAATTCATTTTTTCTCGCTCAATTGATTTAAAAAATATATATATGTATAAATACATCAGGCCTAACCTAAGTGGGCAATTGTCATAATAAATTATTGTGAAAAAAATATGTAAAAAAATAGTAATACAAATCGCTAAACTTAATACGCTTAAACAAAACATGATTTATAGAATATTTATTTTGAATATCATTATTGTTTACGTTAGTTCTAAAAAAGGCTTAAAATAATTTTAAAAATCACTCTTCTACTAGATAAAATTTAACAATAATACATTCAAAGTTTCCCGACCTCGTATGGCAGCTTTATGAGGTTTTTTTAGGAAAATAATTGGTGCGTAGAAAAAACTTTGCACCTTTTTTTAGGAATAGAATTCTCGTAGGGTGAATTGAAGCGTTAAAATCGCATTTTACCGACATTGTTACACTTCTGTGAATTTCAAAAATCCGTTATTTTTTTCTCGATCAGAAATATGCATGTTCTTACTCGATAATGTAGGGTGCTTCAAAGTTGAATTAAATGTGTTTATAAAACGATGACTCTCTGAGGTATGTCGCTTTTTGTGATATTGTAAATTGTTAACATATATAAGCACTTAAGATATCAGCATAAGTCCTGTGTCAATTGCTTAAATAATTAACCTTTTCCCCGAAATAATTACATTATATTTTTTATTAAACAAATATGTTGGTATATTTAGTAGAATTAATTATTTAGGCAATTGACACAGAACTTATGCTGATATCTTAAGAGCTTACATAAGTTGAAAATTGACAATATATCAAAAAGCTACGTACTCCAGAGAGCTATCGTTTTAACATATTTGTTTAATCGATGTAACATATATTTTTAACCTATGTTATATAGAAGAAATTAAGAAATTTATGAGTACCTATAAACCTACCTGATATTTAGATAATTCTTTTTTTTTTATCATGTCATTTAAAAAAATACAATTTCCTATGAGGCACATTTTTTTCAGGCACCATATTGCATTTTTAAATGTAAAGTAAGTAAATATATATAATGTTTAATTTAAAGTGGGGGTAAAGTCAGAATTCAAGAAAGACGGTTGCAGAAGACAGGTCACGTGTGTAACATGTGTTCTACCCCATTAGACAGTATGAATAAATAAATATCCAGACTCGGATAATAAACGGGTATCAGGCGAACAGGAAGGATGTGTACAGGTGCTGCCGAAGAAGTCCAAGTTTTTTAAACAATGTTTCATATTGGGTAATTTATCTACCAATCCATAAATCATAATAATATTAAATCCTAATCATAGATCACCAGTGTTAATAGTAATACTTGGTGTATTGTTGTCATCTTGAATCGGTATTTGTGATAAACGGAATAAATAATTTCACGAAAAATTCATAAAATCACTAAAAACTATAACTATCCCCTATAAAGACTATATTTAGGTAAATACACTACCTATGTCTAGCACTGAAAATTTATAACGTTTTTTACTCCAACAACTCCAAAGAAAATTCTATCATCTACATTTATCAAAATAAACTTAGGTAACCATAAGAAAGAATTATTCCAGTGCTCATACAACAAAATGATTTGAAAGTGAAGAATAATTTTGATTGTATTATTTGATGTCATCAATACTTAAATATTTTTATTACATTTTTTCTATTCTTACACTTTATTTCTTAAAACTGCAGAAAATATTATATAATAAATGTAAGGCGGTTATTCTAGATTAGGCTAAATCAATCGAGAAATTGACATATTAATGTATTGTAAAAAATTCTGTGAACAAATAAATTAAAAAATGATCACACTGGATCAACTGCCTTTTTCGAAGAATATCAATCCATCGTCAATTTTCAATTGTCATTTTGTTTAAATAGAAAAAAATAGGGAAATTTTGTTTAACTGATTTTGGCAAGTGTTTCCTAACATTTTAAATACGTTAAAAGTATCAATATTTTGTGGTCGACTTTAAAGAAAAAAAAATAAATGCAAGGGGATGGGTATTCAAAACACCCACTGTATTAATGAATATATAAAAAAATGTATCAACTATGGCGAGCTCTAGTGTTTTTTTATATTTAAGTATACGATGTATATCTTTATTTAAAAAATGATAATTTGCTTATAATCAGAATAATCATGCAGGTAACCTGAAATTTTCAACATATTTACATTATAACTGCAATAATACTCAGTAATAATAATCAATATAGATTAAATTAAGAGTTTCATATAAATTTTAATTTTTGACTTTTTATGGGATTATGATATTACGAAACGAATACTGTTTTTAAAATTTACTACTATAGTACAATTAACTTTTTTATATTTTATTTATTTATTAGATGACATACGTATTTTTGTTCTAAAAGAGGTGAATATATTATAACATAATAAATATAAGACACAATTAATACCCGTAGTTTATTGTGCGGGATGGAGTAGACTTCACCTCTGATATATACAGCGTTGTCCTGGCTACTTTGCTAGACTGAAGTCTGTGTTAAAGTAGTCTGTTTTTTTTCGTGCTGTTGTTGGGTTATTTAAATGATCGATAAGAATAAAAGAGAAATAAAGAATAAGAGAAATAAAAAGAGGAATAAAAAGAAAAAAATATGTATTAAAAAATAATAAAAATGTAGTGGGTGTGTTGTAGACCTAGTGAATTATTAGTGTAGGTATTGTATAAATTATATTAGAATGTTGGTTAGCCATGCTTCTGATTCATCTCTACCTGATTGGATAATATACTTGTGTAATCTTATTGGAATTAAACGATTTCCAGTTGGTACTGAATGTGTTATATAATTTCGGAGCATGTAGAATCTTTGATAAAATGTCGTTGTTGCTCACGGAACTGGTGTGTAGATGTTTGTTGTTTGTCTTGTGTTGTGTCTATGATTTATCGCTTGGGGTGAGTTGTTGTTAGCATGGAAATATTGAACGAGTCTCAACATGAGGATTTGTTTTATATCTAGGACATTGTACTCTTTAAATATAAAATCTGATGGATATTTAAAAGGACGACCAATTATTATCTTGAGAATTGTCTTTTGTGCTTTTTTAACCGACTCTAATATTGTTTTTGCTGCTCTTCCCCAAACTAAAATAGCATAATTAATCAAGAAGTAGCAGAGTGCAAAGTACACCGATCTTAAGAGTTTGTATTTAACTATAGATCGTATTTATTTAAAAAAGTATTGGTACAATACTATACAATACTAAATAAGTCCTATGTTGTAAATAATATATAATCAATACAAATGTATTCCTGTCTTGATATCTATTTGATGAATATTAAAAACATGTTATAAATTGTGGCAAATCGAGGATCTAGTAGCATTCTCAATTGGTTTAATAATTGTATAAAATAGATTAAACTATGGCCAATACTCATTAAACCTTTTTTAATGATCGTTAACTACGGTTGAAAAACCTTTCATTCGTGGTATTGGACTGCAGTGGCCGTTACACATAAATGAACATTTGGCCGACGCGACGGGCGCCACTTTTTCTATTCTCATCCCTTTATATTAGGTACCTCCCTGAGTCACGAAGCTTCCATTCCACATTGTTATGTTCCGGGAGTTCTGTTATGAACTGAGACATTTGTAATATAAGGAGATTGTGTATATGCTGTTGTAATTTTTAGCCAATCAGCTTCGTTGCAATAAAACGTATGTTGCGGTTTCGAAGTTGTGGTGAAAGAATATTTATTTAAAATACATTTAGTAAATGACGGATTGCCGTGCATAAAATACAACATGGTGGTATCCAACATAATATTAGGGAAAAAATTAGAAAATTTAAATAAAGGATTTACCTACATTTTCATATTTATATCTATATGTAATAGTTAGATCGCTTTATTACCTTTGCATACTCTTACAATAGCTAGATTGACTCTTTAACTCTCTGAAATATAATATTTATAAGCGTGATGAATTTCTAGGTAACCATGAATATTGTTTAAAAAATAATCTAGATGGACACACATCTTGTGATTGTATATTTTCATTTTCTCTTGCGTCTGCGAATGGCCGATATAATTTCAAATAGTAAAATATAATAAATAGTAAACTACGAACGTTGTATCGTTAAAATAATTTATCGAGCAACGCCCGACTCGCGGTGTTTATGGAGTGTCTAATATATGATTCGGGGCGTGTAGCTCAAAACAGGTCGAGTCTATTTATTTCGCGCCGAAATACGTTTATGAAAATTTTGAATGAAAAAACTGGATCGTAATTTGTATACGGAGTTAACCAAATGTACGGAACCGGCAGTGTACAGACGCAACGATGCAAGTTATCCACGAATTGTTAAAATAAACGTGAACTATTTTTTACGTGAATTTTCAACAAATTTCTGGTACAACTAAAACTCGTTCGTGGGAATGAAAATGCATCATGGAGCTACTACGTCATCCATAAGGCTTTGAGACTGATGCGTAATCTCATACCAGTATAGAAGCACGAGTACAAGTCGATTTTGACAAGACATACGCTATTTTTGTTTCTTTCATCGAACTTAACAATAAAAATAATATTAAAATGCGGAAAAAACATGACTTTTTTAACTGAACCTTCCATTGAAAATTAGTTAATTTGACTTTCCGAAATGGGTTTCATTTAAACCCTCTTGACTTCTTCTGGAGTATGCTGAAAGAGAAGGTTTATTCAAGGAACAATAACGACAATCATCTGAAGCAACGCATCACAACTGAATATGCTAAGATCGACGAAGATAATGCAATAGGTACTTCGTCGTAGTTAAGCCAATTTCGAAAAACGCATCAACACGTGCATCGTTAATCATATTGGACGGAAAGCACATAGAAAATGTAATTAAGAAAAAATATACACACGGGCCTGTGTCCAAATTTTATGCCCACCCTGTAGAATCTGTCGAGATTATGTACAGTCCCGTTAAATTAAAATTCAAATTTTACAAAATATACATGCGGCTGTATTATCATGGGTGGTGCATTAGAAAACTATTAAGTTTAGGGGATAAATATATTCATTTTTAAAAGCAACCAAATACTAGTAAATAAGTAGATAAATGAATTTATAAAACATGGTATATATGTTTAGTATTCTGATAAACATAAATAAGGAGATATGATTTTTCGAAATCGATTCGGAAACCTACATGTCGTAAGTAATCGTACATACATAGTTGAACAAATATTTTGCCAATTTTAATTATGAAAATTTATGGATGAATTTATAATACATATTAAATTTAATTATGTAGGTATATATTGACTAAAGCACTTTGCCTTATTTTGGCATCAACACTTTTAGTAATCTTGAAAATAAATATTCAAAGAACAAAGGCAGGAAACTAAATATATAATATTAAGCAGTGGGATTAATCAACATAGTTTTATTTTCTGAAATGCCGTGCCAAATATTACTTCTCGATAATCTATGCAGTAATATTTTATGGGATTACAATCCAATTACCAATGGTAAATTATATCCATGAATCTCGGAACTCCTTTTGGAGAAACAAAGCATTGTTGCGTTAGCACCCCATGTAAATTCTGATATCATACTTAAGGGAACGCTGGTTGTTCTACTTAATGTTATCTCGTAGTACTCGGCCGGGAACGTTCGGTTCCCTTTGAACGCCTCGGTCGCTACCTGAATCCTATAAATCACGCTTGTTACTTACCAGCCCGCTTGATATGGAGCGGTACCTACCCGAGTACCTACGTACCTCGCGTAAACTCCGCGCTCGGCCCAGCGTTCGGTCCCGCGATCCGCTTCGCGCAACATGCGACCCGCGTAGGCTGCGGGCCTATACCTACCGCTACAAGTCTCGCCAATAATAAATAATTTCATTATTAAGTGTCCCTTTTACCTTTATTAGAATCTGAATCGATAGCTGGAGTCTGTTATCAATACCAATAAATAAAGACATTTATGGAATGAAATATCACTAAAGTGCTGGTAAAGTTATATTAATTATTAAACTTAAATTAAAATTTTATTTTCAAAATGTAGAATCGTCTGTTAAATCGAATTTTACATTAAAAAATGTTTTTAGCACTGATTCTTAATATGAAGCAATATAACGGTGTCAGTAACACCTATTAACAAAAAAATTTTTTTCATTGGCAAAATGAATTACTTTGTTATTCTTACACATATTATTTTTTTATATAAATAATAAGATAAAAAACGTTGCTTTAACCACTATTTATTGGTTATTCAACATGTTTCGATTAATTTCTTCAGGAATTATTACTTAGTTATTCTTACACATATTATTTTTTTATATAAATAATAAGACAAAATACGTTGTTTTAACCCCTATTTATTGATTATTCAACATGTTTCGATACCTATGGTATCTTCTTCAGGAAACAATGTGTACTGGAATTAAAAATGCAAGCATTGATAACAACAAAACTCTAAAGTGGTGGGTAACTAATATGAAAACAAATTTAGTAGGTAACCATATCCTATTTGCAAATAGTCACATTTTAAATTTGTTTTCATATTACTTCTTGCTTAGTTACCCATTACTTTATAGTGCTGTTTTTACCTATACTTGTATTTTTAATTTCAGTATACACGGTTTCCTGAAGAAGATACCATAGGTATCGAAACATGTTGAATAATCAATAAATAGTGGTCAAAACAAAGTATTTTATTTTTATTTTTTATTTTATTTTTTATTTATTATCTTAGTTTTATTAACCACAATTGTGGTGTGAATTTTAATCACCAAGTTAATATTGCTAATTTTAAAAGTACAAAGTATTTTGTCTTATTATTTAAAAAGATTTTTATTTTACCTATTACATACATTAGTTACAAGGATTAGATTCCACCTAATTTTCCCAGATCTAACCATTAAAACTTAAATTTTAACAAAGATTTTAATTTTAATTATTATTTGTTAATATATACTATTTCATGTGATTTTCATATTTAAGTGTTAGGTGTTAATAACGTTTTTTTAAATTTTCTGTTATTTTTGATAGAAAATATAAAATTTGATAGAAAACTACTAATGAAAGTATTTTTTTACTAACTTACATATATTGAAATGTAAATACGTAGTTCTGTTAATGGTCAACATAGTAAATATACCATATATTACCTTAATAAATATTCGTTCCTTGACCATGTGCCGTAAATGCTGGCGAATCGTCGAACATGTAATCACAAAATAAACTTGAAAACGGTTGTAAAATCTGAATTCGTCTTTAAAGTCTCGATTTACTATCCGAGAACGCGAAGGTAATGCACTCCTGTAAAAGTTAAGAATATTAAATAAGGCTTTCTAATACTTGCCGGGCGCATAAAATTTGTGTTTATAGCGCATCCCGGCCGGGGCTATAAATGTTATCGGCCAATTGGAACACCATTGAATAAAATCTGTGGATGGATGTGGGCACACATCGGCGTGTGCTGAGAAATTGAGAAGACAGACTCATTATTATTTTACGGCAGCGCCACAATAAACGCTTCGAGAAGTAATTTATCCATCATTGGCTATTACTTTTGAAAACTCAATCCACACAGATACATCCGCATTTAGGAAACATTATGGTTTGTAAAAAAAAAAAATTGAAATACAATCAAATCAAATAAATCTACTAAATTGTGAGTAGTTCATTCATATTTCTGTTGTCTGACATTGACCAAAAGATTATAGATATTTAACGGATAACAATAACGATTGTTTAAATATTTGTTTCCTTAACAAGTAAACAAATGTTTGATAAACAAAAGACAGTTAAAACAAATGAATCACTTATTTTCCGCATTTTTTTCTTTGTAAAATTTTTTATAATTCTATAACTTGTAATATTTTTGACCTGCATCGATAAATGTGCAAAATATGATTATAATATAGTAAAATCAGATATTTTCATAATTTTTATGCAAATATATATTACATTACTTTATTTTTATATATTTTTCTCAATATCTTAATTAAAAATCTAATAATGATTATTTTTATACAAATCATAGGAAACGCTTCGCGTAAATTAACTGCAATGAGGTGTAGGTGCAGTTAGACAAACTCAAATTGTTTAAAACCAAAAATATTTTTGAGTACTCCGCGATCAAAATCCATTAACCACAGCAGGCACGTATGAACGGGCGAACCCCAACTCGTATCCGTATTACATCGTGGTATAAATTATTCCATGAATATCTATGAGGGTCTGTGGTGATTGAACCAATAATTATGATTGGATACATCGTCTCGTGATAGTTTATATCTTCGATGTTTACAATAAACGTAATCGATCGCATCGGAACAGGCAATACGCTCCGAGATATCAAGATGTCCGAATATATTTTCGAATAGAAACATGACGTGACCGAAATAGATTGTTATACCTACACGTCTATTGTATATAGACCGGTAGCTCTGTGATCGAAAGAAGTCAGTATTGATTCGGCCGCATCGCGCGCTTTATAATCCGAGAGATCGGCACCGACAATGTTCCCCGTGATACCCAATCACGGGGAACATTGTTCGGTAAGCAAAACTAATAGGAAATGAGATAGTCTAGATCAAGTACTTTCTTATGGTAATACAACATACAGATATGATACAAAAAGCTAATGTATTCAGCGTCTAGTTATAATTTCTATCAGCTATTGAAATTTAATGGACATGACATAAAATCCATAGGCATTTGTACAGTTTATCGCCACTTCAAATCAGCTGGCCGATTGAGAAAAAAGCATTATATTCAGTCGTTACTGAATCGAATATTATTATTTATTAATCGTTTAATAAAGAGAGAGCGTGGGCAGGGCACTTCACCTCCGGGGGCACATAATAAAGATAAAACAAAGGCATTAAAAATGATCAGATTCCCATATGAAGGATGATTTATAGCCCATTCTAACACGGCCAACGTTCCGCGAGCCGACAGGTAGTGCTCTTGTTATGAACTTTGTATTAATTGAAACCGTATCTCGAGATTTATTCTGACTTAACTACTTTGCTAGGAGGATTTGTCAGGCAGACCTTTCATTTGGTCCTTGACATCTGTCGCTTTTATCCAAATATCTAATCAATGCAATTATCTAGGGTCCATAAATAGTGACGACAGTAGCTGTGAGTCAAAAATTAAACGACGGATAGGTATGGCGTAAAGTACTTTATTCAGACTTGACAAAATATGGAAAGACCGCGGTATTTCCATGACAATGAAAATCATGCTTGTACAGACTCTGGTGTATTCTATGTTTTTATATGGTGTGTAATCATGGACTCACATAGCAAGGGAGACAAAATGGATTGATACCTTTGAGATGTGGTGCTGGAGACACATATTGCGTATACCATGGACAGCAAGATGCACGAATGTCTCCATTCTGCAGGAACTGAACATCAAGAACAGACTCTCAACCATTTGCCTGAGACGAATCTTTCAATTTCAAGGGAAGATAGCTTGAATTAGTTTTTTGTTGCGTGTTACGTCGAAAGACGAAGTGGAAAATGAAGATCCCCCACCAGTTGGACTGACCATGTGAAAAAGGCAACAGGCACTAGGTCTGCAGGATGCCGAAAAAAGTGGAGGAGCATAGTCAAGAGGGTGGGAGTTCATGGCGATCGCGATCCTAAGTCAATGGATCAATGTAAAAGAGCCCATTGTCAATATATTACTAATGATGAAATTATGAATTTCGTACAGTAACAACACAAATCATAATATAAGATCTTAAATTAGCATATGTAATAAAGAACAATACTTAATACTTATTTATGTAATGAATAAGGTTTTAATTTACAGTATTGTATATGTAAAAAAAAAATTACAAGAAAGTACAAAATTAAGACAAATGAAACATTGTTTACATTTGTTCCAAGCGTAATAAAAACCAAATAAAATGGTGTAAAATGGATTAAACTGCAATAGTAAACAGATTTTCCATTAAATGAATGAAATATCTTCCGTGAAATTCGATTCCGAGAATCATGCGATGAGTCAACAATATCCTTTACATAGAAGACAAATAATAAATTACTAATCTGATGCTGGTTACGAGAAATCAAATAAGATCGAACAAAAAACTAAGCATCGCTAAGCGTTGCCGCTATTTGTATAATGGTCGATTGATATATGAGGCACTATAAGGTTTTCCATGTTTTACCAAACAATGGTATCTATATAAGACGCCGAACTATTTGAATATTTAACTGGCTCGTTTTTCGAACTACATCGAAACGAATAAATATCTAATAATTTCAGTGGGTGCTTTGTACGATTTTCGCTATTCACGATTATATGATTAATTGAAAACCTTTCATTAATACAAAAATGATAATAAGCGATACTCGTACAATGTAGAAATACCAAATTAATTAATATATAAATAATATTAACGCGTAATTAACGCTATGACTATTTGTGTATCGAACCCCTTGCTATCATGGTCGTAGGTGGTCTTATTATATTATTAAATACGTTTTTTATCTAAGGATATCTGTTTATATTTTATTTTTCCTGAACAAATGAAACGATTTCGACCTATTCATTTTGATAATATATAGTTTATATTTACTTAACAGAATCGCTGAAAACCAATAAAACTGAAAAAATGATTATACTGTCATTTGAAAACATATGGGTCTTGAATATAATACAGTAGGTATATGAGTTAAGTTTTAACGTTAAGTGTGGGCAGTTGTCAATCAGTTGTCTATGCGTGTAAAATTGTTTCATAAATTCTCTTGTACAAACTAAATGACTTTATTTTTACGAGACTTTAGATGTTTTGTTCAGAGATTTTATTTCGATAATAAGTAGAATCCATATACATACTTATTATCGCCAATATCGCGGGTGCATCGGATTGGCAACAACTCGAATTTCGTTGACATTTTTCTATGCAGGAACATACTTGAACAGAAGATATATTTGTATGTAAATTACACATAGTTTTTATTTTTTTATGTTATATTAAAATGTCAATTAAAAATGTACTGTTATATTTAAATTAAATAAAAAATATATTCTTATGTAAAAGCTCACAAGGGAGTTGATGGAAATAAATAAAAAAAAAAAAATTTTCTGCCTGATGTAATTTGAGTATTGCGTCTTAGGACATATATGATACCATGAGTAATATTTATTTGAATCTTAAATAACCGGCCTAGGATGAGTGACATGCTAGTTATTGGACAAGCATAGCGATGTGAAAACATATCAATAAAAAATGTCACCAGAATATTTATTAAATAGTTTTCCGAAATAATCGTGCAGAAATAACAACAATCCAATATTTTAAACTTACTATCTTGGCAAAATTACCGTACGTTTATTTAAAATATTTTGTGCTTATAGATCAGAAGTAGTAATTATTGACTGTTTGCTTCTTCGCCAATTCTTTCCAAGATTGGACTTTATTTTAGTTAATACTTTATAAATCTTTACAATATTTTTCTTTTACATAATAATACAAACATCTAATAAAGAATTTAATAAAACACGCGACTAATTTGATGCCAAATCAAAACATGTAAATTTAATTAGTTAAAAAATGAAACGCTATATCTAATTAGTTGCCCTTTTGCCCTTACCCTAGCGCCCGCCTCGCGCCCGTGAATTGATTGAACTTAGGAATTATTAATAATGAAATTAATGAAATGTGATCGGGAGTGTTGGCCAGTCCGTGATTCCCCCGAGCACGACTTGCCGGCCACGTGACTCGCTAGCCGATCTTATAATTTACGTTCATTTTGAACACTTTGATTCATAAATTTCAATGCCGACATGCAACACGGGTTAATAGATTTATTTCACGATTAACCCGGGTACAGCCGGGATCGAGAGGCTGCGCTCGATTAGTTGTAATCATAACTTTTTGTAATCGCAGACATGGGATGAGAGTTCAAACGATGTACACACCAATGTCGTATTGCACTATATGAAGGTAAAATAATGAATTAAAATTTTATTTATTTATTTAAAAGATAAAATAAACCAGATTTGTAAGTTTCTAAAAATAATATTTATAAAAATGCAGTGTGTTACGTCTGTGAGCGACTTCGTATTATTTCGCTTATTTTATAAATCTAGAGTTGTTTGGTTCTAATAATAAGTTTATTACAAATTAGTATAGTTTGTCCCTTTTTGGTTCATAATGAATTTAAATGGTAGTTTTGATGATGTTGCATGTTTCGATATCTTTGTCGTATATTTTAATACTTTAGCATATCACACAAATTTCAAAACTAGTTAATATATTAAAATGAATAAACTTAATCATAGCAAAATTGCTTTGTGGAAATAAGTTTTTTCTTCTTCATAATATCAGGAGAAGACGCATCGTATTGTTCTAGTTTAGATCCATTATTATGGAGCGTATCTGTGCTTGATAATGAATGGCTTTCCAAAGTATACTGACTGACAATTTGAATAGTCAGAAAACATCTCCTTTCACATTTTTAGATTTACTCATGTCTCATTGTTCATTGAAAAACGATAAATAAATGACTAGAAGCATTTAAAGCAATTATTTTATCCTTGGAATACCTTTTTTTTCCGTTAAAAATTAAAATCACATTGAGGAAACAAATGAAACGACATTTGTGCGCTTTATTATGAAAGTGGTCTAAGTCAAGAAAGTAAAAAAAAACAGTTTATCAATTGATAAACGATATGACGCGAAATGATTATTTCGCCATATCGTTTTAAATTAATATATAATAATGCAAATTGTAATAATTGTGAAAAATTTGATGCGTTGTATTCAGTGTATTATTACGATGTTCAATGAAATTACGTTAGTATTTATTTTGATAATAGAATAAGTCAATTCAACCTTAAATTTTTTATTTTCTTATAAGCTATATGCAACATTTATATGGCGAAATAAATTATAAATCTAGTAGACTAAATCAATTTTGAAATATTGTATTGTGTAGTATAAAAATATTTTTTAATCAATTCAAACGCAAACCTGTAAATATCTAAAACGAAATTAATATGACTTAAACTTCTTTCATAATAATGGGCACATTTGATCATCACAGATAGTCTGGCACAAGAGTGATAACGTAATGACTTCCGTGACGTATTTCGAAATTCAATTTAATTAAAAAGATTATACTAAAATTTGGGGTTGCATTACTCGCCGCTTGGCAGGTATCAATATAAAATTTAAAAAAAAAAAACAATAAGAAAATAAAAAACATGTGAGGTTTTTGAGTTAGGTGTGTACAAATATAAAGAAAATTAATGTCTACAAGACTAGGCAATATCGAAATTAGATAAATATCACAGATATAATATAAAACGCATTTAAAATTTGCTTGTTACTCCAATCGCAGACACGTTTAACAGATAATTAATTCAAACTAAGACAAATATATTTCCAGCCAATAAGACGACAGTATTTGTTCACGTGTGACCTGTGGCTATTGGTCATCCTTAATATGGATGACTCCAAATGTGACAGTTGTGGTATAATGTTTTTTTTTGCATTTTATATGAAAACATTAAAAAAGTGGACATGTCAGCTTTTGATTCTGGACCCCGCAAATACTGATTCCAAATTGGGCTCTCTCGGGATATTGTGTTTAAGATAGGTATACGGTACCGGCTATTTTCTGAGCACTACTTGTATTATAACAAGTTAATATGTAGCTCATACACGATCAAAAATTCACGATTCGATGGGTTCGAGTATTATCGCCTCGACGTGTAACGAGTGCATTGGTATTATTACAATAAATTGGACTGCGTGGTGTTAAGCCGCGTGTACACGTTTTCCGAGGCTTCACCGGCGCGGCGCAGCGCGGCGCGGCTCGTTCTTCGTTCCTTGCACAACTTCTGGCACGCTTCGCTCATTCTCCTGATTGATCAGGACTCGTGCCAGGCCACCGCGGAAAGGAAATCATCCCGCACTGAAACAACGTACAGAGAGTAACAAGCAACTTCGCTTGTTTTGTTTTATATCGAGATTTTGATCGGTCGTGCATTTCACGAGTTTTGTTCTGAAATCGAGATATTTATATTTTCAAATTCACATGGTTATTAGACAAGAAAATATATAAACCTACATGGTTTATTGTAAACGGGCTAACTCCATGAGTCCATAATATATATATATTATATAGCAACAAAAATATTTTTTCTATAAATTTAATTTTCCTGTTTGTCTTTCAATTGTATTAAAATACCACAGAACTTTTGTTCAGAAACAACTCAATTAACAATAATATTGTGTTCTCTTTAATAATGAAAGTTATAAATAGTTAGAAATAAAATAATTGATTTAATTTCTGGCGTTTCCTAGCAAATATTACTCTAAGATATTTGAGATTTTCGCAATTCAAAGTTATTGTTTTTGCAGTATATAAGTTCGAAAATTTGTCGTCAATTTACTATGTCGGTGTGGTGTAATCGGTTAACGCATTTTCCCGGATAGAAAAGAATTTTTCGATAATTTTTTTTTCTGTATATCTTTCTAATTGATACATTTAATTTGTATTAATAAAGAATAAAAAATTCTTCAACAATGATCAAACAAAGTTAGAAGATGTCTGAAGTGTCAAAAAAGATGTATGAAGAATTTAATTTTGAATATATCATATAAATATAAATGGCTTACGCATACTGATATTCATATATGCAATATGTAGAGCACTTGTGTTAGTTATTTGTCTTCCATGGCCGATTTGCTAATGAAGGGTGATTTTTAGGGGGAATAGAACTTTAAAATGAAATAATATACATTAAAATCGTGGTGATGGCCATGGTATTAGAAAAATAATTAAATTACATTAGTGTTTAAATATGATTTCGCGCAATGGGCGCTACGACTGGCTCGAATAAATCTGGAAATTCAATTTTAAACAACTTTTTGGAGCAGCTGGGGCCGTATATCGGCAATAACGCAACACATGTTGGCTTTCAAGTTGTTTATCGTCTCTCGTTTATCGGAGTAGATTAGCGACTTCACATAACTCTACAAAAAATAGTGCAAAGATGTTAAATTACATGATCTCGAAGGTCAATTAACAGGTCGATTGTAAAATGGATGTAGCGTACAGTAAGTTTCGCGAGCTGAACCACTATTTTCGATATAAATTTGTATAATTTGTTAGTGTTATTCTGGCGTAAGTCTATTCATAGTAAATGGCAAACCAAACTGAGCACAAATCAGCAAAAAGTGTTACCAAATCAAAACATATGAAACATGAAATATGATACATGAAATAGCTTTTAAACTTCACTCGTTCTTATTAAAATTTTAACAATTTTTCAGTTTCTTTTTAATAAACGAAAGATGTGTATTCTCTCTGCTGACACCTACGATTGATATAATTGAATAAATAGTTATAAAGCTATGTGCGTTGTTTTACTATATATTACGTAGTCGTAGATGACATTCTTTGTGAAGTGACTCAATTAATTACTAATCAAACAAGAAATATGGCCCACAAAAATATAGCGCTATAAATATTATCATATCATATATATCATATACATAGTATCAGGGTTTATCATATCATATATATCATATACATAGTATCAGGGTTCAAATATATGTTTAACACAAAATTAATATTCACCAAAATTATTACAGCATTTAATGCTTTAACAGTAAATTAAAATCCTTCATGACTAAATTCAAATTCTGATAAGAAACCGTTCACGAAATGTATTTGAAATTCAAAAATAAATTGTATCTAAGTATATAACGCGCTTATATTATTAAACTTTACTAATATATATTTGAACGTAAATTTCACTACTCAATTATTATATTTTACTTTTTAATTTGGTTCTCTACAACGCACAATAGTTAATCATGTGCTTGTATTTTTTACACTTTTCGTACCCAATTGTTTTCATATCCAAACTATTTTTACTCACCGATACTGAAAAGCACAGTTTGATTTAATACAATATAGCAGACAGGGCAACGAATGATGTATTAGCTTTGCTGACAAAATCCCCAGCAACCTAGATTTTGTTACTTTACTTAATTTCATGTGAATACCAATAAAAATAATATAAATCAGCAACCTAGATTTGGTTACTTTACTTAATTTCATGTGAATACCAATAAAAATAATATAAATTACTAATAATTAGTCGACTCTACACACGTTTACATTCACACACTCTCATAAGAAAAATATCTAATTTAAGGGGGTCACTAGCAAGAAAAATGAAAAAAAAAATCATTTTCATTTTTTTTTCGTTATATTATTCTAGACTTTTTTGTACAAGAAAATTCAATCCGCACATATCTACGATAAGTAGAATTGCTTGAAATTTTTATCGCTACATCAGTGAGGCGGGCTTTTCCACCTTTTGGCTTTAACGTCTTGTTGGAGTTTTTTTGTTGTGTAGGATGCTCATCCTCTTTTGGATGTGCCCTATGCACTCTAACTTCTGATCCAAAAGTTCATCTCCATAAGGTTTTTGCTCGGTTACTTTCAAAAACCTCTTTGAATCACCCCAAATAGTAAAACTTTTTAGTTTTTCGGCTCTCCTGAAAAGTTTTCTTTTTTGTACATTAGTCCCATTTTGAAAACCATAAAAATTGAGGTATATTTTTTTTAAATGTCCATGGCATCACTGACTGCATTCCTGACTAAGGAGATGTCAAACGAATTAGCTGTTCAATTACCGCCTCTTTTCAAACATAGGAAAAAAATATCAATATTTGAAAGCTGCTACAGCTTTTATTTAATTTTTTTTTAAAAACCCTTAGTTATATTAACTAATTTAATAGTAAATTAGAAGTGTGCAAAATTGAATTGAAATAGGATTAGTGGTTGCTGAGAAAATGGGTCTTACTTTTCAACGTAAATGGTCCTCGGTAGTGACCACCTTAATGAATAAAATAATTTACGTTGGTTGTACTTTTTGACTAAATGCCCAACTTCCGCGTCCTGTAATACAATCGCCCTGAACATGATTTCTGCCGCCTGCGTCGGACAATCGCGGGTAAATGTATGTTATACTTGTTGTACGTGTCTAACTGCTAGATGAGAGTTGTGGTTAAGAAATAAACGCTGGCCGCTTGTTTCCTCGCTTGAACTAAGCTTTAAGAACTACGTGATTCGGTTCCGCATGCAAGAATAGGTCCGATTGTTCTAACAATACGATGACTGGTAGCACAATTATATTATTGGATTAATATTTGTGCTAACAGATAGTAATGTACGCGTACATATAAAATATACTTTAAAGCTACGCTTTAAAAATTTTAACATTATAAATAAATATATTATAATAAAGTGGAATTGGTTAACGCATTTTTCCGGATAGGAAAAGGTCCAGGTTCGAATTTCGGTAGTAACTAAGTATTTTTTCGATAAATATGTTTTTTGTATATCTTTCTAGTTGATTATTACAATTTGTAATAAAAAATACCATTGAACTATGTTCTGCAATTGCAACTATACAAAAAAAAGTGTTTTCTTTAATAATATATAAGTTGTATCAAAGTTTATCCAAATTGAATAAAATTAATTGAATTCCGGTGTTTCCTGGCGTGAATTAATCAGACTTATTGGGGATTCATCGCAATATAAAGTTGATTTTTAAAATGATATAATAGATGTGTCTATTTTAAAGAGCTACATTGTATAAGTTCAAAAATTTGTCATAAATGTAATTGGTTGATATTGGGAAATTGGCTAACTCATTTCCGCAATAAAGTAAGTCTACTTAAAAGTGTCGTTATTTGTGGATATGTGAACTATATGCCAAATACATTATGAGACTATTAAGAGGCTAAAGGATATTAACCTATTAAATGCCCTGATCGATAAACCTTATATATCAATTCAGGCCACGAACAATGTAAATCACACGCACGTTTAGACGTTGAGATGTGATCAAATTCAATAAAAATTGTTAGTCTAAAGGTTCCACTCACGTCAAATTTGGCTGGCAATTCTATTAATACTTACTGCCCGGTGGGTCAAAACAAAACACGTCCGGCGGTGGTGGGTCATTTTAGACCCATCTCAAGTTTTCGGTTTTTCAACCGTTTTGTGGGAGATTTTTTTAGATATTCCATTTTAAATATGATTTAATGAAATGGCATGAAGTGCCGTAATGTTTTAACTAAAAAATTCATGTTAAAAATTAAAAAATATTCCGAATAATGTACATATTCTCACGCATCAACAGATGCCCTATACATCCAAAATACAAACATCCACTGAGCATGTGATCCTCTCGTCGAAACCAGAGCAGGTAGTGTTATAAAATTTTCTGGTAGGCGCAACGCCCCTCAAATAATTATATTACTGGCATTATCTAGGGGCCGCCAGATGAAAATAAGTGAAAACAAATACATGGACGCATAGCTGGTATCCTTTGTCCATCCGCTCAAAATAATGACAATATTTGTATTGACGTAAGCGCTGAGGTTCAATCTGACTATCTTGGGTCAGTTTTTGAGCGTTTTTTCACATTTTTATCAATAACTCATTTGAATCTCGTCCGATAACATTTATTTGTATCTCAAATTATTCGAAAATATTTAATAATAGATTAGCTAGAAAGAAAACAGCATTAAACGAATATTTGTAGCATAATTCATATTTTCACAAACACCCGGGTCAAATTTGACCTACCACCGCAGAGTGTGTGTTTAATAGTATTCTATTTATTTTCCTATAAAATTATATTACCTATATATTATTACCTATGTAGAATAATGAGTGCTTAATTATTCAAATGGTCAGATAGCGCGTCTCTAATGATAAAGGTCGGGGTTCTAATCGAAGATAGACCGTATTTTCGTTGAAAAAACTTTAGTATAAAAAATAAAAATAGCGATATATCTTTAAAAAAATTCATTCTACGTTGCATCATCGCCATCTTTAAACACTGTTGATGTTTGGTGAATTGCTGAAATAATATTTAAAACAAATAGGAAATATTTTTGATGCGCCAATTTTTTTGTATTTAGAATTATTAACACAAAAATACTCGGGTTTTCTTTGAAATTGAAATGAACAATATGGTTGTCGCCGCTGAAATTATACAAATTTATAAAAATAACAATTATTATGCTACTGTTTTATACTATATAATGGTTCGTAGAACCGGCTTCGCCATGGATTAGAACCCATTGTTAATACGCTGCCTACACGTAGTATGATTATATTTCTCTTTATCTACTCCCATCTGAAGATTTAATTTACTTTACCGACCCAATTATGTGCAATCATAACATGAATAATTAATGAGGACCGAGGCTCGCCTCACTTTTACGGAAGCGACCGACGCATTTTGGCCTCTTATAAAAAAAACGTTGGTTCGATAAAATACGATATTTCGATTTGGGGTACACCTACATACTAATCATTCATTTTGTCGGATATTGTAGACAAGAATAATTCGGGCCCCGATGGATCCACTCTATGATCTGGCAAGTACGGCGGAGAGTGGACCGCGCGTTTCGTATAATAATAATGTTCGGTTGTAGGTAAGTCTGTCCAAGACATGTGTTTAATAATTGAGCATGATTACACTCCTCTCGGTCGGGCGGTACAGATATGCGCGAGAGCTACCATTCGTGAGGGGCGTTATTAGTGCGTCGTTATACACCCATAAAATCTGACTTCTTGTGTTTCGTGTTTTGATCTGTGAATTGGACCGAACGTGTCAATGGCGGCGGCCGCAATTAGTGGACCGCGCGGTAATCCGGGAGTCGTTTCGTCTATTCAATTTACGTATACGAACCCTTCGTTTTAATTGCACCATAAAGTTGAGATTTCGATAACCGCGTAATGAATTCGTAACAGCCAATAATTCAACATTGTGATAGCAGCTGTTTATCAAGTATTTGCATTTAATATCACGTTGCTGCGTCGCAATTAAAATCTTCAATTAATAAAATAGTTTTTATGTCATAAATTATTTTATGTAAAAAATAAATAAAAAAAATACATGGCTACGTACTTATTAACAACCCACTGAATGTTCATAGAGGAGGACTTAATATGATTGTGGAGGTCTAAACCCGAGTTGAGTGTTAAGGCAGACTTAGGTTATGCTATTACCGACACTACTGCTGTATATGTATGCATATATATATATATGTAATATTTTAGGTTTTAACGAGTAAAAGATTAGTTTCTGGGAGAACCCGTGTCAAATGGTCTTAAGAATGAATTTATGCTGCCGACGTTTCGAATAAATATCATTACTCATTCTCAATGGCCTGTTATCCTGAATCCTTCTCTAAACTGACAAGTACACTCGATCGTTCAATGCAAGAACCAAAATGAAAGTGAGATAAAATTTTAGTAGGTGTTTAATATTATTAGTTGACGTCGCGATTAACTGTATCTAATGGTAACGTCAGGAGTATAAAAGACCTTCTCAGGATTATTTGACGCGGGTTCCCCCAGAAAAAAAAACGTTTTAAATATACATATTTAAATTTTTTATTCAATTAATTCACATTTAACTTATGGTTAAGGCTTAAATAAAATATTACAATAAAAATAAAGTAAATCGTTTTTAAAATTATACATTGTGAGCAGGCAAATTGTTAAGTTCGAAAAAATATATAGATTTAGTATATTTTATTGTACATATATATCAGTAGTTCCCAAACTTTTACAGTTCACGGCGCCCTTGGAGCATTAGGACTTTTCCACGGCGCCCAAATAGTCCCACTGCGTATCCATGTGAACTTGACGATATTGAGTCCTTCCGAACTAGTTGATAAAGTGTGACAAATGCTCTTCAAAATAAGATTTTAAATCGCGAGAGAAATCAACTTCATTAGAGTACGGCTTACACTTTGGGAACCACAGGTATATATATATATATATACATATTCTCAAATATAAAGTAAAAAGGAAGGAACATGAAAACAGATCATTTAGGTAATAGTATAGTAAAATGAGTAAAAGAAGAAGTGTAATTACACGTGTAATTCGAAAATCTTTTGAAGAAACATGATCTTATCGATTGTCTCTTTTAAAACAGAAATATATGAATATGTTTGTGTAATTTGAAGTTCCAAATGTAAAATATTTAGTTTAGTAGTAGGTGTATGGATAGACTCAAACAAAATGGCTAACAGGCAAACAAAATCTTATTGAATTATTTGGGTTCAGGCACACGTGGCAGCGTTATCATTAAGTCAAAATATCAACGTTCATATCACAATATTATGTTAGCAGATAGATTATTAATTTTTTATTTATATCCCAGAATTTATAGTGATGCACTACTTTTGTACTTTTATTTGCAGTGCACGCGTTATTATACATAATTATTTATATATTTTCTCAACCCCATCTTGATGTGATTTATTGAAAGTTAATAAGGAAATATATCTAGTACTAATACTGAGATTATTAAAGTATCATTAATAATAACATTTTACATCTATGTTTGCAATAAAATGAATCGATTAATATTATTGACGTTGGTAAGAATCTGAGGGGCAATGAATTACAGTCAAAATTAATTTGATATAAAATAAAGAGTCAAAGATCCCAATACAAAAAAGTGTAATCTTCTGTCTTCTAATCATTTTCTTCATGACCGAGGATCGCGATCTTAGTGGAAACTCTGGTTGAACCTTCTGACGGTACATCTTCATTCCTTATGTCATCTCACAGTTCTCAGCAGTGCTTATAATTTATGTTGTATTATATAACAAAAAAATACACGCCACATCAGCTAGATTTTGTGCTTGATACGTAGAAAAATGTTTATATTGTGCTAACATTTATCTGTACATCTTCATAAAAAAGTACGTATATTATTTTAAATATAATCCTTCACATATATTTCTACAGTACAGTTTAAAAATATAATTTTTAATACGTATTAGTTTCGATTAAAATTTAATTTAAGTCTCTGTAAATCATTGTTTTTAAATTATATTTATTTAAAATAATAACACTGTTTACTTTCACTAATTTGTTATTTATTATAACGTTTTCAATGCTGGCCCATCATCTTCAATGATGTTACTAATACTAAACTAAAGACTAAAGGACCACGTGCTTGGGGAGTGGAGGTAGGGGATTAGAGTTGGGTGAAAACTTAACGATGAATTGTAACAAAAATGTCATTAATATTCAAACACCTTCTATTACGTTCCCTCTCCTGCGCTTATTGACCACGCCCCTACACCCACCCAACTCTAATCTCACCCCCTCCACTCCTTAACCCTAAATATGACGTAGTCCTTTAGTATTAAGTTTAGTATTATTAACATTACTGAAGATGATATGCCAGCATAGAAAACGTTATAATCAACAACAACTTAGTGAAAGTAAAGTGTTTTTAGAAAATTTCGAAAAACATTGATTTTAGTTTCGCCGATACTTTAAGATTCCTTAAACTCACTTCAACTTACGACCTCTTGAGAATACATCATCATTTCAGTTATAAATCTAAAAAGCCATAATATTTATTATGATTTTGAAACATAGACAAACACGGCAGCCTCCTGCAGTGCATAGATTGACTTCCGGCATGCACTCATTTACATTCCAATATCAACAAGAAATAACACGTCATATTACGCTCCGTCATGTATAATTTATTTATGTTGAAATGTTATAGAAATGATTAATTTATTTTTTTATAATTTTAAAGATATTTATATTGAAATATAATATATTATATCTAAAACAAACCATACAAACATAGATTACAGCAACAATGTTCGTCCAAAGGCCTGAAGTTACATTGGACAAAATTGAAACATTAAAAATATAAATCCTCCGCCAAAGTATTGTACGTATTACAAAATATTTTTATTTTATTGAAACAGTGAAGTCAAAAACACCGATTACAATATTTTAAGTAAAATTATGTAAACTATAATGTACAGTAATTTAAATATACATTTATGATAAATGTATTTTATCAATTATCAGAAATATTAAATGTATGTATATTATAAAAATATAAAATTGATGGTATAGATACTTATTGTTCATAACTAAGTTATATTGTTAAAATATGTTTTTCCTCAATAGTAATATTGATCTTTTGAATCATATTTATGTTTATTTTTTAAATGATTTGATAGAGAAAACTTTCGTACATTATCAGTTTTAAAATATTGTTATCGACGTTGTTTTGATTTAAAATTGTTATTATAATATATCAGACTAGTTCCCTTCGTTTCTTAACATACCTAACACTTCATCTTTTAAATTACTTATTTATATGTGTTATTTTAATATAGTTCTTCTATACTAATTGCTAATTTATATTAGCTTTGATGTTTATTTTGGCCTAACATTGTATTTTAATATGTCTGTAGGAGTCTCCATAAGAATAAAATAAATAAAAACACAATTTTATAATTTTTCACTTATATCAAATTTGAAACATTTAAATTTCGATATAACAATTGCTATGTTGACTTGATATAAAGGCTGTCCAGGGGAAAATTTTCAAGTTGAATATTAAATAATAAAAAAAAACTACAATGTTATTCTCATATTTTATTTATACAAAATGGAGTTTAGTGATGCAAATTTAACGTTTTATAAACAGTATAGTCCATTTCTCTCAAGACACTCTTGTAATCAGATTCTTAAATTAGCGAACACGCGAGAGCAAAGTGTTGGTTCAATGGCAGCAACTTCACGGCGGATATTTTCTTGTAGGGCCTAAAATGTTCGAAGATTGTTGCTGTTAACTCTTGATTTAAGATATCCCCATAAAAAAAAGTCACACGGTGTAAGGTCCGGTGACCGAGGTACCCAGGATATGTCTCCGTACTTGCTGATTAATTTATTGGGAAAAATTCCCCTCTGCTCTCCACTGAAACTCTAGCTGTGTGTGGAGTGGCCCCGTCTTGCTGAAATTGTGTTCTGTTGTTGAACTCGGGAAACAACTGCAGTTGCAGTACCAAAAACTTGTCGATTATTCGAAAATACACGTCAGCAATGACTGTCTCTCACTAGTTAAAAAAATAAGGGCAAATTATCTCTCGGGCAAAAATTGTACACCACACTGTCGTTTTTGGACAATGCAAACGTTTTTGATGGTATTCCCTTGAGTTGTGGGAGCACCAGTATCTCACGTTCTGTTTATTAACATAGCCATCGATGTAAAAATGTGCTTCGTCACTAAACAATATATTTTTAAGTGTTGGTGCTGTTCCAAAACGTTCCAGCACTGTTTTCGCTAAGGTTTCACGTAAAGAATAGTCATTTTCGTTGAGAAACTGAACGATTTGCAGTTTGTAAGAGTGAAACTGTAGTTTCTTTTTCAAAATAAGGTGCACTGTTGATTTTTTTATTCCAGTACAGGCTGCAATCTTCCTTATCGATTTACGCATATTGCGCATAATTTCACGTCGAACCTGAGCCACATATTTTGACGTTGCTGCTGACGTTCATGGTCCCGGAGAAGTTTGGTTAATCATTGTCCTTTCTTGTCTGAACTTTTGAACCCAACACCAGATAAGTTGCGTGCTCGACCCATCACTTACTCGTCGAATAAAGCGAGCACAAAAAGCGCGACGTGCACGAACCAATGAATCACCACACTTTAAATATTGCTCAACCGCGAACATTCGGTGCGCTCCCGACCAGTGACTCATTGCGACTGGCAATTCCGCAAATTACCCGTGTCGAACAATACCCCCCCATTTACCTCACTCTGATGGTTTACGAGCAATTAAAATTGAATATTAAAATTTTTCCGTTAGACATCCTATACTATTAGTATTTGTGTATTGTTCATGTTAGGTATGCCAGTGTTGTATTTATGGAAAAAAAAATTAAAATACTGATGAAAAAAAAGCAAAAGAAGTAAATAAAAACATGTCAAATGATAATTATTAAATCAAATCTATTTATGATACGCGTGATAATCATCTAAGCTTACAGTTTTTTGTTCGTGTAAATAATTCATTGAATACAATCAATCATTAAAATTTAAATACACACGAGTTTTGATAAATACGGTTGAAATTGATTCGATCCGATTGAATGAATATGCATGTTAATACTTGTGCAGCCCACGAAGAAATTTCAATAATTATTAACGGCTAATTTTATTGCCAGCAAAAAGCTAGCATAAAATTTATGAGTTCCTTTTAAGAATATTCAACAAATTCACAGATAACGTTAACGCGTTTAAGAATAATTTAGATAAATCATACCATCAGTGAGTGTGAAATTTAAAGAAGTTTATATTATAATAATCGCCTATTAGACAGCTTCCACAGTGATCTTCTCAATTGGCGAACAAAAGCGAACCTATTAAAAAAATTTGCATTAATAGACACGTTTTATATTTTATTACAGATATCTGAATCAATATTTTTACAGGTATTATTTAATTATTGATATAGTGTGTTTTATTACCTACTTACTGTTATACTTCGATGGATTGCAGTGATGTTTTTATAGACAGATCGGTGATCTTTTGAACCCACATATTTTTTATTAATATTTTTACATTATTAATTTATATTGATTTTAAAGACTTACTAACAAATGATTTTATTCAATGTACGATTGATGCAAGCAAATATCATAAAAAGGACTGATATAAAGGCATTTCATAATTCATTGTGTTATTATGTCGTTTGTTTCTTGCCTTGTTTATTTACTTTCTGAGTAGGGTCACCATACGCACTGATTAAAATTTATGTATCTGTAAAGATACATACACAAAACATTTAAAATATGTACCTATTTATTACAAGCATAATTTGTTGGGTCAACATTTAAAAAAAATCATATTTGATTTATATATATCTAACGAATGAGGAGAGGGTGGTAAGAAATATGTATGAAACGAATGTTGATGCCGCCAGAAATACAGAAATAGAAGAGATGCGCAAAATATTTGGTATGACCAGATTAACCAGATACTGGAATATGATCCTGTCAGAAGTGTCAACAATGTGGATAAAACAATAAGTTGTGTATCAGAATAGAAGAGTGTGGGGCTTTATTTTCTGCTCTTCTTACTTATTTATTAAAATATAAGCATACGAAAATGTTATTAGATTTTCACGGTCGTTCAGAATCTTTTGTGTAGAGTTTTCTGGGTTAATTTGACGTGTATATCTGACCGACGCGAAACATCGGCTAGAAAGGTCAGATATACAATATGAAACTAGAACATTAAAGAACACCTGCTGACTAAATACTTCAAACTACTGCAAAGTCATATTGACTGTCCCAGTCAATTATAATTAATATCTCTCCACGTACCATCTATATCGACCCGGCAATCCGCACTCTTTCATATTCCCAGAAGTAGAGCATCTTACATACAAAATTCATTCATTCACCGGTCATGCAAATACCATAATGAGAAATTGAAAGAAATTCACTTTTTCAACATTAGCCTCACTACGCTCAAAGGGTTCTTCTTATGAACCACCACAATCTCAATTTTGGCCAATTATTCTATCTATAAACACATCTTGCTCTTCCTTTACTGCAGCAATAGTTGCAATCTCCCCACCCTTTCCCCCTCTTTTTCTCTTTTTATTTATTTTCTGTATCTAAACATTTTTATGGATTTTAATTATTAGTATCATATGTTAAATAGTTATTATGTTTGTTGTAATATGTTTACACTGTCGAGATCCCTCAATAAAATAAAAATAATACATGACAGATTAGTCCAGAAAACTGTACACAGAAGCACATGAAAATATGTAAAATTAAAAGAACGATGTTTTAGAGGCTTTTGGCCACAGAATAATCACTTTATTCGTTCTCAGGTGTGTTACACTAGATCAGGTAGAATATATTTTAAAGAAGTATGTCATTATTTCATAAGACAAAATTAATGTTACACAACAATTTTACACTGCCTTACATCATTAAACTTTAACTTTAAATTATATTAATATCACACCTAAATTCACGGGTTGTTTTGCCGAGAGGAACTGATTCGTGAATAACCACTCCTATAGTAGTTTCGTGATATGGTAGCTCCTTTCCGCCTTAACCCTTCCTTAAACCATGCAGTAACTCCGGTCTACAGCTCTAATTAAATCTGTGATATTTCGGTAAATATACGCAACATCCACTTCACATTTTAATTAATTTAAAGGAAAATATTTGCGCTTAGAAATGACTAATAAAAAAACAATTATGTAAGGCGAATCCAACAATAATAATTATTTTTAATTCATTCTGTTGTAAAGTTAATACGTTGACAAAAATACAATTTGTGGCAAGACAGAACAAAATCTCACATTAATTTCACAGTGAAAACAATAACAAACATACGAATATAATAGTGTCTCATTCTCACTAATTAAATGAAGATAGATAAAAAAGAAGGTTGTATTATACAATGCAACCTTATATACAGAACTTGATGAATGCTCCACATTATAAGATTACATATTTTTTAAATATTTAATGCTCAATTCTTATGTAAATTTATGGCATTAACCATTTTTTCACATTTTAAAGAACTCTAATTTCTTACGGTAACACGAGTTGACAGCATGGCTGCGTACGAGTATTTTATATTACGGTATGGTAAAGGTTAAGCACACAGCATATGCAGACAGGTTTATAGTTATATTTCCTAAAACATAAAAATCAGTATAGATAATAGTGATTAATGTTTCTTTTAGTAATAATTCGAAGTAATAGTCAACACTTGTCATTTTTTTCCCTGTCAAAGAAAACGTGATCTTACAAAAGGGCTTGAAATAAATAGTCCGATACACTTTACGATTTTAACGCGACGGAATTTTGTTTTTCGCTTCGAGAAAACAATCACAGTGCGCGATCCAGCTGCCGCGCATTTTTCACGCGCCGTCCTTCCGAGCCGAGTTTGGTATGATAGGCCCGAGTTCACATGTACGGGCGGCCACCGTGGACCGAGATGCTGGCCGGAGATTTACCCCAGTAATTAATACCTCGGGCCAAACAACAACGGATACCAACCGATTAACTGTGCGGGAAGAATACGCTCGCAGAATACAAAGCAGCATTATTGCGATTTTTTCAAATTTTCTGCCACGGAAGAAAAAGTCACAATTTGCAAAGTAATAGTAAAGTTACGTTATAAAAAATAATTTAAAATAGTGTGTTAATAAGGTAATATGCGTTATTTTTCTTAGTAGTTTCATGGCTTAACAGAATGGAAAGTGTCAGTTATTTTTTCTTAATGTAATATATAAAAAAACTAACGTCCGTTAATATATTTATCGCTGTATGAATTTAGACATCCTTGTTTGATCTTGTTTTGTGATGTTTGAGAAACGGTGAAGGATTTGATCCTTGTCCATGGATACCACTAAATTAGGAGTATTTTTATGGTATTAAGGCGAACACATTTTTATTGTGAAGTTGTAATTATTCAGAACTGACGGTCTGTGATGTTTCAAATACTAACTTAATGTATTAATTATAAATATATACATATAAAATCAATTTTGTCGAAAAATATTGTTTTTGTGCTACCGGGATTCGAACCTGGATCTCTATTTCCAATCCCGGGATCAATCACTACCAATTGTGTTATAGCGCCAGTATTTTTCATGACAAATTTTCGAACTTTTTCAAATTAATATATTTGTCGTTCCACTTATTTTTATAGTACTAGCGTTTCGTTCAGTAAAATAAAATATTAAGAACATTAATGATGGATTCTATCTCAGCAATTCTATTCAATCACAATTATTAAGTTATCACGAAACACCGAACAGGCTAACTTATTGGGGTTTTGAAATATGCTTTGGACAATATTTTTTATGTCATTATTAATTATCTATAATATGTTGTGCCACATATTTAAACGTTTCTAACGTTAAAATACAAATTGATTAATATATCCTATTCATTAACGTCCAATCAGCAGGCGGTTTACCTTTGTATTAAAATGTCGATTAAATCCGTATAAAAGTCTCCTCGCAAATTTACATCTTCCGCACAACATGTCCCTATCATGAAATGCAGCCGCCCAGTCAACAACGACCTCATGAAGTTTGCGCGACTATTTTATGATTTATTTTTATATTATATGATTTTTAATTAATATTTTTTCACGTGTTTCTGCTTTAAATAGGTTATCTCATAATTAAACGTTGAGGATCATCTAAAATTGTAATGAAAAATAAGAAATATGAACAAAGTAAAATTGTTTTTTGCATTATTGAAATAATACTGTTATTCTGTTAAATATACATTTTTAAAGGAATAAATAAAACAATTAATTTATTAAAAATATCCCGGTAGCAACTAAGATATTTTTTAGATTAATTGATTTTTTCTGTATAGCTTTATAGTTGATTGATTTAATTTGTATGAAATAATTGAATTAAAATATTACATGTTTTCGACTTATGATGACAATGAACAGAAATAAAATGGTTTATATTGGATATATCACCTATATTCTTGAGTGTTTTGTATTTAATAGTTATTAATTAATTTAATAATAATTAGTATATTTACATAGATATTAAATATTTTATCTCATGCCCAAGCAATAAACATCTTACTAAATTTTACAAACTTAGTTTTTGTGTACATAGGTACATGTTTATATATACAAATAAAAAAATATGAAATAATTTGTTAAGTAAATAATACAATGAACACGGTATTCTTCCTTCCGTGCTACCTGTATTTTATCCATTGTAATTATTAAGGGTTCAAAAAAGTGAAGGAGTACCAGCCATACACCGAGGTGTATTATTTCATGAAAGTTTATTAAAAATATTTCCCATTATACACAGGATAGATCATCCTTTTCATTAAACTTAACGATTGTAATTTTTAATACAAATTACTGGCAGTTTGTATGAAGCTGGTCTTTTGCAGTAGATACTTAAATAAGAATTGACGGTGAATTACTAAATTTTAGCATGAATAATGTCCGCTATTGTAGGTTATTGTATTTCATGAAAACTGTTGAATCTTTGTGAAAAATTATTGGTATATGACGTGTTTAACAGATATTCTCAAAGCGTCATTTTTTTTCAATTTTATTATGCATCAGGACTCTTCAAAATAAGATAATGTTTTAACAATTTATAATAATAAATTGCACTAACGCAGCTAGAAATTCTACAAAAAAAAAATCGTAATTGTAATACATTTTATTATTAATATAGTTTTATAAATTATTGCATATTTGTTCTCATTTTGGGGTGCAAATACCTTAAATTTACCTATTGCGTAATCAATCATATTTAAAAAAATATTTATTAATCGGCTAATAAAGAGATAGTCAAAAAGAGCAAAATAAAAAATTATATAATATTTTATTTTATATTGGTTCGTGTCTACTGTATTTAAAATAGTTTTTTTTAAATATGAGGAATATTAATTTTAAGACGAGCCCACAAATCACATATGTATTATATACCTACTCAAGGTATTTCTCTATACATGCATACAAATAAAAAAAGATATTATTTGAATTAATTAAAATAAATAATACAAAATTAATAAATTTGATGAATTGATTTGTTATAGAGTAAGCCTAATTAAATCTAAAAATATAAATTATTTTCAATATTGTAATTGTAAAATATACATTTCAAGCACGTCAATGAAATTTTGGGTTCGATACTGATCGGCGATCAAAATGTATCCATAAAACCACGGGACAAAATGACCAAAAAGCTAAAGATCATACGGCCGAACCACATTATCGGGTTATGAAAAATTCTTTCACGAGCTTCCAACTAATCAGCGGCGGCGATCGGCAATTTGTTTGGTCGAGTGTGAGGAGTGCGGCGTGGGGCTGCATGCGGAGGGTTGGAGTGGGGGAGGGGGGCAGCTTCCCCTATCTTATGGACATCTTGTGAGGAGTATAATGCATACTTGCAGTCAGAGGCATCAAGGACGGCACGTGAACACTTATTCGTATATCACCGTAATTTTAGTTTACTTATATCACGATCTCTTAATAATTGTTTTCTATTATATTTAATCCAAACGAAAGTCACTCGCTGTTACGTCAAGACGCAACTTAATACATATAAGATGGAAGGGTACAGGAATCTGGCTATTTAAATCTGGTCACTAATTATTGTACAGCTGAAACTCGTAGCTTACAAAAGTATATTAGTTTTATAATAATATAATTTAATTTACGGTGGATTTAAATGCAGATTTCACCGATTAACGTTTAAAAGAATCGAATTCTGTGATCCAAAGGCCCTGTATAATTGTCAAAATTTCAAATTAATATAAAATGTGCTTAAAAAATCTTATGGATAAATTATAAAATCGAAGAGATACACTTTTGTTTAATAAAAAAATAATCGTTGATCTACTCCATTTCAATCGGTGAATAACGACACAAGTGTGTCAAAACATGTTGTATGTTATATTACGAGATTTTTCAACTATATTAAAAATTAAATACAATATTTTTCAGTATATAAATTGATTAAGTAACAAAAATACAAGTTGATCATATACGAGGAGTAGATTTTGAAAGATTTTTATTAAATAAAAGCTGGTCACATCAATTTGATTTAAGTGGATTCGATTTTTTTCGGTGACAAAGTCATAGAGCCTTTTTTATGTTAGTCTTAAATTCATCGGATAGTGGGGGTTTCCAGTCCGCCCGCCGGCACTGGCTCGCATCTCCCATAACTGAAGCAATAATGAATGTCTAATGATATACCGTCCTCCCTTGAAGCTGCTACTGCGCAGTGTAAATTACGTTTATTCAAACGGACGCACTGACAACCGCGCTTTACTCACTGTCCTGTCCGGAGTCAATCTCAATAGCCTTTTAGTTTAAAAAGAATTTGAAAGTTTAATCATTTGGATCGCCGGTTAATTATATACTGCCCGGTTCATGTAAGCCTTACTGTCTTTTATAATGCGCTACGATTCTGGTAAACATATCATGGCTTGAAAATAAATTGTTTTTGTTAAGTACCAATACAGAAAAGTAATCTAGTTTTTATTTCAAGATAAAGGAAATTTTTAAACATAAAATAATTTTCGTCAATATCAATTATAGTAAAATGCAGAGTGAACGATGTAATAATATACTAGTATAATACTTGTATGTATAATATTAAAAAAATAGTTTTGTTCTATATAAACTCATCTTAGAATCAGCTAAAGGAATGCAGAACCATAATATACCATTTTATATTTAGTTGTTAAAATTAAATTAGATTAATGCATTTACTAAGAGATGATTAAAATAGGATATAAACATTATAATGGAAAATAATATCATACATAACAAATAAACAAAACTAAATATCTACAATTTTTTTGTTTATATATTTGAAAATCGTAAATTATTACGCTAATGTAACATTGTACCAATAAGCTTCAGAACGGTTTCTGTTAATCAAATTTTAATTTTAGTTTAATAGCTGATTAGCTAGATGGTTTTGAAAACACCAAGCTAATCAGATAGGTTTCTCAAAAAAATATCTGCGTAATTTAAAACACATATAATATGTTATTAGCAAGATCCTACCAGGATGAGCAGACTCATAAATTCTTGTAATGATACACGTATTTTCCTTCTTCCGCATCCGTGCATCTTTTTACATAATGTGTTCATAGATTTTTAGACTTCCTTCAGTAACCTAATTTTATTCAATAATGAGCATAAAAATAAACAAGCTAACTTGAGTCATTTTAAAATACTCTCAAGGAATACAGAACGTAACTCGTGTAGGTATATACATTATGAAATGCTTAGTGCAGATTTCATCTCAAAGCAAGTATTAAATAATAAAATAAATTGACCAGCGGCACTAGGAAAAAATTCGTCAACTCATGCCGCACTAAGTGAAGGAGCTCGTGAGCGGCTGCATACGCCACACTACGTTATTTAGTTGTTCATTTAATCATTTTATATATATATTCTTTAATGTTGTAAGTGCGTGTTGCGAGATAGACGAGTATTAATTTATAACAAGGTTGACAAATAAAATCTTTTCTGTGTACCTTACATACAAACGTAATTTTTAATACCAATTATCTGAAATAAAAATGTAATAATAAGACTACATTTATTTATTTTTTACCAGCACCGACTTCTCCATTAAAAGGAACATTCCGTTTCGATCATGCGGCCAGGAATTTCTTAAATTACCCGCTTCGTGGCCGCAATTTGTGACTCGGTGCAGTATTGAGATCAGCGGACCCCTCAGGAGGCCGAGGAGCCATAATTACAACATCACTCTCGGGTGAGACTCGATTAAAGCGACCCTCGATTTGTATACAATTTAGCTCGTCGAGCACAGATCGAAGTTGCCGGATTGGTTCGTTCCTTTGCCCGTTAATCTTGTATACCACAGAGATGTATAATATTATCTGTCCTAGAGATTATTGTTATTAGTGGGCAGTGTCCAGAACCGGACTGATGTTTTCGGTATAATTACAGCCCGGTAGCGCTGAGGCCGGGTCGCTCCTGACCATTTTATTATACGACTACGTGATGTAGGTATTGGTCCACCTCCATGGTAATCTCGTGTTTCGAATCCTGGATTCTTTCCACAGGACTTCAGAGACATTCAATTATATAATAAATTATACAGTTTATTATTTTATACATATGAATATATATAAATTCTATACCACGTCTCACCTAGTAACCATAGTTTCAATAGTGAGCGGAGTAAGTATTTAACAAATTTTATTGATGTAAAGTTTCATAGATTTTTCTTTTAGACTCAGTAGCATAGTGATAGAATTTCATAGCACAGAAGTCTTCAACCTAGTGTTGAAATATAAAATGAACATATGTAAATGAATACACTACTGCTTTCAAATAATAATAGAATTTCTTCATTCTTATTTTACTATATCGACCAGTTAGAATAACAAGGTTCCAACTAACATTTTGGGCTAATTTGAGTTATTGCATGAAATGGGTTCCAAATGCATTATTCTTTAATTCTATTCTTCCATACATACCGACACTATTTAATAAATATTAAAGGAAATAGCAAGAGCTGAAAGTTCCAACTGCATCAGTTATTTATTTCAGTTTATGGATCATTATTGTTAATTTACAATGTTTTTTTTATTTTTAATTTCCTTCATCTCACGGTGGTCATTGATAATACTGAAAATATATTAAGACCTTAAAACTGATCATATTTGCATACTCATGAATATATGTTGAAATTCAATCAACACTTTTGAGCTCATTATTTCGAAACAGTGTCATTATCAGATGGAACCTTGTTATTCTGAGGCGTCGATATGTCGATTTTTGACAAAGCTGTCTTTTCGGACCATATTTCGGTAGCCATAATGAGGGCTGATGACATTACGTATGACATTGTCGAAGAGTATGATTGTTAGATGTGTGTCATTGTTGAATGTTCGATTTACTGAACGTGAGGTATTATCGAAGTGTTGGATTACTGGTTTATGATTTCATCGAATAATATGATTGCTGAACATGTTGCACTATCAGAGGGTTGAATTACTTGTCAATGAAATTAACGAAGAGTATGATTACTGGACGTGTCGGATTATCAGAGAGTTGATTACTGGTGTATGCTATTGCCGATGTGTAAAATTACCGATCGTGAGAAATTATCGGAGAATTAGATTACAGTTCTTTATTAATAGATATATGAGGTTATTGAATGTTTAGATTTATAAGGTTTTATCAATTTTCCCTCTAAGGTGTGCGGGTGTGCATGCGCATAGGATTAAATATAGTGCGCACATAGTTTTTAACAAGATTTATTATTCATATGCTGCCTTCTATCGAAAGTTGTCAACCATATTGATCGAATGATAGAATCCACTGTATAGATATAGAATCACCAACATTTTGGATGTTAACCACTTACTGAGGTGACATTGCCAAGATATCCTCTTTCTACCTACACCACAGGCGCGGTCGCAACATACATGCTTTGGATGGTCCGCATCCCTTGTGTTCGAGATTCAAAAAGCTTTGAACTTTTTTCGAGCTGAAAACACCACTGCTGCAAATAAATTCGTCCTATCATTTAGAGAGCAGTCATAACATACACTACAACATACTTACTTATACATACATTCACAACTTTCGAACATCTATGAATCGCGTAAATACAAATATACCAGCAACAGTGGATTCTATCATTCGTTCCGTATCCACAAAGTTTGAAAATATTCGACTTTCACGCATGCGTATTCAGTTCCGCCTGTCAATGTCTTCGAATATTGTATACGCATTCGTTAACAGCATCCAACGTACAAAAAATGACTTTAATGCTTATGGGTGTAATACACAAAATAGCATACGTATTACGAAGCGAGTAGATTGTTTTGAGAAATTTGTTTGTGTGACGCATTTTTAACAGTTTGGCTTGAATACTTGAAGCCGAATTGTTGAAACATTGAATATCCTTCGATTATATGTTATATTTATATATTTAATAGTAGGTATAAACTTGTTATTCAGTATCCCTTCTACAAAAAGTCACCGACGGCCACTGCTGCACTGCTAGATCTGCTGGCTTCTATCTTCCCCTGCAAAAGATCATATTTTTCATTGCAAAGAATGAAAATATGATCTCATTTCCTTCCTTGATAGTTCTTATTAGTTCTCTTATGCATATTAATACGTCTTCATTAGTAATGTGGTCAACTCATAGTAGCCTTATATTGGAATAGTACTGTTTTTCTTATTTTCTCCTCCAGCGCACAAATAACAACACGGGTTCTTAAAATTGCACAAATGATATATTATGCGTACACCATGATTCAAAATTAGAGGGAACATTGGGTTTAACATCTATTTTTCATATATTACCTACTACCTAAATAAATTGTTTTGATGAGCGAAGTTAATTTATTAATAGTTAACCGTATAATATTGTTCTCACTGCATTACGGAAAAATCAATAAAAATCAGTTCACACTCGGGAATATAAAAAGCATAATGTTTATAAAAACATCCCTAGCTTGGCAATCCCTATATCGGTTTGGAAGTGTAGGGTAACTAAGTCTGGCGCGAGTCAGCAATTGGTTCTCTGACGATACGCCTTGTAATTACTAAGTTACGCAGCAGCCTCCTCTCCAAGCACCCGGGAGCTTTCATTCAAGGCCAAAGCTGTAAGGTTGAATGGATTTTTAATAACATGCTTAATAGTATGGGTGCGCCAAATGCTTTACCTTCAACCAAGATATTAATGAAAATTTCGTCATTCTATCATATATGCAATAATAATTAACACAGTAATGTCTTAAAAACACAATGAAAATATCTTCATTTCTTAATCATTTAAATAAATAACTATTTCTTATATAATGGATGGATAAATGGATTTACTTATGTTTATGCAGATGTTAAACTATATTATAAGTTAGTAACTTCATTGATGTGCACCCGTATTAACCTTTTCTCTCTGGTGATGTAAACTGAGTTGACATTGTCTCTAATTATTTGAATATTTCTGTAAATATACTAAATATAGAGTCCACATTTTAGGTATTTCTCCGTAATATATTTATGTATAGGATAAAATAATTAAAATATATAAGTAATTACCATACGCAACAATAAAAATATTTTCTCGAAGAACCTGCGGAGAGGTGCGGAAGGCATAGTGCGCAGGGCACGGGGCGCGGGGTGCCCGATGCCGATCGTTACTTTAGTTAGCGGCAGAGCGTACTCTGGCCGAGTTAGATATGTCTTTGTGCTGTCGTTCCGTATGACCAATATTTTTCTCATTTTAAGCACTTTTTCACGATAGTTGATATATATATACCAATTATTATTTTAATGATTAATATAAGTAATAAACGTTAAATATTCATATTTATCAGACTTAAAAATCGCAAAAGTCTCCATGTACACGATTTTACAGCACCGGAGCGCGCGTTATTATTTTAGCACCGTGTGGGAAAGGTTAACAAATCTGTTGCTCCGAGTGGAATACAATACTGTCCCGTAATGTGTTAGGTTATACTTTAGCTATGTTTTGCAATTATACTAAATAGCCAGGTCTATGTTTCATACGATCTTCTCCCAAACAGCACCGAATAGATGTATGAGTTTGGATAAAATATGGCTTTTCTAGAAACATTATTAAACATAACAAACCTTTATTTACGAAAAAGGAATTAATGCAACTTAATACATGACAATAATTTTATCATGCGATTTTTTTATCTCGGAGTTCTATCCGGGACCAGTGGGAGACAAAAGGTGATCTGTTAAGTAAACATGTCGTGCGAGACATTTACGGGTTCACAATTATTATGCTAAATCAGCCTTGCGTGATTCGTGAATGTTATTAAATAGTTTATCGCCTCATGTAAGAAATCGAGTAATCATAAACAATATTTGTAGAACCAGGATTTAGGTATCTATTTAAAAGATTTACGAATACAGTTTAATTTTTGTCACTTAGCTCACGATTCATCATTCTAAATTGTTAAAAAAAAAACGTGCAACCGCACATGCGTAGATCTATTCTTTTATTTATTTAGCGGCCTCATGTGATCAGAAACTCTATAGCCGCAGTCACTGCAGAACTCCATTCATCCCTTGATATCACCGTTGTAGTTCTACTGTGGGCACTCATCTACCTCTTGTAGGTCCGTCTTAACGTTATCGTTGATAGTATCCGTACATAATTTATATGAATAACAAGCGAGCATGTGAGTTTTAATATGTAAACCACTTTTGCGGTCACTTTGGCCACCAATAAGTGGTCGATTGGTGACCGAGTCACAGTAACTTCGTAGGAGTGCTCCCCCAAGGAGTAATAAACACAATTTTGTAATACAAATTAAATGAACAATAGAAAAATTCAATTTATCGAAAAAATATTTTGTTGCTACCGGAATTCAAACCTAGATCATTTCCTATCCGGGGAAATGCGTTGTCCAGTTTCGTCACATCAACTAAGTAGGTTGACGATAAATTTTTGAACATATACGCTGTAGCTCTTTCTAATTGGTACATCTGTCATTCCATTTTTAAAAAGCAATCAACTTAAATCAATTCAATTTGTATTAAAAACACTACAGACTTATGTTCTTAAAAATTGTAACTTTGTAATAATAATGTGTTCTCCTTAAAACCAATATTATAGATAAAAGATTTTGGTAGTTTAATATATATTCTTACTCAATTTTAAAATTAAAATACAAGAATGTTTGTTATGTAATTAAAAATATGAATAAATTGTAATAAAAATAAAGAGTATAATGGGGTAAGCACATATCGGAATCATTTTATGTTTTATTATATTATGCTCTAGTATTTCTGCGGATGGAGAGAAAATGATTAAATCATTACAATTTTTTCTTTTTTATAAAGTTACTTGACTATTAAAATGATTATCGCAAAAATTATAATTATTAAATTTATGCAGCAATTAAAATGTAAAAAATATTATTAAGCAGTCCATTTAATATATTGTGCATTGCTGGAGTTAAATGAAAAAGTCTGTAATGCCCTCATTAAAATCTGCCTGCAAAATACGTAAATATAACCTACATTCTTGTCTTCGAGACGAAACACCAATGCGAACTTTACCAGACTATCACGGAGCCGCAGTATTCGAGTAATTTCGCTTCTCATTAGCAATCTCAATGCAAATACGACGATTCTGCATGAAATCGAGTCCGACAATTGTAGTTCGAGGAGGCTTTATCAACGGGGTGCTTTTTCAGGAATGGGCCGAGGTAAAGGCGCCGATTCTGCAAAGGCACGGAAATAAGCTGGAGATGTTATTGCCGCAGTAAATATCGGATTCTCTCAGTTCGGTATTTCTATCCAATTAAGATAAACCACAATTCGTCGTAATCTTTATATAGTTCGTGATTGTTTTATACGCGCGATGTATCGCCCGGTTATACGATCGCCCCTTGCTGCGGTTATCTTCGCCTTCCTCGCGGCATCGCGGTCTCGCTGACATCCATTCGAATCGTGGGTTTAAAATTAAATTGACAAACTTTATAAATATACTTGTATTTAATCATATTTTTATTACATTTTATATATACACCAATCCTGGCGATTAAAAAAATAATAAGAATACTGGGATACTCCTTTAAGATGTTCTGTTATGTAAAACTTCTCGAATTCATACCGAAAGTCAAAACGTTTGCGGGTTGTTCGAATGTCGAGTTTACCACTGTCACTCTCAAATACCTGAGAATTGTACCAAAATTGGTATATTTTATATATTCTTCATTGGCAATACATACAATTTTTTGCTTTATAAGTGGTTTTATTTAACCCTGCGTTCGAAATCTATTACTTTGATGGTGAAAAATCTTCGGTTTGTGTGCTAATATATATTTAACAGCAATATGATCATTGGACGAACTCTCATCAATAAAATAGCGAGATATTGAATGATTCATCGTTGTGTACTGTAACTTTCAATGTATCAGTGTGACAGATTACTTTTGAACAGCTGTGAAGAGTCCGCTATTTTTACGATTTATCAATTTACAATTGGAGGATAAAATTAGTTTACTTTTAAAGGTACTTTCCATGAGAAAATATTTATTACCAATGATTGAACTACCCGTTTTCCCAAAAATTTGTATAAAACTAAATTAAAAATTTACCATTGATTAAACAACCGGCCTTAAATGTGTTAAATATTTTTGATTTCAGTGCTAGTTGATGGCTGTTGAATGTCCTCTCCGTTTCGATTTTTTTCACTAGTTTTCAATAAGAAAGATATTATTGAGGTTTGTGTTATTGATTATCTGTACTCAGTTTTAGTGGTCTAATCGGTTTAATAGCTGCAAGATGAGATCGATATAATCGCAACCCTTAATTTTTAAAATGTAAATATTTATTTTTAGGCCTGTTTCAAATAGGATTTAAATTTCTAAAAATATAAATTACAATTGTAATTTATACTTTTGTAAATGTAAAATTGTAACATTTAGCGCTCGGCGCTCATAACATCGCGGTCCTGATATTGATAAATTATTCAAAATTAAAATGTCCTGATATTGATAAATTATTCAAAATTACCACAACCCTTATGGTAGCCATTAAAACCAATTATTGAAACCATCTACATAAAGTCACAATTTTAAAGAACTTTCAATTTAGAATTGATGAAGCAGATGAGCGTTACAATTTTCGAGACTCGAGAGCAGTTGTTGTATTGCGATTACATCTGTAATTACCTTCAGGACCCTGGGTGGGCGGTGCCAACGTCACGATGAAAAGTTAACTCTGACTTGTGCAAATATATGATACATAGCAACAATAATGACTACATGCATCAAGCAGACAGCAGAAACATGTACATTTTAAGTGTTGCTCTTTTTTTACTGTTTACTGTTCTAATTCAATTCCTGTGGCATAAATAATTAGTAACAATTTAATTCATTCCTTTCCGAACCATCACTATTGGCTCTAACTTATTAATTTGTATTTTTTTAGTGTCTTAATCAGAGCTGGAAATTAATAAAACATATTTTCGATTAATATTTTAACATATTTCAGACAAAACGAAATGAATTAACTTTATTTCTAATGAATAAATGGTTAAATTAATTGAAATCATAAATATTACTTAGTGAAAATAAGTGGTAAAGAATTAAATAAATTAATGGTATACTTTATAGCAGTTATATTTTAAAAAAATGCGATCTTAAGGATCTATAGACATTAACGCGCTACAGGATGCTGTTTTCATGTCCATTACTGTTCACTATCTCATCTCTTTTATGGTCTCGAGAACATAGAACGCCGTATTCATTACAGTGTCTCATTCATTCCGCGTACGATTTCTTAATTAAACTTCAATCAGTTAAATTGAGTACTCCGTTTCCCGTGTAAACCGCGAGTCAATAGATACATTAGTACTAGCTGCATATTCAATTCTTGTCGAGATTCGCCAAGAAATCGATCGATGATTTTTCAATATTATTTTATTTACATTGTGTCTAATATGAATTATTAATAATTATAATACAATTTATAAAAAATAACAATTTAAAAAACGGCGTTCACCATAATCTTAAATAAATAAAAACAATCTTACTATTTATTAAATACTTAGTTTTTTGTTTTCATTTTAAAATACACCATAAAAGTTAAATATAATACTGAGATGGTGAACAAAATCAATAAATTTCACAAGAACGGAACTTTTTATACAATAAATGACTGTATTGTATTTTGTGAATTGTATTTGAAACGAAGGCTTTTTTCGCGAGGCAAAAAACCCGCAATGGTCTCCATCCCTTGTGTCCTGAACGAGCTACATTCTGTGATGATACATCCCACATCCAGTGACGGACGTCTCCGACGGAGCGGAGGAACAATGCTGCAGCCGGACCAAATCTGTCCAAAGCGCAGACAAAACGCATTCGTCTCAGAAAACATGGGGACGGTGATCAGAAGATACTAACGGCGCGTTGCACTGCAAGCCGTAGTTTTAGGGAATACGATATACAATCTAAATCTATCAAATATATTTTGATTGGCTAACTTTTTATATACTTTCAGGTATTATTTCTTTAGTCTTTCTCTTAAAGAATAACATGCTCACAGAATTATAACTGAATCGTTACTGAATATAATTATTCAAGTTAAAACAATTTAAATAAAAATCAATCAAATAATTTCATAAAATATGTTAACAGACATCTTAAATTATAATATATATATATGTGTTATACTAAAAACTATGAATGTTAATACACAAATATTCTGAACTTATACAAAAAAAATTGTGTCACTTAAAGTAACTTCTACCGATATCAAGATTAATATCGAACGATTCCGTAGTTGTGACAATGAAACTACCTAATTTGGTAAAATACAGTTGTGGCATAAGAATTGGAAGATAATTCGTGGCTTATGGCAAAAAAGTTCAAGTTGTTTTTTACAACAACGTACTTTCTGGATGAATTTTTATGATTATTATTTTACCTTTTGGCATATTTAAATCAACCGATTATTTCCCTCTTCTCAGTAAAATAAGTAAACACACGAGTGCACTATGGTAGATGGGTAAATACACACTTTCACAATTATTGAAATATATCTATTATAAAATAGAGCAATTACAATAACATCCGTATTCGTAAATTCGTAATTAAAAATAAATAAATATGAATTAAATATATTAATTATAAATATATACATATAAAATCAATTTTATCGAAGAATATTGTTGTTGCGCCACCGGGATTCGAACCTGGATCTCTTTCAAAAAGGTGCATTATCCAACTATGCTACAGCGACAATATTTTTTGATGAAATTGATTTTATATGTATATCTTTATATTTAATTCATATTTAAAATATCACAGACCTATGTTCTGAATAATTACAACTTTACAATAATAATGAGTTCTCCTAATAATAAAGTTGTATCAATGTATGCAAAATTTAATAAAAATGAATTGATAATTCTGGCGTCTGCTATTTTTCAAATAATGGAACGATTAAATGTATTAATATCAAAAAGGTAACATATAGGTTCGAAAATTTGTCGCTGTAGCATAGTTGGATAATGCACCTTCCCCGGTTTGTCCAAAGAGATCCAGGTTGGAATCCCGGTGGCGCTACAACAATATTTTTCGATAACATTGATTTTATATGTATATCTTTATAATTAATATATTTAATTCATTTTTAAAATATCACATACCTGTGTTCTGAATAATTACAACTTCACAATAAGAATGTGTTCTCCTAATAAAGATACATATATATTTACCCGACACGATTAACTTCAAATTGATGCCTGCGTTGAGATCAATTTCCATTAAAATTCATGACGTCATGAATTATGTGAATATTAATTTATTAAGCAAGTTTAGCAATTATAGTGAGGGCTAATTAATTTTCCACGTTCTAGTCATTCATTATTTATGGATGATAAAAGAATACATGAAAGTTTTCTTGCCTATGTTATTGAAGAGTATCCGCGTGCATTTATTAGATGCATTATTATTTTAATGTGTATTTTCTTACGTACCTATTTACATATTAAAAGAAATATTAATGCTCAATTTTACTTATAGTAAAATTTAACTGTAGTATATTGTATACATTATAATAATCATTACTGAAATATATGAAATAAAATAAATGATCAATTGAATTCATTCTTTAAATTTACAAAACGTGAATTATTTTTAGTGTATCAATTGATTTATAATTAATTGTTATTAAATATGTTGCTTCTATTATCATCCCGCTGTAAATCTTTGCTTATAGAAGTGTACACGGTAACAAAATTTGAAATTCCTTTGTGTGTCGGCCGCCCTAAGGGCTGACGGTCAGAGAAGCGCAGGCGGGTCCTTGCATCTTCCGAATGTTCGGGGCTCCTGGTTTTGGCATATTCATTTGAATAATGAATTTAAATTCCTATTGGAATCGATACTGTAACGGTATTTTGCAGTCACTAAATGCATTTTCGACCCATATTATCCATTCAAGCAAAGATTTCAATACTGTGTAGAATATAAATGATCGTTTTGTTATTAAGCTTTAAATCAATATAATGAAAGCATGGGAACTGCATAAAATACATGTAAATATAATATACTCGTATATTATAACGGTATAATGTAGTTGCGTTGCATTATATTAACTACATAATACATACATATATGCACACAATTGTGTCAATTATTATGAAAGTGGTCCAAGTCAAGAAATTGAAAAAAATGAGTTTATCAATTATTTTGAGTCACATTGTTTTAAATTAATATAATATGATGCGAATTGTGAAAAATTTGAAGCGTTACATTCAGTGTATTGTTACAACACTCAATCGTGTTCCGCAAGTGTTTATTTTGATAAATAAATTATAAATCTAGTGAAACTAAATCATTTTTGAAGCATTGTGTTGTGTAATATAAAAATATTTTTAATCAATTCAAACGCAAACCTTTAAATATCTCGAAACTAAAGAAATTTGACATAGACCACTTTCATAATAATGGGCACAATTTTAAAATACAATGTTTAATTTTTCCAGTAGGTATACATTATTCCTGATATTTTTTTTATCTGTTATAACTATTTAAGATAGCGATTAAACATTGCTTTCAAACACTATTCGCAGGTGAGACGATTCAAATATCATTTTTAATATGTTATTTCAAATAAATTAAATACTATGCACGATTCGATTCATGGAATAAACTATGGACTGTCGTAGTATTATTTAGAAGTCCTAACGTACATTCATAAGAAAATGAAGGCAATTTGTAATCCGACTTCCTCGCATTGTCCACGCTCCGGCCTTAGAAAAAGTATTCCTCGGACGATATTTCCATTGCATTCAAGGGATTTCCATGGTAGCCACACGAGAGCCTCATTGTTTAAACGGGGCGTGACGAAACAAAGTAAAAATAACAACAAACCAGACATAATATCACGGGCAAAATAAACATAATCGCATGAGCAAAATAAACATAATCGGGTGTTGTTCCTTGCGCGGACCCTAGGACGGTGGTCGTCTCGCTGCCTGGCCATAATAGATTTATGAAATTTATATGGCAAACTTTCGAGATCACGACTTGCGGATTCTTTTGATACAGTTGTATCGATTGTATTTTACTAATCCCTATGAGTTCATTTATTGTGATATTCTTAGCAGAGTATCGCGGGTTAGGCGTATTCCGCATTCATGCTAGGGTTGTTTTTATTGTGAATAAAAGCGATTGCGGTCAATGTGATGGCGATCAGGCCATTTCCTTTATATATGATATATGGTGTTACATTTTTTGTAGAATGATTTAACATGGTCAAAAAAAATTATCTAATAATAATAAGATAATACATCATTACTCTTGTTAGAGACTCACATTACGTTTAAAAAATAAATATTTATTTTAAAGCAGTGAAATAATATTTTAATACAATATTATATATCTTTGTTTCAGGCGACAAACCACACGCCTGTGAACTCTGCAACAAGAAATTTGCCTTGGCCTGTAACCTAAGAGCTCACATGAAAACGCACGAAGGTACGTAGTATTATATGAACACTCATCAAAATATTTCATGTATATCTTACAGGGTGATTTTATAATAAAATGAAAACCCACAATGAAGCTAAAAATCTTAATATTTTTTCATAGAATTCATAGGATTTTAGATTTTAGAACAAATCACACTCATTAAAGTATTAAAATTCTATCAACAATTATAAAATAATTGTAAATTATGTAAGTGCGAATTAGAGATTATAAAGCAATAAATTAACGAGTTTTTCCAGGAAATAATTCAAATTATAGCAGGGACCACCAAGAAAATTTTTTTAAAACGAATATGATTGGATGATATCGATTTATCGGATTAATTTTTAAAGACGTAATAAAGACGTAATTTGGTACCAAAATTCGATGACATAATTAATGAAACGTTGTTTTTGAGAACTTTTATATATTGTTACTTGAAGCACTATCGAAAATATTTTGTTTATTATGTCAACATATATTTGTTTTGTTCCAAATATTATTTTATAAACATCACGGGATTTTGTTGATAGCGCTTAGCCACTCTGTATGAAGATAAAGGGTCAAGTAGCCATAAACGCGATAGACATACGATATTAGTACAATGTCTCAGTGTCACTAAATATGAGACATAAATAATTTTTTATATTTATTTAAATAATAGGTATTCACGGATACTACGGAACGTATTTTAGATCACATTGAATGTCCATATATACTAATTTACTAAAGTCCATATATCCCATTTAAAAAAATAATAAATGTAAAGACTTTTATTTATTTATTATGTACACACTAAAGATTAAGTAATAAATTACTATAAACTAAGTAATTTATTATTTAATCTGTGAATCAAAGTAAATAAGTATCGATCGAATAAAAAAAACTTATTTAAACATATCTTTGTAATACGTTATACTATAATAAATAAATAATAAGAGTATCATAATGTTCAAATTTATAAAGCGACACAAGGAACTAATTATACGTTCAAAAGATTTCGAAGTAAACCGTAAAATATTATTTTTAAAAAGGGTCCCGAAATTGATCCCCGCAGGACATGAAGCTAATGATGATCGCGACTAGTCGATGGGACAATAGACAACATTCCTCACAAATGTTTTCTTCGAACGGATTTCGTTTTTAAAAAGGTGAACACAATTTAATAAAAATATTTAAGACAACTTATAAACGCTGTAAGGCGCAAAGAGTAATTTAATTAACTGTTAAATATTCCGCCTCATTCTTTTGGAACAAACAATTTTAATTAGAATTGAATATTGCCTCCATCGGTTAATTAAATCATAAAAATAAAATACATACTATTACCTACCTACGTATTTAATGGGTAATTTATTCAATATTTTTTTGAAAACATTTAAAAATCTCTACTTTTGAGTCTATTTCAGATTTATTTTTTTCCTTCATTGTCATTCTGATTAAAACTTTTTATTTTAAAGGGATTTTGTTACGATTTATATAATATTTCAAATTCTTTTTTTTTTTTATCATATTTGAGTACTTTTTCGATTAAATGAATTTCTACTTTAAATTAATAGCCCTTCGAGTATTTTGAATAACTCTGCGATGTTAATAAATATTGGACATGTAAACATGTGCAGCTCCTTTGTAAGACGACTCGGCTCTATCGTTAGTCTCCCCAGGCCGTCTGATTTTGTTGAGGAAATGGTATCAACAATAGCTTACCGACCCAGCAGGCGTTACACAGATAACTATAATGGTTTCAACACATTTCCAGAGGTTATCAACTATGATATTTGTACTAATAATAATAAAAATGTATAAATAATAATCGAATTCAGCAATTTAAATGTACTTATATATAATATTATAGTGATACGGGTTTTTTTTCTTGAATTCAACTAAATCAATATGATCAAGGAATAACGCTAGATAAGATTATACACAAAATATAGTAAAATTTAGCATCAGATTCCAGAAATGTAATAAAATCTTTTATAAAAATCCTATCATGCTATTTACTACAAAAACGACGATTATGTCAACAATTGTGTATATATGTGTATGTGTATAAATAGTGTCAAACATTATTAAATAAATACTCTCCAATATAACACTAGCATTTATCACAATTTAGTACACACTAAAAATCATAAAACATGTGATTACGAGAAAATTATGTAGGTAATATTTATCAATTTAGTAGTTAGAATCAATATTGAAATTTTCATCGGATTGATTAAAGAAGGTTGATGACCTCTGTTCGACACATCGGAGAATCGCGATGGATGTCTGGGAGCTATATCGGAGCCTGTGTAATGATGGAGGCTGGTCGGGTCGGCGACATAAAATAACGACAAAAAAGCCTTTTTTATCCAACCGCATTTTGATTCGCTATGAAATTGAGATCGCGGCTCGCTGCAAAGACCGCATGTTAGGAAAGTAGTTTCATTTCTTCGAACCGCTCCGCGTTTTTGTCAAGTTTATATAGAAAATCTATGATTCAATTTAACGTTTATTAGAACGCAAACAAGTTATATGGTCGCAGCGTTTTCAATAGTAATCGAATTAAGATCCGCTTAACAACTTTTACCGATTAGTTTTTTGATTCGTTGATTTTTATTTGGAGGTATTACATTCTTTTCATAACATTCAATTTTACGACTGATAAATTAACTGTCAAAAGGACTATACAATATATTTTTTTGTATTAATTAGAAATGATTGAGGTTTTTTTGATGATTTGAACTTGTGTACAAATATTTTTTATATTTCGGATTATAATTCCTCTATTGAATTTGATATGTAAAAGATATTGATTTGTTTAGTATTGATATATATATATATATTCATATAAATTAACATAAAATTGTCATCGGTATCTAATGTATCGTTACGTTAATTCATTTTCAAATTGCTACCTATCATTTGATAACTTACTTAAATATTTCGTTGGAGTTGTGTACTTCGTAGTAGTGTAGATAATAAATGAACTACTTGAAAATTTTTATATTATTATTTAAAAAAAAATTAAAATCAACATGAAGAATATAAAATATTTTTATATGCTTTCTTGGGGATGGACTGAGGGCGATTATCCACTTAAAATAAATGAGCAATTTTGAAACATAATTTCAAAAAAATTGTTTAAAATGTGACCTTTTTAAACGACAAAATAATGGAGACTGTTCGGATCTTGGCGGGATGTTTTAAGAACTATTACGGAAACTTCATAAAAATGCAAAGTGCTTATTAAGCAAAATCAATCTAGTCCACATTGTGTCGGCTCTGAATCTATTCAGCACTGTCTCCTCGGAGCCAGCCTCAGGCTGCCGCAGGATTCAAGGTAGGAATAAAGGGCCAATTTAACTTCCATTAAGGACGACCGCATTACGAGCCCCTAAATGAGTCCCCTATTCTAGGAGACCAATGATGTCTACAGCAAAAAAATAAATGTTAAATACATGATGACAAAGTGAACCCAATTGATGCATGTATGTATAAAAAAGGTCGTTATTGTGAAACATAATCGATTTAATTCGCTTGTTATGTTTTATGCGAGGTTGTGTGATATGTCATGATGATAAATGATAGTTGATACACATGCAAAAATAATAATTATGGAGTAATTTAGAAATTCTTAGCTTGGCTTGTTAACTAATTGGGTGCCACCTTGTCTATTAATCCACTCTCCCGCTAATATAATATAAGTCAACCTTAAAATGATATCGAACTTGACTGAAAAACAACAATTCAATTTTGTGACGTGATATCTCCTCACAGAGGAAATATTAAAACATGTACAATTTATAAGAAACAATTTATAAATATGAATATATTATTTTTCGCTTCTTTATTAAAAAACATCGAAATATGATTATCAATTGTATTACTGGAAAATGTTATGTTTATATTTTTACAAATTGTAATCGGAAAAAAATATTTCCTGCTATTTTTGTACTTTCTATGGAACCATCAAAATATTATCAGAACCTTTAGCTTTAGGGATCATACTAATTATTATATGAAAATATATCACTAAATACTTACACCGAGTACAAAAAAGTACTAGTAACTGTCTTTTCTTTCGGCGGTCTCTCGTTACGAGGAAGACATCAGCCATGGTTTATTTTACCAAGGCAGAAAGAGACCCGTGCGTGGATTTGTTTAATTAAAAATAAAATAAATTGTAATTAATATTCATACGTATGATGTGCTATTAAGGATATTATCTGCGTAAAAAAACATACGTTTATATTAATTTTATAAACAAATAAAAACTGTTCGATGAAATATTTATTTATTCGTAATGTGGTAGTAATTTTTTAAAATGAGATTAAGTTTACTTATTTATATACTGAATACAAAAACTCATTCATCTATAAAAATTACAAAACACAAACAATTAAAATATATATATATATATATATATATATAAATTAATTAAGAAACGTTTCGGAGAACAATAACGTATGTGGCCAAGTCCACTGAACTCCCCCAATAAAGATTTTTCAAATAATTTCATGACATAAAATTTTTGTTTAAAAAAATAACGTCAATTTATCCTCAAGATAAAATATCACATTTTACAATGAAATATAATCCCCTGTTTAAACAAATCGACAAAACCATTTACTTTATTATTTTTTTTAGTAGTAAATATCTTTGGACTAATTTCTCCTTAACGCAAATCTTTATGGCTGAACATATAAAGTATGGAAACTTTCCATTTTAAAAAACAATGTAAATACTTACATATGCACTGTGTCACTAGTTACTATCTGCTAAATGTCAATGGACAATTGATTAACTCGACATGTTTAAAATTAATGATATCAAGAAAAATTAAAAGTCTCGATTCTCGGGTTGTTTTTTTATAAGTTTCGGAACTTGAGACAGTAAAACACATTATATTCCCGGGAATTTATTCCCGAGTTATCTCAACACAGAATCCCTACTATGTACAGACTATAGTACGGTAGAGACCCAGATGCAATTAATTAAGCCAATTACTCATCACACTTATAAAATACTCTTTCACAATTTTTTTTTATATATTTGACATTTTTGCAATTTTTTTATAATATGAATTAAGTGCTATACATTATTAAAACTATATGTTTTTTATTCGCTTACCTCTCCAAAAAGGGCTAGCTCTTGTGCTTGGAGGGGGAGTTACACTGTAATAATTTTATATAGAGAGTTATACATTTATATTCTATAATTATTTATTGTTTGTGTGCTTCTGAAGTGTTCTATAATATTATTTATTCTCTAATTATGAGCTTCTGAAGTTTTCATTTAATTTATTTTTAAGCTCTTTTTTACCTTTTATTTCTCTAATTTGTGTAGGGAAGCTATTGAAATTTTTTATCCTTAAGTATATAAAGCTTTGTTGATAGTGTTCGGTTAATTGTAGTCTGACTTCTGTTGCCTGTCAGCTCTTAACTTGTTAGTTTTTATTTACGCCGACTAAGTTTATTGGATTGTATTCTAAATTAATTTTATTTTTATTACAGGCGATCCACAAGAGGAGTGCGTGCGATGTGGGAAGGTATTTTTGGCTTCCAATCCTGACCACAGTCCGGGGCTGTGCAGTTCCTGTGTTCTAAAGCCACCAAAAGGTCCTTTCAGTGAATCAGGTACCGAAGAGGATTCCAGGGGAGCAACGGAGTGAAGAGAAACGATGAAATAATAAACTTAATAAACAATAATAAGTAACTTTTTATGCGTACTGTGTGATATGAGATCTGTGTGTATTTGATTCACAATCTCTAGATTAATAAAAATATTTATATTCGGAGCTCTGATTAAAATAGTATATTCGGTAATATAAAATTCAATCGGTAAAATGTGCAAGATGTAAATACGACATAGAAGTTGCATTACTTGATCTGAGTTGTGATAAATTTGCTTTTATTTGTAATTTTTGGTAATCATTAATGATATTGATTGAATACACGATTTTAGTGGTGTTTGAGTTATATTTTGTTACCAATAATATACACATCACGGTGATATTGCTTACAAAGATACATGCTGTTCGCAGAACAACTAAGTACAAATGGATGAATGTGAAAAAATAAAAATCACGCCATATATTTCTCGTTTCATTTGATTATTTTCATTTATGTATGTGCAATGACATTATAGCGGGCATGTATCTTTGATATGCATTCACGCTAATATTCAGTACTTTGAAACTTACTGTTACAAAGTAATCTCCAATATTCAGTTCTTTGGAACGTACAGTTTCAATGTAATCTCCAATATTCAGTATTTTGATACTTACAGATACAAAATACAGACATTCAAGAAACGTGATGAGAAGTGCCAAGACTTTCTGTTTTATATTTTCTGTTTGTATATATAAATATATTTTTTAGAGTATAACACATTGTTATTTGATAGATGTTTTATATTTTTAAAGACTATTATTTTATGGTTAAGTTTAAGACCCTATCTATCCGTCCAAATTTAATTTGCTTTACGCATCGTAAGATTTTTTAATTTTTTAGTATACTATATCATATTATCTAAACGTATGATGTGCCTGATTAAAACAGGTCTTGTAAATATAACTATTTATCTTCTAGACTTAAAATAAATTTTATAAGCCGTAAATTATATTTATGTTATTTTCCTATCCTTTATAACGTAATATTGGTTGATTAAACTTACATAATAAAATCTAATACAACTTTATTTTATTTCTACCCTTTCAATGGATACGAATATGAGGGTAAGTATATAGTAATTTTGATGGAATGCATTATAAAAAAATGATTTGATTAATACATATTTTAATAAAATTTTTCATCTAAATAAATCAACATAACTTTTTTCTGATAAATTTATAAATAGGTATATTTTAGTCTTTTATTTTTTAATAACACATTATTTGTAGAAATCAAAATATTTGTTTGATAAATAAAAATAAAAATCGATATTTCCTGTATATCTTTCTAATTGATACATTTAATTTGTACTAATATATTAATCAATTCACTACGTACGTTTATTTAACACAAAAAGTTATCTACTTGTTTTATACTTATACCGTATAAACAAAATAAAAAATTAAATTGAACATATTTAAAAGTGCGACCATGGCCAATTATGGATAATAATACAAAATAATATCAAAGATATACAGTGTAATTTAGTGATTTTTTAAAAAACATAAATAGTAAAGTTAAAAAAATTAAATACTTACTACTATAAATGTATAATAAGGTGGATTAACTAGTTTTATATGGGGTGAATATTATGTTCCAGGTCGATTTTGCTTGGCCGCCATTTTTGTTCAACAAATATTTATCAATTAAAATTTAATAATGGAGATGATGAAATTAATTTCAATTTATTATGAAGTAACTTACGTCTCATTGAAATATGAAATCAACACAAACCCGACCTTTGGAAAAAAATCATCATGAGTGACGTAGCTCATTTCAACTTGGCGGGTTGTGTTAATAATCAAAACAACCGGGCACTGAAAATTCTCAATTGATACACCAATGACCTACGCAGAGTTACTCTATATGGTATGTCATGTGGGCCAGCGGAATCATTGGGCCCTATTTCTTTCAGGATGCAAGAGACAATGCTGTAAAAACGTCTTGGTGGTCATTTTGAGTCAATTATGCCTGCAATATACGTGGTTTCAACAGAATGGTGCCACCTTATACACAGCCCGAGCTACCTTTGAAATTTTGATGAATGAAAAATCATCGGCCTGGAACATAATAATGCAGTATCTGTAATAAAATACTGCAGCAGTATAGCGTAACTATAGAAATTTTAACTTTAATTGCTTGAGAACATTATTTTCTATGGAATAAAATTGTATATACGTACAACACATATGCGATTCTACATCTGTACAGCCTTCCAGTCGCATTTTTTGAAAGAGATAGTTCTATTATGGTGGAAATAATTATAGATTATTTTTATTATTAAGACTAAAGATCAGATGGAAAATTTATTTAACAAAACACAACACGTTGTGTTTTTTACGCCACGTGGAACTTTTTTGAGGCAAATTTTCACTTTTCTGCCGTTCGCAAATTTTGATGACATTTTATAACATTTCTGACGATATTGGTGTTATAGATCGCAATGTAAAGTTCTTTTAGCTTTTTTAGTTCAAAAAACTATCTGTGGAAATATAAAGTTAAATCGCGATATTATATTAAAAAAATAAAGATCAATAATTAGATTTAAATAATTTAATGCAAAGGATTTATGGATTTACAGTACCTCAGAATCAGGATGAAAATTTGTTACCAGTTGTTAAACGATAACTTTAGATGGCACTTGTGCAGAGTAAACATCAGTCTTCTAAACTCTATTACAGGTCGATTGGTCATGGCACTTCAAGAATGTGTTGTGTACCAATACATGTCAATGTGTGCGTGAGCGCTATTTAAGCAAGAAAGAGAAAAAGTTACATGACCGCTTCACGCTAGACAGTAGTGCAACAACGCATTATATCGGCTCTGTACACTGCGCGCAGTGTGTTGCGCTTTTAATATATACAGAATAAAAGTAAATTTAACACATTGATAATATTTATTATTTAACCATTTTTAAAAGATTAAGAAATTTATTTACTTTTAACCAAAATTTATTTTTTTCACCTACTAGTTTTAGCTGATGAAGGGCATCGACACAGTCATTATTATTATTAAGATGTGATTAATATTATTTCAATCTCTATCCATAAAATAATTCAACATTATACAAATGTATCTACATCATATTGTAATAATAAAATAATTGTACTAGCAGAATTACACTAAATTATAATATTCGTAAAAAATCGACCTGTATATTCAAATATAATGGAAAAAATAGGTGCCCTAACATCAACATCAACATATTTTAGATGTTTTTGACATGCCAATTGCATATGAACCAAACTATCTTTTAATTAATATTACTCGTAATACGCGATTATCTCCGATGATAATATTTATACAAGGCATAAACACAAGTAATGAATTTTGCTTCTATTTAAATAATATCAATAGAATATTCAAACATCAATATTTTAATTTTAAAACAAAAACAAGTGACGTGACACTCTTCTTCTTTGAAACAAGGTACGGCTCAGCTTCCAAAACTTGTCTGGGAGACATATCAGTGAATTCATCTTCATTTTCATATTAACTTTGCCGCGACGGGGATTTCCAGTTCAGTTAACTAAGTTCCGATAAGCTATTGATGGGCGTTAAGAGGTAGAGGTATGTACATATGTAGTGGATAAATCCGTCTGACTTGAAAATGAATATTCATATTGCTTTCAACTGATTATGACACCGCCATTGAGCGAATAGTCCAAAGGTATGGATTAACACGTACTGTGTAAAATATACACATGGCAAATAAATTATATGATCGCCATATTTTGCATATAATTAATTATTAAATTGTTAAACGTAAAAACTAATTTAAGATAATGAATATTAATGATTACAATTTATGGTATTGTAAAGGGGATATTATTTTATAATGATAGATAGCTATCAGAATCCGGTGTTGCCCGGGATTCAGATGTACTTATAATTTAAAATAGGGGGATGTCTTTGTTTTTCACGGAGTCTTAAAGAGTAACTCAGCGAAATTTGGATTGGATGATATCAAATTTAAAACACATTTATATTAGGGATGGCGTGGCCAAGGAGAAGAATGATGGTGCATGTATTCGTTGTACAATGTGCAAGTGCAATGTTGTTCATATTTTTTACCAAATAATATATTTTTAATAAAATTGAGTTTTAAATGTATTAATTAGAAAGATACACATAAAAAATCTATTTTTATCGAAAAAGATTGTTGTTGCTACCGAAATTCGATCCTTGATCTGTTTCCAATCAAGGGAAGGTGCATTAACCAACTATGCTATAACAGACAGTACTCTCGCCGACAAATTTTCGAACCCGTATGTTACACTTTTCAAATTAATACATCTATCGTTCCATGCACCTTCTCCTGATTGGAAAGAGATCCAGGTTCGAATCCTGGTAGCAACAACAATATTTTTCGAGAATATTGTTTTTCTATGTATATCTTTCTAATTAATACATTTAATTAGTATTGAAAATATGACCAAATACCAAAATAGTATTGAAAATATGAAAAATATAACCAATGTTCTGAATAATTACAATGTTCATCTTAATGAAATTGAGTTTAATATAAACACTTACCAAACTAAATAATTCACAAAATATAGAACTATAAAATCTATTTTCAGATTTTTATAGAAAGGCGCAAAGGAGAATAGATTTCATAATACTATTAATAATAATTTAAAATACAGAGCTAGAATATATTTTTTTAGAAACAATTCTGTTATACTGCAGAAATTCATATTGCAGAAAGTAAGTATATTGCGGAAATCAACTTATAAGAAACCTTTAATTTTTTTCCTTTAAAATGAATTTAAAAACATTGCAAATCATATTATAACCGGAGTGATTATAAAGTTAAAAAAATATGTCCAAGATATTAGTAATAGCTCGGTAACGGTCTCAGATTTTGGGGATATAAAAAACACTAAAAGCGTAATAATTTATCGCGCAAAACGTTAATTGAGTAATATATCCATCCGTAATATATTATAAACGAAGTTAAATACTCCATGGCTAAGTGAGAATATATTTTACTCAACTATAAATCTAATCTATCTATGGAAACATAGAAAGTATGCGTTTTTATTATCATGTTCACGATATTCACTAATCATTAGCATATTTACGAGAGGTAAAGGAGGAAAAAAGTAAGAACAGGTATTATGTAGGGATAGAGTCACGTCATCCACTGATGACATTATCATGTAAACAAATCTTGTCGACCAATTAAATATCATATGAGAGTTCTCCGAGACAGTCGCGGCAGACTGTCAACTTTTTTGAGTTTCCTCCTTCTTACGTTTCAGCTCTCTTTTCAATACTCGATCAGTGAGTGATGTAAGCCCCATCTAATCGTGGGGCAGTCTCTTGTGTAGGTTAGTTAATATAATAAAGAATTTTTGACAGAAGTCTTATATTTTTGTAAGTAATAATACTTATTATTAAGGAGAACACGTTCTTATTGTGAAGTTATAATTATCCAGAACATAGTTCTGTAATATTTTAAATACTAATTAAATGTATTAATTAGAAAGATATACATATAAAATCAATTTTATCGAAAAATATTGTTGTTACTACCGGGATACGAATCTGGATCTCTTTCCAATTCGGGGAAGGTGCATTAAACGACTATGCATCCACAATATTTTTCGATAAAATTGATTTTTTATGTATATCTTTCTAATTAATATATTTATTTATTTATTTGTAACTATATAATACAATGTAAAAATATTACGTTTGGACCGTGCCCGTCTCACTAGTCTTCTGTGTCGAGACGGGTATTGAATTAAATACATTTAATTTGCTGTGCGTTTATTGATCAAACAACATTCTACGGATGTTATGCGAGATGTCTTGGAAAATAAAGTACTTAATATTTTGAAACAATTAATCGCGCTGAAATCTATTTGAAACGGTACAAAATGCTGTTGCAGCAAGGCTGTCTTCAGTTATGTTTATTACAGCGTGATCGGGTTGTTAGTGCAAGACCCGATTCGCCATAAAAATAATATAATAATATAATATAATATTGCAAATTTTTCCGTTCATCTCACAGATTAATGGAAAATATTTTTATTGTTCCCACCATTGTAATATTTCAAGTTCTTCTATTCAAATAATTTTCGAAAAACAATTCCTGTTGGCCAACAGCCAACTGGAATTGTTTCATTCGCCATGAGTGCCTTTATCTTATCAACACTTCCTTGCACTTTGAAGGTTCTGAATGGGTCGGGCTTGATTTGCTTGATTACTTCTACTTGATCGCGTTGCGTCCAATGCTTTCAAAGTGAACCTCGAGATCTCGTACAGATGTCTCCTTGTAAAAGCGGGACACAGAGCGATGCTTGCATTCAGCTACTTTCAATGTGGTCGACTAAGCTGAACCTTTTTGATTTTTGTAAGTGTGGCGAGGGTTGTGAAGAAAAAGTGATAGACTCAAAATTTTTGATTATGATATTGATTATTTGTTATGATTCTTTAACTCTTTATTTCGTACAAAATTCGTACAAAACAAACAAAACTCTACTTTTAAAATTAGCAATATTAACTTGGTGGTTAAGATTCATATTTTTTATTTATTATCTTAGTTTAATAACCACAATTGAGTTTAAAAAACATCTACCGGTTTCAGAAAACACCTTTTCCTTCTTCAGGATATGTCAAAACTAACTAAAAATATAGCATTGTTTTTCTATTTATCCAGAATCTATTTTTAAATTTTTTTAAAAAAAAAAAAAAAACAACAACAATTATTTAAAAAGTAAATTTAGTACCTAACTCAAATTGCTGCTCAATACAAATTTAGTCGAATAATTTTTGGGAAAAAATTTTAGAATAGGACTCGTAGTTAAATTTAGTTGGCTGTTTAGAATTTCCTGATTACTTTTACATGCTTTATTTATCTCCAACGATTCCAAATTATTTAATTTGTGACCTACACCGTTTATATGCAAAATTGACAATCCCAATTTTTTATCAAAACCATGACTATTTTCTATCAAATGATTAGCAAATTCTGAAAACCCACTATTGTTCAAACATCTCAAATGCTCCTTTACTCTTATATTAAAATTTCTACCCGTTTTACCAACATAAAATGCAGCACAATCCTTACAACTAAGTTTATAGACGCCAGAATTGTTAAATTTATCATCCTTGTCCTTAGAATTTATGAGTAAATTTCCAATTTGAGTTAGGTACTAAATTTACTTTTTAAATAATTGTTGTTGTTTTTTTTTTTTTTTTAAAAATTTAAAAATAGATTCTGGGTAAATAGAAAAACAATGCTATATTTTTAGTTAGTTTTGACATATCCTGAAGAAGGAAAAGGTGTTTTCCGAAACCGGTAGATGTTTTTTAAACTCAATTGTGGTTATTAAACTAAGATAATAAATAAAAAAAAATAAAAAAAAAAAAAATAAACAAAACTCTGTTTATGAAATATGTCTTGATTTTAGTGATGTGAAAAAATACTACTCTTGACTCACTGGTGTGATTGTGATTGGTATTTAATAATATCAGTGATTGAAAACTGTGACTGTGATCACAGTTTTATTACTAATGCGCGTATGACGCACAATATCACATTACACGAAATAAATACATAATTATGAGCGTATTTATTAATATTATTAAAACTTCATTTCCGTAAAAAACCTATTTTAGCATAAATAATTCATATAAATCTATATAATATCATCAGAAAGAGAGTGAAAAAGATAAAAAGTATATATTTGTAAATTTATTTTTCGGATCAAATTCTCAACAAATATGCGTGAAACATTTTGACGGAATCTACTGCACACACTGCATCCAGTGTGACTGATCACAGTTTGAATATATATTATCACTATATTCCCAGATATTCAGTCACTGATAGTGAGTATGACTCACGGTTTGCGATTTTGAACTCATCACCACTTGATTTATTTCTGAAATATGTTTATTTAATATTTGATGTAAGTAATATAGATTTCTAATTTTTTTGCTGAAATGCAAATGGGTCAGTACATGAGTTAAATAAGAATTACGAGGTCCCACTTTAGTGTAATTAGTATCATTATATTCATTGACCTTTAGAAATTCATTGGCATTCTTAAAAAAAGTTGTAGAATGTCAATTAAATTTCGATCAATTTGATATTATCAAGACATGCATCAATTTGATATCATCTGTCGCATGGCCGCAAGCCGTAAAATAACTGAAGATGTCAGTGCCGTGTACTTAAACGGTCTGTCATAAAATGAGGGGACCGTATGCTGTTTACTAAAAAATTAATAGCTGTTAAAACATTCAATTTTGAAACCCAAATGATGTTGTACACACGGCAATGTATTTATAGATTACAAGACAAAAATAAGAATTATTCTTTTATGCCGGTCATCTGGGCAGTCTGCCTCTGACCCATTTGACTAGTATTCTGGACCTCACTGTAGGCCAGTGTGACAGATGTGTCTCTTTTTAAGTACTATTGCTCGGAACCTTACAAAATCACGTTACTGCAGTAAGAAATACAGTCATTTTGATACAAATTAAATTAATCAACTACAAAGATGTACAGAAAAAATATATTTACCAAAAATATATTTAGTTGCTACCGGGATTCGAATCTGGACTCCTTCCAGGAAAACGCGATGACCATTCCGCCACAGCAATCGATTACGATTTTGACAAATCTAGAACTTTCATCTGTATATTTTTACAATTAATACATTTATTATTCCATTTTTAAAAGCAATAAACTTTATATTTTTTAAAATATATAAGTTTTATCAAAGTTTATTAAAATTTAATAAAATGGATTAAATTCTGGCATCTCCTAGCGTGATTTACTTAAAGGTATTTAAGATTCAACACAATATAACAGTTCAATATTTAAATATCAACATCGTGTTTTTATATTCCGCCACTTATATTATTATTGTACATTATTACTTATTATTATACGATTATTATACACTAAATATTGTATATCGATCGAAAAACATTTTTGAATGATACGAATACTTACCATCCATTCCTCATCTACTTCTATAACTTTTGAATGCCGGCTTCAGTGGTGTTATTATGGCTGTATAGTGCTTGATTAAACGGCCTGGTATGTAAAAACGAACGTGTTTTTAATAGTTATATGTTAAGATTACTTAAATGTTTTCTCTTTTATATATTCAATAACAGTACGTAATTATATATTCAATTTCAAATGAAAACGAAATGAAATCTTACTATAGAAATTGTCTATCCACGATTATTATATGTCATTTTTGTTAGTTTTGACAACTTACAAAGATGGAATTATTTTAATTACATCGAAATTTTATTTACGTATGGTTTGTTTTGAGGAAAGTTTTATTTAATATTTAATATTTACCGTTACAGCAATATAACTACATAAATATTAGCGTATAATAGAAAGTATAGTAATAAAATTAAATAAATGGCACCGTACTTAAAGGTAAACTAAAGAGTTTTGTGACCAGGGAACAGAATCTGTTAGCTTTGTAAGCTTTGATCAGGTATCGACGGTTCATTTCAAAACTACAATGTGATACAAAACGCCAATCGCGCCCATACTGCTGCCGCCCACGCAAGCCTAACCTTAGCATTTCATATATCATCGAGGCATTTGTACGTTTAGCCCTGCACATGGAACAACTTCTTATAAGACCAACATTAAAAAGAAGGCTTTTATTATGGCGGTAGGCTTCGAGGTGGAGCTCGAGCTGTAAATTTATCGAAATTTTATAACAAGCTCATAAGGTCATAATGTCGAACTATGTTTGATTGTTCATGCCTTTAACTTTTTTTAATAAACTGATATAAAGTATAACATTCGTTAAAACATACAAATTGATAACTTGCTCCTTCAAAATACATTTTATAATACAAATGAGTAGTTTTTGAACACGCTAAGAGTTTCTTAAGAATAGTGGTTAAGACTAGAGCAATATTGTGGGGAGTTAGATTTGATTACATTTTGATTCGGAAATAATTTTGGAGTTTTACATTAAAATAACAAATACTTTAGATTATTTTTGTAAATATTATATTTATTAATTCGGTTATATAAGTATATTTAACAGTATAAAGTGTTATAATATAATAATATAACATATAAAAAATATTATAAAAGTCTGCAAATATATTTGAGTATTGATGTAATGGCACAGTTTTCATTATAAAGTAAAATAAGCAGGTGATAGCATTGTGGCATGTACTAAAATATGATAACAATTGGAGGAGGGGAAGAAAGGGTGGGGAGGTTGAAATTAGGGATGAGATAGAGGAGAGCAAAAATATGTGTATGTAGGTAAAATGATTTGCTAAAGTCAATAATATAATGACTTCTTCAATGTTAGCAAAATTACTTTGTGGCCTCATTTTATATAAATAATTAGACAAAATACTTCATTTACATTTTCACTTCATTTATAAATAATTAGACAAAATACTTCACTTATGATATCTTCTTCAGGGAACAATGTATCTAAAATTAAAAGTACAAGCAAGAACTAATATGAAAACAAATTTAAAAAGTGACAATTTGCAAAAGGATTTTGTTATTTATAATATTTAGTTTTGCTATTAACACTTTTTTTTTGTGTGCTGGGGACGAAAATAAGAAAAACGTTACTTTACCAGTATAGACTATTTATTATAATTTTTAATGAAAATGCGGTGTGTCGTTAAAATTTGTGTACGCGCTATATTTTAAATAGCTGAAGAAAATACCTTAGGTATCGAAACAAGTTGATTAATCAATAAATAGTGGTTTAAACAAAGTAATTTGTCTAATTATTTAAATAATATAATGGTTAATATATATGTAAAAAAAAATCTGTGAAAATTATCGTTATCATTTTGATATTTACGCTAACAGTGAGTGTACTGTCTGTCGAGTCAATCTGGATGAAAAACGGAGAGATATTAGTTCTAATTAACTGGTACAGTTAATAAGACCTTGCAGTAATTTAAAAACTAGTTTGAGAATTTGTTTCCATATTGTAGAAGTTTTCTGCATCTATCAATTTTGCATTTGTCCTAATCTTGCGATGCGTGTAATCAATCTGTTGCGAGTTACAGATTGCATACAAAAAATCCTGAACGTTATTCAAATATAAACATATTTCCCATCACCGACGAGAGGATTAGCAATGAACGATTGCACTGTACGGCACAAAACCGGCGGCTACTGCAGCGTCATCGAGTAATAAAAATAATTCATTCGGAATAAATAATTTAAACCATTTCGATTGCGGAGGCCTCTCGTTCCGTACTATGCCCTGTGCGCAGTACGCTGTGCGCACCAACAGCGGAGCGGGTAGCGGCAATTAACTTGTATGGACGACCAGACCACTTCATTCCCGGCTGTCAGGACGAATGTTCCCAATATTCAAATCGAACAACCGTCTTCAGGCTCGAACAGATGAGCTACAGAGGCTGGGAGACTGCCGAGGAGATATGTAAGAAGGAACTATCTAACGGTTATCGCGAATTCTTTAATTTTGGGTTGTATTTGCAATTTTGTTAACCTTTCCCTAGCCATGCAATTACGTAGATCTACCGAGCCAATTACATCGTATTTCTATAAATATGCACGAAGTAAAACTTACATTTTTCCTAGTTATAAAAAATCGGCATACAATAAACAGCATACGATCATTACCCATTTTTGCTCCTGTATTCATACACTCCACTTCTTTCACTCAATTATCCATACACAAGTTGGACAACCATGGAGTCATTACACAACTCTGCTTGACACCCTTTGTAATGTCAAACCATGGTGTGAATGTTCCATTGATTCTTACACACGCGGAACTTCCTTCGTATAGGGATGCGATTGCGTGTATGAGTTTACTATTTACCCCGTAATCAGTGAGTGCATTCCATATCTTTTCTCTTATAACTCTATCTTATACTTTTTGAAGATCTACGAAGCCACAAAAAAGTTTTTGGTTTTTCGCCAAAAACTTTTCCGTCATAACTTATAGAGAAAATATTTGATCCATGCACCTCCTTCCACCTACAAAGGCCCTTTGCACGTCCCATATTTTTTTATCGTCACCGTTTTTGCTTTTTCTGTTACCAATCGAGCTTAGTAATCTAATAACTCTGTAGTTATCATATTCCATTTTCGACCCTTCGCCTATGTAGAGAGGCATAATGACAGCCCTCTTCCAATCTAACGAGGTGTAGCTCTCTTCCAAACATTGATTGAAGAGTGTATGAAGCCACAAGATAACTTATGGTCCACCTCCTTGATATTCTCAGCAGCAACGTTATCATACACCACAGCCCTATCATTCTTCATATGTTTTATTGCACACCTTATTTCTTCCATACTTATTGCATTTATATCGTTTTCCTCATTCATAGTTACCCCAAAAAGCCTCTCACGTGATTCCTCATTTGCATTCTCTACACTCTTATATGTTTCCTGGAAATATTTCATCCTCATTCGTTAACGTCTCTCTATTTACTGACTTAATAACTTTCATACTGTTGCTTTCTGCATCACATCGGGATTTTTTGAACGCCTTCCGGAAGAATTTTATATTATCTTGAAAATTCTTAGTCATTTTTACCTCTTCCTCTCTTTTCAGCCACTCTTTCCTTTCTTTCATATCAGATATAACTTTTTTCTTACAGGCATTGTACAGTTCTTTTGATCTCGTGTATTCATCCCTATTTACTGTCATTTACCTATTTATAGCACCACGCATTCTTCTTTTCTTTCACAAGTTCCATTATGCCATCGTCCCATCATGCATCGCTTTTCTTCCTTCCTTGGGTAGCTATGCTAACGTTAACGTATTCCCATACATTGTCTATATTCAGATCACTCGCTCCTTTCTCACTCAGTTTTTTACACACTTTTCTTTCAAATTTTTCTCTGAGATCATCTCTTTGCAGAATCTCAATTTTGACTCAAGATGGCGTCGATACTGTTTTGTTCATGGATCGCCATCCTTGGAATAAAAGTATTCTTAAGACGACGAGGAAATGGTCGATTTCCATTTCGGCGCCCCGAAACACTCGAGTATCAATAGTAGCGGATCTCAGTCTAGAGTCAACCAATGATCAAAAATGATGTTTGAGACAAAAAGGTTCAATTCCAAACATACCATACCATACCATACCAAACAAGTAGATTTTTTCCATTCCCATTCATCTTTTTGTCACCATACACACCAATGTCTGACTCGAAACCATCCCTCCGAGTCGCCAACCATCCATTAAAATAGCCTGCGAAAATTATTCTTTCAATATTTCGTTTTACATTCATTACATCCCTTACATTCGTCCAAAATTCATATTTCTTTTCATAATTTTCTGAGTTTACGGGAGCATAATCTATGACTAAAAATAATTCCAATTTTAAAACGGATCCACATGAGCCTGGCACTGACAATCTCAAATTCTCTCATTTATTGCGATTTGTTCAAATAGTTTATTTTCATATATTTTTTTCAATGTGTTGAATAGTCTAGCCTTATTCTAGAAATTTAAACAAGTCAGTGTCCATGTATCGCCCTCTGAGACATAAATTATGCTACCACGAGATTCTTTTGAGACAACTCTCGGCCTTCGCAGTCCACTGTGCACACACAGTCTCACTTTATGGTTGTTGTACGTCAATCGTCAATCCATTGAGCATTAATATTTCGTTCGTCAGTTGGGTGAATTTGCATCTTCTCAGCAGTAGTCTATGATTCTAGGTGACGTTTAGCGTGCGTGTCAAGTCTCGGTGTCAAATCAAACGTCGTATTTGGGTTAGAATTTTTATCTTTTTCTACTAATATTAAACTGATCTTAATATATCAAAATCTCTATACGTGAACACGGTACTCAGATTTATCTCAATCAATCATCGTGTCTCATTCCGTGGACATATTAATCCCATAATGAAATAGAGGAAGAAATTCACCAACTAGAGGTAAATGAAAATCAATATTAATTCCATAATAAAATAGAGGAAGAAATTCACCAACTAGAGGTAAATGAAAATGTATCTGACATTGTTCGAGAACTTTTTACTTGATGGTTCCATTTTGCATGATTAATCCCTTTGCATAAATCTTCTCCTAAATAATCTTTTGCAGCGATCCTCTTATCCCGAGGAAATGGTCGACTCGCCAGCTCGAGCGACAGGCGATACCGATAATATTTTTGTTTATTTTATCGTCACCTTGCATGTTTGAATCATCGCCAGATAACTCCCGTGAGAAGCCAAGGTGTGAGAAATGTAGTGTTTCTTCATAGATGAGTCTACTGAATTACTGCCTCGCCTTCCGATCCTCGAATTCAGTTCTGTAAACGTTTAAATGGAATTAATTGAATAAATGCTCTCGCAGCGGGCAATGTTCGAATTTATTATCGCTTTTCGTTTGAATTAATTCGTTAATTTAAATTCATAAGTAGCAAATCATTGAAATTGAAATAGGATAAATACATGTTATTTGATCATTATTTTCCACTTTGGAATCTATCTAATATAAATTTACTATAAAATCAAATTGATCGACGATAGGGAAAGCCGACTGACTGAAAGGTAATCGATGAAAATAAAAGTTTTCGTGAATAATAGTTAAAATCATACTTGAAACGTATTTCTTAATTCTAAAGGTAACATTAAAGCGAGTGTAACAGATCCAGTTCACAATATTTTATGGTCGAAAATATTCAAGGAATATGTGAAAATTTTACACCATTACGGAAAATATTATTATTAAGGAGAACACATTCTTATTGTGAAGTTGTTATTATACAGAACAGACGGTCTGTGATATTTTAATTACTATTTAAATGTTTTAATTAGAATGATATACATATAAAATCAATTCTAACGGATTACTCAAAGGTATTTGAGATTCCGTAAAAATAAAGTAGATGGCTTTCAAATGATGGAAAAAGTGTAAGATATAGCTTTAAAAATATGTCGTCAATGTACTGTGTGCTAAAGCGAAATCGGTTAATGCACGTTTCTCGGATTGCAAGAGATCCAGGTTCGAATCTCGGTAGCAACAACAATATTTTTCGATAAAATTGATTTTATATGTATATCTTTCAAATTAATACATTTATTTTTAACGTGTTATACGTTTAATGTTTTCCCTTTTATATATTCAATAACAGTATGTAAATATATATCAGCAAAATCGAATACGGCTGGAAAATATATTGAACATTTGTCATCTTGTCATAGACATAGATAAGAAAAACATCCTGTCATCTCATCTTTGTCTCATGGTCATATCGCGTCGCAGTTTTTTTCCTTATCTATGATAGCACTGTTAAACGTGACATATGGATGTTTTGTTCGTATTTTTCAATGTTTAATACGTAAGAACACCGCTCTTACATCCAAGGAAAGCAATACAGAATGCGCTAACAGAAAAGCAGTATAAAGTAATCGGCGACAGCTTTTTGCTTCTAGGACCTGCGGGCGGCTGTAATGGACGCGAAGCCAGAACTTCCGTAAAATCTATATTTTATCTAAAGCGATATAATAAAGTTGCATAATGCACTATTGTTAAAGCGGTATAATGAGGGATTTCCGTATTGAAATATAGATTCTACTGAGACTCCGACCGCGCAGCAGTCATCAATGGCCGCATAGCCGCGAAACGGTCACACAATCGCCCGCATGGCCTAGCAGTAAAGAATCGGCGATATTCGATTGTTTATCTGCTAGTAACTGTTGCGTACAAAGTGTTGTATATCTGGGTTGTAACTTATTGTCATTTATGTTCTGTTTACGAGCATACGTTTTGTTTTACTTATCATGATCACCACCATCATCATCTACTGCTGGATAAAGGCCTCTCCATGACTCTGCCACTGTTAAAATATTTTTATTTTTCCATACAAATTGTAGGCACACATCAATACGATTTTTGTCTCGTGTATACCATTTAATAATTGTTACGTACTTGACTTCTTAGCACGTCTTTAGTGTATACCTCGTAATGTGAAGGTCCAAGAAATAGACTTTGTAACATATTTTATTACAATAAGCTACAATTTAGTACAAGGTATATTACTAGTACACGTCAAACTATTAAGCCGATGAACCGCAGATAAAAGAGACACGCGCACTCCTGCGCGCTGTATTTATAGCCACACATACCTGTACCGGCGGTGCGGCACACATACACACACATCCCACCATTCCAAGGATATCACAATAGTATTATTTGACCATCTTTGCGTCATGAAGTATGGTCCGCCTATTGTTATTTTTTAGCAAGGACAATGACATCTTTTTAATTCTATCAGGTAAAAAAATTGTTCCTTTTCCTGCAACTATACGATTCTGTATACTAATATGGACCCTGGGAAGTGGAATAAAAGAAACATGCTCATAAAATAGAGACTAACGAGTGTCTCAATTATCCTTGAATGATTCCATGACCCAACATGCAAGAAAATAATTTTTGCGTACTTTGGGTATGACGCCGCGAGTAAAATAGATGCAAATCTTAGATCATTGGGATTAAGCTTAGGTGTTCATTGGGAATGAACAAGGACGAAGAGCGGAAGATCGATCTCTAACAAGATGGATAGACCAAAGCTGAGAAATGACTGGAGCTTCGCTACGCATCGCATCAAACAATACCCATGATTGCGAAGAAGAGGTAAATAGAATTAGAAGCAGAATAAAAACTGAAATGCTCAGTATGAATACATTTTTAAGAGAGTGGGAAAGAAAGATTCTGATAGTATTAATAATATTATCTTAGATAGTATTAATAATATACATATAAATGGGGGTCGCGTACACAATTGCCCCGTCACTTATTTTTGTCAAGCACCTTGACATTTCACAAATAGTTTACCCTCAGGTTAGTATCACATTCGGTGTCTGAGCTAATAAAAACGGTTGAAATCTATGATTTGTTTTTCAAACCGTCGCCAGACCTGTCAGACTGAAATGTAGCCTTATGTGATTCACTCTACCTCAAGGGTTTTTTATTGTTCAATCACTAGTGCATAATTTAAAGTTAACTTGTTAATCTAATCGCATGGTAAATTATATTTACAGGAAACAAAACGTTTCCTTCTGGGCTTTGCCTCTGGGCCTTGCCTCTGAGCTTAACCTTTGGGTTTTGCCTCTGAAATTTAACCTCTGGTTTATGCCACTGGTTCATACCTCTGTTTTTACTTCAATTACAACTTTGGATTTACCTTGAAGTTAGTCGCCTTACTGAAGGCGACAAATTTTATCACGACGATCTACAACAAATAACGTCTACGTAATCAAATCGCGTCGTCCTGGATGCTGTGGACCAAAACGTGATGTCATGCCAAGACGTCTGGTGTCCCATACAAGAAGGACTTCGGAAGGACGAGAGGAGGATTTGTAGTCTGGATTTGTTTTATTTCTTGTAATCTTGTATTATTCTTAATTAGATGCCTCGCTTTTGCTAAAGACTAACATCTTTTATTTATCACCTCCAGGTATTATTATAAATTTTTCCCAATTATCTCATGTTCTGCACTGTCTAGCCGGTGCAAGGGAAGAACGTAGGTCTTCTACCCTACAATATATATATATACATGCAACAACAACAACATAATACAACAATAGAGTGATGTACCCCTAAATAAGAAAAATCTTGAATTATGAAGGTGGCTATCAACATTTATATAAAACAAGATCAAGATCTATAATAATACAATGTGAAAATTAATAACATAGAATAAAAATATATTGAGAAATTTTTTAGATTAGAACTTGGATTTTAATTGTACTATTTTTTCTAATCAACGTAGTGAAGAGTTTTATATGTGTTCTTTGAGCATTTCTTTATAATAATTTGCTGTGTTATTAGTATTACCGATCATTTAAAGATTATCCCATTTTAGTTTGTTTATATCATGAATTTATATCGGAATTTATTTTAATGAATGTCCTTTTGATTTCTGCAGGGTTAATTATTGTTTTTATAATTTTAACATACATTATTAATATTAATAGACTTACAGGAAAATGATCAGTAAGTTTGCATCCGGTATATATGGTTTTAGATAGATATTACAATCGGGTTTACACCATATATGGTTGAAACTTGTTTTAGATTTTTTTCGATTATTGTATATGTATTAATTAATACACAACAAGAAACCGTGCATAACTGAGTTTTATTTTATATCTTCGACTTATCTTACATTTATATTCGAATTTCATGTAATTACAATCTTATTTTATTTTGTATTTTCTGCAACCGACGTTTATATTCATTCACATTTATCTGTTATCTGATAATTTTTTCATGATTGTTTGATGTATTGGTATCGAAAAAATTATCTGACTAAACCAGGCCACTTTCTTGTACTGACACTCCCATTCCAGAGCACACACGTTTAAAGATATCATGTAACTGATTTATTTAATTAAGGTGTTGACATTTCCCATACATCCTTCACAACATCTTGCAGGTCGCGTAGGTGTTGCTAATGAAGGTGCCTGTCGTCACAAAAATCCAATTGAGGCGTTGATGCAGATATCGATGCGATAAATGGGTAATTAAATACAGGGTCTTCAAAAAAAGCCGCACTTCTTTGAATTGTCTTATTGTCTGTGTGGTGTTTAAATAATATTTACATAACTAATTCTCCTACACCGATAATGAGTGGACAATTAAATTCATTTAAAAATAATGCAGTGTATAAAATTTCAATAATAATAAAATTTGAATTATGTGTTTTTTTAAACACGTTTTCTGAATCTGGGTGAGGTTTTTCATAACGTTTTGATGATTTCAATAATAGACTTTTGTATAATTTTAACGATAATTTTAATTGTGCTATTTTTCAATTTTTTTTTTTCGAAAAATCAATTATTATAAAATATATTATAATTATGAAGAGAGAAGGAAATGGAACAACTGATGTATTAATTTGAAAGTGATTTAGAATACTAGTTAAAAAATTTGTTGTTAAAAAACTACTCTATGGATAACGCGTTTCCCCGAATAGGAAAATCTTCAGGTTTGAAACCTGGTAGCAAATAAAATATTTTTTCGATACATATATTTTTTTGGAATATATTTCAAGTTGATAATTTAATTTGTATTAAAAATAACTATCACAGAACTATGTTCAGAAAAACTGTAACTTCACAACAATAACGTGTTCTTTGTAAAAATATTAATAACTTCTCGTAGCGCTTTTCAATATTGAAATAAAAGATAAATTGAAATCTACTTTGAAATTTTAATAAATAAAAAAAATACATACATTTCTGGAAGAATTTATTATAAAATTATTGCAATATTTAAATTTGAGTTATATTACTTACTTACTTACCATCAAGCCGTTTCCCCGCGGGAGTAGGCAGAGAGGATAGAGCGCCACACTCTTCTATCCTGACACACAATTTTCGCCTCATCCACATTCATACATCTTCTCATACAAGCTCGATGATTATTGAGATTTCAAACAGAACTATCCTCCAGTATCTGGTTTACCTGGTCGTGCCAAGTGTTCCTCGGACGATCTCTATTTCTGGTGCCATCTACACTTGCGTTATATATCTTTCTTACCATTCATTCCTCATTCATCAATTCCATATGACCAAACCATCTACCTTATTTCTAAATTCTTACATTTCTACATCTACATTCTTTCCTTATTTCTTCATTCTTTACTCTGTCATAAATGGATCTGCCACATCTATGCCTAAGTGATATCATTTCCACTGCATTCAGTCTACTTTCGTTCCTCTTCTGCCATCTCCACGCCTCACTTCCATACCTCAGTGTCGATACTAGGAAATCAATGCGAACCGCTAGTCTTGCCTCAGTTTCCATTAGCTATAATTCCATTCAAAGCGCCGTTCACTTTATTCCCTGCAGTCACCTTCCTTTCGATATCTTTCTCTATCTTTCCGTTTTTATCAAACATACTTTCCAAATACACAAACTCGTTTACGTGTTCCAAACATTCATTACCTACATCACTTTTATTTTAAGTTGTTTATTAATATATTTATTTGCAAATTTTGATTTTACTTTAAATGTATACATTCTTAATAAATATTTTAGCGACAATTTTTTAATTTGTTTTTTCACCAATAGGTACATAAAAAAATACACATTTTAAGGAAAGGGTAAATCATTGAATTGATTGGGTTGATATAGAAAATATAATAAATAATTCCAGATAATAAATAATTCCAGTTAATATGGAAAATATCAATAAATAATTCCAGATGTCGCTAAAGAAGTTCAATAAATGAATAATTAAAAATTATTATTCAATTTTTCAAATAAATATTCGATAAATGCTAAGTTCGGTAAAAATTTGGTCTTAGTTGTGATGTTTCAGATCGTAGGACGTTTTATAATTGGTAAATATATGTAAAGCTATTAAAAAATAACACTTTTGTAAAAATTAGTATTGTGTACAGTTTGGCATAGAATACAAACTAAATATTCTTGTAATAAAAAAATAATTAAAAAAAATCATATATAAATGAGTATACATAAAAATATATATGTGATTGTGATATCATTTGTACTCTTTACTTCATATAAAAGTAAAAGAAAGTAGAAAAATAAAAAATAAATTACGATCAACGGTAAGAAATTTGAAATGAATTATAACGTTGTATAATACATTAAGATATCAAATTTAACATTTTTATCGATTTTTCACAGGAAACATTATAATATTCACGCTTTTAAGTTTGCCGTTTCACATGTTCTATTGATAGTTTACAGTAACGAACGCTGTTAAATATCAGGATGTTGTGAGTGTTAAAAGTATGTATATTCTCTCAATATGGATATCGGCCAAGATTTTGTTACTCGATATATTGTATGTGTGGGTAATATTAATTGATTAGTATTCGATCCACTCCAAACTTGTTTCATAAGTGTATATCTCTGATACAGCCATTCTTGAAGTACATCCGTTCAAACTGATGTACGAGAATGAAACCATAAAAAATGGTCGATTAACTTTTTTAATAAGACAAGGCGTTATATTTATTGATTTTTGATCGTCACTTCATAGCGGGTAGCGATGAATGAACTCGGCTACAATGACGGGGACTTTACGGTAAAAGGAAGCGCGCAACCGAAACTGAAAAGAAGCTTATCTTTCCAAATTTAAGATTATTAAAAAAAAAAGATTATGACTTTGCTACCATTTTACCACATTATTGCCTGATATTATAATTAATTAATACATATTTAAAACGTTAAAGATTTGGGAGTCAACCTTGCCTTAAATCTAAACTTATTAAGCACATTACACTGAAGTTACATATCATATTATTAAAGTGAATACATTATTATTAAATGAATATATCATGTTGGGCTTTAGTTTATCTAGACCTATTGGCGATATCGATGTACCTACTGAAGTCTCGTTTTATTATATAGAACCTTATTGTTAGTGACGAGCTCAAAATCACCAACCGTGAATCAATCACTGATATTTTTGAGTCACACTCACTATCAGTGATTGAATATCTGGAGATATCGTGATTCGTTTTAAATTTTTTATTTATATTTGGTTGTGAACCGTTATTCGGCACATATGCGCATGAAACGAAAATATTCATAAATGAATGACGTTATAATTCGTGATAAGCGCCATCTAGTATATTCTGCCAAAACGTTTTACGCATTTGACCTGAAATGCTGAGAATTAGACCCGAAAAATAATCTCACATTTTTAAAGGGTTTTCATTTTCTTTGTGATGATATTAAATTATATACACTATTACTATATATGCTAGAATATATTTATTACGCAAAAGAAATTCGAATAATATAAGTAAATACGCCCATGATTATGATTTTTTTATTTATTTCGTGCATTGTGATATCGTGCGGCGCACGCGTATTTGTAATGAAACTGTGATCACAGACACAATTTACAATCACTGCTATTATTGAATATCAATCACAACTACACCAGTGAGTCAAGAGTAGCATTTTTTCTCATCACTACTTTTAATACATGTAAATATTACTCATTTATAATAACTCATTGCATAAATACAAGATAGGAGTCTTCTGTCTATAGTTTTCTGGGCTAATGATCTTAGATGATAGAGGAGTATAAAATAAATCTTTTAAAATTTTCCAAGCAATTTTGAATTGTTTAATAAAAAAATGTACTTGTAAGAAGTCTTGAAAAATTTACCAAAGTGTATTTTTTAATACAAATTAACTAAATCAACTAAAATAATATACAGAAAAAATCTATTTATCGAAAAAATATTAAGTTGCTACCGGGATTCGAACGTGGTCTTCTTCCTATCCGGCGAAAGCGCTTTACCATTTTTCGCTACGGTAATCGAATACGTTTTCGACAAATTCTTAACATAGATTCTGTAATCTTTCTAATTGATACTATTATTTCATTCAATATATATACCAATATATTTATGAATATATTAATATATTCAAAAATACTATAGAACTATGTTTTGAAAATGCTACTACACAAGAAAAAATTGTTGTGTTCTCTTTAAAAAAGTATTTTTTATTTAGAAACCTTGACGAAATGTGTAAAGCATTTTAAAAAGTAACAGCAAAATAATTTTTTTGTGGTGTATAATTCTATTAGAAATACAAATGATATATGGATTACTTTTCTGCATAATCACCCTCCTTTTCGATATTACTTTTCAAATCGTATTCTATCAGAAATTTTTTTTTGGTTAACCTTGTCATCATTCCCAAATCTTCAGTCTCTCAAAACGTCCTCCAGGGGTCCAAACACATGATAATCAGAGGAAGTAAGATCGTGACTGTGGGGGATGATGCAAGATCTAAAGTATGTTGTCAAGAGTTGCAGCAGCATTGTGAAGATGTGCGTTATAATGAAAAAGTTATTGGCGACTGCTCCGTATTGTTAACTTCAGCTCTTCCAAAAGTGTGCTGTATCGGGCGCTATTCGGAGATACGTGACGCCATTCTGAACTCTGCCTCTTGCTTTGCGGCCTTGAAGTGATGCACTCACGTTTCGTGTAAGGAAGTCTTCTCCTTCATCCTTATATCGCGCCTAGAGTCTGGAAAGGCACCCTGACTATCGCGTGCAGACAAATGTGCGTTGACAGTAGCGCACAATACAAAAATAAATGAGGACATTTATTCCCATGTATTTCATTTAAAAAGCATTTTAAATTAAAAAAAGATCATTCTGAAAGAAAGCTAGTTTCTTTTAAATCAATTTAAAAATGTTTTTTTTCAGTTTCATTACGAATAAAATTTTATAATTTGATTTCTATCATTTTTTAATATCATCTTATGCTTTTTTTCACTTTGTCGGTCTCATTTTTCAAAATAACTTGATGTGGTTTTGAATTAATATATGCAAGAAAATATTTTTTCACTTCCTCTACATTATTTAAAATTTTGTTACTCAACGAGTGTTTCACAAATCTTAAAAATAACAATCTATAACTATAATGCTTTGAAAATATAACGTATATAAAATAAAATCTTATTTCATGTCTTTAATATCCGAATCTGTCATTTTTGAAAATTAGTGTGTATAATAACAGCATTTCTATTGATCAAATTAGGCATTTTTCCAATTTTTTCTTTAATATGTTCTATTGTTGACGATTAACTTCTTCATTTACTTTTGTATTGCACACTATTATCGGTACGCAGTTGTCTTGCGCACAATTTTCGGAACACCGTCTATAAGTCTGAACATTTATCAGTCAGTTTTCTAGGCATCCACCGCGCACACAACTACTACCTCCGTGACAATAGTATGTGTGAATCTTATACTGACATTTCCACCGATTTTCTGGCTAGAACTTGTAAAGAAATGCTCCTATTTTAATGAATAATGTATTATACATTTTTTATAATTGATTAATATATAAAATAAATCCAAATACCTTAGTACGCACTCTTTGAATTGATTGGAGAAATCACTAATTTTCAAAAATCACAGATTTTTTTCCTTTGTAAAGGAGGCTTATTTACCTTTTATTTTTTAAAAAAACAATTGAATATCGTTACTAGATAGTAAATAGCTAACAGTTGTTGCTAATAATCTAACCGCATACACCGAAGAAGCTAATAGAAGTATGTTTTCATAAATTTTTTTATATACAGGATGGCCCAAAAAAGTGAGAACATCTCGTAACGCATGAGTTATTTCAAAACATAATATAATTAATTATAATTCTTAATGTAATATTTTTTGCACAATGTTTAGTTAATCAGAAATCATCAAAACACCCCTTGTTGTATAATCTACTGTACTTAAATCTGAGCTGTTCGGTGGCCACATACCTGACTCGATGAAATTAACATTCTCACGAGGAAGAAAGGTGATTGTATTTCTGACTGTATGAGATGCAGCTTCGTCCTGCTGTAATGTCCAGTTATGCTGTAATGTCTAGCTATACTCCAGGGTTTGTTTTGAAACTCTTTGATAATTTTTCTACCACCCCAACGTTTTTCAATTTGCAAATTTTTGATGCACTGATTTTTGTCATTCTGGGCAACAGTTTGAAAAAACTAAATATAAACAATAGGAAAATTAATAATTAAAGATGGCAACCGTAAATTGTCAAAATAAAACGTAATATGGGTAAATAGGTAAGTAAGTAAATTAGTAAACTATTTAAGCTATTGTTAATATTATAGTTAATACTAATGTTGATATAGTTATATCACAATTTTTTTGGGCCACCCCGTATTTACTCTCGTATATATTTTTTTTTATGAGAATTGTGGTTAACTTGGCTGTTAAAGGAGCGGAAAATAGAAATCAAGAAATAAGTTTCATGGATTGCATTTATATGTTTTTACATGTTATTATAACAATTATTATGTGACAGAATATGTAACGGTGAAATACCCAACAGCCACAATGTTTAAAAGTAGTCCACGATTGTAGTTAAAATTGTATTAAATTATTACTACGAAAAAATTATACCGGTACCATTTAAAATAAACACCGAGCTATCGGAAATGAGTTAAATTGAAATATAGACAAAATCTTAACATACACTTTTCTACTTTTAATTAATTATGACCCATATTTTCATTAATTAATTTATACACCTTATTGAAATTTGATAAAAGATTTAATGGAATAATAATTTATTTTCTGAAAGTTATATCAGTGGCGGTCGATGACTTTTTGTAGAAAGGATACTGGATAATAAGTTTATACCAACTATCAAATAAACAAATCTATAAACTAGCCCACGAACAAGATGCACCTGCTGATAAAAATAGTCTGTCAAATTAGCTCTGTAATTCTTTTATGCTCTGCAACATCAATTACATATTAATTTAAATTTATTTAAATTATTAATTAAATAGATAATCGAAGGATATTTAATGTTTCAATAATTCAGCTCCATTTCAAGTATTCAAGCCTAACTATCAAAAATGCGTCACATAAACAAATTTCTCAAAACAATCTGCTCGCTTATTAATATGTATGCTATCTTGTGCATTATACCAATTAGCATTATAGTAATTTTTTGCAAGTTGGATGCTATTAACGAATGCGTATACAGTATTTGAAGACCTTGAAAGGCGGAACTGAATGCGCATGCGTGAAAATTGAATACGTTCAAACTTTATGAATACGGAACGAATGATAGAATCCACTGTTGCTAGTATCTGTGTGTTTACGCGATTCATAGATGTTCGAAAGTTGAGAATGTATGTGTATTTCGACTCGCTCTTTTCGCGTTCCGTATCGTAATGTGTGTCATGACTGGTCTCTAAAGGACAGGACGAATTTATTTGCAGTAGTACTATGCCTCGAAACAAAAAGTCGAAGTGTTTTTGATTCTAGAATACAAAGGATGTGGAGCATCCAAAGGATGTATGAAGCGACCGCGCCTGGTACTTATGTGCTTATATATTATACGGAATGAGTGTCTAAGAGTTAGGTACTACACTTATATTTAAGTAGTACACATTACGTATTTAAATAAGTTATTTGGGATGGATATATATGTTTAGGTAAAATCATGCGTGTGCGATGGACTCGTTGAAGTGAGAAGCACAAATAATTGAACAAAATTTGCTTTATGAACTGCAATATGGACCGCTTGTGTGAACAGTAATAACTTTTTAGTATAGTAAGAAATGGTACCAATGTAAAGTTTTTTGCAAAAATGGGTTATTTAATCGTAAGTAAAAAATATTTACTGCTCAAAAGTACATCCCGTAGTAGACTCAATTTACTTTGCGATACCCAATACTAAAATCGTTAGTTAAATATGGCTGACTTTTCACAGCTGTTCCAAAAGTCATCTGTGACACATTAGTATTTTGAAAGATGCAGTATACGACAATTAATCATTCAATATCTCGCTATTTTAGTGATGACAGTTGATCCGATGATATCGTTGTTTAATATACATTATTAGACATAATACGAAAAAATTTCAGCACCAAAGTGATATCGAACGCCTATGCGAAAAAATTGTCACACTTATAGACATCTCCATCTATGATTTGACAATAGTAAATTTGACGTTTATGCAACCCTCAAACGATTTTAACTACGGGCGATGGTAAAAAGTTACCATAGTAAAAAGTTACTAATGATCACACAACCGGCCCTGTGTCTTGTTTAGAAGCTGGAGTATCGTGTACAAAAGCTGTGTAATTTTTAAAATATATTATTATTATATTTATTTTATAATATACCCACATTTTTTTCACATCCTCAACGTTTGCTTCAATTGTTTTGTAATCTTGGATAAAATTGTCAATCGTATATCTTAATATAACTCTTAAATGAGTAAATTATATTGACTATTTCTTACGCAAATAAATTTCTATAAACGAATTTTTTGTTTTAGTTTTTTGCAAAAATGTATATATTAATTATAATATTATCATTTTTCTTCTTCATCTCCGACCTAACACTTGGACATATTTTTCTACCGCTCTGCACTGTTCTGTGTCGGTTACTTGGGGCCACTCACAAACCAATAAATATATAGATATGAACTAACGCAAATTCCTTGTCCCAATATTTTCATTTTGGTGTCATCCACATGATTACTTTGGTACCACTTACGCAATCAAATAGCTCCGCGACTTTTTTTAAAATATGACTGAATTGGAACGAAAATTTAAACGCTGACAATCTAATATACATTATTGTAAAAAATAAGTCTTGTTTGCACAAATATTTAATTTTAGAGGAATAAATACTTTTACTGTTGCATAAATGTGTCATAAACTATCGGATTTATGTTTCCATTATTAAAGTGTGTAGGATGCCCCTTGTTCCGTAACTAATGTTCCAAACCCCTCTCCCATATGTATACGTTATTTCATGTTTATTGATTTACTGATCTGTGGGGCCACTCATAGTTCCATATTTCTTCGCAGAGTCTCCCTATTATCTTTTCCTATATCAACATTGATTCATATATTCCTAAATATTACATTTCTCTTCATTCTTTACTTTATTCATACTGTTTTTTTCATATTACATGCTTGGTTTAGAAAATTTACTTAATATACTATCTTCAAACTTTCCATGCCTCAACATACAAGTGATTAATAATATATTGAGACAGGGATTAGATTAGACTCCGTTGCTTAGTCCAGCGAGACAGGCATAGTATAATGTCATATTTAAAATTATTATAGCTAACTAACTTAATAAACTTACTATCGCGCCGTTTCTCCACGGGAGAGCAAAGAGAAAAGAGCGCCACACACAATTCTCGCCTCTTTCATCATGAACCGTCTTCCAAAATTTGGTTAACATGGTCGAGCCAAATCTTCCGCGAACGTCCTCTATTTCTGGTCTCATCAACACTTGCGTTATAAACTTTTATTTATATTCTCTCCTAATTCATCCGCTCTATATGACCGAACCTAATACTATTCACTAAGTTAAGATCAAAGTTACATTCTTTCTTAATTTTTTCATTCTTTATTCTGTTATAAATGGATTTGCCGTATATACGTCTAAATGATCTCATTTTTACTGCATTCAGTGTACTTTTGTTTCTCTTATAGATTAAATAAATATGCTAATAAATAAATAGAAAGTATATATACGAGGTGCGTTTTTTAAGTAAATACCGTTGCCTGATATTCCCAGTGTATAACTGCGCAATCGTTTCCTTCATCTGTTGACTCACCACATGCAACGTTAAAGATATTCACATAGTGTTGCCATTTTGTAGTGAGTGGTTGAAATGTTCAAGAAAGACAATAGATCAGCCCGCCGACTGTGAGATACGGTCCGTGATTCGACATTTATCGCCAAGAGTATCCTGTATTGTTCTTATTTGGCGCCAAGCGATTTAGATATTTTCCTTAATCTGAAGAGGTTCTTTGGAGTCAAGCATTTCGATGATGAACTCAGAGAGGTTGGTTTTCATCCCAGGCGGCGCCGTTCTACAACGAAGGTATACAAAAATTGGTGTCATATTATGACAAGTACTTAAATAATGGTAGAGACTATATTGAGAAGTAGCTTAAGGTGTGTAGCGTCCGAAGGAAGTAAAGTGTTGTAAAAATTATGTTGTGTTTCTTTAAAAAAAATTCCGGTACTTAAAAAACGCGGCTCGTACATCATCAAATTATTATTATTATTATTTAAAAATATTTAGAAAACGTGAATTGTCATGAAAAATTTCATGGGAATATATACTTTCTGAATGGTTTCACTACACAAGTGACCAGAACGTGGCGCGTAGCAATTATATAAATGTGTTCTCCACTGAGAGTGGACTTATGGCTCTTAACTAATTATTATATTAACCATGATTTAGCTCGAATAGATGCCAACTAGTAATTATACGAGATTTGAGAGTAGAATACTTGGAAGTATTTACGGCCACTTTATTTTACTACCAAACTGCTCTAAATACCCACTCGTACCAATTGAGGGGCCTGTTTTAGTCAGAAGATTTGAAAAATATATTTTATTGGCTATTTAATTTAATGGGCCAAGTATTGTAGAATCATCGGTTAAATTGATCATTATGTAGGTATTAATTATCTGCATAGTAATGATACAATATTTATTAATGAATTAAAACATTTTATAATATGTTTTAATATTATTAACGAAAATAAGCTGAAGCTTTTAAAATTGAAGATGCGTAGAAAAAGATGGAACTCCCAATATTTTGGATTCTGTGTCTTCCTATTAGATCAAATAACATGTTTTAGATACATAAACCACGCAACATTATTAATATATCATGTCAGTAATTTTCTACATACTTTATATAATATAACATAAATTACAATATGATTAACTGAATATATTTTATTATTATCTGTTAGCGCTATTAAATGTACTACGCACGCACATCTCATTGGATTACAGAAATATGTATTTTCCCTCTTACTCTTGTCCTATCCTAGTCTCTAGGCACGAAGGAGAAAGAAGATTCCTGCAGTCTGCTTGATACGCCTGAACGAGCTACTCCGCTTTTGAAACCGAACACGGTACGTTGCCGTCGCTGTAAATACGCTTATAACCGCTAACCTTAATTACCGCTAATTTATAATTTTTTACTACCGCTAATATATTTAATACAATTACTTTTTTTAACGCGAGCGTCATCAAGTGCGTGACATAATTCTGCGTTGCTTGTGAATTGGTAGACCAGGGAGAAAAGAACCAGCTTCCAGAGATCGGAGACCCACAAGTAAGTGCCATCCTGTCTTTTATCTCCCGATAACCCGCCAACTTTCGATTATCTGTAGCACATTCATGTCACATTATCTGTGTTACTATTTTCGACGGTCATATCTATGGAATAATAGGTATTTAATTTTGATGATAAATATTGATGATTATATTTGATTAATTCTATTACTTATTACTACATAATTATTTTTTCTTTAATATTCTGACTAATATTGTTGAGAATAGATCCCGTGGACAGTTTCGATTCAAATTATGGTTTAGTTGACGCAACTCGAATTGGATTCAGAAAGGAATAATGGCAGATATATCTGGCCTACCTTGATCTAAGTCCCGGGTTGGACGACAATTTTCACCTCCACTTGACTCGCACTTTTGTAGTGAATAACGGAGATATCAATGCACTTCCGGATGGCGTAGAACACCGTTTCGTCGTGCTCCAGATTTTTACACACGGCGACAATTTCGATTCACAAAAAAATCTATTGACAGGTCCGCGTCGAAATGCAATCTGTTCCCACGTCGGCAAAATCCTTAAGTAATTAGTTGGCCAGAGCGGGAAAGATATATTAAGATTTATTGGAAAGACGGAATGCACAGGCAGTATTCAACTTGCGTCAACAAGTCTTTAAAAACAAATAAATACCTACTAAGTTACTAGTTAGATCTACAACATATTACAAGTCGTATAAATGAGTTATTTATATATAAATAGCTAGGTAAATATATATTATAATAGTTATATAATACATCCGATCAATTGTTAACAAACTATTTGTGTAATATTACGTGCCTGACAACTTGTGTGTGTATGGATGCCGGCATCTCGTGCAGACGAAGAACGTTTCGATTAATGTAAGATGTATTTTACGTCAGTTACTTTTGAAACACGCCTTCATCCAGGCATCAACAAATACAACCGTATTACTCGGCTCGATGAAACAAAAAAATCCATCATTCAATAGATGTAGACATGACAGTATCGTTGCCTAATGATCTCCGCTTTCCATTATCAAAGACATCTCCACGAGCGATGCCCGCGCAATGTACCTACATTTCATATAAAATCTCTTATCGACTGGGCGATATTATACGTAAAATCGAACCAATTACCATAACAATACTACGAATGTAATATTGAAACGGGCTCCTAGCTCGAATTGGTATTCTCAGGGAGCACATAAAACAAAGGTCGTTGATTTATATTCCATCACACAGAGATGGGCCTGTCAGATACATCAGAGGGTGCTCCGTCCGACGTTCTGGGCAAGTTTGGCTGTGTTTCTGTTATGGCAGTCGGTCAAATATCACCGCTGGATTAGAATTATTATTTGTTTTGTTTGGCTGCCACTAATGATGCTGGAGGCCTGCACTAATACTTCAGCTATTACAAAATGTACCGTCGATAAATAAAATAATATGCGAGGAAAAGTTAGTAAAATATCATAGTGTTCATGGCCAGTATTTAATCGGTTTAGCAACAAGTGATTTGATGGTTCGTTGGTAGGAAAACTAATGTGGTTTATGTTTTCTGAATTCAAACTTTAATTTTTTTCAATGAATAGACACGAAATAAACATTGGTTGCAGGACTAGGGGCATTATACACATATTATTTGTGGAAACATAAATCCGATAGTTTATGACACATTTATACAACAGTAAAAGTATTTACTCTTATAAAATTAAATGTTATTTTGTCAGCGTATCAATTTTCGTTCCAATGGAGTCATATATTTAAAAAAAGTCACGGAACTATTTGATTACGCAAGTGGACCCAAAGTGATCACGCGACTATGAAAATATTGAAAAAAGGAATTTCCGTTAGTTCGTATAGTTTATGACACATTTATACAACAGTAAAAGTATTTACTCTTAGAAAATTAAATGTTATTTTGTCAGCGTATCAATTTTCGTTCCAAAGGAGTCATATATTTAAAAAAAGTCACGGAACTATTTGATTACGTAAGTGGACCCAAAGTGATCACGCGAGTATGAAAATATTGAAAAAAGGAATTTCGGTTAGTTCGTATTGTTTATGACACATTTATACAACAGTAAAAGTATTTACTCTTATAAAATTAAATGTTATTTTGTCAGCGTAGCAATTTTCGTTCCAATGGAGTCATATATTTAAAAAAAGTCACGGAGCTATTTGATTACGTAAGTGGACCCAAAGTGATCACGCGAGTATGAAAATTTTGAAAAAAATGAATTTTCGTTAGTTCGTACCTCTATTTATTTTGTAGTCTGTGATGAATGTGCATTTTTCGGTCTGTATTTTCGTAATATGGACATCGGTTTTATTATTAATTTTGCTTCAAAATTGGCTATTTAATTAAAAATGGAAAATAAGCAAATTGGATCAATTTTTTGTATTTGTTTAAAATGGGTGGTAATACAGCAAATACTACTCGTAAACTAAATTATGATTATGATGTGGATACTTACTATTAAGGCTGGTGGTTCCAAAAAATTTGTGCTGAGGATGAATATGGTTTTTGATATGTGTCCTTCAGATAATATTAGTTAACAACAGAAGGTGTTAGTTGAATCCGAATCATGCACAATTCGAGAGCTTGCACAAATGTTAGGCATTAGTAATCCAGCAGTCCTGGATCACTTAAAATAGCTTAGAAAATCAAAAAGCTAAACAAACAGGTACCGCACGGACTGAAAGAAAACCAAAAAAATCGTCATCACAAAGTTTGTTCTACACTGTGGCTGCTTGTTGGGCTATGAAACACTGTTTCATTCACCATATTAACCAGATTTATCACTTTTTTAAGCATTTCGACAAGTTCTTACGAGGTAAGGTCTTTAGCAACCAAACTACCGCCGAAAGATTTTATCAACTCCATGTACTCCGGAATTACACAGCACCTGAATAAATAAACTTGTTAAGGAAAACACATTCTTATTGTGAAGTTACATAATAATTACAACTTCACAATAAGAATGTGTTTTCCTTAATAATATATGTTGTATCAACGTGTCCAAAATTTAATAAAAATGAATTGATAATTCTGGCGTCTGCAAATCGGTTTACTCAAAGGTATTTGAGATTCTGTAAAAATAATGTAGATGGCTTTCAAATAATGGAACGACAGGTGTATTAATTTTAAAATGTAACATATACTTTCGAAAATTTGTCAAGAAAAATACTGGCATTATAGCACAAAGGTAGTGCACTTCCCCGGATTGGAAATGAAGATCCAGGTTCGAATCCCGGTGACGCTAAAACAATATTTTTCGACAAAATTGATTTTATATGTATATATTTATAATTAATACATTAATTTAGTATTTAAAATAAACTTGTAATTAATTGGCACATGTGAATCGATACTAATCATACTTATCTAGATTAATAAAGTAAATTATTAGTTGAGAAATATGTATTAGAATTGGAAGGTTATAAACCGTATTTATTTTTCTACCAACATAAGAGTTTAATTACAATTCTCAAATTTCTTGTAGGATATTGCGTTATTATTTCATTTTACGTTTATGTATTTTGTTGAGTATTTTTAATTAGATGTATATATATATATATATATATATATATATATATATATATATAAATGATCATAATTTCAACTTATCAATAGAGAATGAAGACAGTCTAGAATTGTGAAAGTTCAGTAGACCGAGTGATAGTTAGAATCATTTAGACAAATAAAATAATATATTTAAATATGGATGCATGTACACGGTCCTCGAGATACAAAACTTTGGTCCACATCAGTTGGTTTCATTTTTTCTACACATTAAATGCAATAGATTAAACAATAAATATAACACGTGATAAATTACTCATAATATGTTGTCTGCATCGTATGCTTTATTTTATTCACAGCGATCCTCGTCTTTGAAGGAAACTCCTGGTATTGGTAGAGGTAGAACTGCACCAGAATTGTTTCCTTTGAAATATGGAGTGATTAAGCTGAGACTATGACATACCAGGAGCCTTATTATTGGTAGATTATTCAGTGTAATGTATTATATAAAATATTGTAAAAATGCATAGTAGAAAGAGAATGTATTTAAAGGGAAAGCGATAGAGACCTAGACTCTTACAAAACAAAACATATGGAAAATGTTTCCGAAACTACGATGAAAACTAAATAAATCTGATTCATGTTGTCATGGTGACTACTTTTGAGTTAACCATTTTTAGCCTCAATCACCTCTTCATACGGCCCAACTTTATCAACCAGAAATTATTTTACTTTCAGGAACAGATATCAATCTAAATAATTATATTAGGCGAATACGGTGGGTGCAGAAAGATTTCAAACTTCAATTCTATCAATTTTTGCTGAACGATTACATTTAAATGAGCGGGTGAATTGTTGTGGTGAAAGAACACTCGTTTCCAATCATGAACAATTTCACATTTATTTCTGCTGTATTGTGGCAAATCTAGGTCTCACCCATTGTCACAAATAGTGTCTTAAAAATGGATGAATTCCTTCAAACACGTCCAAACACGCGTGCTTTTTTGCTCTGGAATGAGCACACGCAGAAAGATATAAAAAATTTTATCCATCAATTAAAATATAAACTACTAATTCATAAGAAATGTTCACGGCTTTCTCAATTTCACGAACTTTTATTCGGTGACTTGCCAAAACCATGTCACATGTATTATCAGCAAATTTTTGTTGTGGTAGCCGTTTGTGGACATTCTGAAGGTGGTTCATCACTTGTGTGCGTGAGATCACGCATGCATTTCGCAGCTCAAAAACTCACGGTAAAAAATGAAGATGATGAATTCGCAACTACGACATAGAATCGAAAAACCGCAAACCATATTCATAATTGAAAACGCACAAAATTATTTCACTTTAATGTGTTTTAAAACTAGACTATTTAACAGATCGATTATAACGATATAAAAATATTTGGACCCCCTAGCGACGATTACGGAAACTTTTCAATCTACACTAGTGCTGTAAACAAATTTGCGTTGTATTGGTAAAAAAATATTGTGATTGATATTGTTTTAATATAAGGCGAGTGATAGATTTGAAATGTCATCGGAAACTATGGGCAAACATTAAATATTCTACGTTGCAGGTATTTTAAAATTTCTTCTTTATTATATATATATACACATTTCAATTTTATATTTTGCCAAACTGCATGGCAGTTTTTCGGCAAGAATTGTCTTTTACGTAGTTAAACAACATTGCAGAGATTGCCGGGTGGTAGGTCTAGGTAGTAGGATATCAATTCTTCACGGCTTCTCAGAATTTTCTTTGTAGAGTTTTTTGGGCTATTCTACTGTGTGCATCCAATCTATCTGACCAACATTTGCAGGCTTCATCATTAGGAGTGATGTCGCTAATGGTAGACCCTACAATAGGATCCGAAATGTTCACCCGAGAGATCAGATACACGCGGCATAATAGCCCTAAAAAATCTACACAGTATATCGAAAATGTCAAAATTATTGCATAATTGTTTCAGTCAAGTAAATTAGTTAAGAAATATATATATTTGGAAAGATGATCGGAGAGAGGAAATTTTGCAGAAAAATTCAAAGCAGTTTATGAAACCATCACATTTCTATTAACTATAAATAAATATAAATAAATAAAATCCATTTCGTGATATTGGAAATAATTTCATTTTATTAAAGCCAAATAATTTTATTTTAGTGTGCATTTGAGCGTACCATTAAATAAATTGAAAACAAATAAATCAAAGAAAATTTGTATATAAGCGTACATAACTTTAAGAATATGCATGACTGGAAAAATATAAAGCATTATGGATAAAGTGAGGTAATAAATTCATTTTAACTACCTAACAAAACCCTCGCATCCTTGACGTATGCTACTGAAGATGTCAATTATTTTTTGCATACATTCGCATTGAAGAAGCATCCAGCGAGGAGGTTCCGCCGCGCAGAGAAATCCTCCGTATTTATGGACGGAAGACCTTTATTTTTAAGCAATACTTGTCGAAATTAAATAAATGGTCCAGTTAGCATTTCAAGTAGAAAACCTACATCGAAGCCTTATGTTTAAGTTATTTCTCTAAAGAGGGGAGAGACCGCGGGATATTCTTTTTGCTTTTGTAACTTACCGTTGATGGCGAGCCGAGAGCTGCGATTTGCAGTTAAAGGCATGCTATATAACTTGAGTTTCTAAGTAAATGACCCATGCTTAATTTTTTTCGATCGATAAAAATAGATTATATTTGAAGAGAACGCAGTTGTTATGACATGATAAATGATTGAGATAACATTAGGTTTTATAAAATTTGTTAACAATTTTTTGATGTGCATCTTCAGTTCATTCTTGATGGGAGTAGCCATGATCACGAATCCTGCGCCTAGAGATTACGGATGACCATGTGAATGATCTGCCGCTTTCTTACATAGTCCAGGAATGGACTCTGCAGTCGCCGTACATGTGTTATTTCTTTTTTCACGGTGTCCTCATATCTAATTACATAAAGGGGTGGATTTATGGTGCAGGTGCCTGCCTCACTGGGCTCCCCAAATTAATCAATGCTGTCGAGCAATTGAGAACAATCGAATATGTCACTATTTTTGGAGATAAAATATTGTGTAATATAATAATTATAATTATAAGAATAATAATAATAATAATACCTGCCGTACGCAGTTGTAACGTTGGGAAATATTGCAATAATATTTAAATCCAATAATTCAATCCTTACACCATGAACTGTGATTTCTATGAGAATAGTGAACATTTTTACACAAGTAAGGACTAGTTACGGTTTGCCTTCAGGCTTCACCACAAAATTCATAGAATGTGGGCGGTCTCTATGTGTAGAAGATATTTGTGAGTCATTCAAAACATTGAAATGTTTGTAAGCTTGTTTTTTATTTTACGATATTTTTGTTAAGCTTTCATCTCTTTTTATCGCTCTCTATGGAAATTATTTTTAATTAGATATTTACCTACCGTGTTCATTATGTATTTCAACTTATTTAAAAATAATAATAATTGTATTTTAACGATTACTAATCATTCGACTGAATCGACTATTAAATCAGGAACGTCAATTTATGCAGAATTTATAAGATATTTAGATATGATTACAGACACGTTTGTCTCATATTTAAGTTATTATAAACCTATTATTTCATTTTAAAATTGTGTGAACCGATTAGGTGAATAAAGAAATATTGTTGTTTGTATTTGTAAATATTGGATATGTAGTGTGCTTTATCGACGTAATAATAATATTTTTATATTCTGACCCTAAGAAGTTTCACTTCAATAATGCGTAAGCGTTACACTTTCAGATTTTACAAATTTACTGGGCGATTGAATTAATTTCATATACACATATAATAAATAAGTTGTTAAATAACCAAGTATTATCAGAATTGGTAGTTTTCATTAGAAACCTAATTTTAAAATATACAGACTCTAAAAATTACACAGTGCATACAAAGTATAATTTATAGAACTATCGATCAAGATTTTTAATTGACATATTTTGTGTGTTAGATTTTATCATAATATTATTATATAAATAATTATTAACTAAAAAAAAAAAAAATGGTTTCATTGTGTAACTCAATTATTTCAATTACAGTGATATCCAAGTCAGAACAAGGATTTTCCGAAAATGACTTATTTTTAAATTGATTTTATTTTATTGGAAAAATACAATTACTATGTAAATATTTTTTTACCGACCGGGTATAGACCTATTTACCGTGATTAGGGGTCGACTACAAACTACACACTCTGCAGTTTTAATGTGATAATTGCATCGTTACATTTATTATTATTCTTATGTATTTGTGGATTTATTATGTGTACATTTTTATTATTATTATTTTAATTATTTTCAATTTTCTTACGCGCGGTTGTACTCAATTATTTCAAAATTTGAGACATCTGAGTATATAGTGTAAAAGTATTTGTACTTTATTTCAGACTGCCCTCTCTTAAAATAAATATAGAACTATAAATGTTAACACGACTGAGGTTTAGATATTTGCTAAGATTAAAAGTAGTTTTCAAATATGTTTATAGATAGCGTTATACATTAAAATGTTCGTAAAACTAGATTACGTTTTTTATTTTGATTTATTAATTATTAATAATTTGTACAATGTCAATTGTTTCAGTAATTGAAATATCTATAATCATATGTCCGCCGTTTTAAGACTGCCATCTTTAGAAATAAATTTTAAACATAAAATATTAGTCACTAAGGTTCAGAACTTTGCTAAGATTTAAAAATAGTTTTCTAATTAACCATTAGATGGCAATACACATAATATTCGCGAACATAATTTCGGATTTATGTTTTTAAATTTAAATTTATTGATTACGAGTGGTCGGTACCCGACTTTGCCTAGAATTCGGATTTAGTTATACATTATTATAATATTAGATAGAGGCTTAAGGTAAAGGGAATAATAATAACGTTTGGCCAAAAAAAAAGATCTGGAGAATTGAAAAAACTTTTTTGGTGTTTAAGGATGCTCAACCTCTTTACTTACTGCCAAGTGACAGAATCACGCATAACTACACAATCTTCGTTATTTTGCAATCATTCTTTTACTATCGTTTCCAAGATTCCAACATAGCATTTTTACTGCATTGTTTCTTAAATAGTATACAGTCGATCTGTGTTTTGACCACTGATAACAGACCAAACCATTTTCTTCGGTGGGTGTGTTGTATTTTTGGGTATATAGACGGGATTTTACTTTTCTCCCCACACTGGAATGAAATGGATGGTAGACCATAGTCCATTGTCTAAAAAACATACTTGTAAAAAATACAACGAGCTTAATTAATTAGAGAAAAACTATTTTATTTATCATGTCGTCTTCCATAGTTAACCCTTTCCTTAATCAAATCAATTTTTGTTAAATTAAAATGTTTTCTTGCCCGTACAGGTTATTTTTCTTTCATAGCTTAACTTTATTCAGGCTTCGTATTTGGATGTATGGATATCTTATCCCGTTTTGACACGCTGTTGTGGGAATACCAGCTTCTTGTATCAATTTGGTTAACACCCTTTGGTGTTTTATTCCGCTATCTAAATAATATATATTGCGAATATTAGGTTCATCCCCAAGTGTTTTGAGACATATTCTGCCACTGTTTTCAATTTTATTTGGAGCACTGTTCTTAATAAAAAAAATGGTGATCGTGAAATACGAAATATTGGGTCATCATACAATAACTCGCGGAGTTCGTGTATCTTTTGCCAACAATGCTTTTGCTATGTTTTTACTCTTACCCATTTTAAAAATACATATTTTTTTAAAATACCAAATGTTACTTTTATAATATTATGTTGAAAATCTCTAAAATAGATTATTAAATGAGCAACCACACAATAAAACAATATGAAAAAATAAGAAAATTAAAGGTAAGCGTTGCTAAATTTCAAATAACATAAATTAAAGACGTACATTGCTCAAATGTATATTAACTTTATTGTAGCAAACAATATATTCATGCTTATCACCTTGAAGGCAAAATAGTATGAAACAGTAAGTAATTATGAAACAAACTGATCACAAAACGATTACGTCGTATTTTAAATCGATAATATTAAACGAAACCATAAAATGCTTCTTACATAATAATTTTATATTTAGAACATTGATTTAAGCGACCATCTAAAGACATTTCCATGAACATGAATTAGGTACTCCAATAAATTATTTAATTTTTGATGGATTAATTTAAATGACTACACATATATTATTTCAATACATAAAATGAATATGAAAAAACGTGGAAAATACTCTAGATACGAGATATTTTTAACACTTGTTTCGAATGCGAGAAAATCAACAATTTTTTTTTCGTCTCTTTCTATTTAAACCTTTCTCTCTCGAATGATTTATGTAACAAATAGCGTCATTAAGTATTTAGGTGACACTTGCGCAAGAACACGAGAAGTTAAACTATTAGCCACGTCTTCAAAGAGAATGTAATTCGCGTAGAATTTCTTGAATTTCAACCTGGAAAAATGAAAGTACGCCATTAACAACGTTTGTTTCTCGTGTGACATTTCAGACATAAATTATTGTCATAACAATACTAAATACAATATTTTCTTGTATTTGTCACATTTTTACATAATATAATCATTAAGTATTTAAGTATTAATGACATGGGCACGCATGTTTGTTGAAGTATTTATCAAATACAAGAAATAATTCAATAAGAAATAATTAAATTATGAATTAAAAATACAATACTGGGAAACGAACCTAAAACTTTTCCTGTGTTACTGTGTTTATTTTGCTATGTTCTGAAAATTTTTAGAATTATGCAGGGCCGTTTCTAAGTGTTTTGTCGCTCAAAACGAGAATTGAAAAATGTCATCCCTTCCAATTTGCTATCACCATTCTCTCCCCCTGTCACCCAAACTAGAATAATGAATGCATTAGATATAAAATAACTTGTATTCAAAATTAAAAAATAAGATACGTTAAACATTAAATAACTAAATAAGCAATGTACGTGATATTTAATTTCGTTTTTAAATTTCTCTCTTCTAACTTAACGATATTTTGGATTCTTCCTCTTAATCTAATAGTGCCTTCCTTGCCTTTATTTTAGCAAAGTCATTAATAAGATTTCTAATGTCAAGCTGGTAAACCACGCCCTTTTCTACTGAAATTGTGATTTTATTTTTTCACATAATTTTTTCCATTTTTTAGCTGTTTGATATATGTGAAAACTGTCACTTTTATATATGTGTGTATCAGATGAGTGGTGGAGGTCATGGGTTATAAGAGGCCGTCACTGGGGGAACGGGTCTCTTACTCATCGTTCCTTCGCAATAGTAGAAATCAATATTTGAGTTATATATTTGTACATTCTGTAAATACGTTATTGTAATAAATCATAATTGTTTCACACAATAACTGAGTTTCATTTACAATGACTCAACCCAAGCAACTCGAGAGTATCTAATAAGAGGATATAACTCCAAGTGAATCTGGTTGTAATTCTAAAGACTCCACACTGGCGCAGTCAAATTGGAAAGTCACCACAATATATCATTAAAAAAATTGCCACCCCTAAAATGTTGCCGCCTGGTCTTACCTAATGGTAGAAAAAAAAAAGATTTATGGATGTAGTCTTCTTTAAATAAGTGTGCATTACTGAAAGGTTTTTGGGACTTATTGCATAATGTAAAGTTAACACATATTTAAAAATGTAATAATATATATATCATTCAAATATAGTTTTAATTATCATAAAATTATGTTTCAAAATTTAAAATTTACAATAATATTTTCATTTAAAAAAAAATATTTTCTTATGTATTTTTGGATTTCATATATAACAGTAGCAAAGAAAAATGTCACCTGTAATGTTGAATGTCTGAAACGCTCAGCAGCCATTTATGTACTTGGCATGCGCCGCATGCACAAGCGTATTCCTGAAATTCCCAGTCAAGTTATTGAAAATTTTAAACCATATTCAATCCAAGTAAGAAAATGTAGTCGAGTCTCGAATGTGGAAACTTTACAAAAGAACTGAAGATTTAACAGGTTTCCCCGAGCCGATTCAATTCGTGATAATAATTTAGAATTCAAACCGCGGCTCGGGACCGGTGCATACTAAAGATGGAATTGAAGTTTCGACCGTATTACATCCCGCTAATATAATATTCAACGTGTTAACTCAATAAAACCAATTGAAGGCGTATAAGTCTATAAGTCACGTGCAAACAAATATGTACAGGGGAATAAAACGCAAACCTTTCTCATAGCTAGTGCGGGCCGTTTTTATGCAGAAATATTAATATTACTAATGTTCAAAAATCCGTCCTAGAACGGGAGCTAAAATTGTACATACATAGGACCAAATAAGTTAAATAAATTAGGGAATCAGCTCTCGCATGCAGTTAAATATTAGAGCCGGCTGTGAAGGTCGGCGGGGAAGAGTGTCGAGTTAACAGTTAGATGAACAATGTTTAACTGTTTAACAACACATGCCACCATTTTAAATAATTTGAGCACTTAAAACGCGCAACTTCTTCTAGTAATATAATAATAACCAGTGGCGTATAGTAAGTATAGATTTAGGTTATGCTGTTACAAATGATTTTTTACAATCATATATAATACAATATATGCTGTACATAGGATTATGGGCATTTATTTAACCAACGTCTTTAAACAAAATAAATCAGTTATTTATACGACCCTACCATGTACTTATTTGTAATTTTAGAGTACTATTAATAGTGTTTTTAAAGTTTAAGTATTAACGTAAAATAATACCTTCTTACTAATATAAAAATCAATATAGAAAATGTATGGACATTTTTAAGAAGATTATTTATGACTGAACATGATTATTTTATTGTTTGAAAATCCTTCACACAATAACTAAACGAAATAATTATTTTTATTAAGTGTTAACGTAGGAAATAGTTCTACCAATTGCTTTTTGTTTTTCCCGAATCAAATACAAATTCGTACACTAAATGCACCTCGAACGTAAAGAACTACCGTGAATTCAACACGTTAAAAACAGTAAGATAGTAAAACTCGCGAATCAGTAAAAGAGGAAGTAGACACTTCAATGATTCGCATGCAGTTGTAAGCCTTTCAAATGTTATTCTGTTAAAAAACAGTATATGTAACGACTTCATACAAAACGGATCAACCGAAAGGTATTTGAAATTCTGTCAATGACCAATTATATAACTAGATTATAAATACAAGACAGTAATGTGAATAGCTACAATCGTCACATTGTAGCAACTAGCGCCACGGCTACAGCGGTGGGTTGTCGAGGTATTTTTTAGAACTAAGCCATTAAAGTTTCTACTGATACTCAGATGACGCTAATTATAATAAATTGGAAAATATATGTTCACGATCCATATTATAGATTATTTAATTTATATTTGTTTCCCAGAATTTTTAGTAATGCACAACTTTTTTGCTTGTATGAACTGCACGCCCCTGATAATAACATCTCGGGTGTCATAGTTACTGACGACTAATCAACGCATGAGTACGCTAATGCAATACTTATTTATCACCACCCGGGCGTCAAATCACCGCTCAGATCTCCAGTTAAATTTATTTAACCTCTATGCATGGACGGTTTCTGTAAAAAAATGTAAGAATATAATAATTACCTACCTACATACACATGACAGAGTTTAAATAATTACCAACCTGCAACACAGCAGCATTACAGTGTTACAATTTTATAGTTTCTGACATTTTTTTTCTATGTCTATGATATTTGAAAATGATAAATTTCAAGGTAAAAAGAAAATACAAACCTAATTTGTATATTTCACGGAGAATGGACACTTCACCCCAATGTAATGTATCAGTTACCATTCAAATTTACCTATGCGCGACACACAGAAGAACAAAGGGATATTATATGCCAGTAGCCCACCGGTACCGCACGCATTTATATTCTGTGTGGAGGAGTAGAAAAATGTGAATGAAGGAATTATATCCTCAGTCAACGCTGAAAACATAAAATTATATTTCGGTAAGTGAAGAGATAAATTGCTACTCTTGGCTCCACTGATGTAAGTCAGAGTTCTTGTCATATATGTAAAGTTTCTTAGTAATCCCGCGTCTGTTGGTCCTGAGAAGTACCATATTTGTTCCAACGTTTCTGGTAAATCTCATTATCCATCTTCAGGGGGTGCCTTATCGGTAAAGCGTCACTGTAAGCGCTAAGTAAGTTAAATAAATCGTTATTTTGTATAATATATTATATTGAATTCCCTGGGAATATATAAAATACCGCGCGGCACTTGCCATTCAACCTTTTATAAACAAATTAATAAATTAAGTTCCCTACAGTCAAGTGTGGGAGATATATATTTCTCGCGAATAAGTACGATTCTATCGTAATATTTTGAGGCAACGCTCGGGTTACCGTGCCGAAACGTCGGTCTAGGTTTTCCCAAGAAAATCATCTACAAAAAACGCGATCTAACATTGAAGAGACACTAGTTCCATACACTAGTGTTCGCGAAAACCTTAAATCATACTCACATGTATTATGATATTAAGTCAATTCATATTCATTAAATTTGAATGAACTTGGATACAACAACTTATATATTTTTTTAAAGATAACCCATTATTTTTTTGAAGTTGCAGTTTTTTCAGAACATAGTTCTGTGGTATTGTGAAAAAACTTCAACTTCACAATAATAATGTGTTATTCTTAAAAATAAAAATAAATTAGCACTTTTGGAACGCAAAATACTAAGATAAATTTATAGACCTACACAAGAAATTCAATCTTCCATAATAAAAATGAATCATGTGGTCGAAAACAGTAATAAATAATTACCCGTGACTACGGTGATCTATCAATGAGACATTGATCTCTGAGAGTCAGTAAAAATACTTATGTAGGTACTTTGTCGAATTTTATAATTCTAATCTGGAAGCAAAACATTTGCAATGTTGATTTTGCAAGGTGAATTCTGAACTGACCTGATACCCCAGCAGAGGCGACCTAGAGGCATATTTCACATTCTGAATGGGAAGATCCGGGCACTGGAAAAGAATCGTCAAAGATAGATAGATATATGGATAGATGGATAATAAACATAAATCCAATCTAAGTATAGCAATCGCAAACAAATTAAATTCTTTAATAAATTAAAAGTGTATTTTAGTCGACAATATTTTGAGACAAGATTCACGCGATTGTATCTTAATCACACTATGTTATATTGGAAATAGCAAAATTGTTTAAATATAAGTAATCCATTTCACGTATCGATTAAATATTTGATAATTGTTATTGAACTGTTATTAGAATTCCATTCATCATATAAAGATTTATTAAAAATAAATTAGACGAATAAACAAATAAAAATTATAAACGATTTATAAAAATGAAATGGTCAGTAATAATGAATGACATTAATTAATTATGTATGACATCTTGAAGTTCTCAAATATATGAACGGGAAGTAATTTTTTTACCTTCTATCGGTGAAAATATACTACTCAATATTTTTAGAAATGCTTTCAAAAGTTTGAGAAAATAACAATAATTATTAACGCGCTACTGATCTACAGAAATTCAGAAGCGTGTTATTTTTTAATATATTTTAATAGAATCAAACAATGAAATGGCAGAAAATGGAGAGCAAGCAAGACAGAGGGCAGTTTAGTTATCCAGCATCTCGGGGAAGTTTCGAAGATGTCCTCAGACGGGCCGGAGGCGGCAGGATTTAAAACTAATTTTCTCGTCCACTGAGTTGGACGACTTTCATTTGATTTGGACAATTTGCACGGGGAATCCGACCATTTGTATTTTAGCTGGATCGGTACACGATGGAAGCTGGTTAGTAGTAGAAAAATAATCGTCAAACCTAAATTTAAATCCGTAAAAATTTATCACGAAGGAAGTAAAATCAGCTATACGATACAATTTTAGATTCCGGTTTCCATTATTAATAATAAATAAGTAATTTGAAGTAAATGTCTAATAAAATTTATTTGCAAGGGTGCGAGCATATTCTTGTATAAGAATAATTAAGACTTTTAGTGTTGGTGCGTAGATCTTCTTGGCTCTTAGTAAATAGTTCAGAAGAGAGCTGTAAAATAAAACTGTTTTTTTTGCTATCTATTAATTTATTATTGAACTTTGATAGTATAAAATTTCGTTTAAATATAGGTACATTTTACATTTTCACGGCCGTTTAGAATCTTCTGCGTATAGTTTTAGTTATATGTGTCAGATGATGGACCCTGCAATGGGATCCGATACATTGGCCAGAAAGATCAAATATACACGGCAGATTAGCTCAGAAATCTATACACAGAAGATACATTTTAACAATAAAAATAATACATAATGGTAAAAAATAAAAATATTTTCTAGTACGATTTTTGAAGCAGCAATTTTGGGGTGAGATATTGTAAATAAATAAATATTATATTTAACTAATTTTAAAGAGAAATAAAACTTTTATTCTGCGATGATGAAAGAATGATTACGCTGAAACCGGTTGACATAAAAAAACAAAATGGTTTAACAAAAAAATTAATTCAGTTAGATTTTATGATGTCACTTTCATTTGTAGTGGAACCTTGGTTTAAGAACTTAGTTCGTTCCGTAAAATTGTTCGAAAACCAAGTTGTTCGTAAATCAAGTTGTTCGTAAACCGAAACAATTATTCCCATAAGAATTAATGTAAAATGTATTCATTTATTTAGGACACCAAGTAAATAGCCCTTTATCATCTTTATTTTATACTTCTTGCATGAAATCCTATAAAAGCAATAAAAAATCATGGTTTTAACTTAAAATGAATTATAAGTAATAAAACGAAAAAAATTAACGTAAAAACAAACTTTATTTTAACTTATCCTACAAAATATGTAGTAAAGTGTTATTGTTTGGAAGGCGACTCTTCGGATGCTTGAAGTTCATCAGGTTTTTGTCTAACGAAAAACCTATGCAACGGTATTTGTTTCTTCTTGCTTTATATAATGTTGCGAAAATGAGACATGACATTATCAATAAGCAAATTTAAAACACGATTTGATAAAGTTTTATCACGGTGATATTTTTCCACAAAACCTCATTTCACTTCGCGCACACTTCGTAGATCGAGGACCTAGGAATATTTTTCATTCGTTAATAATATTTCCTCTGTCACCGTCTTTTGCTACTCATTATGAAGCTGTTCTAGTTCTTCCGTGGTGAGTTCTGAGACTGTCCCCCTGTTCGTAAACCGAAATTCTGTTCGCTAACTAAAGCATTGTTTCGTCAGAATTTTTGTTCGTTAACCGAATTGTTCGTAACTAGTATTTTGTAAATCAGTTTTATGTATACATTAATAATCAAGATAATTTAAATGTTAAGTGGGTAGAAAAATAATAAATCCCAACGCCCCTGTTAAACCTACCTAGAAGGTACAGAAAATGATATATGTACATGTATCATTTAATATACCTACTCTTAAAAACATTTCTTCCCTAACATGCTATATATTTGATTTATTCTCGTGAACGTTTCGTTTTAGGATGTAAACTATTGTTTTTTGGCAGGCAATTTATCTACGTCTGTCCGTTGGACGTGTTGTGATCACAAAGGACCATAAGACGGGATGCTGGGAGCCAGAGCAGGTAGGTAGGTATCTGTAGTGATTTCACTCACGGGGCGTGATTGAATAAATGTAGGAAAGAGGAAAGTCCATTGTAAAGAAACCTTATCCGAGAATAACCTTAGAATTTTTTATTTAATATAATTTATAACGGTAATTCTTTTTTAATAAAAATATTTTAGAACTCACTTTCTCACATTTATTTCTATTTTACACGGTGTATGTTAAAATTACCATCTTATCTATCGGTTATTGTACAAAGATGTACACGAAATTGTAGATAATTGTTATTGTTACCCATGGCATGTGTCGAGAATATAGTCCTTCTTGGATTTTGACAAAAAATGTATTTTCCCATACAATTTAGTACCCTGATTTCAAAAAGAAAAAATATCCGGTACCAAGTTTTCACTATATATTTTGACATATGAAAGTCGAAACGTGAAATTTATAAATTAGGTTACTCAATTATATAAGAAAACATATTTTTCGTATAAATCTGAGAAAATACCATATTCTCGATTTTAGCCATTACTCACACATAAACGAGTATATAGATAGAGGGACCGATATGTTAATTGGATGGATGGATTACATTACATTATATTACAAAATTCATTTCATCCCTCTAGCGCGGGTGCAGCGCAAAATTTACAAGCACATTATTATTGTGAAGTTTTAATTATTCAGAACATAGGTCTGTGATATTTTAAATACTAATTAAATGTATATTATGTATATTTTAATGTATATTATAAATACTAATTAGAAAGATATATATATATATAAATATATAAATAATTTTATCGAAAAATATTGTTGTTGCTACCGGGATTCGAATAGGTTCATATAGGTTCGAAGATTTGTTGTCAAAATACTGTGTGCTGTAGAATAATCGGTTAACGCACGTTCCCCGGATTAGAAGAGATCCAGGTTCGAATCCCGGTAGCAACAATAATATTTTTCTAAATTTATAAATAGTTTTCTAATTTTGAATGCAAAACTCAGCACAGTTTATCTCTCGTTTTCTCATAATTTTTTCACAATTTGCCATTTGATATTTGTCAGATTACCATTATTAACAAGTTGATCTTAATATATGGTCATGTATTGCCTTTTTATATTGCTGGTGAAACTTAGTTAGATTTATTTTTTCTATGTAAGAAATTCTGGGATATAACAATAATATTGAAAATCCACTGACTCTGGTATCTTTTTTCCATATTAATATCTTGGTGATAACGTTCTCCTTACGGCTTGCTTACGATGTAAAGAAAAAATCTTGGCGTCTATTCAAAAAATTAACTTTTATGTTCATTAAGCAGTCCGAGGTTTTGAATTTTTGTTGCATATTTTCAAGGATATTGACATAGACAGGGTCATTGTTTTCCAGAAACTTAGTAACAGTAATTTTGAAAATAATCCATACCTCTCTTTTCATTTCAATCACCGTAGATAGGAAGTCTTAATTTAATATTAGTCTTCTTATGTCTGGGCCAATAAGAATGGCTTATTTTAGCTTAGCTTCTGATAAATGAGAAAGTTTTTTGCAGAGGTAACTGAGGTAGTTCCAGTTCATGGAAAGCCTTTAAGAAACTCGACCAACCGTTGCCGGAAGTCTAAATTTAGTGAACGGGAATTTGCGATGGCAGGCCCAATAGCGTGGAACTCTGCCCTCAGTCATAAGAAACGGTGCATCAGAGACTTTATTTGAGAAGAGACTAAAAAAACCCTTTTAAAAAATCATTTATATAAGTTAAAATAACAATTATTAATGTAAAAAACAATGATAATGTAGGACTATTCACAGTTTATGTGTAAAGCGCCCTTGAGGTGAAAGTTTTTACAAAAATGGCGCTTTAATAATTATACAATATTATTATTATTATTGCATATTTCTTTATGTATAGGCGACAGACGTATTTTTCTGCTTTGATAAGACTTAAAAGAAGTACTTTAAAGTAAAATATTACTGCTCCCAGGTTGAAGAGACGTCCTTAGTGCCCATGTTATTATTTCCAGTGTTAATTTATTGCTCTGCAGTCCCATTCAAGAAGTCATGCAATTCCAATCAAGAAGCATACACAACACTTTCAGATCTTCACAAGTCATTCAGTCATGATCGTTGTAATACATCTTAACTAAACGCGTAGTAGGTGTAGAAGGTTCGATGAGGGGAAGGGGGAGACGTGTCTTGACTGTTAAAATAGATCTACATTTATGTATAGCCTAGAATTTGAATCATTTTGCTACTGTAAATAGCGCATAAATAGCAAATAATATGATTTTTGATTTCACATACAACAATGTTAAAATAATCAAAAAAGTTTTTTGTCGTAGACTTGTAGTTATTGATATATGTTGAATCAAAACTACATAAGTGATAACAAGACGGGAATCCTGGTTAATACCAGACTTCATGTTTGAATATTAATTAATATATAATTACACGGATAGCCCTGGAGTGACAGTCATGATCAAATTACAGATATCAGCAAGGTATTCTCACCAGAATATTCCATTTCAGTCTGAAAATTCTAAATCCAACGTCACGCGGAATTCCCGATTGACAGACTGCATTAAATGTTGGGTAGCGAGTGTGGGAGTATGTGAAATATTTATTACCAAAACAAAACTCATCATTCGTAAAAAAAATTGCGGGGGTTTGAGAATAATATTCTAAAAACATCAATATTTCCATATATACATACATATAAAACAAAAACATAAAATTCTGAGTTACAATCTTTCAATAATTTAGTTTTATGTTTATGATTAATCATGTTTTATTTTTTGACTTGAAATAATTGTAGGTATAGATTAACTAATCATTTATTTTTGACTTTTAAAATAAAATATTGCACTGAGGCTTATTTTTGACGATACTTTTTTTAAATTTTTTAAAATAATTACATTATTAGTATTTATGAACCTCTGGTTGCTAACTAACTAACTTACCATCAAGCCGTTTCCACGCGGGGGTAGGCAGAGAGGATAGAGTGCGACACTCTTCTGTCCTGACACACAATTCTCACCTAATCCACATTCATACATCTTCTCATACGAGCTCGCCGATTATTAAGGATTTTAACAGGACCATCCTCCAGTATTTGATTTACTTGGTCGAGCCGAGTCTTCCGCGGACATCCTCTACTAATGGTGCTATCAAAAATTGTGTCATATATATTTCTTACCATTCTCTCCTCATTCATACGTTCCATATGACCAAACCAATTAAGTGATCCTTTCTTAATCTCACTCACTATACTAAGATTAACATTACATTTTTTACTATTCCTTCATTCTTAACTCTGTTTGCAATACTTATATATTCAAGATTAAAATGTCTCACATAGACGAAGTTATTATTTTTACATGAGAAGTATGGAAGACTTGGGCATTGCAGGGCTTACGACCTGTCATCTATACTATTGCATGAGAAAGAATATCAAATTTACAAAAAATGTCAATAGATGGCGACAGCATAATTGGTAATAAATAAGTAAAATGTTCCATCTTGATAAAATATATACAACTTCCAAAATTTGATAGATGTGGTAGCGTGGGTAAATAGGTGAACGTGACATTGTGTAAAGTGATCACTTAAGCCAGCCGATGACAGGTCGTAAGCCCTGTAATGCCCAAGTCTTCCATACTTCTCATATAAAAATAATAGCTTCGTCTCTGTGAAACATCTTAATTTTGATGACAATTCCCCAGGGGATAAAACCCAGTAATTAATTTCTAAAAAGATTTGGAAATACTTAAAATATTGTAACTTATATATTCATTGACATTCTAGATTAAATAGTCCCTGTGTATGACAAAACTAAAACCGTACAGGTGATAGACTCGAAGTTGTTCAATTTACTTCCGTCGTTTGTATCAAAAGTTTCTCATTTTCCAGTCGAAAATAAATTAATCTGCAAATTCTAAGTTCTCCAATAAAAGTACTTGAATTAATATAAGTATTTTGGTTTCAGCGAGATAAATTAAGAATTTTATTCGTTTTTAACGATAACAATTTTGAACTGATTACATTTTCAATTTAGAATTGCTAAGAAATCCACAAAAAACATGTATTCATAAATAATTGTTTACATCAACACATTAAAATAAATAATACTTAATTTATATTAACAATCTCAATTTATCAGAAATAACCGTCCATATCTAAATATTGTAAAAATGGATTACTTTTCATTGCAGATGCCAACATTTTGGGATAAGTAAGTACATTGTTTAATTCATCAATAGTTTGATGTACTATGCTGCAAGAATGTGGCCTCCTGGACGGTTTTAAATTCAATCAATTTAATTCTAACCGTAATAAACACAACAATTTAATAGCGAGTTAAATAACAGAAATGTTTGATAATTACCCGTACACGTAATTTAAAATATATAATGAAGCTCATATTGTATAATAAATTAAGCTTATAAAAAATGTACCAAATCCTTAAAAAGACCAGGAATTTAAGCCAGGTCAATTAATCTTCATTAGGCGTATGGAGGATTTAGCGTACAGTTAGGTTAATCTGTTAAGAAAGGAAGGGAATAAAAACATATCGTAAAAATAACTATTATTAATTAATTTTTATCAAAATTATTTTTTTTAAAATACATTATAAAATTGCGGACAACAATATCCGAATGAACAATTTTAAAGCAGGGACTTGCAGCACTTTTCATTACAATTTTGTTTTTCAGCATCCTATATACAGAGCCTCTATTGATTTAATCCTTTGTTCCGACCGACGGTTAGTGGAATGCCTGTATTGTTTTTAAAGTTCCAGAGGCATTTAATTTATGCTCTGAAAAGCTTTCATTCCCCCTAATTCTACAAAGTAATTAAACGGTACCAATATTCAGTGCGATGTTCGTGTGTTCGTTCGAAGTTTAAAATAAAGTTGCGTGTACGTTGTAAAAATATTAAAATGCACATACAAAAAAAAATCGCAATTACACATTTATTTAACGAGAAATTTATACTGGTACGTACTATACAATATAACATTATAAATATATATTATTTAAATACTAAATTAATGTATTAATTATAAATATATACATATAAAATCAATTTTGTCGAAAAATATTATTTTAGCGTCACCGGGATACGAACCTGGATCTTCATTTCCAATCCGGGGAAGTGCACTACCTTTGTGCTATAACGCCAGTATTTTTCTTGACAAATTTTCGAAACTATATGTTACATTTTTCAAATTAATACACCTGTCGTTCCATTATTTGAAAGCCATCTACATTATTTTTACAGAATCTCAAATACCTTTGAGTAAACCGACTTGCAGACGCCAGAATTATCAATTAATTTTTATTAAATTTTGGACACGTTGATACAACATATATTAAATTGGATTGGAAATGAAGATCCAGGTTCGTATCCCGGTGACCCTAAAACAATATTTTTCGACAAAATTGATTTTATATGTATATATTTATAATTAATACATTAATTTAGTATTTAAAATATCACAGACCTTTGTTCTGAATAATTACAACTTAACAATAAGAATGTGTTTTCCTTAATATTATTTAAATTTTTATTTATCTTTTATTTCGTCTAGAAATTGATAATGAAATATATTTAATTTAATATCAATTAAAATAATAATAAAATCTTTTTTTAAAGTACTTATACGTATATTGTGACGTAACGAATGTAGGGTCATGCATTTATTTTGAATGCGTGCGATATTTTTTTTACAATACGATAACACAGAGATTACGCATTTACCACTAACAGTGCGGTACATTGTGTGATAGTGGATTTTTCACGTTTCCGAACGGAGGCAAGGAGACGGGCGGCCGGCGAAAGTAATTTATTAATGTAAAAATTCGTGATCATCCAGCTTTGTTAAAAGGGAAACGGGCATGTTTCCAGTTATTATTTGACAATGGAGTTTTGTTTAAATGACATCTTTACACCGATGGCGTATGTTATAAAGGAGGTTATTTTATCATGGGGATCTTTCGACCGATGTCATCTTTCTTTTTACGATGGAGATTATCTGTGCCTTGGAGATTATTTTACGATAATGTAATTTTTTTTACGAATGGCGTATCATCATATCAAATAATTTGGATGTAGGCTAGCACCACAAACTCTAAGCCCTCAGTAAGGAAAGTAGTGTTATCTCATACTGAACTTTGTGAAATATAGATTATATATAATATGTGAAGAAATTGTAGGGATTTGGTATACTTAATCTAGTAATTTTTTATCTTTCCTTGTATATCATCGCTTTGTAATTATAATGTAATGCAGCTAGTATAAATTATTCGCAAATACAATGATCAGAATCTGTTATTACTTGTGTCACTAGGACTGATGTTATTTGCATAGATTTACGTTTTGAATGCTGGTATCTGATTTAAATTTATAGATGATGATTCATTTTAATGTTAATCCATTATTGGTATGTTATTTGATTGTAATTTAAATGATAACTTTTAATTTTACTTATATACGATTTTGTTAACATCAAACTTCTTGTTTTTATTAAATTGATTATTTTATTTTTCTACTTTTGAAGGAGAGAAATATTATTGTTTAAAGGTGAGTAAGTAATGCTGATGTTGAGACCCTCTTGTCTCACCTCTTATATATACACACATATATATACACGTATTAAACAATAATATTTAAAAAAAATTACAGTTATTCGTCAAGATTTACATTTTTTATTACTAAAAGGCATATGTATATCAGACACGGATTGGAAGCATTATATTTTCGACAAAGGGGCAGGAAATACGAATATTGCTTTTGGAACTAAAACCACACCAAACTGTTAGTAGGTTGGGTTGCGGAGAATGTTAGGGGTGGTAGTGGGGAGTTAGTAGGTATAGTATAGTAAACAGATCCCCTGTAGATTTTGAATACCAGTCGTTCATTGATTTATTTTTAACATCATTCATTATTTTTAAAGTCAAGCAGGAAATAAGAATTTTATAGTTTTGCACTTCTATTTAGTTCCTGAATCCAATCTTTCATCCAAATTATTGTGCTGCAATGTGGAAATAAACCAGTTAATTAAAAAAAGTATGATTTAATATATAACACACAAGTGATTGATGAGTACTTTTAAAATATACTTTTATTTAGGATGAAATCATATATTATTTTTTTGTACCATAAATTTATACATATCTACTTCAGAACTGTAAGAAAACATTTATATTTTTATGGTTTCAAATTAAATTCCGAATATAAATAACCAATCTCTTTTATTACAGACATAATGTTTAACTTCATATTACATTTAATACTTAAATTTGAAATATGTATTTTACAATGCTGTAAATCCTGGATGGATCCAAATAATCAACTTAAAATAATTCAAAGATCTATTCCCCGTACTCCCTGGTTCTCCAAAAGGAAAGTCTCCAAAAAAACAATTTCAAATATCTCTAGAATAAGAATTGGGCATTGCCAGGTAGTCTCACATTTATTCAGATTGAACTTAATAGATTTCCCAATGTGTGAGTGTGGTGCCGAGGAGGAAACCCTTGACTATATCTTTTTTGTCTGTCCATGCAGATCACAGGTTTTTTTAACATTAATCTCGTCAACGGTAATTTTCAACTCCCGGTTAACTTGTGTTATCTTCTTTCCCTTAACTCGCCACATTTAATTTATATAATAGTAAATTTTTTGAAGGACAATGGTATTGACTTGTAATATAATATTTCCTATTCTATAATATTATTGTATTTTTTTCTAAATAAAGTTTTAACATGATTAATGGCACAAATCACTCTTGAAGGGTGGATTGCCTATTTAAAGGAAGAAGAAGAAGAAGAAGAAGAAGAAGATGAAAAATGCTGTAAATCTATATTTAAAATAATCGAACAATAAATTTATAATAATTTTTTTTATTGATTATTAATTTTGTATTAAGTGTGTAGGTACTGTTAAAATATTAAATTTAAATAATAAATACAGCGTTGCTCAACTTCTTAGCACAAATATTTGCAGCACTTGCATAAAATTATTGTTGGACTAAAATATCTCGCGCATACGCTGCTGGTTCTGTTCCCACTATTTTATCAGTCAGTAGGTGGATTAGATTTGATCGCTCAACGCGTTAAAATTTCGAATCTGAAAAATCACTAAAGTGAGCTTATGTGTTTTGGTAATCAAAGTTATCAATTATATCAAGTGTTACCACTGCATCTATAACACTGTATAGTAAAATATACTTTCAAGACACTTTCGTTTAATCAAAAGAGCGCGTGCGAGATGAAAAGGGACAACATCATTCATTGGAATTCTGAGGATTCTCCTGAATCTAATGAGTTCCAATGAATCAATTGTCCTTTTTCATCTCATACAAGTTATTGAGTTAAATTGTTAGATTGGTAATGCCCTTACGGGTAAATTAAACGAGTAGAATCAAAAAATAAGTGTTTTACTTTCACATATGTGATTAAGTAGTTCTACAAACTTACCTCGCAAACAGTAAATAAGAATTTTCATATAATTATGTCCTATTATTCCTATAACTACCTGACAAGACTTTGGTAGCCTCCAGGTCGTTGTTTATCTTATTGGAGCATTCAAAAATATTCTTTGTACATGATTTATCTGCGTGACTTGAAATATGGTCCCGTCGTTGCCATTTTTGCATTTTAGCAAAATTAGTAAATTTTTAGTAAAATTACATTTAATACTATTTATTACTAGAATACAAAAAAACCTAGTCATTCTACGAACACACTGTTGTTATTTTATTATGCAGTGTGATACAATAAAGTAGTACCCACGCAAAATTTTAATGTAAATTTGGTGCGTGTATTAATTAAAATGGTTAATATGCGAGGATCGGTCGGCATTGTGTTGAATGTTTGGAAGGAAGTTATTAAACTGCTAAATAGTCTAACTCTAGGCTACTAAGAAGCTTGACTGTTTATTTAATGAGTTATAAGTTATTGTTCAAAGAGCGCGAACCGAGGCAGGAGTTTATTAGTTAGTTTTGATTGCTCAACTCCGGGTCGGTAATTCATTTCAAATAGCAATGAATATTTCAAGTGTTGAAACTAACAATTAGATTATATTAGAACTTCCTCTTGAGGTTTTGATGGGAATTGTTTTTTTTACTGATTACTTTGCTCGACATGAATACAGTCCTCTCTGCTGTCGCCCCAAGAAATCATTTTAATATGATTTATTGAAAACTGCTTTCTAGAAGTTCTGTATTCATAGAATTTTGTTCAACATTTTCAAATGAAATAAATTTTCTTCGGATGGAAATGTTCGTCATTAAGTAGTTTAATAATTTTGTGATGTACAATTATAATGATTTTTTATTTTACACTTAATATAATTCATACATTTCTAACGTAATTTGTGTAAGTTCATTGATAAATTATGTGCGTTCTTTAAATTAGATTAATTAAATAAATATAAGTGGTGAAATTCTGTGTCTAGCAACATTTCATTATAAATACTAAATTAATGTATTAATTATAAATATATACATATAAAATCAATTTTTGTCGAAAAATATTGTTTTAGCGTCAAATTTGTCAAGAAAAATACTGGCGTTATAGCACAAAGGTAGTGCACTTCCCCGGATTGGAAATGAAGATCTAGGTTCGAATATCGGTGACGCTAAAACAATATTTTTCGACAAAAATTGATTTTATATGTATATATTTATAATTAATACATTAATTTAGTATTTAAAATATCACAGACCTATGTTCTGAATAATTACAACTTCACAATAAGAATGTGTTTTCCTTAATAATACATTTCATTATTATTTATTTTTCCTGTTATGAATGTATTTGTGCTCGCATGATTCATGGGAGTATCGAACTTCTTCTTGACCACTAAGCAAGATAAAAATAAAATTATTTGAAATATTTTGGTATACCATTAAAATATATCTATATATTATTGAATATATTACTAAATTAATATAATACATAGTATCATTAAATTTTCGGTTATGAAAATATGTCAGTGAATTAGTAAAGCAATTACAGACATAGTCAAAGATACCAATGAAGTCGGAAATTACTGGTTGCCTAGATTGGTATTCTACTTATTTTGACGTATCCTTGACATTGGTTTTGAATTGTTGTGAGTCATAGCATCCCATATTCATCATACATGGCGATTGGCGTAGATAATTTATGCAAAAGTAATCTTACAACATAAAATAAATAAAGGTCACATTTCATATTCACGTGTCCACGAATGAGATCTTTATAAGATGTTTGACTCGAGACAATCTCTGAGACGCGGATTTTGCTATGATGAGATGCTTTGGAGACAACACTTTCGTATTCATTGTGTACCCACCATGTCTCAGAGATTCGCCGTCTTGCAGCTTATTTCACTCTCGTTATGTACGTTAAATGTCATTGTCGTTCGTTAATTGAGTGATTATGAATCTGCAGCTGCAGTTAAAATTGAATAAACGTTCGTTTATGTATAATGTTTAATGGATTATGCTAGCTTGTCAGAATAGATAATTGTACGGATCTATGGTGGTATTGTGTACACGCGTTAAATTTCGCTGGCGGATCGATCGTGTGCGCTGGTTTGAGATTTGTCTCTTCATCTTTTTGATCATTCTGATCAAAACCTCGAACCGAAAGATCGAAACCGTGATCATGATATTGAGATGTATCTCAATACATCTCTGAGATTATCTCACCGTGTCTCCTTTCAAGGACACGGGTTTTAATATCGATATTTTCTATCAAATCGATAAAACTGCGGCAACTTTTTTTGTCTTATCGAATTTATTTAGCTTTTTGAAAATTTTATAACTCAAAGGGCAAGCTAAAGCTTTGACTAGGTTTTTAACTACATGTTATTATGCATTTAAAAATTAATCTTAAATACATTTTTAATCTTTTTATAGGCCATTGTTTTATGTTTAATTTTCACATCTCTTTATCCTTTGCGTTTTACTTACAATTTTGCCTAAGGAAATCCTTAGGTAAATACCCAATGTTATCTGATCGTCACGTCTTTTTTCGGTTTCTTCATCACAGCACTGTAAAGAGAAAGTAAAATATCACTGGCAGCCCCGATTTTATTTTACCTTTGTATCTCCCGTCGCTAGAGAATTCCACTCTGAGGTTATTCGTCGACTTACTTTGGCTGCACCTTTTGGATTCTGATGTACTACTTGTAGTGTCTTCATACCACCATTACTTCCGTTTTTACAGTACTGATCTTCATTCCTACTTAAATACACTCTTTATTAGGACTGGTAAAAGTAGATAATAAAAGTAATAATCGTTTACAGTGTCCCAAAAGTCTTGTTAATTTTGGTTCATTCGCTGCACCAACGCAACGAGGGGTTGAGGGGCGGGGGGTATGCCGATCGCTAGCCGCGTCCTTGGGAATATATAGCGTGTCCTTACCAGTTGTTTGTAAAATTTTCCCTGGAAAATTGATATCCCGTCGAGGTAACATAAACTGGCTTCCACGTAGTTCCGACTTGACACTAATGGACTATTTCTGATGGGGATACCTTAAATCAAAGATATACAGTAACAATCTTACTTATCTGGACCAATAAAAATGAAGTATCCGAGAAAAAATGGCAGCGATCACGGAGAATACGTGCCGACGACTTTCAGAAATTTTTCCTCCCGTTTAGAAGAGTATCAGCGAAATAACAGATCACATTTAGAAAACATAACTTTTAAGAAATAAATTCCCAGGTACTGTACTTAAATGCAAAATAAACATTTTTTTATCAAGCCCATTCATTATCTTATTACAGAATTTTTATCATGAAAAAGGCTTTTGGGACATTTTGTATAAGTAGGTACGCAAAGATAACAAATTAAAAAATCGTCCGATTGGTATTATGTACACCAAATTTTTAAAATGTACATGCACATTGAAATAATACTCCATATGCTTAAAGGAAAATATATAAATAATAAATAGTAAGCATTGACAGGACGCTATGTATACCAACCCTTACCCAACTTCCGCTTTCGGCTGCAGCCTATAACCATATTTTCCACTCTTGCCTCCGCTATTATTCATTTCCGCTATGAGCACGACGACGCTGACGGACATTTCATAAAGAACATCACAGAATAATTGAGTTTGCTTTTTAAGCATTCTGCAAAAATGTGGGCTAAACTAATATTTTTCCATTTAAAAAGATAAATAAAAAACGAGACGTTAAATTGAAAACATCCGGGAAATAGTAAAAATATTAAATACTAAAAGAGAAATAGTACATGTTAAAACGTGTTTGCTATTTTTTTCATATTTACAATTATTACATGATTTACTAGATTTAAAAGTTTCCGGAATCACCGCTAGGGTATTCCTTTTTAATTAATATTTTATGTCGTTGTTTTGCCAATTCTTTCACGTGAATCAACTGAAAACACAGACCAGTAAACGACTAGATATGAAATAAAGTATACATATAAGAGAGGGGCTTGGAACATTTGGAAATATAAATCCGATTGTTTATGATACATCTTTGTGTAAACAAGACGTATTTTTTACATTAATGCATATTATATTGTCAGCGTTTAAATTTTCGCTACATTCCAGTCAAATATTAAAAAAAAGTTACGGACCTATTTAATTATGTAAGTGGTGCTAAAATGATGACGTGAGTGACACCAACATGGATATATTGAAACAAGGAATTTACGTTAGTTCATGTCTATATATTTATTGATCTGTGATTGCAAATACGTCAAATCGATTTGTAAAATAATCTGGTTTTGACAAGCATTCAAGTTAAACAACTTTGTGTATTTTTAATTACGGATAAAAAAGAGATTTTAGTGTTAATCAATATTTTATCATTTGGAGGGAGAAACATAAAAAAAAATCAAATTCAGGCTAGATGCTCTTTTTGGGATTCATCCTTCATTTTACACCGTGCGTTTTTGGGTTTCAGAATTCAAATGTACCTGTACACATACACGAGTTGAACCACGTTCAGGACGTCCTAAAATGAATACCACAACAGAAATTGTGGACAGAATCCATGAAATAGTTTTGGCAGGTTGCCGAATAAAAGAAGCCGTGAATATTATTTATGATTAAGCAGTTTATATTTTACATGATGAATTAGATTTAAAAAATCTTTCTGCAATATCTTGCAATATCACCAAGAATTATTCACTTTAAAAAAAAAGAGATGCATACACGGACTATATGTTACATTAATATTCTTAATATTTTGAAACTGAGCGAACCCCCGACCACTAGATCACTAGGCCAACGTCTTGACCACTACACCAATATGCTACTGATATCAAAATTCAATAATAACAGATAGTCAATATACTTGGCAGTAGGAAAAAATCATACGTTTTTGCTTTTTTGGTGTTTTGTCTTACTGAGAATAAAGATAATGCACGCTTCAGTGTACTTCAATACAAATTAAATATTTATTTATTGAGGGAAAACATTCTTATTGTGAAGTTGTAATTATTCAGAACATAAGTTCGAAAATTTGTCGACAAAGGTACTGTCTGCTGTAACATAGTTGGATAATGCACCTTCCCCGGATTGGAAAGAAATCCAGGTTCGAATCCGGTAGTAACAACAATATATTTTTTGATAAAATTGAGTATATTTATTATATATGTATATCTTCCTGATTAATATATATTTGCTATATGTAATGTAAATGAGTAATAATTGCCATTCAATATATAATAGAGAAAATATTGAAGTAATTTTAACCTAGATATATTAAAAACATTTTTGATATACTTATATAAGGCATGCGATCTCGCTACTATGGACATAACAGTTGGTTATATACATAAACATAAAACTAGAAAATTAAAAAAAATTGTGTATATACGAGTATTTAAACTTTGCATTGACGTAAATTCTGATGATATAAGTTCACATACACGAATATATTTCATTTTCTTGTTTATTATTAATTAACACTATAAAATGTGTGTATATTTGCTGGTTATTGAGTAACTATGTAAAATGTTTGGCTCAGCACAGGTAAAGCCCAGTGAGACAGATATTAAAATGCTTACATGTACATATAATATTTTAAATATATAAATATTTATTTTAGTAAATTCTACCTGGAAACTTCTTATTCCCGCCACGCGATGAAAATTAATAATAGGTCACGTGTTTGTACCGTGACACTGCGGAACTCTAGCACGTAGCTAGGTACAAGTGCGAAAATCAACTTCGCATTTAATTTATACCCAATAATATTTTCCCATTTACATAATTTGTATAATACATTATATAATACATTGTATAATACATTATATTGTATAATACACTGTATAATAATTAATGATAATATGTATCTAAATTTAAAACCATGCTAATAATACTCCATGAAAACAATAAATTAACCATTAATATTCGTAATAAGAATAATAAGTACATTTTTAATATTAAAAAATTAGAAAAAAAAAAAAGAAATACTGATTTTAAAAGAAAGTTAAATCACAGAAGGCAGTATAGCAAAGTAGCCAGGACAATGCTGCATATATCAGAGGTGGAGTCTACTCCATCCTACACAATAAACCACGAGTATATACTTAATTGCAATATAATTGTATCTTATGTTTATCATGTTATATTATTATATATTCACTTCTGTTACAACAAAATAATAAATAGTAATTAACGTACATAAAGGAAACAAATACAAAATACTACAGTAAATATGTCACTGAAAAAATGTAAATAATAAAAGAAACTACTATATCTACCACTGGCACTTGAACTCGAGATTCATCTTTTGCTAGTAAATTGCTTTTCTACATGTGTTATTTTTCTTTTCGTGCCTTATACGTTCAATGAAAATTGACTATCGAGGTTGCTATCGAATTGGCAATCAACACTTTGGGAAACTGGAGCCGGAAAAGGTCTACAGTAAACTGACCAACCATTGCCTTAGGTTTTTCAGTTATGATGTTTTCCTTCTTCCTGGGCCCCGAATTACAGCAATATTTCCCTGCATTATGAGTTGCAAGATCTGATACTTCTCTAGATGTCTCATCACATGTCCGAGATGTTGAAGTAGTTGGATTTATTTTTTAAAAATATTTTTTTAATTCACCTGAACTATAACATCTTCCATCCATCCATCTAATTTTGAATATTCTTCTATAGATCCACATCTCAAATGATTCAAATTTCCTTTTAATTTCTTCGGTTAGTGTCCATGCTTCCATTCCATAAAATAATTTCAATAACACATAGTATCTGACTATTTGCATTCGTAATCAAAGGTTGAGATCATGACTGCAGATATTTTTTATGCGGATAAACATTTCACGAGCTTGCTAAATGCGCCATTCGATTTTAACAGAAGGATCCCATGTTTTATTTATATTGCAACTTAGGTATACAATACTTTTTAACTTCTCCAATTTCGTTCCTGCAACATAAATACTTTTATTGTCAGCTGTGCTATGTTTGCTAATGAAAATTTATTTTGTTTTAGTTACATTAAGTTCTGACTCGAAAGTATATATGTTTTGACAATTTTATACAGCAGAAGTTGTAGATTCTCAATGTTACAAGCTAGAAGTACCATATTATCTATATTGCTACTCTCTGGTTTCAATAATGATTACCGATTTTTCTTGTCTTTATTGTCAATCACAGAGGTTTCCAGGATTTGAAATATTTTGTCTTGTCGAACAATACGGAAGTCAATAAAACATGGATGTACATTTTTATTCACATTCTCGACATCTTTGGATTAGTACTTGAATACCAAATAACAATTCTCAAGTACCTAAACCACTTCGAAAGCCAAACCTATTTCGCTTATTTACACCTGTTTCCTTATTTACTTATTATATTTTTGATAAGTACATCATCAAGCTGATTGTGTAGTGATCACTGTATTTTCTTTTCTTTGTTTTCTTTGGGATGATGACGAAAGTAGATTGAAGCCTGTTAACGCGCCTTGTTACTTTGATTAGTACTACTGGGTTTCTTGGTTTACAATAATGTTCATGTGTGTGTGAGTATTGCCGTCCCTTTTTCGGAAAACTAAGATGACGGTAACTGACAGGCATCATTCTTTTTACCCGTGCTTCCCCGTGCTTCGACCAGTTCGGCGGTCCAAATAAACCACCAGTGCGCGCTTCGGTCGGTCGAAATCTAAAGAAGACAACCCAGCTAAAAGAATAACAACATCGGACCAGAAAGATAGCAAAAATAAAAAACGATAAGCAATAAACACACATATATCATATGTGTGCTTATTAGGGAACCAGCTATCGAAGGCATTTACATAAACAAAGCCAATAATTGAGTTAAAGAAATTTGTCAATACAGTGATACCATTATTTTCTGCAACTTAAAAATCTTTATGAATTTTATTAGAACAGCTTTATTAGTTTCGTCCCATTACTGATACATATTTTTTTCTTTAGCTTGCTTCTGTTTTTTTTAATTACAAATATTTCTACTACTAAATACTAGGATTTCCCAATAATTATAAAATTAACTGCATTCAAATACTCCGTTAAAAAAATTAAATGGACTAAGAAAATGATTAATATTAATCGAAATTTTAAACAGTCGAATACACATTCAATAAAAACAAATTTATAAAATAATGATTTTTTTAAGAATATATTTTTTGTAAGTCAAAAATTATTGATATACTAATTGTTAATTGATTAATTTCTTAATATATCTTGTATTATATGATCTAAGATGTAATACACTCTCCATATCAAAAGTTCTTAGTAAAAAAGTAAAAAAAATATATTTGGCAAAAGACAATCCTCAGATTTTCATTATCTTACTATTATTTACAAGTAAACATCTCGAGTGCCATGTTGCGGATAGTATATACACGTATTTGATGTTTACATAATATCTATCATATATATTTTTGTTATAATCTTTATGCCGGAAAACACGTACGTAACCCGAATACCAATAAATATAATATAACCGTTTCGTATCAACTTTTATAAAGTAAAACACAAGGATGAAATATTCTATTATGCCTTAGAATACCCCTATTATACTCAAATATAGTTGTGTATCATATTTCACGGTTTAGTGAAGAAATGTCCAATACGATAGTTTCGTAGATGCACGAAAAAACTAACCAAATATTTTATACATTTTTATTTTTCTAATAACTTCTTGTCCCGGTAAAAACGTTAAAAGTGACATAAGTTACCAGTGGCGAAGAGTTATATATTATATATTTATATTTTTTCTTCCCTTTGCGTGACTAATTTTCCTTCTGATGTCAGGCCAGCGTTCTACACAAACATCAATTTAGGAAAATTTTTAATAAACTCAAAAGATAACAAATTAAACAGCTCGGGTATATATAAATTAACTTGTAATAACTGTCCTTTATTCTATATAGGTAAAACTATTTGTAATGTCAATATTCGTGTCAAATAATATTTTAAATGTTTAAACAATAATGATTTATAAGAATTTTCCAACCATATTATTGAAAAATACCATTATTTTAATAATAGTACAGGAGTCAATATCCTCCATAAAAATGGATTTAGCCTCCGGTTGGACAATTTAGAAGCCCTCGAAATAAAAAAAAGCAGTAAATGGTGGTACGCCAATTTTTATTAATCAAATTAATTATCCATTAGCCCCATATTAGGTATGTTTCTTTTAAAATCAATTTAATATCCATCAACACTGTATTTCTCCCTTCCTTAATGTTCTGTCTAACTGTATATGTATTCTGCCTGTCTTTTGTTTATAATTTTATATTTTGTCTCCTTTGATGTTCTATCTAACTGTATATGTATTCTGTCTTTCTCTCTTTCACATGTAATTTTATATTCTGTCTCCCTCTCTATCTATACATAAGTGGACTCTTTTTATGTTTATTGTTATTTTAAAATGCGTCCTGGCGAAGCTTGAACTAAACGAAACTGGTTTCATACAAAATGATTGTATTTTATTTAATCGATTATTTATTCCATTTTTTAATTTTAAAAGTAAATATTTATTTAAAAAAATGTTAATAAAGTTATTATTAATTATATTTATATAACAGTAAAATGCGTATTTCTCCATATAAAAATCCCTTCTAGCACTGGTCACAAGAGTATAGAAGGTTTTATCTTTGAGTGAAAGTGTTTTTTAGTTAGATTTCGAAAGAAATACCACCCAGAAGGTCTCACGATATAATTTCCCGAAAATTATTAAATATTATAAACATTATAAAATAAATTATAAAATATTATAAATTAATGAATTCTTAATGCCAGTCTAACTGAGCTGTGCTCGCACAGAGGCAAATTTTATTATTGCGGTTTTTTTTAAATTTATTTAATTTTTAATATTGTACATAGTAAGATGTTGCGTACAAGTATAGATGTCGGAAGAATCTCAGGACAGGAAGGTATTTGTCACTCACCGCAATCCGGATTTTGCTAACACCTTCAAAATGTGGACTGTACTCTGTTTAACTCACTATTTCTGTCGAGGTTCCCACAAAGTATAGACGGAAGTCTCAAGATTAGTATAACATTGTAAACTGTTCCGTATACGCTATAACCATACTGATTCAAGGTCGCCTATTGACTGAGAGACGATGAGACCTAGAGGGGAAAGAAAAGGGGAGGGGGAGAAGGCACAGTGCATTATTTTCGTTCAATAATTAATATATTTATACACAAATGAACGTATGTCCCAAACATAAGATATACGAAATTTTTGATAAATTCAATGTCTTTGATATTAGATAAATATACGCTAATACTACTCTCAAATACATATATAAATACAAACAGACACATTTTAAAACAACACAAAACATAATTTCCACACGAACAAATACAAATAACCTTCAAACCCAAAGAGCACATACTACATTTGGTCAAAAGAACTACAAATATTTTGGACCTAAACTGTTTAATAGAATGCTAAAAGACTTAAATCAATTGAATTGTCACAAGAACATGAAACTTTATATTAAAACTTGGATTCGTAATATGGGTAGAGCCATTGGTGCACTCACCCAAACATATTGACTCATACCTATATTAATTATTGCTACAAAGTGATCCAAAAATTAAGTCCACCTTAAAATTGTTCTTCATATATACCTTTTATATGTTAATAAATCTATCTACTTGTAATTTTAATTAATCGAACAATTGCTTGTAAACTATGCCCGTCTCGACACAGAATTTATCTAGTGAGACGGGCACAGTCCAAACAAATTTTTATATGTATTATATAGTTACAAATAAATAAATAAATAAATTGTATTATAGTTCAATTAAATTACAAAATATTTTATTAGAATACTGCAGTATAAAAAAAAAAATTAATCAAAAATAAATAATAGAAAATAAAGAAAGTTGAAAATAATAAGTAGATATATTATTTAAAATGTATATCTGGTTATTGTTATTATACATTTGGTAGATGTTATACACATATAAATAACTTTAAACTATAATAATTTTGATTACTTTAAAAAGTTTTAAAATTAATATTTTAAATTTGTAAAATGTACCTCCATCTTCAAATCGTCGGTTGACTAAAATATTACAAAAAATAAAAATGCTACTGAAAAACTTCAATGGTAACCGCAAAATAAAATAACGAAAAAATAATTCATATACTGCCTATTCACGTCACGGGTGGCAGGCAACCTATCAGCCCACTCTCTATTCGAATTTCACCCAATCACTGTACTAACTGCGAGAGTGTCGCTATGGCCACGGCACATTCGATTACTAACCGTGTTGGCCACACTGAACCGAGCTACGTAAAAATATACATTTTCATTTAGAGACCTACCTTACTTTATTCGCCGATAGAATTTCGCTCCTACAAACCCAATATACGTTGCATTCACACGTGATCCCATATAAACGGAATAAATGATTCATGAAGTATATGTGCCGTGAATTCAATTTCAGTTGTTCGAACGTGCTTTAGAATATTGGCAATCATAGATTTTTAACTGGTATTTTTGACAATTAATTTCGCGTAAACTTTAATAATTGAAGTATGAAATCGACTACTTCTACGTAAAGTATCGTAAGTAAAAATGTATTTTTTGATCGTTCTAGTATTTCGCAAGTATTTGATATTTACTTACGTGGCAGATTTAAAAAATATATATGTTGTATTCTATTATGTAGGTACTAGAGATTCCAACCCGAATATTCCAACATTCGAATATATTCGGCCCTTTTCTACTATTCGATAATCAAATATTCGTACTAATTTCTAAGGATGGAATATTAAAAAATTCTCAGGATTGATACCTGTACCTGTTGCTTATTCGAAAAGTTCATCGACGTTCAATTGCAAACTGAATTAAGAAGCACAATTTTATCCCTGGTTGAAACTTCAAATGTTTGTTCAAATAATCTAAAAAAAAGATCTTGGATATTTGAACAATTTCAAAAAAGAACACAAACGTTAGACCTACTATTAAAAAGACTTTTAATAGTCAACCACTACTCAGCGGGTATTTTTAATTGCAACGACGATTAAAACAAAATTAAGTTATTTTTAAAATACGTATTTATAAAACTACAATATATAAACAGTTTATGGTAAATTTGCCGGTCTTCTTACACATTTTGATGTACGTACGTATAATACGATTTATTTGAAATATTTAAAATTAATTTCATACTGTTGTCACACTTTAGAAACCATTTGAATATATTCGAATTTTTTAGTTTTATTATTCGATATTCGAATAGTTGATGATGTCGAATAGTTGGAATCTCTAGTAGGTACTAATAAACATTATATTGAAAAAATTACAGCCATTTAAAATGTATTAATCAATTAAATTTTAGAAGCGAATTCCGATGTACAAGATATAGAGATCAAATTGATATCCCAAAACTAAAATATACCGCAACTCAAAATCAATATATTTATCAGGGTATCAAATTTTTTAACAATCTCCCTATCACAATTAGAAAAATTACGGACTATCATAAATTTGTAACTGAAGAAAAAAATATGTACACAGACTAACTGAAGCATAAATTAACTCGAATATACTCCTTCTCTATACACGAGTCTTACTCTCATAGAGAAGAAACAAATGTTAAAATATATATATATATTGATATTGTATTATATTTTTAATATTAATAAAAAATAAAATACGTGCAAAATACTAGAATGATTAAAAATCTTATTTTTTACTTAAGATACTTCACGTAGGATGGGTCGAAAGTCTGATTTCCAGAGTCGATATCTTGTTATAATTATTATGATTCATTACTTTTTAATACGCACATTTTGTTTTGCAAATAATTTTTGATTAAAGATATTTTTTTAAATAAGTAATTTTTATTTATTATTGTTTAATATGAGTTCCTTGGGATATTGTGTAATCAATGCAGTGCAGATAGCTCTAAATATCGATGACATATTTGGTGAGGATGTGACTAATGAAGGTGTTTGGATTCCTGCACATAAGGGAATTCATCGAAATGAATGTGCTGATAAACTGGCTAAGGAGGCCACTCTTTCCGGAGTTTTCCCTCATCAATTCTACATCCCGATATATGACAGACTTCATATATCGAGATAGATGATAAAAAAACGTACGAATTCTATTTGGACTGAACAATGGATGGATCCAAATAATCATAAGGGTAATCGGCTTAAATTAATTCAAAGATCTATTCCCTGTACTCCCTGGTTCTCCAAAAGGAAAGTCTCCAAAATAACAATATCAAATATGTTTAGAATGAGAATTGGGCATTGCCAGGTAGCCTCACATTTATTCAGATTGAATTTAATAGAATCCCCAATGTGTGAGTGTGGTGCCGAGGAGGAAACCCTTGACCATATCTTTTTTGCCTGTCCATTGCGGATCACAGGTTTTTTTTACAGTAATCTCGATAATGGTAATTTTCAACCCCCAGTTAACTTGTGTTATCTTCTTTTCTTTAACTCGCCACATTTAATCTATGTAATAGCCAATTTTTTGAACGACAATGGTATTGATTTGTTATATAAAATTTCCTATTATATAATATTGTTGTACTTTTTTCTGTAAAATAAAGTATTAACTTGATTAATGGCACAAATCACTCTTGAAGGGTGGATTGTCTATTTAAAAGAAAAAGAATAAATGACTAATGAACGCATAGTATGTCGATTGTTTGAAAAGTTTTGTTCCGGCAAATTTAATCTTGAAAATGAGCCATGTGTGCAATCAAAGATATTGATGAACTGAAAGCAGATACTTATCAAAATAGGCGTGAAAGGAAGGTTTGTCGTTATTATTCCAATAATATTGGACCATTTGAAACAAATCGTTTAGCATCAAGTGCAGAAACCCAGTCCACAAACAAAATTCATACCAGTATGGTGGTCCAGCGCTGATATTGTGCACTATAGTTTTGTGAAATCTGGTCAATAGATTACAGTTGATATCTGTTTGTCATTATGTAGCCGAGATTAGTTAATAGAGATTAGCCAATCTACTTCTAAGACAACGTTTGATCACATGTAGTACAAAGAACGCTGATCAAACAATAGGAGCTGAACTAACTGACTACCACGTCTTCCAGGCATTGAACTAAATGTTTAGCTTCACACTTTAGCGCAACATGAAAAATAATAATAATATATATTTTTATTAATAATAAGAATAAGTAGAAGATTATTAAATAATATAAACTGGAAACAATGGTGAATAATTGAAAACGAGCAGCAAAATACCAAGTATCCGAACCGAGGGTAACAAGGAGAAAAGAGAAAAACCGCTTAATCTCACAAAGAGAACCACAAAAAACAGGTGAGACAGAAAATGTTACATATAAACATAAATATATTTATCGCAAAATACTTAAGTTTACAATACGCTTCTATACAATTTGAAATTATTTTACAAACTATTGCGTTTTCTTTTGCTATTGAATTGGATTTATTAAAAATAAATAAATTCAGATGATATAGATATAGGTTGAAAAAAAATAGTACCTCCAAGTGTGGTGTATTTGTAATTAGGAATAAAATATGATTGTTAAATATATAAATATATCTTGTAATTAGTATGTGTGTGCGGAACGCGGCAGGAGTGGTGGAGGGGGTATAAAGGCAGTATAAAAGTGAGTGTATAAAGGTAGGCGAGCGCCGGGCGCGGTCTCTTTTTTAGATCACTTCTTCTTACTCACTCATCTTAGTAATATTGCTGCTATTAAATGATTGTCAAACAGAAAGAATTTCTTACTTACTGAAGTATACGACAATATACTCGTGAAGTCGAGTACTATAAGTCTACCCAGGCACAACCGGTAATAACACTGGCGCCGCCTGGAAAGACAACAAAAAGATTTAAACGTTCTTATCGTAGGATCGTGCCAGGATGCACGCCTACTGCGAGTTTGAAGAGTGTTGGAAAACGCTTTTGAAGTGGAAAATTATTTGGAATCCAGTTATAAAAATAAACATCGTTAAGATAATTATAATGAGAATAAAAAAATACGAATAAAATAATAGACAATAATGAGTTCATAATCGTATCATGTATCGCATTTTCTATTATAAAAAATAATCTTTTATATTAAACGATAATACGCGGAACCTTTTTATCAAAGAGCTGTAGTAATGTAACTTTAAATTGGATAAATTTTGGATGAAGATATCGTGATAGATAATGTACCTATGGGAGAGTAATTTTCGATAAAACGACTAGCGCAGGTCATAGTAATTCGTTTTACACAAAAAGGTATAATTTATAATGGCTCCAATTTTCAGTTTTTTATTTTTCACCGTTTATACGCAACTTGTAGTTACTACCGTGACTTTCATATATCAATGAAAATATTGTGAAATTGATGTCATTAAATATTTTTGTGACAAAATCCATTATGAATTCTTAAAAGAGTTTCCTTGAAGGCTTGAAGGGATCAGTTTTATCGTTCCGAGTCATCTCACGTTTCGCCCTTAAATATTCAGTTAAACTAAATAACGTTTTCCGTTTTGGGGGAAGGGACATGTTAAGAAAGAAATTTACGAGATTTCTGAAGAAGATACGGAAACTTATTCGATATCATGAAGACCTCGCTGGAAGGTTACTTTAAAAGTAAAATAAATTTTTATTTAATCATTTCAAATTCAACACTTAACTCATGAAAACTAACTTCCACAAAAAATAAGTCAGAAATATTTATAAAGTCATATTATTGTATGTTTTAGAGATGTTAGGCTACATAATAGAGTCAATATGATGTGTTTTTAATTATACAATGCTTTTGAAAAAAATGATATTTTAATAGTACAAGTAACAGTAACAAAAAATAAAATTATTATTAATTAAGCTGAATGAAAGATTCAGACCACTTCGAGTGATAAATATGGAATTAGGAAAAAATTGGCGCCGGTTGCCGGATGATCAAAAAATATAATTCAATTATGGTAATATTTTATCGTCACGCTCGAGTGTCTATTTTGCCTAAAATAAGATGTAAATTGAACATAACGATTATGGATAGCTACCATTTGTGATGCATGGTTGATATAATACATATGTTGTCAACCAGTTTCGCCTGGGGAGTATATTTTTTCTTTCTTTTAATTTTCCCCCTTAAATGACCGTTGAATGTAAATGCTAAGAATTTATAGAAGTAACACAGTTGTTGAAGGAAAGGTTACCGAGTGATAAATCATCCAGATTTCCTCCAAATTATCGTCCGAAGTACTTCCTACGCCCCTTTATTCAGTTTCCATTGACCTCATGAATATAGTTCTCTGTAATCCCGGGACCGGCGTATAATCCCAGTAGACATTTGACACATTATGGCAACAAGTGAGGGAAGGTCTTATATTGAATCACGTCGCAAACTGCCAAGGGCTTTCTCTTCACTCGTCTCTATCTCTGAATCTCCCCTAAACCGTCTCTCTAACTGCCATTTGGACTAAAACAATTCCCGTGTCACGCGGATACCTCTCAGCCACCGCCATATGGGCCCCGAGTATGAAAAGTACCCAACCGGTGAAGGATTTAACGATCACTTGATTTTGTATCGAAGTTGTCTCTGAACGTATAATAGATGAATTTCCGATTGACATTTTGTTTTACGCTCCAATAAACATTGAACGAGAGTTATAAAATAAGAATGGCAACTCTAATGACATACGTCCATTATATTTCCACGACTATATTTAACTGCCCAATAAAATATGAAAAATTAAAGAACTTCTATTACACATACTAAAACACATAATATAATACACATAACTATATAGTTTTTCGATTTTTCTATACGTATATCTTTTTTATATATACGTATATCTGATTTGTTTTAACATACAATTTAACTAATCTCCAGTGCTCATTGTTCTATTCATTAATCTTTTTTATTCGTTATTTTATTAAATTTGCGGGCATGTGAAAAAATTTCATCGAATGTGCCTGCGACATGTCTGTCAATTCTTTGGACGTGTTGTCAGAAGAGGCTTGTGGTGATTCGAGGTAAGTTTGAGGGTCAGAGAAGAAGAGCATGACCTCCCGCGAGATGGAGGAAAATCATCGATCGCAACTGAAAGGACACGTGCGGAAACATTGCAATAAAACGACGAAAAAGAAGAAGAAAATGAATAAGATTTTACGTATACAAATCGACGAACTTTAGTGACATTTTAAAATAGCACGACATGATATTATACTATTTACACCGAATGTGATAAATTGATGACATCTGAAACATACTGGTATGTAATTCACCTGTATTTCATTATTGGATCCCGCAACAATACTCCAGATCCTGCGCAGGGCGGGTGCAGCGCGGGTGGAGTGCTGGTGAAGTGTGGGTGGGGTGGGCCTCGCGAGTGGGGCGCCCGCGACTGGGGGCCTCGCGAGTGGGGTGCCCCGCGGGTAGAGCCTTTTACGCTGGCGACACCATTCATCATCCGCAAACAAAAATAGAAACGAGCAGAGATTGTTGTGTTGATGGAGCTTTTCACAACTATGATTTATATCGTATTTTAATGTCACATTGCGAACTACCGGGAGACCAGTCGACTGTTGCGGTGGCGAAGACAGGAAAGATTTGTGGTGATTAATTGTTTCGGATTTTTGCTGGAATTTTAAATTTATTTATTTGACATTCTATTCATATTCAAAACAATTGTAAAGTTGTTTCGTTTGTTGTATTGATTTATGTGTATTTATTTTCCCTTCTTAAATAAGTTCTACCTATTTTTAATACTAATGATATTTGCCATCTATTATATTTTATAAAGCGCTCTTAAAATTATATATCATAGTGGTATATATATATATACATAAATATATATATATATATATATATATATATATAAATATATATATATACACACATATACATATGTATACATATATATATATATATATATATATATATATATATATATATATATATATATATATATATGAATGAATGAAATGATTTTCAAATTTATAAAAGAGATTAATTCCATATCGAAAGATAGGTAAAGTTACAATATTATTTAGAGGTATATTACAAAGTTCGTAACAATATTATTTGAAAATATGCTCCCAATAATAACTTTGCTAAATTATAAGGATAAAAAGTAATAACACACAATAGTCGTCTAAACGATAAAAGCAATTTGCCTAAATTTACTATGATTATAAATAAAATTTGTTTACATATGTGAATTTTAAAATATTAAAACATAACCACAGTAATAATCATACTACTGTAGTGATTATGTATTTAAGATGATGATTAATTAAATTATTTGCTTAATTTGTTTATATATGTAAATATCGAGGGGATACACAATAAATTTAAACTTATAAGACAGGGGAGGGATGGAGTGAAAGGAGAGTAATTTATGTGCAGTCTGTACCTTCTCGTGTTGGGTCGATCTGAACTTGTAACCTATGAATAGAACGACCCACGTGGCTTATGACGTGACGAGTAATCCTTCATACATACATTAGGTATTTGTCTGTAACCTTACTGCTTGACAAATTAACAAGCTTACTATGTATTTTAGAGAGAAAGAGAAGGTAAGATATGTAGACATGATATTGCAAGTACTTGGCTAAGAATATTGAAAGTTTTGTTGATGATAAACTAAAGATGATTTCACAGGACCATAAATATATCGTGTGATGTTTCAAAGTTTATGTCAATTGCGTAATTTTTTATAGTTGGTGGGCACTCAGTTTTAGGTACCGGAAGAAATACAGGCCAGCGAAGGAAAAAAGGGACTCGTCGCACTCATCCCCCGCGATAACAGCTATCGCCGAACTGCTCCAATGCAGAGTCGCCTATCGACTGACGAGCGTGGCCTTAAAAGGAAGGGTGAGGAGGGGGGGCGGGGGCACAGAGCATAATTTTATTTTATTTTATTTTTATTAAGGGATTTTGACAGTGAAAACATATTTTAATAAACATAATAATTATTTAACATGCGATACTAATAAAGAAAATCCACAAAAAATATTTGGATAAAAAGTATGTTTAGATAAAAAAAAGGAGAATGGTGAGGAGGTTGCAACTAACGTTGCGGCAAAGGGAGAGCAACATGAGTTTTTATAGGAATAGTGAATGGCCAAAGTTTAGATTGTGGAGGTTCATAAGAAGAACCCTTTGAGCTTAGTAAGGCTAATGTTGAAATAGTCAATTTATGTAAATTTCTCATTATGGTATTTTCATGACCGGTGAATGAATGAATTTTGTATGTAAGATGTTCTACTTCTGGGAATGTGGAAGAGTACGGATTGCCGGGTTGATCTAGATGGCACATGGAGAGATGTCAACTCCAATTGGGTGGGACAATCAATGTGGCCTTGCAGTAGTTTGAAGAGAAGTATTAGGTCAGCACGTGTTCGTCTATGTTTTAGGGTCTTCATATTGTGAAAGCTTGCTGCATCTAAATAGGAGTCGAATGATAAATTAGATCTAACATTCAGATGTCGAATAAACCTATTTTGTATTGTATTATTTCCTTCAAAGTAATTAAAATGTTATATGGAAATAAATATATGTTTCAAGCATTTTTATTTTTATTTTGAAATTTTTACAATTTTATATAATATGAGTTACACGAATCTGTTACAAAACTAAAGACATATATTTTTGTGAATTGCTATACCTCTCTAAAAGAAAAGACTAGCTCTTGTGCTTGGACAGGGAAAATTTATTGAATATATGTTTGGGACATAGTGAATCAAATTTTTGTACGTGTATTAAAAAATGTTTCATTGATTCTGATTATTTTAGAAGTTAATCTTAAATAGCGAAAAATAATCAGGTTGAACTCTAAAGAATTTATTGAAGAAGCTGAAGACTTGTGCATGCGCTTATAACAATAATTCATTTTCAAAAGATATATAGCAGGGTGATTTTTATGGTGAGTTTCGTTGGATTGGGAAAACTGCACCGAGAAAGATTTAAGCACTTGTATGTACACGAACTCAGTAGAAATTCTTTTATTAGATTATCTTAAGCAATAAATTTTTATATAAAATTGTTGGTTTTAAAATTTCTGGTGTTTCTTTTTAGACTGTGATGAAATTGACTCCACTAATAATCTATTTCAGTACGATATTACTTAATTAATACTCATATGTTGTATGGGAAAAGTTGCTGGTTTTCATGTATGAGGACTTAAAATGTATATTGTAGCGTATATTTTATGTTTAGATAATGTTGAAAAAAATCATTCAAAATAAATTATTAATGTTAAATTATTAAATTATTATGTAATAAAGTTGTATCGATGAGTCCAAAATTTAATAAAAGTTAATTGATAATTCTGGCGTCTACTATCAGATTACTCAAAGGTATTTGAGATTCTGTAAAAATAAGGTAGAGGGCTCTTTCAAATAATGGAACGATTAATGTATGTCGCTGTAGCATAGTTGATTAATGCACCTTCCCCGGTTAGGAAAGAGATCCAGGTTCGAATCCCGGTGGCGCAACAACAATATTTTTCGATAGAATTGATTTAATATGTATATCTTTTTAATTAATTTATTTAATTCATATTTAAAATTACATTATTATTTCTGCATACGATTTAGCTGAAAAGCTTGATATCTGTATCAAATTAATTCTTTGTTTTTACTCGCCTTTGGTTTATTATCCTATATATAATATTCTAAATCATTTGCGATGACCGCGACAATATCGAGTAATAGTAACTCTTTTGTCATTAGACTCGCCAGTCGGTCTTTGGCCGTGAAACTTAACGAGTGTGAGGTGTTGGCGCCGGAATGATTCATTGCGAATTTAAATAATTCATTTGTATTTTATTTTCAAATATTTTTTTAATTGTGTAAATTAGTAAAGTCAAGTTCCACTGTGGTGGACCATTTCCAATTGTTTGATTATTAATTATATTTAGTATTATTTACTGTTTCATTCATAAAACACATTAGACAAACCCATGGCTTTACTTTATTATTAATTTTTCAATAGACTTTGCACATAACGGATACAATATGAACTATTTTTGTAACATGGCATAATAACAAGCTAGTTTTTCTAGGTTATTATAATAGGGAACGTGTCCACCATCTATACAAGAATGAGCTGATCCTTCAAGCAATTTACCAACCTTTGTATTGTTACCTGGAACTTTTAAACGTTCCGCAAAATCGTTTATTATCGACACTTTTAAATTTGTATAAACTTTTATAAATTATATATACATTATTGCAGTGAAGACTTATGTACCCATATTCCTATATATTTTATAAAGTATATATATATATATATATATATATATATATATATATATAAATTCTTGAATTATTTTTAGATAAATATATTAATATAAAAAAAATAAAAGATCAGATATGTGTCATATGACGCTATACCTGTGTAAATATTATGAGCTATTTCGCGATATATATTATACACATTTGTAACATTTTTCTGTCATCCCTTTTGTCCTATTTTATGTGGGATTAGGTGCCTTTTCCTGTTTTTAAAAATTCTAGTAACAGATCTTCCATTTTTTCGTCTTATTTTGTCACACCTGTGTTTAGCTTTTCCAGTTGCCCTTGTAAATTCGGCATTATGCAAGCATGGGAGAAATCTGATGAAAATGAAATCAAGTTACGAGAATGATATTCAATGCATTAATATAAAGAAAAGATTCACCAAGAAAATCTGGTTTAATGCCCATTCAATGGGGTAACGTTGTAATGACATTATTGTTAGTCTCCATCTGTCTACGAGAGATGATGGCGACGGAGCGCCTAGCCGACCGCCCTTACCGCAGTAATTGCATGAGCTGGAGACTCCAGCATATTGCGTCACGCTGTCATCAAGTATAACAACTAATAAATTAAAACAAATTAGATAAATAACTTAGACAGATATACAGAAAAGAAACAGATATACAGAGAAAGAATCGAAAAAATGTATAAATTAATACCATACTTGAATATTCTCTTGTCGGGAGAATTAGTAACCAATATTATTTATTTCAACGCTATACATTTTTTATATTTATTTTGGTTTTACCATGCCTGTCTCACCATCCAAGAATCTCACGGATCCAAGAATTTTTCAGGGGGGCAGCGCGATATTTTTACAGGGGGGGTGGCGATAAATTTTGTTTAATATACATTGTAAAAAACCCGACCCTTATTGCTTCTATTTCCCGAAATCACTCGGATACGAGAGAAGTAAACCTTTTTGGTGCATTAGCGGTTTTACTGTGTGACTTAATACGCTGCCATGACATCAATATTTTGAGTCTATATAAAAATATGCTCAGGAAAAAAACATATTGCGGGTTTCGAACGATAAGTACAAATTTTGTCTGAAATTATAGGGTGGGGAGGGGATCGCCCCTATCGTTCCGCCCCTGGATCCGTCCTTGGCCTGTCTTTTTAGAAAACTCTGTGTTGAGACAAGAAACATTTACAATTAGAACTTAATTTGATGTAAGTATATAAAAAACAAATATATTAAATTAAAGTTGATGATTCGTCGATTACAAAATATATATCACAAATATACACTTGAAATCATTGAATCCCTTTATATAATACTTGTATTTTACCTGGCAAACAGAATTCGGTTTAAAACCATGTTTGCATGAGTCCGAATAATAGATCGAACCATCTCTCTAATGTAAATTTTTATTCTACTTTTTATATTCTATGGATAATTAAATGTTGATGCACTTTCTAACATTCTATTGTACATTTTAAGTTTATATTTTCGACTTTACGTATGTTTGTCTATTTTAGTGAGACATCTATTAATATTTAACCTAAACATTACATTGTGGTTATTCATTTTAATATTGATTTTCTTATTAACTTTCTTTTTAACCACTTTTATGAGTTAATTATACACCGACAGGTTTCGGAAAATACCCTTCCCATCACCAGGATGTCTTCTAATTCAATTTATAAAATAAATAATAATATTAATTCTAGTATCTAACCTAAATTGTTATAATGATGAAAGATGTGGAAATCGACTTAATGATCCAAAAGTATTGGAATTTTTTTTAGAATAGGACTTGTGGTTAAATTTAGTTGGTTATTAATACTATTTTGGTAAATTTTACACGCTTTACTTATTTCTAATGATTTTAATTTAAGACCAAAATTGTGTTCATGTAAATCCAAAATTTTCATCAAAAGTAAAATCATTTTCTAATAAATGAATGGAAAATTCTGTAAATTCATAATTGTTTATACATCTTAAATGCAATTTGACTTGAATTTGGAAACATAAGAACAGTTTGACATATTGTTTTAATTAGTTTTTTTAACATGATGAAGGAAAATTTATTTTCTGAAATCTGTTGGTGTATAATTAACTCATAAAAGTGGTTAAAAATAAAGTTATTAAATAATTCAATAGACGTCTAATATTTTTTATTAAAAGCCTACGTCTTTAGTTTACATTGAATCGTAAAAATACATGTTATATAATGTTAGGACATTAATTCATTTTCATTTAGTAAGTAAAACTTTGATACAAGACAAAAATGAAATAGTGGCCATTAATACATAATATAGGCATGTGAACACTCCAAGAATATTAATAATTTTCGCTGAGTTCAAAAATACAAGCGTCTCTCGATTGTGTTGTTTCATTCCGCGATATTATTCTCGCAAACAGTTCACTTTAAAGTTTTTATCTCAGATTCGCATTCAATTAAGCGCGAGCCGTTCATCTGGCTAACCCCGTAATTAATATGTATACAGTGTACTAACCGAAACCGTGCGAACTTATCATTTCAAGGGATATCCACCCGAGCATTATGAGAGCGCCATTATTCAGAGATGACTATTAAAGGAGTGCTATCATTATTTGGTGCCAAACTTGAATTTTGAATTCATAAGAGATGTCATATTAATTAGTTGATGCTGTTAATAATATTCTACGCTGGTACAGCAAATACTTAATAATAAGAAAACACTTTGTTTATAGCACTGTTTATTGATAAATAAATACGTTTCAAGACCAATGGTCACTTCTTCAGAACACAATATATATACTAATATTAATTATTATTCAATCTTAACCGCATCCTCATAGTGGAGACACCGATGTGAATATCGAAATAGAGATTGTCAATAACTGATTACTTTACTTTATGTTATATTATTCGTAATAATAAAATTATTTCAGATTCAAATTGGTATTTATTAATCTTGCATTATAACATATTTAATTTATTTTTATTTCAAATTTTTTTTATTTAATTAAATAAAAATATCTTAGATAAATTATGTTTGTTTTCCTGGTCTTTTTTATATAGATAATCATTTTATAATTCCGGGACTGATCCTGAGATAATTAAATTGGAATTCTGAAATCCAGATATTGCAATTTGAACTCGGCATTGGATTCTCTATACAGATAAGGATACGATACAAGCCTTAAAAACACTACACCCAAAATATTTTACCCACTTAGCCAGAATCATTTTGGTTTTGTTCTTTTGATTTTGATTTTTATATTAAGGTTACTTTTCATAAATATGTAACTATTTAGAAAAGATTCTCAAGATCACGTCTCAGAACTCAGGACAATTATATGAAATAAAAAACCAAATGTATTCATAAAAAAAATATGAAAATCAAATAAAAACAATATTTTAAAAACTTATTATTTCAAATTCTCCCCTTTCTTCTTCATCAATAAAATAGTAGAGAAAAATCTTCTCTACACCATAATAAATTGTTACTAAATTTTAAATATTGTGTAACATATTGTGTAACTGATGCAAATCGCCGATCAAAATGGTGGTGATGGAACTGGAAAGGTTGGGTGGATAGGAAATATGGTGTCGGAAATGGGAGAATGATGAGGAATGAGGGAATCCTTCGATAGCGGACCAGGATGGCTTACAGAGTAACGAGGATAACTCGACTCACCTGATGATAACGCCGTCACCGGCTTATCCTGTAGTTCACCTTAAAAACAAAACAGCCAGGACAAATTTGTTGGATTTCACCGTCCACAAAACACGGCGGTATGACACTTCGACGAATTTGACGAAATCAAAAACGAACCAGTCAAACCAAAGGAACAATGCGTACTGATTGGGAATAGACTAAGGGGTAGGAACAAAACTAAAACTGGTGATAATAATACCTACTACATTTTAGCAATAGGTAGAATTTTTTTTACATGCTTGGAATATTTATGAATTATGTGTTCATCAATAAAAATAATTACGAATACGGAACATTGAATAGTATATTTTAGTTTTATTATGATGCCCTTGATTTAAATATATTTTTATTTTGAATGTATTTTTTACATTTTATGTAAGGAAAAAAGCTTTAGGAATAATTTTGGTTGTTGATAAAAATAGAAAAAACTTGATTTAGAGATTATTTTATTTTGAAATTATGATACAAGATTTATGGAAGGTACAATAATTTTTTTTTCGTACTACGCTTTTCTTGAAAGCCTATGTTGGTGTAAAAAAAATGGTATATGCATATGGCAGATGGGTTAAAAGTATAAATAATACTATTAAAATATTATTAAATTGATTATGTAATAGGTTATAATAATAAATAAAATGCATTGTTTGTTCAATCAATTCTTGTATATTAATACTCATGTCATCTTAGATATCTGTAGAGAATCGTGAGAAAAACATAGAGGAGGTCAAGACTCCCAGAGAACGAAGAGCCAATAGTGATGTTAATAATAATGCCCATAACTAAATAACTAAACCTACAGTCTTACATATTCCAGGTCCATGCCGCCAGGTTGTACTGCAATGCAGTGATGCAGTAGAGCTTTATTAGTAACAAACGCCATTCACTGTCCGCAAACAGTGCAAAATCACTTAAATAACAATATAAATAAAATCTAACATTTGTTAATTAAGCTTTAAGCATAAGTTTTATTTAAAAAAATAGAGATGTGTATACGGAATACGTGTCACGTCAATATTCTTACTATTTTAAAACCGAGCTAAACTTATGCGCTATGAAAATAGAACCAACTTGCTGGTCTCCTGGAATGAGGTTTGAACCGCCGACCGATGGATTACTAAGCGAGTGTCTTAACCACAGGATCAACAAATACGTCAAGCTTATTGGATTAGTTCAAAAATAATTATTTTAATGAGGAAAAGGAAAAAATAACAAAACACGGCATATTATTTTGATCATTAATTTAGCACAATCTATAAATCATGTATTATAAGAAATCTGATATATTATATGATACGAGTATATGTTCCGTACAAAGAATATTCTTAAAAATAAAGAATGTGAAGAAAATACACCCATTATTTTTTAGTTTTTTTTTTTTATAAATAAGAACATAAGCTGTTCGTCTACACAATGAAAGAACAATGGGAAGAGAAATAACAAGGATACCTGATCAATTTTCTACAAGAATGAGAAATATAATCTCGCATTATGCCGTTGATAAGAGGGTCCATTAACAATAAGTACAACAAGGAGTTATCACAGTGAAAAGTTACGGAAGACATGATACACGCACGATTATTGTTTTTTCAAAGCTCTTTTGTCTAGTCTCTTCTACTTTATACTCCTCCGTCATCAGATATTACATCTTCTTACAAAAAATTGTATAACATGAACATAACAAAGCAGGTCAAAAAACCATGCATAACGATCATAAATCGAGTGTGTACAATTAGTATCTACTCTCATAGTTGTGTGTATATATCTTGTGTTGCACAGCTCACTAGAAAGGAACGAAATTATATTGCATTTATTTTTGTCACTTTAAAATTTCTTTCGTTAGAAATCGGTTACATAACATCGTACTTTATGGAGGCAGGTAAACGGTTTTAATTATTTTTTAATTAAGATTTTTTGGTAGGTATTAATTAGGTACTGAACTCATAAATATGTTCTATTAGACTACGGCACACTTTAATTTTCGAACATGTGAATTTTACGAACATTTGAATTTTACGGATCTTATTACCTTCTAACTTTTTGTTATTTTTATGGGTATATACTGAATAAAATATATGAGTCGTTGATTTTCAATACCCGTCAAAATACGTTTTCATAATTTTGAGAAAATCAAGCAAACCTGCAATGTTAATTTTTTAGAAAATTTATTAATTACTTTCATCTGAACTAAAATTATTATATTAATTTGAACCCAAATATGTATATAACATATATAACAAAGCGTATTTAGAAAAAAACGTAAATAAAAAAAATAAATTCTAAATTCAATGAGTTATATTGTTACGTAACGCGCTATCATCGATGGATTGAACGCCAGCGCATTACGCCACCGGCTTGGCTCAGTCTGTGGGTATTTGTGTGTAAGATGTCAGAGTGGCTGGCTCGGATTGATAGGACTGGTCTAAATAATGCAAAACATTGTATCACATGATAAACAATATAATTAGTATAAACAAGAGTTTTCCAGAGAAAGATAATTGCACGATTTGAGTTCTGATTTCTTTCACCATCATTTGTCTAAAGAGTGGAGGATATTTTTTGATATAATTTTACACACAACACGAGTTTGGGGAGGGCAGGTTTGCACTAGATTACCCGGGGTGATGTGCGGCCGCCGTGGTCCTGGGCATCACGACGGCCGTACCAAGACTCCTTCTCCACTCCTGAGAAGTTACAAACATCTTCATCTTCAGCCGCTCCGAGTGGGATAACCTCCACACACCGAACAGATTCTTGTGGACCAAGGCTCAGACTCTCTTGAATCCACCGCGTCTAATTTAATCCTATGTTTGCGATTTCTTTTTGGCCATTCTGCACGGCAAGACGCCGCCCGGTGCTCCAATATCGCTGCGCACTCACACCAAAGTTCCCTTACCCTTCTTCGTTCAACCTTCTCACCAACCGACCACGTTCACTCAGTATAATAGAGCGCTCGGTGCCGCCGCGTAAATTTAAAATGTCACAATATATATATATATATATATATATATATATATATATATATATATATACAAACACAAATTTGTTAAAAAAATGTTATAGCGGAAATTCAGTGACTCATATAATCATTATTGTAACGAGTGAGACTTATTTATTTGCACACTCTTTCGTCAAATATTTTTCAGAGATTATTTAATTTAAAATATTATGTTAAGAAGCCCTTCAACATATACCACGATTTCACCCGCATAAAAGTTCTTCGCAATCGAACGGGAGCAATTGCTGCTGATAGTGAAGATGTGTGAGGAACTTGGGAATCCTGTAAAGCAGAAAGTGTACCGGAATAAAGCTTGCACCGCCCGACTTATTGGAGATAAATCCATTTATCTGCAGTGCTTTGTACGCTCACTATGCCTTGTAACAGTCTTACAAGTTGAAAGTGTTTTGTCTTCTGTTCTGATATTTTATAAATGTATACTTCTATCTAAGATATAATGCTAACTAATGCGATAAAATATAATACTAATAATAAAAAATTATTCAGCCTAAACGTATGTTGTAATAATTTCACGCCGAGACCGACTGAGTAAAAAATGGAATCTAACCCATCCCCAAACCCATACTATTTATTATTTTTTTCCTTTAAATTCAGTCACAAAAATTGACATTGCTTTCCTAATAGTACTGAAAATATGAAGAAACAAGGTATTAGTACTTATCAGTACAAATATATACCAACCGGAATAAAGAGCCGTGTCAAACATAAAGAAATTTCTACAAAAAAATAAAGACGAATTGTTCAATATGTTGTAATTTGTATTTAAAAAAATAATTCATAATACGAAGTTGGTTGCGTTAATTTTGTTTGTTTCGAGATTTGTCACTTTAATAAACAATCAAGAAAAAGTAGAAAAACTTTTTTACCCAAAGTACTGTACACACTCAACTTGTTTAGAAAAATTACTGCTACATTAATCTATCAACTGGTCTTTGTGTAGTATCTTCTTAATTTAAAAATAAAGTTATTAAACCTTGTATATGACATGATAAAATAAATAATATGACACTGGACATGACAATCAATAATAAATTATAATCTAATTTTGATTTTTAAAAAATTATTACCTATTCGACGATGACCCGTCTGAGACGGGTATTTCGAATTAAAAATGTTTATCATATTAATATTTACTAACAAATCAAAATAAACTAGCAAAATTTGTCATAAAAATTATGTTGAAAATAGCGCGTTAGAAAATATTAAATATAACCGGTATCTCGCCTTCTAAAACCTTTTACAAATCAATAAGGTTTTGGAGTTGACAAGTGTCGATGTTCTGTTTTGCCAACGCAGGCAGGTTAAAATTAAAATTTAAATATAATCAAAAGAATTATCCCATAAAGCAAAAAAAATCTTACCTCTAGAAATATTATCGATTATATCAACGAGAGTAATATTTAAAAAAAAAATTCCAGCTTTTTTTGTATTTTAAAGAATAGAAATTTAATGATAGGTTTTTTTTATTTGACATTTAAAAAAAAATTGAACTTATATCCTGTAATTTATCAATTTGATATAAAATGTATTCAATTGCTATAGCGAAATGATGAACGCGCTTCTCCGCATAGGAAGAAGTCCAGGTTCGAATCCCGATAGTAACTAAATATTCGATAGATAGATTTTTTTCTGTAAATCTGTCTATTTGATTAATTTAATTTGTATTAGTTGTACTATCGCTAGCTTACGCAGTGTAATAAAAAGCTTTCTTTTTATCACTTAATGTAAATAATAATAGAGTTGTAAAAATACTCAACAAAATTTATTTAATGTTAATTATAATACTAAACTTCTTGAAACACATGCGTAGTTTTGCAGTTTAAGTTTTGCAGCTCGATATAAACAAGAGTACCGAATTTTTAACCCCTTTTTATACGGGTACGTTATGAAATATCCTAATACTTATTAATTATTTAGTGTATTTAGTTATTTTCGTCATAAATTTGCAAATAATTTGGAGACCGTTTAAAGAAAAATTGAATGGTAGATTTAACTGATTCTTGATCACGCTGAAATTTTGCTCTTATCAAATTTGGGAAGACATAAAGCACTTCGTTTAAATCTTTGAAAGATTTATAGTAAGTTTTAATCTTTTATATCCATTTTCTTCACAAGATTTACTTTTAAAATTGGCTGTGAAATTTTCAATTGATTCTCCGGAATATTAAGTATTGAGATATCAGTCAGTTTAGAATTTAATGTTCCAGATCGTTTGGATGTTTTAAATAAAACTGATCGAATTAAAATGTGATTAATTTTAATAATTGGTTCGCTTCAATATCCAATATTTCGAGCACGATTGACTTAACATCGTTTATGAATACTGTAATAAGTCTTAAAATAATGAAAGTTAGGAAATTAATTCACTTGATTTGTTCAAATATGTTATTTAATACAAATAAATAAAATGTATAATATCTTTACCGTGTTCCGTTCTTTAAAATTCTTAAAGTAGATTAAAATTTGTCATAGAATTCCTTAATTATTAATATTATTACTAAAATTAATTAATTATTAAGAAAAACACACGTAATAAAATAAATATTGTTTTAAATATTACATATGTGATGTTGATAATTGATAAAATATATATTTTTTAAATTTCAATTTTTTTAAACAAAATTAAAATATTTTATTTCATTTACACATTCGAGTATAAAAGCTAAGAAATTGATGAAATTCTATTTCCTATTATTTCTCCTATCGTAAAATACAAAATAAACCAATACAACTCTGATGTCTCTGAACGTAAGTCATAAATAAGGAAAAAACTAATATCGGACTAAATCCCTTGGGTTCATGTCCATTTACCAATTTATGAAACAATACGTTTATTGTTAACGTAAACTGAAAGGATTCTTATTATTATATTTCCTATGTATATTTTATATATAATAAATTTATTTGAAAAAATATGAATATTCCTTTGAACGGATGAATGATAGTTATTAACAGAAATACAATTCTCGGCGAGTGCTTTACGCCATCTTCCCAAGGATGTCGGACTCATCCCACTCTCTCCTTCCACAAGACTTTCCATTACGGATAATTTTTGGGATCCGCACTTACAACATTCTTTCAAGTTTTTAATTTGGTTGAAGTTTATGTCCAATTACTTTTACAAGATACAATGATTTAGCTGTATAATCGTGTGAAACTTAATAATTTAAATATATTTTTTATGTACGTTGTGCCATATATTGATAAAAATACTTAATGTACCTAGTGACCCACGAGATACGCAGTATCTGCCTCCAGCACCACATCTCAAAGGCATTAAGTATATTCCTTACTTCTTTTTTAGTGTCCATGATTCTATACCATACCATATCTATGAATAATACGTAAAATTTCACCAGATGGATTTTGGTTCTTTTTCGAATGGATCGATATTTATATATCTTCGTATGAAGAATATAACTATGCTATAATAATAATTCATTATTGAATTCACTCATAGAATATTTTTTTGCATATCTACCAGATATCAACCGGATAGTTTGGTAATAACTCATTGAAGCGTACGTACGTACATAATTATATTTTTTATCATTTAGTATGAATTTTTAAATAAATATATCTGTATTTTTTAAACAAATATATGTACCAGATAAAAACTGGATTGTTTGCTAATAACTCATCGAAGAGTACGTATTAAAGATTCTGTGTTTAAACAACCCGGGAATCCTATGCTTTTTTGCTGTCTCGAGTCCCAGGACTTTAAAAAAAATAACCCGAGACTCGAGACTACGATTTTTCTCGATAATACCCATTTTAAACGTGTTAAGTTATAAATATAAATTAAAATAATCAATTAGAAAGATATATAGAAAAAAATCTATCGAAAAAATATTTTAGCTACTGACCATTACGACACAGCGGGTAGCGACCTTGAGGCGAGCGGCGCACGTGTGTCAATTCTTGTGGCTTCTAACTACCAACAGTGCGAAATATATAGTCAATTATAAAGATTCTGAAGGAAATAGTTTTATTGGTTTGTTCAAACGGGGGATTAAGTTTCCTTCTAAAATTAAGATCATTATTTAAGATAAAATCGTGTTGTCTTTTGACGAAACAAAATTTAGATGATATGAAATTATTTGAAGAAGGTCATTAGAGGACTTCAGTTTATTATTGATTTTGACCAAATACATACGTTATTGTCTTCCGATGTATTTCTCTATCAATTGATTTTTTTGCATATTTAAAAAAAAATATTTGTTTGTAATCTTTATAGATGTAAGCTTTATTTCATTAAAAAAACTACTAATAATTATTTTATTAAGAATTTTTTATTCGAATTAAATATGAGTAAATCATAATTGTAAGAATATTTATTAAAATGTATTTCCTTTTTAATTAAATAAAATTCTTGGTCTCGATTCCCGGGAATTCCCGGAATTGAAAAAAATCAAAAAATGCAGAATCCCTAATAATTCATGATTTTCAGAATTTTCAACAAAAATTATGTGAAGTAACAACCTATTAATCAGATTTCAAATTAATTTATTGCAATATACAAGATTTTGGATAATTATTTGATGAACTGTTGAATTACAAAAAAATTCGACTTCATTCGATATATATTTTTTATTATAAACTGACTTAAAAAATAAATATACAACTCTAATACGAACTTTCTTCTCTAATTACATTATATAAAATTTTATTTTGTCGAGAGATTTTGTTTTCAAAAATATTACGGGAGGAAACTTTTTTTGCTGATTCGACTATAAAGCAGTTCTGTCTCAGAAAAGCCAGTCCCATACAATAATCGTTAATACGAATGACAGGCCACGAGTCCGCCTTTACGGTCGATTACCTGCTCCCTCTCTTGCCACCACCTACCCCCTCGGGAGCCAGTCCAAGCTTGACCCAAAACACAACTCAATCAACCAAAGTGTTTCGTCTTTTCCAGGATCGGTCCCTTAATCCTAAGTCCAGCAATGTGTAGGGTGTCAAAAAATCACTGATTCTATTTGGAGCATATGGCCCAAAGAAACTGTTTAGGAATCTAATCTCAATGTGATAGACGTAAGGAAGAATATCACACAGAAATAAAATAACATTTTAGAGAAGAGTAAAATATTTTTAAAAATAAATTTAACACAAAATGTCAAATACAAATGTTTTACGTGATTATTTTGTTGAATGAAATGGACCGCAATTTATGTTTTGAAATTATGTTTTGTAACCTCTTGTGTAAAAGTTGTATTAAAAAACGCCGAGAAATCTATAAGAAAGTCAAATTATTAGAGAAATATAAAAAAAAATATATTGTGAATAATTATTTATAAGTCTGCTGCGTGTAAGTGTGTCATATTTTGAAATAGTTTTCTTATTTTTTTAGGTTCTTTAGATGAGCAATATATGAGCAATTTTGAATTATTTGGTATTTTTTTTAAATCTAAAAGGGTTTTTATATGACAATTATGGTTCGTTTTTTGAAAATTTTCTTTTGCTTTATACTCGTTTTGTCGCGGAAAAGTAAATCGTCAGCACGGTGTGACACTTATATATTTCTACAATTTTCAGGATTATGAACTTTAGCCACTTTTATAGAAAAATTCCTATTGGTCGTAGATAACTTATTAATGGTCACCACATATTACAAGGTTGTAACTAACAATTATAAAATATACGAGCAATGAGGAAGCTGGAGATACGAGAAACAATAACCGATTACAGAAGTTAACAACATTTTTTGAATTTTATGTTTGATTATTATAATTTATATTTATTATACAAATTTATTATTCTTAAAGAACTAATTAACTTACCATCACGCTGTTACCCCGCGGGGGAAGGCAGATTGGAAAGAACGTCATACTCTTTTGTCCTGACACACAATTCTCGCCTCATCCACATTCATACATCTTCTCATACAAGCTCGGCGATTATTATAGCTTCTAAATGGACCATCTTCATGGTTTACCTGGTCGCGCTAAGTCTTCCGCGAACATCCGTATATATCTTTTATAATTTTTTTATTAAGAAAACATACAGTTAATGAACAATGGTCAAGATAGTAACAAAAATGATAGTAAATTCAACCAATTACATGTTTCTCTGTATTATTAAATACAATAACACGATACAGTGTTGGTTTGGTACCAAATATTAATGTTAAGCAGCGTAAAAGATAATGAAAAAAGTGACTGCTATCTGTTCTATTGAAGGAGTAAAACAGATGAGAAAATTCAGAATCTTTCTTACCATTCTCTCCTCATTCATCCTTTCCATATGACCAAACCACCTAAGTGATCCTTTCTTAATCTTTCTTACTATTATATATGAACATAATTAAAAAGTATATAATATTTTACGAAAACGGCTATGATTTTATGATGTAATAAAAATATTTTCAGTTTCTTGTATTACTTGTACTTGTAGAGAAGTATAGTAAATAAAAGAAATATTAAAGATCTTGTAAATCTCGGTTTTATTCTTTCAAGAACAAAATACACATATATTTGATGAAAATAATTTATTGAATGACACTTTCAATCCCATCTACGTCACGGAGGGACCTCAAATGGCTTTTCAAGTGGAAAATCTCAGAAAAGGTTTGTTTCAAATCTTGAAATGACAATATAATAATGGTTTTTGGTGGGTTTCTGCGACGGTATAAAAATATTCTGAATAATGTTTTACCTACAATGACGACCCAGGTTAAAGAATGTTGAATAATTTAAATCATGCACAAAGTAGATAAAATGTGGGTGTACAGTTGCTTACAGATTCAAAGATAAATCCCCAAAGATAAAAAAACAGAATATTGGAAATTGGAAGAGATTCTAAATATTAATATTATAAATACCTAAGTGTAAAAGTAAGCCGTACATATTGATCAATGTTTTGATTGAAATATGTGCATTGATTACTTAAGTGAACTAATGATGAGATAAATAAAATATGTACATTGATTACTTATGTGAACTTATGATGAGATAAACCATGGTAATGATTGTGATTGTATGATTGGTGTTCTGTTCATAATATTTGAGAAATAATTTAATTATCTTAAGGGCTTCACGTGAAAATAGAATTAGGAAGATTAATTGAAAAACAAAATATTAGAATGCAGTGGATTTTGTAACATGTTAAGATGATTTAATTGTAAAGTTATTAATTTTATTATTAAATAAATTTAATTGAATTGTGTATTTGAAAAGGGGCATAATTTCGACTATTTGATGATCAAATTATGTACTTTCATTTAAAACAGAAAAAGGCATTTGTCATAAATAAAATTATCCAATTTATTCAATTTAATCATGTATATATATATGATATTTTAAACTTTTGAGTATAAATGAAGTACAGCAATGATTTAGTATTAAAACATATAAATAATAAATAATAAATTAATGTGATAAAAATCATTATTGTATATAATTATAAGATTTTTTGTCACAAGTGTATTGTTTTAATAATTATTTTTGACCACAATATTGATCTTTCATTCATTCTCGAAACGTTCATACAAATAATTCCGGAAAATAAGCCGTTTCTTTATGGAATATTGGAATACTGAAATCATTAAACGAAATATCTGCATTGCAGGTAGTAGAAGCTATCGCAGAAAAGTGTGTGGCAATAAATTTAAAAATAATGAATGACAAAAAAATTAAAGCCATGACTGGTTAAAAAACTTATTTCCTTGCCTCGTGTGTAGTCGAGAAGATAAATAAAATAATAAATATGTATAGTAATGTATTATCACGAAAGTAAATGATTATTTTTTTTACTTGGAAATATTTAAAAAGTGAAAAGAACACTGCCGTATTTTTAAAGATATAAATCTTTACAATATCAAAATTAAACATATTGGGAATAGTATAAAACAATATTTAAAAAAAATATGCATTTCACATTTTTTTTTATTGTTTACTTCAAAACTAGCCTAATAGTGTTTCGCTCTTTCTCAAAAACTCAATTCAGTTTGTCTACTTCGATCTCTCGCCTATTATATATTTTTAAAATCAGTGATTCTTTTAAAAGGAGTCGCAAAAAGTTGGTACTACTTTATTATTTTTATTTTTACAAGAAATGTTGGAAACATTTTTAAAAGTACAAATACAAAATCTAAAAATATTTTTTCGATTTTATTTATATCTATCAATGGGGTTCACAATTAAACCTCGAGCGCCACCTAATTGCTAAGACGTGTCGAAGTAATAATGTACCCAGAAATGTAAAGTAAATAAATGATCAACCATATCATGCGCCAAAATGACAGCTGAAAAGAAAATGAATTTATCTTGGTTGCTAGTTTAGGGTGAAGAATACACGGAAGAGTATCACAAGAATGCATTTCGTTGAAGAGACCCTTGAGTCAGGAGTGAGGACGAATGTGAAATGAAACTTGTGGCAGTGCACCAGTGTCTAGCCGTGTCTCGTCTGATTGAGTGACAGTGATATTTATATAAAGAAGAGCGTCTGTTGGCTTGTTTTATATATATATATATATATATATATATATATATATATAAATAAAGAAGAGTTATTAAGAAAACACATTCTTATTGTGAAGTTGTAATTATTCAGAACATAGGTCTGTGATATTTTAAATACAAATTAAATGTATTAATTTGAAAAATATACATATAATATCAATTTTATCGAAAAATAATGTCGCTGTAGCATAGTTGGATAATGCGCCATCCCCGGTTTGGAAAGAGATCCAGGTTCGAATCCCAGTAGCGCAGAAACAATATTTTTCTATAAAATTGATTTTATATGTATATCTTTCAATTAATACATTTAATTAGTATTTATAAAGAAGAGTGTCTGTTAGTTTGTTTGTATTTATACAAATCTACAATTTTATTCCGAGGTTGATGAAATTTTGCACACTTGACTTCAAAAACAAGAGGAAGGTCACCGTTTACATAAGATTTTGTAAAACGTTTCCCGTTTCTCACCCCTTAATGCAGAATTGTGAAACTTTTTGATGAAGTTTTGCACACTTGACGTTCAAAATAAGAGGAAAATTAATAAATAACATAAATTTCAAGAAGACAAGATTTCGAAAAACTATCCCTATACCCCGTGCTCACCCCTTAAAGCAGAATTTTTGGTACTTCTGTTGAAATTTTGCACACTTGCAAGTAAGAGGAAAATTACTGTCTACATTTGATTTCGAAAAAAAATCTACCCTCATCCATTTAAATGAAGCATCTTCACTCTGCGTAATGTCTGGGCAACGCTAGGTATTTAAGCTAGTCCTTGTATAAAAGAAGAAAAAAAAAGAGTACGAAAAAAAAATTATATCACAAATCTTTTAGTAAAATAATTCAATTTAAATACCCTTGTCTTTGCAGTCTGAAGGTAGATTTTGACGACCTCAATTTTTGTAAGCAAGATTAAATATTGGTAGATTTAGTTAAAAAAAAATTAATACAAATTAAATGCGTCAATTAGAAAGATATACAAGCCTTATGAAAATAGATGAGTAAGCAGAATTTTCAGAATACTGAAGCAGTGAAAAAAAATAGATCAACAATTTTTATTGAATATTTGCCGATCCAAATTATTTGAAAATATATCATATGCCAGTATTGTTCGAGAACTCTTCAATGAAAAGTTTTCTTGACTATAATTCTGCATATATTTAGCCTGGCTCATTTTATCGTGTGTAGATTATATCTGTGAAAAGCTTGCAGGAGTTGAACGTTATAAAGGATGCGCTATAGCTATGGCGCGACGGATATTCGATAGACACAGTAGGAAAATAATGCACATATTCTAGATATCTCGAGAACAAAACATACTCAACGTTTAGTTACTTTCGTGTAAAGTATTACTGATAAGATAATTCAGATTCTCAGATAAAATAAACTGTTTTTGAGGTGACCCAAGATGACTCTGATGATGGTGTCCGCGGATGAGATTTCTCTCAGATATTCGACTCAAGAACACTGAAGGACGGTTGAGTTCAGCGCAAAGCGATACATGAATGTACCTTATGTTTTGCGCGTGAATTAGAATGATGCATTTAGTATACACGCACTTTTGGCGACTCTCAGTTCAGTTCAGAAAATAGTAACCTCTGAATTTTGAAAGATGACAGATCCGATAATACGTCACTGAAATTTGAAATACTTTAGAATCGATTGTATTGCACAACAATGAAAAGCTAAAATTAAATGAAACAAGCCTCTGAATAATCTAAAATATTAAAATTTGTAAAATAATATACTAGACAGTATATTAGTGAAGGAGAATATATTTTTTGTTATGCAGTTGTATTTTCAGAACATGGTTCTATCATATTATAATACAAATTAAATTAATCAACAAGAAAGATATTCAGAAAAAAATGTACTTATCTGATAGCAAGTAAATATTTTTTCTGTATACCTTTCTAGTTTATTAATTTAATTAGTATTATAATTAGTGATAGTGAATAAGTAAACCGATTATACTCATTATTGAGTAGATTTTTTGTAAAATAAAATGCTGCGTTATTAAATTTAATCCGAATTGTGTGTATAATAAAAAAAATATTTTCATTCTCATATATTTCATAGTATTATAAATGGCCAATTACGCTCACAAGATAATTTCATGGAAACAATTAATTTGTTTTGTATTTACGAGTATTATTTGAAATATAATCATTACTAAATACATGTTTTTGGAATAAATTACGCTTATTTTTCTTTCTTCCTTTCACTATTTGTCAGTATTGACGCAATGGCGTCAATCAGATAAGACTTGGTTCGTAATGCACCTCCACAATTCTCAGTCCTGGGGCGTCCTCACAGCTGACTGGTCTGAGGGTCTCTCCAGCCACCTATCCACCGCTGTGGCACTCTTCAATATTATACTAGGTTGTCAACCATGACACATAATGTAGCTGAAAAATTGGAAGAATTTTATATTCACTGATCGCTATGGTTAGATTTGTTGCAAGAATACAAGAGACCGCATTTTCATTTCTCGAGAAATCAAAAAAAATATGTAATACAGTAAAGTATTGCAGATATCTTTATATATATATATTGTGACCTATATGTGACGGGTAAGATAGAACGCCATGTTTGCACACCACCGGCTTGCTCAGAGGTTTGCATGGTGTGTGTAGGTCTGGGCTACAGAATTCAAGATAATCTCCTGCTTTTCACTTCAGCCAGTATTCTCAGGAAAAAAATAAAAAGATTATTACAAATTTTATCACAAAGTTTAACACAAAAGAAACAAGAAAAATAAAATATTAAAATTATAAATCATTAAGCATTACACCATAAATAGTGATTTGATGAAAGAGATGATCTCGGCAATTTTACCACATAAAATAATAAAGTTTACCATTATTTCCAAATCTAAATGAACAAAAATTGTCACCTGACGGTTTGTCGGATCAGGTATAAAACAGAAATAACTTGACTAATAGATTGGTTAACACGAGCAGGAAAACCACGAGTTTTAAATAAAGTAAAGAAACAAATATGCTACAATGGAAAAATATTTGTTTTAAATGAGAATATTAGAAGAAAGATTAATGCTACATAAAAATAAAACATAGACATTAAATTCTTCGTACACAATAAAAATGCATTTTTACAATCAATATTCGCGTAGTTATTGTCTATTTCTGCAGAGATTCATAGTTTTCATCAATTTGATCAGTCAAAGGTACACGTTAAAACTTGTCACTCCTCTTGCTGCACTGGATTATCTGACATTTGGTTCTCCTTGAATCGCTTGCGTCGCCTTTGGTTGAAAAAAATCATCTCGTCGAGTACTGTCAGTGGCAGATTCACTCGTCCCCCTCATCTACTGTACGGGAGAAATCCTTCCCGCTGCATTCCGTGTGTTATTGCATAACTCCTTCATCGTCCTAACCATGACATGAGTTGTCACAAAAGGTAACAACAACTTTTCTTTCACAAAATTTTAAAGTGAAAATAACTGGACACGATGTAAGCCAGCGAATAAATGAATCACTGATGAAAATAATTTAGTGTAGAAAAAATTTTGTGAGTATAAAGTAAAAAAATAAAGAATGCACTAAGCAAAGAAAGGTCTAAGTAGAGAAAAAACTAAGCAGAGAAAAGACTAAGCAGAGAAAGGGATGCATCGATCCTGAAATTTCTCATATAACTAGTCAATAGATCAGTTCAAATATGATGCAAGACAACACAGATGTTAAAATATTTAATTGTTATCACCCTTCCTCATTAAGTGAAGTCACATTTTATGCGATTTATGGACCTGTCCGGATTTGTCCGTCCGTCTGCAATGCTAGCTGTCACCCGAAAAAAGACCGTTGCTCAGAATTCTTCCCTGCACAATCAGTGTTGCCAACATGTTAATGTTAAGTCCAACACATCTCGCGCGCAGTAGGTACCACATATAACGTTATGATATATATGTTAAATTAAATTTACTATTATCATTTTTTAGATATTTTTTCGATTTAAGCATATATATATAAATATTATTATTATACTATGTAATTGAAATATAAAACAACTATAAGAATGGTAAAAAAAATATTTTTAATATGTGTATGAATTAATATTATATAGATTATAACATATTATACTTAAAATAACCCTTTATAAAACACATGCCATCTAAAGTACAATCGTACATCTTCATTCTTCGTTTGTTTTATAAAATTATCTCGAGAAATAAGAATTCTCGATTTGGCATTTTTCTCAATAAATTCTCACGAAGAAACACTACATGAGACATTCGTGGATCGCGCGATTCACGGGTTACGTACATCTGCCACGTCCTCTAAATCACTTTTAATTGTGATGTGGCAGTTTCTGATGCACCAGGTAGTTGGTGTAAGTTTTTGAGTGATCTTCTTGATTATCTTAAATATCTCCCCACTTGTTCCACTATCAGCATGTTGTTGCATTTCTTTGCAAAAATTGAAGTAGTAATTATTTCTGTTTTTTGGCAGTCCTTCTGTACCAGTCTGCTCAATTCTTTATAACGATTCCCTCTGTCTTCATTGTTTTGATTTGTAGTTTTAATTCATCGCCTCTACTAGTTAGAGCATTTCCTCTGATAACCTTGTCGGTTGTCGGTTTTGTCTTGTGATTGATTGCTTGCGACTCCGTGACTGTTGTTTGAACCGTCATTTTAAATTCTTTTCAAAGCATAATTCGTAGATGAGATATCGTTTTTTGTGATTTTTAAAGACATTTTATAAACTGTTTGCGTCGCAGATATTTGATAGATTATTGCAACAGTTTGTTTTACAGCTTTTGAACTTCACGCGAATGAATGCTGTTAAAAGCTGGTGGTCTGATTCACAATCTACACCGGATCTAGTTCAGTAGTTAACTACTGTAGTTCCCCATCGTAGTTTTATCATAATATAGTCTGTATGATAGTCATAACACATCCGTGTATTCGTGATCCTTAAAGATTGTATAAATACAAGGTTCGATATTTTCATTTGGTGATCTAAGTACAAGCACAAGAGCTAGTCTCTTTTTTGGAGAGGTAAGCAAAAAAAAAAACATGTAATTTTGATAATGTTAAATACTTAATTCATGTTATAAAAAATTGTAAAAATGTCAAATTAATAAATAAATAGGTATAATTGTATTAATCGTTCACCTTTATCGTTGCGAGTACCTATTCCATACTTATCAATGAGATTTCGTAAACGGATATTATTTAAACAAATATTAGATATGTAACAGAGACGAAGCTATTTTTTATTATATTTAATGGAAAATATTTGGAAGTATGGGTAATTACAGGGCTTACGACCTATCTCTGGCTGGTTTAAGTGATCACTTCATATAAATATAACGTTCACCATTTTCACTCGTCAATCTACATATCTGTAAAATTTTTGGAAGTTTTTTTTTTTTAAATAGAGATGCGTACACGGAATACATGTCACATCAATATTCTTACTATTTTCAAACTAAGCTAAACGCTTGTACTATGAAAATAGGACTAACTTGCTGGTGTCCTGGAACGAGGCGCGAACCCCCGACCACTAGATCACTAGGCCAACGTCTTGACCACTACGCCAACAAGCTACTATATGTTAATATGTGGACTCACTTCAAGTACCACTACACTATAGCCATCTATGGACTAAATTTGGTAATCGATAATCAAAAAAATAATTAAATTCTCATTGTGACATATATGCTGTTTCAAGGAAATGAATTTTTTCATAATTTCCGTTTTTACCGCTTGCATTAATAAAATCTCGAACGTTCCATATGTTGTAATATTGGATATTTTTCTGAGTTTGAAAAAATATTTTCTTTCACTGGTCGCCAATTTTCAATAGGGGACCCGGGTGTCCACCCCCGAATGGCCGGTAGCCAATTTCCTACTACTCGCTTCTGACGCAAGATAGTACCGATTGTTACTCAGATTGTATGAAGTGTTTCTTTCTTTTGGTGTTCTCCTCGTGATTGCTGTTCTCATAGATGGATAGTGTGGTAAGTTCTCGTTATTTTCTATTATATTATATCCATTTTAACCCCTAATTCGGTAATCCGGAGATAAACCGGTCCAAACCTAACCTTACTGAATATAACCTAACAATTTTAAACATACAAATTTACTTATCTATCTATATTTTCAAAGCTGGTACATACTATATTTTTGTTTTATAAGTATCATCTATTGATGCTGTTCAAAGACGTGTAATTTATTTACTTCCCAATATTTTACTAAACTATTAATCTAAATATAATAATTCTTATTTCAACCATAATTCGAATATATTTCAATTATGAAATACTTATAAGTATTATATGATATATAATGTGACGGAATAATATTTAAATGGAAGGGAACTTTAATGGTTTATGCATGTTTAAAATAAAGCGGCGGCTGCGATTTGTTTTATTTTATTTGCATGTATACTCGTAAAAAATATATATAAATAAACAGATCAAAATCAAATAAAAGGAAATTAATAAACTGGCTTAATATTATTGATATCTTATGTAAAATAAGTTTCATCACTTTCATAATGCCACGAGACTTATATTTCATCATTTTGAATGTCTAAAGTAAGTATTATTGATAAATTCGTTCAAATTTAGCCTTTTTGCAGAATTTCAATTAGCATATATATTAGTGAATCTAAATATTTCATATTTTTTTCAACAATATAGATCTCTATTTTCATATACGCATCTACACACACGGAATACACGTCCATTAAGGAAGGTGATGCATATTATATTTACCAACAAAATCCTTATATGAACTGAATCAAATAGTCGATCATTAAGGAGATAACTGAGAGTTATGTTGGAAACTGAGGCTCTCGAAATAATGAAGATAACGAATTTCTGCCGCGACTGGAATCTAAAGAATTGCAATCTGTATTTGCAAGCCATGATAAGTTATCTTTCGTGACACTGCTTTGTGTATTTTTGTAACTTTTTACAGTTTCCGTAATGGTGGACAGATAAAAATATGTTTATGTTCAAATCTCTTTTTCATTCACATCCTTTAAAATTTTGCTACGTGAACAAATTACTATTTCAGATTTACGTAAAAATACAAATATTTAAAATTAATTTCCTTCGTAAGATGTGATCAAACAGAATAAGTAATTTTTTTAAACGATTAGCAAATTTCTCATTACCTACGTGCTTTTAAAACATGTTTACCCTAGAAAAACACCCTACAAATTTAGAAAAGAATTTGAGTATCGGCAATTCTTAATTAATAATTTAATAAGTAACAGTTCTTTTACGTATTCAGTTCTTTTTTATATAAAGTATTCTCTTTCTCATTAAACATCGCCCGTTCGGACCTTCGCGCCGCGCGCCGCGCGCCCCGCGAGCTAGCCCGGCGGCCCTCCGGCCCTCCGGCCGACCGAGCCCTCGAGTGCCGTCTCACTTAACCTAATAAATCTGGCGACTATCCCTTTTATGTTTTATGTAATCTTGATTTTCTTTTGCTTTTTTCGCATCAATCAGTTTTCCGGGCGGCTTGGCTCCGCCCGCCGGAGACGCTAGCGAGGTGAACCCGTTGGCGACGTGAAGTACCCGAGACTTCACTAGTAGAGTGATTTTATATTCGCTTTATGAGTTTATTGGAAGAACCTTTGAACTCAGTTGGTTGTATTTTCCGCGCTATTTGATACTGCTTTTTTTAATATATTCAGTCGACTATTATTATTCTACATACAGGTGGATTTGAATGCAAATTCTAGTTCTTTTGAGATAACGGAGTTATTTATTAAATACAAAATAAATGTATTGATTAAAAATACATACGTATAAAATCAATTTAATCGAATAATATTATTGTTGCTACCGGTATTTGAACATGGATCTCTTCTAATCCTGGGAACGTGCATTATACGATTACTCTATACTAACACAGTGGAATGATGACAAATTTTCGAACTTAAATGTTACACTTTTCAAATTAATACATTTCATTATTTGAAAGCCATCTATTTTGTTTACACGGAATCTCAAATACCTTTGAGTAAACCGATAGGAGACGCCAGAATCAACAATTAATTTTTATTACATTTTGGACACTTTGATACAACTTATACATTATTAAGGAGAATTGATTTTATATGTATATCTTTCTTATTAATACATTTAATTAGTATTTAAAATATCACAGACCTATCTTCTGAATGATTGCAACTTCACAATAAGAATGTGTTCTCCTTAATACTTATATGTTAATATTATATTATTTTTCATACTTTATCTCTTATAATATCATATTGTATTTCACCATTTTCTATTGAAGCGGCCACTCCGAATCTGGTAACTACTGTAGTGGTCTTGACACGACAATATAAATTTGACTAAATCAGACTACCCCTGTAATAACACTATATATCGGTTTTGAGCAGATCTGAGTTATAAATGCTACATCGTTGTATATCTTCTTGGGTATCGAATGGTTTCTTAAAAAAAAATATACAAAATAAATAAAAAATCTATTAAATACAATTTTTATATGAGCTTCCCACAACAATACTGTAGATGATCGACTCTTCATCTATCCATCAACATTTGTAAATATTGACATACAGTGTTATTGTAGGAGGTTTCTCAAATATTAATTTATATAGAGAGAGCAAGAGTGGGAGACGTGGCAATTAATTACTTACTCTTTGCATATGATGTTGTGTTAGGTTATTTCTTCTTTCTGCCTCGGCTTCATGTTCAGGGGGGAGGCATCTAGCCTAACTGGTTCTTTTTAAAATATTATCAAGTCAAAGGGTTATGAAATGAAATTACAAAATGTCATTGTTTACAATAAAGTTTATTATCTATTTTGTGACTTGCACGCATTAAAAGTTGAAAAAAAGCATTTTACCTAATTACTTATTAATAAGACAATTCAAAAATAATTACAATTAAATTAACATTATATATGTGCCCATCATGCCAACATAAAGTTAACTACCAAATTTTCTGTGTTGATGCTTGTCTGATGTTAATTATTCAGGTCCCTCACGTAAGGAATTACCTTTTAGGAGACGCCTTCCACTTCTAGATGATGGTCCTGGAACCGGGACGTGAAGTGTGGCTAATAGTTGCGGTGCCAGCATAAGGTGACGGAGTTTAGGCTTATAGTTGGTTAACCATCAGAAGATGTCTAATTATCCAGGCAACACGGGACTCTGGACGCGATGTGCTAATGCAATTTGCGCGTGCCGTATATGATATCGTCTCCTTTTATATAGATCCACCGAGACCCTTTTTATACTTTTGCATCAACGATTAAATACAAAGAACGTCACAGTCTACGCTTAAACTCGAGGCGCACAGTTTACATTTTCCCCGGAATCACAAATTACAAAACGCTTGCTTATTATGTCAGAGACGATATTGATTATGTTTACTAATTGAAAACTAGATCGTGTTTATGGAGCGATCTCTCTCGGCTGGGATTGGGAGAAAGACTGACGCATGAGGGTGATGCATCCCTTATGGTGCATTTACCTACGTGACGTACGACAGATTCCTTATTGCCGTTCTCACGCCGCATCGTGCATCTAACAATACAGATGTTTATTGCCCCCCGTCCTTTACTTCGAGTAAGTGTTTTTGTATCCTTGAACAAAATATTGTTTTGGGTAATTTTGCATTCTAACAGTTGTAAGAGTGGCAGTCACACAAAAATACCTGATAGTGGATACATTCTTTAGCAAATAGAGTAAACTCGAGCAATAACCGCAACATAGAGGTAATAGAGCATGAAATAAAAAGAAAAATCGGGGCTGTTAGAGGTGTTTTACGTTCCCTTTTTAGTGCGGCAATAAAGAAATATTGGTTTTAAAAATGTTAAGTGTCAGGAGAAAAACTGACTGTTTTCGAAACAGTGTATTGGTTTACTTTAATATATGGTCATGAAATATGGATTCTCACTGAGAGAATGAGACCAATAATTCAGGCTGCCGATGTCAGATATCTTAGAAGAGTAGCAGGATTATCATTAATGGACTAAGTGAGAAAAGAGATCCTCGGTGTAAAGCCTCTATCTATTATAACTTAATTTAAAAATCTGTTTGTTTCTCGTGGACATATGATCAAGTAAATTATTAGACTATGTTCCAGTACATCCAGTCTTTTACTTCTAGTTTATAATATCTATTTTTCACACGCTCTGTTACCATTAAGGCAGACAGATAGCGACATCTGTGGCCAGGCGGTAAAACTGCTGTAGCCGCGACACACACCTCTAGCAGCAGGTTGCGTGCGAGTTTGAGGGCACAGCCGGCTAATACGGTACCCATAGCTTCGTAGTTTGGTCGACAGAGATAGGCGCAGTAAACAACTTCGGACGATGAGTGAGCATTCTCTATTGCGCTCTCTTTAAAATCTTTTATTACCCAATAGGACTCGCAAGTCCATGACCAGAGTCATTAGTGATATGGGCGTCAGGTGTACTTAATGTATAACTCGATTTTTTAAATTAATGGTTAAAACACTGTACCGAAGATTTGTTTCTTGTATTGTCAGTGATCAGTAGAGCTTAGATGTTTACTGACCATTGACAATTAAAAAAATGGAATATGACAATTTCTTTCTTACATTATTCAATAATATCAATAATCGCGAAACTCTGTAGAGGTAATCTTTGTCGCTATTATTTAAAGAGAACGACAATTATCTTGGCAAAAGTGCGTAGACAGTATACCACCAGGGAAGCGGTATAGCGAAAAACGGCTGAAACTCATGTAGGTACCTTTACGAGATAGCGCAAAATAGATCCTGGAACCAGAACATCAACTTGAAAGTACGATAGGTGAATAAAATAATATAGCGATGTATATTCATTATCCAGAAACCATTTAAATCAAATGAATTTCAAGATTTTTTGTTTCAAAACTATAGTGAATTTGACATTTAATTAATAATTTGAATGTCATTGTTGCATTCTATTCGGCAAGCGATATATGTTGGCGTATGTTTTTTGATATAATGAACACAAATTAAATAATGAACGCAAACTTGTTTTAAAATATGTTGTTTAATTTTATACGATAGAACATTTTAAATTGGAATACAAGCTAGATCGATGGATTGAAATGGAAACTAATTTATATTCACAAATATTTATTTTCAATGTATTCGAATGATGCCTATCTTTTTTATAACCGAGATATCTACAATAAATGCAGAACATATCATATAATTTATTAAAACAAATTTGAAAGACAAAATAATATACTAAATACGAATTTAATATACTAATTATAAATATACACATATAATTTTGTCGAAAAATATAGATTTTGTGCTACCGGGATTCGAACCTGGATCTCCATTTCCAATCTGGAGAAGTACACTACCAATTGTGTTATTTCGAACCGGATTAGAAATAGAGATCCAGGTTCGGATCTCGGTAGCGCAAAGACAGTATTTTTCGACAAAATTAATTTTATATGTATATATTTATAATTGATACATTAAATTAGTATTTAAAACATCACAGATCAATATTCTGAATAATTACAACTTCACAATAAGAATGTGTTCTCCTTAATAAAATAATATATTGTTATTTATATAAATGGTAAAATGATATAAAATCTGTAATAGTTGTTTTAAATAAATTTTTTGTTTGACATAACGTAATGTTATATTTTTTAAGATTTTGAATTTTATTATACTTACTTAAAGGATTAGTTTATTTATTTCAAATATTATCTGATGAGAATAAATGGCAGTAATGTGAAGGTTATCTATTTTATCTTGGGTTCTGTTTTTTAAAAAACATTCAATGTAAATAAAATACACGTTTTCCTCAGTTACTCCTGTAGGTGACAACTTTTTTGAAAAAAAAATCTTATAGTGAAGTTGTAATTATTCAGAACATAGGTCTGTGATATTTTAAATATAAATTAAATGGATAATACACATTCCCCGGCTTGGAAAGAGATCCAGGTTCGAATACCGGTGGCGCAATAATAATATTTTTCGATGAAATTGATTTTTGTGTATATCTTTCTAATTAATACATTTAATTTGTATTTAGAACACTCTTTGTTTAAAATAGAAATATGTATTAATAGCGGCATGCAGTAATTTCAAATGTACAATACATTACCAAATATAATACTGGGAAATAAAATAAAACAGATATGTACGAGTAATTATGTATTGACGTAATAATTAACTCAGTTTTCATCTGATTTATCATGGTATTCATATTATTCACATTAAAATTCAATTTATTTTTGAGAAAATATAGTTTCGCACAGTTTAATCGAATATGCGGACTGCATGCACGTGATTATTTTAACTATTCACATTACTGTTACTATTACATTCAACTTACTCTTCCTACGTAGGACACTGCGTGAGAAATAAACAATAAAATATTGGTTGTCACAAAATACCTTAAATTCAACAACATATTATTTTTTTAGTTCAAAATTTACATAACTGACGATGCTAAGAACTCGCCTATCAATTGTCATAAGTAGTACTAAAAATGATTTTTTTAATTTTCTACAAAATACATTTTAATATGTTTCAGATCCCACTACGAGGTCCATTTTATGATGTGACGGAATTTGATCCCCCAAAATGAGGTCCAAAACGCAGACCAGCTAATTCGGAGATGGTCAGCCAATGGTCCAGAAAACTCTACGCAACACACTTTTTATATTTAAAAATTTATGGCTTTGTTTCATTAATTTGTTCCTTACTTTAATAAATCTACATAACACCATGTGTTTATGTAAACGCCTTCGATCGCTGGTTCCCAGGTTTTCGATTAATAATAGGTACACTTACGATACATGAACTGCACTAACCTGTTCACTTTGCTGTCGTTAGATTTCGGCTGGCTGAAGCACGCATTGGTGGTTTTAGGACTGCTGGACTGGTCGAAGCGCCGGAAGTAATAAAAATCATACCTTCGTTACCATCTTTTTTTGATTCCGACAATAGGCGGCAATAATTACGCACGCACATGCACATTATTATAAACCAGGAAACCCAGTGGTGCCAACCGAAGTAATAAGGCACGTAAATACCATGTTTTCAAGTAAATATACATGCAAATACGAATACAGTCCTCAGTCAGTCATTCGGGAGCCATTAATATATTAACATATTATGACATGTATTAACTAAGATTTATGTGACAGCTGTTATAGGTATACACTTGTGAATGTTAATATAAATTGGACAAATACGTTTAATATTTATTTGAATGAACAGACATAAAATATTGATCATTGAACAAATACTTGATATTTCTCTTTTCATCATAAATATGATAATAAATAATTTTTATTTGCATACACTTTATAAAACATATTTATTTGATTATGATTTAATAAATATTTACAAAAAAAGAGGAAAATGAATCTAGCACAACAATACAATTAATTTTGAACGTATTAAGCTTTCACGAGTATTTCAAATTGAGTATATGGCTGAGAGAGATGAGCGATACGGTGTTATAGTTTTCACAATTTCAGGTTGATTTTTTTTGGGTGGGAATTAAAACAAATTCCACTCAATCATTCAGAGATTTAGAATTGAAATCAGATGTATTATAAATTAAATTTTAATTATTTAAAAAATAAGATTACTTTATAGATGTTTTCAAAAAAACATCTGATATAAGCACGATACAAGATGGAACAAAGTTTGAGCTACGTGAAATACTGGCTAGGCATGCTCATAAAAGCTCCAGTTAACTACGTTAGTAAAGACTAGTGAAAAATTTGTAAAACTTTCAGGTTAGCATACTTTTGTTATTTACAGCTGGGCGCTGGGCGCGACTTTCGGGACATAAATAGTAATGAGACTTCACAGGAAACTAACTTCAGTCAGGTGAACTTATTACTTAAGTAATTTGATAGACCGTGAAATGTTTGATGTCGTAAATCATGAAAACCTAATTTCAACAGAACATAAAAAGAAGGAAAGTTGAATGAAGTTTCAAAAATAAATAGAAAAGATACATTTTATCAGGTTTAAAATTCCTCGATATACGATACAAAATTGAGCTGGGTTTTCGAGGCTTATTGAAATTCCCGTTCGCACCATTCAATACATTGAAGCGATTTCAGCCCTGAGCGTCAACACTAAAGGGGAGGCCTGGAAGCAGATAGGCCATGAAAGAATCTTGACTTTCTCTCTACATCCCTGTTAATATATTACACAACTTCTGAAAATCAAATAGAAGCACCTACTCGCTTGATAAAAAAAAGGTACAGAAAGAAAATATTTGAAGATAAAAAAAATAATTTTATTCGTAAATAATGATTCATTTTATAATATTTATTGTAAATTTACTACAACCTCCTTATAAACTGTGCCTGTCTTAATACATATCTTTCCAGTGAGACAAAACTGGTATATTTCATGCGTTTATAAGTATGCATGGCTATTACTAAATTTAACATTTTATCCATTTTCATAATATTTATCGTCATCTGCTTATTTGATGTCATGCTATGGGGAAGTCTATCTTTCATATTCTTGTGAATCATCGTGCAGCGAATGTGTCGAATTCTGGATTCACAAACTCTGTGTTGCCTTTTGAAAATTCACTTTCAAGGTATATTAAGGATTTTTTCTGACCATGGTGTGATCATTTTCACGTATGAGTTGTTTCAGGTATTCCATGGCTAACTCATAGTTTCAATTGTCATATTTACTTTATTTTAATAATTAATTGAGACATAATCTGTATTGATTTGTGTTAGACTTTTTATTAATACATATGTATAATTGGTGAACAAATTTACCTTCGTCCAAGTAGAACTGCCCTATTCTCCATAATCGTACACATCAGAAATTTAAAATCAGAATTTGAATATAATTCTAGACTTAATCCATGAAGACACTATTAAAAAAAGTTAAATACGACGTTCTGATTCATTAAAAAAAAATATAAAACCTTTTAATTAATTCAGTCATCTGATCTGATGTAAGAATAATATTCTAATAACAGTTTTGTTATAAATATACTGATTTGAATATTAAGATTTGATTGGCTATTATTTATAATTTTTTTTTCTAATTCGAAAGTTATTTGCATCATTGTTTATTATTTTCGAGGTAAGTTTGTAGAACTACATAATCACATATATGAAAATAAAACACTTTTTTTTATTCTAATCATTTAATTTATTTGAGACGCGCTTCGCCTTATTATAGCATTATCAATCTAATAATTTAACTCAATGACTAGCATTTATAACAATAATAGAGGACAGCCATACAATTTAATTTGCATGAGATGAAAAAGGAAAACATTGGAATTGTGAAGATTTCCATACATTTTGAAAATTTCTAATTATTCAGTTTCAACATCGATGATATTTTAATGTCATAGATACTTTGTAGAAAACGACAGATATATAATTTTACAATCTAAGAAGACAATACGGCAAGAGAGAAATTTTGGTATTCTGGAATTTATATAACGTTTGCATGATTTTAGGAAATATTTATGTTCAACACGAATGATATGCATACAAAGTGATTGTTATTTTATTTAAAATAAAATTATTGATTGATTTACAACAATATACTGAATACAAACAATGTGAAAGATTGAGATGTAATTATGTTTTGGTGAAATTGGATATTAAACCAGATATTATCCATGTTAGCGGAATATTCAATTAAATATGTAACCTTGATTTGCCGAATTTTTAAATTATCAAATGTTTTGAATATGTCCAAGAACACATAATTACTAGATTTTTACCTATTAATGGTTGAAAAGTTATTAGATTGATAATGGCCTTATAAGACGAAGCGCGTATCATGCACATTAAACGAGTAGAATAAAAAAATAAGTGTTTTCTTTCACGTATGTCCTTCGTAGTGTTGAAACTCCAAAACTTTATAATACCGAAACTTCATGTAAATTAAAAAAAAAAGTGTGTTACTTTAGAGCCTGTTTGACACAAAATTTGGCAGATGACAGGTAACAAAAAATAGTGCGGAATTTTCAAGATGATGTGAGATCCATAAAAAAGACAAACATAAAAAACTCACTTTGCCAAGTCTGCAGTACCTCATGGTATATATAATATGATGATAACTCCAATCCAAGTTGTAAATTTGGTGAGCACAATATTTCTGTCATAGATAAACACGTTCTCCGACGTTGTTTTATATTCTCATTCTGGGATGCGGGCCAGAGTGATGGTGCGGGGTATATTATTGAGGTGGGGGTGTACTTATTGAAGGGGGAGACAACGCCCCCCACTTCGACCCCCATCCGGCCTTTACGACGTCACGATTCTGTATAAGTGTGGCGCAGAGGGCCGCCGATGAAGTGGCGCTGGCGAGGACGCTCCATGCGAACAGATTCGCCCTATGGGAAATAGACAGAATGTTTTCAAAAAAATACTCTTTTAAATATTACATGAATGTATTGTAATTTTATTAAGATAATAAAAAAGCAGTTTCAAGTGATGTATCGAAAAAAAAGTATGTATCTATCGACTACCAAATACATAGACATGAACTAATGGAAATTAATTGTTTTAATATTTTCATTTTGATGTCACTCACGTGACCACTTTGATACCACTTACGTAATCAAATAGATCCGCGATTTTTTTTAAATATAGGGTGTCCAGCGGAAAATTTCCAAGTTTAATATTAAATTAAATAAACAAAAACTACAATGTTATTCTAATATTTTATTTATAAAAAATGTAGTTTAACGATGCAGATCTTACGTTCTATAAACAATATCGTCTAAATGCCCTTCATTTTTCTCAAGACACTCTTGCAATCGGACTCTTAAATTTGCGAACACGCGAGAGCGAGGCGTTGGTTCAATGGCAGCAGCTTCACGGCGGATATTTTCTTGTAGAGCCTAAATTGTCCAAGGATTTTTGCCGTAAACTCTCGACTTAAGGTATTTCCACAAAAAAAGTCGCACGGTGTAAGGTTTGGTGACGGAGGTGCCCAGGATATATCTCCGTACTTGCGAATTAATTTATTGGGAAAAATTCTCCTCAGTTTCTCCATTGAAACTCTAGCTATGTGTGGAGTGGCCCCGTCTTGCTGAAATTGTGTTCTGTTGTTGAACCCGAGAAACAGCTTGTCGATCATTCAGTAATACATGTCAGCAGTTACTGTCTCTCGCTGGTTAAAAAAATAAGGGCCAATTATCTCTCGGGTAGACATTACACAACACATTTTTGATAACGCTCCCTTGGGTTGTCGGGGCACCAATATCTCATTTTATGTTTATTAACATAGCCATCGATATGAAAATGTGCTTCGTCAGTAAACAATATGTTTTCAAGCGTTTGTGCTGTTCCAAAACGTTCCAACATTGTTCTAGTTAAGGTTTCACGTAAAGAATAGTGGGTGAAACTGTAGTTTCTGTTTCGAAATAACATGTAATGAACAATAACCCTCCCACTTACCTCACCCTGGTGGTTTACGAGCAATTATAATTTAATCTTGAAATTTTTCCGCTGAACACCCTAGCATTTAAACGCTTTAATTTTCAAAGATTAAATACTTTTAACAATTGCATAAACGTATTACATAATTAGTGTTATTAATTATTAAAACTTTGTTATTTCATTTTCTATGGAAATAAGATGCATCCAACCGGTATATATCGATCGTATCATAGGAGTAAAATTTCATTATTTTATCTGCCATTAATTATTTTTGAATCTTTGACATAATACATAAAAAAATATTGGAAGAATATACAGAATTTATAAAATATGACACTCAAATATTTCCATCACATACATACATGTATTCATTACGTTCAAATATGGAAAAGGGCCAGATAATATTTCTCCCGTGTGGCTGGACGAGACGAAATTGAGCGTTCAAAATAAGGTCAAATACCTTGGCCATATATTCAATGAAGATGGACAAGACGATGATCATATAGAATGGCAGAGGAGACAGTTGAGCCTTCGTGCAAATATGCTGTCACGGAGTTTCTACCGATGCAGTAAGGAGGTGAAGAGCATCCTGTTTAAATCGTTCTTCACCAGCATGCATACCTGCCAGTTCTGGTCAAAATACAAGCAAGTGACATATAACCGTCTCCGAATTCAGTACAACAACTCATACAGAATACTGTTCGGATTGGCGCGTTATTGCAGCACATCTACAATGTTTACCGAAGGCCGTATACATGGATTCGTTCCGCTTCTGAGACATCGAGTTACAGGTGTAAAGCTACGGCTGAATCTCAACAACAACTTTGGTGCAAACGGCGCTCTCATGGAAAGCTGGTTCCCTGACCAGAGAATGGCAACTTTTTAATTTTTATTTTATTTATTAATATTTTCCTTGGTTTTCTTTTTCATAACATTATTTTTATTTCATAACCTTAATGTATAACATAATATATATTATTTCTATGGAGAATCGGGTTAAAAAAAATCTGATCATGCTGTAATAAACACATTATTATTATTATTATTATTACATCTAAATTATATATTATATCTAAATTTAATTGATTAAAAAACATAACATTTGAACATAGAATTATGCGTACTATTTTAGTACCTACCCACCTACTAAAGATAACATTTATGGTGTCAGATACATTATGGTTCTCACTACACAGCGGTGAAAGCTTATATAATAATTATGTAATAATATACAGGGTGGCCCAAAAAAGGTGACTACATTTCATAAAATATGATATAATTACATCAAAATTTGTTTAACTATATCAACAATAGCTTCGATAGTTTACTTATTTAATTACTTACCTATTTACCGATTTACGTTTTATTTCGACAATTTCCGATAGCTTCCGATATTTTCAAATTGTTGCCCAGAATGACAAAAATCACTGCAGAAGAACGTATTCTGATTAAAAATTTGCGAATTGAAAAACTAAGGGGTGCTAGGAAAATAATCAAGAGTTTCAAAACAATGCCTGGAGTATAGCTGGACATTACAGCATAACTGGATATTGCAGCAGGACGGAGCTCCATCTCACACAGTCAGAAATACAATGAACTTTCTTCGTCATGAAAATGTTAATTTCATCAAGCCAGGCGTGTGGCCACCGAACAGCCCAGATTTAAAACCAGTAGATTATGCAATATGGGGTGTTCTGATGATTTTTGGTTAGCTAAATATTGTACAAAAAAAAATTACATTAAGAATCATAATTAATTACATTGTGTTTTGAAATATGTTACGTGATGTTCTCACTTTCTTTGGGCCACCTGTATATACAATATGCGGGGTTAACCCGGGTATAAACATGGATATTTACCTATTATTATTTGCCCAATATGTAGTGGGTTTAGCCTATATACGAAAATAGTGAAAGAGGTGCCAATTTATTAATTTACACGCGATTATTAGCACTATTTTTTTAATCTTGAGTAATGTTTTAAAGTATTTAATTTAAATACACAAAAATAATCTAAACGTGTATATTAGGGGAAAGCAGTTAGGTTATTTAACTCGGTTTAACTAATCTTTTGGAATTTTGAAGAGATACTAAATATACTTATACATTTTGGTGTCACGTAAACACCTCCAAGATCTTTTAAATATGAAATTGGAACACTGTTTATTAAATAACAAAATATTGTTGTAAGCCACTCATAAATTAAATTAATTTGTTCTTCGTATAAGCTCTTCAAATCACAAAACATAAAAAAATACAACGTGTCATTATTAAAACCTAATGGTCCGATTTATACATCTTTCTCTGAACTCTTAATAAAATAAATACAGAAAAAAAAAGATTTCTGTTTAAATCAAAACAAAAAATGTAAACAGAATTTAAACGAAACTGAGAATACACTCGGAATAAATTAATATAGTTCCAGCCAGTTTTATTCAAATGAATGAACTGTTTAAAACTTTAGTCATATTTTTACCATTGGCTTACTTAAGCCTGAAGCAGTTAGAGTGCATTTTCTGTGCAGTAATGGTATACGTGGAAACATTCAAGATTAGGACTACCAAAGTTTTCAACGTATCCCCGAGCAAAAGCAACCAAAACTTTTACATTTTGTCTTGTGGTGTAGGCAAGCAGATTATTTACCTGAGCTTCAAACTTTACTTCGTTATGAAGTTCTCACAACTGTTACGTTTGTTACAAAACCTTTCTGGAGATCCTTTCCTTGTTATCTATCACATGTCTTCTTTGTTGTAATCTTTCAAGTGTTAGTTCAAGATTTAGTATCACAACGAAACTCCCACATTTACAGACATAATGTAAGTTGTAAGTTAAAAGAAAGTTTAGAGGATAAAACAATATGTGAAACTCATTACAAAGAAGTGCTTTTTATAAATTCTGTACTTTGTGTACCTATTTATTATTGTATCGCACACCTAGATCAAAACTAAGACAACTCAAAAAGTCATTTTTCAATAGACAAAAAAATAAAAATATTTTTCTCAATTTTTTGCTACTAAAGTTATGAAACTAAATAACATTTTAGGTCATAAATGTATCCTAAAATGACTATTTGTATTGTATAAATGTATCCTAAAATGATTATTCAAGAACTGGAGCTATGTTAGTTACGTATATGACAATTCGTATTCGAATTCAATAATAACTCAAAATTCTTGTTTTTTTTAAAATTATCTTAATTTTGATCTAGATGTGCGATATTGCGATGTGCGATGTGCGAACGCTCGCATTTTAGCAATTTGTTATAGTTATATTTAAAATTAAAGCACGTAGAGAATATTGATCGTTCGTATTTTATTGATAAAAGATAAGTTTTTAAAACAATTATTTAAACGTGCATTATAATATTTACCATTATAAAAAATCTTCAAATGGGAAACAAATACTGTTATTTTAATTAATTTTATTACTCACCCACAAATATTTTATTCACATATGTAAATAATTTATTTGTAAAACTTCCATATTGAGTTTAGAACTATAGTTTTCTAAATTAAATTATAGCGATAATAAAATGATGATAACTGAATTAATCGTTATATTGTATTTAAAATACACATTATTAATCAAGATCCCTAATCAGGTACAGGGATGGGATGATATTAGGGATAAAATGGTAAAACTAAATAAAACAAAATAATTGAATTTCAATGACAAAATTACCAATTTCTGATATTTCAGTAGATCATAAAGGGGTATATATATATATATATATATTTGACTGGAGTATTATATAATATTTATATTCCAGGTTATATTAAAATCTCCACCTCTCACCCCTTTTTGGGAACAGCCGAAGAGCTCCACGTGCAAAGTTTCTCCGAATAAGTCACAAATGGGGTAAATCCGGAACCAATTTCAGACATTGAGTCGTAAAATTTTCCAGTGAACACCTTCTCGCGCTTCGCCTCGGGGCTCCCGGTGACCCCGCCTGGGCCAATAAAATTAATACACAAGTGCCACCGCCGACGCAATTTATAACAAAACTTTTATTCTTTTTTAAGTCTGCTTGTTACAATTATGACCGTCTTGATGTCATGAAAACTTTGGCTGTAACATTACCACCGTTTGCGCCGTCTGCTGCTCCAAAGTTTGCACCATTTCGTGGATTACTCTTTACTGCGTGAACCGCGAATATTAAGTTTCAATTTATTCCGACACCATTGTTACTGACACCATTTCAATATGGTAATAATTTCAAAGTGACGGAATTACTATTTTGTATTTAATATATATATATATATATATATAGTGTGATATTAACGTGTGATAGGTACCGGGCGCATCTAAAATCTTTTTAACATCAAAAAACAATATACATTTTTTGATTTAGATTCATAGTGGTGATGTGGTTATTTATAAAGTTATTTTATTTTAATTATTAAATGTTTAACCATAAAATTATTGCTTCAAATATCATAAATATATTTCTTAAATGTCCAATTACTAACATTTACAAATATTATTTTCCAATTTAATATTAGTTTTATTTACACACCATTGTACTGAGCTTCGCGTACCTTTTGCTTTCTTACTTTTACCAGACGCAAATTTACGTAAAGTATGTATGACAGAAAAGTCAATACATGTTTGTAAAATTGAAACGAACGCCTGGCGTAGCACAAAATATTTGCTTTTCAACAATATTTGTGGTCGATTCTATATTGTACGAAAACACGTGATGGATGAAATTTTGTTCTCAGTCAATCGCTTCTATAATCATCAATACCACCGATGGCCCCTGAACGCACTCCACACATATCTGGGTGTAAAATTTGGCTCTCATCAGTCAGTCGCAAAAACACGCCGATACCGAGCGAATAACCGACAATAATAAAATACGTTGGCAGCCGCCCAGGAAGACGGTCCCTGCTCGTCACTTCTCGCATGATCGTTTTCCCGATAAGGTCTTCGGTAAACGCTCCTAGGTGTAGACTTTTTACTGAGCATACTTCTAACTGTAACTGTGTATCGATCATCAATAAATGTCAGTCAACTGAAGGTAGTATTTCTTGTTCAACCTGTTTTGGCCACACACACACACACACACACACACACACACACCGACGTTATTCTTAAAAAAAACAGGTGAACGCTGGGTTTAATTTCTTGAGGTATCAGTCGCTCACACTTATAACTTCCTAATTTTTCTAACACTGAATAATATATTAAATAAGTACTATTGACGTGTATAATTATTCTGGAATTGTAAAAAGAAACAACATCAGGCCCACGGTTATAGATATTGTATTCTAAAATATAGAAAACTGTTCGAACAATAAGTTTTAAAAAGTTTCTTCTCGAACAAATACCTATGGAACGCGTATCTTTCGAGCACATTTCCCCTCTTAACCAGTTGATTTTTAACATACTCTAGAATAATATCCATTAGTTTTTATTCAAAGATTAAATATTATTAAAACACATTTAGCTACATAGTTTTATAATAACGATAAAAAACATAGAAAAATAATTATTAAGGAGAACACATTCTTATTGTGAAGTTGTAATTATTAAGAACAGACGGTCTTAGATGTTTTAAATACTAATTTAATGTATTAATTATAAATATATACATTTTATAATATGTTCTCCTTAATAATATAAGTTGTATCAATGTGTCCAAAATTTAATAAAGATAATTCTGGCGTCTGTAGTCATTTTACACAAAGGTATTTGAGATTCCGTAAAAACAATGTAGATGACTTTCAAATAATGGAACGACAGATGTATCAATTTGAAAAAGTGTAACATATAGGTTCGAAAATATGTCATGAAAAATACTGCGCTATAACACAATTGGTAGTGTACTTCCCCGGATTGGAAATAGAGATCCAGATTCGAATCCCGGTTGCGCAAGAACAATATTTTTCGACAAAATTAATTTTATATGTATATATTTATAATTAATACATTATTGAAAAGTATTCAAATAATTTTACTATTTCATGGTATGATTATATAATACTTAATAATATATAAGTACATCTATAAAATAATGTGATATCTGGAATGCAGTCCAAAGCGATATTCGTGTGGTCGTTAACTCAAAATATAAATAATAATTCTCGTTTATACTTTAAAATGGACGCCATCATCACTGAAAATGTCGTTAATGGTGACGCAGCATATTTTGAAATGAGACAACAATATTTTTTTTGTAAGCATTGATGATTGCTTTAGTAGATATTTGCGCTTACATGTTTTTGCCTTATAAAAATAACTTTATATGTATGTATATATACACACACATACATATACACATATATACATACAGGGTGTAACAGACCTAGTCCACAATATTTTATGGGTGGATAACTGATTAAATTACGAGTCAAAAATGTTCAAGAAATACGTACCTAATCTCAACCATGTCAGATTAGGCGATTATGAGTGTTTATGTAAACGTTTTCGATAGCTGGTTTCCAGGTTTCCGATTAACAATAAGAACACATATGATATATGAACTGCACTAACCTTTTTAATATTACTGTCTTTCTGGTCCGATGTGGTTGTTCTATTAGCTGAGTTGTCTTCTTTAGACTTCGACCGACTGAAGCGCGCTCTAGTGGTTTATTTGGACTGCTGGACTGGTCGAAGTACGGGATGTAATAATAATGATACCTGTCGGTTATTACCGACAGGTATATATATATATATATATATATATATATATATATATATACTATGCAACTAGCGTCTCTTCTGGGGTAGATTGAGCTCTTTGTACATGGTTTCCTTGGGAAAACCTTGGCTGACGTAAGAGTGCGATCTAACTCAAAAGGGACGCCAGTTGCATAGACTAGTGCTCGCGGAAACCTTAAATTAAACATATATTTATACATATGGGTGAGTGAGTCCTGCCGCCTTTTTTTGGAAGCTAATAAGAATATATATATATATATAAATTTATACTTTTTTAATTGTTTAAAATAATATCAAGCATTATAAAATGATTTAACGCAAGAAATACATTAACAATGCCACTTTTATGAAAAGTTTTGTCCATTATAAATGAAGTGTATATACATACAAAATGGATAGAAATATTATACATTCTTAAATACTCAAATATTAAATTGGTCATTTTAATTGGACAAAATGTGGTCTAGTTTTTCGACTTTAGTACACCATAAGAAAGAAATGGAGAGAAATAAATAGATTGTAAGATCTGATCACAGGCTGTGCTGCTTCCGGGAGGCACACAGCCGGGAGACACGAAAAGGTGGTATGGCTACATATTTTTTTAATCGGCGATATTTATTGACCTTGAGGTTGGTCGATTGGTATAAAATTAGCGAAGAGCGACCAAAACTAAGATATTATAACTGTTATTTTACGGCGCATAATCTAGATGAATCTTTTAATTTTTATAGTTCTCTCTAAATCGTCAAAAATTTGTTGATTGACCAAAATCACGAAATTTAAACAGTTAACCTCCGGCACGGTCATTTATCCTTTTTGAAATAATCTTTAAACCGTCAAAATGTTTTCGGTGGATTTTTCTTCATTTGGTGTGACTATTTTATCGAGTGTCCTACTGTTTGTTGTGTACAGATATTTGTCTATGCACTTTAATTACTGGAAAGATAACGGTGTAATCTGCAAACAATCGAAACTTATTTTCGGAAGCTACAAAGATTTTATGTTGCTGAAAACTCATGTTAGCCAAAACGAATTTCCCAATCAAAATGTGGTCTGTTTCAAGGCGCGCAAGCCGAAACTTCTCGTCAGAGATCCAGAAATGGTAAAATGGTGAAAAACTTATCTGTGTTTCCCAATCGACAGGTGGATTTGAAGGATGGTGTAGAAAAACTGAACGTCAATTTATTCACGGTGCACGGTGAACGATTAAAAATTTACACCCATATTTACTTCTGGGAAGCTAAAGAATATGTTTCACTTAATTGTCGAAAAGAGTGAAGAGTTTCAGAATTATCTGGAGGACAAGTTAAAACAAGATGAACAAGAAATTCGCGAATTGATGGCCAGGTTTACCATCGACGTTATTGGTTCCATCGCCTTTGGGATCAAGTTGAATTCAATGACCAACTCAAATGCACCATTCAGAAAAATAGGAATGAAAATATTTGAATCATCTAAATTGAAAACATTTAAAGTATTCTTTCCTTTATTTTCACCAAAATTATTTCAGTTATTTAAATTGAGGATTATGGATGAGAAGTTAGAAGAGTTCTTCATACCGACGGTGAAAGAAATTGTCGACCAAAGGTAAGAAGGCCATATTATATGGCATGATTTTATAGATTTACTTCGAGAAATAAAAAAAAAGGCTCCCTACAAAGTAAGGAGAACCCCGATGTCTAAATGGAATTCACAGACGTCTTCATGGCAGCTCAAGCATTCCATCCACTTGATCCACTTCATCCTCTTTGATGTCCTTCACCTTATATGAATTGGCAAATAATCCTGAAATTCAACAGAAAGTAATTGCTGAGATAGATGGTGTATTGAATAAATATGACGGGAAACTATCATACGAAGCCATATCCAACATGCACTATTTGGAATGCGTTATCAGTGAAGCAATCCGGATGTACCCAGGGCTGCCAATATTAAACAGAGTTTGTAATGCCACTTACACTTTCCTTGGTACTAAAATATGGATAAAAATATACATAAAATGGATAAAGAAGTTTCTGTAGTAATTCCATTATATGCCCTACATTACGTTCCGAAATATTATCCAGAACCAGAAAAGTTTATACCGGAGAGATTCACAGCAGAAGCAAAACAAGAGAGGCATCCGATGGTATACTTGCCTTTCGGAGAAGGGCCACGCAATTGTATTGTTGTGCAATGTGCATTTATAGGATTTATTTTCATACTGCCGTATTGGCTTTAAAACCTTACTATGCTTCGGGACTTCATAAGTTTATTCTGCCTGGACTTTTTGAAATCCACCAAGTGCCGATGTATAATTATCAATATTGTGATCGTTAATATTAATTTTCTTAGAACACATTCTTATTGTGAAGTTGTTATTATTACAACTTCACAATAAGAATGTGTTCTCCTAATAATAAAGTTGTATCAATGTGTCCAAAATTTAATAAAAATGAATTGATAATTCTGGCGTATCCGGATAATCAGATTACTCAAATGTATTTGAGATTTTGTAAAATAAGGTAGATGGCTCTTTCAAATAATGGAAAGATTAAATGTATTAATATCAAAAAGGTTAAATATAGATTCGAAAATTTGTCGCTAAAAATATTATCGCTGTAGCATAGTTGAATAATGCACCTTCCCCGGTTAGGAAACAGATTCAAATTCGAATCCTGGTAGCGCAACAATATTTTTCGATAAAATTGATTTTATATGTATATCTTTCTAATTAAAATATTTAATTCATTTTCAATTTTCTAATTAATAAGTGGTACAAGTAAATTGTGAATAAATAAAGCGTTTTTATTAAATACCATATATCTCTAAGTTATATCAAAACCAATTTTAACGACATGATACATTAGCATATTGAGATAAAAAGCATTTCATTAAGTTTAATGCTATTCAGCTATAGTTGAAAATAAATAATTATCAAACATTTCTTGAAAAATTATGAGGCGAGAATTAAATCAGCAGTTTTTTAATTTTTTTTTTGATAACGATACAATAACTAAAAAATAAATAAAATTATACGGTACCACATATTATGCATTGTTTTTTTACACAATATCAAATAATAGATTATGTTAGTGTTATTATTATAATATTATATTTTTAACTGAAAAAACTACGATATGAATTGTTTCAACAGTTTATTGCTAGATATGAACATCATACATATTGGTAAAATAAACAACGTGATTTTAAAATGAACTCAGATTCTTTTATTAACCTATCGTATTTTAAAATTATTATCTTTGTAACAGTGTTTTTAATTATTATATATATATTACATTTTTCACCATAAGGCAGTGGTTCGTAACTTGGGCCGTTTTTATCGTGAAATACTTAATTGACAAAGTATCTTTAGTTATTTTTCACTACTGTTTAGATCAATAATTTATATTAACATTTTTTGAAGCGATAATATCTTTAACATTGATAATAAACACAGTAATGAATATGTTGGTCCTGTACCTTGGACCATCATAAGAAAGAGAGGACCAATCAGTCACGCACCTAGGGCTACATGGTGACGTACCTTGGTCATACAAAGTAAATGTACAATAAAACTATTTAATTTGCTGATAAGGTTATATATTTTAAATATATTAAATTAAGCATTAAAAAAAGCGAAAATATATATAATGTTACTTTTAAAATTAGCAATATTAACTTGGTGGTTAAGATTCATATTTTTTATTTATTATCTTAGTTTTATTAACCACAATTGAGTTTAAAAAACATCTACCGGTTTCGGAAAACACTTAGTTATGACATCCTGAAGAAGGAAAAGTGTTTTCCGAAACCGGTAGATATTTTTTAAACTCAATTGTGGTTAATAAAACTAAGATAATAAATAAAAAAATATATATATAATGTTTGTGAAAGAGAAGCACATATTCTATGAAAAGGTGCATGAAAATATATATAATGTTTGAGAAAGAGAAGCACATACTCTATGAAAAGGTGCATGGAAATATAATTAGTAAATTTTTAACATAAATATGAAATAAAGATCAAAAGAGTAACAACCTAAAAAGGGTACCTATTAAAATAAACAAAAAGAATATATCTAATATTAAAAATACGTAATATGCACATGGAAAACCGTATTCTATACTACTTTATAATCATCAAAATTAACACTAAATAATAAAACTGTCTTTCCATAGCTGACCAAGTAAATTTTATTAGTAGAGGCAGTTTAAAAATAATACTTTTTGTACGAAGCTTTGACGTATTTTCAGCGCTATAGTTAAATTTGTTATTAAAAACATAGTTGGATTTCTTTAAAAGTTTAACTTTTTTAAGTTGTGTGTCTTTTTTTTTCTACATAATAATGTTCTTTTTTCTTCCTTATAATTTGCACGAAAACAAAATCATTTTCTGATACTTGGTCATCTAAATGTGTCTTCTTTATCTTCGTAGCCAAAATTATCATTTTTAAAAAAATATTCGATGCCAGTGACACTATTTTTTCTGAAGAGCTAGTATCAATATCTTTCAGTAAACCAAGACTACATTTTTTTCTTTTACTGTATGTTTTTTTAACAGTTACTATATTGCAGATTTTCTTTTTTGTGAGAGTACGTTTATTTCACTTTCTTCTCGTGTGTCTGTTAGAATGTGATATCTACCAGACTTTCGACGGCCAGGTATAGATATTCTTGGTACAACTTTTAGAAACGACTGTGATATTGACTTCCCTTTCTCTAGACGTCACGCTTCATAATTGTACGGACCCTTTTGTGGCGAATATGTTGGGTAGGTTTTGTTAAAAACGCTGGTTTCATCAACATTATAAATCATACTGGGTGTAATTTTTCTCTGTTTACGACATCGCATTGACTAGCCATTATCCCAAAGATCACAATTTGCAATAGCAGTTAGATCTAATATGGTCTTTTTAATATTGTTTTTATTCCTCGGCATCTTTAAATTATAGAATACGAAGTAAATTAATAAAAATATAATTAAAGTTGAGTACCTTGGTCATGGCCCAATGTACGGTACACACAGTAAGGCGAATAAAATGAAAATTTTGAGGTAATATTTATCTTGGATAATAAGATGTTTTTTATGAGCAAATACGATTAGTAAACAGAAGCATACATATAAATTACGATAAATTGTTTACCTTAATTTCCAAAATAAAATGTTGTTTAATTTTTTTTTCAAACACACAAATCGATTTTCAATTTTAACAAAAACATTTCTCGACTTTCAGCGTAACAAAAACAATGCATTGGCTGGACTACATTTATTACGCCTTATTTATAAAACAACTTTGCTAATTTTTATATAGATAACTGACGGAAACCGATTGACCAAGGTACATACATACCTGTCTAAGGTTCGGTCTTCTCCCCTATACATAAATCTTTTGTTTAAGTCAATGTCAATCTAAAATAACATTAAAATAAATTAACTGAATCAATTACAAAGATACACGAAAAATCTATCTATCAAATAAATATTTGATCGCGATTGAGATATGAACCGATACATAGATATTTTTAATATTTATATTTTATACTTATATCCTCAATTACTAGATCTTCATTCACATAATTTATTTAAGAAAATCACATAAATATGTTCTAAAATTGAAAATATTTTCGACAACTTCATGGTGACCTTTGAATGATACTAATGCGTGCAGCGGTCACCTTTAAATCGACCTTGAGACAGCCGTGGCGGCGGTGTTTCTTAGTACTACATTCCACACTTATAAAAAATTACAGTTTTCATACCTAGTTACAATACAATAGTAATAAATACAGATGATTATCATCAATTATCATTATTTTTTATATTTATGTAAGTACGTGGTGGATGTATAATACATGATGTACGCATCAGGACTGACCTGCAAGATGGAGGCGGCCAGGTGACCAGCACACTGGATCACGATGGCGATGTCAAGGGATGTATGGCGCGTATAGTGACTGCGGTCATTGTCTCCCGAGTCCCATTAGACCGATAAAGAAGCAGAAGAAGAAGAACAATATATTGTGGTGTAATATTATGTACGGATAGACGTACGAATGACTCCTGAATGCAGGAACTGAACATCAATGATAGACTCTCAACTATTTGCTTGAGACGAATCCTTCAATTTCTTTGGAATCTTGAAAGGACGATAGATACTTGGAGAAGTTTGTTGTGGTGAACCATGTCCCCCACCTGACCAAGTGGTGCTGGTAACAGGCACTTCTCTGGTGACAGCCCTAAGATGGAAGAGCATAGTCAAGAGGGCGGGAGTTCATGGATCCTCAGTCATGAGGAACCATAGCGAATGATGATGATAATATGCCGGCTTCATTGGATTTCATCTGTACTAAGGAAAAATTTGTACATTTTTGATGGATACAGAGAGGTGAGAAACCACAGAACAGTAAATTAATAGACATGAAATAAAATGTACTTATAAAAGATGGGTTTGAAACATTAGTTGGGTGACGAGGAGTATTCTACACACATTCTTGCTGGAAACATAAATTCGGTAGTTTAAAATAGTCTAGTATAAGTAAAAGTATTTACTCTTCGAAAATTAAATCTTTGTGTAAACAAGACGTGTTTTTTACATTAATGCAAATTATATTGTCAGCGTTTAAATTTTCCTTCCAATCAAGTCATATTTAAAAATTTGCGTTAGTTAATGTCTATATATTTGGTAGTCTGTGTGTGAAACAGATATTAAAATACATTCAGGCAGAACGCATTTAAAAAAAATAATTTAAAATAAAGTAAAAAAGACAATAAACAAAAATCAATTGTTTTTTTATTTCAACCTTATTAGATACATTATAATATTTATTATTTGTCAAACTGCATAATAGTTGTGGTGTTATTTAAGTCATTGACAGGAATAAAAAGAGAATTAAAAATATGTATAAAAAAGTCAAAATAATGTTATAGGATAAATAAAGAATGTTGTAGGACTAGTGAGTTAGGATTAGTGAAGGTATTGTATAAATTATATTAGAATGTTAGATAGCCATGCTTCTAATTCATATCTACCTGATTGAATCATATATTGGGTCTATATTTGTGTAATCTTATTGGAATTAAACGATTTTCAGGTGGTACTGAGTGTGTTGTATAGTTTCGGAGCTAAGAACATGTAGAATCTTTGATAAAATGTCGTTGTTGCTCTCGGAACTGGTGTGTAGATGTTTGTTGTTTGTCTTGTGTTATGTCCACGATTTATTGCTTGAGGAGAGTTGTTGTTAGCGTGAAAATATTGAACGAGTCTCAACATAAAGATTTGTCTTATATCTAGGACATTATACTCTTCAAATATAAGATTTGATGGATATCTAAAGGGACAATCAATTATTACCTTGAGAATTGTTTTTTGTGCTTTTTTAGCCGATTCCAATATTGTTTTTGCTGCTCCTCCCCAAACTAAAATAGCATAATTAATGATGATGATAAAGATCATATTAAAAATTTTACTGAGTTCACCTGTGACCCTGTAAAGTTTAAGGAGTATTTTGTCAGCTCGACATTGTCCTAGAGAACTAAAAAATATTGAATTCATCAGGCTCATCATTTGGTCTCGAACTGTCGTCATAATATCTGGTTTAATTTAATTTAATTTTCGAAGATGTTTATTAATTCACTTTGTTTCCACATTTACGACAGTATTTTTGTACATTGGTAAATAATAGGTTTTTTGTTTGAAATAATTCTGAATAAAGAAGAGAATTTAAAACAAGCCGCGGCTGGCCGCCAAGTTCCAGCATTTTCTTATTCCGTAAATTTTCCCCAGAAGACTGCCATCTGGCGCTCGACTTGTAAAATAATAAATATGGGAGGAAATACGCCTGCAAGTAGATTGCCCTCGCTCGTGTAATGTCGCTCGCCGCCCAACATACCATCGGATGATTGGATCACAACTCGTTTGAGGAGTGGGTTTTGTAATTAATTGGCAATCATTAAAACGTTCTCTAAATTTATAAATGGTCAAACAGAAAATTTCAAACCACATGTTTAAAGAATATAATTTATTTTTTAAAAATGGTTGCAGCTCACTTTTCAATGTTTCATTAATTTTTTTGCAGCGGTAACTGTGTCATTTTATTACTGGTTCGTGTATTATAATTTAAAAATGTGAAACGAAATGTGAATATTATGTTCCAGATCTATGTTGTTTTTAAATAACTAAAAAATAAAATAAACAATTATTTGATTTAGTTTTTATTTAGCGATTATTTGGTTTATTATAATTATGAATGGTAATTGACATCGGCCTGGTGGCCGCTTCTGGCAGCGGCAAAAATGCGTGCAGTTTTAATCATATTTTTCGTAACATCCTCGCACATTTCGCGTATTATTTTAGCAATTTCATTTCGAATATTGTTCTGTAGCATCAAAATTATTGTTGGCTTATTGGCGTAGACTTTTTCTTTTAAGTATCCTCACAGAAAATAGTCGAAAGCCGTCAAATCAGATGATCGAGAAGGCTAGACGATATAATCACTTTTTGACATAATGCGGCCGGTAAAAATTTTCGCAAAATTTTAAGCGTAGTTCGGGTTGTGTATGAAGTAACACCGTCCTGTTAAAACCACATGTGTTGCAAGCCCAATTCGGCCACTAATAAGTTTTAAAACATTTAACGATAGCGATAATTACAGCATTGCCATTATTATTTAGATACAATGTTTTAATGACTTTAACACATGATTGAGGAGTTAGATGCTCCATAATAAATTATAATTAATTACTCTGTACGACTATCAAATTCGAACTGACAAATGTTTACCAAACAAAAATGGCGGCAAAAAAAAATTGGTCTGGAACATAATATTCACCCTATATATATTTCTAAAAAATCTCTCAAAATATAATATAATAAATTATTTTGTAAATTGAGTCAAACTCAGTTTTATTCCACTACATTTTTCATTGTGTTAAATTATATATAAATTTTTCGGGTACATCTTCCCATTATCAATATTATAGATCAACTAAAATCAAAAACACTTTCAGGCAGTGACACATGGTGTGTTTGGAGTTAACGGCGGTGGGGGTGAAGTTAAAATGGACAGGAAAGGGGATGATATTTTAGTGGATATTAAGCCAGTATATAGTAATTTCCTTCATCAAGTGTTATTAGTAATACCTTAGATGCTGAACTGACCTGAACACATTGAAACTTAAAATGATGAATATAAATTTAACCAATCAATGTAATTGAAAATGTCTGGTCACTATGACAATAAAATTAGGAGATATTTTTAATTGTCATCATGATGGCAAGTTGTGTTTTTGTATATTTGCTGTATCTTATATGAACACTTTTTTGTATCTTATCTTACACTCGTATCGTATCAATTTCGATATTGCTGCTGACTAGCAATATTTACAAATCTCTTGTTATCTGCCAGAATTAAATAGATTGATCGGGGTTTTCATCGGAAATATTAAATAATTTTAGATGAATGCAGCAAGTCATATGTGGCAAGCGGGCATGGCGGAAGATGTTAAGATGTCTGCTTATCGAGTTCTTCACTTCTTTAAACGAGTATTTTTTCTCAAAAAATCAAATAATGTATGTAGTTCTAAAATTCATATTCGCTTTTTAGGCGCCTTCTCTCCTCAGGTTAGAGTTGAAGATCTAACACTAAGTATAATACTAATTATAAAAATGTTTGTAAACCAATTTTTTTATTAAAAAAAAATAAAAATATGCATTCTGGAACAACAGAAAAACACATTTTAAACTAAATGAAAAAAGGTATCTACAAAAAAAAAAAACACAAATACTCAACGATAATAACGAATATACGTATAAAACACATATTAATAATTGATGATAAATGTCCATACAAAGTAATGTACATGTCACGCTATAATGATTCTATGTGTACCTTTGAAAAAAATATATGTATTTTATTAAAATCAACATGCAGGTGGTGTGCAATGCAACATTTTATAATTTTTTACAGATTTGATTAAAAAAAAGTTTGTAGATAATAATACATATTTTATTAAGCAGAATACATTCTTATTGTGAAGTTGTAATTATTCAGAACCCTGTGAAAGATACGCATATAAAATTAATTTTATCGAAAAATATTGTTATTGTTACCGGGATTAGAATCTGGATTTTTTCCTATCCGGGGAAATTGAATTAACCGATTCTGCTACGGTAACAGAGTGCCTTGACGATACATTTTCGAGTGTATATGTGATACTTCTCAAATTGATACATCTATAGTTCCATTATTTGAAAGTCATCTTATTTATTTTTACGAAATTTCATATACCCTTGATATGGGACGCCAGAATTAATAATTAATTTTTTATTACATTTTTAAAGTAAATTTCTTCTTAATAATATAAAAGCTGTATCAATACGTCCAAAACTTAATAAATAAAGAATAATTAATCATTAATTAATTGATATGTGTATCAATTTGAAAAGTGCAACATGTAAGTTCGAAAATTTGTCGTTAATGCATTGTGTTGCCGTAGCATAATCGGTGAATGCAATTTCCCCGGATAGAAAGAGATCCAGGTTCCCGGTAGCGACAATAAAATTAATTTTGTGTGTATCTTTCTAATTAATACATTTCATTTGTATTTAAATAAATATTTTCATATAATTAAATAAAATTAACATTTAAAAATAGCATTTTCTGTGAATATAATTTTGGGAACGAAAAAATATACAATATAATGATTAGGAATGAAACATGTATTTCCCTTTTTTTGTGCTCCGTTTCCAAGGTGAGGTTCACTTAATGAGATAGACCTACCTGTTTCAAGTATGACGTTTACAGCGTACTATGTACAACACACAATGTAATAATTGTCTCAATTATGTAACAATGACAAAAAATGCAATATGTATTGTCCGTTCGCCGAATTTTTTTTACTCATCCGAAAATCATTTATTTGGATTCGTTCTGTACTCAGATTATTATTATAAACCGGAAATATCTACCAGTTCAGTTTCATCAGTGGAATACAGGACCATCTGATCTGATTATATCTAATAAATATTTAATCATAAAAGTTACGCACAGCCAACAATGACTGATTCAATCGCTATCAATTACCGATGATCTGTCAATAAGCTGACGATGTGCAAACATTACAATGACAGAGGGTAGTCCGATAAACGTTAATTTGCAGATATTATACTAGTTAGTGCAATAAACATTTATACTGCTAACACATAATCTAGTTTAGTTCCTCAATGGAATAAATTCACGATTATATTCTCAAAGATATGCTAGATCTAACGGAAAAATAAGTCAGGATTTGAGCGTCATCTCGAGAGACCGCCAAGTTAACACAAATTTTTATAAGACGAGCACTTAGTTTAGTTTAAAAAAAATAGACAATATTATATGATGTATTGTGTGTACGGATCTCTAATTAAAATATTTCATGACCTCGGAACAGCAAAGCATCATCTGACATAATGTCAATTTTGAAAAAAAATCTGACTTTCTTTCTGCCTTGTTACAAACGCTTTAAATTTCCTTAGTAGTTTAAGGGATAACAAGACAACAAAGTTATATTTTAGAACCATTTGTATTTTTTTTGAATAACAGCTGTTGATTTAAATATTTACAAATAAAATATGAGTTATTATCAATATATAATATATATCGCGCTTCGTTGCTATTGTCATAGATATCACTATTGGATCTGTGTATGATCTGTATCATAGATAAAACATGAAATCTGTATTTGGATATGTAAATGAAATTGCAGTAAAAAATTATATATTCGTCAAAGGAGCAAATATATCGAACGTGTTTTTACAATCTCTAGGTTAAGATTATTTAAATGTTTTTCCTTTAATATATTTAATAACAGTACACAAATACATATTCAATTTGAAATAAAGTGTAGATTGTCTTTATTACGTGTAAAAAAAAACATACATTGGAGAAATCCTACGAACTTTTACGACTGGAGAGTATGTTGACCATCTACCATCTCGCATAGTCGATCATCTGTCAAATGTATGTTATTGTAAACATGATCTCAGTTTTTTCAAGAATGTCTTTAAGCGGAATGACGAAAAATAATTAATTAAATATATATATATAATTCAAAATTCATACGCAAGAATAATTCCAATTGTACAATTCTAGGGAGGGCAATGCAGAATACACTAGCAGAAAAGCAATTGGCGATAGTGGCTGTTAGGCCTTACGGGTGGCCGGTAGTAGGCGCTGTGTGCCCAGGGCTTCCGTAGGATCTACATTCCATCTAAAGCAATAAAATAAGGGTGCAATATGCACTATTGTTAAAGTAACATAATAAGGGATTTCTGCATTGTAGTATAGATTTTATGGAAGTCCTGGCTATGCAGCAGTTACCCTAGGCCATAATAGCAGCCGGTAAGGCCTAGCAGTAAGTTTTCTGCTGGTAATTAAAAAATTTTCGACATCAGGAATCGTTTTACATTACTCTACATTATATAGCGATATTTTTGTATAAATTTCACTTCACAGGCGATGAATCAAACGGAAGAAATCGAAAAATTAATATTCTAAACTCTGACAGTTTTACCAGATACCTAGATGATACCTACATTTTTATTTACGATTTTTTCTACAATAAAGTGACTTGTACTTATTTTTTTTTAGTATTATAGTTGGCTTTACAAAATTTTTAGCTCTATGGTCGACCACACTACCGACGTCGTCTTCTTTGCTATGATTTCATAATTTAATATTTTACAAAATTTACATTTCCGGGATTTATAAGGGTGTGGGTCTCCCGCTGAGATGGACGATGCCGAGAAGAGCAGTGGATAGAGAGACCTCACGGAGCGTTCTGCTGGCTCTCCCTCGCACTCTTTCGACATGGACAGGGTGAATTTCTGTCGGACTGTGGCCGAGTTCTGCGACTGTAACACACTAATGTAACGTCTACCCTCCCCTTTTGGGGGTGTATGATTTCTATAAATTCTCTCTGGCTCCCCTCTGAATTTAATGTGAGAACAAGTCAAATTGTACAGGTATAGCTCTGGTACGATGATACCGGAGCCAAACTATGATGGTAATAATATGTTAATAACTGAACAAAAAAGTGATTTAGAAATCAAATCAAAACGAGAATAAAGAACATTCAAAACGATTCCGGAATATGGTGTAAATAAATAAAATAAAATTTATGTTACAAAATCTGAAGATAATGCTTAAAATAAGGCGTATTTCATGATTTTTCGCGCCTATAGACATCTCCATCTATGCTTTGACAGTAGTAAATTTGATGTATCAACAACCTGCAAAGGTTACTTCAGGTGTTAGTAAAAGTTACTATGGTAAAAAATTACCGTTATAAAAAGTTATTACTGATGACACAACCGGCCCTCAGTTTCAAGTCACTCGAGTTTAGTCACTTTAGTTTTAACAATATTCAGTGTTTATTTTCATAAATCTTTCAATTTCGCCCCAAACCTTAGTGTTACCTTAAGAATATTGCTGACTACACCAATAACTGTAGCAAGCGGGGAGAGCTTCTTATGTTCCACTGCCACGCGATATTGTATTAATAGTTTGCCCGTTTTGGCGATTCAGCATGAAATTGCTGATCAAATAAACTTAAATATAAAATAAATAATAAAAAAGTATGCCTATCTAAAAGTGAGATTTTGTTTTGTGATTTTAGCATAGTTGATGTTACATTTTTGTTTAGTTTATGTTTGATATAGGTTTTTTTTGTTTAATTGTGGAATAACTGTTAACGGGTAACAATTTATAACTAGGTACAGTTACTTTTTAATTTTTATTGTTTTGAAGTACTTGTCTATAAATTTTATGTTACATGTATCATTCTGAATATATGTTCGTAGTATAATTTAAAAGTATTTGATTTTTATTTGAAATAAAAGATATACATTGTTAAAAGTATGTGTTTAATGGGGCGGCAATTTGTATTTTTGTCTGGAGCAACGTAAAAGCAAGGGCGAGCCCTGCCCATATAGAGAGATCGGTTGGTTTAGTGTTATATACAATTTGATTTTTAAATTCTGTCGCAACAACCTTAACGACAGCAATTTCCGCGTAGCAATATAACTGGAAACGAATAAATTTCAAAATTTTATTTTGTTTTTTATTCCATCTTGAATATCATTATTCTCTATCACGTTTAAACTGTTTAATCGATTCAAAAGTTTGATCTTGCACAATGAATGACAATGATGATGATGATAGCATCTGTCTTGGCCTCATTTTTGGGTATTTTGTTAAGGCAGCGTTGATCTAGTTCCATTTCTCTCCTGTGCATTATGCGATAATTAAATATCTACACCGTCATTATTATGGACTGTGTCACTAGCATATAATTATTATATATCGTGAAACCTCATTATGAACACAAATAAAATCTATAAACGTAATAATAATTTAACATACACAACACCTAAGCAAATAAAAAAGATAAGATATGTGTTTCTATAGAGACTGTGCAATATTTTGAGGTTCAAATTAAACAAGATAACGTATTAAATTATTTAAATAATATGAACGTTTGATACAATAATTTTCGTTGTAAAACTCCCACCCATTACTAAAAGTGCTGAGCGGTTGCTAATATCTAGCAAGACACGATGAGTCCTGTATTCTCTGTAGCTTTGAATAATATTCTTGTTTTTTTCCCCAATACATGTATATTGTAATTAATTAATAAATATATAAACATAAACAACGTTTTCAAAGAATACAAAAAAGCCAAAGTATTGATTTACAAACATACAACATACATGGATAAATGTCTGTAGCATAAAACTCAGACCTTCAACGCATATCTTGATGGACGTGTTGTAATTTAAATAATTAATCAAAAATAATATATTTAAAAATCTTAACCGCTAAATATTCATGTTAATATATTAAGTTTTTGATTAGATTCTAAAGAAAAATTAATTCTGACAAAAAAAAGTTTAGTTTTTATTTTACAGAATATCTAGCTTCACTACACATACCTATATATATATATACATAAAAAACCTTTGTATTGAGTTTAAATGAGAGCAAGATAACCATTAGGTAAGTTATTATATCTATATATAATTTTTTTCATAAAACATTGCTTTTAAAAATGGAATAATAAATGTATAAATTTAAAAAAGCTATAGAATATAAGTTTTAAAATTTGTCGTATAACTACTTAGTTAATATGACGAAATAGGATAATGCATTTCCTCTCATAGAAAAAGGTCCAGGTTCGAATCTTAGTAACAACTAAAATAGTTTTTCGAAAAATAGATTTTTTCTATATATCTTATCAAGTTGACTAATGTAATTTCTATTAAAAATAAAAAAATATGTTAAATAATATGTATTGAGAATGTTAACGGTTTGCATATCGCCCCAGTTGAAGATTAGGGTGACATTAAGCATTATTAAGTCATACATTTAGACATAACTCTGAAGAACTCTTTAAATCCTTTTTAAGTTTTGGATATGACAACTGTTTACCAGAGCAATCTTAAAACTATTTAAAAAAAAAAACTACATATTGAATACAAAATTCGCTCAACGAAGTTTATTATTTGGTGCTCCGCGAATATTTAACAAATTGCCACAAAAATAACAAAATGGTTGCTTGATGTGGGTAGAAAGCAAAATGAATCTAATTTGTCTTTTGTGCTAACCTAACTACCTACATATTTTTGTCTCCAACTATTGTATAATATATTACAGACAATAATATTTTATTACTTTTTTTCAATAATATTTTATAACTTCAGATTGTACTTTTTTCAGATAACTTTTTATAACTTACTTAACATTGTACTTACCTCTAAACAATTTCAACTTTTAAAAATTATATAGGTAATTGCTTTAAAATAGACCACGTCTAGTAAAGTAATTAATTTAATTTTTTAATATGAATAAAATAAATAAAAATAGATATGTTAACATTCTCAGACTAGTTCTTCGCCACATTATCGGCAAAAAATTTGTCTGAACGTGCTTCTGGCTCCTAGCAATTAGCCTACTTTGTATCGTTTTTTACTAGGGCTAAGGAAAGGATTCACAAAGAGTAAAAAAAAAAATCTCTAAAATTGCTTCTCCAGAGAGAATGAGAAGATTCTCCAAAACTGTTTCAACGTGAAGTTCTCGAACATTTTTCCACCATGAGACTTGTATAATTGCACTTCTTCTACCTTGTTTATTTTTTATTTATTTTATTACACGTTCAGTTTGAATAATAGAAGGAGACTTAAATGACAAAATGATGACGTGAGAAATTAAAATAACGGTGACAGAACCTATAATAGAATGGCCTAGTATTAACCATCCCAGTATCAGTACAAACCAAAACCAGCATACCGGTATAAAGCTTTGTGTACTGATTTGTATTTTAGGTAACTTACAGGAATCACTGTCATATGATTTACTTGCTTTTCTCGGAAGCATCATAGTTATCCAAAAGGTAACCCAAGAGCCGTTACACTGAATACGAAGCCTAATTGTGCTACTTTAACATTCTGCCAAGAAAAAGAAGACGTTGTGTGATTTCTTAAATTAATATTCGTATTAAATACTCGAGCACCACGCAAAGCAACAAGAGTCACATAAAAGGTCCCGCAGTTTACTAAAGTCATATTTTCCATTTCCGCTACAATACTCTATAATGGAATATTTTTCCTTTTACGTTTTGTCTTTCATATTATTTTAACGATAATTTCATTTTTATGAATATTAAATATTTTTGAACGGTAATGGTTTTGACTTGTAAAATAATATTTCCTATTCTATAATATTATTGTACTTTTTTCTATAAAATAATGTTTAACTTGATTAATGGTACAAATCACTCTTAAAGGATGGATTGCCCATGTCAAAGAAAAGGAAGAAGAATATGAAATGAAAATGAATTCTTTTGGCTCCGTAATAAAATTTACTGAGAATCATGACGCGTAAATTGTAAGCCTCTTCAAATCATAAAAATATGCGATAAAATCACGAAAAACTTCATACGTTGAAACCTACACAACGTATAAACTTGCCGAGTCACGGTGACTTGAGAGTGAGAAATGTATAAGAAATATTATCAACGTCAGAAACAGTTTTAAAACAGATTGCGTTTTGATGTAAATCTGTTGAACCTGTTCCACTTTATAATTAGATAAAATTATAGTCTGTAGATCAATATTAAATATTTTATACTCACGATGAGAACGCTATAATCACATAAATTGTGTAACAGATCTCAAATCTGTTTATCAAATTTGAAAAAAAAAAGTTCTATTGACATATTTAATTTCGCTGAAATTATTCTATTGTATAAAAAATAACAGTAGGCACTGGGATAAAGTTTTGTTATTCGAAAAAATACTCTTCGATAAATGTTCTTTTCAAAAAGTGTTAGTACAAATTACATAGAATCCCGCGTAACCAATTAATTTATTAAAATTCTCCAGAACAGTTTAAAAAACATTAAATCACAAATCATTTTTTTAATTTACTAAAGATCTATTCTTTATTTAAACATAACTATTTATTTACATAGTTTATTCAAACGGTTAAAAATGTAGAAAGATAATTTCAAATACTTTTTATAAAAATAATAAAGTGACTAAGGTGATATATCGTATCAATATATGATGTAGGTACTTAGACATATATAGGTATGCCTTGAAAATAATATGTTACGTGGAAGGAGGTCCAAAGTGTGATTCATTTTATCGTTAACGCATGATATAGGGTGGCCCGAATGAGACTGAGGGATTATTATTGCAGGCGTGCCTGAGGATCTTGGTAAACTAATAATTTTATAACGAAACATTTTAAAATTCAGTTTAAAAAATCTTTGTATGGGATATTCTGAATAGATCGTTGTTTACACTCTGCCGTACAACCTCCACAACTGCTTAAATGCGTTCATACCGATAAGTATGAGTACCTCTTCCTGAAAGATCTGCCACTGAGTCCTGTTCCTCAAAATGAGAGACTAAGTTCTCTTTTATGTTTTGGCTTTAAAATTCTGATAGTATTTTAGTTGAATACAGATATTAGACCATTCAAAGAACATAAAAATACAATAATTTTGACACGTCATCAAAACAGCCATCATACATCTTCAAAAAATGTTTAAAACTTACAAAAATAAAAGATTAAAAAAAGTAATACCAAAAAATTATGGATATTTTAAACCTTTCAGTCTTATTTGAGCCATACGGTATAAACAATTATCGTTTGCTTGTGATATAAACACTCCACGCTAAATATTATCAATCTTGAAAACGCTGTTAACGGTGATACAGCATTGTCTGAAATGAGATAACGATATTATTGCAAACATTAATGATTATACAAATTAAATTATTCGACTATAAATAAAGAAGACAGAAAAAATATTTTTGAAACTAAAATATATATATTTTTTTTTTGTCAAATTACAGATTACAAATTACAAATTAAAATACTCGGTCGGTATAACAAATCTCAATCTGTGTATCAAATATAAAATAAAAAGTTTTATTGACATATCTAATTATTTAAGTTTGCTGAAATTATTCTTAATATTGTAAAAAAAAATAATAGTAGGCACTAGGTTAAAGTTTTGTTATTTGAAAAAAGACTGTTTGAACATCGTTCTTTTTAAAAAGTGTTCCTACAAATTATATAGAATCTCGCGTAACCAAATAATTTGTTTATATACTACAGAATAATTTAAAAAATAAATAAATAAGTGAATAGAATGTATGATGTTTGCAAGAAAAGCGACCTTCTTATGAATGTCAACAGGTCGAAAGAGATGGTATTCGAGAAGGAGAAAAGCAAGACAACGTGCAAAATACTTGTAAGTAATGAATGTTTCGAACAAGTAGATGAGTTTTTGAGAAGTATGTTTGATAGAAACGGAAAGGCTGAGAAAGATATCGAAAAGAGTGTGACTGCAGGAAACAAAGATAACGGTACTCTATACGAATTATATCTAATGAGAACTTGTCGACCGAGGCAAAACTAGCGTTACCAAATGGAGTCTTGTTAGCGACACTGATGTATAGAAGTGAGACCTGGAGCTGGCAGAAGAGGAACGAAAGTAGACTGAATGGAGTGGAAATGAGATCACTTAGGCATATATATTATAGATCCATTTATGACAGAGTAAATAATTATATAATAGTCATATAGAATAGATTAATGAGCAGAAGATGGTAAAAAAAATATATATGACGTAAGTGTTGAAGGCACTAGATATAGAGGACGTCTGTGGAAGACTTGGTGCGACCAGGTAAACCAGATACTGGAAGATGGTACTGTTAGAAGTCACAATAATCGGTGATCTTGTATGTGAATATGTATGAATATGGATGATCCAAGAATTGTGTATCTGCACACAAGGTGTGGTGCTCTATACTCTCTGTCTACCTCGAAGGGAAACAGTGCGATGGTAAGTGAGTATGTATACATATATATATGTTATATTTGAGGTTTCCGAGAGCACTGGAGCAGCTAAGGACGTATATTGGCAATAATGCGACAAATGTTGGATTACAAGTCGTTTATTGTCTCTGATTTATCGGCGTAAACTAGTGACTTTACATATTCCCACAGAAAATAATCCAAAATCTTGGAGGCCAATTTTTAGGTCCATTACACAGGTGAAATCACAGGTGCGCGCCATGTGGCATGTTACGCCATTTTATTGAAATCACAGCTCTTCCAAATTAATGCCATTCAATTGGGGAACGAAAAAGTCAGCAAACTTTGATCTACAGCGCTCTCCGTGGACTGTGACGTTCTGGGTGGCATCATTTTTGAAGAAATATGGACCAATGATTTCAGCAGGCCATAAAGCACACCATATAGTGAATTTTTGTGGATATAACGGCGTATAAATAATGGTTTGTCAATTTCCTTCACTTCATATGTGGAAATTTGGTTGTTAACTTAGGCTTTCAACCAAAAATGAGTCACATCGCAGAACAAAATTTTGTGTTGAAAATGAGGATCAAGAGATATTTCGTTTTCGGCCCATTCACCGAACATATGACGCACACGATGGTCAAGCGGCTTCAATTCTTGCACAAGTTAGATTTCGCAAGATCTTGGACACAGCTCTAATTGCTGTGGACAATGGCGAATCGACTCATTCGGGTCCTCCTCAATACTATGTTCCACTGTAGCAAAAGCTTCTTCGGTATGCGTGGTGTGAAAACGATCAATGATTATTCGAATTACTTGCTCGGATGGATGATTATGTCTACCGCAAAATGGACGCGGCGCACGGTAAGCTTCGCGAACTGAACCACAATTTTCTAAATAAATTTGTAAGTGTTGTTTTGGCGAAAGTCTATTCATAGTGAAATTGCAAACCAAACTGAGCATAAATCAGCTATCAGCTGTCAAATTGGTTGTCGATGGAAAAAGTATTGCCAATTCGAAAAACAAACCTCTAATAAAACACCCTTTACTTAAGTATACATATAAATTTTATTATTATTTTAACTAATGATAAATGTGCAAAAAATATATTTGTAACAAATTATCACATACTTATTAAAATTATTTATATTTAAAATATGAATATAATTTAAATGGCTTAGAATTATATTTTTTATTTTATTAAGGAGAATCCATTAATATTATGAAGTTATAATTATTCAGAACATGGGTCTGTGATATTTTAAATACTAATTAAATGTATAGAAAGATACACACATATAATGAATTTTATTGAAAAATATTGGGATTCGAACCAGGATCTCTTTCCAATCCAGGGAAGATGCCTTAACCGACTATGTTATAGCACACAGTACTTTTGTAGACCATTTTTCAAATTATAATATAATATTATAAATAACCAAACTACTTAGTTACCCACTATTAATATTTTTGTTTTTATTTACGCTTGTATTTTTAATTTTAGTATACATAGGTATCGAAAAATTAAGATTTATCATTAAATGGCGGCTTAAACAAGATGTTTTTATCTTACTATTTATATAATATGTGGCGACATAGTAATTTTGCACTTTCCCCAGATTGGAGAGAGATCCAGGTTCGAATCCTGGTAGCAACAACAACATTTTTTGATAAAATTGATTTCATATGTATACCTTACTAATTAATACATTTAATTGTGATTTAACTATTTAACGTTAATTTTTTTATTATTGTAATGCACAAACATTTCGTTTTATGAAAAAAAGTATAAAGTGTAACTTAAAATAATTCCCCGTTAAATCGTATCAAGTATAAATATTACAATGTACAAAAAAAATAAATGATGCCACTTTACTGAACAGTTTTATCCGTTATAAATTAAGCTTACTAACAAAGACTGTGTGGAATTATCATACATTTTTAAGTTTGTTAAATTTGACGTGTTATTTGGACAAGACAGGTGTATTTTCTTCGTCTTTAACATACTTTAAGAAAGAAAAGAAGAAATGAAGAGAATAGATTGTGAGATCTGACTATACACTGACAAAAACTGTGCCGCTTCCAACGCCACGCGCCGCGCACCCAGCCGGGAGGCGCAAAAACCTGTTATCGTAGATTTGGAATGACTTCACTCTTTTTAATCACTTGATGCCGGCCGAGTGGTATAAGACCAGCGAAGAGCGTGCAAATTCACAAATATTAAAATAGTTCATCTCCGGCCCGGGATCCGACCGGTCATTTTTCATTTATGATATAATTTGTAAATCGTTAACATGTTTTCGGTCGATTTTTCTTCATTTAGTGTGACTCTATTATTGAGTGTAATTGTGTTTGTTGTGTATAGATATTTGTCTATGCACTTTAATTACTGGAAGGATAAAGGCGTAATCTACAAAGAACCGAAACTTATTTTCGGAAGCTACAAAGATTTTATGTTACTGAAAACTGCTGTCGGCCAAATTTACAACAAAATTTACAACGAATTTCCCAATGAAAATGTTGTGGGCTGTTTCAAGGCGCGCAAGCCGGAACTTCTCATCAGAGATCCGGAAATGATAAAATGTGTGCTGGTGAAAGACTTCTCTGCGTTTCCCAATCGACAGGTGGATTCGACAGATGAGCTAGAAAAACTGAACGCCAATTTATTCGCGGTGCACGGTGAACGGTGGAGAGCCATGAGGCAAAAATTTACACCCATATTTACTTCAGGGAAGCTAAAGAATATGTTTCACTTAATCGTCGAAAAGGGTGAGGAATTCCAAATTTTTTTGGCGGACAAGATAAGGGAACAGGATGAACAGGAAGTTCGTGAGCTGATGGCCAGATTCACTACTGATGTTATCGGTTCTGTCGCCTTCGGGGTCAAGATGAACTCGATGACCGATTCGAATGCACCATTCAGAAGAATGGGTCAGAAAATTTTTGAATCATCTACATTGAAGACGATGAAAATATTTTTTCGTTCATTTTCACCACAACTATTTAAATTGTTAAAATTGAGAGTTATGGATGTGAAATTAGAAGAGTTTTTCATATCAACGGTGAAAGAAATTATCGATCAAAGGAAAGAATGCCATATTACACGGCATGATTTTATAGACTTACTTCTGGAAATAAAAGAAAAGGGCTCTATACAAAGTAAGAACAACCCCGATGTACAAATGGAATTCACGGACGTCTTCATGACGGCCCAAGCTTTTATATTTTTTGCAGCTGGGTTTGAAACTTCATCCACTTTGATGTCCTTTACCTTGTATGAATTGGCAAAGAATCCTGAAATTCAAGAGAAAGTTATTACTGAGATAGATAGTGTGTTGAATAAATATGACGGGAAACTATCTTATGAGGCCATATCCGACATGCATTATTTGGAATGCGTTATCAGTGAAGCAATGCGGAAATACCCTGCGCTGTCTATATTAAATCGAGTTTGTGATGCCACTTACACTTTTCCTGGTACTAAATTAACTTTAGATAAAGGAGTTTCCGTAGTAATTCCAGTGTATGCTCTTCATTACGATCCGAAATATTATCCAGAACCAGAAAAGTTTATACCGGAGAGATTCACAGCAGAAGCAAAAAAAGAGAGGCATCCGATGGTATACCTGCCTTTTGGAGAAGGGCCACGCAATTGTATTGGTGAGCAACTTGCATATTTGTATTTATTTTCCTAACTACTTTAAAACTATCCACTGCTCCGGGACTTAGTTCGTTTGCCCGGAGTTTTTTTGAGATCAACCAAGTGCCGATAAATAATAGTCAATTTTTCAATCTGTAATATTGATTTTATCATAAATATGTAGTGCAATTAAATAGTTAATAAATAAAGCATATTTACACGAGCTCATTTTATTTGCGCGAGTAGTAACTAAACTCATTTAATTGAAAAATAATATAATACTACTGTATGCTTAAATTAAAGGTATGTGATTATATTAAGTGCAATTAGATTATAATTAATAGTAAATAATAACAAACTCATTCTTGAAGTTTCATGAGGAAATAGGTAAATCCATTTTGATTTCAAGTTATTTATTTAAATATTTTTTTGGATAACGATACAATATCTTTAACATAAAATACTATTAGGTACCATACATTACTCAATGCTTGATGTATAATATCAATTAATTATCATATCACTTACGTTATCATATTTCTTTTATTATTACATTACGTCTATTTATTTATTTAATTATTAACATAGTGTATACATAAGCACTCCTATATATGCTCTAATATAAACCAGATAAAAGTATTTTCTTTTACTAAAACAATTTTTTTACATATCTGGTCAATTACACTTTAAATCTATTCATTTTCTCCTCTTATCTTATGTTTTCTGGCATTTCATTCAAAATCTTTATCGCACTATACATCATCGATTTCTGAGATTTGGCCTTCTTCCTGATTGGCAGTCGCAGTCTATTCCTTCCGATACGACGTTTGTGCTCATGTTGATTTGCATCAATTTTTCGTACAAATTCCGTATTTTCTTATTGAGGATTTTATAAATAAATACCATTACATTAAAATATATTTTCTGCTTAAAGGTCATCATATTCAGATCATTCGGCATTGCACTGATCCGAGTATATCTATTTTTCCAGAGTATTATTCTCCAAGTTTTATTTTGCAACACTGACAATTGTTGCATTTCTTCCTCATTAGCCAAAAACAAAATAACATCATAACGGAGTTATAGTATTCTAATTTACAAGACTTGGTACTAATGAATCTTCTGATCTATCCCAGAAATGAGATTTTTTTAAGAATCTTTTTTGTCACGTGTCTTGTGTTTTGCGATAGATTCAATTTTGAATCTATCATGACTCCCAAATATTTTATTTCAGTCACTTCTTTCAGATTTTCACAATCAATGATAATTGCTGATATGATTGGTATTCTTTTATTTCCAATGTTCATGAATTTAGTTTTGTTTACATTTAGTTTTAGTTTATTTTTCTTCGGACATTTTTTTATATTATTTAAGTCATAGTTTAATTCATTTAGTATACTTTTAAAATTAGCATTTAGTATAGTTGAATAATTATCTCCCGCGATATACATGAGTACACCGTCTACAATTAATCTTATTTTACAATGTTTGAGCATCTTTACGATATCATTTATATAAATAATGAAAAGAACAGGTCCAAAGAGTGACCAAGTGTGTGTAAAAAACATGATAAGATTGTTAGCTTGGTTTTAATGACTTAGTGTTACATAATAACAAGATACGCGTGTGAGTAAATTGAGAAAAGTAATATTGTGATACTCTGGAATCTTTTTAAAACTGTCCTATCCCAAAATACTGAATTAGATATTTTGTAATTAACAGAGTTTTTATAATTATGTATATTATATTTTTAATCTTTTACTTAAAATGATTGTAAAAGTGGTATCAATCTAAAATAACTTTAAAATAAATTAATTATTAAGATAATAAGAGTATGTGTAATAAAATCTATCTATGAAAATATTTGGTTGCTACCGGGATACGTATCCGATAGATATATCATTCTGTATCTCATTTTATTTTTTTTAAAACAGAGATGTACACGGAATACGTATTACATCAATATTTTTACAATTTTAAAATATAGCTATAAACTAAAAGCTAAACGCTTGTGCTATGAAAATAGGACTAACTTGATGGCCTCCTGAAACGAGACTCGAACGCCAACCACTAAGATCACTAGACGAATATCGTAACCGCTGGACCAATGCGTCACGTAAAAATTAGTTCAATTTATTTGTTTTAAAAATATCGCTGAAAAATACATATATCTAATAAAAATTCATAAAAAAAAAACATTAGTTTCAAAAAGGTATAAAATATATATTGCTCTTATTGGCATTTGTGCTCAGATATTATGACCAAAAATATATGCTTACACAAAAAAATAATCATATTTTTATATTTTTTAATCAAACTAATGCTAAACTACGAAGGAAACCTAACTCTTATTATTTAACTGTTGAATTCAATGACGTTAACTGAGAGAAAACTAATGATAAAGGAATTATATTAACAGCAATTAATATGTACATTTTGTTTCACTTTCAGGACTAAGATTTGGAAAAATGCAGAGTATGGTCGGACTGGTGGCGCTCCTGACCAAGTTTAGGGTAGAGCCATCCCACAAGACGGAGCACAAGGTCATCTATGACCCGATGTCTTTCATCACAGTACCAAAAAATGGAATTCATTTGAATGTCAAACCAAGGACGACAACCAAGTAGATGGTATTTAAAGGATCTGTGATTATTTTGTAAGAATAGTAACGTATGCGAGATCATTAAAAAATTTTCGCAGAGTGATTTTACATAGTTTATGTTTAAATAATTTTATTTATTTTGAAATACACCAGTGAAACATAAAACTCTATTAAATTAGGTTAGTAGAAATTAATTATATAATAAGATCACATCGTTTCAAAAATATTTATAAAACATGATAATTATTTTTGATATAATAGATGTACTGACTAGAATGTAATGTATATTAAAAAATAAAAATTTACTAAAAACAGTATTTTTTGTACCTGAAAACTGAACTCCAAAAGTTTAAAAAAAAAAATTAATAATCTACATAATGCAAACAAATTAATAAAGAAATATGACGAGCAATTTGATTCTAGGTTCTAACCAGATTGTAAAATAAAGGAGTAAAAGGAGTAGTTGATTCTATGCTGTAACCAGTGCAACATAAATAAACAGACACCGAAATTGTTTTTTTTATTCGTTTTATAGTTTGGTTATGCTGTACTGATTTTCGTCCCGCCTCCATGATAATACTAGTTTCAAACCGAGTAACATATATTTTAATGATATAAAAAATTATATTTTAGAGAGATAATTAACCACTATGTGTTCCGTATTCGTAATACATTAAATTAATTATTATTTTATTGGTGAACACATATACCTTCATACTTATTCATACCTCTTTAGCCTATTCCCAAACCCTAGTACATATTGTTCCTTTGGTAAGCCTAGTTGTCCTTTTGGAAGTCGAGGAAAGGAAGTGTATTATGTGATTATTTGTTTTGGATCACTACTTTGCACACACCGCTGTGATTTATTTTATTGTGAACGTGAATCTCACAGTTTTTGTGCTGTGTAATTTATTATACTAGATGAACTTCTGGAAGAGCAGCGTGACGTCGTCATCAACCAGGTGAGTAGAGCTGTTCTTTGGTTCCGTTAGTTCATCCTGGTACGCTATCGAAGGTACCCTCTCATCCCTCTCCCTCAATCCCTATTTCCTTTTTTAACCCATCCTTCCATCACCATCACCAATCCACCACTTTGGTGACCGGCGATTTGCGTCGGTCGCACTATGTCTTACATAATTTTTTACCAAGATAGGACACAACGTGTCATATACCAAGATACCAAGACACAACGTGTCATATAATTATATAACACGAAGCGATAAGTAAGTCCGAGTTTTTAAAAATAAGCTCGCTGATATCAGCCGAATAAGCTCGCTGATATCAGAAAAATGCCGAATATATATTCGGCATTTTTCGTAAATCAATTTATTGAGAATTTCAGGTCTCTCACTTCTTTCACTCACATTTTATGCAAGAACCTCTCTTTATATCTTAGGAGTAGGAGAAAATAGTAATTATACAAAATATGATTTAGATCAGTACTTTTATGTATTATATATAATAATAGATTATAGGTGAATAAACTCTCAACCGTTTACCTGAGACGAATCCTTAAATTTTTTGAGAATCTTGCGAGAAGGGAACATAGCTTGGAGAAGTTTGTCATGGTGGGCCACGTCGAAAGACAAAGATGAAGATCCCCCACCCGTTGGACTGACCAAGTGGAAAAAGTAACAGGCACTTCTTTGGTAACAGCTCTAAGATCTACAGCATGCCTAGAAAACTGATGTCAAAAGGGCGGGAGTTCATGGAGATCGTGATCCTCAGTCATGAGGGACCATGGTAGATGATTAAACTTTATTGGCATATTTATACATTTTAACATCAGAAGTAAACACAAAATAATTAAATCAATTTTGGAAACAAACTGCTGTTGACCAATGAATTGACGTCACATTATTCAAAAATCAAATGCATCACGTGATCCTGTGAGGCAGTGTAAGGTCATATTGAGATTGTTTCTTTTTTTTCAAACAATCGCTTCTTATATTATATATCTGTAAATATATATATCCGTAAATGTATTGTTAAATGTATATAATGCATTTACGTTAAGTTTTACAAAGTATTTACCTGATCTAATGATACCTTGTTTAACTCTTTATGTATATAATTTTGTACATTGATCAATGCACTTTTTTTACTACTATACTGGAAAAAAATTGTCTGCTATAATACAGTAAAATACTAGTGTAGCAGGCAGGGTACCCAAATATATGTCTTACTTCGCTCAAATATTTATCCGATTATAATATAACATACTGTACTAAGAATCAAATAAATAAATTGTTATAATTATTATTTAAGCATTTGTGATATCTGTTTAGGAGGTTTAAAGTACAGCAATTATAAGTTGTCCACTGCCATTCCATTACACCAAAGTATAATACAATGCATTTCATTTTCATGCAAAAAGGAATGTGATGTTGCATTTTGTATTATGGATTCCATTCCATTGAATATTTTAACTCGACATCGACATCAGGCAATGTTGCTCGGATCGACGGAAGTTTTTGTTATTACTATTTCCAGGCATTTTAAAATAAAATATAAATGTGCATTTTAGTGACCCATTTTTGAACTGAAACATTTCAACTTTATTGTATATATAAAGACAGAATTGGATATTCGAAAAATTTCAATACATTAAATATAACGTTTTGTGTAGTTTTGGAATATGAATTACAAAAAAAACAAAAATTATATAATTCGGACAGGGTAGGATTTGTATAATAAAAAATGCACTTTTTAAAATTCTGTAATATGACTGCGAAAGGGTGGAGGCGAAAGCGTGACTGTTTTTGGACGACAAAATAATAAGGCAAAACAAATAAGTATGCAATTAAAATACAACTTAATAATTTGAAATGGGTTACAACTTTTTGAGAGATGTTTTATGATGTCATGGTTGACATAAACAAAGAAGATCCTTTTATTTTTAAGGAGAATACATTCTTATTGTGAATTTGCAATTTTTCAGAACATAAATCTGTGATATTTTTAATACAAATTAAATGTATTAATTAGAAAGATATACATATTAAATCAATTTACAGAAAAAAAAATGTTGCTTTTACCACGAATCAAACCTGGATCTCTTCCTATCCGGGGAAATGCATTAACTGATTATGCTACACTAATACAAATATAAAGAAGATGTCTTTCGAATAATGGAACGACGGATGTATCAATTTGAAAGTGCAACATGTAAGTTTAAAAATTTGTTGTCAACTCACCGTGTAGCATAATCAGTTAATGCATTTCCCCGGATAGGAAGAGATCCAGATTTGAATCCCGGTAGCAACAACAATGTTTTTTTTCTATAAATTGATCTTATATGAATATTTTTATAATTAATACATTTGTTAATACATATGTTTATACAATAATATCGATTTTTATGCAAATAAGGAGAACAATTATTGGTCTCGAAACTGTGTGTGAAAGAAGTATTCATCTCTCAAGTGTTGCATTTGCAATTTTTAATGGGAAAAATATAATTACAGACCTTTAGCATTATACTATTATATTAATAAGTTACAAATAATTAAAATTTTAATGATTTAGCATCATCACACAGTTATAATCTACTGGGAATCTTGCTTTCTCATCAAGTAGTTCTTCTACTACTGTATATGTGTTCTCCAACGCCAAGTTTTCTTGCTTCTTTCTCAAAATTGTCACCCGATCTTATTCGAGATCTTTGAGGGTATTATTAATTATTAAGATGACTTAAGAAGAAGAAGAGGATATCACCAACTTCAACGTGTTTACACAATTATTCATTTACCTGTCCAGTTAAATTAATTTGTTTTAAAGACCGTATAGATCAAGACGTTTTAAGGGAATGGCAATAAAATAAAAGTTGTCATATTCTTATAAAGTTGAAATAATTGATATCGCTGATACATCAAAAAATGCCATTATTATTAATTTTACATTTATTTATAATTGTACGCACATATTATATTTTAATTTCGACCTCATTAGGCTTTGTCCCTATTGACGTAATTTTTTTGCACTGTTGATGTACGCAGATGTGAAATAGATTTTAAAAATTATAGCAACGGTCAATTAATTAATTATGATGTAACAAATTAAATTATTAATTATAAAACCATTAAATAATTATCTTTAACATATTTATAAAAATATCATACAAAATAATATAGTATAAAATCTTCCTGGCAGAGAACTGAATCCCGTTCTCTATTGTGATACAGATGAATACGAAAGTGAAAAGTCTCTTAAAAATCTCTTTATTAATGTTATTATGCTTATGTTTATCTTTATCGCGTTAAATAGTAGGATGTGAGGTAGTTCAAGAAGTAATTTATTTGGGTGCACTTATCATGAATACTGGTGAAAGAGGGCAGGAAATTCGAAGATACACACAACTTGCTTAATATGCTATAAACCAACTTACGAGAATATGGAAAGACTATGACAAGCAACTAAAATTATGAAAGTTCGCACGATTATCTTTCCAATATGTATGCAGCGGAGACTTGTACAGTATAATAGCGGCAAGCATTAAATAGACGCCATCAAAATGTATTGCTGAAGAAGGATATTACGTATCCGTGGACAGCACGACACACGAATGCCTCAATTCTGTCAAAGTAACAGGCTAGAATAGGTGATTATCCTGGACATAACTTGGGGCTGATGAAAACCTGGAAGAGTGCTATACTACGTTTAGACTCTGGAGCTGAAGTAGACTGTGCGACTCAGAACCGGGACGGTACGATCGAGTCTCATCTGATTGAGACCACTATATTTTAATACCAATTTTATTTTGAAATATTATAAAATATTTATTAGTACTAAAAGACTAATAGTATATTGAAAAAGAACTAGCTCAGCATAAGAAAGGATGAGTACTCACTCTTTGGACTTAAAATATTGTTGATTTCAAAAGGCGCGGGGTATCAATCCAGCTGCCGGTATTGGTAAAATAAATATAAAAACTTATGAAATTGCATTATCATTATTTTACTGGTAAAAAATATTCTATATCAAAATATATTTAAAGATCTGATTAGATACTATACTGCACATGACTTTAAGAAATTGGGCAGATTGTAGATCTACTTTAAATTTTGTTATCCATATTATAACTCTAATCAGTCGAGCGTACATGATACCAGCGACGAGCGACCTCGATCATGATATCACAACAGTTGTCCACCGTCGCGGGTTCGAGTCGGTCATTTATCATTTTTTTGGAATTTATCTGTAAACCATCAAAATGTTTTCGGTCGATTTTTCTTCATTTAGTGTTACTCTATTATTGAGTGTGACTCTGTTTATTGTATACAAATATTTGATTAAAAATTTTAATTATTGGAAGAATAAAGGTGTAATCTACAAACAACCAAAACTTATTTTCGGAAGCTACAAAGATTTTTTATTAATGAAAACTAGTGTCGGCCAAATTTACAATAAAATTTACAACGAATTTCCCAATGAAAATGTTGTGGGCTCTTTCAAGGGACGCAAGCCGGAACTTCTCATCAGAGATCCAGAAATGATAAAATGTGTGCTGGTGAAAGATTTCTCTGCGTTTCCCAATCGACAGGTGGATTCGACAGATGAGCTAGAAAAACTGAACGCCAATTTATTCGCGGTGCACGGTGAACGGTGGAGAGCGATGAGGCAAAAATTTACACCCATATTTACTTCTGGGAAGCTAAAGAATATGTTTCACTTAATCGTCGAAAAAGGTGAGGAGTTCCAGAATTTTCTGCAGGAAAAGTTAAAGGAACAAGATGAACAAGAAATTCGCGAACTGATGGCCAGGTTCACGACCGACGTTATTGGTTCCGTCGCCTTCGGGATCAAGATGAATTCGATGACCGATTCGAATGCACCGTTCAGAAAAATGGGAAAGAAAATTTTCGAATCATCTAAATTGAGAACATTTAAAGTATTTATCCGTTTATTTTCACCCCTACTATTTCGATTATTAAAATTGAGGATTAGGGATGTGAAATTAGAAGAGTTTTTCATATCAACGGTGAAAGAAATTGTCGACCAAAGGAAAGAAGGCCATATTACACGGCACGATTTTATAGATTTACTTCTAGAAATAAAAAAAAAGGGATCCCTACAAAGTAAGGACAACCCCGATGTACAAATGGAATTCACAGACGTCTTCATGACAGCTCAGGCTTTTATATTTTTTGCGGCTGGGTTTGAAACTTCATCCACTTTGATGTCCTTCACCTTATATGAATTAGCAAAGAATCCTGAAATTCAACAGAAAGTAATTGCCGAGATAGATAGTGTTTTGAATAAATATGACGGGAAACTATCTTATGAGGCCATATCCGACATGCATTATTTGGAATGCGTTATCAGCGAAGCAATGCGAATGTACCCAGCGCTGTCTATATTAAATCGAGTTTGTAATGCCACTTACACTTTTCCTGGTACTAAAATAACTTTAGATAAAGGAGTTTCTGTAGTAATTCCAGTATATGCCCTCCATTACGATCCGAAATATTATCCAGAACCAGAAAAGTTTATACCGGAGAGATTCACAGCAGAAGCAAAACAAGAGAGGCATCCGATGGTATATCTGCCTTTTGGAGAAGGGCCACGCAATTGTATTGGTGAGCAACGTGCACTTTGGCTTTATTTAGCATACTGGCGTATTTACTTTAACGCTATCCTCTTCTTCGGGCTTTTATAAGTATTTTCTACCAGGACCTTTTTAAGATCTACCAAGTTCCAATAAACAATAGTCAATATTTTTATCATTGTTGATAATTTTATAATACATAAATAGCGCAAGTAAATTGCGAATTAATACAGCGTATTTGTATGATACTATTTTTACTTGAGCGCGTAATATCAGAACTCATTTTATGAAGAAATAATACAACCCCTTGTTAAAATGATAAATATATTTTTTCAATTTAACTTTATTAACTTTTGTTATTATCCAAATATTGAACGAGGTTAACTAATAAGTAGTTCTAGTAAAATGAAACCGATGATACAGAAATAAAATTTACAACGAGTATTTAATTATCGTTTTCTTTTTTAGGGCTAAGATTTGGAAAAATGCAGAGTATGGTCGGACTGGTGTCGCTCCTGACCAAGTTTAGGGTGGAGCCATCCTCCAAGATGGAACAAAAGGTCATCTGTGACCCGATGTCTTTCATCACAGTACCAAAAAATGGAATCCATTTGAATATCAAGCCAAGGAATAAAACCATTTAGATATTATTAAAAGGATCGATGTTCGTTTTGGAAGAATTAAAAGTGAAATAAATAATTTAAAAACTTTTGAAAAATTGGTTTTCCATAGTTAATATGTAAAAGAGATAAAAATAATCATTTTCATCTGATAACATAATAATGCTATTGTATTGTGTTTGTACAGATTTAATTATATAATTTAGATCGTTATAAAAATATTAATCAAATAAATAAATAAATTTTGATGTAATCAAAATAATACCATAAATGTATTAGCATTAGTATGTTACAAAATAAAAAATCTTTTTAAAAACAGTGTAAAAATTTCTATAAATTTTTAGTGCCTGCAAGTCAAACTTCGGTTATATTGGCGTTGAAATTTGTTGCTGAATTTTTAAATGTGTACATTTTAACTAGAATTAGTTTTGCAATCAGCTGTGCAGGAATATATTGTACTATTTAATACAAATAAATAAAATAATGTGATGAGTTATTTGTTTCTATACTATGAACAAAATGGTCGGTTTACGTTTTTTATGCTGTGCTGACTTTTATTTCGTCTTCATGATAATTTTATAATTCATTTCAAACCATATTGCAAGGATTTGTGAGCAAAGTTATTCAATTATTACAGTGATTATAAACTACTTATACGACTTAATTCTTCTTCCAAATTGATTCGACCATGAAACAAGTCGTGCCATGTAAAGATAAGCTAGTCCAGGTTTAAAAAAATAAGCGCAAATTTCGGCGGTTCACAGAATACATAATTATTTCAATGTATTCTCTTAACTTATTTTATTATCTTTACTTTTATGCCACAACCCTTCATTTCGTCTATCTTAATTTGTTTTTCCTATTTCATTATCGCTTTCTTTTAAGAGGTCACTTTTTATTCCACCAATATTTCCCCCTCTCTCATCCCACTCGTTAATTTATTCCGTAAATGTAAATATTTACTCTAAATATCATGAATTAAATGTAATAACAAACACACCAGTTTTTTATTACTGTGCTTTTTAATAAGTACATACATAAATACTAAATACATATTGGTCACTGCAATTGTTTTAGTGTATTGTACCATTATAAACATTTCAACATGAATTTTACATACGGATCTAAAGTCTCACATCGTATGTGATCAAAAAGGTAGAATATTATTAGGTCTCAGATTACAAAGTAGTTAAAATGTATATAGGAAACACGTGTACTCAATCTACGTATAATACTTTATCTACAGATACATTTTTAAGATTAAAGATAAGTTTTTCAGATAACATTGTTAAGGATAACATATTTTTGTTGTGAAGTTACATTTTCAAAACATAGTTCTGTAGCATTTGTGGTCTAGGTTCGAATCCTGTTAGCAACTTAATATTTTATCGATAAATATATTTTTTCTGTTTATCTTTCTAGTTAATTAATTTAGTTTGTATGAAAGATAATATTTTATTTTTATTTGTTAACTTTGTTTTATTAACCACTTATTGAGTTTAAATACATCTACCGCGGTAGATATATTTAAACTCAATAAGTGGTTAATAAAACAAAGTTAACAAATAAAAATAATGAATTTTAACCACAAAGTTAATTTTGCTAATTTCAAAAGAATAATATTTTAATTTTCGTTTTTAGAAAAAACTATCAACTCTGTTTCACCAAAATTAATATTGCTTATTTACATATATTAGTCGCTATTTTTACACTGTACCTATCAGCGTTATTTACGCGCTTTTATACTTCGATAGGTAGGCCTGGTATAAAATTTTGAGTATGTGTGTTCTTTTTGTGTGGATTTAAAAACCGAAAACAAAAGCGAAGCTGCTACTAGAAAGAGACAGTTTTCGGTTCGGACGGAAATATTTACGGCGGCGATGTAAAAATATTTCGTATTATATATTTTCGAATTATCGGATATGAGAAAGTTTTCGTGGGCTGGCCAGCAGAGTTAAGGACCACCGGATTACAAGGAGAGCGACATCAGCGTCTACCAGCCCAGGTTCACAAAGGTTGGTGTATTTTGTATTTGCATAGATTGAATTACTGTATTCAACATTACATATAGAAAACCCAGGACTAGCTATCGAAGTATTTACGGCTACAAGCGTTGCATTTACGCATATTTTTTTTATGTACAAAATAAGTACGAATACATAGCGATATGTATTATATTTTAATTTGAAACGATAACGTCTTTATCTAAATAATAAAAAAAAAAACGCTTCATAAATTATAAGAAAAACACTTTGTTTAAAAACACTATTTATTGATATATCAACATGTTTTAAAACCTATGGTCCCTTCTTTAGGAAACAATGTATACTAAAATTAAAAATACAGGCATAGACAAAAAGAAAACTATAAAAATATAAGTGGCTGGTAACTAATTAGAAACTTCTGCGAAAACAAATTTAACAGGTGACTATTTGCAAAAAGGATTTGCTTATTTTTAATAATTAATTTGTTATCAACTTATAACTTTATCAATATGTCGGGTGATACACCGGTGAATATTGATGACGGTTTCAGAATTTAGACTGAAAATATTCGCGAGAGCGACCGTTATAACGAACGTGCAACAATTAAGGAATCAAAATGAAAAACACTGTGAAAACTTCTCACGGAAAACAGCATATTACTTCTAAGGGAAGAGTAGTAGCTACAGTAATTGAAAGTTGTGAGTCTACTTTGCTGGAAAATTTGTATTGTGAATATTTTGGAATACTTTTTTTCGCAATAGGGTGTACTCACAATTGACGGCTATTATATTAATATTTTTTATTCCTTAATTCTTTCAGTGATGCGTAGATCGTTTACTTGCTATAACATTATCAACGTATTCGAACAGTATTTTTTTGTTGTTTGAAAAACGACTTGTCTATAACTTCACCTATTCTTCTTAAGATATCAGTATAGCAGATATTTATCAACATATGTTATTATTAAACTGTTTTTATTATAATTTAATATTTTTATGATCAATATTTTATCTGTATATTTTATTGTATTAAAAATATCACAGAACTGTGTTCTGAAAAACTACAACTTCACAATAATAATGTTTTCTCCTTAAAAAAATAGTTTCTAAATTGTTGGACCGATGTTGGAATACCTTGAATTTGAGGTAGCTCCAAAGAAAAAAATCACAAAGTGTCAAATCTGGCGAGCGTGGGACATCACCATGCAAGGAGACATCGTGTTCAGGAAACATCTCTTTGATAACTTCAAAAGAACGACGACATGTTTGTGGGCAACGGCCCACAAACATCTCGTCGTTAATAAGGCATCATCGTCGTTAATAAGACATCTCGTCGCAAATAAGGTAGTGCAACGGCACTACCTTATTGAAAACAAACATTTTCTGCTTCATGTTCATTGAAAATGGGTGTGGAAAGTGGAAGCGAAATGCACGTCGTGTTTGCAATATTTCTAATAAACTTCTCGTTAACAAAAGCGCGATGCTCACCAGAGTAAGCAATAACTGACACTTAAAACGTTCTGTTCATCACTCCCACCACACTAATACCTCCCGCCGCGTAGCTGTGCCTCTTCAAAATTGAGGAATTCTTCATACCGCATCCTGTATGATAAATAAACTAAACTATCTATTATATTTCACACAATACCGAGTTTTATTTTTATCACGACGTTAGTTTCGATAAATACAGTTTTTCTCATCAATAGGTGCAAATGATATCTATATTAAATATAAAATAAGTAAATTTTAAATATAACAGGATGAAATTCTAAAATCAAAAAATATTTAAAATTTTTAAATGTATTCATTGGTAAACATTAAATGTATTTATTGGTTAAACTTTAAATATATACAATTAAATTTTTGATATATTTTCAACAAATTTATTGTGAATAAATATACAAAAACAAAATCATATTATAATCTGCCAAATAATGTCCATCAGAACCAATATTATATGACTATACATTCTCAACAGTTCTCGTATTTTAGTGGGTATGATACTAGCTTTCCATATCGGGGGCTCCAGGTTCTATTCTCGGTGTGGACACAATGTATATATGTATTTTATTTAGCCTGGGTATTGATGTGTTTTATTACGGTTTTGAGTCTGTGGAGACCTTGCTCGCGCATCCCAGATCTGGCTGTGTAAACAAATATTTTACAGCCATTTAGAATTCCTTTCAAAATTCAGACGATAAGAAATCGCGATGCAACTGGTATAAGAAGCCAGCTGAAGCGATCACTTTTCCCCTGGCCATCTTTTTGGATGCATCTCTCGGCACTGCCTCCAGTGAGCTTTGCTTGTCACGAACTTTAACTTACAATTTAACATTCAAATAGTGTAAATTTGTTTGTGCATCATTCGAAAATAAACGCAACTGATTGTAAGTCCTTTTTCATTTTATCAACCAAAACCAACATCTATACTCATACGTACGCTTCGTAACATTAATATACAATGCTACCTTCATATGCATGCGTGAGAATTCGAGGAGGATGAGGGTTCTCGGTTTTCACCTTCAATATCCTTCTGATATATATAACCTTAAACATCAGTCACTCTATTCAAGTAACTATCTTAATTATACATAATTAATACAATCCCTATAAGTAGATAAAATCGGCAATGCTTTTATCGATATCTGAATTTTGAGTAGCGAATCAAGTAAGTGGTGTTATAGAGACCAAAACAAATAATTATCATAAGTCTGGAGAATACGCCGCGTGAGTGAAAACTTCAAAACACACCAAACCCTATGATGATATTCGTAGTGGCTTTTTCGTGCTATTCCCGTGTCTAGTCCCACTGTCATGTAGCAGTATCACTTGCCTAGTCCCACTGTTATGTAGCAGAATAATTGCCTAGTCCCACTGTTATGTAGCAGTATTATTACTTATTCTCACTATTGTGTAGCAGTATCATTTCCTATTCCCACTATTATGTAGCAGTATCATTGCCTAGTCCCACTGTTATGTAGCAGTATCATTGCCTATACCCACTGTTATGTAGCAGTATCATTGTCTATACCCACTGTTATGTAGCAGTATCATTGCCTAGTCCCATTGTTATGTAGCAGTATCATTGCCTATTCCCTCTGTTATGTAGCAGTATCATTGCTCAGTCCAACTTTTATGTAGCAGTATCATTTCCTAGTTCCGCTGTTATGCAGTAGTATCAATTGCCTAGTTCTGCTGCCGGTAAACGGTATTTTATACTTAACTGGGTCCACTAATTTTGGAATTCGATGTCGATGCTTCCTCAGGATTTTTTTCACGATTTCCGCCTTTTTGAATTATTTCACAATACTCACTTTTCATCATCAGTCAATATTTTCTATCAAAAATCCTTCCTCGTGTACCTGGAGAGAAAATAAACAGCAATGTCGTAACCTTTGTTTTTGTGAAGAAAGGAGGCTTTCTGAATTTTCCCCAGCATTGTAGGTGAATAGATTGTTTGTTGTTACTTAGATATTGATATTATGGATTACCCGAAGTGCTGGAACAAGCTCCGACTGCGTCTGTCATGGCTGCAAAAAAGTTAAATTTAAATAAGTGCTATAATTAATTTTATTTAGGGACCAAGAATTGATTTATACACCAATATGAACGATAAAAAACATGCATGCGTTAAATTCTACTACTAAAAATCAGTATTTTAAACATCCATATAAGAGAATTTGACACCATAGTTCATTAGGGAATTGGTTAAGTTGGCAGAGCGCTGCCATAGCAGGAGAGGGGTACTGTTATCTCTAAAATATTTTTAGTTCCAAAAAAATTTTGAAGGCACCTGTTATTAATCCCGTTACTGGTAACAGTAAAAGTAAACGCACAAATATGTTATGTATTTTTTTATAAGGTATTTTTAAAACAGTTTTATTAATTAATTTAAATCACTGAATAAACCAATACGTTAAAATATGTTGTGAGATCTGATCGTAGACTATGATGAATCTAACTTTAATAACTTTTTAAGCGTACTTAAATAAAAAAAATACATAAACATTGCAGCGTAAACAGAATGGAGACCGTGGCACCAGAAAATAGTTATCAAAAAACTGCTTTGAGATTCGGCGGACATTTGACAAAATACTTTATTATCCATTTGTGGGTTGATCGAGCATGAACAAAACCAGTAAAGAGGGATCACAATATCACAACAGTTTTTCTCCGGCGTGAGATCTAATCAGTCACTTTTCATTTTTAGAATAACCTCTAAAACGTCAAAATGTTATTTCTTTATTTTATGTGACTCTATAATTAATTTTTTTTCTGTTTATTATGTTCAAATATTTACCTATGTACTTTAATTACTGGAAGGATAAAGATGTAATCTACAAAAAAATCAAAACTTATTTTTGGAAACTGCAAAAGTGCAGTGTCGGCCAAATTTATAATACAATTTACAACGAATTTCCCAATGAATATGTTGTGGGCTACTTTAAAGCGCGCAAGCCGGAACTTCTCATCAGAGATCCGGAAATGATAAAATGTGTGCCGGTGAAAGACTTCTCCGTTTCCCAATCGACAGATGAAATCGTTATACCAATTATTTTTAATAACATCTCATAATATTTTTATTTATTATGGCGTTAAAATCTCAATTATTTCCGAAAAAGTGTAAAAAAATGACCCCATAAAACAATGCGAGATGGCAGCAGTGCATAGCTATCTTATAAAACAATAGATTGGCAGCATTAATTTGGGCGTTATAATAAGTTACGTCTTACTAGACTCCGCTTGACCTTTTACTTGTGAACAAAAATTAAGAAAAACATATGTAATATTTTTATGTTTGTAGTTAGGCTATTAATTTAGAAGAATCTTTGTATAGTGATACATAGTTTTCATCTAGTTTAATAGATAATGGTTTAACTTTCTCTCAACAATTTGTTACTTACACTAACATTAATATCGCTTAACTTTATCTTTACATCGTATTTATTATAATCACTGTAAAATCAATATTCAATATTGTTTTGTAATTATGAAGTTTTTAAGTGCGAAATAATTACGAGGAGTAATGTATATATGTTTCATTTTTAATTTAAATTGAATAGCTTTATCAATATGTCAGCTGGTACACATCGGTGGCGGATATTCAGAGTTTTAATCGAAAATTATTGTTAGAGTGACAGTTATAATGTATTAATCAAGTAGGAAAAAAACAAAATGAGTCTCAAAAATGGAAAATAATTCTATTCTTCTAAGGAGTTGTAAAATTGAAAGTTTCCAGCCCACTTATGTTTACATTTATAATTTAAAATTTCAAAATTATGCCAAAAGTTAAATAACTATAAAATGCTATTGACCAATTTATGAACATTGTAAACATCTTCCGTCATAGTGCGATTACATCAACGAGTTACCACGAAAAGAAGAGATCGATTCTGGGGGCGATTTAATATACTGTTATTTGAAGGGACCACAACAGTTTATATTTATATAAAACATATTTTTGTGTAAATTCTTCATTTTTCGCTATTTCCGATAAGATATAACGAAGATGCATGCTTTTTATTAAAATATATTTTTAAACACTGGTGGAGAAAAATGATTGGGTATAACGGAGAAAGCAATACACATTTGAAGCGAATCGTATAGGTGCTAAAAATCTACTATTTTATTACATTCTATTTTTATGTATAAAAATTTCTTTCGACGTTGACACCAAGAATATGGTAAATTTTGTGTGAAAACATATTTTTATTATTTTATCTGAGTCCAATATGAAGGGAGTTTTTTTATTAATTAAATTATTTTATATTTTATTAAAATCAGATGAAGCACAATAGAATACTAAATAACATTTTTTTCTCAGTGTCAATATTAAAGGTATATTTCTGTAATAGAATATGAGACGATGCCTAATGCTTTGAACAATATGGATAGAATGAATAACCTATGAATAACGAATTTTACATATATATCTATTCTCAATAAATCAATGAAAGTTTGACAATGAGATAATCAGAAGATATCTATTTAATTTGGATATCAACAATAAACAGGTGTCATTCTTTTGGATTCCTGCACTCAAGGGAATTCATGGAAATGAATGTGCTGATAAAATGGCCGAGGAGGCTACTTCTTCCGCGGTTTTCCTTCATCAATTCCATATCCCGATGTATGACAGACTTAATATGATAAAAATAAATACGAATTCTATTTGGACTGCACAATGGATGGATCCAAATAATCATAAGGCTTAAAATAATTCAAAGATCTATTCCCCGCACTCCCTGGTTTTCCAAAAGGAAAGTCTTCAAAGTGACAATATCAATATCACTAGAATGAGAATTGGGCATTGCCAGGTAGCCTCACATTTATTTAGATTGAACTTAATAGATTCCCCAATATGTGAGTGTGGTGCTGAGGAGGAAACCCTTGACCTTATATTTTTTGCCTGTCCATTGCGGATCACAGGTTTTTTTTACAGTAATTTCGTCAATGATAATTTTCAATCTCGGTTAACTTGTGTCATCTTATTTTTACATTTAATGAATATAATTGTAAATTTTTTGAACGACAATGGTATTGACTTGAAATATAATATTTTCTATTCTAGTACTTTTTTAAATAAAATAAAGTATTAACTTGATTAATGGCACAAATCACTTGAAGGGCGGATTGCCTATTTAAAAAAAGAAGAAGAACTCTCAATAAGTAAGGCAATGTAATTTAAATTACTAATATTCTAACCACTCCAAATATCGTGGTTCGTAATACTGAATATGATAATAAGAACATAAATTTTAATGGACCGACCAGCTTGCCTTTTTGCATAGAGTATGATGTAGTGGAATATATGGAGCATATCTTCGGGAAATGTCTATTTTATGAGATTCAGTGAACCGCCATACTAACAAGTACGAGTATATATCAGAATATAATCCTAGCTTCTGCTTGCAGAAAAAAATTGGTAGATTAAATTACTTTATCAAAGCATATAACCAATGTTGCTTCTAATTTTGGATCATGATTTGCACATTAAATATCGTTTGTGCAATTTTAAGAACCTATATAATTATTTGTACGCTGGGGAGAAAATAATAAAAACATCACCTTACCAGCATAAGGCTACTGGGAGAGCCTGGGTTGACTACAGCACTAATAAAGATGTATTAAGACGCATAAATAAGTCAAGAGAACAAATAACAACTATAAAAAAAAAAAACTACATACTCTGGACACATTCTCCGCAATAAAAAATGTGATATTTTATAACTCATCATGCAGGGGAATATAAAAGACAGCAGAGGGGTAGTTACAAATAGATTATTTTGACTGTAACTATAGAAAATGGCTTAATGTGTAAAATATTGGTGTTCTTGTACAGGATAAATCAATACCCTGCAATTGCGATGAGGATAAAGATTTTTTTTCTTATCGACGGTGATAGAAATTATCAACGAAAAAAAAAGTAATATAAAACGGCACAATTTTATTGATTTGCTTTTTGAACTGAACTGATATTGAGTTTATCGATATCCTTATGACAGTCTAAGCGTTTATATTTTTTGCAGCTGGATTTGAAACTTCATCCACTCTAATGGCCTTCACTTTGTTTGAATTAGCGAAGAATCTTGACGTCCAAGAGAAAGTTTTATCAGAGATAAACAGTATTTTGAAGAGATATAACGATACACTATCCAAAATGAGATACTTGAAATGCTTAATTAGTGAAGCTATGCGAAAGTATCCAGCGTTAGCAGTGTTAACGAGAGTTTGTAACGCAGGCTATACGTTTCCAGATACTAAACTGACGTTGGATAAAGAGTTTTCTGCAGTTATTCCAGTGTATGCTCTGTATTACGGTACCCAATATTATTCAGAGCTTGACAAATTAAACCAGAGAGATTCACACCGGAAGAAGAAAAAAAAGACATCCGATGGTGTACCTGTCTTTCAGAGATGTGCCAAAAAATTGTATAGGCTAACAATTTTTTTCTGTAGAAAATATTTGATATGGTATATTTTATGTTGATCAAGTTAAAATTGTTATATTTATTAAGTTAATATAGTTATTTTATGTTGATTTGGTTAATATTGTTATTTTATATTGGTCTCGGATCTGATCCTCGTTCCAGTACTCATTATTCAATACTCTGTAAGTTGCAAATTACTGTTTTTTGTATGCAGTGCAAATGGGGCTGATTGGTTATCGAAATATTATATATTTGAAATAACTTCAAAATCTTTAGAGCATGATGATAAATTTATTGTTAATATAATTATTATATTTATTTTAATTGAGATATGATTTCTTTGAACGAGAAGGTTACCTCAAGCATTTTGGTTCTTATATGTTCCCCAGCGTGCGTTATTTAATAATATTCGTGCCCTATACTCCTTGAATACAGAAAAATCCAATAGTTCTGAACAAAACAATCATCTCTTTAACTCGATAAAACTTTATCAATTCCAAGTTTACATTTTTATATCTTGTATTTAAAAAACGATTAATTTCTGGTTCCATCAACACTTGCGTCTTAAATCTTTCTTACTATTTTTCCTCAATCATCCATTCCATATGATCAAACCACCTAAGTAATCCTTTCTTAATCTTACTCACCATACTAACATCAGCTTTACATTCTTTCCTTATTTCTTCATTCTTTACTCTGTCATAAGGGTGTGTTAATGGAAGATAATTATACCTTGGGTTTAGTTGTGCTAGTTAAATCTTGGTCCATTGTTGGAATAAACTAATACGTACAGGTAGATATCAAATTCAAAAGTACACAGCAAGTTACACTTAAATAAAGGACTTGTTAAAGGCACGGAGGCGCAATGGTCATCTCGCCCACTAGTGGCGTCTCTCTGGTGGTGTCTCCTACAAGCTCACTGGGAATCGGTATGCTGTGTGTCACCAAGCTTCCGCGAACCACCTCTGGTACCATGAGTCCGCCACATATTCTTACAATTCTTTTGTCGGCACTATTGATATATTTTTTCCAAAAAATTGTTTAACAACTTTTTTATTTTACTGTGCATTTTTAATGTTTGATTTTCTTGAATTATTTGTAAAGGTACGTAATTTTTTTTTCATTCATTGTAAGCCTAGTACCTTGACATAAATTTAATGTTTGTCTTAAAATATGCTTACGCTAAGTAAGATGCTTCGATTTAATTTTTCGGAAAATAAATACCTTTGGATTCTGAAAATTCTTAATTTGTTTGATTAGTGTTTTAATAAATCACTAGACGTTTCATTTTATAGTATAACCTTTTCCTCGCATTTTTTTATAATAACTTTATCCATGTTCTTGTATAGCACACGGAATAATGTTTTTATTAACTAGTTATTTTTTGACATAGTCGTTTTTCGAATAAATACATGTTCTGAATTCGTAAACACTCGTTTTGGCGCGTCTTTCAAATTAGTCGCAACTCTTGTTATTGACACATTTCCGCATCCAAATTTCCATCCATATCTTTCTTCATGCTCGTCTTGTCAGTGAGCTTGACTTGACAATTTTGACTCTGACGTCAGTATATGTCAACGTGACCGATATTTGTTCGATCGCAACATCGCGATAGCATTCGCGGTATAAACTTGTCAGTGCACCGGCACAGTACTTTGTGATATTTGTTGTGTTGTTTGTACCGTGGGTGAAACTGTTATATCACTATCTTCAATTGGAAGCGGAGATCATCCGCGTGCCATTTGTGTGCTCTCAGAGGGGACTGCGGGGATGACAGAGTCGTCATATACAAGGTAAGGTGAACAGTCTTTCCGAATCGCGGTTTCAGAGATCACTGGTCCATGGAACCCCTATCTCCTCACTGACCTCATCCTGTATCGAGGTTTTCTACTTCCTTTCCATACCATGCGGTGATTCCGATTTACGACCGGAATTGTCGTATTACATTCCGCGAGACGCGAGTCTCGTAGATTTGCGCTATTCGTTCATTTAGATCCTATCGATCCGGGTTTACGTTTCAAATATTATAATTATATATATTATTATTATTTAACGTAGTATTTTTTAATTAGCTTTGCCTTAAAACGAAATTATACATAATAGTTAGTCGGTACTCACCACCTGGTATTGAATCAAATAGGTAGGTACCTAACTAGTTCGGATACGTAAAGCTCAGATGATTAATTTGGTTTAAAAAATGGAACATCCAGAGAAATTTATTATTTGATGATTTAAAATGTGTCTTATGAATGCACTCGGCGAGAATTATATTTTTGCAATTGATTAGTTTAGTCACAACAAAATTTTCAAAGAAATATTAACTTGCGATGTTTCTTTTTATTATTATAAATTTAAAATCAATGCAATAAAGAGTGATACTCATATTGGGTTGAAAAGTTCATTGAATATGTGCCTAATCTCAACTGTATCAGAGATAGATGATATAAGTATTTAAAAAAATTGTGATTATGAGATCATGTTGATTAATTGAAATATTTTATTTGTTTAAAATTACATATTAAATAGAAATAAATAAATATCATCGAATTTCGAGCGGGCAGACTATTTTTTGTTATATCATTTAAGGTCTGAAGCAAATATATAGATTAATAATGGATAAATTTCTCAAATATTTATTTCGAAGTGCGTAGACTTAAAGCTTCACTTGAACATTTTAGACTTATAATTTAGTCAGGTATCCACCCACAAAATATTGTGTTACACCCTGTGTACATATATAAATATATATATATACATATATAAATACAAATATAAATATTTCCATTAAAAACACATTTTTTGTTATAAAGTTACAATTTCAAATTTAATTTCAAAAAAATGTATATATATATATATATATATTTTACTTATTCATCATTTAAATTTATGTACCGGTATGTAATTAGAAATGTTATCTCTTTAAAATTGTTGGTTATTTATATTTTAATAATCAATATTAAGTATTAAAATACAGTAGGTAGTAAAAAATATTTTTTCGAAAATTTTTATTATTCGATAAAAATTATTTACCGACAAATTTAGTGATAATAAGCTCGTTTACATTTGAAATATGACTAAATTTATACTTTGCTGACGCTGAAATAAAAGCAACTTTGTCACTCCAATTCAAGATTTCTGTTTTATTATTTTTACGAATATTTCTTGTTAAAGATAAAATTCATCATTCATCGGATAATTCTATTACAACTTGACGAATCTGCTGATTTTCATCGGTTTCATCGTACTACTGCCATCTGAATATTAAAATCATTCTTTATGAGAACAATAAGAAATAAAATTTTAATTTTCCCTAAAATAAATTTGCTCATTAATGAATTATAATACAACAGTGATAGTAATCACAGATTACAGGAAACTGCAAGGAACTATAATTAAATTAAATTAATATTTAAATTTTAAAAAATGTAGGATAAAACCAGGTCTAGAATAAGGTACAAGATTTTAACTCGGGATCGTTATATTGACAGAAAACAAAAGGAAAGTAGTCTACTGGATGATAACGGATTCCAAGCAGTGGTTTAGTGAAGGTAAGTGGGCAGGGGAGGACAGTTATTCTCGGACTTAAGGGGGGTGTAAGGACAGAGACCAAAAGTAGCTTTTCCATGATTTTGCATACGCACTATCGTCAGCATTAATATATTATTTTAAAGTATGGAGAATCTTGTACGTATATGAAATCTATGAGCACTTTGAATGCCTTGGTTTAAGTATAAAATTCGCCCATCATAATAATAGTATTATCAGAATATCAGAATGTTTTCTGTGTATTTCATATTATATCTCGGTATTTTCACTTTGAGCAACTTCAACAATGTTGACGTATTTTAATTTCCGGCTGACAGTTTACAGTTTTCAACAACAATAATCTATTTTAAGGTAAAACTTTTATAATTTTGTTGAACATTGAATCGAATTTAAATTCATTTTTCAATTCAGTTAAAAATAATTTTTATTATAATATCACACATTTTATCTAACAAAAAATTTCAAATAATCTTGTTTAAACCTTTTAAATTATTGTTTTTGATGAATATGTTTTAATATTATTTAGATCCAAATCACTACGTAGATAATTTTTAGAATGCTACCTACGATTTACTGGTACTCCAAACTAATGATAACAATACAAAGCCAGCCAGGAAGCATTAGACTATACTTTTAATAAAATAATAATAACGCGAACCGAAAAAACATATTGTTGGATGTTTGTCATTTGTATAACTTTTGGATTTGTTCCTAAGAAAATGTTAAAACATTGTTTTTGTATACCAACAAATTTTGGATGCAGCGCTGTGGCTGAAGTTATGCGAATGTAATTCATATATTTTTATTATTCCAGATACCTATATTTGGAAAGAAGCCAAAAAGCAATCAGCGCTGAAAAAGAAAGGTCGATAATAGAATAAACGTCTGTAAGTAACCAAGCTGCTGAAATATGAATATTGGCTTGACATTTGCTACATTGAAATTAGAACTGTTAATTTTTTTAAAGTTGATAATTATTATTTTTAGTATGTTTAATAATTGAGCACATTCATTATGTAATATGCATATAATATCATACCTAAAATATATACAAAAAAAAATTTATCTTTTATATTTAACTATGTACACTAAAATGCATGTACATGACACATAATTTTTAATTTTTGCAAGGAAGTGCAGATTTTGTCTCATTTACAGACGTGAAAGATCCTATTGGTTCCCGGTTCAAGGGGCAGTAACAGCTCTGTTTTTTGAAAAAAAGATTTATCTTTTGTATTTTTTTCCGTGACATATTTACTTTGGTATAAATAACAAGAATTGTAGAATAGCAATTTCACCAATGAAATGTGGTTTTATATACTCGTAATTCAGTTGTAAATTTATATATAAATCCGAATCTCAGAAACCCAGAACAAAACCAGAATTCTGAGATTTGCGATATGCTGACCACTAGTTTATTATATTTGACTGGCCGCTATATTACGTTTCACAAGCTTAAGCATTATTTTAGGCCTTAAAAGAATTTTGATTATCGATACATCATTCTATCCATCATATCAAATATTTTTATAGATGTTCATCTATAAAATAATAATTTGACTGTTCAGTTAAATTATTATTATATGCTTTTCTCTCTAATAAATAAAAGACATAGATAGTTGGTGAAATAAAAAAATGCAATTTGCTAAAATTGTTTTACAAGGAATGTAAAAAAATTAGAAAATTAAGGCTGAAACATGAACATAGTACCATCGTCACTGGGTTGATAATACATATCATTATAATATTAATGCAATTAATAATTCATTTGATAACAAATAGAGCAGTTGTCTGCTTATATCTTATGTGAATAATTAAAGTAAATATGTTTATTATTTAAGTGCATTAATTTTATCATACTTAAATGCACTGTTATTAGTAAATCAGTTATACTCCAACTTTCACAATAAAAAGTATTTTCAATAAACTATTTCATACTATTCAGATTGAAGTTATTTATTTTTAATATTCATTAACTAACCTTTATGAAAATACGAAATAAGATATGGAAACAGTTTTAGTTTTCACAACTAAACTTTATACTACACGCACATTAGACTATAACATAACATGATGACGAGAGGAACTGCACCTCTAGAAACTATAGAAGTGACAATAATCCAACGTGTATGTAGTACAGTAATTGAGGAGATTAAAATAAAATAAAATTAAAATAATCATGTTACACAACAAAGTAACCGCCATGTCATTAATTGACATGGCGGTTATATATATTCAAACAGTATTTAATAGTATATTTATTGGATTAAATTAGTTGCGTTAAATTCGGTATTCAATTGAAAAATAAATTAGATACAATGAGACCATCCATACAACAATATTGTACGTCGCTTTTAAATATAATTAAAATTATATTTCAAGAGATCACGATGCCTAGTATTGAGTGTATGATGATAAATAAATATTATATTTATTGTTGTAGGTATTTATTATTGTGGTTAACCAATAAATACATGATAATGATTTTTTGATTATATATTACAAACCAAGAATTTTTAAGAAATTCTGTATAAATTAATTATTTCAACAGTTTCGTATAAAATATTGTACTCGGGTAGAATACAAACAACTCAAACAAATCGATTATTAAATGCAGTAGACAGAAATTTTATGCAATTTATTAAAAAAAAATCAATAAATTTCTAATATTAAGTATTTTCTGTTATAATAAGAAAACCAGAATATATTGCGCATATAACATAACTACTGAGAGTATATTCCCTTGTATGCCTGATTATTGTTAATAAACCTACCATATATACATTTTTACTATAGCGATTAAAAGTGTATTACATAAAATAATAAGTTTCTCAGAATATATTTAAACAAGTGCAGATTAATGCTAACTATGCTACAGCGACAACACTTATAGCGAGAAATTTTCGCACCTATAATGCACCTTCCCCAGTTAGGAAAGAGATCCAGGTTCAAATCCCTGTGGCGCAACAACAATATTTTTCGATAAAATATATTTTACATGTATATCTTTCTAAATAATATATTTGATTCATATTTAAAATTAAGATAGTTTTAAGTGCTGTGGAATGAATTATGATAAGAGTAATTATCCACTTTGGAACGGACGCAGTGTTGCGAGGAGTATCTTTTCAGTCGTCAGACGCTTCTGCTAGTCAAGTCCATAGTCAAGATGTTGTTTCTCGATATGCCTTTATTTAATACAACTCTTTTAGTGAGTGTTTTTCTGTTTTGTGTGTATATGTATTTGTCAAAATACTTCAATTATTGGAAAAATAAAGGTATAATCTACAAAGAACCACTGTTAGTATTTGGTAACTATAAAGATTTCATGTTACTTAAATGTAACATTGGACTAATTTACAAACAAATTTATAACGAATTTGCGAATGAGAAACTTGTCGGCTGTTTCAAAGCGCGCAAGCCAGAACTACTAATCAGAGATCCAGAATTGATAAAATGCGTACTGGTGAGTGATTTCTCCGCTTTTCCTAATAGAACTCTCGATGTGACAGACGATATAGAGAAACTAAACGCTAATTTATTTCAAGCGCGTGGTGAAAAATGGAAAGCGATAAGGCAAAAATTTACTCCAGCGTTCACTTCCGCGAAGTTAAGAAACATGTTTCATTTAATCGTGGAAAAGGGTGAAGAATTCCAGAACTTTATTGAAGATAAATTAAAGGATTCCGATGAGCAAGAGATGAGGGAACTGATGGCGAGATTCACTACCGATGTCATAGGCTCCGTGGCATTTGGAGTAAAGTTGAATTCAATGGCAGACTCGAACGCACCATTCAGAAAAATGGGCAAACATATTTTTGAGACTACTAAACTTAAAATGTTTAAATCTTTTGTGCGATCGCTTTTCCCAGAACTATTTAAATTATTGAAATTTAGGATTAGTTCTCTGGAACTGGAAAATTTTTTCATTTCAACTATGAAAGAAATAATCGAAAACAGAAATGATGTTCAGAGTAAGAGGCACGATTTCATAGATTTGCTTTTAGAACTAAAAGCAATGGGACCAATAAAGAATGAGAATTCAGAAATAATAATTGAGTTTACCGATATCTTTATGACAGCCCAAGCATTTATATTTTTTGCAGCTGGATTTGAAACTTCATCCACTCTAATGGCCTTCACTTTGTATGAATTAGCTATGAATTCTGACATCCAAGAGAAAGTTTTGTCTGAGATAGACAGTGTGTTGAAGAGGCATAACGATAAACTATCTTACGATGCTATATCCGAAATGCGATACTTGGAATGCGTAATTAGTGAAGCTATGCGGAAGTATCCAGCGTTAGCAGTGTTAACGAGAGTTTGTAACGCAGACTATACGTTCCCAGATACTAAACTGACGTTGGATAAAGGATTTTCTGTAGTAGTTCCAGTGTACGCCCTGCATTATGATCCACAATATTATCCAGAGCCTGAAAAATTTATTCCAGAAAGATTCACTCCGGAAGAAAAACAAAAAAGGCACCCTATGGTATATTTACCTTTCGGAGATGGGCCACGAAATTGCATAGGTAAGCAAATATAAGGATTTACATTTATTTAAAAAAACTTTTGAAATGTATTTGATTACATTTAAAAAATTGTATTTAATTACATTTAAATACATTTGAAATGTATTTAATTACATTTAATAAATATGGCATTGGTCAAGTTCATTTGAATTTCGCAATTGGTTTCATAAATAATTAGAGCCAAACCATTAGGTAAATTTAAAAAATCTGAATATCGTAGAATGAGAGAAAGGAATAGATTTATTATCTTCTTCTTCTTCAGACGCCTCATGACGCTCCATGACCGCAGTCAACGTAGAGTACCATCTATTACGGAAGTCATCCACTCAAGTTATTTGTCCCGCCCGTTACAGCTTCCTTGATTTTACCTTTTTCAGGATATCTGGAGTACTATACCGTTTCTGAAGTTCTAGTTTCTTTAATCTCCCCTGGTTAGGTTATCACGTATTGGGCCATAAATCTTGCACAAGACTAAATATTCAACGATCTACATCGTATTTTCTACGACTTATGTGAAATACCATATTTCACACCCGTTTACAATAGAAAGATCGGTCGTATCAGCGTTGTATGTAATTTAATATTTAATTTTTTTGACGACTACCTTGACGGCAGATATTTACATAGAACAAAGTAACAAGCGTTTCTTGATTTTAACCTGCTTCTTATTTTAATTAAAGATTTACTATGAATTAATAAAAAAATATTGTAAACAATGAAATCGTCAAATCAGTTATGTATCTTAATTATTTAAAAAATCTCTAATTTGTTATTACTTAGAAATATTTTCAGTGGATTGAAAGTCGATTAATAAAGATATATTTAAATAAAAAGAAAAATCACTTTGTTTAAACCACATTTTATTGATAAGTCAACATGTTTCAAAACCAATGGTTCCTACTAGATACTCAAATTAAAAATACAAGCATAGTCAAAAAACGAATTTAAAAGGTATCTAATTTCAAAAAAACTTGGTTATTTATAATTTTCAATTTATTATTAACACTTTTTATTATTTCCGATTTATCTAACTGTAAACATGTAAACTGTATGTAAAATTTCTTAACCCTTAGTAATGTCAAAACAACGATTTGTTTTCGAAGAATGATTGGCAAACAAACCATTTTTGTAAATAAACAAAGTGTTTTTTCTTATTATTTATATAAAATGTTGCCGTAAAATAATTTTGCAAATATAGAAGAAAATATTTTTAGAACACATTCTTATTGTGAAGTTGTAATGATTCAGAACATAGGTCTGTGTTAGAATTAAACAATTATTATTATCGATCAAGTGATAAAGATTGATGTTTTGAATTGGTGCGCATGCGCAACATAAATTCTTCCTACATTCACTTCGGGCTGATTTGTGTGGTAGCCATTATCAATCGTGTGTTATTATTATTTATCTGTCACCTTTTTAACTTACCATATAATTATCTGTCAGTCTGTGATATTTTAAATATGAATTAAATATATTAATTAGAAAATATACATTTAAAATTAATTTTATCGAAAAATATTGTTGTTGCGCCACCGGGATTTGAACCTGGATCTCTTTCCTAAATACGGTAGATAGCTCTTTCAAATAATGGAAGGATTATGTATTTATATCAAAAAGGTAACATATACTCGTAGGTTCTAAAATTTTTTGTCGTTAAAAATATTGTCGCTGTGGCGTAGTTGGATAATGCACCTTCCCCGGTTAGATATTGTTTTCGATATTTTCAATTGAAAATAATAAGATATTATATACTACATAATGTAAGATAATGGTACTAAATGTAATCTTGGGATTGGTGAAGGTATTTTCTTGGAATGAATATTATTATATTTTTGTTAGCTCTACGGTAACTATGTATTATAGAATTGTGATACAACAATAAATTGCTCGCAAATTAAATAAATAATCAGGTTCTCAACTTATTCATAGAAAATTGTACGTAAATTATTCGCATGTATGTTTACTGAAAATATTTTACTATTCTTTTAAATAGTGTTAAAAATAAAATTTAAAAAAATTGTTTAGTTTTAAACGATCACAGTAAAAAATTCCAAAACCTCTTGTATTATCAATGTTATATATCTCATATTATTTGTTGCATTACGTGACTGCTAAACCATAAAATTAACTGATTTATAAAAAAAATAATTAAAAAGCTTGGTCCTCAAAATTTTTAGATATTTCTATTCATAAAATTATACTTCACTGAAAAACTTGTAAACGTACGAAATACGCACCTGAATTATTTCATAACTGGTTGATAAAAACTAGCTTGTACATTTGGCTAGCTAGTAGTAGTACTAGCTAGTTCTTATCAACCAGTTATGAAATAATATATATATATATATATATATATATATATATATATTATATAAAGAGTCGTTTGTCCGTTTGTTATGTACATTCCTAAATACAAAGTGAAAAAGTGTTCCAAAAGTCTTTTTCATAATAAAATTCTGTCATAAAACAATGGATGGGTTTAATAAAAAAAAAGATTTTAAGTATACATGCATATTTATGTAACATGCATACGACATTGAACGGTATAAATTTGATGATCAAATGTAAACCATTCTATCTAATCAGTAATGTGTGAAATCCAAACATTTAAATATGCTGTATTGACTAGAATTAATGAAAAATAAACATTTATCTTATTATGTTCTTAGCGCGATGTATGAGCTATGATCGCGTTTATTATTGTTACCTGGTTCAATTATCGATTACTTAAAATATTCACCTATTGTCTGCAATAAAATGGTTACAAGTAGAAATTTCTTTTAATCGTATAAAACCTAATCTCTGTCTCAAAATCGGACCGATTTCGTCAAGACGGCAGGCCTGGTGTCTCATACTGGAGCAATCAGGGTAAGCAAACTTAATATGAGAGAGTTTTAATTATGTAACAATAGTTTCTTAGAAACATTTTAATTTAATAACTGGACGCGCCCGAGTTCAATGATGTAGATATTTATCAATATTTTATTATGTACATGTGTATAAATATGATAATAATATTCCTGTCAGGTCTTATCTAGAAAAGTTTTGCATAACATCTAAAAAAATAAGAATAAGAATCAGTACCTAGGTAGGAATATTATTCTTATCAGTACCATGTTTTTCTCTGGTTAAGTTTAAATTTGTTCAAACCACTCGATTATCGAGAAATATTTCTATAAATTTATTTTTAATATTCTTTCTAGAATGACCACTATAAAAACGTTCACATCGTGGTTTCTGTAAAAAATATGTAATTTACATAATTATCTATCTACGAGTACATAACAATGTTACAATTTTCAAATTTATTACGATTTTTTACTATTTTGAAAACTTTTACCTTCAGAATCAAAAGGTCATTTATTTACAAAATTTTAAAATATCTCTAGTATATTTTACACGCTTAGTATTTGAAATATGACATTCTATTCCTCGTAAATAATCTATTGAAATTATAGTAATGATGAAATTTTAAAATATAAAATAAAAATTGAGAAAAAATTTAAAATTTAACGAATCTGTAATAATCAAGATCTTTAATATTTCTTATAATCCAACTAATTTGCCAAATCGAATTTTTTCAATTTAGTAAACTTGGTTTAATTGTCAATTTAATTGATTTTAAGTTAAAAGCTATAGCTCAAACTATTTCTATTGGACATTTTGGCTTTATCGTGAAGGCTGAGATTTTCATTTTTCTACCGCTTCGAAGCTCTCGTTGGCATTTCCATTTTTGTCATTGGTGTGTGAAGCCGAACATTGAAAGGAACAAGGTCAAAGAGACAAAAATGTATTTTATTCCTTTGTCTCTCAGTACATTACATTAGAGCTCTATGATAGACTCAGTCCATTGTAACTTTTGTTGTTTTATTTAGTTAGACTTGGTAGCTTATGCGCTATCACACATCTCAACTATTACTTTATTGTTTATATGTAAATTGCTTGCTCGATATTTTATTTGTATTTATCTAATTACATTTTGTATGTGTTTCATGGAAAGATGATAAAATATTAATTTAATATTTTTACTGTAAATCTATATTTCACTCGGAAGAATAAAAATAATTTTTCAACAGGAAAAACGATCAGAGCTAATATTAAAGTCTTTGTGATAAAGGAGAATTTTATTATTTGGATTGTACCATCTTCAAATACGGTTGTTTATATATCTGTTATATCTCATTATATGACATTTAAAAAAAAAAAAATTTTTTACCTAATTGCACGTTATATGAGTTTTTAAAATTATCATACACGGTGACTATAAATATTTGTGTAGTTTATGGTAAGTTATTGAATGTTCGTCAATTACAAAAGTGGTTTAGAAAAATTAAATAGGGAGATTTCAGTACCCTTGGAAAATTGTGAAAAATTGAGGCTATCCAGAAACATCATTTCAAGAATGAGCTAACAAGACTGGGTTCTCATGACCCAGTGTTCGAAGATACCTTAAAAAAAACGAGAAGGTTTGGAAATGCAGGATATGGGTACCACATGAATTAAGCGAGGAGAACCAATCGGCACGCGTATGATCGTGTGACGTTTTCCCCTTTTCAAAAAAATTCACCTTTTTTCCATCATAAGGTAATTGAAGACGAGAATAATGGAAGGTAATAATAGGTATAGAGTACAGTCCTGAAAACCGACCTAACTTTAAAAAAGGTCCAATTATCTATTTTGTGGGACATTTTTAAAGTACTCAAATCATGTGAAACAATAATGACAGAGAAGTACTGTGAATAAATGGAGCGATTGCATCAGTTGTTGAAAATTGCTTTAGTATGTCGAAGCACAATCTTTTTGCATTATGATAATGTTTGTTCTGGTACAGCAAAAATTACACGAGAAATATTAACACACTTCATATTAAAATTACACGAGAAATATTAACACACTTCATATTAAAATTACACGAGAAATATTAACGATGGAAAACTGTGGATCACTATAAATATATATGTATATAGATCTACACCATCTGATTATTACATGTTTAATAGCAATATTTAATGAAGAAGAAGATTTAATGGTTTTAGTGAAGTAAGAATAGCCATAACAGTATTTTGCGTCAAAGGGCACGAATTTTTATAAATGAGGAATCAAAACCTTGCTTGAACGATGGAATAAGGTTGTTCCTAATGACTGCCTTCTGAATTTAATATAGTAACGAGTCTTATGTCAAATTGATACATATTGCACAGGTGTGGCTCTAGTATGACGATACCGAAGCCAACATATATCAATTAAAAAATGAATGTAATAAAAAATGTAATAATGACCAAATGTAATAATTATGCAATATAATAAAGGAAAAGAAAAGCGTTAACTATGAAGGGGTGCCACAAGGTTTTAGTAACTAACTGCCGGAACTTAACTATTTGTTATAACCTTAAAACATATTCCGAAAAGCTTTGAAGATTTTGTAAAATATTGCACGCGTTGATTTGTTAAGTAGAATCAAAGCGAGAGTAAACTATTCTCAAAACGATTCCGGGATAAGGTGGGACCCTTTGGGATTTTTTTCATTTAATGTTCCTAAAATAAACTTACTTAAAAAAAAAGAAACTTAAAAAACTAACTTTTTTTTGGGTACCCCCAATATTTACCAGTCGCACGAGAAAATACAAAACTACGAGTAAACTAAGATTGATTAGTTTTGTGCGGTAGTAACATTTAATATTAATTTTCTATTATGAATATTTTAACCAGACCGGCAGATACCAGTGGGGAATACTCTTGGACATTTCTTCAATCTCTTTCTAATTTCCGTTACATATTTTCCAGTCGTCCTGTCGCCTCCGCTTCCGCTATGACCGGAAACTATCGACCGTCCGATCAAAGTGACATCCCGAAGGCGTTCTAAGTCTCACCAGAATTTTACCGAAAATTACTTACGGCGGAAGAGCGATCGGTTGCCTTCCCGTATTTAATGGACCCGGACAACTTATTTATTTCGTCTCTAGAGGCCGTGTCTGGCGAAACCTGAGAAACAACACGTACGGAGTGGAAACATTGAAAATACATTGGGGCCGAACAATGAGTGGGTGGCCCATTGTATACCAAAATAAAAGGTCAGTTGATTGGACTCAAGTACCTGTTATTGTTCTGAGGTATGCGAGAAAGCGATATAAGAGAAAATTTTCATGGCGGAAACAATGAACTGTTATCTGTATCCAGTTGTGGACAAACTCACCATTGATTATATTTTATTGTTTTCTTCATAATCCATGATCGTAAAAAAGTCGAAGCATCGTCGAAGTAATAATACAAAACGACTGAATTGCAAATAATCATCATTTTTAATAAAAATCTAAATATTCAGACAGCATGTTCTATTTATAATAAAGTGTGACTTGTGATATCTTCACTATATTGAAAATTTAATCATATGTATGTATGTATGCATTGTCTAATCATTGTATAATTTTATTATGAAATCGCAATTTCCGAACAACCTCGTAACGATAACTTATTACGAAATGAATGGAAACTCGAGCTTTTCCGCAATTTTAGGGTGTGGGTCTCAAGATGGGAAATGGTGGGCAGACGAGCTGATATGGTGTGATAGAGATTAGCTTGACCAAACATACATGTGTTGTCTTTCTCCCGCTCAGGGAGAATACTTTATTTACAACCCCACCCCTATGTTTGCCTTATATGTACTGTCACTTAATTGTTTATGAAGTATATTTAAATAATTTTATGTATAATTGCTCATACATAATACATCTTGTTCTTTTATATACATTCACGTGTTACTTGGCATTTTTTCTTTCTCTTATAGTGTCTCTTACCGTATACTTTTATATGTAATTTGTTTATACATATTTCCTTTCAATAATAAAGACTGCACATAGAGGCGTCGAAAGGTGTAGTTGTAAGATTTCTCATGGTAATATCTCGCTTGCTTATGTACCTCGAATAACTTTTATTTACTTAAATTCCCGGGAGTGCATATATATATATTTCACTTTGCTTTGTTGAGTGGAACCGATACATGAGTTCAAACTCATAAAACGGGTCCGGGAAAGGATGAATCCTTTCGGGAGTAGTAAAAGTAGGTCTTCCAAATAGGAAATATTCCTGCTCTGTAGGTATCCCGGTAACAACCAAAATATTTATTCGATAAACAGATTTTTCTGTACATCTTTCTAATTGGTTATTTTAATTTGTAATATTAATAATGGTAAACCATTCGTTGAAAATTTTATTATAAACAATTTTTTTTTAATTCTTAATTCTTGTAACAAATATTGTTACAAGAATTAAAAAAGACAACAAAAATGCCTATAAATCGATCTACTACGTGATTAAAACCCAGGCCATTTCTATTTTCAGTAGACTCCTTTAACTAAATGAGCTACATATTTTAACTATTTTTTCCATTCGATAACAACTCACTGCCTATCTTATTTAAAGGCATTCTTTCAATTTGAAGTGTTTTATACAGCCTTTTGTAATAGCCTTTCAAGATGACACTGAGAGAACAATTAATAAAATCCATTAAATTTCGTTATTTTGGAGACGGATAAAATTGTTGGTTTTCTCACAATCAAAACAATGTTAGAAAATATAAATTTTTCAAGCTTAATCATAATAATCTTAGTCATATGAAATAATATGTGTGTGAATTACTCAAATAAAAGTAAATAAAAAAAAAAACTTCTTGAACGCTGAAAACGATTTTGAATGTCGTAGCCTTCTAATAAATCCAGATATTTTACTTATTTATTACAAACATGTAGATTTTATTAGTGTTACAGAAGTATAACCTTATATTTCGTTTAAAAAAAGACTAACGGAATATATACATTCTGAAATAAATACCTAACAAAAATTTGTTTTCGTAAAAAAGGCAAAGAGATGAATCAATATCGAAATAAGCTCTCAAACGTTATTTTTCATAGATATTACTTTAAACGAAGCCCGCTAGGTAGTATCAGTACTTCAGATCATTTTTATAATCCAACTATCTGACATATTGACTCTGATTTAATTAAATGTTTTTAAAAGTCGAAACTTCACCCATAAATGATATCTATTTATACAATAAAATAATATACGAAGAATCTTCAGGATTGTAGAATGGCAATCACATATTTATGAAGAGAAACTATAATAAAGAGCTTTATTATTTAAGACATAACTTTTCTTTTTATCTGCGGTAAATATCTTTTTTGATTTTACTTATATATGTAGCGCGGTTGAAATTAAAGATTTTGAGTTTTCAATACTAACTAGTCGCAAGCAATTGGTTATCGCTGATTGAGTGCGACTAGGCTCTGCGAGCAACCCAGTTAGCAATTGTGCGACTACAGCCTATATTTTTGTAAAATCTCTTTCAATGCGAAATGCACAATTAATTATCAAAAATATTGAAATGATTGCTTGCTTCTAAACATAGCAATGCCAACGATGGCCGATAACATAATGTGTTATCAAAAAAGAGAGATGTGCTTGCTTGTTGGTAAAGCCTGAAGGCAGTTATGGTGGCCGCTTTGTGGGTAATGTTTTAAAATATTATCAATTTGTTAATAATTTATTAATATCAAGAAAAGAGAAGCGGTATAAAACACGTAATTATCCTTATCTAATTAACGCTCATTTAAACATAATACCATATTCCAAGGTTGAAACGTGATTAAGTGGCTAAGACTAAGATTAATTTAGTAATTAAGATACTCGCCTTGTGATATAGTGGTTTAGTGTTGTTTCAAGAAAGAAAAAAATATGGAAATCCTCAGAATAGCAATGAATAGTTGTCCATTTTCATGTTACGCAAATAAAAGTGTATAGCTGTCCCTCACTAGATATAAATAAAAGTTTTTGAGATAAATTGTTAAATTAATAGTGCCCTTACAAGGCGAAACGCGTGCCAAGTAGATTAAATGAGTAGAATAAAAAAAACAAGTGTTTTATTCTCACATATGTATGTGATTATAGTGTTTTATAAACTTACTTCGGAAACGGTAAATATGTAAAATATTTGTAATTTAACGTCTTATATTAAAATTATTTTTTATTGACTAGAGCTATCTTTTAACCTTTCCCATTTGGTGCTAAAAAAATAACGCGCGCTTCGGTGCTGTAAACTTAGTGTACATGGAGACTTTTAAGTTGAATACATATGAATATTTTATATTTATTACTTATACTAATCATTAAAATAATAGTTGATATATATATCAACTATTGTGAAAAACATTATTGTGAAAAAGTGCTAAGAATGAGAAAAAACATTGGTCATACGGAAGACGAGAGCTGCAGTACATTCTCGTGCTCGGCTCCTCTCGCTACGCATCGGCGAGAGTGGACTGCTGGCGTAAAATGTGAACTCTGTATTTAATATATTTACAGATATATTCGCATAATTAGTAGCAATATCAACTCAGTTTACATCACCGGAGAGGAAAGGTTAAAAATTGATAGTTGTAGGGATCTGTGGAGTCTTTAGGTGACGTTTGTGTCCACACAAATAGGACGCCGTTTACAATGGATCGTGTTTTTGTCTCTTTCTATCAATCTAAACTGACAGACGCCAAGTAAAAAGAGTAATTTATAGATGATCGATAAAAAAAAGGAAAGTATATAACATTAACTTATATATATATACCAGTGGTGGTCAGTGACTTTGTGTAGAAGGAATGCTGGATAATTATTTTATACCAGCTATCACATAACACACATAATCGAAGGATATTCAATAATTCGGCTTCAAATATCCAAACCAAACTATCAATAACGTGTCACACAAACAAAATTCTCAAAAAAATTCACTCGTTTCATAGTATGTTTCCTATTGCGTGCATTATACTCATAAACATTAAAGTCGTTTTTTGTACGTTGGATGCTGTTAATGAACGCGTATACAGTATTCAAAGACCTTGACAGGCGGGATTAATGCGCATGCGCGAAAGTCGAATACTTTCAACAAGCTTTGTGGATGCGGAACGAATGGTAGAATCCATTGTTGCTAGTATCTATGTATTTATGCGATTCATAGATGTTCGAAAGTTGAGAATGTATATGTATTTCGACTCGCTCCGTGCGCGCGTCGTGTTGCAGTGTGTGTTATGACTGGTCTCTAAAGATCAGGACGAATTTATTTTCAGCAGTACTATTTTCGGCTAGAAACAAAAAGTCCAAAGCTTTCTGACTCAAGAACACAAGGGATGCGGGGCATCCAAAGCATATATGAAGCGACCGCGCCTGATATATAAACCTAACTTAATTGAAATTATTTGACTCAAAAGTCTGTTTCAAATCAAAATCAATAAATGTTATACTATATATATTTTTTAAAAATTTGGGTTAAAAATAAATTAGGCTTGGGAAATAAAACGTTCATAAAACGGTATACATAAAATGTAACGTTTTAACTTTAGTATTTATGATAAAACAGGGAACAAATATATTACAAATACGACATTCCTTCAATGAAACAAACCGACAAACCTATTTCCCGTTTTGGCGTATAGTGTTAAAGCCGCGCTTACTTTTCTGCCATAAATAATATATTCGCCTGTGAGCCTAACACTTAAGCCGTAATAAGGTAACTCATTGGAATTCCTGTCATCGCAAAATGGCGGGTATCCTCGTAAAAATAATGTCCATCGTAAAATTCTTGATTAGGTGAATACATCTTCCGGTGCCAGTATTCGTATTGACGGAATTTATTAAATTACAAAAGCTACCTTCTTTCGTAAATCTGCCTGAATCAAGTTTTCTAAAGTTATATAAAACATTGAATATGAAATTTAAAAATAAACAGTAGTTTTATATGATCATTATGATATCATTGACAGTCATTTTAAAAAAATTCTTTAATGTTGTTCAAAGTTAAGCAATATAAAATAAAATAATAAAAAAACTTATTGAAATACGTACTGTAAGATTTAAATAATATATATAATAAACAGGGTACGATATTTTGTGGGTGGGTGGATACCTAATAAATTACTAGTCGAAAATGTTTAAGGAATATGTGCAGATCCTGCACCGTTTCGGAAAATTTTCACAAAATTGTTTTAAGCTTTAAGTCTACGTACTTCTAATAACAAAATTTAATTATCTTTAATGTTTTGTATTCAATATCAAATTTGGAATCAATAAAATATTTGTATTAATCGAAATAATCTCAATTTTTTTTCACATTTAATGGAAAATATATAGAAGTATGAGGTAATCACAGGGCTTATGACCTGTCTTCGGCTAACTTAAGTGATTACTTTATATATATCACAGGGCTTATGCTTATGACCTATCTTCAGCTGGCTTAAGTGATCACTTTATATGTATATATATATATATATATATATATATATATAACGTTCACCAATTCTCACTTCTTAATTTACACATTATATATAAAGTGATCACTTAAGCCAGCCGAAGTTAGATCATAAGCCTTGTGATCATCCCATACTTCCATATATTTTCCATTAAATATAATAAAAAAATAATAGCATTTTCTTTATGAGATATGTGATATTTGTTTAATAACAGTGCCTTTGTAGGTAAAAAAAACAGTAAATTACCAAATTTGGTCAACGAACTTTCTTGTTTTGTGCACCGCGGATATTTAACAAATTGTCATTAGACCTTAAAGGGTCTAAAGAATTAACGATTTTAAACCAAAAATATCAAAGTGGTTGCTTAATGAGGGTAGACAGCAAAATGAAACTAATTTGTCATTTGTGGTAACCTAACTACCTACACATTTTTATCTCCAATTTATTTTGTATGTTGTATAGCATACAAAATATTTTTATAATTTTTTTTAAAATAACTTTTTATAACTTCTGATTGTACTTTTTTACATAACTTTTTTTAACTCACTTTACATTATACTTACTTACTTTACTTTGTAACGATTGTATCTTAACAATTATAACTTTTAAAAACTGTACAGGTAATTGCTTTAGAACAGACCACGTCTAGTAAAGTAAACCTTTATTTTCATTTGTACTATTTATGCAACAAAAAAATAAAATAATAAATTGTGTATTTTTGGACATAGTCAAATATTGGTAATCTCATAATCGCCTAATCCGACATGGTTGAGATTAGGTACGTATTCTTTGAACATTTTTGACTTGTCAGGTAGTCAGATATCCACCTGTAAAATATTGTGGACTAAGTATGTTACACCCTGTATATGACGAGGATCATCAGAAAGGTTTTAACTTAGAAATGAAAAGTTTAGCAATGTCGACTCATTAAGCTTACAAGCACTTTGTTTTCTGGATATATAATAATAGCTATTTGCCACGTACGCAGCTGGGTCTTTATGAAATTTCAGTCTAGCGTGAATACAAAATATCAGAATTCACGAACAAAATTGTCGTCAAAAGACTACGTACTCTCCTAGTCCCCGTGTCGATGTGTGTAAATTAATTGTTAGAAATCACACAAATACATACACACCGTAAGCACTGCCAAGATTCCACTTATCCCTTGGAGAGAAATGTTCTGCACAGAATTACTATTTTATTTAACGCTGTCGCGGAATGACGATTTTATATGGCAAAAGTTACGGCTGTACTTTGTACGTATTTTGTGGACTCGTAAAAGGCGTATCATCCGTGGCGTTCCTGAAATAACATACTTTGCGAGGTGAGCTAAGCCGGTATAAAAATACGAAGGTGAAAGAAACTTTAGTCATTAACAAGGTGCATTTATATTTCAGGGGATTGTTAATTACCCCCGTCTTTACAATGGTTCGCCAGAGGACGATAAAATGTTTAAGAATCTTCACGTAATATTTTTGAAAATTAAATTGTCATCTTGAAATAAAAGTAAAATATTAATAGCATGCAAAATTTACTCACTTCGTCAAACAACAAACAGTATATTGTCACATTATTGTTTACCGAGAGTTTTAAGTCTTTTGTTCGTACTGAATAAATACCATTATTTACTATCATAACCTGATAGCATAGAGATAACAACCGTGCTATTAAACCGAGCTCTTAATTATTCCAAGAGCGCGTACCTACACCTGAAAAAATATCATGCATAGGACAACCCAATGGATCTGTCTATATATATATATATATATATAAGAAGAGTGTATGTTTGTTTGTTTTTTATACACATCTACAGTTTTATTCCGAGTTTGATGACATTTTGCACACTTGACCTTCAAGATACAAGGAAGGTCACTTGTTGTAAGGAATATTACTGTCTACATAAGATTGCGATAAACCACCCCCACCTTCCTTTCTCACCCCTTGTAGTAGAATTTTGGTACATCTTGATCAAATTATCCACACTTGACTTTCAAAATAGAAGAAGAATTACTGTCTACATCTGAATTCGAAAAAAAACTATTCCCATCTCCCTAAATGAAGCCTCTTCACTCTGAGTAAAGTTTGGATAACGCTGGATACTGCAGATAGTTTGAAATATAAATTAAATTAAATTTTCGAAAACACTTAAATCAGGCGCAGTGCATTTATCTTATTCAATATCGTCAAAAGGAGGAGTGTTGGATGTCTTTATTTTCCTCAGGGTCCTAGAGTTTAACTGGACAAAATAATTTTGAATGGCACTCCAGTTGAACGGGAAATGGGATGAGAAGGAAGAAGGAAGTGAGAGGGATTCGACAGTTGGAGGGCAAAGGGGCGGAAGAGAGTATGATGAGAGCGGGAGTGGAGCGGTAAGAGAATGGGCGGGGATCGGGAAGGGAGTGAGAGGCGAGAGAGAGGGGAGAGGGAGGCGAGAGGGAGTGAAGCGGAGGAGGAGTGGAGATCTGGTGAGTATGTCTTTCGTAGTATCCTAAACTTAAAAGTAATAAGAAGAAGGTCACTGTCTACATGAGATTTCAAAAAATGACCCCCATCCCCCTTTCCCACCCCTTAAAGCAGAATTTTTGTACTTCTTGATGAAATTTTACTCACTTGACATTTAAAATAAGAGGAAAATTATTGTCTACATCTGATTTCGAAAATGAAACAATTCCTATCCCTTTAAATGAAACATCTTCACTCTGCGTAAAGTCCGGGCACCGCCGGGTACTTCAGTTAGAAACAGATAAACCATGGCAGATGTTATCCTCGCAACGAGCGATCGCCGAAGAAGTTGAAAAGACTCTAACGATGGTACAATAGGTAACTAATTCAAATGAAACAAAATCAAAAAAGTTTTAGTTTTCAAGAGAATGGTGTGTTTAAAATTACTGATGTGATTAAGCAGTGGCGTGCAGTAGGCATAAACATAGGTTATGCTGTTACCGACGATACTTACTCAGTATACAATAGGTATCAAAAAAAACTTTTGATACTTATTGTATTGTACTGTACTTTCGGACAACTGATTTAAAATATTTCATTAACACTGCTCAAAAATATACATTTAAATAATACTTTACAAATTACCATAGCCGAAACTCATAACAAAAACAATTTTATTTCATTAACTAATCTAATTTATGTATCCCAAAAAATGCAAACACCTTTGTTTGATAACTAGTAAATTATAACCTACAACTTTTATCTATGCAAACACGTTGAAACAATGACGTTGGACTTGGTTGAAATACACCATGAAAACAAAACTTTTAGTCTGTTTGCAGTTTGCAAATCAAATATGGAAATATGTAGAAAGTATCGTTGTGTGTAGTTTTCAGTGAGGATTAATCCCTTCCAAAGACAACAGAATTAAGCACAACTTGTTTGAAAAATGCAGAAAGTTAGTATACATAAAGATGCCAATGTATATTCAGTAAGAAAATATTTAGTTCAGTATGATTGTCATACGGATTGAACAGACAACTTAAATGGATAACGTACTTACGTGCTAGCAAATTGCCCACAAGCATCAACATGAAGTTGTTCATAAATGATTAGCAATTTTTCTGAATAACCCACGGCAAGACAAAGGCCGTCGGTTAAGCTGTAGACAAGATTACGCTAATCTGGATAATAATGGCTAGAATTTTAAAGGGTCTTTTCATAAAATAAGGATTGCTTTATTCAGTTTTATTTCCCAGATTTTTAAATAATTAATGCACAGGTTTTTGCTTGTATGCAGTGCACGTCTCTGTGATTAAGATACTGAAGTCACACGATTGTGTAAATATTTTTTCTAGTAGTGGTAATTATCAACAATTATAGAGAGTATCTAATAATTAATAATACTTATTTATCGCGGTTGAACAATATTTAAATTGAAGAAAACATACAGATATGTTTTTGCTAATCTAAAAAAATATTTTGAATACTTAATAAAACTTTTATAAACACATTTTTTACTGCACAACAGTTAACACTATGATATATTTTTTGGAGTACTCGCATAAGAATGGCAACACTTTATTATCAATTTTATGTTAAAAATTCATTTGACGTTTTTTTTCTCAGGTCACACTGACAATATTTTTTATAAAACTTTCTATACATTTTTGTAACGCCACGAGAAGCAATGTGAACGATATATTTTCCATGTATGCTTAAAAGAAAATAAAAATTCGCTCATCTGTTAGCGATCTTCTTCACACCGTTTCTGTGCAGAGGCTTGATAAGGAACACTGAAATTAATAAGTACAAAATATGTAACGGATAATAAATCTAGAGACAGGTGAGCCTTATTCAATATTCACACATAATGATAGATATGTTGAGACGTTACTATTTTATACACGTTATAATATAATTAATTATTATGTTAATATAATTGGACTAATATGTACTTTTTTTAAATGTAATAATATAAGTTATTCTTGTAATATCATATTATATATTATAATTAATATAAAACCTTAATGTCATTGTGTGTCACGTACATGTGAAAATTTGAAATGAAACTGATTCATTATATTCGAATGAAGTACACATTTTCTTTAAAATATACGAATTGGGTGGATATGTGATTTATTTATTTTGAAAGTACATTTTTCAAAACCAATTATACAATCAGAAATTTTAAAATTCGAAAACTGTAATGCATATAAGTAATTATTTAATATACTATGTATGTAGGTAATTTAATAACAAAATGATTAGATTAACCCGTGGCATCCAAGGTTTCAGAGTTTAAACATTTTACATCAATTTCCCAATAAAATACCGCATTAAATACAACTCCAACACATCAACTGCGAGTGGAATTTCAAAACTATAAAATATTCACTCGCAGCTTATTAAATTTATTATTCAACACTACATCAGGACGTTGGTAGACAAACATAAATGATTCTAACTTTATAATTAAATTATTATTACAGCGCGTCTTTTTTTATTTAAAAAAGTAAAAATCATGCAACTGTTATTTTTAGATTATCATAATCTGTTATTTTTAGAAATTTAAATAATCTAAATTATATGCTAAATAATGTGCTATTAAGGCGACGTTTTTTTAAAGTTTTTAGATTTTTTTTACAATATATTTATTTTCAGTTCGAAAGAAGTTCAGAAAGTTCTAATTATTGTATTAATGTCCTGTATATGTCTTTCGTCTTTTACGTTCATTTTAGAACGGGTTTTCAATATTAGTTGATAAATAAAATCCATTATTTGCACAAATCGATGTCAACAAAGTATGCCTTGAGACAGGAATTTACCTAGTAAGACGGAGATATTTGATTACATAAACTATATATTTTATTATAATTTATGTTTTATCTGCAATAATCTATCTATATATATTAGAGTATCACCTGTCCCTAAGATTTTTAACGTTAACTTAACTAACTAACGGTAACTTTTTTTTAACGTATGCGAAAAATGTACTTCTCGAAAATAAATTATATTTTTATAGTGTTTTTGGTATTTTTCAACAGCAAAGGTACCAAAGTGACTATTTTTATTTATGCATTTATGTTTTTTTTAATCCTATATTGACAATAGTATCTGAGATGAAAGAATCCCAGGTATGTAACATTCTACTTAATGAGTCTCAACTCGGACATAATTCGATTTCGGCTTCTAACCATGTATCTAGTAGGAATGCAATAAAATTAAGATATTGTCAAAAGTGGTTAAAAAAAATTATTCCATGTATTTTTACGTTGATAATTTACTAAGTGCTGGTGAGCCTCGAGGAAAACATTAAAACTGTTGAAACAGGTTGCACAATACACAAAGACACCTAGCATTGGTCCACAAATATTTAAAATATTAGAATATGATTGGAATTGCGTTTAAGTGTGGTATATTGGAGCCTCATAAATTGTCTAAGATAAATCTCGCACGGCATGTAAGCCAATTATTACAGATTATGGAAGCAGTGTGAATCTTTGTGGGACGTGTCGTTACCTTTATAACAACACCTACTTAAAAATACTGAAAATCTTAAAGTATAACTAACGTATCTCAGATTCTTTTATCACCTGTGTCTGCGACAGTTTGGGGATAAAAAAATAATTATATAAAGTAAAAAAACACATTGTTTAATACTATAAATAATTCATTCTTCTATTTTTAATTTTAGAATACATTGTTTCCTAAAGAAGATATCATACGTATCCGAACATGTTAGGGGAGGAGCATATAAAACTTCAATATCAGAATTAGAAATCCTTCAAAAAATGATGATAAAAATAATTTTAAAAAAAAATTACTATCCAAGTATTCAACTCTTCACAGATTTCAAAGTACCAAAAATGTACAAGATTTAGAAACCAAATTGATATTCCAAAACTAAAATATATCATAACCCAAAATCACTATATTTATCAAGGCATCAAATTTCCAGTCTTACAATTAAATCTCCCCATCACAATTAGAAAAATAACAGACTACTATAAATTTGTATCTAAAGTTAAAAAATATGTACACAGACTAACTGAAACACATATTATACAATATCGTATATACTTTATCTCAATATACGAGACTTACTCTCATAGAGAAGAAATAAATTTTAAAATAAATATATATATACATCTTATATATATCTTCTAACATTAAAATAAAGAAATGTTGACTTATCAAAAAATAGTGGTTTTAAACAGTGTTTTTCTTATTATTTGTATAATATGTTACCATAGTAATTTTGCAAATATTTAATAAATAAAATAAAATAAAACACAAATAAAACTATAGAATAACTTTTGTTTTCAAAGAGGAATGCATTTTGAGCATATATATATAAAAAAGGAAAGAGTTATATGGCAACTTAAAATCATGAATAAATAAATAAATATATTTTCAGTTGAGACATTTGAAACGTAACAAAAATAGTGTATTCCAGAATTCTTCTGTAAAAACAAAACTTACCTTTGGAGACTATGGGTGATCAATAAGACAGACGGCTTACGTTGGCTGAGCCAGTCGTTAAATAAATAACTGAAATCGATATCCGTTCGAGCGGAACGGCAAGCTTAATAATGGAACACGGCCATGAATTGCGAATCAAGATATAAGTTTTTGTGTTTTATGTACAAAGTGGAATTGTTCCACCGAGATGAAGTAGATGGGTATGAAATACAAAACCCCTTTAATTTTCTTGGCATCGCTCTTTCAGAAGATAGTTGCAAAGGAAAAATCCGCTCGTTGCGTTTAAAAACACCTCTTATGTTGATGGAGGGTGTTTTTACTTGTTCGAGAGAGCTCAACTTCTCGCAAGATCAATAAAGTTTTTATTGTCTGGCGAAGGCGTAAAACTCGATCCTAGCCTTATTTACACGCGTTTGCCTTTGAAAGTATGAATTCCTAACTAACACTTGATTGCCCACAAAAGCCCGTCTATGAATATTGTATCAGTCCTGAAGCTCAAAAGAAGGTATCAACTACCAAATACATTGTTAAGTAATATTTAAATGCATATTTAATTAATTAATTATAATTAATATTAAGAATACATTATTGTGAAGTTGTAATTATTCAGAACGTAAGGCTATGATGTTTTAAATACTAATTAAATGCTATTATTATAAAGATATACATATAAAATCAATTTTATCGAAAAATATTGTGGTTGCGCTATCGGGATTCGAACCTGGATTTCTTTTACAATCCGTGGAAGGTGCATTACCAACTATACTACAGCGACAGTATTAATTAGTATTTGAAACATCACAGACCTACGATATGAATAATTACAACTTCACAATAAGAATGTGTTCTCTTTAATAATATATAAATTGTATCAATGTGTCAAATTAAATAAAAATGAATTATTAATTCTGGCATCTGCTATCGGTTTACTAAATGATATTTGAGATTTCGTAAGAATAATGTAGATGGCTTTCAAATAATGGAACGATAGATGTATTAATTTGAAAAAGTGTAACATGTAGGTTCGAAAATTGTAGCATAGTTGGTAATGCACTTACCCCGTATTGGAAAAGAGTTCCTGATTCGAATCCCTGTAGCGCAACAACAATATTTTTCGATAAAATTGATTTTATATGTATATCTTTATAATTAATACATTGAATTAGTATTTAATTAAAATTATATTAAATTTTGTTAATTAATACAATACTCAATAGATTGTTGATAATTGACAATTAATTCATTTACCATTGCAATTAGAGTATTCCAATCTTGGGATCCCGATATTGTTTACAGTATTTATAATTCTCGGGGTTAGTACATATAATCTCGAAACTTTTAGGATTAATACTTTGGATTAATTTCGGGATATCAAAATTAGACCACGACTCCTTTAATACTTAATGCTTTGCTTTGCTTCGGGCATTATATTCATTGAAATAAAATTGTATTTGATTTGTTTTTATGTAGTCATTTAACAATATTGCATTATTATTAACGTTGTTTTTGGTTCGATGATTCCTCACTAACTTAAAAATAAATATCTTACATAAATTGGACAAATGCAGTCATCCAGTTGAATCTGGGGGGAATCAAGTGACCGGCTGGCTGCCCTTAAACCCACTGGGTAGACGAAATATCAAATTCTGTAGAAATACGTGGCAGCGAAAAACAATAGACAGAAAAAAGGTACATACACTCGGGGAGGCTTTTATCCAGCAAGGAATAGAAAACGGCTAATAAATATGATGATGTCCTGAATTATTTCGAGGTATTTTTATAAATGTAACATTAATGAGAAAATTAGCATTATCTAATCCTGGGGTTAATCTTTTTCTCATCAAAATTAAAATTACGGGATTGGATTGAAAATCGCAATTGGATAAAATAAATTATCTTCTAGTTTTATGTTTTAGTTTAATACTGAAGATGACGACTGAAACGTTTTAATTTTAATTAAAGTGTAGTGTGAAGTAAGAAACGTTGTGTTTTATTTTATTAATTAATTATTTTTTCTAAAAGTTAATTGGAAAAACCGCTGATTTAAGTAGTTAAATTCGCAATACATTAATAATCATGAAGTGTATTAAGCGCGTGCTGTAAAAACACTGTCCAATTCTCTTTTAAAACTTACCAAAAATATGTCAATTCATACTATTTTATCAAAGCACTAACGGGGAGCGATGCGAGGCCCCAGTTTTATTAAAATAAATGACTGCAAAGATGTGATATGATAAATTGTGTTTTGTTTCTTTGTGTAGTACTTTTGCGACTTTTTAGTCCGCGTCAAAAAAAATTAAAATGCGAGTACCTCGATGATAAATGTTCCTTTTAAAACCACCGTATTCTCGCAGTGGGTATTGCTGTAGGAGGCACTTCAATTCTCCAGCAGTCTTTATGTGCCTTTTCACCTTAGCTTTTACCATTGCGTGCGATGCTTTCAGCTCGTAATGCCGTCATATTTCCTCGGAAAGCCGCCGCCGTGGATGTTCGGGGGTATATCACGAGTGATACGGGAAGGGGTCTTATATTTGATTTCAACGTGTATTATTGTAAATTTTATTTGAACACTTACAAACGAAATCCATTTCCAAGAATATGAAAAGATATCCACGAATTCTAAAATTAGAACACAGATTTTGTATGGCTACGTAAAAATTAAATTTTAATGAAACCAATTTCATGACTGTACTAATAAAATAAATAATGTAATATTATTAGCGACTCTGCGCATTTAATTTTAATATAAAAATTTACGTGTATCATAGTGTTAGAAATCAGAAAAGCTAGGTAAATATTAAAATTTATTGCATATTAATACAAGTGTTCTCTGACGCATAAATCGTTTTATCAATAAAGGTCAATTTCAATGACGCTATACGCTCAGAACCTATTTTTAGATGCACGTGTAGGCCTAAATACTTTCCCTATCTGCTATGAGAGTTGTAAAGGAAAAGCGTTTTAAAACATTTAGCGAAGTATTTACACAGAATGTATAACATTCCTTGCTAATGGCAGGCATTAAGACGAAAGTTGTGTGACAATGCACCCACAATACCGTGCCACCCGCAAAAATATCATAGTCGAAAACGGATTTGAATCATCAAAAAAACTGGGATGTCTTGCATACCTACGTGATCAAAAAAAAGGTGGATACACTATATAAAGAATGCGAATTCGCTTAAGAGCCCTTTCAAAAATAATTAATATTTACGCGTTTTTTATGAAAATGTGAGTTTTTATTATTCATTTATATCAGAAGTTATAAAATAAATTTAACATTTTTAAAAGCTATTATTTATATATGACCTTAATACTAATATAAAATTAATAAAATGAATGTTATTTGGTATAATTATCATTATAAGAAAGACCGCGACCATAAAATTTATTTTCAGCGAACCACAAAATTGCCTTAATATAGAAAATTCTTGCATATATGAAATATATTTTTTAATAATTTAGAAACCATGACTACGGAGACAAATCTTAACTGAACCAAATTAGTAAAATGTTAAAAATGAATAAAGTTATAAACCATTCAAGTACATATGATCAAACAACACACTTTGTGTTAAAGAAAACAGTTATTTAAAAAAATAACGAATGGTAGAATCAAATAACGCACCATGCACCATGACCGACTATGTGAGAAAAACAAGAAAAGGTGAATAATAACGTCATATTTAAGTTTTTATCAAATGTTTCTTGAAAAATCTGTACTATACATCCTACCCGTGCTTTCTACATAAAAACTAAAAGTAATAGTTTTCTGTGCTTCCTGTAATTAAATTGCGAAAGATAAATTTTAAACAACTCCTAAGTATCAAGCATTCTTTCTTATGAAAGGCACTAAAGCCATCGTCTTTGTAGTTTAACAATTGTTAAGTACCCCGAACATCTTCAAACGGCAAATTGGCTTAGTGATGTGCAACTGAGGTTCTAGTTTCTTTCTATGTTCATTAATTTTATTGTTTAGTAGTAAATTTTGTCTTACTGAGACATAAAAATAACTAGTTAAATAAAATAAAAATGTTATAAAACATATGTTATTGTGTTTAGGTTTTCAGGCATATTTAAAAAAAATAATTTTTGATGAATTTTGTTCGTTTTATAACATAAGGTAATTACTACTGATGTCATACAAAGTATAATCTGTATTAAAAAAATAGTAAGAAAAGTAATAGTTATTGGCATTAATAAAGTTTTTTTTTTTTTATTAAAACACGCATAATAATGCCTTGCACTCAGATTTACACTTTGTATGAAGATGACGTGAGCTAAGTAACATCCACCTAAATCAAAGCTTTATTAGTAGAGTTGCCTGTAGAACTCTTGGTATTAAACTTATTTTAGGTAGTACACTATTTAAAGTAAATCCTTTTTGATCTTGGAATAGCAGTGAAGTTGAGGAACTACAAGCCTTCTTAAATCTGCTGGAGTCTTATTTCATTTCAATACAGTTATTACTCTCCATGGCTCCACGTTGTGGAGAGTAGTTCTGATGAGAACTTGATGGATGTCGTCACTGCGTATTTCTATCCACCGGACTCTCGGTCTTGTCAGTATTGGTTATACTATCTGCTGCTTCAAAGCCAACATTCGATCCAAAAAGTGGTCGAAAATTTGGACTACCAGATTGCGCTTTATTCGAGCCAGCCCATATGCGCAAAATCATATTTAAACACTAATGGTATAAAATTATCATTCCAATAAAGTCAATATCATGGCCCTTACTATGATTTTTTGGTGTTTTATTTCATTTTAAAGTTCTACACCTCTAAAAAAACATATTTTATATAGAGTAGTTTACGTATATATACGGCAACTACGAGATTGCATGAAGGATCAATATTTTTGTGTTTATTTATGATTACATCACTGTGAAAACTTAGGTTAAACACTACCATTTAAGTATAAATTTAATACTGTAAAATTAAAAATCCAGTCAAGTAGAAATACTTTCTGCTATCTTGGTTTTCACCAAGTTCAATTATAATTCTTGTCAACTGCCATATTGTACATTCATGATTTTCTTTTAATGTTCGAAGTAAAGTGTACAATTCATTTTTATGTTCACTATGTTTGTTTATAATAAACTGTCACGTGCAACCAACTAATAGACAATAAACCACCTTGCGTTCAACGATATAATTCTTTAATTTAATAACTATTTTGAATTGCACATTTTCAAAAAAGTACCATTTCGGCTAAATGCCACCCCCCTTGAATAAAAGCCGAGGCAGAAAGGTTATTCACTTAATAAAGGTAAATGTTATTTGTGTATAAATATGAATATTTCTCATTAAGTAATTTTACGTAACAATATATTTAATCACATATACACAATACGTATAACATATACAATTTAGATAAGATTCTTTTACGAGTGTATTTTCCCAATCCTTACACTGTGAAGCTTGGACTCTGAATATTAACACTTACAGTCCGATGGGTCAAAATAAAACACGTCCAGCGGTAGCGGGTCATTTTCATCCACCTCAAGTTTTCGGTTTTTCAACCGTTTTGTGAGAGATTTTTTATATATATTTCATTTTAAATATGATTTAATGAAATAGTATGATATGCCGTAATATTTCCGCTAAAAAAATAAAGTTTAAAATTAAAATACATTCCGAATAATGTATATATTCTCACGCATCAACAGACGCCTTGCACAGCCAAAATACAAACATCCACTTAGCATGTGATCTTCTCGTCGGAACCCGAGCAGGTAGTGTTATAAAACTTACAGGTAGGCGCAAAGCCCCTCAAATAATTATATTACTGGCATTGTCTAGAGGCCGCCAGACTAAAATATGTTAAAACAAATGTATGGACGCATACCTGGTATCCTTTGTCTATCCGCTCAAAATGTTGACAATATATGTTTTGGCATAAGCACTGAGATTTAATCCGACTGTCTTAGGTCAGTTTTTGAGCGTTTTTTCACATTTTTATCGATAACTCATTGAATATCGTCCGATAACATTTATTTGTATTACAAATTATTTGAAAATATTTAATAAAAGATTAGCTAGAAGGAAAACAGCATTAAACGAATATTTGTGGCATAATTCATATTTTTACAAACACCCGGGTCAAATCTGACCCATCACCGCAGAGTATGTATTAAGCTATATTTAAATTTCAGATTATAAAGCATTATGATGAATTAGAAGAGACAGAAAAACAAACACGTGGGTGGAAGCGTAGACCGAGGTGAAGGATGTCAATGTTAATGCTAAAAAGCTTTTTGGGGTATGGACAATGGATGGATGGATATGATGGTTATGATGATGGATATGATGCAATTATGACATGATATGAATGGACAATGGATGGATGGATATGATGGTTATGAGGATGGATATGATGCAATTATGGATGGTTGAAGGAATGCGTCTGGGTTAACGGATGAATATTTGTCGATGTATATGTATGTAGTTATGAATCAGAAAATTTTTGAAGGTTATGTTGTAAATGATGTGAGAGTATTAGATGCTCCAACAGTTTTATTTGATTTATTTTTGAGGAACAAACGGTACAATAATAATAACTGACATACAATAATAACAAGAGCATCGGAGTTGAACAATGTAGAGTATCATGGAAACTAAGAAATAATACTTACTTACTTACTTACCATCATGCCGTTTCTCCGCGGGTAGTAAGGTAGAGAGGATAGAGCGCCACACTCTTCTATCCTGACACATAATTTTCGCCTCATCCACATTCATACATCTTCTCATACAAGCTCGGCGATTGTTGAGGCTTCTAACATAACCATCCTCCATTATCTGGTTTACCTGGTCGTTCCAAGTCTTCCGCAGACATTCTTTATTTCTGGTGCCATCAACACTTGTATCATAGATCTTTCTTACTATTCTCTCCTCATTCATCCGTTCCATATGACCAAACCACCTATCCCTCCTAATCTTACTCACTATACTAACACCGGCTTTACATTCTTTTCTTATTTTTTCACCTTATTCTGTCATAAATAGATTTGAAACATATACGTATATATATATTATTATTCATACTACCTCACAGTTCATTCATCTTTCTGTCTATTCCTCCTCTAAAATTTCACGCACCCACTCTGCACTCCGTACATATAAATAAACATAATAAACTAAAGAATAATACGAGTATGGAAAGGATTACAATATTATACTAATTTGAGACTTCGCGTGTATTCTTGAAGAAATAGTGATTAAAATATACAGTCCACATTTTGGAGATGAATGAGCAGGATCCGGATTATGGTGAGTGCCAAACTCCTTCCTGTCCTAAATTCTTCCGGCATCTATATTTGTACGTAACATATATAAATAAACTGATAAACAAAAAAGTGTTTTAGTGGTGGGTAGGGAAATGGGGTGCAATAAAAAATAATTCGTTTGAAAAATTAAAATAGTATATTCTTATACAAATTCATATATATACATACGCATACATATAAACGTATATGCCTGCATATTGTACAATTTATATAAATAATTATTTTTATTATTTTTGAAATGAAGCAAATATTCGTAAAAAATGTATAAGTTACCGTATTAGAAAACAATATTTAAAATAATCATTTCTGCTATAGATATATTTTGACATGACCATGTTAGAATTTTTTTTTTTAAATAATTAGTTCTGACAAAATTCGGATAAATTAAATTAGTTCATCCACCACTCTCGTGTCCGTTTGATGTCGTGTGAGTGTATTTTGTATATGTGAGTGTGGCAGGCTGTAAGTTGTGAGACAGAAACTACTAAAAGTTTGCATTGAATTTATTGTACAAAAGCAAAAGAAAACCTAAACGATGAAGTTACTTAGCGAATTGTTATCTGAGGTGGTATCCGGATCTGACGTGGCGACAAGAAGAGTAAAACTCGTGCGGCGACCTTCTGTAGCGTTGCCGGCCGCATTGGTATTATTACATCCTGTCGGTACTGAGTGTCTCTGTGGCTGATGGGAGTTTCGTTTTGTGCACCATTACTTGCTAGGTGCGTTCAGCTTTACCGACCAGTGATGATGATAATGTACACGATACGTAGAGGTCCACAGCATAAATAGTAAAAATAACCGCTAAACGACCTAGAGAAAACACAGTCTCGATGGATTTACAATATTATTGGAGCTCTAAAAGTAATACGGCAAAGATTGGCAGATGACTGAAGAGTGGCAGTCATGGGGAGTCATTCAACAGTCGATAAATAATGGCTGAAGATGACGATGATGATACAATACGTACTCCACATATGTACAATAATAAAGCGGTACATTTTTATTTAAAGAAAAATGATAAATATAATAATAAACAATATTTTTTGTGTCTGAATTTATTGTATTATTTTAGTGAAAATGAAAGTACAATTGAAATATTTTAAATACATTCACGCTAGTGTCACAAAAATAAATAAAATGAAGATTAAGAGTTGTTCTAACCAACCGTCCATCTGCATCCTTTCCTGTTTCCCTTTTAACCCTTTTCTGCCTAAAGCATTGATTCCAATCATGATTACTAAATTTATTGCTTTATATAAGTTTTCACGTACATTACAGGTGTATCTGTAAAATGAAAATAAACAATTCACACCGTGTATATTATTTAGTCATGTTGTTGTAGCTAGAGCAAGCAAATAATTGTTTTCTCTATTCAAATTTAAATGAATAAATATTAAGCGATGTACTAGATATTATTCGACAACAGTTAACTATATAGAACCCAAACCAGAATGTTCTTGACAAAATGCAGTCAGCACAATGGCTGGAATGGGAGAAAGCCCCTCAGAGTTCTCAGTCAGAATTATAGACCGGGACACTGGTTTAAACTTGCCTAAACTGAATCTGTATGACCGTCGGTCTGGTACGGAATGTTTTGTTTATACTCACTCTGGTATTTAAGAGGATCTTGTTCCAACCCTTGCCTTGCCGGGTTGAATAGGAGAGCGGGGAGCGTTCAAGTTCACCGAGCTCAAATTTTTGTTTGAAGGCTACGTATGGAAACGTAATTTCTAACAAAATTTGTTAAGGTCGATAAGTAAACAGACATAACATTTGTGAAGTGATACTTAATAAACCTTGTAATATAGTAAAATTCGGTTACAACGCGGGTTTGTGGGGGGCGTATTTGACCCGCGTTATAAACAAATTGTCAAAAATTATGATTTTTTTCAATGAAAAATAACACATTTAAAAGTTTTCTTTATTATTTTTATACATTTTTATAAAATATAAATAAAAAATAATTCTGTTGCCATAACTCATAAATCATTTAACGAACGTAACATATTAAATTTGGAATTATCTCTGTAATCATAGATTAAATTTTACGAGCGACCGTCCACGATAATAAATCAATTTAGTAAAAGTTACATTATTTATTTATTTTAAAATCTTTTCTTTTCTCTGAATTTTTTTAAATTTACTTTAATTAATTTAATTAAAAAGACTCGCGGTATATCCGATTGCGCGATATAAAAAACGCGTTATAACCGGCTTCTACTACATCGTGAAATAGGTAGGTCATGCGTACGTAGGTTATAGGTAATGTTCTCTCTAAGGTGTGCGAATAATATTTCTTACACTAGTATAGTGTCGAATTAAAATACTTTATTTAAGTACTTTTCAAGAAAGAAATGATTAATTTGTTTATGAAGAACTTCTTATAACCGACAGGTATTCACCATACAGTGATCATCTACCGCCGTTTCGTGTATTTTATACCCTAAATCCTTTGTGTCGGTTAATGTAAACACTGTTTTTAAAGGAAGGTTTTTGGGCTAACCTAAACAATTTTTATGCGTTCATTGGACTAGCTGGATAATATAAACATCTACCCTCTGTGTTGGGACATTTTTATATCAAGAGGGTTTTATCTCTGATAAATGTAAACAATACTTCCGTTGACCTGACTGGTTAATCTAAAAACAAACGAACTCAGTAAGAATATGTATCAAATTAAATTTGTAACGATTGTATCTAATTTGATAAACCGAGTATCATGTAAGTAAGCCGAATATAATATGCTGGTGTACGCGCGCACGATTTGATATCGTAGCGCACACTTCTTCATCTCGTGTCACTTTCTACTAAAGATTGGCAATGATGTTGCATTACGAAAATATTGATTTGTCCTGTATAAGATCACCAACATTTTGGACTTTCTGAGGTTATGGAGCCAAGATAATCTCTTTCTACCCACACCTACGCTGCCTTCTACTGTCCCATTTCAAAAATTTTGCAAAGAATGGGAAACATTTAACGTCTTTTCACCAATGACAAACTGACAGGCCATTGGTCCGTATGTATTCGGCACCACACTTTTATGAACCGGCCAATTCGCTACATTTGTCTTTGGAAGAGATAGCATCATTTTAGCAAATGATTAACACTCACTAATTAATTGAACAATGTATTTATCTATCTTTGGCCAATATACATAACATCGAGCCAAATCTTTTGTTTTGACTCATCTCAAAACGGGATCTGTGTAACATTTCTAAAACTTGTTTTTTTAAAACTGTTGGTAACCACTAACCTATGATTCCAAAATACAAAATCTTTGGTAATTGATAATTCAAAACGCTTGATCCATAAAAACGCCATATCTCATCGTCTTTGTTTACTTTCGATGGCCATTTCGTTCTTAGAAATTCACATACTTTTTTTAATATCGTTTTATAGCGAAAAATATGACCGGAGGATGCAGGTTATCTTGAACGTTATTATTAGTTCTTTATGCGTTTTAATACAATCGTAATGTGGTAAACCCAAGCTTTACAAATAGCCTTAAACTGGTATAGTAATACTTTTCTTATTTCATCCCCCAATGCACAAATAATCGCAATAGTCTTTATAAATACACAAAATATATTTTTATGCCTACACCGTGATTCAAAATTAGAGAGAACATTGATCACATGAAATGGTCTTTTTAAGGTGTGCGGGAGTGCGCGCGGACACGATTTGGCATTAGAGCGTACACAAAAAAATATAACACCCACACAATATTTAACAAGACTTCTTCTTCACGTGCCGTCTCTCTCGAATGTTGCCCACCACGTCGCAGTATGTTGATATATCCTATATAAGATCACACAATATTTTGAATATTGAACCACTTTCTGTAGTTACGCAGCCGAAATAATCTCTTTCTATCTATGTCTCTGCTGTCTTCTGTCTTCCCCTGCATAATGAATTGTAATTTGTCCTCAGTATGCGGCTTTTCTCAATAGTTGTTATTAGTTTTATTGACTTATTTATGCTTCTTAATACATATATATTAGTAATGTGGTCAACTCATAATAACCTTATACTGGTATGGTATTGTTTTTCTTATTTTCTCCCCCAGCGCCCGAATAATAGCATTGGTCCTTAAAATTATACAAAAGAAAATTTATGCGCACTCCATAATTCAAAATTAGGGAGAGCATTGATCACAGGCCAGCACAATTTATTGCGCTTGCGGTGAGCGAGATTGCATTAGCAATCATAATCACTACTTATTGTTTAATAAGTATATTTTACATATTATGATGGTAATAATTTATATTTTCAAACATATCAGTTGAAGGAATAACTTACTCTTATTGTTCAGGGCTTAACATTTCGTATTAATGTATTTAAATTTTTCAGCTGTATTTATTTATATCTTTACTAAAAAATGATGTCAAAACTAAATGCAAAAATACGAAATGAACATCGGTAGAGAGATCGTACTGATGAACCACTTAAGATAAAAGGAACACATAAATACTTTTACAATTAGCAAAATTAACAATAAGTGGTTAATAAAACAAAGTTAACAAATAAAAATATGAACAAATAAATTGTGCAACTCGATGTATTCTAAAACATGGACAGACAATTAAGATTGGCATTTACGAATTTACATAGCCAACAAAATACTAAAATAATTAACCAAAGATTTTTGGTGAAACTTTGTGGAATTCTATGATTATTTTGTAAATTGAGTTGAAATACTGTTTTATCCCAATGTATTTTATTATATTAAACTTGGGAAGGTTTTCGGGAATATCTTCCTATTACTAATAATACAATTCAACATAAATTAAAAATATTTTTAGACTGTAATTAAAGGTGCGATTGGAGTTAAGGGAGATGGGGGTGGGAATGGGAGTGGAATTAAAATGTATATGAGAGGGTATGTAATGGGCGGCAATTGAATGTTTATTATTTTATAATTATTGAAAATTTCTGAATTCTCTAAAATATCTAACTTTCGTCCTTTGGCGCAACTATGCAGAAGTTCTAAATTATTATTGTCAAATGAAAGTTAGACATTGCTTTACCAATTATGCCAAAGTACCCTTATAAATTGTCGTCAATTGTTCATTTATATGTTACTTTTTAGTAATATATTTATTTCTGTTACAAGCTATTATTTTTTTAATACAGAATTACTAAATAATTAAAATTATTCGTATCGTAAATGCCGTATACTCAAAATGAATTATTTTCACAGAATATGTATTTAAAATAGATAAATCTATCATAAACTCGGTGACTGACTATTTGATTGTATAGATAGAACTAATCTATAGATCAAAGGACAAGTTAGATTAGTTAGGGGAGTTCAATTGTTAGATTTTTATTAAAATTAAAAAATATTGATTATTTGACAGGAGTTCAAACTGTAGGTTTTATACGGATAGTTTTTAAAGAGACCCTCCGAAATGTTTTTTTCTGTTCAATTTATATACAAAATGCATATTTTTTTCAAATATGGTGTGTTCAATAAACAACACTAGTGAAATTTTTTCCAAAAACAATAATTATAAAACATTTAAGGGGCAAAATTAAAGCTTCGCTTAAAATGAAGTGTAGTAATCAAAAACCTTGTCGGTGGAAATTTCCGTGTTCAAGCGGTTTTTCCCAGTGTACATGAACACACGAGTTTGTGTAGAAATCCCTTACGCGTTACTCACTCTAAATGAGAGCTACATAATGTAAATTTAACGTTTTGGGGTCTTAGATAAGACCGGATATAGGTACCCTTGTGGGTAACATTACTACATCCTTGGGTCGGAAACAAGGATGCGATAAAAATCTGATTCTGTGGGTCCAAATTATCGCATTGTTGAATACACCACAAACTATGTCGGTGTTGATTTCATGATCATTTTTAAAGATTTGCTTTAAAAATCTATTTGAAACATATTTATTAATTAGTACAAATAATATAATTAGTACAAATTTGTTTTTGTTGTTTGACTCTTTATACGTAAATATTTATTATGAATTCTCGTAAGCCAGTATTGAGATATCGATTATTCAAAATAGTTCACGGTGATTTTTACTATCAGCAGCTTATATTTATACTGCATGTACTGTTATTTTTTATATTTGTAAGCTTATTACGGTTTTTTTTAGTTCTTAATTACTAAGAGTAGTGCGTATCATATATAATAATAATAAAAATATTTTTAAAAAGTGTAGAAATCCACAGAAACGAAGAAAAGATATGAAGTCTTTAACATATGAGGAGAAAGCGGATGCGGTTATAAAATAGTGTTTTGTATAATAGTTGCGTTTTGTGTGATGTTGGCAGACAAATCAAGTCTATGTTGTAGTGTGAGTGTTAAGTGCCCCAATAACTATACTCAACATACATCTATGGGAAAATATGTAATGTTGTTTATAGTGATGTTTGTGTATTGTTAAAATGTTGATGGCTGAGAAGAATGTGCTATAGCGTGAGTAGATGATTGCCCCATTATATTTCATCTATTCACTCACATGTTAATTTGATTATGATCACGAAGTATGTGTGGCCAGAGCAGGTTTAAAAACCGACTACTTATGATTGACATAAGTTTATTGTTAAGTACAGTAAAAGTTTAGAGATATACAATCCCCGTTCAAATAAAATGATTACACAGATGAGCGTGTCTGGAGATTTTGTCTGAAAGGCGGCAGCGAGAAGAGTGGCGCGCAGCCGGTCTACTGATCACGATAGTTATTGTCGCATGTTGCATATTATGGCATCGGTACCGGGCAGGGGTACGTTCTTAGGTTGTCGGCGGTAATGATGGCTCTGGAAGTGATAGACCTCCACACTTGTTTGTCTTTAACATTTCGACCCCTTAGAATAACAAGGTTCCAATTAAAATTTTGGGCTAATTTGAGTTATTGCGTAAAAAAATGTTCCAAATAAATTACTGTTAATTTCTTCCATACACACCAACTTTATTTAACGGATATTATAGGATAGGAAGGCGCTGCAGTTACAACTGCATCAGTTATTTATTTCAATTTATGGATCGTTATTGTTGATTTACAATGTTTTTTTATTATTTTTAATTTCCCTTATCTCACAGTGGTCATTAATATAAGTTAAGACCTTAAAACGAATCATATTTGCATACTCAAAACAAAATATATATGAATATATGTTGAAATTAAATCAACACATTTGAGCTCATTATCTCAAGACAATGTCAGTGCCAGATGGAATCTTGTTTTCAGAGGGATCGACTTGCAGCTACGGAGTTCGGAATAACTTAAATTTAATACACCTATAATTTTGATTAAAATCTTTAAACCGTTCATTTAAATTTCGGTGGGTTGAGTGAGGTGTCTGATTTTTAATCTGGGGTCACTGGAATTATTTTCCTGGTCACCTATTTCTTTAAAACTTATATTTTCACTTTTATACTTAGTCAAAACACAAACCGCTTTATTTAGTGCTGCTGATAAAAACCTGGCGGCAGGATTGCAAAATGTATAAAATGGCAGATAATCTAATATTATTCTAAGGAAATAATAGATATCTCATAGAGACGAAGGTATTTTTTTTTATATTCAATGAAAATATATGGAAGTATAGGTAATTACAGAACTTATGATCTATCTTCGGTTAGCTTAAGTGATCACTTTCTATAAATATAACGTTCACTATTCTCATCTATTAATCCCATAGATATAGAAATTGATTGATCTCTATGAGATATCTATTATTTGTTTAATAACAGTATCTTTGTAGGTGAAAATCCAGTAATTGTGTGTTCTTGGACATATTCAAATATTGCTAATATTATTCTCTTTTTCTAGTTTAATAGTGGGCGCTTAGCGGCAATCATTAGCCACGAACTGGACACTACTATTTTTTTTAAATAACCTTAATTTTATATTGTACTACACTCAACCCTTTACTTAACCCAAGAAATTACTGTTATAGAACTGAATAATTTAATTCAAATATGATAGTTTGTACTTGTTGTAATACTCTGAAAAATTTTTATTTGTATCCTTTATTTATTATATTTAAATAAGTATAAGAAGTATGCCTGCACGTTTACAACAGAAGTAAGGATTAGCCAATGTTTATAATATAGCTACAAATATTAATATCCCATCAACCACTTTTAATTTATCTTGTCTTACATACCTACATGTTATATTATATTAAACTATATTATTATTCTAATTTATTATTTAAATGACAATAATATTAATAATATAATACATTTAAAGATATAGTTATAGATATAGTAAACTGGTCTGATCCCATTATTCTATCCAGCAATGGTTCTATAAAATGATGAAATTATGATATTATTTTATGTTAAGTTTTAAAATATTTCCAATATACACATATACCGAAAAAAATCGTTTATATTTACATTTGAAATGGAATTTAACAAGTTTTTGGGATCTTTCAATATTTTTGATAATAAAATAAAATAATCTATTAAATAATAAGATACTTTATCTGTAAATAATCTTTCTTATATATATCTATCGTATTGAAAAATAATTTAGTCTATCTTTGTGTAAAGCTGGAAAAAAACAATTGTGGTATTTGTCTGCGTCTACTATATCTCTCTCTGTCCCCTTCTTACTCCCCTTCTCACTCCTCTTCGTCCTCGCTTTCCATGACAGAACAATAATTAGTTTCCATGTTTAAGCCACTAGATTATATGAACCGTAGCCAGGATAAGGGCGTTGGATAAGCATTTGTAATAAAGCTATAAATAATCATTTTCTCGGTCATTATTTCAACATAAATTAGAAATAAAGAGATACATTTTTAATCAATTCGATCAATATTAAATATTAATTCTGTATTTTAATGTCTGCAAGTTTAATGATGTGACTCTCGTCTGTGATTAAGTGGGGGTTTGAGTTTTGTCCGAGACCAGCAATTTATAAGCAATGTAAGATTATTGATGTGACTATTTTCGCAACACAAGGCTTTAGCTTAGTTTGATAATAGTACGATTATTTTTAAGGAAAACATTTTATTATTGTGAAGTCGCAATTTTCTGCATAGTTCTGTGGTAGTTTATTTCACCGTTAGGAAAAGATCCAGGTTCAAATCCCGGTAGCAACTAAAATATTTTTTTTTCCGTATATCTTTCTAGTAGATACGTTTATTTTATTGTAAAATTTTAATTTCATTCATTCACTCACTTCATTCATTGCATTTTATTTCACAGTAAAATTATTATTTTAGTTTTTTAATATTATACATTGTCATGTATATGATGTTTTATAAAACACTAGTTTTGCTGCCCGGATTTGCAAAGCGATTTGCATTACATTCTGATTTAATTTTATATTCTCTTATATTTCACTGAAAAACGCTGAAATAAATGAAAATTGACAACAAAGGAAAAAGCCGAAACAAATTATGACTTCACAAATTATTTATTCTTTCAGCGAAACAGCATAATCCTGGCGCCTCGCCTTCAAATTTCAACATCTCAAAAAGAGCACTTCAATGACAATCGGAAGAAAGTTTGAATAATCCAATTTAGGATCATAATTGAATGTTTCGTCATTTAAATTTAGCCAGCAGCATAGAGTGGCCCTCGAATTTTGAGCTCGTAAGCGATCTGATGTTCGGCACTTGATCGTTTCTTCAGCAGTATCATTGCTTCGTCTTTTATCAGATCGCAATCGTTGTTCACTAAGTTGCGCCTCTGTTTCCTCAGCAGTTTCGTTGTTTTGTCTTTTATCAGTTCGCAATCATTGTTCAGCAAGGCGCGCCTCTGTTTACTCGTCAGTTTCCTTGATTCATTGAGCAGCTTGTTGATTTCTGTCCGCTTTACGCGCTTATGAACTTTCTTCTTCATATAACTTGGCTTACGACACCCGTTAACGCTGTGTGTTGATTCGTGTTAGATTAAAATCAATATTTTCTTTTTGAGTATTGAATAAAAATAATAAATATAGTATAAATAAGAAAAAATATATAATTAAAAATATGTATTTTCTTTTTAGACATTGCTATCACAAATACAAAAAATAAAAGCTAAGGTATATAAAAAATGTGTTGAAGCTAACAAAATAATTCATTATCAAGTAAATATTCAATTTTTACATTATTTTTATTTTGCTCAGCAATATTGATTAAATGTGTCCTTAGTCAAAACCTCAAAAAAATTATTGACGTAAAATTATAAACTACCGCAAAAACGATTTTAATGTCGGACGTTTTTCTCTCACAAACATTTTTTTTCCATTACAGATTATTTAAATTTATTTTTTTAACCACTTAATTAATAAATACTCCAACTGATTTCGGAAAATACTATTTCCTTCGTCAGGATGTCAAATTCAAAGAAAATGAATTGTTAATTTATTCAGTGGTTAGAAAACCAAAGTTAAATTATCTATATAAAAATGAGCATTAACCACAATGTTGAATTTGAAAAAAAAAATATTTCGTTGCGAAAAACAAAAAAAATCTTTGTGTCTTTGTAGATCAGCAAAAGGCGTATGATAGAGTTATAACAGAAAGGTTATGAAAGGAACTCTCAGATTACAGGGTGAATAGCAAACTTATATAGGCAATCGCATCCCTATATAAAAAAAATTCTGCGTGTATAAGGATCAGCGGATCATTCACACCATGATTTGACATTACAAAGGGTATCAAGCAAGGTTGTGTAATGTCTCCATGGCTGTTCAACTTGTACATAGATAATTGTGTGGAAAAATTAGAAAATATGAATGTAGGAGCAAAAATGGGCGATTTGATTGTATGCTGTTTATTGTACGCAGATGATGCAGTATTAAAGTGCGAATAATGAACACAAATTACAGAGACTAGTGAGTAGAATGTACGATGCACGCAAGGAAAGTGACCTTAATATAAATGTCAACAAGTCGAAAGTGATGGTACTCGAGAAAAAGGAAAGCAAGACACCGTGCAAAATACTTGTAGGTAATGAATATTTGGAACAAATAGATGAGTTTGTGTATCTGGGAAATATGTTCGATAGAAACGGAAAGACGGAGAAAGATATTGAAAGGAGGATGACTACAGGGAATAAAGTGAACGGCGCTTTGAATGGTATTATAGTTAATGGGAACATGTCAACTGAGGCAGTCCTGGTACCGAAACTGATGTATGGAAGTGAGGCCTGGAGCAGGCAGAAGAAAAACGAAAGTAGACTGGAAGCAGTGGAAATGAGATCACTTAGGTGTATATGTAGTAGATCCATTTATGACAGAGTAAAGAATGAAGAGATAAGGAAAGAATGTAAAGCTGATCTTAGTACAGTAAGTAATATTAAGAAAGGATCATTTAGGTGGTTTGGTCATATGGAACGGATGAATGAAGAAAGAGTGGTAAGAAAGATATATGGCGCAAGTGTTGATGGCACCAGAAGTAGTGGGCGTCCGCGGAAGAAATGGCACGACGAGGTAAACCAGATACTGGAGGATAGAGCTGTTAGAAGCCCCAATAATCGTTGAGCAGATGCATGAATGTGGATGAGGCGAGAATTGTGGGCCAGGACAGAAGAGTGTCGCGCTCTATCCTATCTACGTAACCCCACGGGGAAACGGCGTTATGGTAAGTAAGTAAGTAAGTAAGCCTAGTAAAAGTGAACCTCAATATATTTGAATTAATTTTCTCCATTTCTTCTTTTTAGTTCTTTTAAATTCTACGCAAACAATTTATTTCATCTCTCAATAGATTTCAATACACTTTTTCTGAAATCTTTTTTCTTATTGATTAGTTAAAATATATGTAACTTATCAAATCTATTGATTTTTGACAATAAAATTAATATTTTAAATTATGTTTCGTGAAAGATGTTGAGCTGAAAATAGTTGCATTGACCTAAAAATTCATAAAATTTAGAATAACCTGTGCAAATTTCATATTGCATGTTCACCGTTTGAGAGTTTTAACTGCGTAAGATGAACAGATATTTGAGATAATTCAGACTTTTTGTTATTTATGACATCATTTGAATTAATTAATTATTTTTAAACGTTGACTTAAATTATTTAAATTTGATGTAATCCTACGAACACAGTTATTTTGAATAAATAGTTACTTTACTTTATTATATTCTGTCCCACATATTAAGCATCTTCATGCAATCATTATGACGTAATAACTCCAGCGAACTGGGAGGCAACCTACGGTTCAGTTTCCAGAATAGATCCTCTCCTATATTTAAAAAAAATTGAAATGAGAACACAAAATACGTGTCGCATAAATAGTTTTATTTTATAGGCTCCTGTCACTAGACCACAAACATGTAAACATCATCTATATCAACGTACCTTAATACTTATTACTTACTTATTAATAAACGATATTAAAATTCTAGGTTTTACATATGTATCCATAATAGTAGCCCAATTTCTATCATATTAAACTGCACATAAGCACAAACCTCACAAAAAAAGAAAAATGTAACTGATTTCAAATAATTTAACACAATAAAAGTTGGAAAAGGGAATTTTTTCGTATATACTTAGGAATTCATTTCATTAATATAAATAAAATAATTAAGAATATTCTAATAAATCATTTGTATATTTTTATCCTTTCAATTATAAATGTTCTTCTTACTATGATATGTACTGTATGTAAAAATAAAAAAACGTCAATATATGTTAATGTATTAATTAGATATCCCTTTAGATATCCATCAGATCTTATATATAAAGAGTACAATGCTCTAGACATAAGACAAATCTTTATGCTGAGACTTGTCCAATTTTTTCATGCTAACATAAACTCACCCCAAGCAATAAATTATGAACACAACGTAAGACAAACAACGAATATCTTACAAGCCAGTTCCGAGAGCAACAACGACATTTTATCAAAGATTCTACATGTTTTTAGCTCCGAAACTGTACAACACACTCAGTACCAACACATCGTTCAATTCCAATAAGATTACACAAATATGGACCCAATATATGATCCAATCGTGTAGAGAGCAATCAGAAGCATGGCTATCTATCATTCAAACATAATCATTATGCAATGCCTACACTAATAATTTACTAGTTCTATAACACTCCCACTACATTTTTATCTCTATTTTTATTTCTGTCGAATCTTTATCTTAAATAACACCAAAACAGAACGAAAAAAATTGGCTACTTTAACGTAGACTTAAGTCCAGCAAAGTAGTCAGGACAACGCTGTGTATATCAGAGGTGGAGTCTACTCCATCCCATACAATAAACTACGAGTATTTAATTGCAATATAATGATATCTTATATTTATCGTTTTATATTATAATATATTCACCTTCTTCTTCTTTTAAATAGGTAATGCATCCTCTTATATTCACCCCTGCATACAACAAAAATATGTATGTTAATGAAGTCTAAATAAATAAATAAATTAGATTTCAAATACCAAATACTTTTACTAATATTAATTATGTTCTTATATACGTTTTATATATGTTAATTGTTTAGATATTTAGGATATATATTATTTCATTTGCATGTACTTGTAATGGTTAATTACGCCTAATTGGCGAAGGCCACAATAAGAAAAAAAAAAGTTCTGATGCTTTATTTGCCATTAAGAATCTTCTGGACTATTCTGCCATCCGTCCTCTCTGACTGATATTTCAAATTACATTGCAGTGTCTATCATCGGGGCTGATGGCAGAATAATCCAGAAAATTTTTCAACCAAAAAGTGATGAAATAAAATGAATTGATAAAATGAGAATGTACTTATTAATGTTGAAATGTTTTCTAAATTTCATTATTACGTGATAACGGGTAATTTACTATCGTTAGTCATATTAATGACTAGTAAATTTAAACCTCTATTTAAACTATTATTGTGATTGATTGAGTTCAATCCTAACGATTTTGTCAAATAAAATGTAACCATAAAAAGTTATAGTTTCTAGTGTACCAGTGATTACTCAAAGAATTGAAAATAATCAGTACCCAATCACCGTTACAATCGAACATAATCACAATTGCAATAATAGTTTAAATAATTATTCAACCACCACTAATTATATATACTTGAAATAGTAGTCCAGATATGTATGTCCGTCATGTAACACTGTTCATAATTCGTATAAGATGTATAAGATGTATAAAATTCCGAGATATAGTTTTCTTCGTCTTCTATTGCCGCGTCCCACAACTTGCCTGACCATCACGTGAACGTTAGAATAGGTAAGATGCTAGTTTTGTAAAAAATGTACCGACGTAAAAAAATCATTTCAGTAGAAAATTGGATATACGCCTGACTAAAATCCTTTAATGAAAATAAAATCCAGGAATGTAAAACTTTACAAAAAATGAACATTAGCAATAAAACCAGGCAAAAAGATGGTATTGAATGAATGAATAGGTTTTATTCTATGGAAACACAAGAGTTGGAAAGACATACTTATGTCTGCCATGGCAGATCGTATTTGTCCGTATAAACGCTGAATTACTGGGCCATTTAAGAAAGTCTTTTACTATTTCCCTCGACGATTTTCTTTTGGGCGTCCGTAAACTTAATTCAATGGCCTTTCAGGGTCGCACTATAACATACAATATATTTCTCCGACCTCCCCGACAGTAAGTTGTACAGTCAAGATTTCGGCAGCGCTGGTTTGGACGTATTGTCCCGCTGTGTATCGGGAATCTTCATTCCGCATTGAATATGTATGACAATGCTTATAGAAACCATTTGGGGTGAATGAGAATTTAAAGTTTGCGTAATGGTTTTCGAACACAAAGAATTCTCAAAACTGTAAATTCATTTACACCGATCATATGAATATATGTAAATTCATTTACATCGACTATTTGAATATGTATATCCGTTTATATGAAAATTCACTTACACCGATTATTTTAACATGTATACCGGTTTTACTTGTAAATTCATTTACACCGATTCTTTAAACATGTATACCGGTTTTACTTGTAAATTCATTTACACCGATTCTTTGAACATGTATACCGGTTTTACTTGTAAATTCATTTACATCGATTATTTTAACATGTATACCGGTTTTACTTGTAAATTCATTTACACCGATTCTTTAAACATGTATACCGGTTTTACTTGTAAATTCATTTACACCGATTCTTTGAACATGTATACCGGTTTTACTTGTAAATTCATTTACATCGATTATTTGAACATGTATACCGGTTTTACTTGTAAATTCATTTACACCGATTATTTGAACATGTATACCGGTTTTACTTGTAAATTCATTTACACCGATTATTTGAACACGTATACCCGTTTTACTTATAAATTAATTTATACCGATTCTGTGAGCTTGTATACCCGTTTTACATGTAAATTCATTTTCACCGATTATATTCATACAGTCGGTGTATCATATAGAATATTATGTATCATTTCTTATATGAACACTAGCGAATAAGCGAAAGTTTCTTAAAATATAATTCATGAGTAAAATAAGCAAAAATATAATTATATATGATATAAGATTTCTAGATATTTTTTAAGAATATTAAAATTTTAAATACAGCAATAATAAAAATTTTGGTTAAATAAAATAGATACGCGTACACGGAATGAGTGTGATATCGATAATATTACTATTTTAATGGGAAAATGGTACTAATTTGTTAATATACTGGAATGAGGCTTATACCTGCGATCACTGAATCACTAGGCAAATACCATAACTACTAGACCATCAAGCACTTTACTATAAAATTTATAATTAAAATTCGTATTCAAAAAATTAAGATTATTTAAAATATTTTTAAATTATTGGTAAGTGATACGATTGCACCTACGAATAAAACAATACTTTAAATAATGCATTTTAATGAATTCATAAAAATAAAGGATTTGAATGTTCAAATTACAAATTTGGAGTGAATGCGTTTTTGAGATTGAAGGTAAATAAAGTTTGGTAATAAAATGACGGTCAGTGTATTTATCTTTTAAGAATGACATTGTCAGAAACTAAGTGTAGTCCCGAGGGTTTTTAAAAAATATGATATACCGACATTCGAGTAAGACGAGGATAATGGGCCCTGCGGGCGCACCTCAGATAAACGACGCCGCAGGAAAAGGAACCTCCAGCCATTATTTTGAATAACGTCTCAGATTCGAAATCGGCACAGCGTCCCGGTTACCATCCTTGCCGCATCGTGACTTTCCCCTCTGACGATAGTTGTATGATAATTATATATTATTTTATAATAAAAATAATTCAATAATTTTCTTTAGTTCATATTTCTGCGTGTTCCCACGAGTAATTGTTTTTCTCTGAAAAAAAAAGAATGTCACAAATATAAGTATTATATTGTAGACCGTGCCAGGATTAAAATTTAAAAGTTCCAATATTACATTTCTAGAATGTAAGCTTGAAAATAAGTTAGATATTTTTGATGTGTATATATTTATAGGTACACCATGTTGACTGTAAAATATACTTGAAATTGAAGTAATAATATTATCCGAGATTTTTCTGATTTTTACAATCGTGTGGAATCTTCTATATACAATTATTCACATATTTCTGATTACTTTTAATGACGTGCATAATATTTTCCTACATTTTTTATTTGTGTTAATATCCTTAGGTTTAATTTGTTTTAGGTTCTAAGAGTTTTACATCTGGTTAAGTATATTTAGCAAAGTGTTAAGCATTTAATACATACCAAACATATTAACAAAATATATGTAATATTCGTTTATTATTATTAATAATAACATTTTATTATTTCCGACGATACCTTCATACACAATAAAATATTCTTCCATAATTTCCGTTTTAACAAAGTACGCATATTACATATGTTGTATTAAAGTGATTATTAAACGATAAATACGATATTTAACGTTTTTACCAACGTTTCTGTGCTAACATTAATTGGACTTTGACATTTAAAAGCTTTTCAAAATTAACGCAATGAACCAAGAAAATGAACAAATTATTTTATTTTTCTTTACGTTTCCTATGTTTAATTTTGTTTAGAAAAAAACAGTATAACAGTTATTTATTACATTATATTATATATTTATTTGAAATAATACATACACTAGTCACGACTACATACACTAAAGTCAACTAGTTTCAGTTGGAACCCACCTTTTTCAGGACAATGTTGTATACACTAATCACTAATACAGATATTTAAATATAAGGTTAAGAGGACAGAGCAGCAGCATATCGTAATGGCACAAAATATCAGGTAGGAGGTGGGAGAGAAGGGTAGGGATTACATTAGAACAACTTTAAAATCGGACTATTGGATAAATTTGGTTATTTAGTATCTGATTATCATTACTATTGATTGATTTATTAATTTCTAATGCTTTTTAATTATTAAAGTGTAAACCTATTCCAGCTTTAGTTGACTTTAGTGAATGTAAGGGGTGTTCTTTTTTTAGAGCTTTAAAATAAAAAAATACATAAAAACCATGGTAATTTAAATAGGAAAGATAATTTTATGCCATTGGTGTTTAAATATGATTTCGCGCATGTGAGCGCCGCGGCTGACTCGAATAAAGTGTTATCAAGAAGTCCAATTTTTAAACACTTTTTGAAGCAACTGGGGGCATATATCGGCAATAACGCGACGAATGTTGGCTTCCAAGTCGTTTATCGTCTCAGGTTTATCGGCGTTGACTAGTGATTTCACATATCTTTACATAAAATAATCTGAAGGTGTTAAATCATACGATCTTGGGGGCCAATTCACAGGTCCATTAAGCGAAATTATGCGTCCATCGGATGTTTTCCTCAATGTATCGATTATGGCTCGCGCTGTGTGGCATATTATCTTGTTGAAACCATAGCTCTCCTACATTAACGTCATTCAATTGGGGAACGAAAAAGTCAGTAATAATGGATCTGTAGCGCTCTCCATTAACTGTAAGGTTTTAGCTGGCATCATTTTTAAAGAAACAACAGATTCTTCTTTGCGCACTATAGGACGTCTCTGCGGATTCGTATTATCAATTAGAATGTGCATTGAGCGAAAATGATCCATAGTTATTCGAATTACTTGCTGGATGGAAGATTATGTCAACCGTATGATGGACGTAGCGTATGGTAAGTTTCGCGAACTGAACCACGATTTTCGAAATAAATTTGCTTAATTTGCAAGCATTATTCTGGCGTAAGTCTATTCATGGTGAAATGGTAAACCAAACTTATAACATATCAGCTGACTAATTGGCTGTCGCTGGAAAAAGTGTTGCCGATTCGAAAAACAAACCTCTAAAAAAACATGCTTCACATAATAAACATAAAGTGGTTTAAAACTAATTAATCTATTATTTAATTATAATGTCAAACCACAACATGTGTGCTTTCCTTGAAAATTTATTTATTTGTATATTAATACATCATACATCAATATATGCACCACATAATAACATTTTAAAGTAAAATATCAAGGCATACTAATTATCATTTTGTGTGTGTGTATTTGTGATAGTGGTTGGGTAAAATAATATGCACATGAGGTGTACGAGGCGAATTAAGAAATATAATTAACTTACAGACTAATCATTTTTTTTAACCTATAAAAAAATTTTAAATTATCTAGACAACGTTTTTAGATTAAATAACTGGGCTGATTCAAATTTTATATATTTCTTAAAATTTAAATAATTGTTAAAATTGAATATTCAATAATTTAACTATAATATAACAAAGGAAACACGTTCATTTAGAAGTAGAAAATCGGTAGACTTGACAAACAATGCGAACAGCGAAAACTTAAGCTTTCATTTCACGCACGGATATAAAGATCTCTCCGATATGTGCTTTAATTAATTTAATAACCCTTGCGAGGCGGTAGGACAAAAGAGATGCTATCGGACTTCGTTCGCCGAAGTAAATGAAACAGTGATGAGCAAAGCTCAGCTCACGGATCGGAACAAAGCTCGGAAGGAGTTGATCTGATTATCTGGGAGCTTTCGACCCGAGGATAATGTCCTGCACGACCGCCGGAGAGGTCCGTAACTACCCTATCGATCCAAACACTCGCCATTTTACTCGTTCAGATAGTGCAATCGAAGCGAATTGAAACACGCTTTTGGTGTTACATTTGTTAATTACATTATTTTAATACATACACAATTGTTAAAATGATTCCGATTCACCTCACTTCATAGATACTGGATAATCTAGTTAAATATAATAGCTCGTGTCCGTGGAATGAGATACAGTGAGATAAATCTTAACACAATGTACATGGGTTGTGATTTTGATCTGGAGATAAACTATGATCCGCTTAAGATTACTAGAATGAGATAAAAGTCAAACTCGCATGCACGGTGTTCGATTTGACAGCGAGATTCGATACGTAGGCATAAATATTACCTAGTATCATAAATAATTGTTTATTCTACAAAATAAGAAAAACCAATGGCATTAAATTAACTACAATTATTCATTTTTAATTGCTGCTAGGGATATTCTAATTCACTATAAATCAATAGTCAAGTTGTACATTTATTATATGTCAAATCAATAGTCACAAAAAGTGACATTTGACATGTAACAAATGTAAAGTGAGGAACTAGACAGCGGTACTTCTGAGGCACGGTGGCAGTAAAATCCGTATCTCAAAGATTGTCTCGAATCTAAAATCTCCGCGAACACGGTCTATAATAATGTTAATTTATTGTACGAGGCGCATTTTTTAAGTATGTATCGTTACCGGATATTCTGTTGTGTCGCTGCGGTTGCGATGATGCTTTTTTCCTTCATCTGTTGCCTCACCACATGCAACGTTAGAGACATTCACGTAGTGTGGCCATACTGTAGTGAGTGGTTGAAATGCTTAAGACAATATATTAGCCCGCCGAATGTGAGATCGACCAGTTCGTGATTCGTTTCTTGAATGCACGAAACATGAAACCAGCTGACATTAATAGCTAAGAGTGTCCTGTTTTGTCCAGATTTGGTGTCAAGTTCTTTCCATATTTTCCTTCATCTGAAGCGGTTCCTTGGAGGCAAGCGTTATGATGACGATGATAAACTTAAAGACAGAGTACAGACGTCCAGGCGGCATCATTCTATGATGAAGGTATACAAAAATTGGTTCCTCGTTATGACAAGTGCCTTATTAATGGTGTCGACTATGTTAAGAAATAGTTTGGTGTATAGCGTCCGAAGAAAATGAAGTGTTTTTAAAAAAAAAGATTCCGGTACTTACTTAAAAAACGCATCTCGTAAATCATTTGAAATAATTATGAGAGTATGCGTTTTTAAAAACCTTTTTAAATATTTATATAAAATTAATCTTTTCCATTTTGATTTAGACAAAATTTTTAATGATCATATATTTTATTTCGTAGTTACTACAAATATAAGTAATATAATAATATTGTTGCAGATTTGCAAAAGGTTTAAAAACAAAAAAAACCTAGATTGGGATAAGATATATTAATTTTGCAGAAATGCGATTGTTACGCCAAATATACAACGGGACGATGAATGGGGGAGAAAGAAATGAAAAAACGACGCACGCTCAAGCACGAATATTTGTTGTAATGAGATTTAAACAGATATACAATACCAGCGTGAATGATATGATATAATGTAAATAAGCAGCGACGTAAAATACTTGTAAATATAACGCAATGTTAGGAATGTCAAAAATTGAAATCGAAAAAATTGTGAATATAGAATTATTTTGTCAGAGAGATTTTAAAATATTTTTAAATTTGTGGCACTCTAGACTCTACCATAAATTATTTTAATTAAAATATATTACCTAATGACAAACGTATTTATATTTTGTTACAAGTTACAAGGATAAACTGTTATTATTATTTTTTTGTCTCTATTCACACACTTTGGATTCTAGCTAGACTTTTATGAATTCAGATGGTATTCAACGGAAATAATCCAATGTGAATATGTGAGTATTCATCTGGAGTGCATAATAATCAATACGGATACGTCAATATTCTTACTATTTTTGAAATTAATCTAATCTATATATTATATTTGACGGAGCAGTGTACATTTTTACAGATATCAGTTAATTTGCACATATACAATGTTATTTTTGAAAAAACTTTTTTTAACGATTAAAATGATATCTTGTACATTAGTGGTTATTTTGAAGGAAGTTGAGAGATGAAATTAAGGTACCAGTAATGGAATGTAAGCAATTATTATTGGAAAGTAAATTAATGTGTATCATATTTGCATTAAAGATTAATTTTAATTGTTAATGAAAATGGATACAAAAGTTGTAGATGATGTTAAGGATAATTTTTCTATAAGTCTAGAATTTGGTGCATTGCAATTGTCTAGATTAAGAAAATATGGAATCAAAAATTCATTACGTTCCTACTGTCATATTCCAGGGTGCAGTAATCATCGGTCTAAAGAGATAATAATGAAAGATATAGATAAGATAATAAAGATAATAATAATAGAAGATTATGTAATCTCTGGGTGCCTTGTGCGTAGGTAGTTTGATTGATGATTTAATTCATACAGAAAATATTTTGGATGTTTGAAAATACGAGGTTTATTGGCAGCCATGAAATGTTTTATGTTCTTTTGTCTCGTCAATCCTGAGCATGAGAAACTAATCGCATTATGGTTGGCAATTGCAATACATAAAAGGTGGATCGGAAGTGTTTGAGCATTGGTCGACTGGATGATTTTTACCGCATTTGAGGCAACGAGGAAGGAATCTACAAGCCGGTTTCAAGTATCTAAACCCCGGCAATCATTAAAAAATTGCATTATTCTCCAATAGCAATGAATTGTTAAGGAGAGCGATGTAGTTGGGATAGATGCCTTGAATTTATTATTTTGTGAATTACCAAAATGTGTAACGATATTTTTAGCAAATAGTGCGGATTTAATTTCAACAGAAATTATTTTAAAACTACCTTCTGATTTGATGCAACCTAGGTTCTACTGGGAAACATATTTTTCAAAGTCAATCGGATGGACTGTTCCTTATCAAGATGTATCCTGTAAAGGTTCCGCGTTCCTTGAGGGTACTATCAAAAAAAAAGGTAAAAGAAATGGAAGAAGAAGAGGATCTGGTTGTTCGGAGATCTTAAATCCTTAATTAGGCACATAAGATAAAAATAACGAAAATTTCAAATTCAAAAACTAAATATGGCAAAAATAAAACAAATGTAACAATAAGTTAATTCAACCTAAAAGGAGTAAATAGGCAAAAATGTGTGAAATGTGTTGAAGATAAATAATTTAAATTACAGAGATAAGTAGAATAAAGAAGATTATTATTGATAAAGTTTATAAATATATGGTTTTCGTGATATATCCATTTAACACACAAATATCACTCTATTATTGTTGTCTCTGTCTATTACCGTTGTCTCAAAATAAAAAAATCACAAGCAATTAAAAAAAAATCTTATTAAAAGCAATATTTAATGTTCTACAATTTGACAATGTTAACAACGTTCCAACGCGGTGAAGTTTTGATGTTCAGACACAATTTAATTGAGTAAATTATATTTAGTCTAGGCTAAATTATAAGCAAGCTGTTATATTGAATTATGCCTCTGCTCTCGTCACCTCACTGCCTGCGGACAACATTAAACAACACAGTATTTTAATTAATATAACATCACACAACAGTTTAATCTGTGTATAAATAGTGCCATGAAAATAGAAGGTTCTCTACGGATTGACAGTGTAACGAATTATTCCAAAAGTTTGTTATTAACAACATTACAAATATTCTCTGATACTAAATTTATAACTACTAAGACATTTTGAATAAATTGTATTATTTAATTAACGTAAAAGATATTGTAAAATATAATTTGAAAGGAAATTAGATAGGTGTATATTAATGTTTTTGTAAAACAATTATTTATTTTTTTTACTTTAAGGTTTGACATTTCATTTTTCAAATTGATTGGTTTGTAACTCTATTAATTTTTAACATTTTGCAATTTGGTTCAATATAGATTTGTCTCCGTAATCTTGGCTTTAAGAAAATATATTTCGTATATGCAAGAATTTTTTATATTAAGGCATATTTGTGAGAATAAATTTAATGGTCACGTTCTTTCTTATAATGCTTGTATTTTCTTAATTATGAAAAATAGCATTCGGTTTATTTATTTTACATTAATGTTAAGGTTATATATAAGTAATAGATTTTAAAAAATTAAATCTATTTTATAACTTCTGATATTACTGAATAATAAAAATCCACATTTTCGTAAAAAACGCGAAAATATAAATTATTTTTGAAAGCGCACCCTTAATAAAATTCATGGTTTAATACTAAGTGTTGTGCTTTATTTAATTTAATAATTTTTTTTTAATATGATGTAATGTTTTTGATTATAAAATTAAAGAAGAAAAGAAGGAAGAATACTAATTGATCATCTATCAATGAACTTAAATATATGCGAATGTAATACGTGAATAAGTAAAATGTAGTAAATCACTTGAATCGTTTACTTAATCCATTTATATTTTCACATTCATTCATATCTTCTCTTATATAATAGCATTCACTTTTACAGTTTTAAAATTTTTTTTTTTCTTAATCTCTTATTAAACTACTCGGTATTAATATTTTAAGACCTTTAGTAGGAAACGGAGTACTTGTTGGTCTAACGGTAAGTCTAAAGTAACGGCAACTCACGTGTGATGGTTAAGTGATAGACAGACCAGCAAGTTAGGTCTATATTATTATATTTATAGCTTTATTTGAAAACCGTACAGGGAGACTAGAAAGTTATCATTGCTAGTATATTCGTAGCACTAGTACATAACTTGGTTTGAAAAGTGTAAGAATATTAATGTGACATATCATATGATTCACTGATTTAATTAATATAAGTATTCACTATTCGTGTACAAGCAGCTTACCACTACACCGACAGTAGCTTGTTGGTGTAGTGGTTAAGACGCTGGCCTATGTTCACGCCTCGTTCTAGGACACCAGGAAGTTAGTCCTATTTTCGTAGTACAAGCGTTTAACTTATTTTGAAAATAGTAAAAATATTGATGTGACATGTATTTCATGTACGCATTTATATTTAATAAAAAATAGTATTCAGCCACTAATTTATCCTAATTATATTTTTAGTTTTTGCTACATACATTCATAGACATGGATGTGCACCATTCACCATACAACTTTCCTAGCAACATTTTAATATTCTCGACTTTGCTAGCATTTTAAAAACACATATGAACATACTTTCTTTAGCCAATATCTTTGAACTCTTTTATCTTGCTCTCTGTCAATATTCTTACACTGTCAACACTGGCGTTCAGTTTGTCAGTCAATGCGTGCCCTTTGGGCTAGTAACTACTTACATTATATGATTGATCTTTTTTCAACGAACTTACGATGACTTATGAGCTGTATCGATTTAGAGATGAAAGACCACAGAATTTTAAATAATCATTGAGATACATGATGGACTATTCATAATAAAATAAATATTTAATTTAAGCAAAATCAGCATAACCCAACTTGCACCACTCATCTCGAGTATAAGTATGTATTTAGGAAGAGACTAAATACGCACCTTTTCAAAAAATCATTTCCATAAGTTAAAATAACAATTATTAATTTTAAAAACAAAAAAATGTAGAACTATAAACAGTTTATGTATAGAGCGCTCTTGAGGTGAAAGTTTTTATCAAAATGGCGCTATACAAATTATCCAATATTATAATTATTATTTATCAAGTTTTGCGCAAAAAATAAAATTTAGTCCCTCATGCTTAGGTATCCGATGAGTAATTTAAAAATATTTTTCACGATGTTTCACAATAAAAATGTTTTCAATTACACCGAACAAAATATACGAGTATATTTTCGAAAAGTTTAAATATATTCCCTGAAGTAATCGCAAAATTGGCGCGAGGCGGACCGAGTTCGAGAAGTGTAAAGTGCTGTCGATTACATTTTTACTCAGACTTAATATAAAAAATGACTTAAAAAAGATATATTTTAAACTTTTAAAGGCCCATTATTGACGGTTATGTTGATAACAAAAAAAAAAGTACATGATTTGGCGAACTTAACATTTAAAAACTTTTAGAATCAAATATTAAAAAAATATATATCATTGATTATTATTATAAAGAAGTAAATGCAATTTAATTTGATTTTCTCTCTTTCAGGATGCAACATTCTGACAGAGAGCTTTTAAAAAGGCGCTGTACAATTAGATGGGTTATTATTAAACGTGCTTTAGGATATGGCCAAATTATTAAGTAAATTTATGTAGTACCTAACCACGGGGGATGGTTCTGTGGTACTATTATTCTGGTTACAGAAGAGAATTATTAAAACAGCAGAGTGCTTTACCGGGTCTGGGATGACAGCTCTGTGACGTTACACATACCCAGCAAGTTTATCTCGATACGGGCAGATCCACGAATCACGAAATGGAAAAATGACTTCGGGATGCATTCTAGAATATTTCAGTTTGAAATATTTCTTTGTTCGGAATTTTCTATCTTTGTCATTTAAAGAGAAGGAAATCAAATAAAAAGTATCAGAAAGTTGAAAAATGCACCAATTATCTGATATTATTAATAACGTAAGGACATTTTGCATAGTTTCACATTGATACAGTTTACACGAGGGATGGGGAAACGGAATGTTGGAAGGGTGATTGGAATTTAATATAGGAAATCAAGACTCGAGGACCAAACAGTAAGAACACGACTTACCTGAGTTTTATCTCCTGTAGTCACAGCTTCTAAACTTCGGGAAACATCTTTGATGATCAGTACAAAGCACTGTGGTATACAATAGCGGTTTCAGTATGCACACGCAAGGAACCATGTACACACTAGCGACAAGTAACTTCAAGTTACTGACGAGCACATAGCAGAACATCCATTCTCCAGATAGTTCAAAAGTCATAAACAATAGACACAGAAAACTCGTGCTTTGAGGTATAGGGTATACGGGGGGACCGGACAAATTGGTACAGTAAAAATAGTGGAGCATCTACACACGCGCACAACTATCCGTGGATTTGTCATAAATATCGAATAGATACAGACACAAAAAAATTATCATAGTTGTTAAAAACCGTTGATAATCGCAGAAATTTCAGTCATATTTAATACCAAAATGTACCAAAGACTAGCGAACGAAGTACCTACCTACTTACACAAGTCTACATACAAATTATCTGATGCGTTCACTGATTAGGTGATTGATTTGCGTATGTTTATGGTAGATAAGTTAGGCAATGTATATAACTGGTCAATATATATATAACAAGGAACGTTAAATAAATATTTTTAAACTAAGCAATATAACTTTTCGGATTCCGAATCCCTATCACTTGTTTACTAGACGAGTGTTTAACCGGTACCAATAACCACAACAGTTAAGCATACATTTTAGTTCGGTATTATTGATTTGTTGTATAAAATTAATAATTACTTATCTACATAAAATTATAACATATCATCTCAAAATATTTGTAAATCTTATAAATAAACCTTTTGAGGATTTTGTATACAAGAAGAAGAAGGTTTTTAAAGTCATACAAATTTTTGCGGATCAGTTATTTAAAGTAACAAAATATATATTTCTATAAAAAATATTATATATATTATTTTAATAAAAAACAATTTTTTTTTCAGAATACTTAGATAAACAAAAACACTAATTTCTTGCTATAACTTTCCTAAAACTGCGCCGCTTACCAACATCTTGTAAGTGAAATCATTGCGAAGAAAATATCGTAAGATGTGAATATTCAATAATGCATGTGATTGATTTCCGACAAATATGTATTTTATTTGGCGGGATAAAGAAAAAACGTGTCTCTCGTAAATATATGGAAGACCCTTAACATTATTAGTCTTTGCAAGACTGGACAGGCAATATATACATATTTTTACAAAATTAATATTATGGTCCAGGCTGATGTTGTTTTTGAATAAGTTTGAAATGAAACACAATTTTTTAATTGTTTTTGATTTATTGATTATTTGGTTTATTACAATTATGTATGAAATATTACATTGGCCAAGTGGCTGCCTCTGGCAGCGGCACAAATGCGTGCTCTTTTAACCGCAATTTTCATAATATTCTCGCACACTTCGCGTGTTATTTCAGCAATTTCATTTCGAATATTATCCTGTGACATTGGAATTGTGGTTAGCTTATTATTAGCGTAAACCTTTCCTTTCAAGTATTTCTACAGAAAATAGTCGGGAGTCGTCAAATCAGGTGATTGAGTTGGTATCGACTACCACTTTTTGACATTACGCGGCCAGGAAAAAAAAAATATATTATAGATTATTAGCGATCATCATGAATGGTTATAGTATTGCCATTATTATTTAGATAAAATGTTTTAATGATTCAACGCATTTTTGAGGCGTTAAATGCTCCATAATAAATTGTAATGAACTACTCTCTATTATTACTAAATGCAAAATGACAAGTATATGCCAAACCAAAATGGCGGCTAAACAAAATCGGCCTGAAAGATAATATTCACCCTGTATCTGTATATAGTAATGATATTAAGATACATTGGTCATAATTTTTACCATCCATATCTTGAGCCACTTTAAATTGATGTCGTATATGAGATTCTATACCCGAACCGATGTAAATTTTATATAAGATTACAAGTGTACCCGGTTCCCGGAAAGGTTTACTGATTCATGAAATACAGCTAGACCTTCTCAAAAAGTTATTGAAAATATTTTTTGTGTAATTTGCTAAACCTATAAAGGTTCTTATAGATTGTTTTGATTTGGAATAAAGTTTAGCAGCAGTATCAATTACACGTACTTCTTGCAGTCTTACTCAACTTGTACAACATATTTATTCATTGTTTAGACTCTCGATGTTGATACGTAATGATATATACATTAAAACTATTCTAAAAAGCCTCTAACACATTGGAGAAAGCTGAATAAAAATCTCTTCGAGACGTCTACGAATTTTAAAGTAGATATATATCTCTTTTTATATACCTTGTACATATGTAAGTTGAAATTGTGTTAAATATGTAAAAATAATAATTTGAAATCGATCGTAATAATTATATCTATAACATCATTTTTTACAGAACTATGTTTATTGTATAGCGATGAAGAGATTTCACATGAAGTTCTTTTGAATTGTGTATATATTTGTGACGTGTATTTCAGTAAAAATGTAATTTATTATGTAAACTTTGTGCGTAGCAAAAAACCGTTTAGAAAGTTATAAAAAACCATTATGAATCTTTGATCTCCTCAACAAAATGCGAAACTACATATTTTATAAATTTTAGATCGACGTAAAGTATAAATAGTTATATATGTGCAACATACCAATATAATGATATAATTATTAATATTTACCGATCCAATTTATAATTTGTAAATGGTACTCGTATATTGTAAAATGACAGAATAAATAAATAAAATATAAATATATTCTTCACCTATAGTGGTATGGGGACATTTGCACGTACTTTTATTTTTAGCGCAGAGGTCCATTTACAAAATGCCATTAATTGATCTAGCCTGAGGACTTCAGTTACATCTGTAAAATGGTACATCTGACACGTTCAAAATTACAAGAACATTTGCCTGTCAAGCAATATACTAGTACATACGGTACATATATACTTCGAATTAAATTTTCATGGCACGGGGTTTTAACGCGAAACATTATATACAAGTAAAATCCATCACAACATACAGAAATTACCAGTGGCGTAGCCATTATTCGTTTTTCTCTTTCGTTATTATATCAGGGCTGTTAAAATATAATCGTTGAAAATATTTGATCATTGATGAAGACATTCCACATATAGAAGGTTTGCCCCCACATTAGTAAGTATCTAAAAACAGAAAACGAAATTATGGAAAGTTATAAAATGAGAATTCGATGTCATTATGTAATAATTTAATATTTTTGATTTTATTTATTTATTGTATTCACAAACTTACGTGTATTATTATCGTACTATTTGCGATAATTACGAGAAGTTGTTTAAATTTTTATAGACCAGTACACATATAGATAACTATAATGTATGATGTCGTACAAGAAATAATAGTTACAAATTAAATGAATCAACTAGAAAGATATACAGAAAAAAATCTATCTATCGAAAAAATTATACTAAATGTACAACTTTGCAACAAAAATGTGTTCTCTAATTAAATAATAATTGATAATATTATCTCCTTAATTATTACTTACCTTGATCTATCTTTAAATAGACCATACTATGCATATATGAATTAAAGGTATGTAGTAGGTAGTGTATTGATACACTTTTTTTCTTCTGGTAAATTAATTTATTTTTGTGAATAGGTCTACGGTTGGTTCATTCGATTGGAATGGTTAATTTATATGTACTATACTTTTATATGTAACATTTTAAATTCTCAATGTATGTAAAAACGGACTACCTAGACTCTTTTTATTGTAACGAAAATTGTAACACACATTCAATTATTATTTAGACATCCATCCATCCACGTCGGTGACTGAGAATCATGTTCTCCATAAATTATCGCCATTTTGACTATATTTCTCAACTTTTATCGGCATCCCGCGGATCATAGTTAAACATATTATTATTTTATAGGTTAAAAGACCAAGTTTCCATATAAATTATGTTTTTTTAGAGGTATAGAAATTTAAAATAAAATAAAACACATAAAAATCATGGTAATGGCCAAGGTATCAGCTTTATTGAAAAGATAATTAATTATGCCAATAGTTTTTAAATATGATTTGCGCATATGGGTATTGCACCTGGCTCGAATAAAACGCAATCTAGAAGTCCACTTTTCGACCACTTTTTGAAGCAGTTGGTGCCGTATATCACCAATAACTCGACGAATGTTGGCTTCCAAGTCGTCTATCTCTCTGGTTTATTGGCGTAGACTAGCGACATCACATATCGCCATAGAAAATAATCAAAGGTGTTAAATCACTCGATCTTGGGGGTCAATTCACAGGTCCATTACGCGAAATTATGCGCTCATGAATGTTTCCTTCAATAAATTGATTATGGCTTGAGCTGTGTGGCATATTGTACCGTCTTGTTAAAACCACAGCTCTTTCACATTAATGCCATTCAATTAGGGAACGAAAAAGTCAGTAATATTGGATCTATAGCGCTCTCCATTGACTATAACGTTTTGGCCGGCATCATTTTTGAAGAAACAACAGCTTCTTTGGTGCGCACTATATGACATCTCTGTGGATGCGTATTATCAATTAGAGTATGCATCCATCCATGGTTATTCGAATTACTTACTCGGATGAATGATTGTGTCGACCGTAAAACGACGACCGTGGTCGTAGCGCATGGTAAGTTTCGCGAATTGAACCACGATTTTAGAAATAAATTAGCACAATTTACAAGCATTGTTCTGGCGTAAGTCAATTCATGGTGAAATGGCAAACTAAACTGAGCACAAATCAGCCGTCAGCTGTCAAATTAGCTTTCGCTGAAAAAAGTGCTGCCTATTCTAAAAACAAACCTCTAAAAAAACAGCCTTTATTTACTTTTGTATTTCTACATGTTGAATGAATCTGTAGTTATATTCCTAGGTAAAGGTATTTTATTAGAAAAAAAAAGTTATATTAATAAAATCTTGATTGATAATACTTTTAATAAATTTTGTAAATCACTTGACGAGATGAAATTGGAAAGAAAAATATTATATATCTACTTTTTTTATATTAAAATAAATATCTTTTAATAAAATTCATAATATTCTCAGCACAATTTAAATAAATATATAAATTAAATCTATTTACGTTCTTTACCTATACAACTATCCTAGATGAGATTTTTTTTTGTTAAGTGATCTACGGTCTACGGTCTATGGTCAGATCTAAGAAATTAATATTTTGTCTACTTATACTATACTATTAGCTAAAAGTAATAAGAAATAAGGTCCTTCACATTTTTTTCTCTTCTTTTAGTCTCCGCAATCCGCCTTTTCAAGATTGGAGTTCATGTTGGAAGGAGCGGAAGTCTTGTGAGAGAATAGGAGGAAATGGTTAATCTAAGTTTTATGTTTGTGAGAAAAAGGAAATGCAAAGTTCATAATAACATTAATAAACATTGAACGTATTTTGCCTATTCTTAGGTATACATACAAATAATAGAACGTATCAAAATTATTTCCCGTTAAAAAAAATAATTAATTTACAGGTTCAGTATCAGCTAACTACGAAAATACCAGTACTTAATAATTACTTAGAATTTATACAAGGAAACACTTGTCCAAATTCTAAGTAATTATTTTTTCACACATATGAAAATAAAAACATTTGTTTTGTACTTCTACTCGATTAATTTCCTTTAGACGCGTTTCGCCTTATGAGAGCATTATCAATCTAACCAACTTGTATTTATATGAAATCTATTGAAAGGGGGCAGAAAAATTGTGCAAAAATATAAAAAAAACCTAAATTCACATTATTACTTTATATTTTAAGTACTTAAAATTTCATACCTGCCTCTTTTCAGTAGATTTAGTATAAATACATAAATATATAAAAACGTTTAAATTGTTAAATTAAAAATGATTACATTGATAATGCCCCCATAAGGCGAAACGTGTCTCATGGAAATTAAACGAATAGAACTAAAAAAACAATTGTTTTTATTTTCATATGTGTGATTATGGAGTTGTACATACTAATCTACGAAACAATGATATTTTTTTTTAGAAAATTATATGTTTATTAGGTATTTTAATAAAATCAAAGTAAAGAATGTACATAAAACATATGTAACTGCAAGTTTACATAAGTAATCGCTAGTCTGACGACCAATAAAATTTTGCGGATTAGTTAATTGACAATCAAAATTACACGCTTAAATGGTGTCTATACATATATTATAATAAATTTTCTCTTCATTTTGAGTGCCCCTTAAATTATTTTGAAAAGTTTTTTAATTTAAGTGGATAAAAATCTTATTTTTCTCTTCTGATCCTTACGATCTATGTTTCGTAATAAACTACCGGGAAATATTAAAAGTAGAATAATGTAATGTCTGGCATTGTGAAACTTATCACATTAATAGGATCAGGTTGGTGATGACAAGTAAAAGCTAACCGGATATTAAATTTCTCAAGTTTGTTGTGTTTTGTGAAATTTTATTTGGATGCTGTGTGTTTGAATCTTGTTAGCTTGTGGAAATATTTTATTGTTAACCGTATTATTCACTGTATGGAAATAATATTAGAAAAGTAAAATGGTAAAAGGTTTTGTTTTTTACCTTTCTTATTTATATTAAATATTAAAAATTTAAATATTAAGTCCATTTTAATTATTTTATTAAATTGTATTAAACACCAAAATTTAATAAAATTCTTATGATGATTATATTTTCACCGCATTCATCTCGTGGCATTTCCACATTTCACTGACATTTTTAACAGTTCCTACTGTACTTACTTTTATTGATTACTTCCTAGATATGTCCGATAACTGGATTCCATTTTTCAAGTATTAATTTGTTTGTCTTGAATTATAATCCTGGCATCTTCACCCAACCTATTATCTCAAAATTGTATGTGAGTATATTGTTAATTTATTTTAATCAAATTAATATGTTTTTGTGTAGCACACTGACCAAGTTATAATGTTCTTTTATGACAGAAATAACTATAATTGAGACTAATTGAAATTGTTTAATCTATATATATATATAAAGAAGAGTGTCTGTTGGTTTGTTTGTTTTTTATACAAATCTACACATTTACTCCGAGCTTGATGACATTTTGCACACTTGACATTAAAAATAGGAGGAAGTTCACTGTCTACATGACATTTCGAAAAACCACCTACATCCTTAAAGCAGAATTTTGGCACATTTTGGTGTAATTTTTTACTCTTAATGTCCAAAATAAGAGAAAAATTACTATCTACATCTGATTTCGAAAAAAAAAACTACAACCATCCTCCGAACTTTCACTTCCACTTTCACTCTGCGTTAAGTCCGGGCAACGCCGGGTACTTCAGCTAGTTTATTATAAAAATATATATATTTTAAGGTTGTCAATATTATATTTCACATCAAAATAAACAGCATTAAAAGTAGGTGCATACGTAAACACTACGGTTGCAATTATAAAGGTTCTCATTTTAACCATTTACGCTCGAAAATTTTTTTTTCGAAATAAAATGATCTTTTCATGTAATATTATAAAAATCGATATATAAAATTTAACACACTCAAATAAATATAACAAGCCAATACAAGACGCTCGCTTTGTGAGCAAATCGTTGAGGGTTAAATTGTCTCTTCCCTCCCCCCCTTCCCCGGGAGGACACCAATATAATATATTTTATGTTAGTCTTTAACATCTACTTTATAAAGCATAAGCTTAGCTTAGTTAAATTTAGTGCATGTCATTTAAAAAACTTTCACATGCATTTCATAATGATTATTTAACTATTATATCCTAACATCACAGCCACAAAAATCCGCTAAGTTCCGTGTATTTTTTCATATGCCTCTATGGAGTGGAAACACGAACAATGAGGGCAAATGAGAAAAATAAACTTGACATATTTGAAATGTGATACTAGAGGCAAATGATTAGAATTCCTTGGATAGTAATACCTTTGTTGACGATTTTGAAGCAATTAAGGTTTTAAAATAGATTGTCCTTTTTGTTTGAGACATATCATCCAATTTTTTTGACACATCGTTATAGATCCTCAGTACTAAGAAAACCATCTGGAGAATTATCATACCTTACATTGCGGGAAGTGGAAGAGATAATAGAACACCACACTCTTCTGGCCTAATACACAACACTCGCATCTAAAGGGTATTCAGCGGAAAATTTTTCAAGTTTAATATTAAATTTAAAAAAAAGCTACAATGTTATTCACATATTTTATTAATACAAAATAGAGTTCAACAATGTTAACTTAACGTTTTATAAACAATAACGTCTAAATACCGTCCATTTCTATTAAGACACTCTTGCAATCAGACACTTAAATTTGCGAACTTCAATGGCAGCAACTTCACGCCGGATATTTTCTTGTAGGGCCTGAATTGTTCAGAATTGTTGCTAAAAACTCTCAATTTAAGGTATCCCTATAAAAAAATGCAGGGTGTAAGGTCTGGTGACCGAGGTGCTCAGGATATGTCTCCGTACTTGCTAATTAATTCACCTCAGCTTCTCTATTGAAACTCTACCTGTGTGTGGAGTGGCCCCGTCTTGCTGAAATTGTGTTCTGTTTTTGAAACCGGGAAACAGTTACAGTTACGGTACCAAAAACTCGTCGATCATTTGGCAAATCACGTCAGTAGTGTCTGTCTCTTGCTGGTTAAATATAAGGGCCAATTATCTCTCAAGCAGAAATTGCACACCATACTGTCGTTTTTGGACAATGCAAACATTTTTGATGGCGTTCTCGTGAGTTATCGGGCCATCAGTATCTCATCTTCTGTTTATTAACATAGCCATCGAGATAAAAATGTACTTCGTCAGTAAACAATATGTTTCCAAGCGTTCGTGCTATCCAAAACATTCCATTCCTTGTCGATTTACGCGGATTGTGCACAATTTTACGTCGAACTTGAGCCACATGTTTTAGCGTCGCTGCTGACGTTGATGGTCTCGGAGCAGTTTGGTCAACCATTGTACTTTTACTGTCCGAACTTTTGAACACAACACTGGTGTTGGGTTCTGGATAAGTTGCGTGCTCGTCCCATCACTTACTCGTCGAATATTCAAGTGAGTACAAAAATGAATCACCGCACTTTAAATAATGCTCGACCGAGAACGCGGGGTGCGCTCCCGACCAATGACTCATTGCCACTGGCAAATCCGCAAATAACGTGCGTCGAATAATACCCATCCCACTTACCTCACGCTGATGGTTTACGAACAATTACAATTTAATCTTGAAATTTTTCCGTTGAACACCCAATATGTATTCATGTAAAAAATACGCCTGTTTATGCAAAGATTTAATTTTCGAAGAAAAATACTTTTATTGTTGCATAAATATGCCATAATCTATCGGATTTATGTTTCGTTAGATATATACCATATATGTATGTGTTGAATGCCACTCGCTCGCCAAATAATGATCCAAGACCTTCTCTTATATATTATACACTTCGTATCATGTTTATTCATTTACTGGTCTGTGGTGTGCATTATTTTTTAAGTAACATATTAAGTATAGTAATTATTATTCCGAATTGGTTCAGCCTAGTAGCTGTAATCAAAAAATATAGAAATTCGTGTAGTAAAATTGTAATTTACCAGAGAAAATATATATTCTGTATACATGTATAACTGTGTATATAGTACATTAAGAATAACTACGAGCTCGATTGATTATTTAATAAATCTCCGAAGTGAAGATAATAATTGAATTTAAGTTATACTTTTAAAATCAATTCTCGATGAAGACAACTGTGCTATTAAAATGAAACAAACGATTGTAACATTTGTTGGAATAAAGGCGTTATTATTTGGTCATAATTGTCCGTAAGCAGCGCCGCCACCCACCCCACACATCGCGGGGTTGGAGAGTAAAGTTCCACGTACAAGTGGAATTAGACGAGGGTCGGAATGGCATTATAAATCTTGAGCAGCAAACGGTCGGGCCCTCTCAGCCTAACCAACTTTGTTGTAAACTAAACTCGGCGGTACCTACCCCCACCACCAACACTTAACCCTCCGAGCGCCAGTCTGCGTTTCTTGAAAATTATCTACCAAGTTACCCCACCCCAGGTCAAATGCATGCCGACATTCTAAGTATCACCTGCTTGGTGGCTGCAAGTTATATTACCTAAATTTATGCTTTACTTCTGCATTAAAAAAAAAATCGTAATTAAAATAGAATTATAAAATTCAGTGATTATAATTATAATCTGATTTTAATCTGTCACTGAAAAGAAAAGAAGGATTGAAATTATAATTATAATAATATAATTTTTTTTTTGATATTTTAATATTTCGTTTGTTAATGAGCATTGTATCATACATTGAGTATAGGTCAACATCTTTTTATTAAAATTTTAAGGTAGGTACCGTGTAGATACAAAATTTACGAATTAGTTATTTACCTACTTGCCGGGGTATGAAAGTACATTTAAATATTTGAAGATGTGATAGTTGTGACTTTTCAAACATGTACATTTCTAAATATTGGTTTGACGTTTATGGGAACTAAATAAATTATGTTTTCGCCATGGTAACCAGGATGACGTAATTGATTGGTCACATATTATTTTTCTGAGATTACTCTATTTTTTAGATTAAGACGTATCAAAAATTGAGGAAAGATCAGTACGTGCTTTCTTATTTTTGTTTTGATTTTCATTTTATGTCGAATTTTAATCATTATTATTTTGACTAAATAGAAGACAATTGTGATGACACTAATTTTTTTCCAAAATTTTTTTTACGATATCCACTTTGAGAATAATCATTAAGAGTGCCAACCGTGTACCAAAAAATAGCGCAGCTGAGGAGAATATAAATTTTGGCAGTACCATGTCCATAAGCATAAAAATATCCTTGGAATAATTACGAATGGGTTTAGGTAGAATACAGTAATCTATGATCCTCGACTCGAGAACGCACCGCATTAACTTAGCTTATTACGCTGGTATCTTAAATGACCGTGTTCAAGACCGTACTTTTTCTTAATAGCATTAAAAAGTTACTATATTAAATGACTGATCGCTGACTGAACAGGGAAGATAGGCACTAACTAATTTATTTTTCATAAAACTATTTTAACATAATAGCAAACAAGGTTATGGAGCGGGAGGGGGAGGGGAAGAGGAGGGAATAGACGCGCGGAAAGATCGCGGTATATCTAAAATAACCATGTGAAATCGAGAACTCTGAAGATAAGAGACATGAATTCCTCCATTTAGTAGACATTTTACGAGAAGACAAGATAGCTTGTTTGGCTGAGTTCCTGCAAGACGGAGAGAAAGAGGACGATTTCCCAATCGTTGGACCTACCGAGTGGAAAAAGATTCAAGAAGGTTTTTAGTGAGAGCCCTGCAGATACATAGATCTCTGGGTTGCTGACAAAAGTGAAGGAGTCCCATAGGACGGGAATTCATTATAATTACGACTCTCAGTAATGATGTGCCGATTTGGATAAACAGTACCTAAATTATACATTTTTATTCAATTTTTATTATTAAATAACGAAAAATTCAATATGGGACTCCGAAAATAAAGACTGAATTTGGTTCAATTCATTGCGCATACTTTGTGTAAGTATTTTTTTGTATCATCCTCGTCAAAAGAATTTATTACTTATTGTCTAATTCTGTCCGAATAAAATTATTATTATATAGTCAAAGAAATTATATGCGCTAGGAAATTTAACCATCGATTTTTACAAAACCTCAGTAGTTTGAGAGACAAGAACATTAATATTTACACATTAAGAAGTTGTGTACATTAGATTTGGAATTACACAGCCTCGATGTTGATACTGCAAGACAGATGGCCGCGCACGTGTCCTTAAGGGTTAAGGTCGGTACTTCACCGCACACTTGCGCGCCACCGTACACAAATAATGTTGCCACACACTAACAAGATCGCGAGCACTACCGCGCGCCGGCTTCAAGCGCGGGAGGAGAGAGGGGTGTTTTTACCTTCGGAACTTAAATCGAAAGTTGTCATTGGAATCGAAGGTAAAAAATTAATAATATCTTACGCATGTAAAAATGTAGAAATAAGTGTATTTTGGGACAATGTTATAATTATAGTATTTTAGATATTTATCTATCTGTCCTCAATTATTTATATTGTTGGAATAATATTCCTACATTAATCGCTAATTCTTATTAAGTTCTCATCATATATGCAACTAAATCTTCAGGGTAGTGTTTTGGTTCAAGCCAATCTTGTCAAAAATTAGATAGTACACCACAACTTTTGTATGTATTATAATCATATTACACATGTCACGTTTTGGAACAATAATATATCATCTGACATTTACATCAAAATAAAATATCGAGTTTTTAAGTTTTGAATATTAATTTTTCGATTTCTTTGGCGTAGTTTGCTTCATCGTCCATGAGGTGAAATTTTTACAATAACCTTGCTATATAATTTAGAGTAATAAATAAAACTGAGATTACAAGCACGTTATTCAATATAGCTCACACATTTCATCTGTATTTAAATTAACACTTGTTGTTATAAAAAATATTACAAATGCTACTAAATAATAACTTTTTATTTCCTTAAGCTACCAGGAATCTTTACCCATGTCATGTTTACCCATTTTTAAAGATAAAATTCTTCTCAGAATTTTTGATATAAAAAAGTCAAATATTTACCAAAATGCCAGATAGTACCTTGTTATATAAGTATTCAAAATTCACGTAAATTTTTTTGAATCTCTGCTATCTCCTTAACAATTAATTCATCGATCTTAAAAACCAAGTACATGACTTTGTTAACGTTTTCTAGAATCACCGCGGTAGATGGCCTTCAGCTACGAGTGCCATCTTGAAGATCTTACCATCCACGTTTTATAGCAGGTGCCTTTTTTATAACCGTCTCTAGAAAGCTTTTTCGACATGAAACCTTTGATAAAAAAATAATTACGTAGCGCAACTGAATATTATCCATTTTTATAAAAATGTCAAACAGCTGACAAAAGTCACAATAATGTCAGACATTGCCAATAGAAACGCAAAGGTTTAAAATATTAATATTTTTACTGGCATAAATTTAGTGTGTTTGACATATGTATAAAAATTTATAATATTTGACTGCACTCCATGATTAAATATTTTTTTCACCACGCCCAGCTGTAAGGATGACGTAAAGAAGGGCGCACTAGAGCTGCTACAGATAGTCGTCAATATTTGGAACATGTGAAAGTGAAAAATTCAGGAGGCCAATGATCGATATGGGCTGCAAGGCTATCGAAGAAGATAAATTAAAAAAAAAAGAAACTGCCTTAACAGTTTGCCCTCGCATGTTTACTGTTATGAGTTTGACAAGTTTTTTTCTCTTTTATTATTACTGCTTACATATAAGACACCTGTGCTGAATAATGATGTAAGGATATCTATTTCACTAAAAAAATGTAATATAGGCAGTGGCGCAACTACAAAAATTGGGCATATGTGTTGATGTAGGAATAATAAATTTTACCCATTAAATATATGTATAAACGAACGAAATTTGTTTCTTGTCTCCTATAACATTCATACTTTCATGAAAAAAACAAATGTGTAATTTTAAGTATTTTTTGAAGTACTCGCAAGTGAAAATATCCTCTTTAAAATGTCGTAAACGGCAGTGGTCTGGTCCCTAATTCGGCACATTAGCGAAGAATTACTCTATAGATCAATAATGCTTTCGTAACATATTTTTATTTTAAATTTTATAATTTCATTTTATTGAGATAAATTTTAAAAATTAGTCCACACTAGCTGGGAATAGTATCGATATCAAAAGTTCTATAGGACGCGAATTTTTTGGACCCTCGTGTAACGTGGGCCCTAATGCACCACATTGGCTGAATTACCGTAATTACGACACTGAGTATAGGTATCTATTTCACTCGAATAAATTTCCCAATGTCTACTTTGGTCTCTCTAGTAAAGTTATCCCGTAAATTTTGAGCTAAAACCTTGACAATGGCACGTGTTACCGTACCTAAATATCGGCCCAGGTTTCTCAAAGGAAACCATTCATAATATTAAAAACGTGACTTAGCCTAGAAGAGACAATAGTACCTATATTTAAATATATTGTGTAGATTTTCGCGGGTTCGTAATATTACGATGAATTAATTCTCTTTGGAATATTCCGTGTTAAGTTTCCGGTCTTGAATAGGTCCCTTTTGTCTGATATTTTGCTAGCGTATCAACAGGCATCAATAGTATAGAGGAAAATATGAAAAGTTACCAAAGACACCAGTTAATTTAATATTATTGTGAAATTTTGGAGAGAAAGCCTCGGATTCGTACATCTTTACGTCAAGTAACTGAGAGATTATTTTATAAAAATGGAAAATGACAGGATCGCAAACTAATTACTAATCGGACTAATCTTATCAAGATATTATATAGATTATCAAGAAGGTAATCCACATTATTATTGTATTTATGTGAATTAAAATTTAATATATTTTTTCGTAATATCCGCTAGGCTTAATATTCGTAAACTAAAATATTTTTATGCTCATTATTGTACCAAATTCGTGAACGGATCTCAGTTCCAGATAAATAATAATGATTGGCAGAGAATGTGCTTCTTCTCGAGAAATGTAATAGGTAATGAAATCTAGCGCATGAGCAAATCGACTGTTCCAAAGCAATAGTACCGAGCATTAATTAAGGAATGCCTAACTGAACATACCAAAATAAGGTTTGGCATGAGTAGGTCTTGGTAATAGGATTAGGAGAAAACGAAATTGATATTGGAGTCCAACTCATACACTTCGATTGCTTTACAACTAAAACCTTACACCAAACGATGGCGGGCTGCTAAAATCAATGGTGAAACATAGAGATTTATATAAAATAACAAAAATGTCTCTTTAAGTACTATTATCAAAATAAATTACATTTAGAAGTATAATAAAAATATTACATGTTGTTCGATATTTATAACAGGACCAGATCGCCGATCTCTGTGAGCGTGTGGATGCTCCATTAGGTTTACTATACCTATCTGTTATCCCCCCCTTTCCCATTACCTTTATCTCAGAGCGTGACTATTTTTGTGTGTGATCTATGATTTGTGAACTATCAAGAAGTGTGAATGTCCTGCTACGAGCTCGTCACACTAACTTGAATTATTATTGTTTTTCAATTTCTCGCAGTGCGTGGCGGAGATTTACAATCACTATTGGGTGATATACAGTGCTTCGTACTAATCATCGAAGAAGTTACCTGAAGTTCAGGAGAGCTATGAGTACATCAAGAAAATCCAGGTAAGTCGTGTTCTTCCTGGTGGGTCCTTGAGCATTTATTGTTCTATCATTTCAAATAATGGAATGACAGATATGTCAACTTGAAAATGCAACATATAAGATCTAAAATTTGTTATCAACTTATGAATCCCGGTAACGACAGCAATATTTTTTCGATAAATTGATTTTATACGTCTATCTTTCTAATTAATACATATAATTTGTATTAAAAATATCACAATAAAAAGTAACATCACATTATGTGTCCATCTTAAAAATATTCTATAGTCTTTATAAATGATACATCTATGATATTATTTGATTTTTATAAAGTTTTTTTTTTACATTATTTATACTTTATTAATTATGTGTTCTTAATATCAAATTTTAATCTTCATTGTTCATTTTATTAGTCGTTTTTTCCATTATTGGAGAAAAGTTTCGCCAAGTGTCCTCCGTTTTTCTCTGTCCATTGTTATTTTAGCAGAATTTTATTATTTCGCCAATCTAGTGAGTTTTAGAGAAGCCTATTAGCCTCGGATACCACTGGATGACTGCATTTGCCCAATAATTGCCCGTCCTCTGGATAATGTGGCCTTTCCATTGCCATTTATTTTTTTGGCGTATTCAATAATATCGACGATCTCTTGTACACAGGTGTGATGTCCAATAAACACCTTTCCATGTTTACGGACTTCTATCAATATTTTAATTAAAATAAAATTTGAATTCTAATTAAATATGTTTAATAAATTTATTATCGCTTTATAAGGAATTTTGTAAGAAGCTAGTGTTGATAAATAATCCTTCAAACTGCTATTTTCGTATCTTATTTCATTTTATGATGTACATAATCCTAAAATCATTGTTTTCTTCTGGTTCTGATTGAACAAGAGGGTGGAAGGGATTGAAGGGTGGAAGGAATTTGGTACATGAACAGGACAGTAAAGAAAACAGGGGGCTCAAAGGACCAACCAGACACCGGGAAGAAACACTAATCACCTGAGTTACTTCTTTAAGTATATGGATTACTTCTTCACTGGAGTCATACGACTTCTGGCTTCAGAACACGTACGCCGTTGTTCTGCACGAAGTAGTCTTGAACACATACTTCGGTGATAGCGCGAAGGGATATACAAGCACCGTGTACAATAGAAAACTCTAATCGGTACGCATGGTATAAACCGATTACACAGATTAGTCAGTCTGACAAGCTCTATAGCAGGACGTTAGTTTCACGAGAGTCTTACATACTTCGATCAACTGCGAAGGTCAAACGTTAACTCACCGTCAATTTATTATTACCACACGGCAGGAAGACAACTCACAAAGTCTTCACAATCTAACGAACCCAATGGTAAACGCTAACACGGTATGCAACTTCAACTCCAACTGATCCAAAAACATAGATAGAAAACCACAGAAAAGGTCGTACTCTGGGTATATGGAAGAGAGTAATAGATAGGTTATAAACAAGAACCATTATATCGATGTATATCACGTTCACATGCGCACACATGGCGACCGGTGATGTTATAAAGATCAAACAGGTTTTCTCGACCTTTGTCCATTTCTGGTACACAATGCTTATAGGTACATGTAATAATATAACAATTTTAGATTTTTCGCAACTCTAGCAAAACATTTTTTTTCATGGTAACGGTTCAAAAAATCTTATTAATAATAATACAAATACGGGATGCAAGCTTAGAGGCCATTGGGGTGGAACTACCTTTCGAGAGGATAAGATTTGTAGCGAAGTAGTTCTCTATAATAAGGATTTATTATTAGATACCTCCATAAGTATTTTTTCATATTATTTTTACATTAAAAGTGGTATGTAAGATGGTACTCAATATCTTTCTATTATAAAATATTATTCGAGAGATTTTTTCTTTTGTATACTCGTATGAATGACTTCTTTAATAGAAATATTGAAAATATTTTATATTTCATTAAATTTCTCGAAAGCATTTCTTATTATCATTAGTAAAAGAAAACATGGTTTTTAGGTATGCAACGCAAGACTCATTTAAAAAATAAAACCTAAGGTTTTATTTTTGGATCTTGGAAAATTAAATATTTTATTTCTAAATAATTTAGTAAAATTATTAAAGTCTCGAAATAGATATTTGAGAACAATTTTATTTAAATACCATAATATTTCAATGATTTTCAATTTTCTACATTACTAGCGTATGTTTGTTGTTAGAAATAATATATTTTTAACCAAAATTGCTAAACACATTTTGACGAAATATTCACCCTAAGAATTTTTCAATTTAATAACAGTCGAGCGAATAACGAGGGTTTAAGATACTAACTTCTGGGAGGGAGTTTATTCGACAGGTGCGTTTGACTTTGATTTTCACTTAGGGTTAAATTAAAATATTGATTTTGTGAGGCGGTTGTTAAATTTCTCCACGGCAATAATTGATGGTGATGGCCAAAATTAATGAAAAGATATCTATTTTCAATTTCTGATTTACATAGTAAACATTATTGATTAAAATACATTATTATGATTAATAAATAACACTGAGGCTGCTAATGTTTCAACGATATCTGATTATAATACAGTTAGTTTGTATCCAATTTATTTTTGTGCTCAGTGTAAAATATATTTATGTAATTATTTAATATAGTGAATTCATATTCTGTGACAATCTAAAGTCTTAAATTAACCATTCAGGACAACGGATGCCATTAAATATACAAATAATTCAAACGTTTTTCATACAAACTTCCTGGAAGTAACTTTTGACATGCTACCGTAGGTTGTGTGGCTAAGAGGCACCCGACAAACTGATTTTTAGCGATGTTCTTATCAAAATATAATGAAATGCTTATAGTATATTCCTATTTACGTCGGGGACATATTTAATATGATATTATTTTCCTCTATTATCTCCATGATTTTGAAAACAGGTATGCAGTATTTTTAAAGCACAGGACTTCTGAGAAAGGTTCTTATTATTTTCTTTGAGTAAGTTTGAGGATCATTATTGAAATGTTGTCTTTTACCTCGCGGTTGTAAGTTTGTTACATAATTTAATTGTACCTGACCGAGCTTTTAAAGCAGTTCACCTGCTAAAGTTAGGTCACTAATTATGGCGGGAGAGTTCATACATTTTCCGGAAATCCGCTCCTGGAGAGGAAGTGTCTCGTGACTTGGAAGCACAATGAAACATAAATACGGAACGGAATTATGTGGAATATTTTGCAATCCGATGCGGTGAGCACGTAAATAGTTACTTATGTATTATGCAATAAAATGTAAAAGATAATGAATTACTTAGGTACAAAAAAATATTTTCCGGTATACATGAAAACTTATTTATATGTGTAAATTATTTATTCTTACATTTAATATAATCTATTAAAAAACATTATGTTACGTAACTTTATTTTATCTATTACGTAATTTTTGTTTACTTTCATATGTATATATATATTTCCTATATACTTACCTGTATATATATTAATTTAACACTTATTAATTTATTTACCCAATATAGACTGACAATACCTATTATAAGGGTCACTATTAAATGGGAAACATGATACTATTTGTTATTATGAAATAATTATTCTTACTAAAATCAATTAAAAATTATACCTACGGCTTTGGACTAATCTTATATAAAATAATTTAATTAAAATTTTTAAATATTATCACGTACATCATTTTATTATTTAGTCATAGTTCAATTGACTGTATCTATTTGGCAACAAATGTACATGATAATGGCAACGTAATTGTATCAATCGTCTTCAACAAAAGAAATCGACCCGCAATAATTTTGAACGTTGTTCTATCCTAATATTTTTGATATTAATATAACTCAATATAAATATTTTTGATTATCTCAAAACAATTTCAAAGTGAGAAAAAAAAAGTAATTTATGTTGAAAAATTGATATGCACATTTATTAAATGTATAACATTTATTCAGCTGTAGCTAAATAATAATTGTAATTTTATTTTCTGCCGATCATTTTTGAATATTTATTATTTTTTAATACAAAATGATTGTCTTATAATTTTTTTGTAGAATTAATGTCCGATGCGTATTTATTTTATTATTATTTATTTATATATTTTAAGCGAAATAATTTAACAATTTGTTTTAAAAATAAAGTGAACATTTTTTGCTTATGTGGATGTGTTATGTAATTAAACCATATAATTTGTGAGATTATTTTCAGACAAAACACTGGTTCTTATTTTTAATACATTTATGATGTTTTATGATTGTTTTATGTATTATGATTGAAGAAAAATGTTAAATTAAATAAAAAATTATAAATAATTTCTTCAATATTATTAAATTATAGTTTTAAGAATTCGTGTGGCAACACTATTTTATTATATTTCACACAATATTATTATGACAAAAACTAAAGAAATACTTTTATTATGACAGCAAGTTTCAAACGTGAAAAAATCGTATATTTTGTCTACATATTCCTTTATCAAAACCTTTCTCTCTCGCAATGTTTTCCGACGAAAATAACGCACTTCAACATTTAGTTGTCATTTTTTATAAAATAAGTGTAGGTATCGCCTTGAAATAGTATTAAATATGTGTAGAATACGAAACGGAAAAGTGAAGATATGCCTTTTCTTGTTTTGAATGTTTTCAAGTAAATTGAATCGTCATATTTCTAATTTTTCTAAATTATATAAGACAGAGTTTTAAAACATCTTCCTAGCAACCGGGCAGCTGCTAGTGTTTCTTTGAAATTCAAAGTTTAAATAAACAAGCTATCCAGCGAAAATATGTATATAGGTTGTGCAAAGCGCTCGAAGCTGAAATAACATCGCGCATAATTATCAAACAAACTTCATAAAGTGAATTTAGTCCGTGGCGGAAACATTACCTTCGTCTCTTGCCGACGGAATTAAATCATATTTCAATTCGCAAAACAGACGCAAATACTGACCGCTGCACAAATATCACTTATACTTTTAATGAACACTCGCAAAGAGATAAAGCGAGAACTTTACTCCGTAACGTTGTATAAACGGTGCGCGTCGCGACGCCAGCCCCGCGGCGGTCTGCTCGGGCGCGGGTCGGGGCGGGCGGCGCGGGGGAGGGGGAGCGGTGACTGAAGAAACTGCCGGAATTTTCGCCGGGAGTTTTTGCCGAGTAAAAAATAGAATGACTTGCACAGATACGTAAGAGCGCCAAATTCACGCTTTTTGGGTGAAAATGTTGATCTAAGAGGGGATTTTCGATAAACTCCCGCCCTTTTTCCCAACTAAGATCCATTCTTATCCCTTTACAATTTATTTTTACAAAAGAAATTTTTCAAGCCAAATGAAGCTTGACGATTTTGCAAATCTTAACACAGATTTTTACATTATAAGATGGTTAAGTTTTTGAGTGGAAAATATTTCAACCGGACTGGTTTGTTGTTCTCTTCTTTATTTTAATGGAATTATCAATTATATTATATCTTCATGTTGTATTTGATAAAATACGGATGTTATCTTGAAATTGTATCCTCTTAGAATGTTATATAATATTTGTGATTTTTTTTTGTGTTTTAGTATTTATTTTACTGTGGAATTCACATTCATTCAAGTGTACGTATAGTTTGCTAGACTAAATATGGAAATACTATTATTTTTTAATGCTTTATATACCAAAATCTTTTTTTTTTACATGTTACTTTCAAATAGACGAAACATGTTACTTTCAAATTCTTACTACTTTTAAGGGGCTCACTACCGAGGACCATTTGCGTTGAAAAGTAAGACCCATTTTCTCAGCTACCGTTAATCCGATTTCAATAAAAATTTTCACACTTCTGATTTAGTATTAAATAAGTTAATGTAACTAAGGGTTAAAAAAAATAAATTAAAATAAAAGCTGTAGTTCGAAAAAGGCGGTAATTAAACAGAATTGAATTGATTCGTTTGATATTTCCTTAGTCAGAAATGCAGTCAGTGATGCCAATGACATTTAAAAAGAAATTCCTCAATATCTTTTATGGCTTCGAAAATAATGGGACTAATGTACAAAAAAGTAAACTTTTCAGGAGAGCCGAAAAATTAAAAAGTTACACTTTGAACACTTTTATTCTTGTTTTTCGGAGTTTAATTCTGATGTTTTTTTTATTGGTATCACAACTTTGTGGCAACACTGACTGATCTGATAAATCTTTGTTTATTTTGTGTTCGGGTTTCAAAATTTCAATATTATGCACTTTTTATGACTTTTTTATCCTACTTACTGTACTGTATCACCGCTACGATGATGGCTCATATCTTAACTACGTTTTACGAAAATTTAAAGCAATTCTACTTTACGTAGAAATGTGCGGATTGAATTATCTTGTACAGAAAAAGTCTAGAATAATAAAATGAAAAAATGATGATTTTTATTTATTTTTTTCGGTAGTGATCCCCTTAAACTGAGCCAAGTCTAATTTGGCGGCCCCTCGTTGCGAGGATGACGTCTGCTATAGTTTGTGTTGCATGTCTTTATAGGGCTTTAGCTATTATCTCTATTCTTGAACCGCACACCCGTACACATGTTGTACAGGTACATCCGCTAGGTAAGGGGAGTTCTATGCGACGGATCTTCATCTTTTTTCCTTTTCCTCCTTTTTTCAGTTATTGTGGCAGCCCTCTTCCGTTTGTAAGTTTCCCCGATTCAGTATGTTTGTGCTATGAAAATGGGACTACCGTGATGGTCTCTTGGGGCGAGGTCCGACCACTTTATCATTAAGCGTGTATCTTAGCGTTAGACCAAAAAAAGTAATTATAATATATATAATATAATTCATAATAATAGGCACAGCTTAGCTATCTCGATCCACCCCCCACCCCTGTATTCTAGTTGCTTATAGTATTACATTAGGAATTGTTTATGTATTGAATACAGTTTATAAAATATAATGCTAGTTTCGATATTAGACACTGAACGGGACACACCTGTTATTAATTACGTTTGCTGATTGAAAGTAAATTTCCATTATCATAAATTATTTATTTATTTTGTCCATTAACTGTTCAATTGATATTTTTGAAATATTCTATATATATATATATATATATATATAATATAACTACTAATTTAATGTAGTAATGAGAAAGATATATATATATATATATATGTATATATAAAATCAATTTTATTGAAAATATTGTTGTTGCTACCGAGATTCTAACCCGGATCTCTTTCCAATCCATTGCATTAACCGACGAGAAGGTGCATTAACCGACTATGCTACAGCACATAGTATTTTTGACGACAATTTTTCTAACACTTACACTTACAGTTTTCAAATTATTACATCAATCGTTCCATTATTTGAAAGCCATCTACTTTATTTATTTATTCAGACCAATTATTGTTGATTGATTTTATATGTATATCTTTCTAATTAATACATTTAATTAGTATTTGAAATATCACAGATCTATGTTCTGAATAATTATAACTTCACAATAAGAATATGTTATTCTTAATAATATAATATAACTATTAAAATATATTATGTTAGTTGGTTTAGGTATATAGATTTAAACGAGTTAATTAATAGACGCCAATGTAAAACAAAATAATAAAAAACAATTATTGAAGAATAAATGCAATCAGAACATGATAAAAACAATACAAACACGTTAAATGTAATAATACGTAATAAAATGAAAAATACAGGAAAATTATAATTTAAAACTATAGTTGAAATATCACCTCTTTAATCTAACCTTAACTTTATCACCTCCTCCTGCATCAAACCCATCCTTCAATCTGATAGGCCTACGTATTCAATCGTTGTATCCTTAGAACATTTAATCTCACCATGTAATGTATGCATATATCTATATATAGGCTGATATATATACATTCTAAAATATATAATTATACTACTTCTTATAATACTTCTTAAATATTTTTCTTATTATTTATTAATTAACTAATGATTTATTAACTTTATTTTATTTTATAAACCACTGTGAATTATTTATATGCAACCGGTTCCGGGAAAATATAATAAGGTTGAATATAAATGAATATGAATATAAATAATTTGCAGCGGTGTATAAAATAAAACAAAGTTAATAAACTATTAATTATTAAAAATGAACCACAATGTATTTGCTTCAAATATTAAAAATAATATATGTACACATACAAAGTGCAATCAAATACCCAAATAAGCATTATCTGTTGTCTGTATTCACTTACTATTTCTGAGATTTATTAATGTAAATTATAGTAGACATACCTATTTTATATTATATTTAGAATCTTTAAAATTCAGCTTTAAAGATGTCATCAAAAAATCACTTTTGTGATTCAATATATATAAGGTTTGTATAGTTGTAGCCATCATCGCGATTTTGGCTTCACTTTTTTATCTATTATCTGTACTCACTTACTATTTCACTCATTATCTATTGTCTGTATTCACTTACTATTTCTGAGATTTATTAATGTAAATTATAGTAGACATACCTATAATTTAGAATCTTTAAAATTCAGCTTTAAAGTCGTCATCAAAAAATCAATTTTGTGATTCAATATATATAAGGTTTGTATAGTTGTAGCCATCATCGCGATTTTGGCTTCACTTTTCTTTGTTTTTATTATCATCATCGGCAGCAACACTACAGCCCGGTGTGATTCTTATCTGCATACACGATTTTTTATTATTTTTGATAATATTTGTAATATATATATATATTATAATTATTAATATATATATATATATTATTATTATGGTGCTTTTGGGCCCTGAAGGATTGGAAGCAAAAGGACCTGCCACCAAGTATGTGCGTTTATGGTCCTATGTCACCTGCTACTTCGAATAGGATAATAATTGATTCAAAGACAACTCTGCTTTTCGTGTTATACATTTATTAATAAAACACAATAAATGCCGACATTGGATGCACGGAAAATGTTTTTTTAGATCTTCTTTCTTCATGTCAACTTTCATCTGATCGAGGTCACTTTTATTTATTTTATCGATTTACTGAGTTTATCTTTTTGCCAACTTCAGCCAACGCACCCGAAGACCCGGGCCGCCACACGCCCGTGCCTGGATTCATTTCTTGCTCCATGAGACAGATCGGATACCATCCCGTCTCAGCCTTATCCATCGGTCATCGCTCAAATGCCGCCTACTTGCTTGTTGCAGCGGGGTCTCTCCTCAACCCGCGGGTAGACCAGTACCATACACCTCTAGATCCACCACGGTGATCCCACTTTTAATCTACGCAATCTCTCGCCGCTATATTTTTCCGGAGCGCGGCTCCACCGACGCGCTACCCTCTTTTAGATCGTTCCTACCAAAAGTGACGTCTCACTCCGCTGCCCGCCAAAGTCGGATTCTCATCTCTGATTTGTCCATTTAGATAGTCAATCATCATAAGTCGACAAAGTAGGCTACCCGTATCTCGGTGTGCAAATTTAATTATCGTATAAAATGGGACTTAATCATGTCTAAACCATATCTAAAGTAGCAGAATAATAATTATTAATAATTTGAATTATACATTTTTTGCTAAATAATCCAACTTTTTATCAATATTACACAAGAAAACTACATTGAAAATACTGCGATGTATGTAGTCTTATCTTTATGTATTATTTATTCTTAATATTGTAATTATTAACACAAACCATTAAAAAAAAATGTGAGGTGAAAAAGATTTTTTCATAAAAATACATTAAATTTTTAAATTTTCTCGCAAATCCATCTTTTCAAAGACAAGAGAAGCAAAAGACGGTGAATTTGGGTTAATATTAATCGCCAAACACATTATGATGTGGGTTTTCGACAGTTTGACAGAATATTAACGCCGCGTGCAGCGGGTGGTATAGAGTTTCCAAAATCACTGAGGGTTTGTCATTCGCACGTCGGAGTGCTGGGGACAAATTTGCACTGGCGTTGTTATATCCAAGTAGTTGCAGCAGCAATTTTCGTCGAGACTCGGTTCAAAGTGTTTGCTTCTCAAGTACCGAGCGCAATCATCCTGCGCTACTATTATTGTGCTGTTCGGCATTTTATACAGACTTAAGCTGTGCATATTTCTACTCACAGCGCTGCCCACGGGATTAAAAATACGATTTTCAAAAATGAAATACCTCGATGGGTGTATGTTTGTGAGATTATTTATTTCGGTAGAATCTCTTTTTATAAATACATTTGTTGCGTATAAGCATAGATGCCGGAAGAATTCAGGATACGGAAGGAGTAATAATCTGGATTCTGCTGGCACCTTCAAAATGTGGACTGTATATTTTAATCACTATTTCGTAAAAGGTTCCTATGGACAACGACGAGTTCCGATACTGTATAGACAGTAAGTCTCAAATTAATATAATATTGTAATCGTTTAGGTATACGTATAATCACACTGGTTCAAGGTCGCCAATCGACTGATCGGTGTCGTGTTGGGTCGGGAAGGGAATGAGGGGGAATGTACAGTACATTATTTTCGTTCAAAATAAATACGTATTTACACAAATATATATATGTCCCAAACAACGTTTTTGTGGAGATTATATTGAAATATGCTTCCGCGTAGCCTGACAACTCAGGCAAACTGGAAATAACATTTTAATTATAAAACAATTCGCTAACACTTGTGAGCTTTGCCTATCTCAGCATGGATTATTTAAGTGAGACAGGCATTACTCAATTTGAATTAAATGTTAAATTTTCAAAGAAAGTAAACACTCTGTGGCTCGACATTTAAATGAAATAATATAATATTTAGTTTTAAATCACTTTATTATGTATATATACAAATGTTTATTTGTTTCGGTTAAACCCAACCGGACAAAATAATATGGACTAACCTAAGTTCAGACATTTACGTAGAAGATTAAGAAATTAAAAGGTGAGAGAAGCAGCATATCAAAGTGGGTCAGAGTATCAGCATTCTATGTATGTCTGTACTTAGGTTAGTCTATATTATCTTGTCCTGAAGAAGGTTGGGTCCAACCGAAACTATTTGACATAAATTTGTATATAGGTATACATAATGAAGTAGTTTAAAACTAAATATTATATTATCAAGGAGGACAAACCCTTATTGTGAAGTTGTAATTATTCAGAACGTAAGCGTGTGATATTTTTAGTACTAATTTAATATATTAATTAGAAAAATATTCATATAAAATCAATTTTATCTAAAAATATTGTTGTTGCTATCGGGATTCGAACCTGGAGCTCTTCCAATCCAGGGAACGTGCATTAACCGACTATGGTACAGCACACAGTACCTCAGTATCCTCAATTATAGAACCCTATATCTAGGTACGCTACATGCATGAACTCTGTCCATCATCTTTTTATTATATTTTGCAGTCTCTAATACCAACAAAAAAATAAATAACACCAAATTAACGCATCTATAAAATCTAATAGAGTTGAGTATATTCATTCTCTATGTATATGTATCATCGTCATAATACTGCACTGTAACCTTTATCCAAAACACAAATCTTCATTAATGTTTCGACCAATATTGATAATAATAATTATCGCCGGTAGGGTGGAGCGATTTTCCGGAATTATAATCTAATACCAGATGGCACGTTTATTACTGAAATTTTGAATTATGTACGTAGTATAAAATGTATTATTGAAAGAAGCGGCGTTAACTTTGTGGAGTTTCATCATAATGTATGGATAATAATAATAATAATCGAGTTTAATACTTCACCTGTTGATGAGAGTTTATATTCCTCTCGAAATTCGAGCAGTGCTAATAAACTCAAGTAGAGTAATAACATTGTTTCATTTACATTCATCCAAAAATATATCTTTTTGCGAATATTTGTTTGTGTTGATTGGTTAAGTTAGGATGTACTGTGATAGACCACGTTTCTTTTTCTTGTATTCAATTACATTTTTAACATTGAAAAATAACTTTTACTGTAAAAACCGGCCATAGCTGCACAGCGGTCACCATAATACTAAGTAAAAGCAATCGGTGTATGTATTATATAGTCTTCTTCTGCATGGGCAGATAACTCAAATATATTATGGAGGTGCAGTCATGAAAATATAAACTAAATTTTGCAGAAATGTATACACAATTCATAAGAAAACTTAAGTCTACCGGAAACAATAAATAATATTTAGTTCTCTTATTACTTGTCAATTTGTATTAGACAAAGTGTAGACCGTATACATGCAATGTTTACCCCACAGACTATCAAATATACATGAACTAACGAAAAATTCCTTATTTTAATATTTTCAATTTGATGTCACTCACGTGATCACTTCGGTACCACTTAAGCAATCAAATAACATTTTAAAATAAATGTCACAAATGGAACGAAAAAAAAAAATGTATATATATTATATATATATATATAAATATATATATAAATATATATATATATATATATATATATATATATATATATATATATATATTATACATATATAAATATGTATATATATATATATATATATTATATATTTTTATATTATACATATTTTTTTTTTTTCGTTCCATTTGTGACATATATTTTAAAATGTTATTTGATTGCATAAGTGGTACCGAAGTGATCACGTGAGTGACACCAAATTGAAAATATATATATATATACTTTTACTGTTGGATAAATGTGTCATAATCAGATTTATGTTTCCATAAAAAAATGTGTGTAGAATTTTCATCGTCCCGCAACTAATGTTCCAAACCCATTTCCTACATGTACACTTTATTTCGTGTATATTAATTTACTGGTCTGTGGTGTACCCTCAATATTGATGGCACATATTAAATATCATTTTAAATTAGTAACTTTGTTTTATTAACTATTTAATGAATTAAAATACATCTACCGGTTTCGAAAAATATTATTTTCTTCTTCAGGATGTCAATAACTAATCAAAAACGAACAATTTAAGTTAGGTACTAAATTTATTTTTTAAATAATTATTGTTTTTTAAGAATAGATTCTGTTAAAGAAACAATTACATATGTTTTTGATTAGTTATTGACACACTGAAGAAGAAAATGATATTTTTATAAACCGGTAGATGTATTTTAATTCATAGAGTGGTTAATAAAACAAAGTTAACAATTTAAAATAACAGATTTTAACCACTCAGTTGATTTTGCCAATCTTAAAAATGCGTAATAAATAACTAAGCATTTGTTTAGTCAGTGTTATTGCATGTGCACATACGTCAAATTATATATGCATTTTCATTTATATATGATATATATAATTTCATATGATATATACATAATTACACGCGCAATACTTAAATCCGAATATATTTTTCATCACAAAAAATTGACATCTTAAAAATAAAAGTACCTTATACTTCATGATTCTTGTATCAATTATGAAGAATTCAGGAATTTTTTTAAATTGTTATTTAAAATCACGCACATAGTTCCAAAATAAAATACCTAGAGTATCATTTTGCTAAATAAAATGGCAACTTTATGTTATATTATCTAAAATACTGAAACCACATAAAATAATTAAACATTTTTGACAAATACTGCTTTATTGGTTAAAAATTCATAAGATTTTCCATGTATTTATTTAATACATACAAAACAAATACATAAAAAAATACAAAATCAATTACATTGGCCGTCTTGTGTATAAACACATTTCTGACCTTTTGTGACGTGTTCAAGGTTTCATGATCTGTCATACATAACAAGGATGTTGAAAAAATCACTTTTGATACAGTTTTTGCGATTAAATAAACACGACTAATGTAAAAGAATACAATAAATATATTTTATATAAAGCAGAAAAGTTTTTTTGCTGCTAAACAAAAAAAATCAAATATATTTTGCAGAACCATTAAATGTCTTAAACTAAAATACTTATTCTCACTAACAAATTGCGAAACTCGTTCAAATTTTATTAATTTCGTAGTATTTATGATTGTAATTTTTTAGAAGAAAATATACATCGTTACTTTTTAGAGACTATTATGAGTAAATCTAACACACAGTAAATTTAATAAGAAAAGTTTCAAAGCGAATTCATGATATATTATAATTATATTTGCTCCGTCTTGGTGGGCATGCTGAAGGAAACAACTGAGACAAAAATAAATTTCATAGAAATTTCGGTAAGATTCGATTGAAAATTCTTCTCCAATCGGTTCCCTCATTACTAAGAATGGTGACCATTACGGTCCACCTTTCTCTGCAGTCCGTAGTTCAGATAGCCGCTGCATTAGAATATGCAGTAATGACTTTGATCTGATCAGTCCATCGAGTTGGAGATCGCCTTCTTCCTTATGGATCTTCTTCCACCTTTTCAATCACCACAACATCTCCAAGTTATCATCCCTTCTTCGGATAATGGATTAAAAAAAATTGGAAGGTGCATCTAAGACATGTATGTGTACAATTTATCTTGAATTTATAATTATTTAAAAATTGAGACATTGATATGCCTTGCTTTCTCTTGCAATCAAGTAATACTAAGCATTCTCTCCAGCACTACATTTCGAAGGAGTCAAGTTTATTTCATTAATTTTCTTTCATATATGATGTCACGTTATAAAATAATCACCCAGGAGTATATTTTTGTGACAGCCATATTTGTATGATGGTAATATTAGTTCCGCTTTAACTTAGGGTTATTCTCACGATTGACCAGAAGTTTCGCTAGCCATTGGGCGAGCAGAGCATTCTTATCACGAAAGCGGTGCTAGCTACACGCACGACGGGCCATATTGTTAGAGGAATCTATCATGTAATCGGAGGAAATTTGATATTTTCTTCCTTTATAGAAGGATGTATGCTGTAACGAAGGCGCAATTGTAGATACTTCTTGTAGGGATTATTAGAAACAGATTCCTTTACGGTGACTACTGGTCCAAATGCAGCATGTTGGCCGCGTCAGATATGTAATCCGTGAAATAAGGTAACATATTGAATGAATTGGCTACTTTAACACAGACTTTAGTCTAGCAAAGTAGCCAGGACAACGCTGTATATATCAGAGGTGAAGTCTACTCCATCCCACACATTAAACTATGTATTATGTATGTTATGTATCCACCTCTGTAACTACAAAAATATGGATGTCAAAATATATATAAATAAATAAATAAATAAATAAATAAATAAAATAAATAAATCTATGGGAACGATTTATCCTCTCAGGGATTTGAGGTTAGACAATCATATTTATTTGTTGAGCTATTATTAACGTCGACAAATTCCTGCAGACGTAGTCTTCGATCAGCTCCACGTAATATTATAGCTACCTATTGTATTTATTTTTTGATTTAACGTCAAATCTTGTTCTAATATCTATTTATTGGAAGGAACGAATCACGGCCGATGGAACCGTGTTTTGATTTATATTAAATCTGACATATTGTAAATGAGTTGGTTACTTTAGAATCCTGTAAAAGCACATCAATCCGCAATGATTTTACGTCTTGCGTAATGGTATGTTAATTTGAATTGTATATGAGTATTTTTTATGATGTTATATTTTAATGTCAACTAATGTTGAGGTTGTGAACTGTCAATTTAAAATATGAAATCTTTGTCATGTTGAAAATCGTTGATCACGTTTTATACTAATTCGTTACTGGATATCGATTTATTTAAGAGTTAAATTTTTATTAAGTTCTGTGTAATTGGTATATCGTTCAATTATTTAAATAAATTTATTTTTGAACTGAAAACCTCTTTCAATTACTCTCTTAACGTGTCATTATAAATTGACATGATAGAAGCAGAACGCGGTTAATAGAAGTATGCAGTTTTGGGGTTTAATAATCCGCTATCCTCATGCTCTCTGTCTAATCGGTGGAGGACGTCCAGCCTTACATAGGGACTGGTACACCGCTCACAATATATGCACTCATGTATCAAACTTTTATATTTTTTACTTCTTTTTTCATCTTGCTTATTCTAAATTTATAGTTGATAAACTAATTTTGTATTATGTATGTAATAATGATTGTTGATTAAAAATGTAAAATGTTTAATATCTGCCTCAATGGGCTTCGCCCATTAAAATACGAAATGTACTTACAACATATGATAAAATATATATATATATATATATTAAATAAAATATATTTAAACATGAAGATTTATTTTGTTTATTGACATTGTTCTGGCGCATTTCGGATAATGATGAAAATAGATCATTAAAAAAAACCTTTTTTCTATTTTTCTCTCTTCTGTTCTCCCGGTTCCTTAACACAAACATACATAATGCTGATAAATATATTACAGATAGAAATGTAGTATACAAAATAATAACTATATTTATCTTCAATAAATTACCATTTCCCATTACAAATGTCACGATCATAACATCTCTTTAGCATTCCTACATATCGAACCAATTTTAAATTACGCTCTCCTAGTGAGAATGTGTCGACCTTTCAGTGATTTGTTCATAGAAATTCATCTTTTTTCTGTTTCATTGAAAATATTTAATAACTTAATTAACAAAATTCTTTGATGCAACATGTAAATGAGTTTTCCTTATATTTGTTTTTGTATCATACTATGCTTTTTTGTCGTTTTATTGTCAATATGAAATATGTTAGGATGTAAATAATTGGTCACTATTTTTTTCTGTGTCAATGCTCTTCCACTTATATCCAATAAATAAATAATAAATAGCAGCACAGTGAAGATATTATTCCTGAATTTATAATAAAATTATATTTTTCTCTAATGGGTTATTTTTTAAAAATTGATGATGCACCAAATTATGGTCAATTGAGACCAAATAAAAATCACCTGGGTGGTCGTATTTATTATTTTTTAATCTATCTAACCTAGATGAAATATATATTTTTAAATACTTAAATGAAAAAAAAAAAACACATTTACCCTGCCATACGAACTCTCCCCTCAACCCATTTGGAATATCCTTTGATAAAATAAAATAAATTTGTCTGAGCTCGATAGAAGCAACGTTGAATCGGATTACTTATTAATTTAGCTTTTAGTAATGTGATCTCAGCTCTTAAAGTGTTTCGTGTGGGGTTAATTTATCAATTATTTATTCATTTCGATTTGGCTGATTTTCTACTAAGCCTTAAAAAGTGAAATTGATTAGTCCATTTTTAAGAGGCCGATAAAATTTAATCAACGGTATACGATATTACACTTAAGTAACTAATATCGTTGTCTGGTGCTTGTATTAAAGTCAAGGTAACTTTTATACGACTGATCGTTTAATTTCACATTTTAATATATATTGACCATTAATTTCACACAGACTCGCTTGGAATTAATATTATAATATAGGCCAAGGTACTCAATTTATCATCAATCACTTAACATCTAGGTACATAAAATTAACAAAAATTTAGACTTATGGGAGTCTTGAGATAGATACAACCAAAACTAAGTTTGATTGTCGAATACGAAGCACTATCCACAAATAGGACGCAGCATGGTTTGGAGATCGTGAATGACTTCATTTATCTCGAATTCTATATAATAATAATAATAATTTATTTTTTGATTCATAGTACAGTACAGTGTGTTATTATATTATTATAATCAGATAACATTTGCAGTAAAGTAAAACATGTATTTCGGTACCCTGCCTGCTTCATTAGTATTTTACTGTATTATAGCAGACGGTGCCTTTCCGGTATAATAATAAACAAAGTGTAGTGTTCAATATACTAATAAATACACATAAAGAGTAAATCAAGATGCGATTAGATAACATATAAATACAATGTTCAATGTATATAAAAAGTAAAAAAATATTATATGAAGAGTAAAATAGGATGCAATTAATAGAATATAAATATAATGAAAAACTTAAAATAAATGCAATGTTCCATTTATAAAAAATTAAAAAACTAAGTAAAGTAAAAGTATATAAGTAAATAACGTACAAACTTATGTAAAATTGTAATGCTCAATATAAAACGATTGAAAAAAGTTAAGTTAAATGGCATACTAATACTACTACACAGAAGAAAAATATAACTGATAACGGTGGCTGTAAAACTAAATTTAAGAGAAAAACTAGGTTTTTAAAGCTAAATAGATACAATCTGAGAAAATAGATCCATAACCACAAAAATCTATTTAATTAGGTCTCTTGTCTTTTTCATGTACTTTTACGGAGTAGAAACATAAACATTTAAAGTAACTTAGATTAAGAAACTTGAGCGCAAGAGTAAGGACGAGCCATGAACAATTATGAATTCAAGATAAATTGTCTACGATATGTCTGAGAGTGTTATCTAATTTTTAGAACCCATTAACCACAGAATGAAAGATAACTTGGAGACACTACGGTGATTGGACAGATGGAAGGTCAGAGAGGAATGACCGGAAGTCTCCAACACGATGGACCGATCTGATCAAAGATATTACTGCTCATTCGAATGCAGCGGCTATCTGACCTGCAATCTGAACGGTAGACGAGAATCGTCAAGGATATCAATAGGACCCAATCCAGGGATCACCATTCTTAGTAATGAGAACACTGACTGGAAAAGAATTTTCAATCGGATCTTACTGAATTACATACTTTTACTTAATGCGTTTTTAGATGTTAACTGAAATATACAAATAAAAGTCATCAACATTAAATTTTGTCCAAATTGTTTCTTTTGGAATGTCTACCACGAAGGAGCAAATATAATTTGCAAGTTCAGAAGGTTTCATTACGAGGCATTTAATATCTTGCAATATTTTGAGGCAGATTGTGTCGCCGCAAGATATTAGGTAGAGAGCTTAGAAAGACGGTGTCCCGAGCTTTGAGTCATATTACATAATCATTGTAAGAACAGGTGGAGTCCTAAAGAAATTTCACTACAGAAAGTCGGGGTCTGTTATACAAGAAATATTTTGTCATTCCTGGAAGAATTCCCCCCCAAGAGATAAAAGAGAACTGCTACCCCTCGTTCAAAGTAGGGAAATATTAAATAAATAATTTTAAACGTCTCCCATTTTAGGGCAGTAAAACTTTAATCATGGACAGGTGGGCATGTTTATTTATGTAGCTGCTTTGCGAAGCTTAATTAGTTTTCTTAAGTCAATCTGATATTTTATCATTTTACTTATTAATATTTATTAACTGGTTACATTAAGACTTCTGATTTTATGGAAATTTTGTTTATTTAACTCTTTGACGCTCCGCTTTGCATTTGATTCAAAATAGTATACTGTTTTTATTTCTGTAATTATTTGGTATGAAGAAATAAATAATAATAATTTGAAAACTTAACTTAACTTGAAAACTACTACCATTCCAGTAATAAAGTAAAAAATGATTAAGTTTGTATCGGTTTTTTTGTTTGGGAATACAATATTATGTAGAAATTAATGATAAACTAAATATTTTATATCTGCCTTTTTTCTATGCATACATTTCTACATTTCTCAAGCACTAATAATAATAATAATAAATACGCATAAATGGAATATTACATCTTGAACGGTTCCATATTGTGCGTGTTCGTTTCGTCTCACTGCTACATTTGGCACAACTTCGAGCTACAAACTTTTTGATGCCATGTTGATGAAAATATTTATTCATCGGACAATATAGTTTTGTATATCGAATATGAAAGAAGTCGAACCTGATACTTCTGAGAAATATTTGCAACATTAAGACTGATTGTTACTTACAGCGCCTTCGAATGTATGTGCACTGGTGCTAGATTCAGGTATTCGTCTAGTGGACTTTTGCAACATTATGTTTATGTGATTCTATGGATTATGGGTGTACATCATCACAGTCGTTCGAACATCCGATGGTATGGGAGATATAAGAGAATGCTGATGCGGTTATGATTGAATGGTAAGATAAGTTATGGATCAGTACATATGTTATAAGAATCAAAAGGCTATGTGTTAGAGCGCCTAGTACCCCCACACATTACACCCAGCACTCACATGAATTTTTTAATACGATCGCAGAATGTGTTGATGTGTGCGTGGGTATGTGGCCAGAACAGGTAAAATAAAATAATCTACTTATTGTTAAAATAAAGTATTGATGAGCACCGTTAAAGTTAGAAAAATATGAAATAAAAAGTCTACAGCGAGGAGCGTTTGCTAGAGATCTGGTCGGGAAGGCATCTGCGAGGTCTGGAAGTGGCGTGCAAGGGCCGACTTCTGGACTACTTGGGCGTATTGTTTTGGCTTATGTTTGGCCTATTTTTTGAGGCTGTCAGAAGCCTAGTTTTACACCCAGATGTCTGCAAGGTGCGTTCAGGGGTTACTGATTATGGAGACGATTGTCTTCCTTAATGGTATTTTAGTAAATATTTTTGGTAAATGTTCAATACCTTCGACATTTATCCGATATCGAGGACGGCGATCCATGTAAAATATTATTTGAAGTTATACAGAATGAATATTATGTTTCAGGACGATTTTGTTTGAGCGCAATTTTGGTTTGGCAAATATTTTTTAACTTGTATTTGGCAGTTGTAGAGAATAGTTGATTACAATATTTTATAGAGTATCTAATGAATCAATAACTTGTTGAAGTCATTAAAATATTTTATCTAAATAATAATGGCAATGCTGTAACCATAAATGATGATTGCTGTCGTCACATGTTGGTAAACTTCTTGATTGTCGAATCGAGTCGATTGGGCCTGCAACATATGTGGTTTCAATGGGACGGTGTCTGAGCTATGCTTAAAATTTTGCGAGAAAGTTTTTCCCGGCCGCATAATGTCAACAAGTGGTGATATCGACTGACCACCTCGATCGCCTGATTTGAAGGTTCCCAACTATTTTCTGCGAAAGTACTTGAAAGAAAGGGTCTACGCTAATAAGCCAACAATAATTCCGATGCTACAGGAGACTATTCAAAATAAAATTGCTGAAATAACACGTGAAGTATGCGAGAATGTTATAAAAAATATGGTTAAAAGAGCACGTATTTGTGCCGCCGCCAGAGGCGCTCACGAGACCGATGTCATATTCCATACATAATTGAAATAAACCAAATAATTGACAGATTAAACTAAATTAAAAAATTGTATTATATTTTTTAGTTATTTAAAATCAACATCGGCCTGAAACATAATATTCATACTATGATATAAATTATGATCATACATTTTTGAAAAAAAGTCTTTTTAATTGTACATTACTAACATATTGGTATAAAATTCATACATATAACGTAATTTAAGTTATTAATATCTTGAAAAAGCTATACGCGTACCGTTTAAATACTCACGTGAAGTGGAATAATCAAACAAAACCATACATTTTAAATACTAAATTAATGTATTAATTATAAATATATACATATAAAATCAATTTTGTCGAAAAATATTGTTTTAGCGTCACCGGGATTCGAACCTGGATCTTCATTTCCAATCCGGGGAAGTGCACTACCTTTGTGCTATAACGCCAGTATTTTTCTTGACAAATTTTCGAAATTATATGTTACATTTTTCAAATTAATACACCTGAAAATTTGTCAAGAAAATTACTGGCGTTATAGCACAAAGGTAGTGCACTTCCCCGGATTGGAAATGAAGATCCAGGTTCGAATCCTGGTGACGCTAAAACAATATTTTTCGACAAAATTGATTTTATATGTATATATTTATAATTAATACATTAATTTAGTATTTAAAATATCACAGACCTATGTTCTGAATAATTACAACTTCACAATAAGAATGTGTTTACCTTAATAACCATACATTTTTTTTAAATAAATAGATTCGTTACTACGGTTGTGCTATGAAAATAGGACTAATCTCATATGTTTCTTGGAATGAAGCTCCACCTCACTAGGCTTGAACTCGATCACTCGGCGAGTATCTTTACCAATCAACTAATAAGCACGTCATTGTATAGTTCTTTATGTATTGAGTGAGAAATACAATTTGAAGAGTAAAGTGCTCATACTTTACTCTAAATAATTATTTTAAATTCTAAATTAATGTATTAATTATAAATATATACGTGAAAAACTTACTAACAATCTTCGCAATTTTTTTTTAACAGTCTTACTATATAGTTTTTTAACAAGCCTACTGTATAAGTTTATGAAATATTACGTAACGGGTTATTTTTTTAAATTCCCTATATGATCCATTTGCTTACAATATCACATTTGTAATCCACTTTTTTCTAATAATAACAGGTGTTTTTTTTCTATGCTTTTATGTTTGTTATATAAGAAAGGGTTTGTTTTTTGTTACACTAAAATTTTAAAATCAAGCGAGCTGAATATTTATTTTGTAAAAAAAACAGACTATATTATTGTCCGTTTAAGTAATCAAAGATTATTAAAATAAATTGTTTTTCTTGTTGATATTTGTAGCGTTAACTTTGTGATTAGACATAATTTAAAATTGTGTTTATATTTAACTTTATTTAAACCACTGTGTTGTTTTTACGTCAACCGGTTTTGATACTGACGTATTTTCTAACGTATCTAATGAATGAAATACTAGAAGATACAAGAAAGGAGGAGAAACTACACATATTCAAAATGAAACTAAGCAAATATTAGAAAGATAAGTTGTAGTAAAAAATAACGATTTTATCTTGTTTATATTAGAGAATAGATAAATATACATATCTATGCACTGTATTAAGAATTAATAAATAATACCATTTCTGTTAAATTTAATTGTGTCCTCTATAAAAAGTCAGAAGTACAAAAAATTATTAGTCAAGGAAGAGTAAAACGTCTTCAGAACTGTTTAACCTATATGGAGAGTATATCAGAAAGTCACTCGAAAACTGTAGTAATATTGTATAAATTGAAGGTAAACAGATTTACACTCTCAGGTACACGAATGATACAACTTTAATTGTGACTTCAGAAGAATATATTACAGCATTATCTCATCATATTAAATAAAATAATAGAAATTGGGTGACAAAAAAATATAGATAAACAAAACTGACAATCGTTTATCGATGTAGCCAGCATTCTAGAACGAATATCTTTGCAAATCTTTAAATTGTCCAGTAATTTTAATATTTTGAATCTATGATTACTGATAACGGTAGCTATTAACACGAAGAGTGGAAAATACAGGATGTAGGAAGGATGGTAGGAATTTGGTATAGTGACAGAGCAATAAGGGCTTAAGGACCAACCAGGAAGTCGACTTACCTGGATTTTCACTGCTGTAGTCACAGCTCTCTTTATTTTCAGAAACAACCTTGCTGATTCACACGAAGTACTCTGAATACAATAGTAGTTTCGCACCGCGAGTAAACCGAAATACATAATAGCCATAATAATTGTATCAAACAGACCAGTGAGACGTTCACTTCTTGATAGTTCAAAGTCATAGACAATACACACGGTAAAGTCATGCTCTGAGGTATAGGGTATGGAGGGGAGCACAAATAGGTACAGTAAACATAGTGGAACATATATACACGCGCACGGCGATCCGTGGATCTGTCATAAATATCGAACAATAGCTAAGAACCATAAATCAAACGACGCATAGGTACAAACTTCACAAGATATGAAAAAACCGCGTTAAATCTGAAAGAATTGCTTGTGCGGTCCCTGGAACAACTATGGTATCTAATCATAGACTATTTATCTAAGTTGATTCCTTTAATTTTTTGAACATTTTACGAGAAGGAAAACAGAAGAAGAAAAGCTTGGAAAAGCTTGTTGTGGTATGTTCTTGTTGAATGATGAAGAGGATAAGCAAGTTTACAAGCATCCAAATGAAAAAACCAACTGGATTTTCTCTGGCGACAGCTCTCAGATCTGCAAAATTGCCAGAAAATTGAATTTTACATAGTAAAGGGGAGGAGAGTTCAATAAAAATTAAAATCTGTAGTCGCGAAGAAGAATATATACATTTTTATGAAACTTTTTAATAATTAACAAAATAGCAAATGAAACAACGATATAATATGTATTATGTGAAAACATCATTTAAATCTACTATAAATGTGTATAACAGAAAAAAAATGTGTTCACCGGCTTTATAAGGCAGAATTCTTACGCCTCGCATGAATCCTTTTCGAATTCATCCAATAGGGCTGTAAATTTTGGCGGGCTACCAGGTGTTCTCGGAACCTTACTACGCTATTTTTTCTATCTACTCTACTGATGTTTGACGCACTCCATCTCAATGAGGAATACGTGTCAACACTCACTTCGGCGTGGCGACGACCTCCGTTATATCCTTTTTAGTAAGCAAAGAGCCTTAAAACAATATTTGACGAATTATCTTGCACATAAATAATATACAAATAACTGAAAATAATGTTATATTAATGCTGAAACATTGCGGTATTTCCATCAAATAGTAAGTATATGACAATAAAAAAAGTACACAATGTATGATAAAAAAGCATAAGACCTTAAAAAATTCCAGGTGTTTTATTCAAATTTGCTTCAAAACCTTTTTGAAATCAAGCATATTTTAGATGCACAAGTATTAATCCTAGTATCTCTCAACATTATAGCTATAAAAAAGCTTAGATGCAAAGCCAGTGCTCTGCCATCTTAGCAATTTTCCTAGTAGACTGTGGTGTAAAATTGATAAATAAGTATTAAATACATTGATTTATATATCTGATATACTTATTTACTTATGCATTCTTAAGATCAAATTTCAATACTAATATTTAATTTTATTTATAAAATACTTATTTTTTGAATTTTTTAATTTATTTATTCGACTAAATTTGTAATAAGTAACAATTAAGAGTTAGATAGTAAATTTATTTTTTAAATAATTGTTGTTTTTTTAAAAATAGATTCTGGTGAAGAAACAACAATATATGTTTTTAGTTAGTTATAACATCAACATGTACTGGTTAAAATAAACGAAAGATAAAAGTCAGAGTAAATAAAAAATTTACGAAAGTTTTAGGAAAAAAAATACAAAATAAATATTTAAAACTATTCCTTTAAACGTGACACATGCATGTGTTTGTATACAGTCATAGCAAAGAGTATTCTGATAATTTAACAATTAATCATTTACGAATCAGTTATTAAAGTGCGACGAACAGTTTATGTACTGCGACATTAAACAGACTCTCCATGGAATGTCACCCAATCTGTCGCGCACACGTCGAAGCCCTCACGTAACAATATAAGCTTTCAGCAGAATACGTTGGTAACGCGTTGTGAGCTTCCATCTCCCATGCCAGCAACGGTCAGAGGGCAGGGGCGCAGCGGCTGCGGGTTCATGACGCGCTGCTTAGAACGTAGCCTGAATAGTGCACGATGTCAATTGTAAAAGTGTTGTAGTTAAAAAAAAAAAATGTGTATACGGAACAACATGTCACTTCAATATTCTTACTATTTTCAAACCAAGATAAAGAATCCTAGAACGAAGCTCGAATCTCCGATCATTAGATTACTAGTCAAGTATCGTAACCACTAGACCACAAGGCCGTCATTGCTGTATTCGTATTCATTCTGGGTAATTCGGTATCACAAGTGCAGACGATATTTATTAATATTTTTAATATTAGCAAAATTAACTTTGTGGTTAAAGTTCATTATTAGATTATTTAACCACATAATTAATTAATACACCAACCGCTTTCATGAAATATATTTTCCTTCATCAGCATGTCAAATTAAGTAACCAAAACCATAAATAGAATGTTATTATAATGTTTATAAAAATGTATTTTTCAAAAATAAAAAAGATTTTTAAAATAACATAATGTACATGATTTTAGTTAGTTAATTTGACATCCTGACGATGGAAATGGTATTTTCTGAAAACTGTTGAAGTATTAATTAATTATGCGGTTAAAAAACAATGTTAAATATTCTGATCTTTATCAAGATTTACACTTTTGATTAGAAAATTTTATTCCTGTATTCATATTTTCAAATATTCGATCATGACATAATTACACCTTCTTGTAACTTTATTAACGCATTACGCAACTTCTTCTTCTTTAATAACCCTGCAGCCCATATTGAGCCTTGACCTCCTGAATCTTTCGCCTTCACATACTCTGGTTCTCATCGATTATAGCAGTTCTACTACATCCTTCTTTAAGCCAATGTTTTATTTTGTTTGATTTATGGTTACGTATTTTTTCATTATTTTTTAAATAGAGATGCGCACGCGGAATATGTTTCACATCAATATTCTTAATATTTTCAAACTAAGCTAAATACTTGTGCTATGAAATTATGACTAACTTGATGGCTTTCTGGTACGAGGCTCAATCCCCCGACCACCAGATCACTAGGCGAGTATTGTAATCACTAGACTACTTTACTGTTTTTTTGCCTTTTCTGTCTTTGTTGTTGCCTTACGTACTATAAAATAAGTACCATATGTACTGTGTTATATGTTTTCTCTTTGTTTTATTTTATTTATATTGTGATTATACTTGTATTATTACTGGTCTCGGATAATGAATACCGTTTTAACTAACCAAGTCCCGCTACATTGCGATGCAGCATGGCCTAGACTAGTGTAGCGAAAAATTGTCTAGTGGTGAATGAGTAGTACTGATATGAGAGATTTTAACGATCCTGGGTAAGCGGCGGGTGGCTATTCACTTAACGCCACCTTCCCAGCGAGTTGGGGTCATCCCACTACCTTCCTACCACTTGGGGTTTCATTTAAAAAAAAAAAAAATTTACGCTTCCCGTATTCCTTAGACGTTGATTCGCCCATCTGACTTGGTGTAGTTTTATATAGATAGAGAGTCTAGGATGTTGTAAAATATTTTATAACTCGTCATTGTATCTTATTCTCCAAACTTTCCCATCCCGTACTGGTTCATAAATTCTCCGCAGCGCTGTCCTCTCAAAACTATCCAACATTTCTCCTAATTTGACGTGGATTGTCCACGCTTTACACCCTTAAGTAAATTTAATACGGATGATATTTTTATATAGTATTAACTTCATTTTCCTGTGAAAATTCCGTGATTTCAATATTGGTATATGCGAAGTTGTTCTATTTTCTATGATAATATTTCTCCTAATGTCTATTCTAATGATGTTTAAATTTATTAACGTTGATTTGATTTTGATCGAACTTGGTCCACTTTTCTTTATCTATTGTTATTCGCTGCCATATATTTTCCTAGATTATGATTATTTCATCAATTCGACGGATTTTAGGGCGGCCTATCAGTTTCTTGTTTCCCCTCGAGTAGCGCATAATGACTGCGTTTGTCAATCGATTGCCCGTCCACCGAGCGATGTGGTTTGTTATTTTCTTGGCATCGTGAGACTGATGATACTGGAGCCAACCTATGATGGTATCATGATAATAATCTAATAAAATATACATGTAATTATGATGAATCGAAACGAGGGCAAACAAATCTCAAAACGATTCGGTATAGGGTGTAAATAAATGAATAAATAATTGTAACGTTGTAAATTGAATGCACATACTAGAAAATAAAATATAAGTAAAGAATTAACGTCTTCATGCAGAAATATTTCAAGAATATAAAGTTACCGATAGTATGTACCAGATCTTGTTATTTCAATTGACAGTATGCTAACTAGTCTAATACAAAATTTAAAAACATTTTAAAATAGTTTATAGTCAACGTATTTTTGCAATATTGAATTGAATGTTTAATTTTTAGAAGTAATCAATTATTTATTTATATGTATTTCGATAGAATTTTTGAACTTGCAGTTAATTATCTACAATAAACTTTTGTGGATCTAGCGTTATCTATTTATACTTATGATAAAATGATATTAGTTCCACCCAAATATGCTGAAACCCAAATATGGGCCATTCATACATAACAAATTAATTTTTTGGCATATTCTATCGTATCAACCAACTTTCCACTAACCCTATCAATAAGTTTCTTTCTTTTCTGTGATGCCTAATATTTTTTCATACCATTCGAGGTTTTTGAACCTCTATTTTGTTCATAAAGTCTACGTTTCGCAGCCATGCGTGTTATTTATTTATTTGATGTTATTCATTATTATATGTGCATTTCATCTGATCTCTTACTATTATTATGTTTTAAAAATTTATTTTAACAAGATATTTAAATTTATATCAAAAATGATAATTATGGATAATGCTTTTCTGAGGCTAAATAAATAAAAATCAAAGAGATAAATTATTTGCCCGCCGTTGCAGTAATAAACACTATGTTTTGGTAATCGTTACAAATAGTCAAAATAGTGTAATTATATTTTTTGTCTGCGTCGTCCCGCACTGCACAATTTATAAATTATTTTATAATATATGCAGATGTCTTAAAAATCACCATGTATTTCAGTAACATAGGATTTTTTTAAATGCTATTCTGACATAAAATTATGTTATTATATCCAGATTTGCGTATTTAAATAAAAAGTAAAATGATATATTGAATTTTGTATAATTTTCTACTCCAGACCTTTATCATTAAAGATAATTTTTTTTATTTAATTCGAAGTGATTCATTTAATTTACTTTAAACATTAAAGAACTGACAAAAACGCGATATCATTAAAATATGTGTACATTAGACATGTACAAAAAAAAAAAAGTAATTGAAACTTTTTTTAAAAGGAATTGAGTTTTTTTTCAAGTCAAGCATTGATTTAATTATTATACTAAAATATTCATCAATTTCGTGGAAATAAAATAATTTTATTAAATTTTTTCCAATTAACAACGAGGAGAACTTAAAAAAATCATTTATAGCACGCTCAGCCGACCGCCTGTGGCATGATTAAATTTTATTGCGAAAAACAATTTAATCACTACTTGTTATACGGGACCGTGCCAGAGGCTCGCCGGCCCATTCGATTCCGTAACGAATTGTCACGTAGAAACAGGAAAACCTGGCAGCCGGCCAGCGACCGTAGAGGGGTAACGGCGCGGCGTAGCGTTGTACCGGTAACGTACCTAAGGGGACCGTAGCAGTTTGAGTTCGATGAAATATTATTGAAGATATGAATAATCATTATTTCATTCATAATTTACAATGTAAAATACAATTGTAGTTATATTCAGAACAATATCAAATGTGTCTGGAAAATACCTCATAATGGTACAGTAAATTAACCATATTTTCAATAGGAAAGATTACAGAATATTTGTTCGAAATTTCTCAAAAATGTGTTAAATTGCCATAGATAAATAGTGAACGTACTTCGTCGAATGGAAAGAGGTTCAGATTAGAATCCTGGTTGCACCTAAATCGTTTTCGATAAGTAGGTTCTTTCTAGTTAATTAATTTAATCTGTAATAAATTAAATGTTGATTTTTTTATGGTAAAATATATTACGTGATATATATGACGTGAAAAATAGTATCATAATAGTTTAGAAGAAATGGAGATATTTTTAGAAGAATTATCATTACCAAAATAAAGATTGGAGATAAAATTAGAAATAAATACGCCCGAAGTAGCTTTAATATTACTTGTCTCTCAGAATAAGTAAGAAAAAACTTGTGTGCGGCCAAGATGACCACCTTTTGAAAGTATTTCTTCATTTATTATTATTATTATATACAACCTATTCAGGCATTTACATAATTTTGAAAATAATAGAAAATTTTATCAAATGTGTAGTGCACAAGGAAAAAAATTACACAATGTTAGCATGTATTTTCATGATTAGAATTCAAAATAAATATAAAATGTGAAGCAATTTATCTGCCACCGTTGTGTTGAGACACAAAAAATTGTGATAATGTATTCCTATAAAGAGTTTAATTTACAGCTAAAATGTTGACATACACATGTACATTTCCCAAAGAATGCATTCTGGAGACTGCTGAGTTAGCTAATGCATGAGTTCTGATATTACCACTATAATAGAACAATGAATTATGTTGCTCGGTATTTAAATTGTTTGAAAAAACTGTGGAAACTGTTCAACGGCATAGATGTCGGCAAATATTTAAGTTTGGTCAAAACATAATTTGAGATCCACGACCTAAAAACACGACCTAAAAACGCGTGCGGACTAAGAGGCTTGATTTTAAATTATGGAAAAAATCTCGGTTAAAGAAAAAAATACAATATTATGAAATCCTAAATTTTTTCAAAATTAGACTGAAAGAAATAGTTCAATTCAAATTTACGGCATGCTACCTCTGTATATGGGAAAAATGTCGTACGGAGGGATGGAAATCGTTCAAATTTTATATAAAAATTTATAATTTGGACAACTTATGAATGAAATAAAACATGAAACGATTTATAAGCATAATATCCTGGGAGAAATTATCAATTTTACGAGCAATCAATTAATGATCATTGTTGACTTATAAACATAAAATTAAGTGCTCTACTTTTTATTTTCTTAGTGACTTTTTAATATATGTATTTTGACTCTGCACGCGCCACTTTGACATGGCTGTATTGGGACGCACCCATCAACTATATAGAGCCCAAACCAGAACAACCAATCAGCAGACACAATTTAACAATAAGCACCAAAGACGGGTACTACCAAGCATCTACCGACCACTTCTTCGCAGGCCGTCCCAATACAAGTATCGCTACTCGACAGCATCTCCAACGAGCCACTCCAGAGTTCAAACCGCGTATTTAAATTATATTAATTTATCACTTCAATGAAAAAACCTTATAAGTGCTCTTTCATTTATATACCCTGCTCTAGTTACAAAAGATACCCTACACTGCGACATACAACCGACACGCTCGAGACAACAAGAAGTTAGGAACTTATATCTCACAGCATCTTAACATATAATACATACAACCTCAACACCTACATATGTATTGACGTATGAATATTGTAAAATGTGAATTATTCTTATATCTAAAGAATACATATAAATGTTTATTTTTACATACTTTTATTCTTTAGAACTACAAACTTTAATTTAAATAGAAATTGCGTAAAATTTGCCCTTTATTCATCTACCAATTTCGTGGTAGATGGTTAAGGGGCAAAAATCTCCCCCAAAAAATGATCAACTAATTCGCTAAATTACTTTTATACCCACCACTCATACACCCCTTCTTTTTATTCCTTTTCAAATATACTAAATATATGTTAAGTTATTATTTTCAACCGTGTAACGTATATCATGTATTATGTTTTGAGGCTTTTGAAAGCGAAGCCAAAAGCAAAGCCAAAAGTTTTCAAATGCTGCGATATCGAATATTTTTAACTATTTGAATTATTTTGTGCCGAATGCATCAAAATATACATCTATTATTTTTTTTTAATATTTTAGATATTTAAATATTTTTTATTATGAATATTCAGCAACAAACTCGAGAGGAGAGTTCGGCAAAAGGTTTTAAATTTTTACAACCGGTTCGCACGAACCGGTGTGAACCCATAGAGAGACGTCAATGATCAAACGAGTGAAATAATGTATTAGAGATGCAAAAAATAACATAAAATTGGTATTTAACAATACAGCTAAAGCTTTTTGTAAAACATTTTTATTTTTAAATTGCACGTTTTGTAGGAAACATCATAAAATAATGGCGTCAGATAAAACGAAATATATAAATTTTTATGTTTAAAATGTTCATTTTCCACAAACATTTTTGAATTCAAACAAAACAGTAAATGTTCCATATCTTTTTAACAGTTTTTACGATAATATCCGCAGACTTTCAAGGAACACACACATAATGTAAAATGGAAACGTCACATCCCTAAGTATGGCGGCCAACATTAAATAATGGGTCATTTAGAGTTGTTTGGTCGCAAATGGTTGAGTAATAAAAGCGAAGTGCACTAATAAATTGTTTTGTATAGGTTCGTGTGTATGTTCTCCCGGCTTTACGGCATATCTGCGCGGATACATTAGTTACGTTATACTCAAACAAGTCATTCGAATTCATGTTATAACTGAAAGCGATTGTTTTTATGGAGACTATCGTTATAAGTAATAAATACTTTTGTTTATAAAAACAGCCATAAAAAAAGACTACCCAAACAATCTGATTTTCTCAAAGATAGATAAAAATACTTTGATAATGATTCACAGGAAACGTGACTAAAGGATGTTTGATAATTATTCTTCAATTAATTTTACCGTATTCATCTTGGCCGCAAAAGGTTGGCGAAAATATAAAATATATTCTTGACTATATCTTTTGATTAATTCACTTAGCTCTAGAAATCTCCGCATTATAGACAATATTGGTCTCTGCTAATTACTTGAGTAATGGCATCGCAGGTTATTTCATTTTCGAAGGTTGGAAAAAACAGAACCAATAATACTTATGCCTACTGCAAGGTTAATCGCATATATTCCTAGGTAGAAAAACAATTCAGCATTGAATTTAAAGTTATTATGTCCCTGTAATGTTTCTTGTTAATTATTGTGAAAACTGTCACTTTTATATATGTGTGTGTTAGATGAGTGGTGGGGGTCATGGGATATAAGAGGCCGTCACTAGGGAAACGGCTCTCTTTTCCCATTGTTTCTTCGTATTAGCAATAAGCAATATCTGAGTTATATTATTGTGCATTACTGTAAATATATTATTGAAAGAAGCGAGTGTTGTTACAAGTCTCATACCACTACAAGCAACTTGAGTGTACAATAAGAGGAAATAACTCGAGGGAATATGTGATAGTATTTCAAAAACACCACACTGGTGCAGTCAAATTGGAAAGTCACTACAATTACTAGTGTAGCTTCTTCTCGTGTATTGGGTCGTATGGTGTAGCAATAAAACTTGGATGATTACAATAACTCACAATTTATACAAACGTTATTTATTTATAGAAATACTTGTACAATTTATATGATAATAATATACTTAAGCTATTTAGTAATCTTGAAGACCCGCGAGAAAAGAGACCTCATCTCTACTCTCCACGGCTTTTAATCCCGCCGCGCACCTCCGCGCGGCGGCCTAGCCAGTCTTCACACACACATCTCCTTACGTCTGTCAAAACTAGCACGCTGCCTCCCATATACAGTATATACAGCAGGAAAGGATATTACAGAACCCTTATGAAAAAATACAATTTGAGTTAACAAATTTAATATTTAAATAAACGAAACACTTTAGATTGACACTAATTGTAACTCTATAATACTCGACTGTCTGTTTAATCAATTGATTGATAGTTAAAGTATTATTTTCAATTTTAGGTCGCTGGTTAATAGATTAATGTAATTATTTTAAATGTATTAATTAGAAATATGTACATATAAATTAAATTTTATCGAAAAATATTGTTGTTGCGCTACCTGGATTCGAACCTGGATCAGTTTCTAAATGGAGGAAGGTGCATTATTTAACTATGCTACAGCTACAGTACTTTTGACGACAAATTTTCGAACCTATTTATTACACTTTTCAAATTAATACATATATAGTTCTATTATTTGAAAGACATAGATGTATTAATTTGAAAAGTGTAACATATAGGTTTGAAAATTTGTCATTAAAAGTACTGTCGCTGTAGCATCGTTGGATAATGCACCATCCCCGGTTTGGAAAGAGATCCAGATTCAAATCCCGGTCGCACAACAATATTTTTCAATAAAATAGATTTTACATGTATATTTTTATAATTAATACATTTAATTAGTATTTAAAATATCACAGACCTATGTTCTGAATAATTACAAATTCACAATAAGAATGCGTTCTCCTTAATAGTAATTGTTTTCATTTTACTGAAAGTTACATCATGTAGATTCATGAATAATATAATATGGAGGTTTTAAAGTTTTATAGATATCGAATGCATAATAGAAGCACTTTGAAATTACAAATTATTTTAATTTAACGTATTCTATGGAATTAATTTAATCTTAATTTTCAATCAATGTTAAGAATGGATACGTAAATATGTAGATATTTAGTAATGAATGAATTTAGAGTATATTGAACGAATACCTCTAATTTTATATTATACAATATATTGCTAAGAATGTATACGATTCCAGAAAGGTTCTTTGTGTAAAGAAAGTAATTAATTCTGTTTAAAACTAATGAATTTCATAAAATATTTCACATCAGAAAACGGACTACCGACAAACGAATAGAATATCAAATCATAATTTTGTATTTTTAACAACTATTACATTTTTAAGCAAATTATTAATATAATTTTAAATTTTATAATATACCTGTGCACTTACAATATTTAATCGCCTCATATTAAATTTGTTAGGAATATTGATCCATTTTCGTTTACATTATCTTAAAGTTGAACGGTGAAACCGAGATATAACTATTCACATTTAGTTAATCCTCAGAAAACTTTATACTAGAGCTTAAGCATTTTCCTAAGTAGGACTGGGCTTAACCAAGGTTAGGCACGCGGAACTTTTATTTGTTTGAAAATTATAAGAAAGTTTCCACTATGTAAGCTCGGCTTTTATTAACGTTCTGTAAATTTATACATGTTCGCAAATACTTGAATGCAATTTTTATCTATGAGATACTGCAATAGTTCTTATCAGATTTAATAAATTATAAAAATAAAATAAGTGTACCTTACAAAATTAACGAAAAATATAGTTCAATGGATGTTTAAATGACAAAAATTAAAATTAAAATATTGTATTATCCACCACAGACATGGCTATAAAGATTTTTTGTTTGTAAGCTGCCTGAATTACAATATTTTTGGTTAGTTTTCAACTATTTAAAATAAACCGTATCTTTCATAAAAAATGTAGATTAAACTATATAAGTAGCTTGTTAGTCTAATGGTTAAGATGCTGGTCTAGTGATCTAGTAGTCGAGGGTTCGCGCCTCGTTCTGGTACACCGTTTAGCTTATTTGGAAAATAGACAGAATATTGATGTGATACGTATTCCGTATACGCATTTCTATTTAAAAAAATATATATATGCATGTAGGGAGAGTCCGGGACTATTGAACTACTTTTTACAAAAGTGGTTGTAACTATTTTAGTAATTAATAAAGGGATGTGAAATTAGTATCTAAAGAAAGCTTGGTTATTCCTGTCGGTTTCTTAGCTAAAGCTTTGGAGAAAGGCTTGATTATCTCCGGTGTTACAATCTTGAGGGCAGAAGTGGGATAGATGAGACAGCTAAAGCTCCATAGCAATCTTTCTCACTGATATTCCTTTATTAACATCTTATATTGCATACAAAATTTGTTGTTTTGCATAGTCATTTCTTTAGTGGCGTTTTTCTTTGTCTTTTAATGGAACGGCATTATATACATTAAAAAACATTTACATTATTAGCATTAAAAAAAAGATTATTAAATTTACAGAAATATAAATATGTGACATGCATGCCAGCAGAACGGTTCATACACCGCTTTTCAAATACTTTTCAAGGAATGGTTCAAGTCTCCCTCCTAATCAATTTTGATTTTGATGATATACTGCAAAAAAGTAAAATAAATATTATAAAGCCGCTGATGTAACATGAAACTTTATAGATTTTGAAAATCAAATAAAATATAAATCTTGTACATATCTCACAATTTGAAGAAACGACAAGCAAACAAAAACCTTTTTTTTTTCCACTCGAGTACATCAAAATGCATTTCTCTCGATTGTAACCAAATGGTACTCTCCAACGCCATGTTGTCAAGGAGGGTACATGGAAGGCATAAATATAAACGTTCTGGCATAACAACCGCTGAAATAGCGTGATATTTGAAAAAGATATTTGCGGTGGTTTAAGTCTCCTCTATGGTCAAGTGTCCCGGACTCCCCCTATAAAGGATGTTTTTTTTATAGGTGTGTTTTTCGAATTGGCAACACTTTTTCCAGCGACAGCCAATTTGACAGCTGATAGCTGATTTCTGCTCAGTTTGGTTTGCCATTTCACCATGAATTGACTTACGCAAGAGCAACGCAAATTGAGAAAAATTATTTCGAAAATTGTGGTTCAGTTCGCGAAACTTACTGTACGGTACGTCCATTTTACGATCGACATAATTGTCCATCCAGCAAGTAATTCTAATAATCATTGATCATTTTAGCACCATGCATACTTTAATTCATAATACACATCCGCAGAGACGTTGTACAGTGCGCACCGAAGAACCTGTTGTTTCTTCAAAAATGATGCCAGTCAGAACGTTATAGTCAATAAAGAGCACTATAGACCCATTATTACTGACTTTTTCGTTCCTCAATTGAATGACATTAATGTAGAAGAGCTGTAGTTTCAACGAGATGGTGCAACATGCTACACAGCACGAGCCATAATCAATTTATTGCAGAAAACATCGATGAGCGCATAATTTCGCTTAATGGATCTGTGAATTGGCCTCCAAGATCCTGTAATTTAACACGTTTGGATTATTTTCTGTGGGGATATATGAAGTCGCTAGTCTACACCGATATACGGCCCCAGCTGCTCCAAAAAATGATCGAAAATTCGACATCCAGATTGCGCTTTATTCAAGGCAGTCGCGGCGCCCACATGCGTACCCTTTATTATACATTACACTAATATATACCTACTGTTTTGCATGTGCTATCACGGATCCATGGAAATATCGACTCCTAACCGAAAACAAAATACATTGCTCTTCTTTATCAAAAATATTATTTAATAACAGATTTAACTGTTAAGTGTCTGTATATCTATTACTTATTTTAATAAGGCATCGCATTGTAAAAGACTTTATGTTTAAAGAGGTCTTCCACAACAATCGCAATTCTGGACTGAAAGAGTCCGCGTAGCCTAGTAAAATAACAAATATGAATAAATGATTTTAACATTACGTACATATTAATTTATCATAAAATTTTTAACCAATTTTAACTAGCATTTTGTGTTTATACTTATGTAACTGAAATTTGTAATTGATACAAGCTTCAATAAAATATTCTATATCTCGTAACCTATAATTATAAAATATTGTTTAGGTACATTATTACAGATAATATTAATTTATTAATCTTATTTTTATAAAAGTAAAATATACTTTTTTACTTTTACCTGAGAATGGATTGGATAGGTGAACTCTTAGTTAGATAGGTTAGCTCTTTTTGCAACCATATTTGATGATTCAACTATCATTATTTAAAATACTTTAGACATTTTATTTATCAATGGTATCTCATTTATCTGTTCGGAATAAAAGTTATAACATTTGAGTTGATAGTATGAATGCCGGTTCTTTGATCAATAGTAAAATTTTACCAAAGTTAATTTTTACTAATGTAATTTTTTACCATCGCCCGTAGTAAAAAACATTGGTTAATTGTTCGTTCGTAGAGTTTACCACTGTCATAATTAATCCCGCCTAATAATGTGGCAAATTTTACCATAATTGAACAGCTCAATTTTGAAAAAAAAAAAATTAATTTATATAAAAATTCTAAAAATTCACCACTGGTGCTGAAACTTTTTTATTAACCTATGTAGCGTGATGTAGCGAGTTCAAAAAAGATTACGAGAATTTTATCACATCTGTTAAAAATATACACAAAATCTTCTTACCTATCATGACCGAAATTCTTTTCTCTCCTCCATGACAAGTAGAGTGTTGTTCCCCATATTTCAATACACATCTCAGGAAACTCGGGACGGAGACTCCCCATACCTGCCCCGTCTATTGTCTGCGGGGATTAGAGGGAGACAGTTCAGAGACATCTCACCCCTGCGGACCCTCGGTGTCCTCTCAGAGCTCCGAGTGAACAATGCTGCCTGCACGATATGAATTGATTTCCATGTGACGCCATTGTCAAAACTTTGACAGGGAATTTTCTCTGAGATACGAAGCAACTGTTAGTGCCATCCACGACTTGACTGATTATTTATTTTAGGTCTCTAATACTTTTGCTATGATAATATTATCATAATAATAATATTAAGAAAAAAACATTCTTATTGTGAAGTTGTAATTATTCAGAACATAGGTTTGTGATATTTTAAATACTAAATTAATGTATTAATTATAAATATATACATATAAAATCAATTTTGTCGAAAAATATTATTTTAGCGTCACCGGGATCCCGGTGACGCTAAAATAATATTTTTCGACATTAATTTAGTATTTATAATACATTAATTTAGTATTTATAATAATAATAATAATTATTATTATATATGATGACACATCATTATATTGAGATACTCATTACATTCAGATAAGCACATATAAAGTTTGTTGAATTCTTTTGCTATAATCTATGTAGAACTATTACTATTACTGTCATTGAATTTATATATATAATGGATCATTTGATGACATCCTATACCTCAATCATTTAAATATAAAATTTACAATACCTAATTAGTAAAATATGAACGAGTACTACTTATTTTTTTCTAATCATTAGTTCAGTTTCGTTAATAACCGAACCAACTGATTATTAATATTAATTTATTACTTAATTAATATCCACATGGATTAAAAAAAACAATTTTTGTAATTCTCTTATTTAAAAATACAGGAATCCACACCAAATGAATAATATTTTAGTATATGGTAAAATGTATACTATCTATCTACATGTACTTAAATTTCAAAACAATAAATGACTTGCCAGGTAACATTTCTTTCAGAAAACTGGTTCATTCTTGATACAGCCAACTTATGTCTTATAAATCTGAAACGTATCTAAATTAATATTTAAAATACCTTTGATGAATGTTGGTAAGCTTATCATTCACTCACTTCTGATAAGTTCTGTTCGTCAATAGTCGACAAGCGCATTTATTATTTATTTATTATTATTATTGATAAGCAACAAGTAATTCGCTATCGATTGATTGATGCATATGGTGACCCTACAACACTATGAGGGTCGGGACTATTTTGATGAATTTCAACATCGAAATATATCTTCAATGTTGAAAACATAATTTATTTTCAAATGAAATAAGTGGTCTTTTACAGCACTAATCAAGACAAACAAACAGTTCTATTTAAATATAAATATAAATTTAATATCACTTATTTAAATGAACGATGATAAACGTAATGTACCATTTGGGCGCAAACATAATGTGCATCACATTTCACGGGAAAATTACAAAAGGAGGAATGTATCAGGTACACCGATGGAATTTTGTGGAATTATATAATATATTACTGGGAGCCGCCTTCGGATAACGAAGCGAATCAAAATCTTTAATCAGCATTGGAAGTTTTATATATCCCATCAAATAAATGATTTTATGTGCACATATTTTTGCATCAGATTTTATTTATTTCATAATCAGGTTTTATGTACATATATTTTTGCAATCTGACTGAAGATAAGGGTGAAATCGGTATAACAGTCAAAAATCGAACGGTCTTATTATATCGTATAATATAAGATACTAATTACAATATTGATTGCGTGTCGATATTTTCGTAGTGATATATTTTTATTTTGGTGCATTCGAGTTTTAAGAATAATTATTTGAAGTCTAATTAAGCCACGTAAACGAAAATAATTTATCGTAATTTCTTTAATTTTCATACATGTATGAGCGAGTGCCAATTGTGAATCATCATTCACTCAATAGATAAAAGTTCGTACAGGTCTAAAAAAATGTCACCCTTCAATAATTGGGATCCTTTACATTTCGTGACAGTTTGACAGTTCTTAGTACATTACCAATTTTAGAAAGTGAGTTTTTTCTTTGAAATATAACTGACGGCGTGACAACTACAACCGCCTTTAGATTAATAACAAAGTTTGTGACACAGGGCTATCGATAGATGTTTGAAAACATAAAATAATAAGTCTAACGAAATATTTGGCTGGTATTAAAACTATCAAAATTACATACATGTTTAATATGTAGTTAGGTACCCTCGGTTAACAAAGTTAATCATTTATCATAACAGATTTCGGGGACCTCAAAACATTACGTCGATGTAAATATTACCGATAATGTTTTGATATATCACGTATTAATATACCTTAAATGACTACCTAAATTAGGTTTTAGTATTGAACTTTTAGACTTATAATAGCTCTGATAATATAAAAACTGTTTATTAAGGACTACTTTCAGTGATAATTCGAATTTTCGCGTTTTTTTTACGAAAATGTGGGTTTTTATTATTCATTTATATCGGAAGTTATACACTAGATTTGAATTTTAAAAAGTATTACTTAGATTGGATTTGCACACTAATATAAAACTACTAAACTGAATATTATTTGTTATAATTAAGAAAGATCGCGACCATTGTATGCACTTTCCGCGTGTAACTGAATTATTTTGATTTGGTATATTTCTGTATAAAAGACGTATATTTTCTTATAATATTGAAACCAAGATTACGAAGACGAATCTTAATTGAGACCAATTAACAAAAATGAATAGAGTTATAACCATTCAATTTTCGGCGTTTTTAAAATACTTTGTTTTAATGAAAACATACGTTTTTAAATAATATATTACATGCTTTGAGGCTTCACCTATTATTTGAAACTAAGTTTTGTATAAAAAACACAATAATCAGTTTTTAAATAATATATTTTCAATTTTATAAAAGACGATAATTTTAATTGCCCAATGAACTTCAATACGTCGTTCGATCCGGCCGTGATGGTCATCGAATCCGCGCTGTCAAAATTTTCCTTAAAAAATACCAAAAATATATGTTGTCACGCATACTTTATCCACAATATGAATTAATATTGAACTTATTTACAATATTAGCAGTAGCAAATTTCATATATTAGATAATTTTTTAACTGATTTTAAGGGAAAACAACGTTTTCTTGAACAAAGTAAACATTTTATGTACGTTATTTTTATGTACGACGCAATTAAATACTTCGTTTATATTGAACACTGTTGCAATTTATACACAATTTCTCTGTTTCATAAATAATATGTAATTACGAGTTATGGGCGCCCGTTGAAAAATGATGAATACAACAAACACTTTAATGTAATATATATACACGAAATATTTATTAAAAATTAAATTTATTTTAATATTGTGTAAATGAAAATAAATTCTGGTTTATATATATATATATGAAATGATAAAAAATATCTGACAAAAAAATTGTTTTTAATGAAGAACCTCTTGAAAAACTACAAACATAAAACTACACTACAATAATATTAAACAATATAATAAATTGAAGCTATCGTAAATTTTTTAAATTTAGAACGTTGATTTAAGCAACCATCTAAATATATATAGGTACTTTATCTGATTTCAAAACATATTCATATATATTATTTAACTCCAATAAATAATTTAGTTTTCGATTGATTATTTCAAATAATAACACACATTTTTATATGATTCCATATATTAATATGAAAAAGGTGGAAAATACTCTCGACACGAGTTATGTTTAACACTTGTATAAAATGCAAGAAAATCAACAATTTTATTATCGTCCCTTCTATTCAAACCTTTCTCTTTAACATGATTTACATAACAAATAACGTCATTAATTATTTCTCTGGAACTTATAAGAGTTTAATTGTTAACCTCGTCTTGAAATCAAATCGAATTCGTGTAGAATTTCTCGAATTTCAAACTGGAAAAATGAAAGCTCGCTCTTAACGAATATTACTTTTACATTATTTTAAAATATCATACTAGTTTTCGAATATTTTTAATTTTTAAGAGATATATGTTGCACACAAAAATGACTAAAACCTTTTATTCGATGAAAGGCTATTGAATGTAAAATTTTATCATTATTTTTAATTAAGTGGTTAAAAAAAGGTAAATAGTCTATATAAAAATTTAATTATTTACTAGCATGCCCGCACAGCTACCGCACGGTAGCAGACGTATCCTGCAGAGACGCAGTACTCTGTTTTCAATCTCACCCAACAAAAAAAAAAACACTTTTCTCGGTATCCCAGAATTGGAAGAAACAGAACCGACGTACATAGCCAACAACCTAAGGGGTGGTGAAGAAATTGTGCAGGAGCTACACAGACTCACCCCGTGCACCTAAAAAAAATACCACTTCTCGGTATCCCAAAATTGTAAAAAATAGACCCGACGTACACAACTAACAACCCAAAAGGGTCAAAGGCCTGTTGATCTTTGAGAAGCGTTAGGTAAGATTACTAACCACGTAAAAAAAAAACACCACTATTCTCGGCATCCTAAAATTGTAAAAAACAGGGCTGACATATACAACCATCAACCCATCTCTCCAGGTTTTAATAAAAACAAACATTTTGTTAATACTCATTGATAAAACCATAAAAAGTGATTTGACAGAAAAAGAAGAAGAAAAATAAAAAAGAAGAATAATAATCCATCATTCATGGAGCTTGTATGAGAAGATGTATGAATGTGGTTGAGGCGAGAATTATGTGTCAGGACAGAAGAGTGTGGCGCTCTATCCTCTCTGCCTACCCCGGAAACGGTGTGATGGTAAGTAAGTTACGGGTTTATCTATCACCAGAACTGTTCTATTTAAATATTGAATAACAGACGCGTAAAAGAACTAACTCCTTCGACCGGTCTGTAGTAAGACAGGCATATTTAAGTCACGTGTACAACTGCGAAATAATAATTAATTCAATTACGCTTTTAAAAAATCATCATTGTGTCATTCTAGACATAACCTATAAAAATCCAAAAAAACGTACAGAAAATTTTTCTAAGTATAATGTATGACTTCACCATAATTAACCAAATTCCTATTAACCACGTGTACAATTTTTACACGTTTCCCAAAAATCATTTCGACATCTTACTAACCTCTATCGAATTCATTTCATGGCTCAAAAAAAACATGGCTGACCAGAAACGTCAAAGTCATAGCTTAAGGTTAAATTGAATGACATAAAACAGATGTTTATTCAGCGACCATTTTGTGAAAATTTAAAACGTCAAAAAAGCGCGCTAAAATTATGGCACAGGTAAAACAGCTGATCATTCACAGTTTTCAGGCGGCCATTTTTTAAATCAACGAATCAGAGCTCCTCCAATAAGAATCTTCGATTATCGCTTGAAATATAGACGGTTGCGTTTGATTAATAAGTCTGAAAAAAATGTTCTACATTTTATTCGTATGTAGGTAGGTACGTCGATTTTTCAAAAGCGACAGAGCCGACGTACACAACTAACAACCCGAGATGGTCAAAGGCGTGTTGATCTTTGAGAAAGGTTAGGTTAGATTACTTACCACGTAAAAAAATACCACTATTCTCGGCATCCTAAAATTGTAAAAAACAGAGCCGATATACACAACCAACCCATCATTCCAGGTTTTAAAAAAAACAAACATTTTGTTAATACTCATTGATAAAATCATAAAAAGTGATTTGAAAGGAAAAGAAGAAGAAAAATAAAAGAGAAGAATAATAATCCATCACTCATCGAGCTTGTATGAGAAGATGTATGAATGTGGATGAGCGAGAATTATGTGTCAGGACAGAAGAGTATGGCGCTCTATCCTCTGCCTACCCCCGCGAGGAAACGGCGCGATGATAGGTAAGTAAGTAAGTTACAGGTTTATCTATCACCAGAAGTATTCAAGTTAAATATTGAATAACAGACGCGTAAAAGAACTAACTCCTTCGACCGGTCTGTAGTAAGGCGGACGTACTTAAGTCACGTGTACAACTGCGAAATAATAATTAATTCAATGACGCATTTAAAAAATCATCATTGTGTCATTCTAGACCTAACCTATAAAAATCGAAAAAAACGTATAGAAAAATTGTATGTATTTCACCACAATTAACCGAATTCCGGAGTGAAAACATCAATTTTATCTTGTGCGGGAAAATATAAAATATCTATGACTATTGCAAGCTGTGAAATCTGGATGTCGATACCTGACATAAAAAAATGCGCGAAAATCAACAGCTGTTTATTACAATGCCGAGTCGAAATAAAGTCATACATTTGAAACGTCAAAAAAAAAATTGCGCGAAAATTACGCACTGCAATAATGACAGGTAAAACAGCTGTTTATTTAATTTTCAGGCAGCCATGTATGAAATGTAACCAATGAGGGTATTGACCAATTACAGCCCACGGTTGCTGCTTGAAAATATGAAGTGTTGCGTTTATTAAGAAAATATCAAGGTTTTTCTTTTTTTTCATTTTCTTTCATTTGTATGTAGGTAGGTACGTCGATTTTTCATATAAAAATTACGCGTTTTTTAGATTTTAAAGGTGAATTTTAAACGATAGAAGCTAACAAATACGAAAATAAATTATATTCCATTGTGATGTATGCACAGATGTAATAAAATTATATTTTGGTCGTAAATTCGCAGAGAAAAGCTGAAAAATACGAAATTTCACTAAATCAGGTTTCATAAGAAAATTAGAAGACGAAGAATTTAAAAAAAAGTGTGTAACGATACTACTCATCGGTGGCAATTGCCAAAAAATATTAAAATGATTTTAGCTCTTAAACTCGCAGAGTTATAAGCGAATGAAAAAAAAGTTAGGCTAATTAAAAAGTTAAAATTTCCAAAAATCACCAAACTAAAACAGTTGTAACAAATAGAGGAGAAAAAGAAGAATAAAAAGAAAAAGATGTAAAGACTCAGTCAACCTTCGGACGTCTGGGAAAAATATCAGAATGCGGATAGAACGCCTAATAAGCGAGATATTAACCAAAACGTGTGTGACAAAATCGGTTACATATAAACATATAAACATCGCGAAATAGGGTCTATTATTTTAATATATATGACTAGCTTACCCGCACAGCTGCCGCCCGGCAGCAGACGTATCAGAGACGCAGTACTCTGTTGTCAATTTTCAGAAGAAAAAAAAAATCTTAACACACTTAATAAAACTATAAAAAGTGTTTTGATAGGAAAATAAGAAGAATAAGAAGGAATAATTCATGTTTTTAAATACATTACGTATTCACCTACTTGTAGAATTTTTCAAAATTAAAATCGTACAAAAACTAACCAATATAATCAAGTGTTGTGGCACCAGAAATAGAAGACGTCCGTGGAAGACTTGGCACGATCAGGTAAACCAGTTAACGGAGGATGGTTCTGTTCGAAGGCTCAACAATCAGCGAGCTTGTATGAGAAGATGTATGAATGTAAGTGAGGCGAGAATTGTGTGTCAAGACAGAAGAGTATGGCGCTCTATCCTCTCTGCCTACCCCCGCGGAGAAACGGCGTTATGGTAATTAATAATAAGATAAATAAGTATCGAACGTCTAAAAACAATATTCATACTATTTTGAATTTAAAAATAATAATAGACATACTCATACATAATAATAATAGAGAAAATTAAGTAAATTAAAAAAAAATCGCACTTAAACTAACCAATATAATAAAAAAAAGTGTTCATATAAATACAATAATAGAGCTATAATAATATATAAACTCCTGTTGTATACTAAAACTAACGCCAATGCTATTTCGATTGCAGTCAACCAGGCGTCTCTTTAATATATACACATATCTCTTTAATTCAAATTATTAGCTGTGCGTTACACCAATTGCCAACTCTCAGGCATAGTATACTTATATCCAACACGATATGTTTAATAAGACTTGAATGACGCAAAACACTCTTTTCAAAATATTCATACTAATTTGAATTTAAAAATAATAATAGGCAGCATTCCAATTATCTGCACTGTGCGGCGTACTATCCTCTACGACGTTTGTGAAAATCAAAGAAGAAGGTGGTAATTTAAATGATGATAATGACGGATTAACCGGTGTCGGATTAACCGGTGTCGGATTAACCGGTGTCGGATTAACCATTGTCGAATTAACCGGTGACGGATTAACCGGTGTCGGATTAACCGGTGACGGATTAACCGGTGTCCGATCAACCGACGTCGGATTAACCGGTGTCGGATTAACCGGTGTCGGATTAACCGGTGTCGGTTTAACCGGTGTCGGATTAACCATTGTCGAATTAACCGGTGTCGGATTAACCGGTGTCGGATTAACCGGTGTCGGATTAACCATTGTCGAATTAACCGGTGTCGGATAAACCATTGTCGAATTAACCGGTGTCGGATTAACCAGTGTCGGTTTAACCGGTGTCGGATTAACCATTGTCGAATTAACCGGTGTCGGATTAACCGGTGTCGGATTAACCGGTGTCGGATTAACCGGTGTCGGATTAACCATTGTCGAATTAACCGGTGTCGGATTAACCATTGTCGAATTAACCGGTGTCGGATTAACCGGTGTCGGATTAACCGGTGTCGGTTTAACCGGTGTCGGATTAACCGGTGTCGGATTAACCGGTGTCGGATTAACCATTGTCGAATTAACCGGTGTCGGATTAACCATTGTCGAATTAACCGGTGTCGGATTAACCGGTGTCGGATTAACCGGTGTCGGATTAACCATTGTCGAATTAACCGGTGTCGGATTAACCGGTGTCGGATTAACCGGTGTCGGATTAACCATTGTCGAATTAACCATTGTCGAATTAACCGGTGACGGATTAACCGGTGTCCGATCAACCGACGTCGGATTAACCGGTGTCGGATTAACCGGTGTCGGTTTAACCGGTGTCGGATTAACCATTGTCGAATTAACCGGTGTCGGATTAACCATTGTCGAATTAACCGGTGACGGATTAACCGGTGTCGGATTAACCGGTGTCGGATTAACCGGTGTCTGATTAACCATTGTCGAATTAACCGGTGACGGATTAACCGGTGTCGGATTAACCGATGTCGGATTAACCACGGTCAGATTAACCTGGATCGGATTAACCAGAATCAGATTAACCGGGTTCGGAATAACCGGGGTGCCACAGTTTGTATTTATACTTTTGTTATAAATAATATTTTTGTTAAAAATAATATTTTTAATCATCAATATATTTAATAAAACCATAAAGTGTGTTTAAATAATAAATTAATTTTTATTAAATAAATTAATATAAATTTAGCTATCAATAGCATTTAAAAAAATTAAAATCGCACTTAACGCACCTATAATACCAATTTTTAATTTTTTTTTATATGAAACAGCTGTTATCAATAATATAATTAGCGGCCATCTTGCATGAATATTATTATAACCAATGCATGAATATTACTATATCTTTAAACCAATCAATGCCTTCCGCCAATAAACGGCCAGGGTTATGGACGAATCGGATCACTCGTCCAATGAACGGCACTGAAAATACCACTCTTATTGATAAAAGTTTAAAAAACATATTTTTACAAAACATTGGCCGGCCATAAAAAAAAACATCGCGAAAAAATTTCAATTTTAAAATGGACTTTCTTATTCTTAAGAAATTTCAACGTATTTTAACGACTATTCAAGCGCTGTATTTCAAAAAAATGTTTACATAAAAAAAAACATTTAAAATTAATTCATAAATATTTTATTTATTTTGTGGAAGACTTGGCACGATCAGGTAAACCAGTTAACGGAGGATGGTTCTGTTAGAAGCCTCGACAATCGGTTAGCTTGTATGAGAAGATGTATGAATGTAAATGAGACGAAAATTGTGTGTCAGGAGAGAAGAGTATGGCGCTCTATCCTCTCTGCCTATCTTTGCGGGGAAACGGCATGATGGTAAGTAAGTAAGTAAGTAAGAAGTTGATACTGTTGGATTAATCGAGTGTTTATGACTCCTGAAATAGAGGACGTCTGTGGAAGACTTGGCACGATCAGGTAAACCAGTTAACGGAGGATGGTTCTGTTAGAAGCCTCGACAATCGGTTAGCTTGTATGAGAATATGTATGAGTGTGAATGAGGCGAAAATTTTGTGTCAGGACAGAAGAGTATGGCGCTCTATCCTCTCTGCCTACCCCTGCGGAGAAACGGCGTGATGGTAAGTAAGTAAGTGTTGTTGGCACCTGAAATAGAGGACGTCCGTAGAAGACTTGGCACGATCAGGTAAACCAGTTAACGGAGGATGGTTCCGTTAGAAGCCTCGACAATCGGCGATGCTTCTAACGGCAAGCATAGCCAGCATAGCCGGCAACCCAAGAGAAAAAATACAATTTTTCTCGGTATAATTCTTTTCCGTAAAAAAATTAATTAACTCTAAAAAATAATTAAAATCATCAATACATTTAGTAGTGTGTTTAAATAATAAATTAATTTTTATTAAATAAATTAATATAAATTTAGCTATCAATAGCATTTAAAAAAATTAAAATCGCTCTTAAACTAACTAATATATTCAAAAAACCTATAATACCAATTCCACATATTACTGCCCTCTATCGAATTCATTTCGTAAGTCAAAACGTCAGCATGGCCGTCTTGACACAACTGTCAAACTATATTTTAGGTTAAAAAAATTTGACATAAACAGCTGTTATCAATAATATAATTAGCGCCCATTTTGCATGAACATTAATCTAACCAATGCATGAATATTACTATATCTTTAGACCAATAAATGCCTTCCGCCAATAAACGGCCAGGGTTATGGACGAATCGGATCACTCGTCCAATGGAAGAGGTTACAGTGCGGACCAATGAAACGGATTGTCCAATCAGGTTAATTTGCGGCCTTAGGTTATGGCCATAGATTAGAGAAAAAATTCTAGAATCGATATTTTGGGGGTCTGTTGTTTTAATAATTTTACAATTTTAGGTACTCTGATAAAATTTTCACATTTTTTTTCGCGTTTTTTACATTTAAAAGACGTCGGTTAAATTATAGGAGTTCGTTATCTTTGAAATAAATTCTGGAGCGTCTCGATCTATCTCCTAAAATATAAAAATAATTAATTCATCCAAAGGTTACGGAGAAAACGTGAAAAAAATGAAATTCACCTTTTCGAGTTTTGCGAAAAAACTAAAAGCGGGAAAAATTTAAAAAGTACGCCCGGCGATGCGGTCGGCCGCGGGCCATCGCCCGAATATTTAAAAATAATTATCGCTTTTAAACTCGCAGAGTTGTGAGCGAAAATGTAAAAGTTAGGCTAAATAAAAATATAAAATAGCTAGAATTTGGCCAAACCGAAACGGTCGCGATAAATCGAGGAGCGGCGGTGGAGAAAAAGTGTCTATGGCGAAAAGTTTACGTCGGCCTTCGGCCGTCTGACAAAAATAAAAAATACCCAGATATCTGGCGGGAAAGCCCCTAAAAAGCGATCGCGCGGTGTGACTACCTAGCCGGTTGTGACATATAAACAACACGAAATAGGGCTTATAACTTTAATATATATGATTTATTGAACCTGATATTTAATGCTAGGTTCATGAGCCTCTTTCTAAATAGTTCATAGATTTACTTAATATTCATAAAGTTCATTAATTTAATAATATTACAAAATTTTACTCAGTCTCCTAATACTTCAAATATTTTTATACGTGTATATGTATGCACCAATACAAATACCCCATGTTATTAATAACAAGCGAATTCGTTATTTTTTCTTCGAAATTTGAAGTTGAATAATGACAATAAAAATAAAATTGTGTTTTCGATACACACTTCGCACATCCCATAGAAAAGCTAATTTTACAGGAGAACAAAAACAAAAATGATCAATTTTTTAAATTTTGAAACCCGAATTTTTGTTTATTAAATAAATTAAGCCTATATAAATATTATTCCAAAAGCAGGTGAAATCGATATGAGAAACCCCCATTAATATTCATTTTTCAATAATTCGGCATTTAACGATAATGCGCTAACTGCCAACTATAATTCTTTTTAAAGCGATGAGTGATGGCTGATAATGACGATATACTGTTTTAAATCACATGATATAGCTGTTGATGAAGTTTTCATATAGTTTAAAAACTTTTTAATATCATTTTGAATGGCAAACAGTCCAAGAAATGTTATATATCGTCTAGTTTGAAACAATGTCATGTAGATGATTTGTAACTTCATTGTTAAATTGACTGGCAAACAAATATAATACACTTTCAGTAGCACATTCCATGGACAGCGAGATGCAAACATAAATCCATTCCATAGGAGCTACATTTAAAGAATAGGCTGTCAACCATTTGTCTATTTTTTTTTGGATATCTTGTGAGAAGAGAAACAGCTCGGAGTAGCTTGTTGTTATTGGTCACGTCGAAGAACAGAGAGGAGGAAGGAGATCTCCCACTCGTTGGATCGACCGAGTGGAAAAAGCAACAGGCACTTCTCTGGTGACTGCTTTCTGATCTGCAGTTTGTTGAGAAAGATGGAGTGGTAAATTCAAAAGGGCGAGAGTTCACGATTCTCAGTTATAAGAGATCGACGCGAATGAATTTTTAATAAATATCTATTGAGCACAGCGTCGCAACCGGACCTAAACATTTGATTAAAATCTTCTGTTTTGTAATTGTTTTTAAATTTATCTGAATAGATTATTTTTGCTTCCATAATAGATTTGATTTATGTACGTACTTGTTTCTAATATTTTATTTTCGAATTCTTTTTTTATTGGCGGGAGAATTTTAAATTTTAATTTGTTTGAAATATAATTTTGACATATTCCTCATCATTGTAAATATTTTTAAATGAAGTTTTTAAAGATACATATGCTCAAATCTCAAATCCATCATATTTTTGCGAATTGCGAACGAATTCTTTTAAATAAGTAGTTTGAGATACGACACTTGTTTTTCTGGCTCGGATACATTATTTTCAACTCGCATTTGAATTGGCACGCATGTCGCAGTTAAACGGTGGTTAACTAATCGAACAATTAAAACTTGATTTACACTTTGATGTTCACGCAAATCTTATTCTTCATACACATATGGTCTAAGCAGAAGCTCTTTAATTTATTTGATAGTTTATTTAGTTAAAAATCGTTTTCATGGTGAAATACATACATATTTTATAAGGTGGATACTATCTACTAACATATTATTTTCACACTGCATGATAATTTTGTTATTTAAATTATGAATTCTAAATATCGTAGCCAACAAAAATATGATATATACTGCCAGGGGTTATTTATAAAATTTGTAATATTTGAAGTAACATATGGTTCGAAATAACAAATGATATAAACCTAAAACATAGATTTATACGTCTCCCGAAAAATGAATACACAATTTGAAGGATTCTAATTTCAATGTATTTAAGTTAAATTAATGAATACAAATTAAATCTGTCAATTACAAAGATATACGATTAATTTGTACTAAATATCACAGATCTATGTTCTGAAAAATTGCAACTTCACAACAAGAATGTATTCTCCTTAAAAATAATAATTAAGTTGTGTAATACAATTTAAAGAAAATGTATGTAAACTTTTTTAGAATCAATGCAAATGTTTGAACTAATAACAATTCTGTTATAGACATTATTAAAAATGCAAATGAATGGAAGTACTAACATTTCAATAAGTATACATTATAATTGTTGTCGGATTTGCCTTATATTTCACACGTCTTTATAAAATAAGTCTAATGACGCAGTCTGAAAATCGTTGAACTGGTAATGAAATGTTACGTCTTCACCCAACAAGTGTTCCTCATCAACGAGTAAAAAATTTAAATTGGACTTGTTTCAAAATGCAATAGATGATCGATTTTTGAATTTTTGTATCATGTGTATACATTTTTTTGGGTCACTATATTTATTTCAAGACACGAACCTCAAATCAAGAGTAAAAAGTATGTAAGCCCGCAGGCGTAATTCAACTGCCTGCGGTTTATCAATTATTCATCCATCAAAATTCATCTCATCTCAATGTTACATTTAATAGATTAGTTTAATATGGAAGAACCGCGTGATGTACTCCTAATTTGAGACTAACTATTCCTAAAATCACCAACATGTTAGGATCGAGGACACTTGATTTTATTGTTCCCACGTTGAACAATTAATTAACCGTGTCCTTACGCACTGTTAAAATAATGAATATATTATACTATTTTTTATTTATTATCTTTGTTTTATTAACCACAAGTTAATATTGCTAATTTTAAAAGTATAATGAATATACTTTTATCCTCGATACAGTATTGTAAAGTTGGCTTAATGTTTATATTATTAAAAACGTTCAGTTACACCCAGTGACACAGGTAATATTATTTCATTAACCATCAACGTGAGTGACGGCTGAAATTGTTTTGAAAATACGCCATGTAAAGACGTCTGTAAATCAAGTCTCAGGCTGAATAATAATTATTTCTTGGTACAAAATTGTTCGTTTTATTATAATAAAATGAACTAAACATAAATTGTCTCGTACTCAAAGCAAGTGGAAGCGACAGAATGAGTGACGCTTGGCATTATAATTTTATATATTTCAAGTCATATTATTACGAAAAAGGAGTTATTTTCCCATTTAATATTATCTCAGGTATCAGAATATTACAAGTAAGTCAAAAGTTATATTATGTTTGACTTAAGTATAATAGTTAACTTCTTTGAAGACGAAATTAATTTTCTTACTCATGCGAAATTTAATACATATAATAGATGTTAATTTTATTACATTAAATCATAATAAATAATTTTCTGTCACAAAAATGAATGAATTTTTATCTATATTTTATTTTATCACAAACAAATATTAACTAAATTCCAATTAAAATTTAAAAATTCTTCGGCATATTTATATACATATACAATAATGACCGTGACTGAAGTATTTATATTTTGTTTATATTTATATATATATGTGTGTGAACTTTTTATTTATTTATATTTTCCTTGTTTTTTTTCATAATATAAATAATATTTCGTAACTTGAATGTATTATATAATATATATTATCTTTATGGCAAATCGGGTCAACATATAAAAAAAATCGATCACGCTAGAATAAACACATTGTTATTATTATTATTTTTATATGATTTCTTAAATATTTATTATTTCATCATAAACACCAGTGAAAATAATTTATTTCGTTGGGATCGCTGCAGTGCATAGTGGGTAGAAACTTTTTGTATCTGACCAATACGAAAATATTAGAATATTTAAATTTCTTATAACAAAAGCCTCTAAACACTCTATGTGATGATGTGACTCGCAACGCAATTTTAGAGGGGCATAAAGAATGAAGGCTTCATTAGGACATTATCCTAATACCAACATTAAAAGGATATTAAACTAACACCGGTTCTAACAGGGCATCAACCTAACACCAACACAACAAATGTATACTCTATCGTACAAATATATATAATGATGTTACGCAAGTACTGTTACTTGTTTTTTAGTGCAAGTCATATTCTACGTAAAGTATCACCGGTTTTTTGACAAGACAACCGGAGCCGTGTGCTCCCGTTGATCGAGTTAAAATGTTAAATCTCTCATCATACTATCTGCTAAAAAATGTTATTAAATTTGGAATATAAATACTAGTACACCTAAAAAATAATTTTTTAACCTTAATCTAGAAATATTTAATTTTTCCTTGTATATTATCGGCTGCACGTAATTAATATTGATAAGCTTTATGTAACAGCTAGTGTCGATGATTCAAACAACAGAAACTGTTATTATTTGAGCCATTCATATAGAAGTTACTTGCATAGTTTTGCATTTCAAGACTAGGGGCCAACATCCAATTTTTAATCGCTCGACTATTTAGTTGTATGTCAAAAAACTATTGGATCATATGGGATTGGGTATATAATCGACACGATAGTTGCTCGACAAAAATATCATAAAACTTCATCGATCGTCTTTTGACAAAACAGTTGAATAACTATCGGTCAACATTTATGTACATTGTCGCGCATTGGCGTGTGCATACACTCGAATAAATAGTCGATCCGCGACTATTCAGTTGTACGGGATCACACACATGAATGTTGGGAGATCTCATTGACAACTGATTGATTATATGCTCACTTTCAATAACTAAACAATTCAGCCGAGCGCAAATCTCGGGGTACATCAATTTCGACTCAATAGTTTAGTCGGGGCAATAAATCGAATGTATGCGCCTAGTCTAAATGTTGTTATTTTATTTAAAGTTATTGAAAATGAAACATTTAAATACTAAAGCCATTATTTATTGAATTTGAATGCTTTACTTTTATTTAATGAATATGAAATAAGATTAAATAAAGAAATTTATGAAATATTATTAAATAATTCACTGTAAATAATGATCTTGGCTTGCAATTGAATTGTTTATTGGCGTATTTCATCCATCTAGTACATCTACAATTAATTAAACATCATCAGTTTCTTCTCATTTTATCTAATTTATTTTGCACAATAGACAATTTAATATATATTTACTATCAGCATAAACATTGTTATATTTAGAATATTTTATAAGATCTGTTTATTTATTAAAAAGATACATTAAATAACAATTATCTACTTTGATATTTATAAATTATATACGTACCGATGATTTTTTTTTCTTTTCCACGAGTAAAACCTATTTTTGATAAAGGGTGAGTAAGTAATTCTGGTGAAGGTGACCCAAAATGTCGGTGGGGTGTAAGATCCCCATCTCACCCCTCACAATAAATATATTATTAAATCTGTGATGGAATAATTAATAAATATTATAAATTTTAATGATATAGTTATTTATGATACTATTATATAATATGATGATATGATTAATTACTTTAATATTATATTTTCAAATCTGAGTTTTATTTTTTCTTCATGTTTCTTGTTTATAACGAATCGCACAAAACGATATTTTATACGATGGAGCTGGCACTATTCGAGTATCATAATAAATTATATTAAACGTAACATGTATAATATGTGAGAAATACATAAATAAATACATACATGCACGCTATCTAATGATTTTTAATTTCTATACATTAAAAAAATAAAACATTATATTTCATGAGCTTTTATGGTCTAACGACCAAATTCTTGGGTATTTAATAAATAATCAGAGGGATCAATGCTTTTTATTTCTTAAAGCAAAAGCACTTAGCTAATAATGAATTAATAAGTAAGAAAATATCATTTCCCTGACATTCTGAAATGTATCTATTTATTATAATTTTTATAATGGATACATTTTAGGAGTCTATAAAATACCAAATAATTAAAGATTAATAATGATAAAAATTAAATGCAATAATTACAAAGATACACTGATAAAATCAATTTATTTATCGCGGTAGTAACATAAATAATTTTTTGATAAATTGATTTTATTTGTATATATTTGTAATTGATACATTTAATTTGTATTAAATATCACAGATGTTCTGAAAAAATTTCAATTTCATAATAATGAATGTCGTTAAAATCTCTTCAAACAAAAAAAATATATCAAAATGAGATTACATGGTTTCATAAAATACAAATAATAATTGATAATTTCAAATATATTTTATATGCAAAATATGTTTGTGGTATTAATTTTCTTTAATTTTAATTCCATTCTTATATGTATAAATATAAACATCATAGAAACATTTATTTTACTTACTTATATTTATATAATTCCGACTAATACGCTATCTTCCTTTTGACGAATCTTAACCCATCTCGCTCCCTTTAAAAAACCATTAAGGGTTGTTTTTTAGGTAAACGTAAATTTTAAATGGTATCAAATAGAATTTATTCGCGTTTCTAAGAAATTAATGAAAATAATGTACGTATATTATTATGTAACTGCACGCAAGAGCTATGGAAACAAACAAAATGGTGGTATTCTTTTTAATGATATACATAAATTTAATTGAATTATTTTATGAATCTCCTGAATGAATTGTTCTCACGTTAATTTAAAGATGGCGTGTTAGTTTGTCTGAAATAAAAAGATCCTTTGTCACGGGAAACATCTCGCGCAGTTAACATTACTTCCAACCAACTGTCCGACCCGGCGTTATGGTATTGCCTTTCATGTGAATTATTACAGTGGGACGCTATTTCAACGATAAATTGTGTAATAAATAAGCGGACACAGATGCCCGGGTTATTCGAATGCCGTCATTATGGACGATGTTCGGATGAAGACACTCAAAAGCAGGTCAGGCCTTAGAACAGTTGGAGCCCAAGGCTAAGAGATGTTAGTGCCTCTCCCTTAACCTACCCTATCCACCAAGAAACCATATATTTTTTCTCTAAACAATAAAATATACAGTGTGCCTCAAAAGTCTTTTTAATTTTGGTTCATTCGCTGCACCAACGCAACGAGCTGTAGAGGGGCGTGGGGTATGCCGATCGCTATCCGCGTCCATTGGAATTCAGTCGCTATAGGGCGTGTCATTACCAGTTTTTAAATTTTTTTTTATTAATATTAAAAATATAATACAAATTTTAATATATATATATATATATATATATATATATATATATATATATATATATATATATATATATTAACATTTGTTTCTTCTCTATAAGAGTTGATAATAAAATTTTCCCTGGAAAATTGATATCCCAACGAGATGATATAAAGTGGTCTCCACATAGCCTCGACTTGACACCAAAGGACTTTTTTCATATGGAACTTCTTTAAATCAAAGGTATACAATAACAATCCTCTCTAGACCAATTAAAAGAAAATATTCGAGAAGAAATGACAGTGATCACAGAGAATACGTGCGGAGCAATTCTCAGAAATTTTGCCTCTCGTTTAGAAGAGTGCCAGCGAAATAACAAATAATAAATTAAAAATTAAATCTCTGTACTGTAAATCTCGGAACTATACTTAAATGCAAAATAATATATTTTTTATTTAACCCATGCATTATATTATTACAGATTTTTTATTATGAAAATGACTTTTGGGACATTTTGTATTAATAAATATCTTGGTTATGTACGTTTTACATTATTTTATTTATTTAAATTAATAAAAACTCCAACAGATAGCAACAGGTATAAAAATATGTTTGTATACATTTCGCTGTCTGTAGTCTATGACATGCTTTTGAAATTGAAAATAGAAAATTTAAAAAAATTTGTTCAAATTCGTCTACGGAAAGTTCATAGTCCTACGGCGCCCCTCAGACCCGACAGCCGGGGCGGCCGCCTTACTCGTCCTACCTTAAGACCGGACCCTGATCGCAAGGCTGACTTGATATTCTGTCATCAAAGATACATGAGGTGTTCAGTGCTCTACATTCACAGCCTTCGAATGAGCGTTCCCAAAGTGCAAGTATAATTATTATAGTGTGCGACGGCTCTAGGTGATCGCAACGAATCGCACAAAACGATATTTTATACGATGGAGCTGGCACTATTCGAGTATCATAATAAATTATATTAAACGTAACATGTATAATATGTGAGAAATACATAAATAAATACATACATGCACGCTATCTAATGATTTTTAATTTCTATACATTAAAAAAATAAAACATTATATTTCATGAGCTTTTATGGTCTAACGACCAAATTCTTGGGTATTTAATAAATAATCAGAGGGATCAATGCTTTTTATTTCTTAAAGCAAAAGCACTTAGCTAATAATGAATTAATAAGTAAGAAAATATCATTTCCCTGACATTCTGAAATGTATCTATTTATTATAATTTTTATAATGGATACATTTTAGGAGTCTATAAAATACCAAATAATTAAAGATTAATAATGATAAAAATTAAATGCAATAATTACAAAGATACACTGATAAAATCAATTTATTTATCGCGGTAGTAACATAAATAATTTTTTGATAAATTGATTTTATTTGTATATATTTGTAATTGATACATTTAATTTGTATTAAATATCACAGATGTTCTGAAAAAATTTCAATTTCATAATAATGAATGTCGTTAAAATCTCTTCAAACAAAAAAAATATATCAAAATGAGATTACATGGTTTCATAAAATACAAATAATAATTGATAATTTCAAATATATTTTATATGACAACTTTTAAAAGATTGTTAATTTTGAACACAACCTGTAGTTTTGAATCAACATGTTGCATCATCAAAATTGCTTAAAAATATGTTTAAAAATCTAAATGATGATACAATGAAAAACTGCCACTCGAAAGAGCAACTACTCATTTTAAAATTTAAGAAGATAATCACAAAATAATGGTATTTCTTTAGGATATATATTATATTTGTACAAACAATGTTTGATTTGATTAGGTACAGAAATTTTTAGGAAATACATTTAAGGTACCTACCAAATCAGTATTAGCAAAATACTCGACGTTCATGAAACATCAAAAAAATCTTACGCGCTTGATTTGGAAGCGAGATAGGTGGACGAGTTAATTAAACCTTTTGGAATGCGATTGAAACCCTTCATCGTAATATCAATGTTGGAGTTTGATTACTTCGGAGAAGGCGGAGAAGGTTGCAGGTTACAGTGACTAAGCTCGCCCTGTGGTAAATTGTTTCACTGTGGTCAGTCAATAGGAAATGACAACTTAAACTGTTATTGGAAATCTGGATTCTCATCTACATTTATCGTAGAATCCGATACAACTACAAAATCACACAAAGCGATATCTTTGGATTTGATTGTGTTTTGAAGTAATAATTTTATATTATTATGAGTTAGAAATAAAGTTTAATTATTTTATGAAATATAACTTTAAAAATATATTAATTTCTTTATTAACAATCAAGATAAATGTATCTTAATCATTAATGGCGTGATGTTTTTTTTTAAATTTCGGTGAAGATTTATAGCATTTAATAATTTACCATAAATATACTATTTACTTAAATATAAATTTCGAAAATATATACATCACCAACAGAAACGTTTCTTAAGTTAAAATAAACACATATATATATATATGTATTTTAAGGGAAATATGGAACGACTTCAGTTGTTCTATAATAGAAATAACTTTTAAAAATAATAATTTTCAAAGTTTATGTGGTTAAAAAAAACCTCATTTTACTATTTACTTTTAAAAACAAAGATCAATGATTTTACCTACACACCCATTCATGCATTATTTCACTAACATAGTTCTATGTATAATTTTTATTATTCAAACGAAGTAATTCAATGTAACTGTTGTAACATTAATTCAGATAAAGTGAACACGTAATTTGAAAATAAAATATTTTTTAGATGGTAATATATTTTAAAGATAACACATTTTAATACAAATTAAATAAATAACTATAAATATATACAGAAAAATTCTATTCATCGAAAAAATATTTAGTTGCTATCGGAATTCAAACCTGGACTACTTTCTAGCCGGGGAAGCGCGTTCTCCAATTTAAAAATGTAATAGATATATTAATTGTAAATATAACACAAAATAAGTTAAAAATTGATTGAAAATGTCTTATTATGTGAAAGTCGTAAATCTCTGATTGAAAAAATCAGAGATTGCTATAGCGAAATTGAAGAACACGCTTCTCCGAATAGGAAGAAGACCAGGTCCGATATCCGGTAGCAACTAAATATTTTTTCGATAGATAGATTCTATATATCTTTCTAGTTAATTTATTTGACTTGTACCATATGTATTCAAATATTTTTTAATTTGATTTATTTGGCGACCCAAAAAACAAATTCAATTAAAAAAATATAAATTTAAATAAACACACCAAAGCAACCGTCAGAAAAAAACCTGGCCATTGTCGTTACTGGCTAATTGCTACGCGTGGATTTAAATATTGTTCAGAGAAATATATCAAGAAAATTTATAATATGCAATATAGTGATAATTTTAATTATAAACTGTCAGATCATCTGAAGTATTGCATATATTTCGACACCGCAACCACATTAATAATATATTTCTTTCAACTGTAGCTTGGAAAATATATCTACCATTTTCTCATATGGCGACACGAGATCTTTATCAGAGATATTCTGAAAATAATTTCTTCTAACTTGACTATCGAATAACCTCTACCTTTACGGGTACTAAATAGAAAGACGTCTCCTACCTCTTCTTTTCGGGAATATCTCATCATCACCACCAAAATGATTCAATCGCCATGACTTTCTCAAGTACACATCACCAGGTTTACTTGCATTCGCTTCCAAACTAGTTCATCGTATTAACAAGGTATCGTTCTTATCTAATTTACATCCACTATGGATAATCGATGACAATCATTTTTCTAATATTTTTAAAGTTTATTTTATCTTTGATAAACCAGTGCAAATGATACTATATTTTTTCAAATAACTAGAGTATAATTTTTACATATAAAAATATTTATGATGTTCAGTGTTTTGTTTATAGTGTAACTTTGAATCTTCATCTGTTCTTCTCCAAGGTGTTGTAGCTCCGAATATTTTCAACACCCAACATATACATGACTCTTTATGGTGTAATAATCAAACACACTATGTCTAAGATAGAATCAGTATTTCTAGACATATGGCCATATCTCACTGTATCATAATATCCAGCTGTCATTAAATTTGATAATTTTAAATTCCAATAATTTATTGTATTAGTTACTTATGGTTTAATCTTACTATTGCTTCTCAAAAAAAGAAAACGGTGTGATATTTATTACGAGTTTGTTTGAGTGAATTTTTTACTAAGAGAACCTATTTTACAGAATTTTTAGTACACCTACATATTCTGTTTAGGGCATATTTGATGTTCATGCTTTGTTAAGCCCTCAGTCCGTAATTCTATCGAATCCATATTTATATATTCTGAATATTTTATGTAAGGGAATGTATCCTTATAATTCTTCATATTATAATTAAATAATATTCTACTTGAAAGATAGTGTACCTTAAATTTATATCATCGACTGGTAAGTGAAAAATAAGGGACTTTGCCAAGTAAATCATCAAAAAAATGAAAATATGTAAAACAGGGGGTTATTTTTTCAATAAATATAAGTATTAGTTTTAAAATTTAAATACGTTGGCCGATTTGTGTAATTTTACAAAGAATCGTTTAAATCATATTTACTTAAAATACAGTGATTTATAGATGTGATTTATAAATTTCAAAGCACAGTGATGCATAGCCCTAATAATTTTCAATAAATATAAATTTATACATTTTCTACTGAAAAAAATGTAGCGTATAATTTTGAGACATCAATTTAATTACAATGTTTCGGTGTTGAAAACTCTATTCCGGTAATATAAAGATTCCGGACACAAATATTTCTTTGATTTTTTCAGTGACTATTTTAAACTGGTTTAATAAATCTCAAGAATGAAATTGAAGAAAACCTTGAAAATTAAAATACATTCTGAGCACTGGAGCGGTACTCATAAACGCTTAAGATTACTATCTTCGTAACGCTACAATTTTTTGTACGGATGAAAAAAAATTAATCGCCGTTGAATAATATTTTAAATTATATTTTCCCTTTTATTTTCATACCGCATTATTTTAATTCGGAATATTCTGACAGTAATGATATATCCATTAAGTGTAATGCTAAATGAAAAGAAAAGAGTCTGAGTGAAAAAATACTTTTCCTACTTCAAATAATGAATTTGAATAATAACAATGACTATATAATTTTTTTAGTTCATAAACAAGTCTTTCAAGTTTTATTCACTTTATAAAATGTGGTCCCATAGAAATATTAGATAAAAGTAATAATATTTTAACACAACTGTGTGATCAGATGCCAATTTTTTAATTATTGTCAAGCTTGTCACTGTCACCGTCCTTGCAGCTGTATCGGTAACCGATTGAAAACTTCTGAAAATACAAAAAAATTCCGTGAGATCACATAGCTCGTACAGTACATTTTATATTAAACAAAATATAGGTATATTAATTTTAGTGACTAAATTTTGGCGTGATTTTAAATAAGTTTAGTCTGAAAGATTAAATTTGTTGACTAAAAGAAAAACTTTAAATATTAAAATAATGCAAAAATGTTTTTTTTTAATTCGTGTACTTCGTAATAAAAAGTGATCGTAAACTTAATTTACATACAACTTCCGTTTCTTTACAATATCATCTGATACATTTTTTGAAAAAGTCTTAATGTCGGTTATTATTTAAGCAACTCAAATCGTGATCTACACGCCATGTTCACATCACTATTCAATGGATCATTTGTTTCAAAAACTGAGACTAATTCTAAAATGACAAATATGCACTACTCTCTCGTTAGGGTGCGAGTACATGAATGAGACTTTGCTCTCGCGATTAGAAGATTTGTAGGTAAACGTCAATACGCATCGGTTGTTAATCCTGGGTCATTATCAGATACTATCAGGTGGATTATATAAAAAAGACTTTATTAGTTTAAATTAAAATTTAAGAAAATGGTTGGTTTAAAAAATTTTTTATTTCAGTAGAAAAGTCATTAAAAATATGATTTAAGACCTTCCTGTAAAATTTAATTCATTTTACTCATAAAATATTAACTTTTATATTTAGATTAGTTTTCATATTAAGAAATTAAGATAAAAACATCATATAAGATTTAATAAACAAAACTAATTATTCTATGGTCTGAAAATTTTTTGAAAACTGAATACACTTGCATATTTTCAAACACGGGTGTAAGATACTTTGTTGGAAAATACTAACGTTACAAATAAAAATAAAAGGCTAACAGGTTAGCCGTTACGTGGTTACCCAATACCGATACTAATTTCACCCAATCACAAAGGTTTAATGAACAAAACAAAACACATAGTTGTTAAACGTATTCCGGTTAGTGAACATCTAACCGATGGAACACCCGACCCAGCTTACCACAAAACAAATCACATTTACTTCATTCGATCTCGCTGTATTTATTTTCAAAGGAAACTTAAATTAAAATAACATTTAGTAACCGCCATACGCCTATCTTTCCGAAAAAAATTATCGATCACAATATTTTACATGTAAATATATATTATATGTAGCACACAGACCACCATATAAATGGTCTGCGATATAGCAGCATTTTATTTGACGTAAAACGCGATGGTCAATCAAGTTGTTAAACAAAAATAAAAGCTAGATACAACTAAATTGCCTCACAGAAAACAACATAAAAAACAGGTGTGACAGAAAAATGTAATTTATGTCTAATATCCGATTATATATTTATATATAATCACGAAGTACCCCTTAAGATTTTATCAAAATGTACCTCCATGTAATACGCATCACATATTTCTGGGTTTTTACTATATTAATATGTATATATAAATATATATATATTATTAAAGAAAACACATTCTTATTGTGAAGTTGTAATTATTCAGAACATAGGTGTGTGATATTTTAAATACAAAATTAATGTATTAATTATAAATATATACATATAAAATCAATTTTGTCGAAAAATATTGTTTTTGCGTCACCGGGATTCGAACCTGGATCTCTATTTCCAATCCGGGGAAATACACCACCAATTGTGTTATAACGCCAGTATTTTTCATGACAAATTTTCGAACCTATATGTTACATTTTTTTAAATTAATACACCATTCGTTCCATTATTTGAAAGCCATCTACATTATTTTTACAGAATCTCAAATACCTTTGAGTAAACCGACTGCAGACGCCAGAATTATCAATTCATTTTTATTAAATTTTGGACACATTGATACAACATATATTATTAAGGAAAACACATTCTTATTGTGAAGTTGTAATTATTCAGAACATAGGTCTGTGATATTGATACATATGAACGAATGGCGTATTAATTTGAAAAAATGTAACAAATAGGTTCGAAAATTTGTTATGAAAAATACTGGCGTTATAACACAATTGGTAGTGTACTTCCCCGGATTGGAAATAGATATCCAGGTTCGAATCCCGGTGACGCAAAAACAATATTTTTCGGCAAAATTGATTTTATATGTATATATTTATAATTAATACATTAATATAGTATATATATATTCATTTACGTATTATTTATATACATTATTTTGAATTACTGAAACGATAATAAAAGTAGTCTGCGGTAGATTGCAGATATTTTTTTCCAGCTCAAGCAGGAGACAATTAGCGCAATTCTTGAATGTTTGGCAACCATGAATCTTGTAAATGTTTCTACACTCCGGGACACTACTTCTGATGCAGCGTAAAGGGTTGAACTGGTGCCAAATGGTCTAATTGCAATATTCTAAGAGGTCATTTATCACACTACGCATTAGTTAGCATTTAGTGTTCCACTTCAGTATATGTTCAATGTAAACACAATTTGGTCCGTTTCAAATATTTTATGTATTGAGTCAATGTACAAGTTCATAGCGTTTATATTCATGAATTTTAAATAAATAAATACACAAATAAATCAAATATACATAAAACAAACTAAATGTATCAATTGTAAATATATAAAAATAAAATAAATTTTTCTGTATAATATATTTGTTGCCACCAAATATTGAAAAATATTTTTGTTGCCACCCGGACTCGAACCAGGAACCCTTCCTATCCGGTGAAGTGCGCTGACCTATTACACCACGGCATCATACTTATATGTTGGACTTTCAAATTGATATAACTGTCATTCCATTATTTGAAAGCTATCTACTTTATATAATATGTACGGAATCTCGAACACCTTTGAGTAAAATCCAGTAGGAGATGCCAGAATTAATAAATAAATTTATTTTTATTAAATTTTGGAAACATTAATACAACTTATTAAAAATATCACAGAACTATGTTTTGAAAAACAAAAACTTAACAATAATGTGTTCTCCTCGAAAAAAATATACCTTCAATTTCTTGAATTTTTTTACGAATAACTCCCAGTATTCTGAGAAAATAGGGAGAACAGTGGACAACCTCCTATAACTAATCTCTTTAATTATTGATTTTATAACTTTAGTAGTATGCGGATGAGCATTCTCATACTGAAAAATTACTTGATGCCGTGTTCTTTAATTTTGACCTTAAAGAGATGAAGTTTTATTCGTTCATTGTACACGAATAAATTCATACAAAATTCTTCTAGCAGCCTCGGATACCTTAATTGTTCAGTTAAGCTCAATCAAAAGGATATCTCGAAAATGTTTATTTTTTTATACTTGACATTTTATTAATAATTAACAGAAATAACAGACAATCTCTGTTTATGTTGCCTCCAACACTCGCGTTTTATATTCTCTTCACCATTATTTTTTCGCTTATACGTTACATGCCCAAATTATCTCTCGTCTCTCACTGTCCACGTAAAAGTTAAAAACCAAAAGTCTTGTTTGACACCTTTTGTAATATAAATGTTGTGAATTACTCTATAATTCGTACACAAGCATTACTTTCCTCATAGGAGTTCAATTGATTTTCCACTTACCACTTTGCCGCACGTCTTTGGAGTTATTTGTTAATTTACATTGTATTATTTAAATGTATTTTATTTATTTATTTTTTGTAGTATGAAATAATGCATATGAAGATAATAACTTTACTAGACGTGGCCAGTTCTAAAGCCTGTACAGTTGTTAAAATTTGTAATTGTTAAGATACAATCAGAAGTTATAAAATGTCATATAAAAAGTTATAAAAAGATTTTTGTCTGTAGTTGTCTATAGTCTATAGTATAGTTGGAGACAAAATATGTAGGTAGTTAGATTAGCACAAATGACAAATTAGGTTAATTTTGCTTTCTGTCCACATCAAGCAACCATGAAGAAGCTGTTGCTGCAGTGGAGCGTAGTATTAAGGAAGACCCGAATGAGTCGATTCACCATCGTGCACAGCAATAGATTACTAACTTTTTCGTTCTTCAATTGAATGGCATTAATGTGGAAGAGCTGTGGTTTTAACAAGATGACGCAACATGCCACACAGCGCGCGCCACAATCAATTTATTGAAGGAAACATTCGATGAGCGCATAATTTCGCGTAATTGACCTGTGAATTGGCCTTCAAGATCGTGTGATATAAAAAAAAAACACCTTTAATTATAGGTATAGGAGCCGATAGATTTTGCGATCTCATACTAATTCATCGATTATTACGTTTACATTTTTTTTATTTTTTTTAGTTACGTTCCCTTGCATTCCTACCCATCAGTTATTAATTACATTTAGGCGTATTTCTACCCCCTAGCGTAAAAATATACCTGAATTATTTACTATTATTTCATCGCTCAAAAGCAAATGGCGTATTCACTATTCAAATAAAAACAACTTGTGTGGAGTTTTTGATTTGTTGACGTATTCATTGATCAAAATTTAATATTTTTATACAGAGTTTTCGATAATTCCACAAATAAAACTGAAATTCAGAAATTTAATTTGTTTTAGCTTTTGGAAATATTTATTTTTATAAATCACCAGAATTTAAAACAAATTTTGTATTCAGGAATGTCGACTTTATTCCGGCGTATTTAACAAAGACAAAGAGATTGTTGGAATATTTGTGCAGTGAATATAAAATAAAATGAGATACTTGCACCGGACCAACTTGTACGCCTATCCCCCTTATAAAATAACGCCGGTTGATGTTCCGATGATTCGGTGTTGCACGGGCACATTTTAACTTCTAGAACTGAGAAACATCTAAAAATTAACCCCCCTCACACATCTCATGCATCGACTAACTTCACCCTACCGGAGGTCTATGTTATCTCCATGACAATTAAGTTCTTTACTGTGCTTTTAGAACTTTTCATCTCGACGTCTCGGTGGATACACATTATGGAATAACAGATCTATTTATATTATAAATGTTACGTAATTGACTTCTTAGTACGTCTTTAGTGTACACCTCGTAATGTGAAGGTCCAAGAAGTAGACTATGTAACAATTAATCTTTTATTACAATAAGTTACAAATTAGTACAATGTATATTACTAGTATGGTCAAACCGCAGATAAAAGAGACGCGCGCACTCCTGCGCGCCGTCTTTACAGCCACACATACCCGCAACGGCGGTGCGGCACACATATACACACCATCCCACCATTCCCTCTCCTTAACTGCAACCCCTTTTCATGCTAAATATTTCCCCTGGACGATGGCTGAGACGATCATGACGCCAGGAGCCCGAGGTCGGTCGGTTCCCTGCGAAGTAGCCTGTTCAGTATCTGAAACAAAAAACCCATGTTAAGCTTTCCATCGACTCACGGGCTGGTTCAGCCCGTCCGGAGTCAGCCTGCAGCTTCAGCCTGGGACTGAACCCAGTTGTTATCCATCAAAACCACATTACTTTCTTGCATTTGATTTAGTTTAGATGACGCTTCCAAATCTGGCTTGTGCCATTAATTCGTACCAAGTACAGCGTGGAACCAATCCTTTTTACAATTTCTCCCGATACCCAAGAAACTTTATTCACTATTCTATAATCCTTTACCATACATAATTGAACGATTTTAAGATCTAATCTCCTTCTGCTCCCTAATAAAATTTTTGTTTCTTTTGTGTAAACTTTAAATTTTTCACAATATTCCTAATTTCCGAGTACTTGGAGATATTTCCTTAGGAATAAAATAATCGAATTTTACCAATAATATTATTTAAGAAAAAACTAAAAACGCACATTTTCAAAAAATCATTCGCGTAAGTGAAAATAACATTCTAAATTTAAAAAAACGAAGTTAATGTAACTAAACAGTTTATGTGTAAAGCGCCCTTGAGGTGAAAGTTTTTACAACGCTATACAAATTATCCAATATTATTTTTATTATTTAATATACTTGATCATACCTAGAAATGAACTCACTTCGTAGATGACGTAAATAATTACAATTGACTTATTTATATTATTTTAATATAAAATTGTATATTATTTTACTGTGAAATAATAGAGAAATATTATAAATTTTTCATTCCATCATATTATCATGAATTTGGTACATCTATTATAATGTTTTGTGGTTTTACTATTAAATTTCTAAAATTAATAGTATGAAAAAATTATATTTAGAATGTTTCTGAACTTTCAAATATTCGTCATTCATATGACGCGATTAAAGATCGTTATCTTCATGACCTACCGTCCGATTCATGACTATACTCAATCACTTTTCCCGGGTTCCTGTAGATATGAGGGCTGTTACCAGAACAGTGCCTGTTGTTTGTTTTTACTTGATCAGTTCAAAGGGTGGGGTCTCTCCTTTTTCTTCTCCGACCTTCGACGTGACCAACAAGCTTCTCCAAGCTATCGTCTCTACTTGCAAGATGTCCAAAAAAATGAAGGATCTAAAGAAGGGGAGTATCACTATAGAGTATAAAAGTGGAATGAGTTATGTCGAAATGTGTGTTGATTAGAAGGTTGTTAGTATGAAAACTGGGGCCCTTTTTGGACAAATAAGATAAATAATTTACAGTTGACAGACGTTTATTGCGGAGAGATGCAAAATAACAGGAAAGATATGAGCAGTGAAGACGAGAAACGTCTGCTGATGAAATATTCGTGAAACCGGCTGCGAGAGAAGTGAATCGTTATGACCGGTTCCTAGGATGGCTGTGACGCGATGTATTGTCGTTAGTTTATGGGTCGGTACCAGGTGTAATTTTAAGGTTGGTGAAAGTTTATTATTTACACCCTAGTATATTCAGGATGCGTGCTGATTGTAGAGGCGATAAACCTCAAAAATAAAAGTTGAAAGTCTCCTTAATCTGTAGTTCCTGTAGAATGAAAAGGTTTGTGAATCTCGTCATCCATGGTACGTGTACCACATCTCAAAGGCATCAATTCCAAATATTAGTAAAACCATATTTTCTATGATAGAATATTCTTCTTTTTTGGCCGGTACTTTTCGCTCAACAGACATTAAAGAGCTTATTTACGTTTATGATTTAATTGAAAAAAAATTTAAGTATGTTAAGTACTTCAGTCAAAATGTTTTCTTTATCCCAGAATATTTTTGCCTGGAAAGTTTACCTCGAATAAATGAATGCTAGTTCTAATATTTTTCTAAATCTTTTACTTTGATTTATTTTTATCTATCCTACTCCATATTGGCTTCAACTCGAAAAAATATAAAATTACATTACATAAGCATTATTAAAAATGGATTATGTAATAATGATTATTAATACAATTTCATTAATACAAAAATAATATAGTAAATTAGAAATAATTACCTGAAAAACAGGAAAAACGTATTTCTCTCTGTGTATAAATAAAATATGTTTTTTTCGAATTGGAAACACTTTTTCCAGTGACAGCCAATTTGAAAGCTGGTATGTGATTTGTGCTCAATTTGGTTTGCTATTTCACCATGAATAGACTTATGCTAGAACAAATTGTGCAAATTTATTTTGAAAATAGTGGTTCAGTTCGCGAAACTTACCGTGCACTACGTCTATTTTATGGTCGACATAATTATTCATCCGAGCTAGTATTTCGAATAACCATGGATCGTTTTTGCACCATGCATACAGTATAATTGATAATATGGATTCGTAGAGACTTCGTACAGCGCACTAAAGAAGCTGTTGGTTGGTTAATAGAGAGCGCTATAGATCCATGATTACTAACTTTTTCGTTCCCCAATTGAATGGCATTAATGTGAAAGGGCTATGGTTTCACAAGACGGCAAAACATGCCACATAGCGCGCGCCAAAATCAATTTATTGAAGGAAACATTCGATGAGCGCATAATTTCGCGCAATGGATCTGAAAATTGATGAAAACTGAAGATCATGTGACTTAACACCTTTAGATTATTTTCTGTGGGAATACATAAAATTGCTAGTCTACGCCGAGAAAACAGAGATCAAAGACGACTTGGAAGCCAACATTCGTCGCGTTATTGCCGATATATGGCTCCAACTGCTCCAAAAAATGGTCGAAAATTAGACTTTTAGACTGCGTTTTATTCAAGCCAGCCGCCGCGCCTAATACCATGGCCATTACCACGATTTTTATGTATTTAATTAAATTTTAATGTTCTATGCTTCTTAAAAAAATATACTTTACGAGTGTCTCATAACTTGGTATATATAATAAGATTTTTAGGTTAATTATTTAATAATAAATGTTCATTTGTGAATATACCTTCATGAATTCATATTTTTAATATTCGTCTATAGATTCACATCTCAAATACTTCACAACATTTGGATATTATTCCCGAAAAAATCCACACTTTACCACTCCTTACAAGAAATACTTACACCCCATACGGAAAAATATTTGTACTCCGTACAATGAAACCATTTTGGTGAAATAACCGCTTTTGCAATTGGAATAGTATCGAGTATCGTATTGGTTATTAATTCCTGAATATTCGAGAACATCTTTCATTATTGAACAAATATATTCCAACATTAATGCAAAATAAATATAACAAAGAAAACGCGTTGCATGTCTCAGACACATGTATCATCCCACCTATGGATGTAATGTTTTACTGGTTCGAAAAATTTCATTGGCGGAGAACTAAACCCCGGTCTCTTTTGTGATAGTGGAGGATACTATCCATTATGCTGCTAACAAGAATTCTAAGTTATTTATTAATGCTAACTTTTTACGAAATTTTATAAATTAAATACATACCTACTTTATATTTATAAAGGTTGTCCCAACAAGGGCGGAAAATTTAAACTTGGCACCATTTTTCAAACCATTTTAACAGTTCGATGGTAAACAGTGCGCCATTGTCAAAAATTGATCGCCATTTGACAAAAGAACGCATTCTTTTTGTTAAACATTATTTTAAAAATAGTAAAAGTTTTACTGCTACAAATCGCAAATTGCGTACAATTTTTGGTAATCACAATATTCCAAGTGTATCAACTGCGAAGAGAATAATCGAAATATTCGAAGAGACTGGGTCGATTACTTATATCAGACCATTGACATGTGTTCGTATAGGTCGTTCAGTAGAAAACATCACGTCTGTTTGCCGGAAAGTAGCCGAAACTCCGGAAACATCTATTCGGCATCGTGCTCGAGAATTGAACATTTCCAGTAGCACTATGCAGCGTTAAAAGAAAGATTTATTATGAATGATTTATTTAACAGAAAATGCCTTATTTCCTAAAATACAATCTGCATACAGACGTCATCATTTTACAGAAACAGGGGTGGTTCGAGTCCTGGCTGACATTATAATACTTGCTGACTCGGGCTATCTGGTCCTGCGCGCTCTTATATGCAAATACACCGAAAATCATAAAAGCAATGAATGTACACAGGTCAATGAAAATAAGTGCATTAAATGTATTAATGTAGTAAAAAACTAAAACTAAAGATAGAAACAAATCATCCAGCATGGAGCTATGAATGTCCGGTATATAAAAGAAAATTAGAAATAGTGAAATCAAAAATTTTTTTTTTTTTAATAAGAACGAAATTAAGAACATAATTTATTTGAATATACAGAGTTTATTAGTCCATAAGGGAGAAATATAAATTTTTAATGGAAAAAAATAGACCTAGAACGGTAATGTTGTGTGAAATAAATGTAACTGAAGACATAAAAGACTGTGAAATCAGATTTCCTTCATACAAATCTGTAAGATGTGACTCTCATAGTAGGCATACGGGAAGGGTCATTATTTTAATCAAAGAAAATATACAGTTTGATATCAAAACTAATGAACAACATGAGAAGATTGTTTGGATTGCTTGTGGCAAGGCAAATAAAATTAAAAAAAGGATTTATAAATGGACTATATTACATACCATTCACCAAATTCAAGTGCAAGCAAATTCTTATCATATTTTGAAAATTGGTGCTCAATAAATATCAGAGAGAATAAGAATGAAATAATATTATAGGAGATTTTAACATAAACATGAAAAACACTGACGACATATATACAAAAAGGTTAAAAAACATTATAGAATTCAACGGCATGAAACAAATGGTTCAAGAATATACAAGAGTAACTCAATCATCTAGTACATTAATAGATCTCGTGATAAAAAATATGTTTGAGTTACGTGTTAATCTGACAAATTCCCCTAAAATTACAGATTATACAGTAATCCATGTCTTAATGAGAAACAAAAAATCTAATCATCCTTTAAAAACAGCAAAGTGTTATAGAAATTATGCAAAGTATGATTTAGATGAATTAAAAATGCAACTAAGAGGATGCAATTGGAATGACATAATAATAATAATAATAATAATAATAATGTGTTTATTCCAGCGTGATCAGGTTTTTTTTTTTAAAACCTGATTCGCTATAAAGATAATACAAATTAAGTTATACATTAAAGGTTATGAAATAAATATGCTGTGAAAAAGAAAACCAAGGAAAATATTAATAAATACAAAAAAAAAAAAAAATTAAAAAGATAATAAAAAGTAAAAAGTTCACATACACAGAAGATATAATTATTATATATATAACTACTTCAGTCACAGCCATTGTTGTATATGTAACTATTTTGTAAGCGCTGCCATTCTCTGGTCAGGGAACCAGCTTTCCATGAGAGCGCCGCTTGCACCAGAGAGTTGGTGCTGAGCTCCAGCCGCCGCTTTATGCCAGCAACTCGATGTCTTAGATGCGGAACGAATCCATGTATACGGCCTTCGGTAAACATTGTAGATGCGCTACAATAACGCGCCAATTCGAACAGTATTCTGTATGAGTTGTTATACTGAATTCGGAGACGGTTATACGTCATTTGCTTGTATTTCGACCAGAGCTCGCAGGTATATATGCTGGGGAAGAACGATTTAAACAGGATGCTCTTCACCTCCTTACTGCATCGGTAGAAACGCTGTGAGCATATTTGCTCGAACGCTTAACTGTCTCCTCCGCCGTTCTATGTCATCATCGTCTTGACCATCTTCATTGAATATACGCCCAAGATATTTGACCTTATTTTGTACGCTCAATTTCATCCCGTCCAGCCACACGGGAAGGATATTATCTGGCCCTTTTCTGGACTTAGAATTTAACTAAAAAGAAGATATTCTCATAGATAATATAAAAAATTGATAACACTGTACCATAAAAAAAGTATAAATAGACCAAATAATAAGTGATACAACAATATTTTTAAAAGTATGCAATATGAAAGGGATATACAGTATAAAATTGCAAAAATTACTAAAAATTCAGAAGATTGGGATAAATATAAAAGTTATAGAAATAAATACTCAAACGAATTGAAAAATAGAAAAAGTACTCATTTTTAAACAAAAAATGAAGGAGAGAAGGTAGACTCAAAAAAAATGTGGGTTACTATTAAATCTTAAATACAAAATAATACAAGCAAAATGAGTCATGAAGACATACAATTTCCTTTTGGAATAGATATGGCTAATATTGCCGATAAATTTAATAAACATTTTATGAGAAGCGTAGAAGAGATAATGAAAGTATTCAAATTATCCATTTTAGCATTGATGAAAATATACAAGAGATACACAATGAACTAGTATTCAAACAAGTTACACTAAATCAATTAAAAGCAATTCTAAATAAAATTAAATCAAAACCAAGTCCCGATGGAATTACAATCAAGTTAATCAAATAGTCTTTACCGGTCATTATATAATACTTCTTAAACATAATAAATTAATCCATCACTTTAGGAGAGAAATATATCATTGCAGTTTTTCTGGATTTTAAAAGAGCTTTTGAAACCATAGACAGATATAATAATAAAAAAAACTTTAGAAACTCGGAATAAGTGGAACACCTTTGAAATGTTTTAAGGAATATCTAAATAATAGATACCAAACCACTAAAGTAGGTGAATTAATATCTGATCCCCTCCTTATATCATTAGGAGAACCACAAGGGTCAGTTCTTGGACCTATCCTTTTTATTATCTATATAAACGACATCGTAAAAATGCTAAAACATTCCAAAATAAGATTATTGCAGGCGATGTACTCATATATATAGCGGGAGACAATTATGCAACTATACAGAAAGAATTAAACTATGACTTAAACAATATATTAATATGACTGAAGAAAAATAAATTAAAACTAAATGTAAACAAAACATAATTCATAAACATTGGAAATAAAAAAATACCAATAACACCAAAATTTATCATAGATGGTGAAAGTCTGAAGGAAGTGACTGAAATAAAATATTTGGGAGCCATAATAGATTCAAAATTGAATTTATCCCAAAATACAAGATACGTGACAAAAAAATTGCTAAGAAAATCTCACTTCTGGGAAGGATCAGAAGATTTATTAGTACTGAGTCTTGTAAAATAGTTTACAACTCTGTTATTATTCCTCATATCAACTACTGCAACAGCATTTTGTTTTTGGCTAACGAAGAAGAAATGCAACAATTATCAGTGTTGCAAAATAAGGCTATGAGAATAATACTCAGAAAAAATAGATGTACTCGGATCAGTGCAATGCTGAAAGATCTGAATACCTTTAAGCAGAAAATATATTTTAATACAATGATATTTATTTACAAAATCATCAATAAGAAAATATCAGCGAATTCATACGAAAAATTTATGCAAATCAACATGAGTACGAGCATCGTACAAGGCGAAGGGATAGGCTGAGACTGCCATTCAGGAAGAAGGCCAAATCTCAGAAATCGATGATGTATAGTGCAATTAAATTTTTTAATAAAATGCCAGAAAACATAAGAAAGGAAGACAAATTGAATAGATTAAAAATGAAACTGAATAAATATATATAAGATAAATTTTAGTAAAAGAAAATACTTTGATCTTGTATATATTGGAGCACATATAATGAGTGCTTATTTATGCACTTTGAATTAAATAAATATATGGGTGCTGCATTTGGCACAGTCGATCTATCTTGAGATAATCGATCACAGTCGATCTATCTTGATAAATTTTTCTTGAGAGACTGAAAAAAACCTATGGGTTAAATAAAAATACACATGGTTGGTTTAAACCATTTTTGTAATAGATCACAATCAGTGCGATTTCAAAATTCAACCTCTCCTACATCTACTTCTAACATCGGGGTACATCAGGGAGCAGTATATACGACATACTTAACCATAAAATCAACATACTTATACGACAATTTGACACTACAGTATATCAGTGTAATTGTTAAATGGTCGAGTCTTTAAATTTTTTTAATTATTAAGATCTGGTATCGATCTCGAAAACATAGTTAAAGTGAGAAAATACAAAAATATTTAAAAGCGTCCTATTTCTAACGCAGTTTATGAGACAATTTGTTCTGCGATAGATACCCGCTGAATAAACATATTATATGTATAGGTATATCACTTGAATATTACATTTTCTGGCTAGGTACATTTTTAATATATTTATGGCATTCACAAAACATCGAACCATTTTTAAATTTAAAAAGATCACAGCACAAGAATTCACTTAAACTGATGGAACTAAAGATGTAAAAGATTACGGCTTTTTTTAAAACATTAAAATAATATAATGTATTCGTGTCATACCAATAGCTACCCGAAATCAGTATCGCCGAAATCACCGTGCACGTTTTAAAGTAACTCACCATCTGGGAATAATTCTGACAACGTTGCAGAGAAAACAGGAGCAGTTCGACTCCCGGAGGAATAGTTTGAATTTGTTGCAAAGAGAGGAGGGTTAGCTGGCTTCAGTCTTGGCTCAACAACTCGATTCCATAGCGATGTAATCAGTAAAAGTGCTTACACCTGAATGTATAGCTCACAAAAATGCAATAGAAAATCAGTGATTCAATTTCACGAAGATATAAGTTATAGGTCCTAATGAACATATTGATACAAGAGATAATTTATTATTGTTTACGTATAATTGAAAATGAAATCTCAAGAATGTGTTTAGTTTATCATCTGCGAGTAAATTTTTGGAAATGGTGCTACAATTTCATGAACAAAATTGAAGATGGTTGGAAATATCACCCCTATTGTCGTTATCACTGGCGATGACCCTGAACCCACTTTGCATTTAGCGGTGCATTGAACACAGATCCTGACAGCCATTATCACTCACAGTACCGACACCAGGCAATGCGATATGTGATCAGCAGCTATCCGAAATACCGCATCGTGAGGTCTACTCTTCTCGCCGCTGTTTTACAAATAAACTGTATATCTTTGTGAAACGCTTCTGTAACTCTTCATGTATAGAAATTTCATTGTACGTCTTAATCATTTCTCTGAATCTTTGATATGAAATCTTCAATTTGCGCGCCAAGGTCTGAGTAGCTTGCTTTACCAACTTGTGATGATTGATTATTTTAATGGACGAATCAGGGACGATGATCGTACTTCTGAACGGTCCGTGGTGACGGGAGTGGAGCGGGGGCCTCTCGCCGCAATGACGAAGGATGAACTATGAAAAAACTAAGGATTGTTAGACGCGGTGGATTGGGAGATCTTGGCCCCTGATTTCCACACGTGCAGGATGGATCACCTGGCTAGGAACAAAATGGAAACTGCTAGCAAACGGCGGTAGTATTAAGTCGAGGTCTTCCCACTTTGTCGTGCTAAAGTTGGCTTGGCTTGTCGTGATAGATCTCGAAGGCGAGATGGAATTTTACTCCGGGCGCGTGGCGTCCGGATGACGGTGGTGACTCATCACCCGAATAGATAAGTCAGTCAAATAAAACCGTAACCCCTAAAGCGTTCTCCCGTGTCTGTTGGAATGAAACATCAGTGTGAAGAACATTTGGAACATTTGGAATTCATATTATACATTGTAAACATACTGTGCATCATGTGTTAAAATAATGTTCTTATTTCTACCACTTCGATCATACACACACACACAGATTGAGCCTTGCCCGAGCCTAGTTCGATCCGCCGGAGCCAGATCGCGACGTAACAATCTATAAATTTATTAAATACTAAATTAATGTATTAATTATAAATATATACATATAAAATCAATTTTGTCTGTTTAGACCTATGTTCTGAATAATTACAACTTCATAATGAGAATGTGTTTTCCTTAATAATAATGTTGTATCAATGTGTCCAAAATTTAATAAAAATGAATTGATAATTCTGGCGTCTGCAGTCGGTTTACTCAAAGGTATTTGAGATTCTGTAAAAATAATATAGATGGCTTTCAAATAATGGAACGACAGGTGTATTAATTTGAAAAATGTAACATATAGGTTCGAAAATTTGTCAAGAAAAATACTGGCGTTATAGCACAAAGGTAGTGCACTTCTCCGGATTGGAAATAGAGATCCAGGTTCGAATCCCGGTGACGCAAAAACAATATTTTTCGACAAAATTGATTTTATATGTATATATTCATAATTAATACATTAATTTAGTATTTAAAATATAACAGACCTATGTTCTGAATAATTACAACTTCACAATAAGAATGTGTTTTCCTTAATATAAATTTATTTATTATTTACTTAGACTTTATTGACATACGTATTTTTGTTGTAACAGAGGTGAATATATTATAATATAACATGATAAACATAAGATACAATTATATTGCAATTAAATGCTCGTAGTTTATTATATGGGATGGAGTAGACTTCACCTCTAATGTATACAGCGTTGTCCTGGCTACTTTACTAGACTGAGATCTGTGTTAAAGTAACCAGTTTTTTTCGTGCTATTATGGTGCTATTTAATAAAGATTCGACAAAAATAAAAATAGAGATAATTTTTTTAAATTTTTTTAAATAAAAATGTAGAGGGAGTGTTGTAGAACTAGTGAATTATTAGTGTAGGTACTGTATAATGATTATGTTGGAATGTTAGATAGCCATGCTTCTGATTTCCCTCTACACGATTGAATTATATATTGGGTCTTTATTTGTGTAATTTTATTGGAGTTGAAGAATTTTCCGTTGGTACTAAGTGTGTTGTACAGTTTCGGAGCTAAGAACATGTAGAATCTTTGATAAAATGTCGTTGTTGTTCTCGGAACTAGCGTGTAGATGTTTGTTGTTTGTCTTGTGTTGTGTCCATGATTTATTGCTTGGGGTGAGTTGTTGTTGGCAAGGAAAAATTGGATGAGTCTCAAGATAAAGATTTGTCTTATGTCTAGGGCATTGTACTCTTTAAATATAAGATCTGATGGATATCTAAAGGGACGACCAAGTATTACCTTAAGAATTTTTTTTGTACTCTTTTTTCCGAATCTAATATTATTTTTGCTGCTCCTCTCCAAACTAAAATAACATAATTAATTAAGGAGTAGCAGAGTGCAAAGTACACCGGTTTTAAGAGTTTGTAGTCAATTATGCATTGTATTCCTTTAAAAAAGTAAATTAGTTTTCTTAAGCGTTTAGCTAGGTTCGATATATTTTCTTTCCAGTTAAAATGATCATCGATCAGTACTCCCAGATGTCGAATAATTTTAACTCCTATCAATTTTTCACATTGGCATGAGAAAACCTGTGTTCTTTTTTGTTTTGCATCATGTACAATGAGGCTTTGATGTGGCGATGTTCTTTCGTTAATACACAAACATACATATTTTGACTTTTTTGTGTTAAGTGATAGGAGGTTCGTATCAAACCATTTTTCGCCTTATCCAAACCATCCTGTTCACGAGTATTGACCTCTTCTCAAGAATTAACCTCAAATCAAAGCACGGTATCATCGGCGAAAGTGATTATTTTTCCCTTATTTAAAGTTGCATTACCAAAGTCGTTAATATATACCAGAAATATTATGGGGCCTAATATGCTTCCCTGTGGAACATCATATGTTATCAATGGTGGATTGCTGTATTTTTCATTGTTTCGGACAATTTGAAGTACATTTATTAAGTAATCCTTAAACCACTTATACGCTGTGCCCATGCTCATGCTTAACAATAAATAAAGTGACAGACGTTGGTAGTTTTCATTTTCTTACCTATTCTGGCCACACACACTTACACAATACACTCCGTACCATCAACCACGAACACAATTAGTAATGGGTGATTATTGGAGCACTCATATATAGGCAGATCCTTTTTATTCACACATTCACACAAGCATCAATAATCCACACAATCAAAATATATATTTTTGTAGAAATTAATCACTTTGTGGTTTGACATATTAGATTAAATAAAACACAATCACTTTGTATAAAACCACTAATTTTATTAAACGCCAACTGTTAGTCGCTTAGCCCAAAGTTCGTCAGGGCGTATTTAAAACTAACAATAAATACAAAATAGTGCTCTTATATATACGTAATAATATATGTATGTTACAAAAATATATTTCACAAATAAAATAATTATTTGCCTAAGAACTATAATCGCAAATGCAAACAATTATATATTTTCTTATACTATTGATAAGTACACTAAAATCTAGTAAATATAATCATATTTGTATTTGTTTTATATTGATGTAATTATTTCACTATGAACTTTGAGTATAATCAACAGATCGATGCATGTCTCTCGTTAACCGTGGATACGGTAAGGCTGCGACAAAGAGGGGTCGCTCGGGGATTGCAATGCTTACTTCCTATCGTCATCTATGGTTTGAACACTTGATATTTATTCTCATGAGAATGAATATCAAATTTTCAAACTATAGATGGCGTCAGCGTTGTTGGTAATAAATAATTGAAAGGTTTCTACACGATAACATATATACAATTTCCAAAAACTTGGTAGATGTGGTACTCGAGTTACATTGTATAAAGTGATCACTTAAGCCAGCTGATGGCAGGTCGTGAGCCCAGTAATGTCCAATACTTCCATACTTACCTTTCCATGTAAATAAATAATAACTTCGTCTCTGCGAGATATCCATATCTTGAGTAATTAAATCGTCCATTGTGGAATCTGTCATGTTTGAGTGAGTCGTTATTTAGTTTTGTCCATTTAATGATTTTTTTCATTTAGCGAGCTATTATTTTATATTTTTTAAATTATTCATTCACAATTGTTTTTTTTGGCAACACTTAATTTCGGTGAAATAAATTGTATTCTGTCGAAGACAAATATCGAATGAAATGTACGTGACCAGATTTGGCCTAGCATAAAACGACTCAATTCCAGTTGCAACCCGCTTTCAATGCCTCCGCAATCCCCTAGTTCAATTCCCCACGCGGATTTGCGAAATTATTTCATATTTTTCATGCTATCGCAACAAAAATGAGATTGCAAAATTTGTTCAAACGGTAATCGGTTAACATTTTCCGGTAGCTACAATCTGGATATTTTATGTTACATTCTGAGAAATTAAATATTTTAAATTTTTGCGTATGTTAATGACTTCAAATATGTAGTTATAAGATTAAAGAGAGGGTTCACAATTTAATATAACACTTACAATACTGATGTTGTTTGGTATTAACCACAACAGATTGCTGATTTGAAATCACGTACGCAAGTACTAAAATTATTTGTGCGTGCTTGTCAGAAATACTGACCAAGTGGTCAGAGTTTCGAGCCTTTTCCGGGAGATTACCAAGTTAGTCCTATTTTTGATAGCAAATTAATAATGCCCTATTAATGTATCTAAATTACACCACACAAGCTTTAATATTAGATCCCAAAAATAATGAGCTTAATGTTTATGAGATTGTTATAAAACAAATGTTTTGAATTTGAATTGTCAATCACGAGGTTAACTTGCTATTTAGATCTCAAAATTAAAATTTAACCAAAATCATTAAAAGTTAATTTTGTTCTTAAATTTGATAAAATGTATTTTTTTTATTTATTAAATATTGGTTTTAGGCAATTGACAATAGGTTTTCAAATAAAGAAATATTATTTTTCATGTTAAAGTTACGATTTCGGCTACATTTTCCAATAAATATACTAAAATTGAATACAAATAATTTTTCAACGCTACAAGTCATAACGGTTGAAATGTATACAAAATAAAGAAAGCTGTTGTCAATGTATTTCAATATCTCATAACAAAATGAAAATATTGTAATTTACTGGTGCATGAACAAGAGGGAATCAATATAAGCAATATCTTGTCGTCTTCACTTGATATACTCCTGTCGAGGGAAAGGGAAGAGCTATCCAATATACCCAGTGGTCATACAAATAATGTACAGAGTGATCAGAAATTATTTTATTGCTAAATGCTTTTTCATCAGTTGATCAGGTTTGCCAATTATTAGCATATATATAATTATAATGTTTTGTTTGGTGTATAAGTTTCTTACTTTAACACTAAATATTTATTCGTTTTTTATTAAGTCTGAGGGTCTGATTATTCAATCTAGAAGTCTAATTGTGAGGTCCGTGAGTTGTTATATGTGTGTGTGTTTGTATCGTGGTCGCACGGCGAGAAGAACGAGTGGGACGTGTGTGTGTGTGTGTGTGTGGGTAGGTATGGATAATGGCTTATAAGCGGGCGAGCTCGTAGGGCGGGTCTTCTTTTTTTTTTAAGTAGGCAATCCACTCTTCAAGAGTGATTTGTGACATTAATCAAGTTTAAACTTTATTTTATAGAAAAAATACAATAATATTATAGAATAGTAAATATTATATAACATACTATTGTCAATACTATTGTCGTTCAAAGAATTTGCTATTATATAGATTAAATGTGGCGAGTTAAGGGAAAGGAGATGACACAAGTTAATTGGAAGTTGAAAATTACCATTGACGAGATTACTGTAAAAAACCGATGATCTGCAATGGACATACAAAAAAGATATGATCAAGGTTTTCCTCCTCGGCACCATACTCATATTGGGGTATCTATTAAGTTCAATCTGATTAAATGAGAAGCTACCTGGCAATGCCCAATTCTCATTCTAGAGATATTTGATATTGTTCTTTTGGAGACTTTCCTTTTGGCGAACCAGGGGGTGCGGGGAATAGATGTTTGAATTATTTTGATCCATCCAGTGTGTAGTCCAGATAGAATTCGTACGTATGGCGGATCTTTTTTTTCTAGACTCCGATGCGATTTAGTACTATCTATTAGTGTACCATACTCTATTGTACACTATTGTAACCTTGCTTGAATAAATCTACGTTAATTGTCATCTGACAAAGGAGTTTAACTTACAACCACAAGACAACTTAGAATTCTGCAGTCGGTCATTAACGGACAACCGCAGTACATTACAATAATTATTAAGTTTTTATTTTCTTAGAAGACTTATCTATAGAGGTCGAATGCAAACAATCTTTCCATCTTTTGGGTGATCTGCCTAGTTGTCTGCCCACAGGTATATCATGTCTGCCATCCGATTTCTGTTAACCTGTTTACGTGATCTCTCCAGCATAGTCTTTTACTACTGCTATAGTAAGCATCCCAAAATATAGTACCGCCTTACACATATTAAAATATCAGTAATAACAATTCTAGTACTATCATTCGTCACTGGACAAGTTCCGTTATTTTAACCAGTTTATATGGATTCTATTAGAAATCGATTTAAAAAAATAATCACATGTTGAACATTTCGTAATGTAATTCAGCAATGCAAACATTTTTCGTGCATTTCAGTCATTCATGCGTCCATGCACTTTCATTATATTTTGAATCAGTTATTTTAAAATTATAATTGTATTATACGTATTATGTTTCTTTACTTCTTCTAGTACTTTTTCAGTTATCGAACGTTAACATTTTGTTTGCAGCAGCTTGAAATAGGCTTTCGCCTTCCAAAGCTTTTTCTGCTCGTAATTTTTCCTTGAATTATGAGTACTTTTTTAGTTGTCTCGCGATAGTTTTATTGTTTCTAGAATTTCTTTTCTTTTCGGATTTAAATCATCATACTATCAAATTGTGATCTTATCGATCCATCCTATTTTCGAAACGGTCTGTAGATATTCCTTTTAAATATTTAAAGTTTCAGTGAGTATTCATGATTCTATTCCATATAAAAGCACAGGGAATACATAGTAAACAAATCATAATTATGTATAAATTGGGTAAATTAATAACATACCTCTTACTATGCATTTCTGAGTTTTATGGAGCAGTAAACTAATACACCGAGTTTTATGCTTTACCGCCTAAATGTGTAAACTCTGAGAAAGTAGGATAAAGCATAACGCGAAATGCCATTTAACGAATCATTAATTTTGATACGAAGCCATCTGAATTCCATAGGATACCTTCCAATTTCATAGAAATACTTGTAAAATAGCAAAATTTTAATTGAAAATTAATTTCTTTACTTTCTCTTTAATTTTAAAATAATATTTTTATTACATATCAACAGAAACAAAAACAGTAAATAAAAGTAAAATAAACATTTTAACTTTTCCTCTACGGTGATGTAAACTGTGATGACATTACCTTTAATTATGTGAATATATCTGTAAGTATACTAAATACACAGTTCATATTATAGGTATTCCTCTGTAATATATTCATATATTCGATAAAAAAATTACAATATATAAGTATTTACCATACGCAACTATCAAAAATGTTTTCTCGAAGAATCTGAAGTGAATTTGTTAATACATACATGTATGTGCGAAGAGTTATGGAAGGCGTAGTATGCAGAGTGCGGGGTGCCAAATGTCATGGGATGAGATCGTCACTTTAGTTAGTTGCAGAGCGTGCGATGGCCGAGTTAGACGTGTCTTATGCGCCTTTATGCATAAAATATGTAATTTGTTCCGTATGATCAATGTATTTTCTCATTTTTAGCACTTTTATACAATATATATATATATCAACTATTATTTTAATGATTAATATAAGTAATAAATATAAAATATTCATATTTATCAGACTTAAAAATCGCAAAAGTCTCCATGTACGCTGAGTGTACGTTGAGTATGGGAAAGGTTAATATAAAACATAAACTTGTCTCGAGAGGAATTTAATAATCCATGCTGTCATCATCACCATTCAGTGATTTGTAAGGATTCGGTTTAAAAAATTGATCTTTAATATGTAAAATATATTTTCCGTTTTTAATTGGTTAATTAAGAATGTCAGTTATGGGAAAAAGTTGTATCAATACCGGCCGTATGGTAAGATATGATTGTATTCTAAAATAGAGAAAATTGTCAAACGGGAGTCCCGCTATAAAAACGAATATGCAATAATTTTGCTATGACGAACAATAATTCTCCATACATTATTATTTTCGAGTTTGCCCTTTACTAAACACCTTGTATTACCGCCTACGTCGGTGTGTAACCGTGACAACCATCTCTGTAGAACATTTCCACAAGTAAAGTGAGTCATCTCAATATCCTGAAGGTTTGCATCACGGCTCACTTCTCTCACCAGCAACATCCTGCAGTGGGGAAACCTTTGATCGAAAAAGTTTTTATCGTCGGTTGATATCGTCCAATTCACCGGGACGAATTCAGTATTTTCGCCACTGGGGCTGCTTATCTTATTGCTTCGAAATGGCCCATGTAAGAGAAAATATAAGGTTCCTTGACATTTTTAACATGTTGAATTTTGTATAATCAAGAAAAACGGGATATTAAAATGTATCTTACATGTCATTTTATAATACAGGTAAAGCAATAGTTAAAAAAAATTACAATGAATAAAAGTGATAAATGTTATTTTTGTACTTTAATACAATTAAACTGATAACACAATTATGTAAAATATAATATAAATATTATTTTGAGTGTATGAGCACGTATAGTCGACAATTAAAACATATAATTTTTAATTTGTAAACTTTGTTTTATTAACAACTTAATTAATTATATTCCAAGTCCAATTCTAAAATATTTTCCTAAAAATTATTCTAGTAATTTTGTATCAACAAGTAATAATTTAAGGTAGGTACTAAAATTATTTTTTTGAATAATTATTTATTTTTTAAAAATAGATTCTATTAAAGAAACAATGACATGTGTTTTTGATTATTTAACGACATCCTGAAGAAGAAAATTATATTTTTAGAAACCGGTAGATGTATTTTAATTCATTACGTGGTTAATAAAACAAAGTCATCAATTTAAAATAATGGATTTTAACCACAAAGTTGATTTTGCCAATCTTAAAAACAAAAATTAAAACTTAGATTAATGGAGGAAATTTGTCACGAAAAGAATAATATAAATGATGTGTAATTTTCTAGATTGGTCGATATCTCTGGAGTTACAAAAAACTTACAACGTTTTCGCACAATTAACATAAGGCATCGTGCAGATAAATACATAATAACATAGTAAGTACCAACAACGGCGTGAAGTCCAAACATTAAAATAATAAGTATGTGAACTAACATGTTCAAAACGTATATCGTAAATAAATTAACCAAATTTTTTTTAACCAAATATAATATCTTAACATAATGTTTATTTAAATATTATTAGGTGTGTATATATATATATATATATATATATATATATATATATATACATTCCTATCTGATACTCCTTCCAGCGCAAATATTTTTCATATTTTAGGCGATCATAATATTCTCGAAAACATATTGAATATTGATATATTACTAAGAAATTGTAGTACTGCCTAGCTTATTTGAATGCACGGATCGTAGGTGCCTAGTCTAAAAGTCCAAATTATTGAATTGGGTCGCTGACTATTTATTGTAATTAGTAAAAATTTTCAATTTTGTAATTTTAAGAGATTCGTTGGATCAATTATAAACAAAACAATACATTGTTAGACTTCCATTTAACCGAATGACTGAGTTTATATATAAGCTTACGCGAATTGTCATCATTATATATAATTTGTTGTCACGCGTAGATTTCCATGAACTCAAATTAAAGTAAAATAAAATAACATAAATGATAAATATTTAATAAATATAATAACAATAATAAAATAAATTGCTACATAGGTACTCGTCCAACTTTCCCATTTACCTACCTAATGAAAATTCAAAGACAAAAAATTCATTTTTCGTCGTGATGGCTAAATATAGCTTGTTTAATTCGGCGTTTTACTAAAGAACAAAAAAAATAATAAAATGTCACGTAAAGTATTAGTAAGAAAATGCTGAATTTAAAGATGGTGCTTATTCTCAAGACCTACATATAACAAAAGGACGTCTTAAGTGTAAAATAATATAAAACACTCCGAAATGATGAAAAGAAAACTTTTCCATATAAAACGAAAAATAATACCTTGTATGGATCCCTTCTCACGGTAATGCCATATTGATAGCGTTTACAGAAACGACGCATACATGCTCACTTACGTATTTTTGGGTACCCTGATCACAAATAATATATGTATTTGATTCAACAGAAAGAAATATTTTGAAAATAAATTATTTCGTTCTTTAGAAATATATAATATATTTTTTTTATATTTATTTAATGTTTTTTTAATAGTATCTATCTGCTTTGCACAAAAGATAAATATATTATATCTTACGATGGTATATCGTTACTATAATAAATGCGCACATATAAAAACTGTATGATTAATAAATACATATATTAACTTAATCAATTGTAATTTATGGCGGAAGAAATTTCTATCTGGATAATTCAATATTTTTTAATTATAATTTTCAGAAATTATTTATAAGATAAATATATATTTAAAGGGATTGATGACAAATGCATAAATATGATTATTTCATCATTAGAGGTACTTATTTTATTATAGGTTCATGGGACCCTAAGGGTTTATGATTGTAAGAAAATTACTTGCAGTGATAATAACCACGACAAACTTTCGAATAGCATTTTGGAAAGTAATTCTTAATTAAAATGTAAACGCAATGTCGCGATATTGTATTTATTTGTGATTAAGAGTTCAATCCAAAAATTTTATAACTATTTTAATGAAATTATCAACCAAAATCTTTAAAGACAAAAAAATAATTTTGAAATATCATAAGTGTAACGTATGTAAATATATTTTTTAGTTTAAACTAATGCATGTTTATTATTTTAATGTTCGTATTTAATGTCAGTAATAAATGTGGGACAGTACAATTATTTCGATTATTCGTTTTCCCCTTATACTTCCGAACACAAAGGCTGTGTTTATGCTTCCACAGGATACTGGATATGACAAGAGTCCATTTTGACGCTTTCGAATATCTTATCGAACACTGACTAAGGGCTCCTTTGTTGGAAAATAAACCCTCAATAACAATGGAAAAGTAGCTCTGAGAAATCGATAGACCGTGAAAACAGCCATTTGAAATGAAATTCAAGAAATAATACCCTCATCTGTTTTATAAATGTAATAGATTTTAGATTAAATATTTTTTAAACTTTTTTTAGCATTTTACATACATTAATATTATGTGAAATAAAGAAATAGCAAAAAACACAAAAATATTTTTGAAGCAAATCACGCCGCAAATTATAATATTCAGTGAAATTAGTTAAGAATTACTCACTGGTGTATTTCTTTTAAGCATAATAAGTTGTTTTTCTGACATTAGTTATTGAACAGTAAAATAAAAATGCCTTATATATCTCAGTTATACATTTTATACCATCCCTGCATACGAATCTGGTTATAATTATATAATCATAATTTTTTTTTTTTAAATATATATTTCCTTGGCGGAGAACCGAACCTTGGTCCCTCTCGTGAATGGCGGGAATACTATTACGCTGTTGAGATGTTAAAATAACAGTATACTAGTATCTTTATTAATACTAACATCTTACAAATTTCAACAAGGGTACCGTTTTTAATCAAATTAATTTAGTATTCAAATTTGACCTAAAGAATATATAAATATGAAATATATGAAAAATATAAATTAGTGTTTTAAATTCTAACTTAAAAAATAGTATAATATATACTAATAAGACAATTTGATATATTAGTGTATTGGGGTCATAGCAAGATGGTAGAGCGCCTACTTAGCATGTCGGAGGTTACGGAATCGATACTCGGCGCCTTTTGATGTCTTTCTGATTTCAAAAAGGTTTTGGAAGCTATTCTGATGTTATCGGTAGCGATGAAGGTGAAAATAAAATACAAGGTAAGATACTCGTATATAAAAATATGATGAAAATTATATTTTTATCGCAGTTTAATGACAAATTTTGCTCGATTTTCGAACATATTCTATAATAAAAGGTAGATATTTTTAGTAATAAGTTTACATATAAAATTTAATGTTTTTTCTAAACTACTTATTTCAACATACTTTATAGAGTCGTTCTTGAACATTAGGTTAAATATTCAATCTTTCTGATGACAATCTATAGATATCATTGATATTCGTATGTCAAAATAAAGAAATTTTATTTTCATTGATTGTATTTTAAATTCTGTAAAATATATCTCAAATAACATTATAAAAATCAGCTAAATATTTTTTGGACTATCTGAATATAATCGTCAATTAAATTAAATAAATATGTACAATTATGTACGTATAATGATTATTTAATTTAGTAAAATAATAATCAATTTCAACGATATCGCCATTAAATTTTCTGTGTGAAATTTAATTTTTGTGTAAAAAACTCATTTCGAATTCAACATAAATTATAAGAACAAATTAGCTTTCTCGCAGTTGCATTAGAAACCTCTGGAATCCCCGCGAATCCTTCTTCCAGCGCGGTTATGGTAAAAGTAACAAAAGATAACGAAGAAGCCGCCGTCTTGTGAAGCGACTAGCTATTTCTGCAAGGAAATGCAACTGAAATGAATTGAATAATTTACATGGTAATTTGAGACCACACTGCCGTGAAAATGTGACTTCTGAAACTTAACAAATGTTTCAGGAAAGTTTGAACAAAGCGAGACTTTTCGCCTTTTGTCAGTCCTAGTTTAGTTATGTCTGGCTTTTTCTAATTTTTTTTCCGTAAAAACGGGTTGAATAATAAAAATGGTGTAATTATGGTTGTCGAAAGATAAATTGTATTATATGTATTGTAAGTTTATGTAGAAAATAATAAAATATCTACAAATATACAGGACGGGCCAACTAGGACTGGCTGATGTAAAATGTATATAACTTTTATATTTATTTAAAAAATTTATTATTATTTACTTTTTTAATGTGTGGAAAATAACACAATTTAAATGACCTCCATTTTCTTGTTGACAAATAATTACTCTTTCTAAAGTATTTTGCATTACATTACGCAACGTTTCTGTTTCCAAATTTGTTGTTTCTGCACGAATATTTTGTTTAAGCTCCTGAATTGTTGCTGGTTTGTTCATATAAACTCGGCCTTTTAAGTAGCCCCACAAAAATAATCAGGCGCCGTCAAATCTGAGGAACGGGGAGGCCAAGCAAACTCTGCATTTTTTGAAATTAGCCGGTCACTGAAAGTAGATTGTCGCGAAAAATAATAAAATTCAATAATTTTAATGCGCTCTTGCACTGAGTATATAACCATCATAAACTTTCATAAATTCTTTATTATCCGCAAAAAAATATATAATTAAAAATAAACCCCACCAAAGTTATACATTTTTAGAAACAGTCAGCCAAGTTGGCCCTCCCTTTATTTAATTTAAGGTTTCCACGAGTACTAGTGTATGCAACTGGCGTCTCTTATGAGTTAGTTAGCGCTCTTTGTGTATGGTTTTCCTTGGGAAAACCTTGGCCGACGTTTCGGTGTGGTAATATGTGCCATTGCCAAGGCATATAATATACACGAAAACATATTTTTAAGTTGAATGTTGTTAAGCTGAAATTTCAGAATATAGTGGTATTTTCAATACAAATTAAATAAACCAATTATAAAGATATACTGAAATAATCTTTTTATGGAAAAAATTTAGAAACCAAATATTTTTTCTATAAATTGATTTTTCTGTAGCATTACATAGATTTTTATATTCATATATTTCTAATTGATTAAAAAATGTAATTTGTTTTATAGAAAGAATGCTTATTTCTATTTTTAATTGATTAAATGGAAAATAATTTTCAGAATTAAATTATAATATTGTAAAATTCAAAGTTCACAGTATAATATTTTTAATATGATCATTTGATTACTGATTTTCAATGTTGTAGATTAATAAGAAAGCCGTAATTGATATTAAAGAATTTTACATTATTTTAGCTGCGTCGCTGTCTGGATGTAATTTCGACTAGCTAACGCGAAAAATTCCAAAAATCTCTTCTTTGTTGAACAAATGCTCATATTTTCATTCATGCGAATTCCATTTAGGCATTTTGTTCGCAATTAATTTGAAGATTTTAATTAAAATTTGCTCTTTGTAGCCCCTTACTCCCTGGTACAACCAGGGCCGACACCCCTAACTACATGAACTGTTTGATTAAGGTAAGCACTTTACCTTTTCCGCACAAAAAAGGGCCCAGCGTCCGGGGAACTTCAAGGGTGAAATTTGTCAACGGAAGAAAGGACACACCGGTACTTTTGATTATGTAAGCTCGTGAGAATTTGGTCACGTGGTGTCGTTTTGAAAAATTCGTTTGTCCGAGGATACTTTACTCGGTCGAGCCTCCCTCGAGGATCGCTCGCTGAGTGCGTTCAGTGCTGGTCGCGATCTCTTCCTCGTTACAACTGTAATGTACTGCTTTAATGAATAAAAGGTTCGCATAATGTACCGCCTAATGTAGCGCGCTGGGTTGAAGACAAAATACAATCTGAAATGCATCTAATTTAATGAGGGGACTTGAAGTTGTCACAATGTGGCAAACTCTTAAAAGAAAATTATCTTAAAACAAAATAGAATACCTACATATTATATTACTTATTTATTTTGGAGATACAAAACGTAAAATCAGTGAAAACAATCTCTTTTATAGAAAGCACCACATTTATAAGACGATCTCGCCAGGTTTCATTTACTCGCAGCATACTCACTCAAAACCGTCAGATTTTATATTTTTTATTTATGACTCGGTTAGCTTGTTTTAATTCAGAAGCAAGATGTCCATTTAACGATCGACCTTATTCCAGGCATATAAGTATTTATATGATCTATTTATACAGCAGTGATTAATCTCTGAGTATGCATCGTTTTATTTAAGTATGCAAAATACATTTTTTTAAATTTTAACTTGTACATTTTTGCTGGTTTTAATTGTCCTCTATCATAACTAAATTTTTTTTAAAACTATTATCATATATCAAAGTTCTGCCAGGACAAAGATTTAATAATATATTATGTGGATACCTAATTGATATACGGAGAATGTTGCATTTTATTTTGTACTCCCGTCTTTCATAACGCGCCCTCTTGAGTGTTGATACTTGTTTCTAGTGATATTTGCTTTGTGGAGTGCTTTTGTCTGCATTTTACGACATTTCTTTGATGACTCCATGGTATATTAATAGATATTTTACTCAGTTCCTTCTTATTTTGAAGATGTTGAATATACTTTTCGTATCAAACGAAGATTTACAAAAATGAATAGTTTTATTTGCTGCAGAAAATCAATTGATTGCTGCTAGGCCCTGCAGGCGGCTATTATAGCCAACAGTTTCCGTAGAATCAATATTTAAATGCAGTAAGCCCCTATAATATAATAGCTTTATATAATATATATATAACTTTAACAACGCACTATGTAGTGTACTTTGTCTTTATTTCCAGTAAGAAAACAAAATATTTATAAAATGATACATGCTATATACATATATACACTTATAGTTTTTTAAATTTATATGAGCTTAAATAAATGAAATAATATATTGACTGGTAAAAAAAATTAAATTAAAATCTCAAGTGAATGCGATATTTTGTGTAAAACCGTTTTGAACTGCAAGTATAAGACGTCAATGACATACATTGCACAATGCGGAAAGATTGTAAATTAATACTAATATTCATTATTATTTTTTGCTAATCTATACTGCCAACTAGCGAATTTTTTAAAGAAAAATAACACTAACAATAACAATGGATACGGATGCAATAGCGACAAAGCGCAATATATTTACAATCTAATATTTCATATTTTTTATAAATTATCATAATTTGATTTAAATATGACTGTTTGAGATAACTTATAAATAATTTTCTCATCGATTCCTTGAAAGTTTAAATTATTTTTTGTTAAATTCGTAAGACTGACATTTTTCCTATGTAAGTTTATAAACAAAAATACGTTTGATAATAACACACTGCAAAGTATAATATTGTATCGCATCAAAGAAGTTTCCTTTTTAGTTCGTCCAATGGGAATAAATCATAAATACAGAGAGAAGCTGGGGTAATTTCCTGAAGTTGTCATAAGGTCCTTGGGCAGAAGAAAGAGGGGGACGTCACAGGACTCTCGCGGGGATGCAGAGGGTTTGGGGACGGGGGCATCTGTTACAGACATGCTCCCTACAACATGATGATATTAAAGCAAAAATTTTCACTTGTAAGACCCTTGCGTTCGGGAACATGTCTCGACGTTGCGGGACAAATGGTCTTAAGACTTGTCAATTTCACGCTAAGGCTTACAAGATATTGAATTTTATGTAACGCTTGCATTTCAGATCTTCTGTTTAGAATATTTTTGTATTAAATTATAAAATGATATATTGTAATATCATAACTTTAATGTATTTTTTCGGCATTCTGTTATTTATGTTATTATATATTATAATAAGAATTCTAGAGAAATAATTATCTAACTAACTTACCATCATGCCGTTTCCCCGAGGGGGTAGGCAGAGTGGATAGAGTACCACACTTTTCTGTCCTGACACACAATTCTCGCCTCATCCACATTTATACATCTTCTCATACAAGCTCGCCGATTATTGAGGCTTCTAACATGACCATCCTGCAGTATTTGGTTCACCTGGTCGTGCCAAGTCTTCCACACTATTTCTATTTCTGGTGTCATCAACACTTGCGTTACATATATTCCTTACCATTCTCTCCTAATATTATCAAACCACCTTAGAGATCCTTTCCTAATCTTATTCACTACACTAAGATCGGTTTTACATTCTTTCCTTGTTTCTTCATTGTTTGCTCTATCATAAATGGATCTATCACACATACGCCTAAGCGATCTCATTTCCACTGCATTGTTATCTTATCAATTGTTTACATTTATTGTTTTAATTCGTCTTTTAATTTAAAATTTGATTATTATTTAATTTTATATTTTCATTTGTGACTTTAAACGATAGGTTAAAAATAAATTAAAAGAACGAAAACAACATAATAAAAATGCAGCATTAAATGAAGTGCAAAAGATTCGTTTTAGGATAAGTAGGTACAAGATATGGGTGACACATGGAAATAATGGAAATATTAATAGAATAGAACGGGTCTAAGAAAAGTTTACTTTGATGATTCAGGAGCATGGAGAAAGTTCAGAGATCGTAATGAGGCGGAGCAAACCGGAAAGCTAGTACGGTTCGTGGAATTCTCACAAACATAGCTCCGATTCATGGAATACTTGCAAATATATCTCAGGTTAGTGATATTCTCATCGTTTGTTAAATTTTACATTTGGACAATGAAAATAAAATCAGATAGGTATATTCACAAAGGAAACTTGGATAGTACAAAGTATAACTTGACAACCGAGTAAGTATACCTGTCAAATTCTGAAACATATTTTTAGGAATGGTGTGAAAGGCGTATGGATCTCTTTCGGTTCTTCTTCTTTTTGTGCCCTATTCGTTCAACAGACGATAGCTATCATTTTGGTTATCATCACTTTGTTTAATGCGGCCCGGAAATGCTCCACAGTAGATTGGCCAAACCGCTACCTTAGGTTCTTTAACCATACTCCTTCTTCCGGGGCCCCAACTTCCAGCAATCTTTCCCTGCATTACCACTATTTGGAATTATGTACTATTGGTGTTTGAAATACTGTTAAATAAATTCCTACGCATTAATCTGCCAACATTAAAGTTTACAATACGTATAAATAGCTTATACTCGTACATAACGCATTCGTTGGTACATATTCTACATATAATCTATATACAATACCTCATACAGTTCTTACTAATTACACAAATTAAGGTATTTAAAAAAATTTACGCAAATTGTAATTATATATTTTTTGTAGAGCCCAGATTTGATGCTCAAAAAATAAATTAATTGTAAATAACATTTAACACCCCAATTTAAAAATATATTATTAGTAATCTAAAACCTTATATTATTTCATTATTCATCTGAAGCTATTGATGAGATGTTACCTTTGCTGGATAGATATAAGTACGATGCATTAGGAATCTGTATTTGGACACTTTAGAGATAATAACATTTAGACTAGGATTTCGAAAATTTTAAAATTGTCTTTCCTCAACTTCAACCAGAAAATCTTATCTAATATATAATAATTTTGTTTCATTTTTAATACCGATATCACTCTCATCCTCAGTCAGATTGTAATCATATTTATTTTTAAATATCTTTAATAACCTGGCAATAAGCAGTGACATTACCTGCCTACCTAACCTACGAGAAATAAAGATATCACTAGATACGTACTTTAATATTATGCAATTATATACTTCCTGATAATATTATCTTTTGTATTCAAAATTAAGAGATTTTTGTCATAATCGGTGTGTTTGCATTTGTGAAGATGAAAATAGGGGTCCTTTACAAGATATTATTATTTTTGTAAATGATTATGAAATTGTTTAGGTAAAAAAAATCTCCATTCTGTGAATACCTTGTAAAATATTGTTTTTTAAGATTAGGGTGGGTTAGGTTGGGCCTAGATCTTAGGTCTATTCTGTGTATTAAAATTCAGTAATCGAATTTCTTATTAATCTCAAAATTAATAAATAGTTTTTAAAATATCTTGTAAAAACAATTGTTTTTATTTTAAAAATGTATTAGAAAACATGGAATTTGCATACATCTACTCGCATACGAGCTTAAATATTTTTTTTGAAACCTTTCCGAGAATACGAGTATTTTTGGTCGCGGTAATATTATTTTCCCAGAGGGGGTGATGTTTTTGAACCCTGTGTTTAAAAATACACTATTCACTAAAAAAGGGCATTTTAATGCGAAAAATAAACTTAAATCAGATTTCGCAGGGAACCTAAAACTTTTAATCCCTTTTGGGCTTCCTGCGGTTTTCGTGCATTTTTCCGGACCCTACAATATTCCTCTCACGGACTCTTCCACGACACAACACTGAAGTTTCCGTTTATAGCACTAATATAACGGCGTAGGAGGCCGATCGAAGTTGTTTTAGGGAATATAATGACATTTATGAACGCCAATGAAAAGGGTCGACGGTACGAAATAATGGATACCAGCAGAGGGTTAGTTTAAATGTTTCCTTTTGTGGTTTCTCTCGTCTGGGGTAATTGGAATTTTTCATTGTCCCACGAACAAAAGTTTAATGCGGAAACGGTCGAGGATATGTAACCAGATATTCACTCTTTTCCCGATTTGGACGTGAATTGAATAAAAGTATATTGATTAGATCGTTTTACTGGTTTATTGTTACATTATTTTCAAATAATGACCTATTTTATTTTATCATTTTCAACGTGTTTGTTTTGCGCAATCAATTGCAAAGCTTAAAAAAATTCATTGCGTAAATGGTGTTACGAATGTAGAATAACAATTCGTGTAAAAAACCGCATTTATTTAGCCAAGCGGCGATTTTTTAGCTTCAACTCCGGTACAAGTACTGGAGAAAGCACCTACATTTAATTAATTTGAACGTTGTTTCCATTTTAAAAACATTTAAAAAATGTAAATACAATTAAAAGTGAGTAACATTAATTTCGCAAAGATGTATTAGTTGATATGTGACGACGCATTAGCGTTAATAATAAATTTACTTTCAATTTTAATTTAAAAAGTTCGGATCAGATTCGATTGACATAAATTTATAATTTAAACTTTGGTTGAAATAGGTGCCCAACTCTCCGAAGCTTTAGGCGTTAAGCTTTCGCGGTGTTTATTTGATGTCGAGATAGAGCAGATTTTGCTCCGAGCTATTGTGGATTCGATTAAGTGCTGTCCATTATCAGAGCTTTTGGGACAGTATTTTTGTTTGTCGTTTACATGACGACAGCATTACATTAGCATTGAGGATATTTTAATACCGTAGGTATCTGAGAGATAGAATAAAATAATTTACTGTAAAATTAATGGTGTGTTTAATCGCATTTTTCAAATGTGCCGAATTTAATTCCACAACGAAACGATATCAATTAGTGAGACAAAAGGTATATACCATTGATTGATTTGGAAGTTACTTTGCGGTGTAACATTTTAATTAATTTTTTTTATTTTATTTTATCTTTGTGCAATTTTTTTATTAATAGCACTAATAGTTTTAGAAAAATCAGTCCTTTCAACAATCACGTTTTAAAATTACTCCACTCGGTACTATATCGAGGAATAATAATAAATAATTTGAGTAGCTTGTTGGTGTAGTGGTCAAGACGTTGGCCTAGTGATGTAGTGGTCGGGGGTTCGCCTCGTTCCAGGACACCAACAAGTTAGTCCTATTTTCATAGCACAAGCATTTAGCTTGGTTTGAAAATAGTAAGAATATTGATGTGACATGTATTCCGTGTACGCATCTCTATTTAAAAAAAAAATCTTGAAATGTCAGAAATTTATAAAAATTTGAATTCGGAAAAAAATCACTAATAAACAATTTCACGTTTTCAAATACGTTACTATCAATGTTTCCAAGAAATAATAAAACCACTCCCACCATTACGCATTTCACTGCTTCATAGGCAACTATACTTTATATACTTCTTTAATAATTGCAATATTGTTTTAGGCAATATATTACATTAATAATAAAGAATAATAAGAAAACACTTTGTTTATGTATTTGGTAGTCTGTGTAAACGGATGAAATATTGATGTGACATGTATTATGAGTACTCATCTCCATTCGTAGTTTATCAAAATAGTAGTTTACAAATATTTTTATCTACTAGCATCTTACAAAGTTGAACAGGGGCAGGTACTTTAAAAAATAAATTTATAATTGGTTGTCCGTAATGTAATGTTTTTCACATAAAAATATGTGAAAAAAATTTTTTTACACAGAAAATAAATGCGTTTTAAAATTGCTTTGAGAATAATTCGTAAAACTACATTTAAAATTATCGTTTTAATATTGTAAAGCATATTTCACAAGGTGCGTTGTACCGAGGTTTTATTATTAAATATATATTGTACATTGGTCATAAGTGTTAGAGTCGTCATATAATCTGTATACAGAATTGAAATTAAGCAGATTATATTAGCTGTACAATATTTGTTTTATATTAATTACATGGATTCTGATTAATTTTCGAATTAAAATTCATTTGAATCGGTGTTGTTTGGTAGCGGCGCATTCCGTGAGCACAGGAAGAGTAAAGAGGCGCCGTTATTGAGTATTTTCAGCAGTCATGACTAATAGCCGGCTGAATCGCGGCTAATGGCCAGTTTGTTTAATGAACTAATGGACGGCCAGCCGCTGCGCTGTGAACTTGTGTAAAGTACACTTCAGTGCTTTCCCTCGCAGGCGTGATATTTTATTATTGGATGCACAAAAAACTTATATTTGAATATAATTAAAAAATAACGTAAAAATCTGCAAGAATACGTGTACGAATATTGTATAACATTAAATATTACACATTTTAATTTATGGATATCGACAACCTAATTACTTTAAATATATTAACAAGTACCTATTTTGCAATCTTTTTACATCACGCGCTCAATCATAATGAATAAGGAAATTGGTTTAATTTACATTGCGAAACACCAGTATGAGGTGATGAGTATGTATTTGCTTTGATTATAGTTTGTTGGCTGAAACCTATAAGGAGTGAATGTGTTTGAACGTTATATGTCATCCGTTAGGAGGTGCTATTTAATTGATTAATGAGCTGTATAGAGATATCAAAAGGATTTGCTTTAAGGTGAGGCTGAGAAACTCAAGTCTGGCCAGATCTCACTACGTGTACTTGATATCGTGAGCTGTAGGTAGAACAGGTGTATTAAATAAAACATTGACTTACAATTGATGGTGTTTATTGTAGCTTAATTCACAAATGAATGCAGTTAAATTACAGATAAAGTTGATTATTAGAAGGGCACACTAGAGATGCGTCAAGAAGGCAGCTACGAGAAAAAAAGTTACTTCAGGCGGGTTTCTCGGAGTCCGTCAAATCCGATGCATTTACTTAGTTTTGGTCGATACTAGGCGGAATGAAATGGCTGACGCCTGGTTAAACGGCCAGATACTGTGAGGCGCGAGCAGGTTCTCTACAAGTGCATAAGGAGCAAATTATATAATACTATTTTTATTTCACTATTTACATACTTTCATAATTATTAACGCTTTATTCTTACTATTTTTATTTGCCTATAAGGATGTAATTGTTCTTTTAAATTGTGTTATGTATCGTATATGGAAGTGGTAACTCTTTCGGATTAAATTACGTTTGTGGGTGGCTATCTTAAGAAAAACCTAGCCTGACGTTTCGGAATGGAAACCTGCCCTATTTACAAGGCTTTGTTTTAAAATTTATGGTAAAATCGTATTTGTTTCGTGGATGGTTTGAGGAATATAAGTCTTCCGCAATAGAGTAGGAGAATTATATCAGTATATTTAAACATATTTATTTATAAGTATACGTATTCATTGAGTAAATATATAATTGAATTACAGGTTTTTTTTATTTTAAAACGATTTAACAAGTTTATTCACACACATCATTTAACATATAATTATATACAAGAGTTTAAAATACTGAAATTATTTACAGCTTTCTATATCAAGTATAATGTTATATTTCAGTACACTGAAATCTAACCGTTTTAACTTCCCAAAGGGAGTTTCACTTGGGAATTGTTGTAGCAATTGTGCGTAAGCAATGAAGAGTGACAATTACTGAATTCTGACAAGTTTTTCCTTTCACAGCCCCTCCATTTAGTGATTGCAACATTACACTTAACAATATTAACACGTCCCCTCACTAAATCTATCCTCGGCTCCTCGGGCACTTCTAGAGAATCCATCCCCTAATTTCTAATCTTGCTGATTCATTCATCCCCCCGCCAGCGGTGATTTGATCTCCCTAGTGATTTAGTTTGTACGCACACCCCTACACTTCGGTAGTACACATTATGTGTAAGGTGTTTCGGAAGAATATTAACTACCTCCTAGTATTTGATGAACAAGCAGTTTATGTTTGCACGTAATATTAGCTATGCACAACAAACTATTATACATTGTTCGGAACATTTTGTGTCGGGCGAGTAACACCTAAAAATAGATTTTGACATTATTTTATATGGGAAGCACATTGAAATATTACAATTGCTTTTATTATTACAAGACAAATTTAATCACCTAAATATACATAAATTAAGTCATTATTGATAATTGTACGCCGACGATGCAGCACTAATGGCGAATAATGAACAAGAACTACAGAATTTAGTGAGTATAATGTACGATGTATGCAAGGAAAGCGACCTCATGATGAATGTTAGCAAGTCAAAGGTGATGGTAATTGGAAAGAAGGAAAGCAAGATACCGCGCTAAATACTTACAGGTAATGAATGTTTGGAACAAGTAGATGAGTTTGTGTTTGAAAGGCTGAGAATGCTATCGGATATCGAAAGGAGGGTGCTTGAATGAACGACGCTTTGAATGTAATTATATCTAACGAGAATTTGTCAACCGAGGCAAGAATAGCGGTGCACAATTGAGTCCTAGTACCGACACTGATGCAGTGGAAATGAGATCACTTAGGCGTATATGCGGAAAATCTATTTATGACAGAGGAAAGAATGAATATATTAGGAAAAAATGTAAAGCTGATGTTACTATAGTGAATAAGATTAAGAAAGGATCACTTAGGTGGTTTGGTCATATGGGACGGATGAATGAGGAGAGAATGGTAAGAAAGATGTATGACGCAAGTGTTGATGACACCAGAAATAGAGGACGTCCGCGGAAGATTTAGCATGACAAGGTAAACCAGATAATGAAGGATGATTCTGTTCGAAGTTGTTAGGTTATATCTTCTTTCTGCCTCGGGTTCATTTTCAGGGGGGTGGCATCTAGCCTAACATGTTCTTTTTTAAAAATATTATCAAGTCAAATGGTTATGAAATAAAATTACAAAATGCCATTGTTTACAATAAAGTTTATTATCTACATTTTACGATACTTGCATGTATTAAAAGTGGAAAATGAGCATTTTACCTGATTACTTATTAATAAGACAATTCAAAAATGATTACAATTAAATTAACATTATATATGTGCGTGCCCATCATGAAAGCATAAAGTTATCTACCAAATTATTTATGTTGACGCTTGTCTTATGTAGATTATGCAGGTCCTTCACGTAAGGGATTACCTCTTAGGAGACGCCTTCCACGTGTAGATGATGGTCCTGGAACCTGGACGTGAAGTATGGCCAATAGTTGTGGTGCCAGCGTAGAGCGACGGAGTTTAGGCTTGTAGTTGATTGACCACCGGACGATGTCCAATTATCCAGGCAAACCGGGACTCTGGACGCGATGTTCTTATGCAATTTGTACGTGCCGTATATGATATCGTCTCCTCTAATAGCGACAATTTATTCTCACTACACCAAATTATGTTGATCGTCTTTTTTTTATATAGATCCACCGGGACCCTATTTATACATCAACGATCAAACACAGAGAAAAACACGGTCTAAGCTTAAACTCGAGGCGCACAGTTTAAATTTTCCCCGGAATCACAAATTACAAAACGCTTGCTTGTTATAACAGAGACGATATTGATTTTGTTTTCTAATTGAAAACTAGATCCCGTGTTTATGGAGCGAGCTCTCCCGGCTGGGACTTGGAGAAAGACTCACGCATACGGTGAGGTATCCCTTATGGTGCATTTGCCGACGTGACCATAGTCACATACACCAGATTCCTTATTGTCGTTCGCACGCCGTATCATGAGTCTGATAATACCGATGTTTATTGCAACCCCGTCCCTTACTTCGACTGAGTGCTTACGTATCCTTGAAATACCAACAATTATTTTGGGTAAATTTGCACTCTAACAATGTCTCAAGATTACATGAGAATATGGAATGTGGATGAGACGAGAATTGTCTGTCAGGACAGAGGAGTGTGGCACTTTATCCTCTCTATCTACTACCTACCCCCGCTAAAAAACGTGATGGTAAATAAGTTATTATAGTGGAATAAATAATATTTACTAAAGTACTAACGGTATAATGTGCCTTTTCGTACATTTTCTGATTTTTTATTATTTCTAAAGCCGGTCTCCTTACAGTTCTTCAAATTTTTCACGTCACATTTCTTTTTTTCAACTACCCGTCTAACCCGATAGTTTTTGAAGTTCTCCTTCCATACTTCTTACACTCTACTACCATTTACCTTTTTTTGAATTTTTTACTTCAATTCTTCTATCTATGTCATTCACTTCTCACTTTTCTCTCCGCCATTGGTTTTACCTTTTGTGTGTAATTTTAAACTATTAGATGTATGAACCATAATTTTAGAGTTATAATATTTTTAATGGTCTTATTCGTGTAAGGGTTTGTAATTATTTTTGGAGGTATTTTAACATAGAATATTTCAATGGTTGGCGTCCTATCTATCCTGGCATCCTAAAAATCTGTTTTGCGTTAGTGTTATATGTGAAGTTATGTTTTTTGTAATTGACATTTTGGATAAAACTGACTTATTGTATTAAAATGTGACAATAATTTATGTAACAAACTTGTTCTTTTTTAGTAGTTAAAGAGATAGTAAGAAAGTAAGAAAATTATTTTTTTATAGCAGACGTAAAATTTTTTAAAACAGGTGATTTGGCTTAAATAAATTATATAAGTTATATTATATAACGTGTAATCTTTATTATCTAAATTATATAATATATTTTTTGTAAAAAATTTTCTTCCGACAAAGAAATCGAAAAGTGAGTATTCAAAACTTTGAAGCTCAATATCTCAATTTCATATACCTATATATCAGTGAAACGTTGTTGTTCCAAGGGTACGAAATTTGTAATAGACTTACAATACAAATATTGCTGTGATGTTGTATGATATCTAATATCACAAATGATAATTGTATACTTTTGATCCTGTATAAGAGGTGAAACGACGCGTATTAAATTGAAATTGTACATTTATTTAACAAAATTGTAAAAAGTCGATATATCCAGCTATTTTACATATTATATACAATGGAGCTATAATACAAAAATAATGTTATAATTTGTAAATAAAATAAAATGATCTTAGGTTTAGAATCTTATGTGTAATGTTTTCTGGGCTAATCTGCCGTATACTCGTACATCTGACCTTTCTGGCCGATAATTCGGATCTGATTATAGCATCTATCATCAGGCCTAATGAAATGGGATCCGAAACATCGGCCATAAAGGTCAATTATAAACGGAAAATTAGCCCAAAAAACTATACTCATAAAATAAAATAATTTTTCCTTAATATTTATAAGCAGTACCTATTAATCAATCACTATTAATTAGAACTGAATGTTCAATATTCCAAAAACTTCTATTAAAATTGATGCTTAACTAACAAAGTCTAATTACAACTGACCAAGCAGCCATTAAGTTCCGATAATTGGATATTAATATTGAAAAAATATTGTATGGAAACTCGTCAAATTTTTCTCGTGCTGCCGCACCCTAATGCGCTGACATAATGCCTCGGCGGCAGCGCTGATTGAGCTGTCAGTCAGAAAATACTCGCACGGTGGTGTAACCCTAGCCTTTGCCAGGAGCTTCGCCCCCTGACCCCCGGGCGTCCCGGCGGGCGGTCTTTTTGCGTAGCGGCGCGGAATTATAATATGCACAGTGCGTCGAACGTGACCGCATTGCTGATTTAATACTTTCTATCACGTAGTGAACGTTAACTTGTCCCTATCGTCCGCTCTTGAAGTAGATGCTCCCGGATTCAATTAAAAAAACTTTAAAATTCCAAAAATTCTTAATCACGAAACTGTGCTATTAATTTGTTTTATTTAACAGATAAAAAAACGACAATTTCAACGTACAATAAATAGATGTACCACGTGTTTATTGACTATACGATTTACATTATAACACGTGAGATTGAATTCTAATCTATTAACAAATAAATTAATATCGCTCATATGTTAAGAACACAATATTATTGTGAAGTTGTAGTTTTTCAGAACATAGTTGTTGCCGCATATACTTTCGATAGCTAGTCCTGGGTTTTCTATTGGTATTGTTGACTACATTAATTCAATTCATGCAAATAAAAATACACCAACCTTTGTGAAACTGGGTTAATAGTCGCCGATGGTCACTCTCCTTGCACCCTTGAATTTTTTTAAACTCTGCTGATCAGCCTTTGAAACTTTATGTAACCAAAAATCAGATTATAGTACATAAATGTTTTTATATCACAGCCGTAAAATATATCCGATTCATTCCGAAACTATCTCTCACAGAAGCAGTTTCGCTTTTGTGTGCTGTTTTTAAATTCACACAAATATAATGCTCATATTTGAACATTATACCAGGCCTACCCATTGAAGTATAAATACGCGTATACTACTTAATAATAAGTGTCAATTAGAAAGATATACAGAAAATTCAATTCAACAAAAAAATATTTTTGTTGTTACCGGGATTCGAACCTGGGTCTTTTCCTACGCCTAATACAGGGCAACTCAATGAGACCAAGTTGGTTTAGTTTTTGAAAAACTAGACTAAAAATTAAACAATTGTCATTGTGGAACACTGTCATTCAAATAATTTTATTTGCTGCCAGGTGTGCAGCATTTTGACAATATTTTCGAATGTTTTATTTTGCTTAGCGACAATATAGTCTAGAATATTAGTGTTAAGGTGCTCAATAGTGTGACTTATTGGGATAAAAATCCCTTTTAAAAACAAGGAATGTGTGACATGGCTGCGTCTTGTTGAAACTACATGCCACATAGGCCCAGATCTTCCAATTTTGGGCTAAAAAAGATGTTGATGATCATGTTTCAATAGTGTTGCCTTGAACAATCTCAAAAAGTGTAGGGAAATCATATCCCCAGCCCACATAGTGCACCAAACTGTCTCTCGCCAAGGATAAAGAGACTTCTCACGTATCTCTCATTTACATTTACCAAATATAGCTGTTTTTTTTTTATTTACGAAGACACTAAAATCGAAGTGAGCCTCATCACTCATGATTATTTTCTTTCAGAATTCAGAGTAATTTTAAATGCGTCCCTACTTCCAATTACTGTAATTATGCCACCGTTAGAAATCTGTAGATTGAAGAGCTTGTGTCAACTTGATCTTGTTTGGGTGTAGACGCAGATCTTTTTCAGTAGTTTATGTCCAGAAAATTGAGATATGGCCAGTTCTTATGAATGATGTGATCTTGGAAGTATCCGATGCGGCTGAATGGGGCATTTCAATAACACTATCATACACAGCGACGATGTTTTCCAATAAACGAGTACGCCAAGTTTCTGTAATTTTTGAGCGATTCGCCACCTAGTCAGTTTCTTCACTAATAAATTAAAGTGAATAAATTAATGTAATGAATGCAATAACTATGCTCATGATTACGATTCAAAATTTAACATAATTTACATCGTAATTGAACACTGATTTCAATAAAAATTTTCATTATTGAAATGCGTGTATCCTTCCATGATCAAATTCCGTTTCTCTAATTAACATCGCCAAATTTGAAGTTAATGAAACAAAATCCCCAGAAATATCAGACAATTCAAATCTCCCTACTCTCTTTAAGATACCTTGTATTAAAATTTGAATTAAATTGTCCAAATTACGAACTATTATTCCAAAGTCTCAATATGGTAAGTTTAAACAATATGTGTGAAATTTGTGATGTAATTGTGCGTCAAGACATTTCGTCATCCATCCTAGATAATCTCAATACTTTATCACATCAACATTAGAATTCCGACCCGTTTATCATATTTAACGATCTATTTAATTTATAGCCTAACACTAACATTGAAATGAATAAATCATGTAACAGACTATGTTAATGTGTTAATACAAAATATAATGTATTCATGTTTTTTCATGTTCTAGGTCAAAATAAAAAAAAACATGTTTTATTTAATTACGGATAAGTGTACAACATATTTTTACTATGAACAAAATTAACTTTTATCAACTGATTTTTTCGATTTATCTACTGATTCGACAGAAATAAATTTTTTATTTTTATTTTCATTCTATATATATTCTATTTTTATTTTTATTTCTGTCGAATCTTTGTCTCACTTGAATTAAATAACACCACAACAGCACGAAAAAAACTGGCTACTTTAACACAGACTGCAGTCTGGCAAAGTAGCCAGGACAATACTGTATATATCAGAGGTGGAGTATACTCCATTCCACATAATAAATACGAGTATTTAATTGCAATATAATTGTATCTTATGTTTATCATGTTATATTATTATATATTCACCTCCGTTACAATAAAAACGGGCAAGTCAATTAATTCTAATAAATAAAATGTATTTATAACATTATTTTTCCCTGTGAATGTGTAAATAATTAATAAGGAGCCTATTTTGTTCTTCTCATTAAAATAGATTAAACCGGATTTATATGGTTTTTTCTATGTACATACATACATAGGGGCATTTTTTTACTTTTTGTATTATATATATATGTAGTGGGAGTGTTGTAGAACTAGTGAATTATTAGCGTGGGCATTGTATAATGATTATGTTAGAATGTTGGACAGCGATGCTTATGATTGATCTCTACCCAATTGGGTCATATATTGGATCCATATTTGTGTAATCTTATTGGAAGTGAACGATTTCCAGTTGGTGCTGAGTGTGTTGTACAGTTTCGGATCTAATAACATGTAGAATCTTTGATAAAATTTCGTTTTTGGTCTTGGTCTGGCGTGTAGATGTTCGTTGTTGGTCTTGTGTTTCTAACAGTATAATTATAAAACAAAACATTGTTACGGTTTATTTCGATTTTCGTTTTGCGGCAATTGTTTGATCCTTAACTCAACATACTATTATGTACCACTGCATATATCGATAACATTATCATAATACACGCGAGATCAAAATTGTATAAAATATGGATATTCCTAAAAGCATTGTAGGGAGCGGTCCTTTTGGGCCCTTATCCAACGTGGATCCCAATACATCGCATTGGCTGTATTGGCGTAGTTACGCCATTGGATACGGGTGGGCTTTGGTAAAACCTATTTTTAGAAAATATAATTTAATATCAAAAAAAAAATTGTGATTGCTTGCTGCTAGACTCCTGAGACAACTCGAGTCCTGCCATCAAATATAAAAATATTACTTGAAAAATATGTTACAAAACTTAATGAGCAAATCTGAACAGACAAATGTCAAAGGAAATAATATGTTATATCTATATATATATCAAATATGACAATGGTTATACTACGTTGAATATAATATATTCGTTTCACTACATTCCCTTTTTGAATGACGAATGAATAATTCTACATATTATATATAAAATTATCAGTTTAGTTTTTAAAAATCATATCTAAAATGGTGGCTCGAAATTTGATCACCTTTAATTTTTTGAATTCAATAAATAATTTGAATTAAATTCATAATTAAGACCCATAAAGTATTGTGGACTTGGACTGTTACCTTCTTTATAGGTCGGCGAGTTCACAGAGTACATAAACCTGAATGCTACAGGGATATCAGAAGTTATATGACAATTTATAGACAATTAGTCTCCCAATGCGAATTCCACCAATTATCGACGATACATCTAAATTGTGTTATTAGTACTATAAGAGCAGTTATAAATATGTATAAGTTTATCTACATTGGGTATTATTTTATTTTTTATAATACGCTAAAAATTAAAAACATTATGATCCAAATCATTAATTTTTGATCAAAAATTTCAATAAATTTAGTAGCTCTGTGAATATTCCACAAAGCTCTACATTACTCCGAAAAGTGTACGACATGCGTAGCTTTGATAGTTTATCGCACATTGTAATTTTTATGAATTTATTTAATAATTCATTTGAGATCAATAAAAAGTAACAATATAAATAAAATGTAATTTCAATACCATAATCTGTAAAGCAGCTAACTTTATTTTTCTCTAACGTTCAGAAGTAACAAAAAACTATTTAATTATATAATTAAACGAATTACAAAAATTTCAAAACACACTTTGGTAGATGGTTGGTTGAGAAATTTTATTGATATTTTGATTTATCTCGTACTTATAGGGAATATTTGAAGTTAGCTGAATTTTTGTACCAAAATTGTACAATGTTTTGTGGAGTTAGCTGATTTTCCACGATAATGTAGTGCAACCATTGTGATTTTTTTAATAATTCTGAAACATAATTAGATAAATTATTACGCCGTTTCTCCGAGAGAGTAAGCAGAAAGGGTAGAGCGCAACATTCATACATCTTCTCGTACAAACTCGCCGATTATTGAGGGTTCTAATATCCTCGAGTATTTGATTTATCTGGTCGTGCCAAGACTTCCGCAGACGTTCTCTATTTCTGATGCCATCAACACTTGTGTTAGGTAAATATTTAAGGTTTTTGTGTCAATGTAAGGTGTATCTTATAAATGTAAGGTTTTTCAGCTCTACAGCTACAGCTTTACAGCTCAAAACTTATTTATTATTTTCAGGTTACTAAATTTAAAATGGGGAATATTATCAGTAAAATCGTGATAATCGGAAGGCAAAGAAGTTTTCAAATCCTTCTTATCTTGGCACTTTCTGCTTTTATTTTTAATCGGGTGGAATACAGATTGGGCATTTGTTCAAACACTTCTGTAGTAATAAGAGTGTCACAATGTTGTGGCAGTAGTATCCAATCATCAGTAAACCTTAGTTTATAATAAATATTTCCATCAATTTTATATTTTTATCCACGAATATCGGCAACCTTTAAAAAATATTCACAATTAGTATTATATTAAATTTTTTAATACCGCAATTATCAAAGATAAAAATAAATGAAGAAATTTAGCAGACATAGTCAGAAATGTACATATAAGATGAAACAAAATCTTGGAGTGTTTTTTCCGTATATTTACATGTATTTTTCCAGGTCTTATTATTATTAAAAAAAAAATTATAGTATCATTTCTTATGCTTCAAGTATTCAAAAACATTATTCTACAAACTTTATACTATTTACTAGTTAATTACTAGTGTAGCAGGCAGGGTACCCAAATACATATCTTATTTTCTTACTGATATGTTGTATTTACTTTGCCAAATTTTATATGCACACCCTCGGTATATTTGTCTGATATTTGAAATATTACGCAACACTCATAATAATTATCTATATAAAAACGTACACTTAATGAATATTAATTTGGAAGAGTAATACGTCAGATCTTTAGACATTATTTATTAATGTAAGTACATAATACATGTAAAAAATGAACCTAAAAAATGTATTATTATTTATGTTATTATTATTATTATGATTATTACTATTATTATTATTATTATTATTATTATTATTATTATTTAAAAGCTTAACTGACTTACCTCGCATTGATTCAAATCTATATCAATGCTGAAATCGGTGAATTTATGTAATTTTATCAATCAAAAACACGAGCAAGCAAACCGACTTTTCTCTTTGACAGTTCACAATACAAAATGGTTGGAGTTGTCCAATTTGCTGAATAGATTTATTACTCCTCGGAGTTAGCCGTTATGTGTGCGAGTGACTTCACGTGTTTTCAAATTGATGGGAATTTTTTACTATGTACCATAGAACTATAAAAGAGGAAAATAATGGCATCTAAAATGGTTTTTTGACCATGGGTGGAGTTAGCTGCTTTGCAGATTAAGGTATCGATTTATAACCACTTTTGTAGCACATGCACTCTCGCGCCAAGAGATATCGTATGAACGAAATAGTCTCCCAAATATTAAATATACTCTAATTGACAATTTGTTTAGAAAAAAATATGAGACTGACAATTTTTTATTTATAGAGATGCGTACACGGAATTCATGTCACATCAATACTCTTACTATTTTAAAACTAAGCTTAAATCTTGTACTATGAAAATAGGACTAATCTGGTAGTATCCTGGAACGAGGGGTAAACCCCCGACTGCTATATCACTACGCCAGTGTCTTAACCACTACACCAACAATTTATTATATCACAATCAAAACTTCGTATTCCCCGTACGAAATTATCTTAGTAGCGCATTCCGATCACCGTACAACGTTATATTAGATTATAAATAACTTTACATTGTTGTATTATTCAAAATTATAACAGGTAATTTGTTAAACTGACCGACGTGGACTAAAGATTATAAGAGAATTCATATTTTAGATACAACGCTGATATTATAGGTACACTAAAACATAAGTTGGCTAGGCTACAATGGACCACACACCCTACTGATGCGCTCATTTACATTATAAAGTAAGTATACCATCGAATATTACAAGTTTGATAGAACAGCAAGGATCCATGAGATAAGCTCAGGGCTTAGGAAGTGCCCTCAGACATCGTTAATATAAATATTGGAAACGTGACACGAGCAACAGGAGAACTTGATCATATGGAATGGAAATTCTGTCAGAAACGCGGTGAGCCGCATTGCCACATAATGGCTTCATATTATATTTAGCACGTATGAAACAAATATTTGTTCAATATTGTTATTATATAATAATATAAGTTTAGTATTCATTTACAAATGCTTAATATTATAAACAAAACCGTAGTTTTACAAGTACTTTAAATTATTAAAACTGACAATGCAAAATAAGTTTAACATATCAAAAAAAAAAAATTTAAAACGCAAAAAAATTATTCAAAAATATTTTTACATCACATCATCGAGAATAATCAAAAATTTAGAGTTAGTAAGGTTGCGGTCACGTGTTCGAAATTTGATATCGATCGCATCATTTGCCTTTAGGCTAATGCAGTGTAAGTTGTGTCTGATCCGCTAGCAGTTTGCATCAAGGAGTAACAACGAGCAGTGATTCGATTTCTAACATAATAATACAATATATATATATATATATATATATATCGTATCAGACGCCGTCCAGTACGGAGGTGACACTGCGAGTACTGTTTCTAGTGTATACCTACATCAACGCCGCATAACTAATAATAGAACTACAGAAAAAAATAGTATCAAAAGAAGAAAAAAAGTCATGCCTTCAAGACCAAATAATAAATCTGCAAACAACCCTTATTAACAAAAATATGGACTAAATAAATAAAATTGAAAAAATTCAGAGTGAAAGTGAAAACAAAAACATAACTTATGCGAATATAACAAAAGAAAGAACTACAATATCACGAATTCCCGAACCACAATTTCCAATAATGTTAATATCCAACAAAAAGGATATCACAAGCGAAAAGCTACAAAAAATTGTACAGAAGAACATCCAAATAAACAAACTGGGACTTAGTGTAAATGGGATCAAAAATACAAAACAACAAAATAAAATTATAATAACTTGCCACAAAAAAAAAACGCGCGGAAATACTTACAGAGGAAATAAATAAAATTAAAATTAAACTAGAAATTTCCGCAGAAGAATTAAATTAATTAAAAATAAAAGTGCTTTTTTTTTTGTGAATCGAGAAGTTTAAAAGTGGCCGGACGAGTGTGACGCACGAAGTGGAAGCAGAACGACCGTCAACCTCCACCATAGGTGACAAGATTCAGCAAGCTCGAGAGATGGTTCTAGGGAATATGCGAGTTACTATCGGTAAGGTAGCATCTTCATTGAACGTCAGTCGTGGTGCTGCCCGTCAAATAATTTACGACAAGCTTGGCTTCCGTAAAATCTATATAAATAAATTGTAGAACGAAAATTGTAGATAATTTTTGACATACTACTTATAACGTTATGTACTTATAACGCGTGTACGTAATATATTTATGTATCAATGTGTCCAAAATTTAATAAAAATGAATTGATAGTTCTGGCGTCTGCAGTCGGTTTACTCAAAGGTATTTGAGATTCTGTAAAAATAGTGTAGATGGCTTTCAAATAATGGAACGACAGGTGTATTAATTTGAAAAATGTAACATATAGGTTCAAAAATTTGTCATGGAAAATACTGGCGTTATGACACAATTGGTAGAGTACTTCCTCGGATTGGAAATAGGGATCCAGGTTCGAATCCCGGTGATGCAAAAACAATATTTTTCGACAAAATTGATTTTATATGTATATATTTATAATTAATACATTAATTTAGTATTTATTTATGTTATGTTTCTGGAACGCGTACGCCATATACTAAAAAAAATATGTGGATAGTAAAAATATTTAGGACATGAATATCAGATAAAGTGCACCACACTGTAATAATAATTGTTAATATTTATACAATTTTAATTAATTCCTCAAAAATTCCAGCATTGCGCTACATTTTTTAATATTATATATAGAATGCCCCTGTTATTTTTCTTTGTATTTATACATACATTTGTACATTGTTTATACAGTACCTAATTGATTTAAAAAGTATATAATGTATACGTATACATGTACTTTTATACATTGTGTATTTAAAAAATAAGTAAGAATTGGAGAATATGAACTTTTGAGGTCTTTAGGGATATTCGGGTTCCAGAATAAATATTGTATAGGTACAATTCTTCAGTTATACGTCAAATTGAGAAACGATTAAAACGATATTTAGAATCCGCATTGAGGATTTACCATATAAAATGGTTATAAAGCATCTCTACATGATGAAAAATAGATTGTATCTATGATTCTTATTTTCTCTTCCTTCCATCTGTTCGTTTCATTATTAGGGGGAACTTCTTAGTATTTTTTTCTAATATTAGTAAAAAGTTATATTTTTTTCAAATAATAATAATCTTGATAGTTTTTTTTCTTTTTAATTATTTATTCTTAATACATAATATGCATACATAAGTATTTTTACTTACTTACCATCACACCGTTTCTCCACAGGGGTAGACAGAGAGCTACACTCCTCTGTCCTGATACAATTCTCGCCTCATCCACATTCATACATCTTATCATACAAGTTCACCAATTGTTGAGGCTTCTAACAGAATCATCCTCCATTATCTGGTTTACCTGGTCGCGCCAGGTCTTCCGCGGACGTCCTCTATTTTTGGTGTCATCAAAAGCATCATATATACTTTTAAAATTAGCAATATTAACTTGGTGGTTAAGATTCATATTTTTTATTTATTATCTTAGTTTAATAACCACAATTTCTAAACAGCCAACTATTCTAAAATTTTTTCCTAAAAATTATTCGACTAAATTTGTATTGAGCAGCAATTTGAGTTAGGTACTATATTTACTTTTTAAATAATTGTTGTTTTTTTTTTTTTTTTAAAAAAATTTAAAAATAGATTCTGGATAAATAGAAAAACAATGCTATATTTTTAGTTAGTTTTGACATATCCTGAAGAAGGGAAAAGGTGTTTTCCGAAACCGGTAGATGTTTTTTAAACTCAATTGTGGTTATTAAACTAAGATAATAAATAAAAAATAGCATCATATATCTTTCTTACCATTCTCTCTTCATCTATTCCATATGACAAAACCACCTAAGTGATCCTTTTTTAATCTTACTCACTATACTAACATCAGTTTTACATTCTTTCTTTATTTCTTCATTTCCGCCTAAATGATCTCATTTCCACTGCATTCAGTCTACTTTCGTTCCTCTTCCGTCAGCTCTAGGCCTCCCTTCCATACATCATTGTGCACCGCTAGTCTTGTCTTGATTGACAAATTCCCGTTAGATATAATTCCATTCATAGCGCCGTTCACTTTATTTCCTGCAGTCACTCTCCTTTCAATATCATTCTCAGCCTTTCCGTTTCTTTCAAACATATATTTCCCAAATACAAACTCATCTACTTGTTCCAAACATTCATTACCTACAAGTATTTAGCACGGTGTCTTGCTTTCCTTCTCGAATACCATCACTTTCGACTTGTTAACATTCATAATAAAGTTGCTTTCCTTGCGTAATTCGTACATTCTACTAACTAGACTTTAGTTCTTGTTTATTATTCACCATTATTACTGCATTATTGGCATACAATAAATAGTATAGTTGCAGAATTGACATTGAAAATTGATACATTATATTTAGTGACGTTACTGAAAATTTAATATGTCTGATGTTGATAATTTAGGTTTAATCGGTATATTAGGTCATATTTTCGTTTGGCCGATAAAATTGTTTAGTTGTAGAGTAGATTTTACGTAAAATTGATAAATGAACGTTAAATACAACAGTTTGAGTAGCTTGTTGGTGTAGTGGTCAAGACGCTGGCCTAGTGATCCAGTGGTCGGTGGTTCGCGCCTCGTTCCAGGACTCCAGCAAGTTAGCCCTATTTTCATAGCACAAGCGTTTAGCTTAGTTTGAAAATAGCACGAATATTGATGTGACATGTATTCCGTGTACGCATTTCTATTTTCTTTTTTTAAAATTAAAAAAAAAAAAAAAAAAAATTCAAAATGCCAGTAGCACGGAGCGTAGTAAATAAAAGTGTACATATTACTATATAAATTTTAAGAACACTCAAGTAAATTAATCACACCTAATTAATAATAGCATCAAAGATACAATTGACTCATTAAGTCATTTCGGTATATATAAACTCAATTACTTTTTGGCATTTTACAGTACATTTTGCAATTTTGTGCGCGGTGATGCGACGTTCTTAAGACTGCGACGCCCGAGGGCATTGTTTCTAATAATAATCAACCACAGAACGAGATTGAATTGTTTATTCCTTGATTAAATTTTTTAATTATTTTTACACATTTTTATTGTCCTTTAAATTGAGAATTTGTTTTTCAATTTTTGTAAAGAATAAATAAGACCGCGAGGGCATTCCCTAAGTCGGCCACCCCCGAAATTGGTCGCCCACGTGCCACGCACACTTTCGGACCGGCCCTAGTCTTTTACATACATGGCACCCAGTTATAATGTAAAAATTAAAAAAAAAACTTAAGATTAGTGATCATAATTTCTCTGAATTTCCAAACCAGGTTTAAGAGAATGGGCATTATTAAAAAGAAAAACGGCAAATAAATTTTACATATAAAAAATAAAAGCTTTGGATTAGATAATATAGAAATATTAGAAACGAATAAATCATAATTTTTATTTGTTAACTTTGTTTTATTAACCACTTATTGAGTTTAAATACATCTAACGGTTTTTAAAAATACCATTTTCTTCTTCAGGATGTCAATACTAATCAAAATATGTAGTTTCTTTACCGGAATCTATCTTTAAAAAACAATAATTATTTAAAAAATAAATTTAGTATCTAACTCAAATTGTTACTTAATAAAAATGTACTCGAAATTAAGAAAACATTTTAGAATGGGACTTGTTAAATTCAACAACATATTTTGATTAGTATTGACATCCTGAAGAAGAAAATGGTATATTTTTCGAAACCGGTAGAAGTATTTAAACTCAATAAGTGGTTAATAAAACAAAGTTAATAAATAAAAATAATAAATTTTAACCACAGAGTTAATTTTGCTATTTTCAAAGAATCAATAAATCTTTTAACACTTAATCTAATATAACTAATAACCAATTAAATTGAATAAATAATATGTTATTTAATATATTTCCCATTTCAATGCTGTCATCTCGTTCTCTCACTGCCACCACGATTAAGGCCACGCACACTCCCGACAATATCATCAGAGCAATATCTGAATATCATAGGGCTATCATCAGAGAAGTGCCAGTTGCCTTTTTCACTTGGTCGGTTCAAAAGGTGGGTGATCTTCTTCTTCGTCCTTCGTCGTAACTCACCACAACAAGCTTATCCAAGATATATGTCTTCCCTTCTCGCAGGATGCTCAAAAAATTGAAGAAATCGTCTCAGACAAATGGGAGAGTTTGTACTTGATATTCATTTCCTGCAGAATGGAAGCATTCATGCATCTTCCCAAATGAACTTAATAAATTGATCTATATTTTAAACGATATCACATTTTAAAAATTGGTTATATATTAATGTTTATTGAAATAATTATAATGTTCTCAAATGCTTACTCTGTTGAGGGTGGAGTAATTGTTTACAAATGTTAAAAAGGGTACAATGCTTTACTGAAAAACATGTTTTTTAGCGTTTATGTAAATCATGTTTACTTTTGTATTTAGCCATTACAATTAATTTATCAGAAATTTTCAATATAAATCACAGAAAATTTGTACAAATATTGTAAAAATCTAACTGAAAATGAAGGTGAAATCCAGAGGAACGACAGATGAACAAACTGACATATATACTTAAGATTGATATGATGAACAACTCATATTAATTCACACATTATTTAGTAAAAATATAAATCAATTATTGAAATCACAATAAGTAAGATTTTCTACCCGTAATATATTTACCTATATTATTAATTTAAAAGGGTTCGTAATTGTATTATTATAATTATTAAACTCTGCTTTTAGGTATCACCCAACTAGCCGATCTATTTTAGTTATGTACATCTGACAGTATTTTGAACAATACACGATATCTTCCGAGCCTCATGTGGCATAGACTACACAAAGTACCTAATCAATCATTTGATGACGCCACGTGTACAAGAGGGTGCCAACCCGGCTTTATGTAAAATTTATCCCAAATTGGTTACCAGCATCAGGCCAGAATCTTTACCTAAATTGAAAATAAAATTAAAAACCAAGAAATAAAAAAAACGAGAGAATCTTTTAAGATGTACCTATATATAATTTTTTATTTTTTATCAACATTAGAGGTGGAATATGAATCAATTTATTTACATTAATGTAGTAGATAAAATCTATCTTTAAGTTTAAGATATGTTTATCCGATTTTCTACTGTAAAACGTGCCGTTGTCAAGGCGTGTTATTATGTTGAACCGTCGGCCTAGGTTTCTCCGAGAAAACAACCTATGAAAACGCGATCTTACCTAGAAAAGACGCCAGTTCCATACAATAGTGCTTGCGGAAACCTCAAATCAAGTATATATACAGGAGTTTATATCTGTACAGTTTTATTTTTTATATAATATATACATAAGACCCCCCAAAGAATTTAAATATAAATATTATTAACTTTGATAATAGTGGAATCAAAGAAAACCGTTGATTTAATATAATTGTTTCCTTACGTCATAGAATTGACTAATATTTGTAAATTTACATTACATATTTAATATCTGTTTGTCGATGAATAAATATATCTGTAATTTTTTTTTATATACACGTAAGATTACTATTTGCATATTTTTCATATATACACGTTGTCATATTTTCCATATGAACCCGACATTAAGTCAATTATTGATCAAAAATACGTGATGTGCATGTTATCTAAACATTATCTATGTCGACTATTTGAAAATGAATCCATCTATGATGAGCTGGACACAGTATTAAACGAACCTGGTGGAGCGGCATTAAAACGTCACTTTGACGTTCGCTACATGCCGAATCGCGCAGTACTGAACGCAGCTGGCGCTACCGACCGGGCGCGCGCTTTGCGCCACTCCACGGATAGGAGGATATCGCTTAGCTCCGATCTCGATAATATTATTAATCATTGTAATACAATAAATTAACGCTTTTTTGTGTAAGTACCGTTTGTTACAATCTACTCCGCCACTGTCTGAACACCTTCCTCTTCCATGTAAGAAAACCAAGGTGAATACTGATGTTCACGAAAATAAATTATAAGATTACTTGAGGGCGGATTACCGTTCATATACTTGATCCTTCTAATCTAATTCAATACAAATACATACGTATACTATAATCTTCAAATATGCAGACTATGTAGCAAATTAATAAATTAATTAAAGATTAATATTCGTATTACACCAACAGAAAATATTACATTTGCTTCACAACATACTCATAAATGCAATACACAACATACTCATAAATGCAATACAGCGGAAAATTTTCAAGTTAAATATTAAATTTTTAAAAATACTACAATGTTATTCTCATATTTTGTTTATACAAAACGGAGTCTAACGATGCGGACCGACACGACGGATATTTTCTTGTAGGGTCTGAATTGTTTGAAGATTGTTACTGTAAACTCTCGAATTAAGGTATCCCCACAAAAAAGTTGCATGGTGTTAAGTCCTGTGACGAGGTGCCCAGGGTATGTCATCATATTTGCTGATTAATTTATTGGAAAAAAATTCCACTCATCTTCACCATTGAAACTTTAGTTGTGTGTGTAGTGGCCCCGTCTTCCTGAAATTGTATTCTGTTGTTAAACCCGGGAAACAACTACAGTTGCGGTACCAAAAACTCGTCGATCATTCGGCAATACACGTCAGCAGTGACTGTCTCTCGCTGGTTAAAAAAATAAGGGCCAATTATCCTTCGGGTAGAAATTGCCCACCATACTGTGGTTTTTGGACAACGCAAACGTTTTTGATGGCATTCTCTTGTATTGTCGGGACACTAGTATATCATTTTCTGTTTATTAACATAGCCATCGATATGAAAATATGCTTCGTCAGTAAACAATATGTTTCCAAGCGTTCGGGCTGTTCCAAAACGTTCCAGCATCGTTCTCGCTAAGGTTTCCTTATTTCTTCATTTCGGCCTAAGTGATCTTATTTCCACTGTCTACGTTCGTTTCTCTTCTGCCAGCTCCGGGCCTCACTTCCATATATCAGTGTCAGTACTTCATTGTGCGTAGCTAGTCTTGCCTCGGTTTACAAATTCCCGTTAGATATAATTACATTCAAAGCGCCGTTCACTTTATTCCCTGCGTCACCCTCCTTTCGATATCATTCTCAACCATTCCGTTTCTATCAAACATATTTCCCAAATACACACACTCATCTACTTGTTCCAAATATTCATTACCGATAAGTACTTTTCACGGTGTCATGCTTTAACCCGTATAATTTCACGTCGAACTTGAGCCACATGTTCTCATATTCTGCCGTCGCTGCTGACGTTGATGGTCCCGGAGGAGTTTGGTTAAGCATTGTCTGAACTTTTGAATCCAACACCACATAAGCTGCGTGATCGACCCATCACTTACTCGTCGAAAATTAAAGTGAGTACAAAAACCGCGACGCGCACGAACCGATGAATCACCGCCCTTTAAATATCGCTCAACTGCGAACGCACGGTGCGCACCCGACCAGTGACACATTTCGACTGGCAAATCCGCAAATCACGCGCGTCGAACAATAGCCCTCTCACTTACACTCACCCTGATGGTTTACGAGCAATTTCAATTAAATCTTGAAATTTTTCCGTTGGACATCCTTTATATATATTATTTGAAATAATTAAAAATCTACTGTGGAAAAAAAAAAGGTAACAATATTTTTGTTAAAACTTGGGACGATGGCATTCTAAGAAAAAGCGCTCCGGAAGATCTCTTAACTGCAAAAAAATATACGGAATCATCGTGTCATAAAACTGAATCTTGAGTCCGATTCATAGTTGAACAAATATCAGTTTAAGGATATCAAAATAATTATTTTTTGTACAATTTCCAAAAAAATACATTTACTAAGGCTGATAAGCATTAGAAAATAGTAGCGAGTTCTTCCTTCAACTGACATGTTCAAGAACATTTTACGTTCGTCAGAATATTCGTGAAATTTTCAAATGATCAAATTACGAAAATGTAAATACAAATCAAATTACATGTTGCGATTGCGACTGCTAGGGTATGAATATTTCACAATGCTACAAGGATAATCAAGGTAAATTTTTTCCAATAAAAACAGTCTTCCTGCATAATATTTAAGATTCATTTTTGATTATTAATTTTTGTATCATATTTGTGTGATTGAGAAGTTTGAATATATTTAACAGTGACCGAACAAGTTTCACTACAATATCATATTCTTTTATTCTTTGACATACATTTACTAAGTGATAAGCAATGATAATATTAAGTGTCTTTAGAACTTAGCATCTTTTTGATTAGTATTAGTTGGGTAGATTATTATGAGTTTCGGAAACATTACAGAAATGTTAATACAATGCATAAATAAATCAATACCGTATTGTTAAAATAGGAAACAATATATATATATAAAATTACACACACTTACAAACGCTACTCACATCAGGTGAACCGTTATTCCACTAAATGAAGAACCTAACAAAGGCTATTGTTTCAATGATGGGATGAATTAAACAGGGTTACAAAAACTAAAAAAATAATTGTTGTTTTATTTGAACATTATATTTTGTACATAATTAACTTCACCTGTGCCTTTCATAATGCTGTCATTTATATAATATTCGAAAAAGATACTAAATAAGAAAATCATCAAATTTACTAATAGAATAATATGTTTCAAAAAATAAATGTCATTACGATAATTTTATTTGTTTACATATACAAATCTTTTGCTTTTGATTCCATCTTCATCTATCTATTAACGATAGCAATTTTTTCACCCCTTGTTCTTTGCATTCAGATGCTGAAATAATTTTCATGTCCATGTCATGCCCATCGAGCAGATGGACGCCGATATTAAATATTTTGATTTAAATGGCTGTTTACACATTCATATGGAATCACAAAATTTATGAAAATATTCATCGCACACACAGTTTTTTATTAATTCAAAATAATAATTTTTATATTGAATAATCTTCAAGCGGTAGCCCTGGTTAAATAATTTTCCCTCCCGTGGTAAGATACCAAGTCTGCCCTGTTTGTCTGATTATTTTGTTCGCATTCATGCTGTTTCCACATTAGCAGTTGTAAAGATGAATCCATTCATCCAATTTGTGTGGCAACTGTAACCGCTTTTATAAACCTGTACCAGTTTCAAATGCATGCTATCTAGAGGATTTATTTTCAACATTTTTAGGTTTTACGTAGTTACTGTTCTAGAGTTAGGTTGTTTTAGTGCTTTTAGAATGAATTTAATATTAATGAAATGTTACAATTTCATAACGATGCCGCCTTTGATATTTTATAAAGGGCTAGTTAGATTAATCACGATGCGTGCGTAAAAAATTTACACAAATATTGTTGATGTTTGTAGCGTTAACTTTATGGTTAGACATAATTTAAAATTGTATTTATATTTTACTTTTTACTGACGTATCTTCATCAAGACTGGTGTACAACTGAACTATTTCATTAAATTTAAACGACATCCATTAAGGGATGTAGGCGGAGTATATAAATTTAAATATTAGGTCATCCCATAAATAATTTTATTTTTCAAAATTAAGATAAACAAAGTTTTTTTATGTCTAAAATATACTTTTCTTCATTATCTACAATGCTTTTCCATCTTTGCAAGGTCCCTCTTTCAAAATTCACTTATCCGTGACGTAAAATACTCCGCCAGTAGGTATTATTTTGACTTCGTACGCAGAATTCATATTTTTTCCGTCCAAATGATTTTGAAGACTGCGGAATAAATGGTAATCAGATGGGGCAATGTCCGGCGAATACGGTGAATGGGGCATCATTTCCCATTTAAACTACTCCAGCCTTTGTAATGTCATCCTCGCTGTGTGTGGCCGAGCATTATCCTGATGGAAAACCAACTATCGTTATGAAACCAAAGATGATCCTTTTTTTTCTAGCGCTGACGAAAGCCGCTCAAGCTGGCCTTCATTAGTCTGGGGTGCCCGTGTTTCTCCTTTCTCTACCCACTACCATCGGTACTTATCATATTTATAGAGAACTAATTTCTCGTCACCAGTCACTATTTGATCCATAAATGTTTCATTCCTGAGATGTGATAGCAAAAAAGAGCACATATTCGCTCTTTATACGCGATTAGACTCTGAAAGTTTGTGAGGAATCCATTGACCCAATTTGTTGACTTTTTCGATGACACACAAGTGTCATTGAATGATTGAATGACCAAATTCAAACTTTTTTGTTAGTTTCTCAACAGTTACGATGGAATTTCGTTCCACCAGGATTTGCTGGATGTTCTCGTCGAGCTCTACAGATCTTCCAGCACCAGGACGAGGCTCGTTCTCTAGGCTGTAGTTTCGGGCTCGGAATTTCTGAAGCCACCGTTGATACTGGCCTTTGTTTGTCCTATCCCCATATATTGCATTAATATTCCACGCACTTTCCGTTGCGTTATTGTCTTTATTGAACTCATAAAGAAAAATATACTCCTTTGTCTCTTCCATTATAGCTCTGAAAAAATAACTTAAAATTGAACTGTACTCTTTAAAACTTGCACTAAGAATAAATTACTAATTTTACCTGATACATATTATCATGTTGCATATAATGTCACGGCTCCGAGTCGCGCGCTGGTTCGCTAAAAACGCAATAGATACATCCAATACCCCTCGAGCGGCTGTCTTGAACTCGCCGACTCGAGTTTCGGAGGTTCTCGGTAACGCTCGGCTTGAGCAGCGAGTCCGAACGACGAGTCGAGAGGCGAGTCAGTCACAAAGTAGCCCGAGGTAGGAATTGTCCCTGAGGGGTCGTCTTTCCAGTTATCATTATCCAATCGGGCGTGTCGATGCCGAATCTATATCATTGATTTGGAGGGAATAGGCACGACAGAATCCGATAAGTGGTAAATGCACGCGGTCTCCCGAATTACTCGCAAAATACAGCGTTCGCGGTAGAACATTCTGGAAGCATCGACGGTCAAGCAACCGAGTTTATCATTCGGAGGCGACCGCCTGGAGTACGAAATACATTGTGTCAAGGTTGGGAATTTTATTCCAGCTTAAAAAGCAGAAAGTGCATAGTGTAAAAGCGCGCGAGTCCCGATGATATAATTTGGGCAAATATTATCATCGCCGCCACGCATGTTCGCGCCACAACTGTCAAACTAACCTCATTCGTAAGGGCCGCCGAAGCCGAACATCATTTGGAGAGGCAAAAAGGTCCTGACCAAGGTATGCTACAGCCCCATATTGATTAACCCGACGGATCAAATAGTGACATGGCGTATTCACCCCTCTTTATTCTCCCCTACATATAATTAAGTTTGTCAGGATTCGTATTTTGATATAATGTTGATGTTGATACAATAATAAATTCGTGTATACTCTTGACCCCATCTCATTTAAAAAACTCTTCCACTGCAATAATATCTATGATTCTTCCGTCAGAAGCTGCCCTGACTCAGGTCTCTACCGACAGAACTAGCCGGCCCTGCATGAATTCGAGGTGAGTGCTTTTCATTGTGAAACACCTAAATACATTAAGGTAACCAAGATGAAACGTAATAATATAGTTTATCCTGTCCCCCTACGATAATTAGTTCATGTAATTGAAAAAAAGGTATTACTTATGGGATTTATATTTAAAAAAAAAAACATTGGAGCCTGTAGTATATGAATGATAAATTAAAAGATTTTAGTAATACATACCTCTACGATTACTAATTTTTGTTATTAAAAGCGTTCAACTCTCAAAAACAAGGATTACATAAAGGTAATGCATGGATTAATAACCAACAACAAAAATTACCATGGCAAGATGGAATATTAAAACACTACCAAAAAATGTAATTATATGAACTTGCATTATACCAGTAAACATACATACATACATTGAAATATATACGTACTTCTGTCCCTATTTCTAGCAGCAAACTTACTGTATTGACTGCCTCATCATCCTATGTCTATCGAAAACTTACGGTAACTAGAAATAATATAAATATGAATTAAATGTAATAATTAGAAAGACATACACATAAAATCAACTTTATCAAAAAATATTGTTGTTGCGCCAACGGGATTCGAACCTGGATCTCTTTCCAAATCGGGAAAGATGCATTATCCAATTATGCTACAGTGACATTATTTTTAACGACAAATTTTCGAACCTATATGTTACCTTTTTTTATATTATCGGATTACTATAGGGTTACTCAAAGGTATTTGAGATTTCATAAAAATAAGGTAGATAGATGGCTCTTTCAAATAATGGAACGATGAATGTATTAATATGAAAAAAGGTAATATGTAGGTTCTAAAATATGTTGTTAAAGTAATGTTGCTGTAGCATAGTTGAATAAAGCATCTTCCCCGGTTTGGAAAGAGATCCAGGTTCAACCCCCGGTGGCGTAACAACAATATGTTTCGATAAAATTGATTTTATATGTATATCTTTCTAATGAATACATTTAATTCATATTTAAAATATCACAGACCTATGATCTGAATAATTACAACGTCACAATAAGAATGTGTTCTCCTAATAAGAAATAATGTTAGCTATAATGCAGTGTCGATGTACTTTAATTATGATGGTACAGATCAAAATAATGTTTGAATTACGATAGTTTTTAAAACAATACTAATACCTCATTTTACTTTAATTATCATCAGTATTTTTGATTCACAAACAATATACTTTATTACAATTATATAATTTTCCCAGGGATATAAATAGAGTATTAATTTTTTTAAAATTATAATGCTATAGATATTTTAAAAAATTGCGGGGACCTTATATTCCCACACCGTAATGCGTGTTTTATTTTTAACTCCATAAGTGAAAGGTTAAGCAAATATGCACCAGGTTATTCGTAATTAAATAAACAAATGGCACTACCAAACTTTCACTGGCGCTCTTGTTCAAATAAAGTCTTCGACCCTAGTTAGGCTAGGATAGTTTCGGTTAAAGCTTAAGATAAACTATGCTATAACCGGAGTTAAGTTTGAATCACACTACTATGGATGTTCAGCTTTGCCATGTTTTATCCCTTAGCGTCATCTTGGAGGGCGTTTGAATATCTTTGTTATAGCATATTATATCGACATTAACTGTATGGTCGATTTTGAACTCTACGGATTAGAAAATGTTACATTTAACAAGAAATTGTTACATTTATACATTTAAATACAGATACATCTCACAATTTACCTAGTGAGTTTAAATTAAAATGGTACATTATGAAAATATATATATTTTCAATAACACTAGGTTAAATACGCATTTGAAAAATATTTTTTTTATTATTAAGGAGAACACATTCTTACTGTGAAGTTGTAATTATTCAGAACATAGGTCTGTGATATTTTAAATACAAATTAAATGTATCAATTAGAAAGATATACATATAAAATCACTTTTATCAAAAAATATTGTTTTTGCTACCGGGATTCGAATCTGGATCTCTTCCAATCCGAGCAACATGCATTGGAAGATATTTATGATATTTTATATGTATATCTTTCTAATTAATACATTTAATTAGTATTTAAAATATCACGGACCTATGTTCTGAATAATTACAACTTCACAATAATAATGTGTGTATGTCTTAATAATATATAACTTGTATCAATGTGTCCAAAATTTAATAAAAATGAATTGTTAATTCTGACGTCCCCTATCGATTACTTAAAGGTATTTGAGATTCCGTAAAAATAAAGTAGATGGGTTTCAAATAATGGAAAGATAGACGTATCAATTTAAAAAGTGAAACACATAGGTTCGAAAATTTGTCGTCAATATACTGTGTGTTATGGTATAATCGGTTAATGCACGTCCCTCGGATTGGAAGAGATCCAAGTTCGAATCCCGGTAGCAATAACAATATTATTCGATGTAATTAATTTTATATGTATAATTTTCTGTTTAATACATTATATTTGTATTAAATCTTTTTTATTATTTTAAGGCAATACATTGTCTCAAAACAAAAATAAATTGAAGTGGAATTAAAAACCACGTTTTTTTATTTTTATTATTTACATGGAGTTGTACAGAATTCACAGAAATAGTGAATTTTTAAAATAGAATTATCATAGAAACTATCCAATGTAACTTATTCTTTCCAACATCACATTTTTCTAACCTGACATCCTTTCTGATATTTTCTCTACATAGTAGAACCTTCTCATATATTTAAATCTTACGTCTGTCCGGCTATAATTTATTTTTTTATATACAATAATGTGTAACAACATTTCTTAATATTTCAATACTTAACCGATGTTGAATGAAATTGAAATAATCATTTTTATCGTGTATCTGTAAATAAGAGGAACAAATTAAGCATAACGGAAAGAAGTGAAGCACCCATCTCTCATCTCATAACTTTTAAGTGTCACGATTAAATGAACCAATTACAAAAACCCACCTTTTCTTTACACGAAATTAGCATTAGCGTCAGGTTGTGGGCCGCTCTTCGGGAAGACAATAAAGTCCCGAAGGCCTTGTTGCGAGCATCTGCGTTCTATAAAATAATCCTCTGTGACATCATTGTGGCAAGCGGTACGTTAATTAATTTTCTAAGTTTAATATTCCGCCACCCGACGGGATGCGTGAGAAAATTGAAGAAAGGCGAGAATAAATCACCGCGAGGCGCTCACTTGCACCTGACACCGCTGCAGACATAAATCTAGAGGCCTGCTTCAACTTTCGAACATGAGGATTTAATATAAAAGGGAAACTGTACTGCTTTAAATATAGCATCTGGCTTTTTTAAAGCACGCCCCCTTCATTGTTCGGCGGCAAGGGTGCGTTCTCACGATAACTAATTTATTCCAAGAATAGAACGTCGTATGTGTACTTGACGCTTGATATATATATATATACATACATTAATAACAAATTATTTTATGTTAAGCCTTTTTAGAAGAAATAATATTATGGTCTTAAAAGATAAGATATCAATTCTAAGATATATTCGCTATTTTTTTAAGTTATATATTTTTGTTTTTTTTTAATTTATATTGGAATATTTTAATGAAATTTTTATAAATAATCATAGTAATAATATGATACAGTATTTAAGACAGATAATGTAGATTTGGGATAAATAATGTTATGCATACCTATTACAATTATGTCCTTTAAATACATGAAAGCCTTTCAGTAATGAATGGCGAATCTCCGCTTACCCAGGACCGTTCTATGAGCAGAAGCTCTCGTATCGGTCCCACTTGTTCGCCACCAGGTTGACATTTATGATCTATATGGCAACCATGCCATGCTACAGTACATCATTGCAGTAATGCAACATGGCACGGCCATCAGCAAAATGCTGTTCACGCTTGTCCTTTTAGTGCAGATTCTGTCTTTATTCATTTAAATTAATGTATGTACAGAGTAATAATATATTAACAATAGAAGACATTAAATAAAAATAAAAATATTCAAAATTATTGGACAGCCTTTCAGCAATGTGTACCACGCATCCTGGCTTGCAGTTTTGGAACAAGGACACTCGCGGATGCCATGATAACAACACGATGGACCAAGGAGCCAGCGCATCTAATTTTATCATAGCAATTAAACTATCATTGCCTGCTTAAATTTCATTCTTGCTATGTAATGGGTATTATCTTAATATGTAGAGGTCAATTAACACAATATCAAATAAGCTACTGAAATCCACGCAACGTTTTTCAATGAACTGAATAAAAAGGCTTTTGATTAGAATGGATAATTTCAAATATCTAACTAAAATCTTTATAGTCCAAAATTTTCAAAATTGAGTATTAAATATGTATTAAATATGTATTAAAATGTGTATTAAAATATTAACATTAATAATTATATTTGAGAAAATTATATGTACTGAAATACCAACGTTTATATTCACGTTAGATATCATGGAGAATTCTTAAATACCAAAGTTTATATTTAACATTCATATATATAATGTGTATTAAAATACAAACGTATATATTCCTAAAAATAATAATATAAAACACTTTGTTTTAACCACTATTTATTGATAAATCAACATGTTTCGATACCTAGGGTATCTTCTTCAGGAAACTATGTATACAAAAATTAAAAATGCAAGCATAGATATAAACAAAACTATAGAAGTATCAGTAGTGGGTAATTTATTAAGAAATACTGTAAAAACAAATTTAAAACATGATTATTTGCAACAAGAATTTGGTTATTTATAATATTTAATTTATTATTAACACTTTTTCTTATTTCTAAAATTTCTAATTTATTTCTTCGTAAACCTCTAGTATTTGTATGTATAATTTTTAAACCATTATTAGATAAACTAATTTTACTGAAAAACGTTCTTAGCTGCCACCAGGATCTGAACCAAGATCTCTTCCTATCTGCGGAAGTGCGGTAACCAATTACACTACGTCAGCCTCGTAAATAATCGACAAATTTTCGAACCTATAGGCTGCAGCTATAAATTGATATATCTTACATTCCATTTATTTGAAAGATATCACTTTTTTATTGCGAATACCTTAGAAATATTCACTAGGAAATACCAGAGATTTTTCAATTTCATTTTATTAAATTTTTGGATACACTTTAAAACGACTTATACATATTTTAAAGAGATCACATTATTATTTGTGAAATTGTAATTTTTTTAGGAACATAGTTCTGTGCTATTTTAATACTAATTAAATGCATCAATTAGAAAGGTATACATACGGATTAACTTAATTTATGGAAAAATAATTTTGGCTGCCACCGGGATTTTAAATTTTTTTACCTGGTTCAAATCCCGATGCCAACAATTTTTTTTTTCTATAAATTGATTTTATCTGTATGTATATCTTTCTAATTGATGCATTTAATTTGTATTAAAATAGCGCAGAACTATGTTCTAAATAAAATACAATTTCACAAATAATAATATTTTCTCTTTAAATTAAGTTAGTATTGAAATAAATAATGATTTAAATAAAGTGTTTTATCTTATTATTTATGTAGCTAAACGTAATTTTGTTAATATTGAAGAAGTATACATTCCTGTTTGAGAGAACGATGTGTGTTTAAATATCAATGGTTATAATTATATTTGAGAGAATGATGTGTACTAAAATACCAAAGTAAAACGTATTTCGCAAAGCTTTGCTGTTCGTTTAAAAAAAAACGAGTGTTAAATATTTAGTCGATTTCTCTCAATAAAACGGCGTTCGCCTTTAATCTTCAAAGGAAATCGGCAAACATCCCCAACCCCTCGGGAGGGGGCGAGACTATCAATAAAAACAAAGCTCAGCTAAATCGCTTTAAAGAATGCTCGACATTATCCAAGGGGTAATAGAAAAAACATGAACCTGTTAACGATTGGGTGAAAAGACGACGAAAAACAAACGAATCGTTCGACTGACTCTCTCTCTCCAAAGCGGGGGCGGATCGCGTCGCCCCGGGCGTCTCACTCGCGCACACTTTGCTTTGTCCAGATACATGGCGTAGTAAAACGCATTATTGTCTGATAAAATCAAATTTACACTGTACCGGTGGGGCTGAAAAAACATCCGTTCTGGTTCGCGAGCCGCACAGGGGTTGCGCTGTGCGGCGCGCTCGGGAACCGGAACGGTTGCCTGGACTCTCGCGGGATGGAAAATGCTCTTTTCGTTGCGTTGACTATACATTGCGCTGTGTTTCTATTTATATTTAATTTTCTGATACAGTAATGTGAACATTATATTACAGATGTTCACCTTCACTTAGCTGAAGGTAATATTATACAAAAATGTATATACTGGTGTGCGAGCAAAAACTGTTGTACGTTAACATTATCAAACAAATTATAGACATCTCATAGAGACGAAATTGTTCATATTAAATTTAAATGGGAAAATATGAAAGCATGGATAATTACAATGCTTACGACATGTCTTCGGCTAGCTTTAGTGATCACTTTACACAATGTAACGTTCACCATTTCACCCATTAATCAACCTCCACGTCTATCTAATTTTTAGAAGTTGTATATATGTTACCATGTAGAAAGACTTTGAGCTACAACTTCACTATTTGAGATTCATTTCCTCAAACAGCATAGATGTTACTAATTAAAATCTAATTTTTATTAGAAATATGAAAGTAATATTCTTTATCTGTGTATATGACAAACGATCATTTTACTAGAATAAGTCTGAAAATTCAATTTTCTTTGTGTTTAATGTCAACTGTGTGTTCTTAGACATACTCAAATATTGTTAACATTATCAGCTAATGAAAATTTATAAATCGTTAATTAAATTATTAAAGCTGAATGTTTTAAAAGCACATAACACAACATATTTGTAATAATGTTAAATAATATTTTAACATTTGCATATTTAGAACATCATTATTAAGGAGAATACATTCTTATTGTGAAGTTGTAATTTTTCAGATTAGATGGTCTGTAATGTTTTAAATACTAATTGAACGTATTCATTATAAAAATATACATATAAAATCAATTTTATCGAAAAATATTGTTGTTGCTGCTGGGAATCGAACCTGGATATCTTTTCCAATCCGGGGAAGGTGCATTACCAAATATACTACAGCAATAGCATCTATGACGACTTATTTTCGAACCCATATAAAACAATGTAGATGGTTTTTAAATAATGGAACGATAGATGTATTTATTTGTAAAAGTGTAACATATAGGTTCGAAAATTTGTCGTCAAAGATACTGTTGCTGTAACATATTTGGTAATGCACCTTCCCCAAATCCAGATTCAAATTCCGGCAGCGCAAAAACAATAGTTTTCGATAAAATTGATTTTATATGTATATCTTTATAATAAATACATTTAATTAGTATTTAAAATATCATTGTTATAAAAACTACCACAAATTGTATAGTTGATTAAAACAATAATATTATTCGGTTCTAAATAAGAGATCAATCGTGCTTAGAACTGAAGTATTATAAACAATACATCAGTATTAACACATAATCATAATATTTAAAATAAATGCAAAAAATATATTATTTTCTTAATTGGGACACATCGGGACCAGGAAGTTTGGCCCAATTAAGCGGTTTCCCCAATTAACCGAAGCAAACTTAAAATTAAATGATGAATATTTTTATTTAAATACGTAGGGCTCCCTTTATTGCCTTCCTGCATAAAATAACGCTGTAACCCGACTTTAATTTATTTTTCTCATGGTTACTTACAGGCACAGTTGTATATTATTCATCAACGTCTTCTTCAGCTAATTTTTAATGTTTCGATTTAATGCATCAACAATTGCATCCTTATTCTTTATTTTCATCGTAACATGGTAAATTGTTATCTATTGTCGAAAACTCTTGATAATTAACAATATAACCTGTAACATGTCCCAATTAAGCGATCTAAATAACAATTAGTTCCTTGGTTTGGTTTCCGTGCTTTGAGATTTGGCCCAAATAAGCGGCCGCCACAATTACCCGGCAAACCAATTAAACGGAATCGACTGTATTTGCAAAATAAACTTTGTGATTTATTATGTTCATTACTTTATAAATTATTTAACATTGTTTATAATGAACCACTTAATTAGTAATTTTGAAACATTAATCGGTTTCGAAAAACACAATTTTCTTCTTTAGTATGTAATTAACTAATCAATTACAATTAAATTAACTAATCAAAAACACACATGTCACGTTATTCTAATGTTAAAAAGAAAAATATTTGGTGTTTTTCGAAACCGGTTGCTATTTAAAAAGTACTCATTAAGTGGTTAATTATAAAAGTTAAGTGATCTATAAAACAAAAAACAAAAATTTACACATCACGAGAAAAAAATAGGAATATAGTACAATTGTAAGTGTATATACAAATATATATATATTTGTATATACTGTATATATATATATACAAAGTTAATAAGCAGAATTTATCATAATAAAAAGATGTATAAAGAATATTATTTAAATCAAAATTCAATATAATATTACATATCAAAAAAGAAAGCAGAATGATGTTAAGAGTAATTAAAATAATGATTTTTGATTATGGAATTAAGATGAAACCAAAACGAATGTGAACGAATGTGTGCTCTCTCACCTTGGTGTAGAAAAACAAGTCGGAGATCTTAGAAAATAATGATTCGTGCAAGGTTTACGAACTAACCATAGGATGCATGAGGTTATAGAACTTCGATCTTTAAAAAAATACATGTAGATTTCTCAAACATACTTTTTTATGCAATCTGCATCAGATTACTTATTAAACTATTCCGTCGATCGTCGACATCGTATAAAACTGATAAAAGCACAGAGTGTGCATTCTATACCCTGTTCTGTATTCTGTTTGGGGTGACTATAACGTATTTATAAATATTTATTATTATAGATTTTTTATAATATTCTTTTATTACCTAAATAAAATAAAAATTAAAAGTCTTTTTATATTTTATAACTGTGAATTGTTGAACTGAATTGAACTGTGAACTGTGAATGTAAATTTTTTGTCTTTTCTCAAGTGTTTTTCTGTATAACTTAATGGTGGTTTCAATTATATAATACAAATTTAATTATATATTTATTAATTATTATTAATTAAATATTATTAATCACATCTTAATATGAATAATGACCATGTCGATGCCCTTCAATTGCTATCTAGTCTTAGTCTTAGAATCTAGTAGGTGAAGAAAATAAAATAAATTAAACCTAAAACGACAAAACACCAACAATGCGCGGTGTGCACAACCTATACCATGCGTCAACTGACGTCAAGTGCGTTGTTACATTACTGTCTAGCGTGAAGCGGTCATATAACATTGTCTCTTTCTCGCTTAGATTGCGCTCACATACACACATTGACGTGTACCAGTACATAAAACACTCTTGAAGTGCCATGACTAAAAAATCGAAATATAGAAAGATATATAAAAAAAATTAATCAAAAAATTATTTAATTGCCACCAGGTTTTTTATTCGTGTTAAAATACACAGAAGTATGTTTTAAAAATGCAACTTCACAGCAAAAAAGTGTTCGGCCTAATTAAATTGTATAATATTTAATGTAACCTTTTAAATGCCATAAGCGCGTTTACACGCCAAACTTTGCATGCCAAGTAGCCATTAGTACTGATACATTAAAGACCCTTGCAGGGATTTAAGACATATTTTTAATCATCTGTCATTAATGGATGATAGTTTCCAGCTTTTGATAGATAATTTTAAGTCAAGACCCTTTACCCTACTTGGTGTTTTCCATTTCAAATATGGTTGGTAAATATAATAAAATGTTAATACGGTGTGTTAATCGGCAGAATGCAAACAAGATTCATTCTAATTTTATAATCCCAGGGTGATACGATCCTCCTTCACAGGGGACTGATGTCACAGATGATGTAATACATGCTTATTTATATAGCCAGGTTGTACAGCATATTGTTCATCAATTACTATTATTAATATCGCTATGATTGACCCTGGCTCGCCTTACAAGGTAATACATTATATTTATGGTATTATCCGTATTTATATACAGTGACTCTATTTTTAATGTTTTAATGTTATTTTTTTTAATTTGCCTCATCTGTATTAATGGCTTTAATGATGTATAAATCTTTTGTTTTATATAATTAATTTAATTTTCTACTGATATCTCATTGTAATAATTATTATTATTTTAACTTGCGTGATTCAAAATTAAACATATAATTAAATTATTTTAAAGTTATAAACCATACACGTTGTAACGCATTATTCCCGTATATAAAATATTCAAAATATATTTAAAAAATATATATATAAATATAGATTTTAATTTTTACCTTTATTATTATGGATTAGGTACCAGCTAGCTGAATGATAAAGCAGTCTCTTTGGTCCCAAGTGACCGTAAATAAATATAAAATATATGAACTTTAAAGTAATATAATTTATAAATTAATAACACTATTGAAATAAATATAAAAAAAATATGTGAAATTCAAAGTAGTATAATATATAAATTAAACCATGTTAAAATGCAAAATCACCCAAAACAATATTTTGGTGTTCAAGGTTGTAAAGGCATTTAGCCAAAGTAAGGGACGAACCAGCCATAAAAGTCGGTATTTTTAGACCCCCAAGGCGGCGTGGGAACGCCAATAAAATCCGGCGTACACGATTTTCGGCACGTAGTGAAATGCACCATAAGGGATGCATCACCTTCATGTGGCAGTCTTTCCACCAAGCTCAACCGGGAGAGATCGCTCCGTAAATGCGTAAATGATTGAGAAAATCGCGTCCAGAGTCCCGGTTTGCCTAGTTAATTGGACATCGTCTGGTGATCAATCCCGAACTTCGTCACTCTACCCTGGCATCACATCTATTGGCGACAAATTACTTCAAGGACCATCATCAGCACGTGGAAGACATCACCGGAAAGGTAATCCCTTACGTGAGGGACCTGCAGTAAATATTAAACAAGAGTCACACACAAAATTTGGCAATTAACTTCATGTTGGCATGATGGGCTCGCAAATAGTGTTGAATTAATAGTTATCATTTTTTTAAATTTGTATTATTAATAATAAGTAGGTAAAATGTGTTTTATTGTTTTAATTAATACATGCAAGTCACAAATACAATAAACTTTATTATAAATATAATTTTTTTGTGATTTCTTTTCATAACCAATTGACTTGATAATATTTTTTAAAAAAGAACCATTTAGGCTATATGTCTCCCCCCTGACCATGAAGCCGAGGCGAAGGAAGAAATCTCGTAACAACCAACACAATTGAAATATAAACACTACAGAATGTACTAGAATATTCACAAGACAAATGATGCAGCACTCAAAAATAATATATAAATTGACAATAACAAATCGATGTCCAGGACTCATCAAACTGATGATCACACGATATACCCTACGAACAGAGGGCTCAAGAAATCATAAACATAAAATATGCCCTGACAACAGTATGTATACCAGAAACTTTATAAAAACGGTAACTTAGTAAAAATATACTCAAACAAATTCATCATGGTACACCGTTTATTTGAGAAGTGAGAGTAACAATACTCTGCATACTACCATAAATTTGTACTTAATGTAATAAATTAATGGAATTTAAAATCATGAAATTTAATGATAGCTAAATATAATATTACAATAAGATTTGGCTATATATCTAGAAATACAGATTCTATCTTAGACAGAGTGTGTTTGATAATTACATGAGAAATAGTCACTCAGATGTTAAATAATGAGTGATGAAAATATTTTAAACTACAACACCTTGGTAAAAAACAGATTAAGATTTTAAGTTACACCATAAACAAATAACTAAATATTATAAATATTTTTATGTAAATGCCTTCGATAGCTGGTTTGCAGGTTTCTGATTAACAATAAGCACACATATGATATTTAAACTACATAAACCTTTTTAAATTTGTTGTCTTTCTGGTCCGATCTTGTTGTTCTTTTAGCTGGGTTGTCTTCTTTAGATTTCGACCAACCGAAGCGCGCACTGGTGGTTTATTTGAACCGCTAGACTGGTCGAAGTACGGGATGTAATAAGAATGACGCCTGTCGGTTACCGTCTTCTTAGCTTTCCGACAAAAGGGCGGCAAAACTCACACACACACACACACATGTACATCATTATAAACCAAAAAACTCAGTGGTGCCAATCGACGTAACAAGGCGCGTAAATGAAATCAAATATCATACATATTTATTTATATCAGTTGAAGGAAATTTTTAAAAATAATAGCAAAATAATTATCGTCAATTCTGCATAGTGGATATAAATTGAAAAATATATAATGGTACCTTGTTAATACCAAATCGAATCTGGTGACGTGCACTCGATAAAGTCATGACGATTGAGTCTTTCTTATATCATCTGATGGAGGAAGATGATGGTGAGAGATTCTGAAAGGAAGAGGCTGGAGACGTCCTTCAATGAGGTACCCGTGAAGGTAGAGGCTATCCAAGTTAGAAGAAATGATTTCCAAAATATCTTCGAGAAAGATCTCAAGGTAATTCTCCAACATTCAGTTCGCGAAAAAAAATATTATTAATGCAGTGCCGATGTAAATGCAACACTTCAGATAAATAAGACCCGATAGTTTATAGTTAACATTATTATTACAAAACTTCTTAATATACTTTTTGGAACAATATTTAGTACGCCTAGCAATTAGCTAGCATATTATATAGAAGTGTCAAAGGAGAATCTCCCGACGATTGCTTCGTGCAACGATGCGCGCTCGTGGGAGTAATCGTTTGTGCGTGACACCGTTATATGCTAGTAAGGGATGCGGAGAAATTGACGATATTCGAACCGCCTTTCTAGATGACCAACACAACCTTTGATTTTGTAACACGGAAATATGTTAAAACGGGTCTAGTGCTATTTTTTATTATGATAATAAAAAAAAGCGCATAATATGTGAAGGTGTCATCGCCAGCTTGAAGGTGTCATCGCCAGCTACGGTGAAACTAGTGGAATAAATTGTAGGTAAAGTCGACTTACGTTATTTAACGGTTGAACTACCCTTTAAAACGACTTACCGGTATACACATGTCCTGACAATATTGTCAGTATTTAAATATTATATTATTTTTGATTTTTTATTGGTTTGATAGTTTTTCAATACTCTGATATTCAAATGGGACTACCATCATGGTATTTGATGGGAGGCGTGCTAACAGCCTTCGTCGCCGGAGCGGGGCTCACCGGCCGATGCAAGTGCTTCGACAAATGGCTACAATTTCTTTTACGGCCATCCCTATGATGAAAATGCAGATTGCAATCACGGACACAAGGTTGAAAATTGCTTATCCCATAGCAAAATATTAAATGTTCATTTAACCTGTAAATAAATCTTAATTTCTTACGCTTACTTTGGTAATTATAATAAAAACGTATAAGATATTTGATTGTATGAGAATTTTTTTTGCTTTATCGATCTAACGAAACAATTTATGTTGTCCACATATAATTATATCTTAGAACTGCAAAATAATATAGAAAGGTTAAATAAAAATGTGTTTATTAATATTAATATATAAATTGAAAGTTGTAAATATTAAGTGAACGATTAAAAAATATTGTTTATAGACTCAGCATTTGAAAGGCCCTGATAATTTCATTAAAAACATATTATTTGGAATAACTAATAATAGTTTTTACTAATTATGTATATCTATCTATTTATCCTATTAAAATACGTTTTAACGTTTGTTCAATAATATTATAGTGTGAGTTGTGAGATTATTTTAAAGCACTGTTTTTACTATTTTTAATTCATTTTAACGCAGTGTCATTATTAACATATACATTTTTGCCTTTTTATGACAAATAATTTCATTAAAGAAAAAAAATTTTTTATTATCCAAAAAAAAAAAATTAAACATGTATCTAAGTATTTCCATTGTGATAAAACTTATTTATTTCAAATTTATTTTCCTAATTTCATTGTGGTACCATCGTTGATCTTTTCATAATTCTTTCTACTACAAAATAACTAAAAGCTTCCTGTGTTATGAATAAAACCGGAAACCATGTTGATCAAAGTTTCGATTTATGGACCCACGGACAAGATTGTGCAGCCTGGACAGCTACCCATGTGATACTTACGCCCCTGGGTTTAACTCGCCAAGGGTGCCGGGAGGGCCACAAGAATCACTACAATACAAAGGCACTGTTATTAGATAAGTATCAGATATTTAGACAAAGCTATTTTTATTATATTTAATGAAAAATATATATAGAAATATGGGGTAATTACAGGGTTTACGACCTTTATATATATATACATATATACAATATTTTCTTTTTATTTTGTATATTATTACTCCAATTATATGTTAGAATGATTTGTTTGTCTGAATATTCATTCAAATACTCACGAATCTTAAAAAACACATATTCTTGTTACAAATATGGAATTTTGAGGTTGCAATTAATTTTGATGTGCCGGAGTTAGTTGCAATAGGTCACGGGGGTAATTTCAATGTGCCCCAATGCCTAACACATTGGCTTTATTAAACTTAGAGTGATGTATTTTGACTTATTGATAGATTTAATTTACAGAATTAAATGAGGACATACAAAAGAAAGACAAATAGGAAATTAATGAAAAGGAAAGGGCAAAACACTAAAAAATCAATTAACTTGAATGAAAATACGACGGATAGCGAAGAATAACGATTTTGTCTCATTTGTGGAGACAAATATGAAAAATCCGAAGATTGGATAAAATGTCGCAGATTCGAAATGTGATAATTAATACTCTGTCTGTGCAAGCAAAATCCATGTTACATATTTGTATTAACTGCGAAACAAATGTTTCTGATGATTCTGTGTAGTTGTAGCAATTTGGCCCAAAAGTGTTGCACATTAATTGCCTCGATTTTGGGGTAAATTGTAACAATTCCCTTCTTTTACGGAAACGCCAAAACAAAATATTTAGTTTATGTATTTAATTATTTTAAGTTATTTATTATTGTTTCTTAATATTCACTTATTGTTCACACATTGTGAGAATATTTAATTTTGAAAATAAAAAAATGTAAATGTTGAAAGTATTGTAATTAACCCCGTCTTCCCCTATATCTTAAATTTAAATGAAAAATAAATTCGTGGTTCCTTTAAATGTTTAAACAGATAAAACCATTTTTGGACGGCAGTAGTAACTGATATTCGTATCTAACATTTACCATTTTAAATGTATGTAGGTACTTAGGCACATGTAAAATATAAACATGAAAATAATTTTCATATTTAAAAACTGTTTCGTTTGGTATAGGAGAGAAGGAGGCAATATGTCCATGAACCAGGTAATTCGTTGCTACGCCACTAGTAAGCCACTTATCTTGATTATATACATCATTTACAATTTTTGAATTTGTAGTTTTTATATACATCATTTGCAATTTTTGAAGATTTTAAATTATGCGAGATTAAATTACACGGATACGAGTCGATTACATCATCCATTTCTCTTAAAGAATTTCTGTCTCTTAGTCTGAAGTCTGTCATCTGAAATTATTTACTTGTACTTCCATTCAAAGCGTCTCTCGTAACTTTATTTCTGATGTCAGACATCCGCTATTTCAAACGGAATATTTCTTAAAAACATTGAATGTTCATTCTATCGCTAGCATCAGAAGAGCTTGCTTTATACAGTGAAGACATGGAAAGATCTTTCTCGAAAGAGCGCATATAAATAGACATAGTATTAGAAAGTAGACATTGAAACACTCCGTATTTGTACGACAACTCTGAAGATCAATTGTACAATACATATATTCATTATAATAAATCCGTGTTAAAAAGTAAAAAACTAAATGTTTTCGATAAATATACATTTTTTTAAATAGATTTATTTCCCGCAACAATATTTAAGGAATATAATTTTTTTTTAAATTACTGTTCTGTAAATATGAATTAAATATATTAATTAGAAAGATATCTTAATATGATATGTAAATATGAATTAACTTTATTATTAAGAAAGATAAATTAGGTGTATATCTTTATAATTAATATATTCTTTCTTCTGAATAATTACAACTGCACAATAAGAATGTGTTCTTCTAATACTATACTATACTGTAGCGTAATCATAATATGTAATGATTTTTATTTTTTTTAAATAAATAAATGCTCAATTATTTTTAAAGATTATCTTTAGAAACAATTTCTGTGTTGTATAAATTATAATCGAATTTGAAAAGATCTGATAATTTATTTTTTTAAATCTCATTTTAGTATCTTTCTTTTTTTATCATATAATATATTTATTTCACAAATCACTCTTGAAAGGTGGATTTCCTACTTAAAAGACGAAGAAAGAAAAAACAATATTTTAAATGATTACCAAAAATAGATCAATAAACGAGATCCACAAAGAAAGCATCGAAGAGGTCGGTGGACAGGAGGCATTCTTAGACACAATGCATATCTTAGAATTATAATCGAGAGAGATGGCCCAGACAAAAAAAAGATAATTATTGAGCAAGCGGAATGCAGACACTTACAGACAACGTCTACATATGGTCCAGGACATAGTTTTTTAAGATGAAAATGAACGTGAATATGATATGATTATATAATAAATATATATCAAAACCAAGCGACAATCAGTAGGTACTTAAATTAAAAATATTTATCACAACAGCGTTTTTGCTATTCTTAGAACAACTAATTTTATAGTATCTCCGAAACGAAAACTAACTCCACATGATTTTGATTAAATAACTCATTTAAAATGACTATGCTTATAATAGTTATAATAATTATTACTTTTATTAAAAGGCATTAAAATGAGACTGGGATTCGATCTGAAAAACGATGCATTAATTAAAAATAAGGTTATCGATAAGGATGGTAGATATAATAGATGCGAAAAATTGTAATATATAATTTTCAATAACACAAAACGACTTTCTAAACAAGTGACTGCATTTATACAAGTGATTTAAATTAAATGAATTAACAATCGTTATTTTTCAAAACTCGGCAAAACATTTCTTAAATTTTTATTTGTTCGTACATATTTGAAATGACAAAAATATTAACGAAATGTCTATTACATTCGCCGAGTTACACCGGAAATATTTCAAGTGTGAGGAACATTTCGTAGGGGTGTATTAACCCCCCGTCGACTTATGTATTTACCGGTCTATTACCACCCACCGGGATGGGGTTTGGGAGAGGCGCTCGATGCTCAGTGTTTCCCCGAACCCCAAGACAAATGGAATACCATACAGATAAAGACTAGTAAGCGGAAGATATTGATAAAATCTGTAAAGAGTACTCTATGGTTTACACATCTATAGCATATGAAAGGAGAATTATACGTAAGCTAGTATATATAATAAATCAATCGATAAGAGAAATGTGACTTAAGACGAATGCATAGAATATTATAATATATGTTACATTTAGGCTACTTTTTTATGTTTTTGATTTTAAAAAAAAATGATCCCTAAAAAACTACCTCTCCAATTTTTCGGTACGGTAACATGTGGCGCTTTAAAAAATACAATAAATAGTTAATATTAATAAAGGGTGGGCCAACATGGGCTGACTGTTTTTAAAAATGTATAACTTTGGTGAGGTTTATTTTAAATTAATATTTTTTTGCTGATAATAAATAATTTATGAAAGTTTATAATGGCTACATACCCAGTGCAAGAGCGCGTTAAAATTATTGAATTTTATTATATTTCCCGACGATTTATTTTCGGTGATCGGCTAATTTAAAAAAATGCAGAGTTTGCTTGACCTCCCCGTTCCCCAGATTTGACGATGCCTGATTTCTTTTTGTGGGGAGTGAGAGTAATTATCATTCATTTGAATGATGTTATTTTCCCCAGATAGATTAAAAATAAGTTAACAAAGTACACTCCAATGCAATAATATACTTTTTAATAAATATTGAAATTACAAAAGTTATATGCATTTTACCAGTCAGTCTAAGTTGGCCCACTCTTTATAATATAGTCGTTTCATAAAATAAAATAATTAATAAGGATATGGTCGTTATCCAAAAACTCTAAATTGATCTGTGGTCGTGATTTAAGGTTTTTAATTGAATGAACAAAAATAAAGTACTGTTTCAGCGACATTGGTTAAGTGTTAATAATAATTTCAAAAAGATTTAAAAAAAAATTATTTAACATGTTTCGCAGCATACACCACCAGCAACACATCTCCAGTGTACTTAAAGGTGAATATAATGTTCCAGCCAGATTTCGTTTGCCAGACATTTGTTAGTTCGCATTCAGTAGTCGTAGAGAATAATTGATTATAAAACGTGTTGAAGTCATTCAAACATTTTAAATACATAATAATGGCAATGCTGTAACAATTAATGGTGATCGCTATCGTCACATGTTAAAAAATTTCTTGGTGGCAGAATTGCGTCGATTGGGTTTGCAACACATGTAGTTTCAACATGACGGTGCCACCTCACACACAGCCCGAGCTCCAATATGCTTGAAATTTTGCGAGAAATTTTTCCCGGCCGCATATTGTCAAATAGTGGTGATATTGACTGGCTTCCTCGATCACCTGATTTGACGGCTCCCGATTATTTTCTATGGAGATACTTGAAAGGAAAGATCTAAGCCAATAAGCCAACAACTATTCCGATGCTACTGGACAGTATTCGAAAATAAATTGCTGAAATAACGCGTAAAGTGAAAAATATGGTTAAAAGCGCACGCATCTGTGCTGCTACCAGAGAAGGTCACCTAGCCAATATCATTCAATTGATAAATAAAAACCAAATTAAAAACTGTTCTGTTTCTTAGTTATTCAAAAACAACATTGGCCTGGAATATAATATTCACATTTCGCCTTCATGTTTTACTATATTTCTAAGCAGCAACCTTATATAGACGAATTTATCACTTTGTAATTTCCAACGCATTCTTCCGGTCTACTGCGCTGAATTTTTATTTGTCATAGTTTATTGTGATGACGTACTCGATTTCGCGAACGATTGACTTGATGTCCATTGCATTTTTGCCACAAGAGTTATACTTATTGCATAGCAAAGATACGATATTCATATTATACTAAAATATTATATTATTATATTATATTATACTAAAATATACTGCAACTCAAAATCAATATATTTATCAAGGCATCAAATGTTTTAACAATCTCCCCATCACAATTAGAAAAATTACGGACTATCTAAAATTTGTAACTGAAGTAAAAAAAATATGTACACATACTAACTGAAACATAAATTAACTCATATATACTCCTTCTCTATACACGATTCTTACTCTCATAGAGAAGAAACAAATGTTAAAATATATATATTTTTTATTTATTTTTATTTTATTTTATTTTTTTGGAGAAACAAACAGTGTAACAATAATAACTGATAATTACATAATATATAAAAATAACACCAGTGAAGTTTCTTCGGAAATTAAATACATAGTACATAATAAATTAAAAAATAGTAAATAGTACATAATTAAATACATAGTACATAATAAACTAAAAAATAGCAGACTGATAAACAAAAATGCTTTTACATAAAAGTAAACATAATAAACTAAAAACTAATATATATTAATAAAAAAATAATTATATTAATAAACTAAAAGAAGAAAAACAAAAAAATAAAAGAGTGATTTTAAACTGAATATACGAAGAGGAAAGGGTAAGGAGGGGAGGGAAATGGGATGCAATATATACAGTTTATGTTAATAGTTATTGAAAAGTTGGCGTAGTTTAAATTTAAAAGGAAGCAATTTATCGTTGAAAATGTCAATGTTATTAGAAAAATTTACGGCATTATATTTTGAGGTAGAGCGGATAATAAAACAATTTTTTATGTAATTAGTTCTACTCAAATTTGGGTAAAAAAGATTATTTGATCGTGTTTGTCGCGTTGGACAGTTGAAAGTTATTTGTTCTAATAAATAGGGCGAGTCAACTAAGTTATTTAAAATTTTATAGAGGTAGGATATATCTTGAGTGTTTCTTCTATTTAAGAGGGGGGGTATTTTATGGTAACACTCACTTTCTGAATGAGATTTAATGTCTAAGAGAGCACGTGAATTTAATATATTAAAAAATTTATGTTGGTCATTTTCAAGTCGGTCGCTGTAGGTGGAATAATGTGTGTTCCAAACTACCGATCCGAATTCAAGTTGACTTCGTACAAATGAGAAATATAGGATGATAAGAGTAAAAGGGGATTGGAATGGGTTAGACGTTCTAGCAATGAAACCAAGGAGTCTATAGGCCTTAGCGATTACCGACTCTATATGCGGGATAAAAGTTAATTTAGAATCCAAGATGATACCAAGATCCTTCACTTGTGTGCAGACACTGAGTATGTTACTATTAAGTTGATAATTATACGACAAATTAGATTTTTTCTTTGAAAATGAAATGATGTGACATTTAGCAATATTTAGAAAAAGTTGATTTTTTTGGCAGTAGATTGAAAGTCTATTAATATCATCCTGTAGCAGGAGGCAATCAGTGGGTGATTTAATTTCTTTGAAAATTTTGGCATCGTCAGCAAATAGTGAAAATTCAGAATTTAAGAAACATTCTTTAATGTCATTAATATAAATTAAGAATAAAATAGGTCCAAGGTGTGAGCCTTGTGGAACTCCAGATGGGACATTTTGGAATATGGAACTAAACCCTTGGATCACAACTGCCTGACTTCGATTTTTGATATAGGAAGTAAACCATCTGTATAGGTCTCCGTGTATACCGAGACATCGCAACTTTCTCAGAAGTATTCGATGATTGATTTTATCAAAAGCTTTTGAGAAGTCAGTGTACAGTGTGTCTACTTGTAATCCTTTGTCCATCGCCTTCAAAATAATGTCGGTAAATTGTAAGAGATTTGATTCTATAGACCTCTGTGGAAAGAAACCGTGCTGATTGGGGATAATTATAGGACGCACACTTGGGAATAATTGATCGTATATCATTTTTTCCATTAATTTACTGAGAATTGACAATTTTGAAATCGGTCTGTAGTTTTCAACATTTTCTTTGTCACCACTTTTAAATATTGGGGTTATATGCGCCTTTTTCCAAAATCCTGGAAAGTGACCATCCCGTAAAGATTTAGAAAATATAAGAGAAATTGGTTTTGCTAATTCCACGGCGCATTGATTCAGAAAGATAGAAGGCAATTCATCAGGGCCAGCACCCTTCTTGGTGTCTAGGTTTTTTAAATATTTTAAAATGATCGCTTCATGAAAGTCGATAGATTGAGTATCGAGGTGACTATATACGTGACAATCATCTTCTGTATCAATATCATGGACGTTTGTGGAGACGTAGACAGAGTGAAAGTATTCATTAAATACTCTACATATATCAGCACCATTATCAGCTTGTTGGTTTTTGTAATAAACACTATCAGGAAAATCTGCGTTTCCTCTACGTTTGTTTTTTACGTATGAACAGAATCTTTTTGGGTCTGTTTTGATTTCTGATTCAGATTTTTTTATAAACTGTTCAAAGCATTCTTTCGCATTTTTTTTCTGTCGCTTTCTCAAGAGGTTGAACGTTTGATAATCAGAGAGGTTACCATACATTTTCCACTTTTTGTGGTAAAGTAACTTTTCTTTGATAGTTTTAATTAACGAAGAGTTATACCAACTGGGAAATTTTGCTACAGATTTAACCGAGATGGTTGGAACATGTTTTAATATAATGTTATTAACAATTGTATAAAATGTTTTTAAAACATTTTCCAACTCCAAATCATTCAATCGATGCGTCCAATCAACTTTAGACAACTCATTCCTAATTAATGAGTAGTCGGTATCGTGAAATTTTTTTATAATTCTTGGAGATGGACGCATAGCGATTCCTTTTGTTATCGATAATTCTATGATTAGGGATTTATGATGGGGGTCTTCGGGAGTCAGAGGATCGTTACATTTAAAAATATGGCATGAGGCATTGTTTGTTATCACCAGATCTAATATTCTACCGTTTTGGTTTGTTTGATCGTTATACTGAGAGAGTTCTGTAAATGATAAGAATTCCAAAAGGTATTGGCTGGCTACACTATTACAATTTGAAGGGTTCATTACATTAGATCCATTAGAAGGCAACCATTTAATAGTAGGTAAATTAAAGTCTCCCAGCAATAAAAACATATTATTAGGATGATCGGTTCTTATATCACTGACCATATTTAAATGTTTTAGTAAATTAGAATGGTGATCAGGGCCTTGCGGGTGATAAGATCCACAGACAACAATGTTTTGATACACCCCGGATGACAATTTAATGTTTACCCAGAGGTCCTCAGCACAGGTATGCCAGGATTCCATAAGCTTTGCATGCAATGACGCTTTGATAGCTATAAGAACTCCACCGCCATATTTAGAGTGATTTCGGTCTCTTCTAAAAATATTGTACCTGTTATCTGCAATTTCACTATTATTGATATCATTACGTAGCCAAGATTCAGTAAGGCAGATGATATCGTATTCTTTATTTAAAATTTGATTAAAGATTTTTGTTGTCTTGGTGCGTAAACCGCGAACATTTTGATAGTAGACAGATAGACTAGCCATCAGGTACAAATTTTATAAAAAAATGAAAATATGTTATAAGAAATTGTGAGGAAAAGTAAAAAGATATACCATACATAAAGAATAAGAAATATTGCAGAAAGGGAAAGGGAGGTAGGGGGGGGAGAGTGGTAATATAATAGAAATAGTTTAACAAAGTGAAAAATAGATCAATTGTAAAATTAGGGTAAATAATCCGTGAGTGACGACGCAGAGTAGGGTTCACATTGAATAATTTGTTTTTAATAAGTCTTTTTTGGAGCGAACTAGTAGAACCGGTGAGGAATCCGATTTTCTCAAAAAGATTCGGCAGTTTTTTACCCAACAATACTGAAAATTTTTCTTTTTAGCGAATTCTTTTGTGTTTTTTAATAGAATTTTATTATCTATGGTTAAATGATCATTCAAATATATTGATTGCTTAGATCCCGGAAAGCCAATGTCAGTTGTTGTAATTCCACGATTGGCTCTAACTGCCGAAATCAAGGCTTCTTTTTTAAATTGTCGATTAAATTTGACAACAACAAGTTTTGGTCTCCCGTCGCGTGCTGGCTGGCCAGTTGCATCCTTTTCAACTATTTTGCGGCGGGCGACCCTGTTGACGTGTTGGATATCGCCGACGTCTAGTGAAACACCTACGGAGTTTCCGATCATTTTAACAATGTCTAATAATTTTTCATTTGTTCGTTCTGGGAGGCCGTAGATTTCAACGTTGTTAGTTCGAGCCTGCTGTTGACATTCATTCTGTTCGTGTTTTAGATGCTCCACTGTGGTCTTCAGTTCTGCTATTTCATTTTCTAACACATCGATTTGTCCTATTTTTGACTCGAACAGTTCCATTTTTTTGGAGAAGTCATCGACCTTACGGTTATAGAATTCCATGTTTTCGTTGTATTGATTTAGTTTAACATTCATATTCTCGATATTCTCGCGAAGTAATCGCATTTCCACCAGAATCATCGCATTATCAGTTGATGGCAAAGGAGATGAAGGGATCTTGCAAATATTACACTTCCACGCATCTCTGTATTGGTTGGACATCTTCTTGAAGTTTGCATGTGTAATATCTTGACATATGAAGTGAAAGGGTCGAGTACATAATGAGCATCGGAGGCACTCTGCGGTCTTTAGTTGTTTGGAACAAGAATAACAATTCGTGTTCTTATCCATCGCTAAAAGGAGTGAGGATATTATGTTACAAACAATTGCTTAGCTGAGAAGAAGATACTTTAGTTACAGACTAGGTACCTGAACACTAGTGATGAGGGTAAGTTGTGGAGTTTCGACCAAGTTGTATAGAAAAATTATTGTATACCCGATTTGTATAAAAACGGTAAGGTATAGCTGTAGGTCGTCGCGGACTTTTTTGTAGAGAAAAAAGCGGCGGTTCCGATCATATAAAGGTTTGAAGTTTTTCTTACTCCTGGGAGGTAGCGTTTCAGGAAAACTTGATGAAAAATTTAATTTTACAAATATTTTAGTCGATATGCTGAAATTTCAGTTTCTTCTTTTAGATGGTGGACAAGGTAATTTTTCTGCGTCAAATGATATATATGTCGAAACCTAGAGATAAAAATTCAGGAAAAACTTAACCACACGTTTTTAAGAAAACTTAGATTATCACATATCTACTGATTATTAAAATTATATTATATTTTTAATATTAATAAAAATAAATCGAAAAATATTTTTTTCCATATTAAAATATTACCTTATCCCTGTTTATTTAACATAATTGTCATTATTAAAATAAAGGCGAGTATAAAATGGTGATGTCTATGGAATGAATACAGACGCACGCGCGTATGGGACGAAGGGTCCATGTTTATGTGTGCGTTTGGATAGGTACGTCAGTGAGAATGCGAATGAGTATGGCGGACCGCGAGAGTACGTGGTTTTACTCTCCACGTCTTCCAACGGAGATAGAACTAAGAACTATCGTAATCTGTAATATTGTGACTGTGAATAAATACCAAATTGTTACCTGTACTATAGAGTATTATTCACGTCTCCATCTCAACCGATATTCATCAAATGTGAGTGACAATAACTGGTGCAGCGGAATATAACAAAAATACACTTCAGCACTTGTTTCAAAGTTTTTCGAATCAAATTTATCCATTTGGCCCGTGCCACAATATTCTCTGAGTCAGTAAAGGTACACATGCACTAGATGCTTCATTTCAAGCAATGTTCATGTTCATGCAATGATGTCTCATAAGTCGCTTCACGCTGAACTATATACTGATCTTTACGTATATTCCAATCGAGTCACCGATTGGATCACATCCGTGGATGCGAGTCATTACAGCTGCGGTGTTATTTTCCTAGTTTTATGAGAAGCACAAAGTGTTTTGGCGTTCATATTTTTATTAGAATTGGCCATTGCACTGAGCCAAATAACATTTTGAAATCAAAACCACACATACGAGTATAAGGGGAAGTTAAATTCTCTCTACTTTTCTATTATTTGTCAAAGAATAAAATTTCGTTAATCAATTTAAGCACTGTTAAAAAGCGTTGTCAATAAATTTTTCATAAGCATCCCATAACGTTGATTACATTTTATATGGTGAGTAAATTTAACCAATCTATGTCAATAGACCGTTACCGCTTCTCTCGGAAACTGACAAATAATGAATTTTGTGCAAGGTTACTTCCTAAAACAGTTACATAAGTAGTTTATTTTTATATATGTAGTTTGACTAACAATAATACTACCTTTAACTTTCTATCTATCGTTTTTTTTTTAGAGGATATACCACAAAAGAAATTTATTTATAGTACCTGTATGTATAAAACACAGTATTATAATTTAAATTGAATTTTCAAAAATTAAATGAGTCATTTAGAAGGATAAACCAATAAACCTATAGAAATAAAATATATTTGTTACCAGGAATCAAACCAGGATAAGAATTAGTTCCCAATTATATTAGTCGAATTTTCAAACTTTTATGTTACCGAATCAATTGGTATTAAAGTTTTTATTTTTAAATGAATAAGTACAAATAAAACACACATTTTTCTGTAGAAGACATTCATACGATAAAAAGTCGTAGTGGTGGAAAAACATTTTTCAAATTGGGTCGTTAAACATCTCTTTGTTTTCATTAAATATGTTGGATCCGTGAGTAGGGGTCAGTCTAACCGCCCCAGGGGCAGTCCTATTTCTCTACGGTCTGTTATCTAGATAGCGGTTATCTATCGGCGTAGAATAACATCCTTACCGTCATTATAATTATTGTAATACAAAGCTCTAATAAAAATTTGTTTTTGGAAATGGTCACAATGCTATCTTTCTCGATCGATCCTCAGTACAATTGTGTAATATCAACTCAAAGGGAAATCCTGATAATATAACTATAATATTTTAGGCATTGATTAATTTTCTGTGTAGATTTTTCCAGGTTATTCCGCTAAACGTGTCTGATTTCTCTATGCAACGTTTCAGTTTCTATTGCAGGGTTCAGCAGAGCTGCTGTTGATGCTTAATAATGATGATTTCTGCACCCTGCAACGATATCTGAAATGTTGGTCAGAGAGACGAGAATAGGCCAGAAAATTCTACATAGAAGATTGAAAACATTTTTCAATATAATATTTTTAACATCTGTCGATAAGCTGCCATCGCAGCTTAATGGGTCTTTTATTTAATTTTGCTCATAGATAAATAACAATTAATTAAAAAATATTTTTTCTTGTATTATATACCTACATTGATTATTTGTATTACATTATTATGTACAAAACATGCGCTTTATTGTCTACTAAGCTTATAAAACGTTTTATTATATTTTTATTTTCTATTTCCTTCTTCTGTCTTTGTTATAATAATTCTAATAAAATATATGTAACGTCTTGAAAAGAAAACATTTAATTATGTAATATTTTTATTAAATATTTAGCTCCTGCTTTAATGAAAATAAATACAGAGGAGCACTATAATATACTTGCAACACATTAATTTAATGGGCAATGATTATACACTTTGGAAGCAAAGGGAACACAGCAGCGAATAATCGCGCGTCATTTATCTGTTGGTGCCTGAAATTTGTATTAATATGTTGTTGCTAAACTGGATAATTCAGATGATTCATAAAATTTCTAAGAATTCCATAGATTATTTTGATGGTTGGAGAAGAATACCAGTAGACTAAATTCAGTGAAAACGAGATATTTTTAAGGGAACACATAATTATTGTGAAGTTGAAATTTTTTCAGAACATAGTTCAGTGATATTTAAAATACAATTTCAATGTATCAACGAGATATATACACAGATAAAATCAATTTATCGAAAAAATATTTTTGTTATCCCGGTAGCAACAAAAATATTTTGAATAAAATATTTCTCGTTGATACATGATACATTTAAAATGATATCACTCAAACGTATATTTATTTTACAATAGTGTGAAGATTTATTAATATTGCTTTAAATACAAAAACAACGGTATCATAATGGAAATATTTAAGATTATGTTTTGGTCCCTTGGAATAAATTATTTCAATTCATTAATTATGTTTAAAATGTTTACATAGCGAATCCTAATTGTGCCAGAAATATAGGCCGCAAAAACAAATAGTGTTTATGGAGAGTATTAATTTATTTCATAAAATTACCTGTTTCCAACCAATTACCGTTAAACATTAACGTTCCGACCAGTCCTGTAGTATCAATTCAGTTCTAATTAAGTGCAACATATATTTTTATGTAAATTTAAACTGACATATTTCATTCTCCAATGCTTGGTACAATACAAGTATCTAACGGAGGGTTATTATCTTAGTTAACAAGGTATACACTTAACAACTGTTATTTGACAAGTTCAAATGAATAGTAATAATAATATATAATATTTTTCATACTATTTAATGAATTAATTTTATACAATAACTACTTAAATTTTTAATATGTAGAATAGTCTTTTTTGATTTATTAAATATGATGTTTTTTTCTTCGATCTATAATAAAATCGGCGTCAATTTTATTGTAATTCAAAGAAAAGACATCATATTTAATAAACACATTGGTATGGCTGAGCCACGTAAAAAATATGTTACAAATAGTATATACGTTCAAAGTCATGAACTGTGAGCCAATCACAATCACTAACAGTGATGGAGTGTCTGAAAATATTCATTCTTTGAAAACATTGTCAAATAATATAGACATGTAATTTACTAAAAAAATATTTTACTACTGGTGTGTTATATTTTTAATTTGATTTTAATTGATTTATTTGTACTAAAACGCAATGAATTATTTATGATTTTTTATATATCATCGAATACAATCGATCGCCAACGAAATACGATTGATCGCCATATATTTCTCACAGAAAGGTGTCGAATTGTAAATCAGTACGTTGGTAAAGTTTACTTTAATTTGTGTAACTAAAATAAGACAAGCAAGAAAAAGGAAATAAAATCCAAGAAGGATTCCTACATCAAAAAGCTTACATTTGGCAATTTTCGGTAGTTTTTGTGTCTCCACGGACACATTCCAGATATTTGTGTATCCCTTGGTACATCGACCCGAAGTTTTCCTGAACATTCCCATTCTAGTTTAGCCTATCTTATTTATGGTTTCTATTTGAGTCAGTTCTGAAACTTTAAAGATCCCTATTCAAAAAGAGCTTTCTCAAGTGACTGTCCTGTAATTTAAACATGTTTTGTATGTACAAATAAATAAAAATCAGGATCTGATTAATTTATTATTAATTTCATATTTAGAGAATTTTCTTAGTATTATTATTGAAATAAGTACTAATTTTCCAAAAATTCTATCAATTTTGGATCAAATAATACATCTTATAAATTTAAAAAATATGTTATTAAGAAGAATACATTCTATTATTAAGGAAAACACATTCTTATTGTGAAGTTGTAATTATTCAGAACATAGGTCTGTGATATTTTAAATAACATAATACATACAATACATTACATTCTTATTGTTATATTGTAATTATTCAAAACATAGATCTGTGATATTTTTAAAATTCAAATTAATCGTATTAATTAGAAGTATATACATCCAAAAAAAAATAGTTTTAATAATTTTGTATCTTTCATCGTCGTAACAATTTAAATTTGTTACTTAATTTATTCTTTTAATAATATATCAAATAAAATTAAAAAAATATTTGAAAAATTTGACATAATATATAGTCTTAGTTAGTTTATTTGACATCCTGACAAGGGAAATAATATTTTCAGAAATCTGTTGGTGTATTAAATATAACCCAGAAAGTGATTTAAAACAATGTTGCTCCTTTTTTTATGATGTTCCTTAATTCATATATTGTCGAATTGTATGTTTTTGAACATATGAATAATTATAAAAAATATTATCGGGTAAATTACATTATTCATAATAATTGAAAACTTTAAAATATTTATGTCCAAGCCCCTTTAATCTATAATAAGTTATAATGTGTAAGACACACGATAAATCTTTTGAATTGCTTAAGAATTTATATATATATTAAATATCTAATCTGAGACATTGAAAAAATAATGTATACTACCATAATATTATATTAACGAATGTTGTTTTGTATCGTTAGGAAATATTAGAGTAAAAATACAACTCTTCAGAATCATGAAACTGATAGAATTATTATAATATCAAACCTCACCAAATGCAGTGCGAACCTCTTGCTTTTTTCGGGGAAGCAGATGGTTGTACCGTTATCTCCTTCTGAAATTGTTCAAATCACCGAAGACACGTTGGAAAAAATGATGTTTCAAAATATGGTGTGCAGGTGCAGATGCTTTTACCGGCAAAGCTTTTTATTTAAGCCTGATAAGTAATGCGATTTCTTGAGGTGTGCGGATAGGGCTTTAGTGCTGTGTTCCTGCGGGACCGGGGTGAAAAGTGATATTTGTGCCTATATTTCCGTATCCCTGGAAGTAAGAAACTTTTTCGATATATTTAACGTTATTTGGCCCCACCCACTTGCCCATCTCCTCACTTGACTCATATTTCTCAGACCGGCGGGAAGTCTGTTTTCGTTTTTGTTGCTTTTGATCATTTTATGGAAAAATGACAAACGCCCGGGCCGAATAAACACGATTACAGACCCTTTCCGCCCGCACGTTTTGCTGGTCCTTTAACTTTTATTACTTTGAGCATTTGATCGCAAAACTTTGAATATCCATCCAGCTTTATTATTTTCAAGATATTAATTATTTCGAAATATTTTTAACAGTAAACAATGTTTTTCATATATCTTAGAAAAACTCTACGCGCGATTTGTAGTCATTATTCATAATTATTATTATATTTTTCTTTCTGCGTATATAATACATTTTAGATTAAGAGATGCTTGTTTAACTTAATGTAAGTATGTTATTAAATAAATTTAAATAATTTGACATGCGATTCCGTCTAGTAAAGCAAACACAATAATATTGAATTAAGAATAATATCAAAAATTTGTAAGTCTATAAAAAAAAATAGTAAATTTTAAAAATAATCCATCGTTATCTTACCTTAAAAAACTCCTTGAATGTATTGTTCATGGCTGTTTAATTCATTTAGAAGGATAATCATGAAAGCCATATCGGGTTTGTCCTTCCTGGAATCAATACGGGGGGTATGTTGACATGTCCTGCTAAGGGTACCCAAGTTGCCTTTTGAGAAAAGCTTGTGTGTAATTAACATTTAGAATATTTCTCATGCAAAGTATTTGTCTTGGATAATTAAATTTATGGACAAACACTTCTAAACTCGATTGGAATTAAATCTGAAGATGGACGTTCAAACAAACTGAAAGCAAAATTAATTATTATTGATTTCACGTCTATGAAACACAATTTAATGTTATTTCGACAAATTTTCATTTTTTTTTTCTTCGAAATCTCGTATTATTTGAAATATATTTTGTATATCACGAAATGTAACATCTTTATATTGATCCTTTTTGTTCGGGTAGATTTGAGTATCGGTCCGTAAGTTTATCTGTTTCTTCGAATTTCGTCTTATTCATAAATTATTTCAGAAGAATATAAAACTTTATTCACATGAAGAAATATTGTTTAGTATTCTCAGAAAGCCTTGTATCGAAATCAAAATAAAATATTTTTTAAATATTTACTTTCCACAATATGAAGCAATTATCAAAGAATTTGCTATAAATAGTGAATAATTAAAATGCTACTCTTGACACACTGGCATGAACACGATAATTCATTGCGTTCTAGTACAAGTAAATCAATTAAAATCAAATTAAAAATATAACAATACTTTTAAAATTAGCAATATTAACTTGGTGGTTAAAATTCATATTTTTTATTTATTATCTTAGTTTTATTAACCACAATTGAGTTTAAAATTATTCGACTAAATTTGTATTAAGCAGCAATTTGAGTTAGGTACTAAATTTATTTTTTTAAATAATTGTTGTTTTTTTTTTAAATTTAAAAATAGATTCTGGTGAAGAAACAATGCTATATTTTTAGTTATTTATGATATCCTGAAGAAGGAAAAGGTATTTTCCGAAACCGGTAGATGTTTTTTAAACTTAATTGTGGTTAATAAAACTAAGATAATAAGTAAAAAATAAAAATATAACACACCAGAAGCAAAATATTATTTTTTAATAAATTACATGTCTATATTATTTGACAATATTTTCAGAGAAGAATTAATATTTTCAGACACTCCATCACTGTTAGTGATTACAATTGACTCACTGTCCATGATTTTGAACTTTTCACTACTTGTAATGTATATTTTTGCATGGCTCAGCCATACTAAGTTGTAATCCTTATCTTAAGTCTTTGGATTGAATATACACCAATACGTCTTTATAAGACTGCATGATATAAAAAAAACTTATTAACAGTAATATATGTATTTAAATTATTTAAAAATTTTTTTATTTATTTATTTATTTAAAATTATTTATTTAAATTATTTAAAATTACAATGAATGAAACATTAAAACATGATGAAATTCTTTATGTATTAACATTTTTAATTGCCTAGGAAATATCATATATCTAAGCTTTGTTTTTTTAAATTAATGCTGGAGTTTATTTAGTCAGTATTTTCAAAAATTTTAGATAGCCAGTATTTATAATAAAATATAATAAATATATTTATTTATTTAATTTTTAACATAGTGCATACATAAGCACTCATATGTATACTCTAATGTAAACGAAATTAAAGTATTTTCTTTTACTAAAATTTATCTTTTACATATTTGATCAGTTTCAATTTAATAATAATAATACATTTATTAGGTTCACTTTTTATATGTATTATGTATTTACATTGATAAATAATGTCTAACAATCTGACGTATTATTCTTCCAAATTAATGTTCATTAAGTATATATTTTCACTTAGTTAATTACTATGAGTGTTGATTAATATTTCAAATATCAAACAAATGTACCGATGGTATGCATATAAAATTTAGCAAAGTAAGTACAACATATCAGTAAGAACGTAAGACATATACTTGGGTTATAATAATAATATATAATAATATTAATATATAATACATAATAATATAATATATAATGTATAATAATATAATAAATATAATAGTAAAATAGTTATTAATGCACTGATCAGTACAAAAACAGAATAATTTTTTAGTGTTTTTTAAAAAGATAATCAGTATTTAATAAAATATCAATTCATAATAACAACCAAACCTAACCCAACATAAATAAACATAACCTAACTTAAATTCACCTAACAAAAATGTCCTAAATACAAATCGAATATTAAAAAATACTAATAAAGTCTAAAGTTTTTTTTTGTTATGTATACCGATGAAAATTTATTTTTGTTTAATCGTTTACTTCATAAAATGCAATTTATTAATCGAAATTTTGACCAAATAAGTTAAAGTATTTAACTAATGCGTTTAAAGCTACATGCTTAAAAAGTAATTAGTTGTAATAAATGAATAATCAAAGGGCCATTAAAAAATTATATTTCCCATTAAAAATGAAGAAAGCTTTATGCACTGCCTTAATTTTTTAAAACAAGAAAATTGTATCTCACCATTATGAAGGCTCGTTTAGAAGAATTACATATTTTGCACGGGTAAAGCCTTCTCTCGGGACGGTTTTTCATATTTTTTATTTTCTCTAATCTCGGCACTTTCACAGCGTTTATTTTAAAGTCAGACCTCACACAAAAACCACATATACCGGCGGATGATTATAAATCCACGGGGGTGAACGTTCATCCCCCGCATGAACAGGTTTCGGTCGGAGCTGTGGCTAGGGATGTAGGGATGTGAGACCCCATTAAAAACGTTATTACTCAATAAAAGCTGTCTTAGGAAACAGTGTCCGTGTGAACAATACCCCTGAGCTATTGCAGTGTTTCTTTACTAGGCTTCTGCGTTCTCTCCTCAAGTGGGTACTTAATCGTCAAAGAGACCTTTGGGGCCCGCCACACTAGAAATACCCCCTTCACTTAACGAGCACTGAGTGAAGAAATTCATGCAATGCCAGCTGGAATTGATACCATTTTCCAAGATGAGATCAAGTTAACAATTTAGTGAGTACCATTAAAAGTGCAAGCGAAACTTATATGTTACTAGTGGTCCGTACTTGGCTTCCCCCGGGATTCAGATTTAGTTGTCATTTAAAATAAGGTCCCTTTAGTTTGCACAGGTCCTAATGAATAATTATTCTTTTCCTTGCACGGCATTACAACCCAGGGTGGTATTTGGTCTCTTCTACAGATGCTCTCCACCGAATCCTGACCCTGGTCTAGTCACAGAATAATAATGTTCGCAATATTCTGGAGGATAGTGAGATATCCGGGGGGTGTGACTTTTATTACTGTGAGAACTGTCACTTAGTATGTATGTGTGTGTGTGTGTCAGGAGAGTGAGTAGATGAGGTATCAGGGGTAAAACATTATAAGAGGCCGTATCTGGGGAAACGGGTCTCTTCCATCACGGATTCTCTTGAGTAACTAATCTATCACTGAAGTTATTAATAATTACTGTAAATAGATTGTTGTAATAAATTTAATGTTATCACCCGAGCATACGGAGTTTACTTATAAGGAAACGGGACCCAATAAAGGAGTCCCTAATCAGAGGATAGAACACCCGAGGTTATGGTAATGCTTCCCAAAGTTACCGCAATTATACTATATATATATATATCTATAATACACATTTATATTGCGGAAAGGGGATGGCGAAACCACGAAAAGGAAGGCTGCCATTGTTTTGTTCAGAATCCTAAAGAGTAACTTTAAAAAATTTAGAATGGATGGCATTCGATATAATAAAATACGCTTAAATATCAGAAATGAAAGGAAGAGAGTCTTAGATCCCAAAGAATAACTATGTGAATGTTTGATACTAATGGCATTCAAAATTTACAGTAGTTTATTGATCTAGTGGTTAAGACACTGGGCTAGTGACCAGCAAGTTAGTCTTCTTTTCATAGTACATGTATTCCGTGTACGCATCTTCATTTTATATATTTAAAAAAATGTGGGTGACCAGCAAGTTAGTCCTCTTTTCATAGTACATGTATTCCGTGTACGCATCTTCATTTTATATATTTAAAAAAATAAATACATATATATTTAATACACATTTATAACGGGGGGAAGGTACTGATGTTTTGCGCAGCGTTCTAAAATATAACTACAAAAATCTACTTAGGTCGACACAGGATTTTATATAGAATTAACAGACGGACATTCAGTTTTATATGTACAGATATTTATTCCAATATCCAAAATGATAATAATAATTATTACTCTGAATTGTTTATATAACGAATCAATTTAAAATATGTAATAATGAATTAATCCTCAACATACTTTCCCAGGGTAAAAAAACGATTTGCTAGCTATTTTTATTTGGATGCCTGGAAAAAATGTTAATTTGATGCACCTGCGTGCACGTGGTTTAGATTGGATCGAATAAAAATGTAACACAATAAAATCTCTCGTGGTTTAACCATTTTTAAAATGTAAAAATGGTTTGAACATTGTCGATTATATATTTTTTGACTCGTAGTCCACGTGATAACGGATTTATATTATTATACTGTATTTCATTTAATTTAGTAACCTCATTGATGTATTTTTTTTTCTTACTCTGATAAAATAACATAACAATTAAGTATGTATAACTGTGATATATTCTTAGAAACATACATGATAATACAAGAATCTTTTATCTACGATCCAGCTTCTTAATCCTTCCATCCATGTTTGAATGTGAACTGACTTGAAAGCCTTGTGGGTTGATTCTGTTGACGTCAGTAAATGATGTTTTTCTGAAATATGTGTTGTTTCAGTCACAAATCTCGTGTCTCATTTTTATTAACTGTTAGATATGCAATTACTGTTAGCAAAACCGTTGGAAATATATATATATATATATATATATATATATATATATATATATATATATATATATATATTAATAGTTAAGCAATATTTTAACGTCAATTTTATGATTTAATTTTAATTTTTTAAAAGACCTTAAGTATGACTATAATATTTTGAAACCTTAAATAGTTATTTATTTTATATAATACCAATTATTATATTATATTATACCAGTAAAGATAAATAATGAGGCAAAATACAATTTGTTTTGGAACCGAGCAAGTCACGCACGGGACAAGAGAGATAAAGTGTGTGATCCATTATTTTATGAAATATCTAGTTATTAGTCTATTTAATGATACTGAAACGTCCAGTAAATCATTATAACATTTAGATAATCTAGAAAATACATGAAATATACACATTAACGGCAACTCATACAAAATAAGTAATAAATAATATATATGCAAAAATAACATCTCCACGTATACTATATATCAAAATATTAGTAAATAAACAGCACATCATATTCAGGGCTGCTACGATTCAGCATGCGACAGATCTGTGCCACCTTTACAGCATCATGGTGTTCGTTACTCCATCAACCAGCATCGAGAGTTTTAATATATAATATAGGTACATAGTCGTGATCTTATTTTGTAACTATATTCTCCTCCACATATTACGTATATTATATACGTAGCATATTTAAAGACTCCAAATTAGTTACCTATAAGTTGTAAAAAAAACGAAGTTGCAATACTATGAAAACAAATTTAAATATATCACTTAGAAAGATAAGATAAAAAATAATAGTTATCACACTGATTTAAACCCCGAACTTTATACTGTCAGAAGAGAGTTTTAACCAATTAAGCTATGATAACCTATTCAGAATTCTCTATCTTTAATCTTAATTAATGTGTTAAGTAGGTGAGATATAAATTATTTACCGTTGGAAGCGACCATATTTTTAATTATAATATTTTTCAACATCTTGAAATAGTATAAGTAGCATCACCAAGACGCCACAGGATACACATGAAAAATCTATCTATCAAAAGAATATAGTCATCACTAGGACTTAAACCCATAACTTTCTTCTGTCAGTATACAAATTGGCTAACGTATATGCGAGTACATTTATATATATAAGGTAATAATAGTTAAATATATTATGAACTTGAACAAATTTCTTAAGTACTTTTCTAAAAACGTATATTTTAACGTAATTATTAATTGCAAAAATAATCCACAAAAACTCTCAAGAACGAATTAATGAAATAGCGAAAAGAAAATTATTAAACAGACAGTTAAATTAAGATGAAAACAATATTGTTACAAATAACTAAATACAAATTAAATGCATCAATTAGAAAGATATACATACAGATAAAATCAATTTACCGAAAAAATATTTTTGCTACCACCGGGATTTGAAATAGGAACTATTCCTATCCGAGGAAGCGCGCTGACCAAATTAGACCATATCAGCGTAGTAAATTAACAACAAAGTTCTCTAAACTTATAAGAGTTCCTGGTGCTGGTCCTTTAATGCATGTTCATTGAATTAGAAAAGAGATCCAGGTTCGAATCCCGGTAGCGCGATAACAATATTTTTCGATAAAACTGATTTTATATGTATACCTTTCTAAATAATACATATAATTAGTATTTAAAATATCGCAGAGCTATATTCAAAAAAATTACAACTTCACAATTAGAATGTGTTCTCATTAATAATATATAAATAGTATGTACTGTAAAATTAATTGTTAATTCGGTCGTTTGCTATCGGTTTACTCAAAGATATTTGAGATTCCGTAGAAAAAAAGTAAATGGCTTTCAAATAATGGAATGATAGATGTATTTATTTGAAATCTGTAACACGTGAGTTCGTCATCAAAAGTATTGTATGCTGTAGCATAGTTGGTTAATGCATCTTCCCCGGATTGGAAAGAGATCCAGGTTCGAATCCCGGTAGCAATAACAATATGTTTCGATAAAATTGATTTTATATGTGTATTTTTCTAATTAGTACATTTAATTAGTTTTAAATACTAAATTAATGTATTAATTATAAATATATACATATAAAATCAATTTTGTCGAAAAATATTGTTTTTGCGTCACCGGGATACGAACCTGGATCTCTATTTCCAATCCGGGGAAGTGCACTACCTTTGTGCTATAACGCCAATATTTTTCTTGACAAATTTTCGAACCTATATGTTACACTTTTTAAATTAATACACCTGTCGTTCCATTATTTGAAAGCCATCTACATTATTTTTACAGAATCTCAAATACCTTTGAGTAAACCGACTGCAGACCCCAGAATTATCAATTCATTTTTATTAAATTTTGGACACATTGATAAAACATATATTATTAAGGAAAACAAAAACAATATTTTTCGACAAAATTGATTTTATATGTATATATTTATAATTAATACATTAATTTAGTATTTAAAATATCACAGACCTATGTTCTGAATAATTACAACTTCACAATAAGAATATGTTTTCCTTAATAATCATTTAATTAGTATTTAAAACGTTACCAACCAACTTCTCCAAAAACATTCATTGTGTATTGGACCAACGTCTTTTAATCTCTTGTAAAAGTATATTACAAATCCACTGTCACTAGTAAAAAATTTAAACAGCAAAAATGAATTGCAGCCGAAAATATGAACAGATATTTTCAATACTAAATTAATGTATTAATTATAAATATATACATATAAAATCAATTTTGTCGAAAAATATTGTTTTAGCGTCACCGGGATTCGAACCTGGATCTTCATTTCCAATCCGGGGAAGTGCACTACCTTTGTGCTATAACGCCAATATTTTTCTTGACAAATTTTCGAAACTATATGTTACATTTTTTTTTTCAAATTAATACACCTGTCGTTCCATTATTTGAAAGCCATCTACATTATTTTTACAGAATCTCAAATACTTTTGAGTAAACCGATTTGCAGACGCCAGAATTATCAATTCATTTTTATTAAATTTTGGACACGTTGATACAACATATATTATTAAGGAAAACACATTCTAGATATTTTCAAACGTATATCAGATATCTCATAGAGACAAAGTTGTTTTTTATTATATTTAATGGAAAATATATATGGAAGTATGGGGTAATTACGACCTGTCTTCGGCTGGCTTAAGTGATCACTTTATATATATATAAAAATATATTTATAACGTTCACCAATTCTTACCTCTCAATCTCCACATTTATAAAATTTTTGTAAGTTGTTTATATGTTAGTATGTGGACTCGCTTCGCACTACACCATCGCCATCTATGGACCAAATTTGATTTTTTAATTTATTTTTTAAACAGCATGTATGTCATATTATGAGAATCTGATTTTTTTAATTTCATGTATACTTTCCAATAAATATAATAAAAAATCGCTTTGCCTCTGAGATATCTGATATTTATTTAATAACAGTGCCTTTTTAGGTAAAAATCCAGTAATTGTGTGTTCTTGGACATATTCAAATATTTCAAAGATATTTATATTTTGTTATTTAATTACTTTTCTTGGATAAATTTGTTTACTTTTCATTTTATACTCGCTGATATTGGGAAAATTTTTCTTTTCGTATGTACATACGTTATTAATATCAAATTTCTGTTTATATTTAGATTAAATATGCACAGTTATTTTTTTTTAGAAGATCTGAATAAATTAATTTCATTCACAAGGCACTCTTTACTTAGAACTTTTACAACACTAATATTTTTTTATAAATAAAGAAAACAATACTTTCTTAATAATAAAATAATCTAAGGTGATGTCAAACTTGACGTGCCCCCAGACATGACTAATGACGCTGGTCGAGCGTTCGGTAAAATTACCGCATTAAATTATTACCGCTTTCCGTCATGCACCCAAGTTGTCTGACTTTTAATGAAGTCAACATTTTTCATGAAACAACTTTAAAGGCGTTCTTATTTTGAGAGTTGGGGACAACCCAGATTATTAAATGAGCTGCTGTAATTACGAAACCAAAAGATAACAATGTTTTAAATGGTTGTCGAAATTCATTATCAATTCACGAGAGCCTAATTTAATTTTAAAAATAAATAAATTGTATTTGATTGTTAATTTGTTTATCGCCTGCATCAGGGACAAAAATATTATATCTTTTTTTTATGCCATTGCCTTGAATCCTGAAGAATGATTTAAACAACACGTTTTTATGAGATTTCATAAATAAATACGCTAATTTCATTACACATATAAACCAACAATGGACATCACTTGATTTGTCATAAATATTAACCGCATATCAACGTAAGCTAAACAATTTTTAATGAAAACACATTTTTGTTGTAAAGTTCCAATTTCAGAAAAAGTTCTGTGCTATTTTATAAACAAATTAAAATAATAAAAAAGAAAGATCTATATTTCGAAAAAATATTTGGTTCCTACCAGGATTTGAACCTGGACCTTTTCCTATCGGGAGAAACGCCTTACCATTTTTGCTATATCAACACGTTTTCGACAACTTTTGAATTGATATAAATTTTATACAGAAAACAAGTTCAAAATTTGTCAAAAACGTTTTCTGTTTCATATTTATACAATACAATATAGTTCTGTGATATTTTTAATACAGATTAAATTAGTCCATCAATTTTAAAATTCTAATAATGGATGTATTTTTTTTTTTTTTATTAATATTAAAAATATTTGTTTCTTCTCTATGAGAGTAAGACTTGTGTATAGAGAATAAGTATATACGAGTTAATTTATGTTTCAGTTAGTCTGTGTACATATTTTTTTTACTTCAGTTACAAATTTATGAAATCATTAATTATAAAAAAAGCTATCATCAAAATTTGTTGACAACTTAATCGGCCGATAATAGCATAAATGGTGACACGTTTTCTCGGGTAGGAAAAGGTTCAGGTGGGAATCCCGGCAACGGTAAAGTATATTTTCGATGGATACCTTTCTTCTGTATATCTTCCTATTGATTATTCAATTTGTGTTAACTCTTTTTATTTTATTATCGTATTTCAATGGCACAAATGTGATTTCAATGCGATTATTCCTCAAAAAAGGTTATGATCCATATCTGCAGAGCGTGAAAAATGCCGAGAATACCATAAAAGATTAATTCACATCGATTGGATGAATATTTTCTTCTTTCTACTGTTTTTCTATATAGTTGTATTAGTATATTATTTAACTGAACTTTTTTCAATCTTTCTATATTTAATATTATAATTTTATATAAGTTCACCTCATATTTGTATGTTATTTACTTATTTTACACGCTCTTACTTCATATTTGTATATTATTTACAATTATTTTACTTACTCTTTTTTATTTTTAATATATTAAACACTGCATTTACTTAAAGTTTTACGTTGTATTTATATATTATCTAATTGCATCTTGTTTTAACCTATACATATATATATATGTATAGGGTATATATATATATATACATATTTTTTTTTTTTGTACATTGAACATTACTACTATACCGGAAAAGCACTGTCTGCTATAATACAGTAAAATACTAGTGTAGCAGGCAGGATTCAGAAATATATGTCTTACTTTGCTGGAATGTTATCCGATTATAACAATACAACTCTACTATGAATAAAAAATAATAATATTAATAAATCACTTATATCTTTTTTAATTGCCAAATGTTTCAGAATAATATATTGTAGGGAGTCCAGCGGAATATTGTAGAAAAAAATTATTGTTATTCTCATATTTTATTTATATAAAATGGAGTATAACGATGCGGATTATACGTTTTATAAATAATATCGTCTAAATTTCGTCCATTTCTCTCAAAACACTCTCGAAATCGGATTCTAACATTTACGAACGCTCCAGAGCAAAGTGTTGGTTCAATGGCAGCAACTTCACGGCGGATATTTTCTTGTAGGACCTGAATTGTTCGAGAATTATTACTGTAAATTCTCGACTTAAGGTATTCCCATAAAAAAAAGTCGCACAGTGTAAGGTCTGGTAACCTAGGTGCCTAGGGTATGCCTCCATACTTGCAGATTAATTTACTGGGAAAAATTTCCCTCAGCTTCTCCATTGAAACTCTAGCTGTGTGTGAAGTGGAGGGGCGTGTTGTTGAAATTGTGTTCTGTTGTTGAACCCTGGCAACAGCTACAGTTGCGGTACCAAAAGATCGTCGATCATTTGGTAATACACGTCAGCAGTGGTTGTCTCTCGCTGGTTAAAAAAATAAGGGCCAATTATCTCTCGTGCAGAAATTGCACACCACACTGTCGTTTATGGACAATGAAAACGTTTTTAATGGCGTTTCATTGGGTTGTCGGGAAACTAGTATCTCATGTTTTGTTTATTAACATAGCCATCGATATGAAAATGTGCTTTATCAGTAAACAAAATATTTTCAAGCGTTCGTGCTGTTCCAAAACGTTCCAGCATTGTTCTCGCTAAGATTTTAAGTAAATTATTTTCGTTTTAATAGTTATTTTCGTTGAGAAACTGCACGATTTATAATTTTTATGGGTGAAACTGTAGTTTCTCTTTCAAAATAATGTGTACTGTTGATTTTTTTATTCCAGTACAGGTTGCAATCTTCTTTATCAATTTACGCGGACTGCGCATAATTTCACGTCGAACATGAGCCACATAACCAATGAATCACCGCACTTAAAATATTGCTCAACCGCGCACGCGCGGTGCTCTCTCGACTAGTGACTCATTGCCACTGGAAAATTATCAAATCACGCCCGTCAAACAATACCTATTACACTTACCTCACCCTGATGGTTTACGAACAATTACAATTTAATCTTGAAATTTTTCCGCTGGACACCCGTAGTTTAAAATCTCTAGACTTTTATTGATTCAATGAATTCGTTCTACTTATCTATACGTAAAACGGAAATAAAATTGTTAATTTGTATATTTCCCGTTTTAAAAATGTTAAAATATTATATTTTAATACTGAGACAAACGCAATTTGAAACTGAGATACCCTCAAATTGATTTCAATTAGAGTGTGCACAGCCCAGTGAAAGTTTCGCGACGACAGGAACACCGCGAAACTTTTCCTTTCCACTCGGCTTATTTCGACAGTCAGCGACTTAATCAAGTCGAGTCTTTTGCCAATGGCTGAGCATAACACGGACCGTGTCTGTTTAATTACGATTCATATTCAATGTAGCTTTCAGCCCTGCCGATTCACTATGAGGTCGTCCACTCGGTTGCTATGCAACGCAAACGTAACTATGTAAATATGAAATCACCTTATCCATTAGAGGGTCTCGTTAGGGAAATTTATTACCTCCATGAAATGTGGTTGCATTAGCATTAGAGAGCGTTTTTGAATTATTATATTATCTTATATAAAATTGCAGTCAACTTATTTAGTTTTCAGATCGAGTGAATTTCGCTAATGAGGACTGTGTATGTCATAAACAATTTTCATCATTACACAATTACATTATTTTTATTTTAAAAAACTTATTTTGTATTTTTTCCATTACTGGTGATATAGTCTATCGATAAAATGACAAGTCGTGGATAATTTTGATCTATTTTAATAGTAATATGCTTATTATGACATTGGTAACAGTCGCCTGAAAGATCCATCCTTATCCCGGATACCACAAAGTTAGTTCAATTTATTAAAGCAGAAGTTTTTGACTTCGTTTGAAAAAATGTAATAATAATGATGTGAAATGTATTTTTTAAATTAATTTTTTATAAAATAAATGTAAGAAATTAAGTAAAAAATATTTATTAATTATTAAGGAAAACACATTCTTATTGTGAAGTTGTAATTATTCAGAACATAGGTCTATGATATTTTAAATACTAAATTAATGTATTAATTATAAATTATTATTGCGTCACCGGGATACGAACAAAAACAAAGCAAAAAAAAAAAAACAATATTTTTTGACAAAATTGATTTTATATGTATATATTTATAATTAATACATTAATTTAATATTTAAAATATCACAGACTTATGTTCTGAACAATTACAACTTCACAATAAGAATGTGTTTTCCTTAATAATATATGTTGTATCAATGTGTCCAAAATTTAATAAAAATGAATTGATAATTCTGGCTTCTGCAGTCGGTTTACTCAAAGGTATTTGAGATTCTGTAAAAATAATGTAGATTGCTTTCAAATAATGGAACGACGGGTGTATTAATTTGAAAAAAATGTAACATATAGGTTCGAAAATTTGTCATGAAAAATACTGGCGTCATAACACAATTGGTAGTGTACTTCCCTGGATTGGAAATAGAGATCCAGATTCGTATTTCGGTGATGTAAAAACAATATTTTTCGACAAAATTGATTTTATATGTATATATTAATAATTAATACATTAATTTAGTATTAATTAATTAACAAATATCATCAAATATTCAAATGACTTCAAGATAAGTTAACATTAGAGTGCTTCTTATTTTTTGACTTTCGAAAAATAACCGCGTCAACCTGCTTGTTGATTGAATTCTTCTGTTTCGATGACAGGAAATATTTATATTTTAATGAATTTTAGATGTTACTACCGAATGTCAAATTTTACGAAAAAAAAATTAATGCTTACTGTTTCCACGTACATATACCGCTTAAATGCCTAATTTGTACTTAAAAAGCGTCCTGTATCTTATTCCAAGATCACACTCCCCTCTCCCTCTCCTCCGCAACTCCCCACCAATAGCTCGTGCCTGAGACAAAAGCGCACTGTTGTAGGGAGTACACGTATTTATGTCTGTTGCTGCACTTCGCGTTTTCGTATCGTCATGGCCTATTCTAGTAGTTCGTTTTTAAAGACAATGGATAAAACAAGTACGTGGCTAGTAGGACAAATATCAGAACACTTGATTCAAATAAAGTTGCCGGCGATAAAATAAGTGCTGAGTTTATTTTTTCACTTTAAAATTAAAATGAGGCAAATTCTACTACATGCGACGTCGTGGCAGTGTGGGAACAGGCGAGAGTTCCAACGAAATGAAAGAAAGACATCATAAAGAAAATAGAAAAGTACTTTTCAGAGTGGCAGAAGTTAAAAAAAATGAGGAAAATAAAACCAAACGATCTAAAGACTACAATGCAAAGAAAATGAGTGGCAACATAATTGGAATATCTTTTTGATATAGCTCAAGCCGATGCTTTGAACACCATTGAGAAAGACGGATAGTTTTTGATTGGTCAACGACAAAAAAAGACACCCTGGTTTCATTGGCAAAGAAGAAAATACAGGTTTTAAAAAATTAAGCCAAAAAACAGGAGAAAAAAGCTCATCTTCAACGGCTTTCAGATCGAGAAAAAAATTACATAAATTCCGTACATGAAAAATGCATGCTTTCTTCATCGACTACTAGTAGTGACTGCAGCGATGTTGAAAACAAAAGTGTGGTGTCGAAAAATTCAGTAATGGAAGGACCTTCGAGAGCAGATCCACTCCCGCCTAAACGTAACGCGGTACAAAATATCTCGTTGATGAACGTTTAGCTGCAAGCTTAGATTTTGTAAAATTGAGTGACAGAAAAGCAACTGTTGTTATAATATCAAAGCTCAAAAGCGCGGGATCCGATCCTTTTAAATTCATCGTCCATTCGTCGTCAGCGTATGAAGCAAAGGTAAAAGGTAGCAGAGTCTATAAAAAGTGATTTCAAGCCGGATTTGCCTCTCACTGTTCATTGCGATGGTAAATTGATAGAATACATTACAGATCATAAAACTGTGGGTCGTCTACCTATTTTGGTATCAAGACAGAGTCGATCAACGTTTGTCAGTTCCTAAACAGGGGATGCGTGTGTTTCAGCTGTGCATGAAATAATCGTGTTCTGGAACTTAAGCGACCAAATAAAATGCGTGTGCTTTCACACTACTGCGGTCAACACTGCATTAAGAAATGGTGCCTGCATCCTATTAGAGCGGAAGATGGAAAAAGATATTGGTTTTTAAACATTTTAGAACTGCTTGGTCTAATAATAATCAGAACAAGTTCTGCATAGTTACATCAGATCCTGACACTTTGAGATGCGTAAAAAATGTGGCTAACAGCACAATATCATTCGCTGAGCAACAGCCGAACGATTATCAACCTTGTGTTGACTACAAATAATGTTAAATCTTTCAATTATATTTTTGGGAGACATGCCTAACAAAGGAATATTATTCCGGGCTCCAGCTGGTCTTCACCATGCACGATGGATAGCAAAGGCAATTCTCTGTCTTAAAATAGTCATGTTTAAAGACTAGTTTTAATTGACGAAACAGGAACTCAAAGTGATTACTGAAATTTGTGTTTTAGTTAATATAATTTATGTGAGATGCTGGTTTCATGTTTCTGCTGCATGTTTGGCACCAAGAAACGATTTGTGGCTTTTAAAAGAGTTTAAAAGCTATGAAAACATAAACAAAGCTATGACCAAAGTCGTCTTAAAATATATCTAACGGCATTTGTGATACCTGTCCGAAGATTTTGTTGTACTCGCTTTTTTCGACGAAGGAATTTCTTCGGAAACCAAGCAGAAAATGGTAACTACGCTAATTAAAGAAGGTTTAGACTACATTTACAGCCCCAAACGCCTAAGCCTAAGCTTGAATGCATGTCACATAGCTGAAAAACGTGTCGAGGACTTTGTTTTCAGCAACACTTTGAGATCTTTTAATATTCTTGAGATCTTTTACTATTTAATATACTAATATAAAAAAGAAGCTTATTCTAAAAAGAAGATGAAGACTACAAAGCTGCCAGGGACATAGTACGTTCTATGAGAGTTGCGAACGATATTGCAGAGTGAGGAGTGGCGTTAATTGAAGAATATAACAAATTGATCACCATAAACGAAGAACAAAAACGATACCTTATTTTAGTCATTAAACAACACAGACAGAAGTATCCGAATACTAAAAAAAGAACATTGATAGTATAGTTATATCTTATTTTACTCTTAATTGTTTGATATACCCAATATTGTTCATTTTCTTATTATAATTGTAGCTTTCTAAGTAAATAAAAGGATATTTAAAAATAAAAAATCATTTGTTGGTAGCAACCCCTAAACATAAGGTTAAAAATAATTTAATTGTTTTTTAAGTCTTAGAATCGAACGAAAGGGTGACCCGTGAAGTAATAAAAAAAATTTTTTTTTGGTCAAATAAGAAGCACCCTATTTAGCATGCTTGTTTATGATAATATTATAATTTATACTTACATATAAAGTAGGACTATAATGATCCTTCATATCCTGGTCAATAGAAATTTTTTTTTTAAAATATATTGATTAATTTTTTCACAGCGCGTTCCAGTTTACCTTGCAACATCTTTGCAAAATATTCATTCGAAAACATGAGTGTTATTTCATAAATAATTTATAAATATAAGGTATAAATAATATATTATATATTTAATTTTTAGTAAATATATTGTAAAATCATTATCAGTAAGTAATATTGTAATACTTAATATCTAACTCCATTACTCGAGAAGATACTAAAAAAGTATACTTATTATTATTAAAGTATTTTTTTGTAAATACGGATGGAGTTCCTTTTTCAATGTGCATCTCTGAACTCAAATAATAGGTAATTTTGCGAGGCAGTCGCAAAATTAAAGCTCCGTACGAAGGCTTTCTATAATGTACACAGACTTCGTAGGCCAGCTACTTGAATGTAAAAGCAAATCTGTGTAAGTCAGTTCTGTAACGGGGTAATAGACGGGTACTTGTATATTCACGTTTCGTATATATTTAAATTTATCTCTGGAAACGTAAGGTTGATAAGAATTTTTGTGATTATTAGAATAGTGCTGACGATATGAAAACATCCTTGGTTTTTGGACAGAAATAAAAGAAGAAGAATATGAGAAGAAAATTTCTGATATCAAACTTGATATGAATATACTAGTTACAATTTCAGAAACCTTTTTTTAATATCAACAATATATTGATTAATGCACCTATTATTATGAATGTTAATCGCTATAGTCTGATTGAAGATACAAAATAAATGCAAAACTTTCCTTCAAAAACAAGCTGATTTCCACACTGGCAACCATTCAAATTTTATAGAAGCGAAGACTGCTGTTGGTCATATCTTAATATAAAAAGCGGATGGCAAAAGCGATTAACTTACTTCCTTTTTTTATGACCAATTTAAATCAAAAAGAGCTAAGTTTGATTGTTTATAAATTAACATAATGCGTAAAAAGCTATATGTAACTAAAACTGCTTTAAAGGTAAAAACGAAATGGAGATTGCTGACTTTGTAACTAGTGCAACTAGCGCCCTTAATATTAAATCGTTTTTCCTCGCATATCTTACCTTAGAAAATAACGTCGATTCTTAATTGATAGATCTTCATTGATCTTACTTCGTTTTCAGGTGTTGAAATGTTAAAATGTGCTTTGTGAATTGTTAAAATTCATGTGCTGAAAAATGTTAACAACCACCGTGACTATTTTGAACATGAATTTTGCTGAAAAAGCATATGTACTCGTATATGAATATACCATGCAAAAACAAAAGTACCCAAGCCCAAAACGAGTTTTGTCATGTCCACAAAAAGTGTATTAAACAATAACATTAACAATATTTGAGTATGCCCAAGAACACACGATTGCTGAATTTTCACCTCCAACGATATTGTTATTAAACAAATTAAAAATATCTCATAGAGACGAAGCTATTTATATATTATAATATTATATGGAAGTATGCTTAAATTACAGGGCGTACGACCTGTTTTCGGCTGGCTTAAGTGATCACTTTACATAATGTAACGTTTACCATTCCACCCAATCAACCTCCATATCTATAAAATTTTTGGAAGTTGTATAAAACAAGTCGTAAGCCCTGTAATTTACCCATACTTCCATATATTCCCATATAATAAAATATAAACAGCTTTGTCTCTATGAGATACTTTAATTAATTTTAAAACCATTACAATTAAATTATATAATATTAAACACATCTTTTATTATCGTTGCGATTTTAAGGAAAATGCCATTTTTTGACAAATTAAATATGTCACTAAAAGGACAAACAGGGCTGCCACCAGAACAATAAAAGTATTTATTTTAATAATTGAGAAGTATTCTGTGAAATGTTAGAAAAGTAATGTCAATTTATGAAGATACTCGTTTAACATGATTTATGGATCAAAAAAATTTTCGAAATCCACTCGAAATATTTATTCATATTATTTAAATGTTTTAAGAGTTAATATTTATTCATATTATTAAATATTTATTCATATTATTTAAATGTCAAAGAAGTTCACAATCACCGATCAAATAACAGATCGTACAATTATTTACATTTAATTAATTCTCACTCGGATATTGGAAACTACTTAAAATAGATTTTGGATATTAGTTTCTCTGAGTATTTCAATTCTATTCCATAATATAAACTACGAAACTACTCAACATTGAAACACATCGACTCTAATGAAATTCTTTACACTATAGATTCGTACCCATTCTACATTTACGTGATTCTCCCCCAACATTTTGAGTTAGCGCGCGTGCATATATTATCATAAAGCGTTCTAACACTCCGGTGACTTGAGCGAGTTTGTAATGAAATCGAGCTTTACAAATCTCGCTTGTATAGGCTGCTCGAGGGATTTCACAAATAAATTAAACAAATATATATGTGTTTTGTGTGGGAGTTAAGATTATGTGGTAATATTTGTAAGGGGTGTTCTAAATCTTTTTTTAATAATACTAAAAATCCACTTCTTCAATCATTTTACTATTCATATTATTATTACTTTGATTAATTGAACCAAAATTATTAAATGCGAATTTGAGCAGATATTATTTTTTAAATTATTAAATATTGTGGCAAAAATAAACAAAATTAACATCACTATTCCACGCCAAGAATAAAATATAAATTCATTATTAAGGAAATCACTTTTTGTTGTGGAGTTGCATTTTCAGAACACTACTTTGTTCTGAAAATATGTTCTCCTTAATATTTAAATTGTATTAAATTTTCCAAATATAATAAAATTAATTAATTAATTTAATTTTGGCGACTCCAATGGGGTTTTACTTAAGGGTATTTGAGATTCAATGTATAATTCAGTAACAATTCAGATAAAGTTTATTGGTTTTAAAATTAGAATAGTAGGTAGATTTATCAATTTTAAATATTCTAGAATATTATATAAGTTAAAAATTTGTTGAAAATGTATTCGAGTCTAGTAGCGAAAGTGGATAATGCGTTTTCCCGGATATAGAGAGGTCCAGGTTTGAATTCCGGTAGAAACAAAATATTTATTCGATAGACAGATTTTTTTTCTACTATATATCTCTAGTTGATTAATTCGTATAAAATATTAATTGATTTGGTTTTTATATTAGATTAACTAATTAGATATAACATTTTTTTAAAGGTGTGTTAACCCTACTTTAATTTAAGTTCACTAAACATGAATCATTGGGAAAGAGAGTGAAAGAGATCAAGAATCTAGGCTTCCGAAATGAGATATCTAAGGGAAGTAACAGGAGTGACATTAATGGACCGAGTGAGAAATACCGCGATAAGGGAGCCCTCTTTCTACGTATAAAATATCTCAGTTAAGGTGGCATGGACATATCTTGCGGATGCCAAAGAACGATTACCAAGATATATTATTTTCAATAAAGACTTTATGAAGACTGTTCATTTCGATTGGTCATCATATACTGAAGTTCAAGACAAGAGATTATGGAAATGCCTTGTCAAGACTTTGCTACACAATCCTCCTTGGATGAAATGAAATACTGATAATTATAATAATTTTAGATGTTTAACTACTTTATTTTATATAATGATTTTAAATATAATATATGGTTTAATATTTTTTTAATCAAAACTCTGTTTATCTGTACTATCTAATAGTATGCCTACTGACAAATAAAATGTGCCTAATTTATCTATCACGTTTTGTAATGATTTATTGTATCCATTAATATTCCTATTAAAAACTCGTTCGTTCAATACATTTATATATATTTGAATTTCTAAAGTTTCACACAGTTTTGACTTAATATATACTTTTTAATAATTATGAGCATATATTTTTTATATTTACAAAATATATATTATATTTACAAAAATACATTTTTATTCATATTCTTTTTTTGTTTTAACGCATCCTCTGCAATGGTGGGGCAGATCTGACAAGGGTGTTAGTAAAAAATATGAATTACGCTACAAATATTCATTTAATGCTGTTTTCTTTTTACCTAATCTTTTATTAAATATTTACAAATAACTTGAAATACAAATAAATGTTATCTGACGAGATTCAAATGACTTATTGATAAAAATGTGAAAAAAAACGCTCAAAAATTGACCTAAGACAGTCGCATTGACGGGATTTAATCTCAGCGCTTACTGCGAAACATATATTGTCAACATTTTGAGCATACTGCGGGTTGACAAAGGATAGCAGGTATGCGTACATTTATTGTTAGCGAGTTCAATTATTGTACAGATTTAAATTGTTATTTGTTTCGACTTATTTTCTTCTGGCGGCCCCTATACAATGCCAGTAATATAACTATTTTAGGGGCGTTGCGCCTACTTGTAAGTTTTATGACCTTACCCTCGGGTTTTCAATATTATTATTACTAATTATCAGTGGATGTTTGTATTCTGGCTGTGTAGGGCATCTGTTGATGCGTGAGATTACGTACGTTATTCCTAATATTTTTAAACTTATAACTTTAATTTTTTTAGCAGAAACATTACGGCATATCATTCTATTCCATTAAATAATATTTAAAATTAAATATTTATTAAAAATCTTCCACAAAACGATTGAAAAACCGAAAACTTGAAGTGGGTTTAAAAAACTGGACGTGTTTAGTATTGACCCACCGGGCAATAAGTGTTAATTGTGTATTACATTGTGGAAACACAAACACACATATATAAATATATATATATATATATATATATTATTCATACATCTATCAGACTTTATTTAGACGCAAATAGACATGCTATGCACGTATACATGTCAGTGTTTAAGGTCATGGACTTGTTGGTTTTGTATCTTTGAATCAGCCTGTATGATTTAATTTAAATATTTTGCCAGTGAACTGATTGAATAGATAAAGGAAGAGAGGATTATTCTTGTGTGTATTGCGCGGCTTAATATACGGTACCTTAATAATACCTATATTTTAAATTCGAAGGTAGTATTATATCAAAATGAAATTTAATGAGCGCAAAAGTTTGGAATGTAAACATAATACCGGAGATATTATATTTCAGCATGTTGAAGGGAAAGCAATAGAAACATACATGGAGTGAAATTTCCTAATTATTTTATCCCGTAATTAAATCGCGGCGTGTTTCATGAAATGCGACCGTCTTACTTATTTTATTGTATTTATTTGTTTATTTTTATTTATTGTATTACTTCATTTATTTCTTTATGAAATAGGCTTTTATTACCATTTATTACTTAAATTATCACCTTTAATAATGATTACCTGTTATTACTTTTTTGATGTACTAATATATTAAGAAACGTGCTGACAAGCCATACTCGCTTGGCACAATCTAGCATAAGAAAACATTGAATAAAAAGAAGATATATTTTCATAGCTCTATATAATGTAAAACATGAACCTTGAAGAGGAATGAATGAAACATGCTCACGCCTTCTAAATGTGGTATTGGCATCGTATTCCACAGACTGCGAGACGAATGTCTCCATTCTTCAACAATTACGTACTATTACGTACGTTCTCCAGGACATGCGGGAAAAAATTATTATTGCACTTTGCAAAGGATGTAGTCAGCCTGGAACAAACTGGTGATCACGGGAAATATGCATAGGTGGAGGGCGAGAGATATAATAATATGAATAGATGTAATAATAAGTCCGAGACATCGGACCGGAAGGACCGGAGCCTCGCTGCACGTCGCACTAAACAAGGTCCAGGATCAGGATAAATATAAACATAACTCACTATTTTTGGAAAATATGGGATATTATAATTTACGACAATCTTACGGCAAGGTTATACTGAGTAATCAAGGCAATTTCCTACTTTAAACGACATCTCTGTTTGTTCTATATGGTGGCAATGTATGACGTATGTCGTTGCATGATTGTACACGTTGTACCATCAAGTGATTCCGATATGGATAATTAATAAGTTTGATTACGTCTTATATTATTTATTTAAAATTTTCAATACATAATGAAAATATATTTTTAAAAAATGTTTATTTTGTATTAATTATTTTAGTATGAATATTTTTGGATTTTAACACTTACTGCCCGGTGGGTCAAAACGAAATACGTCCGGCGGTGGTGGGTCATTTTATATCAACCTCAAGTTTTTTGTTTTTGAACCGTTTTGTGGGAGATTTTTTATAAATATTTCATTTAAAATATAATATAATGAAATGGCATGATGTGTCTTAATGTTTCTGCTAAAAAATTAAAGATAAAAATTAAAAAATATTACGAATAATGTACATATATTCACGCATCAACAGACGCCCTACACAGTCAACATACAAACATCCACTGTGCATGTAATCTTCTAGTCAAAACTCGAACAGGTAGTGTCATAAAACTTACAGATAGGCGCAACACCCCTCAAATGGTTATATTACTAGTATTGTCAAGAGGCCGCCAGACAAAAATAAGTCAAAACAAATACATGGATGCATACCTGGTATCCTTTGGCTACCCGCTCAAAATCTTGACAATATATATTTTGGTGCAAGCGCAGAGTTTCAATCCGTAAAAGCGACTGATTTTTAGCGTTTTTTCACATTTTTATCAATAACTCATTTGATTTTCGTTCGATAACATTTATTTGTATTTCAAATTATTTGGAAATATTTAATAAAAAATTAACTAGAAGGAAAACAGCATTAAACGAATATTTGTAGAGTAATTCATATTTTTCCAAACACCCGGGCTAAATCTGTCCCACCACCGCAGAGTATGTGTTAAACAAATTAATTAAGTTTCCGTTATTTACTATGGGGAAATTTGCTTTGACATAAGAGTATTTTGAGATACGAGCATTTTTACGGAACGAATTATGTTCGTAAGTCGAGGTTTCACTATAATTATTATTACACCAAGGTACTACAGTAAAATTGATGTAAACCATAATAAAAGTAAAGTTGCTGTACAGACTTATTTCATAATTGCTTTATCAAATAATAATTGCATAATCCCATTGTTAAATATGTTGGGTCTTTGACAAACAGGTCAAAGTGCCCGAGCTAGTCTGGCGTCCTTTCATGTCATGGAAGGAACATCAGGTTCCCGGGCTCCATGTCACCGGCTAGCTTCCATCGGTACTTATATCATTGTGGGGTTTCGCCAGGTCAGGATCATGAACCACTACATATGAGTTAATGTTTGTCTGTAAGGGAAGGAAGAATGCACAAATATACAAATGTGTTCACTCAAAAATTATAATTTCACATTTGGTTCTACAAATGACAGCCGCTTATCACACCTAACCTACACTAATTGTTATCAGTCTTCATGTTCATTATCACTTTGTCTTCTTTTTTCTACGTGACACTTCTTTTTCTGCGACGACACCTTTTATGTCCGAGGCTCTGGAGATCCAAGCTGAGCCCAGATCCGCTTCATAAAGCAGTCATCGAGTATTGTCCCAACAGACACACCGTTTTGCTTTGGTTTTCGAGACAAAATTCACCACCAAATCTCATATCCTCAGGACTATGGACGCTGCGCAATTCGCCGCGACCCTTGAGATCCACGCCATCCTCTTCTTACTCCTTGTTTTCATCATGACACGCACTCCGAATTAACAGATCGGCCGTGTTATCTTTCCCATAGACTCCTACCGCATCGCGAGCATCTGATTATCCAACGGGAATATCGTAGATGCACGCACGTCTCGAACCATTTGGTTTCTTTTTCGTAAAGTAGTGCACACACATAAGAATAGCTAAATTCAAATGTGACAATATATTCTATCTAAGTAGTTTTTCGTTTTTATCATTTTTCTTTATCGGCCTTATATGACTCAGAAGTCCATGACCGCAGTCACTATATAGCATCATCTCTCTCTTGACATGGCTGTTATTTTCCAGTCTACCGGTCTAATTAAATTAATTTTAATAAAATACACAAATTTTAATTATGCCATTCGATAATTTTAATAGGAAATATATTATAAAAAACTTGCTTTTGTGTTCACTGGTAATCAACGATGATTAATGAATCGAATTACATTTTGTTTGTGCACAATAGGTACCTCACTGTAGTACATTACCCATTGCTGGGCGTAATGGTCCCGAATGTTCTTCCACACGTGAGTGCCTTATCGATCTCATAGGTACCTACCTAATAACAAATTAATATCGTATATTTGAACCTGAAACGATGTAATATGGACATTTTAAACTTTATATGTCTGTTTCCACACGTACAGAATAGAATTATGCTTAAAGCTTCGCACCATCAAATTGTTTGTTTTTTGTTTATTACCCCCTAGTAAATGTAACTCGACGCAACCTAGTAAGTGAAAGTTGGACTTTAGCGAATAAAACTCAATCCACGTGTTGGAATTTAGTAATTTATCTAAAGATCCTGCAGAAAAAAGATCGACCCGCTACAAAAGTGAGCGCTAACAATGTGAAGAGTAATATCTCCTTGTCTATCAAGTGGCCCTGTTTTCGGTCCCAGACGGGGACACTTTATTTTCCCGCATTTTGTTACCAACAGATTAAGTGCGGGAATTTTGCCGAACTTTGTGACATAAAGCTTTGAAAAACTTAAGTCTCGAAGGGTATTTAGCGATAAAAAGAATTTTGTAACATTAAGTATGAATTATGAATGTGAAAGTTGTGAAATCGTCTCGAAAACTTTATTCCTGAATAGAACTGGTTGAATTGAGAGTTGAACAAGTTTCATTTATAATTCTCACACACTTCGAATTTTTTCACAGGTACCTACTTACGTGAAAGGGCGAATTATATTTAAAAAATATCAACTTCGAGAAAATTTATTGAAATATCATAATTCCGTGCGAACTTTTTCAGGGATGCCAAAAATAATTAACGATTTGTAAATTATTGACACAATTTATAATATTATTTTGCCAAGTTATTATTAACATGATATTAAGCATTTCATAATTTTTACATTAATCACAAATTATTTAATTTTTTTATTTGAATAAATTAAAAATTCTCCCTAATCTAAATTATTGAACCCACTGGATTTAAAAAAAAAATTATGTTGACTTTTTAAGATAAAGTCAATGAAATCTACGGCAGAGATTCATGGATTAAGAATGATACGGAGACAACATCTTAAAGATATTATTATACTTAATATTCCTTCACTTGTTAATAATTTCAATACCACAAAGTGACATTAATTTCTTTCTACATCTCAAATCCTGTTGGGTATTTTATCGAATATCGTTTTTCAACGACCGTTTTAGTGAAATTAATAATGCAACCGTAGTAATACAAAATAATCACTAAATACATTTTTAAAGTAAGACACGACACGTTACTTTAATAATAAACACATTTAGTACTAAGAGTTACACAGTAGAATTTATTAGGAATAATTATGTTGTTGAAAAACTCCAGAAGCATACTATCATTTATCAATGTATGCTAAAACGATCCCTTTTTTAAAAAAATATTAAAATGCTCCATGAGGATTTATTTAATTTCAAAACAAAATCTTGAATACATTTGGATATTTGAAAATATAAATAGTATATATGAATATTTTTTTCCAAACCAAAATACTAGATTGTTGTAACTCAGTAAAATAATTAAATAATGAATTAGCAATATCATGCTTATTTAATACGATTTAAAAGAATTTTAATGAAACTTGTGTATTTATATTATCAAAGTAGGTAAAAATGGAATTTAAAAATGAAGAAAAATTAAAAAATAATAATAAGGTATTTAAAAGTTTGCATTTTTAATAGTTTAATAGAATAGATAAAAATCACAGATTAATAAATAACATGATATGAAATATATATAGAAGAGGAGTTTGAAACATTATTTGCGGGACGAGGGGCATTCTATTATATATTCAACGAAACATAAATACGATAGATTATGACACATTTATGCAACAGTAAAAGTATTTACTCTATGAAAAATAAATCTTTGTGTGAACAAGATGTATTTTTTACATTAATGCATATTATATTGTCAGCCTTTAAATTTTCGTTCCAATCGAGTTATATTAAAAAAAAGTCGGGGAGCTCATTGATTGGAATAGTGGATCACGTAGGTTCCACCAAAATGAAAATTTTGGGACGAGGAATTTGCTTTAGTTCATGTTTATTTATTTGGTGGTCTGTGTTAAAAATTAATGTAATGATTCAAGTCAGTTTGTACTTCCTAAAGTAATAAATTATCGAGGCAGTAGAAATTTATATGTTAACTCAATCTTGAATGGATTCGTTCAGCTAATTTTTAGACATTCATTTGTACACCCACGTATCAGACTAAGGTTTTTTGAACAGTAAGCAAAGAACGACCGAATCGGTTCAAAGCGCACAGCTTCCTTCACGTTTCGAATTACAAAAGCTTACTTTTGCCCTCATTCCTCACCGCTCGTGAGTTTACTCATCAAATTAACCCTTTAGGAAAACAAAGGGAGTTTAAGAGGCTCTTGAGAAACAAGCCTCGAGCAAGAGTCGCGCGAAGAGCACTAGTGATAAGTTTTTGGCGAGGTTTACGGACAGACTTTGTGTGTATACTCATTTTCTTGAAAGAAAAATATACTTTATTGCGAACTGGAGGCAGAAAATAGTTCAAAGCGTACTTGGTACCGAATTGTTTACAAAATGGTTCATTCTATGTGCAAAAAATTGCATTATTAACTGGTCGGACTCTTTTATAATGTATTTGCAGTATGACACAATTATTTTTCATGTACTCGTATATCTGTTCAATTACATTGTTATTCGATTTCATGCAGATTTTTATATAATAGAAGCATCTGATTTTTTTTTTCAATTAATTATTTATAAATCAATAATGCATTATGTAATGAATTAGATTTTTTGAATTTTATCTTTAAATTATTGTATATTTGATTTTATAATTATTGTACATCAAATTAGTTTTGACGTTCTTCGCGGTAGATAATTATTATCGCAAATAAATAGAAGAATTATGACTTTTTTTTATTTTTGTAGGCAAATTTAAAGGAAGCTGCTTCACTATGTGGAGCCAATTGTGAAATTGTTTTATAATGCGAATGTCTACCAGTGAGATTTGTAATAAATTTTCGACCTCTGATATGTGGATAAGGTCCATGATATTCTTTGGAGACATTACTCAGTTGTCTCAGAGATTAGCCGTCTTGCGCCTTTTTGCTTCATCATCGTTCATCAGTTGGGTGATTTTGAATCTCCCTAACATCGGTTAAAACTAAATAAGTATTTGTAATTTAACGCATTATATTAATTTTTATGTTTAATGTCTTATTAAGTTTTCAGAGTAGATAATTGTATGGATTTATGATCGTTTTAAGTGATGTTTGTATTAGTGATGAGCTAAACCGTTATTTTAACCGTTATTGTGACTGTTGTGAAATCTGTGTTCTATTATAACAATGATTAGTGACTGATTATTCATAATTCGGCGAAACAATCACTGATGTACTTGAAATCAAACCTCTAACAGTTAAATATCAGTTACCAATCATCGTTATAAAAGAAATACCAAACGCACAATTACAGTCACAAAAACATTTAGATCATCACTAGTTCGTATGCCCGTGTCAAATCTCGCTGTAAAATTGAACGTCGTGTAATAACTAATAAACTAATGTAAATAACGTTTTTGTCTCCTCTAAATCTCTGAGATTATCTCATCGTGTCTCTTTCCATATATGTGCCTTTAAACCATGTTAAAATAATAAGTATTTTGTTTTAAAAATACATTTTTCAAATTGAAAATAGGATGACTTTTGAACTTACTTTCGGAAATTTCAAAATTAGAATTCATTTCTGTATTTTACAACTTCATATTATTTGTACCTATCCTGATCTTATTTAGATTACGTGATAAAGTTTAGTGCTGAAAGATCTTTGATAGTAAGAAAACATTTTTTTGGTCCTTCCATATTCCAGCCTTTTGGATTTTATTTAGAATTATGAAAATTATTTGATGTTTTAAAGTAGAAGATCAGTCCACATAGTCTTGACAAATCTTGATTTTTATGCTAAAACAGTTTTTTTTATTGTGTTTTTAAAATCAATTGAAAGAACTATTTCACATTTTTATTTAATTCTTAAGCAAATTTGTGTCCAGTATAGGCTTTCCTTTTTTTGCTTTTCGTAAAGCTCTCTGTCCGTTGCACATGGCTTCCAATTTTTCCCAATAATTTTACCGTCTTAAGACGTGATTATCATAACTATCACATCTTAACATGGGTAAAAGGTTATTGTATAAAAATAGAGGTTACAAGTCATTTTTAAATCCTTCTGTTGTTTACAAAATAAATGTCACGTAATTTTTCTCACTATTTTTATAATTGTGTGCTTGTGTTGTAAAAAATACTATTAACTTGGTGGAAAATATCTTATTATGTATTATATTAAATATAACATTAATTCACTAATTTATAAAACAGTATGTATTTTTTTATAAAAAATTTATTTATTATTCAAATTAAAAAATAGTTTTAATACATTCAAATGTTTGAAATGTTATGTCTTTAACACTATTCTTCGAGAAAACTATACAACGATGGTGAATAACCCTGCTGTGATGCAGATATGCCTCAGGAAACCCGAATCAACAGATAAATTAGTGTTACGAGTGGATTCCTCGCGCCTCCTTAAACTAGGCGCCCGGTGCTAAGGCAGCCGCATTCTCAACCAAACGACTGCTCTGCAAAGGATTTATGGCGTACCTCGAACCTAACCCAAGGAGCATGCTTTTACACCAGGGCCGGTTGAAGTATTTTGGCACTCAGTTTGATAATTCCTCAGCTGGGTCTAAAGCCAAATCAAAATTAAACAAGTTTAGAGTGTTTAATATGTTCCTCGTATTTTGATATACGAGTACACGTGACATTTGTGGATACATTTAAGGTATTTTAAAACATTTTATTGTCGGTTTGGGATTATTATTTTGAGATAAACTGTTTATTTATTTTTGTAATGAATGATTACAATTTTTTATGGTTCATTGTATATATATATATTTTTTTACGATTTCAAGGCCGTATAATCCATTTTGCCTAATATCGTGAATATAAAATCAGATGATGCTTTAAGACAGTAAGAGAATATTTAAAAACTCAATTTATTATAAAAAGTTCATAATTGTACCTACATAAAAAATTTAATTCGTTAATTTACAGATTGATAATGTATTACTAAAAATTTTAAACAAAATTTGTTCTTACACTTATTGTACTAAGCTGGTAAAGGATTTGTTTAAAAATTAGGCTATAGTTACTCAACTAGCTCTACGGCGCATTCCAGTATAATCGTGTAATTACTCAATAATTGCAATGTATAAAATAATTATAATTGCGCGTATAAAATTATAAATATTATATTATAATGTTACGTACTCGCGTAAGAAGTACTTCTCAAGTTGTATACCTCGTAGAAGATTGTCGGTGGTCCAATGAGAAACTCTTATGTGATAATTATAATCTTTATTGCATCGAATAATACAGTTATTGATACAAAGTATACGACTAGTTTCGGAGCCAACGGTAGCGAAGAAGGGCTGTGCCCCGCGTGTGTTATCTTTTTATGTCCGCCACACACACACCTACATACATCTCGCACGGGCGATGCTTGCGCGCTGACACACACGATCTCAAGGACATCACAATATTTATAACAAATGTTAATAATTTTATAACAAATGTTAAATTAAATAATTAAAATAGTGTAACAATTAAAGTCTGACTTCTGCCATGAATCCTCGCATGGTTGAGGTGTTTATACTCGATCCGCATACCGTTCCATATTGTGCACGTACACCGCTGGGCTGGGAGATTCTTCTTCATTTTTCTTTCTTTTAATCCTTTTCCGTTCGCATGTTTCTGTTGACATATTCGATTATGGGCTGAGGTTTCACGGTGTTTACGAATTTATGTCACTTTTATTCAAAAGACACGGAATAAGACAGAAATCAATGGAGAAAAGTTTCAATATAGATGCTTTCAAATCGTTTAAACAATGCATGCATTATATATATATATATATACGTTTTAAATACACCACCATTTATGAAAGACTGCTAATAAAATTAAAATGAATTCCCGAAACGATGCATTCAATAATCAGAATCGGTAAAAGAGATCAAAGTATTAGATGCCAGTAGGAAATAAATACTTTTTCTAAAATTATATTCAGTTTCAGAGAATTTTTAGATCTTGTTCAGATATCAGGTTATGCGATGTTCTACCAGTTATATATTCACTAACTTCGGCTCTTGCAGCTGTGGGAGGCGTGGGAGGTATACGAGAAAACTCAGAAATGCCGTAGAAGATACATACATCCTGTGTAAGGGTGCACGGGTAAATGTATATGTATTTTGCCTCGTAATAACATTACATTGCACCTTTCTCGCATATCAAATGGCTCACCCAGGAATTCATCCCCATATAACCGGAAACGAGACGGAACATGATGGTTAAAATGTGAGGATTGGGTCGGCTTACGAATGAATAACCTGGAAACATGTTGGCTCTTACAGCTTCTGAATAATTTGCGGTGGCATATTTATGTTAGTAAACAATTCTAAAAAATAATATTTTTTTCTTGAAATATATTATATATAGAAATATAAACCTCACGAAAATTTTGCGTAGGATATAATTTAAATAACTTTGTGTATAAGACATAATTATATGTATTACCTATATACATTACAGTAATAATTTTATTAAGGAAAACACATTCTTATTGTGAAGTTGTAATTATTCAGAACATAGGTCTGTTATATTTTAAATACTAAATTAATGTATTAATTATAAATATATACATATAAAATCAATTTTGTTGAAAAATATTGTTTTTGCGTCACCGGGATTCGAACCTGGATCTCTATTTCCAATCTGGGGAAGTACACTAACAACTGTGTTATAACGTCAGTATTTTTCATGACAAATTTTCGAACCTATATGTTACATTTTTTCAAATTAATTACACCTGTCATTCTATTATTTGAAAGCCATGTAAATTATTTTTACAGATTCTCAAATACCTTTGAGTAAACCGACTGCAGACGCCAGAATTATCAATTCATTTTTATTAAATTTTGGACACATTTATACAACATATATTATTAAGGAAAACACATTCTTATTGTGAAGTTTTAATTATTCAGAACATAGGTCTGTGATATTTTAAATACTAAATTAATGTATTAATGAAAAATACTGGCGTTATAACACAATTGGTAGTGTACATCCCCGGATTGGAAATAGAGATCCAGGTTCAAATCGCGGTGACGCAAAAACAATATTTACAGATTTTATATGTATATATTTATAATTAATACATTAATTTAGTATTTTAGTAATAATTTTATTTATTGATTTCTGACTATATAAATTGATTAAATTTTCTCTTTAAAAATAAACCTTCAGGACAAAAAATTGACTTCAGAAATCAACATTTTGCTCGGATGCAGTGAAGCATTTTCATATTTGCCTAAAAAAATAAACATTAACCACTAGAATTCTATTTTATCTGACAAAGTATGTCAAACTATTTTGAACATAATTAAAACAGTAACATTCAAAAGTGTCGTCATTATTATTTTTTCTTTCTTTCGTGATCAATAAAAGTGCGTTGAAATTTTCCGGAAGTTACATCACGAGATCCTTAGCAATTTCTTTTAAAATTTACCAATGCACTAATTATCACAATATATAGTATAGTCTATGATGCTTTAAGAGTGGGGAGTCAAACGCCTTTAGAAACAGTGTAGAAACCATGATGAATTTAAGAGTTAGATCCATTATATAGCGAATATGTGTTAGAAACTGACAAACTATACACAAAACTCACAAAAAAAATTAACTTTTCTAATAATGATTTCTGGATCCAAAATTGTCTAAGAATTTCAAGATACAATGCTAACTTAAAACACCGCGACTGTACTATTTATTGAAAAATTATATTGAAAATTTATTTATTAAATATCATATGCTGTGTGGACATTTAGTATTTCAAATATCTGCCTCACTGGACTTCGCCCGTGCTGATGCAAACATTTTACATTGTTAATCAATAATCATTTTAACATAGTTGGTTCTGCAAATATAAAGTTGGATTACTTAGGATAGAAGTGAAATAAAAAATGTAAATAATAAAAAAAGATGGAAATGATGCAATAAAATCTGAAATTTGTGAAGATAATACACGTTCGTTTTCAACGAGTATAAATAATACAAGTTCAAATGTTAGTTTTCAATTAATTCCAAGTTGGTGAAACACACGCATACACTAACGCACTTGCTGCTCATTCACTGGTGTTAGGGCTGAAGTCTTGCCATGCTCATTCTCACACATACATTTTTTGATTCATCATTCATCAACGTCATTCTGTATATTATACATTGGTTAAGGGTGTATGTTGAAAACTTCAAGTAGGCAAATATTAATATCATATAAATAATATTTATTAACCGGCAATATTATGGATCCCTAGTATATAACCATTAGTGCAAAACTATTAAACTAATAAAGGACGAATCGTGGATGTCAAAAGGAAACCATTAAATCCCACTTGATTCGCGTACTAAATAGATCACTCGCAAATTATCTATTCAGTGTTGATAGTGCTGGGATCGCTCCCAACAAAGAAAGGTATGGTGGAGGTCTGTACAGGGTGTTCGATACAACTGAAACAATGAGGAAAATACTTATTGAATTTTTTTTCACGTTAGAAGTGGTTAACAAGAATTTATTATCAATGGAAATGAAAATATGTAGGTTTAAAAAAAAAATTACGTATATTGATAAAAATTTATAGTTTGAATCTACACGTTTATGTTATTTATAAGTTTTTTTTTTTTAACAAAGACGCGTACACAGAATACGTGTCATCAATATTCTTACTATTTTCAAAATATGTTACACGTTTGTGATTTGAAAATAGGACTAATTTCTGATATCCTGCAACGGAACTCAAACCTCTAACCAATAGATAACTAAAGGAGTATCATAACCACTAAACCAACATGCCACCATATTTTAGACCATTTACGAATTTTACATCTAGCAAGAAAATTCAGTTAACAAAAAGCGTGCCGATTAATTGACTAGAATTACTTTCTTTAATTTGATATATGTAAAATTAAATTATTATTCACACTATTTCATTTCTCACTTCACGGCTATAATATAACTTTTATTTTTTAATTTAAAAACGTTGTCTCTGTAGATAGATCTTTTTTCTTCTGTCCCTGATTTCTATCGCAGCTCTTATTCTTTGAATATCATCCTTACATAAAATATGTCAGCATCCTGGAGATCATGCTCAACTTTATTTGAAAGAAAACTGATACATTGCTTTGTATTGTAGTATAGGGTCGATTTGATTAATTAAAAAATTAAGTGATAATTTTTTCTCAGCGTAAATTTTTCAAACACGAATTTGAAAATTGGAAAACTGTAATAATACTTTTGTAAATAAGTAGACAATTTTTTAAACTCTAGTTCTATATATGTGTTTAATATTCACATTGATGTGAACACACAACTTATTCCGCGTTAGTGTGGATACATTTAATATTCAACATTGACCCTGCGTAATTATTGTTGTAAACTTCTTATTTTTCCATCCTGTTTGTTTTGCAAGCTCATCTCAGCTGGGATTTTATAATTAAGTGGACCACATTGATTCGCTATTAAGCATTATCATGTAGAATTATTTGATTAGGGGAGTAAAATGTTATTCGGCCTTTTAAACATAGGCATATGCGTGGTTAGATGAGCACGTATAGTGCGTGACTTTAGTGCATGCACTTTATTTCGAGTGCACAGTGCACACGTGTCGTGATTATTATTGAATGTTTTAGATCCAAACTTGTAGATATTACTGTCGTGAACATTTTCTTGGAAGCGTATGCCGAGCTCGGTCACGACATCGTGGTGAAGAATGAGTTAAAATAAAAATGTTTCACATCAATAATCCTCGGAACTCACTGTAGAAACGATCAACATTTGTAAGGTGAGTCGAGGTCCCATCTTCCAGTTTTCTCAAGGATTGGATCTTTCAAGCCAATCTATTTCCTCGAATAACCTATATTCTTTTCGAGATAAGTGAGGATGCGGTTAAAAATGAATGTTATGAATTAGAAGGTTAGGTGTGTGAGCTCTCGGTGTCTTGAATATTATCGTGGAATGTGTGTGTGTGCATATGCGTGCGTGCGTGCGTGCGTGCGTATGCCCGTGCGTGCGTGCGTGCGTGTGTACGTGAATGTGGCCAGAGCAGGTTGAACAAGAAAAAGTACTCACAGTTGACAAAAGTTAATGATGCTTGAGCGCATTTAGTTAGAAGTTTTTGCAGTAAAAAGTCTGTAACAAGAAGCGTTTACTAGGGATATACGGGGACGGGAAGATAGTGGCAATAGAAGTGACGCAGTCACGCGTCGGCTTCCCAGAAGGCTGCGGGCACATTGTATTGGCACATGTTGGAATTGGTACTAGGTATGATTTTGAGGCTGTTAAGACCCTAGTTTTACTCTCAAGTATCTGCAAAGCGTGTTTTGTGATCGTTAGCAATGTTGCTGATCGTGGAGGCAATTGGCCTCTATATTCCCATTCCATCTTCCATATTTCCTTCTCATCCTCTTGATAGGTTAGTTTTCTCCAAGTTCATACATTATGTATGCGATATATTTTCTTCTTTTTTCATATTATTATAATATATTTGTACTTTTACTTAGACCCTTCACTTTTATACAATTTTAGATCACTCATACTCATTTTCTGAATCAGTTGACTACGCAGTCGAAACATAAATACATACTCAAAGGTGTCGATCTTTTGAAAGTATGAATTTTACAAAAAATAGTGTTCCGGGTGGGCTACACTCGGCACGACCACCCTGTACAGCACTGAACACAGTAGACACGGTGAGCGTCGGTTTCCCTTGTACAGAGTGCTAAAAGTTGTCGATCCCAGCGACTTATTGAATATTCATCAGGCCGGTGCGTCAGCCGCGCTGGTGCTACCGGCGGAGTGGCTGCTGGGACGCCAGGAGCTGGCGCTGTGATCAAATCTTCAGGATCACTCTACGTGCTTATTTATTATTGAAGCTCTTTGTTTTGAGAGAACTCCATTTGAATACAATCGTTTTTAATCTTTCCATTTACGCGAATTACAACGTTGCGTTAATAGTGTTACAATTTATGTTACTACGGATAAACCGACATTTAAATAAAATATGAACATTCACGGTTAATTTACATAATAGATGTACTTTATTTTTCGATTAGCTGATACTGAAAGCTTTATCAAAATTATATATAAAACAAACTTTATTATTATATTACTTATTCATAGGTAGTTATAAATCATCGTCGTATCTCACTGAACCAAGCACCGGAGTTTTATAGTTTATGACCCATTTTTATAATTTTGATTTGTTTTGTTTTCCTTATTTGGTATACTAATGTTAAAGTTTTTTCATTTTATTATAATTATATAAAAAAAGTATTGTAATTTTTTGTGGCAGAATTAAGTACATCTAAATTCTAAATTATTTATATACAAGTGGATACACATATTATCATAAACATAAAAGGAGTAATTATGTAAAAGATCAAAAATACCCTTTTTTCTAGATCCAGTATTTTATATCCAATATGAATTTGTAATTTTAAGAATATGTGATATATTTTTATTATGTATGTTTAGGTAACGGATTGTCACATATATGTGAAAATAAAACACTTGTTTTTTTATTCTACTCGTTTAAATTTCTTGAGACGCGTTTCACCTTGCAAGGGCATTATCAATCTAACAAATTAACTCAACAACTTATATTTATAGCTATAACTGGGACAGCTATACAATTTTATTTTCAAGATATGAATAGGGACAACATTATTGATTTCCATAAATGTATGTATGGAATGCTTCTAATTATTCTAAGTAACTATTTAGTTTCATCACTAATGGTATTTTAATACCATAAGTAATGTGACAGCTATATAATTTTACAATCTAAGAAGACATTACGGCAAAAGATACATTTTTGGTGTTCTGTAATTTATATGTTTGCATGATTCTAGATTGATAATACCCTTGATAGGCGAAACGCGTCTCAAGTAAATTAAACGAGTAGAAAAAAGTATTTTATTTTCACATATATGTAAGTGACAATCCGTTACCCAAACATACGTAATAAAAATATTATATATATTTAAAAAATTACAAATTCATATTGGACATAATACTGGACCTAAAAAAAAGAGTTTATGGAGGATTATGGAGTTTTATAAACTTACCTCGGAAACAGTAAACAAAAAAAGTAATGGATTGTGTTAAATCAGAAAGATTTTAATGAGATTAATGAATCGCCCCCATAGTCGGGGCATCGTTCATATTACTTTAATATTTCAAATGACTTAGTATTAGTATTTGCTGTGGTTTGATAGCTGTAACTATTTGGATAGTGTGTGAGTTGAGATTTTTATAGAATTGAGTTGAATACAGTTATTTCTTCTTTTCCTTTAGTAGAGCGGTTGTAGTTGCTGTGATCTTCCACAGGAATGGACTCTACCTTGAACCACCAGTTTTTTCACTGCGTCACAAGACGTATACGCAATAACAATAAATGCGTATATGCCTTATGGCGGCGGAGAGCAAACATCGTTTTTTAACCTTACAAGGAAATAGTCAAAGTAAAGTTAGACGAGGTGTGATCGTTTCGCAGAGTGGGTTTCGAATGGCGTGGGCTACCCACACCGTGCCATACTGCGCTCGCTACTGTGACGATGCATGAAGCTGTCGTTAGATGACGCCTTGTGCCCACGTCACTACATACACGAGCATAGATGCTGGAGAAAAAACCAGGACAGGAAGGAAAAAAATACCGTTCCGGATTCTACCGGCACCTCTAAAGTGGACTGTATGTTTGTGTTCACACCGTCTTTCTCGTCTTTCGAAGTCTCAGAGATTTTATAACAGTTTTCAAACCGATCCATTACATGTCCGCCGATCGACTGACTAGCGCGGCCGGGTTGGTGAACGGAAGGAGGGGGACATACAAAGTATTATTTCGTTCTAGTATTTATAAAAACACACTTTTATATATCTTTACATTTAATTCCATTATTCAAGAAAAGATGTTTTGTTTTTAAATACTCAGAATTATCGCATTAAATATCGTCATTGATTTTCTTATACCAGGGGTCGCCAAATTCTTGGACCATAAGAGCCAAATATGAGTAGCACAACGGTTTAGAATTTTTTCGAGACGCATAAGTATATTTTTAAAAATACGATTAATTATATTTTTTTTATGTAATCCGTTAAGATTTTCTGAATAAAACTAATAATGTATGTAATTTAGTAAATAAATAAAAAATTACGTTTTTTATTGTTGAAATTATATATGAACATATTTTTTACATAAACATAAATTTACACGCATTTTTAAAACAAATCTGAACAATGCCCTTGCATGTCTTTGGACAGTTTCTGTATATTTGGTGTTTAACTTGTGGTTTTTAATTTCATTTTAAATTAAATTGTAAATAAGGTATCCATAAAATTAAATTTATACAACGACTGACAAACACTTAGTATGAACAACGGCCTTGCATCTGCTTCGAAAGTTTGGGTTAGTTAGGTTTGTGTGTTGTTGTTTTTAATTTTAGGAATGATTCCGGATTTTCATCAATCAGACGACTTTTTAATTTACTCTTGATGAGGTTCATGTTCAAGAAAAATTGTTCGCATGAATATGTAGAACTGAAAAGGGAAAGAACACCAAATGGTAGTTTTTTCAACTGGTCATACGATTCAGGAATACTATTCCAAGTGTTAAAAGTCATCATATTTTCCTTCTCCAGGTCTTTCAAAGCAGACCACTTGTACTATGAACTAAGTTCACATTTGTTTTTCTCTAATATTTCCAAATCAGCACAAAGACGTTCAAATTTAGAGCTCCATAATTCTTTGCATTTTAAATCCAGCAATTGTATTTCAAAGTTTCCAATGTCAACATCAAAGGGAGAAAAATTTAATTCTGTTACAGTAGTATTAAGGGGATTTTTAATAAAGGCTAACGTCGCTTTGCTGTTTCTGAATTCCTGAAACCTATTGAGAAATGCTTCCCTCATATTTAGGATTGTTGTTTTGTAATAGCAAATATCAATATCAGAATTATTTTCTTCGCGATGTTTCAGCAGTCTTGCAAAGTGAATCAAAGTTTCTCTTTCAAAATCTTGAGCAAAAATGTATAATTTGTTTTCGAATGAAATAACTTCTTCTAACATCGAAAAAATTTGATTTCCTTTCCCCTATAGTTTACAATTAAGCTGATTTAGATGAAATGTAACGTCTACCATGAAATAAAATTATTGGATCTGTTGATCGTCTGTTAGTTCTGGATAGTGAACACCCTTCTCAAGGAGAACTGCTTTAATTTCTGTCAATAAAGAAGCGAAACGTTTTAAAACGTTTCCTCTTGATCACTACCGTGCATATGTAGCAGAAGATCTGCGTACTCACTTTCCATTTCAACTAAAAATTCTTTAAATTAGTAATAATTAAGAGCTTTAGCTATAATGGAGTTCATAATCTTAATTACCAATCTCGTCGGAAGGCCATTTAAGTTTTTAATAAACGCCAAAGTATCGGTTCATTCAACTTGAAGTTCTCAATTCTTGTCTTCCATTTTTATTAGCTTAGTATTTGTAGCCATGTCAAATGGGTAGCACCTAAAAAAATATTTTATTTTATAATAATAAAGCCACCAACATAAAATAATTAAAATTTTTAAATTGAAGACAAAAATACCTGTAGGATTTGCAGCTTTCTAGAAAAATACAGGTAATTTTATACTTCGATTATGCAACGAGCACTGATAACTGTACGGAACGCTACAAAACCTTGAGAGAACTAACGCGACGTGTCCGATAGCAACAGCTCGCGCGCGACGACTGCCGCCCGGCCGGCGCTATCGCGTGTATACTCAACGCTAGGTATTCAGGGGCGCGATATTTGTAGCATCAAGTGAGAGCCGACATAGCGTACACTATTCATTAAGTAAAAATCATGCGCTATTTTATGACGATATACGCGATATTAACCACCATTAGCGCCCGCACGCGGTCATTTACGGAAGAGCCGCACTCGAGAGGACAAAGGGCCACATGCAGTGGCCCTCGCGAGCCCCGGTTTGCCGACCACTGTCTTAAGAATTCCGGGTTGCTTCATCGTACAGCAATTTAAGTATCTAACTTCTAATTCACAGGATGAAACGTCTCTTAAAGGTTATAGATGTAATTATATTTGAAGATACTCAGCATTCATATTAATTATTGTTAGGTTAAAGAGACATATTCTGAAGAAGATAGTGGACATACGCGAATACTTTGGCACCAAACATTCACCATATTTAAAGAATCAAAGATAGAAGGATGAAAAATGAGGATATTATCATGAGCCAGTTTACAGGAATAGAGTGGAAGTATAATCTGTCGGGAAATAAAAACCTAGTGCAGAATCGAAATTGATAGAAAGAGCTATACTATAAGGGAAAATCCCTTAAGATGGAAAAGATATAAGTATGTATATAATATACTTACGGGATACGTCAGATTTTTGTGGACACTTTATCTATTGTAATTGTGATTAGATTTCGATCAAACTTTTCTAAAAAACTGATACAAATCTCAGCTAAGTTCATTGGCCAGCCTAATCTGCCATCAACTAAGAGAAAAAATAAAAAATATACTTTAACAGACACAAAAACGTACTCATTTTTGCCGCCAGTGCTACTAATACCGGAAATGACGATATATTAATTAATAAATAATCTTGATTTGTTTAATTTACTTACGTTAACGGTACAAAATAAGTCTTTTGAAATAAAAGGTGATTCAAACTCAATCATTATTTGAATTATTTTTTGCATAATTGAGGCTTTATCTCACCTATAGAAGCTTGCATATTGACTTTAAGTACTTGGATCGTTTCGGGGGCATTAGTGTAGAGCTTATTTTTCACATAATTCCAAAAAAAAATAGTCAAGAGGTGTTGAATCGTACGATCTGGTTGGTCAATTGATGTCTCTAAAACGAGAAATTACTCATCCAGGAAACGTACAATGTAATAATTCGATTGTTTTCCGGCTTGTGTGGTACGTAGCCTCATCTTGCTGAAAATATACATCGTCCAAAAGTACTGTTTCAGTGTTTCAGCGAAATTTTTACAATTTTGTAGTGAATTTTCACAATTTCAATGTGGTGTTCAATCGTGTAACGACTCGTTAATTGTATAGATTTTATTTTACAGAATATATACATAGCGCCTCATTCCAAAACCTCATAAATAACGACTTTGTGTTTTTGAGTTATGGATAAAAACGTATATTTTGAAAGCAAAATATTTGTTTTTACAGCACCATAAAGATACAATTCTGTAACGTTAATTTATTTTACAATTTATACCGTAATGGTAACCATACTGGATTTTAACATTGATAAGCGTAGAGATTGGCTGATTTTATTTTAGGGGGGATAGCAACTTGTACTCTGTGTTGTCAGCTTATGCCTGCTTTGGGGTATTTTGGAACTAACCCTGATTTTGAACATGCGATACTAGTGGATTTAAGTGGCTTTTGCGATAAAAAATGTGTTTTGCATGTAGCTGACAAAAAAATCTACAAAACTGCATGTTTAACTCAAATTATCTAAAATTCGTTTTAGGGGGTTTTGGAATTAGGCGCTACATATCATATACACGTATAGCGTTTCTAATCCTGAAAAATAGAAATTTAATGATATTTAAATTAACGGTTGAGTTTGGATCACCCTATGGATTAATGCATTTTAAAAACCCTCCACATCAGAATTAAAATATATGTAAATAATTATATTTTCATATTTTTATCGATTGCTACTTAATCTAAAACACAAATATATGCTAAAAAATTCAAAAACCTTATGAAAAAAGAGACTATTTTTTTAATGTAAAATCAAACAGATTTTAAATTTATTTTTCATTAGTAATGCTATTTTATAAAACATAATAATTTAAACAGGAAAATTTTAATGAGCCATTCGATTGTATTATAAATAAGGCATTCATAATAAAATTATTTGGAAACATTGATTCAATTACTGTCTGTCTAGTTGAGTGATCGAATACACTTTAGTGATTAAAATGCAAATAAAGTTGATGTTTCATTCAATCATCCGAGCTTTATGTGTATTCTGTCTGACAAGGGAATCAGAATATTCTGAATGTCACTCTTGGTAGAGGGCGTTGGGCGCGACGAGGAGGGGGTGGGGGTGAGGAATGGGTGTGATACGACATTGAATTAGAAGACGTCAATGGGAAGGCTCACATAATTGATCCGGTTTTTCAAAGAGCTATACAATCGCATTTTATTCAAGCCTTCTAAAAAAATGTCACGAAGCATCCACAATCACGTTTCAGTGTGTCATTATATTGTTACATATTATTATCGGTTTTGTTAATTTGGAGCGAAGTGTGCATATATATTTTATGTAATACTTAAACTACAAGGACATAACACAAGCATGCTATTGGCACTACCTTTCCAGATTATTCTTTTTTTTTTCTTTTCAAATTCCTTTTCAATGTTGAAAATATTGAAGTTTACTTAATTTGACCAATTGATGCATATAAATACCCAATTAGGAGTATTCTTAAAAACATTCCAATAATTACCTAATTTACCGTTGCGGCGAGATGCTACCTGGCGACAGCTTATATTCCTTATTTCTTCGATTTTTAAAAGTCTACTTTGAGTAATGCAGTTTATACAGCATCTCATGTGTTTTGAAAAAAATAATTAAGTATGTAGATAAGTATATAAATTTATCGATATACCGTGATATTATTTGTAGTATAACGTTTTTATTAACAGAATTAAATTATTTTGCAATCTAAATGTTTGTTATGATTGCTGGTGAACTTTTTCTTAAATCTTAAAACTTCAACATAAGATTCAAGTGTACGTTATAACTTTTCTTGTTTATATTAAACTAAATGATATAAAAACATTTTATATCATTGCTGATTTTAATTTTTTTTAAATGTTTTCCAATATATTAACAGTTAAGTTTTGGCGTTCAAATTTTTTTCGTAATATTTATAGATTAATTTTGTTTTTGGTCATAAAGGTTTCGTGCGATTGCCGACACTGCTGAACACACACATCAACGCGATACCAGACATGTCGGTGTTTCAAGTGACCCACGTGAACGTAGTCAGCGGGCACCAAGCGGACCACGCAAGGGATATCTCATTTCTTCTATCGACGTCGGCGCTCCAATATCAAATCCCATCGACTCCGATCATACCATATAGTTCACGTAGTAAATATAAAGGACTCAATTGTAAACTTATATAATTAACTCAGTTCAATCGTATAAGTAGCGTTTTATCTTAATCATTCCTGCTGCCTACTTACTTCCACACGATATGATACGATTCACACTATACACTTTGCGATTCTCGAGCATAGAATGGTAAACCAACTGGAAACGGATTACCATTCCCATCTCATCCTTCTGCTAGCATAACATTATTATTATTGTTATTAAACAGTATTAAAATGCACTCACCCTATTTTAAATTAATGATCAAAATTTTACCCATTCTCAGTATCCTAATATATCAAACATTTCACTATATTTTACAAATATGCCACGTTTTTTCTACATAATTTGGGTAATACACAATAGGTTGCATTTTGTTAAGGAATTTTTAAAAATAATATAATTAAATAAGTGCTTGTATATTTATAAATTATGGATTAATTAATGTTGAGATGGAATCGTTTAGTAATCTGCTTGCTCGCTCTGTCCACTGCTACAGGTACTTAATTAAGTTATCATGTTGGACAGTCCAAACTTGAATTGAACAACGGGACATTGTCGAGACAGGGTGACACTAACGAGGGTTTGGTCTCATTGACAGAAAACAAGGGTCCACCATTCGGCTTAAATCGCCTCACGCGCGCAAGTGTAATGCCACTTATTTAATTGAGTTGGGTCAACTTGGCCCGGTCCCGGTGCGGTGCCACCGATTTGTAAGACTTGCATATTTCAGTACACCGCCCTGGATAATGTCTATCAATGTCTAACTTTTCTAACAAATAACAATCAAGGTCTGTGCGATGAAACCTTTTTCAATTTCCTCTCACCACAATCGAATGTGCAAATCGTAAATGACAAAAAAATTATGAAATTTATAAGTTATAGTTTGTGTAATATTTAAATTATTTTTTATCGGAACATTTTGAGAACATATTCTGAGAAAGAAAAATATTGAGAAATTTCTGGGATGAAACGACTTTCACATTTCAATGTTAAATAAAAGAAATCCGGATTTTCAATAAGACTTTATTTTTGTATAACTTTGTCGCAATATAGTATATGTATTCAATCCTTGTATTTGTGTTATGGATAGAAAAAAACACGAGGGCCCCCAAGAAAGGCTCCGCGGTCTTCTCCATCTCACCAGTTTGTTTGCAGCGGTAGAGCAAAATGAGACCCCTATAACCGGGTTATAAAAATAAACTCGAGTATAGTTGTCTAAATTCTGAGGAAAAATAATTTTACAAGTCGAGCTCGTTCTTAATATTTGAGAATCAAATATGTTTGAGAAAAATTCGATGGTATATCCGGTTATTATGGCGAAATCGGAGGACACGTTTCCCCGGATAGAAAAAGGTCCAGGTTTGAATACCCGCTCACGGGATCTCAAAACTTCACCAGAGATTATGGCAATCGAGATATCGGAGACAAGAGGTGGTAATACCTCATCACTCCATGCGTCATCATTCCGTGGTTCGAATTCCGGTAGCAATTAAATATTTTTCGATAGACATATGTTTTTTGTATATCTTTCTAATTGATTAATTTAATTTGTATTTATTAATTTATATTCCGTAGTCTCTTTTGAAAATTGATACATCTATCATTATGTTACCCAGAACAGAGAAAACATAAAATACCACAGAACTATGTTATGTAAATGCAACTTCACAACAAAAAAAGGGTTCACCTTAATAGTATTATAATACATATTATGATTTATTAAGAAGAGTAATTAAAGAAAACTAATTAGGTACTTTTTTCGATTTGAACCAGCATCTCTTTCCAAACTGGGGATGGGCATTATCCAACTATGCTACAGCGACAATACTTTTGACGACAAATTTTCTAACCCATATGTTACACTTTTCAAATTAATACATCTATCGTTCCATTAATTGAAATCCATCGACTTTATTTTTACAGAATCTCAAATACCTTTGAGTAAATCGATAGCAGACGCCAGAAATAACAATTCATTTTTATTAAATTTTGGACACATTGATACAACTTATATATATTATTAAGGAGAACACATTTTTATTGTGAAGTTGTAATTACTCAGAACATAGGTCTGTGATAGTTTAAATAGTGAATCAGGAATCAGTCGAAATAATATGTTTGAAGAGATGCTATAATGCTAATATTATATGTAGGTGCTAATGATTAATCCCATTCTTTTCAAATATGTGAAATCTACTCCAGTCAGAAGTAGGCTGTGGTGCTAACTTACAGGAGTGTTACTTATTTATTACTCCCATCCGCTTTATACTTATGAATGTTTAATTTTATAATACCATATAAGTTATTGTTTTAACAGAAAACAAGAATAACTGATTAATTTTAATATAAATAAAAAAAATATTACAATGTCGTAAAGTAATTTTCAGATTTATTTTTAATTTTATAATCTTCCCTGAGAGCCTTCACAACATTCCTCACACAACCTTCCTCCAGGCCTATCTGTTGTCTCTCAACACGGCATTTGTATCCTAGTGTGGTATTCATTCAGTATTATTCACTAATCTCAATCTTGAATATTCCAGGGGCCGAGTTAACCGTTGGCGTTACCTCATACACCTCTGGAGATGTCACATCTGACAACATATTCTACCCGTCTGAACTCTTCTGGACTTCAATATTTAGCTGTTAAAGGTCCTCTGCAAGCTAAGCACTTACGCAGCAATCATCTTTGTCTGGTCCAAGTATACTGCGAAGAATTTTTTAGATTTATATTGACTATAAAAACCACTATAGGTAAATAATGTTATTGATTATTTCCAAATTCACTTGAATAAGGAAACATTTTATTGACATGATACATGTACAGTTTGTCAAAATTATTATTTTATTAAATACAAATTAAATGTATTAATTAGAAATATATTCATATAAAATCAATTTTATTACAAAATATTGTTATTGCTACTGGGATTCAAACCTGGATCTCTTCCTACCCGGAAAAATTACATTAACCGATCATGCTACACCAACACAATGCATCGACGACAAATTTTCGTACCTATATGTTACACTTTTCAAATGAATACATTTATCGTTTCATTATTAGAAAGCAATCTTCTTTATTTTTATGGAATCTCAAATACCTTGAAGTAATCTGATAGGAGACGCCATAATTATAATTCATTTTTATTAAATTTTGGACACATTGATACCACTTATATATTATTAAGGAGAACACATTATACTCGTATAATAGATGTATCAATTTGAAAAGTGTAACATGTAGGTTCAAAAATTTATCGTCAATGCACGCTGCTGATGTAGCATAATCGGTTAATGCAATTTACTTGGATCGGAAGAGATCCAGGTACGAATCCCGGTAGCAACAACAATATTTTTCTATAAAATTGATTTTATATGTATATTTTTCTAATTAATACATTAAATTTGTATTTAAAAATATATCACAGACCTGTGTTCTGAATAATTACAACTTCACAATAAGAATATGTTCTCCTTAATAATATTACATTTATTTAAAAATTGTTATTTGATGTTTCATTATTTGTTATTCATTTATCTTAAGCGGTTAGATATGGTATTTCATTGTTTTTTAGTCATTTATTTATCATAATTATGAGTAGAAAAAAGTACATATCTTAAAACATTACATCATACAGAAAAAAGGTTAAAAAAATATAAATCAGTCATTTTCTGGTAATAATGTCGATATCCAAATCTGGAAATTAATATATTCATGTCTTGCGAGTACTTATTGGTAAACACAGAATACATTATAGTATTATATGATACTATTCCGTATAAAATATCTAGATTTAATTATGTTCCTTTACACAATAATAATTTTGCTAATAATATAAATTCATCATCAGAATTCGACAAATAATGAGAGTATTTTATTTTGATTGATTACTTATTTTTATAATAAGATTGTCACATTTATCCATTAACAAAATGATTGATATTTATTGTGGGAAAATCAAAACAAATAAATTTTGTGGATTTCATTATTTTTATCAATCATTGTAAGATGTCATTTTTAAGATTGGACGGACCTAACTAAATAAATCAAAATTTAGGTAGAGACAAATCCATGGTATTATTGACAAACTTTTGTAACTCGTGGACACAATCTGTCCAAAATCTATATATTTTTTAAAATGAAACAGTAAAAGTTACCAAATGGTATTTTTTTTAAATTGGTTTTAAATTTGTTAAATTAAAGGGTAATTTTTGTCTTAATCTAAAAATATTTTATATTTCCTTATATATCATCGCTCCATTAAATAATTATTGATTTATATTTTTTATTTATTATCTTAGTTTTATTAACCACAATTGAGTTTAAAAAACATCTACCGGTTTCGGAAAACACCTTTTCCTTCTTCAGGATGTCATTACTAACTAAAAATATAGCATTGTTTCTCCACCAGAATCTATTTTTAAATTTTTTTAAAAAAAAAAACAACAATTATTTAAAAAATAAATTTAGTACCTAACTCAAATTGCTGCTCAATACAAATTTAGTCGAATAATTTTTAGGAAAAAATTTTAGAATAGGACTCGTAGTTAAATTTAGTTGGCTGTTTAGAATTTCCTGATTACTTTTACATGCTTTATTTATCTCCAACGATTCCAAATTATTCAATTTGTGACCTACACCGTTTATATGCAAAATTGACAATCCCAATTTTTTATCAAAACCATGACTATTTTCTATCAAATGATATTTTTAGTTAGTTATGACATCCTGAAGAAGGAAAAGGTGTTTTCCGAAACCGGTAGATGCTTTTTAAACTCAATTGTGGTTAATAAAACTAAGATAATAAATAAAAAATATGAATTTTAACCACCAAGTTAATATTGCTAATTTTAAAAGAATTATTGATTTGTTGTATAATGCGTTTAGTTTAAATTGTTTCTCTAATACAAATATCAGAAATCTGATATGACTTTGCCATTTCTATTAGTCCTGTTTGCATAGTTGTACATTTTGAATGTCGCTATTCTACTTAAAATGATTAATGATGAATCGTATTAATGTAAAAGCCATTACTTAAATACTTAATAGCATTATATTTGAAGGCTTTACTCTTATTTCATAATAAATGATTTTTCTTAACGTCATTCTTCTTTCAATGTTGGTAAATTATAATATATCTATTCGCTATCATTATGTTTACAAAATTTATTTAAATGATGTATTTTTATTTTTTCACAAGTTCTCCTTCAGGAGAGAAATTTTGTTGTTTAAAGGTGAATAAGTAATTTGAATGTTAGGAACCCACATTTTTCATGTTCTCCGATGAAGTTGTCGGTGGAGATCTGAGATCCCTGTTTCACCTCTTACAATATGTATGTCAGTTTTTCCATGATTAAAGGTAATTAGTACCCAGAAGAGCGTTTTATTTTCTTTTTTTTTAATTCAAAGTGAATTAAATATATTATAAAGATGGATTTTTTTAAATAGTTATAATTTGGCTCTCATCAGATGCTTTGAAGACAATTGTCGACTTTCGTATTCACCGCGTACACATCGTGTCTCGGAGATTCATCGTCTCGCGTCTTACTTCACGCTTGTATGTGTCATTGTCCTCATATTCCTCATTTGTGTGATTTTAAATCTCCCCAGTAGCCATAAATGTTCGTAATTTTACATATTATGTTAATATTAATGTTTAATTACTTATATCTAACTTTCATAATAGATAGTTGTAGGGATCTATAGTAGTTTTTGGTGACCTCTGTGTGCACGTATCAAATCTCGCTATCAGAACGTACGCTGTGTACAATTATTTGAGTTTTTGTCTCTTTCTAACAATCTCAAGCTGATCTCCGAGTTTATCTCCCGAACTAATCCTCATCGGTATTGAGATGTATCTTAACTAAATTTCTTAGATTGCCTCCTCCAGTGGATATGGTCCATTAGTTTGTATCTATTAAAATATACTAAAATTTATCATCTATATGTCTAGAGGTGAAAAACAATAATATAAAAATATACTTAATGAAATAAGATCGCTTTATTTTTATTTAAATACGATTTTTGTTCAATAAATGAACTGAAGAACGTTATTTATAACTGATTTTTTCAAAATCAAGAAACCACTCTTATACTTGTACTTACATTTTTTAAGCAAACAACAAAATACATTGTTTTATGGCGTCGCGCCGCCTCTAACAGTCTCCTGAGAAATGCATTTTTATTTTTTATAACAATTATGACTTCCTCCAACTTTTACTCCTACTCTTTGATACTCAAAAGACAAAATAAAAGTTGGAGGGCTCTCGTTAAGCAATAGCACGCGGAGCATCGTATTGAATTGTCAGCTGGCTGCATTTCCGTCAACTTTCCCAAAGCTCGGCAACTTGTTATGTTATTTATTTTTTAATTTAGTACACGAGTGTTCTAGAAGTTAAATTATCAACTGTCACCCTTCTTTTATTTGTAATCGAAAACATTTTATAAAGATTAAAAATATATAATTTATTTTAACATTAAATATATTTTTCGGAGGTTTCCCGGTTACAATGTAATCGGAAACTACGTTAAAAAAGTTAATAATATTTTATATGAGGTTTTCTGGGGTGTAGTATGTAAGTACGCTGTTATGGATATTAAGTTTATTTGTAGACGTAAAAAGTAAGAAATATTTCCACAAAGCAAAAGAATACTATTTGATCTTGAAATAAAATTCGCAAAATGTTTGAAGAGACATTATATAAAATTCTAGCAGAAAGTAATTTTTTACTAGAGTCACCTTTTCATGGTCACTGGTGACCGCTGCGCAACTATATCCACTGTATTAGTATCGATTTGCTTTTGCTAGATAATGGCCGCCTTACGGTCTATGTTAATCGCTGCGCAGACACCACCGTTTTCCGTAAAACTTATTTTTTAGTGTTGAAAATATATTTATCCACAATTATAATACATAATCTATCTTTACTAATTAACTCAAATATAATAAATCCGGATCTATAAGCTTAGCAACGATTCATTTACTCCTAGTTTGTTTATTCTTCGCTCTATCATACATATATCTTTCACACACGCGCCTAAGAGGTCGCATCCATTATATGATAATTTCGTAAATTTTTTGCTAAATCTAGGCTTTATTTCTATACATTATTGTTAGCACCAAAACTTCATTATACGCCGCTAGTCTTGCTTCGTGTGACAAATTGTATTTAGATCTTCACTTACTTTATTTCTCACAGTCACCCTCCATTATCACCCTCAACCTTGTCGTCCCTAGTAAACGTACTTACAATTTACTCAATTTGTTCAATCATAGATAACGAGTATTTAATAAATAAAGTAAAAACATTTTTAAAAAGATTTTTCTCTCATTGTTAGGAAATCTATTGTAATATTTTAATTGAATTGAATTGAAAAATAAAGATAAGAGAATTTAATATTTTACAGACCACAAGATGTGTCCTGGCGACAAGTTGTGGAACTGATTTTATGATTAAGAGATGTAGACCGTGAACAAAGTTCCCAACTTTTCGCAACTTCGGAAGTAATATTGAAGTATCGCAAGGAAACCAGTAGCTACCCGAATGCAGGTAGCGAGACGAAGTTAAGAATCCAAGTCTCCCCTTTTCTGTTAGGTGGCGAGGGGGGAGCTTATATGTTTATGGCTGTGAGCTTTTCAATTGCGATCTATTCATCTTGCGTTATTCCAGGTAGCGGTCCAAAAGGCTCCAACCACAACCTTCTATGGCTCGGGGTAGGTGGCTGTGGAACTTCGCCATATTTCTTCCACGGGAATAAAGCTCGCCCTGGGTGTTGGAACACGTATTATATTGCTCTTGATATATTGTTGCCTCGGCAGCGGGAAATTTACGCTAACGGATATCACTTTGGAGGAAATCGATGTGTCTCGTTCAACTGTCCCATAATGGTCACACGAGTATTAAGTATCTACTGAAGAATTGATTATTTGATCCATCAAATACGGGGTTAATGAATAATATTTTATTAATTAAATCGTCGAATATTAATGTTTAAGGCTTTAAAAATAAAATGTAAGGCGCTCAAATAATGTTTTATAAATTTTTCAGAATAAGTAATAAACAGTAATAACGTCAGGAACATAAACATATATGATCAATACGATCTTACACGATTATCTTTATTTTCACTATATAAGCAAATATTAGGCGTTATGTAGTGATAACAAAATAATTTTATTTGTTGCTAGATCTTAGATGTAAGATCATTTTGATTTCGTTATTAGTCCATGAAAATAGTTCCATAGAATAAATAGTTCCATAGAACAAATAGTTCCATAGAATAAATGCTATAAAGGTCATGTACATATCATACAATAGGAGTATAATGGAGTATGTATATTAGATATATAATCCTATATATCAAATCCATGGAAATGGAACCGAAAGTGTTCCGAACAGATTTTTAAAATATCTCGATTCCCGTTCCCTTTGCGTTTTATTTGCAATTTATTATAAAAATGAACTCTACTCATTAAATAGTATAAAAATAGCGAATATATTAAAAATTATGCCGACAATATTGTTATTATTAAATCATGGAATACTTGAATCCAAAATACGTATATACTTACGTGCATTAATTTCTATTGCGCTCTAATGTTTTATATATTGCCTGACACCTGGGATTTTTAGATGTGGCTATCTTATAACGAGGTCAAAAGTAGCCATCGCCCAAATTCATTTTGACATTATCAAGCAATGATCTAGAAACTATTCCCACTCAAAAAAATAAAATTGTAAGAAATTTAATTAGTTTTAGAATTAGTATTGTCTATATATCTTCTATATTTATAAAGAATAGTGTATGTCAGTTTGTTTGTTTTTTTATAGAAATCTACAGTTTTATTCCAAGCTTAATGAAATTTTGCACACTTGACCTTCAAAACAAGAATGTCTACGTGCGATTTTGGAAAAAGCACCCCCATCTCCCTTTCCCACCCCTTAATTTTGGTACTTCTTGATAATAAAAGGAAAATTACTGTCTAGGTGAGATTTCGAAAAACCACCTCCATCCCCCTTTTTCATAACTTAAAGCAGAATTTTAGTACATTTTTATGAAATTTTGCACACTTGACGTTCAAAATAAGGGGAAAATTACTATTATTATTGAGAACACATTCTTATTCTTATCAGAACATAGGTCTATTATGTATTAAATACTAATTAAATGTATTAATTATAGAGATATACATATAAAATCAATGTTATCGAAACATATTGTTGTTGCGCTACCGGGATTCGAACCTGGATCTCTTTTTCCAATCCGGGGAAGGTATATGCTACAGCGCTAGTAATTTCGGCGACAAATTTTTCGAACCTATTGTTACACTGTCATCTGTCGTTTCATTATTTGACAGCCATCTATATTGTTTTTAAGTCAAAATTACTACTACTACTACTACTACTACTACTAGCGCTGTTGCAACAATACTTTTTGTAAAATTACTGTTCACATCTGATTTCGAAAAGCAAACTACCCCCATCACCCTAAATGAAGCTTATTCACTCTACGTCAAGTCCGAGCAACGCCGAGTATTTTAGCTATTATACATTTAAAAGTATTATTGTATAAATATGTGCAAAAAGTTAAGAGTCAATTATTTATTATTTCAAATATACTTATTACACCAAATTTTTAAAATGCCTATTTGAATTGTCACGGTTATTATTAAATTGTTGCATATGTCAAAAGAAGAGGACGAAGTAGAAAGTTTTGAATCTTTATAATGGATTATTTATGAGTTTCAGTTTTTATTTTGAATTTAATTAGGATTGTCAGAAATTTCATCATTGAAAAATACATTTTCTCTTTCTCAATTAAATTAATTTATTAAACATTTTATCTTATTCATTAATGAAACAACAAAACAAGTATAAAAAAAATAAATTTTTCTGACACTTTTTTATCATTTCAATGTAAAATATTGCACGTTAAATCGACGGTGCATATTTTACTTCAAGAATATCACAACATAAAAATATATCATGTGATATATTTTTATGTGATTCGTTCTTAAAAAAAAACTATAATCATTAGTTCATAATTTTCTTTTGTTTAAAAAACATACAGATCCAAGATCAAAACTGTACATTTCTATTATAATTAAGATAAGTATAGTTCCAAAACAAAATCGATAAAATTATATTACCCAAAATTAACAACAGAAAAACAGATTTCCCCAGCAGAAGAACGGAGGCCGGCGCACTTTTCGAAATGAGCATTCTGCTCGTGGAACTATGTTCAACACTAATAGCAAATCCACGCCGTAATCCCTCTCCGAGCGATTGTTCCCGACTTTCGTTCGGATGATTTTATTAAAAAGCCCAGAATGGCCTCTTGAAAATTAATGAGTACTAGTGATGCCACCCCTGACGCTGGAGTGTTTACTGGTTCGCATTGTCCTACACGGAGGGGGCGAGGATGATTTATTCCACTATTGTTGGTTAATTTATTCACGCGGAAACTTATGAATTGATTTGCCCCAGACCTTTGGGGCTAATTCAAACGAATGGTAATGAATTTGTATGCTGAGTAAGCTGTTGACGATTCAAATTAATTGCAGTATTTATTAGTATTGCTAGCTGAGCCGAGACAAAATGTTTAATTAATTTTTAAGGGAACTTTGATATAATAATATTTTTGATGTTTGAAGCAATTAAATCGTAGTTATTAGCCATTTAATTAATTAATTCATAATTTTGTACACAACCACCTGACCTCTCACTCTGTTTATTCTATTATTTATTAGACCAGTACAAAAAACTAAATCAAAACATTACAAAATGATTATCTTTTATATCATCATCTATAGATTAATATTTGATACAAATTATTGTAAGATTTAATATATGCATACATTACAATATAATCTCTCAAAGATATACAAAACGAAATTATATAATACTTTATCAAAATATTTTCGAAATAATTTACATTTCGGTTACATCGCTTGACATTCAATTCTTGGCTGACTTTTAACTTTAGCGTGGGAAGATTTGCATAGATTATCCGGACACCTTTTATATTGCTAAAATAAGATTTAGTACATTGTATTATAATGTTTCAATCACGTTAAATGGTTTGTAAAGCTTAGTAAAGTGAGTGAATGATGAACGTGATAAACTACTCATTTTGAAATGGTATTTTTCGTCCTATTTCTCTTCTCGAATATTATACGTAGTACCAAAAAAGGATAAAGAATATGACATACTTAAATAAAGTCCTACATGAAATGTCCTTAAATGTAGATTGATATCATCATGTATAACGGGAAAACTTAGGGAATTCAAATCCAGCATACGCAGCCCTTCCCAGACGGTGACAAATAGGACATGTTTGTATGAAATATTATCATAGATGCTCTTGCTTGACGCCTCCCTCATATATTCTGATTATTATTTCATTTGAGTGATAAGAAGGATCTCACGAAGCAACAGGTTTTACATTAATTATTTTTTTAATTAATTTATTCCGATTTTAGTTTTTAACTATTGCTAATGTGCCTATTTATTAAAATAAATATTATTCTAGTTTAACTTGAATGTTTTTAGTGTTTTGCGACTGATTATCCAGAGACCTTTGACTCAAAAATATATCCTTCTAGAATATTAAATGTTATGAAAAAGTATTTGTCATTAAGAATATTTTAATTTGTTAGATGTTTAAATTAGGACAAACTCAGATATAATGGTTGAATTAGTTATAGCAAATTTATCCAATCATCTTATTCAAAATAATTATTTTTGATAAACTTCTTCTTCTTTCCTTTTTCAAATCATTATTGATATATAATGATCAAAATCAGATGAGATTCGCCTCGTAATGCACCTCCACAATTTCCGGTCCTTGGTCTTTATAGCCAGATACAACCTATCTATCTACCATTGTGATTTCTTTCAGATCTTCTACGGCTCAAGTGACGCATAATATGGTTAAAGATTTGGGACAACCTTTTGTTGACAACAGTAAATAAGGCTTGCTGTGGTTAGATTTGTAGCAGGATTGAGGGGTGTGCTGTCCACAAGATGCGTCACATCCTTCTACAATTGATTATTATACCGGCTGCGCCAGTGTAGTGACTTTCCAATTGTGGTGCCCTTGGAAATACTATCACAGATTCTCCTTGGGTGTTCCCTCTTCTAGGTGTACTGCTTGTAATAAAACTCCGTGATATATGTGACAATTGAAGTTTATTGTAAAAACTATTTTAAATAATGTACAACTATAGAATTAAGATATTAATGAGTATTAGTACAAAGGAATGATGGAATAAGAGACCCGTTCCCCAGTGACGGCCTCTTATTTACTCTGTCCCCCACCACTCATCCCACACACACATATCCACACATACTAAATGATAGTTTTCACAATTATTATTATTGGTAAATTAGTGATAATCAAACCGTTATTTAATTGTAATAATGATTGGTAGCTTATTGTTCAAAATTCTTCGAGCAATCACTGGTACACTAGACTAAGCTATCTAAGGCACTAAAATAATTTAATCTAAGTTACTACTCATCGTTATAATTGAACAAAAACATAGTCACAATAATAATTTACAACCACTTTAATAATTTAATCGTTTTATATAAAATATAATTAATAATATTCATAATTGATTATAACAAGGTATATTGCATTGTTTTACATATACGTTATTTTCTAATTGTTATTCTTGCTTGAGTGCTATCCGCTAACGGATATTTGCTATCATGTTAATTATTCGGATTTTTTTTACAGCTGCGTGGAAGACATATTTAGATGTCTGTCTAAACCATACTCGAAGGACTTTAAGCCACGTAATTCTTCCACCAGGACCTTGCCATCTATCAATTTATCTTTGTATTACAAAGTACAGTATCTTATAAATCTCATGGTCTCGTGACATGTCTAAAGTACGTTAGTTGTCTTATTTTTATGAATGATTTCCCTGTGTTTTTCATTTTTATTAGAACAGTGATATTTCTCGCATTATTAGTCCAGATTATATACCCATATTTCGAATGCTTCAAGATTTGTTCAATATCGCTTCAGTGGGAGTCCAACTTTTCATACTAGACACTTGCATTGAGAAAACGTTACATCATCTGAATTAATATTATTCATAATAACATGAAGATTAAGATTAAGAACAAAATCTTTACAAGAACATACAGAACAGGGAATTAAAAATAAGACTCACCGCACTCCAAGCACCTCCGAACGTGGACAGTACGAGTATACAGAAATATCACACACAATATCTCGTCAAATATTCCAAAACACCAATATAGACTCTGAAGTCTCTGAAATTGATAACAGCTGTCACCGAACTGTACCAATGCAGGGCCGCTTATTTACTAACGAGCGAGCCTGGGAGGGTAACTTTCAAATACAAATTAAATGTATTAATTAGAAAGATATACATATAAAATCAATATTATCGTAAAATATTGTTGTTGCTACCGGGATTCGAACCTGAAACTCTTCCAATCCGGGTAATGTGCATTATCCGATTATGATATACCAACACAGTGGATTGACGACAAATTTTCGAATATTACACTTTTCAAATACATCTATCATTCCATTATTTAATGGTCATCTTTTTTGTTTTTATGGAATCTCAAATACTTTTAAGTAAACCGATGGGAGAAAATTTGTCATCAATTCACTGTGTTGGTATAGCATAATCGGATTGGAAGAGATCCAGGTTCGAATTCCGGTAGCAACATAAATATTTTTCAAAAAAATCGATTTTATATGTATATCTTTCTAATTAATACATTGAATTAGTATTTAAAATAACACAGACCTACTTTCTGAATAAATATAACTTCACAATAAGAATGTGTTCTCCTTAATAATATGTGTTCCAAACACAACGCAAAAAATCAATTATTCAACACCACTGACGTATAGCTCAGGGTGTGTTATGATCTTTAGAAGAAAACTTCTGTATTCATACCTACCTTCAGCAAGCCTTCTCAGTTCTATTATTTTAGCCTTGACAGTTACCTTAGATATGTCAACAGCTTAATTGACTAAGAGTTGAACAGGAAAGAAGATAAGGAATTGTCTTGCAGTAAGACTAGAATCCATTCCATTTAGTAGATTTTGATAGTAAGACTGTGTCACTTACATGTATCACTATCACTCTTTTGCTGTCTATTTTATACACCTCTCTCTCTTTATTCGCTTGCCTCAAAATATTCCCCGCGGAATTATCCTTTCGAAGAGTTCAAATATTGCTCCTGAGATTCGATTAGGGACTATGTTTCAGTGTGTCAATATTGGCCTGATGAGATTGTTATATCGTAGGATTTTTTTATCTAGGATCGATTGTATCCAGTGGTGTAACTACAAAATTGAGCCCCAACGCATGAATGAAAAAAGATCCCTCTAAATAAGTATTGTATATAAGACATATGAATTACTGTACTGCGTGGTTTAGTAATAGTAATAGCCAATAAATAGTAACAACAAAATTAGTCTCTTGTATCGTATAATATTCACACTTTGTTGATTTTTGGGTACCCAGATGGTTGATTTCAGGTATTTTCACAAGAGTATTTAATATATTTGATTAACATTTAACATTTTTTTCATTTTTCATAAATTCTTTGCTACATATCGATCCATCAATTTCTTATTAAGTCATTGTTACGCTCATATATATTTTTTTGTATTTTATCGGATTTCGGAGAAATAATATTGGGGCTTCGAGATGTTATTGAAATTTTGTTTTTGTATATTATACTATTAACAAAATATTATGTGTTTTTTCTTACCGATGTAGCAAGCGTAATAAAGGAAATCAATCATATATTGTGTATTAACGACTACGCTGATTACTTCACTAATTTTATTCTCATTTAAATGAATATTTAAGAAAAGTATTGTTTTTAAATATTGTGTTATGTATATTATATAATATTATTAACTACTTATATTTAACTGATATTAATGACAATACGTCGTTTTTCTGAACCGTTTAAATATTTTTTATGATTTGTCGTCTTTTTATCTTACTTGTTTTATGTTTTGTTTTACACTTCCAGTTTTATTAGACTCGGATTACACCCAAAAGCCTTGCCCCCATTCTCTTATATGATATCTGTTTCGCAGGTGACATCTACCTTCACCCTAATGCGGGTAAGGTCCCTTATGTGAATTTGAGTATTTTTTTTCTAAGTGTGAAATATGTAATCATAATTATTCAATAAATATTAGGTAACGAGTGAAATAAAATTCGATAAAATTAGTTAATAAAAACAAAATGTTACATGGTTCAGGCATATCATACCATCTTTTAAAGAATCATAAATTATTTTCTATCTTGAAAAAATATTCATAAATTTAATTAAACAGTTAAATAAAATGAATAATCTCCCTAGCGGAGAACCGATTCTAACAAGCAGAGATTCTAAATTATGAAAAGTACGAATATAACGTTAATATAGATGTTTACAAATATTTTCACTAACCTCTTTAAAAATAAGGTTGTTAAAATAATTAATTAAGTATTAATTCAATATTTGTATTAAAATATGATGTTAAGAATAAACAAATAATAAATATATCAAACAATAAATGCCTTAAAATCTGACAAAAAAAAATTCATAATCATAAAATACTGATTTTTATGATACTTACCTATATGACAATTTAACAAGACAGCTAAGTAGAGATAGCAAATAGGTAGAGTACCTTCTTAGCAAATAAAAAGTAGCGGGATCGATAATCGGAGCTTTCAAAATCATGTTGAATTCAAAAATTTTTTAGCAACGCCTGGTATCCATCCTGGTACCGATAAAGGTGAAAATAAAACAAAGGGTAAAAAGTGAAATTATATATTATACTGCTCTATTTATAACGCATTTTTCGGTATAAATTTTACTGGATTACTCGCCGAATGAACATATTCCATGTTGAAAATTCTACGAATAGAGTTTATCAATTTACGCTGACGTCATAAACTATCAACGGTTGAAAAATTCCCAGAATCACCATATTATTTATGTACATTTATATGAACGTCGCATTCATTCGATGCGAGTGGGTAACTATCTAATGTTCCAAAAATAAACAATATTCATAACACATGTGACACGCAATACCCAAATCTGCGCTCGCGAGGGGGCGGCTGCACTTGCCGCAGTTCTAACGGACTCATCTCCGAGTATCATCGGTGAATGTTAAATACAGCATACAAAATATATTGTACAAATTGTATTATCAATTTTATTATACATTGTGTATCTCTAACATTAGGTTACATAATAAAATTATATATACATAAATAATAATATTAAAGTAATAAATAATCACATCAAATATTATATTTTCGTAGAAAGCAATCACTTTATGGTTTGACATATTATATTAAATATTTTTAAGAATGATGTTTTAGAGGTATATTGATATATGTATTTATTTATTTGACCGAGAAAATATAATAAAATAAAGATTTATAATGTTTAACTCAATTTTAATATAATATGTTTAAAGTATTCTAAAACTGTTGAAATATAGGTGTCTGCGAAGTTAGTTAGTAACCAGTCACTTTATTATTATAATTGGTAAAATGATTTTTATAATAACATATAAAACTAATAAATAATGAAATATATAAATCAATTGTGGTAGTCATCGGCTCATTTCCTAGTGCCTGGCAGAATAAGTTACAAATCGAAATCACTATAAAAAGAAATGACCAAAACGTATTTCGTTTCTTCGATAATAATTTGAAAAAATGTTTAACATCATAGACGGCAGTATTTTTCATGATATTTTCTAAACTAGGCTGACCAAATTTATTTTCATTTCTCAATAATCAATGGTTTTTACTATGTTACTTTATCTGAAAATTTCTTGGAAAATGATATATTTATGGTGGATGATCAAATAAATAAATAATATTGTGAATACTTTGTTTTTCATTAATTTTGATATGCAATTCAGTCATATTTATAATTATACAAGAACGAATAAAAATATTTTTTAAATATATATTCCTTTATACAGTCGAGTCACGACTGAGAAATTTAAATCTCCTGCGAAGTAGTACGGTTGTACCGTGAGTTTTTAAACAATATCTAGACAATTGCACATTTTGCCGTGCCGAAACGTCGACCTTGATTTTTCCAAGGAAATCATCTATAAAAAATGTAATTTAACTTAGAAGAGACGCCATATATATATATTAGATTTGAAAATTTTTCGTAACATCACTAGGGATTGTTTTTTTCTAAATACTTTTATGTGTTTTATTGGAAACACTTTTAAATTAATTGACTGCAAATGTGAAATAGTGTGGCGACGATCTCACATATGGTTTGATTTTGGCAAGCATTCGAGTCAACAACTTTTTGTGTTTTCAATAATGATGAGAAATTCGAGCAGTCATCACATTTTTTCCATTGAAGCAAAAAATCGCAACGGAAATCAAACCATTACTGTGATTTTTTGGGTTTTGGAATTTAAGCGTGTTCGCACATACTTAAGTGTGGCCGCAAATGATGAACCACGTTCAAGACATCTAAAATTTCTACCGCACCGAAAGCTATGAATAGAATCCATGACATGGTTTTCGCCGGTCACCGAATTAAAGTGCGTAAAATTGATAAAGTCGTAGGCATCTCTCATCAACAAATAGTTTATATTTTACATAATAAATCTGGTTTAAAAAAGCTTCCTGCAAAATAAGTGCCATATTTCTTCAAAATAGAGCAAAGGGCATTTGAACCCAAATCTTAGCCGATTGTTTGAAAGTGTTTAAGAGGAATCAATCAATTTTTGAGACATGTTTCATGATTTATCACTACACAGCAGAAAAAAAAGAGTAATGAAAATACTGAATTGGACTCCGTAAATCGGTTTCGAAGAAAGCAAAGACCATTTAATAGCTTGTCGGTCTAGTGGTTAAGACGCTGGCTTAGTATCGTTCGCGCCTCTTTCCAAGAGACCAGAATGTTAGTCCTACTTTCATAGCATTAGCATTCGTTTAGCTTAATTTGAAAATAATAAGAATATTAATGTAACATGTATTCTATGCACGCATCTTCGTTTTTTTTAAAGAATAAAAATTAACAAAAGTGCATACTGAAAAGGAAACTACTGTTACGGGTCAATACTATACAATACTTTTGAATAAACTGAAAGCAAAAATTCAGGAAATACGCCCAGGAATAGTAAAAAAAAAGGTATTGTTTCACCACGACAATACAACCTCTCAATCAAGTGAAATCGCTCAGCAAAAATTAACAGAATTGATGTTTCAAATTCTTTCACACCTTCCGCGCCTGATTTGGCTCCCACGGAGGAGGGAATCAAGAAACTGGAGAAGCGTTGGATCAAGTTTGATGAGCTTCGAGGGAATTACATATTTTTTTCATTCAGATAAATTTTCATTGTCATTCCGGAAACTTCTCAATTTATGATTTTGCCTTTATCTCCTCTATGGTCACAAAGCGTTGTCCGTTCACAGTTCTTTTCATCTAGGGAAACCAGAAACAGTAGCAAGAAGCCATATCCAGCCAACGTGGTTGCTAAAGCATCATTGCAATGTTGTTTTTTGACAAAATATCGTGAACAAGCATTAGAGTACGAGCGTTATCGTGGTGTAATATCCATTTGGTTTCCACTAGGGAATAAATATATATATATAATAATATGAGCCGGGAATTAAAAAAGTCCGGGAATAGAGAAATTTCCACGGCGCAGTATCCAATAGTTATTTTTTCATAATTATTATCTTTTTTTTGCATTGTTTCACGCAAATAGCGCAAAAGTTTCATATAATACTCTTTACTGATCATACGATCTGCTATTAAAAATTTGTAGTTAACTATAGCGTTATAATACAAGAGGACAGTGAGAAAAACCTTGACATTCGATCGAACTTGACTTTTTTTGGTCTTGGATCAGCTCTTCAGCATGCTTTCATTGAGATGATTGCTACGATATCATAATAATTCACTCGTAATTCATTGCCTGTAATAACGCTATGGAGCAAATCTAGATCATCAACTTCTGTCAACTCAGTAATCTCTTTACGATATTACTTGTATTGAAAATTTAACAAATTTGACTACCACTGATATCATACCTAAAATATCATTAAAAGTTACTTCGCATGAATCATATAATACAACTTCTTTAGCAATCTCTATTAGTGATTCGGTTATTATCTTTTGTTCTAACTCCAACTCTTTAATTATCTTCAGGGCCTTCCTTAAAACGTTTATACCACTAATAAAACATAATTGTTTTATTCTATTGTGGAGTTTCTCCAACATTTTCAATGCGTTACTGCGCAAATTCTTTGTTTAATCATTGCTAAAATTAAAAAGTCGCTGGGCGCACCATAACGCCTATTACGTATTTTCCTATCAAAAACATGGCTGTATTCAATATGACTGAACGTTGATACATATTTTATGATATATATGTTTATTATGTCTATCAATATCAGAAAACATATGAATTCTGTCAGGTACTCAAATTTCGCTAAATTCATAAATTCCGAGAACTTTTTGATCAAACTTCGTTTAGCTTTGATTCAATGTGAATGCGATACGGGGCGGTTTTATTTTATTACGTATGCAAATAATGTTTCACTCGCGCAAATATTTTAAACATAGAGTACAAGTATTGTAAATAGTTTTTAATGAACAAAATGTACTCTACCATTAAATATCCGAAGGGTGCCTGTACGTGAGTAATATTTTTGTTTTAAAACTCACCTCAAGGATAATTCAGATTAGTAACAAGACAGTATGTGCGGAGCGAGCTACGCAGAGTAGAGTTGTATTTTGTACGCAGAGTAGCTAGAATTATAGACTCGTACGTACAAACCTTTACAAATCTCTGAGACCAAAGTTTCATCAGCGCACATGTACCCAACACCTAAAATATGGCTGCATGATAGAGCCATCATGAAAATACTTATTCTATTTTCTATACAGTGTGAAAAAATATTTTCTTCTTAATTTTGTTAATTTTTTCATTATTGTAATAAAAACAATAATATATTTTCTATATTGTAAAAAAATGTCTAAAAAATTTTATTTGATTAATTTATTCATCTGTTAACAAGCTACCGTAGCAGCATAAAAGGTATACGTTTAATATATTGTATATTTTTGCTTCTTATAGACGAATAAATATAAAATTTATACTAACTGGCACAAACATCAATTTTTCTAATTGTCTTCAAATGTTACTTTTTCCATCTCTTCTCTAAAGTACTTTATTTCCAATACTTTTATCTTACGTTGAATTTTATTAAATTACTCTAAAAGCATGTCATGTCAGAGTTAATGTCGCATGTTACTTTGGTAACTCTTGATATAGTATTGACCATCATATTGTTATGCTACCTCTCTAGAACATTCCCGATCTTTTAAATTTTTAATATTATTTAAGTCAGATTTTATTTTCATTATGTTAAATTTATCCACATAAGAAATAACACATTTAATTGTCAAAAAATGTTAAATAAATTTACAAAATTACAAATCTACGATTAATAATACTTAATTTAAATGATGTTCATAAAAATAAACAATCGAATATTAGTATGCTACTTACGTTCTAGAAGAATTATTAAAATTTTTATTCTGAGTGTCGTACGGACTGAATACAAATGGAGAACGAATAACAATATACCTTAGGTTTTTTCACATATTGTGATTATAGTACTAGTAAAGACTTGTTAAAAATTCTCGAAGATTTCAATGATGTATAGAAAATTTTAATGACAGCCAAAATATTCCATCTAGCATCTCTAAAGACTAAAACCAACAACTAGTGCATGCTCCCGTTACTTACATTCGGAGCCGAGAGATAAACTTTTTCCGCCAATGTTATTCACAAATTAAAGAAGGCCAGAACGCTGGAAAAGTTATTGTTATGTACAGAACAAAGACTGTATTTCTACGTTATATTTGTTCTGCGAATATTATGTTCCAGACCGATCTTATTTTTGAATAACTAGAAAATTAACCATATTTTTTAAATATCAATTACATGATTTAATACAATTATGCATGAAATATGACAGTGGCCAAGTGGTCACCTCTAGCAGCGGCATAAATAAGTGCTCTTTTAACCATATTTTATATAATATTCTCGCACACTTCGCGTGTTATTTCAGAAATTTCACTTCGAATATTGTCCTGCAGCATCGGAATTGTTATATTTATTTATTAGCGCACATTTTTCTTTTCAAGTACATTTACATAAAATAGAAAGAAAGCCGTCAAATCAGGTGACCATGGAGGCCAATTAACATCACCACTTTTTGACATTATGCGGCCGGAAAAAAATAGGGGCTGTAGTAAGGTGGCACTATCTTATTGAAACCACATATAATGCAGGCCCAATCGATCCAATTTGGCTACTAATAAGTTTTCTAGCATGCGACGATAGCCATCACTATTAATGGTTCAGCATTGCCATTATTATTTAGTTAAATGTTTTTATAACTTCGACATATTGTTGAGACCTTAAATGCTTTATAAAAAAAGTTGTAATCAATTATTCTTTACTATTATCAGATACAAATTGACAAATATTTGTCAAACCAAAATGGCAGCTAAACAAAATCGACCTGGAACATAATATTCACCTTGTATTTGAAGATTCAGGATGTACTCGGTTAATAAAAACTCAGGTTGTTAGATGTTAGATTTATTCCAGAGAACTGGTCCTAAAATATATCTACTTTTGTGGTGAATGTAACATAAATAGGCCATTGTACCGTATCAATGAAGAGGTGTTCTTAGACACGGTAAAACGTGAAAATTCTGTTGCGAGTGCGTGTCAAAACAGCATGCATTCAAGATGGCGGGCGTTCCGTCTATCTATCAATATTTATAAAAATCGATATACGGTATTATAGCAGGGTGGATTACATACATAAATAATTTGTATGATTAAAATTATACTACAATACTACTTATTATGCTAAAAAAAACATTTATTTTACTTTAGCCTATTTTATGGATTACGAAATAATATTTATTAGCCACAATTATTATAAAACTATTTTATCATGAAACGTATAATCAGTTTAGTAAATCAATTTATCAGTAACTCCTTGCCATGCATGGATAATAAATAGGAGTCCGTGATCCATTACAGCTCTCATGGGACAGCCTCCGCTTGAGAGCCACGCCTCGTCAACTCTGAACTTAATCCTAATGTAGACAATAATATACACATATTATCTTGGTTTAGAACAAGATGCGATAGGTATTATTAGGGGTGTTTTGAACTAAATTATGTTAAAATATATAATCATTTTTAATACAAATTAAATGTATTAATTAGAAAGATGTACATATAAAATAAATATTATCGAAAAATATTGTTGTTGATACCGAGATTCGAACCTGGATCTATTTCGATCCAGAGAACGTGCATTAACCGATTATTCTATAGCAGCACAGTGTATTGACGACAAACTTTCAAACCTATATGTTACACTTTTCAGATTAATACATCTATCGTTCCATTATTTGAAAGCCATCTTCTTTATATTTATGGAATCTCATATACCTTTGAGTAATTCGATATGAGACGCCAGAATTAAATGATTAAATTTTGGACACATTGATTCAACTTATGCATTATTAAGAAGAACACATTCTTATTGTGAAGTTCTAATTATCCATTTGAAAAGTGTAATATGAAGGTCCGTAAATTTCTCGTCAATGCACTGTGGTGCTATAGCATAATCGGTTAATAGACGTTTCCTTGATTAGAAGAGATCCAGATTCGAATCCCGGTAGCAACAAGAATATTTTTCGATAAAATTTATTTTATATATATATATATATATAATATTTCTAATTAATAGATTTAATCGGTTAGTAGACGTTTCCCGGATTAGAAGAGATCCAGATTCGAATCCCGGTAGCAACAAAAATATTTTTCGATAAAATTGATTATATATATATATAATATTTCTAATTAATAGATTTAATTTGTATTAAAAATATCACATACATATGTTCTGAATATTTACAGTTTCACAATAAGAATGTGGTCCTCTTAATAATATAAATATTTTGAATAAAATTGTGTTAAAATGTACACATATATTTTATGTTTGTTTTGAAAAACATTTTTGACAGAGATTTATGTATTATATAATATTTTGAATAACTTTTTTTACGTGAAAAAACATTTAAAGTTCTCTGATGTTTTCTTTCTATAATAGTTATTTTCAGATGTCGATAAATATTATATATCAAAAAATTCCAATAGCAAGATAACGTGATGACTCAGCGTGGGATGGTCCGCTTATTAAACAAAAATATCCTCATTTTTAACTGATTTACGACAATTTTTCTCGATAGGCCGTTGCATATTATAATATTTAATGACTTTTATCAGTTTGGGGCTCTGCCTGTTTTACTTAATTAATTTATCCGCGTTTTTTAAAGACTTATGAAATGTTTATAAATGATTTTTATTTATTTTAATTATACAACTGTGTGCTAATATACTCTAAATGAGTCAGTGAAACTGATCAAGGTTATGAAAATCGGTTCAGTGGAGTCGTTCAATGCTTCTACACTTATTCTACCATACATCTTCCAGGTAAAAGAAGCGAGCCTATCGAATAACTGAATATGAAATAATTTCCTTAGTGTACTACGACTATGAATTATTAAGGAGAACACGACTGCAGGAAATAAAGTGAATGGCGCTTTGAACGGAATTATATCTAACGGGAATTTGTCAACCGAGGCAAGACTAGCGGTGCACAATGGAATCCTGGTACCGACACTGATGTGTGGAACTGAGGCCTGGACCTGGCAGAATAGGAACGAAAGTAGACTGAATGCAGTGGAAATGAGATCACTTAGACGTGTTTGTGGCAAATCTATTTATGACAGAGTAAAGAATGAAGAAATAAGGAAAGAATGTAAAGCTGATGTTAGTATAGTGAGTAAGATTAAAAAAAGATCACATAGGTGGTTCGGTCATATGGAACAGATGAATGAGGAGAGAATGGTAAGAAAGAAACATAATGCAAGTATTGATGGCACCAGAAATAGAGGACGTCCGCGGAAGACTTGGCACGACCAGGTAAACCAGATAATGGAGGATGGTTCTGTTAGAAGCCTCAACAATCGGCGAGCTTGTATGAGAAGATGTATGAATGTGGATGAGACGAGAATTGTGTGTCAGGACAGAAGAGTGTGGTGCTATATCTTTTCTGCCTACCCCCACGGGGAAACAGCGTGATGGTAAGTAAGTAAGTAAGTAAGGAGAACACATTCTTTTTGTGAAGTTGTAATTATTCAGAACATAGGTCTGTGATATTTTAAATACTAAATTAATGTATTAATTATAAATATATACATTGTAACGCCGTGACCTTCATCCGCCAATGGAATCCGATGCACAACGCCACCAGCTAACCTCAGTCTGTGGGTACATTAGGGTTGGTGTCAGAATGCCTATCTCAGATGTGTGACGGAGATCTCAGACAATAATAACACTACCATCACATTAATTGCACTTTATTTACACAACAGGGTAGAATTGTCTTTCTTTACACACAGAGGGATTCCTAACATTCCTTGGCCGGGCCACAGCATCGTCTCGTCGTCGGGAGGTTTCCAGGGGACCAATCCTGTCATCCTAGCGCGGACGGTGCTCGTCCCGCTTCCGCATTTGCTCGCAGCCTCTTGAGAGTCCTTTTATTTACATTCACCGGCAGAACAAGGCATAAATTCCTCTTGTTCCTGCCGTGACTGAAACACTAGGCGAAGAGTCCTTCCTTCCGGTATGCCCACAGACAGAACAAGGCCCAAATACCTCTTGTTTTTCCGTGTTTATTAAAATTCAGTCTTCATTCTCGCTATTGCTCGATCCTTACAACAATCCGCCGAACTCGGCAGAGCGCCGCAGGGCGTCCGCCACCGACACGACCTCTCTCTCTCCCCACTCCTTCCTGCGACCTCGTTCTACCGGCCGCATCTGCTCGCGTCGGTAGATGTCGTTTTAGGTCTGCGCGCGTGATTTCAAATGTTACAACATATAAAATCAATTTTGTCGAAAAATATTGTTTTTGCGTCACCGGGATTCGAACCTGGATCTCTATTTCCAATTCGGAATTTTATACAATTTTGATTTTATATCTATACATTTATAATTAATACATTAATTTAGTATTTAAAATATTACAGATCTATGTTCTGAATAATTACAACTTCACAAAAAGAATGTGCTTTCCTTAATAATATAAGTTGTATAAATGTGTCCAAAATTTAATAAAAATGAATTGATAATTCTGGCGTCTGCAGTCGGTTTACTCAAAGGTATTTGAGATTCTGTAAATATAATGTAGATGGCTTTCAAATAATGGAACGACAGATGTATTAATTTGAAAAAGTGTAACATATAGGTTCGAAAATTTTGTCATGAAAAGTACAGGGAATGATGATTAATGGAGTGATAAGGTGTTCCACCTCTTGTCTCCGATATCTCGAGTGCCATAAACTGTGGTGAAATTTTGGGATCCCGTGAGCGGGTATATGGGATGGTTTGGTGTATATGAGTAAGATTTTTTATTTTTTGTTTTTTTGTTAGTACTTTTTTATGAGTTTTGCTTTTTTGTTAATTCTAACACAATTCGTAGTGTACTTCCACGGATTGGAAATAGAGATCTAGGTTCGAATCCCGGTGACGCAAAAATATATATATATATTTATAATTAATACATTAATTTAGTATTTAGATTATGAATTAATTTTAAAGTAATTAAGTAAGACTGTTGAATGATATATTTCTTCAAATTATAAAATTATTTTAGGAGCCATCTCATTAGAAAGTATATAAATTGTTGCTCAATATTATTGTCAAATAAGTCAGTACGGTTAGGAATTTTGTATTTCTTTTAAGGTCTATTCAGTTTGTTATATAGCATTATTTAAACAACATGATTGGAAAATTCTGAATACTTATCACTTTTTGGAAACAAACCATTCATTTGATATTAATATACAAATACTAGGGGTACAGATAGATACATTTAAAATTTTAGAAATAAGAAAAAATATTAGTAGCAAGCTTAATATTATAAATAACCAAATCCTCTTTTGCAAATAGTCACCTTTTAAATTTGTTTTCATATTAGTTCTTACTTATTCAACATTTCACAGTTTTGTTTTTATCAATACTTGTATTTTTAATTTCAATACACATTGTTTCCTAAAGAAGATACCATAGGTATCGAAACAAGTAGAATAATTAATAAATAATGGTTTGAACAAAGTATTTTGTATAATCATTAATATAAAATGAAGCCACAAAGTAATTTTGCAAATATTGAAGAAGTCATTTATATTTCATTTCCTAAAAAGTATTAACATAATCGTATATAATTTTTTTTTTTTGTTTAACTTTGGAATTCCCACGTATTGATTAAAAAAAAACACAAAAGTTTTCTAGATTCTTACGTTTAATGACAATATTAAAGACTAGATACAATTCCATCATTTTAAGAAAAAAATATTTCTGCTTCTTTATGGCTTCTCTTTATATTGGTAAAACAATTTTCTGTAGAGGTGGGTATTGGATCACAAATAATACGTTAGGTGTTACAAAAACTAAAAATTTCCTGTATTGTCAAAGGTGCGATCAATACACTGACATTTCAATGACCCAGTTCATTGGTTTGTATCTATAAATTATGTAATGTACCTACTTAATAATTACTGACAGAAAAATATTAAAGGCTTTGCTTAATTTCAAGAATTGTTCTGAAGACAACGGTAAGAGTTGAGCCGAAATCCATTCACACATTAAAACACTGAAGGAATTTTTTATGCGTAGAGTAAAGGGATAGTAGAATATACACTAACACTATTTATCTTAACTCTTTCGAACGGTGAGAAGTTGACAATAAATATATATAATATATATATATATATATATACATTTACATATATGTTTTTGAAATTTATTATCTCGCGTACTGTATGATCTGCTACATTAAAGACAATAATAAATCATAGAATTATCTCCGACGCTTTTAGTAAAACTGAAATGACTCATGAAGTTCAATTTATCATCGCAAAAACTTTATCTTCCTTAGTCGCTGGTCTAATCAAAATCTACGGGCTATCTCAACTGTGACTTGTAGCTCTCTCTTATCTTCTCAAGATAATAAAACAAAAAATTTGTTCATCTTAACCTTAAATAGTAAAGTTAGAGTAATTTATCCATGTCGAATTGCATCAAAATTATAGAGTGAATCGTTATAATTAAAAATGTATGTTTTTTTCTATTTCACATTTTTAGTTTTTCAAACCAAACTTAATAAAGGAAAAATATTACAGACAGTGGGATGGGCTCAGTAATTATATTATATATACTCGTATCATTTACGATTTACATTGTACACTCGAAATAAAATCATCGCATTTTTTTAATAAAATTTGTGATGCATTTATATATTTTGGCTAGGTTCAGTTGTATATATATTTAGAATAATTTTTCTCGCATATTTAAGATGGATTTAAAGCTTCTTAATAATAACTATATTATTATTAATTCAGTTAAAAATATTTAAACAATAATTTGTAAAATTTTATTAATTTTTTTTTTTTTAAATAAGTAAATATTTTAAAATTGTATTCTTACTACTTGTGCTATAAAAATAGGAATAATTTATTAGTCTCCTGGAACGAGGTCTAAACCCCCGACCACTAAGATCACTAGGATAATTTCTTTACCACTAAACCAACAAGAACGTCATTAACTTCACTAAATAAAATAGTAAATATTAATTAACCCATTTTTTCTTTTTTTGGACCTATTGTATTGAGCGCCATTCATTAGTCATAATAGTATCAACGTCTTTTGTACTCCATTCATAATCTAAAAATATCCAACTTCTTCGATAAATTATTAAACGACGTAAGCATTACTACTCTAGAACTCGACACATTTCAACAAAAAAATTCATAAGCTACCAATAGATAATTTCGCGACTATATAGATGTTATATTGGAATTTAAATCTGTTTTATCTACATAGACGACTATAAAATAACTTGAGTTACCTCGAACAAATAATTGAAACTAATCTTAATATTTAATAAACAATTGGTTATGCTGAAAGAATATTGCGCCAAATTTCTAAAATAAAAAATATATATTTATTCTTAAGAAGAACACATTCATATTGTGAAGTTGCAATTTTGCAGAATATAGGTCTGTAATATTTTGAATACAAATTAAATGTATCAATTAGAAAAATATACATATAAAATCAATTTATTGAAAAATATTTTTGTTGTTACCGGGATTCGAACCTGGACCTTTTCCTATCCGGGGAAATGCATTAACCGATTACATTACACCAACATAGAAAGTTGATGATAAAGTTATATGTTGCACTTTCAAATTGATATATCTGTCGTTCCGTTATTTGAACGTCATCTTGTTTATATTTACGGAATCTAGATAATCTGGTACAATTTGATAGTCGATCAGTTTCTTTGGTCCCAAGTGACCGTGGTTACCTCTTAGATTTTTTATTATTAACACAATACACCAGGGATTGTAAGTTGTAAATAAATATAAGTAAATGTATGAAATTCAAAGTAATATAATTTATAAATTAAACCGACACTATTGAAATATAAACACTGCAGAATGTACCAGAATATTCATGAAATATATAATACAACACTCTTAAATAATATATAAATTGACAATAACAGATCATTGCCCAGAGTTCATCAAACTGATATCGCACAATACGCTCTACGCAATGAGGATCTCAATAAAGTATGAACATCAAATTTACCCTAAACTCAATATTTATACTATAAATTCAATAAAAACGGCTACTTAGTAAAAATTTACATGAAAAAACTCTTCATGAATAGTACACAGTTTTATTTAAAATTATCTAATTCAATGATAGCTGAATATTACAATAATATATGACCATATATCTAGAAATATAGATTCAATCATAGACAGAGTGTGTTTTAATTGTTACATAAGAAATTGTCTTTTAGATGTTCAATAATGGATGTTTAAAATATTTAAAGCTACATACATATTGGTGAAGGATAAATTAAGAAGTTATACCATAACAAATCATTGAACATTATAAATATTTTTATACAAAAAAATGTATTCAAAAGATGTTTCCTCTTAAGTTATTCGAAGAAATATAGTCTGATTTACACTGGTAGATCACGGGAGAAGGAAAATTATTAATAATAACATTATAGTCGAATCTCTAAAATGAATATAAATTGAATAAATTAGAAACGTAACTTTTAAATACGATGCACTAGTTTGGAAGCGAATGCGAGCAAATCTGGTGATGTACACTTAATAAAATCATGACGATAAAGTCTTTCTATGTCATCTGATGGAGGAAGATGATGATGAGAGATTCCGAAAGGAAGAGGCTGGAGACGTCCTTCTATGTGGTATTCTTTAAAGTTGAGGTTAACCAATATTTAAATTAGCAGAAATGATTTTCAGATTATCTCGGAGAAAGATCTCTTGTCGCCGGTCAAGGTAATGATAGGTATATTTTCCTAGCTCCAGTTAGAGAAAAAAAAAATATTTTCAAGGTAATCGCGGTGCCGATGTAAATGAAACACTACATATAAATAAGACCCGACAGTTTATAAGTAACATTAATTATTAATATATTGGCGCTTATTATAAAGCTTCTTGATATATTTTTCTGAATAATATTTAAAGCCACACACAGCAATAATCTAGCGTGCTTGAATAAGGGACCTCGAATGACAATAATTGGGGTTTCTTACGACGATTCTTTCATGTTAGGAAGCGCGCGCGTGGGAGTAATCATATGAGCGTGACACCGCATTATGCCAGTAAGGGTTGCAAGGAAATTCACGAAATTTGAAGTCCATTTATAGATAACAAGATAACTATTAATCTTGTAATATGGAAGTACGTTAAAACGGGACAAGTTATATTCTTCATAACGATCAGAAAAGAGAGCGCATAATATGTGAAAGTGTCATGGCCTTCTTACGGTGAAATTAGTGGAATAATTTGTATGTAAAGATAACTTACGTTATCCAATGGTTGAATTTGTTGATAGATCAGTGAGTTTCTCATCTACAATACTTACCTATGGAAATGGGAAGTGCGACGACGCTTCTACGAAGCGGGCGTATCTACGCACTTCCGTGTGAACCGTTATGTAAAAACATGGCGATCGAATAAAGCTGTACTTAAAACCATCCAAGAGCTTTATTGAGAAACTAATAAACAATTAACAGAACTGCCTTTTAAAACGTAATATTTCATTATATCTTATTATTTATTTATTAGTAAGTTTTGAATTATAATTATAATTTTGAGTTCTAATGATAATATTATGTAACAAATAATATATTTATATGAAGTGATCACTTAAGCCAGTCAGTAAGCCCTGTAATTACACATATTTCCCTATATTTTCATTAAATATAATAAAAAATAGCTTCGTCTCTATGACATATCCATTATTTGTTTAATAACAGTGAGTTTGTAGGTGAAAATTTAGTAATTGTGTGTTCTTGGACATATGCTAATATAGCTAATAATATTAAGTTCTTATCCATATAACATTTAACATTAAAAAAATATGGATCATTTTTAGAACACTCTAATAGACTGAATATTCTTTTCTGTTGGTTTAAAATACCTTCATCAAATAACTAAAGCAAATTATTATTTATATTGCAGATTGCTTTTTTTTTTGAAAAAAGCGAATTTTTTGGTATGTTTTGATTAAACATATCCACCATAATACAAATATTGAAGCGTTTGTAAATAAACTTCGTCAACTATATACCATCAAGCGGCGTCAAATATCAAATAATACGAAAGCAATACATTTAATAAGATAGTAAAATATGAAAATGAATCAATGAAGATGTTCATACTTTAATGATTTGCGCGCAGTTTTATGCCAAGTTAAAAACCTTTCAGATGCTATTCTATTAAGAAACAGAATAAGTTTGGATTCGTATAACACGGTTCGGCGGAGTGGAATTTTCAATTCGGTAGGTAGCTATTTATGGCTCGAGTAGAACAATAGATTAAAAATAGTATCGACAAATGAATAATAACAGCAGTGCTGCACGAGATGGTAAAAGCAAGCTTCAGGAATAAAAATCTATAAATTCTAGCCGTTAATATAATAAATCGGTTGTTCATAATATTATTTAATTATATTTTTTTCCAATATTATATATAATTCAATTTAATTTATTTCCGAGAATTTCTAGTAATCCACAGATTTTTACTTGTATGCATTGCACGCCTCTAGTATTAAATATCTAATTCTAGATCCAGGCCCCTTTATTGCATGACGAAGCAGTTGAACTCATATTTAGACGCCGAGAAATACATCGATTCAATCAAATTTATTTATAAGACAATTCCTCGAATAGTCACCGATGAATCGACTTGCACCGAAATGCATCACCACAAAAAATGCGCATATAAAATTACACGAATAAATAATTAAGAATACATCGCTCTATCGAAACTATTCTAGAACGTGGTCGATTAAATTTTTCAATGATTTATGTAAAATACATATGCGAAATAAAACACTTGTTTTTTAATTCTACTCATTTAATTTACTTGAAACGCGTTTCACCTTTCAAGGGCATTATCAATCTAACAATTTAACTCAACAATTTGTGTTTATAACTATAATGGGGGACAGTTATACAGTCTTATTTACATGAGGTGAAAAGGGACAACATTTTTCATTGGAATTCTGAGGATTTTCATACATTTTTAATGCTTCTAATTCAGTTTCAATACTAATGGTATTTTAATGTCATGGATAATTTGTAAAAAAGGACAGCTATATAATTTTACAATCTAAGAAAACAATACGGTAAGTGATATCCTAGAAATTATATAATGTTTGCATAGTTCTAGGAAATACTTATGTTCAACGCGAACGATATTTTTAAAATAAATGCAGTAATGTCGAATCGGTAATCTTGTTCCACATCCTTACATAAACATAAAAAAAGTTTTAGCAGAATCAAATCCTCTAATTATCTATAATTTATGAAAATAATAAATTAAATTAAATTAGAAAGAAAAAATGCATTAAAAAATATTTTTATTTATTTAAAATATTTTATTGAAAATGTCAATTAGGGAAGATCTATAAATATTAATTTGTTGAATTATTGTGTTATTGCTATATATTCCAATTAAATGAGCAGAATATAAAAACAAATGTGAGATTATGGAGTCTTACAAACTTACCTCGGAAACAGTACATATGTGAAATATTATATTTTACATACATTTAGCGAAGTTCATCAACGGTAAAATACAAATTTTTTTTTTTCACCTCGTTTAATTTTTAAATTGTGTCTTATTTTTGTTAAAAAATTTGGGATTAAAAATTAACTACAACACATACATAGTAGTAGTAGTACGTTACTCCTTAAAATAATAATGTGTATTCTGTTCGTGGTTGTAATACCCCAATTAAATTTTGGTATTGCGGGTTTGAAATATGCCGCGAGAAAGCTTAAAGTAAAGTTCAATACTTGAAAGAACACAAAATAATATATTTTTTGATTATCTTCCTTTAAGGCGAAAAGCATTTTCAATTACAGATTTAGATTTCAATTAAAATGTGAAATAAGTTGTTTTTAAAGTTGTTGTAGTAAAAAACATAAATTTTTGTTACAAAATATTTTTTTTGTCAATATAATTATCCAAGGCAAACAAAAAATGTTTTGTATAATTTGTGGAATACTTTCCATAAATATGTATATGATTTTTATAAATAGTATAATTAAGAAAAATTGTAATGTTTTTACTCATCAAAAATATTACTGAATGTGAAACGCATTGCCCAACTAGGCAATTCGATTTTAGGACAAGTTGCCAACTTTCTCCTTTAACACTTCGTTAATTAATTAATTTATTAATTATGGAAAAAAAACTGCATCATCAAGATCAAATAATACATGTAATAGTATAGATATCAATTATGTACAGTACTAAATACAAAGTACTCAGACATGATGATCAAAGAATGCAAAATAGTGCATTACATGCATACCCAATAATATCACATTTTCTCCAATACTATATTCTTATACATATAAACGCATAAACATAAGATCACGTATACATATACACAAGTTTAATCATAAACCAAAAAAACTTATTTGTCATCTTAAGCCACACAATGGAGTTACAAGGGTTATTTCATAATAGACAATTGTTTACTTTCAGTATCTGCTGTACCCAATTTTAACAACCAATTTAAAACATTATTTCTTAGTTTTAATATTATTTAATGTTTTTATATTATTCACAATTTTTTAAATATATTCTAAGAGCTTGAAATGTGAATAATCTTTGATTAAAATTATAGTATGGAATATCATTGAATTTTAATATGTATATGTGCATGCATATGTTATTTGTAAACTGCTTTATTCCATAAATAATAAATATATAAATATTTATACTACATAATATGAATGATGAAAAGCAGGCTGAATGGAATTTTACACGTGCCATCTATGGCCTAAGTACGCGTAATACGTCATGAATGTTATGCGGTTACAATACAATATTGCATGCCGTGTAAAGTTCAGTCTACCCTGGTCTTCCCTAAGACACAAAAGGTTGGTGAGACATGCATACAGTTGAACTCATACTCAAAACTGAAAACACGGATTACGTCCCAACTACATAATCACACCAGATTTGAATTTTATATATTTTACACACAAATATAATAACAATTTAGACTCCAACGCAAGAAAATCACATCATCTACGTTATTCAAAAACAATCTTATTGAATGGCTGAGAACAATGAGAAAGAGTTGTTCCAGTGTTTATAGTCAGATGTCAGAGTGATTTTAAAAGCGAGGATAGATAGTCATCGTGGTATTGTTACCTGTGTAGACTCTGCGTACGTTCTTTATTTTTCTGTCAATCCTACTATGTTTTTTATTTATTTTTTATAATTCCCTAGAACTTTATCAATTTAATGTCAATGTAGATACTTGTTGTTAATATTTTAAAATACAAGGCGGTTTCCCTGGATTTGGCCAAGTCTAAATGGGGAATTGCCATAATATCCTACTCACTATAATTTTGTGAACGATAATAATAAAATAAAATAAAAATTTATACGCCTTTACTTATGATATATTGACCATAAGTCAGAAATAATAAATATTGATTGCTCTACAAATAGATAATTCTTTAGATAATATTTTACTTATATGTGTCATATTTGAAATGGTATATTTTTTATTATTATGTATACCATATTATTAGAATTCTGAACAGTATGTAAACCATTCCCATCCCTGCAAACAAGATATTTTTTTTATAAAAATAATGATGGATTAACTATAAAGCTGCCACCCCCTATAACTAGAATATGATATTGGGATTCTAAGTTGAAAGCGTCCTTAGCCCGAAAATTAAATTTAAATAATCATGAAGAAACTCTCAATACACGAAGAGTTATTTTCAATATAGTCTCTAATATATAAATTATTTATGCAATACTATAGACCAAAAACGATTAGGTTCACTTGATTTAATGTCAATAGAATCTAAAGTATTAATGTTACGTACTTTCGTGATCAGTATTTTCTAAGTCGTGTACCTCATCGAAGATTGTCGGTAGCCCAATGAGAAACTCTTTATGTGCCAATTATAATCTTTATTAAAATAATAATACTGTTATGGTACAGAGTATACAACTATTCACGGAGACAAACGGTAGAGAAAAGAAACCGCGCTCGGCGCGCGTTATCCTTTTAAGGCCGCCACACATACCCACATAAATCTAGAACCGGCGATGCTGGCGTGCTAACACATACATATTCACACAATCTCAAGGACATCATGGATAAAAATAATAAGAGGTTTTGCAAACAAAAATGCGACAAGAGTATTATTTAAAAAACGAACATTTATAAAATTACGATACAATTTGTTGTTTTTTTTGGGAGACCCAATAAGAATGAGCTAAGAGCCCCTTCAATTGCGACATGAAATAAATTGTACTTACATTTTAGTTTCAACTAAACACTTTTTTGTTAGCGTTGTAAAATAAATAAATATTTATTCCTATTTATCTATTTCGTTTGCCGGATTGTATCATATAATGACTAAAATTATATTAATATTAAAAAATATTTTTATAAATTATCCAAAATTGTGACCGCGTTTGTGTACATTGACGAATTATTTGCGATGCTAATCTAGCCAGACACTTGTTCAAGCAATTCATGAACACAATAACGATGTCGAAGAGTCACAGTACGCACATACGTGTCCAGTTTTTGTCTTTCAATAACTCGAGGTTGTCGTCACTCGGGTGCGTCGCGACGCTGCCCCGCCACGTGCAACGCTGCCCCCGCCACGTGCGGCTCCGCCCGCGTGTCGCTACCTGTCGTGCGGGTCGTGCGGCGGGCCCGGCGCGACGCCGGACGACGGACGTCGCTCGGAAGTGGAGCGCCATGCGGTCAGTTTGTGTGCGGTCAGTTTGTAGTCAGCGCGCGCGGGCTCACTCGCTCCGCCTTTCTCCGTGTCTTGTCGTGTCCCACGTGTTATCTGTCCCCCTTCTCTTCGCCCCCCAAACAGCTGATCGTGGATCTAAACGTCAAATTCTGACAAAAAAAAATTCACCGATTTTGTCACGTGTTTCATATCACCATTCGGCCTATCTCTTGTGACCTCCTCGCTCTCTGCTTGCATTATCTGTGTCAGTGCAAAATATATATTAACCTCGTTTTCGTTTAATTATTTAAAAAGTGATTTTGGAAAAAAATTCCCGTAGTTCGAGTGTCAAACCAGTTATATATTAATATATAACAACTTTGTGTGAAAAAACAGTAAAGCAATATTTTTTTTGCAAGAAAAACATAAATATCCATCTAATTGATTGGATATCGTTGAAATGATTCAATCTTCTCCAAACATTCGCCGGGATACTGAACAAAGGTAAGATGGAATATGATTTCTCCCCCTGAAACTTGTTGCTTTCTATGTACATTCAATAACTGGGATATTATTTGCACAATATATTGCGAAATAAAAGTGAACGGCTTCAACAAATATACGTACCTACCTAGTTACCTATCCTGAGCCACTTTATTTATTTTGTTTGTACTCGAAGGGGGAAATTTTTTTTCTGCGTCATTATTTTTGTTGAATCATCCCTATTTATTTATTCAGATTGTATCTACTTTTAATTATACAGCTAGAGAACAATTATAATTTCGATAATTTTGATGATATAAAAAAATTGAACTGTTAATAAATATTACATTGTTTTCAATATCGAAAATGTTTGTGGAATATAACACTGAACACTGTTTACTCAATTGGCCGCTGTGGTATTTGATCCAGTAACACGGATCTGTGTTTGTTTTATGTCTCGACAGCGATAAGCGGGGAGATTTATTTATCAAAGTCATTAGCTGTCTATATTTCAGGGGTATAATATTGCATTATTTTATTTTTATCTTTCAGAAGGTGCATTAACATTATTTAAAATCATACTCGATAAAATTATTTTTATAAAAATGTTAAAGTCAAACGTTTTTGTAATTATTCATAATCGTATAACAATTAATTACGATACATAAACATAATGTTTAAATCACAAAAACACTTTTCTTTTTCAAAAAGACATTATTTTTAAAATGCAAGCATTGTTCTTATTTCTAAGCTACTGGGAGCTGTCATCGATTGGCTGATTGCTCCATCTGAAAATATAAATCTGTATGAATGTGAAATATATAATAAGTAATGAAATCACTTAAATGGACTCTGGTCAATTTTAATAGTTTATATTGTAAATTGTAATAAAGAATCAAGAATGAGACTATATATTTTTTCAGTCTACAGCATGATTAAATGTGAAAATTCTATTAAAATTATGATTTCATTAACAAATATATTTGACTGGATTCAGAAGATGACGGCAACGCGACCTGTAGTAAAAATGCTAAATTTGCTCGTATACAAAACGGATATTTACGTAGAATGTTTTCAAAATATAAAAATTGTACTTTAACTATAGGTATTTGTATTTTAGAAACGTACTAATTTTGTTATTAAGGTGCTCAAATTTTGATTTGCAAGGGACAAACAATTCCACGTTCGTCCTAGTTCTCGACAATCGTGGAGCGTACTAATGGTACAATTTTCTGCCACGTTAAGAAAAGATAAAATAAACTATTTTGTTTTACTCACAGTCTTTCCAAAATAATTTCTGGAAGCGAAACTTTTCGTACACAGAAATGAGATGCAGTTAGTTGAAGAAAAATATACTCGTAAAGAATAATTCAATATCATATAGAAAATTATTTAAAAAAACAAATTAACCACGACTAGATGCCTTATCGCGGCTAGAAAGTTTGTGTATTCCAATGATTCTGAATGTTATTCTAGAGGTAGTTTGACTATCGGTAAGACCACTCAAGCCAGAAAGATCGAAGATGAATCTTCATAGATAGATTGAGGGTATCAGCACTGGGACAAATCGAAGGAAGAATGACTTTGAACCAGATTGTCTTTGAATTATCATATGCATACTCGTAGCTAGAGCAATAAAAATATATATTGTACTGTGGCGAGAAAATTAATGGGAACCTACCACACAATTCATTCCACGAGATCAAGAATCATGAAGAGAAAAACAAAATATTCTATCAATTGTTTGGCCACATTATGCCCCAACGTGGCAGCTAAGAAAATTATTCTGAGCTCAACTTTGGGCCGAAGAAGACCTGGAAGAGTACCTTAACGGTGAACAGATGCGTCTAGATGAAAACAGATGACTAGAGTCAGTTGTGAGTGCGACCCAGGACCGGGACTTACAGAGACGCATTACAAGCTGAATTTCATCTAATTAAAGGCATTGTCACATGTCACACAATTGATAGTAAAACAAATATGAAGTAACACGATCTGTTGAGTGATAATACTCCAAATCACCTATTGTATAAAAAATTTGTTAAATTCTCAAAAATAAATTTAAAATATTGTTAGTTTTATGATTAATTTTCTTTATTTTCGTTTATTATATTCATGTTTACTCTGTTTAAAGTTTTAATTTACTCTAATGAAAACGTTCACGGATGTAGCTTAAATTTAGCTTACACGCATATTTAATACCAAAAATAGTCCGCATCTTTGTTACGTCCATTTTCCAATAATCATTGAATACACGTAATAAGGCCTACCGACTTAAAGTTGGTTGGGTCTGGTGACCGCTAATGATTCTGGTAACCTCTTATCTTCCTAAGGTCACAACTTCTACCCTGCTCTTATCAAGAAGAGTCAACTTTGTCTCCCACCTCAGAACTAAAAGAGATGCAACTGTTTGCACCAACATTTAACACATTAAATACTTCCCAGATATTAGAATTTATTATTGCAATCATATATTAATTCCTTACAGCCGAATTCGCACTGCTGCGAAACCGCACGTTGTTGGAAACGGCGCACATATGACGTCACACGTACGTCATATAATATCTTTATCTTAATTGTAAAACTTCATTTTCTTATATTTTAATTTGTATTCTTAATTTTTTTTACCTCAACGTGTCTCTTTTGTCTGGTTTAACTTTTTTTATTTTTAGGTGTATTAAATTTAACTCATAAAAGTGGTTAAAAACGAAGTAATAAACAATTTATATTAATGTTGTTTATTGTTTTATGATGAAAGATGAATGAACCGTTAATAATTCACCCTGGTCTTTGGTTATATACTTTATGGTAAACAAAATTGTAATATACAATTCGAAAATGCATTTTAAAAATAACTCATCATACATTAGACTAACTTCAAATTTATTTAATTACGTATATTTATCTTCTTCATAAACTATTTTACAATTACTATTCAGAATTTTCTATTCTGTGATGAAAACAAGATTGCATTTAAAAAATTTACATTTTGTAATTGTAATTGTTAAAATATATATATATGTTATTTTTCTATAACATTTTTCACTTAATTTTACATTTTATTGCTTATATAAAAATACTATATTTACAGAATTTTTGATAACTAATATATTTTATATACCTATATATAATCATAACTATCAACATAACAAGTATAATAAAAATAATTTTAATTATTACGTATTTACATACGTTACAAACCTTCTAAAACATTAAGTACAACGCATTTTACATACTTATTTACACTAATTTGATTTATTACTTTTATCGTTGATTTTAATTTGATTTTTTAATATATTTAGTTTTAATATGTTAAAATAAATATCTAAAGTTCTTCAAATCATTGTCCAATAATAATAAAGATTGTCCTAGATTAGTAAATAAACTAATTTTGTATGTATATACACTCGTAGGTTTCGTAATAATTGGAGAACAGTGAATGATGAAACGTACAGCTATGAAAACCCAACCACAGCGAAATAATTCAAAAGACCTGACACTTTGAATAATATATTTTATCAAATAATTAAATAAAATTATTATAAATTTAATAAGGAGAACACATTCTTATTGTGAAGTTATAATTATTCAAAACATAGGTCTGTGATATAAATATATATATATATAATCTATATATATATATATATATATATATTTATATTTGAATGATTAATTCTGGCGTCTCCTATCGGAATACTTAATAGATATTTGAGATTTCGTAGAATTAAAGAAGATGACTTTCAAATAATGAAACGATAGATGTATCAATTGGAAAAGTGTAACATATAAATTCGAAAATTTTTCGTCAATGCACTGTGTTACTGTAGCATAATTAGCAGGAAGAGATCCAGGTTCGAAACCCGGCAGCAACCACAGTATGTTTCGATAAAATTGATTTTCTATATATAATTTTCTAATTAATACATTTAATATGTATTTATTACACAATTCATCGTCGCTTTCTAATATCTTTTAAGTTTAGTTACTATTTTTTCTACGTATTATTACTTACTACTATTTTATATAAAACATATTATACACATGTTATAACTAATTTTTTTTTAAATAAATTTAATAAAATATCAAATATTTTTTATAACATTTATGCAATTTTGTCTTCCGAACTGGAGGTGCTTAGATTATCTTCGAGTGAGTTATTTTTGTAATAACATAGAAAAATGATTCCTGATTATAAGTATGGATCAATATAACCTATTATATTCACCTTTTTTTGTATTTTATATCGTTATACATGTTTAACTTTATTGCTTTAAAAGTTTGTTATATGATTACGATGAAACGTTGGTACGACTGTGTAATATTATATTTGAATTTCTAAATTTTAATCTTTGTCTCATCAACTGCAACCACCAATAATACAATTAATTTAAATGTACCTACCTACGTGTTTAACTATTCTTGTTTCGAAAGAAGAAATCACTTCGATCCGAGCTATGTAGCCGGGTATTAAAGCTAGTCACTTAATAAAAACAATTTTATTTTGAACACACTGCTCCAGATAGCTCCACTAAATAAAACAATAAAACCGCGGAAATCTGGCGGAAGATTCATGTTGCAGCAACACCCACTAACGTGCTTTCTTCACCTGAAATAAAGAGGACACTTTTATTCGCAGCGCAGCCGAGGCATTTCTGTTCTGTAAACAAGCGACTGAGCTACGTGCGGACCCGTGGTCTCGCCGCACTCGCTACGTACATCGCAGTTTCCGGGCTGGCCGCAAACTACTATCAAAATAAACCCATGTCAGTTGAAGTAATCTTTTTCCAACTAAAGAAATGAGACAACATGAGATTTGTATGGATTCCACACACTGGTATTGAGTTTGCGTTGAATTGTGTGGATTTGTCGTGAATGTCAACTGTCCAGCTATAAAATGCGTTAATAATTAGTTGCGTGTGAATCGTTTGGACGCGCTCCAAGAAAACAGTTCTTATTGGCGAAAGAGCTTTTGAATAAGACACTTGGCTAATAGATTCGCTCGAATTGGATTCTATATCGATCTACCTACTTATATGTATATTGTGTTTTCTGTCTTCAGAATTTCAGATTATTTTATTTGCTATCTGTTTTCACATTTTTGAAACATTCATTTAAATTCTAGTGAAATACTAAATAACTATTGTTGTAGAAAATAAACATAAAAATAATGTGTTTTGTTATTCTAGAAAATAGTTTGAGTATACAAATTTATCTTGGAATTATTTTTGGATAGCTACTAGTAGTAATTAAGGTCAAGTCTAGTTTAGCCACATTCTTGCTAATTGTCAGAGTATTTCTCTCAAAACTATATATTTTTACTGTATGTTTTTTCATAGTTTTCTCCTTATATTGTTTTTGTTATTAGGGTTTACATATTTTATTCATTCTTGAAGCTATATATGTTACTTGTGGTCCTTCCGATCTTCTCCTATCGATCTCGATACTCGTAATTTTATGAATCATGTGATCTTTCATCACATTTCCACTCGATCTGAGTCAGCCTTCTTCTATATTTTCAGGATAGATTCCTCCTTGAAAGAATCGCCGATCGTTCGGAAAGGATTTGAACTATTTCAGCTACATGCTTCTTATCCATCTATTTTTTATAGTTTATTTTGGAGCGCTGTTGGTCTAACCGCTGTTTTATAAACTTTAACCTTCATCTTCAATTGACTGAAATCATATTTTCATATCAGACAAAGATCTTTGCCTGAGCATTGTTGTATTATTTATCTTTGTCAAGGTCTGTTGAAGCATCTGTTATGAAGCTCAGGTATTTGAGTGCATTAACCCAATGCACAGATGTACTCTGTAATAATAATGGTGTATAAGATAACATAAAACGTTATCAACTCAGTTTTTCTTCTTCTTATTCTTCTAATTGTAAATGTTTGCAATCAATTCTGGGGGTTCTCTCATAATTTTTTTCGATTTAAATAAATACATTTTGTAGATCCTAATGGAGAACTCATATCTTTGATTTAATAATATTATACAAAGAAAAATGTTAATGCCTATAACATATCGTTTAAAATAATAATTGCAATGTTTCACCTCAACTGAAATGTTATTATGATAATTAATGATTATCGATTACTATGTTCCCGCGTCAACTATAACTTTATTTCTTTTATTTATTTAATGTTTTTGCGTTAAAATTGTACAAAATACTCTGATGAGTGATTTGGCTATACTCTAATGTCTTGATACTTTATTACAGAAGTAGTCTGAAAGCGTGAGGTCTCAGATACACATACTTTGCGAATTGCACTGTGAAAAGCGGGACCAACCACGATAGCTAAGCTGCTTTCAATGAGAATTAACGAGTTCCATAGACTTACACTTTCACCATTTCATTTTATAAAGCACCATTTATCTGGAACTTTCACTAAAATGTTTTTTTTAATTGGTATTTTACATGATAGGTACCTATAAAGGATATTTCTCATTTATTAAACGATAGTTTACCTATAGGTGGATAATTAGAGGATGGGAAATTTAAATATGATTGATTTTCCCGAGCTTAAGACAACACAGATTTGATTTGTGGTTTGTGCACTTGCTAAACAATGTTTTATGTTAAGAATCATCGTACATAAACATAATTTGAATATGTAGCCGTGTACTGGCACGCCACTGGCCTTTCACATATTGTAAGCATACGATTATTCTGAGCGGTGAATGAAGACCATCATTAATTATATTAACCATTAATTAATACTGTTTTTGTATACTTTATGAACAAATTTGAAAATCCAGATCTTTTTTTTTTCACGTACCTACCTATATTGTTTCTATTACATATCATATTTTTTTAATAAACAGAATGAATTTCTAACTCACGACCTATTATGTTGATATAATCATTCAGCCACTGACACATATACTGATATCATAAAACAGTTTACGACATGTATAGATAATATAAGTTCCTTGTGTGTGTAGATATAAAAATATTATTATTCTGGATGCATAATGTATCCTATCATATTTTACAATATATATTATACATTAATTTATTACAAATTCTTATAGAAAATCCGAGTTCTTAAATATTTAAATACGTAAAGGAGATATGAGGAAAACATGTTATTTATGTTACTACTAAATTCACTTATGGATAAGTCTTTTAATGACTTTCTATTTATCAAATAATTGAATTTGATGACACTGAAAATTCTTATCTTCTGGCTGCTCGAAAGAATTGCAATCTATTTATTTTAATTTAAAGTTGATGTTTAATGTTATTTATTCAGCTTTGAATTCGAGGTGAAAATTTGCTTTGCGACGTTTACAATTAAAATTCAAGGGATGTTTTTCAGCGAACGTCCTTCTAGCAAATTAAGAATAACTTTATTTTACTTTGTAGTCGCTTAATTACTTTTAAAAGACCGCAATTATCAACAACATTTCACGGTCGTTTATAATGCAAATTGAAGCTCGCTTGCTCCAGAGTTCAGCTTTTAAATTTTCCCCTTCAATGGGGTTGTCGGGGTGAACTCGCACATTTAGAAGAAAGCTCGACCTACCCTCGTGTTTCTTCATAAATTATGAACGATTGCTAATGGTGCAATTAACAGCCGAGTCACGGACAAATAGTCTTTTTTTCGACTATTTCGTTTAAATAATAAATAAGTACACAAAAAATGTATTCCTCGTACATCTTTTTGAAACATAGCAATACAGAGTCTCATTACAATATTCTGTCACATATAATATTAATTCGGCATCCATTGGCTACTCTTGTTCAATGCATACGTAATGTTTATTTCACTAGAAATTATTTCACAGAGACTCAAACAACACACACAGTTTATCATCAAAATTTTATTCTAAATCAATTTTCACCCCAAATCCTTCCATAAACTCGCTCGGCCCATGTGATCCCTCATACGATCCCCATCATCTTTGTCCCATTTCACTTCTTTACCCTGTTCTTGAATCTATTGAACAAAATTTATAAAAAGATTCTATAAACACTTTCACTAAAAATAAAACAATTTGTAAATAATTCAACAAAGTTAAATAAAAAAGGAATTAACAAAATGCGAAATAAAAAAAATGTTATATTAAACACATTATCCATTATTGCTACTACTTTATATAATTATATACAAAGTTAAAATTACCTGATATTAAAAAAAAACAATTTCACCATGTTCCCCGCAAAAGGGTCCCCGAAAAAAATCTTACGCCATTATCGTTACCTCTTATGTCGGGGACAAGAAGGCTCAGTCCTTATCCCTCCCCCCTTTAACAATCAAATCGAAGACTAGAAATCACAAAATTAATAATCTCTTTATATAGATAATTCTTCTAGCATTTAACTCTAACGAAGCATAATATTAGATTTTGAAACTGACACTTTATACGGTATTTTTTCGTACTTATGGTGCTTTGTGAATATAGGGGTAGTTTTTTTTCTTTTAATTTGGTGATTTAATTTTGCCTACTATTTAGACTAAATGATGGGTGGATTTTGAGTGGTCTAGGGTCTGTATCGGGAATGACGGCCATAAATAGAGGGTGATACAGAATGCCTCTGCACATTGCTAATTGAATAATGAAGCATATGGGAGGCTTCCCAGCTAGTCGGGGTAATCTTATTAAAATATCACGCTCCAGTGTAGAGATCTGCATTGTGCACACAGCTCAACAAGTTAGCAATTAAACACCCAATTGTATTGCAAATTCCTTTGACTTCAATTTGATAATAATACCTACTAATTGGCAAATATGATTCCACGTGTATAGGTAAATTAATGATATAAAATTTCTTTTAAATATATCATAAAAATATATTACTATTAAAAAATATCCAATTCTTTATTTGTAAATAAACCGTTGTTATTAAAATCGTTTTATTTTTCTTTGAATTATTATTTTATTTAAATACATGAAATAAAAAAATAAACCGTTAGTGCTAATAACTAGGTAAATGTGTGATAGATGATGCATTAATAAATGGACAACATAAATTAAAGTAAATCTTTCTGATTTTAAATATAAAAAAATAACAGCGAATAATACATTTTATTTTTAACCTAACCTTACACAATAATACATAAATAATCCAGTTTTAGATTTGCAACATATTCATAATATATTTTATCCATAATATATCTATAAATTTATTTATTTTAATAAAATGTCATCTCAACAGCATAATAAATAAAACCGGCTACTTTAATACAAACAAAACTACAGCAACGTAGCTAAGATAAAGCTCAAGTATCAGGTATCAACCAGATAGGATGTAATTTATTTGTAATAAGTTTTTTGTATCATTGTATTTTCACCTCTAAAATAAAAATGTACTTCAATAAAGCTTATATTTTCTTATATTATTTTTTTAAACGATACTTTTAAATTAATAAAAAGACCTATGTACATACAATGAAAATAAAAAATATATGGATATCGACCGGCTCCAAGAATTTAACCGATACTTAAAAAATAGACCAAAAGCTATCAATCTTAAATCTCGCAGTACTAATTCCTTAAAATTGATATTACTTTTGTATCTAGACATGAAACAGAAAAGGCTTGAATAATCACAAACAAATCAGTATTTAATAAAAGTCCACAGTTATCAAGCACGTGAAACGCGAATCGCGTGCATTGCGTGTATTTTAAGGGCGGTTCCTTCTCTGCGCACTTAATCACAGACTGTGCCACGTGCAGGCCACGTGTTGAGTTTCGAAGTGATTTTCATTTCCACACTGTCCGAACATTCAGAACGTTTTATTATCGCCAATCTACATTATATTCAATTGCCCGCCGCGCTCCGCCGCTTCGGTCGGGCTGCCTTCGCTGCCGAGAGAACTTCGGGAATAAGCTTTTTTGTGTGAACGCGGCATTTTAATTTTGCACTTTGCAGGAATCACCGCTGAAATTTGGATTGCGTAAAATTAATTAAAAGTTTTGCCGAACCTTTGCTTTTTTCATCCAATTTGATTTTCGGTTTAATAATCCGGTTTATGATGGGTGAGGGGCTGTGACGCTCATTGTCGTATTTCCATCGGCTGGGGAAAATTTTTGATCAAGTAAATAAATTTCATTCTTCCGGTAAAAAATTTTGACTAAAGAAATTCATAAACAGCTGCATTGGAGTTTAGAATAAAATATAATCAAATCCGTGAAAAATATTTTTTCTATTTAAATTAAATTTCGCAAAATCGGTTATTTATCTTTATATTTTAATGGTTTTAGTAATATCTGGACTCGACATAAATATCTCTTATTCTAATTAAATGTTGATTGTCATTTTTCATCCGAAATGAACTAATTTGGTAAAAAAAGTATTTATGAAGTGTTCTTCGAGCATTGGACTACACCGAAATGAAGCGCTTTAATACAAAAACAACGTATAATTAAACTTCGTTGTTGATTATTACAAACTTTGTTCTTGTATGTTAGTAGTTATAATAATAATAATTAAAATAAGTATGTTTGTAAATACGCAGGAAATATTGATGGATTTTTTTAAATATTATAGAGTAATGGTTCCCACAACGTCAACATCAATTTATGAGTTGTTAAGCTGTATATGGATTCTTAAGTGTAATATTTGAAATGCCTTCGACGACTGACCCACATTTTCTTAAATATGGGACATAATTGGAAGTCTTGTATAATTAAGAACCTTCGGAGTCTTTGAAAATTATACCGCTCAACCGCCTTCTGGTACATTTTCTACAGCGCAATTTTCCGACGTATAATTTCATGTCAGGTTGTATGTCAGCTTGCCGGTAAACGTCTCCTCGCTTTGAGGTAAGCGGCTGAGGCCATTATGCCATCATTTATTCAAAAGACAAGCTTGCTTCGCCCGCAGTAGACGTTGAATCAATAACATTCGGTCTCCCGACCCCCCCGGACCATCAATTGTTTATGATTAACGTGTTTATTTCTATCCAGCCGATACGGAGTGGTCGATATGTGACCTAATTCGTGGTCATTTGAAAGGTTTGTCCGATACACATTTAAAGTGTTCTTGTACTTTACAACTTTACCTTTTAGACGTCAATTTCGACTTGTCAATTTCGTTTAAAATATTAATGTAGAGGTGTTATTCGATTTTGTGATTACTCAGTTAAAAATATATTTAATTTGATGCAAACTATAATTACTGGTAAATAAAGCCGGTTTATGTGACTTGTGAAAGTGCCAGTTCAAGGTGAAACAAAAATAAACTATTAAATACCAATATAGTATTAAATTTGTTAAGTCCATAGAAAGAAAAAATGTTATATTTAAAAATAACATTAATTACATCACAAATATTTCAGGAACCTAAAACTTTCTAGTTGAGTATTTGATGTGGTAGAATATTTTGACAAAGGATTTGAATCTATAGCCGTCTAAAACGTTCTACGCAGTGTGGCAAAGTTTGATAGTTTCAAAGTATATACCACGATCGATATATTCTCAAACTACTGAAGAGCTGGATTATAAAAGTGCCTATTTGATATAATTCATTAAAATGGTCTCAATCCAATTGTAATACGAATGTGTAAGGGTGTGTGTCCACGAGTGACATTTTTAAATACGAAATTACCGTTAATTATGCAGAGCATCCATTGTGTATTGTATTATATTTTTAAGGAGAGCAAACGATTTATCTTATTCACTGTAGTTACTGACGAACCATATTATCAGTTTAAATATTATTATTATTATAGGGGTTACATTTATGCGTGTCTAACCGTGATCAAATAAAATAATATATCACCAGTTATAGTTAAAGAGTGTAGGATGCGTTACGTTGTCATGAGTGTCGATCAGAAGGTTCGATTTGTGGATGCTGGGGCCCTATATTTCCCAGTTCTCCAATATGTTCAGATAAGGAAGATATCACGGAGTGTGTATACAGATATGTACGTAAATGCTTTTATAATAGGTAGAGAAATAAATTTACTTACTTAGTTGACAGGCGTTTATTGCAAATAGATGTTTGCACAATAGCGGGTAAGATATTAGCATTGAAGACGTAAGACGTCTGCTGGTGAACTGTTCAGGCAACCGGCCGAGAGAGATGTGTCTGGTAATCGGTAGCTCCCGGGACGGCTACGCTTGTGGGTCAGTATCAGGTGTATTTTTTAAGTTCATGAGAGTTTGCTGTTTGCAACCAGGTAAATTCAGGGTCCACGCAAATTGTGGAGGCGATAGCCCTCTACATCCTCATAATCTGTCTTTTTTATCCTCCGAAAGTCTGTCTATTGTTATGCGCTGTCATGTATTTTCAAAGATTTATGATTTTATCAGATCATCAAATTTCAGGTCGGCACATCTGCCACTTGATTTCCTTCGAGTACCACTGGATGACTGCGTTTGTCCAACGATTGTCCGTCCTCCGAGCGACGTGGCCTGGTATTCTATTATATCGACTAGTCCTATTTATTTTCTTGTCTCATCGTGTGATGCCCAAATTATATCTGTTTTTGCCTCTTTGGGTTCTTTTAAGTAGGACAGTAAATTTATATTTCAGCGAATGTGCACCTGAGTGCGGTGTCTGTGGAAAACAAAAATTATATGCGATTAGTAATATTGTACAACATTAACACAAGGCTATGAGTTTTGAATACATTTTAAAACAAATCGAGGTAACAATTATTAATAATACAAATGATATTTGTTTTGCTATGTAATTGAACTGTTAATGTTCTGTATATAATAAAATTAAATAAACAAACCGCTCTATGTTCAAATTTGCTTTGTCATACGTAAATAAAGATATCAAAATATTTTTAATTTCTAATTTCTTAAAAATCACCTCGTATTCACAGCAGCGATTATAATTCTAAGTGATTAATATTTTTATGCGCAACTAGAGGATTCCGTTACTGACCATTAATCTTATTTTTTTCATTTTTTTAAGCACTATGTGCACATTTCTTGAAACTTATTTGAGTTTCTAGATTAGGTCCGGAATAACCCTAGAGATTTAATAGAGCGAGACGGCTCTCGAGATCGTGTATAACACGTACCTATCGATGTGTCACAGTGCATGGATGTATGTATATATCGCAAACTTCGTCACGCCCCACGTGAATGTATGCGACGCCTAGTGGTGTATAATATAATATACCTGTACATAGATCGACAGGGGGATTATTTATGTAACACCACGTCATTATCATTAGTATTGTATTATATTATCTGTATTAATGGTTAATAGGTTTTATACATTTACAGGTACATAATACACATACACACACATATGTATATATGAGATATTGCGTGCTGAGAATTTAATAAATCGATCAGAAAAATATACAAAAAAAATCTAGTTATCGAAAAAATATTTTGGTTGCTACCGCTTTACGCTAACTTTATCTATCTGGTTAAAGGTATTAACATTTCGCCAATCCAATCGATTAAACTTTTGATAAATTTTGAACTTATTATTATAAATTATTAAGAAGAACACATTCTTACTGGGAAGTTGCAATTATTCAGAACATAGGTGTGTGGTTATTTTTTTTAATACAAATTAAATATTAGAAAAATATACATAGCAAACAGTCGAATTTTCAATAAAATCTTCCTTTTTTTTTATAAAATAAAATAATTTGTATTTAAAAAAATATCAGATCTATGTTGTATCAATGCGTTCAATATTTAGTAAAAATAAATTATCGATTCTGGCGTCGCCTATCGGATTACTCAAAGGTATTTTAGATTCCGTAAATAAAAAAGAAGATGGCTTTCAAATATAATAATTGAACTATAGATGTATCAATTTGAAAAGTGTAACACATATGTTTAAAAATTTGTCGTCAATGCACTGTATTGGTGTAGCATAATCAGTTAATGTAATTTTCCCGGATAGTAAAAGATCCAGATTCGAATCCCAATGGCAACCACAATATTTTTCGATAACATTGATTTTACGAGTATATGTGTATCTTTCTAATTAATATATTCTATTTGTATTTATTTTTTTATATTCCGTAGTCTTTTTTGTAATTGATACATCTATTATAGATTGACCCACTGCTACTGGTGAAAAAAAAAACCAATTTTGGTAGTAAGGAAGTGCAGGACAAGGAACTGTAAAAGTTCTTAACAATTCGAGTCTTAAGAATGAGGTCACCACGTGTCAGAAATTACACGAAATTTCTGTATTGTTCAATCGTTAATGTTGTTTTAACTAGGATAATTGGCGTAGGATTTTATACATAAATAACTTTTCGAAACAAATATCTAAACACCTACCACGAGACATTAGACCAGCATTTTACACAAATAATAGTATAGGAAATTTACTCATAAATTCTAAAGACAAAGATGATAAATTTAACAATTCTGGCGTCTATAAACTTAGTTGCAAGGATCGTGCTGCATTTTATGTTGGTAAAACGGGTAGAAATTTTAATATAAGAGTAAAGGAGCATTTGAGATGTTTGAACAATAGTGGGTTTTCAGAATTTGCTAATCATTTGATAGAAAATAGTCATGGTTTTGATAAAAAATTGGGATTGTCAATTTTGCATATAAACGGTGTAGGTCACAAATTAAATAATTTGAAATCGTTGGAGATAAATAAAGCATGTAAAAGTAATCAGGAAATTCTAAACAGCCAACTAAATTTAACTACGAGTCCTATTCTAAATTTTTTTCCTAAAAATTATTCGACTAAATTTGTATTGAGCAGTAATTTGAGTTAGGTACTAAATTTATTTTTTTAAATAATTGTTGTTTTTTAAAAAATTTTAAAATAGATTCTGGTGAAGAAACAATACTATATTTTTAGTTAGTTATGACATCCTGAAGAAGGAAAAGTGTTTTCCGAAACCGGTAGATGTTTTTTAAACTCAATTGTGGTTAATAAAACTAAGATAATAAATAACAAATATCAATTTAGGAAAATTGATTTTATTTTTATTTATTGTAGTAAGGACAATAAATAATTATTTTCGTAAATTCCTTTATCTGATTAATGACATGTAAATTGTTATTAAACTATAGTATATAATAATGTATTTAAAATTGTAAAACTCTAACTTATATTTCAATACATTTTGTGACATTCTTATTTATTATAAATAATTTTATGATAAATTGATTCATTCAAAATACATTGATTGTATATTTCCTTTAGTATTTATATTCGATCAATTTAATATTGTTTGATATATTATTTATATTTATGGCTAGACCAATAATACTAATATCGTTTTACTCGACGTTTGTCAATTTCGTGATGTTAATCTAAAATGTAATTAAACGTCAAACATAAATGGACTTATTTATTTAAGACTTATTGATTAGTAATTGTAAAGTAAATTAATGGATTACAAGGAGAACCATTTGTTAGAAATCTGTTCGAACAATAGAGATGAAATATGAAGAAAGTGTACGTTATACGAGGGGCATATCAAGTCCGAAGGGTGCTGTATTGTCTCTTACTACACCTGTGAGAAAATTATATGATGGCATGTTAGTTTGATATTCGGTTGAAGTAACTGTCTATGAGAATAAAAAAATTGCAATTAATTGAAAAATTATTTTCAAAACATCTTAACACCTTGAACAGGAAAAATCTACCTATCGAATATATCGCACACCTAGATCAAAACTAAGATAACTCAAAAAGTCATTAATCAATAAACAAAAAATAAAAACATTTTTCTCCATTTTTTGTTACTAAAGTTATGAAACTAATTAAAATTTTAGGTCATAAATGTATCCTAAAATGACAGTATTCGAAAATTAAGTTAGTGCGTATAAGACAGAGTATCTGAATACAATAATAACTCAATTATTTTTCTTTGAGTTTTGATCTAGGTAATAATATAGGTAATAAGATATGTAATAAACATTTATTTATTTTAGTAAATTATTATGAAGATTTTAATTTATTGCAACGTGTATTAAAGACAGAATTTTTTGTGGTTTAAATGCACGTAAAAATAAATACTAACAATATGTGGTAAATAAGTTGACCAATCAAGTTTTAAGTGCATAGATCAAATTTAACTAACTAACTTACCATCACGCCGTTTCCCCGCAGGGGTAGGCGGAGAGAATAGAGCGCCGCACTCTTTTATCCTGATACACGATTCTCACCTCATCAACATTCATACATCTTCTTACAAGCTCTTCGATTATTGAGGCTTCTATCAGGACCATCTTTCAGTATCTGTTTCACCTGGTCATGTCAAGTCTTCCGCGGAAGTCCTCTACTTTAAGTGCCATTAACACTTTCGCCATATAATCGTAAATATTTTATATCCCATCAAGTTTTTACAGTACCTACTTTTGATTCATTTTACACAAAACTATGAACTAAAGAAAATATACTCTTCACAAAATATTTCTCACCTCTTCGCTGACTGACTTATCAGATTGATTTTTTTTTTTACATTACAAGTTTTAATTAAAAAAAACTGTTCATACTCATTATTTTGAAACATATTCCATATTCATTGAATCACCTTAATTATATTAGGAGGAAACAAGGATAAAGAGAATTTTGAATTTTGAAAAAGAAAGAAGTCGGGCAAACTAATTCAAGTTTTAGGCGTTTTTTATTATTTTATTAATTTATTGTAAAGAAACGTTTATTAACATTTTAATGACAGAACATATATTTGTTTGGTTATTGAATTGGATCCCATTATTATATTAAGAATATCATTTTAAGGTAGGTACGTACATCTAATTATTAAATATTGCTTACATTTTACTAAATAATTATCAAGGCAAAACATGTCATTAATAAATATCTAAAGTAAATATTGTATTAATAAACAAATAAGTTGTAGATAAAGATGTAAGATTTTTTATAAATATTTTTTTTATTGTACATAGTATTAGTAGTAAATAGTAGTAAAAATATATTCAATTAGTTCTCGATCTCTTGTTTCTTATACACACTTTATATATGATACACCCAAGTAACAAAATAATAACGACTCTTTTGAAAATGCTGACAGAATATGATAAACCCTGTTTCATTCCATAAATAAATAAAAAGCAAAGCTACCACTTCATCCTATTTGAAGTAGAGCCAACCAGGCTGCTAAGTTAGTAAAACTTTTCTGACGTTCGAAAGTACAATTTATTCTTCTTCCTGTATATTTTCTATACCTACATATACATTAAATGCTTACAGACTATATATAATGCAGTATGGAAATCAAGAAGTTTGTATATTTTTAAAACGTATATTGTATTTACAAGAAGTTTATATATTTTTAAAACGTATATACTATAATATATAATAATAATTCGTTTATTCCAGCGTGATCTTTTTTTTTATGAAGACCCTATTCACTATAAAGATAATACATATAATATAATGCATTTAAAAAAATATATATTTGTTATGAAAAGTTATCTCCTAATTAGATTATTGTATTTATAATACATTTTTTTAAATTTCAGTTTTTTCGCGAAAAAGATACGTTATTGTATGGAAAGTCGTATTTGGATAAAAAGCCATTAAAAAATCTGTTCACCTAACAAATATAATAATTTTTTTGGTTTTCTTCTACTTCATCTCAGCAACCATTGTCTACATTCTGCATGTTACGAGATTTCAACTGTGATTTTCCAGGTTAATATCGAATATAATGTAGTATGTATATAATAATATCATCGCATATAATATTATATAATGTATGCAGCGGTGACCTGGACAATGAGTATGGATCCACCGTTTACCCAGGATCATTTATAAGCAAAAGCTCCTGTATGGTCCTGCCCATTCGCAGCCAGGTCCGCAATAGTGACAAACACCAAATAGATGCTTTCGAAATGTACTACTGGAGAACGATTTTATGAAATAACAGGGTGGCCGGTTAGGTTCCGGTAAATATTAGATTTATATTCTATTACAGTAACATTTATTTCATTACATACATTGTATTACATATATTATATTACATTTATTGCGTTACATACATTACATTACATACATGTATTAAACACATGACATTAAATACATTGAAGATGTCAAAGACATCTTCTATAATCCTGTGTCATTCAGCATCCCATAGCTTCATCTAGTTTAGATAAATATCATATTTAAATAAACAGTAGGCATTGGTTTCTCACAATAACCTTGCGAGTTGTGGGTTAGGTTTATAATATCTACTGAGGGTGGACTTATGAGTTGAAACAGTTAAAAGCAATATTACCGCGGAAATGAAAGCAGAAATTCCTGCATTGCTAATGGACCATGTGTCAGGTGCATTTATGATAATGTTTTTTATACTTTCATAGCTAAACACCACGAAAATAATAATATATTAGTGTGATAAAAGATGTTTCATTTGAAAAAATCTAAATTTTTTAAAAAAGAACCGGGTACCCGTCGAAAATTAACCGGTTCTAGGTTATTTTTAATACACGCGGACACCCGGTTCTCCGGTTCCGGTGCTACCCGGATCGGAAGCCTTTGTTATACATCCCGTGGATAGCGCAATGAGGAATGCCTCAATCCTACAACAAATCTAACCAACGCTTATCTAGTAAAACAGTGAACAAAATATTATTCTTATTTTTGGCCATGTTATGCGTCAAAGTAATATAGTGTTATCTATCTTGGGAACAATATTGGGCCGAAAAAGACCTGGAAGAGTATTGCAACGGTAGACACATACGTTGTGAATAGATGGAGAGAGTCTGTCAATAGCTGGAGTCAGTCAGGGACCGGGACTTGTGTAGATGCATGTGGAGCCGAATCTCATCTGATTGAGGTATATATGTGTTATTAAAGACGTGAAGGAAGAAAGAAGATAATATAATATAGTAGGTATATAACAATATTATTGCACCAAATATAATATAAGCACCGCCAGAGTTATCCCTAGACATTTTGCCGTCCTTAGGCAACCTAGGAAATGCCGCCTTTATATATTTACAAACGCAATAATTTACATAAAATATTATTTTTTTGTAATCTGATATTAAAACTTAATTAGAAGAAATGTTTTTTTTAGATTCTTTCACATTTTTGGCTATTTCTTAAAACATACATAGTATTTAAATAATTTACCCTATTTGCATTATAACTGTGTTTGATAAGTTTTAGATGAACGGCGTGTGATAAAAACATTATTATTTCTGGAAAGGACGATAAAATTATCAAATTACTCGAATGAAGTAATGGAAATATTATTTATGAGTACACGTAAGACACCTTTAAATATTTTAGTAGACAATGATTAAAACTAACTATACCTACACTCCTAGGCAATACTAAATTTAGTTTATGTATATCTACCTGTTGGCACAAAGGGTTGGTGAAACGGGATGTAGGATGGGTGGTAGGAATTTGGTATAGGGACAGAACAATAAGGGCTCAAGGTTCTACCAAGAAGCAGGACTTACCTGAATTTTCTTGCCGTACTCACAGCTCTCCTGAACTTCAGGAAACTTTTTCGATGATTAGCACAAAGCACTATGTATTACCCAATAGTGATTGTAAATCTTCGGCACGCACTTCGAGAAACCGAAACAGAATAGCAACAGTAACTGTTCAAATAACAGATCAGTAAACGATCACTTCTTGACAGTTCAAAGTTCATAGACAACACACAAAAAGTCGTGCACTGAGGTATAAGATATAGAGGGGGAAAGAAATAATGGGTAGTAAATATAAAAGAACATCCACGTTCGCGCACGGCGACCGGCGATCTAGTCCTGTCATAAATACCGAACACTACATTTAATGATCAATTATAAGAGACTCGTGTATTTAAATAATATATTTACAACTCAAAGTAATAATTTAAAACTTTAAATATTTTATGTACTCACTATTTTTCCCCAAAGACTATCACACAAACTGTTAAAGGTATGTTTAAAAAAATTTGAAATTCTAAAATATTATGGCAGTACTTTGACGCCGATACTTTAAAGGGAAGCATGGTGTTACAGTTCTTTATTACCTTTGTCGACCTTCAGTGTGTCCGTTTCATGACTTGAAGTTTAACACATGGCTTTCAAAACGTCAGTTACCTACAATATATAATAAATACATATGTATGTATGTTTTACATTATAATGCTTTTTATTAAGATTGAATTTTATAAAACCCATCAACTCACATCTTTAAAATAAAATATTTTAGATTTTTCGTTTGTTTTATCTTAAATTAAGCCCTAAAGTTTTGTTTTATGAAGAGTTAGCAATTTGTGGATGGTGGGTATGTACGAATTTGAAGTATGCAGAGTACGGATATGAGTTGAAGTATATGTTGACTCCAGATCGGAAACATTAGAAAAATTATGAGATTGTGAGGGCATTAAATACCCTAATATCCACCCAAATACCCTCATGTTCTTTTGACTCGCGGATCGTAAATTTAATGATCAAGCTCTTCCTTAAGTTTGTGTTACATTATTTTACATTAAGCATGCGATAGAGTTTAATAATGTACTTTTTTATCATTATCTTGATAGTTTTTCACTACTTGTTATTAATGTTTAAAAGTAGGCAGATGTTAGACATGGTAATAAATATTTGTCATAGTGTGTGTTTTAGTTAATGTGAGGGCTATATCACGATTGAAAAGATAATTTTGATTCTTCTTATCTTCGATGATATTTACACGACATATTTTCTAGCGAAGTTTGATAGTGAGATGACGATTGAATAGCTATATAAACATTATATTAATGAGAATGAATGACAACATGAACATTTGTAATTATGTAATGTTTATTTTATTTCATTTGTAATGGAAAGATTAATATTAAATTAAAAAATATATTATAAAATTGAAATCACGCAAAATAGTGGTTCAATATTTGACGGAATAATTCATTCAATTATAATTTGACAAAATAAAATGCAAAATTTGCGAAAATTTTGAACACAATCCAACGTTAAATTTAATTATGTTTTCAATGCATTATAATACGATTAAAGCCAAATTACGTTATCAGGAACTGGGACCGCGTACTGAACAGAGGAGCAGGAATTTTTCACCGTTCTTTATTATGATGACGCCGATGATACTGAAAGGAACACAAATCAAAATTGTGAAATAGACGAAGACCAACATTCAGCAATTTTTTTCAGCGAGGTCAAACATGCAATAAAATTAATTAAATGTGGGAGAGTCTAAGAAAAGATAATGAATTATTTCAGAGAAATGGAAGAATACAGCTATCACTATTTTTCATAATAAAGCAGACAAAAAAGATCTAAAAATTACACTGTACAAAGTTTGTTATAATTTCAAACCGTCTGAAAATTGTACTGGACGATAATGTAGCCAAGAGAACGAACAAAATTTAGAGGAGATTTCTGCCTATCAAGAAAAGAGTTCGACAGGGTGAAATAATCTCACGTTAAATATTTACACCTACTTGTGAATGTGTTTTGGCAAGTAGACTTTGTACTAGTTGGAGAAAAACGACATTTGCAGATATATTTTGCAGATAATATTGCGATCTTCAAAGACGATCAAGGTAACCTTCAGAATAGCATACAGGTACTATTATAAATCAGTGACAGAGCTTAATTGAAGATAAAAGTTTCGTAAGTAAAGAAATAATGAACTTCTTTGTTGACTCGAAGAAACCCAGCTTTAATAACTCGAAAATTATGTCTACCTATGGGGTGAATATTATGTTCCAGGCTGATGTTGGTTTTAAATAACTAAAAAATGATATATATTTTTTAGTTTATTTTCTTTTTATCAATTACTTGGCTTATTACAATTATTACAATTATGTATATAATATGATATTGGCCAAGTAATCGTCTCTCGCTGTGGCACAAATGTGTGCTATTTAGCCATATTTTTCATAACGTTCTCGCCCACCTCGCATGTTATTTCAACAATTTCCCTTCGAATATTATCCCGTAGCATCGAAATTGTTATAAGTTTATTAGCGTGGAACTTTTATTTCAAGTAGTCTTACAAAAAATAGTCGGGAGCCATCAAATCAGGTGATCGAGGAGGTCAGTCAATGTCACCTCTTTGTGACATTATGCAGCAGGGAAAAATTTCTCGCAAAGTTTTAAGCGCAGCTCAGACAGTGTGTAAGGTGGCACCATCTTGTTAAAACTACTTATTTTTGAAGATTCAATTTATCAAATTCAGTTACCAAGAACTTTTTCAACATATGACTATAGCGATCACCATTTATGGTTACAGCATTGCCATTAACATTTAGATAAAATATTTTAATAACACGTTATTGCGACATTAATTACTTTATTATAAATTGCAATGAAGTATTCTCCAAAACTATTAAATGCATATTGACAAATGTCTGTCAAACCAAAATAGCAGTTAAACAAAGTCGGCCTGGAACATAATATTCACTCTGAAGAATAGCACATTTCCATATCCGAAGGCATATCTAACGAAATTCACTTTTTAAAACAGAAAATGTTCAACTAATGCATACTTTCAATGCTTACGTATATCTACAAAATATGAACACTTCGAAATAGAAGTTCAAAAACTTGAAGTAACACAAAAGAGGATGGAAAATTGTGGAGCCAAATTCAAGTTGGACATCACACGGAGAGATTGGAAAAGAAAAGTGTGAATAAGAGAACAGTTAAGACTACTTGATTTAACAGAACTCGCCAAGAAAATTGAATGCAATGAGCAGGTCTCGTCGCTCAGAGAATTAACAATCGTTGGACGTTGCAATCATCCAATAGTACCCGAGAGGAATCAAGAGGCCGGTAGGTCACTCTGAAACCCGCTAGACTGATAAAATCATCAGATACGTAGCAGCGAATAGTCACGGTTAGACGAAAGTGAGAGACGTATATGAAGTCCATTATCCAGCTGATTAAGATGATGATGATAGCTGTATTGTAAAATAATAAAAAAACAAATAGTTTAATCTCTTCAAATCAAGCATATAATATATATTCGTATATATAATGTAATGTAATGTTCTCTCACTACTTTGATGAAATTACGCCACAGTAAACAATTTTAATGAGTTTTCGTTTGATAAGAATAATTAAACTGCTTAATTTAAATAAATAAATAATACACATTGAATGAGTCAACCTGAAAAATATACAGAAAAAATCTATTTATCGAAAAAATATTTTAGCTGCCACCGAGATTCGAACTTGGACCATTTCTTATCTGATATATTTTTTCGATAAATATTCTGTATATCTTTCAATTAAATTCATTCAATTTGCATTAAAAATACCACAGAACTACGAGTATGATCAGAAAAATTGCAACTTCACAGTAATAATGTGTTCTCCGTAATTTTATTTTTATTTTAGTTAATAATAATAATATAACGGTATCATCGGTACATTCGCTGTGGTCGTGCGCGCCTTTTTGATATTACCTAACAACGATTCCTCACAATTTAATTAATTAGTTTGTAAGGTAAACTGATTAATTTTTTTAAAAATTCATTCCGTCTCAACCGCAAATAATTTTCAATTCTTCCACTCCCACTTTCAGTACACTTATTTAACCGGGATCACAGCCTGAAATTTTAATCAACCCCCGAGTTAGACACCGCGCCGACTTTAAATAATGAGCGGCATGGCAAGCATAAATGCGGAGGCCATCTTATCCATTATTTATAATGCGATAGTGGGTAGCAAAATAGCTGAGGATGGTTTCGTTTTAACGCTATATTCGGACTGGATCTCGGTTAAACTGGGTCGGTTTTATAAATTAATATAGCTAAGATGCCGAGGCGGAATTTAGCAACATGCTGGACCAACCTCAAAATAACCCCAATATATATGTCAATATTAAAACATAAATGTCCCGCATTATTAATGGTTATTCTATACTTTTTTATACCTGAACATTTTTAATACAAATTAAATGTATCAACTACAGAGATACAGAAAAAATCAATTTATCCAAAAAATATTAAAATTATTATTTTACTGCAACTTCACAATAATAAATCACATATAAACAAATATTTGTATTTAACTGAAGGAATTAGCAGTAGAAATTTTGTATTATTTTTTTATGGGAACTCATTAAAATAAATGTTCCTTAGAACGAATTATTTGTGAAATAAAATAATAAAAATTTAGCAAGGTTAGGTTAAGTTAGCTTAGATATTTTTATTGAACAAAGATATATTTATTAAATGTTCATTTTTTAATATTGTAATGCACAAATAATTTGTTTAATGGAAAGAAATATTTATTTTAATGTTTTGTTAAATCGTACCCATTTTCTATTCCGTTTTGTTAAATATTATTTGAATAAAGTTGCATTTTAATACTGTTTTTATACATGGTTGATAGTATAAAATATTCATTATTTTTCTACACCTGATTATGTAATTTTATTTTTGTCTGCATCATTCTTTCTTACATTTTATTAGTTCTTTTGAATTATGTATTTTTTACATTATTACTGTGTTTTTTTAAATCTGCCATCTGCAGTGCGATTTCTAAAAATATATATCGACGTTGCAATTGGGTAATTATCTCAAATGCAGCGACCGTACTATCGTCTTCCTTATTCAGTGTAGAAAGGATCAAACGTACGGAAACAGTGTAGAAAAATAATGTACGTTAAATAACATTTCTTACGTAGTGGTATGTTATGATTACAGCTTCGTTAGTCTAAAGCCCACCCTGTTGGTTCTGAAGCGAAATAATTATCAAAGTATAGTTTTGGTATTCAGTCGTTTTATGTTCCTGTTCTTCATCACCATGAAGGAAAATGAATTCTACATTCATCATCCAATTAAATGCTTCGTTACTTACTTACATTTTAAAAAAATATTAATTTATCATAATTATTGTTACAACGTCTGATCGTGTTATAATGATTATAAATTTAATTTATAATTTATAGGCTGTGGGTATTTCTTACCTATCGATAAAAATAGAAATATTAAAATCGATTGTAATAATATTCGACGGCGGTTGAAAGAATCCAGAGAAAGTTTTTAAGATTCATTAATTTTAAATTAAATATACGCTCTGAGGATATCAATTACGATTATCTCGTTAGCCGTCTGAAATTGTTAAAATGATCAGTGAAACGTACGATGACTGACCTTATATTTTTATACAAGATCATCAATGGTATGATAGACTGCCCCTAGATTGTTGGTCTCCTTGATTTTTACGTACCATTGAGGTCATTGAGACACAATTCATTATTCTATTACAGTAGTAATGTCAGAACACACACATTAGCTTACTTTGCAGTCCCTAGATTACATTCTTCGCGGAATGAATATGCGGAGGTAGTCAATATTTTTGCTGTAAATTTAACTCTTTACAGGACTACATTATTACAATTTTTTGTGTCTCAACTCAATGGTGACGGATAAATTGTTTTACTTCATTTATATATATATATTTTTGATTTTGATTTTGAAAAAACATGCTGATATTACATAATATTTTTCTTCTCGTGAAATTTTCTATTATCTTAATGCCTGTACAATAATAATAATAAATGGATAAATATTAAATTATTGTAATAAAAGAATTTTTAAATTACACTGATTCACGATTCAAAGTAAATTTTACTGTTTTAACCCGACAAAATAGATTTTAAATAGTACAAAATAAAATTAATACTGCTGTCCAGATTTGGTATAATATAATGTGTTTAATAAAAATGCAAATATTGTCCTTCCTGCCCTTTCGATATTGATAAAAAACTTCTAAGGATTTTTATTATTTCTTTGGTGAGTTTTATAAGGAGGGAGTTGCATATTTTTTCTTTGATGGGCTGAGCGCGAGACGCGTGCGTTGAATACGGAGCACGCCGTTCAAAGTCGACGCCCCTTTAACCTTTGGGGGTTTATTCATGACTACAGACGTAATCTCAGGAAAGGTTTCCAACTTCGTCTTTGACGTCATTTTTTGTCCACTTTGAACTTCCGATTACAGGTAGGTTGAGCCGGGTCTAAGAAGCGTAATTCCGAATGCTTCTTCCGTTCTATCGTATTAACAATGTTTCGCGATTTACATGCCTTATACCTGAACTCGTAGATGTGACGAAGGGCTCTATTCGAGATTTCTTCGAAAAATCAAGGTTTCGAGTTAACCCTTAACCGGTTTAGTATGAAAGGGTTCCTTAACCAATGTAGAGTCTGAAAGTCTTATTAATTTTCCTTTTCATGTAATCTCAAATCATTTTACAATAATGTTATATTGCTTGTCGTAGACATCGGTTGAATAATAATAAGAATAATAAATATTTTTTATGCTCTGAAAAGAAAACCAAGGAAAATATAAATAAATAAAATTTTCACGCTCATATATATATATAAACAAAATATAAATACTACATATATAAATACTTCAGTCACGACCATTATTGTATCTGCAGCTATTCTGTAGTCGTTGCCAGCTTTCCATGAGAGCGCCCCTTGCACCAGAGAGTTAGTGCTAAAAATGTTAATAATTATATTTCTATATGCATAATAAAAAAACAGAAATATTATATCTACATATAGACAAAAAAACTATAATAATTCTTACGTTTCAAAGAAAAAAAACCTTATTTAATTAACTTTCTCTAATAATTTAAAAGTTTTAATCGTTTTTCACAATTCTAATATAATTTTCCTCACTGCAATCAAATCAGTATACATTTATAGTTCTCTGGGGTGATTCCCACGCAACACCCACGACACATAAGAACTAACAGACAACCAGATAATAATAATACTCTCAGACAATGTACTCATCAGCAGATAAATGTGCATACGTGCATTGACCACACGTGCATGGACTGCTAAGATTAGTGCAATATGAATGCATTCAGTGAAATTAGAAAGAGACAATCAGTGCTAACATTTCGAGACTGTCGAACTCCATGTACCAGTTATTGATTTAAATAAGCAATCTATTTACTTTCTTTTTTCAAATTTGGTATATTTATTTATTTAAAATATCTTGACGTTGTTAATAATTATAATTAAGTATTACAGATTTTCCTTGATATTGTTCACAGTGCTAAGATAAATTGTGTTTTGAAATGTTATCCTCGTAAATAATCTAGTATGAATAAATACTTAGATGTTTTACCAATAAAATAGGAACAGTAAGCTTTTGAAAATATTAAAAAAAATTATAATCACTATTTAGTTTGATTAGACTTCTAACCGGTCCAGTGCGACGTTATTCAATCGTACATCAACAAAATAATAATAATAATATGTTGACTGTGCCTGAACTTTTCAGTCTATCTTGTGGTCGTATTTGTATTTCAATTAATAAGTAAATTAATCATTTAACTTAAAACATTAAAATTACAAGTTTTTGTCTCAACTATTTTTATAATTTTAATAATTCTACCGGTTTCGAAAAGTAACTATTATAATAAATACTAACTATTGACATTGACATCCTGAAGAAGAAATTGGTATTTAGGCCTAAGCTGTCCTTTATTATAGGACAGACGAGTATCCTCTCTGCCTGCCCCAGCAGAAAACGGCGTCATGGAAAGTTAGTTATATTGATTAAAATGATTGGTTTATTTGTATCCATACTTTGTGTATATGTCAACTAGTTTGAACTCTGTGTCAGAACAGTATAATGTCATTCCAATAAATTTTACTTTATATATATATATATATTTATAAAATAAAATGAAATATTTCGGTGTTCATAATATATTTTCAGATACGGGGAAAAATCTTGTAAATATAACGGAAATAAAAAAGATATATTTTCTCATTACTTATAAAAGTAATAATGAATTACCACTAAAATATTTTGGATGGATGGAAGAATAACAATAATATATTATTCTGCTTGGCAGTTTACTTAGAGCGTGTTGCTAATTCGCGTATCCTAATATCAGTTTATTTTCATGGACTGACTGCGAGAATGAATAATTTTACGCTTAAGGAGAATTCTCACTCGATTGCGCAGACGTTTTATGTGTAAAGCGTCTTGCCGCGTCTGCTACGCACAACTTGAATAATTGATCATTTAATTTGTACAAATGCGTTATGACATGAATCGTATATCAACAGACACAGCACGCGAGCGGGTATCAAAACCGACACAATTTTCTTTGTTTCACGTTTTTATTACTTCTTTGATGTTTGTTTAATCATAATTATCTCATAATTGACACTCGCATGACATCCTTCCAATATAGCACTGGAATTTAACGTATAAAACACTTGGGAAAACATACAAAATTAAGAAAACAATCTTTGTAATAATTCTGTATATTTAAATTTTTCTTATTAAATTTGTCAAATTAAAAACATTTTTTATTCTTTTGTGTTTTTCTTTTAACAAATTTAGACACGATTACTATATATTAATTAGAATTTTCGTAAGAGAACATTACAAAATAAATTATTATTCAAGTATACATTTTTTAATTTTATTAAATTAATTTCAAATATAGTTATAATAAAATGTGACAACACATTTTTTGAGAAGAATTTGCACTTCAATCCGGGTCGTTATACAATATATACTATTTTTATATTCTATATATTATATTCTTTAAGACCCTGCACAATACATAGGTACCTTTCTCTGCCCACCCCACTCTGACTTCAAGATGTAGATGTTTTTTATTTTTAATGCCATATTCTCTTTAGGATGGTGTGAGTGTGGTGCCGAGGAAGAAACCATATATTTTTTGCCCGTCCATTGCGAATCACAGCTTTTTTTTACAGTAATCTCGTCAATGGTAATTTTCAACTCCTGGTTAACTTATGTCATCTTCTTTCCCTGAACTCACCACATTTAGTCTATATATTAGCAAATCTTTTGAACGACAATGGTATCGACTTGTAAAATAATATTTCCTATCATTATATTTTTTAACTTGATTAATGGCACAAATCACTATTGAAGGGTGGATTACATATTTAAAAGAAGAAGAAGTCTTTAGGATGCTGCGCAAAATATAGAAACCACCCATCCTCCCTCCCACTGGTAAGCACAGCCCCTCTTCCCGATATAAATGTGTAATTATATTATATTGAATACCAACCGTTCAAAATTTTGCATTGTTACTTTTCAGGATAAGATTGTCACGACTCTCTCTGGAATCCTCCGTCCGTTCGTCCCGATGTAAATGTATCATATTATATTAAATGCCAATGCCGGGTATAAATAGCTAACATAAATATAATCGTCGTATCGCTGAATAAGTTCTACAAAATACTATCCAACATACTATGTAACCATCTAATCAAAAATATATAGTGTGAAATCGGGGAATACTAATGTGGGCTCAGATTAGACTGCTGATTTGATTATTAAAGAGGGAAGGGACAAGGGCTGTGCCCTCTTGTCTCTGACATTTGAGGTAACAATGGCGTTAGATTTTTTGCGGGGAACATTCCTATTGACGGGGAACACGGTAAAATAGTTTTTTTTTTTTAATATCAGATAATTTTAACTTTGTGTATAATTATATAAAGCATTACCAAAAATGGGTAAAGTTTTTATATAATACATTTTTATTTTATTTTATATTTTGTTAATTCTTTTTTGTTTTATTTTGTTGAATTTTTTACAAACTTTTATATTTCTAATGAAAGTTTTTTATAGAATTTTTTTTTAAATTTCATTCAAAAGGGTCAAAAATAGGGTAAAGAAGTGAAATGATGATGGGAATCGGATAAGCATACCATAGGTTCTTACTTTTAACAATATAGGTACTATAAATCCATACAACTTCTCAGATACGCATGCAGTATCTATTGGTTTGAATCACTGATTTAATAGATATGAAATAAAGTGTACATATAAGAGAGAGGTTTGGAACATTAGTTATGGGACGAGAGGCATACTACACACATTCTTGGTGGAAACATAAATCAGATAAATTATGACACATTTAAGCAACAGTAAAAGTATTTACTCTTCGAAAATTATCGTAGCCGAAGTCGTATTTTTTACATTAATTCGCATTATATTGTCGGCGTTCAAAGTTTCGTTCCAATCGAGTCATATTTTTTTTAAAGTCGCGGAGCTATTTGATTGCGTAAGTAGTACCAAAGCGATCACGTGGGTGAAACCAAAATAAAAATATTAGGACAAGAAATTTGCGATAATTCATGTCTATATATTTTGTGGTCTGTGGGTTCGAATATACAGAAGCATTCCTTGCTAAATCTGCTAACGAAAAAGACCTTCAAATCAATGAATCGAAATAACAACTTATGTACATGTTTTGATTACGGCCAAGACTCACAATAGGTTATTGTGCCGATGATGATAATGGAGATAATCATTGAACATTCTGAATATGTTAACCACTAACTAAATAAAATATAGTCATTTTAGATATGATTAAACAAACTCATATATATTAATAAAAATATTTATTTTCAATCAACTAAAACAATACATTTTGTGTTTCCATTTTCATTTTTCTAATTCTAATTTTCTAATTTATTGATCTCAATACAAAGGAAATGTTAGGAAAATTAAATTGTTATATTTTATGATTTTTATAATTATAATAAAATTGTACTTCATATTATAAATCATTTATGTGTTCAAATCCTTGTACTTAGATATTAGAAAACTCTAGGTACATATATAAAAGGCAACGTCTATCTATTTATGTCTATCTGTTACTATAAAACTTATTATAAATAAAAATATTTATTTTTAATTCAGTGCATACATAAGTATAAAGTTCAAATATAAATAAAATCTTATCTTGCACATATTTGCTTAGTTTCATTTTAAATATATTTAGCTTCTCCTCTTTTCTTATATCATCTAGCATTTCAATGAAAATCTTCATAGCATTTTACATCACCGTCTTCTGAGATTTAGCTTTCTTCCTGAATGGCCGCTTCAGTCTATCTCTTCCTCTTGTATGATGCTCGTGCTCATGTTAATTTTCATCAATTTTATGATGCGATTTTCTCCAACATATTAGACATTTCTCTAGATAAAGAAAGAAGTTAATTCTAGTAATGTGTATGTATCAACTAGCTTGTTGGTCTAGTGGTTAAGACGCTGGTCTAGTGATCTAGTGGTCGGAGGTTCGTGCCCGATCCAGACCAGCAAGTAAGTCCTATTTTCATACGCGACTATATATATTAAATCAATAATTATCGAGTTTCCTAGCGAATTTATAATGGAAATAAAAATATGTACCAATTTTACTAGTAGATTTATAAAACAAACTTATTCATATAATTATTTCAACATATTCTGTATTATAATCATGGATCCTGAAAACAAGTGAGCCCTAGAGGATAGAAAGCCATAGTGGCCGACAACGATCTAGCTCAGTCTGAGTCTTTAAGTTTATGTATGTGTGCACTGGTATCGCCTGCTACCTCGGATGGGATGATAATTGATTCAAAGATAACGCTGCTTTTCACATTAAACATTTATTCATTATTATTATTTATCTATTTACGGATTTTATATATTTGCCAACATTAGCCAACGCGGCCGTGGGGTACCGATGCAGCTGAGGATCTGGGCCGCCACACGCCCACACCAGGATTCATCTCTTGGTCCAGGAGATAGATCGGACACCATCCCTCCTCAATCTTATCCATACGCCCATCCATCCGCCATCGCTCGCGCGCCGTCTCCTTGCTCGTTGCAGCGGGGCCTCTTCTCAACACGCAAGTAGACTAGGCCCATACATCTCAAGGTCTATTGCGGTGATCCCACTCTTAATCTACCCCATCTCTCGCCGCCATATTCTTCCGGAGCACGGCTCCACCGACGTGCTGCCCTCTATTCGGGCGTTCCCACAAAAGTGACGTCTCGCCCCGCTGCCCGCCAAAGTCAGATTCTCGACTCTGATCGTCTATTTAGACAGCCAATTATCATAAATCGGCATAGTAATCTACCGAATCTTCAGCGCCCAAATTCAAATATCACATTATTCAATTTAAGGTTTCCGCTAGCACTAGTGTACGGAACTGGCGTCTCTTCTAGGTTAGATCACGATTTTGGTAGATGGTTTCTTTTGAGAAACCTAGACCTAAGTTTCGGCATCATAACAGGTGCCATATCAAAACGATACCTTTATATATCCAATTAAAACAATTGAAGTAAAAAATTTTCCAAGGCGCAATAATTATTTTTTTCTTACGACAGTGAAAGGTAAATATCAAAGTTTTCATTTACTTTTCTTTCGTGAGCGACTGAGAAAGAAGGCGGCAATTTTATCCTGACCTGTCCGCCATGATGACTTGATTACAACCGGCCGGATATTTCTCAAGTCGGGGTATTTCCTGTTCCACCCTTGCCGCCCTCCCCGCCACGCGCAGCTACGTGCGGTAAACACAGTTCTGGCGGAAACTGTACACTATCGGAAACTTGCCACCTTTGGACATTAGTTCTGAAAGTCGTTTTACTTTATGAATGCTCTCTTTCGTCTAATGTAATTCATATATTGCTATTTTTGTACTTCTTACAAGGCTGCATACAACTGTATTCAATACACAGACCATAAAATAAATAAACATGAACTAACGCAAATTCCTTTTGCCAAAATATTCATTTTGATGGCACCCGGCAAGGAACAAAGCAACTGAGGATCTTTAGAAAAATCAAGTTTTGTATTAAATTACTGGATGCAATCTTCTAACAATCTTAATATTGTAAGTTTTGTGGTTAGTCAAGAGATCGCTAAGAGAGTAAAACTATACACAGACGGCGAATACTTAAAAAGTTGTTTTATAAATGCATCCGAAGAGCTATTACGGAATTTTAAGAACAAATCAGATATTCTAAAAAAAATTAAAGAGTTGTCTACTAAAACAGTAAAAGATAGAACGGTCAAAATGTCTTCGGATATAACCAATCAGCAAGTCGAAGATCTTAAATTGGTTTCAGATTTATCAATAGAAGTCGACAAGCCTTATGACAAAAATGATACAACGCAAGTTTCACTTTTTGTACAATTTATTTCACCTATAGGTCCTAAAGAAGAACTTTTAGATTTATTGCCACTCAAAGATCAAACATGTTGAGAGAATATTGCAAATGTTGTAATTGAATGCATGGAAATACATCATACCCCATTCGATAAAATTGTGTCAATTTCAACAAAAGTATAACCAGAGTGAGAAAAGGGTTTGTTGATATTTTGAAAGAAAAAAATAATCCCAAGATACTTGCTTACCATTGCAAAGAGAGGCGGGCTTAAAAACTAATGAATTATTTTTATTCGTAATATTTTCGTTTTTTATTTTTATTCGTCTAGATGTGAGTTAGCACGAAAAAATAATAATTTTACCAATCTTACTCGCTCACATATTGAACCCGCCTTACAAAATCTTCAGGGATAGCACTCACGGAGTGAGAACGGGACTGTTAGAAGAGTGTAGATAATTTGATTAATGAAAGACTTTTATTTTTAGCAAAAGGAAACACAATACGAAATTCGTTCATATATGTTATCGACCATGTTAAGAAGAAATTAATTAAGTAAGTTTGTAAGTAATTAAGTAAAATTATAAGGATTTTTTTTTTTTAATATATTTGTAAAACGATTAATTAATCAAATTTAAAACAGTAATACAAGTTTAACGATAAATTTAACCAATTACATGTGTTCTTTAAATTAACAATATACTACTGATACAATAAAATACGCCATGTAATTTGATTAAGACTTATAAATTGAATACTATAATTTATTTAAGACATTAATACCTACATAATGAAGATTAAATTTTACTCTGCGTAAAAGACAATAAACATAATAAAAACTTAGTATACTTATTATGTATGTTGTGTTTAGTTAATAATTATTAATGCAATAACCCAATATCATTATTATTCACGTCAGTCCCTCATGACTGAGGATCGTGATCTCTGTTAACTTCCGCCTTTTTGACTACGCTTCTCCACTTTTCTCGGCATCCCGTAGATCTTAGGGTTATCGCCAGAGAAGTGCCTGTTGCTTTTTCAACTTGGTCGATCTAATGAATGGGGGATCTTTCTATTTCTCTCCGTCCTTCGACGTGGCCAACTACAAGAATCTTCTCCAAGCTTTCTTCAGTGAGACATTTGTGCGTTTCACCATCTATGGTATGCGCAACATGTGTCTCTCTCTAGCACAAATTTTAAAGTTATCAATCCGTCTTCTCTCCCTTGCCTTCAGGATCTATGATTCCACACCATATAGAAAAATAGAATACACCAGAGACTGACTTTAGTTGTTTTGGACATTGTCTCAAGTCTGGACATTGAACTTTTCACAATACCTAAACTTTGTTTGATTTCTGACTCCCGACTAGCTTCGTCAGTAATTATGAACTTAGTTTTTGTTTTTATTATTTAATATTCATATATTTTCATTATTTTATACTTCTGAGATTTAGTTTTATTTTTTTCTTGTTTAAGTCAAGGCCTAACATTCTATATTCGTTTTCAATGCGTAGAGTAGTGCAACCATTTCTTCTTCTGATATAGCGATCAAAGTTATATTGTCCGAATACCTGAGATTGACAATCTTTCTGGCTATAATTTTTACTCTACTATTCCAGTTTTTGAGTCCACTTCTGATAATGTACTCTTCATATATGATAAATGTATCTCACAATCGATAAACCATGGCATACTCGTAATGAGGGACCACCGTAGATGAAGATATGTTAAAATGATCTGGAGACAATATACATCCTCGTCTCATTCCTTTTCCTTAAACTCCTTAGAGAAGATCGAATTGAATTTAACCAAGGCGGTATAATACAAATAAAGATTTGGAATAAGATGCACAAGATGTTTTGGGACTCCCATATCATAAAGTACTTTCCACGACATCACAAAAAGAGAGAATGCCCCCCTCGATAATATAATAAAACTAAATGCTGTGTGTGGTTCTAAAGTCAATCTTCCTGCTGCTTAAATAATGACTGATCCTCTGGACTCGCAATCAATTAATGTGTTGAAAAAAAAATCATTATTGTTGTTATCATTTACATTTTACAAAAAACTGAAAAACATTTATTTATGCAAATATACGAAGAAATGGAGATAAAGCTTATCTGTTGTGTCTAAAGGTATTGCAATAACTCTGTTAGTGGGAAGCAGAAGTTTTTACTCCCACGATACTTTTGACATGATCCAAATATATTATATTAGACAAATAATTACTCGTAGACTAGTGTTTTGGAAAGACAATTAAATGCAGACGCTTGTAATTTTACGATGCTTAACATATACTAAATTTGTAATAATATAAACATAAACTACTGCCAATTCCATGTACTGATACTAGTATATAGGTAATATATAAAAATAGCAGCAGGGAATAAAAAAATTCAGACTGGCTGATAGAAGTAGTGCGATGGTAAAAGTGCTACAAATATAAGACTACCTATATCTTGTTTTTCATACAAACAAAACCCAGCGAAGATACTATGTACTGACATTAACTTCAACGCTACAATTTAGTAATTATTATACACGAAGTGATATAAATATATAATATAAAGATATAAAGATATCATATATTTATATCACTTTAAAAAAGAGATATAAATATGTGATATAAAGGAGTAACAAAGTATTAGATCATGCCATGCCATCAAAGGGAATCATTAAGGAGATTAACAAATAAGCGTCCACTAATGAATGAAATAGAATTCTGCGTGGAATGAGAATAATATAATTTTTTACCTATTATTTTAACTGATACAATATCTTATGACTTTTCATTTCGTTTAGTATTCTCTATTACCATCGATAGAGCGCAGAGACAGTCCATAAAAAATAATAGGTATACTTATATTTTTGTAAACTTGTATTTATCATGGACAACAGAAGAATTTACATCAATGGATTCACTACGTGTTTTGTCCGTGGAACATAAATTGTTTATAATAAAATATGTGAATAAATAAATTAAATGTTCTGTATTTAATTGATTTTTTTTACTTGGTGGTACCTGTCCACTTACTATGTATTACAAAACCAAACGTTGTGCGCTTAAATTTACTTGCATGTTCTAAAACAAAAGAGACGTTTATCATATATTAGAAATACGTCAGTTATTATTTGAAATGGCCGCGGTTGGCTGACAAAATTTTTGTGAAATTAATATTTGTGTTTTGTGTTCATTTTGTTATTCGTTCTGTTTTTTATGTTTGCTTAGTTTTCAAGATTATTATTAAATTCTGTTTGAAAATCAAGGTAAACCATGCATTTAAATTAACGTTGTCCGAAAATTTATCCACAGACACTATCATCATACATAACGCTTTTTTATCTCTGTCGCATTTTGCTTTAATAATTAATATGGATATATGTACATACGTACATATTTTGGGTATATTCAGCCACCGGACCCACGATCACGACTTACTTAAATGAAAAACAATAATTCATTGAGAATTAGCTAATTAAAACATAAAATCCTTACTAACCTCCATTTTTTCTGCACTTTCTCACATTTATTTGATTTATTGTGCAAATATTCAGAAATCGTATTTTAATATGAACGTTGATAATAAAATAAATGTCATCAAAAAGGATTTGTACGTACCTACATCTTACTTATATAAAGGTTGTGTATTACATAATCTTCTCTCATATTAAAGAATTGTGTTCTTGGCGAAAACATACTTGCCACACTTATCAAACCCTATACTTAAGTAGTCGCTATATAGGTATCTGTAAATAATTAAATAATGTTTTTTTAAGTAGAACACATTCTTATTGTGAGTTATAATGTTTTAGAACATAGTTCTGTGATATTTATCTGTTTTTCATCTGTGATCTCGGTGACAACAAAAATATTTTTTCGATAATTGATTTTATCTATATATCTTTGTTATTGATACATTTATTTGTATTAATTAAATAATGCGTTACTAAAAGTACTTAATATTTTTCATACAGGTATATAAATAAATATATATAACTGTTCAATTTCGTATATATAAACCTACACATTTTAACCAAAATATTTTTTTAATGAAATACTATCAACTGAATTGCAAATACATTTTTAAGATTGTATCTACAATAACCACATTTGAAATGGTTTTACCGAGATAGAAGCACCTCTGGATGTAAATGTTTTTCTTGTATTCATTTTTCATAATATGAACTACATTTTTCTGTTTTATAGTATTATATACAATACCTATATTCCGTTTTTCTTTTGATATAATGATATCGTACTCTTGTACTCGTATGTAAATAACAGCGGTATATAGATCACATATTTAAAAAAATTGTCTCAAACTAGAATTCTTAGGAAATAACTATTTATTTATTTAGACTTTATTGACACACATATGTTTGTTGTAATAGAGGTGAATATATAAGAATATAACATGATAAATATAAGATACAATTATATTGCATAAAAATACTCGTAGTTTACTGTGTGGGATGGAGTAGACTCCACCTCTGATATAAACTGCGTTTTTCTGGCTACTTTGCTGCTATCTACCCGATTGGATCGTATATTGGGTCCATATTTATGTAATTTTAATGTAGTTGAACGACTTCCAGTTGATACTAAGTGTGTTGTACAATTTCGGAGCTAAGGACTTGTAGAATCTTTGATAAAATGTCGCTGTTGCTCTCAGAACTGGCGTGTAGATATTAATTGTTTGTCTTGTCTTGTATCCATGATTTATTGCTTGGGATGAGTTGTTGTTAGCATGGAAAAATTGGACAAGTCTCTACATAAAACCTTGTCTTATATCTAGGGTATTGTACTTTTTAAATATAAGATCCGATGAATATCGAAAGGGACGACCATTTATTACCTTAAGAATTGTCTTTTGTGCTCTTTTTGCCGACTATAATATTGTTTTTGCTGCTTCTCCCCAAACTAAAATAGCATAATTAATTAAGGAGTAGCAGAGTGCAAAGTATACCGATCTTAAGAGTCTGTAGTCAATTATACATTGTATTTTTTTTAAATAGTAAATTAGTTTTCTTAAGCGTATGGCTAGGTTCGATATATGTTCTTTCCAGTTAAGATGATCATCGATCAGTTCTCCCAGATGTCAAATAATTTTAACTAGTGTCAATTTTTCACGATGGCACGAGGAAACCGTGTTCTTGTTTGTTTTGCAGTCATGTGCGATGAGGGCAGGGCTTTGATGTGGAGATGTTCTTTCGCTAATACATAATTTGATATTTTTGTGTTAAGTGATAGGAGGTTCGTGTCAAACCATTTTTTTGCCTTGTCCAAACCATCTTGTGCACGAGTATTGACCTCTTTCCAAGACTTACTCTCAAAGCAAAGCACAGTATTGTCCAAAAGTGATTATTTTTCCATTATTTAAAGTTGCATTAATTATTTGGGCATATATTAATTATTTGGCTTTTAATATTCCTAGTATAATTAATCTCGTATAATTCAAATTGTTCATATTAATCAGGTAAATATTTCATTTCGCATTGTTTTCCATTTAATAGAAATATGTACAATATATTTTAAGGAATCAATATTTATTCTTAATATATTTAAAAAATAATAGCAAAATAATTTATGTGCATTGTTTTAATGCCACTATTGCATTATTTTCTGTCACTTTATAGAATTGACAGCAGATCTTGTTTGTTATTTTACTATGGGACACAAACTATCAATACACGTTTGTTTGTGATACCGGCAGACGAATATAAGAAACATATCGTCACCTAAGCAGCTACATCACATATCTAAGAATTGTGTACATTACAGGAGAGAGACATAACTAGTTTTAAATGATGTTTGTAGTTGATTTTTGTAGAATTACTGAAGTGTTTCTTACCTTTCTAGAATTATAAAGAGGAGCAGATTCGTTCTAAACTGAAACTGAATTAATCTTAGATACGATTCCCTTGACTTGTGCGCAGTTGACAGGGAGGTTACAGATATGTGATAATTACATTTATTTGATTTGCATGCCCCTAGCGGACACTATCGTGAAACTATTGATATAGAACGATTCTCCGCAAAAATTCAACACCAATGACATAAATATCTTAATTTAACACAAATTTGAGATATGCAGTATTGCTGCTTAGATAACGATTTGTATGTAGAATATTTGTAGAAATGACGAAACCTGCTGTTAGTAATGCGGCAAAATGTAAAAACGGTTTTAAGTACGTAGCTAATATGCATTTGTATAATTTAACTTGTATTCATATTAAATATGAACAGTTTCTCAAAGATCACCTTTCAATTCTCAACCCTTATAATTCTCAAATTTCATAACTCTTTATCAGTTTGTCATCTAAGAAGACGACAGACTGATAAAGACTGACAAGATAGAGATTGACAGACTGACAAGAATACAGGGTTCACTGGAAATAATACATTCAACATGAGTTTCAACTTGCAGTCGTCTCAACATGTTTTGTAAAATGTAAATAACTTGGTGATCTCCCATGATGAAATTTGAACTCACAACCATTAGACGAGTGTCTTATCGCTAGACCACAAAAGCAATTAAAAAAATAATTGGTTGCGCCGAAAAGCTTTATAGGAATTACTCTAAAAATAGTAATATTCTTAATATTACTATTAAATACATTCTTATATAAATAATAGTAAACTGGTACAAGAAAAAATTATTAATATAATGTACATGATATATAATATACTGGCAGTCACTACCCGGCGTTGCCCGGAATTTAGATTTAGTAATCATTTTAAATAGGGCGTTTGATTTGGGGAGAGGAGGTACCTTTATTTTGTGCAGGCCCTAAAGAGTATCAGTATTTGATCCATAGAGGGGGAGATGAGATATCCGGGAGTGATTATATGTTTTAAGGATTTGTGAAAATGAGCAAAATTCAGAAAGAATGGCATTGAATAAAATACACATTTATATCGTTTGGAGGGGGTGAGATGTGGAAGCTGTGGGGTGTGATGTTTATATTTTGTACAGAGTCTTAGAAAAAAGCTATGCAAAATTTTATTTAACAGAGAGATGGTATATATAAAGATATCATATACATGATTATTTATGGATATAATATAATATAAATAAATTAATAATATTAGACCATTAAAAAGCTGTATTATTTTAATAACGTCTATAAAATAGTATATTCTGTTTTTTTGCTACAACAAAAACACTTGTCCATAACAAATAACTTAAGACCGTTGTGACGTATATAGCAAGGATGAAAATAACAATTCAGCTTAGACATTCTTTATTAGGAAATTTAATATTAGATTTTGAAGAACAATCCGACCCGAACTACAAGTGTCTTCCCTACTATTTACAAACTACCGATAAGCCACATCGCTTTTGCTATGAAATTAGGACTTTCTTGGATGGTCGCCAACGGAATTCAAATCTTCGACCTTTGTTGTTAAGGGTGATCGTCCTGACCACACGAGCCACACATGAATACGATAAGTCATCTATATTCGTCTATCCAAGACGTAGGTACCTAGTCATAACTTTACTCAGCGTATTTTCCAATTCGCATCAGCCTTTTCACTGGAATTTAGGTATTTTATTAAGGAACGTATCCTTTCAGGAAATGAGTTTGCATTCTATAGATACCAAAAAAAATTCCTCGAAATCCCCTCATCCGCTCGGTAAATTTATTTTCAATCCACTTCTTGTATATATAATATAATATATACATTTGCTACTAGTTTTTGATTGAGCATATTAAAAAAAAATATACGAAAACACATTTTATTGTGATATGGCGATTTGAGAACACAGTTCCTTCATAATTAAAATAAAATTAATTGAATCACTTATAAAGGTGCAAGAAATTTATCTAACTGGTTAAAATGTATTTTGTGCACAATTTACTATGGACTACTATAAGCGTATTAATCTTCTATTTCTCCTTGTGCCCTATCCGTTCAACGGACGTTGGCTATCATTACTTTGTTTACTGTGCAGCTCTACAGTAGATGGTCCAAACAATTGCCTTAGGTTCTCCAGCCATGTTGTTCTCCTTCTTCAATATATGGTGTAAGATTTCAATCTTACTTCTCCAGATGTCTCATCACATGTCCGAGATGTTGAAGTATTCGAATTTTTATTGTTTTTAAATCATTATTTTTCTATATTATTATTAACCATAACCTAATCACAGCATTTTGATAATACAATTTTATATAGTTGGCACCACTGACAAATTTACAAATCTGGTAGAATATTTTTTCGGTATATCCAAAATCCTAAAACTAGGCTCCCTAAAAAGTTTTCTTAAGAATTATGAGTTCAATATTTTAATTTATTAGTTTATAATTACATTTTTAAGTGGAGATGGTTCAAGAAATTTAATTTTTGAAATATTAGTTAATATAATATACCCCTTTGTCTGTCAAACATTCCTCTAATTAAAATATAGCTGGAGATTTAACCTCATCTCGGGAGAGTCCTAAATTACCCGTTTTTAGTACAAGCGCTTGAAACATAGTAAGAATATTATTGATGTGTATGCATCTCTATCTAATATTTACAGCTACTCATATACAGGATGTTACAGACCTCGTCCTCAATACTATATGGGTGAATACCTGACTAATTATATATTTAATACAAAAAATTAAAGATTATTAAATTTCGTGCGGGTAGATTATTTTTTGTTTGATGATTTAAGGTCTAAATCAAAAATTTAGATTAATAATTTAATAATTTCACAAAGATTTATTTAGAAGTGCTTAGGTTTCAAGTGTAACACGATTTTGTAAAAATGTCAAACAATAATATTTCGTAACAGTGTAAAATTTACACATATTCCTTGAAAATTTTCGAATTTTAATATAGTCAGGTATCCACCCGTAAATTGTTGTGGACTAGATCTATTACACTCTGTATATAGATTTTTTCCCAGCTGAAATTCAGAACCCGCATTATTTCAATTATTTCGCACTCAATTACTCACTCTTTTGTTATAGCAATTAGGATCCAAGTCCGACTTGGCGACTGCTCTTCAATCATTCCGGTCCTAGTAGCGTGCAACCGTGTTTTAAACATTTACTTCGAAACAAATATTTGTCTTTTTTTTTTAATTAACTCAATTCAAAAGTTATCTCAAAATTCGTAAATATTTATGAAAATTATATGCTTTTAAAATTAGCAATATTAACTCTATGGTTAAAATTCACATTTTTTTAATTTATTATCTTTGTTTTGTTAACCACTGAATAATAGATGTATTTAAACTCAATTCAGTGGTTAACAAAAACAAAGATAATAAATTAAATAAAAAAAAATGAAAATTATATGTATCGTTTCTTTACTTTCTGCGTCCATTTTAAATGTTAATTCTCTACTCGAAGTAAAATATATAATAAAATAAATAGGTATTTAAATATCATGAATCGACATGGCGGTTACTTTGTGGTGTAATATAATTATTTTTATTTTAATAACTAACAAGTTATCACCTAATGACGAGAGAGACTGTACCTTTTGAAACTATAGTAGTGATAATAATGTATAATAATCAACATGTGTGCAATATAATGTCGGTTTGAAAATGAAAATAATACGTTCTTATTTTTAAAACATTAAAAAATATATTTATGATCTTTGTGAACTTTAAAAAAAATTAAATATATCGATGAAAGAGGATTTTTTAGATATGATAAAGCGATTAGCTTACAAGCCAGCAATGAAAAAGTGTCCATCGTAGACCCCGGCTGTGCGGCGTAGAATGGGGATTTTATACGCCAAGTTACTTATTGGAACACTCAATAACAAGGCTCCTTAACCCACGGGCGGGATTAATCAGGTGCTAGTTACGACTTGTTTGGCTTTCCCGGGTAATTTGGTTTAATTAGTCGCCCCCCGTAACGGCCGATAGCTCGCGGACCCTCCCTTACGCTTTGCTCAAGGCTGCCTAAACTTTGTGTGTGCGTAATTATTCTGGGATGAAAAAGCTATCTAGATTAAACGCGCAGACAAACGACCTCGAAGAATGTACACAGGTAAACAACAAAATCTCTCTCGTCATAAGGGTCACTTAATCAAGAAAATGAAGAATTAATTCATTGTCCCTCAAGTACCGAGCAGATTTTGTCAAAACAAAAATATAAATCTAATTTTCCTTCATCTTTGTCATTTCATCATGGGGATAGATAGATTTTTCATTCTCACCCACACACACACACACACACAGATACACGCATACACTTCTGTCATGACTGTCATGCAAATATCGCCTTTCATTTATTTTTTTATACATGCTCCTCGAAAATTGAGGCTTCTTATAAATAGAATCATCCTTCAACATCAGGTACATTTGGTCACACAAGACCTTTCTCTAATACCCTGTATTTTTGTTTCAACCGACACTCGCGTTATATATCTTTCTAACCATTTTATCCCTCGTACGTCTAACGTGACAAACCACCAAAATGACATTTTTTAAATCATATTTGGAATTACTCTTAGTTTTTTTTCAATATTACAGATAATATAATATATTATATATATATATATATATATATACATCTGTTAAAATAGACTAAAATAACAAATACAAATATCTCCGAAAGTGTTAGATCCTCGTTAAGGAACAGAAATCTAGACTGTCATAAAGTTAATGTATGTTAAAAAATAGTTGGTTTCAACATTGAAAAAAATTCTAGATGACAAGATCTGTACAAAAATCTTCGAAATCTATAGGATTATCAAGGATAAGAAAACCAATTTGGAAAACACATTTTCGCATTTATACCAGATCTGCGTCTTGGCCCCAAATTTGGAACAATTAATTACCTAATTGTAGAATTGTTCGAGGGCACTTCCAGAGCCAGATAATACTGGAAAACTTTTTTAATTAAATGTTACTTAAATGTGTTTCATTAAAAATATTCCAACACTTTACTAATTAAGTATGCGTAAAAATAAATAAATTGGTTAAATTTAATTTGAATTTCTCACTTCTTTTTCGGGGAATAAGTCATTACTTAAATATTTTATCGTAAAGGAAAAGAAGTAATAACGATAAAGAAAAATCGATTTAATTAAATGATACTTCAATAAAGGTGTTGTTAATTCTTTATAAATATTTTACACACAATTAATTGTGCTGATTGTTACCAAATTTTAGAATCTTAAATATTTCAAATAAATGGCGTGATAATAATAATGTTCGAGAATATTTACCTTGCAGTGGTACCTCAAGTCAATCACACGTAGTGTAAACTATACAAAGTTTAATCCAAGAAAACAACAGGAAAAATTTAATTATTTGCCAATATCAAGATAATGGCTTAAAATCGTATCACAAAAACCTCCTATTTAAATTAATTTAAGTGATAAAAGGATGAAATCGTTTTAAGGGATCGTATCAATTAGCTTAATAATAATCAATTATTTTAAATGTCCTTTTACTGCTCTTTAAAGATGTTAATTAATATAAACAACAAAAAATCTCTCATTATTTATGTATACATACAACGGAAATAAAATACTCTAATACACTATAACAAATTGCAAGAATATATAAATCAAATAGTTTTATTTGATGACTAGTGAAAATTGTCGCAAAATGAACATTTTAACGGAAGTTAAAGTAACGATTCTGTGAAAAAAAATTTTTTTTTTAAGATCCTCATTATCACCGAGTAATAAGATTTTACTCTGATCTGAATATCACCTTTTGCTGACGCAACAAAAGCTAACACGGATGAACTGAAATGGTAAGGCGATGATTGAAATGAATATACAAATTGCTAAAATTAAGCTAAAGTCACGAAGCAAGTCTGAGAGGCGACACCCTCGAAGCATCTGTAGTGAGAAATAGTTTGTATAATTATTATTACTATTGAGGAAATTAAATTATTTTTCTTCCCTAAATGGTTTATTCTCTAAATTTAAAAAATCATTGTTATTGTAAAACAATGTGTTGTAAAATAATGAAATGTTATAACACAGATAAAAATATTTAAATCAGCTGTTTAAACAATAAATACAAAAAATGTTTTTTGTGCATTATAAATATTATATCTTTAGTAATAAAATGAATTAAAATACAAAAAAATATTACATAAGTATAACGGAAATAATAACATCGGCAAAATTTTTTGAATTTGTTTATTTATTATTTTAGTGTTTGAGTATTATTTAATATAGTTGCAATAAAAAGGAAAATAATTTTATTAATTTTTGAATGTGTAAAATTGTAACATCAATACTTGTATTAAAAATATGTTAAAATTTTGATGAAAACAGAAATAATTATATAAAAAGTACACTAATTTTTTTAGGCAACGCCTTGACTATACGTGTTACCATATTGAAACGTCGGCCTAGGTTTTTCCTAGGAAACCATACACATAGAGCGCTATCTAACCTAGAAGAAACACCGGTTCCATACAATAGTGCTCGCGGAAACCTTAAATATATATGTACGTATAAACAGGAGTATCAGTCCTAGTCCACAATATTTTATGGGTAGATACCTGACTAAATTGCCAGTCAAAAATGTTCAAGAAATGTGTACAAATTCTGCACCGTTATGGAAAATATTATTGCTTTTAATTTTTACAAAAAGTAAAGCTTTCATTTTACGTAATTTAAAAAAAATATTTGCGAAATTTACGCATTTTCGATCTTTACGTTTTTATCTTTGCTTCAAGCCTTAAATCATCTAACAAAAAATAGTCGACCAAAATACGATGACTGCCCTTTAATTTTTTGTATTCGATATATAATTTGGAATCAATAAAATAGTTCAATTAATCGAAATAATCGCATAATTACGATTTTTTTTGAAATCCTTATATCTTTGACACGGTTGAGTTTTGACACATAATCCTTTAATATTTTCGACACGTAATTTAGTCAGGTTAAACACCCATAAAATATTGTGGACTAGGTCTGTTACACCTGTACATTTTACTATCGCGCCCATTCTTTGCGAGGGTAGGCAGATAAGATGGAGCGCCACACTCTTCTGGCTTGACACAACTTAACTCTCGCATCAGTCACGTTCATGCATCTTTTCAGGCATGTTCATCAATTTTCCTAATACATACTCCACTCTATTCCAGTACTCCAAAATATAAAATATTGGCAAATTGTAAAACATTCGAACTTCAGTTTCATAATATTCTCCTGTGCAACTGTCGCCCGTTTCTCTCATTTGGGAAAAGTGAGTTTGATAGATTGGGAATACAATTGACAAAAAATCAACCATATTTTTATTTTTTACTATAATAACGACAATATACATTTTATATAGGTACTGTTTGCTGTCTGTGAGTTTATTTTGTACATCAATAGCGGAAACTCAATTCATGGTTCATATTTTTATTTAATTATTTTCGATTGATCAATTAACATACGATAGATAGCATAGATTATCGTAAATTAAAGGAATGTTTTAAAATACATTAATGTTCTTTAAGATAAATGAAACTTGTTTTGAGTTTCATTATTATATTAATTTATACAGGGTGTAACAGATCTAGTCCACAATATTTTATGGGTAGACAAAATTACAAGTTGAAAATATTCAAAAAATATGTGTTTAAACTCAACCATGTCAAATATATAAGAATTTTAAAAAAAAATCATAATTATGGGATTATTTCGATTAATTGAAATAGTTTATTTATTTTAAATTATATATTTAATACAAAAAAATCAAAGGTTATCGAATTTCGAGTGACCAGACTATTTTTTGTTAGATAATTTAGAGCCTGAAATAAAGATACAGATTAATAATGAATAAATTTCTCAAATATTTAATTCGAAATACGTTATAAGCATAACATTTTTTAAAATTTCAAACAATTATATTTTTCGTAAGAGTATAGAATTTGCACATATTCTTTGAACATTTTCAACTCGTAATTTAGTCAGATATCCACCCATAAAATATATTGGACTAGGTCTGTCACACTTTGTATAAGTTGTATAAATATATGTAGTTTAAATAGTTAAATATATATTTATTTTTTTATGATTGGCGAAAATAATTTTGTGGTTAAAAACCATTATTTTAATTTATTAACTTTTATTAATCACTTATTAGATTAAAATACATCTACCAGTTTCGAAAAATATTATTTTCTTCTTCAGGATGTCAATAACTAATCAAAACCAAATGTTATTGTTTCTTTAACAGAATCTATTTTCATAAAACAATAATTATTTACAAAATAAATTTAGTACCTAATTTAAATTGTTAATCGATAATACAAAATTACTAGAATATTTTTAGTAATAATTATTGTGTAATTTAAAAGACTGGAGAAACATTTTTGCATTATTATTTATTTTTTCTTAACAAAAATTCTAACTGAAAAATAACTCATTTATAAGAAACTCATATACCATATACAGTTTAAATCGAAATTTCACCAAAACATTTCGAAAATTTCGCAAAGGTTAACATATTTTTAATTTCGTGAAATATACATATACTCGTATCTATGGAAAATGTTATAAAAACATTTTGAGCACAATGCCAATTTTCCTACGAATAAGATAAGTAACTTAATATATATGTCATTTACGAGAAAATTTCGAGAAATGCTAATCGGGCAGATTTTTAATTTGCAAACCTTAATATTTAAATTTTGAAAGAATTGTAAAAGTATTGACGTATTTAAATTTCCACCATCTGTTTAATAGGCGAGAAGACGGGGAATGAATCTTCTCAATGTTCAAATTTTACATTAATGAGGGGAGTCAAAGAAGAGACCTCTTGACACTCGCTCATGGCTGCCTATCAATTACCAGAAATTTTAACTATCTACTTTGATTCAACCGTAATAGCTCCATTATTCCGATTTTTATTCCGTCTTTCAAAATCTTCTTATTAATTTAAATTTTCTACTCGAATGATTATCGTCTGAACAAGTTATTTCATCTCTCGGTGTATTTTTATTCAAAAGCAGTACAAAAATTCCAAAAACTTTATAAGATTATTTGTTACGTGATCAGATCACAAAATAAATATTTTCTAGGGCGTTAATTAATCTTCACTTCGGCAACATGAATCCTGAAATTGAATCCAAAACAATTACACGCGTCAGAATAACCCAGAGAACTACGCACAGATGATTAACTTTCGCGAAAATCTGATAAATAACATTTTTTTTATTTCTCTAGATCGATACCTGCATCATATGTATCATTAATAACAATAATAATATTTATTTATTTATTTATAACTACCTATACACTGTTTACATGCAATTCTTGTACTACTATGCCTGTCTTTCTAAAAAAAAAATGTGTTGAGACACAAAGTGAGACAGGCACCTGAGATAGGTAGATAATAATATTATTTGCCAATATGATTCCAAATATAAATATTGTCAATTTTTCCATTTTTTGTACTTTCAGTCAACAATAAAAACATCCTTAAACTTTTATTGTATGTAATTTACGAAAGTTGTATTAAAATACAGGGAATTTATGAAGTGATAGTAAAATTATATATTTAAAATAAGTCAATGCGGAAAAGATTATTATAAAAATTACACGAGAGACTAAAAAGATTATATCTCAATTCTCATATTAAATGAAGAAAAAAAAGAACAAAGAAAGATCGAAAGACGCAGTAAATGGAAGACACGAAGAGGCCACTGAGTGAATGACTTGAAATCGAGACGTGATAAAACCAAGAGGAGTGATGGGATAAATATAAGGTCTGAGTGAAGCATTAAAAACTGAGAAGAAATAAAATGAAGAAAAACGATTAGAAGATATGAAGCACCGGTAATTAAAAGATAGTTAAATATATATTTATAAAATTCAATGTAGTACGTATCTTTAGAACCCTGCGCAAAACACAGAAACCGTCCGATCGATGTTTACGTCTACTCTCAATATAAACAAAAACAATATGTAAGTACATAATTGATTTTTAATTTCGCCTAACCTGACTGTCTTTTTAGTTTCGAGAAGGATAACATCAGTGCGTTCCGAAACAAAGTCGCTCAAATTTTTATCCCATTACGTCAAACAATTCGACTTACTTATTATTATCAGCGCATCAATTTTACCACCAAGTTATCCAAACAAAATGACAGGAAAAATAGACAATAAAAATTTGTTTCATTCCCCGGAGAATTTCACTTTTAGAATGTTCGGTTTGAGAAGTATCAGCTGTCGGCTCTGCAAACATCTTAGAGATAATCATCTTCACCGCGTAAACTTTTCCCAGGAAACAATAGCTTCCATAGCAAATATTTACAGAGCGGCATTTAAGATTTTTTGAGTTTTTTTTTAAATGTCCGGTTCGATAAATCTGAAGTCTTATATCAACGACCGTCACACTGAGAAAATAATAAAATATTAATCTCTTTTGATAAGATACAAAAAGTACTTCAAAAATACTTACAGTATTAGGCTGGAGCTGCAATCATTGGAGCAGTGCTTTTATTGGACTGCTTCCATATATCAGAAACAAAAGATGTTAAAAACTGTTAGTGTCTTTAGGCAGTAAGCGTTACAATCCTCGAGCGACCCCTTTGTATATCAGCCTTACCGTATCCACTGTTAACGAGAGATATGCATTGATGTGTTTATTGTACTCAAAGTTCCCAGTGTAATAATTAAATCAAACTAAAACGAATGTAAGCATGATTCTATTTACTAAGTTTTAGTGTACTTATCAACAGTGTAAAAAAAAAATATTTTTTTTTAAAAAGAACACATTATTATTTTTGAAGTTGTATTTTTTCAGAACATTGTTTCTGTAATATTTTAATACAACTTAAATGCATCAATTAGAAAGATACTTCGGCTGCCACCGAGATTTGAACCAGGATAAATTGAGTTTATCTGTATGTATATATTTCTAATTGATGCATTTAATTTGTATTAAAATATATAATTGTTTGCAACTGTGATAATAGTTCTTAGGTAAATAATTGAGCTTTTTTTTGTGAAACATATTTTCGTAACACAGTCCGTAGTTGCTATCAATGGACCAGCCTTATCATTGGACCAGTCCAATAATGGCAACGATTTTAAAACTTTTTTCTAATTTATAAATTTTATTGTTTTCATTCCAAAAAATGACTAAAAGATGGAATTAATATTCATGCTATCAGACAAGAATGTCATTGGGATTACAAGTCTTTAGAAAAAAATATGTAAGTAAGCTTAATCAGGCGAGTCGAATGTTTGGACTTCCAAAAGCAACAGTGAAATGAAGGCTAGATGGAATCAACCAAAATGCCAAAAAAGAAATTCAGATATTTGGATCCGAAGGTAATCTCCCTTAAGAATTAAAGACAGAGCTTTGCAAAACCCAGAGCTGAAACGATGACTACATCTTACTTAAACACTGCAAAGTTCTTCCTGTCAAACAATTATATTAGGTACTACAAAAAAGCATGAAGCATTACGAAGACGAAAAGATAATTGTAAAACACTGTCACAGAACTCGTCAGATTACAAATGCGCAATTCAAAGTGAATGAAAACAAACAGGAAAAATATAGGAAGTATTGGGAAAAGAAAGGAAAAATATACATGAATTATCATGAAAAAAAACAGTGATGGAAAAATTAAAAATTATTGCTAGCAAATTTGTCAATATATTCAATAACTCAATAGAGAGCATTAAAATATCCCGCAACCAAAATTTCAAATGATTACTTGAGTGGTGAACCCCAAACAATATTTATGTACTCGCCACGGCCAACAATAAAAATAATAGCCGGAATAATTGACTGGAATACTGTTATGATGTACTAATATGTAAGCATTGATTAAGAAACGTGCCGACAAGCTATTATGGCTTGTCGGCACGTTTATATATATAATATATAATATATAAATAGATATATCTTGTATGCAACATATAAATAACTATATGTATTGTTAAACTATGTATTATGGTTTTCGACCTTAATTTAAATATGATTATTGTAAAGCTTCTTGATTGGACCATATGTGAAAAATGTTAGTAATTTTAGTTAATTCAATAATGGACACCTAGTGGTTTAATCAAAGTGTCTGTGGTCCAATGAAGGTAACGACCAAAAATTTACCTTTTCTCTTAATTTTAATATGGTTAATTTTACATTTTAATTTAGAGTTACTATAATTAATAAAGTTAAAAACTAAGAGAACAATTGGTTGTATTTCATCAATCACGGGTGGTAAATAACACATCACAAAATTAAGTAATTCAATAATAGCGACCTTACTCTACATATCTCGAAATAGCTTACTAATCACGAGAGGAATTTTATTTGAATTTTGTTTATAGCAGAAAAAAAATGCGTGTACGAAATATAATATGTATCACTGTTTTAAACTAACCTAAGCACTTATTTTGTTCCATTTTTATTTTATTATTTTAAAGAAACAAATAGTACATGCATATAATATCTTAACCTTAGTTCAATGACAATATGGTGTACGGCTTATTAAAAGTCTGATTGATGTACAAAAGGAGAGAATTATTTTAATGTTTGATTATTTGAGAGACCGATCCTCTTCCTGACTTTCCTGAAAGTACCGGAGCGTAAATGTATTGTAGTTAAGTTAATCGTTTCCCACACGTTTATATAATAATAAATCTTCCTTGTTTGAAATTTCATTCGTAGAAACTGTACATGACGTGCTATTGTGGTCGTGCCTACACACTCGCTTAGTGACCAAAAGATTGAGTGTTCGAACCTCGACCCTCGAGTAGATATTTAAAATAGATTTTTGTATATTTATTCAGTTACGCTAGTATAATCTACAAGTGTACGTCCTATACTATAGTATTCTAAAATATCTTTCTTAATTATTTTGTTTTTTTCTGTGTCAATTTTATCGCCCCAATTTAATTGCCGCCGCCGGTTTCATAGTAACTACCTACCTACATGGGTTTTCAATTTGCTGTACGCGCATATTTTTATTGAAAAATGTCGGTTCGGACATTACAATATACGCGGTACAATGGATCTTGTGTATTCGTAAATGAAAATATTAAAATGATTTTCATGTTTTATTTTTAAATCACAGTAAAAGTTAATTCCTTGAAAATGATCAGTTTAAAACTAAATAGTACAACAATATTACCAAGGAAAATATTTGTTGTAAAGTCGCATTCTCAGAACATATTTTTGTGGTATTTTAATACAAATTAAATTAATCAACTAGAAGGGTATACAGAAAAAAATCTATTTATCGAGAAAATATTTAGTTGCTAACTGAATACTTTTTCGATAGAAAGACTTTTTTCTGTATATCTTTCTTGTCGATTCATTCTATTTGTATTAATAATATTATTTTTATTAATGCTATCACAATAATACTATAATATTTATAATAATATAACATAAGTTGTATAGATATAACCGCTGAAATTTTATATTATCCAGTTTTGGAATAATGTCTGTTATTTCGTTAGTATAAAACTAAAAACTCACATAGATGTAATTATTTTTGATTTCACTAAATACCGTTTCTCTCTAATTTTGGATTTTCAAAGCAGATATACATCTCTGATGACAATATCGCTCTATTTTAGTTTAGGCCTTCCCAAACCTTTCCACGTATTTGTCTGTATCTTTGACTTCGGTATTTACTTTGGTCATCTTCTCCACATAAGCCCAATCATTAAAGTTAACCTACTTTTATAGTTTGAGACGCGTAAATTCATTTAATTCTTGTAGCACCAAAATCCAACATTTAAAACTGACTAAAATTATTACTTTCATAAACGTTCAGAACACATTCAGTATATAAGATTTTGGTGTTTCTGAACAGGTCAGGATTTTATTTGATTTTGAAAGCGTAAATAGCAGCGGTTCGCGTTTTTAGATCTAGTTTGTAGTTTTATTGATATATGTTAAAGATCTAAGGTACGTGAATCTTTTAGATCTAGTTTGTACCGTTATCTGAGAATATGGGCATTAATTGAATGTAGCTAACCGTAATATATTTAGTATTACGCTCATTTTTGGCCGATCTTTCAAGAAGACGAATGCATTTTGATAAGCCAAAGTTGTTTCATGATCCGATTTAAATAAAACAAACATAAAACGTGGTTATATGTAAAATTATTTCTTGTTAATTATTTATCGTAAGTTTTGGAGTCACCAAATGTTTTTCTCAATTATTTAAAACGTATTTGAATTAATAACAATAATTAATATTAAACCAAAATATATAGTAAATGAATAGTTATCGTAACTAATAACTTTTTCAAAGAATTTAAACAGTATGTATAAGAAAGCAACTGTGCTTTATCATACATACATATCATACATTAATTAGAAATCACTCAAAAAATGAAAATAAAAAATTTTCTAAAAAAAAATAAGACTATCCAAGTATACAACTTTTCACAGGTTTTAAAGTACCAAAAATAGTAGACATATACAAAAAAAAATCGATAATTCAAATTTTCAAAATTAAAAATCAATTAAATTTTAGAAGCGAATTCCGATCTACAAGATATAGAGATCAAATTGATATCCCAAAACTAAAATATACCGGAACTCAAAATCAATATATTTATCAAGGTATCAAATTTTTAACAATCTCCCCATCACAATTAGAAAAATTACGGACTATCATAAATTTGTAACTGAAGTAAAAAAATTTGTACACAGACTAATTGAAACGTAAATTAACTTGAATATACTCCTCCTCTCTTCTTACTCTCATAGAGAAGAAACAAATGTTAAAATATATATATATATCCACTGATTATTGAAATTATATAATATTTTTAATATTAATAAAAAATGAAAAATAAAAAAAAACTTTTCTGGGTAGGGAATTAACGAAGGCATTCATTGATAAACCCTTTTTATAATTATCTTTTTTAACGTTTGGGTTCTCGTGGTGCCTCAACCACAAATTTATAATCCAACTGTGATGATACCATACTATGATGAGTAGAAAATTATTGGCAAGAGTATTTGTATAACTGGGGAGAATATAGAATGGGATATTTTACATAATATATAAGAACAGCTTTAAGAAATATTCGTCAATGATCAAATTGTAACCGTAATTCATTTTATATTATTGTCAATTAATTAGTTAATTTTATCTAACAAACAAATTTAAAGTGTGTTCATTTTCATTTATATTCAGTGCGTATGACTCCCAGTTCAAAAATTTGAATACTTCTAGAGCATTCGTGAACAGTATCAGCAATTTTTTTTACACTCGAACAGTTCAACATTGATATACTATTGTAGGTACATATTCCGGACACATTTCTTAAGTAGAATAGAATTACTACATTCCTCACAGATCAATAAATGAATAAACATGAAATAAAGTGTATATATAGTAGAGGTTTGGAATATTAGTAGCGGAACGAGGGGCATTCAACACACATTCTTGGTGGAAACATAAATCCAATAGATTATAACACATTTATGTAACAATAAAAGTATTTACTCTTTGAAAATTAAATATTTATGTAAACAAGACATATATTTTGAATAAATGCATATTATATTGTTAGCGTTTAAATTTTCGTTCCAATCTAGTCATGTTTTTGAAAAAAGTCGCGGGGCTATTTGATTGCGTAAATGGTACCAAAATGATCACGTGGGTTATACCAAAATTAAAATATCGGGACAAGGAATTTACGTTAGTTCATGTCTATATATTTGGTGGTGTGTGTACATTCCTACAGAAACGGTAATTATTGAGTTATAAAGAGAGAATTGGGCATTGCCAGATGGCCTCTCATTTGTTCAGATTGAACTTGATAGATTCCCCAATGTGAGTGTGGTGCCGAGGAGGAAACCCTTGACGATATTTTTTTTTCCTTGTCCAATGCGGATCACAGGATTTTTTACAGCGGTCTCGTCAATGATAATTTTCAGCTCCCGGTTAACTTGTGTCAACTTTTGTCCCTTAACTCGCCACGTTTAATCTATATAATAGCAAGGTTTTTTGAATGACGATAGTATTGACTTGCAATGTAGATTTTCCTATTCTACAATATTATTGTACTTTTTTCTACAAAACAAAATTTTCCTATTTAAAATAAGAAGAAGAAGAAGAGTTATAAAGAGTTTTTAACACCTTAATATTATATATTAGTAGACAATTTTGCAAAGCAAACTTTTAATTTGTACGAATCGTCTCACTTTATTTTTTTTTTTTACGAGTTTGCATAATCGATTTTTTTTAACAATAATTCAATACAGCTCGTTTAAATGGTCACATTATTGAATATAAAATCAACACAAATGTGAACATAAAATTTTCTCTCATCAAAATTTTGGCTTTACTGTTTGGTATTGAATAAAGTAAATGTTATTCTTCGTGATCCGCTAAATAAATTGAAAAGTTAATTAAACAGATAGGCATTCCATTTTCGGAACAAACAAGACGTCGGCAAACAGAAGACGTGGAAATGTAATTAATTTTATAGCAATGGTGGTGAACGTATAAAAACATTTTATTTGCTCACGTAATATTTGTTAAGCCCTCGCAAAAGTTGTTACCCATCTTATAATATGGTGAAATGATTTCACGTCCGCAGTTGCAAGTTCCTCGTCTAGTGCTTAGAATTTTTTCTTCCGTAAATCTGTCCCAAGAAAAACGCACCTTTAAATTCATTCATTCAACTCAATTTTCTTCTTTCTGTCCTAACACAATGGTGCGATTGGGTCGGTTTCCACAAATATTTTAAGTGAGAAAAGGCAGATAAAAAACTGTTTTCTCGATAAATTGATTTTATCCGTATATCTTTATAATTGATACATTTAACTTGTATTGAACATATCACAGAACTATGTTCAGAAAAACTATAACTTCACAATAATAATATTTTCTTCTTAAAAATTAAAATGTCATTTGTATAATACAAATTAAATTAAATCCATTTTCGCTATAGCAATCGAATGTATTTTCGACAAATTTTGAACTAATATTTCCATTAATAATTCTGTAATATTTCCAATTGATACATCTACTATTCAATTTTCAAAAAGCAATCAACTTTACATTACGGTGAATCTCAAATACCTTTAAGTAAAACCCGATAGGAGACGCCAGAATTTAATTAATTGATCCATTTTATTACATTTTGAAGATTTAATAAATATTATGTATTGAGGTATATACATACCTATATTTTTAAAATATATTTTGAAAAACATAAAAATAACGTTAGATAGTTTTAGTAAGTTAATTTGACATCCTAACGATAAAAATGGTATTTTCCGAAACTGATTGGTGTATTAAAAAAACTTATTTACTGATTATAACAGAGTTAATTAATTCATTTTAAGATTAATATTAATTTTGATATAAAGTGAAAAAAAATACATAGAGATTATTTTTATTTGTTAATTTTGTTCCGTTAACCACTTATTGAGTTTAAATACATGTATCGGTTTCGAAAAATACAATTTTCTTCTTCAGGGTGTCAATATTAATCAAAAACATATGTTGTTTCTTTACCAGAATCTATTTTTAAAAACCAGTCTCGTATTTAAAAAATTAATTTAGCACCTAACTCAAATTGTTACTTAATTCAAATTTACTCGAATAATTTTTAGGAAAACATTTTAGAATGGGAATTGTAGTCAAATTTAGTTGGTTGTTTATAATTTTTTGATTAGTTTTACACGCTTTATTTATTTCGAACTATTACAAATTATTTCATTTATGACCAACACCGTTTACATGCAAAATTAACAATCCCAATTTTTTATCGAAACCATCACCATCTTCTATCAAATGATTAGAAAAATTCTGAAAACTCACTATAGTTCAAACATCTCAAATGCTCCTTTACTATTATATTAATATTTCGACCTGTTTCACAAATTTAAAATGCAGCGGAATCCTTACAACTAACTTGTTAAATTTATCATCTTTGTCTTTAGAATTTAGTACGTTTCCTATTTTATTATTTGTATAAAATGCTGGTCTAAATGTAAAACGCTATTTTTCGAAGCCTGTAAATGTATTTAAACTCAATAAGTGGTTAACGAAACAAAGTTAACAAATAAAAATGATGAATTTTAACCACAAAGTTATTTTGATAATTTTAAAAGTATTAAATAAAGATTAATTTTTAAGTAAAATTATAATGATATTAATGCCCACAAACGTTATAATTAAAAAATAATAATAATGTTGTTGTTATTAATACCAATACCGCACGTGCATTTATCATAAAATATATGTGGATTTAGGATGATAGATTTAACTGCGTATGTGAAAAGTTAACAAATATGCTTAATTCGTCCAACCTTTTCTTTGTCTGAAAATGTTTTCATTTAAATTTAACATTGTGATGTAAAGTAATTTAATGACAGGCGATATGACATTTTATATTTTTATTTTCACAACTAAACTTTTTACTATACACACGTTTAATTGTGAAAATTAAAATAATTATTTTACACCACAAAGTAACCACCATATCAATTAATGATGTTGAAATATTATATATCGAATAGAATTAATTTTAGAATGAGGTTTCCCGCGCCGTGTAACACCCCCTATGTAGAGAATTCCGTAATACTGCCATATAGCTATATATTTGTAATAATTTTAAACACGGATAAAGATTTTCAAAATCCTCAACAAGAAAACATTTAATATTCTCTCTATGAGAGACGTTTAAGAAAAGCACATTTTCCTGAAATGTTTATGTACCGCCCCTGGTACCCAGAAGGATCATAGTTTATTTCCCGTAGTTGTTCGTGGGTTGAGTCTCGGAGTACGGTGGGGCGCAGAGGGGTGGCGCCGGTATTTTAATGAAGAGAACGTCTCAATATTGTTTCAGCCTCGTCGATGAGTAAGAAATAACACGGCGACTTATATAAGGTGCAACGCGAGCGGAGAGAAAGCAACCCCTTGATACGCCGCGCCAGTTCCATGAAGGGGTTCTGCCTGCCTTACTGGGTATAAAGCAACGATCCATTTACATTAAATGTCTACAAGTTGTTTATATAACATTTATATTCGAAGCGTTTAGGTTGTTCGTGTATTAATTCACAATAATATATTTCTTGACTGTTAACTAAAGCCATCACATTTTACGTAATTTATTTATTTATTTCTATCAACGCCTTTGTGGGCTATCAGATAATAATAAAAATTTCATTTAAATATAAGGGTACAGTTTGAATATAATATTTTAAGATAACAATTTAAATACAACATAATTATAAAAATGAAGTATAATTCAAGTACAAATATTTCTTCAATTCAGGTATGCTCCTACAACGAAAAATGTCAACGAAATTAAAATTATTGTCAAGCCAATGCATTGGTATTATTAACGAGTTAATAGCATAATTATTTATATGGAATATAATTTAAATAATACACATATTTATATCTGAAAAAAATCAAAGCACTATTTTTCCTTAAAAACCCAAATAATATTGTCAATTTAATAATTAGTTCAATTCTGTGTTTATTATGTAACAAAACAATGAGTTTGCTCTTTATAGGTTATACTCATTATAACATATGCTAAAGTATTTATATATATACATACAATTCTATTTAATTAATTGAATACACAAAAAAAATGTGAGCATTTATTTAGCAATACATTTAAAACAATTAACATAAAAATGCATATAACCTTTAAGTATGAACGAAAAAAAAATCTATGCGCGATGAGATTGTTATTTTAATTAGTGAATTTGTGGTAATATCTAGTTTTGAATGTAATTATGAGTTTAATGCGTATGCATGCACGTTTAGGTGCATGCATACGCATTCTCTTCATGAATCTCGCGAAAAGGACACTATTGAGTTGAGGGCGGAGCAAATTACCAATCATTGCATTAATTATCAACTAGCACATTCTATACATACTGGTATCGACATTTTTCATCAAATTTCCGTTCTTAAAGCAAAAATTAACGTATACACGCGCTCTACCTTTGCTCATACACATCCCGAGCTACGCTTGAAGATTTGCGAGAAATTTTTCCCGGCCGCATAATGTGAAAAGCGGTGATATCAACTGGCCTCCTCGGTCATCTGATTTGACGGCTTCCGACTATTTCTGTAAAGGTACTCGAAAGGAAAGATCTACGCAAATAATCCAATAACAATTCCGATGCTATTGGACAATATTCAAATTTAAATTACTGAAATAACACGCGAATTATGCGTGAATGTAATTAAAAATATGGTTAAAAGATCACGCATTTGTGCCGCTGCCAGAGGCGGCCACTTGCTCATTGTCATATTTCACGCATAATTGTTATAAATCAAATAATTAAAAAATAAAAAGAAAATTAAAAAATTGAATTTCTTTTACTTGTTACTCAAATACATCGGCCTGGAATATAATATTCACCTGTATTTTGTGAATACACGCATATTAATATGTATTAATTATATTATTATTGTTCATAATTAATGAATAATGTTTTTTCACCTAGATTATGTATTGTTCATGTGAATATCAAAACTAATTTTTTATACCTTTTTAATTTACTAAATATCAAATCGCATAATTTATTTAAAAAAAAACTCAATCATCAGTTTCGACGTCGACCTTAGTATTTCTGATTCCAGAACCTGAAATGCATTAATACACTTTAATTTTTCCAGTTTGAATTTCGAGATGTTCTATGCATACTTCAAACTTTTTTAATGTGAGGCTAATAGTCAATCTTCTATCAATAATATATTAAAGAGCGTTATTTTTTATGTAAACCTTTCCGAAGAGAAAGGTTTTAAGAAAAAGCGATGAGAATAAATTGGTTGATTTTCTGACATTCGAGACAAGCTGTCAAAAAATATGCTTTTCTCGTATTTTATCAGGCTTTACTATATAGATATTGTTGTTTTTATAATATCCACATTTCCATTCAAATCAATCAATCGTATTTTTTTTTACGTTTAGTGGATGGAATATAAATCGAATAATAACGTTCTATATTCAAAATTATTGTGACGTATTTGTTTTCAGCGTTTGATTAAAGTGATTGATTTAAATATAACTCGTTGTTGTTGAGATATATTTATAAATGTATTGTATTTTGCAATGTTTAAAAGAGAATGGTATTAAATATAAAGGGATATTAAACTGTGACAACTTACAAAATGACGCCTGTGAAATGTTTTATATAAACAAGAAAACGTTTTTTCTTAAAAATTTTGCAATTATATACAATACTAATTTATAGTATAACCAAGATACGGGTGAAAATATAATTTATCGGTATTTTTCTGATTGACTATTGAATCAATACTAAAATTAAAATGGCTGAAAATATATTAATTAAAAAGTATTATCTTATTTTTGATACAAAACTAACTTTTAAATTGTAGTTGAAGCCTTAAAACTTGTTATTAAATAGAATATATTAATTTAATTCATCTACTTATATGAATTCGAAGCATTTTAAAACCATCAAAATAATATCTTATAAATATATCTACAATATTGTAACTTTTTTTAACCATTTGTTAATTTGTTTATTACAGTTTTTTTATGTAATCTTAGCTTCAATATCATAATTAACTATATCCTATATATAAAAGAATTTTTCACAATAAGAAACTTTTTTGGCGCATTGAAAATGAATTTAATAATTGCGGTCTTTCTAATAATGCCTGTATTCTCTTAATTATGACAGATTAGACTTAGTTTACTAGTTTTATATAAAGATCCAATCTAGGATCTTCAAAGTTCGTCTGAATTTTATTTCATTGTTATTTAGTATTATTTTTATTTTATTTTTTTTAACAAAATGTCACAAAATTTCGTAGTGCGCATTGTTTAACTCAGTTTTATTACACGGAAAGACTTCGAAATGACATGGTTTATGTTAAAAATTTACCACTACGAAGTAACTGCTACATCCATTAAGCATTTTGTGATTCTCACTCAGTATATAGATACCTAATCAATGACAAAATATATCAAAATATGTACAGTTTATACATCATAGCTGTAATAATTATTCACATAATGTGGAGATTCAATAAAACATTAATTTAATACACAAGGATATATCACTGTATTAAATATATTATATATATAATATATACAAAAATATATCTTTCATTCTCTAAAATAAAAATATTTGTACTTAATCATAAAGAAACTTTAGTTTTTAAAATGTTTTCTTTTTAACATGAAAAGTAAATAAATTATTTATATTTAATTATTTATTCATTTTTTCGGAAGAAAATGATATTCTTGGGGAAAATATTTTATTCACACATCTTTCAAACGCACCAACAAGTATATACTTATACCCATACATTTTGATTTAAATTTTAATGAGTATTATTTTACATTTTACCCTATTTTATTTTTAAATAGAGATGTGTACACGGGATACGTGTCACATCGATATTCTTATTATTTTCTAACTAAGCTAAACGATTATGCTGTGAAATTAGAACTAAATTTATTGCCTCCTAGGCGAGTATCGTAACCACTAGACCAAAAATACCTTGTGATACGCATTAATCTATCATGTAAAAATATATTTGTGAAGCTTATTTTGTTATACGTACTCGTACGTGATCGCCATCCAGCAGTATTGGCTTGTTCAGACGGATTTTACTTCATAATTAGCGTGGCCCTTAACAAAGTTTGAATGGAACTAAACTGCGTATCGTATTGCCGCAATTTGGATAGGATTTATGGCGGCGGTGTTCCGACGTCACGTCCGCTATTCATAATCACCATTACATTCAGGGTATGCAAAACAGAGCCGGCTGAATGGTGAGCTTTTTGTTCGCAGTTGTGCGCCACTCAGTTACAGGGGGAGACGCTGCGCCCCTCGCGACGGGATGCATATTCCCAGTTGCCTCGGCAATAACACTCATTTAAAAATAAATCTAAAGTGTAGAATTATGTCGTGGAAATGTTTGTTGTGGACATGTGGTATAAACGCCCGGATCCACGATGTTTTCTCAATGAAACATTGATCTCTGAGAGTCAGCAAAAGTACATGGGTGCTGTGCTGGACGCGTCATACTAAACCGTACGCAAAGCTTACTTCGTTTCGAGCTGATTTCCGTACTTTCCATATTGCGCACTCGAGTAAAATCTCTTAGAGAAATCTCATACATAGACGCTGGCCATAAGGGGGAGGTGCCGCTAAATCTCGTCAAGTTGTCTACGAAAGTATTAAAAGTACATATCCGAATTGTAAACAAGAAACCGTAACGTTCATCAGATAATACATTTATATCAAGTCTGTCTAACTTTACGCCATTTTTTTTTTAATATATACCAATTTTTTTAAATATATACTTTAGATAGGTATTATTAAGAAATCCGTAATTCTATCTTCCTAAACGACCTCCAAAGTTTTCTTAGTGATTTTTACGTATATTACGATGGAAACACTACATTTTGCAAAGTTTCAGAATTGAAGTTCTTAGCTTAGTTTTAAAAATAGTAAGAGCTTTGACGGTAGACGGGCCATCCTGATATGAATAAGTTATATTTTATATTATTTTAACTTGTTTAGTTATTGAAATATTTTTTTACTCCATTCAAATGGATTAATATTATATATAAATATCCTCTATAGAAGCTGAAAAAATTCACGCGATGAAAAAAATTTCCAATTGTAGAGCGACGGCTGTTTGACTCAAATCTCTAAAAAAATCTAGGAAAGAAGATAGCAAGATTACAAAAATAATCGTATTTAGGTAATTTTTAAAATCCTGAAAGATCTGCTATTTTAATACGAGTATTAATGAAATTTACACTCGTATATGTGTTTAATATGTGTGCAATGACAAAAATACTTATAATTAAATACATACATGTATTTACATGTTATAAATTTCCTCTTCGAAACTAAATAATGTATTAGTAATGGATGTTCCTTATTCATAAAATTTAATTATATTTAGAAAACATTTCTTAAATTTTATACAAATCACAATTTTAAAAAAAATATCCTTATATTGTCTTAAAATCAACAAAAAATGAGTAGATATTTGATCATTTGATCACAGCATAAAAAGCGCGACGCGCCGCCCTACTTGCAATGAATTTAATTTGAAACGGACAGTAAACGTACTCGTACCTATTTTGTATATGTAAATACAGGATTCCAACTTTACTAAATTGTACTAATATTTTAATGTTCGTTTTAAATAATTCTATTTTCCTCTACCTACTTACAATTATAAAAAATGCCTATTGTATACATAAGATATTTCATTTTACCAGAATATTTTTTGTATAAAAATGGCAATATATTTTTTTACGTGAAATAAGATTTAAACTTATTCACCTTATACTGTTTGGACTATGATATAGAACAACTTCAAAATAAATACTTAAACAGACAATTATCATTGTATGATTTTTATTGGATCAAATACACTGATTCAAAAATTGGTTTATTTATAAAGTGATGATATGTACAATATTAACACAAGTGGCCTAAACAAAAAAATATCATTTCGGATATTACCTATATTCTGAACAAAACAATTGTAATATTATATTCTTATGTAGGTACATATGGATTCTATTTCTAGATTGTTTATGCATTAAAATAAAGTAAGTTAACGCTCACTGCACAGCAAGGCAGTTGCAGGCCATGCGGTAGTAGAGGTTATATAAATCAAATGCAAACTTTAACACGTGTACTATGTAACGTACACGAGTGCTGATAAACTACTTAAGTTTGCACCCACCACCCAGTCTTTGAAATACGTCATTTTTATTAATGTTATAATGATTTTCAATCCTACAGAAAATGTTATGATAGTATTTAATATAATAAATATTAGAATGATATGAATAAGATGACAACGGTTTTTTTATTTTCAGGATTTATGCTTTTTTAAAACACATAATATATTAATAGTTCATTTGCGAAAAGGCTGTTTTGCAATCGTACTTATTTTAAAACAAAAATTTGTATGTTATAAATTGAACCCTGATATATTAAACGGAGGTTCTATTATTACTATAAAATAACTATCAGGTTTTAATTATCATTTAATTTATTAATTTATCAACAGGTTGATTTTGATCTGTGGCTTGATTATGTAGAGATTACCAGTGTTTGATGAAAATTGTATATATTTATGAATAAAATCAGGAAGATTATTTATTGTACATGAAATAGTAATCGCCCAGATCGACTCATCATGAAAACAAAGTACTTACATGAGATGCACTGACTTTATTGAATTTCGATTTACGACGCAGATAATATTACGTGGCTGAACACAAAAACGGAGGTCGAAGTAAAGTACTGATGATAGATACAAGATCGACAGAAAAGTAAAATATCTAGCTTAAGCAGACTAGTCCAAAGTAGAGGCATTCCTTTCCGTAGGATTCACCGTCGTCGTTAGATGTCGCTCTGTGTCCACTCAACAAAGTCTTATAAACCTTTTTTGTATTGGCGGTAAAGCTGCCTGTCTTGTTTATTATTTTGTGTATGAAAATGTTTTCGCGTTATAGCATCCAAGGATTAGACCTGAACAAGATGGGAAAATTAGGAAAATAAGGTACAATGACGAGTTGTATCTTCTTCTTAGGCGGTCCTTCGTTACGAGAATGAAATCTGACATAGTTTATCATTTTTAATTCCGAGTGTGGCTGAGAAGTCTTTTTCTCGAATCGCATACCCTTCCACATGTTGTACACGCACATCCCCTGGCCAAAGGGGTTTTGGGAATTGGATTTTCCTTATTTTCTTTCCTCTTTCACCTTTCCGTTTAGTGCGTCAGCCCTCTTCGCATGGTTCCCTATTTGTAATGTATTTTTGACGCCACTGTCTCCGATAATGGACCGCGGTTTTCTAGTGTTCAGTGTCTATACCACATCTGCTTAGATTCGCCTTCAAGGTGTCTTTGAATTTTTATACGACGAGTTGTACGTTAACAGTAAAACATTTATTAGAATCCTAAACTCTTCATCTACATGAAATGGCATTTAATAAAACTGTTATTTCAACCTGTATTACCAACCTTATAATCTACCTGAGGTTGACTCTTTAGTCAACCGTTATTTCGTGTTTGGTCCTCTACACTTAAAGAAGTGTAGAAGACCTCAGGAAGAGTCAACCTCAGGTAGATTATAATTCGATCACATGGTCGCCACATCTCATTGTTCACTCGACGGCGGTTGAAAAAATTCAGAGAAATTTCTAAAATTTATTAATTTTAAATTAAATGTACGCCCTAAGGATATTAACTATGATTATCTCCTAAAGTTCTTAAAATTATCAATGAAGCGTACGATGACCGACCTTATATGTCTATACAGGATCATCAATGTTATGATAGACTGCCCCCAGATTGTTGACTTTTACGCACCATTAAGGTCATCGAGACACAATTCATTATTCTATTACAGTGGTAATGTCAGAACTCGTGCATTAGCTAACTCCGCAGTTCCCAGAATGTATTATTTGCGGAATGAATATGTGGAGGTGGTCGAAATTTTTGTTGTAAATTTAACTTTTTATATGACTGCATTATTACAATTTTTTGTCTCAACTTTACTTCACATTTTATATATTTTTTTAATTTTGATTATGATTAACATGCTGACATTATATCATTTTTATCTTTGTGTATTGCACTTCTGATGAAAATTTCTGTAATTTTACAAATTATATAAGTACCTGAATAGGGCGTGTATAATAATAATAAATAGATAATCTATTTCCGATGCTGTTTAAACCCTTAAGTGACACAAAAAATTGTTTTTTTAATACTCGCGCCGTTAAATAACCTTATCTATTAAAAATGTCCAAATTATTATACTGTAAAATTTTTGTTTCTAAATAAGACGTTGAATTCTTAATTACTTCCATGCTTTACTAGGCGTAGTACATTCAGAAGCAAAACCTCTATCAATGATTCGATATCGAAAGGTGGAACGTCTTCAGAAAGGAAAAGTTTTTGTTCCACAAACAAAGATTAATTAATTCTGTCGGCATTTTTTTTCACAATGAGGCCTAGCTTGCAATATATTTGATTAAATATTAAATTATACGATAAAATTATCGATACCTTTATTTACATATGCAAATACCTTTTTAATTCTAACACATACCTAGAAAATTATCAATAATAAATCATTTTTGATATATATTTTTTTAAATTACATAAGATTGTACATTTTGATGAAACCAGGGACAGTGCCAACCGTCATATCAATTATTTATTCACTATGTAACTCTGCCAATAACTTTTTTGTACATAAATATATTTCAAATTGAATTAAACTCACCCCGAATTGGAAAAATCGAACTTGTTGGTGTCATTTTATAAATAATATGGACGGTGGATTTCATCCCTATTGTGTTGTTTTCTTAGAGGTTTTTCTTAATAGCCTCTCTGTATATTACAATGCGTAAATGCTAATATACATCTCATATGCCTTCGTGAACTCGGTCAACAGGCATAATATAATTTAAAACTAATGCCGTTTGAATATTAAGATTATCATGAATCACATCTCAAGATTGAGAGTTCACTAGTTTAAAGACAAATGGAAATATTTCAATTCATTATAGATTGCGTGAAATATACAACGAAACAAGATATCGAAAATATTTCATAATTCAGCGTTACTCTTTAAAAAGTATCTCAAATTAAAGATCTTGGCATATTATTTGATGAAAAACTATCATTCGTTCCACACATTGATGAAATTACGAATAAAGCTATGAAATGTCTTGGTTTTGTCTTAAGAACCGTGAAAGATATCAATTCACTTAAATCGCTTAAAGTTTTATACACGGCTGTGGTTTGTAGCAATTTAGAATTCAACTCAACTGTTTGGTCTCCATTCGATAAATTACACTAATTAAAATTAGAAAAGGTTCAGCATAATTTTTTAAAGTTTATTAACTTCAAACTGTGTATACCCGTTGAACAATTGAATTATGATTTTCTAATGAGCACTCTTAATTTAACTAACTTGTCATGTAGAAGAACTTTTAGTGATTTATTATTTTTATTTCAATTAGTAAATGGCATACTGGGTGCCCCTAAATTAACTGAACTGATTGTATACTATGTTCCTGCGCGGGGTACCAGGTCGTCGGCGCTGTTCCATGTAAATTCATAATATACTATTTTTTATAGGAATGCGCCCCACATGACTTCACAGATTTGAGAACGATTTTAGTCTTGTAGATATATTTCGATATTCAAAGTTTAAATATAAGAGTGATATTTTTGATGCTATTCTGAGTCAAAGATACAATTGATTTTGATACTCAGCCATTCTGTGTCAAACCTAAATTTTTATTATTTGTTTTACTTACTTTTAAATTTTTTTTAAAAGATATATAAGTATATTTTATCAATTTTTATTTATATATATATATATATTCCATGCTACTTGCGTAGCTGCCCATGTTTTTGTTTTTTTTCATACCAAACCAACTTTGTAAAAGCCCATAATGGCGTTAATAAGTAAATAAATAATAATAATACGACTACCTAAATAATATATATCTTATACAAAGTGATATATTCATACCGTCAAAGCGATAGTCCTTAAACCTTCAGAGTATAAGTCAAAATAAGGTTATGATGTAATTTTTCAAGATTCTTAAAAGATGAAAGAGGCTCCATACTTTTTTCTAATTAGTATAATTATAAATTTAGACATTCTACGGCTTATTCATTTGGTACTAATACAACTAGAAATATATATTTTCAAAAGTAAAATAATTTTAAGATATAGAAGATAGTTAAAAATAAAATAATGGTCTTGCCCACACAACCCGATTAGGATGAAAAAATAATAATAATATTTGCATGATCATATATGTGCGTTACTCTGAAAACATGTTTGGTGTATTATTTAAATTTTAAATCTATCGTAAAATCAATAAATTTTATTTCTTAATTTTTTTCCAAAACGTACACTAAATATTCGTGAGTTTTAATTTGTTAAATTATATGTATACATTAGTGCATGGCTGACTTAAATCATATCTTTTTAATAGATCACAATCGGTGCGATTTCAAAATTCAACCTCCCCTACATCTACTTCTAACATCGGGGAACCTCAGGGATCTGTTCTAGGACCACTATTATATATTTTATATATGAAAGATATAGAATATATCATATTATCGCCAGGATTATGGTCTTACTGTTATGCAGACGATATGCAAATTTATTTTTTCTTAAGCCGGGCGAGACAAAGATATTAAACAGATTGTAAGATGCGTGAATAAAATAGGCGAGTGGATTGTATAATAATAGACTTACACTGAATCCATGTAAAACAGAAATACTATGGACTGTAACACCTAGAAGGCAAAACTTAATACTGCGAATGCTGAATCTGCAGTTAAGTTGTTAGATCTTTCAATGTATCCACAAATCGGTAAAACTTACAGTGTATGCTTTTATCAACTGAGACAAATTAAAAGTATTCGGAGACATCTTCCTCTTGAGGCAGTCTACTTATAAATGTATTTGTGGTGTCACGTGTGGACTATTGTAACAGCATCTATGCTGGCCTGTCAATATTTCAGCTGGATAGATTACAATCCATTCTAAATGTGGCTGCACGGATAATCTATGGAGTTTCCAAATTCATATAATATCCCTTTTATATAAGTTACATTGGCTCCGATTCCCTGAAAAAGTTGAATTTAAATTGTGCTGGTTGATGTACAAGGCGACACACAACATGGCGCCTCTGTATCTACAAGAAGTTTGTATCTCAGACAATTTAAATGGTAGACGTCAAACTCTCAGGTCAGCCTTTACTTCAGCCGAAGGAAGGGTTGTAGAATCGACCAACCATTGCCAGAAGTCTAAATTTAGTGAACGGGCATTTGCGGTGGCAGGCTCAAAAGCGTGGAACTCTTTACCCTCCGTCATAAGAAAAAGTGCATCAGAGACTTTATTTAAGTAGAATCTAAAAACCCACCTTTTCAAAAAATCATTTTTATAAGTGAAAATAACAATTTTTAATTTTTAAAACAAAGGTAATTGTATAACTATAAACTATTTATATTTAAAACGCCTTTGAGCTGAAAGTTTTTACAAAAATGATCCTATACAAATTATTCATTATTATTATTATTATACTCGTATGTCTACATAATTCTGTCAAACAGAATATATAATTTATTTAATAACAGATGTAAAATTAATTATTTATTATGTTTATTTGTTTTATTCCAGAACCAATTATGCAAAAACTAAGTTAAAACATTAAAAATATTATATTTATAATATTTTATTTTCCATGGTTTTATTTCACTTACTGTGAAATATTCAGGTAGAATTACGGACAGATCGTTAATGTCTCCCTGCGGCTCGACGGAAGGGCGTACCTTATAATCATTTTACTGCCCGAGAGCGCTGCCGTCTTATAATACTCATCTCACATCATGTTCACACTACTTTGCTATTCACATTTTCAAATTTTAGTACGTTTTTTTACCGTCTATACGATAATCTATTCTAATTAAAACTTGGCGTTTAAAAAAATATCAATTTATACCTTTTTCTAAAAACAATATTCCATAAACTAAAATAATATTTTTATAACTCTATTTTTTTTCTTCGATTTATCATGTTAGTCAATGTGTTGTGTCGAAAATATGATTTATATTTGGATTTAATCGTTCGCGAGAGTTGTAAAATTTGACCACGTTTCTTAATCATTCGCCTCTTAATTGTCAACATATAAAAAAAATATTTTACATAAAAGAATTAGGATTCGATGGATGGGCGAGATTTAAAATTACTTACGTTATGATTGACTGAAATGTGTTATTTTAATTCAATATATTAATTATTTTCTATACAATGTTCTATACTAAACGTTAACTTGTTCTAATAGTAGACTTAAAATTAATTAAATAAATTGTCATTTTCTATCCCTTCTTGAACAGCAAACAGAACTGATTGCCCAATATTTAGGAAGACTTCAAAAATTGTTTGACATGTGAAAGTTCATAAAATTGTCGAATGCTTTCGAGCATCATCATTTATTAGTGTGGAAAAAGTACGTAGAAAATGACGTTCGGGAATAACGTATTCGAATAAACGAAGCTCCCTGAATAAAAATCTCCTGAACTAAACATCAAACGCTGTGCTCATTAGACGGTGCAGCCCCCACTTTTGTTTTAGAGACATGGACCTATTTTTCTCCTCTGCGTTTGCGCACAGCGTTCTCATTTCTCGTACATCACAACAACAACAAGAACCTTCCTTTGAGAACATTTATTTGATCCATCCATCCGTTTTATCCACTCCCGTGATAACAAGAGGGACCTTTGCTCGCTATGAGGATTTCCTTCTCGCTCTGACGCGTCTAGTCCGCCTTTGAAGATGATCTGCCGTCTGTCTTGCTCGTTCATTACGGCTGTATATTCGATCTACTTTCTGATGGAAACTTTTTTTCAATTAAAACAACTAAAGAAAATTGTAAAATTAAAAATTAAAAGAAGTCAAGTAAATTATTAAATCTCGACAAGGTCAGAATGTATTTTTATTATTATGCTATACATCGGAATATTTCAACTTTAATATTTTTATAGGTACCTACACCTATTCACTAATTTTATCTGTCATTTTTTCGTTAAAATATCTGCATCTGATACTGCATCGGCACAATTATTGAATAATCACAAAGTGTTCAGGAAATGAACAATGCTATTACCTACATAAATAAATGTTTAAATATATCCAAAATACTTATATTTTCTTATTTTATTAATTGCCGACATAGCCATACCCATCGATATCCATCAATTTATAGAACCGTAGATGTTATAACACGGTCGGCATCTAGCAAAAGAGAACCGATGGCCCGACGAACCTTATGAATCTTACGGTTCTAGTTCTTAGGAACCTTATAGATATAATATAAAAAGCGGTTACGTTTACGTGGCTGAAAAACAGTCATTATAACCACAGTTAATATAGCGTTGTAAATTCAGTTCACAATTAAAGGGAAAATAAACAGCCGGACCACAGACTATCAAATATATATATTTTTTTTGTAGCATAAATAGTACGTATGAAAAAATAAATGTAGTTGCTTTACTAGACGTATTCTATTCTAAACCAATTACCTGTACAGTTTTTAAAAGTTGTAAATGTTAAGAGGTAAGTAAGTATTATGTTAAGTACGTTATGAAAAGTTTTGTGAAAAAGGTATAATCAGAAGTTATATAAAAAGATATTGAAAAAAAAGGTATAAAAATATTATTGTCAGTAATATACTATAGTGGGAGACAAAAATCTGTGGGTAGTTAGATTAGCACAAATGACTAATTAGTTTTATTTTACTTTCTACCCACATCAAGAATACACTTTGTTATTTTTGGTTTGAAGTAGTTAATCACATTAAACCCTTTAACGTCTAGTGGCAATTTGTTAAATATCCTCGGAGCACAAAATAAAAAAGTTCGTTGAGCGAATTAGGTATTAAATTTAGACACTGAATAGTATCCTAAGGCTTTGCTCCTAGTTTCCTTTAGATCCAGCTTTAATATTTCTCTAGTAAACAGTTGTCCTTATCCAAAACTTGAAAGGATTTAAAGAATTCTTCAGAGTTATATCTAAATGACCTATTGTTGAAGTAAGAGCTACACCACCTCAGCACATATTGCGTAACCGATGAGACTCTGACAAAGTGAATAGTATACCATTTTTAATAATGTAATATTCATGAAGCTGCGTAAAATTTTGAAAATATAAATTATTTTCTCACTTTGGAGCTTACTCGATCGATATGAGGAACCCATCATATAGACATGAACTGACGCAAATTTCTTGTCTCAATATTTTCATTTTGGTACCACCCACATGATCACTTTGGTACGACTCACGTAATCAAATAGCTCCATGCCTTTTTTTTTAATATGACTCGATCGAAACGAAAATTAAGCGATGACAATATAATATGCATTCATTTAAAAAATATGTTTTGTTTAGAATAAAAATTAAATTTTCGAAGATTAAATACTTTTACTGTTGTATAAATGTCTCATAATCTATCGGATTTATGTTTCCACCAAGAATGTGTGTAGAATTATCTTCGTCCTATTACTAATATTCCAAACCCCTCTTCTATATATATATATATATATATATATATATATATATACAATATGAATAAAAATGTTGCATCGAATTATTCGATGTTATCAACCCCTGTAATTAATTTACTTTCATTTGATATTTAATGGTTAAAATTGACTAATTATAGTGATATTAGAAAGTGTTTTGTTTTTGGTTTAAATGAATCGTCAAGTACATAAATTATGTTTAAATATTGTAATGTGACTAATTTTTTAATAAAAGCCGAAATATGTCATTGCAAGAGTCACGCCACCGACCGTGTTTTGAATAACATTTTAATTAATTATATTTATACGCCTAAAATAATATCTTTAGATGGACCAAAATACTACATTAAAAAATATATAAATTATATAAATAATTCACAAACAACAATGATATAAATTATAAAATAAAAAATATTGTATAACAATAATATTTTTGTCGTATAGAATATTACATTATATATTTTTTTTTGTTTCAGATTCCAGGAATAAAAATATTCGAATAGTTTTTTTTATGTTTCTAGTTAAATTTACTCCATTTAAAAGTGTTGATTAACCAGTTTTATTTCGTAAGATTCGTTGAAAGTAAACGGAAGTTTTAACAGAAGAATTTTTTTTAAATTTCATCAAGGGCACTTCGTCTATATTTTTCAGGTGAGATGTTTTTAAATTTATTAATTTCATATATAAAAAAGTAATTTAACACATTGATTTCATTAAAGAAATTCTTTATTCTTTTATTAAGTTGGAGTTCAAAATAATCTACGTATTTCTCTTACAAAATGATTTTTTAATTTGGCCGTTATGTAAATTTGTATTAAATTTATAAATCTACATTATTAGATAAGTATTGATTAATAAAATTCGTACGTTAATATTCATTTTCCTTAAATTTATATTTGAATATTTTTAGGATATTATTCTTAATATGATTTTAAAATCAACCGTTTGTGAATATTTTCATAAAAATAAATGGTTTCTTAATTAAAATCCGACGTTCATTATTTTCTTACACGAAAATAGCAAACTGCAACGCTTTGAGCCTACGTGACTAAGTGATATATATTATCTATTTATGTGATGTATTCATCGATTAAAACGATCTGTTAATGAACAGCGTGCGATAAAGATAACCTTCACAAAAACAAAAATCACATTTTGACTATCAAATTGGCACGCATTTCACGCCAGATGTATATATATCTTAAGCTTCTTATTTATAATATTTTCATTTTTGAATATACGTATAAATATATGTACATATATATATAATATTATATGTGTTGTGAGTATGAATAATTTGATTCAAAAGTCGCACGTCTCGGCGCTTAACTTGAATTATGAAGAACGCTTTTAAAAGAAAAGTTACGGTAATGTGGATGAACTCAACTTCATGCGCCTCCACGATGAACTTCCCGCCGAATAAGGATATTATGGAACATGCATGAATAAATAAAAAATCGAAATGGTGAGAAAATCAAAATTCACGATGTGAAAATTTTATATTTCTTTTATTGAAGTCGTAATTAAATTATTTATTACCAACAACTTCTCGTGACAAAAGAATCACAATATCTCCGACAGAAATTACAAGTTCTAATTTGTTTCAATGAATTTGGAATAATTCTTGATTATATTACACTTGATTAAATTTTATAATTTATATCTGACATTACATTATTTAAAACTAAAATAGCCGTGCTCCCCAATTCAAACACGAGAATTGATTTATTTATTGAGTTAGGTAATTTTAATTTAACATAGGTCTGTGATATTTTTAAAACAAATTAAAGGTATTAATTAGAAAGATATACATATAAAATCAATTTTATCGAAAAATATTGTTGTTGCGCGCTCTCTAGTTTATTTGTTTGTGAATACCATCCATAAATATTTTTTGTCCATCGGATCAATTCAGCGTCTTGAAATGTGGCTAGCCCATTGCTATTTACGCTTTGTGATTATGACACCCTTTGCCTTGGTCTGCGCTCTAACTTACGTAGTTTCTTTCTGCTATTTCTAGTGATTCCCAGAATACTTTTTCTATAAAACGCTTTGTCGTCTTTCTCCTTCATCGGAGCTTCTGTGTTATCTTAATCACTTTTAGAGTCCAGGTTCGACTATCACAATATGTAAGAATTGAAGGAATGCACTGGTCAAAGACTTTTCTATTAAAACAAAATGATATGTTGCTTTGAAAGATCATATTAATTAATTATTAACTAAATGCGTATTCTAGCTTAGTTTTGATCTTATTATTATTTCTTACCAGGTCCTCTTTTTGAAGAGAATACATTCCTTAGGTACTTATGTATGTATATGAGGGGACTGATTCAACGGAACGAATGTATTCATAAATATTTTTATATAAATATTTTTTTTTAATTCCTAAAATCATTGTCTTCAGCCTCTTTCACTTTGATTGCATATAAAGGATATCTTCCAGAATTCACTTTTATCGCATCCGCTGAATGATGCCGATGCATTAGTTTATTTATGAATCTCATAATTCGTCATTGTATCGTATTCTTCAGACTCCTCAATTTATCCTGAATCTGCAGATTGCAATTTCGACAAATATTTCTAGTGAAAAAATATTCGTGGCAGACCGCGATCTATCTATTTCACTTCTCCTACCTTAGTTGTAGCTCAGGAGCTAACGTTTATTCGCTAGAGTAAGTTTCAGGTATGAGCATAAAACTTTATGACGTTATTATGTTAATTCGTCGTCTTTAATTTAATTGTGAAATCTAATTTTAGGAATTGATAAAAATTTATAACCCATAAGAATATTTGAAAATTCCTAAAACTGTGAAATCGATCATATCAAAGGGAGAAGTATTAAAAGCATCGTGAAAGCCCACCATATTTACTAAATAGCGAGTTTAAAAATATAAAGAACATATTAATATTCGGAGTATGTATCTTTGTGATATCCAAATCACAAAAGTTTTCATATAAAATAAAAGTTAATTTTTATAAAAAGTGTACACGCGCATTTTTTTAAAATTCAGTTTATTTTTATATTTATTTTTTTATATGCTGTTAAGAAAACAACGTACGAGTATATTATACATCTATATTAAATTATTTAAACTATGCATATTTTAATTTTGCTTAAATAAAAGCACTAGATTATTTAGTTGACTAATAACACCATCTGTCAAGCTATCTCCATCTCTTCTAACAACATGCCAAAAGTGAGAAAGAAATATTTTCCTGCATGCTGTAAAGACCCGTTCTTTAGAGCGGAGTTCCTGAATAATAGTGACCAACGCCACATCTCGAAGGCGTCGAGAGTATCACGGAGAACACCGGGACTTAATTTAATTTATCAAAATTAATGATTCGATTCCTCGTCTAATTTTTAAGGAGTTTAGATGTTCCATTATCATAGTCAAAATAGGCAATTCAAACAGTCAGCATAATATTGAGGTTTTGGACAGTTCGAAAATATTTTCTGCCGGCAAATATAGTCAGTTCAGCCGCCACTTGTAGTCAGAAACTAGAAGAAGATTAATCAGCAAATAATGTCATATTACGCAGCTCTAAAGTTATTTCTATATCTAATTAAATACATTTGCAGCAAACAAAAGTAATAAAGAAGCCAATCGTAATTTTCAGATTTAATAAAATATTGGCAAGCTGTAATATTATTTTCCGCCAAACCTAACTTAACATAACCTAACCTAACCCTACCTAACCTAACCTTGTGTTGCTGACCGAGTAATATATTTCATGTCTATTTATTTTGAATACGCATAAATATTATTCTGACTAAACGTGTGTTTATTTGCTGATAAAATTTAGTTTGTTTGCTAATCACGTATTGAGCCCGATATTTTTTCACTGCCGACAAAAACATATTTAGATATCCAAATGATTTAATAGCTGTTTTTTTTTGCTAACATAACATTTAAATAGCGAATCATTTAATTACTTCTCATCAAAATATGCCAAACAATGATTGTACAACATTTCGAAAATACAACTCCTACATGTAAAGTGAAATATTTTTTATTGCGCTTCAATTAATTGCTCAAACGCATTAACTAATTACGTGGCATTCTAATTTTACTAAATTTCATTTTATTTTAAGAAATATTAAAAATAAAAAAAATAAAAAAATTTTAATGCAACATATTGAACTGTCAAATATAAATACATGTATAAAATATTTTTCATTGTAAGTAGAATCATACTTTGATATCAAAAATATTACATGATAATTAAACATCAATAAAAGTCCCATCATTGTACATAACATATTTTTATTTGGCAAACTTGATAGACTCATAAGCTAAATTCTTTGACGGCTCCCGACTATTTTCTGTAGAGGTTACTTGAAAACAAAGATCTACGCTAATAAGCCGATAACAATTCCGATGCTACAGGATAATATTCGAAATGAAATTGCTGAAATAACACGCGAAGTATGCGAGAATGTTATGAAAAATAAGGTTCAAAAAGCACGCTTTTGTGCCGCTGCCAGAGGCGGCCACTTGGCCGATATCATATTCCATGCATAATTATAATAAACCAAATAATCGATAAATAAAAACGAATTAAAAAAAATAGGTCTATTTTAATAATTTACACATATAATTGATCAAGTTTAGTATATAATGACAAGTATGTATTATATATATATATATATATATAATAGTAACAAAACATTTTTTTTGTAATAACCTTCAAGCAATCTGTCATTCCAAATTTATTTAGCTCAAATGATAAACATTTCTTTAAATACAAATTAAATGTATTAATTAGAAAGATATACATATAAAATCAATTATATCAAAAAATATTGTTGTTGCTATCGGGATTCGAACCTGGATTTCTTCCTATCCGGGGTAATTGCATTATTCAATTATGCTACGGCAAAACAGTGCCTTGACGACAATTTTTCAAACTTATATGTTACACTTTTCAATTTGATACAATCTATCGTTGCATTATTTAAAAGCCATCTTCTATATTTAAAAAATATCACAGACAATAATTACAACTTCACAGTAAGAATGTATTCTCTTTAATGATAAATATTTCCATATTTAATGTGAAAGATTAAGCTTATTGCGCTATTTTAATACTGATATTTTAGCTACAAACATTTTGTTATTATACATTTAAAATCATTCATACTTTCTCACATTTTGAAGTTCTTCTTCTTGTCAACCTGCGTTGTGCTGATTTGTTTCGCGACGGATAAATGACTAGTGTAGTCCAAATTTTTACACTACCAATGTTACGTAACGAAAATATCTTGACTCGCTTGAACAACGTCTTAGTAGGTATAAGAGAAGATTTTCCGATACCGTTTTTACGTATCCACAAAACGGTATTCACAGATCCGAGGTCCGGTTCCAGCAGATGACCTGGAACAAGTGGCTTTTTACGCCGTTTGTAATTTATCTATCTCGTTTGACGGTCATCGAAGCCAAAAGGCAGCTTACAAGAAATGTCCATTAGTCGGAGAATTAAATCGGCCTTTGACGGTACCTCGTTACTCCGCTGAAGTCACCCGTAGAACCGGACTTTCCTTGAGCGTATAACAGGGCTGGTACAATGCTAATATTTAAAAAAATATATATTTATCTCATTTGATTTTTCACTCGAAACTCATGTACTGTAAGTACATGCAATAGCGATAGACAACTGTAAATAAATTAAACCCCCCCTGCAACAACATTGTACATCAGTTTTTACAAATGTATACGGATAGTCGGCCATCTTGGATGGTACGCAGTATTGTTGCAAGAAAGCTGACTTCAAAAGTATATTTATTTATTTTAATTTATTTTAATGCTGTTTAATATACCATTCAATACCCAAGAAGATATACATACAATGTAGTGGCATTCATAAGTCAGATCTGCCCAAATACGAAATACAGTGTTGTTACTGAAGTAGTCTTATGTATCTACTTATTACTAAGACAATTAATTTATTTTTTATGGAGAGAAAACTACGAGGGCCTTTAGGGCAAAATTTTTTTCATGTGTGCTATCTTAAGGGTACGTTTTTAATATTTCCACATGGTTGTAAAAATACAATATAGTGAATCGTTTCGTATTTTATATCTAGGTACACAACATTCTTGGAATTATGAATGATAATTTTGCAAAATGTTTCATTCATTGTGCTTTAAAATTCCGTTATAAAATTTGGACAGACAATTGCGTACAACGGTTAAATGTTTTTATTTGGTACATGTAATTCGTATCATTTCCGAGTATAATTTAATTATTGAGAATCGTTGTCATATACGCGACACGCGATACAATCGCGAGTGCATTTAAAAAATACTTGACAGATACAGACAGACGACTCTAATGATTCTTCTTCTTCTTATTATTATTCTTCTTCTCGTGCCCTTTCCGTTCAACGAACATTTTCTATCGTCACTTTGTTTCGTCAAACGTCTTTGGTTCTTCAGCCATGACGTTCTTCTTATTATTATTCTTATCCCAATATTTTATGAGGTCTCCCAGTGTGTTTTTCTCTCCTTTTTTTTCTTTAACTTATTTTTAATTATGTATTTCATGTGTATCAATCTGTAATGTTTGTGTAGTTTCTTGTTTTTCCGTTGGGCTATAACCTGCCTGAATTAATGCTCTAATTGCAAGTTAGATTGCGTTTATTTTTGTTTTTCCCGACTAAAACACATGTTTATTTGTTTCTACTAATGTTATTTATTTTTGTTGTCCTTTATTTTAGTGTTACTTTAATCTATAATTTTTGCTTTTGCTTCTTTGTTTTTATCAAAGAGGTTATATTACAAGAGTCGAAACAAATGCGATGATTTGAAGTTCTATCGGTGATTTCACAAAATTCGTACGGACACGTTGATTAGTTATCTCCTGCCTTTCGCTAGTGATGCTTGGCTGACATTATTAGAACAAAGTGCGCTTTTAAGTGGTATAATTATTCAAAATGGTGACTTGTGCTGTCAAACTGTGTTCATAAAACTAATAATTTATCAAAAGCATTAAGTGATATAGAATTTCACCAATAAGTATTATTTGAAGTTTTAATTTTGCCCATGTATTAATATTGGCACCTATCACAGAAACGCGTTAAGTCCAAAATTTTTAATTATATAGTAGTAGTATGTAGTAATATAGAATACGTCATCGTATATTAGGTATAATGAAAATAAAGCAATTATTTAGATAAAAATAACTAATATAGCTACTTAAATTGCTTTTATTCTAGTTGAACTCCAATAGTTAGTCCAACAAATAGAATGGAAAATATGTGTGAAAAAATTGTAATATTTTCGAAAAATATTGTTATTCGTATAAATTCTGAACTAACTAAAACATTATTTTTTAAATTAGTATATTTAGTAAAAATCCAAAGAAAATAGCGCAATCAATAGGCCTGATTGGAAAGCCAATATGTATAGTCGCATTTGTTCAAAACATTTTAATGAACAACTCTTCTATACATCATTAGATGCAGCAAGAAAACTTTGCGAAAATACTGTTTCAACTGAATTTTTACCTTTGGTAAGAAGTGAACTGAAAAATAAAGAAACCAATTATTATTTTCATTTTGTTCTTTAATGTTTTTTAAAATCCCCGATTAAGTCAATGTAAACAAAAAAAATTTAATTTTTATTTTTTTGTATTGTCGTAAAACGTGAATTAGGCCTATTGGGAAAATCATTGTTTTAAATGATCTATCCTCTATCTCGAAGGTGGTGTGGAAATTTGTGAATTAGTGTTAACAAATTTATCCAATTGAAACTTTAAGTCGAATATTGTGAGAATAGTTGCTCGTACGAAAAAATTGTAATAAACCTGTGTGTGTACGAACAAATTATAATAAACACGTGTGTTGCATTAAGTTATTCTATCGTAAACCGCTTAAAATATCAACATTGAAAATTGGTTATACGCAAACATTAGACGTACTTTTATTTCCGTAACTACCCACTACCCAGCAAATCTAATCATGCTTAATTTAGTAACGAATCAATACAAACTCTGTCGTATTCATTAAACTCGTAAACTCAGTAAATAAAAATATATAACGAGTTTTAACGTTACAATTATCTTTAAATTTACCGATTCTAACCGACGATTTTAAAACGATTAAAATCATATCTTAGAATTACGACGCATTAAACAAACAAAACACGATATAAATATCGACTTTAATAAAAAATACTAAATTAGTGTGAAAATAAAATAAATTTACGTAATTAGTTGCTATCTGAAAATTTACTAATGGCGTTATTGTAAGTAAAGCCGATCATTACCAAATAACCTGAATGACCTTCTCACGTACTACAAGACATGGCTTCAAATTTTTTCGCTGTACAAGAATATAGTTCAACTTTGGTTTTTATATATTTTGTATTTAAATGTATTTATTCAATATATTTTTGTTAATACCCCAATAAAGTGTAAGTTTACGGGGTCTATGAGGGCAATTTTATGTTGACAGCTGTGCGGCACCGCCCTGTCACAATGTGCGAGACATTATTGCACAGTTGTTATAGTAGCATTAAATTAATGGCAATCTGGCGGCTAATGAGCAGGACGATATAGGAGCTTTTTCTTATAAATGGTTCTGGGTATGCGGTGGGTTTGCTCTCATAGCCATGATGTTCTCTTTCTTCCATTGCCCCGATTTCCTGTAATCTTTCCCTGCATTATAAGATGCAAGTTCTCATACTTCTTTGAATGTCTCATCAGAAAATTTTCGGATTTTTATTATTTTAAACACTTTTTTCTTTATTCGTCCGAACGATAACATTTCTATTCAAAACTCTATCTATCCAGCTAATTTTAAGCATTCTTCTATAGACCCACATCTCTAATTCTTCCAGTCGCTTTATCATTTATTCGGTAAGTGTTCATGCTTCCATTCTACAAAATAATATTAAGAACACATAGTGTCTGACTATTCGCATTCGTAATCTGAGTACGAATTCATGACTGCATTATGGCATTTGATTTCAATGGAAGGATCCCATCTTTCATTTATATTAAAACCCGGGTATATAATACTTTGTATCTTTTCCAATTTTGTTCTAGCAATATAAAGATTTGCGTTGTCAGCTGCGTTCTGTTTGATAATGAGTAAATATTTTGTTTTAGTTGTATTAAATTCTAAGCCAAAAGTCTCAAATGTCTTCACTTATTTTAAAAACAAACAGCTAAAAGCGGTGTAACATATTGTGCTCACGACTACCATTGATTGTACCGAACCAGCAAAGTAGAGCGGTATTAAATGAGTCGCTGACTTTCAATAACCGTTATAACACGTTTACATAATTTTAAGAAAATCAACCAAACTGCTATATTATTAATTACTTTCACCTAAAATATATTTTTTTATATATTTTCGTTAATTATTGTATTAATTTGAACCCAAATATGTCTTACAGTATGATAAAAAAAACATGGAAGTTTCTGAAAGTCATTTTGCATTATACCGGGTTTTGCTCACTTACACTTAATATTTTTAGGTAACAAAGCGTATTTTTAAAATGAAACATACATTTTTAAATAAATAAAAAAATTCCGAATCCAATGATACCTATGTGTATTTGGTAAAAAAGTATTAAAGCGGATTTTGAAATTCAGTAACACAAATAAACTAGGTCAATATCAGAAACTGGTCGGGAGTCATTTTTGTTATCAATTAGTTTTACGCGAACTTTAAATCAACAATTTTTCCGATAAATATAATATAAAAATGTCCGAAGCCGTCTGCTACCCCAGCCCCTGCGCGCCCGGGCGCCCGCCATTGTGAGGAGCTGTGAGCTGGGCGAGAGAGACGCGAGGCATGTTGGCGTGTCAATTTGTCAGACATTTTTTGTCTGGCCCGTTAGGTGGAAGTTATCATCAATCCAGACGAAGGTACAGAGTACGCAGGCCGGTGTGTTGTACGAGGCTACCTTTTCTTTTTCCGTCTTTTTTCCTTTCGAAGACGCGCCGAGGAAAATGAGTCCATTGAGGACTGTATAATCAATCTTTTTTCCCCTTGATTAGATCGCAGCACCGCGTGGCAGAGATTTATATATTGGAGCTCTGATCATTATACTTTTTTTCTGACGACACTATTTTCGATTGAGATATTATTTTTTTATGGAATCCGGATGATATTTTTTTTGTCAATTGCTTACGATAAATGGCGGTGTTTCATTTTTTTAGTACAACCAATGCGTTCTTTTTTATTAATATTATAGCACAATGTTGTTAAATGTGCATTCAATATCACACTACATTATTGATATATTTTCTTCTTATATACACAGGGTGTAACAGACCTAGTCCACAATATTTTATGGGTGGATACCTGACTAAATAACGAGTCGAAAATGTTCAAGGATTATGTCTCTTATCTCAACTATGTCAGAGTGCACAATATATTTCTTGTACATTAACCCATAAAATATTGTGAACTAGGTCTGTTACACTCTGTGTATGTGAACTTGCTGTTCCTATATTTATTTTAAACTATGTTGTATTATATTTAGAATCTATTCTATTGTATACAAGCTACACATGCTTATATTAATTATTTGTAAAAGTCCACAAGGGCGTGAATATAAGTAAATTAATATTATATTTTATCGTATACAATACTTTAATATGGGTATTTTTAAACCTATGTATAAATATACTAAAACATTTTTTCTTTACTTTGAACATCAACAGCATAAAATCTAATTTATAGCTTTGAAAGTAAGCAATCCATATTACATTCGTCATCAGACACGTTTACTGGGAAACAGTTAAAATGCGGGGTGAAGGCTTTCCGTAGGATATAGCAGACAATAACCGGTAATTGCCGGTTGGGTAGTAAAACGGAGCCTCATTTTTAAAATCAATACTTTCACATTTTTTTAAAGAAACTGCTTAGTATGAAAATGTCAAATATATTTATTTAGTATTTTATGAAATTTTTATACATATTTACATCGTCTACTAGTTAATAAGATATTTTATTCAACAGTGTGCACAATGTACACTAATCATTTATATTATCTCTTAATTTTAAAACTTTTTTAACTTTTTTATTTATTTGATAGGTCAAGCAGTAGTTAATCTATGTTTAATGAGAAAACTAAAATATTATTTTCGGCAATTTAAATAATTACATTAGAATATTAAATTTATAACAAAAAAAACCCTAATTACCTAGATTGCAATGTAATTCACATCACATAAATTGTAAATGTATTAAAAAAATATTCATATTTCTGGTTAACGGATCGAGTTACAATTGTATAAAGATCTCGTTCTTCTGATATGTAAAACATCTAAATTAATTTTAAAAATTAGAACCACTCTATTACATAGGTACTATGTATAATATATACAGAACATATAACTATGAAATTACCACATACATATAGGAAAGGGGTTCGGAACATTAGTTGCGGAACGAGAGGCATTCTACACACATTATATGTGGAAACATAAATCTTATAATTTATGATACATTTATGCCACAGGAAAAATATTTACTCTTCAAAAATTAAATATTTATGTAAATAAGACGTATTTTTTTTCATTAATGTATATTATATTGTCAGCGTTTAAATTTTCATTCCAATAGAGTCAAATATTTTAAAAAGTCGCGGGGCTATTTGATTGCGTAAGTAGTGCCAAAGTGATAACAAAATGAAAATATTGAAACAAGGAATTTCCGTTAGTTCATGTCTGTATATGCGATTGTCTGTGGAACCTAACTGGGCAATTCTGAATACGCATGCAGTGTTAAAAGATTATTTTAGGCTACCTCCAAAATTGTTCGAATATGGTGTGTAAAAAGGAAAAACATCAATTTCTATAATACTACTGCTTCTGATTTATTAGAGGCCATTTTCCTTAGAGAAAAGGTAAAATCATCAAAAACCCGAAAGGTGGTAGACATATTTTTAAAAGGTAAAACGACCTTTGGTTTGGTTAGAATAAATAAGGCTCATTTTCGTTTAAGCTCTCTGAAATCTCTCCAGGTTTTAAAATGAGGCTAATGTGTTTTTGCTGATTTATAAAACTGAAATATTTCTAGAAAATAGGAAATTTTCGTTTCTTTTTGATAAACCAGAAACGTTAAAAAATACGCCTCAAAGCAATATGAAAATTTACAACATGAGATCCGTAAAAATGTTCTTTATGCCGGTAATATTAGCAGTATTTCAGCTTCAGTGTCGCGGCGCTAAGTCCTCACTGAATCATTTTCGCTTTCTCCCGCCGGAGCGAGACCGCGGGCCGGTCGCGCCCGTCGCACCCGTGACACGTGTATCCCGGGCTCGCACGGGGCGGCGGCGCGGGAGGTGCGGGCGGTGAGGGCGGCAAGGGGATGGGGGATGGCCGCTAAATCACTCTCACCTCGAGTCACCCCCGCTGCATGACTGTAATAAAATGGAAAAATCCTCGCAACAAAATGTCGGGGAAGTAATGGTAAATGAAAAAGAAACGAGAATCAAGAATCTTTTTGGTTTTTACAATAAATGAGTCGTCTGCAATAATCCTTTATTCAAGTAATTTTTTTTAATTAATGGTATAATTATTTCTTTTCCTTCATTCCACTTTTTTTAATCCACGTCTCGCAAAGTGGACGAGAGCTGATCTTCAAGTGTCGGCACCGAACCTCAGAACTGCGAAGACGCATTTATTATTCTTTATTTAATTAATTAATTTAAAATATGCAGTATATAACAATTTTACATTTGTTCCCATGTTAAGGTGGACATAAGAACTTTTTTCCTGTCTCTCATTGCTAATAACAATGTTGCGTAACTCACTAAAATGTAGATGTACAATTTTGATTTGAAGTTTTATAGCATGTAAAACAATTTTTATATTTTGAATAACTATTAATGCTGTTTTCCAAAATCTTCACTTGGTACATTAATTGTCATTTGTTAGTACAAATTGTCGATTTAAAAGTTGTATAATATTGAATTAAGTATTGAAACTTGATCTTATAAACTAGGGCATCTAAAAAACCGTCAAAAATACTGTTAGTATCAAAAATTGGTTAACCGGTTTTAACCGTCTTCGAAAAAAAAAAATATCGTGTGTTTTAGTTTGTTATTTTTAAAAATAAATATGTTAATATTTTTTTTAAATTATGGGAAAAAACATAATTTAACTGCTTATAGTATTCCTAGTAAATTAACCAGAAATAGATAATTATATACCCAAAAAAAGTATGTATTATATTTGAGAATATACATAAATTATTTATTTTTTTTGGTTTGCACAGTTTATAAACAAAATAAATTAAAAATTGTGAAATATTTGAAAAAAGCATTATAATAAACAAAACAAGCTTATTGTCAAGAAAAATACAAATGGTTTATTATTTTATATATGTACAGAGCCTTTCACAAAAAAAAGATGACCTGGAATTTTTCTGAGAAACGGCAATCTAATCACTGTCGCTTCGCTTAGAAATTTGTTCATCGATTTTGTATTATTTATAATTTTTGAAGAAACAAAAATTCTTACTTAATTAAAAAATAATCGTAAAAAAACAGTTAACCGAGTTGAAAAATCCGGTTTTCGGTTTTTCTTAAAATGGCCAGTTAATCGGTTTCAGTTTTAACCGGTTTGGCAACCTTATTATAAAAATATAATTTCTACCTTAAAAATATTTAATCAGTCATCTATTATGTTTATCTTTAATGTGGCGCTACAAGATTTATAGTCAATAAAGAAATATTTAAGAGAGTACCGACCGTGCTATCTTATCAACATTAGTTATATTAATTTGGTTTATTAATTTCGACTATTTTTAATATCTCAGCAGATTTTCGTTAATAATGGATTTATAAATGCTTATTCCTGATAAATTTCTCATTAAAAATTATCCCTGTTAAACCACCGGAAACCTGAATCTCCGTCCGGGCGTTTTAATTTGTGTAAAATAATTTTTCTCCTCAAGCTCGCACATTACGGCAATTAGAGCCGGAGGCTATAGGCAGAGAGAGTGGAAAATAATTAACAATCGGCTATCGATGATGAGGGTGGGAGAGGTGGATCGGTCTCGATATTCTTTTAATTTGTCCGCCCTTCGCACCACTAATTGTCGCTGCGATATCGCTTTAGCTAGCGCGTCCCTGGGGGTAGCTACCCTCGCGAGGAGCGGAGCCCCCTCGTTACGTACATCGGGCGAGTACAATAAAGAGATTTTATCTGACTTTCTTGAGAGTCTTTAATAATCCAGTGTACAACAACAGCCCAGGGCCGGGTCCCGAGAAGGCGAGTCTGCTGACATTTCTTATAATTGATTACCAGCTATTTTTTAGTCAAAGTGCACTTGGGTGTCCCATTTAGCAACGAGCGACATGTCATATTATATTGCTTACTCTGAGCAATTACCTTTAATACTCGTATTCATCGTTCGAGACACTCGGTTTTTCACATTAATAATAATAAAACTAATGCTGATATGAATTCGTCTACAAGTCGTGTTATAAACAGTTTTATAAAATATTTTTAAAAAATAGATTTAAATAAGCATATGCTTTCAAGAGAAGTATAGCATGAAAAAATTTTGACTGTAAATTTACTAAATACAGAGTTCAGCTACTAAATACAAAGCAGATCGTGCGCTGGCCGAGTTAGACGTGTTTTATGCGTCTTTATACTGTCGTTCGTGATGATTAATGTTATTTTCTCATTTTTAACACTTTTGTACAATAATTGATATATGCATATATATTTCAATGTCAACTTTTATTTTAATAATGAATATAGGTAATAAATGTAAAATGTTAATATTTATTTGAATTAAAAATTACAAGTCTACAAGAACACTGAGTGTACAGTACCGAAACGTGCGTTTTTATTTTAGCACCGTAAGGGAAAGGTTAATAAATAAATAATATTTCTTACGATAATTCATTACAGTTTAAAAAATTTATTTTGATAAATTAATTCGATTTCACCTCATATACACAGCACTTCACCCAACAAATTCACAAACACAAACACACCGTACACTCGGTCAACAAGTAACATGCACTCGAATATAATATTATGTGAGGCATATTATTGGCGCATCATACGTTATTATACTATGTAAACTGAAACTAATTACTTTTAAAATTAGCAATATTAACTTGGTGGTTAAGATTCATATTTTTTTTATTTATTATCTTAGTTTAATAACCACAATTGAGTTTAAAAAACATCTACCGGTTTCGGAAAACACCTTTTCCTTCTTCAGGATATGTCAAAACTAACTAAAAATATAGCATTGTTTTTCTATTTATCCAGAATCTATTTTAAATTTTTTTTAAATTTTTTAAAAAAACAACAATTATTTAAAAAGTAAATTTAGTACCTAACTCAAATGACTGCTCAATACAAATTTAGTCGAATAATTTTTAGGAAAAAATTTTAGAATAGGACTCGTAGTTAAATTTAGTTGGCTGTTTAGAATTTCCTGATTACTTTTACATGCTTTATTTATCTCCAACGATTCCAAATTATTTAATTTGTGACCTACACCGTTTATATGCAAAATTGACAATCCCAATTTTTTATCAAAACCATGACTATTTTCTATCAAATGATTAGAAAATTCTGAAAACCCACTATTGTTCAAACATCTCAAATGCTCCTTTACTCTTATATTAAAATTTCTACCCGTTTTACCAACATAAAATGCAGCACAATCCTTACAACTAAGTTTATAGACGCCAGAATTGTTAAATTTATCATCCTTGTCCTTAGAATTTATGAGTAAATTTCCTATACTATTATTTGTGTAAAATGCTGGTCTAATATCTCGTGGTAGGTGTTTAGATATTTGTTTCGAAAAGTTATTTATGTATAAAATCCTACGCCAATTATCATTATTATCATTATGTTTCATCTGATAAATTTAATAAATTTAACAATTCTGGCGTCTATAAACTTAGTTGTAAGGATTGTGCTGCATTTTATGTTGGTAAAACGGGTAGAAATTTTAATATAAGAGTAAAGGAGCATTTGAGATGTTTGAACAATAGTGGGTTTTCAGAATTTTCTAATCATTTGATAGAAAATAGTCATGGTTTTGATAAAAAATTGGGATTGTCAATTTTGCATATAAACGGTGTAGGTCACAAATTAAATAATTTGGAATCGTTGGAGATAAATAAAGCATGTAAAAGTAATCAGGAAATTCTAAACAGCCAACTAAATTTAACTACGAGTCCTATTCTAAAATTTTTTCCTAAAAATTATTCGACTAAATTTGTATTGAGCAGTCATTTGAGTTAGGTACTAAATTTACTTTTTAAATAATTGTTGTTTTTTTAAAAAATTTAAAAAAAATTTAAAATAGATTCTGGATAAATAGAAAAACAATGCTATATTTTTAGTTAGTTTTGACATATCCTGAAGAAGGAAAAGGTGTTTTCCGAAACCGGTAGATGTTTTTTAAACTCAATTGTGGTTATTAAACTAAGATAATAAATAAAAAAATATGAAACTAATTATGTACTGCACTGTGCCAGCATTAAACAAATCTGTTTTTTGGTCACTATTTGTTATCTGAGACATTCCGTGGGAAGGAATGAGCCACATAATTTTATAAAATACGAAATTTAATTAAACTTTATGTTTCAAGCGTACATGTAGACGGATAAAACTTTAGTGATATGTCTACTAGATTTGACGATCATAATAAATTAATTGAATTTTTTTATTTGCTCACGATAGACTCTACTGTCAGATAGGTGAGTTTCAAAACAAAATCACCCATGTTTATGTACTAAAATAAAGAAAATGATTAAATGGTCAATCAATAATAAATAACAAATCTGAATCCAAAATGTCCAAAAAAATATCCATCACAACTATCAAACTCTGAGTAAAACTAATGAACATGTTATTTTTAGAATATCAAAATTAGGAATAGGGCAGAGACATGCATCGTACAATACTCCTAGACTATATAAAAACTGCCAAAATCAATTAAATTAGCATCAAATATAAATGTGTATAAAAAAGAGATTTTAAAATTCCAAAATCATAAAACAATTATATATTTGACATCTATCGTATTTTCGTGTTCTAATCTGATAGATATCTTAACATTTAAAAAATATATATTTAGTTTATTGTTTCACATTTTATATATAATTATAGAGTTTTATTTTGTTGATAGCCATCCCCATTACTCAAGATCTTTTTTATTTGGAGGTGTACAATTCTATTTTTGTATTATGTTGTAACTTATGTTTGCATTCATATCAACAGTACTAAAAATTTTTTTTTTTAAAATACAAATTATGAAAATTTATATTAAATCATTTTCCCGAGCACTTTGAAAAGTATATATTTTTACGTCATTCGCTAATTTGTTACTATTACCATAAAAGACTTTTGGACACTTTGTGAAGTGAAAATGAAATTTCCAATTATATAAATCCATTTTATCCACAAGATTGAAACAATATTTTTCAGAGAAGCATTTTCCCTCGACAGGTTTTACAACACCCTCCTGGCTAGGCCGGTATTCTGATAACTTCTAATTGGTCTAATTTAAGCAAAATGTCTGTTCTCGGGTTTTTTAAACAAGGGAAATTTCAATGTCTGAGCGTTCATCGTTAAGGTAAACTGTTGTGCTGAATAAGGAGCTGCGCCTGTCTAGGGGCGGGAACATACTTACTTATTTTTATTTTCTCGAAAATATAAAAATGGCGATTCCCTAACAACTTAATTGCAGTACATCATCTCAACAGAGACAGCAACTTACTTTTAACTTGTACACTTCTTTCCATTAGATTCACTCAAATGTATGACGTTATTTTTAATTATTACATTATTTGCGACATAAAACATTTTAAGATTGTTAATACACGCTATGATTGTGAAGTTATAGTTTTTTCAGAACATAGATATGTGATATTTTAATACATATTAAATGTATTAATAAGAGAGATGTACAGATAAAATCAATTTATCAAAAAAATATTTTGGTTGCCACCCAGACTTGCCAACAGGAAGCCTTCCTATACGGGGAAGTGCGTTGACCTATTATACCAATAAATATAAAGTATAACATGATATTCTAAAGAAAAAAAATGGTATTTTTTGAAACCGGTAGATGTATTTAAACTCAATTAAGTGGTTAATAAAACAAAGATAATAAATAAAAAAAATATGAATTTTAACCACAAAGTTAATATTGCTAATTTTAAAAGCATAAATATAAAGTAAATTGCTTTCAAATAATGGAATAACAGATGTATCGATTTGAAAGTGCAACATATATGTTTGAAAATTTGTCGTTAACTTACAATGTTGACACGGTGTAATTATTCAGCGCACTTCCCCGGATAGGAAGGGTTCCTGGTTCGAGTCCGGGTAGCAAAAATATTTTTTCAATAAGTTGATTTTACCTGTATATATTTCTTATTGATACATTTAATTTGTACTATCTAAAAAACCTTTTTGATAAAAAGCGTCTTTAAACTTTCTACACGTACAACTACATTTCCACGCGTATGGTCTATTTTTGTATACATACATGATTGCAAGAAAACTTCGAGAATCAAAAATTCGATGAATATTCTTTTACCATTAAACAACATTCTTTGCATTATTACTAGTATATGTTGAGCTGAACTTATAAATGATTTATTAAATTTCCTTTTAGATAAATGTAAGGGAAGATACGATTACCTTATCACTTTGATGCACAAAATTTAACATAATAGTATTTTCAAAGAAAGATAAAAACAATTAATGTAATATGGTGGGACCATAGCTTTTTTCCAGGTTTTCGAGATATCATAATAATAAAGATTTATTATTGCGATAGCTTGTCAGACAGCGACATTGATGCTGTTTATGTTTGCCAACAGTAAATAAACGTAACGAAGTGATTTTTATCTGAAAAATAAGTAAGAAGTAGGAGAGATAAAGAAAAAAGTGCCGGGCCGAGGGGCCCGAAGGCTTCCCTTATCATACATTACTGTTTTTATGAAACACTTGAGAAAGTCACAAGGCTGTCCCTATCTACCTCTGAGTATCGCCGAATTATTTTTGTCGAGTAAAATCACATATATGAAAGAAGTGAAATGTAAAAAGTACGACAGTAATAATTGTTAGACAACGATAATACGTTATATAAATATTAACTTTATAACATTTTATCTGTGTTCTTTCAAGGTTCAAGATTTGAGAAAATTCAAAACTGTTAAAAAGATTTTTTTATTAGCAAAAATGTTACACGTATCGTAATAAGAAGTTTCGGTAAAATTTCGGATAGAACTTATCCTTAATCGTAAAGATCAAGAGGACAATTGTTTGGCACAGAACTTTAACTAAAAGAAATTTTAATTTGATTTATTATTTTGAAATACTAAATGTGGTTGATTTTTTGAAACATTTAACTTCACGGAAAAAGTTCTCACAAGTTCCGACAATAAAACAATGGTTATTTTTTCAAATTACCGTACATTTTAATGCATCATTGTTAGTTTGCACCAGAAGCAAGACCTGCAATTTAAAAAAATTGAATTTCTTGAATTTTTCACAAAATGCCCCCTTCGGCATTAAAATAGCAATAACTTTTTTTTTAATTAAAAATATACTTTTTTTTTCCTGTTCCTAAATTGGTATTAAACGTATAAGTTTTCAAGCTGATGGGCACTTAGATCATGATACTTTTTTTTTACACCACAGTGCTTTAAACTTTGTTGAAAAATGTTAAATGATCCAAATTCACATTTTTAAACATTTTCCTTGACAAAACTGTTTCTGTTTATGAAAAAACAGCGACATACATTTCATAAAATAACTTATCAGAAATAATAACCGATATTTTTTAAGTTTTGGAAATGACAATGAAAAAAATAACAAAGGATACCAATTATTCAAATATCTCGAAAACCGTGGGACATTCATTAGACCTATGATGGGTTATTCTGATAGGGAGATAGAGCATGGTCTCAGCTATCGATGGTTTTCGTTTGGATTACTACTTACAGGACACCTGTATAAAAAGTATTATATAATACATAAAACAATCTGCCATCATTTATAAATTGAAACAATTATAGTACTTCTATAAATTTTTCAAATTCATATTGTGGCACCATTTTATAAATGAAACAATAAAACACTTTTTTTACCACGATTATTATTATTTTTTTTAAAGTGTATTATTATTTGATAATAAACAAATGAGTTCAATTAAAAACTAAGCCACAGTAAATTTCACGAAAAAAATGCAATAATTTTATGAGAAAAACTCATCGGGGACATGTACCCATGTCTGTCTGTCTGTTCGTAATACAATCCTATTATACACCCTTTGACCGATATAAATAGACAGCTTCCCCTCCACTTGTCTATAAATATAAATGTTTATTATATTAAAAGCTATCCATTACAAAATTTTGTCAGATGCAGTCTAGGATCCTGTGGAAAATATAATCACTCCACCTCCCTTTCTTGTATCGGCATCTCACTCTCCCTCTCCCTCTACCAAAATTGAATGACACATTACTGCTCATCAATAAAATAGGCTTTAATATTATTAATAGTCGATCACTTTATATTTTACAAGTACACACACATTTAATACATAACTCGTATAACGATTATTGACAAGCACACAGTGTCAATAATAAGAAATAATATAAAATTCTTTAAATACTTTTTTATACAATTGCTTAAATCTCTCATCATATCCATATTCCAACTCTTCTCAATACCGGTGTGCTGAAAACAACATTGCCGGCTTATGATATTATTTACCTGAAGGGATGTGATAAATTATCTGCGATCACTCGTTTCATTACTTCGAATATAACGCGTGTGACAGTGATTTGATAACGCAAAACCATGGTCAAAATTGTCAATCTTTTGAAAACTGAATGAAAATAAATGCATTAAAAAATTATAACACCACACCACAATTATAACACAACACCATAATTATAACACCACACCACAATTATAACACAACACCACAATTATAACACCACACCACAATTATAACACCACACCACAATTATAACACAACACCGCAAATATAACACCACACCACAATTAATTAGACATCATTCGATAGTAATCCGATTTAAGGAAGCCCGAAGCCCTAATTGTCCCTAGTAGAATTCTCCTTAAACATAAACACTAAATATGTGGTAGATTTTATTATTAATCACGATAGTTTATAAAATTCCGTATTTTATAAACCTTTCGATCCTTTACAATTGTTTTAAATTACCAATCTACTAAAATAATGTGTAGTTTATTATGAATACGTAATATCTTCTTGCACGCATATTTTAAATAAAATAATTTAATAATTGTCTAGTACTTTGTTACTTGATTGGATATGAAAAAATTGCTCTCTGGACATTCTGTTTTTCAGATTAATCAACCAAACTGTGCGCTTCTAACCGAGATAGGTACTTATTTCTCATGTGTTCAATAATAATTATTATTTCAATACCAGAACTGGGCACCTACCTACCCTGTATTAAATTGAGTTTTTTTATATTGACGGGTTTTAATCTTGTTTTATTATAACTAGACAACGTTGTATTTTTGATTCACAAATGTTCTTATTAACTACGCATTATATTTTTTTTATGTTTTAGTTTATTGACAAAATAATTTCAGATACCAAAATGCGGTAAGCTAAATCATACAGATAAGTAAATTCACTTTCGTATACTATTTCTTTAGACGCGAGTACCTACTTTCATTTTCAAGCACTTGAAGTGTGTTCGCTTCAGTGTCTTAATTTATTGTAAATGTTGAACTTGACGGTCGTAAAACTTACTTGTATCAAAAACCTCATTTGAATATTGAATCGTTTTCAGAATATGTTTTCATAAATAAATATAAAATAATACCAAAAATTACCTAAAAACCCTGTCGTCTCATTCGTAATGGACGGTGGAGATTGTTGTTCAAAGTTCTCGCTCCGTCACACTCCGACGGAATCCCAAAGGGTTGTTCGAGACGGGGGCGGGTGAGATGGAAATCTCGAAATGACCGCTAAGGGTCTCCCGGGCCGACGGGCGACGGGGGTGACGTTTGTTTCTCCGACTTGTTTCGGCGATCGGAGGGCACTCGGAGCACTTCTCGGCAACGAGACGGCCGGCCAGAGACCGTTTGATCTGGTCCACGTGTCCGCTCCGCGAATTTTAATCAAAGATTTACGAATACAGGATGGTTTTCTTTGCGTTATTTTCTGATCATTATTTCCCAGCACGTACTCGGTCGTGAAATGAGAACTCGTCCAAATAAAATAGCGCACTCTCCCTCGTTGACGATGTGATTCATTTCGTGTTCAAGTCGTACATGTGGTGACATATTGTGTCTTGCGACCATGTCATGTTTTCATCCCCCAAGATATTATTAAAGTTAGATCAATTTATTCAGTAATTTTTCATGTCTTTAATATTAACATATAGTAGCCTTAATCAGATGATACTCGGCTCAAAATGCACCTCCACAAGTCCCGGTTCTGGATTTCTCTCATACTTAACTTCAGGGTCTTTCCAGCCAGATGAAACGCAGCTATTTCTCGTTGTGACATTGTTTCAGGATTTTTTCTGCTCAAAATTATATTCAGGATAATTTTCTTATTTAGGCCTTGACTTTGACTTTGGGTAGGTGAATAATAATAATAAAAACATTGAATATTTTTTATACCGCCATTTTCGTAAAAAGTGTCACTTCAAGGGCGCTTTACAAATAAACTATTCATAGTCCTACATTATCCATGTATTTAACATTAAAAATGGTTATTTTAACTTATGGAAATGATTTATTAAAAATGTGCATTTTTAGTCTACTTATGTTAAAATAAAGTCTCTAATGCACTGTTTCTTATGATAGAGAAAGCAAAGAGTTCCACGATAATAATTTCCATAATTACGATAATTCTGTACTTACTAAATATCTTGTTTCCTATTCGATGAAGATTAAACAGGCACCTTCAACAAATTTATGGGCATCATTAATATGTTAGGTGAGGAATAGAAAATACAAAAAAATTCTCATTAAATGTCGGTCCTTACCAAAACAGACGCTCGCCGAATCATCCTAAATGAGACTACTACTATAAAAAAAATAATGTTCTTCAAGATTTCACAATGGCATGAATTGTTTTATTACTTAAAATATTTTAGAATTAGATGGATAATTTTTGAGCCTTCAAAACAATCTTACGAGTATTTATAGAAAATATACAAAGCGCCCACTGAAAATCTGACATTACCAGATAAATCAAGTACTGTAAAACAGTCCTGTTAAAAGCTTCAACAACCAAAGAGCATGCATAAGAAAATATATGAAAGTGGACTAGCCAAGAGTGTGCTAAAACAGAAAGATATGGCGAGTGTGGTCCTGCCCTCTTTTCATACAATTAAGTACAATTATAACACGTTAACATTAAATGTAATGATATTTTTACCTTATCCAAATATAGACATTTTCAAAACAAGTTATCATTAACTTACGATGTTTAAACTGCCGACCCACTAAGCCGGCAGATTAAACATTATAATATATCATGGTCTTATCAAATGAAGCAGTAATAATTCAGCCTCGTCCTTTTTAACCACCGTGCCGGCCGTGTTTACCCCCATAACGGCCAGATGGAGCATTGTTGTATGTAACAAGATATTTGGGAACCCTCGATCTAAACTGTTATGCTTATATAATAAACTATTCGGATGTTCCTGGAATGGCGGTCATTGAGTTTATCTGAGGATTCTCCCGCCATGAGCTTTCCAATCTTGCTTTCGGTTAACCCAGATGGGGAGCCTCACCAGCCCCACCTAACTCAGACCCGCCAGGTTTATTTGCAACTTAGAGGTAGTACTAGCAGCTAGCAGGTATTCTAATCTACGGGTGGGTATTACGAGTTAATCCTAACTGCCGTATGTTATACTTAATTTACTGATTATGATATTTTTAATAAAATAAATACGTACAATTTTAATCTATCTCAGAATCATAGCATTAAATAATAGATTAATGAAATCGGTAATATTATTTAGATAACTCTAGAGAATGACAATAATAATAATAAAAATATATAACCTCTGTCCTCGGGTGAGATTTTTAACTCGAGACAATTTTTGAGACAGGGATTACGCTCCTATAAAGCATTTTGTAGATGCCGTAGTCCACCTATGTTGTTGGGTTAGGTTATTTGTTGCATTTATAATTCTGATGCACCTACAAGTAATCTCAGGATCTGTAGACCTTACCTTAGATGACTTCTGCTTGGTCACAGCTTAGCTCAGAAAAAATAAATTAGATTATTACTATTTCGCCTCAAGGTGGAAGTATGCGAGTTTTTCTCATTCAATGTTGATGTTATCATAAATGAAAAAAATAAGTAGTCAGTAACAACATGTATTCAAAAAATCATAGATTTTACATTTGTACACAAATAAATAATTCCAGATTCAGAAAAGTCATTAGTTATACAATCGTATACAAGAAATAATACCAGAATTCAGAATAATACAGGACAATTATGTTAAATATCGTTGATTTGACAATACTGTAATTAATCTAATACTGATCATTATAATGTTGATCCTTAACAAGGACTTTTCAGAAATAAACTATTATTACATTCCAGAATTAAAATATTTTATAATTAGTAACTTCACTGGTTAATAATTTGTAGCTTTTGAGGATTGATTGATCCGTAACAATTTCACAAGAATCAAGTGTTTCACTATAAGTATATACCAGGCAGAAGTCATCAAAGGTAAAGTCTACATTTCCTGAGATTAGATCCAGATTCAGAACTATAAATGTAACACAAAGAACCTAATCTAATAATGTACATCAATTCACATAAATTCACATAAATTTGCTGTCGTACGCCTCACTTCGTGCTTATTTTACGTCAAAAGTTAAATGTCGGTCCATTGACCATTGATGCTACGTACGACAGTTTGGTGAATTTGAATCTTCCCAATAGCAGTTAAAATGGAATAAATGTTTTCAATTTAATACTTTGTATTTGTCATAACTATCAGAATATATGTTTGTAGGTTTATGTGGTTCTAGGTGACGTTTGTATGCGCGCGATTCTCGCTGTCGAATCGAACATCGTGTATTATAACAGATTAGAGTTTTTATCTCTTTTTACCAAACTCTAGCCTAGCTTCTTGAGATTATATTCAGATTTTTTAATCTTCAGAAGAAGTTACCTGTAGATAATCGTTAATTCATTCAATGCATATATATTTATTTTAATAAAAATCATAGTGATAGTATATAAGGAACTATTAATATGTACATTAAAACAAATACTTTATACCTTAGAACGAATTATTTGTGCAATAAAATAATAAAAATTTATTTATTTATTTAATATTCATTTTTTATTATTCACAAACAATTCATTTTATGGAACAAAATATTTATTTTAGTGTTAAATCATACCATATTTTTTATTTCGTATCTTTGTTTTATTAACCACTTAATAGATTAACCGATAGATGTATTTAATTAAGTTTAATTAAGTTTAAATACATCTATCGGTTTCGAAAAATACAATTTTTTTATATTTTCGAAATCGGTAGACATATTTAAACTCAATTAAATGGTTAATAAAACAAAGATAATTAATAAAAAATATGTATTTTAACCACAAAGTTAATATTGCTAATTTTAAAAGTATTAAATCATACCCTTTTATATATAAAGTCAAAACAAAACAATTTTGTGACTGCAGGGTCGTGCAGTCCAAACACTAAAATAAACTTTGCATATTTGTATTACTTTAAACACGACAAGATACAATATATATTGATCAAGAAATTAAGACACAAATTGATAATTGTATAATATTATTTGCGCCATTTTTTGTAGCATTATTTACATTTTTATCGAACGTAATATTCTCTCCGACATACGATTATATCTGTTTTATTTCACAGAAATAACAGTTATGCATATAATATTTGAATGTACGGACTCCATGCGTTTTGGTTGTAGTCACCAGCCTGGCAGTCAAAGTGCCCATTGTAATAACACAATATTGAAAAATATTATATCTTCTCGTGTACTATTAGACTTCATTTTACGCAGATGAACTAATTTACTCATTTTTACGAAGAAACTGGTGTCTTTATAACTAAATAAATAAATATATATTCCTTTATTTTCAAGCTGTTACGAAGAGATTTCATTGAATTTCAAAAAGAGCACTTTACTAGAATATATTTACGTAATTATGTAACGCGTAATGTAAAAAGTTTCTTATAATTTTCTCTCAGGAGACTTATTCCCAGCAGTGCAGGGAGATTCATACCCTTTCCGCTAGGATCACGAGTTTTCGGACACCGTATTATATATGTATACATAATATTTACAATATACCTACTGAAAGATATATAAAATATGTTCGCCTGATCGTGTGTGAATGAAATTATAAATTTATATAAGTTAATACTACATAATCATGCGAACTAACCATCACCCCGAATTTTTATAAAAAAGTAATCTAAATAAAATATTTGTTACACATATAATAAGTATCATATTTTTTTTTATTATTTAAACTATATTAATAACACTAGTAAAAATTATATAGTGATTCTGTAAGATTTTGGGACTTCTTGGAAAGATTTGAACACGACTATGGATGCCGCCCAGAATAGAACCAAGTGGAGTAGATTTTTTTTTAAATAGAAATGTGTACACGGAATATTATTATTATTTTCGAAATAAGCTAAACGCTTGTGCTGGGAAAATATGACTAACTTTATGGCTTCCTGGAACGAGGCTCGAACCCCCGACTACTAGATCACCAGGCGAGTATCGTAACCACCAGATCATAAGCACGTCATAATAAAAATTGGCAACCCCAAATTACCGGATAAGGCGACATAAAGAAGAATAATAAATGTTGCATATAGTAGAAATACAAGCAAGTGCCGTACAACCGTCTCAGAATTTAGTACAATACACAATACTGTTCAAATTGACGCGTTATTGTACCGCATCTACAATGTTTGTCAAAGGCTGTGTACATGGCTTCGTTCCGCTTCTGAGACATCGAGTTGCGGACGTAAAGCTGTGGCTGAAGCTCAACACCAACTCTCTAGTGCAGACGGCGCTCTCATGTAAAGCCGGTTCCCTGACCAGAAATTTTATCTAATAACAGCCGTGACTGTAATATAGTATTAATATTTTGTTTATATATATTAAGAACCTTTTTATTTTTTTTACTTTTCATTTCATAACACAAATATTATTTTAATTGTTGCTTAAATGTATTCTTAAACAAATTATAGATATATTATATGGACGAAGCTATTTATATTATAATATATGGGAAGTATGTAAATTGGGTATTACAGAGCATCGGCTGGCTTTGGTGTTCAGTTTCACAATGTAAAGTTCACCATTCCACCCAATCAACCTCCACATCTATCAAATTTTTGGAAGTCGTATATATGTTACCATGTAGAAACACTTCGAGTATTGACTACAACTTCTCATATAATATAATATAAATAGCTCTATCTCTATGAGATATCTACAATTTATTTAATAACAATGCCTTTGTAGGTAAAAATTCAGTAATAGTGTGTTCTTGGACATATTCAAATATCGTTAAATGTATTCTAATTAAATATATTATCTTTATGGCGAATCGGGCTTTTATAAAAAAAAAACCGATCATGCTGGAATAAACTCATTATTCTTCTTATTATTATTATAATATGTTTTTTCATATACTGACTTTATTCACATCAACTATGTAATGGTAAAAAGGTACACAACCCACCACCATCAACATCATACTTATTTGGAGGTGCGTATCTCTAATATTGCTTTAAAAAATTTATATAAATAAAATATTTTGTTACCTAACTATTTTATGTATCCAATTACTTATTAATAATAATTGAAGTAACTCAAGTCACTGAATGGTTACGTATTTTTAGATAACACCTTGGCGATGACTGTCTACCTGCAGTATAAATCTATTGCGGTGCTCACTTTGTTTTGCTACCGTTTATCTTGAACAGTCAAACTTATGAATAAAAGAAATAGAAATCTTTCATTCTGCATTTAAATTCCTCCTATTCTTAGTAGACTGAATGCGATGGAAATGCGGTCGTTCAAGTTTATGTATGGAAAATTTACGTACGATAGAGTGAAGAATGTAAAAATTAGACAAAAACGTGTCTATTTGTACTATACTTACAGTCGATAGAATTTTAAAAAATCCGCTGAAATAGTTTAGGGATGTTGAACGTATGTGTATGTACTAGTTAAGAAAATATTTAAGGTCAGTGTTAAAGTATGAACAGGTGAACTGGAAAAGATCTGGCACAGTCAGGTTGACCGGATATTGATCGAAACATATCTTCTTTTATTTTAATAAATTATTTATTGATATTTTTTAATTATAAATATGTTATCTTTGACTGGATTATATTATATATTATAAATCATGATTAAGATAGCATCTAAAGGGCGTTGGAATTAAGTCATTAAGTGCGTTTTTTGCTTTTCTTAATATGTTCCCGTGAATGCCTTCAACAGCTGTGGTTCCCAGGTTTTCTATTGATAATACGGTCACATATGCAATATGAATACTATCATTAACCTTTAATTGAGCGCGCTGATTCTCTGGCGTTGTGCTGGTCGGATATGGTTGTTGACTCCGACCGACCGAAATCCGCACTTCCGTCGCTCAGATTATTAAGACCTGCTTACTGGATACAATTGCGCCTTGTTCTTAAGCGCGCTCTTTAATCTCCGAAAAACGTAGCAATATTCACACACATAAATGACCAATAGTAACAACAAGAAATCTGCGGTGTGCCAATCTAAGAAATAATAACGCGTAAACAAAATATAATTTTTTTAAATTGATTTTTCTTTTGAATTTATTTTTAATGGTTCGTTAAATTTAATTTTCGCGTTGGTTAACTTTTTAAACAGTTCTAGGAAAGGGTAGGTCCCTTCCAGGGCCCTTTATCAAAGACCAGATATTAGTGGACGACCATTAGAAGCTTCAACAACCGACAAGTGTATGAAAGTGAGCGAGACAAAAGTGGTATGTTAGGACCGAAGAGCGCACATACTCGCAATTATCGTGCAATTCCATCACGCTACTGCTCTGTAAGAGAAATGAGGATAGACCTCATCATCTCTTGTTCTGATATACCACTTTCACCTACGTACTCGTACGTACAAAATTAATTAATTATTCCAAAAATGAACGTGCTTGTTAGTCTAGTGATTAAGACACTCGCCTAATGATCCAATGGTCGGGGGTTGAAGCCTCTTCTAGGAGATCAGCAAGTTAATCATTTTTCTTAGCACAATCATTTAAATAAGTTCAAAAATAGCATGAATAATTGATATGACACGTATTCCACTACGCATCTCTGTTTTAAAAATATATATAATATCCTGAACAAACAAGTCAAAAATAATAAATATTTAAAATATCTCTCTTTACCTCTCATATATATATTTTTTTTTTATATCAGCGCCTTTATTATCAAAATAACTTTATATTGAAGTATACATCATTAAAAACATTTTTTAGATAATCAATGCATCATAAAGTAGAATAGTCGCTTTCTACCTCGCTAGGTACATATAAAATACCTGTTCTAAAATAAGTTGCCATTAGGTACCATTAGCTATTTGTTCTTGTTTTTATTATTCCTGAAAACTGATATATGCATAAGTAGGAAGTAAGGTAGGATTAATTTAAACAGATTAAATAGTAAAAAATATATAAAAATCAAAAAGGAGACAAGTAGAGATTAAGAAAAAGGATCAAAGTAATAAAAAATATTATACGGACTAAAGACAAGTAAGGAACACAGTATAAAGAATATTAAAGTAAGAGCACATGAAATAAACAGAGTAAAAAAAGTTAAAATAAGTAGATATGAGGAATAAGTAAAAAAATATATACTTGAGTTTCTTGCATCAACTTTAGTATGTGTATGTGGTTCGTGATGGTATCAAAGTAAATTCTGATTTCTATCATAATGTTAGTTGTAATGTATTAGTTTTACAAAAAAAAAATTATCCTGTGACATTTTCGTACTCTATCAGTGATGTTGACTTGGTATCAGTTGGGAGATCAATGATCTGGGTGTAAAATTTGACAGTAAATTATCATTCATTCCACACATTGATTCGTCAGCTGATAAAGGTTTCAAAATGTTTGGATTTGTTTTGCTGACTGCAAAAACTTTTTAGACCTGCACACTTATGAAATTCTCTATACTTTTCTAGTCAGATTCTAAGATAAATTAATTTTAAATTAAATATACGCTCTGAGGATATAAATAATGATTATCTCCTTAGATGTCTGAAATTGTTAAAATTATCATTGAGACGTACGATGACCGACCTTATATTTCTATACAGGATCATCAATGGTATGATAGACTGCCCCCATATTGTTGGTTTGCTTGATTTTCACGCACCATTGACGTGATCGAGACACAATTCATTGTTTTATTACAGGGGTAATGTCAGAACACATGCACTAGCTAACTATTAGATTGCATTCTTTGGGGAATGAATATGCGGAGGTAATCGACATTTTCGCTGTAAATTTAACCCTTTACAGGACTACACTATTACAATTTTTCGTGTCTTATCTCAATGGTGACGATAAATTATATAATATATATATATGAATATATATATTATTTTAGTTTTAATTTTGAAAAATATTCTGATATTATATAATTTTCTTCTTTATGAATTTCACTTCTGATAATTTTTATATTATTTTACAAATTATGTTAATGCCTAATAGTGTGTGTATAATAATTGAATTTGAACTGTAAATCCGGATCGATGGGATCTAAATGAACAAATTTCGCGATCTCCGAATCGCGCGTCCCGCGGAATGGAATGCGACAATTTCGGTCGTAAATTCGTAATCACCGCAAGGTATGGGAGGGAAGTAGGGAAACCTTGGTATAGGATGATATCGATGAGGGGATAAATGTTCTAGTCGAAAGACCAGTAAATTTCGGAAAACCGGGATTCGGATGGACTGCTCGCCTTACCTTGTATATGACGCCTCCGTAATTCATTCAGTTGCCACCGAGATCACACAATGGCACGTGGATGAGTACAGCGGTTCACCCACGCCACACAAAACAACAAACAATACGTGATCAAAATACAGTGTTAGTGCACTGGAGCTGAAATGTCCACACCGCGAATGCTATCGCGATGTCGAGATCAAACAAATATCGGTCAAGTTGACGTCTGCTGACGTCAAGGTCACAATTCACAGTGACAAGGCGATCATCAGGTTATATATGGATGGGAATTTGGACGCGGAAATGTGGTAATAACAGTGGTTGCGGCTGAATCGAAAGATGCGCCAAAGGTGTGTTTTACGAATTCGGAACAATAACAAATAATGTACAAATTATATGTTTTCAAGTAAATATACATGCATGAATCGCTATTACGATGACGATTTTGAGAGAATATGTGGTATATTGCACACATCAGTTCACACGAAAAGAGACATTCGTCCGTGAATATTTTTAGTAACATGATTGGATAGCTTCAGATTTGAATTGCCGATAGGGGGCGAGAGGAGCATTGTTCGCATTGCAACATGAATGTTTGAGTGGCCGGCCGACTCCTCGCGCTGCGCCAGCTGAGCGATGCGATGTCCCGAAGATTCGGCCGTGGGCAGGTTTAAGGAGGGGTCACCCGCCGGCCGCATAAACCATGCAGATAGCCCGCCTGAGTTATTCCCCGACGATTTATCGCTTCCGTGGCCGGCACTGCAGTATAATATCACGGTCCGGTTCTCCACTTGTCGACGGACGGAAAATTTGAAAATCATCGGTGCGGGCATTAGATAATTAAAAATGTAGCTATCCGCATTTTGTTGCACGTGTATCTGAAACTACGCGTATTTAGAAAAGTCAATATTATTATTTTCAATTTTACTGCTGAGCTATCGGATAGTTTCGCTTTTATTGATTTGCTGGAATCTAATATCGAATGTTATTCTCCTAGTATTATTTGTCTATTAGGTACAGCATTCTATGGCATAATTGGCGAATACATAGTGTTAGCTTAACAAAACTTTTCTATACAACAAAATATATTTCACTCACAGACCAGTAAATGAATATACATGAAATAAAGTGTACATATTGGATAGGGGTTAAGAATATTGGTTGCGGGATGAAGGGAATTCTACACACATTCTTTGTGCAAACATAAATCTGATAGTTTATGACATTTTTATATAACAGTATTTACTCTTCGAAAATTAAATCCTTGTCTACGCCAGCGTTTAAATTTTTGTTCCAATCGAGACATATATTTAAAAAAAGTCGCGGAGCTATTTGATTACATGAGTGGTACCAAAGTGATCACGCGGGTGATACCAAATTTAAAATATTGTATCATGGAATTTGCGTTAGTTCATGTGTGTATATTTGGTAGTCTATGATTTCCCTGTAGAATTGAGTGCCCTGATTTAAAAAATGAAAAAAAAGACACTATCGCAAGTTGGTTTAAAAAGTTAGTTCACCGTAAAGTTTAGAAATTACGCCATAATAATTGTTGACATTTGACACACTTTATACAACTTCTAGAATATTTTCAAATGACATAGTTTCCAATAAAATACAAAATCCAATATATTCAGATCAAGTAAAAGTGACACTTAAATATGTAAGTAATACAAAATATGAAAAAATATTTCACTTTAAAATTTCGTGAAAAACCATACCGTAAAAAAACATACACCATTATTAACATATATCGGGATCATCGGCTTATAAAATGATACCACTTTATTTAATATAACCTTATCAAACTGAACTAACCACTTTAACTTCTATAAAAATTCTTACACTTTAAAATTTTATGAAAAACCATTAAATTATCAAATAAAAAATCATATTCTCACTTGTCTAAATCTAAATTTCTGTATTAAAAAAATTCTCATTTGTATTAGATCCTGGACATTCGAAATCCATTTTGAATCACTTTTAAATGTAAGTTGATGATAGCTTGTTCAATTTTTTTTCAAAATTACATTTGCTAAGTGCATCTGTAGGGTTTGGTTACATAAAATTTTACATTGCTGTTTTCCAATGGATTTTTTATGGTTAAAAAGTAGCTACATCTGCCGGTTGTAGGAGCCGAGTACCATTCAGATATAATGTTACCAATATTATTTGTAATTTTGAGCATATCAACAAACTTGGCTCATAAATGAGGTGGGTTTATAACTGGCTCATAAATGAGGTGGGTGGGTGGGTGGTGTTAAATATTCCTTCATTTCTAAGTATCGTGATATATCTGTGTATATATATTTGATTACACCAGTGTTTAAGTCATTTTTAGATACTTTTGAACCAACTGAAGTTACCGATTTATCTATTCAAAAATTTATTTCACGTTTCTTTAGAAATCATTAATAGTAGCTGTCACCAGGAAGATATCCCGGAAGCTATTTGATATAAGATTTTTTGTTAAAAAATGATGTACACTTATTTTCAAAACCGTTATACATATTAGGAAATCCTTTCTGGCATGTCCTTCAATACAATTCACGAAGATGGCTTCACCATCATTTCTTAAAATCGTACCGGGCTCGTGACAAGTTTTATTAAAATTTTCCCTCAAACAAAATTGGATTATGGATTCGAGTATTCCAAACTGCTAGAGCTATTTTAATAGCCACCATTGCTTTTATTTATTTTTTTGTAGACAGGTCCAATTTTTACCTTCGGCATCTACTAAAAAAATATGATTACGCAATCAATTACTTATTAAATTACACTTTTTTGTCAATTGTATTTCGCCATTTAATTTACCTCACCTCATGGATGATTGAGATTTGAAGACAAAAGCTTTAAAAACAATTTATTTTCAGGGTAAATTCAACTTTCAATTAATATAATTCGTAGATTTAATCGTTATTTAAATAATTACAAAAATATTTAATAAGATATTTATATTATTGGCTTGCGCCAATAACGTATTTATTGGCAGCTTGAGAAAATACGAGTACATGGGAGTTATTGGCATAGTGCCCATTACTTCATTAAAATACATTTATTTTTCTAATTATTTGCCAATGGCAAAAAAACATATTCTAGTCAAATTATTACACAAAATTTATTACCAAAACTAACAAACTAATATTATCAATTTAAAAAACGTGTTTAAAAATTACACTCCAAACAGCTCGACTCTTAAAAATTTCTTAAGAAAAATGCAAAATCACGCAAGTTTTTAAGAAACAATTTTGACATACTGTTTTTCACAAAAAAATTAACATATTCATGTAATTTAATGATGTTAGGTTATATATAAATATTATTGAATTTCACTTATTTAAGTACTTTTATTAAATAAATTCTTTTTTTGCTTGAGCAAAAGCAAAAGCCTGTAAAGTAGTAATGGTAAATCGTTATGTTATATAAACAGTTACGATATGGTAAACCGTTATGTTATAACTGTGGTTATGACGATGATTCGTAACTGAGATTAGTAATTAGTATTTAACTGTTGGAGGTTTACTGATGATGAGCTGATTGCCCGAAGAATTACGAATAACCAGTTACCAATTAGTTATAATCGAACACAGTCACAGTAACAATAACGGTGAATATATCGGTGTATTAACGGTTTAAGTAACGATTTAATCATCATACTGTTAAGTACTAAACTAAAATGAATAATTTGGCGTCTAACATCGGTTGGTTTGTAAGAAATCATAATATGTTTAATTTACTTGAGAACCCATCATACATTTAAAAAATAAATCTCTTTAAAATATAATTGAAAATTTTCCTGTAGACATTAATACCTACACATACATTATTTTAATAAAATTAAATACTCACTCACTTTCAATACTCTGTAAATAATTTTACCTATATATTTGTATATACCTATATGTTATAATTTTTCCCGCTGATACTTTTAATAATGAAATTATTAGGTAGGCGTATAATACGATACGTTTATCTGCGTGAGACTTAAATTGCAGCATTAGTTTACGATTTTTATAAATTATAAAATTATTACATAACTACATTAAAACCATTAATAATGACAGAAAAAATCAGATATTCTACTTTTACGGAATAGTTGGTAAGTACCTTATTGAATTGCTTTATTACTGAAAACGTAGGAAGTAGGTTAGATCCAGAGAGCAATATTTTTTCATATTCATAGTAAGGAAATGATTATAAAATTATTTTATTCTAAATGTGCCTGCATATAGCATTTGTTATTGTGTTTTATTAAAAGTGTGATGACAACGAAGCTCCACACATCCCTTGACATCGCCTTGTGATTCAGTTCGTCAGACACCCGTCTATATCTTGCATTTGGGTGTGCTACGGGACTAACCTGCTCCCGCAGCATATCCCGCCCACTGCAGTCACTTGCTTTCACCATCATCAGAATATCTGTGGCGGTATACCTTATCCTTATATTTTGTGACAACAACCTTGATGACAGCACGCTTTATTTATTGTTGGATATCATTATTCATTGACACATTTGTTCCCACATATATGAACTATTTAACCGATTCAAAAACTCTGAGATAGAAGTCGATGGAGAACCCTCGTGGAGTATGCCATATCCCACCCTAGGATGTAGTGCCATGAAAGAAGAGAAGAAGAAATGATTCAAAAGCTTGGCAATATTTACGATGAATGGCGATAATAATGATGGAAACTTTCCTCTGCATAGTCCACGTATAAATGGCAAAAATGTTTTTAATGATAATTATTATATTGTTACATATATAAAAAAATATATATTTATGTAGGAAAATTATTAATCTACATAATCGATTGCATAAGAGAGTACGCTGATTAAACTAATGTAACATTTTAATATAAACTGTAGACGATTCGGGGATGTATTCGAATTACGTTGTGTATGACGTAAATGTTTCGCCGATGTTCGGTGTAATGCTTGGTATTTCGTGGTTCACCCATTAATGGGATATATATTTGTGTCTACTATGCGGTACCTACGTGTGACCTGAAGCGAACACTTTCTATTGATTATATATCTGCTCTAGCAACTGTGGAAGCAGTTAGGAGAAAATATTTATCTGTGTGTTCGTGAAATGTGAACATTAACCGGTGATATAATGTACCTTAATATTAATGTAATTTCATTTGTTGAACTACTAAACCTTATTAAATAATTTGAGCCTTAGTATCGACGCGTATATTCGTTTTTAAAATGTAAAAATTACCGCGTCGTGTTTGTGTGTCGACGGAGAAAAGGACCAATTTAATGGTCACCCTTAGTCCTGTACAAATAAATTATTTGATCGTAGTTATCTCTCTTAAAATTGAATATTATATTACTTTGTATTATCATGAATAAACTAGTTATTCTCATACCAAAAATATTACATGTAACATCACTTGCAAGAATTAAATTAAGAGTTATGATTGAAAACATTCTAGATAGTAATTTGTTCATACATTTATTGACATTTTTTAAATGTCAGTATTAATTCCAGAATATAAACAATAATTTTTTTCCATTTACATTAAGATTTACAATACTTTCAGCTACAAAATACCCTCACACTTGCCAAAGTGTCCTGTAATTGCGTCTTTATAGTATTTTTGTTATGTACATGAGTATAAATTGGTGCGATATATTTTTATCATCTTCAATATTATTACTATTAATATAAGCCATTGTATTTCATATAAGTGGTATGTTGAGGCAGTAGGCTAGTGCAAAGTCCTTGGCAAATGTGATGAATTATGCGTCAATTTTTAGTGTTAGTATTATAACGAATTTCATTTTTCGTGTTTTCTTTTTTCACAATGTCTTAAATATCTTCATCAAATATAATAAAGGGTGGGCCAACTTGAGCTAACTGTTTTTAAAAATGTATAACTTTGGTGGGGTTTATTTTTAATTATATATAGTTTTTTGCAGATAATAAAGAATTTATGAAAGTTTATAATGGCTACATACCCAGTGCAAGAGCGCATTAAAATTATTGAATTTTATTATGTTTTGCGACGATCTATTTTCGATAATATAGTGTTGCATCACGAAAGTTGTGTTAAATAGTATTTTTATTTATTAAATGGTATATAAATATGGTTTATATACCATTTAATAAATGGTATATAAACCATATTTATTTTTATTTAATATACTATTCGTTCTCCAAGAAAATATATTACGGGATTTATAATTCAGATCTGCCCATAACCGATATACAGTATTGTTACAGGGGTGGTCTTATTAAAGGTGTTTTCATTTTTTTTTGTTGCCATAATTGCGATCATTATTTTACATTCTACTGGTAAAGCGTTAATAACTCTTGAGATGGCTAGTTTAGAATAAGTTTCCTCATAAAAAAAATATTCAGTTTCGATTAACTTAATGAGGTGAATTAACAGAAATGGACTTTCGTAGTATGTTAAAAAATAATAAAAGGATCCAGATAACCATGCTTTTTGATTTTTTTCAAAATGTACAATATTTTATAAGATATTGGCGTTCAAATTTGGGCTTGTTGAAAAACGCTCGGATTACCGTGTAACGTCACATCTCTCGTACATCGCTACGTCAATACTCGCCCGCTAGTGTCGATTACCGACTTGTCGACTCGGAAGATGTGACGTCACACGATAAAACGGTATAAACCGATCGTTTTTAAAACGCGCAATTTTTAACATGTGTAACTTAGCCATATTTCAAGATATCGAAAAACTTATTTCTGTTTAGTAAATGAGATTTTTTGAAGAATTTTTTTAAATAATAAGAAAATTATCACACTGCCTCATTGCTCATTTGTAATATGTCTGCTAACGCAGTGATACATACTAATCGATGACTTATAGGTCAAGCATACTAATTGGTACTATTTATTTAGTATGGGTTAGTACCTTGAAAAGTTGACGAATAACATAAAACAACATGTATAAGAAAGTAAATATTGTGTTTCCGATTATATCAGTAACTTGATTACGATCTCTTTCCCCATATTTGTTTTTTGATTTTTTATATTTGTAACACAGCTTCTTATAATTTTAACATAGAATATGTCATTTTAGCGGGCACTCCAGTAAAACATGTCATGAAAACTGCACTAAAAATAGATTTTTATTAAATTACGTAATTTTTTCATTGAAAAATGGAAAATTGAAATCACATCGTGATTTTGAAATTAAACATTTTTTGAGGGGTTAAATATCAATCCCGGTGCTTCTCGCATTCTAGGCACTCTTTCAACTTAATCAAATCCCTAATGAACTGTGGTGACAAATTTTCATACAAGTATAAAATATTTTGTTTTCATTTGTGTGTGAATTTATTATATTTTTGATATGTTAACTTTATTATTTATACATTTAACATCAGACATCAAATTTTAATATTTTACTTTATATGAAAAATAATCACCCTTGTGAACATTGCAAGTTTGTATTAAAAAAGAGCTAAAGATGTGACGTATATTTTCACGTCGGATTTGTATCTGTCGGTAGTTCAATAGTTAACACTCCTATCTGTTATGCCGGAGGTTGGGAATCAGTTCTCAACCAGTTAGATTTTTATTTTCTTTTATCAATTTAACTGTGTTTGTAAATATTTTTTCAAACCATAAAAAACATATTATATGCGGAAGTAGAATGATGCATGTTTCTGTAATGCTTTTTTATCGGTAATTTTCTAAAATGTAGCTGATTTAAATTGTTTGTTTCATCTAATAGTTCGATACTCACTACTGGAGATCAGTAACTGTATATTTTTTTAAAGTACAAGTGTTTAGTAAAAATACTGAAAGATTTTATTATCTGCGCGAATATTCATTGACAATACAACTATCAATATTTCACACCTTGCACGAAAATTGTTGTACGCTAATGAACTATCAAGAGGAGGTAGAGGTTAGGACTCTTCTCACACAACACTCGCTTCGTCAATAACTTTCGTACATACTCGTCGATCTCTTGAAGTGTCGACTTTTGAACCAAATGGTTGCGGTACCTTAGTGCTACAATTAAATTATTGTTGGAATGACAAATCCTTTTTTCAATGGATAATTCAAATTTTTCTGACCAGCATCGAAGAACACAGACTCCACGAGTGCATCATATAAATGTATGAAGATTTTTATAAACTACCGTATCCTATGGGACCTTATAAAGAACAACAAATAGCAGTCCGTCCGATTTGCACCAAATGAATAACGAAAATAAAATTTTTAGTAGTTATATATATTGTATATATAAGTTGTACCTTTCAATTATTTTTTATAAACTACGTTGTCGCCATCTATGGTTGAAAATTTGATATACATTCACATGTAACACTATAGATGTCGCTGAAGCTGAGACTCTTTTTGACAGAAGTGTGGAGTTATATTCACATGTATACATGAAAATTCATCCGAATTATTAACTCATATTATCTAGAATGTGCCTAAAAAGGCTGCATTTTAAATTTTTTTTAAACTTCATATTTAGATCAGTATTTTTCCAATATTTTGAGTATATCCAAATCTTTGTAGAAACCAATTACTGGGTTTTATCCCCATAGATATTGTCATCAAGATATATTATAGATGTCTCACAGAGACGAAGCAATTATTTATATGGGAAAGTAAGTATGGAAGTCTTGGGCATTACAGGGCTTACGACCTGTCATCGGCTGACTTAAGTTTTCACACAGGTGAATGTTACATTGTGATCTGTCATCAGCTGGCTTAAGTGATCACTTAAGCCAGCTGATGCCCAAGATTTCCATTTTTACCTTCCCATATAAATAGCTTCGTCTCTATGAGCCATCTATAATATATCTTGATGACAATCCCTCTGGGGAAAAAACCCAGTAATTGGTTTCGACAAATGTTCAATATAGCGAAAAAGAACTGTAGTAAATCACGCAGGGGTGGTTCGCCGGTTCGCTCTGGTAGCTTGGAAGGTGATGTCTGCAGCGGCTTGCAGTGGTCCCAAGTCCAAAATCTCCGTCCAGTGTAACAGCCAAGTCGTGGAATAATTCGTGAACAGTCCAAATGTGAAGCCAGATCAGGAATCCAAAAGAAGCAAGTCCAGGGTACAGCAGGGTCAGAAATAAAAGTCTTGTGTAGAGAGAGTAGTCCAGCGGTGCGAAGCAAACGAGGCAAGTGATTTTGCAACCGCTGGACCGTTTATTTATATTTACAACATTATATCTGGAGCGCAAGGCTCCAACAAAACTCAGGGACCAATCAGGGGGCTCAAAACATCCCCGCGCCACCCCGATTCGGTCCCGCGCCGCCACCACCTGGCGGCGAAACCTCGAAACTTTCGTCATTTTTCTCGCCGTCCAATATGGGGCGGCAGAACTGACATTTGTCCTACATTTTTCTTTATTACATCTTTATCAAACATTTCCCAGGCATCGTGAGTACTTTTTATTACAAACATTAATCTGCCTCGCGATGCCTGGCATACTATAATGCGGGCGACAGCCCGGGGAATTTATTAACGCACCTCAAACCTTAAAATCCATTTTTTATTAGTACAACGATTTTTGAGGTGCGTCAAACTATCTCCGGGCGATTGCCCTCTGAAAACTTTTTTTATTTCAATATTCGTTCTTATTCTAATAATTTTTTACAAGCAATTATTAAAGAAAAACTAAAATCGTATCTCCGCGCGGCGCCGGGGCGTGGCCTCGTCCGCGGCCCGGCTCCCCCCTCTCTTCGGCCGCGCGGTCGGTTCAGTGGCGGCGATTTCCCAAAGGCGTGGGGTGGCGGACGCGATTTCTCCGTGAAGCGGCCAAGTTCGGGTCTCGGCCCGGCGCTTTCTCGGGCCGGGGCGCCGCGCGCTCCGCGGCCGCGTAGCTGTGCGGAACAACAAAGATTTGGACATATTCAAAATATTGAAAATATATTGGTCTAAATAAGAAGTTTTAAAAAAAATACACACTTCAGGCGTATTCTAGTATTGGTATCTAATTGGTTCCTACAAAGATTTGAACATACTCAAAATATTGGAAATAATTATTTTTTTCGAAACTACAAGGACCACATATCCGATGGGATCCAATGAAGAGCACCAAAAAGCAGCGACTGAGTTTCTACCGATATTGTGAAAGAAATGAGGCCGCAGAATGTAAATTAAAATACTAAGTAACTCTTGTTTCTTTAAAGTATAATATGATATAATGAATTAAACCCTCACTGTTGATTGCCGAAGACGAATAACCACCAGACCACACAAGATAGACCATTGCGTATATCGGTGTGTCCTGTCGCATAAGTATGAACATTTTGTGTGTAAGCAGTAATTAACGAGTTAAAGTGGCTTTGATGTTGTCCACCCAGCACTGCCGCTCCACATAACGCGGGTCGCTTCCAATTAAGAGGGGTGGGAAACGATCGGTTGGAGTGATGCGATTAAAATATCTCCATTGAACTGTGGAATTTATCAACTGACATTCGAAATAGCTGATGCTGCAGGTTACACTAAATTACGAGTACTTTGAACACTGAAATTTTATGCCTGTACCGATGGAATTATGATCACGGTGAAATTTGATCATCGCTTTCTATGGTTCCCAGAAGTGTTTTCGCGTAATAATATATTTAAAGCCTGAGATCTAAGAATCGAGTAGACTACGTGCAATATGCAATTCGTGTATTGTCACCATATAATACTATTTTAGACGGACCGTAATTGTTGTTGAAACACGTGTGTGGATGGTAGGTGACTGCTTGGATGAATTAAGTTACCAATAACTTTTTTGTTTGCAAATAATGTAATACATTTAAATTAAATTAAATAATTTAAGATGAAATAAGTAAAATATTATTTTAAAACACTATACTATACAAAAACTTTATTTCCAGTCAAAAGAAACGTAATATCTACACGATAGACGTATCAAAAGACAAAGAGTGAAAATTCTTAAATTGTATTTTTGTGTAGAGACTTTAGATAGATGTACAAAAACAGATGCATAAATAAACCAAAAGTTTATTATTATGCAAATGATATTATAATCCCCTTTTTTTAAAAACAATTATCTTCTAAATCTTGTTGCAAGTTTATTATATTATTTTATTCTGCCGTATTAAAAATACACGACATAATAACCAAAATATCTTATTTCAAATATTCCACTTCATAACACCAGTTTAACAGTATTTAGAGTGTTTAAGAAGATTCGGTTATTAAAAAAATGGACTTGACAAACCTTCTAATCTTTTGAACCTTACTTGTTAATCTCTGGTTTATATTTATATACATGTCATTAAACACTACATTATAAAATACTATAAATACAATTTATCATCTATAAACAAAGATAGGAAGTTAAAGACCATAAATAAATAAATGTTTTTAAAAATATTTATCACGTTAATTTTGATGGAAATTTCGTTGCATGTATCCAAATTTCCTTCTCCTCTAAATTAAGCAATAGTGAGTTGTTTTTATTATATTTTCCCGAAAAACTCATTTCTATATTAAAAATGATTCTCTTCAAACTATAATTTTAAATTTAAATTATATTTTCATTGTTAATATAATTATACAACGAAGCATAAATTTAATCTTCGGTCTCATTAAGTAAGTTTATAAATAAATATTTTACGTACCCACGTCAAAGCCCCCTCAAAAATTCGAATTTGCGAAAATACCGCAAGTTTGTGAATCCGGTCTGGCATGCTGATTACCGTTATCGTTCTCGTTCCCGTCATATCATTTTGTAAAATAATGAGAGCTTTTCATTCATAACTAACTTTCGATAAAGGTCTTTGTTGAGAGACCAAACATTTCAAATTCCTTCGTCGCATTAAAAATGTCAGGAAAATTAAAAAATATTTTCATTCCTGTGTGTGCTTTTGACTTCGAGTAAAGAGAATCCAGAAATTGATAAAATATTTTTGGTACCATTAAATGTTTCGTTTTTTTTTTTTTGTCTTTGCCTAAAATTTCCTTATTTTATCAAGACGTACTCTTCTTAAATATCACTTAAATTAAATATTTGCAGCTTTTTAATTAAAACATAAATTTAAAAACAATATCTTTCACTTGTTCCCCTAGATTAGCATTATTTGAAATTATCACAGACTAAAAAATAATTTATTGTAATTAATTGTTTTTTTATTTCATTAAGCCATCCACATTTTTTTTTATATTACATACATATATAATTACAATTAAATTAATAATTATTTTTTATTTATTATCTTAGTTTAATAACCACAATTGAGTTTAAAAAACATCTACCGGTTTCGGAAAACACCTTTTCCTTCTTCAGGATATGTCAAAACTAACTAAAAATATAGCATTGTTTTTCTATTTATCCAGAATCTAATTGTGGTTATTAAACTAAGATAATAAATAAAAAATATGAATCTTAACCACCAAGTTAATATTGCTAATTTTAAAAGTAAATTAATAATTATTTTAAATTCAAACACCAAACATTGGCTCTACTTTTGTAATATTTTTTAATGAAATATCGTAATGAACATATAGCCTACCGATTCTGGCGTGATGTAGTTGAATGTTGAAATACTCTGTGTTCTACATAGACATTGTTTGTGCCTCCTGTATCGAACTGAAAAAGTAAACAATTCTAGTAAAAGTAAAAGTAAAAAATCATATTTTTTAATAAACTGTTATCAGTCTGGCTGAACGTGCTCATTAATATCAATGCAACTTTTATAGAAACTTTTCGAGTAATCATTTTATAAATCAGTACTTTTTTTTTAAATATGCAAGTTATAAAATAGTCATTATCACCATCACATTAGCTGATGCCAAATTCAAGCAATTGAATAGTCAATCAATCTCATCTTCCATCGTATCCTCGACCGTGTTCATTAGACACCTTCTATAATGTTTGACAATAATACTGTCGGAGTTGCTTGCCGGAGCGAGAAAAGGTCTCCATGCAAGCGAATAACATGATTAGCGACCGTTAAGACAACAGGTGTGAACATTCATTGTTTACAGCCATGTCATTGTGTTTTAGGTAGTTAGCTTTAAGGAAGAATATAATTAAATATTATCCTCTCAATCTCTTCGTGTAAGGAAACTTGTAATAGCAGGGTTTATATCCGAGCACCTTTTTATTCTGATTTTGATATAGTTTGTTAGCAATCTGCCATTATCGGTAACAAAATAACAATATAAAACTATATCGGTCCTGTATTTGTTGTGAAATACATAAGAAGAGTTATTTAATTTTGCAAAAGACTATAAATGTCTAATTCTGTAAAAATTCCGCTGAACGATAAATCCTGTATATACTCGTATGTACCTAAATATTAAAAATGTTGTCGCATATTTATGATAGTTTAAAAATCAAAAACATATTAATATTTTTACAATATTTATGTTCAATATTTTATTTATGATAGTCCAAAATAGGAAAAGGAGAAAGAAGAAAAAACTGTTAACTCCGGTCTTCTCACAGTACAAAGCCGTTACCAACGAACGTTTTAATCAGTGGCGTAACTATGCCAACGTAGCCAATACGGCACATTGGGCCCCACGTTAGATAGGGGCCAAAAAGGTCTTACAATAATTTTGATATCATACGCGAGTATCAATACCTTTTCCAGCGCTAATACGGATATATAGTGCCGGGTTAGGAACCAGATCATTGTCGCTAAGCGATTTTTTCTGTTATATGCGCGAATATACCTATAAATACATTTTCATTGTTTATTTATGAAAGTGAATATTATAACAGACAAGAGATCATTTTTTTACTTACTGTTTAATCGATAAAACCACGTAAAACTTAACAATCTTACACATAACACATAAGGGAAGGCCCTTTTTTACATTATTTTAGTTACGCCGCTGGTTTTGATACGACCTTCAATTATGATATAAGCGGTTCTGTTGTAATTCATCTATGATACTGTTACTTTAATAGAAATGTAACCAATTGTATGTATTTTTTTAAAACCCTTAAAAATAATATATTGCTTTTGAATTCCACGCAAGAAAACATCATGTTTTGAACCGTTTATCCTTCTACAAATCCAATTAACGTTGTGTTGCATTTATTAATGCCTATTATATTTTATTAAAAAATAATTCCTACAGCTCTATTATTAAATTAATCTATAAAGTTTTTAATACTGGAGTTTGTGGGTATAATATTAAATTTATTATTCCTTTAATTAATATATATGTAGGTAGTTAGGTAGGTAGATGCTTACATATAATTATATTTTTTTCAGTATAGTTAATTTGCAGAATCAACCTGGCCGCCGTGCAGTCATAGCTTTAGCGAGTAAGCATTTTGTTTATTATGTCGTACATATATATATATATATATATATATATATTTATCATTGAAAACAAATATAAGATACGTAATATTTTATGAATACCTAAAATAATATTATAAATTAATATTGTACTATACATAAATAGGTAAGATTAGCTTACAACAGTAAGCGTAGATGTAATGAATAGTTGATGCATTTGATGGATTCAGATAGCTAAATGGTGTATATTAAAAAATAATTTAATTTCAAGATCTAGATTTGTAGGTATTTCGTTTGTTAGAGTAATAATACCTAAACGAGACAAAATTGTCCTTTATTCTCTCTTTGTCAACTTTTAAATTGAAGTCATTATATTAAATCATTTAGTGTTTAATTTACAAGTAGTTACTGTACAATACAAAATGGTACCATTTATCCAAGCTGTAACTCGATTTCGCCCAAAAACGTAGTTAAGTTCATCTCACTAATTAGGACGGAATGGGATAGAAACACATTCTCCTACGTCATCAAATACTATGTAAATGACTTTCGGCGATATTCCGCTTTTATCCCGTATGTAAAACTTTGTAAATTACAATTTAAATGACTACGCAAATTCATTATATTCACAAATCTCTGTAACGGAACTCTCGCATTCGGGTTTTGCCGGGGTGAGCGGGGCTAGCGGGTCTAGTGGGGCTAGCGGGGCTCGCGGGGCTAGTGGGGCGCGCAACAAAAGGATTTCTCGTAGAGGGTATCGGCGGTGCTAGTTAACGCCGCCCGGGTATGAGCTAATACCCAAATCATAATGCAAGGTAGTTTATTGTCGGGCCAAAGGTGGATTACGTTTCGCTCGGAATCCTTTACCGATGTAATTGGCACAGATTAATTGATCCGCTTTATGATCGTAAAATAACCCGACCGGCTTACGTTGCATTGTGAACTCGTTGCAAATTGTCAGCACACGGTCACTTACACGTCAATATATTGTAATCCGATTTTGAAATATTGTAAACGTTTACCTCTATTATGTATTCCTCTATGGTGCGACTGCCGTGACGACAATAAGAATTCAATTTATTTGAAGCTTGCAGAATACAGTAATTAATATTCCTTGTTAACGTACATACATCATACATAGGTAATCTAATATTCTACTCAATTATGTATATTTGTTTCTAATACATAATTAATTGATCAACTAAAAAGATATAAAGAAAAAATCTATTTATCCAAAAAATATTTAGTGGCTACTGGAATTCGAACCTGGACCTCTTCCTATCTAGGGAAAGGGCATTATTATTTTTGCTATGGCAATCGAATACGTCTTCGACAAATTTTTAACATACGTTCTCCAATCTTTCAAATTAATACATCTATTATTCAATTTTTAAAAGTAATTAACTTTATATTGCGGTGAATCTACGTTCTTAAAATGCAACATCATAACAAAAATATGATTTTTTTAAATATAAATGTTTTAGTACGTCAAAAGTTAAATATACAATTAATTTATCCAATGCATTCAAATTCTTATCTCGTATTCGCACTTTTGTTATTTATCATTAAACCGCTCTTCTAATTAATTATTTTTAATTGAAAGTATAAATTTTTCCAAGTAAAAGTTTCTTAAGAATACTTAAATTTTATGTCGGGCAAAAATAATCCATCATTGCTTTCCTTATTATCAAAAATATTATCTCTTGACTCTAGCATCGCTACCTTTCCGACTCTCATTGTTTTGTCTTCGAGAAATGAACATAAATTTCATTTAACTTTTTTCAATTATCTAAATGGTCTTCATAAACTTCGGCCAACTTTCGCCTCCGAGTTATCTATTCAAATAACCTCTTGACTGCCGGGAATAAACTAGTCGCGCGGTGGCCCTCGCCGCTCACCGCTCGCCGCCCGCCGCCCGCCTGCAGAGCGACTGCCGAAGTTATCTGGAAAAACAACATCGCTATTCATCTTTAACGACCGAATGTACAAATTAAGCCTTTGTTTTCATAGCTGAAGGAAAGCCTTCCTTCTTCCTTCTTCCTTCTCTCCTTTATCCCCCGGTCCCGGGTTATTATTTCCAAGATGGAATTAAAATAAACTGCCTGCCGTCAGATGTTGATTCAATATTAGGCGCTTTATTACACGGGACTCGCTTCGTTTTCACGATAAAACCTGCCCACCCGTTGCCACCCCATTACGAAGTTTACTTTGGGGGCTTTTGTTCGATTGATAATGTCCCTTTCTACTTTCCGGCACCCCCGCGGGTGCACATCCCGGGTGTGTCGAGGGGGCTCGTTTTACAGTGGCAAAAAAATAAAACGCGGACGCGGATCCAGGGAGGATGGAGTGCCTGTCACTCCGGGGGTTATTGATTGAATGACGTGGAACGGACGCCCGGCGGGGATTGATGGTGCGTACTTGTGGCGCGATCCGAGCTCAACACGATCATGAATATTCCTCACATTTTGTTCTAATCGGATATAATCATGATTACTTACAATTCGTGTTTATAATCGCGGAAGACATTGCGCAGGGACGCGGAAGACACAGTTCAGGGACGTAAAGACAAATCGCAGGGACGCGGAAGACATATCTTAGGGACGTGGAAAGACATAGCGTAAAGACGTGTAAGATATAGTGCACAAATGTGGAAGATCAATTAGAATAATCTTCTCTTAACTAACTCCCATGGTCGGTTTGTAATCATATGGACTAATATTATGCGGTTTTTTTTTTATTAAAATTATTATCACGGACATATGATTATATGATCGTTAATATGTGGAGCCAAGTAAGGAAACAAAAACTATCATTTTTAATTTTATAGCTGAATGATATTTTTGATGGCTAGAAAACGGATATCGTTTGGCAAAATAAAGTCGCTGTTACATTACGCGGTTTGTTTATTTACTTTGTAATATTTCAGTATTTAAAAAATATTTATGTTGACATCAGAATTATCTTATTGTAGATATTTATGTGTTTCTGGAAAACTACAATATGATTTTGGAATATTCAAAAAACCACATATCTAATAACCAATGCAAAAATGTCTAACGTTATTTATATTTTACCCATAAGCAATAAATCTGCTTACAAAAAGAATTTCTAAACTCAGCGTATCTTAGAGAAATCTACGAAAAGTCGACATATCTGTTGTTATATGGATTAAGATTATTTTATTTTATTAATAAATTTTATTTTACATCAAAAATGTTTATATATCTCTTCACCGTTTGTCTATTTACTTCTTGATCCACAGACCAGTAAATTAATAGACATGAAATAAAGTGTACATAAAGGGAAGGGGTTCGGAACATTAGATGCGGGACAAGGGGTATTCTATACACACTCTCGATGGAAACATAAATTCGACAGTTTATGACACATTTATGCAACAGTGAAAGTGTTTACTAGTCGAAAATTAAATCGTTGTGTAAACATAAAGTATTTTTTACATTAATGCATATGATATTGCAGTGTGTAGCAATCTGCATACATCTTCATGAAAATGTTCTGATGTGTTAGTTAATTAGTTAATTAAAAGTCCACACTGTCATTTCATATATTTATATACTATTGCGTTGATGCATAAGCTCGTAGCGTTTTTGTTTTCCAAAATATTCTTGACTTGAAATTTTTTTTTTCTGTCCTGCATACAAATTTTAATGTCATTTTAATACCAAAGAAGTGTTTTACATATTAAAAACGTCTTGAATTTTACATTTTGTAGAAAGTTTGTATTAATCGTCAGCTGAATAAAATGAAATGTACAGTAAAACATGTCGGAACATTTCCAACATCCAGTCACTTAAGATAGTAATGCTCATGTTCATAAAGAAGGCATCATCTATTATGAACTGCTTCCGAGGAAGTAAACATCACTTCTGAGATTTAGTACCAACAACTTCATCGGATTGAGGCCGAAATTCAATAAAAACCACCGGGATGACGGCATCAAGTGATTTTTCCGCATGTTAATGCCCGTCCTTGTACTGCTAATATTATACAAAAACTTGGTTAGGAGGTTATTTCACATCTATCCTATTTTCTTGATATCAGATTTTCATATTTTTTGCTCTTTATTCAACAATTTCCGAGGAATCTCTTTTAATAACGACGCCGCTCTTCAAAATTGGCTTGACGACTTCCAAATCACCGGATTTCTTCAAGCGTGGAATCGAAAACTGCCAAAACGTTAAGATTAACAGATTATACAGGTAAAATATATTATTGATTAGTTTGTATATTTTATTTATTAAAAAAAAAAATCGAAAATGCCACGAACTAATGCGTCAACCAAGTATATTAAACGTATTTAATGTATCATATTATATAATATATTAAGCGTATCCACCTATATAGCTTCTAATATTTGATAAATTTTTAATCAAATTTATTGAATCATGTTAATTTGCTTGTGATATGAAAATGTTAATTTTGCTATAATGTATATTAAGTAGACACCTACACAAATTTTAAAAGTTTTATGCTTAAAATTGTGATAAAATTTTATAAAGAAAGGAAAATTAAATTCAGTATATCGCATAATATATTAATGTTGTTCAATTTTGCTAAAAACTTTTCGAAGTTATCTAATATAATATAATGATTTTTTTTATAAAATTCAATTAATAATGTTTGTAAATAATAAGACGAAATACTTTGTTCAAATCACTATTTATTGATAAATCAACATGTTTCGATACCTATGGTACTTCTTCAATGTATACTAAAATTAAAAATATAAGCATAAATAAAAACAAAACTATAAAGTATAAGTGGTGGGTAACTAAGTATTTTGAATTCGCCAATCACCTTTTGGAAACAAGCATTCTTTTAACATTAACAAGGGTATAGAAATTATACATACACATACTTAGAGTTTACAGTTAGATAAATTTTAAATTTTAGAAATAAGAAAAAGTATTAATGATAAGCTAAATATTATAAAAAACTAAATCTTTTTTGCAAATAGTCACCTTTTAAAATTGTTTTCACAGTGGTTTCTACTTAGTTACCCACCACTTATACTTTATAGTTTTGTTATTATCTACGCTTCCTGAAGAAGATACTATCGGTACCGAAACATATTGATTTAAACAAAGTGTTTTGTCTTATTATTCATATATAGTATGTGGCCACAAAGTAATTTTGCTAATATTGAAGAAAAAATGTTTTTAATTTGTTTTTTTATGAGGAATGTGACACACTTGTATTAAACACTAAATAAACTTTTCGTATATTTTTGATTAAATGTAATTTTAACAGAATACATACATATTAAAATTTGTGACCAAATTCTTGTTTATGTATCTAAAATAATTACATTTTAAAAATAGGGATTAAACTATCTCAAGAATTTTCTTACCCTAATAGGATTATACTAATTTTTATCGGACTGGCAGTCACGACGTTGTCATGTAGTGCGGTTCTCTTGCTTAGCTTTGGTTCATTAAAGATCCCAAAAATTTTCACATCATTTGATGGGGCGCATCAATTCGATTATTCTTACGAAAGAAGAGATAAATTTGACTAACAGCTATTACCAAAGATGTCTTGTTTTCAGCAAAGTGTGCTGCCTTTCACGTGAAATTGTGCAAACCACACGGTTTGTTTGACGTTTTGATTTTGAAAATCGATCGTTATGAAATAAAATATTATCTACGTGTATAAAATATGACTTATATTAATTGAAATAACATACAGCAGCATTGTATTTTATATTTCTGACAGTTGAAAAAAATTTATCTAAAGAAAAAATGTTGTGTACCCACGTTTAAAATGAATTTGACACTTTTCTTCAATGAGTTTTTCCTTTGTGATGAACATAAATACATTATAATTTTGTATATATATATATATATTAATCAAACTAAATTGAAGTATCTTGTTGTAGTATAAATTATGCATAGTAAATTTTAAATATCTATAGAATAAACCACTCAGAGGATGTTTTCTTTAACAGGAGTGGCTAGTCAAACGATAGCAAAAAGTCATTTCGCAAATATTGACTGCCGAATTTTGCGTATAAATTTCTACCCTCCAGCATTAGTATATAAACTTACAGTACACACAAGGGTAGGTTCGGGGAAAGGGAATAGCAGGGTGAAAATATGCCCAGGATGACAAACGGAAGGAATGGATGAGAGGGTAAATGAAAAAAATGAAGCATGATGTTTTAATCAAGGGGTGGAAAGCGAGGACAGGAATAACCACCGTCGGGTTCGACATTCTGACGAATCTGAAGAATTTAAATTATTTAATGTTGTCGTTTAATTTCAAATAGAATTATCATTTTTATTATTATTGTTATTAGTTATTATGATAAATTAGTTATCAACGTGGGTATCAATCAATTAACCTATACAAGAATTATGTGAATAATTTTTTTTTAATATTTTTAACATGCAATATTTAATATAATGTGTTTAACCATTAACCATGAATTATTACCTCTATGTTTTTGACATTGAAGGAAGATTCGGTATTTTTTAGCTCAAGACTAATAAATTGAAAAATTCAACATTAACCGCAGAAGAAACACTTGGAATTACGGGCTGTAAGGAATTACCGAGGAAGAATTCACGGCTGCGCCGACCCTCGCATAGAAACTTTGAATTCGGCCATAATCGTAAAACTCTCAACCTGTGTAGTATAATAATACGAGAAGTGGGGAGAGAGTTACGCACCGGACGTGCGAGTTTTTTCGGCTTGGTAAAAAGAGAACGTCATGCCTTAATGAAAAAGCTCTTGGCTCCAAAAACGCTGGGAATTTTTTTAATTTAAGCAGAAATACTACATTCTCCGAAACAATGAAGACGCATATGTTTTCTGAAGATATAATTCTAATGAGATCATTTTTCATAAAAATTAAATATATTTTTTTCACAGTAAAAATGAAACGAATGCTTTATTTTAATGTTAGACCTAAGTAATCCTGTTTGTTATATCATTAATGTTGATTATACACATAAATTATTTGATTCTCTACTAAATTTTAAAAAAACATTTTACATAAACATTTTTAGAAAAATTATTTGCATTCGATTTATGGAATTAATTCTCAAAATTAAATTTAAGGTTGCTTACTCAATTTAAGGATTGAGGGTTTATCATAACTCGGGGAGATCAAATACCTGTCCAAACCCGCTCACAGTGCAAGTTTATTACTAGAACTTGATATCAAAAGTTAAATCTTTACCACCACCCTTGGGGTCTCGGGGTAGAGGGATGTAAGTAAGCTCGCACCTGTTTAAGAAAACTATTTAAGTAACACCTGTGACGCATCAGTGCTCAGTAAACTTGGAATAGACAAAGGTGTATTGTTACAAGGGTGTGAGTAATCTGCGATATAAAGGATTTGGAGCTAGATTTGTATGTTAAATTTTACGCAAGGCACTGTGATTGAAGATTATCAATTCAGTGCGTATCTCACTTATGTATAATATTAATTCAGTTCCAAACATTCAAGTGGTATACCTACTGCATCCCACACAGTAAAATAATTAGTATATTGTATAATTGTATGTTCACTTCTGACGTATAATAAAATTGATGTCAATAAATGTCTAAAATGTAAGTTAATAATATTTATCTTATATTTTATCTTATCTTAGTAATATATGTATATATTACCATATATCTTGTTCATGATTATTTAAAGGTTTTCTAATTTTTACGAATTTGTAAATTTTTATGACATTTGCTGTTAATATCAATATAATAGGATAAATCTTAATAAAATGTATAAATAATGTTAATATATAATACCTAATTCTACGAAGAGTTAAGATTGCTTTCAGATGCAAACCAGAGATTCATATTATTTTTTGTAAACCTTTATGAAAATGATAATTTAAAATTATTTCAAACGTTTTTCATGCTTGTTTTTTTTTAAACAAAAAAAAATGGTTCTTAAGAAAAAAATTTAAAAAAGTAATGTTCATCGTAGCTGCGAAATAGAAATTACATAACAACCCACGTGTATTAGGCAAAAACCACGGTAAATTCAAATCTTCTACGATCAAACTTGTGCAATCTCTGGTATAATATATTAATTTTTTTTTTTTTGTACATATTGTTAGAAAGAAATATAGCTTGTTAGGTAAGACCACGTCGAAGAATAAAGAAAAAGAGGAAGATCCCCCATCTGCTGGACCGACTAAGTAGAAAAACTGTTTTAGACAGCTCTCCAATCCGTCGGGATACCGTGGAAAGTGGGGTATAGTCAATAAGGTGAGAGTTCATGAAATCGCCAACTCAATTATGAGGGATGAACGTGCAAGAAGTTTTTTAATTCATAAAAATGCATTTCAACCAACATTGCATTTTGTAAACTTAATAAAATTATTTTAAAATATATCTTTGAAATATGAACAACAAAACACATCTGGTTGTTATTTACTTTGGTTAAAAAACATTTAGTGCAATGTTTCATCTTAGTTTAAACCATTATTTAACTATTATATTTATATATACATATATTCAATTTTAGTACCCAATCGCCACCCCCTTTATTTTCATTATGTTATTCATATACTTAATTACGCACATTCTGAAATCCTTAATGTAAAATACCATTGTTAAATAATACATTTTCAAAATAACTGCTCATATTATATTTATTGGCCTATATATCGAGCAAACATATATAGATAGATATAAGTTCACCTAAACATTAGAACTATCTATAAATATCAATGTACGATTATGAACTTGCCACAAACACAGTTACCAATCATCTACGACCCCCCTCGTACCGGCCCTTACAATCCATCTTCGCCAGCAACTACCCCTCCGAGAGATTCCCACCTCTCCTCGTCCCTGTGAATCATAATATTCCCCTTTTCCAGGTATTATCGAATCCCACAAAATACCCTCATGTATCCATCCAGAGCCGGCTCCACGCCTCTATGCGAAATTTTAATTCCCATCTCTTTTACTATAGTCGTGAATCAAGACAAAACGACTATAAATACTATAAGCACAAAAGCATCAGATAGGTATTTATTAATTATTAAATTTGAAAATTGAAATATTCTTTTTAATTTTCTAATCACTTTCACAATGATTCTATCAATGTAGTATAATTTTATTTAATTAAGCGTTATAACGAAAAAATATTTAGTAATTTAGAAAAAATCATATCTGAGTGATTTTTTGGTTGAGAATAATATTTAATTATTATTTATAATACCGTTAATATTTCAACTATAAACTTTTTTCATTTTTATTGCACTTCTGTGTTTAAAATAATAATTACAATTATGTTTAATCGGTGTTTAAATTATTAATTATATTATATATATTAAAGAGAATGCAGTTTTACTGTAAAGTTGAATTTTCAGAACTTAGTTCTTGGTATTTTAATACAAATTAAATTAATTAACTATAATGATATATAGAAAAAATCTATCTATCGAAAAAACATTTAATTGCTACCGGGATTTAATAGACAAAATATATATTATTATTCAATATATAATGTAGATACCAACCGTTTATTGCACTCTGCAAATCCTCAGAACGTTGATAAATAATCGCTCTCATTACGTACAGCGCCCGTTTGAAGATGCGAGCGCCTTTGTAAGCGATGCTAATAAACCCATCATTTAACAACCCAGTATTGTTGCTCCGAGACTATCTTCGACGGCCCGAGAGGTGCCCGCCAGCGCCCTGTAAGCCTCGTGTGTTATATGAGCCAGCGATTAACTGCCGTTTGGATTAGTTTAATGCGTTACATAATTGCTTTCATCCATCACAATGTACCAGCTATGCATCTTCAATTATTGGATGAGATGTATCTCCCTACGCTCACTGACAAATAGGTTTGGGACTCATCCAAAATCCTGTCAGTTCATACATATATAGGTGTATTAGATATGCGTGAACAATCGCTGCTATTTCATACCGTTGATCTTGGCATACCCAATGATTAGTCACAGAATATTAATTTTACTATTACGGCTGAGTATTAAACTAGGTTAAATTTCCGGCTTTACCAGTGATTTGGATTCTTGTTTCATATATCACTGAAAGATCCTGAAAAAACTTAATGCTTGATGCTTGCAAGATAACACAGAAACAAATCGAGAGATCACAAAATATTTTTTATCCAACGTGAAACAGCACAATCCCGGTGTGTCGCCTTCAAATTTCAGCAAAATAGATAGTCCAAGAACGTTATTTGACCTTTATTCTATAGATCTCCGATCGCTGTCTCGCGCGCATATAGATAATAATTCTAGACCCATTACCCCCTCCCTATACCCAGAGCATCACCTTTTCTGTTGTGCTATCTATGTTTTTGGACCAGTTGAAGTGAGTTAACGTTTACCATCGAAGTGCGTTGACTTGCGCTAGTTCTTTCTGCCGTGTGGGAACGATAAATTGGCTTGTGTCAGAAGAGTGTTAACGTCCTGCTGCGAGCTCGTTACACTGACTTGAGTACTGTTTTTGTGTATTCGGTTTCTCACTGTGCGCACTGAAACTTTTCATAATTATTATCGTGTATAGTACAGTGCTTCGTGCAATCATCGAAGTTTGTTCCTGATGTTCAGGAAACCTATGGCCACAGCAAAAGAAGAAATATAGATACCTAAAGTAGCAACTCAGATGAGTCGTATTTCTCTCTGGTGTCTTGAACCTCCCTGCTCTCTATTCCTTTTTCTCTCCCTAATTCCTTCCATTCGCCCCTTTCCTCGTTCTTTTTATTCCGCGCGCGATCATCTTGGGTCCGTCGGCCGGAGATTTCACGCACAGACATCCTACTAACGACATTCAGGATCATGATTGAATGCTTCGTTCGTATCCAGTTACTAAAGGTAGCTCTCAAATTTTGAGCTCATAGTCAATCTGATGTTAGGCGCTTGTTCATTTCTTCTTCAGTTTTGTTGTTTCGTTTTTTATGTGTTCACAATTGTTCTTCAGCAAATCGCACATGTGTTTCCTTAGCAGTTTCGTCAAATAGCTTGTCAATTAGTCTTAACCTTTTTGACGTTTTGTATAGATTTGAGTTTGATTGCAAACATTTAAATTTTACTCCAATGTTGGCGCCAATTTGGCCAAGCAATATTAATGTGTCTTTGATGTCACTGCAAAAAAAAATTTTGATGTCTGGTGTTCTTCTCTCTTACAATAAATATTACATATGTTCTTTGAGACACTATTTTTATGAAATCTTTATTTTTCTAGATTTCAATATTCATTTTTTTTAATTACATTTTCTTATTGTACAATTGAAAAATATTGGATAAATAATATAGCTTGTTAAATGGTTCAGTGGCAGCGTAGTTCATTATGGTAATGACGTTGGGAGCTAAAAATAGTCGCGTTAACCTAGAAATTCCAGACAGAATGAGATGTGCAAATATCATGACGCCAGAACTCTTACATGTGGATTATTTAAAAAAAGTACAACTACTTTATTAATTAAAATTAATTCTTTCATTATTAATAATTAATTACCTATATAGTCGATGTTTGCAACAAATGTGTAATAAGTAGTAAGGTAGTGTAATATATTATATATGTATATTATACAACGTTTATGGTAACATGAAACTAAGAAAACAGAAAATAATTAAAAAAGAAAGAAGGAAATGATGGTGTGTTTAAATACAAATAGTATTTAAAATAAAACATTAAATATTCATATATGTTACATTACTTTTAAATTAAAATGTTAATGAGTCAACGTTTTTCAATGTTTTTATTAAAATACGATTTTTGTGGAAAAAAATTATTACAATCTTAATAAGGATGGGAGCGACATCTATTTTATAGACAACAATTGAACGTTTTTATTTCACGTTATGTTTCAAAAATTAAGATACAAAGAGCTATTTTACTACCAAATATTTTTCTTTGTCTGCGTAATGACCTCGCTTATTCGCGATTTTTAACGAGACACCTTTTTTAATATGCGCGATTACTGAAGCCCTGGCGAGCTTAAAAATATCTACAAAGAATATTATGATTTTCGATCTTGTTGGCCCGCCTTTGATTCGGATTCTCGTGTAATTGCAGCAAGGCGATAGGCGGCAGCGGATTCTGGGCGGAATGTATAATGCCGTGCCGGGCGTGGCGCGGGGGTGGAGCGGCAAGATCCGGGCGGAATGTGTAATCCCGCGCGAGATACCTCTCGTTTCAATCCAACTGGGAACAGTTACTCTTTCAATCGTCTCTGTGTTTTAACATTCATTTGTCAATGAGCTCGTTAAAAATATGATTATTTTTGTATTTTTAATTTTCGTACATTCATTTTTCGAAAAATTTTGTTTTTCTGAGATATGTTATCATTTCCAGAATTAAGGTACATGTTGGTATATGCGAGAATAATGGATTGTATTGCCGAGATTGCGTTTCATTTTCCACGAAGGTCTCAAAGATAAAAGATAAAAGGAGTGTTCGAATCCGACTCGTTGAAATAGGCTAGATTCTTATGTCGTACTTATCAGACATTGTAATCTTGATATAAGACTCTTTTGATTTGGGATTGGTGAAATATTTATTTGCCCCCGGCTAAAATGTAACATATTAATATTCTGTGTAAATATTATTTTTACTTAGGCATAACGGATGCCCTTCGACTCTACTTACTAAATAATGATACCCTCCTTGATGAGTGAGCGAGATAAGTGCGAAGAAGATCTATTTAATGAAAAGAGACGATGATCAAATAATGTTGAATCACACTTTCAGGTGACGAAACTTCCATTTCCCTGTAGATCCGCATGACTGAGTAAGCTCCTCCAGTCTTTTATGAGCTCGGAGATCCCCATAAATCTGAGGAGACCGTTAAGGGTTTCCAAGTGCCGAGATGTCAGATTCGAGATTCAGAAAGCCATGTTCAATGAATGTTAACATCGCAAACCCAAAGTGCTCAAAGACTTTTGCTAATTAATAAACTTTAAAAGTTCTTTGAAATGTATACAAGGTTTTCATCAAACTCGGATTTTGGACCTCTTTTCTACGATTGAATCGCTGCCGGAACGTTTCATGATTAATGTAACCAAAGCCATTGCCTGGAATATTCTTCCAGTATTTTGGAATTTGTTCATTTAAAGAAACAAGAGATTCTTTAATAGTCTTAAAATTACTTTCGCTACAGATAATTGGCCGACGAATAATATTATTTTAATAAAGTAATCTGCGTTCAGTTTTGTGGAATAAATCTTAATTGTGAAAGAAAAATCTCTTTATTTTTTAAATCAAAGCAATCATATTTAAGTACTAATTTACTTTGACTTGGAAGTTTATATATTCAGTTGTAAACTTTGAAATTTTTATTAAATATCAACTATTTTAAAAAATTAGCATAAAAAAATTTTAACGTTTCAACAGTTCGTGTATAATTTAATTTATTATTTTTGACAAAATTTTCACGTTTTAAAATTTGATTAATAATAAGTAAATGTAATTTAGTTTTATGTAGTACCTAAACTTTAATGAAGTCGTAAAAATTAAATAATTAATTTGTTTCACAAAATATGAAACCAAGAAAATATTTATCTCTTCCTCCCGAGCATTTTAAAATTGCTGGCGGCGGTTTCCTTCATTGAAATCGAATGACTATTTATTTTGCTAATTATTAAATGGACATTTAGCTTGTATAAAATTCGACATCTCGATTTATAATGTTCGGCAATATTTAATCAAGAGGTATTTACAATTTAAATTGAAAATGTATTTTGTTATCTACATAGTACTGTATCTACTGCATTATTTTAATATCTCTCTTCATTATTTACATTACCTTACTTAGTTATAGAAAAAACAGTTAGGTAATGAATAAATAAATTAATCATTTTTACAAACTAACAAACTTTGTATAAGCCATATTGAGTAATTTAACGACGACCGGTTTTGATACCACCGCATACTATATAACGTACACTAATGTTAAATTACTCAATGTGGTCTATACAAAGTTTGTTAGTTTATAAAAAATAATTATTATCGCCAACCGCAAAGATAACTCTACATTAATTTATTTATTTGATTAATGTTTTCTTATATATCTCATGAGACTAAATTTATTTGACGCTATAATATATTATAAGAAAATTTGTCCCGGATTCAACAGAAATTATTAATATTACATAAACGTAAGTAACATAATATTAAGAACCACAATAAGTCGAAAGTGATGGTATTTGGGAAAGAGGAAAACACTTGTAGGTAATGAATATTTGGATACACAAGTAGATTAGTTTATGTATTTGGTAAGTGTGTTTGATAGAAATGGAAAGACTGAGAAAGATATCGAAAGGAGAATGACTGCAGGGAATAAATTGAACAGCGTTTTGAAGGGAACTATAGCTAATAGCAACTTGTCAACCGAGGCATGGCTAGCGGTTCACAATGGAGTCCTGGTACCGACACTTATGTATGGAAGTGAGGCCTGGAGTTGGCAGAAGGGTTGAAGGGTAGACTGAATGCAGTGGAAATAAAATCACTTAAGCGTATATGTTGCAAATCTATTTATGACAGACTAAAGAATGAAGAAATAAGGAAAGAATGTAAAGTTGATCTTAGTTTAGTGAGTAAGATTAAGAAAGGATCACTTAGGTGGTTTGGTCATATGGAACGGATGAATGAAGAGAGAATGGTAAAAAAGATATATGACGTAAGTCTTGATGGCACCAGAAATAGAAGACGTCTGCGAAAAACTTGGCATGACCAGGTAAACTATATACTGAAGGACGGTGCTGTTAGAAGCCACAATAACCGATGAGCTTGTATGAGAAGATGTATGAATGTGAACGAGGCGAGAATTGTGTGTCAGGACAGAAAAGTATGGCGCGTGTGGTGTGATGGTAAATAAGTAAATAAGTAAGTATATCAACCTATGAATCCTTTTTAAGCACTTTTTTCTAGAAGTAAATATAACAACGTATTAATTTATATAAATCAGAATTTTTCATCCGTGGATTCCAGTTCAAATTTGTTGGTGTTCGTATTTGATAAAATGTATAATAATTAGAATTGTATTCAGTAGCAGGCACTTGTATAAATCACAAAATAATTCTTACAAAGTCGCTGTTACACATCTGCAACGTACATCTTTATTGCTTTCGTTATGGCTACCAAACGGTGCTTCCTTATCCGTTTTTCTCGGAACATAATTTAAAAATAAACAGCGCCATATCCATTTTACACGTTTACTCTTTCGTTTAACGATAACATTCAGCCGACATATATCCGTAGGCTAATGGGAGCATTAGGTCGGTAATATTTTCCGGTATCGTGAGCAGAAAATAACCTCGCTAAGACAAAAGTTCTAGCTAACTGGGAAAGCAGTGTGTTAGCATTCTCACTATCATGCTAACCTACAATGTATATATAATACATACATTATTATTTATGTCCGAATATTCCATTAGGTACTCGTTGTTCATAAGCGGTCACATGATCGCGTGTGGCCGGTACGGTCACAGCAGGCATGTTTGCATGTCATTAGGAGTGTCACACACCAACCCTTAGCTAGCCGTTCACGAGCGGAAGCGGTTCGCCTTATTTTGGGTGTACCGAGATGGTGCGCGATGGCGGAAAAGTGATTTTCAAAGGGTGCCGCGTACGTGGAGGAAACGAGACAACCGAGTTTTAGTCATGCTGGTGAGATAAATTAATAAAAGCTGTTTGTCGCTATTTTAATCTGAAGATTATTTCGAGATCGGCGTTTAGTATTTAATGGGATGAGTCTGATCATATATTCCCATTAATATAATACTATTGTTGTCAACTGAATTGGAAACACGCAATTTGTTGTTGAACAGATTACTTATATGTTTTCTTTTTAAAAAAAAAAAATAGACATATTGATGTGACACGGAATACGTGTCACATCAATATTCCTACCATTTTCAAACTAAGCTAAATGCTTGTGCTATGTAAATAGGACTAACTTGCTAACTAACTAACTAACTGGAACGAGCCGAACCACCGACCACCGGATCACTAGGCCTGCGTCTTAACTACTGCACCAACAAGCTACTCGATCTTTAGTTTATTATTTTGGTTGTTAAATAGATCGTTTTGGAATTTTATTATTTTGAAAATGTTTCTTTCAAATGGTGCTATGAAGTCTTAAGAGTAGTTTAGTTTGGTTATACTTTACAAAATTATGTCACTTTTAGAGTTTATTTTTAATATAAATATATTCAATGGTGATTGTGATGAATGAATTTTTAGTTAACGTTTTCTTATATTTTCACTTTATATTATTTTATTTTGAAGGATGTATTTTGTAAAGATACTTTTGGTTAATATTATTTAATGTACACAATTTTTGAAAACCAAAGTTTCTTTTTAATTTTTCAATATTTCGTGTTTTTTAAATTTTGCCAACAACTCTTCGTCGAATTTTCGTAAGGTCCAGATATTTTTTATTTATAAATAAAACTTTTAAGTTTATAAAATGGCTGCATTATGCAAAAGAATTAAAAAAATTAAAAATTTTATTTAAATTAAATTAAAATTAATTAAAAGAATTAAATACGTTCACGACCTAAACGTATCAAACGTATTATATAATGATATACAATATTTAACTTGTAATATTATCAATATCTGTCTATATTTACTTTATTAGACAATCTTAGAAAATAATTCACATTTATGGGGCAATCTATGTAACATAAAGCAAAACCGCCTGTGAGTGCTGCAGGCGGCCGGGCGTTTCGCCAGCACGTTCCGTTCGCCGCACCAATTCTTCACCGTACTTCGTCCAGGTGACTGCATCTTTCGCAGAGTTCCACTAACGTAACTTCGTTTCATCACCTAAATGTAAAACCAAGCGGAATAAGTAATATATGATAGTTTGATATATAAACGTGGACGATCATTACTATAGCTACCCCTTCTATTACTCTTTATATAATAATCCTCCACATATTTGATCAATTATTTTGTGCTTAAGTAATATTTCAACTAAACAAACAAAACTTGTAACTTTCAGCTGGCAGAAGTTGGTGAAATTCAATCCTCGAATTTGATTCCAATATATATTCCATATTATATTCCAATAAGATTACACAAATATGGACTCAATATACATGATCCAATTTTTATTTTTATTCCTGTCGAATCATTACCTTTCTTAAAATAAATAACACCACAACGGCTCGAAAAAAACTGGCTACTTTAACACAGACGGTAGTCTAGCAAAGTAATCAGAACAATGCTGTATATATCAGAGGTGGATTCTACTCCATCGCACATAATAAACTACGAGTATATACTTAATTGCAATATAATTGTATCTTATGTTTACCATGTTATATTATAATATATTCACATCTGTCACACGACAAAAACATGTCTGTCAATAAAGTCTAATAAATAAATAAATTATTTGCATATTAATTGAATACATAATCTCTTTTAAAATTTAATATTCAGATTGAATTATATTTATAATTATTTAAAAAATGCTCTTTGTGTATGTACTTTACATGTTTTATAAATAATATATCGGATCAAGTGGTAATAAAAACATGTTTTTTTTACGTTATACTAACCAGAATACTCGGAAGTTCATGGGAATGTTCTTACATATGAATCTCAATGCTGAGTAGTCAGTAAGAAAAATTAAAATTCATTACTGGCATAGATTTTAAAGAAAATGTTTGGAGCTGCGAATAATGACGAGCTTTGGCGTACACGCTATTAAATTACATTTTATATCTTACTATTGAATTGAACTGAATACACCAAGAAAATATAATAGCAATGAGCAGACTTCGTTGGACGAATACGGCTATTCAGTGGTACCCAAGGTGTAAGAAAGGCCGACAGGCTGCCCTAAAACCTACTGGATTGACGAAATCATCAAATTCTTCGGAAATATAAAGCAGCGAATAACAATGGATACGGAAAAGTGGGAGATACCTGAAAATACTTTTATCCAGCAGAAGATTGAAAACAAAAATGATGTTAACTATGTGCTATGTCATAATATAATGTTTTAACGTTTAACTTAAACTATTTAAAAGCGACCTGGAAATAGTAAATATTTATTCTGTTTCAATATTTGCAAAATTACTTTGTGGCCTCATTTTATATTATTAATTAGACAAAATACTTTGTTTGAGTATTATTTATTAATTATTCAACATGTTTCGATACCTATGGTATCTTCTTTAGAAAACAATGTATACTCAAATTAAAAAATACAATCACAGATAAAAACAAAATTTTAAAGTGGCCAATAAGTAAGAACTAATATGTAAACAAATTTAAAATGTGACTATTTGGAATTATTTTTATATAGGTAAAACTCGCAAAAATTTTGATATTAGAATTAAAAAGTATTTGAGATGCCTAAATAACAAAAATAATTCAGAATTTACCTCTTTGAAACAAACCATTATTTTGATATTATCAAGGGTTTAGAAATTATACATATAAATACTAGGGTTTTACAGTTAGATAAATTTGAAATTTTATAAATAAGAAAAAATGTTAATAGCAAGCCTAATATTATAAATAACCAAATGTTCTTTGCAAATAGTCACTTTTTAAATTTGTTTTCATATTTGTTCTTACTTATTTGCTACTTTATAGTTTTATTTTTATCTACGCTTTATTTTTTAATTTCAGTATACATTGTTTCCTGAAGAAGATACCATAGGCGTCGAAACATGTAGAATAATCAATAAATAGTGGTTTAAACAAAGTATTTTGTCTTATTATTAAGATAATAATATGTATTCAGTGGATACAATTCTCGTGCCCTTAACTAATTCACGCCACGGGTGTCATTGTAAATGGACGCCTTTACACGGAGTCATGGGCGTCTTAATATTCGGCGTCGATAATAACTTGTCCCATTTCACGAAGGCTATCGTTAACAATGCTGTTTGGTAGCATGTAAATATCAGCCTGTTCAAATAATGTTTTAATGAACCGAAATTCTACATGAAATTTATATTTGTAAAAGATTTACCAATCAAAAAAAGTTTAATGTTTTAACTTTGAAAAACGATCGTTACAAAATAATAAATACCTATTTGAAAAATATTCTTATCAGAAGAAATACAATTAATTTAAATAATTACTTGCATATTATTAAGCAGCACGACTGTTCCAATTTTAAACGATAGACTATTTTGAAAACTGTACCAATGGTCTAATGAAATATACCGATTTATCTTTGTGTGATAAACGGACAAATGATATTCGTCATTATTATCATCTTTGTATTTGTGCCCCCGACTTTATACTAGCAAGTTTGGGGGGTCTTAGGACTCAAATATTGGACAAGGCGCTTCCATCTCCCCCGTTTTGCGCCGCTTCAAGGCCAGTCAAGGCCCAATCTTTTTTGTTGTTTTTCCCAGCACAGTCTGAGGTGATCCACTGACCGCCTTCCCTCCGGAATTGTTAATAAGATACATTTTGGTCGATTAGATCAACTGGGATTTTATATGTAAGAATTAAGAAAACTAGTATCGATTAACATTGACTGGGAGAAACACATTTTTTAAAAATACTAATTGAATGTATTTATTAGAAAGATATACATGTAAAATCAATTTTATCGAAAAATATTATTGTTACCGGGATTCGAACCTTGATCTCTTTCCGATCCGGGGATAAAATTAAATATTAATAAAACACTGTTACTTCTCTACTTGAGTTTATTTACACTACTCGAGTTTCGAGAGTAACAGTAACTCTCGTCTACAGGTGAAGTATTAAACTGATGAGCATTATGAAATTCTACAAAGTTAAAGCAGACTCTATCAATAATATACTCAATGAGTTATTTTAATACACCAACCGGTTTCGGAAAACTCCTTTTCTTCCTTAGGATGTCAAATTAACTAACTAAAACCATTTACTGTCACTTTATTCTAATAATATAAATACAAGTTGTCAAGTTAAATTTTTAGATTGATAATGTCAAGTAAATTAAACGAGTAGAATCAAAAACAAGTGTTTTCTTTTCACAAATGTAAAATTCGTACTATATACGTATCAAAATTTCCAGTTTTTTTTTTTGTATAAAATGTGTATTTAGTGGGTATGTGTGTTCAATGCGTTGTATAATTAACGCTTTCACGGCGTAGCACAGGGCTATTTGGTTTGTCTCCCCAGCGGGGTGTAAATCCAATATCCATCGGGTCAATCCATGGCTGGCCCAGACTGACGCCCGATGTAATTGTGCCCGAAGCGTGTGCGTGGGTGGGTGCCCACCTACCGCTCCTTTGAGAAGTCATGTAGCGCACAATGTCTTTGTGATGATGGTCGTGGAGACGCGCAGGATGTTCATTATCGAAGTATGAAAAAATTAAATTTACGTTTTTCTAAATGGTAATACAAAAAAGTTTATTAACTTATTTGCTGGTATCCTGGGAGTAAAATAACATATCACTGAGCCTCTTTGATCACTAGGCATCATAACATCATAGGTTTTAAGGAATTCTGGCGAGAACATTTAATTATTTGACATTACTTAATCGGGAAAAAAATATATTTTACTAAGGCAAATGATTTATTTTATAATTTAGTAATGTAAACTAAATTAAGTCTAACCGTTTCATGAAATTGAAATTATTCAATTCGAAATATGTTCTGTAATAATAAGAGATTAGTTAAATTCGAAAACAAAATTGTTTCGTATTCAATTTCAATACATAATTTCGCCGAGAATTGGTGGATTTATTCCATAATTTCTATGGCTAATATGTATATAATGTGTACAGATAAGGTTTACCGGTAGTGAATATTATTTTTAAATGGAAAGAAATTTTGCTAGTGGTAATATTTTGAACATTTTATAAAATAAATAGATGTAAAACTCCGTATCAATAAATTAGAATTCTATCTGCACTATAATAGCAAATACTGCTATTTAAATATGCTTGGCTGTTAGAAATAATAAACTGCCTGATACATCAGATAATTACTTAATTATATTTATGTATTTTTACAATGTATCAGATTATGGTTAGAATCGTTCCTATGACATATAATATTATGTATATTTAATACACTTTTAATATTTCCCATAACGCGAGCGCGAAATATATTTATATTTTATTTAACACACACGGCTAATGGAACAAGCAAAAGATTCAGCTGAACTTTACTTCTCCAAGTGTATGGGGATAGCCAGTAAGGATGCGATTGGTGACTAGTGGTCACCAACACCAGAGTCATCACATCCGTGCAATTGCATTGGAAGTCGTAGCTATGTCATTAGTATACTATATCTACTAAAGATGTGACTAATTATTAATGGATTCATCGACGTATGTCGTCCGTGAATATGGTAAATATGATAAGAGGGAGCCGTAGTCTCATTCTCACAAAAAACTATTTTAATATCATACATATCGCTCTCTTGGTGTTCGTGTCATAATAAGAAATGCTTGATAAGCAAAAAATCTTCTTCACATTCACATGAATTCTTATAGTTACTTTATCATGCATTCTACTTGTGTCAAAAATCGGGAGATTTTTAGCCTTATTCTTAAATTGTGTGTAGGCACACTGTTTTTCCTTAAATTTAATTTCCAACCTTCATTCATCTTCTTTCAAGAATCCGTGAACAGTTCTTTACAGGTTGACTAAAGACTAAGAAGATTAATTTATCTGCAGTCGCCGCAGACTCCTTGGCTGACCTTTGTAAGGATTGATTCAATAATTCCCTATCAATACTGTTTTATAAAAATAATGTCTGACATACTGTTTAAAAATAAGTTCCATTATTGCAGAACATATATTTTGTTATTTATTGGTCACGGTGTCGAAATTTTTCATTGATAATACCTATAGATATTTTGCAAGGATACAAGTATATACATACAGATTCAGCAAGTGCGCTATCATTCGAAGTGAATCTTTGGCAAAATAGTAATTAGTTTCGTTATAGATATATTTAAAAACATCCTGTAGCTGATAAATTAAATGTTCCCTCGAGGAATTGCATGAATATGAGAATTGAATGTACATACGTATAATAGTAACCACAGTTTACACTATAGCAATGCATTTATTACGCCAAAATCATCAAAGGGATGACCCGAGGATGTTAATCTTGTTACTGAATATAATTAATAAGCAATAAACGCATTACAGCCACGAATAGTAGAGTAGATGGATAACCCATTTTCATATTGTTTTATTCAATTTACTTATAAAATGGTGGATATTAATTGACATATAACATACTGATGACCCTAAACCTGCTTCATTCGATATTTATATCTTCAATTAATCTATTTTCTAATGCATTTAATGTATTTTAATAATGTTTTTGGTTTACGTCCACGATGAAAATGTTTGATTTTAATTTTTTAAATATAATTTAAGATTTACAATTACCAATTTACAATTTAAATACAAGATGATGACGCATTAAAATGTTTGTTGTTTTTTGAATTTCGTTAATTCGTAATTAATATTTCAAATACACCGAGATTCGAACCTGGATCTCTTTTCCAATTCGGGGAAAGTGCATTACCAACTATGCTACAGCTACATGCTATTTTCGAACCTATATGTCACACTTTTTCAAATTAATACTTCTGCCATTATTTGAAAGCAATCTACATTGTTTTTACGGAATCTCAAATACCTTCGTGTAAACTTGGATTGATTGAAAAAGAGATCCTGGTTCGAATCCCGGTAGAGAAATAACAATATTTGTCGATAAAACTGATTTCATATGTATATCTTTATAATTAATACATTTAATTAGTATTTAAAACATCACAGACCTATGTTCTGAATAATTACAACTTTGTAATGTGTTGTCCTTAATAATTAATATTTTGACATTATTCATATATTACACATAGTTTTTACGTATCGTATCTACTAATATTAGTATCACTCTACACTGTCTGGAATATTTTCACCACTAATTATATGCACGTAACAATTATAATATACTGAATTAGATTCATAAATAATAAAAGGCTTATTATAATGTACTAAATCTGTACTTAATTATATTATTATCTATTAATATTGATCGAGAATACAGGATTTTTTGTCCCCGCATTGAATAATAAATTACCAGTGTCAAGGCCCGCACTAGCTTTTACGTCACTCCAGACAAAAACACAAATTGCCGCCCCACTATACGTATATTTTTAAAATTATGTATATTTCATTTTCAATTTAAATCAAAATAATAATAAAAACGTATATTTAGAAAGATACGTGTATCACAGTATCACCAAACAGTAAGAAGTAAAAAGTACCTGTACCTCGTTACAAATTGTTAACCAGGTGCATTTTTAATGCTATAACAAAAATGTATTATCGCACAATCAAACAAACAAAACTTAAATCATGTAAAAACTTAACAAAAGTGACATCAATTACGCAAAACTCACAAGAATTTTTTTTTTCTCACTTTAAGTTCTGCAAATTTTTTTTATTTTCTCTTTTTTAAATTTATATGATTAGCAATTTCACGTTCAATTGTCAAAATGGCCAAAACATTAAGACAATTTTGCATGCTAGTGGAACGTAAGAAGTTCTCCCCACTTGCTGCAGTTATTGGTATAGTTAACGACATTCTTAAGGCGATACTAAGATTTGGGCCAAAACTTAACATAGAAATAACATGGTTGGTTTCTTCACATTCGAGACAAGCTGTCCAAAAATATGCATTTCATAAGCTTAACTGGCTTTACTACACCAATATTATTGTATTCATAATATTATGCGCATTACCATTCAAATTAATTAATTATTTTAAATATTGAAGTACCTACGTGTAACTAATGTATACTGTTTAAATTTTAGTGCATGGAATATAAAATTGATTAACAATGTTTTACGTTCAAAATTGTTGATAGATTTTTTTGATACTTTTCTTTACATTATTACTTAGATAGGACCTTTACACTAATGTAAAACTAATAAACTGAATATTATTTGCCATAATTAATACAATACAGACATTATAAGATAGATAACATAGTTATTAATTCGGCTACATTGTTTAGGCTTTATTTTTTTAACCATCCTTTGAATAACAAACAGCAGACGTTAATTTTATTTGACGTATAAGATAAAAGTTATTTCCTAAGTCCTAAAATCACGTTACTTAGGAGTAACCCTGTCTTAAAGAGACCACTCTGTAAAAAAATTTGTTTTGTAACGCGTTGATTAAATAATAAGCAAACAAACATCGGTGCATTCAGATTTATAATATTAATGGAACTTGCCTTTAAAAATTAACAAATAACACTGAACTATAAACTCGAACAGATTTTACATCATATACACTTTCACTTTTTATCACCGCCGACGTATTAGTAAAAATATTACTACTGTGTAATGAAACTGCCCTTCTACAATTAAAGGTAATAAACAAGTCAATGTATGATATTCCTTTCTTTTATTTTTTTATACAAATTCATGCAGCGCCCTGCATGCTATTCTATGTGGTATGCGACATAGATACCTAGCCTTTCTTGTTATTCAAATATGCCGCTCTTTTATAATTGTTTCCTTCAGAATTAAGGATTGCTCAAATTTTTTTAACTTTTAGGTAAAAACAGTAAATACTAAATATAAACTGAATACTGATTTTATCTGAAGAAAAAATTGACAAGTATAAATTTCGATTAATTGGGTATTTAACTTATCAATATTTTGACATATTCACAGCCAAAATGCCAAATGTCCGAGTCGGGCTCTGCCGGTATCTTTATGCATCTGTATGCTAACTCCACGCGCTCCAATATTGCATTAAGCCTGTGCCTACGAGGTGAGGATACATTTATAACACCAGAGCGTATCAAAGCGCATTAAACTCAAACATGAACATGAATGCTAGACTGCACGAGATTGCCGCATTCAAGGATACTTGCGATATCCAGGACCGACATGAACTTTGCATGGAAGACGTCAAATGTAAAAAGAAGTTCACTTTCATTGTAAAGACCATGTCAATTGTTGATAGGTGTTCTTTGTATCAACATCTTCGCAGTATACAAGTCGAAGGTATAATAATGTATAAAAGTAATATCATACAGTAGAACCCTTACCTGCTGGTTAAATACAATGTACATATCGTTGGACTGCGCAAACATTACCACCTCAATGGAACAACAGCCTGAACTATGGTATAACGAAATAAAGAACTTCATCAATACGCCATATGTTAGTGCACCTGAGGCCATGTGGAAATATCTTAAATCAAACAGGCATAATCGTTCATGTGCTGCGATCAGATGATTCACGTGATCTGTTGAATCAGTGGGGAATGACTTTAGAGCTTGTAAATGAAAAATAAGTTATATTGGCAGCAAAGCTCGATTCATATGTTGAGTTCAACAGAGCCAATGAAGATACTTTGTAATGCACGCCAATTTATGTACACTGACATTCTATATCATTTTGTTTACTACAAAGTAATGTATAAGCTGCGTCAGCGAGGTGATAATAATTTAACATCCCGGGTGCACCCAGTCAGATAAAATGAAAGATAAAGAAATATACTATTTCAGACTTTACATATATGGTGCAACGTTCTTTGACAATATAAAAATATTCGATTTTCTATTCATAAAACTTTCCAAGCATCGGCTGAACGAGGTCTTTTTGATTCAGAATTATAACGAAACCTTACATATCAATTTATTCTAAAAGATAGACACAATGTCTTAGGATAAGCCAACTTGTACCTACCTACAATAATAATATTTTTTTAGATTAGTCTCAACATAAAGATTTGTCTTATATCTAGGACATTGAACTCTTTAAATATAAGATCTGATGGATATCTAAAGCGACAACCGATTATTACCTTGAGAATTGTCTTTTGTGCTTTTTTAGTTGACTCCAGTATTGTTTTTGCTGCTCCTCCCCAAATTAAAATAGCATAATTAATTTATGAGTTGCAGAGTGCAAAGTACGCCGATCTTAAGAGTTTGTAATCAACTATACATCGTATTCCTTTAAAAAAGAAAATTATTTTTCTTCTGCGTTTAGCTAGGTTCAATATGTGTTCTTTCCAGTTAAGATGATCATCGATCAGTACTCCCAGATGTCGAATAATTTTGACTAGTATCAATTTTTCACATTGGCATGAGGAAGCCGTGTTCTTGTTTGTTTTCCAGTCATTCTTTAATACAGAAACATACATATTTTGATTTTTTTGTGTCAAGTGATAGGAGGTTCATGTCAAACCATTTTTTCGCCTTGTTCAAACCATCCTGTGCACGAGTATTAATCTCTTCCCAAGACTTACCTTCAAAGCAAAGCACGGTATCATCCGCGAAAGTGATTATTTTTCCATTGTTTAGAGTTGTATTACAAAAGTCGTTAATATATACTAGAAATAATATAGGGCCTAAAAGGCTTCCCTGTGGAACACCGTGTATTATCAATAATGGATTGCTGTATTTTTCATAAGTAATCGCTAAGTAATAAAGTAATATTTGTTAAGTAATTCTTAAACCACTTATATGCTGTGTTCCTTACTCCTATGTTTTCAAGTTTTACTTCCAAATAATGGAATAAAAGATATATCAATTATAAAGTGCTACATATAGGTTCGAAAATTTGTAGTTAACTTACAGTGTTGACGTTGTGTAATAGGACAGCGTACTCGACAGACTCGAACCAGGAACCCTGCCTTTTCATCTATGATGCTGGTGGCAACAAAAATATATTTTCCTTAAATTGATTTTATCTGTATATCTTTCTTATTGATACATTTAATTTGTATTAAAGTATTTTAAATACCGTTCTAATATATCATGTCGTCTTTAATAAGGTTCCACTCTAATATATATCAAATTTCGTTGGAAAATGGAAGCTGGTTCGAGCGCTGCCTTTGCAAACCGCTCGTGTGACCCCGGACTAATAATAGTGGCTGAGCAGCTAATAAGTCAAAGCCAATGAGATATTTCTTGTTTTCTTTTCCCGCCGGTATTCCTAGATTTCTGTAATTGGATGTTTCTCTAACCCCGTTACGTCCTGGGATATATTTATTTTCTGCGATAATGAGACCAACGCAAAAATAAGGGTAAAATACAACTATTTTTCTCAACATTAAAAGTAAATACAATATTATAATAGCGCACATAATAGCCAATTAATAGTCGTTATAATAAATAACCAGATGTAGTCCGCCAATAATAAAGTATTAACTTAAATTGCATTAATTTATTTATTTTTAAAAATCAACGAAATTATGATATAAAAATATTTTTTTATTGCTATGTGACACGGACAGATGGAATCATAGACATTATATGGTTATAGTTAAAAATTGATACAAAACTGGAAAAATTAATTGAAAACAAAATATATTTCTTAAGGGTTTTTTTTTCTACTATTTGTTGTTATTATTTCTTTGTTTCGAAATACATGTCTTACAATCGAGGTTCATCTCTCAATCAATGTTCTCATGTCCGAGTCATCGTCTTTTGGTCTGGACCTTGATTAATTATCTTGTTTAAGGCTGCGATTATTTCTTGGACTGGTATGCTCATATTTTTGGAAATCGATCTCTCGCCCTTCGCCATTGTATCACTAATTTCTCCAAACTGTTCTAATTTTTTCTAGAAATATTTCCAAAGTACGCAAAAATTATTTTCCTGAATTCATCATGGATTTTCCGGAAAATGGAGACATTCGTTAATTTCATAATCGATGGTATTCACAACAACAATGACAACACTATATCTTGAGGGTGTTAAGCAGTTTTTTTTTGTTCCGTCTCTTCTGGTCAGTTTCGATATAGGGACTTTGCCATACCAATTCTCTTTCAGACTTTAACTTCTTTAGACGAGACATAATCAAAGAGGTTAAAAGTTTACACTTACTTCATCTTACTTTATTAACTTTTAAACATCTTCTCGTGCACGCTGTTCGGTTGTTGAAGCTTTCGAATATTTCCAATATTTGATTTATCAGAATGGTCTCCGCATTATATTAATAATTAAAAAATATATGTCATGTACACATTAAATTCGATTAATTTAATCAATAATGAGTTATTCAGCTCAATCCAAAGTAATTGTTGAATTATCATGATACAATCACCAGTTTGCACATCACTCTGCAATGTAGATTTTTTTTATTTTGTTTTGTACTTAGTTAAGATATTTTTTAGGCGTTGGTAAGGTAAGGTAAAAAGGATAATTGATATCAAATAATATAAATTAATGATATTTACTATGAAACATGGTAAAGTAGTAGTTGTGTTGTAGCCGCGTAAATATTGTCGGAAAATTTACGACTTTACTGTGTTGATACATAATTACGACAATTACTGTTAAACAATGCATTAACGGTTAAAGTACCAGTTGCTATATTATATTTTAAATTGTATCTTATTTTTCAATTTATTCATTTAATCTATTTACATATATCTCGAAGAGGAATGAGATTAATCCCGCAATGCACCGCGTGTCCCACTTATCCGCTGCACAATGCAGGGACGTCGGTGTTAATCACATCGAGTGCGTGCTTTGACTCCCCGTGTGTGAGCGCATAGTGAATTGGGCCTATTATCCGGATACTCAACACAGGATTATCAAAGGGTAGAAACCTCAGGCCGCATCCAGATCACAAGATATTACTAAATGATAGTGATAGTTATAATACCCATATATACAGAGTGTTGATTTCAATATTTTTATTTTATATTGAAAAATTACAATCGTCTAGAGAGGCCATACTCCTTTTTTTCCCGGATTACATACGTATGTTGGATTGTCTAATAAATCCTTGCGCTTTTTTTTTGAAAAGCAATTTTATTTCTTTGTGACTAAAAATTAAATATACCATTCGATGCCATTTTTGTGCTCTATAACTTTAATCTTGCCATTTTTCTGTATGGGTCGTACCATGTGAAATGGTCCAGAAATTAAGTAAATAGTTGCCTGACCATTTATAAAAAATTTCAATGACAAATATTTTAATTATATTGTTTTTGGTAATGTAAAGAGTTTGCGGAAACTAAAATATTTCAACTTTTATTTATCTTATCAACACGGGATTAAAACCAATTTGTTCAGGAAGAAATGTTGATTTGACATATTTTCACCTATATGCATTCCTACAGTGTGAAATTTCAGCCTCAATTCTTAGCTTTCGTTTTAAAAAAGTCCTATCTTCACGGGGATGGTTTTGCAGGAAGGGTTTGAGTTTATGTGTCAAAAGCTTTTTTACAAAGAGGTGGGAATCCAATACATGTGCAAGTTTTTATACGAGCGGCAACAAAGTACACTATTTTGTATATTTTAATATAAAAATGTTAAAAGTAAAACTGGTCATATAAATTTATTCAACAGTTTATATTAAAATTTGTGCAATTTTTGATGTTGAGACAAATATAATTTTCACATGCTACTCATCAAGGTGAGAATAAGTAAGCCGATTTTTACTTCCATGAATCGACCGCACGGCCGCGCTTCTCAAGCAATAAAGAACTTAGATAATCAGATATTTAAAAAAGTAGCTAATAATGTGAGTGTTTCAGACTACATAAAAGCTCGGCAGGTCGCAGTATGTGTATGGCTGGTTTAGAATAATTCCTATACAAACAAAAAATATTTACTGAAATCTTATCTGAAATGTTTGATCTGTGCATCTATTATGTTTTCACCAATTAATAATTAATTTCAAGATAACTTAAAACAATTTAACATAAATATAGATCATTTAATAATACTTGTGTCGCATATTCATTTTAAAAAAAAATTACATATCGTTAGTTTAACATGCGACTAATAATATTGTCATATATTTTCATAGTGAGCAAACTAATTGGTCCTATTGAAAATTACTTTTCTTTACCACTGTGCAGTACAAAGTACAAAGGTGAAGAAATGTGTTCAATCGCAAAATACCACAATGCGTTGGCAGGTATGCAGCCTTACTGCGTGCATGGACTTCGGCAGCTGTTTCGGTTCAAATGCCGTAATACCTGAGTGGAGTTTCCGCAAATTAACCACGTGTCCTGCTAAATACAGACGGTGATCAAATATCTATACCACAATGTATCTCTTCACCATGTGTATAATACAAAGCGGGTAGTTTACACTGTGGAAGATGCCGGTGGTGTAATTATTTTTCACTGTTTATTGCACACTAAACGAAGTACTGAAACGGCCATACAGAAAATGAAGAGTTAGCTATTAAAAAAATATAAAATACATAATATTGATGGAAAATTTAATACAAAGCATTAAAATCTACCACATTTTTAATTATTAGCTTCAAAACAAAATTAATATCCACTTTTATTAGGTTTCAAGTTTATGGTTGTATTACCTTCGTGTCTTCATATTTTTTAATATTAAAACCTACAAAGAAAAGTAAATACAGTTTCATCACCGTATGAATATTTTTATTTCCTTTAAAATAAAAAATACAATGCCCACTCCTTTATAATTACAAAAAAATAATAAAGTAATAAACGGTGAAAATTTAAAATATAAAATTTCTGACATAAACCCACTCGATTTTCTTAATAGAATCGAAAATATATTTTTTGGGAAAAAAATAATTGTAATATGGCAGAGAACTCTTCATTGCACTATCTGCAAATACTCTGCTGTCAAAGTTTCTTGTCGAAGTTTAGAAAATGCTTATGTATAATATGTATTCCTATATAAAACACTGGACACTGGTTAAAGACAAATACTTTATTTATTTGTTTAGAGATCGAGGTGACATAATATTTTATAAATTAATTGCTACTCCAAAAATCTATTCAGGCAACTAGATTGGAAGAAAAAGGCATTTATGAAAATGGCGAGTTCTTTGGCGGTCCCTCGTTACGAGGATGACGTATGTCATGGTTATTGGGTTGGCTATGGCAGAGGACCGTGCGTGGAATTGTTTAATGTATAGGTGATATTGCACAATACTAACCACACGCACTCTTGGAATAATAGAAACCATAGTCCAGTGTCAAGGATGGTCCGAGAAATAAAGAGTATTTAAGTCATTTATATTTTGTTGATAATATTGTGATTTTCTCAAATGATCCAGACGATCTACAAAATAGAATGCAGGAACTATCAGAACTCAATTGCAGAGTATTTTAGATAAACCTATCAAAACTATTAATGAACTGCTTTGTTGAATCATTCACGTTAATGGAACCCCACTAGCCTACTTTATTGTTCGCAGAATATTGGACGTTTGAATGTGATTTTCAAAGTGTTCAATTAATGCATACTTCCAGTGCTCACGAGTGACTGCAAAGCACAGACTCTTAACAAAAGGGAACTCTAAAAACTTGAACTAAAGAGGCTTATAAACATGTGGAAATACTCATAAAATAATAAGTGTCCGAGAGACAGTAGTCTAAACGGATATAATTGGATTATCCGAAACTCAACTCTTTGGACCCTAACGACAAGGGAGAGAAGATGGTTTGATGCCTTTGAGATATCGCGTTGGAGACGCATTTTTCGCATACCATGGACGGCGAGACGCACGAATGTCTCCATTCTACAAGAACTAAAGATCAAGGAAAAACTTTCAACCTGCAGCATTAGACGAATTCTTCAATTTTTTGAACATCTTGTAAAAAGGGAAGATAGCTTGATGTGGTGAGCCAGGTTGATGGACGAAGAAGAAGATGAAGATCCCCTAATCGTTGAACCGACTGAGTGGAAAACGCAACGTGTACTTCTCGACAGCACTAACATGTGCAGAACGCCGAGAAAAGTGGACGAGTATAGTCAAGAGAGCGTTCATGGAGAATGCGATCCTCAATCATGAGGGACCATTGTGGATGATTTTCACGAAATTTGTAAAATGAGAGTCGTGCTATTATACTCATTATAATGCAGAACACATTATTATTGTTAAGTTGCAGTTTCTTCAGAACATATTTCTGTGGTATTTGCAATAAAAGGTGAAATTTGTCGGCAACTTACTCTAATGGTGTGGTGTAATTGGTTAACGCATTTCTAGGATAGATTCGAATTCCGGTAGCAACAAACATATTTGTTAGATAAATTTAATTTTCCTGTATATCTTTCTAATTTTTATATTTCAATTGCATTATAAATACACAACCTATTGTATTTAAATTAAGTACACTTGTACTGCAGTAATGTAGCTGTCAGATTTTTATTTATGGCTATTTTAAAAAGTTATTATTATTATTAAAATAAGTCAGCGTTATGCTAAAATTTTCCGGTTCCGGATAAAATGTGTTTAACGTACAAAGGAATGCTATAAAAAAATAATCGGCGATATGTACATTTATAATTTTAAAAACAACGTTGTTCTATGATAATTCTATGGGAGAAAAAAATAAATTTACTAGAATATTTTAAAATTATACATTGTTTACGACAAGCCCGATAAAATAAAATAAATGATATTGATTCTGTCTGATGCAGAGATAGTAGTCCAAATGGAGTCTACGGAGTCTATAACCCTACATGACTCTCAATATTTGTTGAGAGTCATATAGGGTTATCCGAAATTCAACTGCTTAGAAGTTATACAAACTTCTGTGATTAATTATCACTTTAAATCAATGAATAAGAATACTGTTAAAAATTGTATCAATAATGTGACAAACTATGTATTAAAATGAAAATGAAATATTTTATATAATAGAGATAATTTAATTCATGACTTGTTTAGCTTGTCTTATATGTTATTGTTGTTATCTTCCTTTCCTTTACAATTTTTTGTAATATTTTCTCATTACGTGGTTTTTAATAATTTTTGAACATATATTTTTTTTCATTTTAACCATAGGGTGTCCGAGATTTTTCTATTAATTTTTCGTATTTTTCGTAATTTCGTATTTTTCTGAAAATTTTCAACAGATGTATGTGAAATTTAACAAATTTCTAAAATTGTATATTTAGGAATATGTTTTTTTTTTAATACTATACGCACAACAACTATTTTTCTTGGGTTTAGATCTTTTTAATCTTACTCAAATCTAAAAATTATTTTTTTCTGATTTAAAATTGAATCGTCGAGTCCCATCTTAAAACAGATCAAAATTTTACTAAAACTTTTGATAAATATAGTAAGAAATATATTTAACTATAGATAAGATGAATTTCGTACTTACTTTACCTAGTTTTTATACAAAACACGAAAAAATTAAGGACAAATATAACAAGCACGCACTCCACAATTATCAATTAAGAACGAATAAGAACTAATGCAAAACAATATAAATACACACTACCGAGTAAGTAAGTATTTATAATATTTTAATTAAAAAACTATCTAATTTATTTAGTAAAAATCTACAACATTTAATGAATTATATATATATATATATATCTGAGAATGCTTTACAAGATTTACCATAATACGACAATTCTTAAAAATATATCGCCGTCCATTAGTCTGTCATTCATTCGTTGCTCTGCTAAGCGATTTATACAGCCTTACAATTTTTCATCGGAGAACGGCTATAAATGGAGGAGAACGTCATAGCGATTTCAATAGTCGTCCATTTTGCCTAGCGTGGCATTCTTTGTACAATACCCAAGCCTCCCCTTGCTTCGATGGAAATGAGCAATACCCGCAGTGCAGTTGAATTCTTTCTCTATGCAAAAATTGTCGAGTTTGTTTTCAGACATCTTGAAAAATGCTGTTATTTGATTAAATTGTTTTTAGCGGTCGCTTTTTAATAACCGAAAAATATATTACATATAGGACTTCCATATTTAAAGTTTTAATTTCGAGGTTTTCTCTGCATATTTCTTATTTATTCAAGACGAGACTAATAGTTAATCTACTACGTAGTATTTTGCTATGTTTGAAAGAACCTTTTTATGTTTGCTATGATGTACTAAATATGAGTATATACTGAATATAAAATGGCAAAACCTCATACAGTAAATTGACGCTCAAATTTCTTTCTGTGAACAAGGAAACATTGTATTCCTTTACTATCAGCGCATATTATTTATGAAATTTGCAACTTATTTTGTGATTAAGTATAATATTTATTAACATTAAAGTAAAAATTTGAATTAAAATATATTATATGCATATGTAACCGAAAACTAAAAGACCAATAAGTTCCACGTCACGTTAATATTAAGTTAATTAGTTTCACATTAGTGTAAAAATTGTATCAAGGTTCTAAAAATTTTTAATTTAGTGTATATTTTCTGACACAAATAAATATTGAAATATATAACTAAATAACTAAATTGAAAAAACACGAAAATATGAATTATTAATGAAAACCCCCCACCCCCCCCCCCCCTCCGCCAACCTTAAGCTATGATCTTGTCAAACATAGTTGAATTATTATATAGTTAAATAAACTAAATAAACAAGAATTACGTGATTTTCTTTTCGAGATTTTTAAACAAAGAAGTAAAAAATCATTCATATTATTAGCTCATCAGCTTATATAAATAAAAAATGCAAGAAAATCCACTGTTAAAAACTGTTATTTATTTTTATACATTTATTGTTTGAAACTAATTACCCCACAACCCATATTTTAAATAGTTTTAAGAACCTTGAAGCAAAATTACTACAATATATGTTTAACATAGCTTTAAAAAATTAATTTAATGTACAGGACTTCATTTTAATAATTTTAGGTATGTGTATAAGGATATACATAAAGTACACGACGCATCAATATTTTTATTATTTTCTAACTAATTTATGCTCTCGTGCTATAAAAATAGAAATAATTGGATTATTGATCTCCAGGTGCGAGTTTCGAATCCCTGACAACTTGATCACTAGGCGAATATCTTACCACTAAATTACAAACATGACTAGCTTCATTAAAAGATTTAAATCTTCAAGTAGTTTAACAATCCCGATCTGCGAGGCAATATTTTATAACAAGATGTAATGTGATTTTTTTTTAAATATGTTCATTAAAATTGCGAACAAAAGGCAGAGTATTATTTTAATCAAAGGGCGCTTGAATGAGCTATTATTACATATTTTTTTTCTAGAATTTAATTTTATTTGGTACTTATATATGATGCTAATTTTTAGAAGATTTTTGTTTGAATCTTTATTTAACAACCATAATTTTAGCAGACTACCATTATCAAAATACATTTATTACGTTTGTTAGAAAATTACTTTATAATCCGCAAGGTCTAATAGGTGGGTAAAATAGTAAGTATGTAAACATGAGAAAGTTAAAATATTTACACTACGTTAAAATATTTAAAGACTAGAAAGGTTCGATTGAAAACTCTTGCGAGATCGAGGAAATTCTCTGTTCAAATATTTTCCTAAGCAGTCTAATCTAAATTTACTATTTGATTAAAAATTAAATACTATCTGCATTATAGAAAAAATTATTACTTTTGAAATTAGCAAAATTAACTTTGTGGTTAAAGTTCATATTTTTATTTGTTAATATTGTTTTATTAACGACTTATTGAGTATAAATACATCTACTGGTTTCGAAAAATACAATTTTCTTCTTCAGGATGACAATACTAACTAAAAACATATATTATTGTTTCTTTGCCAGAATCTATTTTTAAAAAATTAATTATTTAAAAAATTAATTTAGTACCTAACTCAAACTGTTACTAAATACAAATTTACTCGAATAATTTTTAGGAAAAAATTAAAGCAGCATTTTATATAAATAATAATATAGGAAATGTACTCATAAATTCTAAAGACAAAGATAATAAATTTAACAATTCTAGTATCTATAAACTTAGTTGCAAGGATTGTGCTGCATTTTATATTGGTAAGACGGGTAGAAATTTTAATATAAGAGTAAAGGAGTATTTGAGATGTTTGAACAATAGTGGATTTTCAGAATTTTCTAATCATTTGATAGAAATTGGTCATGGTTTTGATAATAAATTGGGATTGTCAGTTTCACATGTAAACGGTGTTGGTCACAAATTAAATAATTTGAAATCGTTGGAGATAAATAAAGCGCGTAAAACTAATCAAAAAATTATAAACGACCAACAAAATTTAACTACGAGTCCCATTCTAAAATTATTTATAAAACTACAATGAAAGATACTACGTTTGAAGAAATACAAAACTAATACTCCATAAAATAAATAATATGTGATCATGTTGATATCGTTTGCCAAATATTTTTATTTGTTCTTGCGTGTTCAATTTGTTTTTAAAAATGTTTTTATGTTTTCCTGATGAGAGATAGTAAATTGTTTGTATGTTTTTAGATATTCGTTGTTTGTAGGAATATTTGTTATTTTTTTCTAATAGACATTACCAGACCATGTGTAATCAATGGTTTTATCTTACGGTATGATGAGGGTTGTTTTTTTGCAAATTTCTGTTAGTGTATCATTTATATGTTTTGCAGATGTTTTTTCGAAATTTTTTGCACTTAATTCAGCCTCTTTTGCTTTAAGCGTTTCTTTCCACATTTCTCTGGATAATTTATTTTTCAATTTTTCTGTGTTAATAATATTATATATCGTTTTAACGTTTATTTTTTCTGTGACTTTATTTGGAGTGATGTTATATATTATAAATATGTAGTTATTAGTTATATTTGTTTTCCAAATTAACGCTGTCAGTTTTTTTGTGTTGTTTATGTTTGTCTACACATGGTCAAGGCGAGATGGACGTTTACCTTTCATGCATCGAGTATTATTATTTATGCATGCTTTATAATTATGTTTTGTCATTAGGTTCATATATTCGTTTTCATCTATGCCAATATGAGTTGAAGCAATGTTTGTGTTTATATCACCCACTATTATATTTGATTTGTTATTCAGTAGAATATTTTTTAAGTCCTTTAAAAACATGGTTACATTCAAATTAGATATTCTGTATATAGCAATTATATTATAGGTTATTTTTTTTGTATTTTTATTTCTAATTTCAAACAGTTTGTATTTTCTTAAAAGATTTCCGAGGGATCAGTTATTTCGAAGCATAAGCGATAATATATTATCGCTTCACTGTTTTTATTCATTTCTGTTAACACTGTAAATCCAGATAAATTGTTTAATATATTCAATGTTATTAAAAATTCGTCAAAATTCTTATTTATGCTTCTTACATTCAATTGTAGAATAAATAAAGCATTTTTAAATGTGATTATATTTTTGCATGCATCAACATCATCATATATTATTTATTTTATGGAGTAATAATAGTTTTGTATTTCTTCAAACGTAGTGTCTTTCATTGTAGTTTTATAAATAATCAATTCGTTATTGTGCTATGGTTATCATTCTTTTTAGAATCGGGCAGTTTATGTCATCAGCTGTATGGGTTGTGCGTATTGTTGTGTTTTATACAGTTTGTTTTTAAATTTATTTTCGGGCATTTTGTGTGGACATTGTTCTTCATTCATATAAAATTATATACGAGTGTCCATATTGATTTTCTAATATATAAAGATTAGAACAGCATTTAAGTAATTTCGTGTACGTTTAATACATGAAAAATAATTATTCATATCTAATTACCTTGCTATCACGCCTTTTCTTCCTAGAAGTAGGCATATAGGATAGAACACCACACTTTTCTAACTTGATATACCACACTTGTCATCTTGTCCACTTTCATACAACATTCATTTACTTTCGTATTCGTTTCATAACATAGATTTTTGCGTTCGTTTCCATCGATTATTGAATATTCTAACAACACCTTCAACACCATATTTACCTGATCGAACCAGGTTTTCCCGAATGTCCTTTATTTATGTTGACTTCAACACTCGCCTCATATATTTTATTTACCATCTTCAAACTTTCCATAGGCCCCAACCGTATATGCGACCATTCCTTTCTCAATGGTATCGATTACGCTACGAGGAGTTCTAATTTAATAATTTCTAATTTAAAGTGTGGTAAAGTTTTAATAAAATAAAACTTTATATCTTTAAAATTCCGCGTTAATATAAGATAAATGTACTGATTGTGTATTATTAATAATTCTATACAACTTAAATTATTGTTTTTTTAACATTTTGTTACTTATAAAAATATTTTTACTTTTGTGAATTTGAGATACCCATATTTTTTACGACTGCAATCCTACAAGTGTAGACCATCCACCCCATCAGAAACCCTGGGGGGCGAACATTCGGGGAGTGGAGAGCAGAAAAATGATTAGACAGAAGCCATAAAGGCTTCCATCTCCCTGTCACTCTGGTCTGTCGTTACGGTACCTACCTGCACTCCCCTTCATAAGGATACGATTGCAATGCCTTGCTGAATGCAAGTCGTATGTATATCCTCTACACACATTTTCAGAAACTAAAGAAGGCTACTAAAGGGGGTCTATTTTTTTTGTATTTGATAATTTAATCCAGGGTGAATATTATGTTCCAGACCGATTTTGTTTGGCCGCCATTTTTGTTTGGCAAATATTTCTTAATTTACATTTAATAGGCATAGAGAGTAGTTAATTACAATTTATTATAGAGTATCTAACGCCTCAACAAAGTGTTAAAGTTAATAAAATATTTTATCTAAATAATAATGGCAATTCTGTAACCATTAATGGTGATCGCTATCGTCACATGTTGGTTAACTTCTTGGTGACCGAATAGGGTTGATCGGACCTGCTATACATTTGGTTTCAACAAAACTGTACCACCTCGCATATAGCTCAAGCTACCCTTGAAATTTTGCGAGAAATTTTTCCCAGCCATATAATGTCGAAAAGCGGTGATATCGACTGGCCACCTGATCTTTGATCACCTGATTTGACAGCTTCGAACTATTTTCTGTAGAAATACTTGAAAGAAAAATTTTCGTCACTAACAGTATTCGAAATGAAATTGCTAAAATAAAGCGCGAAGTGTGCGAGAATGTTATAAAAAATATGGTTAAAAGAGCACGCATTTGTGCCGTTACCAAAGGCGGCCACTTGATCAATATCACATTTCATACATAATTGTAATAAACTATATAATTGATAAATAAAAGCCAAATTAAAAAATATATATTCATTTCCTTGTTATTTAAAAACAACATCGGTCTGGAACATAATCACACTGTACAAGTACGTTGGAAGTTTTTTTAAAAGATATGTAGTATTTAAGACCACGCCTGTAACAACACTGTTTATCGATTTTGGACATATTTGCGTTATGAATATCATAACGTTGTATATTGTCTTGGGCATCGAATGTAGTATTAAACAACCATATAAAAATACTGTTAAATACAATTTCTAGGTGAGCTTCCCTGCAACAATACTGAAATTATCTAAGATGACCGACGCTTTATCTATCAATTAACATTTGTAATAACCGATATACAGTGTTTTTGTAGAGAGGGTCTCATTTTTTAACATAATACTGGTGTAACTTAAATAAATGTGTGGTAATTTTTATGGTAATGTAATAAACTGTATTACTTTAATCGTCTTAATGAGTTAAAAGGATATATGAAAAGAAATATAAATAATGCATTATTTCTGAAAAGCTATATAACCTGACTTTTCATCAAATTTTCTTAGAAATATTAATAAGCACTTCAATAACCTTTAAACAATAGCCATAGGGGCAAAATTATTTTTAATAGATCCAAAAAATATATTAAAATAGAAGAATATAAATGTATAAAAATATTTATATTTATTATATATATTTACCAAAAGAACACCATTTGGTGTTGCAAATCTGATAAGATTACTAGTGAACAAAGGTACAGCTACAGCTACAGACTACAATATTTGCATTATCTTTATAACGAGACGAATTACATGGAACAATCTACCTACCAGCGTCTTAGGATGCACTTTTTCTGGATTTCATTTTTGACAATTCCATCGAAGTAAAATATTCACAACAATAACTATATCTATTTAAACCGGCTTCATTATCAATATTATCAAATCAAAACTATCTATTATTTAGGAGGCTCGCCATGTTATATAGAATTCTTGTTTCAGTTTGTCGTCACCATGCCTCCCAGTGAAACTAACACAGGTGTGCCGCTCGAGCCACTGCAAGAATATGAGTCATGGAATGCTAAATTCCATACATTTCACCTCGGACTATACACAACAGGAATGTACAGCATTTAACCCTGTGCTTTTTATTACTAGCCGGAGTCGAATGAAAACAATTTTATATTAATATTATATCTTGTTATTTCACGTAAATATTTCAATATACAGCATTTAATCCTGTGCTTTTTGTGTACGCAGTTAGATATATTTTCGTTAAATTTTGTTAACATACTAAAACAAAAAAGATCTAACTTATATTTGGAAATTTGATGTTTCATCATTGTTTTGCACAAGAAGATATATATGTATGTATTATTTCGGTATTTAATACTGCTTTCGTATCTCGACAGTCAATGATAGATAATTTTCATCATTTGTATATTGATTTGAATGGATTTTAATATAATTTTATTTTTATTATACCCACTGATCAAATCTATATTAAGTTGTGATTTGCAATGGAGTATCAATATTCATACAGCATATATAATTAGACAGTCTTTGGTTTTAAATTCAATGATGTGTAATGATGCAAATTTCCTCGCGTGAATCGAGTCTTCTATAGAAGACCATTTGGAATTATTATAAATAATTTCATTCCATTTGGAATCGCATATCATTGGAAAAAAGCAGTACTGCGTTTGAAAAGTTCAAAAATAAAAACACTATTCAATTGACGAGATTAAGATAAACGTATTTATAACTGATTTTATATACCTAGAGTGGAGATAAAAAGTTGGTATACTTTTGATTATATATTATAACATACTCTCGATTCTCAGATAAAACTCATTGACGTCGAAACGGAAAATTAATATTAAATATAAATATAATAAAAACATATTTATAACTAATTTTCGCTTAAAGTATATTAGGTACTGGATCAGTATGTAATAAAATTATTATTCAAATTTCAGAACACTTCTAAATTCGACTCTGAATAAAAATAATAATTATAAAATTTTACAATACTGAATTAAATTATTATTCTGATTTTTAAAAAATGCATTACCTTTGACAATAACGGCTTCAAACAATCCTGTATATATACAATATGATGTCAATCGGAGAATCTTTTTTTGTAATAGTAAAAAGAAAAAAAGTATGTTCAACAAAATTCGAATGAGAATGCACAGAAGTTTTACATACTTAGCTCGTTCTTATTAATCATAAATCATTAGGGCCCAAACATTTGAATTAATGTTTTACTATGGTCATATTAATTTTTACGTTATCTCCAAAAAAAAAAAAAATGGAAACATTTCTCGAAATTAAACGTTTTTTCAAATAATTCTTTGTAAATTTAATTAATTCTTAGTAAATTTAATTTTTATGGTGAAACGTGAAGTCTAACAGATTAAGACTATTTTTAAAATTTTTTTTTTAATTTATTGCAATAAATGAAAATAAAATGAGTTTCGTGATGTTATAAAATTCATGTGTTTAAGTAAACCTTTATTGCGCTAAGTTCGTAGAATGTACTAGACACTCTAGGGGAATCTGTTTCACCGTATTTGATAGTTGCCAGGTAGTGTACAAAATTTAAACGTGGCAGAATATCAACTATCAAAAAAATCGGTGAACTTATATTATAGACTAAAGATTTAAGTCAGGTTAATCAAATATACGAGTAATTTAGTAAGTTACAAATTAAATGATAAAAAAATTGGAGAAAATTTTATCCACAACATAAAAATTAAAAAAGCAGAAAAAATTTTATTGTAATTATATCAAAAAGCTTCGAGTTTTTATTCATCACAATCCGGATATGCTTTGGTTTTAATTTGTAAGTCCAGATATAACGAGGTGAAAAGCTTCATTTCCAAGATAAAACCACAACATTAAAATAGAAGCAACCCACAAACTAATAAACGAATAGACATGATATGAAGTGTACACCATATATAAGAGAGGAATTTAGAACATTATTTACGGAACGAGAGGCATTCTACACACATTTATCTGTCGAAACATAAATGTTATGCACTAAAAGTATTTACTCTTCGAAAAATAAATTTCTGTGTAAAGAAGACGTATTTTTTACATTAATGCATATTATATTGTCAGCGTTTAAATTTTCGTTCCAATCGAGTCATATTTTTAAAAAAGTCGCGAAGCTCTTTGATCGCGCGAGTGGCACCAAAGTGATCACGTGATACCACCAAAATGAACATTTTGGAACAAGGAATTTTCGTTAGTTCATATCTATTTATTTGATGGTCTGTGAATTCTTCAATCCTAATTTTTCAATACCCAAGAAATTTCGAGGCTCACCCTTATTCGGTAAGACTAGTTGACTTCAATTTTCTGAGTTATCGATAGAATATTTTGTATTGATTAGACACCTGAAAAAAGAGCAGTCAGTGGTTATTGAAATTCAAATAGAATTTATTAAAAATTATTAATTATTCAGATTAAAAATTAATTCATTGTTGGAAAGTTATCAAGGAGGGATAGCGGAGTAAGCTGACCTGACGCAAGGCATCGCCTATTTGGACATATCCGCAGTTGTTATGGCTGCTATCATAATAAAGCTGGATATTAAATTCTTCATCACCCTTCCAATGTTCACCAAAATAATGCCCCGATATTATTTATTTATTCCCAAAATAGAAGGATCATCTCTGTAGCAGTTTTGTGAGCAATAATAAAGCTTAGGTGGGCGTTTTCGAAGTTCCAAAACAAATTCTTTTTTCTTTACAGTCTTAGCTTGTTAAAAAAATTGGATTATGCGTATTTTTATCAAATTATATTATATTAGAGAAAAAAACAATATAACCTTGCTGTAATATTTTTATATTCTGTTATCTGTGTGTGTTTGATTTTTACCTTGTATCGGTACTGGGATCGATACCAGGCGCATCAAAAGCTTTTTGAAATCAAAAAAAAATTCTAATCACCAAATATCGATACCCCATTTGACTGTAGTGTCATACAAGAAAAATATGTGTGCTTATTTGTTTTGCGTTAGAATTTAATGGCATATTTTCATATTATTTATATATTTTTAATGTCAAATTTAAATACTAATATTAAGTTATTTTAATAAAAAGTTGGTGAACTTACTAACAAGCTTAATTATTAAAGCATATGCTAATGAAAAGCTTAAGATATTTTCAAATGTCTGTTTTCACGTCTCATTATTAAGTTTAATTATATCTTTAAGTATATAATGGCGGGGAATTGTGATCAAATCATCACACCAAAAGTAGGTTTTACTTTCTAACATATATTCGGGTATATCATCATTCCTCGTGCGGGTATCTAAATGTTCTTAATTATTATTTATAAAAATGCTTCTTCATCTCTGTGTTATACTATATATTCGTTGAAAATATTTATCGACTTCTAAAGGGTCTTTCAATAGGGTCGCTCGAAATTTGTTAGGTTATAGCAGCCATGTTGTTAAAATGACATCTGTCAAATTTGTTATCAATTGTTTAGTAGTGTACGGAAAATCACCATGGAAGGTTATAGCGTTGAACAAGTGTACAAATCATCAAATTTTATTATCAAAGTCACGGCTCCGTTCGAGAAACTTTCCGCGCAATACGTGATTTTTATCCTCACCACAACCGTCCGACCGAGACGACTTTTAACGTTTAGTGGCCAAATTTAAGTCAACCGGTTCGGTAAATAATCAACCAACACTAGTATGTCACCGAAACGCAAGATCTGCTGAAAATATCGCTGCGTGAAAACGTGCGTGAAAAAGTACGAGAAAACACAAAACAGTCAATTTTTCATCATTCACAAGAACTTGGCTTTTCTGTGACTTCAAGTTGGCGAATTTTACATCGAGACTTAGATCTGTACTCGTATAAAATCCAACTAACCTGGGAACTTAAGGTAAATGACTATGTACAACGCTGTGTATTCGCTAATTGGGCTCTGGAACAGTTAGAAGTTGACTTAAATTTCGCCAAAAAAATCATTTTTAGCGACGAAGCCCATTTTTGGATGAATGGATATGTGAACAAGCAAAATTGTCAGATTTGGGGTGATACTAATTCATACGAGATACACCAGCACCAAATATATTCCGAGAAAATCACTGCTTGGTGCGGATTTTGGTCTAGCGGAATCATCAGTCCGTACTTCTTCCAAAACGAAACTGGCATTATCATAACCGTCAACGACGAGCGCTACAGATCGATGATAAGCAACTTCTTGTGGCCTGAACTTGATGATATGAATACCGATTAAATGTGGTTCCAACAGGATGGCGCTACATGCTACACAGCACATGCCACGATGGACATTCAGCACGAGCGACTTGAGGGCATAGTTATCTCGCGCGGTGGTGACGTGAACACGTGGCCACCGAGATCGTGCGATTTAATACCTTTAGACTTCTTGCTTTGAGGTTATCTTAATTGGCAAGTCTTTACAAATAAACCGCAAACAATTGACGCACTCAAAAGCAACATAACGAACGCCATCGAGCAAATTCAGCCAGATTTATGCGACAAAGTCATTAAAAATTGAACCTCTCGAATACGTCCCACCAAGCAAAGCCTCGACGGATATTTGAACGACGTTATATTTCACACATAATGCCATAAAATATTATTTTAAATGAAAAAAAAATTGAATGGATATCTTACCCCGAACTTGTTTTATTTACATTTTAAAATCGAGCGTCCTTATTGAAAGACCCTGTAGATAAACATACGAACTAGACGAGTACTTAATTTATTAGCCGCATACTTTGAAAACTTTTAAAAGCCATTCTATCATAAATGTTTAATTATTTAAATTATTCGTGTATTCAATTCGACTCAACATTATTAATCTACTAAAGTATTATATTTTACTAAAAGCTTACAAACTATTTAAACCTTACAATTTTATTGCTGATCGCCATTTATTTATGTAGATATATTTATGTAGAGCAGGGGTTGGCAAACTTTCTAGTGAGAAGAGACAAATATTAAGTCTCAAATTTAAGAATCTCAAAATTTTCATATACCCGCAACATAAATTTTTACTGTAACAATATAAATTTTATTGACGAAAAAAATGAGGTTAAATAATTTTTTTTATTTAAAACTCAAATTCACAATACAGTCGTGGGCTACTTGGAAGAACAGTATATATAGAAGTTATAAGCTTCAGTAGCTAAGTGGTCTACTTATAAAATAAGAAAACCTAAATAATTAAACACTAATAATACACTTTTTGCTTGACCTTGAATCGCTTTCGAAAGCTTTGCTACGTCTGCCAAATAATTACTTGTTCAATTTTAGTCATTATTGTAGATTATCGTCGGTTAATTTGCTTCTTATCTTATTTTTAATTTGATACACGGAAGATTATGTTTGTTCGCATAAATTGTTAGACCCAAAGATTGTGAGAATGGTAAATTCTACTTCTTTTATTGCGTTACATGTTTCAAAAAAACTATTCCATACATCAAATATGATTGTATATGAAAATACGAGCTGGAGTTAAAGAGTCGCAAACGTTTATGACAAGAGCCGCATTCGGCTCGCGAGTTGCGGTCTGCCGACCCCTGATCTAGAGGTATATCTTTTTAGCCTACCTGACAACCGCTTCTAACTTTACCTATATGTCCTTCGATGCATTGCTACTTTCTGCATTTTTTAAATGTTTTTACGAAATAATTGCGTTTGAGCTACAATTTCCACTACCCGTTTACTTTTGTGTTATAATATAAATTGCTTAACGTTCTAAATTCTAAAGGATACTTTTATTATTTTATTTCGTGAATATTTTAATAAATACTGTTAGCTTCTGAACTCAAATATTTGTAAACGTTAACAATCTAATCTTGTCTGAACATCCTTCACGGTACGACAAATAAAAATTTGAAAAGATTTACCACTAAACTAGAAATGTCTGTTCTGTTGACGTTGCACGGTTACGACATATGCCCCGACATATCCCTCCCGCTCCAGTCCACCCCGACGGTAAGTTTAATATTACATTTTTCCCTACGGCTTGGTTGGCTTTCTCGTTTCAGTTTAAATCTGCTATACTCTTTATTTACGAAATATGTTTAACTATATAACACATTAAAACTCAGTAATTACGTAAATGATTTTTTTTTCAAAACTTTCTTTTACACTGAATTATCATTGCAACAGCTTTGTCAGCAACATTACTTTTACAAACGGTTGTGATTGTGTTTGATTCAAATACGGAGGGGATGCACTGATTTAAGTAAAATAATTATTGCGGCACAGTAAATATCATAACACTGGCTGGTAACATAAATAAAACATTGTTTACTGCTTGATATGAAAATCATAACTTTGTGTTAGAATGCAAAATTATCCAAAACAATATTTTGTTTTTCAAGGATACAAAAATACTTAGTCGAAGTAAGGGACGGAGGCCAATAAACGTCGGTATTGTTAGATGGACGGTGCGGCGTGGGAACGCCAATAAAAAATCCAACAAACGTGACTTTAGTCACGTAGGCAAATGTACCATAAGGGATGCATCACCCTCATGCGTCAGTCTTTCTCCCAATCCCAGCCGGGAGAGATCGCTCCATAAATACGATCTAGTTTTCAATTAGAAAACAAAATACTTATCGTCTCTGATGTGTAATTTGTGATTCCGGGGAAAATTCAAACTGTGCGCCTCGAGTATAAAGCTTAGACTGTGATGTTCTCGGTGTTTAATCGTTGATGTGGTGAGAATAAATTTTCACCATCAAAAGAGACGAGATCATATACGGCACGCGCTAATTGTAATTAAGAACATCGCGTCCGGAGTTCAGGTTTACCTGGATAATTGGACATCGCCTGGTGGTCAATCCTGAACTCCGTCACTCTACCGTGGCACCACAACTATTGGCCACACTACACCTCCCGGACACACTTCACTTCCAGGACCATCATCTACACGTGGAAGCTGTCTCCAAAAAGTAATCCCTTACGTGAGGGACCTGCATAATCAACATCACACAAGTATTGACACAGAAAATTTGGTAGTTAACTTTATGTTGGCATGATGGGCACGTTAAGTTAATTGTAATTATTTTTGAATTGAATTAATTATTTTTAATTAATGTAATTATTTTTGAATTGAATTAATAATTAATTAGGTAATTTTTTTTTTTTAACTTTTAATACATGCAAGTCACAGATAATAAATTTTATGGTTATTTATTTATTTGTACGGCAATAATGGTTAATTTCAAAAGTTTTATTTCAGATAAAATTCCGGTGTTTTGTAATTTTGTAAGAGCTACTTTCAAAATTTTAATATTAGAAGCTTTGTAATTTAACATGAAAATAATATTCCCAATAGTCATGCATGCTTAATCATCGACAAGTTACACATATATATTAGGGATTCTGTGTCAAGACAACCAGGAATCCTATGGTTTTTTTCTGACTCGAGTCCCGGGAATTTAAAAAAAAATAACCCGAGATTCAAGGCTCTGACTCTATTAATTTTAAACAAGTAAGTTAAGTTATATAAATTAATTTAATCAACTAGTATGTATAAAAATAAATTTATTTATCAAAAAATATTTTAGTTTGCTGACCGTTGCGATACAGCAGGTAGTGACCCAGCGGCGATCGGTGCATGTGTGACAATTCTTGTATATGGTCAGCTATAAAGATTCTGAAGGGAATAGTTTTGTTGGTTTATTCAAACAAGGGATTATGTTTCCTTGTTAAATTTTATGGAAATATTTAAAATAAAATCGTATTATATTCCGATGAAACAAAATTTGGTTGAGATGAAATTATTGCCGTGTAAATGATATTTCTTGTATTTCCATTCTAAACCAGTTGAATATAAGTTACTATCATTTTACTCAAACTTTTGTTGGAATCACTCGTGGCATATTGAGTTACTGCCATTTACCGATTATTTTGAGGAATGTGCAAATGTTAAATATTTTATTATTATATTATGCAATAGTTCAAACTGATTCTGAATCATTGTCCAAGATGACAATTTTCGAATGGAGGGTTAGTGTTAGAGGGGTCTGCGCAAAACTCATATTTTAGTGACACCTGTAGTAAAGTCGTGTATCTGACAAATACCTCTCTAACTTTAGACCATTTTACAATAAAATTATCCTCAGCCGTTTTCCATTTATAAGATGATTAAAATTCGGAACGTTTTTGGACGTCAATTCAATTATAACGTAAAGCTGGTTTTTAGTTTCAGCATTAACCATTATTCGGGAATGTAAATGACTTTCTCTTTTCGTGCATTTTTAATTACTGCATGCATTCAATCACCCTCATTTTGGGAATGGCCTTTTTCCTGAAACTGTGAGTGATGGTCCTATTTTGACTTAAAATTGTGTATTTAAATTCACTGTTGAACTATACTATTTCATTGAAGTAGGATTTGAAACAATTATACTATCATTGAGTTATTCTAAATATAATTCACACATTTTAAGAATAGATAACTCATAATCAAGGTACAATTTAGAATATTTTCTCATATAATGGGATCCGGACAATTTCATTTAAATCGTTTGGAATTTTCTTAGGTTATTTATATTTGCCCCTTAAATTAGCCATTACTGCATTCCTAAACCTATTGTTGTAACCTTGTCAGATATTGAAAAGATTTGATGGAACATATTTTGGCAGACATAGATAATTTCATGATTCACTCTTAGACAATATTCTCTGGTCGAGCGACGAGGTTAATACGATTATATATCGTAATTTGTTTATTTGGGACCAATTTAATATACTGGTAAACAAAATTTCACTTATTTTCAGAGTCCCCTAATTTCCAATTTGTATCAAAACTTCCGAATATTTCAAGCGGTAATTTGGTGCTTTACAGCTTGGACCTATTTTTTAGCACTGATAATTCGCCCACTTTTATTTACATTTTCTTGAGCAAGATGTTATTTTTGTTAGACAAATTTCAATGATTATGATGATGATGAATTGCTCAAAGCTATTCATCATATCTATACCTATAAAGCAAAAGGATGGGAGTAGACTTTATTAAAAATCGCATTTTTTCTTCTAAATCTTTTAAAAATATATTATTTATGCATAGCAAAAGGATTGAGTACTATTTGCAATTATAAGAATTCGAAAAGGGTTGTAGTCTAAAAGGACGAAACCGGACGAAATGAAGCAAACGGATGGAAGTTCGCTTGCACAATTAGTACCCATCTACCTGTCATAGCGGTAAACGATAAATTAAATATTACAAACGGTTGAGCTCCAATATTCATGAACAGTTCATCCTTTTATTTTAGAGAATTGTAGACATATAATTTTAAAATGAAATCTTAAATACTGCATGGTGTAGGATGAAGAAAAATATATTCGAGGAGGAAACGAAATGGCAAGCTATTTTATAAACTGAGCAATGAATAAAATTCCCTCATGGGATCCAAGAAGTTACAGTATAGTCTGATAATAATTGTTCTGAACAAAACAGAAAATCTGATATGATTTCGATGTACTCGTATAGCATCATCCTAGACAAGCATCCTATACTGTCATTAAAAGGTCATACGCATTCCGAGGTAAATACTGTCCGTTTGATCGAAATATTTAAGAAAATATTACGTAATTTGAAGTGCACAGGGCTTAGTTTATTAGAACTAGCAAACTCAACAAATTTTTGATTGTTCATGAAATGTCGACGATTTTAAAATGTTTTCACAACTCAGTTCTAACTTTAGTCCGTTTATTATAAGAAAAAAAAAACAATATGGAGACTTTTTTCAAATTTCAAAAGTTGTTCAATTCAAATGTTGTCATCCAGGAATTTTGCATTACAAAAATAATTAATGAACCCTATTTATTGAAGAACAATTGTCTGTCAAACAGTATAGCCAAAAATAAATTTAATTGTCTCATTATTCCAGTGATACCGGTCAATTTAAAGGTCTAAACACTATGACATTTTAAAATTACTTGTAAAAAAAATATTTCTACGGTATATTAAAACCACAAGTAACACAATTTTAATGTGCTTTATTGATGTAATTTATTATGCCAAATAAATTAAAGTCCGTACAAAGTTTTTCATTAAAAAAACTTCTGCATTTTGACAACCAAAAAGATGAATGTCCAATTTTTATAAAGAAAATATCTACTTTAAAATATTACACAATACCACTTCTGCTATATATGAAGGGTTGCCAAATTTATTGATTAGTAGGAATTTTTAAAAATATACCCCCCCTAAAATGTACATATAATAATCTCATTCCTTTTCTCACAAGGTTTTCTTTAGGGAGTGTTTCTCTTTTTTCTTATCTGGGATAGTAGTAATACAGAATCTGTATCGAATAAATTAACCGCATTGATAAAGTATTTTTATTTTTAGAAATAAATATGAATTCTAAACAAATAAATAATAAATTTAATTAGTTAATAATAATGTGTACTTTAGTGACTTTGTGTGAATGATTATGCAGACTCGTTAGGATCACTGGTTGGTCGATTTCCTCAGACTGGTTACGACGCAACGTATAGTTGAATACTTACGCGGCTTATAGTATACTATTCACTATTATATTTGTATTATTAATATAAATTAAGAATACTGATGTATCAATAAGCAAGATGCTAAGTTAGACAAAATAATTCATTAAAATTATTCTATTAAAGTTATTATAGTTACGGAATAGTAAATGGTTTGTAAAAATCTCACACCGAGAAACATAAAAAAATACTGCCATGATATGGAAAATGTCACTCGTGTATTCTTTTGTGCGTCATTTGAATAAGCCTACCGAGAAATGGGTCTGTGTGTAAGCTTGACAACCGTAAATATGCCGAGTGTCTGTCGCTAATAGGATATGCCGCGAGTGCCCGCCTATCCAAATGGATGCTGTGCCGCTTCTCAACTCATCATTAAGTCTACGTTAAAAGTATTCCGGTTGAATTAAATAATAAATTGTATTGTAAAGATATACGGCGGGGAGTGAAAACTACCCTGAACATAGAAATCAAAATATTTCATTATTTTTAAAAAGTAACTTGCGAATATTTAATAAACTTAACATTGCTTCAATGAATTGCACTCAAGAATGTTATATTTGGTATTTTACATCACAATGATAGATTATGATAAATGACAAATGATTTTGTTTGATAAATGATAAATAATTTTATGTGAAAATGATAAATTAAAGATGATTTTGTATGAAATTTTCTTCAGTTAAAAATTTCCGATGTGTAAGAAAAATATAAAGATTTCATTTTTTTTTTCAGGAATATTGATGAATAAAAAGTATTATTTTAGTTATATCTAAATGGATTTTGTTTGAACAGAAGTATAATTTTTGTTTAGTCTTTTGAGGAAAGAGAGTGGAGTTATGAAAGACTATTTTGTGGATTGATGTTTGATGTTTTTTGTGCGGGCGCATGTCAGATGAATCAAAAGTGTGAGTAACGAAGGCCTCAATAGCCACTCATCACTCACATGTTCGTGGTTGATCGTTGAATAAGTGTGTGTGGTCAGAGCAGACCATGAAATGAAAGATGAAACATCATACGTTTGACACAAATTTATTGTTAAGCACAGTTACATATTAAAGGTATACAATATCCGTACAATGAAATGAGGAATGTTTCCTGAAAGGTGGCAGCATGAAAAGTGGGTCTTCAAGATGGTTGCAGACGCGTGTTATTGGTAGCAGACGTCGGTACTGGGTGCGTTTTTAAGAGTTCTAGTTTTACGCACCAGTACATGGAAGGTGCGTTCAGGGGTCGTCTGCGGCGATTATGACTGTGGAGATGACAAAACTCCAGTCTCTTATACATTTGTATCTGATATTAATATTTAAGGAAAAATCGGTTCTAAAATTAAATAACAATCTTTTATTGATTTTCATATTTTTAATCAAAAATTTGAAGGATTTAAATTGGATCGAAGATTTAAAAATAAAATTATGAAATTAATGATATATTGTATTTCGACTATAATGAAGAATTTCATTACGACGTAGGTACACGTTTTTGGTATTATCCGACTATCCCCGCGTTACATCTCACTAACCTGGCTGTGAAGTGTTACATTTCAACCACTTTACTTTGTGTGTTGGAAAAAATAGTGACAAGCTCGAAAGTTGATAGATTGCCAACCACGGCAAGTGGGACTAGCCGAGATATTATTTATGACTATAAGTATAAATATAGTAATCGGTGTTTTGTTATATAGCACTATACAAAAACTTTAAAATACTATTTTTCCATTAATAATCGTTTAATGTTAAACGTTCCTCTCGCAAAGAATATAAATGTTCTCAGTGAGGAGAATATTTATAAAACTAAACTGATATTTTCTAGTAATAATGCAAAATAAATAATTATATTAGTACAAATAATTAGACAAAATACCTTGTTTGAACCACTATTTATTGATTAGTCAACATAAAATTTTTGGATTTAAACATTTCTATAATTATAATTTAACATTTTTCGTAAAGATACATACTTATACAGACATAGTAATACATAATACTTATAATCATCCGTTTTCTCAATAATTATCAGTTTTTCATGCATAGTAGATTAGTTAAAGTCCGTTTATCCATAAATAACTTCAACATAAAATTAAATATTATTAAACAAATTGCAACTAATAATGATTATAATATTAAAAAAGTTTATCAGATCTTTAGAAGTTTACCCACATGTTATTGATAGTGGGAAGCAATGGAGAAAAATCGTGATTTTGAATAACCTTACGTCAAATTCAATTTAAAAAAATATTCCAAATTCCATACAATCAGCTTTTTACACTAATTACAAATTAAAAAAATATATATTAAATTACAAAGATAAGGACGATATTCTTAAAAAATCGGGGGTTTACAAATTATTTTATTATTTTTATTTAGGTAAAACTTGCCGAAATTTTGATATTAGATTTAAGGAGCACTTTAGATGCCTAAATAGTAACAACTATTCAGAATTTTCCAATCACCTTTTGGAAACAAACCATTATTTTGATATTAACAAGGATTTAAATATTATAAATAACCAAATCCTTTATGCAAACAGTCATCTTTTAAATTTGTTTTTATATTAGTTCTTACTTATTCATCACTCTATAGTTTTGTTTTTATCTATGCTTGTATTTTTAATTTCAGTATACATTGTATCCCGAAGAAGATACAATATGTATCGAAACATGTTGAATAATCAATAAATAGTGGTTTAAACAAAGTATTTTTTCTTATTATTTATATAAAATAAGGCCACAAAGTAATTTTGCTAATAATGAAGAAGTAATTATATTAGTTTTGAAAATTACCGACATAAAACTCGTGTAATAATATAAAACAGTGTAATAATAAAGAGAGTTAATAAATAACAATATTTTGTATTTTAATTATGCTGATGAACGTACGTTAGTCGTGATATTATTTCTCTGTCAATTTTATCCCTAAAACCAATTGAATAAAGCGTTTATAAAAGAATGATGAAAGAAAATTTCGTTAAATAACAATTTAATAGAATACTTGAAGTTCACTCGCTGAACATTTTCATTTACTTATTTAACCGTTCAAACTCTCGTCATAACCGGACGTTCATTTTTTATAAGAAATAAATCTCACAATTTTGCTTTCCAGGCCTGAAAGCCTCTAGTGAAATAATTTTTTAAAGTCTTTTATGATGAAATGAAACGGAATATTTAATTATTTTATGTACCTTTTGTTCAATTCACCCATCCCAGTCTATAAAGAAAAATAATTACGTTCCTTCGGTTATTACAGTAAAGAAAGTTGATATTGTTTAAATAAATAAAAATCAAGGATAGACGGTACCGCGTATCGTGAAGCAGTGTATTTATTAAGTTAGTTTTAAATCTTACAGGAATATTAAAATAATTTACAATTATGTAAAAACTATTTATTGTCTATTTGTATTGCGAGTACTTTTAAAATGTTAAACAGACTAACACGTAACATCTCCAAAAATAATTAGGTTACAACTTCGGCTTAGTTTCTATGAAGATTAATTATTCATTAATTTTATAATATTCACAAATACTGTAAATGTAAATTGAAAGTTTCCTGGGAGTTTGAATAAATTTAAGAACTTTATATGATTGTTAGAACTTGTTATTGGTCTTGTAAAAGTTAATTAAATAATATTATTAATATACAAATTAATTTTTTTGTAGTTTATGTTTCTATTAATATTTTAATAAAAGTTACGATTTTTTGCAGATTGTTGAATTCCGGTCTAAAACTGGCGAACTTTGGTAAGTGTTAAAATTATTTTTTTTATATTATACTACGTTGAAATTCTAAACGGATTAAGTAATGGTTTATATCATTAGATACTAACCTACATTATTTGACATATATGAATAAATTTACACATAAAGAAATCATTGACAAACTTTTATACAAAACAAGTAACAAATTTATTTCAGCTAATAGACGTTCATTTTTGTGTTTTGTTTCAAAGTTTTTAGTATTCGTTTTCGTTTTTTAGGGCTTATTATTTATTTGGCCTATCAAATAAGTTTTGATTATAAAATTAATATTTGTGTAGGACTTGCTTTTGGTCCAGCCTCACCATATTGTGACTAATCGCCCCAACAACTGGTACCAGCCCCTGTGGGAAATTAATGGCCAGGTCCAACAAGATGACCGCTTCTGCGTAATTTTTAGAAAAAATAAAGGGTCAAAGTGTTTAACAAATAATACCCGTGCATATAAAAATGGTAATAAAAACAAGCCCTCATAATTTGGAAGAATAAAAAGGGTAGATTCGTGTTTTTATTCTGATGACGCGAAACAAGAGCTATAATTTTCTTAATAAGGGATAAAATAATATTTTAATATGGAATATTTTTTATCAGAAGCTCACGGAGCGTTAAAAATAAAAAAGTTTAAAAAAAAATCGGAATATTTGTAAATGCTTGAACCTCAGTCAGTATAACTATAACATCAGCTAGGTAGTCGTTTTGTGGCGAGTGTGGCCATTGTTTTCCTAAAACCTATTTTAACATAGAAAATGTTTTTTCGCTTCCGAGTAAAATATGTCACGAACACATATATAGACATGGACTAACGCAAATTCCTCGTTTCAATATTTTCAATTTGGTGATACCCACGTGATCACTTTGATACCATTTACGCAATCTTCTTACAAAGCTTCGCGACTTTTTTTAAATATATAACTCGATTGGAACGAAAATTTAAACGCTGATAATGTAATATACAACATTAATGTAAAAAATACGTCTTGTTTACACAAAAATATAATTTTCGAAGAGTATATACTTTTACTGTTGCATATTTCCACAAAGTTTCCACAAAGAACGTGCGTAGAATACTTCTCGTCCCGCAATTGATGTTCTAAACCCCTCTTCTATATGTACACTTTATTTCATATCTATTCACTTACTGTTATGTGGTCACGAAACTGTTTTAAAAATAGAGCGTTGGAAAGTTTTATAATAATTTATAGTACGCAGGTGAAATATATAAATTAATATATTTATTTATATACAAGGGTAGCTGTACAAAATATTTAAGTCTGAGACATGTTACGCATTTTTGTGTTTATTTTTATCCATTTAAATGCATAGTTTTTTTAGTCTGGAGTTTGAATCTTGTTATAAACATTAACAGTAATAACTTTTCAATTGATTCAGAATTAATATTTATATATAACAATATATTCTAAAGGTGCGTTTCTTCACTGATAGGATATTTGTGAAACTTGATTCAAAATAATAAACCATGACCGAATTATATAAGGGATTCAAAAGAAAGGTCCCCTTCAAGGTTCAATATGATTTCATATTTCTGCACCGTGTATGTCTTCCATGAAAATACTTGTAGATAAAGCAGAAAAGTATTGGAATTGTCAAAATTGAAAAATGAATTATATAATTGTATAAAATATTAGGATCGCACTTCATTTATATTCTAACAAGTAGTAAAAATAAATAAATATAAAAAAATCTTAATAAAATCCTTTTTTTAGTATCTGAGTAAGCACATTCAATACTTCGACATCAATAGAGATCACGAAGTGGACATCAAATTTAGAAATTTATGCAAACTTATACAAAATAGAGTAGATGTATTTTCTTTAGTGTATAACTATAGTAAAAACACCGATTGTTATGCAAATATGCAATTTGATTCGTTATGCTACAAATATGTTTACAATTGATTATCGAATTGAAGATTAAAAATCATGAATAGTGTTTAACTACCTCAAATAACAAATTGTAAAAGTTAACACGAAAAGATTTGCAGCAATTTTTTAAATAAATTTAACTACATTTACACAACTATAATAAAACCTGCATATTACAAAACAAAATCACCTTGAAGGAAAAAACTCAGAAATCAATTAAATTACTGACTATAAAATGTTATATTATGTAAGTGTTATGGCGCCATGAAACTTTTATGGAGCTAAACTGTTATTTTGACTGTGATTGTGTGATTGGTATTCGACTGTATAGGTGATTTTAAACTATGTTTTAACGATTAGAAGTTGAGTTTTTAGTGTACTTCCTCGCCAAATTACGATTTCTCGCCAAATTACGAATAATCAGTTACTAATTATTGTTACAATCGAACACAAATCTCACAATCATTAAAATAATATTTTAGCTCATCATTACATGAATAGTTTTAACAACATGAAAGATTTATGATTGGTAACAATAAATATCATCAAATGAATGATTTTAATAATTGTTTTATTACACCAAATTTATTGAATCAATTAGAAAGATATACAGAAAAAATGTATTAATCTAAAAATATTTGGAAACTACCCAGAACTCTATTTTCCAAGCCACAGAAACGCGATACCGTTTTGCCAAGTTAACCATTTAAGTTTCCAAAATATTTGAGACTTATATTACGTACCTACTTTTTTTTGTTTTTGTTTTTGTTACGTTTTTTTTTTTTGTTACGTAGCCAAACACAAATTAATAAATTATTTTGATCAATATGAGGTACCCTTACCAGGTTGTTCGGCTGTACTGAAATGAGTCCGATTCATTGCATCAATCATCCAACCAAGGGGGAAGAAAGAATTTTCAGTTAAATGAATGTTATGATTTTTATATAATTATTTATTCTAAATTAGCAAGATAAAAAATGTAAAGTGATATTACAGGTTACATGCGTAGTAGTACCCCCACCAGGTTATAATTCTAATCACATGCACATTTTTTTAAATCTGAAATAAAAAGTTTTATAACTATCCTTATTCTATCTTAATTAATTACATTAACTTGGGACCTTTTGAGCGGGAGGGAAAGGACTTGTGCCATGGCGCGCTCCATAAATAAATGTAGGTAGTGTGGGTTAGAAGTACCTTTTTTCTTTTGCTATGGTTGGTGGCGATGGTCAAGCTTCTTGGCGAGGCCTCTAACAAGACCTGACAGTGGAATTTCGTCGACTTGGCTCCAGAAATTGATGCTTACCACGTAATTACATATATTTGATTATTATCGTGGGACTAATGTTCCCGTGGCTTTCTTGGACATATGTCACATGCCACTGTTTGTCTCACGACTTGGTTTCACCTAATATAAGTTCTTTTAAAATTATCAATATTAACACTTTAAACCTAATGACTTGTAGGCATTGACATGGGCAGTCGCTTAAATAGATTTTATTTTAATGGGCACTGCCGTTTATGAATTATTATTGGGAGCTTAAGTTGCCAGGTCAACTGCGATCTTAGTTATTCAATTATACATTGGTCAACCCAAGAGTCAAAGCCGAAATGCGCGTGTCATATTTCGAGTTAATCCAAACTTTAGAAGAACTTCTTTGTTACTCTAATACTAGATTTGAACTGCAGCCGGCAGTTGATCGCGCGATTCTTTTCGTACCGTGTCAAGAAGATATTTTTGGGAGACAAATTCGCCCTCCTTCACTTACGCATACTAATTTTGGAAAGAGAATTCTATATTTACCACCTTGTCGGACACTATATTTTTTATCGGCAAGAAGTGCTCCTGCACGCGTATCTACAGATTGCGTGCAAGACTTTCTCAAGTAGGTGTAAGACAATTTCGCATCCTTTCATCCAAAGTGATCAGTGCTCAGACCAAAAAAATGACGCGCCAGAGTCTGAACCTTTCTATCCGGCGCCTGGTTTGCTTATTATGCGCCATCTAGCCCGGATTGTCCTTGACACGTGCCGACTCTCCTCGACTCAATCGGAGTTGCTTTTTATAAAAACGTAATTGCGAAATGTTGCCTCGTAACAAATTATATAAATATATATATATTGAAATATATTTCCATTGTAATAACTGATTAATTAGAATATTGTTATAGATGTCACAGACTATATATGTTCTGAAACAGCAACTTCACAATAAAATATGATTTCATTTAAACAAATTATGTTTTATTAAAAAATCTGTTTATTTTTCCATTGCAAGAAAAAGTTAATCAAATCATTACTTTGTGGGTCTTCACTCTGTTTGAGTAACTTGTTATATTGTTTCGAAAATTTTTTGCGGAAAACATTTCCCAACAAACAACAGAAAAAAAAACAAAAACAGAAAGATTTAATAAACATCGTTCGTAATAGTAATAACGCTTAATGAGTTGCCAATACAATTATCCCCGGTGCTAGGTTTTTCACTCGAGCTGGAAAACGACATCACTTCGCATAAAATTCCGCGGCCAACGAAATCACGACAACAATAAAACAGGCCTAATGTCCCCGCCGTTTGGGCGCTTTGTTGCCTCGCTTCTGACAATCGTCCTCTTCCCTGAAATTGGATTTCTCCCCCGAAATCATAACCTAATTAAATTCACACTCAAAACTCTACGTTTTCTTATTAATTCCATTCAATTCGGTAGCTTTGTTTTACGCAAAGTGAGTGTGTGACGGTTTGTCGCGCTGACGGCCGTAATTTGATTTGGCGTCGAGTTTTCCCGCCGCAAGAAACTTTTCCCTCCACTGCCATCAAATTTTTAACGCTCCAACGATTCCCTTTTGATATTGAAAGGGTAATAAAAATATCACAATTATTGAATAAGTTATCACGCATTTTTAAGCAAAAAATAAAATACTTCTAAATTTACTTTCAATCCGCAGTTTCCGCCCAGGTGATAGTAACTTTTTTTTATTTTTGGATAATATTCATAAATTGAGGTCGCTTGTATCCATCATTAATGAAAATAATATATATTTTAGTATATATGTAGATGCGTGCACGAAATACATGTCACATTAATATAATTACTATTGGGTAATATTACTAATTACTAATGGGATCAACTTGCCGGTCTTCTGAAACGAGGCTCGAACCCCTGATCACTAGAGCACTAGGTCAAAGTCTTAACCACTAAACAAACAAGCTACGTTTGATTTTTTGAATATTTTATCAAATACTTTTTCAATTAATCTGTTGTCAAAAAACCGTAAAGCTGCATAAATGAAACCAAGAAGCGCAGCCCGAAAATTACCGTTTCCGGATTTTTTTATTTTGTTTTTCGAATACTTGAAATCGTGCAAAATATTTTTTATCTATTTGCATTGAATGTAATTTAATTTATACTTTCATTCCTAAAACAACTGTCTGTCTGCACTATGCATTCAATGCTGCTGTCAAATTTTTCATCACTGTGATGAAAACATTTTTACTATTGAGAATTTTTTTTTTTTGAATTAAATAAAATCAAGTTAAAAATTACAAACAAACTATAATTATAATTGTTTAAAATAAAATATCAAAATTCTGCATCAAATAATGTATTAATCTTTCAAATATTTTAGTGTAATCGATTTTGACATTAATTAGTATTTTTTAAATCACCTTAATTAGCATATGAATGTAACCCGAGTGAAGAATTTTATTTTCATACTTTTATTTAAAAAAAACATGAGTTAATTACTCATATTTTTATTGGTTAATTACCAATAAAAGCAGTAATAAAATTTTCCGTTTCTTTTTAACTGCGAATAAATGATTATTTCTTTACTAAGACATATATATATTAAAATAACATTATATTTGAGCAAAATTCTTTCTGTACAAAAGTTAAAATGAAAGTAAATTACATTTGTATTATTAGTATATAGTAAATATAGTATATATAGTCTGCGTCTTAGGTAGATTTAGATATTTTATAATATTGCAGATGAACTCGTGACGCAATTTGAATGTTGATGTTATTAAAAGTTACAACAGTTATATAAAATATTCAAATTAGTTTTGTTGGGAAATTATACCATAGTATGAGTTTTATTTTAAGAAACCTTAAGATGATTAAGAAGAATTAAAAATATTATTATAAGTATGAAGACTTTCTTTATAGATGGCACTTAAGAGTTCTCCATAAAATAGACTTTATTACATGTGTTTATTTGTTTGTAATATATGTTAATATGTTTAATTATTTGACGCTAATTTCTATTTCTACTGTGTATTTTTTGTATACTTTTTTAGTTGTGTTCAAATTTATTGATTTTAGTATCTTATATTAGGCAGAACCAATTAAATTTCATAATTCCCATTTATTGCCCTATTTTAAGACATCACAGGTAAATGAACATTAAAACTCATTGACAAAACAAACTATCAGATCTGTATGTACATAAAACTGCGAGCCGGGACACCACAATATATTGTTTACAAGTTTCTTAAGATTACCTCACACATTTTTTCTCTTACCTACTTACACTCACCCACGTTCACTCGTACTTGCATACTTACACAATTATGTTCTTTGTCAACAAACTTTGATCATTTTTTATTTATACATTTTCAAAAGCGTTGAATAAATTATGATTATTTGTACATGTAATAGCATAAATATCAACCCCAACCTAAAAAGGGAAAGATACAGATGATTATGATTGACAATGAAAAAGTCTGGGGCAATTTATAAATACAGTTTAGATTTAAAATGTATAACAGTTTTAAGAATTGTTTCTGTTATAATGTCTGAATATAGAATGCACAATTTGACCATTTATTTGGCACTTCGCAGAAATTTCTCCGATTATGTTTTAAATAATTCGAAATATAAATATAAACTTTGAATCCAAATGCACATCATATTTCAGGGGAAATTACATTTTCAGAAATAATTTTATCAAAATTTTTTAACATTATTTCTATGTAGAAATATTAATCACAATTTTTGTAAAAAAAAAATATTTTAAATATTAACTCGTGATTCTATTATGATTTTATGTTAAGAATTTAAAAAAATCTCATCTATTGTTTCTTACAAAACTGATATAATATAATTTTCAAACTGGGTGTTTTTTTTTTAAATGAAAAATGATAAATTCCGTGACCCAGTTTTCGCCTCCGGAACAATGCATCAAACGTATCAATATACCGATTTAGTTTTTTATAGGGGCTCGTTCCTTTGTGGCCACCCGGTCTTGAGAGGCAGTTAATCATCATAGACAATGAAAACAATCGCCTACAAGAAACGAGCGGACGTCCAAAGTATATATCACGGAACCAACAATGGCTCCCGGCCCACCGCCAGCGCCTGGAAGCAACCAGCTCCGTTGGCAGATTTAAGGGCAAGCTTTCTAGGGCCCCTAGTACGAGAATAACGGAATCGATTACATATTTAAATAATGATTAAAGACTACAATTATTTAGTAAAATAATATTTTACTTACAAAAACATCATTCACTTTTGGAGTTTCAATACGCTGCATTGCTTAAACAATGAATAATGAACATAGACGCTATAATTCATTCCAATACGTAAAAATATATGATATATACCCAAAAATGAAATTGATTAATATTACTCTTAAAAATAAAAACGAATATTAAAAACCACTTATTAATTTTAATATAATGTGTAAAAAAAACCTTATTGTGAAGCTAAAATAATAAGAATGAGTGTACCAAATACTAGAATAGCCTAAACGCCTTTTTAACTACTGTGTTAAGCTGCTATCTAGAATAATGAGACATTCTTGAAACATGTGAAAAAATTTGAGCAGCTGACCGAAAAACGTGATGTTCGAGTTTTAAACGTAAACAATTATTTTCGTCTTCTATATTTTGCATTTTTACAATATTCACTTCTCTTGAGAAAATTCAATTAAAAAATTTAATTAATTTTTTTTACTTGAAAATATGTATTTTAAAACATCCTTATAACTATCTTGTATGATAGCGTGGTCGGGTCTTTTACCATCAAAGATTGGGTCTCGAAACCTACACCCCTCTCGACCAGTCGTGACAACCTTATTTTTATGATACCGGCACTTATTTTATTTTCGAAATGTTAAAAAAAATTGTTGTGTTTTATGTCAATCTCTATTAAAGTTATCTGTTACACATCAGATACTAAACTAGGCTTATTACATTACCAGCTAGATTTACTTCTGTCCAATTGCATGCGAAAATTATTAGCTTAGTTGATAGGGCACACGGCATACACACATTGATTTTCTAAAAAAATATATTAGCTTACTACAGGCCAAATACGCAGTTGGTTCTCAAACAACTGATAGCTATTAAAACTCCTATTACAGAAGGAAGATAGGAACTATTTTATGGTTTTGGGCCGTAATTGGAAATGTAGAACTGCGCCTGGATGGCATAAATATGAATCCTTTCGTATTTTTGTTCCACTATCAAGCGAAGAATTCCTCTGAAATATGTATATGGACGTACCTAGAATATAACATTTTATTGAAAAATTTGACAATAAATTTTCAAACTTTCAATAATATAAATTTGAACTAACATAAAGGTAATATACCTCCAAAATAAATATATCTGAGAATATTGAGATTTTTAAATCATACAAAATATTTATGTATTTTAAATTGTCTGAAAGATCGCTAAAATTTAATATTTTTCTCAATATTCGAATGACCGTACCCAGATTCAAAACATTTAAGGTGAAAGTTATTTTCAAATCCTTTGTAAAAGTATTTATTTAAAATAATTTTAAAAAGTAATAAAAATGATTACAAAAAGAAGCTACCAGAATATTATTCCGTCTATCAGTCCCGCAATTTCTGATATTTGTAAAAAATTATTTATTATTGAATGATTTACTTCAGAATTTTTGTATATTTATTATTATACAATTATTTTTATAGTGTAATCATATTAAACTACTTCAGTATACGTTAAATGTAAAAATCAATTTGTTTCTAAATATTTACTTTTTGCTTAGAATATGAATTACTTAAGTTTAATATTGATTATTAATGTACTAACTTATTTATTTATTGGAAATAATACATATATAATTATAAGAGCATTAAATGAACACAAAAACAAAATCAAGGAAAAATCATTTACATAATGCGTCGAAGAATATTGTTAATTAATTATTTTTTAAATATTGGTAATGAAACAGAAAATATTTGAATAGCCATACAAGAATTAACAACGTTTTATCTATTATACATAATATGATAAAAATTGAATTCATTTTACTTTATGATACCAACAATTGTATTGTCCTAATTATTATTACTTCTTGTTCTTAATTTTGTAAGTCGTGTGTATACAATGTAATATTATGTAGACTACAAGCTCCGTATCTCTACTACAGACGCACCGCGAAACCAGTCCCCATTGTTTCCTCCTCTACTTCCGGTGCGAGGAGCTTTTCCCGCCCGCCGCGTCTTCATCACTTCCTGTCCTCCCTCCATTTCTACATCCTCCTTCCAAGTTCTCCCGAAGGCTTTGTCATTCCCCAACAGAGGGGCTCTTGAAGTCCCACGCAGCACAACCCGTTCTTATCTATCCCATCAATTTCCTTATGAAGACAGCAAATTACAATAGCACATGTCATAGTCTGAATTTGACGATTGTTTATTTAAAATATTTCAATTTAATTAAGTTTCACATGTAATAATTAAATATATCTTAAAGTTTGTAGTTATATTTAGCGAAGTGCTAAAAGATGAATCTGTAAAGTATTAACTACACCGGTTACAACGATTTAACTTCCACCCATCCATATAAGATACGCGTATGAATTCTTAAAAATACCAAAAAGTCATTCGATCTAATCATAAAAGTGGTAGAATGCAATATGTTATTCATCGATGCACCCAAAGATATAAAAATTAGGGTAAATTTATACACGTTCATTTCCAAACCGCGTCTACCCATTATGTCTAATGCACTTTGTATTCACACAATGTCTAAATTAAATATGACAAAATTATCTTCCACTCATCCAGTCTTACATCCAAAAATTAATTATATGATTATGAAATATAATCACACATCAATTTATTTATTTTTAAATGAAAATAGCGATGCGCACACGGAATACATGTCACATCAATATTCTGACTATTTTCAAATGAGGTTCGAATCCCTGACCACCAGATCACTAGGCGAGATTCGTAATCACTAGACCACAAACACGCAAAATTTTGTGGTGAAATTTTAATTTACAGAGGAAAAAAAATATCTAACCTATTAAAATCGCGTTATAAATTATTAAAAATATTTTTTTACTCACAAATAAGATGTTTAATTCTGTAGAAATACAAATGCCTTATACGTTAAACATTCAAAACTATATTTTTTTAAGTTTAATTATAAATAAATGATTATTTCATTATTTATAAACAACGAAACTAGATAAAATTTTAATTAAGAGTTAATAAAAAAAATCATCCTATGTCCTTTATCCTGTTCGCCACAAAAAAATGAAAATAAAAAAAAACGAACTGGTATTTAATTTTTAAATAATAGTAAAGTGATTTTTGTCCAATCTATATAAGGTCTCAAATTAATTTAGTGAAATAAGCACAGTAAAATATCAAATTTATACACATTTTTGCGTAGATAAGTGTATTAATTTAATTAAATAATATTATATCATATATCTCAATATGTGCACAAATTGCATTCGAAAACGAAACATATTTCTTTAAGTGTTATTTTACTTTGTAAATATAATCCTGTCAGAAGTGTTCGTTTTTTCAACCAGAATTTAAAAATTGTACCTACAGAAGACTAAAGAATTACAGTTACGCTAGGTAAATTATGCTTTATAATTTCCTACTCTTTGTTGTGTTTGGTAAGTGTCATCACTATAGAACGAACTGGGATTATTTCACCTTTTGTGATATTGTCAATTTAGGGTTAAAAATATATTATAAAAAGCACACCAATGCGATTTCCTTTGAAAAACAGTGAAAATTTATTTGGTTTTCGAAGAGAAGTGCGTGTGCACGTGTATAAAAAAACTCTTTGAGACTTATGAGACAACACATGCACTTGAATGTATATGCATTTTTTTGACATATTTATTGGAATTTAGTACAGTATCTACACATATTTTATTTCTATTTTAAATAGTTTAATTATTTAACGATGTGTTAATTAGCCCTTTCCACATTAATATTTTACCTAGTTTTATATTATTTAGTACGACATTGTCTTATAAATGTTTAATGGGTTCATAATAAGGATATTATTCATTAACATAATACTAGTTTACTTTGAGTAAATGAATAGCGTGCAAGATTACGATGCTTTGTTATTAGTTAGTGTGCGAATCTATTCACTTTTTAAAAGCCTTATCAATGCCATCTCGATTTCTAAAACTACACATCTTCACGAGAATCATTTAATCGTATAATTTCACATAACGATATTACTCTGCTTAGCAATGAAATTGATGATTGTGTTTTTATGTTATTTTTAATGATCCCATAAGAAAAATGTTATGGGCACTTAACGACAACAAACAAATAAAAAAAAATTGATTTTACTCCGAAAACACGTTGAAATTTATGAATGACAATTCCATACGTCATTTTTGATTCGATCACTTTTCCGGCGCCGCGACCGACTTTTTTCGATGGCTGTCCGTGAATAATGGCTGCAGAGAGATACATACGGAGGCGGAGTGGACACGGCGCACGGGCGTCGCAGTGTGTTTTCAATCGCTCGCCGCCCGTAGGCACTGCCGGCGGATGACGGCCGATGCGTGCGTTGATCTGATAAATACATTTTATGGCGCCAACAAATGAGGTGATATTTCACGAGTGTCAGCCCCGGGCAACTAACGCCCATCGCCTCTCGCTACCCCCGGTACCCCCATTTGTATTGGTCCGATTTTAACTGACGTTAATTTGTTCACGCGCCTGTTTGCAATGCAGTGTCCATATTTGTCCGGCAAATAAATGTTTTTATTGAAGGCATTTGCTTTTGAATCGCGTGATAACAACTAAAACAAATATTTAAGAAGCGTATGAGTTATGTATTGCTTCATCGTGTATCAGCATAATTTGGACCAATTATAATATTATGCGGGTGCAGTATTATTATTATCAGGGTGCTATGGGATAAAAAATAATCGTAAGAAATATTTTATAACTTTATTTATTTTTTATTTATTTGGAAAACATACAGCTTTACAGTAATAAATCAAAAAATACAACCGATTTCTCTAGATTTCAATAGTAACGCAGTGTAAATTTAATGTGTATTAAAATTATAGAATAAATGATAAGGAGAATCAAAAAAGTGAAGACGCTATCCCTCTAAAACTATAATAAAGAGTGTAAAACTAATCAACTAAAATCAAGAGTGGGAGAAAAAAAATAAACAGAATATAAAGGTAAGTGATATATAAAAATATATAAATATGAAGTAATTCCAGAGAAAACGGGAGGGAAGATAGGATGGGATTAAAATCTGTGTGATAATAATAATAAAATGTGGAATATATACGTAGGTTATTATGATATGTATTATACAATAATATACTTGTATATTTTGATTTGATTGCATTAAATGAGGTATTTAAAAAAATCTTGCTCCTTAAAGTGTGAATACAGGGAGACTAAAAAAATGATTTTCTGTTTGACGTCAGTGTTACAATGTGGAAGATTAAAAGTACATAAGTTAGATTCTATTTGACCTAGATGACACACGAAATCTGGGACGTCTACTAAAGAATTAATTAATTTATGTTAGAAGATAACATCGCCAGCATCTCTCTGAATATGTAATGGTGGAATTTTAAAACAGATAACTCCGCAATAATCGTAGAATTTGATGAATATGAAAGTTAAGATTTTTTAAGAAGCCATTCTGTATTTTTGCAATTCTATCGACATAAATAATATCTTGCGATTCCATAATTATGAGACGTATTGGAACACATAAAAAGAACAGTGTTTTATAGTGGTTTGCTGCACGCATATTCAAAATATGGAAAGACCGAGGTATATCCAAAACAATCAAGATCAGGCTTGTGGAGTCTCTGATGCCTTCAGCCTTCAATATTCAATAAACTCTCTATCATTAGTCTAAGACGAATTCTTCAATTTTTTGGGCATCTTTTAGAAGAGAATAAATCATAGAGAAACTTATTCAAGTGAGCATTCAGCTTATTTGGGGATCCCCCGACTTAGTAGAAAAAGCAACAGGCTCTTCTCTAATGACAACCTTCAGATCAGCAGGATGCCGAGGATGAGCTTAGTCAAGATAGCGGGATTCGTGTAGATCACGATACTCAGTCTTTACACGGATGATGATGCAGATTGCCAACAAATTTGTATGAATGTTGATTCTGAATGTCAATACTATTATTATTAAATACCATGTTTAAGTTATTTGCGGCTGGACGTTGGGATTAAATATAGAGTACGATTTACATTTTGAATCAGTATTTTGTCTAGTTTGTTGTGAGAATTGTCACTTTGGATATGTGTGTGTGTTAGATGATTGGTGGGAGACAATGGTTATAAGAGGCCGTCACTGGGGGAACGAATCTCTTTTCCATCGCCACTTCGCAATAGTAATTAATCTATATCTGAATTATATAATTGTTCATTACTGTAAATACGTTGTTGTAATAAATAAATATTGTTACACAAATCAACTGAGTTTTACTCCCACGCAACTCGAGAGTACAAAAAGAGGATAGACTCCAAGGGAATCTGGTGGTACTTTCAAAATTAACACATTTTTTTTATGGTTCACTCAAAGTTTATGTTTTTACATTCAAGCGGAATATTTTCTGTAGAGGAGAGTATGACACATTCAAAAATATAATACATTTTATTAATGTAAACAAAATTAGGTACTGAAATATTAATTAGTATGATGATGGAAATATACATTAAACCTGTATTATTATCATCCATCATTTTTTTTTATTACAAATATTTATTTGATTAAATACTAAATTAATGTATTAATTATAAATATATACATATAATATCAATTTTGTCGAAAAATATTGTTTTTGCGTTACCGGGATTCGAACCTGGATCTCTATTTCTAATCCGGGGAAATACACCACCAATTGTGTTATAACGCCAGTATTTTTCATGACAAATTTTCGAACCTATATGTTACATTTTTTTAAATTAATACACCATTCGTTCCATTATTTGAAAGCCATCAACATTATTTTTACAGAATCTCAAATACCTTTGAGTAAACTGACTGCAGACGCCAGAATTATCAATTCATTTTTATTAAATTTTGGACACATTGATACAACATATATTATTAAGGAAAACACATTCTTATTGTAAAGTTGTAATTATTCAGAACATAGGTATGTGATATTTTAAATACTAAATTAATGTATTAATTATAAATATATACATATAAAATCAATTTGTCGAAAAATATTGTTTTTGCGTAATAAGAATGTGTTTTCCTTAATATTTATTTGATTGTTTATTACTTTTGTTACCTAAAAACAGTAAAAAGATGGGCTTCTGCAATATAACTATAATTTTGTGTTTTACTACCAAGATTTACTTTTTTTAAGTAGATTTTATAAAGCTCATTAAAAAAAGGTTTTTTAAAATATATTTTTATATTACATATAAACCGTGACTTTTGAACAATGAACCGACGGATTATATCTCGACCACAATGCCACCTTGACAATATCACGTTCAATATTAATATCAAGTAAAATAAAGTTTTTTTTTATTTTAAAATTATTTGACTTGAGAATTGTCTATCTCACTTGCAACACCAACTTATCCCGTGATAGTCCACTTTGCGGTTTAATCAATCTCACTGTTGTGTAGTAATTCTGAAGTAAACTGCGGATCAATTACTCTTCCGGTGACTTGCTGCGCATGATATACATATATTTATATATAATACATTAAGAATATTCTAGGCTCGATTTACGCTATAAATATATTTAATCATAAGCTTCGGTCTGCATTTATTTTGGTGGTAAATGAGTTAGTTATCCTCAATAGAATATCGTATCATTATATATAATTTGGCGAGAAACATCTAAAGCTATTGCGATGGTGATAATGCATTTGTTTACAATATAATGTTATTTTTAAAATGTGCTTTGGTATAAATAGTAACTCTAGATGAACGGAATCGTCCAAAAAATGAAATACGACCAAAAAATAGAACACCTCTATAATGTCAAATGGCCCGTAATATTGCAGCTCGCAGAAAATTAGGATACAATTTTAATATTGAATAATAACATAACATTAATGAAATACCAACTCGCCCTCGGTAGTACTGTCCAAAGACAAAATTACGAGGGAAAAGTTAAGTTTAACTGAACACGAACATAATTTTTCTTCCGCTAAAATATGGAAAAATTAAAAGTTGCAAATGCAGTTCAGCAAGTAACTTGGACATTTCATTGCGTTATATGCGTGGTGAAATTTTCCACGAACCATTCTAATATGTTTTACCAGTATTGGAGTAATATTATTGCTGAAATATTAAGTGGACGTTTTTTTTTTTAAATATTTGTTTTGCGATATCTTGACGGAGATGTCATTGTACTAAATATATTATATGATAGATCTACTTGCCTGCTAGCAGTTTCGAAACAGGTGAACTGTAAGAATATTAACCACAACTAGTAGAAACAATATCTTTGCAATGCCGATTCAATAATAATTCAAAATGTGTGGATATGATAATCCAGCGAGTTTTTTTAACATGTTACAAAATATTTAATAAGGGTAACCACTATGTTACCTTTTGTCCAGTTCGTCACACACGATCAGCTCAAGAATACGCCAACCCATATACTTTTTCTTTCATGTACCTACATAGGTAGGTAGATATTTATACGATCACAAAAAGAGATGTATCTACTGGGTACAATCAAATGCTCATGTGGACATGAATAGGAAATGAAAACAAAGGGTTGTTTTATTACCATGGCATAAAACTGGAAGAGATGGAATTGATAAATTGGTTTTTTTACGATATTTTTTTCTATATCATGGCAGCACGTCACAACTGAGAAAGATGTCCACGATGTTTTCCCCATTCAAATATTTGACAAGCTGCGATTCTCGAAAGGTACATCTTCCAATTGATTTTTTCCTTATTAAACCCATGGTTTAAAGTCAAGTTGAGAATAATAATTGGTAAACTGGTAGGTTGCTTGTTTGATTTGGGAATATCATTATCTCTTTCACAGTTTAGACCCGTACTTATAGAACGAGTATTTTACAACGCGTCGGACTCTCCCGTGATGAGAACTTTTCCTAGGTTCGGGCAAATTACTGGAGAAAGTCAAACCTAGATAAACGAATAGTTTAAGGAATGTACGACGTCGTATCCAAGACTGTAAAGTCATTTAAAACTACTTTATTTTAAATCTACCGATTCCGACTCCGACTCTGACTCTACAATCCTACCAGGACTATGAAATCATTAAAAAAATAATTAACTCCAACTCCATATACCTGATTGTATTCCTATCCCAACTTATATTATACGACGATGTACAAAAAAATGTTCAAGTTCAAGTACCTTAAACTAGTGTAAAAACTTCTGAACTCAACATATTTTTGTGCCTATAAAAATTAATAAATATATAAGTTGTTATTAATAAAATAGGCAAGCATCGTTTCTCTGCAAGACTTTGCTAATGATAGAATCGTAATGGAAACATAATTCACGTACAGAGAGAAGAGGTCTGACATAGACCAATCCCCTGGGGGTCACTTGCGGCCACAGCGGCTGGCGGTAATGCCTCCTAATCCGGCTACCTTATTCATAGGCGCCTTGAGCCCGATGGTTTAAATATTTCAAGCCTTGCAAAGTTGCACAACCTGACACCGGATGTGATATTGAACTTTAAATAATGTATGTTTTTGTAAAAATTGCAACACATCCCTGAAATATCAAAAGTTTAGTATAAAATATTAAACGATTTTACAACATATTATTTTTTTATTTGTTCATTTAAAAATTTTAAGTTAAATATTTCAATAAAACATCAATATTAATTAAAATATAAAAATATAAATTATAATAATATTTAATGCAAAGACGTTATGGTTCATTTTAATAATTAATAATTTATTAACTTTATTTTTAAAATCGCTATGCGTTATTTATATTCATAAACAGGTTTCGGAAAAAACATTTTCCTTCATAAAGATGATAAAAAATCTAACTAATGCTGTGTGTCAAAATTAATTAAATCTTTATGTTCCTTAAAAACGAAGTTAATAAACTTTTAATTGAATTGTAATACATTGATAAATGTACAGACAGATATAAAATCACATAAATAATATATCTATATGTAATTTATTTTATTTTATTTGTAACTCTATAATACAGTGTAAATATCTGTTTGGACTGTGCCCATCTCACTAGAGAAATTCTGTGTCGAGACGGGCATAGTTTACAAGCAATTGTATAAATAATTAGAATTACAGGTAGTAGATAGAATTACATTTATTACTATATAATAGGTGTATATGAAGAACAATTTTAGAGTGGACTTAATTTTTGGATCACTTTGTAGCAATAATTAATATAGGTATGAGTTAATACTGGCTCTACCCATATTACGAATCCAAGTTTTAATATACAGTTTCATGTTCTTGATACAATTCGATTGATTTAAATCTTTTAGCATTCTATTAAATAGTTTAGGTCCAAAATATTTGTAGTTCCTTTGGCCATATGTTGTATGATAATTGAGGGAATGATTGCGCGAAGAAGACAGAGAAAGGCGCAGACAAAAATATATTCACAAATACTAAGAATGCAGACTTGTAGAGACAACTTCTGGATGGAATCCAAGAAAGAGACGGATGTCACCTTTGACGAAAATGTATTATAATTCGATCTACATATTTTCAAAATATATATTTTTTTTTAAATCACTTTATATTATATTTGTAAGGCATGTTTAGATTATTCTTCAAAAAGAATCTGAGCAGCCGTAAAAATCATCGATTTTGTTATCTTTGTTGTTATTTCAAATTATTAAATTAGGTTATCGGTGTTAGTTTTGGTTGTTTTATTTATTTTCATTCTTAAAACAATATTGTGGACAGCAAATGTTATACGAAATAAACGGTATTTATCTTCGTAAATTTTTGATACTTCTGGGCGGCTTGGCATGTTAGGCAGTCTGTCAGAAAAACGGCCTTCGAATATACAAATGTCTTCAAAAATAACTTAGCTATAATATAATCACAAAAATATTAAAATATTTTTCGTCCAAGTTTAACTAAATGTGAATTGATATAGAAAAATCTATGAAATATTGATAAATTATTGGAATATTTTAGTCCCTAGGGTATTTATCGCACCGAACGTGCTTTATTTTAAACGAGAATTTTTCAAGAATTGTCCACAAACGACATAAAAATTTCAATCACCCCTGTTACTCAATGATATATATTTAAAAAAACAGGTATATATATATATATATATATATATCTATTATAAAAAATCTTAATCCCTTTCATTTTTATAGCACTTAAAATAATATACATAACTTATACCTCATTGTATAAGAATTTACAGTGCACATTGGTTTGGTAGAAAAAAAACTGCTCTGGTTGCGAAACAACCAAAAGTGGATTACCAAAGTAAATTGCCAGAGATGAGCATTAGTTTGAACAAATGGTGGATGTTATGTGTTGGACCATCCCGTAACAAGACGAAACTTCCGTCTTCCGTCCGACGGTCCGACACGTGTACGACACAAGCAGATATGTAGTGTACAAGATAGGTCATAAAAATATATAATAATCATGACAATGTATAATTCATGCAACCAAATGCCTGTACAAACTCCATGTCTGTCCGACTAGTAGATAGTTCATGTCTAGTCCAATATTTGTAGAAATACATCAAACCATTATTTATCAGTGTAATATTATTTTCAAAGGAACTTATTTATTCTTTGCTATTTATTTTTTAATTTAAAAAGATTTTAATATTGATATAGAAAAGATTCGAGAAAGATCTACGTTATTGATTGAATTGTTGAGGCTCTTGAATATATTTTACGCCCTCTCTGCTCTGCCATCGCAGGGCGGGTCGTCCGTAACTGCGTGGTGATTTAATAACGTTGATAAACGATAGTCGGTGACCATCACTCATCCCACATCCGCTGCACGGTACTGCGCTCATACCTGGTGAATATATATTTAATTAAAATAAATATATATTTAAAATCTTGCAATATGGATATTAATATTTGAATATCTGCCTCACTGGGCAGATACTTACCTTAGGATTCGTCTTATTTGTTTTATCATATGACAGATTTAAAGATTGTTCATTTATTTTTAACTTTTAATAAACTTTTTCATTTCATTTATTTTTACAAGAATACCATACTAATGCATGGAAGTACATTTCACAAAAGAAATAAACTATATTTGAGAACTCGCTTATTTTTTTACATATTCAAAATATTTTAAGCACCTTCTTTTTTTATTATTTGAAACCACATATTGCCATTAATACACCTAATTTATTACCAAAACCCTCAATTATGGAGTGAATATTCAGTTAAATATTTAATTTCATTCCAAAGCCCCCATTTATATTTTAACCGATAAATGCACACTATTTCGCATTCAATAATAGACGTGATTATTTTTTTTAGAATAAAATATGATTTTCTTTAATAAATACTCAACAACATTTTAAATTACTGAATGTCTGATATTACTATATGAAGTTTTTGAGTTTTTCTCGAAATTATCACTTTTGAAAATAGGGAACAAAAAACTTCCAACGAGTGAATATTATGTTCCAGGCCGATTTTGTTTGGCTGCCATATTAGTTTGGCAGACATTTGTCAGTTCATATTTGATATTCGTAGAGAGTAGTTTATTATAATTTATTATAGAGCATCTAACATCTCAATAACTTGTCGAAGTCATTAAAACATTGTATCTAAATAATAATGGCAATGCTGTAAACATAAATGGTGATCGCTATCGTCACACGTTGAACAACTTATCGGTGGCCAAATTCAGTCAGTTGGGCCTGCAACACATGCGATTTAAACAAGATGGTGCCACCTATACGCAACCCGAGCTACGCTTAAAATTTTGCGAGAAATTTTTTCCGGCCGCGTAATGTCAAAAAGTGATAATATCGAATGGCCTCGATCACCTGATTTGACGGCTCCTGACTATTTTCTGCAAAGATACTTGAATGGATAGTTCTACACCGATAAGTCTACAACAATTTCGATGCTACGGGATAATATTCTAAATTAAATTGCTGAAATAACACGAAGCGTGCGAGAATATTATGAAAAATGTTATTAAAAGAGCACGCATTTGTGCCGCTATTATATTACATACGCAATTCTTGGCCAATATTATATTACATGCGTAATTGTAATATAACAAGTAATCGATAAGTAAAAAAAAAATATGTTTTATTTTATAGTTATTCAAAAACAGCATTGGCCTGGAACATAATATTCACCCTGTATCACCAAAGAGTATTATTAAATAGAAGTTGTCAATCTTCACAAAAAATACAATGAGTAGTCTCTTTAATTTGTACTGTAATATTGATACGTATGTTTTTATTTTGTTAAATCAAGACTCTATATACTGTCTGGTGATGTGATTTAAACAACCGCATCTCCTGTAAGGTTGGATGTTAAAAAACTTCGTATATCCATTTGAAAAAAAAAATCTCCCTCCCGCATTAAAAGCTTTTTCAGTAACAAAAGCGATTTACTGTAAACGACTTTTAAACGACTGAGAAGAGATAACTTTAGCAACGTTCTGCAGTGTACCCAAATGTACCCTAAAAGACTTCAAATAGTTTCTTTCTCAGTTCATATACGACACGAGGTGCACCAAAATTATGTTTGCATTATGGTCAATGTTATGTTTAACACACTATCCACATTGGTCTAGTGGATTACAGTATTTAAAAAACATATACAAATATATAATGTGCACAAGCTATTTGTCTATTAAAACCGTCAAACACCTAAACGTTATAAATTAGAATATTAAACTGAATTATGAAGACTCTTTCTAATGAATTGTGCATTATACATAATGTATATAAGATAATACCGAAACATTGTTTGTATATTTGGTTTTTATTTTACTATTGTTTAAAAGTTTATATTTTTTATTTATTATCTTAGTTTTATTAACCACTGGTTAATAGAACTAAAATAATAAATAAAAAATATGAATTTTAACCACAAAGTTAATATTGCTAATTTTAAAAGTAAAAGTTTATAGTCTTATTTTGACCACTTAACCTTTAATTCCGATTAAACTATTAACGATATTTAATAATGATAAACAGTCAGCTGGAATATTAGAATAGTGTAACATTTAAAAATTAATATAGTGGTCAATTAAATACAGATGTTTATGGCTTTACTATTTATAATTATTACAGAATAATTTATAAATGTACGTGTACATATATCCTGTTCCTCTTATATGTAATCGTATATGTTCTTGTTTTTAATAAAATCAATAAAATTCAGTTTTAAATTTTCATTTGATTTGCTTTTAATTAACAAAGCAATAATTCATTTTCATCTCGCATAATATCTGAGTACATCATGACTCAGAAACCCTTTATGCTGCATATAGAAATGCAATGAAGAAAGAAACTTAATTTGTTTTGCACGTCACAATGATCGTTTATATAAGTAACTTTTCTTTTCAAAATTCTTTTGCCGCCTATTTCCCTATTCTGGAGATTATAGGCTGATGGTATAGATAGATCAGTAACTATAGTAACTATAGTAATAAACCATTTTCATCTTCTCCACCCTGCTTTATATTTTTTTACCTATTTATAGACGATACATAATATTAAAAATAAATCTGAATGGCCTGTCAGTTTTTTGATAAATGTGCATGAATGATACAAAATTTATTTAACCAATGGAACTAAATTACAATTGTAAATTAAATATTTTTTGATCATATCATCGATTGCTTTGGCAGTTACTTTATGGTGTAACGTTTTAATTTAAAAATATATTTTTTATTTTAACTTTGTACTACACACAAAATTTTTGAACTAATAACACTACCTACTAGTTTCGGGAAGAGAAGTTCTTCCTATATACAGGTATAAAATAAACTAAATTAAATTAATTTAGCCATAGAGCGGTGGGGTATCTAAGGGTGAGTGTGGATTTAATATTTCTCGGAAACATCGATAGTAATGGTGAAGTATTTGAAAAGGTGATATTGTTTATTAATGCTTTTTCCGAATTCCGATTATTCAAGAAAATTTGATCTAATACTATACTCAATAATGCATTTAAGAGAGCGCAATTGAAGTTGACAAATACAATGCTCGGGGATTCTTTTGCAATTTTATGTGCAATTATATAATATAATCATATACACCCATTATCAGCAATAATTTGCAATTATATAACATAATAATATATATCCACTATCAGCAATTGTGTGCAATTATATAACATAATCATATATACTCATTATCAGCAATTATATAACATAATCATATATACTCATTATCAGCAATTATAAAACATAATTATATATACTCATTATCAACAATTATGTGCAATCAGCAATTTACTTATTAACATACTCATAACGTAGCCATATTAACGTTATTCAAAAGGGTTCTCAGGGTATCTGCACAAAATAAATGGTGCACTGAAGGTGTTGTTAAGGATCCTGGGATAACAATACCTGTACTATTTTATTTTTTCACGAAAATACTTTGTACGTTGATCAGGAAATCCCCAATTGAGTATGACGACGATAAGTATGAACAGATGCATCATTATTTACATTCTGCCGATAGCCTCTACAGCTACTTCAGTGATCAATGAATAATTTTATTAGTAATCCCCCATTTTCTTTATTCGTTCCTTAATCTGTTGTGGTTATCCATTTTTATACCAATTTATTTAAGCTATGGCATTTCTTGTATATTCAACATTTTTTCAATATAAGAACATGATTACGGGTCACAAATTTTGGTTTCTCCGAATGGTTCATAATGGTAATTGAAAACAAAGCAGAATTATCAACCCTGTTTCAGTCATTCAGGAACAATTTAGTGTACGGTATCGCTTTGTCACTCCACTGCATTGGGCTTGAGCCGTCACCCGACACACACGTGACAAGGTACGCCGTGACGAGACGCACGCCTCGGTATGCCGTAACAGGACGCACGCCCCGGGAATTTCCTTAATGATACAAAATGAACAGGAGGGAGGAAGCCCTCCCCTTTGACGCAATATCACTGATTATTTTTGACAGAGGAGCGGAGAATTTGAAACACTTTTGAGATTTCTCCGCCGTGACATTGACGCAAAAGCGCGGCCGGCCGACGTCGGCTGCCAAAGACTGGCGCTTTTCGCGATGTATCTCAGGGAATGACAACCAAGATAAAAAAAAAACTTTAATATCATTTGCAACAAAGTACATTTTTAAAATAGGTAAATTTAATAAAAATTCATATCATCGTGTTGTTGGTGAATTATAAAACTGTTAGTGTTTTGTTTACTCAGCATTTTGACATACCGCGGGGAGAGGGGATAAAACTGAATACCATATTCCATTGGTGGACATTGACCAATAAGCAATAAAACACCACTTAATTTACGTTCATTTATAAATAGCAGTAAATATATTACATCAATTTACTTTATTTCTTTAATATCTTAATGTAATACAATTTTTAGTGAAACAACATTATTAAGAGAGCTCCTTCGTTCAGTATAAAAATAAGTACCCTTTTCAATAGAACGTCGAAACGAGTACTATATATATGTAACAGAACTTCATTAAATGGAAATGAAGACAAAATTTAAAAAAAAATTCAAAATCGCGATAACAATTGATTAAATTGTAGGCAAACGTTCAACATTTATATATTATAATATATTTACATTATTTACTGAGTGCGTTTACAACTAAGTACTTTCTAGAAACTTAACATTATATAATATTACCATGTCCTGGAGGTTCTTGCAAAATCTTTCAGTTTTCTTTATATATTTAATACTGCAAGATTTTTAAATCAAATCAACAAATTATTAGAAATTTACACACACATTTCCAGATAGAAAGGCAATGAAAGAAATGTATCTTCCAACGCTGTTCCTTTTATAAGATTCCATAAAATCTTCTGAAATGGGTAGTTATATAACTTCCGTATTGTCCAACATAAGTCGCTCATTAAGGCCAGCATTATGAATGCAACTGTGTAAGGCAATTTATATATAAATAAATAAATATTACTTATTCCATATATCTTCCTATATGTCTGGAAGGAGTATATTAAACTAAGACTTTTAAGAAAGTGAAAAAAAAAAAATATAATCATTATGATTATCAATCAGAAAAACCTGTTAAGTTGGGCGAGAGACTTAATTACCTTTATTTAAATATTTTATTACAGGTATATAAGTTTAATTAAAAATTAGGTTATATTAAAAGGAAGATAAATATCAATGTTGTAATTTATCCAAAATAAAATCTTATTGTGACTTATATACCAATGTTAGCCGACTTCACCAAAACTCTTTAAGCGGAAAACTGACTCACTCACGATCGTATAGGATTATCTTGTTGTCGGTTTTCCAAAGCCTGCACCGAAACCCTTCCTATTCTGTATCGGGAAGAAATTAATTAATTTCCTTCCAAGTACACTTATATCGTACCATAATATCTTAGTAGCCGGAACAGTTGACGAAAAGTATCGTTATCCGATAAACAGTTAACGAGTACTAATAAATACAACATGAATTAAGTAGCAAATAGTATAGCTAATGTGGAAAAAATATTTCTGGCATCATAGTATTAATTTATGCTAAAAAGGTACTTAATTAATTACATTAGCAAAAAAAATGTGTACAAAATAAAAAATGTATTTATGTTATATTGCCTCTTACGTTTGCTCTCCAGGTCGTGTTGACGGATGCCAGTTGACTATCGCTGCTATAATAATAATGTTCTCCCCAAGCGAGCTCCGTGGAGGAGAGACCCCGCGTCTCGAGTGAAATGTGCGTGTCTCGGCTGAACGTGTAGCAGGCAGAAATGACAGGACTTGTTAAAGTACTACCAGGATGAGGAGGAGCAGGGAAAACGAGCGTGAAATGAAGCTACATTCTTCTGTCAGAATTTTTAGAAGGGAAAAAGTTGAGTCATCTTAGAAAAATATTTTAATATGCCTAAATTAAATCTGTACATATTGTGGGCTCAAACAGATAAACTGCCTATTATATTCCATTAAAAATTCCAGAATGTAAGGTAGTTTATTTTCTGGGACAGTAATGTTTATTTTTTAGATAAATAGATCGGATTTTATAATAATTTATAATATACTTTTATTTGTATTGCTTAATATGAAGTGTTGATTGGTGCCACGATATGTATCGCTTGTTCGAAGCAATTTTTCAAACATTAAATCAATCTACAACCTCTCCACTAGCGATAAACACGCACGCCTTGGTATAGTATATCTTTAGATCGCACATATATATTCCATCAGGATTGTTATAAAAATATATGAACAATCTTAAATAAGTACTTACATAAAAAAAATTATCTTGTTTTTCTTATTTGTATAGTGTTATGATATATTAGAGAAATATATGTAAGCTTCGTTTCTAGTTAAATGCCTCTGGCCGTATGGACTTCTGAGATGTCTGCTGGGCATTTATTTTATTATGGTATCTTGTTGAAGGTACAAGAGATCAAAGAAGATAAATCAACTGTGACCAATTCGTATTTTATTTCGAATCAAATATATATATATTCTAAATTATAATACTTTCAATTTTCACAATTGTCTGTACTATAAAAAATAAATACCTTAACGTGTATCCAGACCAGGCTCAAACTCCCGACACTAGATCACTAAGCAAGTGTCTTAACCACTAGACCACCTTTAAAAAAGTTTAAGAAACTTTTTATTGTTAGAAGAATACGCTGAAAATGCATATATTTTCTGTATATCTTTCTAATTGATTCATCAAATTTGTTTTAAATACAGACCACCAAATATATAGACATGAACTAATGAAAATTTCTTGTACCGATATGTTCATTTTGGTGTCACCCATGCGACCACTGACGCAATCAAATAGCTTCGCGACTTTTTACTTTTTTTTTTAAATATGACACGAATGGAACGAAAATTTAACCGCTGACAATATAATATGCATTAATATAAAAAATACGTTTTGTTTAGACAAAGATTTAATTTTCGAATAGTAAATACTTTTACTGTTCCATAAATGTTTAATAAACTATCGGATTTATATTTCCACCAAGAATGTGTGTCGAATGCCCCTCGTCGCCCAACTAATGTTCCAAACCTCTTTCTTACATGTACACTTTATTTCATATTTATTCATTTACTTGTCTATGGTTTTACATATATTTTGAGTTGACATCATCAACTATGTGAGACTTACATATTTATCAGTTAATTAAATTTTTTTTTTGGATACTTAACAAATACTTGTGCATTCTTAACATTTATAGCTCAAAAAAACTTATTCATCAACAAAATTATTGAATTGTAGCTAAACCCTCACGAATGCCCTGAATTATACTTTGAGTTTCCATTCATTAAAAAAATACGGAAAGGAAGGAGAAAATACTTCATTAAATTGTAGATGATCAGCAAATGGATAGCAATTCTATGAAGCATTAAGGGATGATACGTGGCTAAGGGTGGAAACCCGCCCGTAGCCATCGCCATAATGGATTCTCCGGGCTGCGATATCTACTCTATTATTATCCCTACAATATAACGGATTATTGCAATTTATTTCCGGATCCGTTCAGATAAAGGGTGGATTATTGTTTTTATACACTGCAGATAGCGCTTTAATTGCCGACGCTCGCGTATTCATGCTACATTCGTGCGTTCATGCTACATTCTGGCATTGTAATGTATTCACGCTACGTCCACGTGTTGTAATCGGAAAATTAATATGCGTAATTTAAATACGGATATAAATTATTATTAAAGCATAAACTTTCAAAATTAAATTGATGAATATTTCCGTTTCACGATTCGATCAGAAACAGGATAATTAATTATAGTTATATATAAATCAGTTAAGTGTTCTTATTCTTACATATTTACATGTATTTTTAATAATTTATTTGTGTTTTTTCAGTTTTTTGAGAACATAGTTCTTTGGTATTTAATACAAATTAAATTAATCAACTTGAAAGATACACAGAAAAAATCAATTAATCAAAAAAATATTTTAGTTTCTACCGGGATTCGAACATAGACCTATCTTCAGAAGTGTGTTATCCAGATTTGCCACACCAACCGAGTAAGTTGATGATAAATTTTCTAGCTTATATGTTGCAGCTCTTTCAAATTGTTACATCTGTATTCCATTTTTAAAAAGCTATCTTTATATTGCGACAAATATAAATACTTTTAAGTAATATACGCTAGAATTAAACTAATTTATTTTTATTAAATTTGAATAAACTTTGATACAACTAATATATTTTTAAAGAGAACACGTAATTTTGTGAAGTTGAAGTTTTTCATCCTCTCTTCGCACTTTTTTCCAGAATATCAACTGACGTTTTCAGGTAGACCTGACAGACCTTTGATAGTTTAGAAGAAATTTCGTTTTTATATAGTTGGTTTGACTCAGTTTTCTACTTAATACTGTTTTTCTATACATTAGATACAAAAAAAATGAAACAAAATAAATAAATTTGCTTTTAATATGATTTAAATAAAAAAATAAAAAAATAAATAATATAGGTTCACATTATTATTTAATGTTCCAATAAAATCATTTCTTTAAAATTAAAATATACTTTTGAAATCGATAGACACCTTGGTTTTCGACTGTAATATTTAGAAGATAATGACATCAAAGAATAAAAATGACACTCCTATGTGAAATTTTGTCTGAATTTTATATGTTCAAGGGTGCTGATTCTTAATCTGACTGCAAAACTTCTCAATCATGTACCTTTTTGGATAAAAAGAGGTTTTATGCCAAAAAATATAATTTTTTGCTGCTCGTTGCTCGACTGCCCAACTCACATAGGAAGCAGTAAAGTTTATTACACCGTCCCTGAACATTGCTACAACTTAAAAGCACACATTTTATTTTTGCTCGTCGTATCTTATAATATTTTATCTAATTCTAATTCATTCTTCCTCATGTTTTTTGCGTACAGATTGCATAATAATATTTTTATTACTTCGTTCCAATGATAACTTATATATCATGGTAAGGTTATATTGTTTAAGATGCAACCGTCACTTTTTTATAATTAAGTTGTCATAAAAAAATATTTTATACATTATTATTTTTTATTAAATATTTATATAATATCGATATCTTCCAATCGAAACATTGTAATCACTAAGCTAGATCTCTACCAGAAATACATACTTACATATCACCACACAAGTGCCAGCGAAATATATTTATTGATATAAAGAATGTACAGATAAAAAATTTACATTTTTAATAGAATGACTTTGAACTTAAAGAGCTACATTACAGGAAATAACATTTTATCGTAATCTGTGTTTCAAAAATTCATAATTAGCAAAGTAAGGAAACATCGTAACGATCTAAAAAAATTATCCAATTTAACCGCTTGTATGCATATTTATATACGATAGCGTGTAGAGTAAAGAACGATAAAACAAACTAAATTTGTCAGAAATGTGAAATATGGTTATGAATAATAAATTTTCTAAATCATCCTCATTATAAAAAAGAATACATAAGAAAATATATGATAGCCAAATGTCGATTCATATTAACAATGGAAATGTCAAAAGTAAATTGAATGACGACTAAATATCATATTGTAAGAGCGTAGGTACTAAAAATTATTTGAAAATTTGTAATACCAGCGGTCTCTACCCGGCGATACCCGGAATTCAGATTTAGTGATAATTTAAAATAGGGGTAGAGTAGGGTGGAAGCGGGCTGCTATTTTTTTGCTCAATAATAATGGTGTTTGCAAAATTAGTCCAGGTAGGGAAACAGCAAGATGTCCGGGGGAGTGAGGTGGGGTGACTATATATTTTACAGCATCCTTGAGTGTAACTAAACAAAATTTGGGTAGCACATCTATATCGAGGGAGTAGGGTGGCCAAGGGGTGGATACCTGTGTTTTGTGCCGGATCCTTAAAAGTAATTATACTTAACTTGGAATGGATGGCATTCAATATAAAATACATGTACATCTAGAGAAAGGGATAGAGTAGCCAAGGAGATATTTTGCGTGGGGTTCTAGACAATAGATGGTTTAGAGAATAAACGAAAGAGAAAAACTGCCTGCTAGATAAACTAGCTGTTCTGACAGTTTTTTTCCTTTTTTAAATTATCAACTTCATTATTGATCGGAAAATTTAATACAAACTATCAATAAATCAAAACTTTTAACCATCAACCATAATTCACCGGTCTGATTTGTTATCCAAAATAAACTTTTATTTTATATTGAGGCAACTCGACTTAAAACAACGTCCTATATGAATAGTCAAACTTGTAATTATAATATCAACTGAATAATGGTTAGATTGCATAGCACTGAAAGCTCTTATTTTGAGCTGACTGATATATTCAACTGCATGCCATTTATGAAATATAATCATTAAGTAATTGATGGGGAATATTTTTGAATATTGTGATTCTAAAAAAATTCTCCACATCTTTCATAATCGTAACAATTTACGTTAGGTACGAGATTAATTATTTAAATAATTATTATTTTTTTAGTTCATTAATTTTTTTAAATAGAATATGAAAACATTAGAACGATTTGACACATAGTTTTAGATAGTTTATTTGACATCTAGTTTATGTATTAAATTCAACTCATAATAGTGGTTAAAAACAAAGATATGAATAGTTTGTATAAAAACTACAATGTATAGTTTGCAATAAATATCTTTCCAATATTGCATTTTATTTTTTCTGTACTAATTGTCCATACAACTACATGTTACACCTAATTTAATACATTTATATTATACACATTTAATACAACATTTAAAGTTGTCAGAGTGCAGACATTTAATGGGTACGTCAGCAAGTCAATCTGATGTAAATTGTAATCTGTATATATTAAATTACAAAAAATCTAAACATCCAACAAAATCATTAGATATCTCGAAATGCTCTTATTGCCCCGTGTCCACGGATGAAATTCAACTCGATTGCGCATAAAGAACAAGTCAGAAGCAATGGAGTGATCTATAAATCATCACTACATGTGTTTTGTTTCCGGATTAGAATGACACATCCACAGACAAGTAAATGAATAGACATGAAATAATGTGTGCTTATAGGAGAGGGGTTTGGAACATCAGTTGCGGGACGAGAGGCATTCTACACACATTCTTGGTGAAAACATAAATCCGATAGTTTATGATATATTTGTGCAATAGTAAAAGTATTTACTCTTCGAAAATTAAATTTTTGTGTAAATAAGACATATTTTTTACATGAATACATATTATATTGTCAGCGCTTAAATTTTCATTCCATTCCATTCGGAGCTATTTGATTGCGTAAGAGGTACCAAAATGATCACGTGGGTGACACCAAAATGCAAATATTGAAACATGGAATTTACGTTTGTTTATGTTTTTATATTTCGTAGTCTATGGACACATCCAATAAAACATGCGTGCTTTTACTGACTCAGAGATCAGAGTCTCATCGAAGAATCATCGTGGACACAGGCTATTGATATACATGAATTATTTAATTTTAAAAGCACAACAAATTTATATTTGAAGAGCTTCTGATTACGGTAGAGCTATCCTCTAATATCTGGTCATTCTGATCATGCCAGTACTTTTCCCAGCATCGTTTTTTTCTGTCATATATACTTTTTACTGTATTATCTTTTAAATACTAATTAAATGTGTTAATTATAAAGGTATACATATAAAAGCAATTCATCGAAAAATATTGCGAAAAATTATTTATACGTCATTTGTCTTTCCATTATTATGTGTTGATTTCAAAAAGTGTAACATATAGGTTCGAAAATTTGTCGTCAAAATTACTAGCCCTGTAGCATAGTTGGTAATGCACCTTTCCCGGATTGGAAAAAGAGTTACTCGTTCCCAGAATTCCGGTAGCGCAACAACAATATTTTTCGATAAATTGATTTTATGTGTATATCATTATAATTAATACATTTAATTAGTATTTATAACATTACAGACCTATGTTCTGAATAATTACAACTTCACAATAAGAATGTGTTTTTCTTAATAGTATTTATCATCTTTTGTTTTTTAATCCATAACATTACAAATTTTTATTATGTAATAAATTTTGTATTATTTTGTTGAGTGATTTAATGTCGACCGGTTTTGATACCACTGTATCTTCGTCAGGATGGGCGTATACTAACTAATCCATAAAATAAAATATGAAACGAAGTTAAATATCGAGCGGTGATGTGGTTATAGTCATGGTGGGCGGGTGGGAGGAAGAGTGACAGGGTGATATTGAAATGGAGAATATATTAAATAGCAAGTTATTCATTAAATTTAATTGGTTATTGATTATATTAGATTTAGTGTTAAGGGATTTTTTAACTTTTTCCATTTCTAAATTATCTAACCTTGGGCCTCTATTGTCAATATGTCAAATTTAAATGTCGTTTCTTTTTTTTAAACGTATGGCATGTTTCTAAAAGATGGTTAGAGAATTATGAAAAATTATTATAATCCATATTGTATCTTCTTTGTTAGATATTTTATTTTATGGATTAGTTAGTATACGCCCGTCCTGGCGAAGATATAGCAGTATCGAAACCGGTCGACATTAAATTATTCAATGTGGCTTATACAAAGTTTGTTAGTTTATAAAAAATAATAATTATAAAATTTTCTTTTGTTTATGAGGATATTTGGGCGCAAAGGTATTAGCAATGTATGTAATATAAAACAATATTTAAGAACAATTTAAGAGAGTTACTGGCTAGATAAATAATAATTTCGTACTATTTGCATTACATACGCAAAAACTATAACTACAAAAAACATATCACATACTTTACAACTTCACAAAAATTACAACTTCACAAAATTACAACTTCACAAAAAAATGTATTTTCATATAAAGGAAAAAGTATATAATGTAATTAAAAATCAAAATTGATTATATTTTATCCAAAATACAAAATTACCACTACGAAAATGTGTACAAATCGAATTGAGCGCTGGGCCGGAAGCGGATAATTACCGCCAGAGAGCTCACCGGAAGCAGTCCCCGGTACCGGAAGTGCTCCCTTTTGGGGCGGAGAAAAAGTGTGTACGCAGCCTCCTCCACACGGCTGTAGATAAAGGCCCCTCCAAAAAGTTTTTCCGACGCGTCGCCCCCTTATTACGACCACGGCCGGGATAGGGAAGAGGACTTTTTTTGAAACTGGCTCAGTCAATTATGACCGTACCGCACTTTTATGAACTTATATTAATATATCAAGGACTATTTAAAATATTATATATTATATATTAAATAATTTATTATTTTACCAGTAGCTAATTTAAATGTGTTGAAAGAGTTATAATAAATTATAATATATTTTATTCACAAATACGTTAAACGATTGCTCTACAATATCGACGGTAGTAGGATGTCACAACCATACGCTGAGCATGGTATATTTCACACATGGTCACGACATTCTACTATCTAATTCCGGACCCAACCATAACATATCTATTCCAAGCGTTGGGCACTCAACACTACACAAAATAGGGCGCTTAGAATAGTCGTGTTTACCCACTGTGGCTAAACCGGAAACTAGAATACCTTGTGGCTTAAGAGTATCCTGATCTTGTTATTGAGTTCATAATAATTATTTATGCTCTCGAATTAAGCATTCTAAATGTTAAAATTGTTAGGGTGGTAAGAGTGTCGATGGTGTTTTTTTTTTAATTTTTCATGATTTCCAGAAGAATTAGGCTGTTTTTTTTAAGGAGAATAAAATTTAAATTAAATGTTTAAATTAGGAAGATGTACAAATAAAATCAATTTATCTGAAAAATATATTGTCGCTACCGGGATTTGAACCAGTAACCCTTCTTATCTGGGGTAGTTTGCTGACCATTAGACCATACCAACATAGTAAATTGATGACAAATTTTCGAACCTATATGTTTTACTTTCAATTTGATACATCTGTCATTCCATTTTTTGAAAGCAATCTACGTCATATTTACACAAAATCTAAAATAGCTTTGAGTAAAACCCGATAGGAGACGTATTATTTAATATGTTTTATTAAATATTGGATATATGGATATTATACTTTTTTTAAGCAGAAAACATAATTACTGTGAAGTTGCAGATTTTCAGAACATAGTTCTGTAATATTTTAATAGAAGTTAAATGTATCGATAAAATCAATTTAATTTAATAATAGTATGTATATAATTTATGTACTGTAAAAATCATATTGACCATAATAAATTTTCTTGCATTTATTATTATTTTTTTTAAATAGAGATGCGTACACGAAACACATGTCACATCAATATTCTTACTATTTTCAAACTAAGCTAAACGCTTGTGCTATGAAAAAAGGATTAACTTGCTGGTGTCCAGTAACGAGGCGCGAACCCTCTTTGTGTTTTACACTTCTGTTGTAATTTTATTATTTCACAAATTATTTTAACGCCTGAATATGTCGTGTATAAATAATAAATAAATTTTGTTTATTTATAAATAAACATTAAATTTACGTCATACGTAAGATATTAAAATAAATATAATAGTTATCACTCCCGCCTGTCATATTTAAGAAAATATTGCAATCCGTTATAAGCATTGTAGATGATTTGTGTAGTTTGTTATTTATGTAGCATAAGTTAGATATTAATTTCTCCAAATAAGATATCATATTTCCTCGGTCACAGATATTGTGTTCATATTTATTTTTTCTTTTGTTTAGATAGAGATGTATCTACTATTTCAGATATTAACTAAATAAATCTGAAATATTTATTTATCCATCTTCGGTTGTACGTACAACACATATGTTAACATATAAATAAATATATTTATACAGTATGCATGACATATGATAACGTTGATTAATGCGTAGTGAATATTATATTCCAGGTTGATTTAGTTTAGCCGTCATTTTGGTTTGACAAATAATTGTCAATTTATATTTGTTAATCGTAGAGAATAATTAATTACAATTTATTATAAAATATTTAACATCTCAATAATGTGTTAAAGTCATTAAAATAAACACAAACTAAACTTTTGGAAAAAATAATCATTATTAGTGACGACACTCAATTCGATTTAGCGGGTTTTGTTAATTAACAAAAAAAAACATTATTAGGGCACTGAAAATTCTCAATTGACATACCAACGACCTTTACATTCACGCAGAGTTACCGTATGGTGCGCGATGTGAGACAGCAGAATCATCGGGCCCTATTTCTTTCAGAATGAAAGAGGCAGTGCTGTAAAAACTTATTGGTGGCCGAATTGGGTGGATTAAGCCTGCAATACATGTAGTTTCAACAAAATAGTACCACCTTACACACAGCCCAAACTACGCTTGAAATTTTAACGAATGAAACAACATTGGCTTGGAACAAAATATTCACCTGTATTATAACTATTTTTTTTAAACTAAAGATTTTTAGCATGAAATTATAGGACTAACACAGTGATCCTTCAGCATGAGAGTCAAACCACATAAATCTTAGTGTTTCAGTCTAATAACGCTAAACTAATCTTACCATTAGTGAACTGAATTAAAAAATAGTCACAAAGGTGGTTGCGGAAGCAATAATTAAGAGAGGGCGGAAAGAAATATTGATGGTACTAGAAACAGAAGACGTCCGGGAAAAAACCCAGCATATCCGGATAAATTGGGTATAGGAATATGGTTCTGTTAAAAGTCTCGTAAATAGTAATAAAATAGGGTGTTATATCCTCTCTGGGCGAAACGGCGTGATGGTAAATAGTAAAATGGTTACTTACAAACATTTTTGGTAATTCTACTGTCCTTTATTGAACAGTGTAAAAAATTATTATTATATAATAAATTACAATAGATACCAATAATTAACATAACCTACTAAACATATGTCATTTTATCTTATTCTAAGTATCGATTATCTATGTATAGATAATATATAGTGTTCGATTGATTTTCATAAATTATGAATACTCGCGTCTGTATGTCACTATAGCATATTAAGATCCAATGTTTAAACTAAGTACAAATTAATTGAATCAACTAGAAAGACATAAATAAAAATCTACCTATCGAAAAAATATTTAGTTGCTACCGAAATTCGTATCTGCAAAATGCAACTTCGAAACAAAATGGATTCTTCTTAATAAAAAATTAACTAAGTGCCTATTTTTGATCAATTTAAAAATATAATGAACTTTAATTTCACGAAAAAAATCTTGTTTTTTGTAGAATATTCTTATTTAAAAGCTTTTAATAAAAAGTGGGTTCGAAAATCTATGCTCGAGTTAAAATCCTTATTAATATTTTATACACAAATGGAATCATACTTGCGTGTAAATGGTTATAAATTCTCATGCAAACAAAATTGTATAGCTGTCTCTCATTATAGTTATAAATACAAGTCATTGAGTTAAGTTGTTAAATTGATAATTCCCTTACAAGGCGAAATGCGTCTTAAGTAAATTAAACGAGTAGAATAAAAAACCAAGTGTTTTATTTTTACATGTGTGATTATGCAGTTCTACAAACTTACCTCAGAAATAGTAAATATATTTAAAATATTTATTGAATCCTTATGGATTAGAATAGGAGTAGAATTTATCATATAAAAAGTTCATCTTGCAAGACGGCAATTATTTGGATATTGTTCTTGGCCGGGTGGCAATCGGTCACTGTCTCGATGCGTGCTTCCTCCCGGCTCAGGGAGTTTAAGGGCTAATATTGCAGCTAGGGGCGACATCTACAGTCTTATTATGACACTCCCCAAGATTGTTTTCAAACAAAATAGAACGTGCATTAACGAGAGGGCGGGCGAGAAAGTTAATAAGGTATCCTCGAGAGACGAAGAATCGAAAAGAGATACAACAGTAACAGGGAAAGAAAACCTTTGGGCCGGATGCTCTATTTCGAACGTAGTTTTGAAAATTTTTATTTAAAGGAGAGATAAATTGATTATATAATAATTTAATGTTCATACTATTTTTCACATGAAGGTTTCCCGAAATATGGCTCAAATTTCCGACCACAAACACTTCAATACTGCACAAAAAATTATAATAAGCATAATATCAATACATATAAAAGTTTTAAAATTGAGAGAAATAAAAATAAAGCAATGGCAGGGGTAAATCAAGACAAATAATATTTATATGTGTACTACTTAGATAATATATGTGAAAAATATTAAATACATGTATTAAATATGAATTAAAATATATTAATTAGAATGATATACATTTAAAATCAATTTTATCGAAAAATATTGTTGTTGCGCCATCAGGATTCGAATCTTGATGTCTTTCCAAACCGGTGCTATGCTACAGCGACGATATTTTTAGTGACAAATTTTCTAACCTATATTTTTTGATATTAATACATTTATAGTTGAATAATGCTCCTTTCCCGGTTTGGAAAGAGATCCAGGTTCGCATCCCGGTGGCGCAACAACAATATTTTTTTATAAAATTGATTTTATGTATATATCTTTCTAATTAATATATTTAAATTCATATTTAAAATATCACAGACCTATGTTCTGAATAATTGTTCACAATTGTGAAGTTGTAATTATTATATATGTGTGTGTGTGTATAGATACACATATATAAGGTTTACAACTGCGACCCAAGATAAAGTATATACTTCCTATTTTTCTAATTCGCGAATTTTACTATCTTACTGTTTTCAACGTATTGAATTCATGATCGCTCTTTGCTTTTGGTGCATGGATTTGTTTTTGATTTGGGATAAACAAATAGTAATTGGCAGAACTATTTCCTACGTTAACCTTTAATGGCAATAATTTTTTCCTTTAGTTATTACGTGAAGGATTTTTAAACAATAAAATAATAATGTTCATTCATAGAAAGTGTTCTTAAAAACGTCCATACATTTTTTATATTGATTTTTATATGGGTAAGATGGACTTATATTAAGTAAAAATACTATTAACTACACTACACTAAAATTATGAATGACGGATTTATTTTGTTAAAGACATTGGTTAAACGAAAATACATATGTTTTATAACATGTATTATATATGATTGCATAATACCATTGGTAACCTAAATCTATACCTACTGCACGCCACTACTAACTGCACACTAACCATAAAAAACTCAAAAAGTTTTTTGTGATCTCGTATTATATTGAAGATATTGTCATATTTTTTTATTTCTAATAAAATGTGTATACTTCATCATATCGATCCAGAATTAACTAGTATTCTAGATCATTTCAATCGACTACACATACCAATTATACATATATGGAATCAAGTCCAAGATTGTGCTTATTGCGGCTAATGGCAATCTTTGTTTATCTAAAACGTATGCAATGAAGAGAAGAACTCATCTAACACACTTTGCATTTATAAAAAAATGTTTTTTTTTTTAATTATTAGCAGTACATAATTATTAATAAAGTCGTTTATTCAGAAAAATGATATTTATATAAAAAACATAAATATATCCGTCATGTTTTTATGGGGATAGGAAGCAAACTCATATTTTTTAAATGATTATTATTATACATTAAGGCAACTATGCCATAAATTAAATATATAAAAATAAATTGTGGCACGAATTCTATCCATGAAGATTTATATTTTACATGAGTAAAAATTGAGGATATATAATTATCCGATAAAGAAAAATAATTATAGCAAAATAGTTGCCGCATTACGTTTATGGATTATAACAGGGAGTTTTTCACCACCGTGTGAAGTGAATTGTACTCGTACATATAATGTTATATTATATTTATACGAAGTGATGAAGTTATGAAATTAAAAAATATTTATAATAGTTGAAATAAAAATTTTGCACTTCAATGTAGACTGTAATACGATATCGAGTTTTAAATTATAAAATGTATTATTTACATTATTAAACTTATTGAAACTATTGGGCTAGCTAGAACCTGCGGACGATTCGAGTTTCGCCGTGCAATTCCATGGCTTCGCCACGATAATGTTTATTTCACCACCACAATATACACTGCAGGCAAACGTCCATGGCTTCGACCTTCCCCATTGAGGTTAACCACAACCTTATTTCCTTAAAAACATAGGTCTGACCAAATTAGTATTCAGTCAAATAAAAATGAACAGAGCTCGATCATAATATTAGACCTCATTGCGTGTATGAAGCCGTACACATTTCTAAAATAATACATTTATTTATTTCATCTTGGTTTTATCATATAAACTGTACGATTGAGATGGTGATAGTATACGGTAAGGAATAACATAACAGTTAATTAAAATATTTAAATGATAATTTGAAGTCTCGTATTTATAAAATCAAAATTATTTTCATATAATTTGACGGGAACCGGATAGCAACAAACATTAAGTTTGCCGATTTTTTGTATACCTACATAATATATCATAAATTTATTATAACCTACATGACATAATACATTTTCTTTACTAAGTTTGACTCGCAAACAGGTTAAACCGTTTTGTATGGGATTTTAAGAGAAGACTATTCTTAAAAGAAAACAATTTTTGTATTCATATATATCGCTGAAAAAGAAGAAAAAAAACCAGCATATTTCGGTTTAACTCTACTGACGCTCAGTCGAAAAACTCGTTTAGTAATGTCGTTCAACGCCACCCAGGCTCCGAGGCCTGATTGTCTAGTAGCGAGCGAGTAAAGCATGAGCCACACGAGAAGTTATTTTTATGAAGACATCCCAGCGGGTTTATGATGATCAAGATCGATCCAGCTGGTTGGCTAATCTGTTAGGAAATGTCGTCATAAATACCCCGGTGTATATTTCGAAATACCTTTTCCGGCGCCAACATTAGGTCTTCGCTCGTGTAACACGTTTCCTAACAAAGTTTTAATTTCCCATACTCGACCAGCCGCGGTTCACAGATCTTAATGACTTCATGCAAGATAATATTTTCCTTTCCTCTCATCCTAACGCCTAGGTAAATAGATGAAATATATCGCTCTTCGACTTATTTTTATGGTCTCCATCGTATTTTGGTCGTCACGTCTAATAAGGCGGTTACGAATAAGGTTTTCACAAAATACATCATTTGCACCTCGCTACTTAAAGATATGTATAATAAATGTGTATCAAAGTCTTCAACTTTATTGTGTGCTCAATACTGAACATCGGGATCCCCTAATCTGTAAGGAACTTGGCGCACGATACATTTTCATTTCTTCTGCTCAAGATGATCATGTTAACTCCGTTATTTGGTCTGTCCTTTAATTATCTACCTTGTAGGAGACCGTTCTATGCTTACATTTTTTAAACTAAGTTTAACCAAGTTTCTTTAGAGATTCGTCATTCTTTCCAGTAACATATCCAAAGTATGCAAAACTCCTCCTGCGTATTGTCGAAAGTCTTCAGGTAATCATTGACTCCTAGAGAACAGAGAAATTCGTGGGCCTCGTGGCTCACGGGATACGAAGCTATTCGACTCCAACACGACATCTCGAAGACGTCCAACATGTTGATTTCTTTCATTCGCAGTATCCATATTCCCATTCCATACAGTTCTACGGAAAATACCAGTTACATCAGTACCAATTACATCAAGGAGATTTGTTTAAAATGCATTTAAACACAATCAAAAAACGAAAAGTTAAAAGGAACTGAAAACTTAAGCCATTTCACACGTTAAAAATAAATAAATTAAAAATAAAAATTTAATAGATGGAAACTATTTAAACATTTAAATACAAGAATGAAGAAAGCATTTAATCTATAACACTTTCGCGTCATGAAAACATTTGATAAACAAATAATGCTCGCCTATATTTTCCTTTTTTTTTTTGAATGCTGTATTTAAAAATTATATCTTCTTTAAAGCGGTGTGAAAAAAATTCAGACCAACACTGCTGCGATACGAGATTTATGAAAATGAATGTTTCACCCTGCGTAATCCTAAAATATAGACTCTGCGGTACGAAGCTCGACCTGCGGCTATTTAGATTTGAGTTAGCATGTTTGTTAACGGTGCGTCTGTGTGAGAGTTTGTATGCGTGCATGAGAGCTAATATGTCTAGATATTATTTTAGATATGTTTCAAATGCTAAAGGGAAACTTTAGCCATCAATTAATTGTAACTGCACACCCCTATTTGTTTATAAGAATCGCAATTTTGTAAAACATTTTTTTAAAGAAAATTGAGTGAAAAAAATTATTTAAATTTTGTCAAAAATATCGTGAAATGAATATCTAAAAGCGAGTTACAAAAATCGAATTTTCAAATCTTAACTAATACTTAAAAACGTATTTCAAAAATAAATATTACTTATTACACATTTGCTGTTAATAATTTTATTCTATTAAATTGTATGTTTTAAAAAACGAAATTAAATATTCTGAAATTCATATGCTTACTCGTAAATGATATACATATAATCAAAATAATGAAAAAATATTTATATTTTAAAATCTGTGAAATGTTTCCGGAATCACCATTAGGAGGTTGAATTTTTCCAAATATTTTTGTCAAATATGTTGGCAACTCTTTCATATAAATTGACTGCAAATATCAAATCGATCTTTCAAATAGTCTGGTATTCACAAATATTCAAATCAAACAACTCTATATTTTCAATTATAGATAAAAACGAAATTCGAGCGGTCATCGTGTTTTTTCATTTGGGGACAAAACTGCTACGGAAATCAAATCTAGGTTAGGTTAAGTTAGGTTAAGTTAGGTTCTGTTTTTGGGGATTTATTATCATCATTTTCCAGCATGAGTTTTGTAATTCAAACATGACCGCAACACCCAAGTGATGAATCATGTTTAAAACATTCAAAAATGGCGACCAGAATTTGTGGATAAAATCCATGACCTAGTTTTTGGTAGGTCGCAGAATAGAAGTGCATGAAATTAAAGAAGATGCAAGCTTAATTATAAGACTGAATGATACTACATGCCAAAAATAAAACTACAATCAAAACAATAGATTAGACACGATGAGTCGGTTTCAAATAATTTAAAGACCTTTCGATCGGCTAAAAAGCTGATGACTTCATCAGTGTTTTGGGATGCTAAAAAATTTTGCTATTGATTAACTAGAAAAGGAAAAAACTTTTACTTGCTAATACTGCACAATACTTTGAATAACCTGAACAGCAATTCAATAAAAACGCCTCAATTCAGCCATTCAGGATTTTGCCCGGACAATTCAGGAAAAAAGTGTCGTTGCACCACGACAATAAGCCTACTCATTCAAGTCAAACTAAGTAAAAATTGATGGAATTGAAGTTTGAAATCCTTCCGCATCCACCGCATTCATTTGATTTGGCTCTCTCGAAATTCTACCTGTTTTTGAAATTCAAACCATCCTGGCTGAAAAGAAATTTAGGTTGAATGAGGAGATAATTGAAGCTGTAAATAGTTATTTTGTGGACCTCAAAGACTTCATTTCGTGGAGGTTATCGAGAAGCCGGAGAAACGTTGGATCGAGTTTGTTGAGCTGTTGAAAAATAAAATACAAGGATTTATATTGTTTTCATTGTCATTGCAGAAACATTTTAATCTAACTTTGTACAATGTATTTTATAAAAAAAATACATAAAAATGTACATTAATCAAATTAAAAATTAAATTAAATAGGAAGGGAAGTAGAAGAAATATGTGAGAGTAAATAGATTTTTTCTTATTTGAAGAAATAATTGATAATATTATTCGAAAATCTAAAATAAATTGTAAATCTGAACTAATGGCAAAAATATTGAAACTTCTTCGTCGCATCGAAATCGAAAGCCAAAATCTTTGCGTTGAAATAAACTGGAACCCGACAAAACTAATGATCGTCGACCGCTCCAACCAGGTACACTGATAAATCAGAAATATGTACTACGCATTGGTATGACAAAGAACGCAAGACCTCGTCCCACATAAATATAGAAAAACAGGCTAATAAGACAGTAATTAAAAGAATTCACCCAATAGATCACCACCCTCGGCAATAAGGACGAGAAACGAGAGACTATCGGGAGAGAAAGATTAAAGATTATAACTGTATTTTGGCAATAATTCTCAAATTTGAAACATAATAATCGGCATTTTGTCATCCAGGTTAGTAATGACATTCTGAAGAAAAAAATGGTATTTTTCGAAACCGGTAGATGTATTTAATCTCAATTAAGTAAACATAAAACAAAGATAACAAATAAAAATATGAATTTTAACCACAAAGTTAATATTGCTCATTTTAAAAGTAGTATAATGATTATGTCAGAATATTGGGTAGCCATGCTTCTGATTGCTCCCTATCCGATTGGATCATATATCGGGTCCATACTTGTGTAATCTTATTGGAGTTTAACGAATTCCAGTTGGTGCTGAGTGTGATTTATCAAATTTGATGCAAATCAACATGAGCACGAGCATCATACAAGAGAAAAAGATAGACTGAGACTGCCATTCAGGAAGTGTTTAGCATAGTTTTAAAATAATATGAATTAAGAATGTCACACGTTGTTGTACGCATTTCTATGAACAAATATAGTTATATTAAATATTGTAGAGAAAAATTATTTGGCAATTGTTTAATATTTTGAATACCTGATCCTGCTGAATATTTGCTTCCAATATTGTTTCACAGAATGTAATACAGTTATCTACATTTTTTTTATTTATTTGTTTGTTGCTTAAAAATCCTTTGTTCATTATTTATAACTATTTGATTTTAACTAAACAATTCGATTGTAAATAAATAGCTTCAATTAGAAAATCTGGTCCAGGTAAACAGTTGATCAGTTAAACTAAATAAGTGTTTATAAAACATAATTTTATATTTTCATCGATTTTAAAATAATTTTTAAAATGAGTTCAGTTTCCACGGAAGTGAGAAATTTTTTGAAAATTGACAATCATATTTTTCGATAGCATGTGATTTCTCAAGGATTATATATATATATATATATATTTTTAATCTCAGTACCTATTTTAGTTTTTGGTTTACTAGCAATAATACATATTACAGAATGTATATTTTTAAAAGAGTTTATTTGCTTATGTAGGAAATGCTTGCAAGAAATATCACCAAATAGTCATAATAGGATTTTGTCGTCAAAAATAATGTCGCTGTAGCATAGTTGGATTATGCATCTTCTCCGGTTTGGTAAGAGATCCAGCTTCGAATCTCGGTGGCGCGACATCAATGTTTTTCAATAAAATTAATTTTACATGTTTATCTTTCTAATTAATACATTTAATTAGTATTTAATATTATTAGTGATAAAATGTGTATTTTGTAAAGGTATTTTTAAGTCAAATTATAAAATAAACACGAAAAAAATAAAAGAGTTAAAAATATGTAATTCTTCAAAGAAAAGAAATATATCTATGAAGAAGAAATTACTGCTAAATCAGCTATGGGCGATGAATCTGTCAATATTTTTAAAGACTGCCCATTGTCGCTCTTGCGCAAATAGCGTGTCGCGTTGATTTTCTACAGCGAATGAATTTTAAGTTATAAGATTTTGACTGAAATGGATATTACCGAGGGCGATGCACGTACGAATTTTATTTTCAAGGCGGATATAGGAAAGGCATTAAAAGTTTTCACCTCCTCGTGCTAAGTATTTAATCCCGGTCCCACGCGAGGCGTCGGAGTGAGGAGCGGGCACCGGAGCTTCGGAACAAACTTCCGCAAAGCTTTTACGTTTTACGATTGTTAAAAAAGCTCCGGGGGGCAGAGAACACGGCCCGCTTCCTTCTAAACAAAGAAAACATTTTTGTATGGGATTAAAAAGAAATGCGGACGGGGAATAAATGTTAGCGGCCCTCCGAGGCGAAGGCGCCGCGCCTGATTATTTGAAAGGAGTCAGGATTATTGCCGCGAAAAGGGACGGATTTAAACCGAGTTGCAAAAGCAAAGACGAGATTACTTTTTTCGTGTAAGTCGCGGCCCGCGTCGGGGATGTTTCCTCAACCCACCCTTGCCGATTCGCCACTGGCGCTGCTATTATATTATCGCTGTCACGCTTAATCCTTTCGAAACAATTTGAATAATTATTTAGCTTTACATTCAACCCGCAATTTTTAACATTTGTCTTAAGTGAAAAAGTATACGAAGTATTCGTAAAACAATGCAAGATTTGTATACAAGAATTCCCAGCTGTGTCGGTGCAATAAGAAATATTAATAAAACTGACTGAGTAAAAATATTCAAGTGCTCCTTTTGTTGGAATTAATTTATGGTTTGTGATATTTTCTAGTCTGATAATAAAAATATTGTTATTGGTGTTTTTGCTATCGAAATACTTAAAAATAGGCAGAACATATTCAAGTAATGTTTATATTTTACTATCGTCTATCAAATATTCATGTTTATTTCGTTATGATGACTACATTAATTAATTTTATTTATTTGACATTATTTGACAGTGTGTGGGGTGTAGTAGGTATCCATCTATGATATGTTACATAAAGCATTGTCCTTGCCAGACTACCGTCTGCATTAAAGTAGATAGTTTTCCAGTTGGTTCTAGCACTATTTAAAAACGCTCGTCTGCTATTTACTATTTAAAAATGCTCGTCACTTTATAAAATCAATCAAAACATGTTAATTGAGATTTTACTAGCGGTTGGCGGTATTTAAGGAGTAGTTTGATTATGGAATAAAAAATATTTTTACTGTTAAATAAATTGGTAGGTATATTTGATAAATCGCTTGATATAGATCTGTGGGTAGAATTCATTTAAGAGATCATACATATATATATATATATATATATATATATATATACCTTTTCTTGCGAGATATATTTTAATATGCAGAAGTAATATGTAGTAATGATAATAATGTGTTTATTCCAGCGTGATCAGGTTTTTTTTTTTGACCCGATTCGCCATAGAAATAATACATATTATGTTATACATCAAAGTTATGAAATAAATATAATGCCATGAAAAAGAAAAAAGAAAAAGAATACCAAGGAAAATATTAATAAATAAAAAGTTCACACATGTATACACACAAAATATAAATATTACATATTTAACTACTTCAGTCACAGCCATTGTTGTATATGTAGCTATTATGTAGGCGTTGCCATTCTCTGGTCAGGGAACCAGCTTTCTGTATGAGTTGTTGTACTGAATTCGGAGACGGTTATACGTCACATGTTTATATTTCGACCAGAGCTCGCAGGTATACATGCTGGTGAAGAACGATTTAAACAGGATGCTCTTCACCTCCTTACTGCATCGGTAGAAACGCCGTGACAGCATATTTGAACGAACGCTCAACTGTCTCCTCTGCCGTTATATATCACCATCGTCTTGTCCATCTTTATTGAATATGTAATGGAAAGGTATTTAACCTTATTAATGTGTGTGTTGTGTTATCTCCTGATTATAACCCTATGCCGCCTGCGCCAATTTGTTATGACTTATCGGCTCTAATGATGATTTACCAGATGCATTATTTGTTAAGGTTAGATGTTGTGACGAGAATGCTTGTTATTAAAACCAGTCCTTCTTATAAAGGGTGTTTTTTTTAGAGGTATAGAACTTTTAAATAAAATTAAACACATAAAAATCGTGGTAATGGCCATGGCATTGGCTTTATTGAAAAGATAAGATAAGCCATTAGTGTTTAAATATGATTTCACGCATATGAGTGCCGCGGCTGGCTGTTTCCTCCAATAAATTAATTGCGGCACGTGCTGTGTGGCATGTTATGTCGTCTTGTTGAAACCACAGCTCTTCCACATTAATGCCATTTAATTGAGGAACGAAAAAGTCAGAAATGTACTCATTTGGGTCCTCTTCAGTACTACGCAACCCCTCTACTGCAGCAATAGTTTCTTCACTGTACGACATCTTCTAACCAAATCGGATGAATTATTGAACTTAAATTAGTGTATAAAATATAAATCATCCGAATTAGAATGAGAACAAAAGATAATGGTATAAACTGAGTTAGTGGCGGGGAAATAATAAAGATGGTCAAATTTCAATTTTTGGGAAGAAAGTAATTGTATCGTGTTTAGGTAGAATACTGTATTGTCCTTTTACCGTCTGTGCCACGGCAATAATCTTGCAGATTCCCTGAAAGTTCTATGAGATGTCGGTAGAAGAAATAAAAGCTCAACGTCGAGATAGTTAACAATTTATTATTACCGTGAACCATACAATAATATAATATATACACAATGAGATATATTATCTTGAAAACCGAAGAGTATTGAAAGCGGGCACAACTGCACTTCCAGCATCATTTAACGCACTCCGCGCGCCCACTCAACACCGGTCAGCTTACTCAAATACTCTCTCATCTGTCACCAAGCTGCCACACAAGCATACTTACAACTTTGACACATGTCGAATATGTCACACAGTAATTGATGAAGATATCTAATTAGTTTGTATGACATTGGAATAAATATTTGTTTAAAGAGACATGTGAGATTTTAACGATTTGCTGACTCACCACGACGATCGCGCCATCGCGGCTGCATGGATTCGAATCCGTCAGCAGCTATAATCGGGCACAAACGGCACAACCCCTTTCTGGCGCGACTGTCACGTTTTGGCGCGAGCATTTCGCGCAATTTGCGAGGCACGTGAATAGCTTACCAGTATCACTAAGTAGGCCCGGCACAACTCTGACTCGAAGTTCCGAAGTAATCGTCCAAACCATTCGGGACCGCATCATAAAAAGTACCATCGCATTATTTATCTTCTGGAGGAGGTATTATATATATACATAGACTGTGTGTACATACAAGAGTAGAACTTGCTACCTAATGCCAATTATGTACCAAGGAGTAAGACATGAAAAGGTAAAAAACTTATTTAAATGTTTTGATTTAAAAATGTTCTTAGGTTTTCACAGCAGTTCAGAATCTTTTGTTTACAGTTTTCTGGGCAAATCTGCCATGTATATATATATATATATATATATGACCTTTCTGGCCTACGTTTCGGATTCTGAAAGGTTAGAGGCCTGTCGGCCAGAAAGGTAAGATACACACCGCAGATTATCCCAGAAAATTGTATACAAAAGATGTATTGGGTTGTCTAATAAAACCTCAAAAGGTTTTGTTCAATTATTTATTGCAAAATCAATTCCCTTTTTAAGTCTTATTAATATTGTTAGAAAGCGGGAATGAAAAAGATTCTAACATGCATTGTACAAGTTTTAAAAATCATTACTACTTTTTCCTATAAGAAAGTTATTACATTTTTATTATGTATTTGACAACCCTAGTTAAATATTTGTTATAAATTGATTTTTGTTGAATTAAAAAGTTAATCCTTATTGTACCATTTTATTTTTGAAATTACATGCTTCACGTGCCCAAATTTAGTCAACAAAGGTCCGTAAAGTAAAAACATTAAGCTTGGAAATTGTATGACATGTCTGTAAACTGGTACACGTCCAATATGATTCGTATTGAAGTGAAAATTGAAAACCATTTAAATCTTTTGAAAGTTATGTTTTCGATGCTGGGTTACTTTTTTAATATGAAAATCATTTTCCAGCACTCACCATCCATGATATAAAAATATGTTTTATAAAAGCTTTTAATATAATTTATTCTGGAGCCAGAATTCAAATCAAGGTAGTACGGCTTATTTGTAGGTGTTTATGTGGAATGTACATGCGAAAGATTTTGTGAGCACTTAGCTTATTTTTACGAAGGATTATTTTAGTAGTCAGTTACTGTTTACGTATGCAATTAGCCATTATAGAGACTGAAACATTGAGAATATTTTTTTAATATTTTGGTTATTCTGTTTTATTATAACTGTCACTTTAATCATCGTTTGGTGCTACGGGCCTTACAGATTCGAAACAAAAGATCTAAGGCAGATATTTTCCAATCCTAAACATGCATGCTAATATAAAAATATATTATAATACTGATGATGATTTTTGAAATATTAAAAAATAAATTATTCTATTTTTTATAAAAATCTTACATTATATTGTTTTATACACTCCTAATATCAGACAGATAAAATAAGAAGCTTATTAGACAACTAGTCTTTCGCTCGTCTTTATGTGTGATGGTCAGATAACAAACACTAGGCAAGTTGTTGGTAAAAATTGGAATCATAGAGTGTGAGTTACTGAAGCTTACATTCAATGCTTGGCGATATTTTACACACCACAAGCTTAGCTTTGTTTGAAAAAAGTAAGAATATTAAAGTGAAGTATACTCCATGTACGCATCGGTATTTTTCTTTTAAAAATACCTTATCCAATTATCAAAAAAGGTGTTATGTTAAAGATTCATAACAAGGTGGGCATTATTTTCTCGTATAGAATATTATTTCTGATATCATGTAGAATATACCAATAATATATTTATTAATTCATATGTTATTATTAATAATAAATATAACAAAAATCTAAAATAAAAATAAATTTGAAAAAATACCAATATAAATACACAATTTTACATATTTTTTGATGATTATAATATTATATCACCGAACCTCACATAAATTATTATTTTATGAAATGAACAGTAATAAACTACTTAATTACAAAAATTCCATAAATAAATATCAAAAAAATTATTGTCTATATATTTTTTTTAAAGCCGGCCATACACGCAACGGTACACCTGTTCAGGTAAACATGACAAGCTTAACCGAAGCGAAACTTTGACCATAAACGTAGTGGCCAACCTGTGTGACAATCTCTTAGTCATCTATGGTATCGGTACAGCGCTACTACGACGATGCGGTAGCGCTAGTAGGTATTCTCGTCATCCTATGAAAGAAAGAAAACCGCGACAAATGCAGTGTAAAGAATGGTTGTTAAAAAGAAGCCAATACAGTCACGTCAATTTGATAAAGAAATCAACTGTAGAGTCTCAAAATGTCTCATTATTTAAGAATGGATGGCTCAGATTTATACAATTCAATAGAATCTTCCACAATTACGCCTCGTTTACGAAACACCATTTTTTTCGAACTGCACAACGCGATCTTTCCATTTGTGGTGGGCAATACAACTGAGACCTGCGCCCTGGAGTAACACACGCTCAGGTTTGCCTGAAGTTAGTACACACTCACAGGCAGAAGATATGAACTTTCAATTGTTGTCAGGTCGCCTGTACAAGTAAAGATATCTGCCAATTTTGTCACAAACATGCTCTGGTTTACCTGTACAGGCGACCTAAAGAGGTTTACCTGACAGGTATAACGTTGCGTGAATGGCCGGCTTTAAGTCTTTAACTGCCCAATATCGCACGCATGCTCATAAAGGCTGCTAATCACGAACACAGTTCATCGCGCTATTTAACAAGCGCTGACATACAAATGACTCATTAAAATGCAGTAGGTCTAAATTTTATATCGCGCGTAGATCCCGTATCCCGATTTCAGTATTTATTCGCGCTGTTAACGAAGGATCAGCGATCGGTAATATGCCCGAATATGTAAATACGCCCTTATTAAGAAACAGACGTCTCAAGCTGCCAGTATGTCTCGCTAAAATTAATGTAAATCGTTAGGTACGGTGTGCATATATATTATATTATACATCAAGCTTACTAAGGGCAAGCTCACAAGCAGCATTCAGAGAATATAAGGGAACCGATTAACATATTTTCTTATTTGGAGAACATATTCTTATTGTGAAGTTGTAATTATTCAGAACATAGGTATGTGATATTTTAAATACTAATTAAATGTATTAATTAGAAAGATATACATATAAAATCAATTTTATTGAAAAATATTGTCATTGCGCTACTGGGATTCGAACCTGGATCTCTTTCCAAATCGGGGAAGGTGCATTATCCAACTATGCTATAGCGACATTATTTTTGACGACAAATTTTCATACCTATATGTTACACCTTTTTCAAATTAATACATTTATCATTCCATTATTATCTGCAATCGGTTTGCACAAAGATATTTGAGATTCCGTAAAAACAAAGTAGATGGCTCTTTTGAATGGAATGGAACGATAAATGTATTCATTTGAAGAAGGTGTAACATATAGGTTCGAAAATGTGTTGTCCAAAATATTGTCGCTGTAGCTTAGTTGGATAATGCATCTACCCCGGTTTGGAAAGAGATTCAGGTTTGAATCTCAGTAGCGCAATAACAATATTTTTTGATAAAATTGATTTTATGTGTATATCTTTCTAATAATATATTTAATTAGTATTTAATATATTTTCTGCCATACCAAGACCTGTGAATACTGATGTTTTAAAATTTCTTAGAGATAATAATGGATTAAATTAAATTTAAGGAATTGAGAAGAGTTTCTCCAAGATGTATTTAAAAAATTCACTAGTTTTACATAATTTTGACTAAACTTCTTACGTTTTTAAACTAATGATAGTTTACTATTTAACAGATATGAGTAATTCAGAAGTTTCTTAATAATAATTATAATTATTTTAAATAAATATTTATTTATTTTCTATTAATTTTTCTCACTATAGTAATATTGAAGAGATAATATTTTTATTAGCACATGGAAAATGTCTGGAGAAATAAATACATTTCTTAGTTAAAAATATTTCTAGAAGAATTTTTGAAGATCCGTTTTCAAATTGATTCTGGAAAAATGATCCATGTTTTTCACCCTCATTTAACTCAAAATCTAAAAAATGTGTAGTAAATTCTTAATTTTTTAATGTAATGGTGTTATTCGAGTTTATTAACGAATTCCGAGGATTGGTATGCTTTTTAACGTCCAGAGTATTTTTCATATCGTCGATAATTTTAATAAAATTTCATTCAGCGTACGTTAATTGTAAACAAATGTTTGAAATACGTTTAGTTTTTGGCAAGTCAAAATCAAAAAGGAATTATACATTTTTATTTTCAAATAAATACCGATGTCTTACTCGTCTTAAGAACTTAATAAGGAAGAAGAAGAAAGGAAGAATAAAATTATTTTTAAGGATCATCTTACAAGTTAAATCGTGGTTCAAGATAGTTGTGAAATATTACTTTATAATAATGATTCTGCTTCTGAATATGTAAACAATATTTTTGTCAGATACGTTTATAGCAAGTCTTAACTATTGAAAATCTGAGTCTGTAACCCTTTCGAACTATTAAAGTGAAACTTCTAAGTCTCAGAATAATAAGAGAACATTACTACACCGATAATGTAAATATTAACAGAACATTGATAACGACAATATTTATTTATTATTAAAAATTAAGTTATAAACATTTGATAACTTAAATTTGATATAACCCTTCTTAACTGTAATTTATTAAAAACATATCTTGAAAACACTACCAGGTGAATATTATGTTCCAGGCCGATGTTTATTTAGCCGCCATTTTCATATTATTTCACATACGTCAAGTCGCATTTAATACTCGTAGAGAGTAGTTGATTACAATTTAGTATGAAGCATCAAATGCTTCAACAACGTGTTGAAATCATTAAAACAATTTATCGAAATGATAACGGCAATGCTTTAACCATTAATGATTACGGCATTACGTTATTGTCACGTGTTGTAAAACTTATTGGTGGCTGAATTAATTGGGCCTGCAACACATATGATTTCAACAGGACGGTTCCACTTCACACACAGCCCGAGCTACGCTTGAAATTTTTCTCGGTCGCATAACATCAAAAAGTTGTGATATCGACTGGTTTTTTTAATCACCTGATTTAACGGCTCCCGACAATTTTCTGTGGGTGTAATTGAAAGTCTACGTCTACAGGACAATATATATAATGTTATAAAAAATATGGTTAAAAGAGCACGCACTTTTGCCGCTACCCGAGACGGCCACTTGACCAATATCATTTTCTAAACATAATTGTAATAATCGATAAATAAAAACCAAATTAAGAAATTGTGCTTCGTTTCCTAATTATTCTAAAACAACATCGACCAGGCATATTATATTCACCCTGTGTATATGTATGTAGAGTTTCGTTAATAAATTCGTTGATTTTAGTAATGTTAATTAGAAATGGTTAGGTGATATATAAATAGTAATCTTAAGAATTGTTTGTACTTTTTCTGTAACACATCGAACTGCACAATTTTTTTACCTTATATGGTTCATTCGTACGTTTTTTTTCTCGGTGTGCTTTTAGTTTCTCTGCATTTTATTTTGGCGTAAGTTTTTAGTAATTATATATATATATTTATGAATATGGCTTGTAAATATTAATACGAATTGTAAAACACAATGAAACAGTAGCAAGATCTTTCTTCAACTGACATGTTCACACATTCTGTGTATAACGAGACACCGCGACAGGTATCGTCTGTTTTGCTTGCACGGGTACAAATTTGAAATATTCAATTTCATAATGTTCACAATCACGGTAATCATCGTGAATTTTTTATGCAAAAACAATATTTCTGTTGAAAATTTTAAGGAGTATTTTGGATTATTCATTTTTAATTCAAATCTTTTTGACGGTGATTTTAAACCGTTTGATTTTACTACACCGTAACTATAGAAGTTTCACTTCAACAAGTTCGTATGACAAAAACATGATAGGTACTCATGATTCCTTCACATCGTCTTTAATTTAGCTCTAGTAGACAACTTTGATGGTGCTATTTCTTCAATATTGTAATGATTTATAATTTTATGATTTATAATCATTCATGAGATATTATGTTCAGCATAAATATTACAGCTGCAGTATATTTTTGTCGAAGTAACCTCGGAATTTTATCAAAATAGCCCTGAAAATTTAGGAGCAAAGCACTTACGAGTCACGTTTATTAGGTGAAAGTCGGCTGCGGTACCAAGATTTGTTTATACAGGTGCTCAGCTTTGAAATTTTATTTTTGTAGCACAGAGTTGAGACACATATTTAATGGTAAATTTAAGATTTATTGATGATATTCTAATTATTCAAAACAATTGTTCCTCGACAATGAAAGCAATTTCAATAAGAATGTATGAATAACAAGAACCCAAAATCTTTCGACTCCCAAAATCGATAAAATGGATAAAATACTCTTCTAGCTGAGCTGTGTTAATCTTATTAATCTCGACAATTATACAATATATATTAATAGCGAATGATGAACAAGAATTAGAGAATCTAGTGAGTATAATGTGCGATGTATGTAAGGAAAGCGATCTTATTATAAATTACAAGTCAAAAGAAATGATGTTCGAGAAGGAGGAAAGTATGACACCGTGCAAAATACTTGTAGGTAATGAATGTTTGGAGCAAGTAAATGAGTTTATATATTTGGGATGCAAACAACGCGATGAAATGCAACGCTTCTTCAGATGGCAACATTTTTTTTCTTACGGGAATAGTGCGTAATTGTATATAATTTCAAGACAGAAAGATGTTTTGGTCGCTCCGGTGAATGACGATCGCTGTGTCACCAGTCACCGAGGTAGTCACATTGAAGGGCGGTGACTTTATCAGTCCCCATTTCTAGTTCTCCTGGACGGAGGTCGCGGTCGGTGAAAAGTGACGTGTCTGGGTGAGTATGGCAAGTTACATTACATCACTCAAATTATATCTAAATATTATATGATGTTTTATTATTAATATTAAATTAAAAATTAAAAAAATTGTATCCATCGGATGTTAGCAAGAGCGTGGGAGATTCAAATGAATCCCTCGAACGGGAATCCTACATTGTTAATGGGGTGCAGAACAGTCGCACTGCATTCTCATTACTTTAGTTTAACTAGTTAGGTAATTGGACTGCTCTCGGTTCGGTTCCTGGATGAGATTCAACGACAAACCCTCTTTCAATTCGTACCAGTGAAACTGAAACTGGGATTCGGGTTTTAAAACTTCACATTTTTGATCGCAAAACTTTCAGTTTCATTAAATGTTTCTCTCGCACCATAGATTCATGAACATCTGAGTATTCACCCGTTAATAAATTAATGTTACGTATTTTGCGAGATTTTAGTTTACAGATACATTTCATGTATTAATGCGTTGTACGTTATTAAAATTTATTTACATGCAATATTTAATTTATCAACATATTGAATAATATAATATTAAATCACGTAAGCCCACTCGGTAGTCAATTTTAACTGGATACTTTCCCTAGTAAATCACTGACCACCAAATATGTAGACATGAACTGACGCAAATTTTTTGTCCCAATATGTTCGTTTTGATGTCACCCACATGATCACTCTGGTACCACTTACGCAATCTAATAGCTCCGCGACTTTTTTTTTAAACATGATTTGAATGGAACGAAAATTTAAACGCTGACCATATTATATGCATTAATATAAAAAATACGCGTTGTTTATACAAATTTAAAAATTTTTGTAGTCTAAATACTTTTACCCTTGCATAAATTTGTCATAAACTATCGGATTTATGTATCCACTATGAATGTGTGTAGAATGTTCCTCGTCCCGCAAGTTATGTTCCAAACTCATTTCCTTTATGCACACTTTATTTCATGTCTATTCATTTACTGGTCTGTGTAATAAATTAAACATAGAATTTATTTTAAAAATATATAGGTTATTTAAATAAACATTTAAAAATAATAAATAAGTAGGTAGTTTTGCGTCCATAATTATAATATCTTCCTAAAAAAGCCATTTAATTCAGTCGTACATCTTTTAATAGAAAAAATAAAGAATTACTTAGGCGCATGTCTATAATATTTCCGAAAATAATTACATTATCCCTATAGATAAATATTTAATCATTATATTTCAGTTAAATGAGTTTTTACTAATTAAATCTTAATACTATTTATGTTTTATTCAGGCTCTTATTATTAAATAAGTAATAAAATAAATAAAATGAAATAAGGCTATTATAAACAGGTAAATATTGCAGAATATTTTAAACAAAAATACATGAAAAAAATATTAAATACCATAGATATTGTTACGGTGCCTTTGGGCCCTAGAGAATAGGAAGCCATAGAGGCAGCCACCGATCTAGCTCAGACTGGGTCCTCAAATGTGTATGTGTGTATGCTCTGGTGTCGCCTGCTACCTCGGATGATCATTGATTCAAAGGCAACTCTGCTTTTCACATTACACATTTATTCACAAAATACAATTAATACTGACATTGGATGGTCGTAAAATATTATTTAAATGTCCTTTCTTCACGTCAACTTTCCTCTGAGGGAGGTCACTTAAGTTTATCTATTTGCACAACATCAGTCATTGCAGCTGAGAACCCGGCCCGCCACACGCTCGAGCCAGGATTTATCTCTTGGTCCAGGAGATAGGCCGGATACAATCCCGTCCCATCCATCGGCCATCGCTCGCATGCCGCCTCCTTCTTCGTTACAGCGGAGTCTCTCTTCAACCCGCTGGTGGACTAGGCCCACACGTTTCTGGGTCCACCGCGGTGATCTCACGCTTAATCTACACCATCTTTCGCCACCGTATTTATCCGAAGAGCCGCTTCATCGAACCGCTGTCCTCTTTTCGAACGTTCCCACCGAAAAGTAACGTCTCGCTCCGCTGCCCGCCAGAGTCGGATTCTCGTCCCTGATTCGTCTACTTAGACAGCCAATCATCATAAGTCGGCAAAGTAGGCTACTCAAACCTCGGCGTGCAAATTCAAACATCACAATATCTTAAATTCTAGCTATATAATTTAATATTTTAAATATTTAACAAAAATATATTGTAATTATTCATTTTCAGTAATAAATAATTTATTAATTTTGTTCATAACTACACTTTTTTTAATAGATATAGAGCTCGATTGATATAGCTATTAAACGTTTGCCTAGTAACCAAATCAATCAATTATTCTAGCAACGACCACCAAGTTAGTCCTATTTTTCTTTCTTATTTGACTTACGGACAAATATCATATATCTACCGTTAGTATCACTCTAAACTTAGTAGACCGTGTGAATGTTTAGCATAGGTTCAACTCGATTCAATATTTTTTCTCAAAATATCTGTCTTAAATCAAAAATATTCATTTATATTAAATTTTTTATCAAAATATAAATATTAATTATTGCGTACATCAATGGTCTTAATTTCGTTGATTAATAAGTCGAAATATATATGATTAGAGAGGCGAGCCAGGTTATAGCTGCCCCCCGCTAACTTTATGGCAAGTTCACCCGCCACCCATTCCAATCGTCTACACCCGCCATCCTTACACCATCCGTGGGGCTCATTAAATCCAAACGATTTTATGAGATGCCGCGGGAGCCAATATCTTATTTGTAAACACGATCCCTTATTTTCAATATTGATGATTTGCTTCACAGCCAAGCTTGTGACGGATAACATCTTTCTAAATATTTTATTCAAAATAGTTATCGCACATTTGATATACATTTTATTACTTTTTCTGGTTGTAAGTACTCTTTTTATCTTTTACACTAATTATGAAATTTTCTTAATTTAAACTAATACATATAACTATCTCATTTTTTATGTAAATTGAAAATAAATAACTTTTTGTTTTAATTACTAAATAATTAAGATAACATTTATATTCTCGTATGTACTATAATATGTTAATATTATATACCCTAGATCATCGAATATCACATGCGTTATATAACAGTATGTAGTAGAACCCCGCTATTCGAACACAATTCGTTCGAGGAGGTTATTCGATTTGCGATTTGTACGAATGCCGATTCAATTTTTACACAAAGAAATAATCTATGTTGGATTTATTTTTTCCAAACCTCAAATATAGCACATATGTTTGTTATATTGTATTTAAGGTTTTCACGGGTAAAAGATATCGGGCTATTTTCTGGGGGAGCCCGCCGCGTCAAATAGTTTTGAGAAGGACTTTTATTTTCCCAACGTTTCGAGAAAATATCATTGCTCATTCTCAAAGATCTTTTATCGTGAATCGTGATCTAAACTAATAATATTAAGTACCTACTGAGGTTTTAACTCGCTTTCATTTTGGTTCTTGCTTCGAATGGTTGAGATTATTCGTCAATTTAGAACAGAATTCAGGATAAAAGATCCTTAAGAATGAGTAATAACATTTTCTCGAAACGTTGGGAGTATAAAAGTCATTCTCAAAACTATTTGACGCGGGTTATATACGAGTGTGTACTTATATGTAATAATTTATGCAGTATTAATATAGTAATTAAAAGTTAGGTGATGTAGAATAATAAATGACAAAATAAAAAAAATTCTAATATTAATTATTCATCCCGTAATCCGCTTAATAAAAAATTTTTCCGAATAATCCCTTTAATCTGTTGTAATGCAATGTGCTGTCTAGCATTTTTTAAATACACAATATTTTTTTCATGACGATACTTATATCAGAAATGTCGTATAATTTTTTTTGTCCCTAAAAATAAATATGTCACCCTAAGCAAAATCAAATTGAATATCTTTAATCTAGATACAACAGAAGAGGGCGCTTTTTCTTGACGAACTCGTATAAATATAAATAATATGCCACATTCTGCTTATCACATTTGCGCCACGGCAGGTGATTCATATTGCCGTCATCTTTGTCAACGTTATTTTTTCTACCCCCGCCCCGACAGCGGCGGGGGCGCTGGGATGGCGAGGGGCTGATTGCACTCGGTGGGGGTATTTCCCATAAACCACCCCGTGATCCCGCTCTCACGTAGAATAAACAAAAAACACTCGTCACCTGACTGAACCTTGAGTCTCACAACCCTGATAAAACCACGTTTTTTGTCTGGAACTTTCAATCCTACAGATTCGCCGTTGTTTGTCGTACCTGATTGTTTCGAACCTGTGTAGGATAAGCCTTCATGGTCAGGTGTGCCGTGATCCGCCACGTGTTTGCTTACGTTGTTTTTGTTGGCTCGCCACTTATACGGCTTATGCAAATTCGCGCATTTATTTCATATGATTCGTAAATAAAAATAAACTTTAACAATCAAAATTTGAAATACCTTCCACAAACCGATAAATGATTAGACATGAAATAAAGTATATATATAGAAGAAGGGTTTAAAACATTAGTTGCGGGACGAGGAGCATTCTACACACATTCTTGGTGGAGACATAAATTCGATAGTTTATGACACATTTATGCAACAGTAAAAGTGTTCACTCTTTGAAAATTAAATTTTTGCATGAACAAGACGCATTTTTTACATTAATGCATATTATATTGTCAGCGCTTAAATTTTCGTTCCAACCGAGTCATATTTTTTTAAAAAGTCGCCAAGCTATTTGATCGCGTAAGTGGTACCAAAGTGAAAATATTGTGACAAGAAATTTGCGTTAGTTCATGTCTATATATTTGGTGGTCTATGAATACATCGTATAATATTTTAGACGTAAGTGTTATTATGATTGTGATCGATTATAACGGTGATTCGTAATTGATTATTCGTAATTCTTCGAGCAATCATTGGCACACTAGAAACTAAACCTCCATGAGTTAAATTTCAGTTACCCATCATCATTACAACACTAAGGTCACACTAAGGTCACGGTTTACCATCACTAAGTTACATCGCACAAAAGGGGCCGGTAAGCACATTAAAATAAATAAATTCATACATAAAAATATGTTAACATTCTCCATGTATATTTTTTTTAATTTAAAATTTTTTTGACTAACTTAACATTCATTCTTAAATATAACGTGATCGGGTTGTTTACGATTCGCCATAAAAATAATACATAACAATATAATACATTCAAATAAATAAATATTTATGAAAATATATAAATAAATCTTATGAAAAAATAGCAAAACAGATGAATTTCACACATACAAATAAACAAAATATAAATACTAAATTTCTGTAGCTATTCTGCAGTCGTTGCCATTCTCTGGTCAGGGAGCTAGCCTTCTATGTGAGCACCGCTTACACTAGAGAGTTGGTGCTGAGCTCCAGCCGCAGCTTTACGCCCGCAACTTGATATCTCGGAAGCGGAACGAATCCATGCACACGGTTTTCGGCAAACATTGTAGATGCGCTATAATAAGGTACCAACTCAAACAGTATTCTGTATGAGTTGTACTGAATTCGTAGACGTTTGTACGTCACTTGCCTGTACTATGACCAGATCAGGCAAGTGTACATGGCAAATAACGATTTAACTTCTGCACCTCTTTACTGCATCGGTAGTCGTACTAACGCTTTACTGTCTTCTCTGTCGTTCAATATCATCATCGTCTTGTCCATCTTCATTGAAAGTATGGCCAAGTTATTTGATTTTTTTTAGAACGTTGAATTTCGTTCCGTCCAGCCACACGGGAGCAATATTATCTGGCCCCTTTCCATATCTGAATGCCATTATGAAGTTTGAATTGGAAGATTTGAATGCCATAATAGAACACCAAAATGATTTATGAGTGGACCAATAGAAATTGACTTGACATAGCCCCGCATAAAACGGTTGCCATGTTCCTCAAGGGTCGATGCAAGAATTTTAATCTTATGTCAGGTAGTGTAAGGGTAAATTTAGAATATCAGGTCAAATACCTCGGGATTACTCTATACACAGAGGGGTCGTATCTCACACATACAAAGGTAGTCTTGGATAAAGCGGCAGGATTCTTAATGGTTAACTGTGGACCAAAAACTCCCGCTGTGAGATTAATATACAAGGCGACATATATTGCACAAATGATATACACTGCGGATATTTGAGCCCACAGAATGACTGTTTGTTTTATAGCGGCAGCTATCAATATAGGACAGCGGATTCCTTAACTGTGTTCACGGTAACTGTGCTCGTTATAGCAACCGGATGACCTGGAAATCCTGGAGACCTGGGTCCGTAGGAACTTAAAAATGGGTCAGGAAGTGACTTATCTAGGCGTCACTTTTATACCAGTGGACAGGTTCTTGAAAGACCTGGATCTAAGAATGAGACAGTTAATGCTTGGAAAGTGGCAAGAGCGACGGGATCCGGCGACGCAGAGAAGATGGACATATTCCATTCTTTCTAACGTCGCCGTCAAGTTAAAAGGCATGATGAAATCTCCAGACCAAAATTACTTCGAATAGCAGATGATTACGGGGCATGATAGAGTGAAACAATGGAGTTCTTTAGGTATGTAGTTAGGCCGCCCTTCGTGGGTGGAAATTATATCCGCCTACGCGCTTACTTCTCTTTCTCTCTCTCCATATCTCATATTTTGCAACTCCGTTAGTCTATCCGTGTAAGTGAAGCTCAAACCATTTTATGTCTCGTCCACTGTCCCCCTTTTGGGAGTGTTTTTGATGACTGGATCCCTAAGTCTGCCTTGAACTACTGGTCCTTAATTTATCATCAATCTATATGTAATTTAACTATGTATTATATGGATTTATGTTTATAAGTTTTATATGAATAAAGACAGCACTTAAAGGACGCTTTAAGGTCTAAATTTTAACTTTTGTGAAAATTATTAGCTTTGGTGCGTGGGACCGATAATGGAGCCATAGCTTCTAAACTGCTCCCGGAAAAGGGTGGGTCCTCCTCCTCCAGCTGTCTTTTATAACACCACAATGTTCTGTTCTGGCATATCATCCTTGCCTCGAGCACTTTCATACACACTGCACACTCATCTCATGCACACTGTTTGGTTGTTGAAACTTTTAACAGGACCGTCCTCCAACATTTGGTTTATCTGATCAGGCCAGATCTTTTGCGGGAGAATTCTATTCCTGTTGTCTGATGAAGGCTTAGGCAGTAGAAATGCAGTCGCCTAGATCACCTAGGTCGCCTAGGCGCGATGTGTGAAAAATTTATATAGAATTGAGTGAAGAATATACAAATTAGATGCGAATGTAGGGCTGTTTGTAAAATAGTCGATAAAAATTATTTTACCTAACTTAAAATGGCTAACTCTATAATCTTGTACGTATACTTTATCCCAGGTCCCTTTCCTTAACCCTTCTTTCGGGGGTATGTGATATTCTATGCCGGTTTAAAGTTTTCTACTTTTGTAAGTTCATCTCCAAAAGTAATTTTTAATCTTCTATAATTATATTGACATCGTTAATCATAATTGAAAATGTTCATCGTATATATATATGTATATATATATATATATATATATATATATATATATATATATCAATAACGTCAAATCATTGAATCACTCTTAAGTCGGGATTTTTCAAAAATATATATATTTATTATAATGATAATATTGTACATATAAGTGATGATAAACCGTTATGTGAAGGTGATTGTGACGGTGATTGGTAATAGAGTTTTAACGACGATTGATAACTAAGATTTAGCTATTGGAGTTTTACTTTCTAGTGTACCAGTCATTGCTTAGAGAATTACCAATCATCGTTACAATCGTATACAATAACAGTTTAAATAACGGTTTAACCATCAAGAGTACATACAAATATCGGTAAAACGTACATAAAAAATCGTAAATTGTTTTAAGGAAATATTATAATATAGTAGACGAAATGATTTAACTCACTAATGAAAGTACGATGTAGCTTGGCCCACTCGTATAATTTTCCAGCAAAACAGCACATTTTGGTTAAGCGATCTTTGGGGAAAGCCGACGGATGAACAGATCTTGGTGGGTATCTCCCGAGGGAGATGCTGAATATCGAAATTGCAAACAGAGAACCGGATACCTGCCAACAAAGTTTCTAAATTCTAAGGGTCTAGATAAAGCCCGTATTCGATTATTGATTGAATTGGCAGCTTGTGTAAATAATAAATAAACTGAACCGTCTCTGGAGGGATGGCAGATAAATGTTTTCATTCTTCAAACACTTAAATGTCTTTATTTCATATGATACCACTTTAAATGATCTGCTATTTTTGTGCATATTACATAATCTCCAAATTGTGCTTATCTGGTAAAGTTTTGCTAATAATATACAATATTAGAAAATTATGTAGTACAATTTCAAAAAGTCCAAATTTGCACATACTAAAATCATTACCTTTTTTTTTAAATAATGTAAATATTTTAGTAAACAAGATTTTTGTTTTGAATATCTATCTCATATTTTTATTTGTTAACTTTGTAAATCAAAGTTAACACATAAAATTATATATGAATTTTAACCACATAGTTAACTTTGCTAATTTCAAAAGTAATATCTGTCTCGTTTAGCGATGTGTATATCGTATCGTTTAATCTAGAAGAAAACATTACACTTATATTTATATTATTATATCATGTAAAGTCAAAATATATGTATGCTATTCATCATCAATCAACAAAACCTTTGTTTCTTCTTTTTTGTCGTCTCACTCTTGTTTTTTTTCCATTTTTAAGTAAATTATTATTATTAGTAAATTATACAGCGTTGTCCTGGCTACTTTGCTAGACTGAAGTTTGTGTTAAAGTAGCCAGTTTTTTTCGTACTGTTATTTAAGATTCGACAGGAATAAAAATAGAGATTAAAAAATATAAAAAATAAAAGAACATGAAGTGGGAGTGTTGTGGAATTAGTGTAGGCACTGCATAATGATTATGTTAGAATGTTGGATAGCCGTGCTTCAGATTGATCTCTACTCGATTGGATCATATGTTGGGTCCATATTTGTATAATCTTATTGAATTGAGTGGTACTGAGTGTGTTGTACAGTTTCGGAGCTAAGAACATGTAGAATCTTTAATAAAACGTCGTTGTTGCTCTCGGAACTGGCGTGTAGATGTTCGTTGTTTGTCTTTTGTTGTGTCCATTCTTTATTTCTTGGGGTGAGTTGTTTTTAGCATTGAAAAATTGAACAAGTCTCAACATACAGATTTGTCTAATATCTAGGGCATTGTACTTTTTAAATATAATATCTGATGGATATCTAAAGGGATGGCCATTTATTACCTAGAAAATTGACTTTTGTGCTATTATTGTTTTTGCTGCTCCTCCCCAAACTAAAATAGCGTAATTAATTAAAAAGTAGCAGAGTGCAAATTTATCTTAACGTTTTCTTAAATATACTCTGTTGACCAAAAGTTTTGAGAAAAATAATGAAAAAATTTCGGTAGATCGATTAAAGAACAGACAAGTTATTACTTCCGAATAAGATCACTCTGATACTATTTACTTAACTGGTTTAACGAAGAAAGTGTACGCATTGCTACCTGCGGGAAAATCTCCTGGCGATGCGATGGCCTAACCGAAATCCTTAGTTAATGCTATTAAAGCGGGTCGGATCACCGGTGCTGGCAACCCAAGGCTCCCAAATGGGTCCCCAAAGCTCCCACATATCCCGCATACCCCGCGTGCGCCGCAGTGGAAATTGTAAAATAAGTTTATTGGCAACAGATCGACTGATCCCCTCCCAATTAACTGCACGAACACAATCATTCAATTATTTATTTATTGGAGACATACACGTGTGTGTTTATTTATAGAAGATATTTATTTAATATAATTTCATAAAATTAACATAAAAATATTTCCATACAACCCCTCATGTATGACATGCTTGCGGTCTATTGGTTACAATACTCGCCTAGTGATGTAGTAGTCGGGGTCTTGAGCCTCGTTCCAGGAAGCCATCAAGTTAGTCTTATTTTTATAGCACAATCGTTTAGCTTAGTTAAAAAATAGTAACCATATTTCGCATTTTTTTTTAACTAATTATTTAATTAACCCGGATCAACATTTTGTTTTTTGTTAGGGAAGTATTAAATTAAATTTTAATACATTATTTTATTTTCGGTTTGGGTGATTATCTCTAGATTTACTATTAAAAATCCGCTTAACATGACACTTCAGTCCAGATCATTAAGACCCGTTCCCATAATTATAATGGCACTTAACACTAATGTGCAACAGGAACTTGTGGTACTCAATAATTATTTCCCTAAGAAAGACAGAATCTTGATTTTTTTTATTGCAAGTTTATTTTTACGTGATGTGTCTAAAAAAAAGCAACGTAGACGGGTTAGATCGAGACTTTAAGAGGGCCAGGTGAGTGGTTTGTTTCGTCCAATCGTGTAATAGATTTTTGCGGACTACGGATACATGATTGTCGGATTGATTCCATTATCTCGTTCGACGTGGGAGCATTCTATGTTTTCTTTTAACCACCAAACCAATCTTCTTAAATTGTTTGAACGGTAAACGAATATTATTTTCATGAGGCGGATCTTTCTGATACTCGCATCTACACTTTTATTGGTACCGAATCATGGATTTGAGTTCGGCCAATCTTGTTCTTGGACGGTAATATGGTAAATGGTTGACATTCATGATTACAAACCTTTGTTTTTGAGGTTAAGTAGATATGATAGCAAATAAAGTAATTCTAATATACCCCACACAGCGTCGGCGCGCCACTTCATAATTCATTCATAAGATCATTATAAGATTTTTTATTTTTTTAAATTAAGTGCTTAAGTAAACAAAGATAATAAATAAAATAAAAATATATATATATTAATTTTAACCATAAAGTTAATATTGCTAATTTTAAAAGTAAGATTTTTATTCTTTGAAAACTTCAGCATTAAGGTAAATGAAATTGTAATATGCAAATATTTAATTAAATCATATTTTACATTTGTGCGCGAGATGATTGCGCACGGGAATTAGAGAAATGGGAAGAGGGACGGATTTAAGGAGTTTGGGAAAGTGGTAGAAATAGGGAACAGGAAAACTCAAAGGACCAACCAGACAATAGGAGGAAACACAACCCACCTGAGATGCTTCTTTAGGTATATGGATTTCTTCTTCCACTGGACCCACAAGTCTTCTGGTTTCAGAATACGTACTCGGTTGTTCCGCACGAAGTACTACACTTCATTGATGGGGCGAAGTATGACACAAGAACAATATCAATATATACGGTATACTATCAGGCCCACACAGCAAGACGATAATTCACAAACCAAGAATTCGTTCCCACACGGCAGGAAGAACTTGGCGGCAGTTAACACACTTCGATGGTAAAACGTTAACTCGTTCAACACGACTGGTCCAAAATCATAGATAACAAAAAAGGTCGTGCTCTGGGAGGGTGGTAATAGGTAGGTAATGGATAGTGAATTCGAAGTATAAATCCGGTTCGATAGAATCAAAATTAATTACGCAAACTCCGGATCGCGCGTCCCGCAGAATGGAATACGACAATTCCGGTCGTAAATCTGAATCACTGCACGGTAGGGGAGGGAAGTAGGGAAACGTGGTACAGTATGAGTCGGTGAGGAGATAACGGTTCTAGTCGAAGGACCAGTGATATCGGGAATCGGGATTCGGAAGGACTGCTCGCCTTACTTGGTGTATGACGTCTCCGTAATCTCTGCAATCGCCATCCAGATCACACAAAATGGCACGCGGATGAGTCGATCTCATACAATACGATCAAATACAGCGATGTTACAAGTTCACCCACGGCACACAAACAACAAACAATGTGGGATCAAAACACAATATCACAAAAACAGTGCTGGTGCACTGGAGCTAAAAGATCCACACTGCGAATGCCATCGTGATGTCGAGATCGAACAAATATCAGTCAAATTGACGTCTGCCGACGTCAAGGTCACATTTCATTGAGGAAATGTATAGATGGGAATTTGGACATGAAAATGTGTCAATAACAACGGTCGCGGTTGATTCGAAAAGACGCGCTAAAAATATGTTTACAAATTCGGAACAGATCGGAACCATTATATCTATGTATGTTTCATTCACATTCTCGCACACGGCGACCGGTAATCCATGAATATGTTATAAATATCGAACAACATTTATCTAATGAAAATGCTTTGATCAGCAGAATTAGACATTTTTCCATGAGACTGTAACAAGCGCAGCATCCCTCCATTTTAGTATGCTGGATTCAAGACTGGGCCCTCACGCCAACTACTCCTAATTTTCCGTGTGGTTCTTGATGTGCACTCGTATATCCGATGCGCGAGTAAATAATTTTGGGGTATACTCGACTACGTCTGAAATTGATACAAATAATTGTAAATGTTATAAATATTGTCATTTAAAGTTCATTAATATCTATTTAGTGAAAACTTTCTAAAGACTTACTGTTGTTAAGCAAACATACAAAAATAATATCTAATGATCGATCCCAGTATTTCACACACGCAAAGTGAGCGCTCTACCATCTTAGCGCTCCCCCCATTATACTGTGTTGTCATATGAGTATAACAATTTGACATCACTGTCATGCTGTTTTTTATGTTAAAATATAACACATTGATTTATATATTTGATGTATATTATTATGTACGTATAACGCTAAATATTAATATTAACATTTTATTTTATGTTAGAAATAGTTACCCCTGATGATGAAAAAAAGCCTAAGATAAGTAGTTATTTTCACGTCTTATTTGTATTCCTTAGTAGTGTAGTTAGTAACAGTAGTGTATTGCGGATGACAAGGGTTTCGTTCCCCGCCGGGGAGATTTTAATTTTAACTTTATTTATTTAAAAGAATTTATAAATATTTTTTGATCTAGAAAAACAAATTCTATACAAAGATAGTACGATACACGTGTATGTGGCATGTTACGTGGTTTCCCTTGACTAGATGTTATTAATGTTACATTATCATAATTTTCCCTAAAATTGCGTTTTTCGTACAAATATTGAGTTTTCGTATTTCTCAAAGTTTATAATCCCACACGTGTTACGTCTGCATTATTTTCTCGTTACTGAAACAATCCCTTTTGGTAAACTCCTGAACATAAATATACCTAAAACATTATTAATCCCCAAATTTTAAAATACAAACTGAACATCAAATTGGGGTACGGGATACGAGAAGCTGCATCATCTACCGGCGGCGAGAACCGTTTACTAACTAACTTACCATCACGCCGTTTCGCGCAGGGGTTGGCAGAGAATTAAAATCCACTAATATTATTTAATATATTGTATGGTCATAATTTTACAAATATAAAGAAAATTACAGTCATTTGAATATATAAATATGTATTAAGAGAATAGCAATTAGTACAAGGCGCGTTTTTTAAGTAAGTACCGTTGCCGGATATTCCGGTGTAGCGCTGCGGTTGCGATATTGCGTATACGCAAAGGTTTCCTTCATCTGTTGACTCAGCACGTGCAACGTTAGAGACACTCATTGTCAAGCGGTTGAATTGTTTAAGTAATAGATCAGCCATCTGACTCTGAGATACGGTCCGTGATTCGATTCTTGAATGCACGAAACATGAAACCAGCTCACATTCATCTCCAAGTGTATAATGTTTTGTCCTGATTTGGCGCTAAGTTATTTCAATCATTCCTTTCATCTGAAGCGATTCCTTGGCGGCGAGTGTTTTGAAGATGATAATGAACTCAAAGACGGAGTACAGACATAGTTTTCATCCCTCGCAGCGTCATTCTATGATAAAGGTATACAAAAATTAGTAACCCGTTATGACAAGTGCCTTAATAATGGTAGGGACTGTAACATCCGAAGAAAGTTAAAATTATGTAGTATTTCTTTAAAAGGAAATTCCAGTACTCGAAAAACGCGCCTCGTATATTATATTGGCTTGATACATAATAAGGTAACTGCGTTTTTTTTTTCAAGACATGGAAACTTTATGACATACCTATGAATATCAATATCATTTTAATGCCGCAGTATTTTTTTATTGAATTCATCTTTAATTTTTCAGTTTATGTAAATTTTGTGTATGTTTATTGACAAAAAAAAATGAAAGTAAGTAATAAAAATTTTCTCACATATTCTTTGGTTTAAGTTGAAACATGATTTAAATGTTACCACTAATTCTACTATGAATTACCTTCTAGGAATGTAAATGTTATTCCTGCCAACAACTCCGTAGCCTTGAAGCCATGATTGGGAGATCACTCCACATCCACTATATTCTCCTGATCTTGCTCAATTATATTTTCATATATTCTTCTCTCTATCCAACTTTCTCCAGAGAATCTCTTTTAATCTCTTCTCCGTCTCCAATCTCTCTGGTCGAGATTTTGGATCCCTTTGCAGAGTATGTGATGGCTAAAGTTCTGATGATCGATCCTGCAATGAGACCCGAAACGTCGCCGTCGACCAGATAGTTCTGAAGTCCTGAAATGGCAGAATATCTCAGAAAACTAAAAATATACCATTTTAAATATATATAAAAAATAATATTAAAGTAATATAGTTTCGTATTTACTCTGTTACAATTTTTGTAAATAATTATAATTCCATTACATTAATATCATCGGTTTATAGTTCTCAAAAATATTCGGTCGAATTATTTCAAGTCACGGTCGGTCATTACAGCTTTTTCATACTCACATGAGTATTAGATTAATCTCTCATATACCCATTTGGAGGATTATGCTGAGGAAAACAATTCGGTTTGCTGTTTACAAAATGTATATTTATTTGTAAGTAAAAAACCATACGGGAGACTAAATGAAATAATTAAATATTGAAAACCTTACGCGAGCTTTTGGAATTTATCCAGTTTTAGGCTGTTTACTAATTCAACGCTTTTACTCTTTTTTGCAAGTTTGATGTTCGCATTTAATGCTTTTTTTTGTTGGCTTTCTTTCACATTTAAAGCACGAATTTTTTATTATATTTTATCCCTAAGTATATGATTTAAACTCAATAGAATTTCACGGAATCATTCACGTAAATTGTTTGCAATCGTGCTTTTTTATTTACTGAATGTCGGCTGAATTATTTTTTTTACATTTTACATGTAATATTATTTTGTATCTCTTGTGCTAGTTCACCATAGATTTTTTTTTTAACCGAACGTTTATAGTAATAATAATTCATTTTAAAAGTAATTTAATAATTTAACTTAACAAGTCATCGAACAATAAAATTTCGAAATGCAAGATATATAATATTCAATATATATTAATAGTAAAAATATGTGGTTAGTCATTTAAATTAATTAATTGTCAAGATTGACCTATGTGAAAGAATACTCAAATTATCTTTTTCTGGCAAAAATGACTAGGAATTCAGTAAGGAACAATTTTTGATTGAAGACTGGATAAAACAGATTATTAAATTAATACTCACTAAATGTTGACTTGTCCATTGATCTTAAACTCAAGAAGTGTCTAAAGCATAAATTATAGTATATGAATGTATGCGTGAATATCTTTTTATATTATTGAATTGCTTCAAATATATCACATTTACTAATTTTTTAATTACCGTCAGTACTAGTTTCGAAAGGTATAGTCCCTCTCATCATTAGGTGATAACTAAACTTAATGCAGTATTGTAGTCTATTCGGGCATGGGGCGAGGCTTAAGAAGAGTGAGGATGTTTCGGTCTTTAACGGGAATATGGACTGTAAAAGTGAAGTATTAGGGAATTTTATGTTGTTTATTAATGTTTTCTCCGAATTCAAATTCTTTGTATTTCAACGGTTTCTAAATTGTTCATTATTAATTCTTGTGAAAATAGAAATGTTTAATCTATAACTATCGAAAATGTGGTTTGTTTCAATTATGTGGTTATCGAATTCCGAGAAGTTATTATTTTTTAGGCAGCGGCGATGTTCCTTTATTTTCGCATTTATATTTCTCGTGGTTTGACCTATATATCGCAATCTCCACGAGTTATTTCATATATTCCGCTTTTTCTAATAAATTATTTTTTATTTTTGAATTGAGTAGAATTTTTCCAATGTTGTTGTTGGGTAAACACCGGGTTTTATATGCAATGGGAAATTATTAATAATTTTATAGGGAATTGGACCAGTATACAATATTTTTTGACAATAAGTATTTTCGGTGGAATTAGTTTTATGTTCAGAGTAAATATGTTTCCGCGAATTAATTCGCAATTATATGCTTTATTTATTGCAATTTGTTATTTTATTTTTAATTCACGATTATAATTAGCGACACTTAGTGGAATGTTAATCAATCCGTTTAGCTGGCCGTTTTGTATGCATGGGGATAAGACGACGATGCAGATTTCAAGTAGACGCTAAACGGTAATTTATTATTATTAACTTTAATAGATTAATCCAGGAAATTTATATAATTATCTTCGCACTTTTCGAGAGTGCTTTTTGTATAGTGTGTTGATGTGGGAGAGAAATTAAAGTAGTTGCCTATCCTATAAGTAAATATATAGAATATATCATCGATATATCTCTACAACATTGGATTACACCTCAAATTCTGATATTATAGTAAAACTTAATATCAGAACTCGTTTTTTTCTAATGTGGAATCTGTCACTCAACTAGCTCTCGGGTATGTTCTTGAGTATTTTTAATTCATAATTTATTCTTCAGAATTTTCCACGTCAGTGTATGCTTTTATCAACTGAGACAGATTAAAAGTATTCGGAGACATCTTTCTCTTAATGCAGCCCGTCAATTTATAAATGCATTTGTGATGTCACGTGTGGACTATTGTAATAACATCTATGCTTGCCTGCCAAAGTTTCGGCTAAATAGATTACAATCCATTCTAAATGCGACAGCACGGATAATATTTGAAGTTTCTAAATTTTCTCACATAACATCCCTTTAACGTTAGCTACGTTGGCTTCGATTCCATGAAAGAGTTGAATTATATTGCGCTGGTTGATTTATAAGGCAACACATAACATGGCGCTTCTGAATCTTCAAGGGCTTTGTTTTCCAAACAATTTTAATGTAGACGTCAAACTCTCAGGTCAGCCTTTACTTCAGCAACACGAAGAATTGTAGAACCGACCAATCTTTGCCAGAAGTCTAAATTTAGTAAACGGGAATTTGCGGTGGCAGACCCAAAATCGTGGAACTCTTTGCCTTCCGTCATAAAAAACAGTGCTTTATTTGAGAAGAAACATAAAACGCATATTTTTAAAAAAAATATTTCCATAAGTTAAATAACAATTTTTAATTTAAAAAACAGAGATAATGTAACTACAAACAGTTTATGCCCTTGAGGTGAAAGTTTTTACGAAAATGGCGCTATACAAATTATCCATTATTATATTATTATTATTATTATTCGATAAATATACGAGTATAAAAATATACCGAACATAACATAGACATACAAATCAAATGTATCAATTAGAATGATATACAGATAAAATCAATTTATTGAAAAAATATTTTTGTTGCTATCGGGGTTTTCCGTCCCTTTGGTTGGATTTTTTTATCGAAGATTAAATCCTCATTTTTAACGCCTATCTAGATTTTGTGATCGTGCTGTAGTTTTAATTATTAATACTTTACGTGCGTGTCACGTAAGCCACACAAGCTAGAAATATATTTCTGCGTGTATTATTATTTAATTGCAAAACATGGCTGTTCCACATGTCTACATATTTTCCGAACCATTAAATCAATTTATTTCAAATGTATACGTATTCATACAGATCTAATGGGACCGCTGATTTTGTGTGTTTGTGAATTTATCGAGTTAATGAGTACGTATAATTAATATACAAAATTCAAATATTTGAAACACCTATTTTACAACTTAATAAAATATACTTTTTTTTTTTTGTAATTTTTAAAACTCCATTATGAAAAAAATCGTAAATTATTTACTGTTTGAGAAAATTACTTTGTAGTTAAAATAATTTTAAGTCGAATATAAAACAATGTATACATTTATTTAATACACGTTTCAGAATATAACAGTAACTGGATGATGATGGATTAGGCAGGTACCTTTAATCCGACAATTTCTTATAAATCTTTAAATATATAAACAAAATACTAGTAATTTTAATTGCTGTTGTACATACATATATAATGTAAAACATTATTATTAAATAATTTGCAGAATTTGAATGTAAAATAACAGAAAAAAAAATTTTTGGAGTAAATTTTAAAAATATGTAGAAAAATAAATTATTATTAGTAATTAATCTTAGTAATAGAAAATATTTCACGTAAAGTATCTATGGTTGACGAATGTGTGTGCGTGCGTAATGTTGGTATGAATGCGAAGGAGTTAAATGGAGATACGTTGGGCCTCTCTGCTCCGAACCGCGATTCGGTAAACATCTTGTATTATATTGTATATACGTGTCTAGAATAAATACTATTGTTACTACGAGATCTGGTGTTATTCCGACGACACTTCCCGTCACACAAGACCAACATCATCACCATTGTTAAGATTATAACATTAAAAAAATTGCCATTTATGTTGCCCCGATTAATAATTACTAGTTGTATTTAGTGAAATTAAATATTTTGTAAATTACTATAATAAAATTACTATTGATAATTTACTTTAATTAAATTGATCGACAGTTATTTACTATAAATTCATATTTTACTTATTTATCAGTGCTCACTAATTGATTGTGTAATTTTCGATAATACAAAATAACATTTTTTAAATATTTTTATAATTTTTTAAACACTATTGGTATTACTTTTATCATTTGGAGTAAATATTGAAAGCTACAGAAATGGTTCTCTATTGTGCAGTGGCGCGTGCACTGATTAATTTCACCAACATATAAGCCCCCCACGTAAACATGATCTATATGTATTTGTTTTATTTTTAATGTGAATCATACCCATTTAGCATACTATGTGCTTCTTTTTCTTACATATATATATATATATATATATGTAAAAAAATTCTGATACATTTAAATATGTTAATATAGGTAATTTATAATTTCTTTCTAAAGAACCACACTATAACTTACGCTTTGCTTTTATTTATTTTATATATATATATATATATATATATATATATACATACATACATATATATATATATATATATACATATATATATATGTATATAAAATATATATATATATATACATATATATGTATAAATATATATATATATATATATATATATATATATATATATATATATATTATATATATATATATATATATATATATATATATTTTATATATTTATACATATATATGTATATATATATATATATTTTATATACATATATATGTATATATATATATATATATATGTATGTATATATATATATATATATATATATATATATATATATAAAATAAATAAAAGCAAAGCGTATGTGGTTCTTTAGAAAGAAATTATAAATTACCTATATTAACATATTTAAATGTATCAGAATTAAGAATTCATTCTGATAGGGATCATTCAAAACGAACTGCAATATTTTTCAGATTAATCTGGATTTTGTAACATATGTTTGGTATATTTTCTCCACGCTAATCTACTAATTACTGGAACTACAAAATTTGTATTGATAGCTAGCAAGCCTTCCATTAAGCATTTATATGAGAACTAATGATGGTAAACCGTTACGTAACTGTGATTGTACCACTGATTGGTAACTGAGATTTAACGATGATTTTTAAGTAAGATTTAACTTTTGAATGCTTTCTTTTTCGTGTACCAGTCATTGCTTGAGAAATTAGGTTAATCATTTATTAATTACCGTTACAATCGAACACAATCACAGTCACAAACACGGTTATAATAACGGTTTATATAACGATTTTACCATCACTAATGAGAACCCTTTGCTGCTCTAAATTGGCAACAAAATTTTGAATCTGTATATTTTCATAATAATGTTGCAAAATCACGAGGAAGCTAAATATCAGACATCTTTGAATTTGATTTGATTTTTTGTACGTAGACCATCATACTTGTGTACTTGTGGATTTTGTAATTTTCTGGATCAATAGCCCCGCGCTAGTATTGCATATTTCATCGTCGCGTATTCGGTGGAGATTGTTAAATTAAACATAAGCCTCCACCGAAGCGATCGTAAAAACCCGCGCGTCATACTACCCCTCGGGCGGGCGGACGGGTGGATCGCCTCGCGGCCGAGGGCGGGGGCGAGGGCGGCCCGCGCGGACTAATAACATGTACAGGTGAGCTGCTTCTCGGGATATGTTTGTTTACTTTTATACATGGGAACATAGTAACAAAAGAAAATTAATCAAATCATCGTGTAAAACTTTTGCTCTCTTACGTAGCGGATATACGCGTGAGCACGTTACTTTGCCTTTTATAACTTTTCTATTAAAAAAATATATTAAGGAGAACACATTTTTTACTGTGAAGTTACATTTTCAGAACATAGTTATGTGGTATTTTAATGCAAAATAAATTGATTTTTATTAATTCCTGGATAGGAAGAGGTTCATATTCGAATCCCGTTAGCAAAAAAATATTTTTTCAATAAGTAGATTGTTTGTGTATATCTTTCGAATTGATCCATTTAATTTCTATTTAAAAAATATATATTTTGTAAAATTTTTGTTGCTGTTTTTCGTATATTTACAAAGTAATTAAAACTATTAGAATAAAAGGTGGAAAATTAGAACAAAGTTAAGTTCTTCAAACAAATTTGTGGGACTTTACAGTATATGTTTGCAAGTAATATTATTTAAAATTTATAAATATTTGAGAATTTTTTGGAAACTTGTAAATACAGAAATATGTCTCATATATTATGAAGAATATAAAATTTTATAATTACTACTATTATATATAACTATATAATTATTTATTTATGATATATAGTAGTCATATATATACAATTGAATAGCCAATTAATCGTATAGGAGATTTTAAAGATTTTATTGTTCGTTAAACATCTCCTTTTGAATTATTATTATAATGTATCGTAGCCACACAGACAAAAATTAATCAATAATTGTACAGAAGATTGTAAAAAAAAATTTATTCGTTAAGTATCTCCTTTTGAATTATTATTATAAAAATTGTTTGATTTGATAAAATTAAATACAAAATATCTGTATCTGTTAGTCACGCGTAAGATCATTCGGAACAAAGTTGTACAAAAAAATACATTATTAGATTTTTGCATTTATTCAATTGCGATTGTACAAAAATAATAATAAAAAAATAATAATAATAAATCAATTAATTATATTTTTAAATTTGAAGCTATGAAAGAAAATAATTTATGAAGTTATTATTCTGACACAACGGTGAAAATGATAAATACCGACTGAGGAATAGAGCCAATAAATTTCCCTTATCATTTTTCTACTTGGGTTAATATAATTTATCGCCATTCGCCCGCTGACCGAGCGGCTAAGTTCCCAATAAAAAGCAGTGGCGCGGCGCCTAGTGCTGTGGCGGCCGCCAGTCAAAACTTTCCGAGTAAATCTAGAGACTATGACCGCGGCGCGCCTTATTGGCTCAACTATTCCGACGTCACAACACTATTGTACAATAAGTAGTGCAAGTAAGCAGGGCATATCCACCTCATGGCACGTCCCTCTTCCGATAAATAATAAATACACTGATTCTGAAACAATATTCTACCAATCAATCCCACTGCTTCTATTAAGCCGTCTGTCCATCGAGACTGGGCGTCTACTAGTTTTTATCTCATTCAATAAATTTATTTTATCCATCGGTTATCTCGGCATCTTAAAATATGGCACATCTATTGCCATTTACACTTCTCAGCAGAGACAATGACATTCTTCACCTTGGTCTACACGCGTATTCTTTTTCTGACGTTTGGAGCTTCTGACTTTTCTAAGTACTCTTTAGGGACTTCACCTCCAGGTTTCACTAATAATCTTATTGTATGGTTTCAATTTTTCAGAACATAAGTCTGTAATATTTTTAATACAAATTAATTGTATAAATTAGAAAGATATACATATAAAATCAATTTATCGAAAAAATATTTTTGTTGCTACCGACTTTCGAACCTGGATCTTTTCCTATCCGGGGAAATGCATTAACCGATTATGCTACACCACCATGGTAAGTTGATAATAAAGTTTGTAATTTATATGTTCTACTTTCAAATTGATACATCTGTTGTTCCATTATTTGAAAGTCATGGTTCGAATTCGGGTAACAACAAAAATATTTTTTCGATAAATTTATGTTATATGTATATTTTTCTGATTTATATATTAAATTTGTATCACTAATATATGTTTGTTAGAATTGGGCGAATGCATTGATCAAAAACTCTTGTCTTAAGAACACAGTGGCATAACTTTTAAAGAACACTAATTAAAAATATTTTTAATCAAATTTTTATCAATAAAAACATACGAGAGTAAGCAATGTAGCGGACAATATCGAAATTAATACTTAGTAATTGGAGGGGAAAACTCCTAGAATGCGTTACACTATTAATTAATACATTTTGAATTCAAAGATTATTTTTTTCAATATGCCTACATGTATCATGTTAATTATAATTTGCCCCTTAATTTGAGATTACACTTATTTCCAATTATCATTAAATATTTTATTTTGTTTTTAATATAATGAATAATAAATCAAATACGAGTAGATACTTAAATAATAAAATGGAACAAAAATAATCTATATAACATCCCAGTGTTCTTTTGTGTATCACGCTTGGGAAATTAGAAAATGAAGGTGATTCATGTTATATAAGAGTACAATGTCAATATAACCATTTTGTCTTGAAGTTACATTTTTTATATTATAAGAAATTTTAATAATTGAAAAACTATAATATTGTTGTACTGTATGTATTTGGGTAATTATTTCATTTATATCGTATGAACGTATGTAGATAATTATTTCAATTATGTCCTAGATATGTACGTTCCTCGCACACAACCTAAGATGGGTTTTAAAAATTTACTTATTTAGTTAAAAGAGACACAAAATTTATATGTATTCTGGAGTGAATATTTATGATATTAAACAATATAACGAGAACAAAAAATGCAACATTGTTAAACGATAAATCAAACAAAAAATTTCAATTTAAAAAATAAGATAATATGTCATTCACTTATTTTTCTTTTAAATGGGCAATCTACCTTTCAAGAGTGATTTGTGCCATTAATAAAGTTAAAAATTATGTTTTATAGAAAAAAGTACAATAATATTGTAGAATAGGAAATACTATATTACAAGTCAATACCATTATCATCATTAGTTCAAAAAACTTGCTATTATACAGATTAAACGTGTCGAGTTAAGGGAAAGAAGATGACACAAGTTAACCGGGAGCTGAAAATTACCATTGACGAGATTAGTGTAAATAAAATGTGTGATCCGCAATGGACAAGCAAAAAAAACATGGTCAAGGGTTTTCTCCTCGGCAAATGTCATTCACTTGCGTACTCATAATATTAAATGTCTCCTACATTAACTTTTGCTTTTCAAACAATACTGATAACTTTTTAAGGAGAACACATTCTTATTGTGAAGTTACAATTTTTCAGAACAGACGGTCTGTGATATTGTTTATACAAATTAAATGTATAAATTTAAAAGATAGAAAATCAATTTATCGAAAAAATATTTTTGTTGCAACCGGGATAAACAAAACTATTTTTAATTTTTTTGTAAATTGATTTTATATGCATATCTTTTTAATTTATACATTTAATTTGTATTAAAAATACTGATAACATTTATTATAAATAGATGTATATTAAAGGTGAAATAAGAGGTAAGTTTCATTAAAAAAGTGTACAGTTATTGAAATTATTAAGTGGCTGATACCCATTTTAAAATATAACATACGTATTTATTACTTTGGAATTTAGCAAAATTAACATTGTGTTAAAAATTGATTATTTTTATTTTTTAATTTTGTTTCATTAACCACTTATAGAGTTTAAATATATCTATCGGTTTCAAAAAATACCATTTTCATCATCAGGGGTTAATACTAACTAAAAACGTATGTTGTTGTTTATTTACCAGAATCTATTTTTAGAAAACTACAATTATTTAAAAAATAAATTTAGTACCTAACTCAAATTGTTACATAATACAAATTTACTCGAATAATTTTTAGGAAAGAATTTTAGAATGGGAATCGTAGTTAAATTTAATTGGTTGTTTATAATTTTTTGATTAGTTTTACATGCTTTATTTATCTCCAACGATTCCAAATTATTTCATTTATGACCAACACCGTTTACATGCAAAATCGACAATCCAATTTTTTATCAAAGCTATGACCATTTTCTATCAAATGATTAACAAATTCTGAAAACCCACTTTTGTTCAAATATTTCAAATGCTCCTTTACTCTTATATTAAATATAAATATAAGAGTAAGTCGATATTTGGGTTCACGAATTATTGTATATTTTAAGTATTATATTTTCCAGCATTTAAGGATAATTATTTCTTCTCGTTCTTTGTAGACTGTATGAGTGATTTATGTAACTGCAAACTGTGTCAATTCTGCTGGCTCAGCAGTATTAATTATGTAATTTAAAGAATATTTTGGTTTACTTCTTTATTTATTAAGGAGAACACATTATTGTGAAGTTGTAATTATTCAGAACATTGGTCTGTGATATTTTAAATACTAATTAAATGTATTCATTAGAAAGATACACGTATAAATTCGATTTTATCAAAAAATATTATTTTTGCACTACTGGGATTCGAACCTGGATCTTTTTCTAAATCAGGGAAGGTGCATTAGCCAACTACGCTACAGCGACAGTACTTTTGACGACAAATTTAATAAAAATGAATTGTTAATTCTGGCGTCTGCTATCACTTTATTCAAAGGTATTTGAGATTCCGTAAAAACAAAATAGATGGCTTTCAAATAATGGAACGATAGATGTATTAAAAATTTGAAAAGTGTAACATGTAGGTTTGAAAATTTGTCGTCAAAAGTACTGTCGCTGTAGCATAGTTGGCCAATGCACCTTCCCCGATTTTTTGTTTTGTCGATTTTGGAGTCACTGAGACTATCACACGACCACGATCACTATAGCTACGTTTGAGGTCTAACAACGATTATATATAATACACTTGTTTATTTAAATGACATGGTGCCGCGGTCGGAATAGAAGAATATTTATGATTTATTTTACATATTTTTAATTTTTAGTTTCAATTTTGTAGATCAGAGCACTAAGTTTTTTACAACCATGTAGATACTTGTACAATAAACATTGGAATTCATTATATATTATTGTATAATATTAAAAATTGTATAATATTAATGTAAAATATTATTGTATTGTGCTAATTAGTCACTCCGTGTCGGATCTCGATAATATAATATTGGCACCAATTTAATATAATATTAAATCAGCGATATTTTTTCACCTAATTTAAATCATTGAACGAATGATATTGAATAAACTCTACTATCAAATGCAAGCGGAAAATAATCATCTTTATAACTGCATTAACTGAGAAAAAAATAGGTATCACCCTTAATGAAAAACGTAATAGCGCGTATTTCATCAATTAAATTTCGTCCAAAGATAAAGATAGTAATTGATAATGTAATCGCATTAATTGTGAAATTCACAGATTTATTTAACAGAAAACCAAAACACCCATTATAATGATCTTGAATATTAGAAATATTTGAATATGTCCAAGAACACATAATTACAGGTTTTTCACCTATAAAGGCACTGTAATTATCCACACTTCCATATTTTTCCATTAATAAAAAATATCTTCTTCTCTATGTGATATCTATTATTTAATTATTTTGAATATTATTTAGATTCACGTCGATTACAGATAAAAAATCAATATTATTTCATTTTAAAGAGGAAATAAAAAATAAATAATTATCTTATTGCTCAGCATAATATATTCCATTTAAAATAATACTGAAAATCTAAATGTTAAATATGATAATAAATACGTATTACATTATACATAATTCTGCAAATAAAGTCACTCTTAGTTTGTAAAACTATCGAAAAATATAAGTCTGTATATAATTATAAACAATCAGTTGATCTTTCGACCTACTTGAGAAGTTTCACCTCGCTTCAAAGGCACAGTAAGCAACTCAGTAAGTACCTTTACAAATGCGCCCTTAAGTATCCCTATTTCACAGTCTTCCAGCTTTATAATCGGTTTGCCGGCTGACTGCGGCATCCGGCGTCGCGGATGGCTCGGGTCCGCGGCGAGCCGGCCGCGGGCAGAGTCGCGCGGAAACGTGACAATGTGACATAATAAATTCGTCCAACTTTTTTATTAAAACTTGGTGTATTTATGCACAAGGAAATTCCAGTCCTCTCTCTCTCCGCCTCGCGCGGGATGTTATTCCGAGCGAATGGGTGAACTTTGGAGAAACTTTCGAAATGAGACCGCATTACTTGTACATTTCCTTTGTTAGTCATTTTTGTAAAAGGTTGCAAGTCGCGTAAGTCTTTGTCAAAATTCACAAGTTGTTTTAATTAGCCTACGCAGTAGACAAAAGTTGGATTTCAACCTGCAGATTAGATAAATGGATATTTTGTCAGTACTAATTTTTTTTTATTGTTTTTACATTTAATTTTGTTTAAACCACTTTATTGTTTTTACGTCAACCGGTTTCGATAGTGACGTATCTTTTCAGGACGTGCGTATAACTGAATTATTCCATAAAATTTAAACGATATTCATTAAGGGGTGTTGGCAGAGTCTCGGTAAGAGTGGGGAGTTGATTGACAAGGGAGCATTGAAATAGGGAATAAATTAAATAGCGGGTTGTTTATATAAACTAAACTGTAATGACAGTCCGGCATTTTATATAGGAAAAACGGTACGGAATTTTAATACTAGAATGGAAGAACACTTAAGGTGCCTTAATAATAATAATTTCTCAACATTTTTCAACCACCTTTTCGAGACAGGTAACAATTTCTTAAAAGAAAACGGCATTGAAATTTTACACATCAATAATTGGATAATGTAAAAAGTCTATAAATCATAAAATTACTTAACACTAAGTCCAATATAATAAACAACCAATTAAACCTTGAAAATAACCTGTTATTTAATATATTCCCTATTATAATGCCTCCCTGTCAATCACACCCTCACTCTTACTAAGACTGCGATTACACCCCGTAATGGATATCGTTTAAATTTTATAGAATAGTTCAGTATCATACGTCAGTATCAAAACCGATTGATGTAAAAACAACACAGTAGTTTAAACAAAGTTAAATATAAACACAATTTTAAATTATGTCTAACCATTAAGTTAACGCTACAAACATCAACAATACAAAATTATTTATTAACTAATATCGCCGACTGAAAATACGGCCTACCCAGTATATTTGCTTACTCGGTACAGATAAATTTATAGATAGATTTCCAAAAACAAAGAGTTGGGATTGCAAAGTTGACAAATGTTTTTGGAACACAACTCTGACAAAGAGATTTTGTGTTTTAGATATGGCTCAAATGGACTTTGGAGAAACACATACCATAGATCAGCTAAAATATTTTAATTTTCAAATATTTGAGATCTAAGAATTATATTGCATTCATAAAATAATCCATAATTATATAGAGACGCAGAAAATTAGTTAACTAAACTATTGTCTATTTGTAGATGGAAATTCTTTCACTTTCCTTTTTTGTGTACAATGAAAATTGATCACTTTATGATCCTCTCTCTATCCAAAATGTTTTGTAATTTAATTATTAAATTTTAATTTAATTTAATAATTATTAACGTTGTTGAAAAGATATTGACATCTTCTCACTGAGTAAGTTATCATTCAAAAAGGCTGTCACTGAAATTCAGCAACAAAACTGAATATGATTCTTTTAATTTATTTTGACTATATTATATGTCACTCTTAGATATTTTACAGAAACTAGTGACTATGTATCATTAAATTTTAAAAAATATATCGTTTTTTATTTAAGGAAAAATTCGTAATTTTCCCAGATCATTGCGAGAATTATTTTGAAATAGTGTAAGTAAATATTAAGTTATTTTATGTTATACCTTTTTTTTTACTCTTCAACATATATACCTATTGTCTTTTTAGTCAATTGATCGTTCAGAAAATAAAATAATATTTAAATTTAAAAAACGTTTGCAATACCTACCTACTTAATAATAATTTGTTATTTGACAATTGTTTTACACCTTGGTATCATATACGCAGCTTTAGAGTAGTCTTCTTTGATATGACATAATCTTCTAATGATATGAAAAGTTTACGCTGATATATTTTTTAACGTTTATTTTGAACAGTCAACCTGTCAAATTTAAGAAATCTTAAAATCATATTTATATATAGATTTATAATAAAATATTACTACACGGACATGTACAAAATACATATTTGTAAAATTTTATATAATTCACGGTAAATGTATGGAGGTTATCTTAAAATTCTACAACTATGCTAAATAGAGGCTAAGGGTAGGTATTCCAAAAGCATTCAACTATAAACCTCTACTTCTGGCGCCATCAACACTTGCGTCATATATCTTTCTTACTATTACATTTATTATCTTACATTTATCCGTTCCGTATGACCAAATCACCTAAGTGATCTTTCTTATTCTCACTCACTATACTAAGATCAGCTTTATATTCTTTCCAAATTTATTCATTCTTTACTCTGTCATAAATTAATTTACCGCATATATGCCTAAGTGATCACATTTCTACTGCATTCAATTTTAATAATATTCGTAAATGTAAAATAAATCTGCTGATAAGTAGTTTTACAGAGAGTTGGTTTTTTTATATATAATATTATATTTACTTAAATAAATAGTTTCAAAGTTTTCAAACACTATCAGTTGAAGGTTAATATGTATAGTACTCGATCTAGTAGAAGGTAAATGTCTTGTAGAAGTTGGTTGATCTCATAATTATTACTGATTCATTTCTCCTAATTGTCTATTCTCGTTTGTAAGTTTTACAAAACTACGTAGACAGAAAAATACAAAAACTTTACACTGATATGAATTGATAAAACACTACACTCGAATTTAAAGCTGGACATATTAATAATTTCTTAACAAAATAGTATTTTAATCATTATAAATGGTATGACCCAAAAGAAGAAATAAATTTTTTTCAACAAAATTAAAATATTAATCTTGATTACCCTATAATGAACATTTTATAACTCAGCATTAAGATGATAGGTACTCGTAAAATATTATGGATTATTCCGTAATATTTTACAGTCTAAAGGAAATGGCTCAAAAGCTCGTTCTTAAGAAATTCAGTCTTAGACTTAGTTCACAATATTATAGAGGTAGACATATTTTCTAAGCTGAGTGGCAAATGCTCAAAGTATGTGTGCAATGTTTCTATGGTAATTTCTTGTTATTATATTATTGGTATTTTTGTTAGACAATTGTTTGAAATAGTATTATTTATCGACAATTTACAAAATATTATATTATATCTATGTTAGTCGAATATTCTGATAATAAATCATTTTTTATTCTGATTATTTTAAAAGCAATATGTAATTTTCGTATATACTTTAAACATTTTAGACCAAAAAATATTATGGATTGAGTCTGTGACATGTGTATTGCAAGAGCACGCACTTATGTTTATGTGATATATTAAGTCACAAGGAATGTGGAAACGGAATGCAGGAATGGCGGTAGTAATTTGTATAGGTACAAGACAAGGCTGACTGAGGAAGTACACGACTTACCTGAATTTTCACTGGATCACAGCTCCTGAACTTCAGGAAACTTCTTCCATGATCAGCACGAATCACTATGATACAAGATAGCGGTTTAGGTACGCACACGTGAGGAACCAAATACACACTTAAAAAAATATTATGATCTTTTTTCTTAATATGTAATATAATAAGTAATGTAATAAGAATTTCCCGTGAATAATAGAATATTAATATTTTACAACAACAAAAAATAATTCTCATAGGTTTAATACTTTTTACATTGAAAGGCTTCTAAATATTGTATTTTTCCTAGATAAATTGCCTCCAATTCAAATTAATATAACATCTATTTGCAATTCAGCTCATCGTCCTTCCACGGCGTCGTAGTTAGCAACCTAACCTAAACATCCTACTAGAGTACATCACTGGTGTACGTACATATATATGTGTATATATACACACGTACGTATTAAGTTCAGGAATAAATTCTACTTGTAGATAAGCATTCTCCGTTTGTACAAAGTTACTCGATCTTTTCCTGAATTAACAAAGAAAAATACACTGACCGGACGCCGATCGTAAAACAAACATTTTCTCATTTCCCATATTGAACTGATACATATTGTGTAGAGCAATCTGCAGGTATTCTGAGCATCCTTAAAGAGGGGAGCACTACTTTATGGGGGTTTCGGACTCGTATTTTTCCCGCTTGAAAGGGTGGGCGTTGTCGGGGGCGAATATTGGAGTAAGGATGTTTTATAGTTGTATTGGGATATAAGTGAATTATTCATGCATCCATCCAATCAGCAGCTTCCTTCTCTCCTTCCAGCGGAGGTAACTTTAAACTTTGGATATTTCCACTAATAATAATTGCGGTCAGGCAGTTCGGTCGAACGCCACTAGAGCCGGCTTTAGGAAGTGGTCAAGTTAAAGGGAAGAGAAATTATTCACAAATTACTCAATATATTATGTTACTCTCAATATTGTCTGATGCATTTCGTATTTTCTCTTTTTAGTCAATATATTTTCCGGATACCAAAAATAAATTGTAAATTCAATCTTCACTATACATGAAAGTGAAAACATATAAAAATAAAGAAGTACACATTTAAAAAAACTTTAAAAAGTAGGAAATATCGTCACTTGTCACCACTTTATATGAATATTTTCAATCTGACATCAATTCAAAATAAGTCTGATTTGGTGGTTTCATGGAACGACGTTCGAACCCAAGACTATTTGAACAAGGGGAGTGAGACAAGCTGTTTACAATCTGAGGTTGCAAAAATAAATATTATAGTTGAAGTATGTAGGTAAACCAAATTTCAAGTAAATATTTTTTTATTTTATGTTTGATTTGACAAAAAAATTTACTATAATCATTTTGAATCATATAAAATAAAAATCATTCACCTACGATGTAACGTTTAAATATAAATGCGATATTTTTTTTCTTCAGTCATTCTAGCTTAGTGTAATTTATTAGTTTTTTTTCGTGACTTTTCATAAAATATAAATAAATTCAAAACCAAGGTAAAACTTACCTTAATATTTTCGACACTGAAAAATAAACGGCTTGTGCCCCTCTACCCCAAACAACCTAAGTATTTTCCGCTTCGACTGCAGCGCCGTTCGGCATTTCCATTACTCCGCTATCTGGACAGGCCAGGCACTCGATACAATCTTTTGAGGGGTGTTTGCTCTTCCAAAGTGATTGGATGATTATCATTAGCAGGGGGGTGGTGTCATCGCTGTCGCTGTCGCAGCCGCAGATACTCATTTGTTAGTTATGAAGCGCACGCTCAACGGTGGAATTGATTCCCCTCACCAATGAAGCTTAGGTATCTTTGACATCCCTTAATGATGTGTACGGATTTCACAGCGCGGTTCATATTTATACGGATGGATTTATGAATACATATTTATATATAAAAATAATGTGTACATATATATATATATATATGTGTACACATTATTTTTATATATATTTGTACACATTATTTTTTTTCAACTAAGTAATAGATATACCTACTCTAGAACAGGTACATAAAATATATGTACATTAGTTTTATTTATTCCCGTGTTATAAGATATTTCTTATATGTATGTGTCAATCAATATCTAGTATCTTTTTATTACATTTGGAATCCCGATAGCAACTAAAATAATTTTTTTATAAATTGATTTTTTCTGGATATCTTTCTAGTTGATTAATTTAATTTGTATTAAATAAATTTATTTATTTATTAGACTTTATTGACATACATGTTTTTGTTGTAAAAGAGGTAATTACATTATAATACAACATGATGAACATAAGATACAATTATATTGCAATTAAGTATAATACTCGCAGTTTATTGTATGGGATGAAGTAGACTCCACCTCTGATATATACAGCGTTGTCCTAGCTACTTTGCTAGGCTGCCGTCTGTGTTAAAGTAGCCAGTTTTTTCGTGCTATTGTGGTGTTATTTAATTCAAGAAAGATAAAAATTCGACAGGAATAAAAAAAAACATTTTTAAAAAATGTAGTGAGAGTGTTTTGTAAAACTAGTGAATTATTAGTGTAGCTATTGTATTATGATATGTTGGAATGTTGGACAGCGATGTTTCTGATTGATCTCTACCCAATTGAATCATATATTGGGTCCACATTTGTGTAATCTAATTGGAAGTTAACGATTTCCAGTTGGTGTTGAGTGTGCTGTACAGTTTCGGAAATAAGAACATGTAGAATTGTTGATAAAATGTACCACAGAACTATGTTCTGAAAAAACTGCAACTTCATAATAATAATGTGTTCTTCTTAAAAATCTTTAATTTATATTCTAAATAGCAACAAACATAAACATCTAATGTAATTATAATGTTTAAAAAAAAAATATATATATATACATATATAGGTATTATATTAGAAGAAACAGACGCTCTTTAAACATAATCCTTCAATATCTATCAGCTTTTTATTCAGTTAGCTTTATTTGGATGAATTATGTATTCTTTATTTATTATGAATTACTAATGAATTTTGCGTAACTGTCGTATCTTTTGGGTATTTAAAAAAATAACGTATCTTAAATTATAATTGTATTGTAAACAATAATGTATTGATATTTCATTGTACGTGGTCTAATCGACAATATTTATTTTTTCATATAAATTAATTAGATCATTTAGAAATATATACAGAAATAATCTATCGAAAAATATTTGGTTACCACCGGCAAATGAACCCAAAACATTTCCTTTTAGGTACATATATTTTTCAATTACTTTTTTCCGATAGATAGATTTTTTCCGTAAATATTTATAATTAATTAATTTTATTTATTTTAAATATCATAGAACTATGTTTTGAAATAAAAACAATACGATAAAAATATTTATTCTTTAAGAGTTTTAGATAAATAGGAATGCGTATACGGAATACGTGTTACATCAAAATATTCTTACTATTTTTAAACAAATGTTATTGATTGCTCTATGAAAAAAGTATTCCTATAATATGATCTGAATGTCTTAACCACTAGACCAACAATCACGTTAAATGAACAATCACAATAATGCTTTGGAAATTCTACGATAAAACCGAATTATTTTTTGATTTTTTTGTTATAAACTTCAGACCCTAAATCGTTACTTATAAAATAAAGGTTTATAAGTTTGAAATTTTATCCTGAAGTATTATACCTTTAGTATAACTTTGATCATAAAATTAGGAGGGCTAACCCGTTACTCTCTCCATAAAACGGTGCATCAAAACTTTACCGAATTTACCGGTAACGACTTATTAACACTCTGGTCCGTTACCCACTTGCCCTCTAAAACTTTCTACTTTATCAGCAGCTAAAAAATTATAGATTTTTACATTTTGCGTCTTTATTTTTGATACAATCAGTTGTATTAAATTCATCCACTTAAAGCGAATGCGACTAGACTTTGCTTTTACTGCTTCGTTATTTTGGTTTCGTTATTTTCGTTTTATTCTTTTATTTTATTTTTATTTTGGCAAATTTAAACTGCCTGTTTAAACAAATCTATTTGAATTGCTAGGTGAGTTATTCTCATTATTTTTGTAAATTTAACAACAACTTTCTACCTTAAAATTTATTTGAAATTTAAAATAACTTAACTCTCGTTATTTTGAGAAAAAAAAATATTTTTGTATATTTAAGTTGAAACTGAAAAAATATAATAAATATATTTTTCCTATAAACTTTTTAGTCAGCGATATTGTGACATATTGTCTTCATTATCTAGAATGAGATCTAAGGTAAAAATGAATCATATATTTATTTAATGTTTCAAATATTTTCAAAATTTGGATAACAACCTAAAAAATGACTTGAATTTTGACTCTAATTATATTAATAAATTGTCATAAATAATTTATAAAATATGTGGAAAATATTTTATTATACGAAATAAAATCGCAATGCAGAAAAAAAAATTAGAACTGATATTATAAAAAATCTAGCAAATTTTTATACTGAGCTTTGTAACAAACATTCTCTTATAAACATATTTCTTCCATTTTAAAATAAGTTTCTTGTGACTTAAATCAGTTTTTTGTAGGAAATGTTATTTTTGTGATGTGATGATGATTTGTAAACGATTTAGGTGTTTCTTAGATTTATATTTTTTTGTTAAATGGCGATGCGAACGCGAAATATATGTCGTATCAGTATTAATGTCCGCTATAAAAAATATGACCAATTTAACAGTAATTACTGTATATTATTTCAATTAATATTTAATCACAGAAAACTAAATATTTTATAATATAAATTAAATTAATCAATTAGAAAGATATACAAAAAATATTTATTTAAAGAATTATTTTGAAACTTCCGAAATTCTTGACATTTGTCAATTTCGTCGGCAACCAGTCTATGAATCTGTTTTAATTTTAACACAATATCATACATTAATAAATAAAATTAGAAACATGAGTATATTTTAGTATCACGCATTCATTCATCACACTCAATACAAGGATTTTATAATCCGCGTATTTGTATATTAATAAATGAAATATTTAAAATAACTAAATAAACTAACGAAATCATATAAGTCCATTTCACGTCAAAACAATTATTGCAAAATGGAATAATATGGCAACTAATGGCGGCCCCAGTGTTTAATCTGTTCTGGCTTCTAACAAAGGAGTTGTTTTATTATCGAATAGAAATATTACATTTTAAAAATTAGGAAGAAACAGATTTACAATGATACAGAAAAAATCTATTTATTGAAAAAATATTTGATTCTACCGTGATTCTAAATAGATTTTATCTGTATAACTTTCTAATTGATTAATTTAATTTGTATTAAATACTAAATAAAATTTATATAAATTAATTTGTGTTAAAAAATATTAAAATACCAAAGAACTATTTTCTGTAATTGCAACTTCACAATAAAAATGATTTTCATTAAAAATGAATGCTCTTTATCTGTAAACATTTTGAATATTATGATTAAATATTTTTTTGAATAATTTTTCTTAATAAAATAAATTAAGTCATTATTTGTCTTCAAAACTGCGTTCATCTTAAAGTGGTTTTTTACTAACTGATGTGACAATAATTTCCCTACAAATTAACTGCCCATTCGTAAATCACAGCTCACCGAGCGGACTTGTAGTTCTTGAGTGACCTTAAATCCTAAACAAAAGCCAACGCCTGACTTTAGTGTTTTATTGCCCGGAAGTTTATAAATGTTTTTGATACATCGCTTTTATGTTTTCATACAGACCCGAACGTTAAAGACGATAGAGAACGCTTCCTTGGTATTTCTCTTCCATCTTAGCACACATTTAGGATAATTTATTACATTGCCATATTTTTGTGTATAAGCGCATTGAATGTGGTGTGGAAAATTCCCGTGTGTTTTGTGACTTTACTTTTTGTTGCAATGTCTCTGTCATTTTTCATACATTCTGAATCGGTTATTTATTACAAACCGTGTGAACGTTACTTTTTAATCTAAAAAAATTATTTTGTGTCCGTCAGGAAAATTTTCAGCTGGTTATTAAAAGAAACGTACAATAATTTGAGAAGTATTAAGCTTTAATTATGTATTTTTCCCGTTTACATAAATGTACCTGTAAACAAGTATTATAATATGCCGATTTGATATTTTAAATATAATTTTCGTTCATTACATCTTATAGTTAATTATTGCATAAAAAAATATATAAATTATACGATTTTTAATAATAATATATTCATTATTCTATGATTTGTGAAAATTTTGCAAAAATATTGAAGTAATTTTTTTATTTTTAAAAGTTACTGTTATCTGAAACTAACACGATAAAATAATGATCATTGTTAACAAAAGCAACGCAACAAAGTGCAATCTATTATAATAAAAGAAATATGTATCATTTTCAACGTTCACATTGTATTATGTACTTGATATAATATTATAAATTAAACATCAAATATGGCATTACATTTATTTTCTACCAACGATTACGAAACAGGTTTTTGAGAAATTTCCCGAGTGTTGTCTTCTTCTTAAAGGGCATTCTCTTGACGTGAGTTGATGCAAAAATATTGCGTATTTTTATTATACAAATAAAACATTTGTCTAAACTAACCAATAACATCTGTTTTTACACAATTTTTATTACATAATGAAATACTTTCTTTTCACTTTCTAATTAATTTCGTCTTAGTGATTGCACAGAAAAGAGCCCATTCATTTTGTTAAATGCCGATGTCATTATTTACGGCATTGACGCAACTGTGGAAATCTAAAATATATGTTAGATCTACAAGAGTGATGTAATTAAAGTTCGATTAACTCAATAGTGGTTTTCGAATTTCCGATCTGCGGTTTTTACAACAATAGAATCACGAACAGAGCGATTTTTGAAGGCTGATGAGAGTACATTAATTCAGAATAGATCAATTAATTCACATCTCACCAGAGATATCACGTTGATGAACCGTGGCGGGACATCTTCATCGCATGGGAATGGTTTCCAAATATGATGTTCGGCTTCCTTAACTATAGGCGGCTAGCCCAATAAATCGGGTGGTATGTGGCGATAGTGATGTAGACCCAATTGAAGGATCTGAATTCGAATGTAATTGAGTATCCACCGTAGTATAATCTAACCTAACCAGCGCCTTCCTCCTTTCGTATATTCAGGTATTTGCAAAAAAAAATTCATTCCTGGATTAATTAATTTTTTACATTGAAGGTAGCCCATTTTTACTTAAGTAGTATATACAAGCTTGCGGAAAGGTGAAAGATTAAATAAAAGAGAAATTATATAATTGATTAATTGAATAAAGCAGTGCCAAATTACCCTGTGGAAGCCCCTAAGCAGTCGATATTTCACTCCCCCTTGAAAATTATCTCTTAATATGTTTTAAATTTTAAGAATCACTAATTTGAATAAACCAATTATATTACACAATAATAAATATTAACAATTTTCTTTTAAAATTCAATATCATTTTGATCCGTTGCCGCGAGACCCCTAAAATAAACGGGGGCTCATAGGCCGGTGTCAACTGTACCAATGTGGTAATTTGGAACTAAAATATTTTTTTATAAAAAAAATACGCAAAAACTTTTGTACCAACCCTATTAGCTCTCTCTATCGATTTATTTCTGCGTCATCTCTTTCATTCTACCCGCTCCATCCACTCCGCTTCAGCAAGTCAAGTTTATCAATCGAGAAATGTTTAATGTTATTTGACAAAATGTTGTGAGCTTTGGGTACCGGAAACATTGACTAGAACTTGGTCTCGTTTTGATCTTAATGGTGAACCTATTATCATTCTCTCGTGTGAGATACTTTTGCGATGGGTATTAAAGGAGCTCTGTATTAGTGTGAAATTAAAGGTTTTATTTTTTATTACAGAATATTAGCGAGGATCATTATGTCTTGAATCATTTTGCGTAAATAACACCCTACAAAATAAGTTTTATACTATTTAAAAATCCACATATAAATGGTTATTCAGTAAAGATTATAAAAAATACCATAGATATATATTTTGAACATGTATATCGATAATCGGTACAAACGGCACGTTTTATACTTCTTTGTTTTTTAATGTAAAAAATGCAACTCTACAACAGAAAAAATATTGGTGAAAATCGTTGTTGAGAATTGTATATGTGTAACGATTTTCCAGAGTTGGTTTAAAATTCAGTGGTGGATAATGTAAACGTTTTTTTGATGAAATTTGTATGGTGTAATTTATTTTAAACTTTTAGAGCCTGGGCAAACGATAAAAAGAAATGTCGACAACTATCAGCATTAAACTCAAAATTGATTAAAAAAAAATCCGCAATTAGTGAACATTAAAAGAAATTTGTTTCACTAAGATAACGCTAGACCGCACACGGCATGGATAACGTTACAGAAAATTAAAGACTTTAACTGAAAATTTTTACCTAATCTGCCTTACTCCCAAAATATTGTCACCATTTATTTTTAGGCCTTCGGAGTTTTTTTATCTGAAAAATAATTAAATAATGAAAATGATGTCGTAAGAACAATTTTCAGCTTTTTTTGTATCAAAACTGATTTTCTTCATAAAGGGAATTAGAAATTTATCAATAAGATGACAAAAAATTCCCGATAATGATGGAAATACGTCGTTGTTTTGTTTGGTTCACGGTTGTTTGTACACAAGAACTTATCGATTGACTGATTTAGATGCTTGTACTGTAATTGAAATATTGTATTCTTTAAGAATTTTCATCTTTTCAGTATTCAATGTTACACTTACCATAAATATTTTTTTATACAAAATAGGTTGTGTAATGTGACGTAGAAGAGAAAACACAAAAAAAAACTGTGCAGTTCAAGTATAGATTAAGGTAGATTGGAGAAAATAAAAGAAAAATTAGTCATTAAATATTAAATAAATAAATATTAAAGTAAATAAATTTATCTGTTCCAAACTGAAATAACTTTTTTTATTTTGCTGCCAATGTCAATCATACTGTCATTAAACCAACTCGAAAATTATTATTTTACACTAAAGCCAGACCAAACGTGTTTGAAGTCTAGCAGTAAAAGTTTGGTAAATCTAGTTTGTTTGAAACTATTCCGCTTCTGATTATGAATAGATTACGTTTATTTTGAACATATACATATAATATATATGTACATATGTATAGATCAGCTAATACTCCCGCATCATCCGAACACCTCTTGTCGTGCGTAATCCGTTAGGTTTTTCAAATGTCGGCCGTATGAAAAATGATCCTTCAGCCTAATAGGGAAGCTATTATACAGGAAGGTTGTAAAACCCGCGAGTAGTCACGCTCCGCTGGGTGGGTCCCGCACACCCTAGCCGCGGTCGGCGGGCCAACAAAACAACTTTCGGTCTGGTATAAGGGTACAACTTACTTCATACTCGAGTGGCAAACTTTGTCGGCCACGTGGAGGAGATAAGTTTTTTTGGGCCGCGCGGTACCTCTCGTGGCCTCTTTTTGTGCGAATATAAGGTCGCCAGAAGGCAAAAGTTCGGGTCGAATCAACATCAACAGTTTTTTTTTTTTGCAATGTCGGGTGAATTTTGGCGTAATAAATTGGCGGAGTAGTTGAATTTATTCAGTGCTGTAATTTAATTAGTGGCTACTTTAGAAAAGCCTGTAGATGTTCTTTTGGCTACACTGAAAATATTTTTTTTTACCTATTTTTATTATTATTATTTCTTAATAAAATATTAAACATGTATTATTCGAGACACCTTGTTCTTACAAACACTGTATCCTCTTTGCCTACCCTCTTGGAGAAATAGCGTCATGATAAGTTCTTCCTCAATAAATGCAATGTTAGTTATATGGTTAAAACCATACTACTCTGAAGAAAACAAATGTCTTCTTTTGAAATAATTAAAAGCTTTCAAAATTGTGGTCATATTTGGGAATATATTTATTGAATATATCTGAGACAATTAAAGAAATAGGTTTCTTAATATCATCATTCGACTTTCATATGCTCACGTTTTAATCTTAAATATAGCATTCAAATCCACCGGGCTCGAGCATATATTTCTAATAATTCGTAGAATCCAAATAACTTGCTTAGTTTACGCATTTAACGAAGAAGTTAAGTTCGTTAAATGAGTAAATTTACAGAATCTTGCGATTTTCAAATGCAGCATTGTCTCAACTATTAAATGGATCAAAAATAATCCACCGATTGGAGCTTAACAGCGATCTTTAAATAAATAAATCTCTCTTCAATGAAAGCAAGTGGCGCGAGACAATGTACCCATTACAGAATCGCGGTTTATTTCCAACCGGAGTTTTCCGGTCGGAATCCCGACAAGATAATCTCTAATTGCTTCATAACTAAGTAAGCGTAATGCAAACTCTCGGTACAGAGATTTCCGATAAACCAGTCATTCTGAAACTGTGGACTGCGATCCGCCTGTACTGGATGACTGGCGTAGTCTAAAGTTATCAGCAGTATAATAGTCAAACCCCAATATCTTCATGAAATATTTTTTTCCCGCTTATCGCAGCTAATTCCGGGGCGACCGGTGGGTCACCTTCCCTTCGGAGAGTTGCCAATAAGACACATCTCGGTAGTCGTTCCTCTGAAATCTGCAAGATGTACCTAAGCCAGTTTTATTGCGACCTTGCCGAGAACCTCCCTTATATCAGTACTTCTCGCTCAGATCAATAAAAAAAACTCCTACTACACCTTTAATGTAATTCATTTCAGCAGCAACTCTCTTCATCAAGATCTATATTTGGTTAACACATATTAAGGTGGGCCCATACACAGCTTTAAAAACAGTCAGCTTGGTCTTGACACTCGTATTTCTTTATTACCGCACTATAAAGGGATCGTAAGATCCCACCAGCATCCCCTATTTTTCTACATATTCCACCTTCCTGTCTCTCATCACTAGAGAATTGCACTCCAAGGTATTTTAATTTATCAAGTTGCTTTAACTGCGCCCCTTGCAATCTAATTGTGCACTAACTTTGGTCTGTCATATGCTTTCTCTATAAAGTAGATATTTTTTTCATATTTCCAACATTTCGCGATTTTTTTACAATCCATAATTGATGTGTTATGCCTCTTTCACTTCTAAATCTACATTAATCTTTGCCTATTATTATCAGTTATTCTGCGATATCTTTTTTTGCGGAATGTGAGCTTACTCAAAATTCACAGTAGAGTGTGTAAAAGACACTTCAACGTGAGTGTAGATGGGTACACACTAAGGTACCTAATTAAAATATAAGTAAATGGAAACGCAAGGAGAGAATAGTGCCTAAGCTAGCAGGCGACAGTTCAAGTGACTTACCATATCTCATAGGTTCTGCTTTTCTCAAAAATTGATTTCAATTCTCCTCGATTGAAATCAATTTTTAACTCACGATTATGGAGAATCAGAAGATTATATAAATTATAAGAATATTTAGTTATGCCGAGACAAAAACAATAAATATATTCATAAAACACATCACAGATTACATACATAGGTAGAGTGTGAAGTCACTAATACAAAAATACTTTTATATAAAAATTAACCGTTTGCTAAATAATATTTGTTATGCAATGTTATGCAAAAGAAATAAACTGATTGTTAAATAACATTTGTTATGCAAATGCAAGTTTTAAGAAATTAAATTACAAGAAAGCCCTTCAAGGTACATAGCGACAAATGCTGCATGAATTGAATAGAATAAAAATGAACTGGCTGTTAAATAATATTTGTTTTGCAAATGCAAATTTTAAGAAATCAAATCACAAGAAAGCCCTTCAAGGTGTGGCACAAATGACACATAGTAGATTATAGGTTAGGTTAGGTTAGGTTACATCATTAATTTATAATCGTGAGATGTGAGGCATCAAGGGTTCACTGAGATGGAAATTACGTTGCCGGTGGAGCGTAGATTTTGGCTTTAGAAAGCTATCTTGTAGTTCATGGCACTGGTGGGTCGCACATTAGTAAAAATAGAGTTTACCTGATGCGGTGGTAATCTAGATGGGGAGTTCTCAGGTCGGGAGTATGCAGCTAATATGGTGTATTTCTGTGGAAGGCCGCTACACTCTACCGGTTGATAAGATTGAGCTCCCGCCGATTGTGGCCCGCGAGTGTGTGTGAGAATGTGTTTTGAGACATAAAAAAAGTGTATGCGTGATCGTAATTTAGATTTTAAGATTCAGTTATGAGAGCAATATGGTTTCATTACAAGTGATCTATTTATAATCGGCACACACTTTGCTGTCACTTATTTTTTAAATGGGGACAATACTCCTGTGCGCCAAACTTTTGGAGCCTTATCTGTCATCGTCACGATTGAACAAATGCGGGCTAACAAACTCAGTTCCAGTTTACATAGGTTTTTTTGGCATCTCGAGCCAGGTCTCATCCCCGTCAGCTACCTTTTCATTTTTCAGCACTTTCAGTTCTTCTATTATGATACCATTCTCTTCGCTAATAATTGGTTGAGTGAACTGACTCGTCAATCTCATGTACGATGTGTTAAGAAAATTCTCAAAGTATCTCTCTAACTCCTCCTTTTCATCCCTGATGAGGTTTCCCATTTCATCCTTGATGAACTTTTCTACCGTTGACTTTCCTTTCTGCAAGTGCCCAACTATTTTCCAGAATAGTCTTTCTTTTAAATTCACACCATTTTAAAGGAGTTATAATTCTTAGTTTCTAAATAATAAAGTAAGAACGTACCTTGATTAGTATGTTTCATAAATACCCAATAGAAATAAAGATAAGTCACAAACATAAAGTATAAAAGAGTATTTTGGAAAGTTGGCATTATCATGCCTACTAACCACTTTTAACGTCGCGAGTTCTTTTCGAAAATACTCGGGCTAGAGGTGTCCCTTTGTCTTTGTTATGATCATATGATGATGCTCTATAAAACCAGATGATGTAAATAAAAACTTCTGATAAAAAAAACTGACACAAGATTGACAAACACTGCAATATAATATCAGCTATTTCCTAGCTTCCACTATTCGTATTATCTATCTTTACTTTTCTTCCATTTTTTTTTCCATTTCTGTATTCGTTGATAAGTAGTAAATGATCTTCTCGAGGTACCTCGACTTCGTCCTGAATACTTGAAGACGTGAATCCACGACAAATATACATATAACATAAATTTTATGTTTCTTATTTTAAAGATAATAACTTATTTCAAACTAGCATCACCATTGTTAAATATATAAAAATATTAAGATCGTAATAAAATATTATGAAAAAATATAGAAAATTTTGACGATTTACTGTAATTTTATCGTGCAGCAGATATAAAAAAATTCGATGTAATTTCAAATATTTCTATCAAGTTCGTAGAAGCATTTCCAAGCTTGCGGATTCCGCGTATGTAGATAACTCGACTTCATATAGAACTTGACGCCGAAGCGCTGTGGATGTGGAGAGAACGACCGTTACTCGACAAGATGCAAAATCTTTAAAAAGTCGATCAGAAATCAAATTTGTAGATACAAGTTTCTAGATACATTATAAAGATAACTCACACGTAGACCGCGTCTCTGCTGAGCTGGGGGGAAAGGGGGTTCCACTCGCCAGGATGCGAAATCTTCACAAGGTTCATCGGTCATTTCCATCATAAGCTTACTGCTTCTGTGAGATATACAGATATATAATACTATTATCTTTATTAATTGTATTATTATCCTTATTATATATTGCGTTTCCTCATCAATTTCTATGACTTTCTGGACGTCTTGAACGTGCCATTTGTCAGTAAATTGAGTATCTGTCATCCTGTCATCGTATCTATATCTCGTGGTCATATCGCGTCGTACTCTATGGTTTCTTTCCTTATCTATGGTAGCACTATCAAATGGGACATATGAATATTTTGATCATATTTTTCACGAATGTCTTTAAGTGGATATATATACCTCAAAGTTATGATGAATAATGAACAAACAGAATATACTTAGGAACGTTACATAATTTTAATTATTTTATATGTATTTAGGTGTTTAATCTCTGCGAAAACTAAAATAAATTAAAAATGTATTTCTATTGAGTGTGAAGTTCTGTATTTTACCGAAACATTTTTTTTATCTTATTTAATGTATTCTTACGCCTTCTGAAGCCATAATACCGCGTACTTATACATTATAACGTACCTGCATGTCATATGTAAGCATTCTTTCTATGATTTATTCAACATAAATCATCCCTTTTATCCTTCTTCCACTAAGTAGGCTATGATCTTTAACTTGACCGAAGATTTAGTGATTTTAATTCATCTTTCTTTCAAACGCACATATTTCACGGAAAGAGGCTTCCTAGCACGTTTCCCTTTAGCTAAATATAACATATATCTTTTCTTGTGAATAGCGTCAGATCAGCAGTGGAATATAATGTAATGGATTGAATTATTTAAGTCGAATTTCGATTCAAACTCAATGCGGAAGTCGATAAGTATTGAAATAAAGGTGCCACTTCCTTTAAACTTTTCTCCCGTACCCTTTATGGCTTCCTCGCATTCAGATAAAGTTTTGATGTAAGGCCTGCCACGTTCAGGGCAGAGCAGAAATCAAGTGTCAGGTTTTCCCGACACGTGTATTATTGTGAAGCCGCGCAACTTTACACCTTCCATACACGTGTTTACCGTCATCTCTACAGATGTTGACAAAGTATTTTCAGTTGATATTTTAAATTGAATCTTCCGTTTTAAATAATAGTCCTATAGTAAACAAATTATCTTTTAAATCTAATATTTAATATGAAACAAACTAATTTCCTTTCATCACTGACTAATATGAAAAGTAAAGTATCAAAGGAAAATAAACAAATATTTCTTAACGTATTGCATTACTACACTACATTACAAGAATTCAAATTATTTCAGATACTTGGTACATAGTACTTAGTTTAAAAATAGTTCAACACTATTCCGCTTATTATAAAAATATTTGTTAACCAAACAAACAATTTAATGATAAAATATTATATCATCGTAAAAGACTAAAAAAAATTATTTTCATATTTTTAATAAATGTCTATTTTTTTTATAAATTAAATTACATATTTACAAGAACTGATGTAGATATAATAATTATTTTAACTTACTGTTTTATGCAATTCGGCCCCTGTTTCATTATTCTACATTATTTTAATCTATAAACTCCTTTAGTGTTATATATAATATCGAAAAAAAATATTATGACTATGAAAAAAATGTTGTTTTACATGCACTTATTTATGGTGTTACACTGATTATCTGATAGTAATAAATAAAATAAACGATGCTCCAATCAAACAGCGTTTTGCCTACGTATAAATAATCATTCATTGAATATTTTATTTGCCATTGCAATATCTCTTTACATTGATTCTTAGTTATTCCGCATATGTTGATCTTGAGAACGCCTCAGGTAAATCTCCTCTTCCCAACGCCTCAGGTAAATCTCATCTTCAGGGAATGCATAATCGGTGAAGTGTTGCTCAGAAACGATCGTGGAATATGGCTTTTCAAGCCGGCAGTTCATTGATTTCAGTAACTGTAATCACTAATCCTTCCTTTTTATAATTAGGTTGTTTACAATTTAAAGTTTAATTTTTGGAAATACTGTGATGTGAAATATTTGTTTGTACGGGAAGTGTACAGTATGACAAAAAAAATAGACTACACATCATATGTGCATTTTTTATTTATTTATATAATATTTAGGTTTAGAATTCTTTCTGCACTATTTTCTTCCGACAAAATTAAAATATTCCCATTAAAGAATAAATATTCAAAACTATATTGAATCTATTTGACATTTTTCACAAATAGATATGTCGGGCGACGTTATCTCAGAATTTTGTCCAACACTCTCTCTCCGTCATCGGCTGTGACGCGTGTTTCCGTCCCTTTCTGGCGATACGATTTTCCGAACCGACATCACATTACCACTGCGTGAATGGCATTTTCCAAATGAATATTGACATTTAGATCCGTGGCGTTTTGTTTTGTCGTTTGAGCCGTCTGTTGGCTTTCGTTTTGCTGTTCTCATACAATTATCAACACAAGAACGATACCGGAAATAATCCACTCAATTCAATTATACATGAAATAACTTACGAGTATGTTTATTACAAAGATTAAATACAATTGCAAACTGTTTGTTTTAACTTTATGTCAATCTTACAATTCTTATCCGAAAATTGAAGGAACAATTTTCTTATTGCGCCTACTTGAGGAATTTATTATATATATATGCCTTCAATGCTTTATTTTTTTATTCTATTAATTAATAAAATAAATGTTATGTGATAGAAAAAATCCTCTTTAACTCCCAAAATCTAATAACATTTATGTTATAGTTTGTATGTCAAAATAATGATAAAATTAAACGGAAAATTTATAAACATACATACAAGGTTTATAATTCAAAATTTATAAACATACATATGATGTTCCAGTTCGATGTTGTTTTAGAATAACCAGGAAATGAAACATAATTTTTTAATTTGGTAACCGAAGTCGAGAAAAGTGGAAGAGCGTAGTCAAGAGGGGGGAAGATCGTGGAGATCACAATCCTCAATCCTGAGAGACCGACGTAGATGATGATGATGATATTTTTAATGAAAACATTTTTTTATTAGGAAGATTCAGTTTCAGAACCTAGTTCTGTAGTATTTTCAATACAAATTAAATTAGACAGAAAGATATACAGAAAAAATCTATTTATCGAAGAAAAAAAATGGTTGCCATAGGTTGATTTTTTATTTATGGCACTGTACAAATCTGTTACTAGTATAATTTTCTTCATTATTACAATATAATAGTACTTTTATAGATTTTTTTAATGTTTATTATTTTATGAATAGGGAATGAAATAATAATTTTAATAATAATAATGACTTCACAACACAACACATTCTTGAAGTGGCATGACCAAAAAATCGAACTTGTACCAGTTGATAAATAAATTTATTTTTGTATATTTTTCCAACTGATTCATTTAATATGTATAATTATAATATTATACAAAAATGGCACATGATATGACTATTAAATTTTAAAGACTGATGACATTTTAAAGACTATTTTTGATCTCAACTCACAAAATTCAAAATTCAATAGGTAAAATCATCATAAAAAATTTTTAATCGAAGACATATTTCTTGAATGTAAATTAGCTTCTTCTTCTTCAATTCCGGTAATACTTAAATTTCTTTAAAATACTTAAACAAGGCCGCTAAAATGAAATGATCATTTCCCGTTAAGAAATATATGTTTTTTTATGAATATAATAAACATGAACGTTGGATTTTCAACACCCAATCAAAAACAGCAACAACATAAAAATGGACCAATGAAAATATGTTGTTTTATTCAGATAGTACTAAACGTTGTTTATTTCACCGAAGTGTAATCAATTTTACAATACGGAGTTATTAATCGGGGCGCGCCATTTGGTGCTCGATAATTAATCTTAGTTGAAACAGCTTAAAGAAAATTAATATAAATTATTTTGTAAAACTTTTTAGTGTATTTAGTGAAAACAAATAGCAGAATGTTTTTTTTTTTTTAAACGCCTTACACCTGTTACGTACACCTACATTACCTAAACTAAATTATAATGTATTTAGTCAATAAGTAATTGACCGCAGACATAAATCAATGTAAATTACATTACATCAAAGTAACCCAATTTCAAAATAAAGCAATTTTTATATATATATATATATATATTTATATATTTATTTATTATAATGAGATACTTATTATACACCAATTAGTGATACTATCAAACAAATACACGCACCATTTTAATCTGAAAACATCTTTCCCGAATGCTAATTTAAAAAGAAATCACCAGCTCAACGGTTTTTAAGCAATTTTCACACACGGACATTTTGTAACTAACGAAGTGTCATAAAATATGTCATTTAAACAAATTACAGCGGATTCGCTGACGAAACTAATTAATGCCTAGTCGGAGCGCAAGTTTAAATTGCCCGCATTGCCCCGAATTAGGTACGGTCTTCACTAAACGACCAAAAAGCGCCAAGTTATCAAAAAGAATCTCGTTATAATACCTTTTCCTTTTGAGTCTATTGTGATAAATATACTCTTATTTTAATGTGGCGCAGTTAATTTTTTTACGTACGTTTTAAGCCTTATTGCTATTAGGGTCGTGCATTACACTCTCGCCGGACCAAAACTCGTATTGCATATCGTATTATGCGATAAATTTAATAACATAAAATAAATGCTTCCATATTTGGCCAAATTCGTTTGGCCCAGCGTCCGGGCATACAAATTTGAAAGGTTCTAATTGCATTTTCATCGGATTTTACAGTCTATCGGGTCCATTACGTTCGTACTGGGCTTTCCCTGTTCGTGCGTTTCGAGGCCTTCCAGACCGTGCGTTTCGAGGCGTTCTTTAAAATCGTTTTTTTTTTTTCAAATTATTAAATAATTTTTTGTAGTCAGTTCTTCGGATCATCATTAAGGCTATATGTACTACAAAGAGCTGGTAGCACTACACCTACCCTGGTGATGTCCGTGAAACGTAGCCTGAAACGTTGCTTATATTTATTTTTCATGTTTTAGATGATTTTCTTAAATTTTTTTTATATTTCTGTACATGCGTAAATATTTTATTTTTTAAAGAAATAATATTTATTTTAAAAATAACACATTATTATTTGTGAAGTTCTCTTAAATATATATAAGTTGTAATAAAGTATATCTAAAAACTGAATAAAATGAAATTTAAAAATATCTGGCATTTCTAAAGATTATTTCTCTATAATAAAGAGCATAGCTTTCAAATAAATATATCCGTAAGATGTATTAATTTGAAATAGCTGCAACATATACCAAAGTTTAAAAATTTTTCAACTAGGAAGAGATCCTGGTTCAAATCCCGGAAGCAGCTAATATATTTTTTCTATAAATTGAGTTTATCTGTATGTATATCTTTCTAATTGACGCATTTCATTTATATTTAAATAATATTTAAATCGTGCCTTGTACTTGTACTAAAAGACACTAAAAGTTGTGTTATTTACAATCCACTTAATTTATTTATATATATTTTTATTTTTTATATTTTTTTTTATATTGATATTTTTTCATTATTTATTCGATACTTTTTAAAAATTTTAATAATGTAATAAGCATTAGATTGACCTCTTAAATGTTGTTAATTTTTTACATATATTTTTTTAACCATAATACGGTATTATTGAAATTTCCTACTTAGGGTATAACATTTTATAATATTTTCTGCAGTTTAAAAACATAGTTCACAAACATAGTCACTTGTGCAACATCTTAGTGACTGATGTATTTTCCTACTATGTACCTATGTATTTTAATTTTTGTATTTATAATCATACTTAGATGAATAAGTTTTCTAATATATGATTTATTTAGTCAACTATTTAGAATTTGAACTACTTTGCAGACTTAATGTGATAGTTTTAAGAAATATATTATTTTGATGAAACGCCGCTGGAAACACAACACATTATTCTATTTAATTAATTATAGGTACTCATGCAATTACAATTTATGGAAATATGATTGAACTTGTTTGTTATTTAAAGTTGATAATTTCATTATTAACTGACAGTCAAATATATTAATTATTGTCATTTGCATAATACATTATTCGTATATTTTTAGTATTCACAATGGATTCTTTAATGAATTGATATTTCGTGTGTTAAATATTTTTACATTTATAATTTTATAATTCTTTAAACAGTTATTAGGTATAATTCAAATTTTTCCAACATTTTTATTCAATATTAGTATTATAATTGTACACATTTATTTAATATTAATATAATAAATAATCACACGACATATACCTAACAATTTTGTGTATTTCTACTTCTGAAAATATTCTCCATACGATGGCTTAACCTTTCTTCAAGCACACATATAAAACTTATATTCTGACCGGTATGTGATTATTTAAAAGACTACCAATAATATTGATCAGTAATATTGAAGACGTTTTATTGATCAATAATGTTGGCAGGGCGGAGGGCGGGGCTGGAGTCCACAGGCGGTTTAATATTTCAGTATTGACTCTGTTTTCAAGGTTAGGATGTTTTCTCACCATGTCATACTGTACGTGTCGTGCTCTGCCATAGTGGCAAATACCTTGTCACCCGCTGGTGATGTAGTATTTGAGGGTTTACTGGTTGCATTTATGTGCAACTTTCAAGAATAAACTGAAGAAGAAGAGATTATGGGTCAAGAAATAGTTAAAAAGGCGGTCCATACATGGTCATGGTAACATGCTTCGAGAGCTCAATAACAAGTCAGAAAATTACTGCAATTTCTTTAGGATGCATCAAGAGGTATTCAATTAGCTATTAGACATGGTTGCATCACTAATAGAGAAGAAGAATTTTAAACCAAATCATTTTTATTTTTTATTTTATTAACCACTGAATTGAGTATTTGGTCGGGTTCACAACGTCAACTAACTACATTTCTAAATTTCATTAATTCGTTTAATAATAAAATACAATTTACATTAGAAATCGAAAATAATTCTACTATAAATTTTTTGGATCTAACATTGATTAAAAATAATAATAAAATTGAATTCAAAATTTTTATAAAACCAACTTTTACAGATACTATCATACACAATGAATCTAATCATCCATTATCGCACAAACATTCAGGGTTCCACTCCATGATACATCGTTTTGTCAATATTCTTATGTCAACATCCAATTTCAATATTGAATTGAATACAATTTAAAAAAATAGCAGTTAATAACGGTATAATACAGGTTTGATAGACACTATTTTAAAAAATAAACTAAAAGAATATAATAATCAATTTTTATATAAATCACCGATAAAAAATAATGATAATAATAATAATTGGCGTAGGATTTTATACATAAATAACTTTTCGAAACAAATATCTAAGCACCTACCACGAAACATTAGACCGGCATTTTATACAAATAATAGTATAGGAAATTTACTCATAAATTCTAAAAACAAAGATGATAAATTTAACAATTCTGGTGTCTATAAACTTAGTTGCAAGGATTGTGCTGCATTTTATATTGGTAAAACGAGTAGAAATTTTAATATAAGAATAAGGGAGCATTTAAGATGTTTGAACGATAGTGGGTTTTCAGAATTTTCTAATCACGATAATCATTCATTTGATAGAAAATGGTGACGGTTTTGATAAAAAATTGGGATTGTCAATTTTGCATATAAACGGTGTTGGTCACAAATTAAATAATTTGGAATCATTGGAGATAAATTAAACATGTAAAACTAATCAAAAAATTATAAACAACCAACTAAATTTAACTACGAGTCCCATTCCAAAAATTTTTCCTAAAAATTATTCAACAAAATTTGTATTAAGCAACAGTTTGAGTTAGGTACTAAATGTATTTTTTAAATAATTGTTTTTTTTTTTAAATAGATTCTAGTGAAGAAACGATAATATATGTTTTTAGTTAGTTATGACATCCTGAAGAAGAAAATGGTATTTTTCGAAACCGATAGGTGTATTTAAACTCAATTCAGTGGTTAATAAAACAAAGATAATAAATAAAAAAATTGAATTTTTACCACAAAGTTAATATTGCTAATTTTAAAAGCAAATAATTTTTTATTAAAGGTCTCTCAATATATTAAATATCCATTTTATTAACAATATTTCTCTTCACATAGTAAATATTATTGATCAATAAAACGCCTTCAATATTATTGATAGTGTGCGGGGGGTCCTTGTGTTCATTGAGAACCAAAATCGTGACGCCGGAAACAAGAAACGATTTTTTATTTATACAAACAGAGTGTAAATATATGTTAAAAAATTATTAACGTACGTCAAAAGATAAAATAATATTTCAACGGTAAATAAAGCGCACGAATGAATCAAGAACTCGGGATAATTGAAAAGTTTAAATAAAATTAGGTAAGTATACGATCACGCGGAGTACACGATCTGAAATTGCGATGTTGTAAATTAAATGTACAATTTTATACATTCAACGTAACTTATATGAGTGTACGCATTTGAAATAGCAATTATACAAATTAAAGATAGAGAAATTCGAGTGTACGCAACACTAGTTTTACAAGTTAAAGATAATTAACTAGATTTTAACATTAGTTAAGTTAAGATATAACAATTTTATAAATGAAATGTAGGTAGAATATCTAAATATCTAGTAGGTATCTAAAATAGCAATTTTACCTGTATCCTTTATACTTCAGACAGATGAAGCGGTTTCATGAGATCTGATAAGACTCAAGGCTCAAGGATTAATGGTGATGGTCAGATGTGCGGGGATGGGGCGCAAACGGGAGGGGCGAGACAATTAGTGGGACTTAGGACGACCATGGGGGCTTAACTGCTTTAACAAGGGAAGGCCAAAGGTTCATAGAAGATTGTATTTTTTATTGCGAGGTAATATTAAAAATAATATTTTTAATTATTGTTCCATGATCTTAATTAATACATTTGAACCGAGTTATTTGGATTATTACATGTGGCGTCTAGTCGATCAGTACCTACTGTTTATGGGTGCCACAATAGAAAATAAGAAAATATTCAAATCTAAATAATTATATTCGCAATATAAACTTTATAACAAAACCATGGAAAACCGAATCTATAATATCAATCATCAGAAACAGTATCAGTCAGTAACAGACTAGCCGATGATTTACGAGTATTTATGTATTTAATTGTTGTGTTAAGTATTTTAATAGCTGCCTTTGGAGTTCTCCCATGCTAAAATAAACATTTAACATAGTTAATCAATAATCAGCATATGTATATATATATATATATATATATTATACATAATTAACTAATAATCAGTATATATAATAAAAAGAGAAAAATGGAAATAATGGTATCTTTAAACATTACATTTTTTCATGTGTGTACTTTTAATTCTAACTGACTGAATGATTTAAAACTAATTTACCTAATATAAAATCTTTGCCAAGCATATTATACTTAATTGAATTATAGGATTAAAAATTCAAAAATCTTAAGGATAAACAGAAATACATAATTTAAATTTACCAATAAACTTCTTGGTTCTTGTTCTTTATTTTTATAAAAAAAACATTGCAATTATACTTTTAAGGTACATATCCACGGAAAGGACAATCTCATAGATTTAGTTGAGATATATCTCAATATTGTGTACTCGTGATGAGATTTTATTCTGAAGATAAACTCAGAGATCCGCTTGAGATTGTTAGACAAAGACAAAAACTCGAATATTTGTTCATGGGGTACATTCTGACAGCGAGAGCACATAAACGCTACCTAAAACTATTATAGATCCCTACGACTATCCATTCTGAATATTAGACATAAGTCATTAAACTCTAACATTAACATAAGGCGCTATATTACCAACATTTATTACGTTTTAACTGCTACTAGGAAGATTCAAAATCACCCAAATGACGAGCATGACGACAATAATATACGAACGTGAAGTAGAGAGATACGGTGTGTACGCGGTGAATACTATAGTCGAAAGTTGTCTCTAAAGCATCCCATTAGAGCAAAATCTGTATCTCAAATTGTCTCGAGTCGAAAGTTTCCTAAAAATCTCTTCCATGGAAATAATCCATTATTACTTGTGTGAAATTTTACTCACAAAATAAAATATCAAATTATACACTATTTCTTACTGTTACTGGGCTCCGTTCGCTTGTCCGCTTCTCTCGCACGTATAACCAATGCAAGCGGAACGTAAAAACTTTTATTTTACCCATAGCTTTGTCTGGCTAGTGGGCATATTATCACATTACAATTACATTTGTCCTTTACTTAATGTTATTTTATAGTTAATTACGGATCCATACATTCTGTAAGCTTTCCAATATTATACACCTGTTAAATAATGTATTTTCTGTCTTATCAAAACATTTATTTCGTTTGTAATATTTAAAGCAACTCAATATATACAATTAGAAGTAAAACTTTGCTGTATTGTTTCTGACAAACCAATAAAGCAAAGTTTTACTTCTAAAAATAGAAATGAAATCGTGTAATTAAACACTAATTAAATGTATTAATTAGAAAGATATATATATAAAATCAATTTGGTCAAAAAATATTGTTACTGCGCTATCGGGATTCGAACCTGGATCTCTTTACAAACCGGGTAAGTTGCATTATCTAACTATGCTACAGCGACAGTACTTTTGACGACATATTTTCGAACCTATGTGTTACACTTTTCAAATAAATGCATCTATCGTTCCATTATTAATTGGCTTTCCAGTAGTGGAACTATTGATGTATTAATTTGAAAAGAGTAACATATAGATTTGAAAATTTGTCTTCAAAAGTACTGTTGCTGTAGCACAGTTGGATAATGTGCCTTCCACGGTATAGAAAGAGATCCAGGTACAAATCCCGGTAGCGCAACAACAATATTTTTCGATAAAATTGATTTTATATGTATATCTTTCTAATTAATACATTTAATTAGTAATTAAAATATCACAGACCTATGTTCTGAATAATTACAACTTCACAATAAGAATGTGTTCTCCTTAATAATATAATTATACATCTATAATGACGTGCTTGTAGTCTAGTGGTTACGATACTCGCCTAGTAATCTAGTAGTCGGGAGTTCGGGCCTCGTTCCAGGAAGCCATCAAGTTAGTCCTATTTTCATAGCACAAGCGTACAACTTCGTTTAAAAATAGTAAGAATATGAATATGACATGTATTCTGTATACAGTCTCAATTTAAATATATATATCAAACCTCTATCTCGTTCAACTAAAAATCTCTCATAAACCCAACGAAAAGCAATTTAAATTCAACAATTCCGGTAGGTACGGTACGTAAGGATTGTATTGTTAAATAAAAAAAACTGGTCGTAATTTTAATATAAAAGTCAATAAATTCTTAAGGTACTTAAAAATCTACGGTTTCTGAGTTTTCAAATCTCTTATAACAGACCGTACTTTTCGTAAAACTTTGTTTTTTTTGTCTTGCATGTAAACGAGGAAGATATTAAATTGGCTTTCTTAGAATTGCTAGATTAATGCACATTTATTATTCAATAAAATAAAAATACGTATCATATCATAAATAACCAAAAAAATGTAACCACCGGCCGTAATCTAAGCCGATAAACACGATGCTCAAGTTTGGTTTGGACCATTAAAGCCTGCTCCCTGATGACATTTGACACATATATATTTTTATTAACGTATAACAGAAACTCGAAGTTTTAGTCTGAGATTTCTTAAAGTGTAGTCTAAGGATAATAAGAGCAAAAAGACAAAATAATATATTTAAATTTAGTTTTATACTGCCCTGACAAACAAAGGAACTTTGTTTCGAAACTCGTAGCGTTAAATAAAACTCAAGTGGTTTAATGCGACGTTATTTAATATTATTTATTACTTACTTTGTTTTATTTTTGATGCGGTAACTCTACATTGAGACAACGTTTTTGATAAAGATGTATTTTTTTTTTGTTTTATTTTGTTTGTTTTGCCGTAAGGTTACATAAATTGCCTCCGCGGGCAAACAATTTTCCTTGAAATTAAATTAAAAAAATGTATATACAATATGTATTTATAGAAATTTTATTTTTTTATTTTACGACTAATTTTACAAGCATCCTTATTAGGGGGATTTTATCAGGCATTTTCTTATTTAGTATTTTCTCATGATAGTGTATCTTCTGAAGAAATCATTAGAAAATCGTAGAAAATCATTAGAAAAGCGCGCGGGTGTAGGCGTCAGCATCGCCTAGCTCATTTGCCCAATCAAAAAACTTTTTCTTAACCGAGAAATTAAATAAATACGCTTGTATGAGAATATATTATAGTATTAGTATAAGAATATATCAGTTCATTTTTTGACCATCCTGGTTATGTTCGCCGGGCCTTAATCTCATTGTATTACAAGTGACTATTATGTAATGATTTGATGATTTTTTTATTGTGACATACTAAGTTTAAGGTTGTTTTCTATAGATATGCTATGTATCTCAGTGTGTCTCATGGCGCAACTTGCTGATAATTTCAATGCGCTCTTTTCAGTTATGATCAGGAGACTTCCAAATCACCCTTTATTAAAATGTTTGCGGAAATCTTTCCATCCCTCCTTGTTCTGAATTATGCTTTTCTTTTCCAATCATCGACCCTAAGAGCAACCAGATTCCTCCGGATCCCATTTTCCAATTCTCTGTCTCTCTTCTGACTTATGGAATATCAGATGCGCACATAGTGAGGACTTTTCCATCCGAGCCAGTTGCTCAGCTCAATGAACCTTATCCACGGTATGATACACGATGAGATAAATCTCAGAAAATTAGTTAGTGTAAATCTCAGTACCAAGTCAAAGTGTTGAGATTTTAATCCAGAGATATCTGCTTAAGATTGGTAGAAGGAGATAAAACTCGCGTACGCCGTGTTCAATTTTATAGTGAGACTTGACTTACTTACTTACCGTCACGCCGTTTCCCCGCGGGAGTAGGCAGAGAGTATAAAGTGCCATACTCTTCTGTCCTGATACACAATTCTCGCCTTATCCACATTCATAAATCTTCTCTCACAATCTCGCCGATTGTTGAGGCTTCTAACATAACCATCCTCCATTATCTGGTTTACCTGGTCATGCCAAGTCTTCTACGGACGTCCTCTATTTCTTGCGCCATCAAAACTTGCGTCGTATATCTTTCTTACCATTCTCTCCTCATTCATCCGTTCCATATGACCAAACCACCTAAGTGATCATTTCTTAATCTTACTCACTGTTAGTACATCAGATTTACATTATTTCCTTATTTCTTCATTCTTTACTCTGTCATAAATAGCTTTATCACATATACGCCTAAGTGATCTCATTTCCACTGCATTAAGTCTACTTTAGTTCCTCTTTTGCCAGCTCCAGGTCTCACTTCCATACATCAGTGTCAGTACCAGGACTCCAGTGTGCACCGCTAGTCTTGCCTCGGTCAACAAATTCCCGTTAGATATAATTTCATTCAAAGCGCCGTCCACTTTATTTCTTCCTTTCGATATCATTCTCAGCCTTTCCGTTTCTATCAAACATACTTCCCAAATACACAAACTCATCTACGTATTCTAAACATTCATAACCTACAAGTATTTTGCAGTGTCTTGCTTTCATCCTTCTAGAATACCATCACTTTCGACTTTTTAACATTCATCATGCGGTCGCTTTCCTTGCGTACATCATACATTCTACTCACTAGACTCTGTATTTCTTGTTCATTATTCGCCATTAGTACTGCATCATCGGCGTACAATAAACAGCATACAATCAAATCGCCAATTTTTGTTCCTACATTCATACATTTCAGTTCTTTCACACATTTATCCATATACAAGTTGAGACTTGACACGTGCGCATAAACGTAATTTACTAATGTAGATAAACAAATAAGTGGTAATAAATAACAGATATTTATTCCGTTTTAACTACTATTGGGGAGGTTTCAAATGTACTCGACCAAAGAAACGGAACATCAATTATTAATGACATTTGACGTACAATAAGCGTGGTAGAGATTTGCTCGATTCGAAAATTGTACAAAATTTTCGTGCGTTGATACGGGCCATAATTATTAAACACAATCATAAACTGCCTGGGTGCATAATTCTAAATGTAACTTTAAAATATAGTCACCTAGGAACGTTTATAAAGTAGTACCTACTAAAAATTTTTCGCCTCGCAGCAGCTGCTGTAGCGGTAAAATTCAGCGATGCAATGGCGACGCTACGCCATAGATTGCTACTCTGCTATACTGCAGCGCTACTACACTGCTACAGCGCAGCGCTACGTCGCAATCTCTAGAACCAACTTCCGGTTGTAACAAGTGAAGCTGCCGGGCGAGTAATTAAACGACTCATAATACTCTCGTATTTCAGGTTTCCGCGGTGCATAATATGTGGCGTCAGCCGTGTATTTTTGAGTTATCAGTTTGCATGAAATCATAGAGAATATTTACAGAATTGCAAATGTTAACGTGGCGTTTAAATATGAATATTAAATATATATTTTAATTCAGAAATTTATTAATTAACTATTGGTTAAATTTGATTTCATGCTTTTTTTATGAACTTTGTTTTCGAATATAATTTTTCGACTATCGAACATTATTTTTCTACTGTATGAGCATGGAATTTTTTTGGTAAATTGTAAATAGAAATATTCTTAATTAATAGATGTTCACTTTTTTTTTATTCGATTGATGAAATATTAATGATTGATACTAAATAAATAATTTTCAAAGTAAGCGTATCAATAAGAAAGATAAACAGATAAAATCGATTTATCGAAAAAATATTTTTGTTACCACCCGGACAAAAAATTTGTATAATAGTTCAGCGCACTTCCTCGGATAGGAATGATTCCAATAAAATGTAATTTTGTAATAATTTAAAAGTAGTAAAACAATAAATACATTATTAAGTATGACTAGAGAGATACATATAATTAGTTAGAGTCAAAACTGTGACTACGTTTACGTTTTTAATAAAATCAATAGTAGTTTTCTACAAAAGTATCTTAAGCACAAATATATAAAATTGAAAAACATTTAACATTATATTTGCGAGTGCAACAATAACATTATAGCCTGTGCTCGCTTGTCTCCCAAAACGGCAGGTTGTTTGTCTTCAGCAAGTAATATCCGCCGTCGTAAGCAAATGGGTTTCTTTCCCAAAATTTCGATTATGAATGACGGCGTGTCCGTCGACGGAAACAAGATAAATGATCCGGTAAGCAGATGTTTTGTCCCCGTATCAATATATACTCGTGCAGGGGACAGGGTGGGAGAGAGCCGCTCGGGCGGGGTAATGAAGATTAACTTTGCTACGAACGAAAGAGACTAATTAGCGAGAGTGGCAGGGCCCTTTCCTTCTCTCCTCCCCTCCCTCGCAGTACCGCAGCCCCGTCCCAACTACCGCTTACCACCCTCCCAATAAATGTACCCCTACAGTATCAACCGATTTACGGTTTCATCGCGCCGCTATCAGCCTGTCGCTGAAAATGTCCTGAAATGGATTCGATTTTCAATATAGAAAGGAATTTGATTATATTTATATTTTTCTTGATTATTTTCAACGAATTTCATGTATTTTTTAAATATATTTTTGAATTACAATGAAACTACTGATACACACCAGACCACCATTATCAGTTAATTTTTATTTTATTATTACGTACATACGCGTAAATATGTATAATCAATACAAATTAAATCTATATTTTTCTAATTAATATATTCAATTTATATTAAAAACTTCACCGACTTGTGTTCTGAATAATTACAACTTCACAATAAGAATGTGTTCTCCTTAATAATGTAAAAATCAAAATTAAAATAAATTTTTAATTATTTTTTTTTAGAAAGGGTTTCCTTACAGAAGAACATAATGTAAGGTCTTCAAAATTCAACATGAACCTAATCCAAGCATCTTTAGAATCAGGAAGAAGTTTAAACAAGACCAGATAACGCCTATCGATATAAACACGGAACCGTTATCGGAAACTAAGACCACTTACTGAACAAAGTTGAGGAATTGTACAGTCTTTGCTATGATAACAACTAACATTACTGAAAGGAACTAAAATCTTCAGACACTTGAGATAGACGGAGACCAACTTCAATTTTGCTAGGTGAGGTTAAACTTGCAATAAAAGGTTTAAAAAGTGGAAAACATTCAGGAACAGATGGTATAATAGACTAGAGATATACACTTCATATAAGCAAAAAAGCTGTGCTAAAGATTATGGGAAACAAATATAAATTAAACAATTTTTATTATCTAAAATGACTTTATAAAATTCTAAACGTTATCACACAGATTAGCTTAACGAACTGCTAGAGTTTTAGTTCCAGTTTAGATACTACCAGATAATTTGCTTATTGCGTGGATCCAATTTGTTTGATCAATCCGCATAATAAATCATGTATTGAACTAATATTTCCTTACTTAAGTTGTGTGAATGTTAGGAGCATCTTAACATCTGCCAATTTTCTGTAGTTTTCAAGCAAATTTTTCTTACTATACTCTGTTTTATCGAAAAAGATTTTGAAAACTGAGTATAACGGCACCTTTTACTAATTCTACAAATTAAACAGTTTTTTTTCATGGTGTACACCAATGTCATTTCGTAGTTCGTATTTCGTGTGGTATTTGCGTAAATAACAATTATAGGTGTTTGTCTGTTAATCAAGCGAGTTAGATAAATTCGAAGTAGGTAAATTATTAACAAAATAATATTGATATTTTAAATGTTGAAATACATTTATTTCTCTTATATAAATTTGGGTTATGGTAATTTAATTTATAAAGCTAGTAATTTAAATATAAATTTTCATCAGTATCTTATTTAAACATTTTAAATAACCGCTGTCCAAAGTAGAAATCGTAGATAATATTAAGCGAAATCAAAAGCAGAGAACGATACAGAGCAATAAAGTTCATGCCATTTTTAAAGTGATGAATTCATAACATTTTCTTCTAAATTTATATTAATAAAATTGTTTTAAAAATTAGAAATTTTTTTTTCACTTTTTTATACCAACCCAGTATATATTATACCTTGTTAGTGTTGTCGGTAACAGCATAACCTAAGTTTGTGCCTACTGAACGTCACTGCGATAGACATACTGAAGAACGCTATGGAGGCTATGCTCTCACACGTCCCAGACGAATGGAAAAATTCATATATTACTATAAAGATTTCCCAGCTGGCGAAGTTTGCCGTAATTTTACTGATTCTATCTACAAGAAGAACACGTACTACTGCAGGTCTGTAAGGATGAATAAGCAATTAGTTATCGACCGACAAATATATGGTTCGTTAAAAATCCCTCAAGTAAATACTACTACGTCTCAGCACAACTACAATTATGCGGTTGTAAAATATTTCAACGAGCTCCCCACTTTGACTTGAAGAAATTATGTTGATTACAAGAAATTAAATTGTTTTTTTATGTCAAACAAATAAGGTGAACGATTTTTCAGGATACACGTTTAATTTTTTTCATCGATACGTCCTAGAAATATATAACTTTTAAACCGATCAAAGAAAGGCGTGCCTTTTTTTAATTGAGTATAACTTTTTACGGTCCATATAATTTAACGCTAAAATGTTTAAGGTTTGGTGTTAATATCCTTTTTCACCGTTGGCCGGGGAATATCATAAGATTATCGCAATCATGTACCACAAGAAACCAGTATCTGTCCATTTACGTGAGTTTTCGTTTAGAAGTCAAATAGTCTGGCCACTCTGGGTAATTACTAAAGGTAGTGTGGTGTGCCGACCTGGTAACGCGGAGGGCAAGCCAAAAGGTGTACCTGCTTAACATATATTTGTTCACCGCAATAAATTGCCAATAGTGGTATATTTTTTTCGCTAAATTAACATGTAAAGATTCCACATTTATTTAATAGAAAGGTAAAAAAGAGAAAAATTTAGTATTTTTTTTTTTAATATAATTTGTGGCGTTACAACATTTTACTCATTTTATTGTAATAAATATTTATTATCCTAATAGATTTTATTAAAAAATATTGTACTCGATTTTATCATTTATACTTTAAATAGATAATAATGATAGGGAGATATATACATATCTCCCTCCCTCCATCGGCAGCTGCAAACGAAAGCATGAGATTAGTGAGTCATCTTCATCAAAACCACTTAAGTACTTATCTTTTGTCAAAAAAAAAATTATCTTCATTTTTGGATATTGGTAGAAATATAATTTATAAATCTTTAAGTAATTGCCAATCAATGTACTTACTTAATAAATAAACAGATAATAAAATATTCTAAATATAAAAATGTTTATGCTGATGGAAATATTATATTATTTTATCAATTCTGCAAAATAACTTAGGAAAGATGACAAGAAATTTTCTAAGTTGAATCAATTGTAGTTGTACTATATGAATGTAATATGTCAAGGATTCTATCATTATTAACAGTGAACCACAAAAAAAAATTCAAATTTCTACATTTCAACTTATTCCATACAGTTAAGCATTCAAACATAATGAAATAACACACTTGTAATGGCTTTAACATTTATATGTCTCATCATTAATATCTTTAATTAAAAAAATAACATTTGAAATGCAAAATTTGCAAATTACGTCTATAGGAATGGGACATTTAATATCAGATTCTGGTGTTTACATAACATATATGAAAATATTTATATGTCTCATCATTAATAAATTTTCAAATTACTTCTATAGGAATGGGACATTTAATATCAGATTCTGGTGTTTACATAACATACAAGAAAATATAAAATATTTCTAGGTTAAAGTAAAAAAAATCACTCTTCAAACTTGACTGATGCAGACGTCGCATGTTCTTATTTTTTTTTTCTGCATTTCGCAGGACTATTATACTACTTTTCCGAGTTTACGAAGATCCTGAAATGCAGTACTTAGTCTTACATTCCGCAAATCATTTTCGATCTTCCATCAATTTTGACTTGGTGTAGGCGAGTCGAGTAACATCCAAAATTATGCCAAGTATAATACGCCCTCCATAAAAAAACGCCATATGCCTAAAATATGCCCTTTATAAAAAGGAAACATTTCTAGAACTTAAGAAATTCGTAATGCAAATTGAAAATACGCACATCGCGGGTCACCTGTAGACAACCCGTCTGTCCAAAGTAACGGAACTACTTTACTGCGCAGGCGCAAACACTAGTGATGTCATACGCGGGACGAATGACTCGCATTAAAAATCAGTAAGAGTACCTCCGTAACGTTATAATGCATGTATATATACAACTTAAAATACTAATTAAATATATTAATTAGAAACGTTTATCTACATATAAAATCAATTTTATCGAAAAATATTATTGTTGCTACCGGGATTCGAACCTGGATCCCTTCCAATCCGATAGCCAATCAATCCAAGTTGATTTTATATGTATATCATTTTAATAAATACATTTAATTTGTATTAAAAACATCACAGAGCTATGTTCTGAATAATTACAACTTCACAATAAGAATGTGTACTCCTTAATAATACAATCAATGTGTGCAAAATTTCATAAAAATGAATTAATTCTGGCATCTCCTACCGGACTACTCAAATGTATTTAAGATTCCTTTAAAATAAAGTAGATGGCAACAATAGAACGATAAATGTATTAATTAGAAAAGTGTAACATATAGGTTTGAAAATTTGTCGTCAACAGTACTGTAGCATTGTTGATTAATGCACTTTCCTCGGATTGGAAAGAGATCTAGGTTCGAATCTGAATTTCGAATCGAATTGACTTTATGTATATATATTTCTAATTAATACATTTAATTAGTATTTAAAATATCACAATTCTATGTTCTGAATAATTACAACTTCACAATAAGAATGTGTTCTTTTTAATAACATGTAACCTAACTTAACTTCGGAATAGCACTTGTAGAAGCTTTCTGCTCGGTGACCATGACTTCTAACGCCGAAACAAATATGTGTGCGTGTCCGAACTTCTTGGGAGAGTTTGGGTATATGTGAATTATCTCAATAATTTGTTGGCTAGATGAATCATTACGTAAGTAGCAGCGTAGTGGTTCACCACATGCGAAGAAATCCAAATTTGTTTTCCTGTCAAAGTCACCAGTCATCTCGTTTTATTCCACTTGGATAAGGGTGAAACAAAAAAAGGACAAAACTACGCAACTAATGTCAACTGAGAAAAAAGTCAAGGCGAAAACACTCGGAATGCTGACGAAAAACATATTCGTTCATCGGAACGATGCGCCGGTTCACAGAGCGGCAATTGCAATTGCCGCATGCCACTTCTGCATGCCATTTCTGCACGCCACTTTTGCATGTCACTTTTTTATACCACCTCAGCATGCCACTTCTGCATACAATTTCTACATGCCACTCCTGCATGCCACTTCTGCATGCCACAGCCTGTCTTCCAATTAATGAGCCATCCACCTTTTACACTTGACGTGGCATCATTAGATTTCTACGTCTTCCCTTAGGTACCTACTTCAAAAAAAAATTCTAACCTATCTGTATTTTTACGAGTTTGATGAATCTTTCTATTAAACTGGATATCATTGCGTTTAATGAAATGAGATTGAATTGAAAAATAAAAATGTTTCTAACCATACTCTCGAGTATTTTTTTCTATCCTGCAAATTTTTCAGCCTGCCCATAGAATATTTAATCGGCTTACACATTAAAATCAAAATTTATAAATGTAATACAAATTTACAGCGTTTCTGCGATATATTATGTGAAATACATTATTTAATGCAGTTCGTATTCGAAATACGAAATTTTAGATATCCATCATGTGTCGTGTTGAAAAATTAAGTTTAAAAATATATTGACTTAAAAGCACTTGTCAATATTGTTTTGTTTTCATTGAATCTAAAATGATTGTACATCATTTGTATTTTCAGCTAAGAAGAAACCGCCGTTTTTTCTATATATTTAAGATGCGCCTTTTATATACGGTACCCTCGTCAGTGTCAATTACACCCATTTTAGAGATCATATAGGCATAAGCTATTTGTTGTTTTTTCCAACTACTTTCCATCGATCTTTCTAAAATATATTAAGAAAGGTTATTTATTTCAAATGGAGTTCCAAAAATATATAAATAATTTTAGAAAAACATTGTTAAATCTTAAATTTTGGTGTGTTATTTAATTTCTGGTTGTAAAAATTTTATTTAATTAACATTAAACAAGAAACGCCAATCTTTGTGAAGTCACGATGTTTTACATCGTTGCGATACTAAGAGAGAAAAGAAGAAGTGGAACGATACATAGTTATGGAAAACAAGATATATCTTATCAGATCTAGTCATGAACGATTTTACAGCAGGGCGATACGAAGTATCTTACACTGAAGATACAGATTTGCGACCAATGTTCCACCCGGGTGCATGGTCACTGGTATCGTAACTAAAATACGTCTCTATGCTGATCTTTCAGCTTGGTATCGCGGAAGGTGGCGTATATGATCTGTCCGTTGAAAATATTATGTTATACAGTCCAAGAACATGCTCTGCAATGTAGCATTTACCAGGTCAATCTAATCTGTTGGCGAACTTCAACATAATCTGATACCTATTTTCCTCTCTCTTTTTTCCACCAATGTGAAGCTGCTGATCGATATTTAATTATTTTATAATTGAGTCATTATTTCTATGAGCCAACTACAGAATGTGGAACATTTCGATTTTGACCATGTTAACTCTTGCATTCTTGATTATATGAGGCTGAGGGCATAACACACCTTCAAGGTTTCCATACTACCTTCTGCGCCCGGGTGCTTAGAGTCGGTATTACTGCGATCACGTGTGCGAAATTTGATCAGGATCGAGCTATTTGCTTTCTGGCTATTACAGTGTAAACATGTCCGCTCCGCTAACAGTTTGCACCAAGAAGGAACAATGTCGGGTTGGAGGGTGTGAAAGTGGCTGAAATTCATCATAGACTTTTATCACAATACGGGGACAGTGCTTTATCACGTAAAAGTGTTTTTTTGTGTATCGAGAAGTTGAAATTACCGGACGAGTGTGACGCACGAAGAGGGAGCAGGACACCCATCAACCTCCACCACGGACGATAATAATCAACAAGATCGAGAGATGGGTTTAGCGAATAGACGAGTTACCATTGGTACGGTGGCGTCTTCTTTGAACATCAGTTAAATCATTCACGATGAACTCGGCTTCTGTAAAGTTTTATATAATTTTTTTTTTAATTTAAAGAGGTTTTGTCACCATCTATTTAATAAACATTGTGTTTTTTCTTTGTTTGACTTTAATTAATTCATATATTGAATTTGGAAGTAAAATTTAATTAGGCAGCGCCAAAAACAGAGCTGTCATCTAACTGCTACAATAATCTTACTTAAGGTTTACCTAAGCGTCTACATCAAAACACATGCCAACTTTTGAAGCCATCAACCCTTCCTATATGTACGCGTATTTTTTATGTCATATTACTCGTGTCCTGTAGTGTTTTGAAATGTAAACACTTACTTGAAACGTCACCATATTTATTTTTATTTGTTGTGTTATATTTTATGAATTACTAAAGTATTGCCAGAAATTAAATATACATAGATTATGAAATGTGATTAAAAAATTTAATAATAATGTTCGAAAATTCTAATATTTTCAACACTTACTTAAAATTCAATTTTTTAAATGTATAAGTCTATTATTATGTTGTAATAAGTTAAATAATAATGTGATTAATTATGATTATTTATTTAATGTAGTTACTATAATATTTAACTTCTTTTTTTTTCTATTAATGAAAGAAAAATTTGGATTTGAATGCAGTATTTGGTTAAGGAGAATAAATTTTTGCTGTGAAGTTACATTTTCAGAACATAGTTCTATAGTATTTTCAAATTCAAATTAAATTAATCAATTAAAAAATATATAAAATCTGTCTATCGAAAAAATTACTCAAAGGTATTTAAAATTCCGTAAAAGTAACATATAGGTTTGAAAATAAGTCGTCAATGTACTGCGGTGCTATAGCATAATCGGTTAATGCACGTTCCCCGGATTGGAAGAGATCCAGGTTCGAACCCCGGTAGCAACAATAATTTTTTTTTATTGGAATATCTTTTTAATTAATATATATAATTTATATTCTTTCAAATTAATACTTTCTTTAATTGATAAATATAACTCATTTCTCGCTTCTTAAGTGTTGAACCTTGCATCTCGAGCCTCGGATATATTACACGCCTTTGAATGGTCTTTGACACAGATTTTCTTATTTGAACATATCAAAACACTATAAATTTATATATGTGTGTGTTCCAAAAAATATGTGTACACCCGAAAATTTGGAATCCCGGAAAAAAATCTCACAAATTGTGGTTTAATTAATTTTTTTTTTTTTAAATGCGTACATTTTAAAAATAAACCCCTTCTGTCTCCAAGTTGTGAAGTTTTTTGTCGACAAAATAACCTATCTGGTATTTTTGGGTGTATAGTATTTTTTTGGGATATACACAAAAACTTTTCTAAGTACTTCGATTTTTCGAAAATCGATCCCATTTGAATACCATTATTTGTGCAATTACAACTTCTGGAATAAAATAGACAGAAAGACTTTTTTTTTGTAGGGTAGCATTTGTAATGTAGTTTTAATAAAATACAAAAAAAATACACTTTTGTTGGTAGATTTATAATGATATTTAAGTTTTTTTACAAAATAATAGCCTCTTTTTTTATTTTGTGAAATATCGCTTCCATCTTCCCCTGTCTTGCGCTTCTTCAGTGCTTTTTGACAAAGTAAGACTGAATATGTCTTCATACAGTATGTTATTTGTCCCGGGTTAGTTTTGGACGAGCCACCCTCATGAGCCGCCAAAAATTGTATTTGTATATTATTTTTTACATAATAAAATTATTATTAAAGTCGTAATGTTACTTTAGCTACTTATTTATTCATCTGTAAGGCCGCGCGCTTATTATTTATTACAACCGTATAAAAAAATTACCATCATTCTCAATACAAGGGAGCTTACTTTTTGTATGATAGCCAATATTTTCATATTAATCTCAGAGAGACATTTTGCATTGGAGCCATCTGGTTAAGGCCTCTGTCTGCGGGTTCCAACATAATAGAGATTGATCACCTTTGTTAAGTAAATTACGTTATGGAACTTGCGTGCACAACAGCTATTGAAGCCTTAACGTTTTAATCCGATTTATTTACTCTTTTTCTCCGTAACAAAAGCAGACTTCACGAACCATTACTAGGAATCGTCAGTCAGTCTTTTATAAAACCTTTTGTTTCAACAGAAAAACCTTCAGTACAATTCTTGTAATTTTTTAGGAAATATTACGTAAACTATCAAGTAATTTAAAATTTTGTGTTAAATTTAATATTATATTGGAAAACTTATAAATAATAATATTAGTCATTATCCTTATTTTCAGATATGCACTACGTCATTAGGTCGACATTACAGAGACATTTTGGCACTTTACCAAAACTATATATTTTTTTGTTTTTCTCCAGAACGATTTGAAGGGTGTGCTACACGATGAATTAAGACGCTTTTCTATTCGTTCATAGTGCGTGGAAACATCTTCATGTTATTTATACATTTCCCATCTTATATTAAATTAACTATCTTGTTGAGTAATTCAACTCGCATAAAAATGTCATGAAATAAAAATATATAAATCTCTTCTAGCGTTCAGGAAAAGCTTGAAAATATAGCCCAATTAGAGATCTATTGGTCTGCCTCATTCAAAGTTCCAACGAAATTGCCGCTAATAGGATCTTTATATTTAATTTATTTTATATTTATTTATGATCCAAAATATTTACAAGTTGATAACAGATTTGTAAAATGTGATATTAAAACAACATTTACAAATAATTATCTCATTTGTGAATTTGATAATTCATTATAGTTTAAAATCATTCCCCTACAGGTAAAACACATTGTACACTGATATCTAATTACATTAAAATAAAGTTACGGTGAAGGCATGAATAAATCAAAATACAAATAGTCGATCAGTAAAAACAAGCAGAATATATTTACAGAATTTATGGAATATGATATATTGAAAGAATTTTAAGACTTTTAACAATTTCACCAACTCTTATTTTTTTTAATTATTTTTTTTTTGTAGCTTACATAGTGCATATGAAAAATATAGGTAATTGTTTTACTACACGTTCTCTGTTCTAAAGTAATTGCCTGTACAGTTTTTAAAAGTTGTAAATGTTAAGAGGTAAGTAAGTATAATCAGTGAGTTATAAAAAGTTACTTGAAAAAAGTATAATCAGAATTTATAAAAAGATATTGAAAAAAAGTTATTAAAATATTATTATCAGTAATATACAATAGTCGACGATAAGAATTTAAGCTTAACACAAATGACAAATATTTCATTTTGCTTTCTACCCGCTTTTTCGCTTTCTACATCATATTTCAGCTTATTTCGCTTTCTACATGATATATACACGTGGTACGCACACAATTTTATCACTCACACCTTGAAAATGACAAAAATCTGACACACATTAAAGTCATCTTATCATAATCAATATCATAATACCTGCATATATACATTATCATATTATATTATTTTTTGAAAATTTGCAACGAAAAATGATTGTTTTTACATTCTGAAAAGATCTTACATTTAATCTCATGAACTTGTGAGACGGTTTAATCTAATGACCTTGTGAGAATACCATTTTACTAACCTAATTATTAGGTCAGTGCATAATTATCCACCGTTTATTTAAAAATTATATTGTATTATTATTGATTTTGATAATTTCTCGGAAGCAAATCGTTAAAAATTCGGACTCGGTCGATCTTGTCGTTATCTGAGAGGTTGTGCAGAACCGATCCGGTCAATTTTCACACCTTTCCGAGCTTTTTGAGATGACGATCAATCGTGGACAGATCAATGTTGAAGTTTTCAGCCAGTATCCTAGTGGTCCAACTTGTGTCCTCTTCTGCGGCTGCCAGAAGGATCTGGTTAAAGAAATCGTAAAACCAACCCTTTCTTGACTTATCGTCTAAGCTGATATCACAAGCTTTGAACCAAACAAACCACTCTCGGCATGCCCTTTCGCAAATCGTTCCTTCGTCCACATCATTGAGATCGCGAAATGACTTTTGACAGCTTTCCACCCTTTCTTCAAGTAGTACAGTATAATATGTATGATTTTGGTGCACATTTTAATTTACTAGCCTTATGACAAATGTCAATTAAACATCTATTTTTTGAAAAAACGATGAATAATTATGCATCACTTCTTCAATGTTAGCAAAATTACTTTGTGGCCACATATAATATAAATAATAAGACAAAACACTTTGTTTAAACCATTATTTATTGATAAATCAACATGTTTCGATACCTACGGTATCTTCTTGAAAAACAATGTATACAAAAATTATATGTACAAGCATAGATAAAAATAAAACTATAAAGTATAAATGGTGGGTACATAAATAGGAAATACAATGGAAACAAATTTATATTTATCTAACAGTAAACCCCTAGTATTTGCATGTATAATTATTAAACCCTTGATAATGTCTAAAGAATGGTATTTATTTTATAAACCAGATTACAATTTAATACAGATTACAAATATGTAAAGACAGAGATATCAAATTGGCAACAAAAATAATATTGGTATACACACTCTCCTGTCTTTCTAATTTTCATGTAAGCAGTAGAGAGTTGGATATTCTGCAACTACGACAAGCGGAAAATAAATAACTTCAACATTACAGCGAGCTTTAGCCGATAGTGTACAAAAGAATTTTTCGATTTTTCGATCACATTATGCGTCTCGTGAACGATAAGACACACTAGTATAGTTAATTATCATGAGAGTAGCTGTTCCGTACAGGAAACAAGAACTGCATTGCAGGTAGCTCGGGCTAACGATGTCTATGCAGCGATGCACAGGGTCCTATCCAAGGTTCAAATCCTAATCCAGTGTAGAAGCTAGTAGTCGAATCCGTTTCCAAAAATTCCAGAGTAAAGGCAAGGTCAAGCGAGATAAATAAAATAAAACACTTATTTACTCGAGGAGCACGATGGCGAGAGTGCTTTCTCTCTGCAACCGGCGGTTTATTCATAGTTAACCCGGGGGGGTAACTGCGCTAGCCCCCGTCCAGCACCGTACCAATGGGAACAGGCTTACAGTTCTAGCCCCGCCTCCATTCGCCCCGCCATATCCGCCGCCTAGCGGTGAAGAGAGAATCTACCGACCATTCGGGCGTCGCACCGCCTGAGTAGACAGATTCCACTTTTAGTCCACATTATCTTATTTAAAAATTCAGTTATATATCTAGAGGCATCGCGAGCATTTTATTATCATGTTTGCCCGCGTCGCCTCACATATTTCAGGTCTGGACGTTCGCCTGGGAATTATGTATTGACAATTTAAAATATAAAAAATATAATACACATTAAATCAATAAACTCTGTTCGCGGGCGACCACTTCATATTGTTTCTTATATTTGGCACTTGTTAATCACTGTCTTTCTCTAATTAAAAATATTCACGATTTTAAATTGGCTCCAAAAAAGCTCTTTTCAGGGGCGCATCCCGGCATAATTCTCGAGAGCGTGATCCTTTGCGGCACAGTAGCTTTAATTAAAAAACCTGAAAGAAAACCATACTGTGGATGGATTCGTCTTATCTGACTAGAGAAACCCTGGAGTCAGCTACAACCCAGGAACAAGACTTGTGGAAGTATACACTTCGTGACAATCGTGTCGTGAAGTAATGAAGAAGAAGATAATCGATTTATAAATAAATAAATCAATTATAAACTTTATAATATCCATAAAAAGTCATGTCTTTCAAATAAAAATTAATGACATTAAACTTATGATCAATGTCTTCATTATCCATTCATGATACTATTAACAAAGTGCTTTCTTGAACGATATCGCCGACAGCTCGGGGTAGGTTTCTCTGATACACGAAACGATCATCCACCCACCATCCCCAGACCGCTGCATACGTTAAATCAACTAGCGGTTTCTGCCGTCTCTATTATTCAACGATTATAGCGACCTTAACAAATGATTCCAATATCTACAAGCGTATGCATTACCTATAATTACTACACCAATTTGCATTTTTTACAAGATATTAAATATTTCGCAATTAACCACAATGTATTTATATACCGATTATACAGGATATACCAACGAGAATAGGTATATATTATTTTTAAACAACAGTTCTAAAAATGAAACAATTGACAATTTTACGTTAAGAATGTTTTATTTATTTTGACCTGGCAATTATGTGTCGAATACTGTCATTTAAATGACCGTCTCTGCTAGCCATACATATGCGCGGCCTTTTGATCACATTTTGCGTTACCTTTTCCCATATTTTAACTTATATTTTGAAATTCACCCTCCAATTGTGGATCGAAGACGTCATTGATTATACTCTGATAGCGTTCGCTAGTGACCGTGACAGCACTGTATTGTAGCATATCAAACTTTCAATCGCTAAGGTTGTAAATGCTTGTAGTGTATGTCTCGTAGATTTTTATTTCCCCAATTGGACAGGTATACGAATAGATTCAGATCTTTCTTTTCAAAATTCTGTGTAGAGATGATCGAGACAAGCCCCGTTCTCGTTATCACACCAGTGATGTCTTCCAATGAAAGAGTAAAGCGAGTTGATTAAGGATGAATTGATTAAGGACGCTGGATTGTGCTTGCTGCGGGTGCATGATTACTACCCAAAATTTCCAAAAGTAATTGAACATTGATTTAGGTGTTAAGTTCATTTCATTCATCATTTTATACATACCAACTTATTTCATTTAGGTACTATTAAATTGGAATAAACATTGTCGTTAATCTACTACTTCGTGGCTTCACGGCCCATTGAGGACCTTCGTCCAATGTAACTCTGTATAATCTTTATCCGAGGCGAACACAATCCGTTGACAGAAACATGGAGCACCTCTAATCTCTTCTCGCATTGTCGCTCCACCTCAATCTGGGTCTGCCAAGAGGTCACCATCCATTTGAGATCTGTCATTGAATACGGCTCACAACATATACCTCGCCCACCAACCACTCACTGGTTAATACAGAATTGAGTATGTCTAGTTTTATATTTAAAATGTGTAACGACAGTGTAACTACTTCAAAAAATATTTTTTTATTTAATATAATATTTGATATTCGATAAAAATAAGTTAATTAAAAAGTTATTATTTAAAAAAATGTAATTAATTTAAAGTAAGTTTCTTTAATAAAATAAATGTATAATAGTTTATTTTACCGCAGAAACATTTTTTCTCGTTATTTACCTAACAATAATATATAATTAATACAAATTAAATGTCTTAATTAGAAAAATATACATATAAAATCAATTTTATCGAAAAATATCGTTGTTACTACCGGGATTCGAACCTGGATCTCTTTCAATCTGGGTAATGTGTATTAACCGATTATGCTATATCAACACAGTGTTTTGACGACAAATTTTCGAACCTATACGTTACACTTTTCAAATTAATACATCTATCATTCCATTATTTGAAAGCCATCTTCTTTATTTTTACGGAATCTCAAATACTTTTGAGTAACCTATGGGAGACGCTAGAATTAACAAATTATTTTTTATTAAATTTCGGACACATTGATACAACATATATATTATTAAGGAGAACACATTCTCATTGTGAAGTTGTAGTCATTCAGAACATAAGTCTGTGATGTTTTTAATACAAAGTTTCGAACCTATATGTTACGCTTTTCAAATTTATACATCTATCGTTCCTATACTTATTCACCCATCGTATCATATTGTACCCATCTTCTTTATTATATCACAAACTTATGTTCTGAATGATTACAACTTCACAATGTGTTCTCCTTAATAATAATATGTTAATTTCTCCGAAAACAATAATGTTTCCTTGATTTAGTTTCCTACTACACTTTTTTATAAAATATCTACTTCCTTAACAATATGTTTTTGTAATCTTTTTTGTTTTTTGTCTTAAAAAAATGTTAAATTTCATACTCTAAGTTAAACAAGTATGAATTTTGTTTAATTGGTACATTAATATTTTTACGTAGGTACTATTTGAAAATTTTCACATAACTAATTTAAGTCTACATCTATTACATAACGCCATATACCTGAAAATTATCTTCTTAAAAAATGTAACAGTTTAATTGAACAAAGGGAGTGTTTGAAAAAATATATATACGTACTTGGAATTCGATTCATTAATGTACAATAAATATGAAATAATTAAGAGAGTTTTCATGTTTTCATGGTCTTTCAAAGTCTTCTCTGTGGAGTTTTTTGGGGTATACTGCCATGTGTATTTTACCCCTCTCTCCGACGTTTCGAATTTCACTGCAGGATACATCATCAGGATTGTTGTCGTTGATGCTATCAACCTATTTTTTATGTTTTTTTCTATGAGATTACGCGATTTTTCTGTTTTAATAAAATTTGGTGATAAATCAAATTCTGCCGCATCGCCTTCTCATTCTACTTCTTCTATTACCGTATCCCACAACATTCCTGACCAACACGTATTAAGATGGGCAGATGCTAGTTCTAAATGTTAAATAATGTAGATAAATAATAATTGTGGCAGTAGTAAATGCTAAACCTCGCACCTGCGTTAAAACACTCAGAAAGAAGGCGACTAACATGAGTTGAGAGGAATAAATAGAAATTCAAGTTTTTATTTACTTTTTTATCATATTTCATGATTTTATCTAATTCTAAGTTATTTCACGGTATACTGAGAGATGAGTGACAAAATTTTCGAATACCTACAATAATTTTGAAGCTTACAACTAATGATAATTTTCTGAATAGTGTACAAGAAAAGAGTTGGGACGCGTTCTTAAACAAAATGCATATTTTAAAAATATAATTGAGTAAAAGATTGTGAAAAGAAGACATATAGGAAAGCCTAGACATAAATGCATCCACCAAATAATGACTAATTGCGAATGCAGACTCCTACAGAAGAAGAAGAAATAACTTTATAAGATTATACAGATTAGTAAAAGTATTACAAAGCTCACAAATTTTTTTTTTCTTTGTGAAAATAAATTCATGGAACTTCACATTTAATTAAAAATTAATTATAGGCTTCGTTGAATCACTCTTGTCTCGTGGTGTTTTAATTAGTTGAAATAATAATATCAGTCGGTCTTTGGCGTCCATCGCAATGTTCACAATGATTTAATCAAAATAGAATTCCTTAAATAGATTTAATATTATAGACGATAATTAGTCACCAGTTTAATCACTTACTCTCCACTCGTGAACCCCACACATTGGAGGGTCTCGTGTTTTACTAGTAATTAAGTTATTTTAAAGAAATTTGATACTCACACATTGTTATCCAACATTGTTTTAAATATAATTTAACATTTTGATTTATTTCATAAATAATAAAAATAAGCGCTGTGGGGAAAATATCAGCTTACATGGACGAAATACAAAAAATGAGGTGCACGGTATACATTTGTACATGAATGAACGCTTTGCGAAATGTAAATAAAAATTGGGTGTAATTATTTATGTATAGTGAATTACAATATTATATCCCATGTAAATAATTTATTTTTGTTCAATAGGAATGTGCCCACGAGGAATTTTTTTATGACTATTCGAACTATTTTTATGTTTTAAAAATACGACTAACTTTTCATCACTAGGCTTAATTGAATGGTTAAGATTTTTATATTTCATATTGTTAAAATTATCAGAGACGTACGATGACCGACCTTATATTTCTATATAGGACCATCAATGGCATGATAGAATGCCTCCAGATTGTTGGTCCGCTTAACTTTCACGCATCATTGAGACACAATTCATTTTTCTATTACAGTTTTAATGTCAGAACTCATGCATTAGCTAACTCCGCAGTCCCCAGAATGCATTCTTTGGGAAATGAATATGTGGAGGTAGTCGACATTTTTGCTGTAAATTTAACTCTTTATAGGATTAGATTATTAAAATTTTTTGTATTTCAACTCAATAGTGACGAATAAATTGCTTTACTTCACATTTTATATTTATTTTTAATTTTGATTATAAAAAATCATGCTGACATTGTGTAACGTTTTTCTTTGTGTATTGAATTTCTGATGAAATATTCTGTTTTTTTACAAATTATGTTAGTCTGAATGCCCTATTCATAATAATAATAAATTATAAATAATATTCTCATTATATTTCTTGTAAAATTAAATATTTCGATATGAAATTAATCAAATATTAGATCTCTCAATATCTTGTAATAATTTTAGATAAATGAAAAAATGAATACTGCAAAAAAGCTGTAAAATGCAATGAATTCAGAAAAGTGTATAAAATTATCAGAGATAAATATTTTACAACTAGTTTTATAGCCATAAAAAATATTTTTTAAATGCTGTGCTTTTGAACAAATGCTTCTATAATGTACAAACATGTTTTCAAGTACAGAATTATAAATCGTAAAATTGTCACTATTATCAAATTATCATTTTCAAATATGCTGCTTTTGTTTTTGAACCATTTACGTAGAGATGATGATGGGAAAAGAAGATGCCGCTGAATGGACATCTAAAATCATAATTATAATTATCCCGAGGAACGAGATAATAGTTTAACACGTAGCTAAAAACTTTACTACATACGTACTTTATAAAAAAATAAAAATAGTAAAGTCTCCGCGACAGACATGATAATAGACGAAATAAATAAAAGTGGTGAACCAACGTTGAAGATCTTATTCACAGATTTTTACACTAGACAATGAAACTTACAGAATTAAAATGAATCATGAAATCCAAAATTCGATTCGCAAGAAGCAAGTACAATATATTGTATGTTCTAAATAGCTATATTGAAACAATGCCAGACCACAGAACACCGAAGATTCAATGACTAATGGGGTCCCCAGCGGAAACCGCCCAGAGGCAAACTAAGGAAGACGAGTTCTGACTAGAAATGGACTGAAAAAATATGAGAATAATCAGAAACTAGAGAAGAATCGTCAGGGGAAGGAAGAGGTAAAAAGAATTTGTGAAGGAAACCAAATCTTGCCATGGGATGCAATGCTATAGAGAGAGAGAGAGAGAGGCCACGTTATAATCCTCCCTCCCATACTAGAGTTATCTCAGATAAATATGTGACATAAAAGTGACCAAACAAATATAATACATTATGCTTCTTACCATGGTAAACATTGCACATATTTTTTTCAGTTTCCGTAAATGTCAAACTTACGTTTTGACATTTTATATAAATTCGCACAATCGTAAAAGCTACTACGTGTTCGAAAATTATAGTCTGTATTTTCACGTCCGGATAGGTAGGTAAAGTTTATTTGTGAATTCAGTACTTACACAGTAACTTATTAAAAAAATTGTTCAGTAAAATAATATTTGCAACACGATGTTGAATAACCGTTTTCTGATAAAAATTTTTTAAAAGTAAATTAAATAACATTCATTACTTCCTTTTTTCACAGTAAACTGACACATAACACAAACATGTGATGTTTATACATAACTGAAAGATTACTAATTGGAATTTTTTTTTTCAAAGAATCAACACAATTTTTCAAATCTTATTTTAGCTTCAACACAGAAACATTTTTTTATTTGTTCTTGGTGTTCGTACGAAATTTTAATTTATTCTTGGTGCCCATGTTCATTTTGGTGCTTAACAAAAATAAAAATATTAATATTAAAGAACGACGTTTTCCTCATTTTAGTATTATTAAATATTAATTTACATATTTTTTAATTGGGCTAGTTAGGCTCGACAACTATACTTTGTTTTCGTAATGAAATTCGTTTTTTTTTCTTACTTTAAAAATGTATTTCCAAATATTTAGGCTTTAGGTCTTTTGCGCTTTATGATTCACATCGAAATACAATAGAGTATTTAAACTTTTCGTTATATATAATAGTTATATGTCATCATCATTATCATTTTCAGCAGTTTTTTATTCACTGCAGGATGAAAGCCTCTTTATGTGTCTCCCATTTTTCTCTGTCCAAATATTATTCGCTGTACATATTTCACATATTCATTCAGTGTTTGATTTCTTCAGTTTAGCAGATTTTAGAGTAGCCCGTCGGCCCTTTCATTCTTCTCGGAAACCCCTGAATAATTGCGTTTATCTAACGATTGTCCGATGTGGCCGGTTTATGTTCATTGCAATTTCATTTTCTTAGTGTTTTATTATATCGACTACTATTACTATTCTCTTATTAACACGTTTTTATTTTTTATAAGACATCACAGAAATAGTCAGAAAAAAATATTATATTTGGACGATAGTTTCATGTTAAAATTCGCCCATAACCCTAATATATACCTATATTTTTATTTTTATTAAAAATATATTTTATTAAGGAGAACACATTATTGTAATGTTGCAGTTTTTCAGAACATAGTTCTGTGATATTTTTAATACAAATTAAATGTATCAATAAGAATGATATATAGATAAAATCAATTTATTGAAATACTTTGTGTCCGGTAGGCAACAAAAATATATTTTCGGTAAATTGATTTTATCTGTATATCTTTCATATTACTACATTTAATTTGCATTAAAAAAATATTTATTAAAATTTAGTGTAAAAATACGCTTAGGTACAACTTACAAATTATATTTGTTTGTTTTAGTTTGAAGTTTCTGATTTTTCAACAAAAACCTGGGCATGAATCCTTAATTCCTCAAGGCATTATTCCTCTCACCTAAATAATGTATCGTCCTCTCAGGATCTCCCAGTATTAACTTATACTTATAGGATAGTTTGTTTTTGAACTTTTCAATAACTTAAGGGATACTTTGTTTTTGAACTTTTTATTTAGTTGTTTTCTAAGTATTTATAATAATTTGTTAGAAATTCTTGGAATCATTGCGCTCTGAATTCACACATATGTATTTGTATTCACCGTGTATATGAGTATATCTTATATTCGTTGTGCAATATAAAAAAGTGAAAATTTTATTCAAAGAAAGTTATTTAGTCAAAGAAACGCTACCGAGAAGTTATTGCAGATACGAATAAATTTATTAAAATTTGATTTCGTCAAACACTGCATGATTTACAACGAATCACGTTAACTTTAACAGAAAATTTGACCTGTCATAAAATCTCACTTTCACCACCTTAATATTCACTTTTTCTATAATCTAAATTTTATAATATATCTTTCAAATCACACTGGTTTTTCATCAAGTTAATATGGTACATAAAATTATACCTACATTATTAAACACAATTTTGATAGTAAGTGGTTGCCATGTCCATCTCACTAAATTACATGATTACGGCTGTCGTTTTCATTGTTCATACATGTGAAAATTGCACACACACACATTAATCAAATGTAAGTTTTATAATTTGTTCTAGTAACAATTTGAATAACATTTTGTATTAAATTGTGAAAGTTTTTTTGGAGAAGAATTAAAAATATCCTAATACGTGGTCAATTCTCAATAAATGTGGATTCAAATTGTATAAAAATAAATACTTAGTATCCTCGCTTAGACTCGCGGTGCGAACTGTTGACTGAGCGCCAGAGAGAGCAACTTGTAAATTGGACGTATGAAATGCAATATATTGCCGATTACGTTAGTTGACTGATTGAGATGCACTAATTAAGTTTACGCTACCGCACAGTGTATCTATCAGATGTATTATTAATTAAAGCAAATGACTAATGGCTTCTTGATGGGATTAGTTATTGGTTTTCTCTTGCAACTTGTTGTAGCTCTTTTGAAATCAGTGCGGTAAATTAAAGCACTCGCCACATCTGAGAATTAGTTTTTTTTTTTTAATATCACTTCAAAATTATTTCGCTTCAATTGCTTTTCTTTTAAGTCGTTTATTTATTAGAGTTGGATAGGCTCTCAAAATAGCTTAGAACGTGTTTAAAAATTATCTCATTTCATTTTGACATCCGTGATTATTTATTTAATAATTTATGTGTATTTATATCAATTAAAAACGGTAGAATTGTCGTTTTCACATTGTTTAAAGGTAGATGTAGTTGTTGTGGTTGTCTACTCCGCGGTTTGTTCTATTAATTTCCATCTCTGGCAATCTCATTCATCCGGGAGTCATCAATTATTCTGCTTTCATTTTCACGGGGCCCCCTTCTATTTCTTCTCTTCTCCCGTTTGTGCCACCCCCGCCCCGATTCCACCCCATTCCCTCCCACAACCCATCTCTCAAAACTCTGAAGCCGAAAAAGAAAACATATATATTTTATTTAATTCCCTCATACTGAACCCGCTTCAAAACACGAAAAACGAGCGATTTAATATTATTTCAAGTAATCGACGACCGACATGCACAAAGTTGTTACATATCTTTGTGCGGTCGGCTGTGTGACATTCATTAGGGATGAGATTTTTTGCAAAGTGCCGAAATTTTTATCCTCAGTGAGATGAGAGTGGAGATGGGTCCCGGAACGAATAATAATATTTGTGCCTAGTGTCGCGGGCGGCGGGATGCCTACGATGGAGATTTCTTTCGTGGGCAGATGCCGCTTGGTTTTCCATTTGTTTTCCTCGGTAGGTTTCTGTTGCAGACAATGTCAACCTTTCTGTTTCCCTTAAAAACCGCTTTTGCGCATTGAAATACAGAAAAATAATATTATCATGCGAATTTTATTTCTTTAACACTCAAAAGAAGTCTCCGTAAAGGGTTCACCAGGGGTTGGGTATTTTGAGGACAACAAACGCTCGAAAATATAATATTACATGAATATCCAACATCACATAAATATTCAAAAAACAGTTTTTGAAAATTTTTAATTCAAGTTGTAACTTTCCTTAAATTTAAATATTTCTGCAAAAAATTGCAGTCTATTTCCCCTTTTATTATATACTACCAAAAAGCAAACGGCTCTCGCCGATTGCTATTATTAGTACCTGCGGTCTATTGTTAGTTATTTTGTGGCCTCTGCGGTTGATAAAACAGTAAAAAGGGCAATCTGTGTTGTGTCCTGACGTATTATTTGTGCAAGAAAAGAATCTGTTATAAAGCAAACAAACATTACTATTATTAGAATTGATTCGAGTACTTCGACATACAAAGAATCATATTGTTCAGGTTTGTTCACTATATTCACTACATACTCGTATAATTTAAAATAGGCACTAAACTATATCAGGGTTATGAAATTTATTATTTACCCCAGTTTTACCTCCGTATGTAAATATATATTTGTTTATTATTTTGAAATTTTATATAATATATGAGTTTAATACTTTTGAAATTAACAAAATTAACTTTGTGGTTAAAATTCATATTTTCATTTGTTAACTTTGTTTTATTAAGCACATAATTGAGTTTAAATACATCTACCGGTTTCAAAAAATACCCTTTTCTTCTTCAGGATTTTAATATTAACTAAAAACATATACAAGAACCCGAGCTGAATTCTTCCCCATTAAGCAAGTGTTGTGCAGCCTTGATCTAAACGTATATTAACGAACGAGATTGACTTGATGATGTGTGTTTTCTGTATTTTTTTATAAAATGGAATCATGGAGTTATGCAAAGTGATTTAACACATTTGAGATGTGGATCTACAGATGATTTCTAAAAATAATATATTAACTATAATTAACAATTTTAATCTGCTGCAAAGAAAATAATGTTCGCTATCGTTCGATAAAGGACAGGCATCAGATGGAAAAGAAAAAAAAAATAGTTGTTTATCATCAAATTACATATACTTTAATATTATTTATAACTATTGTATTAAGTTGAATTATAAGTCAATTGATGGAACCAGAAATAGAGGACGTCCGCGAAAGACTTGGCACGACCAGATAAACCAGATAATGGAGGATGATTCTGTTAGAAGCCTCAACAATCGGCGAGCTTGTATGACAAGATGTATGAATGTGGATGAGGCAAGAATTGTGTGTCAGGACAGAAGAGTGTGGCGCTCTATTCTCTCTGCCTACTCCCACGGGGAAACGGCGTGATGGTAAGTAAGTAAGTAAGTATAAGTCAGTTAAGTTCAGTGGGAAAGAGTGAAACTCAAAATTCACCAAAAAGGTCATTTTTATTTGATTGATCTTATTAATATTTAGCCTTGATTTGCATCACAGTTGGTGATCGTTCTGCTATTTTTTTAATCACATTTTTATAAAATCTTGAATTAAAAAAGTCTACCTGTATTAAAATATATTTGGTTCTGGATTCAGAAACGTAAGAGAGGTTTCGTCAAGATTCAACCGGCTTATTTTTCGTTTGTTATTTTTATACACTATCCACTTTCATCCCTTGTTATCAAATAATGTAAAAATGGATCCCAAATCTGACGAACCCTTAGAGAAACATGTACCTGCCCTACACTGACGAAACTGTGCTCTACCCGCATGTCTGATTTTCTAACATTCCCAATGAACTAGCTCTCGCGATAATTTTTTTATGACAAATTCAATCACACCACTGTCTCATGAGTTGATAATCTGGTTCGTCTTCGATAATTTCAGGCGGCCACTTCATTCTTTGTCTTTCGAGGTAAAATTACCTTTACTAAATTGGTCACTGCTTTATTTTTTCACACGTCACGAATGATTACTGCCATCTTTTTTTGCCTCGTTAAAAATAAAAAATATACCAAGAATTAGGTATACAATTATCTTTGTATTTATTAACGTGAAATTTATATTTAAAACCAACCGGTTTGGTAAAAATTATTTTTTCTTATCAGGTAAATTAAAACTAATCGTAAACATAAATCAATTATCACTTTTTTTTTAAATTTAATTCTCAAAAATAATTCTAATACTTAAAATAATTCTTCATAAAATACAAAATTAGTACGATGATAAAAGATATGAGAAAATAACAATATTGATTCGAAATATTTTAAGATAGAAACATAGGTGGTTAAATTTAGTTGATTTTTTATGCTTTAGGTACATATTTCTAATGATTCTAAATGTTTCAATTCAAAACCAACAATTTTCACTTGTAAAATAGATAATCCCATTTTTGAATAAATGATTCGATTGAAAATAAACTTTTGATGAAAATTGTTTTAATTTGATTAAAAATGACCAACTACAATGTAATTTCAGTAAATATTATATATGATAAGTATATGATATGACGAATATGCTTTTGTTTTCAAATATGTTTAAAAATTTGTAAAAATAAACGTTGCTTACTAATAAAAGTAGCATGAAATTGTATGCAATAAAGGTTCGCTGTCAAACTAAATTAATTTTTAAATTTTAACCTCAAAACCACAACAGTGGAAACGAACAAAATTCTCACTATCAAGTCACTGACACAATGAAAGTAATAATGAGAATAAATGTGTTGGTATCCTTTGTTCTCCCGTAATGAAATAAATCCAAACTCAACTAGGTATATTCTATGCTCCGGTGGCTCTTACTGATGATTCCGTTCTTTATATTCTTTAATACTTTGTTAAAACTTATTAAGTACTGCGGTAAGCGGAAGCGGGGATGGATCCGAGGGGAGGATGTAATTAATCATGTTCAGTCCACGGAATGAACCCTTTCCAAAATCGCCCTCTAGGAATGTTTCCTCTTCTTTTGGTAAGCAAATTTATTAGATGATGGATGTCCAACAGCCCCCTCCGCGGTTGCTTTTCCCATTCAGCCATTTACGTGCTGTCTCTTCAGAATAGAGAAGTTTTATATGAATTTATTAGCCTTATCGGATCACTTCATTCTCAAAACTTACCGAGTATGACTACTACAGCCAACTTTATTTAATATATACTACGCTTCGACCGATTCCAATCATACAAATGTAGATTATTACTAAGTATTATGGTGGATGGATATAAATTAAATAATGTTATTACTCTACTTAAGTTTATTAGCACTACTCGAGTTTCGATAGGAACAGTAACTCTACAACGTTAACGCCGATTCCGTCAATAATATAAGTATTATGGTGATAAATTATTTGGCTTTATCCGTACTAAAGAATAAATTATCATTTTGAGATATTCCGAAAGTATTTGACTACTTATTAGGGATGTTTTCTTATAGCCTATAAATACTTCACGAAAATCTTAAATTTATTTATTTTTTAGTCAGAATAGAAATTTTACTTTAAGACGAATACCGTAAAATGTCTTCCGTTTGCTTGTACAGTACTTGGCAGATAATAGTGGCTGTGTGAAAGTGGGAAGAATATGTATGAAAGTAATACTTCCTTATTCTTATGTGACACAATGCCCACATCTCAGGTATCCCACCTGCCCGGGAAAAAGCCTTCCGCTCCGGGTGAAATGAGTCCCCTGGGAATCGAAAACTCAAAAAGTATGAAAAAAGATAATAAATTCAAAGGTACCAAATAAATTTTCCATAAAGGACGCGAACAAAGGACTGAGCATTAGACCCCACGGCGGGAGGTAGGTACTTTTATGGAAATTAAATTATGATAAATGCAAGAGAGCGCGTAAATAGATTATAAACTCATTCAAAGGGCTTTACTTTTTCTAACCCCCTCCTCATTTAGCCTCCATTACACCCCCGACGACTTCTCTGGGCAAGGCGGGGAGGGCGAGGGATGACCGCAATGCCACCTGATACCATTATGTGCTTCTCGGGAATGAAAGTGGAAGGATGCAATTATAATTAAACAGCTTCATAAGGGTACTTTTATTTCATTTTAATAAAATTATAAACCGAGGAAAATAATACACAACACATTCAGAAATCCGAAGCGCAATAATTAAAGATTTTTATGTAAAAAAAACTTGATATTAATAAATTCGGAAATCAAGAAATTTAAATGCCCTTTGTGTCATAAAAATCTCTTAAGTTCTTTTAAATTTGTGTTGGTCTAAATTTTATTCTCCACAGATGACTTATCTCTATATGTAATATGACAACTTTGATGAATATTATTAATTGCAACTGTTTTTCTATTTTATGTTTCATGTTATCAATTTATTATAGAGAACAAATTCTTATTGTGAAGTTGTAATTATTCACAACATAGGTCTGTGATGCTTTAACATAAATACTAATTTAATGTATATCTTTATCATTAATACATTAAATTAGTATTTGTAATTTATTTATTTATAAATTGTAAATTATACACAATACTTGTTTTGTTAAATAGGTAGCCATACGATGTAATACAGTTAAAGTAATAAATAAATAATAAAGTATACAATTATGAAGAAAGTAATTTTTAATATAAGAGAAGAGAATCCGCTGCCACATAAGTGCGTCACAACATTGTTCAAAACAATAAACTGGCTTACCCGCCACCCACCTCTCTACCCCGCCTCGCGTATCCTACTACAATAACTAACAATGTTTCGGTAGAATAAGTAGCGGGCATAAGTATAAAACGTAACGTCGCTGAGTATCTTCGATTTTAGCAGTCAATTTTAAAATATTTAACGTTTCTGATTTTTTGGTTTTTATGAGAGTGTATTTTAGTCTAGTTAAATTTAATTTTAAAATGAAAATGTATGTAGAGTTTTTCGAACGTGTCTTAATGAAATCGAGCGCATCGCTCAAGAATAAAAACTTTAAAACCATCGCGGACACCTTCCATACAAAAAAAAGTTCTCAAATAAGGAGAATGAAAAAATAAATCAGTTTTTATATATTCCATTCATAATAATACATCGTTCTTAATTTAAAGGGCCTATTAATCGCGGAATTGTGATTAATATATACGAACGCTTTAAAGTTTTTAATGAAGGTGTGTTTCATATGTCAGCCATTAAAAGCCCATTGTAACTAACTTATCCCACGAAGATGCACTGCAGCCCTCATTCATTTTTCACATAAAATAATATAATTTATGCATATATGAAAAGATAGAAACGCTGATTTATAATTATATTGCATATGTTTCAGGTTCTTGTCGTATAAATATTGAATTGATTGATTACTTTATAATTAAGAATTTTTAAACACATTTATATTATTCCTCATCTAGATAATATGTTCACTATGGACACAAACCAAAAATCAAGTAAAGTGCTATCTATTTTACAAAATTGCAACGTTATTTAAATACATCAAGCGCTCTAAAGAATATATTATATTAATTTTCATTATGACAAAATGCGTTTCGTAAAAATATTATATTCTTGTAATCCGCATCGCACTGTGGATAAATACATATTTACAAAACGTAGGTACGACAACACGAGGCCGAAAGCGTAGTTTAGTAAAAACGGTAAGGCGTCGGTGGCGGGTAGGTTAGTGTGATAAATTGAATTTTCCTCGGTCGGTTGTTTCATTGCCGTCGGTTGGTTAGCGTACATTCTTCTGGTTTCTCATAATCGGGGTTGAATTATTTGGACAGATTGAAATACATTTTCGGGCTGTGTTTTGAGATGAGTTTTTAATTATTATAGATGATAGTCGGCCAAAGGCACCGAGCAAGTTTAAAAGGTAGCTTGTTTAGGAAGATATAGCGATGTATATATAGAGATGAAGCAAATTTGGCGCCATTTATTAACTTAATTTCGGACAATTTAAATATATGGAATGGAATGCATTTTTAAAAGTAATCAACTTATTGTTGATTGCTTTTAAAAATAGAATAATAGGTGTATCAATAGGAAAGATTGTAAAATGTTAGTTCAAAATTTGTCGAAAATGTATTCGATTGCTATAGCGAAATGGTGAACGGGCTTCCACGGATAGGAAGAGATCCAGGTTCGAATCCCGGAAATTTTTACAATTTTTTTTTCAATAGATATATTTTTTATGTATGTCTTTCTAGTTGATTAATTTAATTTGTATTAAAATAGAATATATGCTAATGTCTTTAATCTAAAGCTATGTAAGAAAGTGCCTGAATGTAAAGAATGTTGAAGATGTACCATGATAGAGACGGGACGCGCGGCATCATCCCTTTCCTCTGAACATACGACATGATATATGTACATTCGCAATTTATTTTAAATCTGTAACTATTTTTTTTTATTTCGTTCAATGAATTCACTCGTCTTTCTAAATATTTACATTTCGAACTGATTCTCGGAGCCCCACCACTCTACCTCTGCCCCGTCCTATTTTTGAACAAATAACAATGAGTTTCCATCCTTTGACGGGCCATGATGAATGTCGCCTGAAGGGTTCCGCCGTACCCAGTCACTCCAGGTTGGAGTATTATTGTCTTTGTTGTTCGCTGATTGTGACGGCTATTGGGAAATCAGTTGATGCTGAGCTTTGTCATTAGGCTTTGTGACAATTCTTCTTTCATTATTACGCCAAAGGTTTCAAAGAACGGGGTATCCTTAATTTTAGCCACAAATACATCATTTGTGTATGAGTGTGTAGATATAAAGCGAGGTGCATGTTTTTCTAACTTAATGTACGCCTCGTGTCGAGTTCTTATTGTCATTTTTTACCGTTGCACCGAAAGATTCTTACTTATTTACTTACTTATTATTACACGATTCTCGCCTCATCCACATTCATACATCTTCTCATACAAGCTCACCGATTGTTAAGACTTCTAACAAAATCATCTTCAATTATCTGGTTTATCCGGTCATGACAAGTCTTCCGCGGACGTCCTCTATTTCTGGTGCCATCAACATTTGCATCATATATCTTTCTGACCATTCTCTTCTCATTCATCCGTTCCGTATGACCAAACCACCTAAGTGATCCTTATTTAATTTTACTCACTATACTAATATCAGCTTTACGTTATTTTCTTGTTTCTTCATTCTTTACTCTGTCACAAATGGACCTGCCACACATACACCTAAGTGATCTCATTTCCACTGCATTCAGTCTACTACAGTTCCTCTTCTGCCAGCTCCAGGGCTCACTTTCATACGTCAGTGCCGGTACCAGGACTCCATTGTGCACCGCTAGTCTTGCTTCGGTTAAAAAATTCCCGTTAGATATAATTCCATTCAAAGCGCCGTTCAATTCATTCCCTGGAGTCACCCTTCTTTCGATATTATTCTCAACCTTTCCGTTTCTATCAATAAAATATAATATATAAAAATAAATAAAAACAAAGCTTTGTTGTCATATTAATTAACATAGTAATTTTACAACAATAAAATCATTAGCAAACACATATATTAGTCACATGAACGGGAAATTTTTAATGATAAGTTAGTGTCTCTGAAAATAAGAATATTATTGTATATCGATTCCACCAAAACCACTTAATTACCCATGTAGGAAGAGGTAACTAAAATCATTTTAATTAGTCGATTGTACGTAGTTTATCCACTGTTTGAAAATGGCCTTAACCGCCGAAGCAGCTGTAGCATCTAAATCATGTTTGCGCAAACTAACAGAACTCGATAATAATATTTATTATAATTATTTTTTTTTAAATTTAAATCAAAATAACGTATTTAACTGACATATTATACTGCCGTTAAACCAAGACTTAAACAGCTCTGCATTGCAGATGATTTAGGTTCTTCTAAATAAATGCCTTCAGTCCGTTTTATTGTTTCTAACAAAGAAAGTTTAATTAATTAAACTTTCATAATTTAATTGAACATTAATTGTTTCTAATAAAGAAAGAAAATAGTCAAAGTAATTCATGTTTTATTATTTTAAAATTTACGAAAAATGTTTTGACATTAATTTGCAAGCGTAAAAATAATAAGAAAACATCTTGAATGTTCATCATTTCTCGAATACAAAAATGGTTAAATAAAAGGCTGCGAAATTCCTGTCCCATACTAAAAATGTATAACGTTGAATAAAACCGGTATTTTTTTGCAAAAGACGCTAAGCCTGTAAGACTGGGCACAGTGACGAGATTAAAACGTCTATTTGTTGTTTCAAAGTACAAAAAGTGTCTCTGCTGTCCGACTACCCCTCTTTACAGCCCCCCCCTTACCAACCCACCACCCCATTAGTTAGTTAGCTGACATTACGTTTTTTAATTGTTGATTTTGCGTGCGCCGCCCGACCTTTTTTTAAAAGCCGGAAAAAGGTGTGTTATTTTTACATGCCGTTATTTTGGATTTTTGTCGGGTACGCTTTGTAACAAACTTAGCCTGTAAACATTCTGGCGAAATTGCTTTTTTGACTGCAATGCCTATTATTACAATTTAATCGAATATTTTACCGGTGTATGTGTTGTGATTGCAAAATGCAAAACTTTTTCCAAAATATTGTTATTTTTTTCATTCGATCCTCTATACGAAGGAAAATTGCGGATTAATAAAACTATCCAAAAAATTGAACTACATTTAAAATTAATATATAAATGACTAATGTATTTTCGATAATTTAATTATATTTTATTGGCTATATAAAATAATTTAAACTCTTTAAACCACGATGTAGTAAATTCAAATGGTGAAAAGTCACTGTCGCACAGATTTGAAACGAAAATGGATATTCAAAATTACATCTTAAAAGGTTCTACAAAAATACAATTTTCATTTAAATAATTCACGTCGATTACATGCCGATGTAACATTGCGTAATATTTCAAAACTCACATATAGGCCCACACAATTTATTGCGCTCATGGCGAGCGAGGTTGCATTTGCAGTCGCAGTAATTATTTGTTATTTAATTAGTGTATTTTTCGTATTTTTATCAAAAATAAACTATATTTTCACGAGTATCCCGACGTACATAGAATACTCTCGAACTTGTCAGTTGAAGAAAGAACTTGCTACTCTTTTATAGCGCTTAATATTTCCCCACAATATTCGTTTATATCTTTGCTGAAAATTAATATCCGTTCAAAACAGAGTCTAAAGCCACACCACGAGAGAAAACGTACGAATAAACTACTGTTATGATGCGTTCTGGCTTCTGCGGATAAGATGCCAGGGCAACTCCACTGGCTAGACAGTGGTTAACATAAAAATTGAGTAATTGAGTCAGTCAGTTCAGTCGATCACCTTTCTTTCACCTGTGGTAAATTTATTTCAGTGTTGTGTAATTCGAACTAGGAATCAAAGCTAATTAATGAAAGAGGTTAATTTACAATAAGATTGTATGAAGTAATCGATCTCTCCATTCTAGCAATTGTTCACAATTACAACTTGACTAAGAAGGGGAACATTAAAAATTCTGAAGCATCGTTGAATCGATTCATGTAGCGAGCAAGGCAAGGGTAGGATGCGAGACAAATCATCACCTTAAGATTAATCCCACCTCCGCGGTGGTTAAATGTCGTTCTCTCTTAATATTACAACTAAGTTAAAATAATGGTCACGCATCCTCGAAATCTGTGAACCGTAACTACTGCACACACTTGATCCTCCATCGTATGGGATCGTGGCCGTCACGCTGGATGTGCCGAAGATTCCTCCATCCCAAATGGGGACTGCCTTCCATCGCACATACCAGCTACCCGTGACGTGCACTTGTAAGTGCACGCGTAAGACTTAGGTAAACCAGATAGTCATGTTAGAAACCTTAATAATCGACGAGCTTACATGAGAAGTTTCATGAATGTGGATGAGACGAGAATCGTGTAGTGGCGTAGAAGAGTGTGGCGTTGTATTCCTCTGCCTGCCCCCGCGAAGAAACAACTTGATGGTAAGTTAGTTGGTGATAGATAAAATTAAGCCACACCATTTTCTCTTTTTCCTTCTATTCTCTTCACGAAGTATCACGTCTTAGGATGGAAAAAATGCTAGTTTTGTAAATACTATAATTTATAAAGATACGAGTATGTGAGCAAATACTTTCTATTTTTTTTTTTGAACATCCAATAATAAATGTATATTTTGAGGAAATTGAATGGGCTTACATTCCAAATAACTTTTCTGAATGCATTCTACCTGTGTTATAGTACCTACATAATTATATTTAATCTCTTTCTTCTCCAGTCGTCCCGGCCCACCCCGAGTGCGCGATCTGTGTCGCTCTCCCGGAATATTATTGCCCTAATTATTTATTGTCGCTGCGGTAATAATTCAGGCCAGCAGGTCTGCATACGGGAGATATCTTCGTTTACTGATAAATTTCCAATACTTGACACTGCGACAAAAAGCAATATCGTATAAACGGCAATCATATTAGAAAACCTCAAATAAAACATTCCTTTTCTTTCAGTCAACAAATTTTACAAACATCTAATTATTTGGTTGCCGGTACGTTATTACTTCTTGTATCCCTCGCCGTTACCGACAACTTGCAAGATACTGGCCTCATGACTTATTATCGTATTAATCTTTCACTTTTATTTGTTTCTTGTAAAAACAATAATTAGTTATATTCTTTCAATTGATGACTTACCGTCGTGCCGTTTACTCAATGCTATACGATTAACAATTCTCTATATATGATATATCCAATGTATTTACTGTTCGTTAAATCTGATTCAAAGATGATGGTGAAATTTTGCTTTCTAATATTAACTTTCTTTAAAAGTAGCAGAATGTCTGTCTGTTCTGTTGTGAGATAACTGAGTTTCACTAAAATAATATCGTTTATTATTTGATTGATTGATTTGATTTATTGCTCATAATTTTACACATTCACGTAGACAGACCGTACAAATATTTACCGTGAAAAAATGTAATCATTCAATGTGTTACATAATATTCTAAAATTCAATTTTACTTTAGAAATTTTATTTAGTAAAGTCTTTTCATGAATGAGTTAACTGCGGATGCGGTGCGTATTGTATTTCATTTCTTCATTTAAAGAGATTGTATGTTACGCTATGAAAACTTGGTGTCTCCCGGGATAGGTAGCTTATTGTGTAGTGGTTAAGTCATCAAGCCTACAACACCATCAAATTAGTCCTATTTTCATAGTTTGAAAATAGTAAGAATATTGATATGACATGTATTCCGTGTGAGCATCTCTATTTAAAACAAAAAAAAGATTCAAGCCCCCGATCATTGAATAGCTAATAGCTGCACCATACAAGCACGACATTAATTAATGAAATATTATAAAGTATTTCTTGAATTTATTCTGGTTGGCTTATTGCTATTTGACAATCGTTTATTTTATAAATTAAATAAATTACTATATTAAATATATTACTATATATTAAAATATTTTATAAATTAATTCAATTAAATATAAATAAATAGATGAAAACGTTACAAATATATCAGAATGTATATTAAATGCATATTTTCAATTCATTGTTACAACAAACGTGACTAAGACTTAATAATAATACCAAATATCAGCTAATAATAGTTTCTCTAGAATTATCTATGAAATGACGAAATTTAAAGTACAAACATCAACCGCAATGGCTTAATAAAGTTTATATGATCCATTCTCAAGTCTAGCTTCGCACCAGGGGTTGTAAAGCCTATAATTATTCAGCCACCGTCCACTGCAATCTCGCAGCCCAGCTTTTCGTCAACCGTAGGGCAGGGCGCGAGTGATATTTTTATGAGTTATCTTTAGAATTTTAACTAATCCTCAAGTATACTTTAATGCAATGTATTCATAAAATATTATAAATTATTTGCTAAAAATATATTTTTTTTCTTTCCTTTCAAATTTACTCGTAATACAGGTACTTATACTATTTTAATACACTTAATTTATTATATATTCAATAATTATATAAAGTAGTTTTTTTAACACAATTTAGAATATAGATTTCTTAAAGTAACATTCATGAACCTTGACTATGCAGAATCGCATTCACTTTATTAAAAATATTTTCCAAACTCTTTTATCATATTTTTGTTTTAAAAGAAACCGAACAGTCTAAAGACGAACTTCATCCAAAAATAAACGTAGATACAATTAAGCGAATTAAAAATTATTTATCGGTGAAATTGCCTCTATATTTTTTTATTTTTAAAAGAATACTTATGACAAACACAGGAGTATTATTGATAATATTGCTGTGACAACACTTTTTTTCGTTCTTATTTTTTGTAATATGAAAAATAAGACTGCATAATTGCTGATCTCCGACACAAGAAACAAACTCCCACGACTTCGTCCTCTCAGCGACTAAGCGAGGTTCTTCCCAATAGACCAAACAAGTTAATATAATATGTTTATTTAAATATTCTCCCTCAGTAATCAATTCCCTTAGCCCTCCTATACAGCGCTCCGCTATGATTATGATGCTTGTTTGCGTCCAAAGTTTTCCATGAAATGTTGTTAAAAGACTTATACAATATACCCTTATTATACAACCATCTTTAAAACATTCATTGTACAAGATATTATAGGTAAAGTTATAATGTATTTCGCCTTACAGTTGTTAAAAAATATTAATATAATAATGGTGATATATTATTTTTTGAACAAAAATTATTACTGTTTATCCTGTACAATAAATATCTTCAATATGAATAATTAGTCTTATATAAAAACGGACAATAGTTTTAATATTTATATTATTACATATGTACCGAGTATACATTTTATATAAGATTTTTCATTAGTTAATACAAATATTAATGCTAATTTAATAGAATGAAAACGGTAAAACTACATTAATAGCGTAACTTTGTGACTAAAAGAATATATTTATAAATATTTATCATTGTAAACCCCAGGTTTAAAATGATAAATCTTATACATAGGTACTAACGTTTTAATAATTATACGGTTGTTTATTTATATATTTCAATTTGTAATCTACGAGGCTATATAATAAGTCATCGAATAATGTTTTCCAAATAACTTTTTATAATAATTTTTATTATTACCCAAAAAATGATCACTATGATAAAGACATTTACTTTAAGTTGTGTTTTATACAATTTTATTTAATAAAACATATATTGTGTTTTTTATAAAATTTATGGACCTGTTAGCAATCTTTGTCAAAAGATTATATATTATTTTACTTTACAATTTTGTTATTTTTAACATAAAAAACCACTTTAGAAGATGATAACAAACAACTTAATTCTAGGAATTGTTATAAATCTGGTGTTACATTGGGCACGGGAAATATAAATTTAATCTAAACGTGAATTAAACCATTTAATGTGTACAAATCTAGGGATAGACATATTGTAATATAATATGTAACTTTGGGAAACTCCAACGTAATCTTTTGCGGTGTCATTTGACACTTGAGTGTTGAGTGTCCCCGCGGGGTCGAGGGCCTCCCCTCCCGCCCCTGTCATCAGGTCCCGAGGCCGGCTAAAGCTTGATTAATGGCGTCCACCATTAATCCGATTCAATTGTAAACTCCTGACAACACCGTCACATGTTTTTTGTTTGTGTTTCTTATCACCGGTGCGGATGGTGCAACCCGTGAACGTTCCTGTTGCTGGCTGCACCAAGTTATCTTGCTTACTTTCAATCAGTGTCAGATTTCAGAGATCTCAACGCCCTGCGACGTCACCGAACAGTATCCAATTAATACCCTACAGAGTATCATAATATTGTAGTGTATATGTTATTTCTGATATATCATATAAGTTGAATCAAAGTTTATCCAAATTTAATAAAATAGAATAATTAATTAAGTAATTCTGACACGATTTACTCAAATTTGAGATTCAACGCAATATAAAGTTGATTACTATTAAAAATGGAATAATAAATGTATCAATTGTAAAAATATAAATAGATATAACTTTTTAATTTGTCGTAATTGTAATCGCTTGCTGTAGTGGAATGGTTAACACGTTTCGCTGGATACGAAGAGGTCCAGATTCGAATCTCGATACCGACTAAATATTTTTTAGATAAATAGATTTTTTCTGTATATCTTTTTAGTTGATTAATTTAATTCGTATTATATAATATATGTTTTTGCATAATCTTAAATGCATGCGCCAAAAACCGAAGAAAATATTTATCCTTGCCGAAAATATCTATGTTTGCCGAAATAACCCACAAAATTATCAAATAGTCATATATTTTTCTTATACTTAATATATCACTTCTAATATATGAATAATGTAATATTAATTGGTTTTAATTTAAAAGTATAACAAAAATTATATGGGTGAATATTATGTTTCAGGCCAATTTTGTTTAACCGCTATTTTTATTTGACAGACATTTGTTAGTTCGTATATAATTGTCGTAAATAGTAGTTAATTGCAATTTATTTTGGAGTACTTAACGTCTCAACAATATGCAACAGCACATATATTTCACAGCAATATTGGTAACTGATTTTTGAAAAACATCATCATGAGTGACGAACCCCATTTTGACATGGCGGGTTTTATTATTAAGCAAAACAGTCATTATTGGGGCACTTAAAATCTCCAATTCATACACCAACGACCTTTGCACTCACGCAGAGTGACTTTATGGTGCGCCATGTGGCGTATGTGCCTATTTTTTTCAGGATGCGAGAAGTAATGCTGTAACCATTAATGGTGATCGCTATGGTCACATGTTGCCGAATTGCAATGATCCCTACAATATATGTCGTTTCTACAGTACCGTGCCACCTCACATATAGCCCAAGCTACGCCACGTCAAAAAGTGGTGATAACGTTTGGTCTCCTCGATCACCTTATTTGACGGCTCTCACCAATAAGCCAACAACAATTCCGAAGCTACAAGACAATATTCGAAATGAAATTTCTGAAATAACAAGCGAAGTGTGCGAGAATATTATGAAAAATATGGTTAAAAGAGCACGCATTTGTGCCGCTACCAAAGTCGGCCACCTGCCCAATGTCATATTTTATACATAATTGTAATAAATTTAACAATCAATAAATAGAAACGAAATTAAGAAATTACGTTTTATTTCTTAGTTATTTAGAAACAACATTGATCTGGAACATAATATCCATCCTGTATCAATCACGTTTCTATCTTAGATATCGACTGGTTTCGGCATCACTATGCACTCTGTCCTGACGAAGCTACAGAGCTATTGAAATTAGACGACGTCAAATAACAAATTTTCACAAAGATTATTAAATTAAATTCAAATTCAAGAATAACTAATTGGTATTTTTTTTTGTAATGCTTTTATAAAAGTACACGCTTAAATGCTAAACCCACAAAACATATTTTTAGATCCCCATCAGCAGGCACATTAATGTTAATTTTTTAATTGAATTACCATCTCAACAAGATACTATATTAAAATTAGTTTTGAAGGCGCTTGCCATAGACTAGATTCTGGGTTGAATTATTCTCCGCATAACAACGTTGCATTATATTAATTATATTAAATTATATTAAAGGAAATGAAATAGCCAACATAGTGCATAATATAATTTGACACAATTCAATAATACATGTCACATGAAATATTTCTTATTTTAACCCATTCCCCGCGGGTGACTCATATACTCGTATACATATGAGTCGCGCCTTACATACCCACAGCGCGGGTGACTCAAATATGAGTCGCCGTATTTCGCCCACCTCTAGTGCATACATGCGCTAAGTAGTTAAATAAAAACTTGTAAATAGTGTGCATTAGTCTCAGAAATCAGCGCCCATGCAAATCACTACTTCACTCTAACACGTATAAATATCACCACAAATAGTGCGACTGTAGCGATGGTGTAGGGTACTGTTGTATCATCTGATGGATAATTTTGTTTACGTTATTTTGTAATTATGATTAAGATTTCTGTATGTTTATGTTTGTGAGGATGTTTGTTTATGTTTGTGTTTATGTTGTTTATGTTTGTGAGGTGTTTATGTTTATGTATTTCTGTATATGTATGTTATGTTTGTGAGGATACTTTAAAACCTTTGCTATCGATTTCTTAAAAATAAATCATAAATATGTTACATTATCGTAGTGTAAAGTCGTAAATTATAATTCCGCTAAAGAGTGCCGCGTGTGAAAGATGTCATGCGTATTTAAGAATGCGATCAATGGGTTAATACGCTTAACTCACTTGACTATGAAAAATAGGACTTAGTCTATGATCTTCCAGATCAAGGATTGCACTCACAACCACTTGATCATTACGCACGTGACTTTAAGGTAAGTTTTGTAGGTAGATCATTTTGTAAAGACATTATAGAACATTTTATTCATTAATTTATTAAAATCATCACTCTAAATTTAATATTTGATCAATGGAATATTAATTATTTATGTGTGTTGTTGTCATTAGTCATCCGTTTGTGAATAACTAATTTACTGATTGCATATTTCAAAGAACCTAATTACGTAAAATAACAACTAAAAATATGCTTCTATGTCCACATATCAACCTCTGCCATTGGGGTGAATTTAATAAAAGGTGTCCAGTGGAAAATTTTCAAGTTTAATATTAAATAAAAAATAAAAATAACAATGTTATTCCCATATTTTATTTATACAAAATGGAGTTTAACGATGCGGAATTTACGTTTTATAAACTATATCGTCTAAAAGCGGTCCATTTTTCTCAAAACACTCTTCCATTCGGCGAATTAACCTCTTAAATTTGCGAACACGCAAGAGCAAAGCGTTGGTTCAATTCTTCACGGCGGATATTTCTCTTGCGGGGCCTTTTTTTTCCTTTTTCTTAATGTTACTATAAACTCTCGACCTAAGATATCGCAAAAAAAAGTCGCACTATGTAGAATCTGGTGACCGAGGTGTCCAGGTATGTCTCAGTACTTCTGATTAATTTATTAGGAAAAATTCCCCTCAGTTTCCCCATTTAAACTCTAGCTCTATGTGTAGGGGCTCCGTCTTACTGAAATAATGTTCTGTTGTTGAACCTGGGAAATAGCTGCAGTTGCGATACCAAAAGCTCGTCGTTCATTCGGCAATATACGTCAGCAGTAACTATCATTCCCTGGTTAAAAAAATAAAGGCCAATTATCCCTCGGGCAGAAATTGCACACCATACTGTCGTTTTTGGACAATTCAAACATTCTTGATGGCATTCTTTTACATTATCAGGGTACCAATATCTCATTTTCTGTTTATTAACATATCCATCGATATTAAAATGTGTTTCGTCATTAAACAATATGTTTCCAAACGTTCGTGCTGTTCCAAAACATTCCAGCATCGTTCTCGCTAAGGTTTCACGTAAAGAATAGTCATTTTTGTTGAGAAACTGCACTATTTGCTGATGGTATAGATGAAACTGTAGTTTATTTTTCAAAATAATGTGCACTGTTGATTTTTTATTTCAGTACAGGCTGCAATCTTCCTTTTCGATTTACGCGAATTGCGCATAATTTCACGTCGAACTAGTGGTACATGTACTGGCGTCGCTGCTGACGTTGATGGTCTCGGAGGAATTTGGTTAACCATTGTCCATTCTTGTCTGAACTCTTGAACCCTATACCAGATAAGTTGCGTGCTCGCCCCATCACTTACTCGTCGAATATTAAAGTGAGTATAAAAAATAAAAAGCGCGACGCGCACGAACCAATGAATCACCGCACTTTAAATATTGCTCAAACGTGAACGCACGATGCGCTCCCGATCAGTGACTCATTGCGACTGGCAAATCCGTAAATCACGCGCGTCGAACAATACCCCTCCCACTTACCTCACCCTAATGGTTTACGAGTAATTACAATTTAATCTTGAAATTTTCCCGCTGGACACCCTTTATATTATTTATTTAGTACGTGACTATCATACGAACCGATCACAATTAATAAATTACTAATATTTTGAATCAGTATATATTCTCTTAACTATACATCTGTTTCACATCTGTTATATATGTCCTGCGTATTATTATTAAAAAATAATTGAAAGAATAATGTACTTATAATTTTGATTAATTATTATGCTAATATTATTATTGTGATATATTTTTCTACAATAATATTCATACCATTTTCAAACTAATCTTAGCTAGCGAGAGCGCAAAGGAATTATTTCATTAGTTATTTCATCTCAACAGTGAATTTATTTCCATGCTATGAAAAGTAGGGCTAACTTGGTGGTCTCCCGGGATAAAGCTCGATCTCTCGACCTCTTGATTATTCGGAGAGTGTCTGTACCAAACAAACATTTCAAAATATTTTTATATATTTCATATTTTTCTGAAAGGTTTCTGATAAATATAATATTATGTTATTAATAAATAAATAACAAACCTGTCCCAGGTCGATGAATAACTAATTTGGCACTTAAATTAATATATCACAATTAAATTTATATTATTATTGGTTAACTTTGTTTTATTAACCACTAATTGAGTTTAAATACATCTACCGCTTTCGAAAAACACCGTTTTCTTCTTCAGAATGTCAATCCTAAATAAAAACATATATTATTGTTTCTTTACCAGAAACTATTTTTAAAAAAACAATTATTTAAAAATAGATTCTGGTAAAGAAACAATAATATATGTTTTTAGTTAGTATTGACATCCTGAAGAAGAAAATGGTATTTTTCGAAATTGATAGATGTATTTAAACTCAATAAGTGGTCAATAAAACAAAATTAACATATAATAATAAGAATTTTTACCATAAAGTTAATTTTGCTAATTTCAAAAGTACAATAAATTTTCTAAAAATATTGAATCATTTATTATATTTGATTTGATACGCTTAGCAATAGGTAGACCCTTCGGGTAATCAAAAAATATGCATTTTTTTCAAATTTTATTTACAAACAATAGAGGTTTCACAATCACATTACACTTTTCACGCTTTTTCTTTTCAAAGCTTTATCTTTTTATTAATATATAGCTACATAACAAAATCGAAGAAAGTTGAACGTGCTGATTAACTAGAACCTGCGCCATCAATTCAAAACTCTGAGATCTCGACAGAATTAATATTATACAACTTTATTATGTTAAGCTGTGGACTTTGCGGAGAGCATTTACTAATACAATAAATATTATCTCAAATCGTAACTTATCCACAATATGCATGTACAAGACTAAAATTATAAAATAATACTGAAACATATTATTAAACTGAATTACTTTATGTGTGAAAGAACTGGATGTATGAATGTAGGAGCAAAAATGGGCTATTTAATTGTATGCTGTTTATTGTACGCCGATTATGCAGTACTAATGGCGAATAATGAACAAGAACTACAGAATCAGAGTAGAATGTACGATGTATGCAAGAAAAGCGACCTCATGATGAATGTTAAAAAGTCGAAAGTGATGGTATTTGAGAAGGAGGAAAACAAGACACCGTGCAAAACACTTGTAGGTAATGAATGTTTGGAACAAGTAGATGAGTTTGTGTATTTGGGAAGTATGTTTGATAGAAACGGAAAGGCTGAGAATGATATCGAAAGGAGGGTGACTGCAGGAAATATAGTGAACGGCGCTTTGAATGAAATTATATCTAACGGGAATTTGTCAACCGAGTCAAGACTAGCGGTGCACAATGGAATCCTGGTACCGACACTGATGTATGGAAGTGAGGCCTGGAGCTGGCAGAAAAGGAACGAAAATAGACTGAATGCAGTGGAAATGAGATCACTTAGAGTGTTTGTGGCAAATCTATTTATGACAGAGTAAAGAATGAAGAAATAAGGAAAGAATGTAAAGCTGGCGTTAGTATAGTGAGTAAGATTAAAAAAGGATCACTTAGGTGGTTCGGTCATATGGAACGGATGAATGAGGAAAGAATGGTAAGAAAGATATATGATGCAAGTATTTATGGCACCAGAAATAAAGGACGTCCGCGGAAGACTTGGCATGACCAAATAAACCAGATAATGGAGGATGGTTCTGTTAGAAGCCTCAACAATCGGCGAGCTTGTATTAGAAGATGTATGAATGTGAATGAGGCGAGAATTGTGTGTCAGGACAGAAGAGTGTGGCGCTCTATCCTCTCTGCCTACCCCAACGGGGAAGGAACAAATTACCAGTAATCAAACTAAGTGTAATCCCGCATATTAAACTATCAAAAGGCGTAAAAAAATGGATGAGATTATTTAAAATATTGCTAAATTTAAAATTACCTTATCGTTCCATGTAAATTTATGCTGACTTTAATAATAAAATTAAAATATATAATCATTTTCAAATATTTCCGTCAATGTTTCATAATGCTAGGATTTTTTTTTATCACGGCTATATTAGTCCAGTCATACTTACAGTTTGTATTGATTTTTCAAAAAATGTTACCTCTCACATTATTTTAAGGTATCCAAAGTAATAAAATAATTCAGAAATGGAAACTTGATACCCGACTCAATAAAGGAATTTTAATAGCAAAGCAAGAGTCGTCATCGATTTGTTGACATTTCCTTAATGAGTTAATTTTTTAGCAATATTTGAATATGTCCATGAACACACGATTACTGTATTTTTATCTACAATGGCGGCACTGTTTTTAAACATATATCAGATGTCTCACAGAGACAAAGCTATTGCTATGTGGTAATTAATGAATTATCAAATTTGGTCCATAGATGGCGATGGTGTAGTGGTACTCGAAGTGAGTTCACACACTAATATATATATATATATATATATATATATAAAGTGATCACTTAAGCCAGCCGAAGACAGGTCGTAAGCCATGTAATTACCCCACACTTCCATATATTTTCCATAATATATAATAAAAAATAGCTTTATCTCTATGAGTTATCTCCATGATATTCGTTTAATAACAGTTAATTTTTTGTTCATTCTTAAAACGGTTTTTTATTTATTATGAATATGTTTTGTTGAAAAATAATGGTGAATTCGCAGGACTTGATGAAAAGTGACATAATTAAGAAGCACTCTGGGAAAAATTTAAAACATCGCGTAATGTTTATGTTTCAGATAACGCGGTGCAAGTAGACACCCGCACCCTGGAGGATTTCACGAGCAGCGTGGACTACTTGTCCGACAGGTAAGCCCGGAATTAAACTTTCATTTTACTTTAACACCGACAACCTTGTTTACCCACTCTAGCGCTTTAACACTAATGTCGTCCTGATTGCGGATTACGCCGCACATATGAACACACACACGAAACGTTTCAAATAAGTGTTCCTCTTTGTATGTACGTTTGTCGTGATATTTTAATATTTCGCAAATTTTTCCAGATACGTGAAACCAGAAATAAAAATATAATTACGGATCTTTTTAAAATAGATTTTTATATATGCATTTAAAACACACGTGAAATGGAAGTGAATTCGCATTTCTAAAGGAAGATCTTTAAAGGCTGCCCGTACCTGAATGGATGTAGGAGTATTATGCTCAGCTGGTATGGCAAAATTGTACACATGTCTAAAAAATATTGGATTTTCTTTTATGGATCTGTATTATTGAAATTTTTAATGTCTTCACTTTTATAACACGCTTGAATTCGACACATGATGGATTTTTCGAATAATTTTTACATATCGAGTATTACGAGTATCCGCGCAGCTTTTGGTAGAAATTAGTTTTATGTTTAACCTTTACCATACTGTGATATAAATTACACGTACACAGCTATGCTGTCAACTCGTATTACCATAAGACAAGTGTAGTTGTTTAAGCCCCTAAAATATGAAAAAAAGCTTTTATTAGCTTATTGGTAATGCCATAAATTGACTCAGAAATATTGAGCATTAAATGTGAAAAAAGGATAAATATAATATTATAATTTGGAGCATTCATCAAGTCCTACACAATCTTTTTTCTTATCTCTCTTCATTTAATCAGGAAAAGGGTACATAATTAAATTCGCATGCTTGCTATTCTTTCCACTGTGAAATTTATGTATAATCTCTTTCTGTCTTACCATAAGTGATATTTTTGCCAACGTATTAATTATACAATAGATAAAATAGAAGAAAAAAAATCTTTCTTAGATTCGCTTTACGTAATTGAATTTTCACTATTAATTTCTAAACGTAAATGCTTTCCTCAGGATTAACTAAAATATGAATATTGCGTTGTGTGTATTTACCGATATATTAGAGCGGTAGACCTGTGTTACTGCATGGTTTGGGAAGGGTTAAAAAGCCCGCCCGATCTTTGTCAGATAGTGCCATACTATAATTTATAAATTATTTTTCACGCGCGTATCAGTTTGAAACAAAAATTCATTTATCCTAATTTACTTATCTCTTTAACCTTTTTAATAATTATTTTTTATTATTATATATTTACTAATAAGATTATATCACAAAACTCGAAAATATTGCGGTGATTTGAAGCTTCAATGGTGATTTTACGAAATTCGTATGAACGTTTGGCTGTCATTATTAAAACAAAGTGCGCTTTTTAAATGGTCTAATTATTCAAAATGGTGACTTGTGCTGTCAAACTCTGTTTATTTAACTTTGATATATTATCAAAAACATTAAGTGATATTGAATTTCGCCGGTAAGAAGTATTTATTTAAGTTTTAATTTTTCCCGTACATTAATATCGGCACCTATCACAAAAATGCGTTAAGTACAAAATTGTTAATTAATTAATTACTAGAAATTAATATGGAGTACATCATCGTGTTTAGGTATAATGAAAATAAAGCAATTATTTGGATAAAAATAACTTATATACTTGAATTGCTTTTATTCTTGTTGAACTTCATTAGTTAGTCTAACAAATGGAATGGAATATATGTGTGAAAACATTATAATATTTACAAAAAATATTACTATTCGTATAAATTATGAGCTAACTAAAACATTTTTTTTTAAATTAGTATATTTAGTAAAAATTATTTTGTTCCCTGGCTTTCCAAAGGATCTAAAGGAAATAGCGCTGTGGGAAGCTACAATCAATAGGCCTGATTGGAAAGCCAATATATATAGTCGCATTTGTACAAAACATTTCAAAGAATAACTCTTCTATGTATCGTCCGATGGAGTAAGAAAACTTTGCGAAAATGCTATTCCAATTGAATTTTTACCTATGGTAAGAAGTGAATTAAAAAAAGAAGTAAAAAATTAGTATTTTCATTTTATGCTAACAATTTATTACATTTAAATAGATTTTAAAAAACTCATTAACTGTGGTAAAGTTCAACAATAACGTGGCTTGGCTCTTTACAAACCAAAAGTCCACAGTTCCCCATACTATTGGTTAACTAATGAGATTTTATTGAATTTGAAAAAAGGAAAACGTTAAATGGATACTACAAACTATACTACAGAGATACACTACAAAACACCTTCCCAAAGAATATAATAATATTGATTATTTAATATCAAAAGCGTTAAAGAGAATTTTAAATGACAATTTCTTTGACAGTTTAAACGTTTATTGTAAAGAAGTGCATTCTCTAAATAATCACCAACTACAATTATTGCGAGCTGTGCTGGATATATATTTGTCTATTCAAGTAAGGTATCTTACAAACTTATCAAATATGAAACCTATCACAAGACAGTATTACAATAAATCGGTAATTTTTAGTGGTAACTAGTAAATAAAATGGAAAATCACTTGTATTCATACTCTAAATACAAAATATTTCTACTTTTTAATACAAAAATTATGCTCTCTGGTATGCACAAATGCTGTGAATGTAAAAATTATTATGTGAATTAGCTATTTCGGCATTAAATCATTCAAAGGCGTACTTTTATTTTTCCAATATGAAATTCGAAAAATTCTACATGTACTTATTTTACGGAAACATTAGCCGTACTTTTGTTTCCGTAACTATTCACTATCCAAAAAATCTAATCCTGTCTAATTTAGTAACGAATCTCTACAAATTTAGTTGTATTCGCTAAACTCGTAAATTCAGTCAATGAAAATATATAATGAGTTCTAACGTTACATTATTTTTGACGATTTTAAAACGATTAAAAACATCTCAAAGAATAACAATGTAACATCTTAAAACAAAAAAAAACACCATATAAATATCGACTTTAATAAATAAACAAAATTAGTATGAAAATAAAATAAATTTATGTAATTAGTTGTTTTGTTAAAATTAACGTATGGCGTTATTGTATGTAACGCCTTTCACATTTGGATATTTTCAAAAACTGCCGATCATTGCCGAACAATCCGAATGACTTTCTCACATACTACATAACTTGGCTTCAAAATGTTTCTCGTACGACAGGATCTCTCTGGAGATAAATCTCTTTGATATTTACCTACTTTGTAAAATGATAGTCTCTCTTATCCACAATATTTCTCATATAGGAGATGCACGCTTAAAAATGTTATTTATAATAACATATCTAAATCTAAATTTGTATTTTTTTAAATAAAATATATTAATTAAATCGGACATTTCTAGCTAGTCTAACAAAGTACGAGTATGTCAGTTTTTTTTATAAAATGAACATAAAATATGAAATTAAAGATTTTTAAGTAATACCCTCGTAAGTCAAATATTTTATTTTGAATAAATAAATCTGAATCATCCTAACGCTGAATAATGTTCACTTACGAGTTGACATCTTTAAAGCAGGTATTAAAAATCCGATTTGTGATGTTATTATTTTTTTTTTAAATGAAAATAAATTATATATGAAAATTATACAATTATATTATTTTGTTGGAATTATTAGAGAGGATAATTTCGTCTATTTTCATGTAATTTAATTTATAATTACAATTAATTAATATATTAATATTAAATGCGTACTTTTTTACAAATTTTTCAAAAATGTTTCATTTTATAAACAAAAATTTGAAAGGATTGTATAATAAAATTTTCAAATAATGCAATTATAGCATACTGCCGAAATCATAAGTTTTTGGGAAATTATGTGAAAAAAAGCAATGCGATATTTAACAAACAAAATCTCTTGAAGTTAAAATTTTACTGAATAAATAAATACTATAGAATACAGTTTTAGCTTCAGATTTCATAAATCAAATTATGTTTTTTAATCTATGTTAAATAACACAGAACTATCATTATTAGCATTTTATTAATATTGGTTAAAAACTTTACCAAATACTATTTTGTATATATATATATCTGTTTACGTTGCACGAATAAAGCTTACTACCCTTTTAATATCCTGTGCGTTTTCCGATCAGTTGGTTGCTTTTAAACGGGCCGTCCAGGTGTTAAACAGGATTACGCACGACTAAAGGGTGCATCCTTTGTCACGGTGAGTATTAACATAGTGTATTAGCATTTAGGATAAACCTTTGCAAATATACATTTGAGAGCCTTTTTAAAAATATTAATAAAAGACTGTTTTTTTTAAACAAAAATTTGTTTAATAAATATTTATTTTCAACGATACAAAAAAATCATGTTAAAAATAAATCAGTGCGGACTTGTAATAATATAAATTTGAAATGATACATTTATATCTATCAATATATATAAAGAATAGTGTTTATTGGTTGGTTTGTTTGTTTGTTATACAAATCTACAATTTTATTCCGAGCTTGATGAAATTTTGCTCACTTGACGATCAAAATAAGAGGAAGGAAGAAGAAAGGAGGAGATTTCAAAAAACCACCCCCATCTCTCTTACCCACCTCTTAAAAAAGTATTTTGGGACTTTTTGATGAATTTTTGTACACTTATCGTTTAGAAGAAATTACTGTCTACATCTGATAACGAAAAAAAAATCTACCCCCATCACTCCTAAAATTACTCGGCGTAAAGCCCAGGCAACGCCGGGTACCTCAGCTAGTCATAATATATTTCAAAATTGCAAGAGTTAGTTATTCGTGCAGTGAACTCGTATATTTTAAAGTTAGTTTTGATACGGAATACGCCACAAATATCTGATGCAATGGAGTGTGAAATAAAAAGTTCTCTGAATAATATTTCGCGGAGTTGACTGAAAAAATCCCGCTTCTGTTTCCTCGTATCGCATTAGCCCGCGCAGTTGGAAACATTTATTTTCTTCTTATTTCGAACACAATGTAATTTCATAAATATTACTCAGCAGTTTTCGGTGACGAGGACTGGCGGGACGCTCAAATTGGCAAGCGTTGTAAATCAAACACCCGAATGAATTATTGGAAAAGTAATGCGGAGGAGCACGCCCTGCGGCCCCGCTCCCGGCTCCCGGCTCCCGGCTCCGGGCTCCCGACTCCCGGCTCCCTTCGTCAGCAAGTTCAGCGCGAGGGTCGGAAGGAAATTCGTCTCCGAATATATTATGTTTTGTATTTTTCCGCGACACAGAACTTTTTATTTCCAACTTTTACTTCGGAGATTGCCATCGATCTTCGAAACGGGGAAGTCAAATACTGATCACTCTAGTGTTTGAATATCTCCGAAGGGAAAATAAACAGCATAAAACATGCGCGGTCGCCCGCACGAGTCGAGTTCGCATCCATCCCTCAGTCAGTCCGTTTCGAAGAACTGATGGTGACGTAATAAGATCCATCAAAATATTATTTATTAAGGGGAACACATTCTTATTGTGAAGTTGTATTATTCAGAACAGACGGTTTGTGATGTTTTAAATACTAATTTAATGTATTAATTAGAAAGATACACATATAGAATCAATTTTATCGAAAAATATTGTTATTGCTACCGGAATTCGAACCTGGATCTCTTCCAATCCGGTAGCCAATCAATCCAAATTGTTCTTTTATGCATATCTTTCTAATTAATACATTTAATCTGTATTCAAAATATCACAGATCTATGTTCTAAATAATTACAACTTCGCAATAAGTATGTATTCTCTTTAATAATATATACGTTGTATCAATGTGTCCAAAATTTAATAAAAAGGTATTATTAATTCTGGCGTTTCCTATCGGTATTTGATATTCCGTTAAATTATTTGATATTCCGGTACTCAAAGGTATTTGATATTCCGTTAAAATAAAGAAGATGGCTTTCGAATAATGGAACGATAGATGTATTAATTTGAAAAGTGAAAAAATAATGAACGATAGATGTATAGATTCGAAAACTTGTCATCAATGCATTACGGTGCAATAGCATAATCGATCAATGCACGTCCCCCGGATTGGAAGAGATCCAGGTTCGAAACTCGGTAGCAACAATAATATTTTTCGATAAAAATTTTTTTTACATGTATATCTTTCTAATTAATGCATTTAATTTGTATTAAAAATATTTTTTATTTATTTACTTGAACGCCCTTGTGGGCTTTTACATAGCAATAATCATTTATTTAATTTAAATATAACAGTACAGTTTTTAATATAACAGTTTAAATATTTATTTATTAATTTATTAAAGCCCTTATGGGTTTTTATAAAATAGGTTTGGTATAAAAATTTAAAAGAACACATGAATATATATAAATAGAATAGATAAATCTAAAATTAAAAATAAGCAATACAAACAATAAAAATAAAGATTCAAGACAGAAAAATCAATAAAAATTTAGGTTTGACACAGAATGGCTGAGTATTAAAATTAGTTGTATCTGTATTTGTGACTCAGAACTCAAAAATATCACTCCTATATTTAAACATTGAATATCGGAATATATCCACAAGACCAAAATCGTACCCAAGACTGTGAAGTCTTTGTGTGGGTGCATTCCTATAAAAATTAATATATGATTTAAAAAACAAATTATAATTCATGCATAAATATCTCTTTAATTCTGGTGTGCTCCCTGCTGCAACGAAAAATATCAACGAAATTCAACATGTTGACGAGTTAACAGCATAATTATTTATATGGGTGCCTACAAAGAACCAAACAAGTACAACTCAAACGAGACAACATGAAGCATGTTGTCTCGTTTGAGTTGGTACTTTATACGAAACCATTTGTATTTGTATCAGAGCAGTCAACATGCTATTGATAATTTTATATGGAAACACTATATCGCTCACATCTCTTCTCCAGGCTATTTTTTTCAAATGAAGTAGATTCATTAAATAATCGTTACTTATAGTTTCTTTGTTATATGCACAAACGTGAATAGAGATAGTGTATTTTTTTTTATTATTTTTCAAACTTTGCTTAGTGCTTATGGCATGCGATAAGACCATCCCTGCGATAATACTGTATACAGTCGGTGTAAGACCAATTCCGCGGAAGAACCATTCGTCAAAATGTTCAAGAGAGACAAAAAAGGCTTGCTTCTTTTGTCGGGATAGTTTATTCGCGGTATTGACGTTAGCCGAGTGCAAGCTGTCTGTGGGTCAATTTCAAAATTTTAATACTCGTTCAACTGAAAGCGCCAAAAAAACGTATTTTTAAATGATTAGCTCGTACACGGTATTCAATTTACATAGACGATATAGTTTTTGGGCCGATCTCAGTTATGAATGAAGTTAGTATAATAAACAACCATGTTAAATAATATTAATAACTATTACACACAATTTCTAAGTGAGCTTCCTTGCAGCAATACTGCATATCAAATGTAGAACTATGTATTTATTTTATTTTCTTTTCAATTTTCAATATACAGATTGTCAACAAGTCGTTTATGATTTTCTGGTCTCTCGGTACGAGGATCTTACCACCCAATTACACAGTCACTAGGTGAGCATCTTACCGCTAGACTAAACGAGCTCATCGCATTTATCAATCGTTATTGTCATTTAGGTGGGTGCTTCAGATTTCGGATTATTCCGCCCCGGGTAAAATTTATTACAAATTACACCAATAATAATCTCATCCAAGGAGAGATTGCTCGAAGATGGTCAGTACCACAGGTCACTAATGAAATTAAGCGAGCGGCGGGGCCGGGGGAGGGGATTGCCGATAAGGGATCGTGGGATCTGTAATTGGTTCGCGATCCAGAATTACTTTTAGATTGACCCCATAAAGCATCACGACCGGCTGTCACGGCCATTCGCATGGTCCATTTGTTCCGGGCCTGACACAAATATGGCAATAAAGTTGTTTGTCGCTTTGTATCGGCTCTGAAATTGATTCTGTCTGATCGCTCCCCGTTACCCACAGATCGGGAGCGGGTTAAGTGTCGATAAAATACGGAAAAAATATTACAGCTTGACAGAAATTTATCGTTCAACTATTATCAACAACATAACAACGCACATATAGTCAAACAATGACTAGTCTTTCCGTGTATTTGAGGCTTATTAAGTCACAAATAAAAACTTCTTGGCATCTTTAGCTTAAGATTGATATATTGAGAAGCATTTGGGGTTTTTTTTTGTGCAGATTTTTATAATTAGAGAAACTGAACATAGATTTTACAAGAATTTTTTTTTAAATATAAAAGAAGAGAATTTAACATTATTTTAATCAGAATTTGAATGTGTATAACAAATTAAATAAATATATTTGCTCACCACACAAAGAAAATCCAGAATTTCGAGATAATTTGACTTATAATTATTATCATTAAATGCTCAATAGACATCTCATAAATAATAACATTAATTTTCTATTTAGAGATGATGGTTTCTTTTATTCTTTATAATAATATTGTTGTATTAAAATAATGTAAAAATTTGTTCCTGCAGACTTATTCCGGGTTGTGTTAGAGAAGTATATTGTTAACGTGAGCAGTCCAAACGTCGTGTACATAACTTAATATGCATACCACGCTCAAATGCTCATGTTGACGATACGCGACGCTAGTGCGAAGCCCGGAATAAGATTTCTGGTGAGTTATATTCTGCACGGACTGTAGAAAATACGTAAAAGATAATCCGTTTGCATTTCAAACTCACTTATTTCAGGATTATTTTAGTGGTTTATTCCTCAAAAATATTATTTTATAAAAAAAAAATCATCTATTCCCATGAAGTACTTTTTATTTTACTCATATGAAGTAAAAAAAAAGTTATTAAAGCAACATAACGACAACAGCAACAAAATTACCTGAAACTACTCACAACAACTTAAGCCCAAAAAAAAGAAATCAAATATTTCGGTGTAATTATAGATCAACATTTAATGTGACATAGTCACATTAGCGAATTAGTGAAAAAAATAAGAAAAGGTATTTATATATTCATAAGTTTATGAAACATTTTAAATATAAATAATTTTAAAAAGGTATAGTTTGCTATTGTTCACACACTACTCTAGTATGGAATAATTGGGTGGGAAGGAGTATACAATAATATAATGAACTCGGTAAAAATAATACAGAGAATAATCATCAAAGTAATATTTAAAAAAAGATAAACTTTTTCAACACAAAACCCTTTTTGCAAAATTCCCAGTTCCCAAAATAGAAAACATTTACAAAAAAATCTCAGTTAATCAATTACTTAAAGAAAATAACCCTGGAAAATTTGAAACAAGCACATCATTAGGGTTTAAAAATAATTTTAAAATCCCTAAATGTAACACCAAACACTATCAGTAAATTTTATATACTTAGGGATAAAAAATTTCAATAGCCTCCCTACACAAATTAAAGAAATAAAAGATATAAAAGAGTTTAGAAAGAAATTAAATAAACACTTCAGAAGCACATAATTAGAAAATAATAATATAATGAAACACTTCAGAAGCACACAAACAGACAATAAATAATTATAGACTACAAATGTATAACTCTCTATATAAAATTATTACAGTGTAACTCCCTCTCTAAGCACAAGAGCTAATCTCTTTTTTGGAGAGGTAAGCGAAAAAAAAACATATAATTTTAATAATGTAAAATGCTTAAAGAGAATATATTCTTATTGTGAAGTTGTAATTATTCAGAACATAGGTCTGTGATATTTTAAATATGAATTAAATATATTAATTAGAAAGATATACATATAAAATAAATTTTATCGAAAAATATTATTGTTGCGCCACCGATTTTATATGTACATCTTTCCAATTAATATACTTAATTCATATTTAAAGTACTTAATTCATATTATAAAAAAATTGTAAAAATGTCAAATAAATAATAAAAAAATTAAAAACTCTTAATTATATCTTACTACTTTAGTCTAGCAGAGTAGCCAGGACAACGCTGTATATATCAGAGGTGAAGTCTACTCCATCCCACACATTAAACTATGTATTATGTATGTTATGTATCCACCTCTGTGACTACAAAAATATGGATGTCAAAATATATATAAATAAATAAATAAACTTACCTACAGTTTCTTAGATTTGGTTCACTTATAATTCTTTTTTTCGCACTTGTTTTTGTTTTCTTGATAAATAGAAAAGAAACAAGTGACATACGTATGTATCTATTGATAATCATACTGTAAATCATTTTCCATTAGTCACGATTGATGTGACAAAGGGTGTATCAGCTGTAATACAGAGAACTTACACATAAACAACCCCCGTCACGCCATGCTCCGGGCAGCGGGTATTGATTGGGTAGATATTAGTTACACGTGCATAATAGTGTTTTAAATATAATAATATTTATTTTCCTTTCACTAATGTACACCACTTACAGAAATATTTATTTGTGTACATTTGGTCATATTTTCTAAAACTATCTACTATCTAATACGATGACAATTTATTAAAACCACGATAAATTGGTGTTGGTTTTTCAATTTTTCGCGTGATTTCAACTGACTGATATTGTTTGTAGGGAGATGCATGAAGGCTTTAACTCAATAGGTTGTTACACGTTTGATTTATTCCAGAGAACTGTTCCTAAAATATTGAGCGTGTCTAATAGGCTTTAGGCTTTCGTTCTATTTTCTCTTGTGGCGGACGTTACATGAACAAGCCGTTATACAGTTATACAAGAACTGTTCTTAGGTACTGTATAACTTTCTTAGGACGGAATTCTTACAGTATAAGGTGGGAATTCTGTCCCAAATACATAGCTCTACGGCACGCGCGTATTCTTTAAGCCGTTTAAATCCGTCATATAAGATGTTTTACACGATGCACTATGTATTAGTTCGTTTGTAGATAGATGCACCATGTACAAGTAGGTACATGAATTCTCGGAAAATATTGTTATTTCCGTTCGTAACTGTTTTATATATCTAACTTTGAACACAACACTTGGGATGACATCTATGTTTACATTTTTCAGGCTCTTTTCTTCAAAAATAAACGAAAAGACATTAAGTTAAATATGAAGCTTGTCTGTACTTCTTTAACAGCCCTACCTTCATTTGAAGAAGATGAAAAATAAATTATGTTACTTTGGCCCTCTACTGTGTTCGTTTAGATACCTTCTAATAAATTTATTTCTTAACGAGGAAATATAATATATAATATTTATTAGTACGAAATTATTTTTACTACAACGTACGTTTACGAAACATTTTAAATATAAATAATTTTAAAAAGGTATAGTTTGCTATTGTTCACACACTACTCTAGTATGGAATAATTGGGTGGGAAGGAGTATACAATAATATAATGAACTCGGTAAAAATAATACACGCATTATTATTTCGATTGGCACCACTGGGTTTCTTGGTTTATAAAAATGTACAAGTGTGTGTGTGAGTATTGCCGCCCTTTTTTCGGAAAGCTAAGAAGACGGTAATCGACAGGCGTCGAAGACAACCCAACTAAAAGAACGACAACATCGGACTAGAAAGACAGCAAAAATAAAAGGTTAGTGCAGTTCATATATCATATGTGTGCTTATTGTTAATCGGAAATCTGTGAACCAGCTATCGAAGGCATTTACATAAACAACATTCATACATTTAAAATAGTTCATATAAGGCACTAATACGTGTAACTACTCGTACTACTACTGTCGTACAATGGGTAGATGCTGGTTGAACCGATGGTACCACGAAATTATTTTATAATTAAATTTAAGATGTACTTACTCGTTCGTTCATACCTAAAAAATTTAAAGCCACGCTGCAATTGCTGAACATCTACGATTTCGAACCCCAGGGCAGTTACCCAGGCTACCCAGGGGTAGCTACGCCACTAATAGTTAACTAGATATAGCTTCGTTAATAGCAGATAGGCCGTTCTTCGGTTAACGGCGGCTTACTCACTCGCCTTTTGTGCCTTCTAACTGATAATGCATGAATGAAGTAATTCTAAATGAAATTGGATGTAAGAAAACATATATATTTTATCGTTATGTTTATTAGAGATCCTTTTTTTTTAAAGTGATTAGTCGGAATAGTTAGTTAAAATATACAGTTTTGTTTCTTAACCAGCCACGAATAAAATCATAGTTTTTGCATTTAGTTCGGCATATTAAGTTGTACAGGACATATTTAATTTGGCATAGTATATTATACAAACATTTATACACACTGAATTTGAACTATAAATCTGGATTGGATCCGAACCCCAGGGCAGGAAGTAAGGAGAAAACCTCGGTATAGGATAAGGTCGGTGAGGGGATAGGGGTTCTAGTCGAAGGACCAGTGATCTTGGGAGCCGGGATTCGGAAAGACTGCTCGCCTTACTTGTATATGACGTCTCCGTAATCCCCGCAGTCGCTGCCGAGATCACACAAACGGCACGCGGATAACCCGATCTCCGATCCCAATTGAATACGGCGATGTCACAAGTTCATAATACGTGATCAAAATACAATATCACAAAATACAGTGCTGGTACATAGGAGCTGAAAGTCCACACCGCGAATTCTATCGCGATGTCGAGATCGAACAAATATCGGTCAAGTTGACGTCTGCTGATGTTAAGGTCACAATTCACACTGACAAAACGAACATGAGGAAATATATGTATGTGAATTTGGATGAGGAAATGTGCCAATAACAACGATGGCGACTGATTCGAAAAGACGCGCCAAAATTGTGTTTACGAATTCGAAACACACACTATTTATTTATCTTCTATTTAGGATAACTGTGAGGTTTTTTATGCATTGTTTGAATCTCTCCTTCATTTTATTTTACTATAGCGTACAAGAATAACTATTTATAATTAACTGTTTATATGTATAAATTTCTAATACTTATTTAATTTTTTTCGTTATTATTTTGTATCGTAATGTTTTTTATAACTACATTTTTGTAGTCGGAATACAGATAATTGCCAATTTCGACAGCAACCAGTTTGTGAATCTGTTTTAAATTTAACATAATACATTAATAAAATCAAAAATATAAACTTGATGTCACGTATTCATTTCTCACACTCAATACGAGCATCATATAATTCGTATATTCGTGTTTTAATATTTTGAAAACTTGGCACGACCAGGTAAACCATATAATGGAGGATGGTCCTGTTAGATGCCTCAACAATCGGCGAGCTTGTATGAGAAGATGTATGAATGTGAATGAGGCGAGAATTGTGTGTCAGGACAGAAGAGTGTGGCGTTCTATCCTCTCTGCCTACTCCCACGGGGAAACGGCGTGATGGTAAGTAAGTAATATTTTAAATTTAAATAAATAGGCCTATTAAATTTAAATAAATCATAAAATCAAAAATACAGTTAGGTAGGTAGGTAGATATATTATTTTATTTATCACACAACACAAAATAGTTATTTAAAATTGGCATATGACAAATAATAATGACTCCAGTGTAAATATAATCTATTATGGCGAGTAAGAAAGGAATTTTTTTATTATCAAATAATAAAACGTACATTAAAACATCAGAAAGAAACATATTTATAATGGGTATATAAATTAAGTTTTATTATAAGATAAAAAAAATTATTGATTCTAATTAAAATTACCTAATGTTAATGTTTTTAATATTATTTTGAAGCCTTGTAAGGATATAAGGATAAACATATAAACATATAAGCATAAACATTGATATTTTATTTTAATATGAGTACAATTTCTCTTAATTATAATACAGTACATATTTATATTGTACTACCTTTTTTATCATAATAAAAAAATATATTTTAAAAAAAACATTTAGCGTATCAAATATTCACCTAGACCGATACCTGAATTTGTCTGAACTGAATAAAAGCTCTCGACGTTTATTTACGGGCTTCTCATATGAAATTCGCCCTTGTTTAATTAAATTATTCATCGGCGTTACTGGTCATCCGATCTTCGGCCCGTACCAAAGTGCGCTCCGAACAATGACGGATAAAATGGCTCCTGTAATCATCCCACATGCCAATTTGACGAAACCCCGCGTATTCGTTTAATTCCGGAACCAGAGCTCGGTCCGAGCGCAACCGATTTATTAGGGTAAAAATAAAGCGGTGAATAATTTAAATCGCTGTCCCGCTGCCAGTGTGGCCAGCGAGAACGTTTTATTGCTCGAAAATAAATATATTCGTGACATTTCACGGATCGATCGGGGGCGACCGGCGAAACCTCGCGGCGGACGCCCGGTCGACACTGACCCCGGCTCACCCGTGAATTTAGAATAGACAAATTAATGAGAAATCTTGAATTCAATACCCTAGGCGGAACGGCGGTGGCGTTCACTAATCAAAGGGGTTAATCATGATTGAATTTTTAAATTCAAAAACCCGATATCTGTCACCGTTTGAAAATATTTTCTGATTGAGATCTCTCTGCCAAATAAATTGTAATCGGTATGAAATGTTTGACAAATATATTTTTTTTTAATTTCGATTTCTAAATAATTAGAAGGCTAAAATATTGACATGTAACTCAGCTGTGTCAGGTATACAATTAACCTAAACACAACTTCAATTACTTTCACGTGTTATTTTAATAAAGTACAATACCATAAAAAGCATTATTACTTCACGAGTTTTTTTACGTATTTGTGTATTTTCCTATTGAATCTTAAAAATGTAAGGTATACTATTAGCGTTGTCTTTCATTCTTTTAGTTGTCTGATGAAGTTAGATAAGAGTGCCTACGAAGCGTTGTTTTCGTAGCTAAACTGTACCAAGTTATGTATTCTATTTTTTATTTTTTATCGGAAAGACCAGACAATTTCCAGCAAATCACGAAAAATGTCATTTTTTAATTATAGCAAGAATTTTTGCATTTTTAAATATTTTATCAGAATTGACACGACACTGAAACAATGTAAAATACATTTTTATTTTATGTATCACAAATTATTAATTTAAATAAATCGTAAAATTGCTATTGAAACACTAATAAAGATATTGAACACTCACAACTCATACAGAATACTGTTCGGATTGGCGCGTTATCGACATCGAGTTGCTGGTGTAAAGCGGCGGCTGGAGCTCAGCACCAACTCTCTGGTGCAAGTGGCGCCCTCATGGAAAGCTGATTCTCTGACCAGAAAATGGAAGCGCTTACAAAATAGCTACATATACAACAATGGCTGTGACTGAAGTAGTTATATATGTAACAATTATATTTTGTGTGTGAACCTTTATTTTTTATTTACATTTTTTTTATTTTATTTTATTTTCCTTAGTTTTCTTTTTCATAGCATATTTATTTCATAACCTTTAATGTATAACATAATATGTATTATCTTTATGGCGAATCAGGTTTAAAAAAAAACCTGGTCACGCTGAAATAAACACATTATTATTATTATTATTATAAAATAATATAACAAAAAAATGCCAAAAATCATTAAAAATAGATAAATCATTAAATATAGTGATTCAATATAGAAGAAAAATAAGTTCGTAGAAATTCAATTCTGGCTCCGACAATTGTTTAATTTAACTTTATTTTTAGAATGAGAGTTACCAACTTGTTGCCGAAAGGTAAATAGAGATTCTATTTAATAATAAGGTCAATTTATTTTTAATTACCACTTAATGATTTGAATTATGTTTTTACATTGCTAGGTAGATACTATACCTACGTAACATATCTATAATATTAGAATTTGTTATACAATGTTCCGGATTAAATATTTAATAAAAACCTTTGAATTATATTAATTTTGAGTTTATATCGGTTTAAACTTAAACATTAAAATTGTGTACTTAATAGTATTACAATTTTTTATGAACACACTATTATTGTAAAGTTGCCGTTTTTCAGAACACAGTTTATTGTATTTTAATACGCGTTAAATTCCGATAGCACCTGAAATATTTTTTTTTTCTGTATACTTCACAAATACACAAAAAATTAAATAAATATATCATTTTAATTATTATTTTTTTAAACCTATTATTATATATAGTTGGTGTTTAAATTATTTTCTCTCTACACCGAATATACTTTCAACTTTATAAACCGTGAGAGTCGATGAGATATTTTTTTTTTTTTCAACTCGAGGCGGACTCTGACTAATCATTATGGTCCCATGAGACTCTTTGGACACAGCTTTTGGCTTACACAGTAGTCCGCCAAGTCTCAGAGATTTGCCGTTTTGCGATTCTATTCAATATTGGTGTTTTGTTTATCAATTGATAAAACGTTATTCTATAACACAAATTAAATTAATCAACTAGAAAAATATACAGAAAAAAAAATGTTTTGAAAAAATTTAGTTGTTACCTGGATTCGAACCTGAACTTCTTCCTATCCGGGAAAGATTTAAAAATAGAATAATAGATGTAACAATTGAAAAGATTACGAAATACCTAATAAGTTCAAAATTTGTCAAAAATGTATTCGATTGCTTCAGCGAAAATGGTAAATGCACTTCTCCGGATAGGAAGAGGTCTAGGTTCGAATCCCGATAGCAACAAAATATTTTTTCTATAGATAAATTTTTGCCTAATTGATTAATTAATTAGTTGATTAATTTAATTTGTATTAAATAAAATACCACAGAACTATATTCCAAAAATGCAAATTCACAACAAAAATGTGAACTCCATAAAAAAATTTTTTTCTCCCCAGCACCAGTTAAAATAAATATGTGTAAATTAAAGCTTTCTGTTTGTTTAACTTTCAGTATAAATTGTTGAAGATATCTATGGTTCTAGGTGACGTTTATACACAAGTGCCAAGTCTTTATACGTGCACATGGTACAGAGACTTATCTCATGTACAACTCTAAGATTTGTCTCATCCCGTAGACAAGGGGCATCATAATAACCGGAACAAATTCTAAATGTATCACTTTCATAACAGGAAGATCAGACAAATGAGTACCGAGAAATTTATTAAAAAAATATTGTTAAAAATAAAATTATTATAAACTCAGAAGCCCATCTGACCAAACCAATTCATTAATGCATACAAAAAATGAGAGAACTGAAAACTAAAATTGGATTCGTGAATATATAAACGCCCAAAAGAGTCAAATTTCGAATCAAAAAAATATATTAATTAATGGTATGTTTATCTTAATATTTTTGAACACCAATATTCCTTGAATCAGTGACCTCTCTATAATAAAAATATATTGTATACACACTAATTATGAATAATAAAACCCGACTTTAAAGAACAGCTCATAATTTTGTTCTACCTACAAATTGTACCTAATCCAAAAATCTAAATATTGACGGCTTGATTGATGGCTCTGAGTTTAATTTTTGCTTTTGATTATTTATATACAAATTGTTTATATAAAAAAAAAAAAATATATATATATATATGTATATATATCCTGTAAAACTAGTGACTAACTTAAAAAATAACATATTACATTAATCTTACATAGAAAGGAAGCCAGTGTTGTAATTTAATAGTTATTTATTAACCGCGTCGTTGTGCTAAAGACCCGTTTCAATGAAAAGATGAAATAATCTCAGAGATTTAGTTGAGATACATCTCAATACCATATACACGTGTTGATATTTTGATCTGAAGATAACTTGAAATGAGTGATACAAATACTAAAAGCAAACATGACGTTCGATCTAATTTTTGACAAGATTTGACACACGTACGCAAACGTCACTTAAAACCAACGTACCTACATCCATACAGCTATCTATTCTGAATAGTTAACATAAATCATTAAACATTAATATTAAATAAAGGCATAATTATAAACATTAATTCAGTTTTAACTGCTACTGAGGAGATTCAAAACCACTCAACTGACGAACGACGAACGTGAAGTAAGGCGCAAGACGATGAATCCATGAGACATGGTTTGTACGCAAGGACTACAATAGTTAATAATTGTCTCCAAAGAATCTTATGAGAGCAATATTTATATTTCAGATATTGTCTTGATTTGAAAATCTCTTAAAAATCTAATTTGTGAACACAAGATCAGTCTATTTTTATCAACTTTTTTTAAAATGTCTTATATTTTTTGGTTCTTTTACTTTTTCGATCACTAATTAAACATTATAAATAAGAAATGTTCAAACAACCCGGATAGAGGATGCCGAAATGGGTCGGTCACATTGTATGTAGCGATAACTATAGGACTCTTCAAAGTATCTTCAGAGATATTTGAGAAAATCGGAACCGCTGGAGAGATGGATACGAGATTGGCGTGTACGGTGAAGAAGGCTCAAGACAGGAACTTCTGAAGAATGTTTGTGCAGTGATTTTTGGAAGGTGATAATTATATATTATAAAAACTAGTTACATGTTATTAAAATAGTAACTTGAAACTAGTCAAAAAAACGCAGAACTATTATAACAAGTGAAGTCGGCAGTTAGGTACTTAATATCTACACGGAAGATAATATACGCAATAATTGATATATCTAATAAAAACAACTTGAATGTTGAAAATAAATATAGGAATTATATAATAATTTACCTCCATGACTCGTATTACTCTGAGCCTCCCGTCTAACCTGCCCCTGAAGGGAGCCAGAATCCCCTTCCACCTGAGCCCGTTAAATGATTGATCGTAGAGCAGCAACAGGCAGACTGCAAATCCACCTTATTCTCAGATCCCTTGAGGTCAGGATCTTGTTTCATGAACGGCCCCAAACTTCATTATTTTAGAAAATTCCTAAATTACATTAGGCTACTAAAACTTCAAAACATAATTTCATAGTGTTATTGTGTAGCACAATACAGCGATAGCAATATTTATATTTATTTATACACATAGAAAAAAATTATATAAATATTAGATTGTTACTTAACGAATCTAATTTATGATGTAGATTCTGATACTCCACTAGGTTTTTTGTTAAAAATTAAGAAAGTATATTGTAAAAGAAATTAGATAAGGCGAGAAAGGGCGGATAGAGCGCCTCACGCGTGCAACCCGATAAGGCACGAGACTTTACAAATAATCTCGGGCGCGACTGCTTCCATACGGAGAAATAGTAATTTACAAATTTAGCAAAAAAACTTATCAAACTGTGATTACTAAACAGGAAAGTGTATTTGAGAGTAATAAAAAAGTTTTCGTAACAATTAGATTTAAGTTTTATTGTGTTTACATAATATGATATATATAAGAAAAATAATTGCACACAGCTGAAGAAATGTCCGCTAAATATTTTTTATTTTTATTATTTAACAGAAAAACTGAAGTAAGAATGAATATCTGAATTCAATATATGCAATTGCAGAAAATCATGAAATATACCAAAAAAATCAAGGTATTTCTAATATTTTGTTCAAAGGTATAAAAATATAATGTAATATTATCAATATCGAAGGCAATTTTTTATTTATTTTTTGTAAACAATGTATTTAAGTAAACAATCAGTGCTCCATCTTGTGAATCTTTAAGAAAGTATGCTAATAATTATTGCAACATAATTGTATGCAATTTTATATAATTAAAAAAAAATTGATTCAGCCAGTGCAAAAACATGTTCACAGTTTAGTGTTATCCCGATATATTGAATATATAATTGTAGTAATGTATTGGGCCCATCTCACTGCAATTTTATACGTCTGAGCATAAAAGAGGTTTGACTTGAAAAGAAGCCATCAGATCAAACGAACATTTTGTATGAGACATAAAAAAGTGAACAGTTTTTTTTTTAATAGAGATGGGCACACGAAATTCGTATCACATTAATATTTTTACTTTTTCAAAACTAAGCTAAAGGCTTATTCTATGAATATAGGACTAACTTGCTGGTTTCCTGGTAAAGGGCTAAACCTCCGACCACTGGATCTCTAGGCGTGTGTCTTGAACCACAAGACCAACAAGCACATGTGTATAAAATTAATGTATATTGAATGATTTGTGGTAACCCTGCACGCGCCCATAGACATAACCGTGTAAGGACTCACCTATCAACCATGTAGGGTTTAAACCAAAGCAACCAATCGGAAGACGCAATAAGACAATATGCACCAGAAACGGACACTGCCCAAGCAGCTAGTGATCACTATTCTGCAGACCGTCCTCTCATTAACATCTCCATTCAATAATATCTCGTTCATCGCGAATTTAACTATAATTCATATGTTCTTTCATTTCTACACCCTGCTCTCGTAACCACACAAACACCCTACACTGTGACATATTAACAACACGCGTAAAACTTGAAGATGTCACAGGCCTCCAAAGCAACAAAACCTTCCGACACAATCACTAGTCAATCATATTTAAACACAGTCAACTCGTATAGATTTACACTTTTAGTGAAACATTTGTTATCACTGCCAATCATGGCATCCTAAAAAATGCATTATTTGAATTATGTATAATTTAATTTAGCTTATTCCTTTTCGTATTCGGTAAAGCTATTTATTATTTACAACGTATTACTTGCAGTAAAAAAAAGACATTGCAAAGATTTTTAACAAAGGTTAAATGCACAATATACCTACGCATTTGAAAGAAGTTTCGTGTACAATAAAAGCAACTAAACCACCAAGTAATTTATTCATGAACTGGGGTGTCAAGATATTTTATAACTTCTAATAAAATAATTCAATAAACTTTGTATTTAACAAGGTAAGTTGTAAATGAAAAACCAATCTATTTCTCACATATTTCATCATCGTACTAATTTTATGTTTTATGCCAGGCGTCGGCAACCTTTCTTGGCTGCTGGTCAAAATCAACCATAATATGACTGTTAAGAAGACAATTCGGGTCAATGGGTATTTTCATTTTAAAACAGTCCGTCAGTGAATAAAAAGATACATTTTATTGAGAAAACTACATCAATGTACTTTTAAACTATTTTTAAATTAAACATAAAAAAACAAAATTCTATTTCTAATTATTATAAAAATAAGTCAAAATGTCAAGTTTTAGTTCATTAATAATTAATGAACTTTTTTTATAAACGCCACCGACTGGCGGATGCGCGCGCGCCTTTTAAATAACGGAAAGGATTTAGACCGCGACCACGACTACTCTACACATTTTTATGTTTTATAATTTATTTTTATATATTATACCTGCTTTATTTCCGGAACTTAAGTGGGTCACTTGAAATTATCAAATAGGTCACTTAGTGACCCGTGGGATTTTTGAAATGTTTTCTTCGAAACTATTAAAATAATCTACTAAACTATTAATTTTGACATGTTTGTGATTGAGTGCTTACGATATACGCCTAGTGATCTGGTGGTCAGGGGTTCGAGCCTCGTTCTAGGAGGCCATCAAGTTAGTCCTATTTTCATAACACAAGCTTTTAGATTTGTTTTAAAATAATAAAAATGTTGATGACACGCATTCTGTGTATGCATCTCTATTTTTTTTTAAGTATATACAATTTTATAGGTAATTTAATTATTTCTAAAATATCATTTAATACGACTAACTTTGTACAATTTGAAACTGCTAAAATCGCTTTCATTCTTTAAGTGAACTTATTCTCTTCCTTTTAAGGGTATTTTTATTCTGCTAATAATAAAATTATATACGTTGGCAGTAAATATTTTTTAATGGCGAAAAGTAACAACGCAATCAGCGCACACCTTGAGCAAGAGTCGTCAAAGTAAATCGGGAGTAATATAAAGAGTTACATTTAGAAAGCAGATTGCCACCGTACTAATAGTAAAACCTTTTTACAATAAATAAATACCACCTGTCTTCTCCGATTCAACTGCCGTGTTCTGAGCGATAAAATAGAAAGTCAGTAAATTTTACGACTTTTTTTTATCTATGATTCTTATACGGCGACCCAATTTGAAGCGGACGCCTCAACTAGGGATTGCATACGAAATTTTAAAATTTTAAATTCGTTCTCATAAATCCGAAATTCATTCTCATAAATATAATACAGAATTCCGAATTACGATCACAGACTAACGGCTACACAATGATTAATTGCACAACAATAGGGGTGTTCCGAAGGGATCGTTCCTAGAAAGCAATGTAGAGAAATAACGCCATCATGAAAGGAACCTATGCACTCGGCCAGCACTCAAACAGACAAAAAACGCTGACCCGATAGACACAAAATAGCGACTCCATCAAAGAGATGTCTGAAAACTGGCGGATCAGTATTAAGAATTGCTTTGTCGAGTGCGGTAGTGCGTTATGTAGTTTATATTTAGTTATTCTGTCTTAGTTTTCTATTACATTATTGATTTTTTAACAAGGTAAATTGGTGCAGTTTTAATTTATTACCGTTATTTTGATATATACAGTAAAACTTCGATTATCCGGAATAATTGGGAGCATGGGCAGTCCGAATAATATAACGTATAAACACAGAATTTCTTAAACTCATATCATTAGCAAATGACCACAATGCATATGAAAGTATTATAGGGTAAATTGGTTCTTTTGAAGTATATATAGTAAGTCTTCCATTAAAAGTAAACCTCAAGGAAAAACTCGTTTTTTTTATTTTTTAGTTGGAAAAATAATCATATTCTTTATACAACAAGTAATAATGAATTTATTATCTTAAACAAGCTGTTTTTTAAATATCACAAACCTATGTTCTGAATAATTAAAACTTTACAACAAGAATGTGTTCTCCTAATAAGCTGTTTTTTTTATTATATTATTGACCAAAAAATAATATAGGTAAAAAATTTTATGCACATTTTTTTTTATTTTGTCAAAATTTGCAATCCCTACCCTCAGCTTAATGTAATGTCGCATGTATTTCTAGAAAAATAATTGTGTTTATAGATTTATTTATCTTAAAGTATGTGCAATACAACAGCCTTCATATATTCTCACAATTAAGTAGAATTCAATTATATTATTTAGTACTGATAAAATGATAAAAACACATTCCTTATTAATGAGATAGAAATTTTCATATTAATTGGAATTCTTCACAAAGGTTTTCTAATAAATAAAATTACGCAGTTGAGTTGAGCCAGTTTCAGAAATCGTAGTATTTAATAGAATTGTAATTCTATTACAGATCTCCATAAATCATATATTAATCTCTTGCTTTTATGAATCTTGCAATATATTGCTTCTAGAATTGACTTAGAATAGATATATAACAGATCACCGATTTTAACACATCCAATATTATGCTTTGTATACATAGACTATCCTACAGGATTATAACACAGATACTACAGGATACTTTTGTTCGAAGGCTAAACAAAAGATGTATGAATGTGGACGAGGCAACAGATGTGGCTTTATATTAGATCCCCGAGGGAAAATGTCGTCTCATTTTATTACATATATGTTTATGTATCATACATAAATAGAGAAAAAGAAGAATATGATATTGAGAATATGAAGTAAAAATGTGAAAATACTCCACTAAAAATTAATTATATATTGAGTATTTTATTTTTTCCTATTCTTCTTAATTATTTTTTTAAAATGTGAAGGGTTGTTTTTTTTAAATTTTCTGTATTTTTATTTATTTTTTAATATTTTCCAAAACTTTTTTATATTAACTTTCTTAGCAGTTGACCACTTGGTCCTGACTGTGAATGCATTTGGGTGGATATACCTCGAGTTAAACGTCATACCTTAATGTTTAATTGTTTCTGTGAACTAAAATTACAATACACTTGTGGCAAAATGCTCACCTAATGCTAAGCTCTATGCTATATAGCTCCATGTACGAGTGTCGTTTTTTTTTAATATCTAACCATAATTTTTTGGAAATTCGATTGTGTTATCATAACTTAAAATATATACGGATTTACACGTATATTGTTTCCAGCTTCTAGCCTTATATTTTGTAGCATCCTTTATGACTGTGTACTTATATGTTCTACTTTATTTAATAAAGCGTCTATATATATATATAATTAGAGGTTCAATGGAGAAGTTGAGGGGAATTTTTCCCAATAAATTAATCATCAAGTACGGAAACATACCCTGGGCACCTCGGTCATTCAACATTACACTGTGCGACTTATTTTTATGGAGATACCTTAAGTCGAAAGTTTACAGTAACAATCCTCGAACAATTCAGGCCCTACAAGAAAATAACTGCCGTGAAGTTGCTGCCATTGAACCAACGCTTTGCTCTCGCGTATTCGCAAATTTAAAAGTCCGATTGGAAGAGTGTCTTGAAAAAAATGGGCGACATTTATACGATATTGTTTATAAAACATTAAATGAGCATTATTAAACTCCATTTTGTATAGATAAAAAATGAGAAGGACATTGTAGTTTTTTTAAATTTAATATTAAACTTGAAAATTTTCCGCTGGACATCCTTTATTTTTATCCATGGTTGTATTTTTCATTTTAGTAAACATTATTTCCCGAAGCAGACACCATAGGTATCAAAATATGTTGATTTATCAATGAATAGTCAATCAAAGTGTTTTATCTTATTATTTATATTTATATAAGAAAAATTTTCAACCAATTTGTAAAGCATTTCCGTTGCTTGAATTCTCACTGAACCATCTAACCCTTAATAGTATATCCCTTGTAGCATGAGCACTCTGACCGAAATTGTGTTACGCGTTCACCGTTGCGAAATTGATCTGTTTTGTGTATTGTTTTTCAAAATACACTCCCACCTAATATTGAGTTTGTACGAGCGTTCGACATAGTGATACTGTTAATTGTACCCACGGATAAGCACCGAAAATATATTTCGGGATAGTATGAATATCAATACACCGGGTCAAAACGTATTCGTTGACAAATAGAATTTGTTCCGGTGAAATACTTCACGTCAAGATAAAAATATTTATATTTTTTTCATGTCGTAAAAATATGTTTTGTATATTTATTTCACAATAACACTTTTGGTAGAACATTCCAATGATCATTAATGAATTATTAAAATTGTACCTGGAGACGATTAATTGAAAAATTTTATACAAAATTATTATAGTATCTTTATTTAAAAAATCTCTCAATTAGTTTTCATTAATAAAGTATTGTTTAAACTATTTACTATGACTACCTCTTATACAAGAGAATACTCGAATGTTAAAAAGTATATAAGTTGAGACATTTATTTTTCTTCCATTATCAGTTGTTAGATAAATTTTTAAAGGTAATTGAATAAAGAACTTCTTATTTTTGTAATCTCTAATAATTTTGTTATATATAATAAAATATATTTTAAAACGTGAGAAAAATTATTCATCATCTTTAAATAAATGTTATAAAAAAAAATTAAATAAATGTTTTTGTTAAATAAAATAATAATCACTTTGTATGAAACCACGAAATTTATTATACGTCAACCGGTTTTCCTCATCTCAAGCTTCATCAGGAGGTATTTGAAACTAATCATAAATACAAAAAGAGTGTATTTATGTATACATAAAAAGGGAGAAATGGAGAGAATATATAATTGCATGTGAAAGAGAGAGACAGAATACATATGTGGTTAAATAGAATATCAAATAAAACAGAATATAAAATTATATGCAAAAGACAGAGATAGAATACATATACAGAGACACAGAACAGTAAGGAAGGGGAAAATACGGTGTTGATGGATATTAAATTAATTTTAAAGGAAAGATACCTAATACGGGGCTAATGGATAAATTAATTTGATTATTAAGAATTGGTGTACCACTAGTTTTTAACTTTTTTATTTCAAGGTCTTTAAATTGTCCAACCGGAGGCCAAACCCGTTTTTATGGAGAATATTGACCCCTGTGGTAATATTAAAAGAATGGTATTTTTTTAGTAATATGGTTGGAAAATTCTAAGAAACCATTACTGTTTAAACATTTAAGATGTTCTTTGACACGAATATTGACATTACGAGTAGTTTTGCATATATAGAATGAAGTTTTAGATAAGCGAAACCAGTTGACGTATAATAAATTTCGTAGTTTGATTGTTATTTTATTTAATACAATATGTCAAACCACAAAGTGATTGCTTTCTACGAAAATATAAATGTTGTTGTCATATAAATTACATGAATATTCAATTCTTATTTACAAAATATCAATGTTATTCTGCTTATCACATAAGGAGAAATTTGAAGTAAAAATTTTCAAATTTCGTGAATATGTGACCTTTTTGATTAAAAAAAAACAAACATGTTCATTTTCATTATTATAAAATTGGAAAACTGCAATACAATTTTACTGCAGATTAGTAATTGTGTCTTGTTTTCGTCTTTTGCGCCCGTTCTAGGAGTGCAGTAGACACAAGTGTAATTTTTACAGAACATAGTTCTGTGATATTTAATACAAATTAAATGTATCAATAAACTCAATTTATCTAAAAAAAAAAAAATGTTGCTGCCACCGGGATTTGAAATTGCTGCACATACAAGTTCGAAAATTGATCGTCTAGTTACGAGGTTGACATAGTCTAATTGGTTTATCGCACTTCCTCGGATAGGAAGACATCCTGGTTTAAATCTCGGTGGCGGCTAAAGATTTCTTTGGATAAATTGAGTTTATTGATACATTTAATTTGTATTAAATATCACAGAACTATGTTCTGTAAAAATTACAACTTTACAAATAATAATGTGTTCTCTTTAAAGTAATATAATATCATTAATTTTTATACTGAGCTTCCCTGTATTTCAATTCATATTTTAAGGTGTTTGATTTTGTCGGTGCCTCATTTACTTTATCCAATTAAATATTATATATATATTTACGTAATCACCCAATAACCCATATATTATTGTCATTTACCTAAAATCGGTCATCAGTAATAATGGTTGCGCGAGCTATCTATTGCGATTTTGATTTGTATAATATTTAATTATTTTGATTTTTATTGATAATAAAAAGGTGTTTTAACCCAATATTTATTACAATAAAATAACTGTTGGAATAAATGAATAAAAAATTAAATCAGATATGTCCATCGGCTTAAAATTATATTTCACTATTATGAATTATGACTTATAGACTGAAAATATTGATTGTTATTTATAAGTTCTCGCTATTGTATAAAAGAACAACCATCTTTTGTAGGAAATAAAATAAAATTCGTACCACTAAAGTGCATAACTGGCTTTCGAACCAATCCCATAAATGTTTCCAAGTCTTATCGGCCCCTTTATAGAAGGAACAAAAATAAAATGAAAACTTTTGCACTTCGTCCAAAACGAAGACCCTGTAACGTGTATTTATTATTCTCGGTAGTTCGCCACTGTTGCGGAGGATTCCGTTCGAAAGATCAGAGAACGCCAACAATCGGTATACATGTAGGAAATATTCATTATTATTAAAATCGATCCTGATTTTAATAATAATTACATTTTTAAGATGTTCACTTATATGTGCTTTATTTATTATGAACATCATAGCAGTATGATTAATGTGAAACTAGTTTACTTTATATATTTTTTTAAGTGAAGCATTTTGACCGACGTACTTCAAATTGACACGAATAATATTAATTATTATCCACATTCATCGTTGACTCCGTTTACACCTTGTCCCGGGCGGTAGCGACTGAAACACGTTATCATTTCCAGTACTACAGTACAAACACGTAGGGCATCTTATCAATTCCGGTATTCTGGACCAATTTACAGTATGTGTATATATGTTCTGTAATTAGTACGTTGGTACTCCAAAATATTAATACCGAAACCTACGGGATTAATTTTGTACCAATTTCGGGATACTAAAATTACAACAAGATCATGCGCAAGATTGACAATTCGACATTTAAAATGTCGATTTGTCAATCTTGCGTCATTATTTGTGTTATTTTTTGTTCATAGATTCCTTACTTATTGAAGTATAAATACCTAAGATCTTAAACAAATGGTACTTGTTGTTTTCTATGATTTTTTTTTTTATAAATATAGCATTATTGAGTAAATCACCATTTTATAAACCCTCTGATAATTAAAATTAAAAAAACCACAGTTATCAAAAATTATGATGAAATTCATTAATTCAATTAAAAGCATACAAAATCAAAAAAAAAAAACAAAAATTAGTTGTAAAATAAAATGAAAAAATGTATATAAATTTTACTTAATTATTTGAGAAGATCACAACAACGTGTTAACTTTGAAATAAGTGTTTCATATTGAGCACAATTATGATTCACCCCTTTTATTTCAATTTACCTTTTAATTATTATACACGAGAAATAACTGCCCACCCTAGCATGAGTTTTGGTCTAGTGAGGTGAACAGGGATACGTTGTAAATGATATGAAACGAATAAATATATAAAAATAAAAAAGTTTTATTTATGATCACCAGAATAATCCAGATTTACTCGAGCGCAGAAAACCCCCCAACTGCGGTCCCGACAACCCCTCGAACAATGGCCGTAAATCGTACTATTTTTTTTTATTAGATACATAAATATAAAGTTACACAAAGGTCAGTGTTTGCTAGTCAAACTAGTTTTTTTCCCGATCTTGTCATATCTTTGCACAATACTAAAGAAAAATATAGTTTAATGTAATGAAAAAATGAGAAATATATAATACAAAGTAAAAAAAAAAACTATTTATCAACTTATATCGTAAAACTTAACTAAATGAATATAATAAAAAAGTGGTACATTTAAAATGTTATGTATAGATTATTAAAAAAATACACAAAAACATAAACATACTTATATTTCTTTTTCGAAAAGTTAGAGAGAGAGAAGGAAACAACAAAAAGAGTAGCCTAAATTCAACACTGGACACAGGCCGGCAGAAGAAAAGGATTAAAAAGTTAGAAATGTGTATAAAATAGTTTTAGATGCACAATAACAAAATATTTGTAATACAAATTTAATGAATTAACTAGAAAGATAAACAGAAAAATAATATTTTTAAATATTCTAGTTGCTACCGTAATACGAACCTTGACCTTTTCCTATCTGGGGAAATACGTTATCGATTTTCGTATCCCGGTAGCAACTGAATTAATTTTTCGATAAATAATTTTTTTATGTAAATCTATCTAGTTGATTAATTTAATTTGTAAAAATACCATAGAATCATTTTCTGAAAAACTCCAACTTCACAACAATTAACTATAGTTACAATTAACAACAATTAACTTAAAAATTAAAAATATATTACTAGTTTAAAAATCCGGATTAACCACAGTGTCCCCTTAGGACGGGTAAAAGGCTTAATTGTTTGATATACTACATTATCTATATTAAAAAATATATACACGTTCATGTACAAAAGTTATAATAACATATCAACCCCTCAGAATAACAAGGTTTCATCTGACACTGACACGTTTTGAGATAATGAGCTCAAAGGTGTTGATTGAATTTCAACATATATATATTTTGTTTTGAGTATGCAAATATGATCAGATTTAAGGTCTTAACTTATTATCAATGACCACTGTGATATGAGGAAAATTAAAAATAAATAAAAATATTGTAAATGAACAATAATTATCCATAAATTGAAATAAATAACTGATGCTGTTGGAACTTTCAGCTCTTGCTATTTCCTTTAATATCTGTTAATTAGAGTTGGTATGTATATAATAAATAAAGAATAATGCATTTGGAACCTATTTCACGCAATAACTTTAATTAACCCAAAAATTTGGTTAGAACTTTGTTATTCTAAGGGTTCAATCCATAAATATACAAAATCTTGAAACGAATTCCAAATATTTTCAATTCGGACGAAGTTCAGAGCGTTTTGAATAAATCTGAATGTTCATTATATCAATAAGATGTTTTAAACTACTACTTACCTACTTTTTATTTTTATTTACAACAATACAATTGAATAATGAATACAATTAATTAAAAGTTACAAAAAAATTACAATTTTCCAAAAAAACATACCAAAAAGAAAAATGATGACCAATTTTTAAAATGAATTTCCCAACTAGGCAAGCCTATTCTATTTTTATTTTTTTATTTTCTTTATAATTTCTTTGTCCTTCACCATATCGTAAAGTGAGCTTTCTTATCGAAGAATTAACAAATTAAAAGCAAATGTAGACTTGCTTGTAGCATATTTGATAGAATTAGGAAAGATTCCCTGAGATAGTTTAAGCGCGTGGAATGTATGAGTCGCAGGATGGCCATGGTCAGATAATATCATTTTGCGGGGAGAATTGAAAGCAAAACCCAAGACAGGGAGCTGTGGAGACTAAAAAAGGGGAGCCCTGCATTCAACAATTGATGCAGATCGGCAGAAGAAGATTAAAAAGTGTAAAGGTACTATTTTTCCAAGAACTTGTTATCTAACCATCGCGTCTTAGGGTATATGATATATATTTGTTCAATGTTTAAACAACCAAACCTAGGATAGCTTATAGGCTGGTCATTTATATATCAATGCCCATATGGGTTTTTTAAATAATATATTTTTCATTATATCCAGGTATTTGGACAGCATATATATCGCTACAGTTTATTTATCAAGACATTCCTTGTAAAACATTTTTTATTTCATTAAATCTGTACAAATACCAATTATAACTTATAATTAATAAGCATATAATCATTAAATGTATACAAATACCAATTATAACGTATAATTATTAAGCGTATAATCATTAAATGTGTACAAATACCAATTATAACTTATAATTATTAAGCATTCAATCATTAAATGTGTACAAATACCAATTAAAACTTATAATTATTAAGCATATAATTATTAAATATGTACAAATACCAATTATAACTCATAATTATTAAGCATATAATCATTAAATGTGTACAAATACCAATTATAACTGAAAATAAAAATCAATAATAAAATTAAAATACAAATTAATTAAACAATTTCGCTATTGAGCTGAAGAAGATGTCAACAAAAATTTGTTAATAAAACATTCACATTGACCTGGTACTTCGATTAAAAACGCGGTGCGTTATCGAATCTTTTAAATCAAGGACATCCTGCTTGCAATAGTAAAACAGTACTGACATGAACGACGAAATTGGTATTAATACGACCACGAATCTAAATCAAAAAGAATTTAATTAACCTCCGTATAATCGAAAATATAATAGCATAAAATAATAGAATGTATATAATTGTCCCAAGTTAGCAATGTAAGTGACGATACCTCAAATGAAAATTCTCTAATACAGTATTGAATCACAAAATACACTATGTGCCGAGTGTATTTATTTTATATATTGCACTTAAATGTGTTTAAGTCATAACATTAGCATTATATTATGTCATTGAAACCACAGACCAGTAAATGAATGGACATGAAATAAAGTGTACACGTAGTAGAGGTGTTTGGAACATTAGTTGCGGAACGAGGAGCATTCTACACACATTCTTTGTGGAAACATAAATCCGATAGTTTATGATACATTTATGCAACAGTAAAATTATTTACTCTTCGAAAATTAAATCTTGATGTAAATAAGACTTATTTTTTACATTAATACATATTGTCAGCGTTTAATTTTTCGTTTCAACCGTGTCATATATTTAAAAAAAGTCGCGGAGCTGTTTTATAGCGTAAATGGTACTAAAGTGATCACAATAATGACAGAATATTATTGAAATATTGTAACAAAATATTGAAAAAGGAATTTGGGTCAGTTCATGTCCATATATACATTTGGTAGTCTGTGTTTGCTACATTTTGTTATATAATGAACTTGGGACGGGTCTTACACTTAAATGCCAATTTCCCATTACTTTTCGTACTATATATTTTGAATATCTAGTTATATTAGTAAACAAAAGGATTATTTATTGGAGTTGTTTATTACATTAGAATTGTAAAAGCAATTTTTATATTTATAATTATCGTCAAGTAGTGAAAACTGTCCCGACAATTCCGACGAACTATTATTATTATTTTTTTAATTACTTTAAAGAATCTACAACTTCTAATGCGTATAACACAATTCATATCTTAAAAACTTTCGTAAATAACCTTGAAAAGTGCAAAGTTTAAGTGTCTAGCCGAACTCTACCCCTTCAACCATTCTACAGCTTCAATAGAGTCTATGTTTTCTACTGCGATGTGGATGTAAGAACTACGCAATTTCAGGGAAAACTCATATTCATTGTCTCAAGAGGGGTATATGATTTTAATTACAAGACTTTTTATCATTCTGCATTATTATCATAGTTAGTAAAATCATTTTTGAAAGTGTTTAAAAGTCGTTATCACACTTTGACAGTGAGAAAGTTTCTAGGTTATCATACATCTGTTGGTCCTGAGAAAGACCATTGTTGCCCCAACGTTTCGGGTAAATCTCATCAGCCATCTTCAGAGGGTACCTTATCAGTGAAGTGTCACTCCAAAATGGACTAGAGACACGTCCTCTTAAGCCGGTAAAGGCTAAGTGACTTGGCGTTGAACTGTCGGCCAATTTAATGCCACATTTTTCGCGTTTCTATCTAAGCTCGCTTATACAATATGTCGCTGTGTCTAACTGAGCAGTTCTTACATCATTACATCTATCTAGTGTGCTCTTTAGTAATAGTTATTTCTATAAGTCCTTTGAAATAAGCCAAAAAGTATCGGAAGTAGTGAAAATTACTTGATTGAAAGTGCCCGTTAAACGATAAGACCGTGCCGTTCACGTTACAGTCTGTGCGGTGTACCAGCAAGTTCACGGTTCCCAGGCCAGATATATATAATATTTTGTTTAGAGAAATCCGATAGCCATTTGGCAAACAAAACGGAAACTCAAAGAGCCGCTTCAAAAACGTACTGCCGCCATCATTACACCCTGACGGGCGGGACGGGCCGAGGGGAGGATACGTTCAATAAAATGTCATTGTTTTTCCCTTTTCAGCGGTAACTTTTTCGATTGCAGCTGAAAACGTGACATCAATATATAACTTTTTTCACTGAAGCCCGTTTATTGAATTTGTCTGAAACAAAGAAGTGTATCGTTTTTATGTAAATGATTTTGGATGAGGATAATTTTATTGTGAACGTCAAAGATAAAAATGTGACCTTTATTCGAATATCGTAAAAAACTTACTGTCATCAACATTATCAACAATAATAAAATAAAATAAAAAAACTAAGTTAGTCCTATTTGAAACCACGTGATAATTGGATGAGAATCTTAAATATTATTAGAACTAATCTAATCAAAATTAAAGTCAGATCAAATCGAATAATAGTTTACTGAAATTTGAAATACACCCAAGCGAAAATCCACTTTGAATTATTATTTTAATTATACACCAATTAAATTTAATGTTGGCATTTCCTTGAACTGTATTTTGACTATATGTTAATTTATTGTTGGTAGTAATTATTCAGAACATAGGTCTGTGATATTTTATATACAAATCAAATGTATTAATTATAAAGGTATACGTATAAAATCAATTTCATAGAAAAATATTGTTATTGCTACCGGGATTCGAACCTGAAACTCTTCCAATTCGGGGAACGTGCATTAAAATATTAAATAATGGAACGATAGATGTATTAATTTGAAAAGTGTAACATATAGGTTCGAATATTTGTCGTTTCTACCAATTTTTCGATGTCTTTTCTATATAAATCTGCTGGTATGGTACCGAAATAGTTATTGAGCCAATTTCTGAGGTCATCGTCGTTGTTGAACGTAACGTCACGCATCTGATTGGAGAGTGACCGAAAAATATCTGACGAAGTGAAGTGGTAAAAATGCCATCGAACAGTATGTTATTTTTTGTCACAAAAATACATAATAGCAGGAAAATAGCATTTAACAATGAATATTTTTTGGTATTTTTCGTATTATATACTCTTGACGCCATACACAAGTCAAACAATAATCATAACTGTTATTTTTTATTAATTGTTATTGTTTTATTGTTGTTGATTATAATTATTATTGTTATTTTTTTGGATAGTCTGGTCAGAAATGTGAAAACATTTATTTACTATAATAAATTATTTACACTATATTACACGCCATAATAGGCAATTAAGATTGCAGTAACTCTATTAGTGGGAGGCAAAACTGTTCAATCTACGTTCAAAAATACCTCTGCTTCTGGATGCAACTTCAACGTTCAATTTAAACCGAACACAAAAACATTTAAAACACTTTGCTATATTCTTCTGATAGTGTGGTAAACGCTTTAAGGATCTGTTGGTAAGTATCCAATGAATACTAATTAATACAGAAACACACCATGATTATTATTATAAATTGGTCGATAACCTGATTATTATAATAATATATATTAAATACGTGCATACTTCGTAACGCTAAATCATTGAAAAACTTTCTACTGACAAAAAAAAACATTGTAATGGATTATTAAGAAAAATGCCTGTTATAAGAAACGTCAGTAAAATTGTTAAGAATGATTGAAAATTGTGCACCTGAGTCTACAGTATGTCACAGAAGAGACTGATGAACTAAACCTCGGTTTTTGCGATCGAGCACAATTTAAGGTTGAGGTTTCCTCACTGTTTCTTTTTGTTCCTCAATATATCATATTTATTCTCAAAACGTTATTCACAAGTCGATTTGGTTCTATTGCTCAGGATACACACTCAGAATATAGTACAAACGCCTTTAGCGAATTATAAAAATCTTTTAACATATATTCCAAACATTTTCAAGTATTAAAATTTTTAACTATAAATTCTTAATTATCACTGCAGTGAGTTGATGCTATTATTTATACCGCGCTACAATGAAAATATTTCAATATATATTTTAATAATATTATCTTAATGCATTGTAGTACATAATAATAAGTGGAAATAACTGAGAGTATTGAACGTTCCAAATTGTTGTATACGTACCCCCGTGCCGTGATCCCCACCATTCCCCAAATTGAGGGCGGAATTTTATTTTACATCGCAAAGCTGTACTACCCTTTTTATGTTTTACATTATTTTTGCTTTATCAAATTCCTTTATCGTATTTCTGTATCATGACAGTATAAAGAATATTTGAATGCATATGTACATAATATGAAATATTTCAATTTTTTTTTTGAAAAATCTTAATAAATATAAACCATATTTATGTTATTATAACCATGTTAACCATTGAGTAATATTTTTAGGGTACTTTGATTATAACAGTAATTACTTATTATCATAAAATAAATTTCAGATAAACATCATTTATGTAAACAAATAACTAATTTTGTATTAATTACGTACGTATTTATCATTTGCACTTAGACCAGGTTCAAATATATAATTTAGCGAACTTTTCTTGTCAAACTTTGTGAAAGGCCACATTAAATTATATTTAAAATAAAAAAAATTGTTTACTCTCACTAATTTGTTATTTATTATAAAGTTTTCAATATTGACGCATCGTTTTGACAGTGATAATTAATTAATTAATTAATTATACGCTTTGTAAAAAAGGAAATAAACTAGATCTTTTGGAAAGCTTAACGATTAATTGTAACAAAAATGTCATCAATATTTAAATACCTTATGTTACGTCCATTCTCCTGCGCTTATTGACCACGCCTCTACACCCACCCAACTCTAATCTCCCCCCCCCCCCCCCTAACCACTCCACAACCCTATGTAGCATGTAACCTTTAAGTCTTAAGTTTAGTATTAACAACATTACTAAAGATGACGCGTCAGCATTGAAAACGTTATTATAAATAACAAATTAGTGAAAATAGACAGTGTTATTATAAATATAATTCAATTGTATCATCAGGATGGACGTACACTGATAAATAATTTTTGAAAAAATTATCCATCAAACAGAGGCGTGAGACAGTTGCACGTGAGGGGGTAAGATAAAATCATTGAAATGGGGAAAAAATTACATATAGGGTTATTTTTTAAAATTTAATTGATTACAAAAGAGCACGCTTTCTCCAAATTTAGAAGAAATTATTAAAAAATGGCTTACAGAAAATAACCTGTCTTACATGTAAGAATAATATGTATTGTATAAACGGTAACTGGTTATTTGTTATGTTTTTGAGTTTATTAAATGTAACAAATGCATATAAATGTACCTGGCGACAAACTTCTATCAAAACGTTCCGTGGGTCTAGTGATAATTTAAAAAAAATTTAAACTTTAAAACATTATAAAATATTGATTTGAATCAATATTAAAAAAATAGTTTCATAAACGAGGTTATCGTTCGTCTAGCAGTACGCTCACCTATTATCCAAGAAATCAGGGGTTTAAACCCACAACTACGAAGTATATTTACTATGCGCAATAGTGCCTCAATTTTGAAACTATGGATTCGAGACAGGCAGTTCACGAACTACCCGATATTCCAACTTTTCGGAGACATCCCTCAGAGAGGATGATAATACAGAGAAGCTCGTGGAAGGGGCCGAGCCCCAATTCGATGGACCGTCCAGATCAAATGTGCTACTGGCTGTTCTGGAATAATTGAGAAAAATCGTTTAGGCATCAGCAGGCTAAAGGTGAGATTCACAATTGTCAGCAATGAAGATTTTATCATTTTTATTAATTATTTAATCTAATTGTATATGAATATAAAATGCGGAACAGATTATGCAATTGAGTTTATTACCAGAATTATTTTATCGAAACTATGTCGAATTTTATACTAAGTTTTTTTCAATTTAATAATTTCTTTCGATAGCTAATTATTCTGTAGTTTTCTATTGATAATATAACTATTTACACAGTACAACAGATCACTACTAACCAAGGTCTCTGGCTGCTGATGAGTTCTTCGCTGATGATTATTATCGGTCCGATATTGTACAGACTGGCTCGTTCTTCGCGGGCACCTCGAGCCCTCGAATAATCTACCTGGAGCGCCTCTTTGCAATGATCCTGTTCCAACGGGATTTTGACGGCAAGTCGTTAAAGTGATGACCTTGCCACTGCATAAACAGGCATACCACAATAAATACAAAGTTGAGATTTGAAAAATGTATAATACGTAATTGTTTTGCTAATCTATTTTTATTTCGTTTATAAATAAATATATTATGATGCATAAAAGTTTTCTCCGACAAGGTTTATTTAAAGAACAAATTTTTCGAATTAGTGCGCTCAGGATTTATCGCTACCCTTCCGGATCACAACACCCCCAGACTCCGTATATCTCTCACGCCCATCAACTTGGTAACGATTTGCCGTTAATTTGTCGAGAAAACTATCACGGGGGAGAATCCTTCGAGTCAACAAGAATATTTTGTTGCTCGTACTTATGAATTAACGTGTTTTGATCATTCGTAATATTTATATAGATAAATAAGTCAGTTTATTCATTTGAACTAATTTTCAGTGTATAATCTGAGATACCGGAGTACAAAGGCATTCTTATAATAAAAACTTGAAAGCCAAATTTTTCAATTTATCTGCGTTTCTTTGGTAGTTGCTGAATTCGCAAAAAAATACATTTATAATCTTAGTCAATTCCCTTTGAAGCTCGATATCCCTGTGTTTTTTGTAATTTCAAAGACACTGTATTACAATTAAATTCAAAAGTGATGTCGAAATCGAAATGACACGTAATTATGTTCTCACACCTATTTAACTCACATAAAAATGTTTTTCAATAAATCGTTTTCGTTTAAACATTTTTCTAAATATATACGCGTACGTATGAAAGTAGTGACGAGTTCAAAATCATGAACCGTGAGTCAATCACTGATTTTTTGAGTCACACTCACTTACACTAATTGAATATCTGGGAATATCGTGATTCGTGACTCATTTTTTTATTTTATTCATATTTCGTTATGAACCGTGATTCGGCGCATGTGCATATGAAATGAAAATATTTATGAAGGAATAACATTTAATTCGTGATTAGTAGATTCGTGATAGTAGAAAACGTTTTACACATTAGACCCGAAATGCTGGGAATCTGACCCAAAAAATAAACTCTTTTTTTTAAGGGTTCTCATTTTCTTTGTGATGATATTAAATTATATTTATGCTAGAATATGTTTTTAAGCAAATAAAGTTTGAATAATATAAGTAAATACGCTCATAATTATGTTTTTTTTTTTAATTTCGTATTATGATATCGTGCGGTGCATGCGTATTAGTAATGAAACTGTGATCACACTCACAGTTTTCAATTACTGATATTATTGAATATCAATCACAATCACATCAACGAGTCGAGAGTAGCATTTTTTCACATCACTATATGGTAGTGTATATTTAATGTAAATTCTTAAAAAAATCGTTCTCGCGATCGTAATGAACAATTTTCGACGCCGAGTTCGCGTCTAGACCGCCGAGCCCCACCTTGAAACAAATTAACTCGGAGAATTGACAATACCGAGTTCTCGCCGGCAATTGCATTGCACAACTTCAATTTGGAATAACCAGAATGGCTGCGCGGGCTATTGCCTGTAAGTTGTTGAGATTTATTGCTGGACCGAGGCCTGAGGCTGTGGCAGGCGTCCAGCATTCCCGCGGGCAGGAAAGTTATATAATTTTCCAACTATTGACGATTGAAACAACGTTAAATAATTTTACGCTAATTAATTTTTTTTTTCAATGTTCCAATAATTTCATTTAATTTGCTTAGATATTTAATACTCTTACAGGTGAGCTGTTATTGGGAGGATTTTCAAATTAATTTCATTTCATTAAACGCTCTGTTGGCATGAGTCCAGAAATTTAATAAAAACGCTTGAAGGAATATTATTCTATCTACACTTCTAGAATATAAGAACAAAGAGACGCTTTTTAAAAGAAAACCTACATTGATTTTTTTTTAAATTTATATCTTCAATTATTTTACAAGCACTCCTATAATTAATGAGCTTATAAGTAAAATGAAAAGATTATTACAGATTGGTCATTTAAATATTACTATATTACAAAGCAATTTCGGTATTAGAAATTTTTTTACTTCTAAGCGTGTTATTATTTTTATAATAATTAGTTATCAATCATCATTTTTTAAATAAGATATTTAATCAATTATTTTATTAAAAATTTCAATGAGCAAAAATATAATTATAAAACAAAAAAATTTGTCGATATTTCAATGGTGTATTTTTGGTATTTATACGCGAGTTGTAAATAACATGTTACGTTTAAAATGCTGTTCATTTTCTGCCACGAGGTTTGGACATCGTGCAACGTGGACAAGAGACGCACAAAAACGTTTGTACAATGCAACCCCTCCGTGTAAGTAGGGTGTCCCACGGGGTTGTCGTATACACCAGGGGGTGTTTGATTTGGTTCACCAGACATTGATTGGATTGCGGCGCCAGACAACTTAAGGCAGGTCCTGCAGAGCTGCGGGTCGAGGACCGTTTAACTCCCCGCCGTGGTACCTTCTCGAGATAGGCTTTGACAGTGTTACATAATATGATGATAAAATACTTCTTGTTTCTGGTAGTTTTTTTTTTCATTTTTCAAACCGCAATGAAGTCTCGACTGATGTCTACTCAATAGTTTTCATGTATACATATTTTTGAAGATACATTTCTGATATAGATTATTTAGTGGCAAGTAAATGATGAACTACTTTTGATGAAAAAGTTCCTATATAATGTATTTTCAAAATAAATAATTGTGATCAATAATTTAAACATGCATTTCTGTGAGTAGAATAAAATAGCTAAGAATTAAGCAAATTAATTTGTAGACACCCGATATTTTTTTAAATATTATCCCTATCCTTGTTATTTAATATATAATTATTTAATTTGTAATTAGTCTACAATTACAATAAATTATTATCGGGGGTTTAGAAATTAATTTTCAATAATTACAATATAGGTAAAACTTGCAGTAATTTTGATATTAGAATTAAGGAGCACTTGAGATGCCTAAATAGCAACAACTTTTCAGAATTTTCCAATCACCTTTTGGAAACAAACCATTCTTTTGTTATTAACAAGGGTTTAGAAATTATACATATAAATACTAGGGATTTACAGTTAGATAAATTTGAAATTTTATAAATAAGAAAAAATGTTAATAGCAAGCTAAATATTATAAATAACCAAATCCTCTTTGCAAATAGTCACCTTTTAAATTTATTTCATATTAACTCTTACTTATTCACCGTTTTATAGTTTTATTTTTATCTATGCTTGTATTTTTTAATTTCAGTTTACATTTTTTCCTGAAGAAGATGCCATAGGTATCGAAACATGTTGAATAATCAATAAGTGGATTAAATAAAGTATTATGTCTAATTATTTATATAAAATAAGGCTATAAAGTAATTTTTCTCATATTGAAGAAGTGTTTACTATATTTTTAAAGATTTGTTTTTTGATATCTAAATATTTGAATATGCTTATTTAATGACATCACATTTATTTGCGAAAATAAATAAATTTTGAGTTTTTTATACAAACCTCTATTTAAATAGAGCTTGCGATTTCAAATAGTTGTTGTTGACATATAAATTGATAATTTTTTGAATTAGTAGAATATTTCATTTCCTTCAATACTGACAAATACCTGTCAATAAATATGAAAATCTGTTATATAATCTCTGTTTGAGAATGGATTTAGAATCTCTTTTTCGTACTGCAATGCTATAGGAGACTGTGCGACTACTTGAAAAAAATAGCTCACTGGTCACCTTATGTTTGTGGATAATTTTTATAATACATCAATAATTTTTATGTTTATATTTAGAAGACTTGAATATTTTTTTCATTTGTTATTCGTAAATCTAAGAGTTTATTTAATATTAAAATGTATTTATTAACGCTCAGAATTTATTTAGATAGTTTAGATTTATAATAAATTAATACTACAGACATGTACAAAATACCTACTTCTAGTGACTCATACTGATCTTAAAACTCTTCATTGTAATAACTATTATGGTGAAGGGACGCTAACGGCGCATGTACAAGGATGAAAGTTGTCTCGTCTAGAAAACGCATAATATGAGTTGAGCGCGAAGTGGGCTGTGGTTTGAACGCAGAGTAGAAATACACAACTGATACATATCGACCATTGCCGACAAATCTCTGAAACGAGAGATCTCTCTCTCTCTCGTCTCTGACGGTTACGCACACAAGAATAACTAACTAACTTACTATCACACTGTTTCTACTCGGAGTAGGCAGAGAGGATAGTGCGCCACACTCTTCTGTCCTGACACACCATTCTCGCCTCATCCACATGCACACAACTTCTCATACAACCCCGCCAATTATTGAGGTTTTTAACAAGACTATTTTGAAGATAGTCTTGTATTGCAAGTCCGTCTCTCAGATCTCTATAACTTTACCCTTTAATTTTGAATAGTTATTTTTAGAACCCCGCGAAATTCAAAGGCACCCACCCCTTAACACTTCACTACATTTTCATAATATTATTGCATATTAGGTACATACGAGTATATTGAATGCTAATTATTTATATTTTTTCTCAGCGCACTTTAGAAATCTGAAATCTGGAGACAAATAAAGGCACTCTACCCATCTTCCGGGATCATCCATCCTCTTTCCCTGCTTGAACCATTTTTTTTCATATATCGTTACTCTTTGGGGCATGCGCAAAACGAGGAAATCCCTTTTTCCCCATCCTTAAACACCTGTTTTGAATCCCAGAAAATACTGGGCTAAAATTGCTCGTAATGTAATAAAAATAAGAAATAAATTAACTAATTCTACAGATAAGACAATATAAAAATTTTTCATCTCCTCATTTTTATCGTTTTAAACGAAAAACATTATAACTAACGCCACTGTTTATTTATATGTATAATGATGCTATTTAAAAACTTTAAGGGAAGTCTTTCAGTTTATGGAAGCTCACAAAAATTATAAAGGAGTCTCCCAGACGTACTTCTTGCCCGGCCGGTCGGGTGGTTGCAATCTTTTTCATTCCGAGATAGCATTCATATTAATGCACGTACCAAATGTCTCCCCTACTTCTGGACAACCGTGTACACACGCTCTATTAATGCAGTGGAATTCATGAACCTCGAGCAAATGTCTAAAATTCAAACTTTCTCTCAATTTCGTGGATCAATTCTAAAACACAAGTCTTTTGAAACGTATAATGTTATTATATTTAGAATACAAGATATACTTAATAATATTTTTATAACGTTATGGTTATATAGATGTGGACTCATGACGTCAGCTTTGAGGATGCAATCTAAGATTCACTACATGGCAAGCGGTGCGCCCACTAGCGTCGCCTAAAGAACTGTCGCGCGCATTTCCTGTTTCGTCCTGCTCTGTGCTTCATTTTTCCACCTCATACGCTGTATCGTGCTGTTAGCATTATTACGCAGTACTTCACTTCGTAACATTTCATTTAATCTAGTCATGTTTCTAATCACTTATCAAATTGTAACTTTTCTGAATAAACCATGTGATTTAATCGTCGATACATTTTACTCATTATCCAATTAATTTATTCCTTCATATATGGGTTATCGGAGGCATAATTTAATATCATACATTACATTAGTGACTTTCTGATACTCGTCAGCATACACACACGTTCCAAAATTCGTGACCCGCTTTTTCAGTCTCAATAATTCCAGATTCTCCAAAACATAAAATTTACGACATTAGAATTCAGGAACAGTAATACTTTTTATCTTTAAGCATAATAAAACACGGAATTGTACTTAAATACATACCACAGTAATTAATTTAAAATTAAACATTTAATTTACTTTAATTTGTCATCAGATAATGCCTTAATAATTACTTTTATAATGTAATTAATATGTCTTAAAAGTAGAAAATAATTATTAAATATATTAGTAAAAATATTCACAGTAATTAACAATAATTTTAAAGAATGCCGGATTTCATAATCTAAATCTATCGCAGAATATCCCCCGTTTTTCAATTTTCGTTTCCGTTAAATAAATAAAAAACCGAATTAGAATAATTTTATACCCGAATTAGGTTTACACTTATATTTTTGTAATATAAATTAATCAATTAGAAAAATATACAGATAAAATCAATTTATCGAAAATATATTTTGTTGCCACCGAGCTTCAGCCAGCTACCCTTCCTATCCGGGGAAGTGCACTGACTATTACACCATGTCAACATAGTAAGTTAACGATAAATTCTCGTACATATATGTATCACTTTCAAATTTATACATCTATTATTTCATTTTTTAAAAGCCATCTACTATGTTCTAAAAAAATGCAACTTCACAATAATAATGTGTTTAAAAAGTTTACTTTAATAAATATGAGAGAATTAATAGAGCTTTTCCAAATTTATGTATTTACTTAAAATTTGTATTTCTTATAAATTATTATGTCTTATAGTTAATTTGTATATATTCAGAATATCAATTTTAAAATATGTATCAAAACATATTTACTGACAGCTTATGTCTATTATTTTTCAAAAAAGCTGTCAAAATAGTGTAAAATTTTAATTAAAAATTATTTTGTGTTGTCCTGAGATTTCAATTATTAACTATTAAATTTAAAAATAACTTCATCTCAATATGATTTTTTTTTATAGTAACCAACAAATTTTACAACTTACATACATTTCATACCTATAAGTATAATACTATATATCTATATTATATACATTTCAAACCTACATATACGATTGGCCACCATCCATATTGTGGAGGATAGGATAGTGACCTTAACCCTAAAAGCCTAAAACTGTACCGACCCTTGCGAAAATGTCACCGCGGTATTGCGCCGCAAGGCATATTCTACGCGGTGCAAAAAACTTAAATTTCTACGCGAGTTAAATACGGCCACACCTAATAACCACGAGCAGCGCTCGCTGCATTATTATTGCCGTAATACGGAGGCAACTTCACCCGAGCGCGATATCAAAAACAACGGTGTATACATACTTATGTATACTCTATTTGTATGCACAATAAAAGCAGACATCGGCGGAAGGCGAGCCGCTTTTTCGGGAAATTGGAAAATTAACCGGCAGGTGAGAATGCTGACTGCGACGGACGGCGACCCGGGGGGTTGGCCCCGCGCCCCCAGCACCCAGTGCCCCGCCCCCTGCAGTCCCTGCACTCCGCTCCATTGTGTCCCTGACAATTTAGAGTAATTATGTTATTTGAGCAACTCAGCCGATTTAAAACGCTTCCTGTTACACGGGCACTTAGTTTACACAATTATGGTTGCAAGAATAAAAACTAACACAATGTTATATTGAGGAGAAACCAAACATTTCTTTAATTTCTCTTTATTACTATACTTCCGTACTAGTAGTAGAATATGGCTAGATTTTTATTTTGATATATTTTTAACTATAGGTAGGTAAATAAGGAAATAATATTTTCAATTATAGCTGAAAGATGAAGAAAGTAACACTTTTTTATATTTTTTTTTTAATTCACTGCTGAAATCGACAACATAACCAAAAGAAAAACCATAGATCAAATATTAAGACAAAATATATAAATTCTCTTCAACATCTACAACAATGATAAGCCAAATAATATTCCTTGTACAGGTATAACTTTTGAATCTTTTGTAAATGATCTTATTTTAAATTAACTACTGTCGCGAACTTAAAACACGGTGAATATTTTTTAATATAAAAGATCACATTTAACTAACCTATTAGAATACATTGATTCTACGTGTCAACTATCAAATTCAAATACTGTATAAACTGATTTTTGTAAATGCTTTTTGACAAGATTTGTCACCCAATATTAATTGAAAAACTTAGCAAAAGTCAATCTAGTTAGGTATATAGAATCTTACATTAGTCGTTCATGGATAATAAACAATAAAGCCACATTTACCTTTGCGGCCTCCATAGCCAACTGTATTTAATTTAGTTCAATTTACACCTGTAGATGGGAAGACTACTCTCCCCGAAACTAGTAGTGATATTAACTCAAAAATTGTGTGTTACACTGTGTTACACCACGAAGTAACTGGCAAATCAATCAATGAAATATATACTCGACTACCAATAATATCGTGAGTGTTTAAGTATGTGATTGTGTCATCCAGGTGTATGTGTTTTATTTCTTTCATATTATTATTTATATTATTATTATAAAATACATCGTAAAATTGTCATTATTGTATCTTCGTGAAATCTGGTACACCAAATTATTGTTCGTTTTTTATCGACTTTCTCTCCGCGCAACATAAAACCGTGAGTAATCCGAGTGGAATGTTTTATTAATAACTATTATTATATGATTTAATCCGATTAGTGCAATTTAAATTCAACTCAAAAATAATTGTAGAACGATTCTCATAGTAACTGTACTTTATTATATTATTTTATCTTCGCTTTAAAATTTAATTTCAAGTAATGATGATATGAGTATAAATATTATTTCGCTGAATTTCGTATATAAGGCTTCGTGTTACTTTTCCATTTCAGGTTCTACTCGTTAAAATTGTGTTGGAGGTGAAATATAACATTAATTGGATTTTTCGTTGGTTAAATGTATTTAAATTTCATCATGGCTCATATTTCTAAAAAGAATACCCTTCTCTATAAAAAATTTAATACCAATAATTAGAACTTTCTGTACCATATATAAAATACATCGAAAAAAAAATGTTGTAAGCTCTTCTATATAACTGTAACTGAGAACAAAAAATATTTTAATAATTACATAACTAAAAACAATATACGGTTCATTCAGGCAACGATATTACTTCAAGTTTATGCGTGATTTAGTATGCTTTTTACTGTTTTCCACTTGGAAATTTATTTTATCGGTTTACTATACAAAGACTCGAAGGATAAGTGATTTTGACTATAATGTGTGGATGGTGGGTGGAGCTGCAGGCGGTACTCTGGCAAAAGTGTTTACAATAACAATGAATCTCGTACGATTCTATCGAGAAACTGAATGGCCCCAAAACTAAAACTCTCAGAATTCACTTTGCAGTCAAAACACATCGATTCTCGGGTCAACATTTTCTTGAACGTCAACCGATACGATGATTTAAATATTTTTAATAAAATTAATCGTACTCATTAGTTTAATTTAATTTGTAAATAGTTTAGCTCGTGCAACCTTTATCGGGATAAAAAAGACGTTCCGCAGTCAAAATTCCAACCTCAGATTACGAGTGCAAATGGTCAGATGTTATATGTATTCTCAATATTATTTTATAAAATGAACATTTACCGAAGAAATTATAAGGCGACTCAAATCATTTAAGATGTGTGTGTATAGAAGAATGCATAAAATAAGATACGAATAATAATGGTAACGTGGTTATGATGAATAAAGAAAAATATATTTTTTAAATAATAAAAATCGTAAATCTTCAATACCTCGAACGTGTAATGAGACATCCGGAGAAGTTCTCTTGCACCTTAAAATACAGGGAAAGATTTCTGTAAGTCGGGGCCGTAGAACAAAAATATCCGCGGAGATTAAACTGATGATGGCCAACTTCGGTTAAATGGATAAGGCACAAGAAGAACTAGAAACAGTTAAACAGGAAAAAATTATACTTTTGCTGTTAAAACTAGAACAAATTAGATAAATCACTCTCTGGTGCACAGAGAGAATCTATCCAACGCAAAAATATAGTTACCTGACTCGAACTCAGAATATTCTATCACCGGTAGACTGCTTTACCAACTACTCGGTAGTAACCATGAGACTTTTTGAAAGAATTTTTTTTTTTGTATTTATCGAAGTATTGTAATTAAATTAACTAACTTACACGCCATTTCAAAGCGTAGGTAAGCAAAAAGGATGGATGTTTCTAAATGTTTTATCAAATTTTTTTGTGCATCTGTGTTTTCATGTTTTGAAAAATTGTAACTTCAAAATAAAATGTGATTTCATTTAAAATTATATTTATTAATATAAGTATACGAGTGCAATGTAATTAGATAGAGATATATACACGTAATACGTATATAACTATATACTTTTTAAACTAAACTTAACGATTGTGTTGTGGAAAACAAAGCTAACTTGGTCCCCCAGGACATAGATTAACCACCCGATCACGATTAGTCTCTAGGTGAGCGTCTTACCGCTAAACTAAATAAGTCCATTATATATAAATTTATATGTATTAGTTAATTAATATTTGTAATATATAATAGATGTAAAAGTATTACTATTTGCAGTACATTATGACACTGACCGTTGTTATAAAATAAGCAATTTTATATACCTACGACATTGCACGATACCTACCGAACATACTACCCTCGGTAAGATGAATCTTTGATCGCCGTTTGAATGTGTTACGTCTCTCAAAACTCTCGGCGGTTTGGGAAGCCATCCAAACAATTTTAATAGAGACAATAACTTCAAAATTGTTGATCACTTGACCCCCAGCAGGTCGATAATGAATAGTGAACTTGTCACGCCCCTACATCGGGTATCAAATAACCGACCAAGCTACTCGCAATGTGTCCACGCCACAATGCCCAATACTTTAATAAATTTGATCAAAATTTACTTTGTACCGAATACATTTCGAATTAATTTTTAAAACAAAAATGTTACCAGCACAGTCCGTGCGAGTATTTAATACAAACATTTTATGAGTAACTAGAAATGATGTGGCTCAGTCACTTCAGTCAACAGCTGGAAATTTATTGTATATCATCGTCTGTTTCCTGATATTGATCTCTCACTAGTGTCATCCCATTAAGTCTTTCTCTAATAGCGATCAAACTTACTGTGAACTTCATTTCTTTGGGTACGATTTAATAGAAAATTATTATATAGATATGTGCATTAAAATAAATATTTCATAAAACGAATTGTTTGTGCATTATAATGATAAAAAATGAACATTAAATAAATATATCTTTAATACTTTTAAAATTAGCAATATTAACTTGGTAGGATTTTATACATAAATAACTTTTCGAAACAAATATCTAAACACCTACCACGAGACATTAGACCAGCATTTTACACAAATAATAGTATAGGAAATTTACTCATAAATTCTAAAGACAAAGATGATAAATTTAACAATTCTGGCGTCTATAAACTTAGTTGCAAGGATTGTGCTACATTTTATGTTGGTAAAACGGGTAGAAATTTTAATATAAGAGTAAAGGAACATTTGAGATGTTTGAACAATAGTGGGTTTTCAGAATTTGCTAATCATTTGATAGAAAATAGTCATGGTTTTGATAAAAAATTGGGATTGTCAATTTTGCATATAAACGGTGTAGGTCACAAATTAAATAATTTAGAATCGTTGGAGATAAATAAAGCATGTAAAAGTAATCAGGAAATTCTAAACAGCCAACTAAATTTAACTACGAGTCCTATTCTAAAATTTTTTCCTAAAAATTATTTGACTAAATTTGTATTGAGCAGTAATTTGAGTTAGGTACTAAATTTTTTTTTTTAAATAATTGTTGTTTTTTAAAAAATTTAAAAATAGATTCTGGTGAAGAAACAATACTATATTTTTAGTTAGATATGACATCCTGAAGAAGGAAAAGTGTTTTCCGAAACCGGTAGATGTTTTTTAAACTCAATTGTGGTTAATAAAACAAAGATAATAAATAAAAAATATAAATATATCTTTGTTCGGTAAAAAATATCTTACTACTTACTTTCTTACCATCATGCCGTTTCTCCACGGGGGTAGGCAGAGAGGATAGAGCGCCACAATCTTCTGTACTGACACACAATTCTCGCATCATCCACATTCATACGTCTTCTCATACAAGCTCGCCGATTGTTGAGGCTTCTAACAGAACCATCTTTCATTATCTGGTTTACCTGGTCGTGCCAAGTCTTCTGCGGACGGCCTCTATTTCTGGTTCCATCAACACTTACGTCATATATCTTTCTTACCATTCTCTCCTCATTCATCCTTTCCATGTGACCAAACCACCTAAGTGATCCTTTCTTAATCTTACTCACTATACTAACATCAGCTATACATCCTTTCCTTATTTCTTCATTCTTTACTCTGTCATAAATAGAATTGCCACAAATACGCCCATTCCATTGTGCACCGATAGTCTTGCCTCGGTTGACAAATTCCCATTAGATATAATTCCATTCGAAGCGCCGTTCACTTTATTCCTCGCAGTCACCCTCCTTTCGATATCATTCTCAGCCTTTCCATTTCTATCAAACATATTTCCTAAATATACAAACTCATCTACTTGTTCCAAATATTCATTACCTACAAGTATTTTGCACGGTGTTTTGCTTTCCTCCTTCTTGAATACGATCACTTTCGATCTAAATTTCTTACTAAATTTGTATTATTTTCATCTTACTAAATTTGTGTTATTTAATTCATTCTAAGGAACAAAGTATTTGTTTTAATGTACATATTAATATTTACCTATTTATTTTATAAAAAGCAGTCAGTGGATGAAATAATATTTAACTTTTTATTTAAATCACATTTTTGTTGTGATGTTGTAATTTTAGGAGGTTCTGTGGTATTTTCATTATTAATCGCAATATAAACTTGATTGTTTTTGAAAATGAAATAATAGATTTATCAATTATAAAAATGTTAGTTCCAAATTTTTCTTAAACGTAATCGATTAATGTGGTGAAATGGTAACACGTTTCCCCGGGTAAGAAAAGGTCCAGGCTGGAATCCCGATAGCAACTAAATATTTATACGATAAATAAATATATTTTGTATATCTTTCTAATTGATTCATTTAATTTGTATTATAAAACTGAACCATTTCATTTTTTTAATTTCACCCCAGGTATATCCATTATTAGAAAAGGACCTTTTTAACGACCATTACTTCGCTCTGTCCTCTGTCCTTCGTATAAGCTCCTTCTTGCAATTATTTTTGCGACATCGGTCCAACGAGTTGAGGGACCAACCCTTCGGTTATTTCCCTCTAGTTTCGTTTTACCCTAACAGTCGCCGCTCCTTCAATTAAAGTGCCCAGTCCACGACCGTTTCAGATTTATTTTTCGGCGGTCTACATTATTTACTTTGGTTCCATAGATTATCTATACATAAGTACACTTTATCATTTCTCGCTTTTACTCGGAGGTTTTTTTCTTTCTGCAGACAGAAACATTAAGGTTTTGTCACCTGTAATAGTGCTGTCTTCAGCATCTCTGAATGAAGCAATTTACATTCTGTCATTTTAAGTCTTTTCAGTCATTCACCTCAACACCAAAATCCATACACCTTAGCTTATTTTATCTGTACGATAATTACATTTATAATAACTGTTATTACATAGAAGTACTCTGTTACCTGTCGGCATAATATTGTCGTTTGTCGTGCAGTACCACGAATATAATCAAAAAATTATTAATCTTTTTTTGTTAAAATTCAAAAATAATACAAGTGTGTAACAATTCTGTGTTATCTATTTATTTTTAAATCGTGTCCGTCTATTCTAAATGTATAATTATGGAACAAACAACGAATGAACTGCGATCGTCAAAATGATTCGCGTAATTTATAGAATGAGAAATAATTAGTGAAATATGCAATTCATTTCATATCATAATCGTCATCTCCAGTATTTTTGAGTCCTCTCTCAACTCCTCCCGTGCAAACTCTCACTGGTCCACTTCCCGATATCATGGATCTATTGTCTGTCCATATTTCTAATCCATTCAATCACCTTTCTAACCTCTGCCTATTTTTATTCTCTCAGATGTGCAGATTACTGCTATTTCAGCTTTGCTAGAATACCGAATGTCCTAAATTGTCAAGTTTGGTTCGGCTGTGTATTCACTAATATGTCCTTTATTTACACACATGCAGAAATTTCCAACATTAAATTTACTCACAAACAATGATACCACATCTTATACCAATTATTATGAAGAATTAAAGTATTGGACGCGGTATCGCGAATTACTTTTACGAGTGTTTAATATCGTTTATGCAATTATTAGCGCCCTTGAGGAGAAAATTTTTATAAAAATGACGCTATCCAAATTATCCAATATTATTGTTGTATTTTAAAATGTTTATAACTGACTATCTTACCATCACGCCATTTCTCTTCTATCCTGACACACGATTCTCGCCTCATCCACATTCATACATCTTCTCATACAAGCTCGACGATTATTGAGGCTTCTAACAGGATCGTCTTCTAGTATCTGGTTAACCTGATCGTTCCAAGTCTTCCGCGGACGTCCTCTATTTCTGGTGTCATCAATACTTGCGTCAAATATATTTTTTACTATTTTCTCTCCTCTCCATTCATCGGTTCCATTTGACCAAACCATCAAGCATTCCTTTTTTAATTATAAGTATACGTAAAACAATGTATATTATCAAAGATTTGTTAGTATTTTACTGTAAAACTACAAGATTGGATGGAAGGTCAAGGTCGCAGGTAATTCGTCGTCAAGATCCTCAGTAATGAGGAAGCCGACTGAAGAACTTGAAATATTATAAAACAAAAATATTGATCACAAACAATTATAATAAAAAAAAATTTAATAATAAAAAATATATAAAAATAAAAATAATTATAATAAACTTTTCACTCCCGTATCGCGTGTGCCAGTTATTTTATTTTATTTAGAAAACAGACAGTGTAAGACAATAATTTGAATAGGGTTTATTAAATTAATAGAATAGTTTATTAAGACTTTAGTAATAATAAACAAATTTTATGCTGCACATAAAACGATATATTTTTGATACTTCTGAAATTCTAAATGCAGGACCATAAAATCAAAACAGTCTCTAAACCAATATACAAACCAACAATGGTGAACGGAGTGCGGACAAGAACAGTGGATATTTACGGAAAGGATTAGATTACTAATACATCATCAAATATTAGATACTATGGGGAGTGCGAGGTGTTACAAGGAGGGATCGAATAAGAAATGTGGCAATCCTAACCGATCGACCTATGACAATACTTTTCGTAGTAATGTTACGTTTTAACTGGCCAAAATAAATGTTTATTCTTCTAAACATACTTAGGAAGAAAACAGGTGGACGCCGATGTGATATTTGGAACTAGCGAATGAATAGATTATGCAAGAAATATCTAAATCTGTGATGAGAGCAAGTACCATTGGCAGCAGAAAACCTAGATATGAGTTAGTTATGCCAGTGCTAGTGAGAAGAGGGTGAAGAAGGAGAATGAATAAAATAATGTATCATGATAATAATCTAGACGTGACACTTTCTTCTGCTTTTCAATGTTTTCAAATAAATATTTACTATATTATTTTATTTCTCCACTAGATTACTTGTTTAGATGCATGTAATTAAAAATATACAAATCAACATTTTTATATGAAGTAATACATATTTAAAGAATCCGATTTTATATGGATATCCTGTCTGGTTTTTTGCTACACACTTTTTCTCTAACTCTGCATCAAATATAAAATAAAATAAAATCAAGGCTGTTTTCATTATAAAACATAACACTTGAAGATATAAATAATTTTCATTTTAAAATTCTATAACTTTTTATTTAAATTACCGTAAGTTATTGAACGAAAAAATTTTATTATTATTATTATTATTCAAAAATCTACACAGATTTTTCGTTAAATGCTAAAAAATATCATCATCAGAATAATTCTTCATAAATTCAAGCCGTCTGAATTAATTGTATGTACATATATATTATAAATACTCTGAAACAAACCAGTGTGACAGAGTACGTAAATTCATATCTTGAAAATGTGGTTAGTTTGTTTGAGTAGAACAACCACATTGAAATAACAAAGGCACTGCGCGGAGGTTTACCTTATCACGTGGGTGATATGTATGAAATATAATATTGCCGATGGAGCGCCCCTCCTTGAAGGTTTCTAAGGTGGCGTACTACAGACTACAGGATGTGAGGGTTGCGGTGACAGGGGAAGTGAAAAATGTCTGTCACCAGACAAACGGATCTTTAAAATGTCTGCGTTGGAGAACACATTAGATTTTTTTTAGTCTAATGCATTTCATGCAGGTATGTCTCAGAATCGTTCATTATTTATTCAATTGTTTTACATGATCTTAATGATATTGAACAAATGCACAAGTCATTGTTATCAAAATAAAATCGATACCTTTATCATAATTCAGGTGAATGACAGATGTTTCAAAAGAGCTCACGTATTTAGGATCGCCTCATCGACATTTGGAACTCTCTCTATTAGTCAGTCATTGTATGAGTCGGATTAAAGAATAATACGATACGTAATTAATTCGTTTGACCTTACTGTAAAAATATTTAAAAAGTAATATTTATGAAGGTACGTGCTTTCAATTATTTTTATTGTTTTTGAATCTCGGCTTGACACTTTTTTAAAAAGATTGAAATAATAATTTGATACAATTATTTTTCGATTAATAGATAAAGGCATGATAACTTGGGCTTCTTAAGCGAGGTGAAATATATAATAAATTTACCATTAGCTAATAATTTTTTTAATAATTAATAATTATTTTAATCTTAAATTATTTAAATATCTTGATGTGTAAATATAAAAATGAAAATAAAGTGAATATATTAAGTACGTAACACAATCGATATAACATTTTTCAAGAGTGATATAAATAACAAGATTACGTGATGTCCTGGTACCGACACTGATGTATGGAAGAGAGGCCTGGAGCTGGCAGAAGAGGAACAAAAGAAGACTGAATGCATTTGAAATGAGATTGCTTTGGTGTATATGCGGCAGATCCATTAATGACAGAGTAAAGAATAATAATAATAATAATGTGTTTATTCCAGCGTGATCAGATTTTTTTTTAACCCGATTCGCCATAAAGATAATACATATTATATTATACATTAAAGTTACGAAATAAATATAATGCTATGAAAAAGTAAAAGAAAAAGAAAACTAAGGAAAATATTAATAAATAAAAAGTAAAAAGTTCACACATATATACCCACAAATATATATAACTACTTCAGTCACGGCTATTGTTGTATATGTTGCTATTCTGTAGGCGCTGCCATTCTCTGGTCAGGGAATCAGCTTTCCATGAGAGCGCCGTTTGCACCAGAGAGTTGGTGCTGATCTCTCAGAAGCGGAACGAATCCGTGTATACGGCCTTGGTAAACATTGTAGATGCGCTGTAATAACCCGCCAATCCAAACAGTATGAGTTGTACTAAATTCGGAGACGGTTATACGTCACTTGCTTGTATTTCGACCAGAGCTCGCAGGTATACATGCTGGTGAAGAACGATTTAAACAGGATACTCTTCACCTCATTACTGCATTGGTAGAAACGCCATGACAGCATATTTGCACGAACGCTCAACTGTCACCTCTCCCATTCTATATCATCATCGTCTTATCCATCTTCATTGAATACATAATAGAAAGAATGAAGAAATAAGGAAAGAATGTAAAGCTAATTTTAATATAGTGAGTAAGATTAGAAAAGGATCGCTAGGGTGGTTTGGTCATATGGAACTGATGAATGAGGAGAGAATGATAAGAAATATATATGACACAATATGGTTGATGGCACCAGAAATAGAGAACGTCCACGGAAGACTTGGCACGACCAGGTAAAGCGTATACTGAATTATGGTCCCATTAGAAGCCTCAATAATTGAAGATTTTGTATGAGAAGATGTATGAATATGGATGATGTGAGAATTGTGTGTCAGGACAGAAGAGTGTGGCGTTCTATCCTATCTGCCTACCCCCGCGGAGAAACGGCGTGATGGTAAGTTAGTTAGGATCGTGAACTAAACATACGTACATCCCCCCCTGTCCCTGACTACCCCACGACCCGAAACAAATGCGCATTCCATTGAATATCATCCAGATTTTATTCAATTGCGAGTACTGATCGCTAGTTTAATATAAATCTGTATTTTTGTACATGCACATATCATATTCAAGCAAATAGAATGAATGCTAACTGTATTTTCTCCGAATTATTTGCTGAACTCGCATCCGACAACCCAAAAGCGTATAACTTTATTGTATTCTATTTTCCTCGTCGGGGTTTATCGCGCAGATGGCTTTTGGATTGAGCGGGAAATGAGTGGTGTTTACAGACGACTCTGCTCGCGGGGTGACGGGTTTATTGAATTGTGACAACCCTGGCGCCTCACACCCCGACACTGAACACTGCACCACGCTACACCTGATCAAAAAGGAATAAAATAACACAACAACATATCAATTTCAATGTGATTTAATAGGCTCTTGGACGAATCTCGTGTACAACATAAGTTTCATTTATTTTCGGCCATGTACACCTCATTAAATAATGTGTAATGTATTAATTTCTTTTAACAAGTTTTATGCTCCTGGTACCAAAAAAATATTTATTTATTCATTCATTCATTTGATATGTATTAAAAGAAAGTTATTGAACCTCGTAAAAGTGCTCATCACGTGCATTGTTATGTCGCAGTGTGACTTCCCACAGCAACATATAGATACTACAGCCGTTGTGAATTGTGTATTGTGAATTTGTGTAAAATGAAGTGTGATAGTATATATCTGAACAAATTGTAATGCAAAATACATGAAAGCATGACATAATGCGAACATAAGTAGAAAAATTTAAAACAAATTATAGATATCTCATAAAGACGAAGCTATTTATATTATGTTAAATGAGAAAATATGGAAGTATGGGTAATTACAAGGCTCATGACCTGTCAATGGATGGCTTAAGTGATCACTTTACATAATCCAACGTTCACCATTCCACCCATTAATCAACCACCATATCTATCTAATTTTTGGAAGCTGTGTATATGTTACGATGTAGAAACACTTCGAGTATTAACTACAACTTCACTGTCGCCATCTATGGTCTAAAATGTGATATTCATTTCCCTGAAACAGCATAATATAATATAAATAGCTTTGTCTCTATGAGATATCTTTAACTTGTTTAATAACAATGTCTTTGGAAGTAAAAATCCAGTAATTGTGTGTTCAATAACATAATCAAATATTATTAGAAAAATATAAGATTATTTTCTAGTTAAATAGATTTACGGTCGTTGCTTCAACTATATGATTGTATCGCAAAACGTTACTTAACCCAACCCCTAAAAGACACAAGTTAATGTATGTTAAAGTTACAATCTCGAAAATTTAAAGTGAACAAAAGACATTCCATCTCTCGCTAACTCGTCTGCCTCTACTCTGCGCCACACAATGTGTGCTGAAATCTAATTAGATATAGGATATACATACATAATATACAAATGTAAAACGTCATATTATCCGCCTCCTTTGTTGCCCCATTGTTAGGGGTCGTTCACCCTCTACCCCAGGAATATTCCCACTGCATCTGTTTACATTTATCAAAGCAGTCTCAAGTATTTCAAAAGTCTCGTTAGTTTTTCTTCAACGTCATGTTATCCGTGGAAATTGTCTCCAATGTTGCAAGGCATCTTATTTATCATTTCTAATCTAGAGAATGTATTTTTTGTGCGCTTTCTCAGAGCAGTCAGTTATTATTTTATATTTGTCTATTTAATGTATGTATTACTTTAAAATTATTACCCATTATAAATATATACAGTGTGTGCCTTTCTCTAAATTACTTATTTATTCATTAGATATGTATTCTTATGAATCTTTAACTACATTTTTAATTACACATTCGTCCATTAAATACGTGCCTACTTTTTTTTAGTTTTCTTTCTTTGCCTAGAATTTTTCGAGAATTTTTCACTTAATCACTTAAACAATGAAACGCTTATTTGACAATAGTCCATCCTTACTCTACATGCTATAAAAATATTTGTTTAAAATAATGGCATATGCAATCAATTAATTAATTAAATATTTTATGAAATCAATGGATATTTATTTTATTTTTATTATTTTAATATCACAAGATATAATACATTTTTTAAATAATCAGTAGGATATATATATATTTCTTTTAACATTTATTTCTTCTCTAGACTCGTGTATAGAGAAGGAGTATATACGAAAGTGTATAATTTATGTTTCAGTTAGTCTTTGTACATATTTTTTTACTTTAGATAAAAATTTATAGTAGTCTGTAATTGTTCTAATTGTGATTAGGAGATTGTTCAAAGATTTGATTCCTTGTTAAATAAATATGTAATAATTTAAAGGCTAAACAAATTTTCATGACCTGCGTGAATTTCAATATTAACTATCCACCTTAATCTATGAATATTCTCTCAGAAATAAAGAAAAAGAAAAATAAAATATTTTTAATATTATTATGGTACAATAGCTTTTCGTATCCGGCGATGCCCGGGATTCAAATTCAAATTCTGCCTGCGTTTTTCAGAGTCCTAAAGATTGGAATAGATCGCATGCATTATAGTAGAATAAATATTTATATCTGAAGGATGGGGCGAATTGTCCAGGGGGAGGGGGAGAGTGTATTTGTTTTGCGCGGGGTCCTAAAGAGTAATTTAGTAAAATTTGGAAGGAATTGCAATCAGTATTATATAATACACATTTATAACGTGAAGAAGGATGGAATGGTCAAAGGGAGGGGGCATAATGACTATGTTTTACACAGGATTAAATGTGTTAAATTGTTAATGCAATCAATTTGATGCACACATATATATATGAGGAGGAGGATTTGGGAATGCCAAAGGTAGAAGGGAGGGTGCCTAGATTTAGCGCAGGGTCCTAAACAGTTTTATATATATGCGGGGGTAGATAGTGAGAATGAATGGAAATGCGCGGTTGGTGTAGTCGTTTATTGTGACAGAGAATAGAACAGAAAGTACAGAAGGTAAGCGTATAAAAATTAAATGTAGAGAAGTGAAAAATGCGAAGAGTAGATGAGCGAGTCTGCGGTATTCTCGAGCGCCGTGGCGGGGCAGCAGAACGGAAGATGTGTCGTTAGTGAGCGATCATGCCAAACTGTGGAGTTATCACTGTGCTGTGTGGCTAGGATGATTCCGATGTCGCTGGTATCGACGTCAACTGGTAACAGCGGGAAATTTGAACCGCTGTCCCCTATATGCATATATCATATATAGATACTGTACATTCTTGATAATAGTTGTCAGATAGACAGTTGCTGTCTGTCTGCGATCGACTGATCAGTATGACCTTATTTAGATAATATGCATGATACAACAACTCGGCCTTCGTGAAATAAAAGATCTCTACGAGCATGCGTGGAATCTTTAGAACGCACGAATGTAGATAAACACTTTGATGGATGAAAACTTAACTGCTTTTCCATTTTGTCTCAGTCCATTAATCGTCCTCCCCTGCTCGGAGGGCTCGCAATACCTGCTACCTGCATAAGTCTTCACCCCTTGTATTGGTCGCGCACTATAAATCAATACTGCTAGAATCACACATCACCGCGGACCATCACATTATTTACTAACAAAAAATGACCGCCGTATTTACATACACAATATATGAGAAAAATATTTTAATTTTTTATTTTTAAATAATTGTTTTTAGATTATTTAGACAAATTGAACATACAATAATAAGGTGTTTTTAAAGAATATATCACAAAATGCGTGAATATTGAATATTCCTGTTAGGTCCGTCGTAAAACCAGATAATCGGCAGAACGGTTTCAGTCTTTGTCAACCATGATAATGATATTATTAAATACTAATTAAATGTATTAATTAGAAAGATTTGATATACATATCTTTCTTATTAATACATTTAATTAGTATTTAAAATATCACAGACCTATGTTCTGAATAATAACAACTTCACAATTAGAATGTGTTCTCCTTAACGATATTTTTAATGTTGTTTGATTGATTTTATATGTAGGCACTTACTCCGTGTAAATGTAGATTTTTTAAAATGCAAATTTATTAGCATTATTGATTTATATTTCAGTTTAAACTCCTGCTCTAATGCATACAGTCACTATTATAATAATATATTATGTATTATAATATACTATGGTAGATCACACGTACCCGAAATATGAAAGTACTTTTATAATGTATTTTTTTAAATCCCTTAGGTACTGATCGCAAGAATTAGATAGATTTCGTATGTACTTTTTGTCTACGTCCAATATATGTTCGATTTAAGGTTTCTGCAAGCACTAATATATGAAACTGACGTCTTTTCTAGGTTAAATTAAGTCACGATAACACGTGCCACTGTCATGGCGTTGTCTCAAAAAGTTACGGTTAAACCTTACTTTCCCAGAAGGTATAAATCTAAATAAGAAAGCCACCTGAAAACGTACTTGAACTCAAAAGAGACGCTAGTTATACACAACGTTTTGATAACGATGTAAGTGTATAAATTATACGTGGAAAAAAAAATTGTAAAAAAAAAAACGAGATTACTTTGAAACTCACAATTTATGACGAGTTTTCTGGAGTGATTAAAGTTTCGCATAATAATTATTCACTTCAAAGTTAGAATTTAATTCACTGCGAGTATTGTGTCGGTATTCGTATTGTTTTCGAGCAGTTTTGCGGAATGTTATTAGTGCATTCCCTAATAAATTATATTCAACCCGTGTATGGTGTACAAAATATACCCATCGTAAAAGTGATAAATTTTCAATGCGTTTTATTTTGAATTGAAATTTTGCGAAAATATATTTAGTATTATTTTAATAAAAAGCTATCAAAGTTTCCCATTTTGAATTTACGCTTAAACTTTGATCATGAATAAAACATAATATTACGAAAAACCGGGTAAAGTTGGATTTGCGAAAACAAAAACCCTCTTAAATTTTCGTTAACCACCAAATATCCCGAGGTTGTGTTGTGGAGGTGAACAGCTTTCAATATTGTCGTGAAAAAATGTAAGTTTTTTAATAAAAATCACTTAGCTTTCATATTATACCGCGATACAGAGGGAAATGTGAAAAATTGAAGTACAAAAAGCAGATGGTGTTTTCTTTGAATACTTTCGTAATATTTACGCGAATTAAACAAAAACAAGTCGATAGATAAAGGCAAAGGGGTACCTTCTCACATTTCTCTCTCAAAGCTCTCCGTTCGCAAACAAGGGATAGCTTTTTACATTTCAAACAACTCATTCATAAATAGCTACATGTGATACTGTATTAAATAGGAGCATGTAGTATATTGTTTTACCACACTTATTTCGAATTTAATCTAAATTTAATGAATATCTGATAATATATTTTTACTATATATCATTAGAATTTTTATGTATCAAAATATTCATATTTTTTTTTCAAATATTTTTACTAATGCGCTTTTTTAAATATTGTATACACAAATTGTACAAAAATTGAAAACATAAAGAAAACACGAATAAATGAATGAAATTACTCAACTCTAAAATATGTGTTCTTGGATACTTTAAAAATAAGTAGCATTCTTTAACCGTTAATAAAAACAGAAAAATATAAGAATTATTGTGCTACATAAGAAAAACACATTTATTATATTCAAAGTTTACATGTTATGTAAAATATGAGGAAAACATTCGCTGTCATCATCATTAATACTTTTTTTATTTTCATGCTGTGTAAATATTACAATATATTCAAAATAATAATATTACTTCAATGTATTTTTAGTTATTGGCAAAATATTTTATAACATGAGCGTTGCCAGCAAGTTGTGGTCAAAGCGTATGGTATATTTTCTGGAATGTGATCTGTTATATGCACTACTTAACCGTGAGGCTATTTTTTTACTGAAAATATTTACACTAATCTTTGAAATTATTTATGTTATTAAAATTAAGACATGATAAACAAAATAATTTACAATATTTTGAGTATTTCCAAATCTTTGTAGGAAGTAATTGCTGTGATTTTTATCCCCTGGGGAATTGTCATCAAATTATTCCAACATATATATCACTTCCGAAAATTTGATAGATGTGGTGGCATGGGCAAATAGGTGAACGTTACATTGTGTAAAGTGATCACTTAAGCCAGCCGATGACAGGTCGTGAGCCCTGTAATGCTCAAGACTTTCATACTTCTCATATAAAAAAATAATATCTTCGTCTCTGTGAGACATCTATAAAATAATTTAATTTGTAAACGGAAATATTATTAGGCATTTAAAAAATCTAAAGGAGTGAGTCGACCTAACAAAATATTTTCAGGAAATTAGTCGTTGATTAAAAAATTTTACTCTTTTTTTATTGAATGTTTAGTAGCTCATTGAACATTGCTCATTGCACATTACCTCATTGCACTTTATTATATATCTTAATAAATAAATGGGCTCTAATCATATTCTTTAAAAATGTACTCAACATTATATTTTAAATTACCACTTTATCAAGAGAGTTTAGAGGTGGACAGGGTTTAGAGGAGTTTAGAGGGTTTTTCTGTTGTTTAATATAAAATTAATATGTACTCAATTGTACAACGTATAAATTAAGTACATCAGATAATAAAATAACTAAAGCTATTGGTTTTAAGTTGGATTATATCGTAGGTACCAGTACGATATAAATGTCAGATCCAAAATGTCCTGGCCAAAATAAATAATGTACGGAAGTACCGAAATGGTTAAAGTTTAGTCTGTTGGCTTAATCTAGTCTTTTTTAACAGAATAATCCCCAAACAACATCGGGTAAACAAACTACACACATGCCCGGAACATGGGGGAGCGGTGTTGCCAACTAGACCATTTAAAACCTTCCCCAGTTTTCGATCTCGGCAACAAATCCTCACAGGGAATCTATACTCTTTCCCGATCCCGTAAGTTTCGCCACTCCCTGCGACGGGCCGCGGAACGGAGGCGGGAGAGACTTGAAGTCGGTCCGCTGCGGCTTTCCTGGGACTTTGACGTACGATCGTATTTTGTTCCCGCACCGAATCGCGCGGGAAACTTTTGTAATTGGAATCGTGGAAAATGGCGGTAAACATGGCCATCGATACGGCCGCCGGGCGCGCCGCTCCCGTGAGGTCCGCACGTGTATCCACCTATCTAATTTTGTCGGCTAAACGGGCGACGCGTGTCGCGAAAAATACGGAAAAATCGCTTAGCAAAATCACGCCACACTATCAAAAAGTTTGTTGATTTTTTGTAAAATCAATATTAAGCACATTTAATTATAATTTATTAATAGGGAAATGTTTTGTTTCCACTTTTGGAAAGTGTGGCATTTCCAATACTAAAAATTGATTACAATTGATAAATATAGGCATGTATAATATTTTTATTGATTTATTTAGAACAACTATATATTAAATACTAAATTAATGTATTAATCATAAATATATACATATAAAATCAATTTTGTCGAAAAATATTGTTGTTGCGTCACCGGGATTCGAACCTGGATCTCTATTTCCAATCCGGGGAAATACACTACCAATTGTGTTATAACGCCAGTATTATTCATGAAAAATTTTCGAACCTATTTGTTCCTTTTTCCAAATTAATACACCTGTCGTTCCATTATTTGAAAGCCATCTACATTGTTTTTACAGAATCTCAAATGCCTTTGAGTAAACCGACTGCAGACGCCAGAATAATCAATTCATTTTTATTAAATTTTGGATACATTGATTCAACATATATTATTAAGGAAAACACATTCTTATTGTGAAGTTGTAATTATTCAGAACATAGGTCTGTGATATTTTAAATACTAAATTAATGTATTAATTATAAATATATACACATAAAACCAATTTTGTCGAAAAATATTGTTTTTAATTACATTAATTTAGTATTTAAAATATCACAGACCTATGTTCTGAATAATTACAACTTCACAATAAGAATGTGTTTTCCTTAACAGCTATATATATATATATATATATATATATATATATATATATATATATATATATATATATATATATATATATAATATATATATATAATGTATATATATATATACATTCAACAACATAATGCAACAATATAGTTATGCACCCCCAAATAAGAAAGATCTTGAATTATGGGGTATCTGAAATTATGGCTATCGACATTTATATAAAAACAAAATCAAAATGATGAACAACAATGCGAAATTTAAAAACAAAATAATATTTTATAAAAATATTGAGAAATTAAACAGATTAGAATTTGAATTATTGTACTATAGTATGTTTATCACTGTATGGCAGTACTGCATGCAATCCAACTAGTAACGGATTGATTTCTTCAATCTTATATATAATAGTTTTGCCATAATGCGCGTTTCGATATTATTGGCCGCGGAAGCCGCACGCATTGCAATAATGAATTATCTATATATCACTGAGTATGTTCTCCTCACCCATAAATGACTGTTTAACTCTTCGTTGCATACTGTTTAAATGTTCTTTCTTAACTTATGCTTAATTTACGCTGATTGCATTTATTATAATATACTACTGAATCATAATTATGCTAATTATTTTATTTTTATTTATTTTTTCATAGCATAAATAGTACATATGAATAAATAAAGGTAGTCTGTTTTAAAGCAATTACATGTACAGTTTTTAAAAGTTTTAAATGTTAAGAGGTAAGTATAATGTATAGTACGTTATGAAAAGTTATGTAAAAAAATTATTATCAGAAGTTATAAAAATATATTGAAAAAAGTTGTAAAAATATTATTGTCAGTAATATACAATAGTGGGAGACAAAAATGTGTGGGTAGTTAGGTTAGCACAAATGACAAATTAGTTTAACTTTGTTTTCTACCCTCATCAAGCAACGACTTTGTTATTTTTGGTTCGAAATAGTTAATCAATTTAGATCCTTTAAGGTCTTGTGATAATTTGTTAAATATTCTCGGACCACAAAATAAAAAAGTTCGTTAAGCGAATTTGGTATTAAATTTTGGCACTGAATAGGTTAAGGCTTTGCTCTTGGTTTCCTTTGGATCGGATCGTAGAAGTAAAGTTTTTTTTTAAATAGAATAATCTCCCTTGGTCAATGTGCATCGCTGTTCTCTATTCTGCTTCCACACCGCGAGCCGCTCACTCTCACCCTTCGTGATCTTGGGCTTGCGAATTAAATTTCACAATCACAATTTCTTATTTTGAAATTATCCTCTAAATTACAAAAAAAAATATTCATTCAGTCAATAAAATATCTTCTATTATAGTTTTAAGTTTTAGTTTATTACCGAAGATGATACAGTGAACATCGAAAACGTTCTAATTTCAATTTTTAATTTAAGCAGTATGGTGGATAATACAACAATGTATATTATACGAAACATCTTGCATGCATGGAATACGATAATTGAATTATTTATACTTATTAACAGTGAACCATGTCCATATTAAATAATTCATAAAAAAATATTTTGCGAATATAAAGTTTATAAAAAAGCATTATATATGACACGCGGCGACTGAGGTCCAGAGCCGGGTAAACATTGTGTGACTTCAGAGTAACAGGAACATCTTTGTAAACCCATGAGTGGTTTAATTTCATGGTTAAAAAAAATAGATAAATAGAGACGTGATTTCCATAACGCTATTTCCGTTCTTCTTTTTGTTTTAAATAGAGATGCTAACATCAATACGTGTCACATTAATATTCGTAATATTCGAACTCCCGACCATAGGATCACTAGGCGAGTATCTTAATAACAGGACTGACAAGCGCGTTGCATTGATGAAATAATTATATTCAATATTTGCTCACATTAAAAAGACTTCCACCAGGATCGACAGTTTCGTCAAGATTATAAATATACCCAACAAACATAAATGTATTTTGATAAATATGCAGTTTCAATGGTAAAATGTCAACACTTTATTCCTCGGTCACGAAATTCTACTTTCCACTTGTCTTTACAAACTACCGTACTGAAATTAAGCTGTACTATTATTTTACCCGCGGTGGGCGCATTATGTAGCGCTCAGCGGGCGTGCTTTTAGAGACTTATACTCCGTATCCGCGCCTTTAAAATATTTATCGAGTTATCACTAACAAATACAAAGGGACGCATTAAACGTGTGAGATTCAATAATGAGAGAAAAAATTGTTTGTCCTTTTCTACGAGAGTAAATTTTACACGTTCATTGCAGCTCATCTTAACGTAGTCTTAAGTGTAAGTCGTGCATGTGTGTGTGATCCATTTAGTCTTCATTGTATGTTGTGTTGCAGGTGTGTATTAACGGTTGAAGTTGCCGTAGGTAGAGTCCCTTGATCTCCCACTGAAAACTGAGAAATTAAGCGTGAGTACAAAAGTGACCAGATAAGTAGCGAAAGAAACATAACTAAGGCAACCAAAATCGTTAATATTTTAATGACTTATTAAAAATTACAATATCACTCAAATCGTACGTGTATTTTTACTTCCTCCATCTGACCAGAATAAATGTTTTATTTTATTAATGTCCTAACACAAATAATTCAAATTCTTTAAATATAACAAATTCATGTCGTGTTTACCTTGAATTAATAAGGTTCCTAAGATTTTCATTTTCTTCAAAAAATTCATTCTTGATTTAAGCAAATAACAGATACTCATAGAGACGAAGCTATTTTTTATTAATGGAAAAATATGGAAGTATGTGTAATTATAGGGCTTACGACCTGTCTTCGGCTGGCTTTAAGTGATCACTTTACACAATGTAACGTTCACCATTCCACCCAATCAACTTCCATATCTATCAATTTTTAAAGTTGTATATATGTTAATATGTGAAATCATTTTGAATACCACTACACTATCTATTATTTATCTGATAATAGTGCCTCTGTAGGTGAAAATCCATTAATTATGTGTTCTTGGACATATTCAAATATTTCATTCTTGATTTGTTTGCAGGATAGTATCTTTGAAACTGTTTTAATTCTTTAATGCGCTGACATTTGATTCTCTGACATTTTTCTGCATTTCCTTTCACATCGAGGCTCATCTTTCATAATTGCCCCTTGGCAAGATATCGCCTAATGAACGCGGCGCACATTTCGACCCGCGGGCGTCGCATTACCTGGGTCTCGCGCCCTCCGTGAGGGGTTTAAACCGCTGTTATAATTGCGTTATATCGCAATTGTGTGAAGAAGACTGGCGGTGAAGAATGAGCGAGGAGCAAGATGGAGTAATTCCTTCATTTCACGCTGGCAACACTCAAAGCGCGGCGCCGCGGATACATTTATTACCGCCATTGCTGCAACAAATTCACATCCATTTTGATGATGTTTAATGCCGGGCATTTCGTTTCTCAAATTACAAACAAAAAGCTGGCGAAATTTGTGAAAAAATATTCCGCGGAGATTCAAGATATCTCGTGATTTTTTAATTGTAATAAATAATGACTTACAGAAAAGATCCAAACTGTGATGGAAACGAGATTCGAAATCTTTTCAATATACTTTGTTGTTACGCTTGTTGAGCTTTAAAAAATTAATAATTGTTTTGACTTTAATTAATTTAAAAAATCAACTAAAATACAATATTGAAATATTAAACACTAAATTAATGTATATATTTATAATTAATACATTAATTTAGTATTTAATATATATATGATACTGTGGCGTATATTGCATGTGTTACATCGTATGTAACTAGTTATTCATTAATTATCTTTAGGCATCTTTTATCATTCGCAATCGGAAACATTTTGTAAAGGGGTTTAAATTCTTTACAATAATCAAAGAGAAGCTCATTTCCAGAAAAACGCTGGAGGATAAGATCGCCCGAAGATCAGAGCTGTGTGGCCAATTAAGTTTCCTAGTTTATCGTGAAGCTTTGCCTGTAAGTAGATCGAAGTTATTCATGTTTGCTGATGACATAGTTTTAGTCATATGTGAAAATCACTTAGAAGGTATCCAAACGGCTTTACAGCAAGTACAAGCGTATTATACATCTGTATATCTTGAATTAGTATGGTGGCCAAGAATTAATAGTCAATTTGTATAAACCATCTGCCTAGAAAGTATAAGTACTAGTATATAAGTACTTCAACTACTAATACTACTACTACTACTACTAGTGTATAAGTATTCTTCTATTATCAAGACAATCCACTCTTGAAAGGCGAGCTTTATAATAATTATTTAATGCGTATTTATTCAATGGCATAGCAACATATGGAACGAATATTTTATTTTGGCTACATCTAACAAACTTATAATGATGTCCTTGGGATTGTATAGTTATGTGTGTGTGTGTGAATGCCATATCGCCGGGGCATGTATGCGAGATTATAAAGGGCGACGGGTGGCAGGCGCGTGACCTCTCTCTCTTGTCCATCGACTGTATCGTTTGACTTGAACTATACTTATTATAGTATGATATACTTTATAACTAAATTATATCTTACTATAATAAACGTGGTATTGTGACAAAGAGTATTTCTTGGACCTTCATATTACGAGGTGTATACTGAAGACGTACTCAAGAGACAAGTATGTAACATTAATTATAAAACTCAATGTAAATATAATGTAAACATATGTTATAGCATCAAAATACCCATTTGATGTTATGTTTTTATATGTGAAAGTTATTTCAAACATGGCTCAGCTAAATGTGGATTTCGTGGAATTTATAATTTATCCGAACAAAGTATACAATGAACTAAGTAGACTAAGAATATTTAGCACACAGTGCAATATTTAAGATACAGATTACAAATACTTATATATATATATATATCAGCAGCATGTCTTGTAAATATAAGGAAGTATGAAAAAACATACACAAATTTAAGTTTGCAAACGGCATTTAGTAAATCTTTGTTAAAACTGATGTGCAAACATTCAAATCCAGAGTCAATAATTAAAAAAATGTTGATGCCAAAATCAAAATCACCAAAAGTAAGATTAGTTAAAATAAAATTTAAATATTAAAATTTATTTTTAAAGTAACTATATACCTATAACTACATGTTATGCATTTCTATTAAATTATCTATAGCGGTCCCTCGTTACGATAATGACGTCTGCCATGGTTTCATGGTTTGCAGAGGCCTGTGCGTAGCATTGTTTAAGGTGTGGCTGATATTGCACTGTACTACTCACAAGCACTCTTGGATTAATGGAGAGCTCGGTCCAGTGGCAAGGGTGGTCCGAGACGACTGGAGCTCTCCGTTATTCTGCAGCCTTTTCCGCCCACGCACGGGGCTTTGTACAGACTACAGTGCAGCAAGGTTGCAGATGCGACCACAGGGCATCAATGGCGCCGATAGCGTACGCGAGATAATGCATCATTGAATGAAGTTAATTACTCATCATATTTCATTCACGAATTAGTAATTTAATCAATTGTGTTCTGACATCTGCACCTATCACTTGTCGCACTTACCACACGACACATATATAACTGATACAAAAAGGTAAAATAATATAAAATATATATATATAATACTTTTAAAATTACCAATATTAACTATGTGGTTAAAATTCATATTTTATTTATTATCTTTGTTTTATTAACCACTTAATTGAGTTTAAATACATCTACCGGTTTCGAAAAATACCATTTTCTTCTTTAGGATGTCATAACTAACTAAAAACATATATTATTGTTTCTTCACCATAATCTATTTGAGTTAGGTACTAAATTTATTTTTTAAATAATTGTTTTTTTTTTTTTTTAATAGATTCTGATAAAGAAACAATAATATATGTTTTCAGTTATGACATCCTGAAGAAGAAAATTGTATTTTTCGAAACCGGTAGATGTGTTTAAGCTCAATTAAGTGGTTAATAAAACAAAGATAATAAATAAAAATATAAAATATGTATGTATAATTTATATTATATTGTCTGAGGTATGACCTGGTAGCTTTAAAATCATAGCGGTATTGAAGAATTTAAAATATTAAGTTAAGCAAATGTGATAAGCGTTATGAAAATTAATTTTGCAATGACTTGATTTTACAGTAGGGGAGAATCTAAGTATTTTTCAATCTGTACAGCTACTGTAAAATCTGTAATTTAAACAATAAAATGAGAAGTTTATTTTTAAGTTTTAAAATATTTTTTCAAAAAATAAACAACTCGGATTAAATTTATTTTTAAAAAAATGATAGTGGATGTTTAAATTCCCACGACCCTTTGTTTGTAAAGCAACGTAACGAAGGTTCAGCGAGCCCAACCCGAGCTGTAAATAATACACTTAAAATTTAAGGAGGATCTAAATATTACCCCAGCGAGAGACACCAACGAAAAGCTGCGGAAGAGATTTAATAAAGCACAGTAGTCGGCCGCCAATCAAGTTTATTAATGACCGGTGTGTAGGATGTGCCTTCCTAGGGCCCGAATCTTTGCATGCCGCTATTATAACCTCCAAAGTTGAACCGCGAGCACGTTAATCCCCTCTAACCGTTTCGGTAAGCCGGAAATCTGCTAGTTAATCAAAAGCCGCCCGCCTAAGTCAACAATGAGCATATTCATCGGAATACATATTTTTTCCTTTCTTCTCCGACATGGGGGATGATTGATATTCTACTTAATTTTCATTTGTGTGTTCCTACATAGCAACCCCCGAGCCGGAGCGGAAGAATGAACGCGCCATTATACTTTTTCTTCTCCCGGGCGGTATCAACCGGATCCACCATTTATATTCAGATCACTAATGCAAACTGGCTTCTCAAATTTTCTTAATGCAAAGAATCTTGCAGAATTCTGGAGTGCTATTTACATTTATATCAATTAATTTCATTTGCAAATTAACACTACGTCAGAACGCATATATATGATTTTTAAAACATATTATATTATTATTATTAAGTAGTAATGCAAAATTGGCGCAAGCAATGTTATCTTTAAAAGTGTCTATAACTATAAATTTGTAGTAAACAATGTGAACCTTAAAAACATTTATTACTGTGCAAAAAATTGAGTAACACCGTTTTTAAATACTTTTTAGTTTTGTGCTTTATTATTTTTAATCACTTACAAATCTCTTCTGGCTACATTAAGGGCGCATGAACTGAGAGAAAATATTTAAAATTAAAATTAAATGTTATACGAGAAAACAAAAAATCAGGTACCTATTATATATATTTAAAACGCCCACGGAATAAGACACGGTGCGATTTAATTAGTCAAATCTCATGAATATTGGATTGGTACAACCGAGCCGTGTACACGGCGTGCTGTTTGATAGTTTACGACATATGCTCATATTTTTCACCTACAACCATGAATACCTACAACAATTTATTCTGCAATTAGACAAAAAAAAGGTATTCAATTACAAACACTTTTTTAGTTTTAATAGCTGCCTGGGAGATTCATATTCGCCCAACGTACGAACAGAACATCAATGCTTGGTGGGCTGATATTTAAAGTTTGACATACAATAAGCGTGAAGGGAGGCGCCTAACAAGTAGCGGTGTTCGAATCTCTGAGATTTCATGTCTTCACTGTGAACTGCGAAAGCCACGAGTTTTCTCTGAATAATCTCAAGGTAGTATGAGGCCATTATTTTAAGTGCAGTTGTGATTGTGAAACTTGTGTTCGATTGTACCAAACAGCGTTACAATCGAATAAATCGCAATAACGGGTTCAACTCACCACTGCTCGCTCGTGTGCACGGGAAGGCATTATTATTTATGAATGGACGGTATTCTTTCATTTTTAAACGTTTCGTTCAATAATTTTAAATAGTTTTCAAAGGCTTATTTATAACTTTTAAATAACAAAAAAAGTTCGTGGTGTTTTTTATACATTAAAAATCAAACAAGAGCAGAAATTTTCAGAAGTTTTATTCATAAAAAAAAATCACCTTCACAATGAACTTTCTTTAAATAACGGAGATACTATTTTGTAAAATCCGTTTTTTAAAGTCTTTAGAGGCGAAAAATTTACCAAACTCCGCTTCAATCTCCCTTTTATTGTAAAATTGCTTATTTCACGTATAATTATTTGGGACCAAGAAAACATGTTATAAACATGTTAGTTTTGACTTTTTTTAACAGCATTTCTAAAATATGTATGATCAGAGGAAATTTTTTTAAACTGCCTTTGTGCAGGTCGTTCTTTACTACGCACACGTTACTTACTTAACCATGCCTCAGCATCCTTTGACAAAAGTTTAAATTCATAAGGCAAGTGTTTTCAAATTATCCTTGATTTTACGGACATTTCAAAGGAGTTAAATATAACACATCATGAGATAATAGCACACCAAAATACTCATATCTTTGCTATGCGATACATATAAATACGCGAGTCCGACAAGTCTCCAAGAAGATTTAACAATTCCACACATCGATCTCTAATGAAAAACGCACCAAGTTTTTAGATCAGCCGATAAATTTTAAAAATCATTGCTATACTTAATTAAAAAATCTAATTTGTGCTAAATTGGCTGCGAAATTATCTGGTGAGAAATTTATAATATTTCGGGATAAAAATTTAACTGGTTGCTAATTGTCTGATAAATGATCGGAAGATAAATTTCTAATATTTCACGTGAAATACAGGCAATCCAATGCTCTAACAAAACGTTCATGCTTTCTCAAAATACCATTGTTAGAAATTCCTTGTCAGCCATATTATTACACCGGCATTGTATAATTGTATACCCCACGTCGCTGTATCTCAAATACCAGCGTGCGCGCATAGAGTTCTCAATTCAATTATTGAAATATTAAATACGTTCCGTTTACCCTTCTCCTTCGATAACTTCTTCCAGAAGTCATACCTCCCTGTGATGATTTAAACATGTCGATTCGAGCATCGTGAGCGGCGGCGGGGGGTCGATTGTTCCGCAAATATTAGACGGCGCGATTATTTAGAATTCTTGCCAACCCTTTATTTATTAAAATTGCGGCTGAGATATTAATTACTGTCTATTTGATTTCTGCTCTCGACGGAAAATTTATTCATTTTATATATATCATTGTTTACGAAAGAATGTTTTATTCGGAAGTTGTTTTCTTCGGTAGGCCTTTCCTTCGTTAACGTAATTGGTATACCTCAGATAATTTATTGAGAAATGCCTCGACCATTTTAATTTGAAACATCGTTCTCGCTGATGAGTTAAATCAATTGAATGAGAAAATTTTAGTTTAAATAATGTTGAATTGACTGAAAATGAAATAATCAATATACGTACATTTATAGGGCGTACTATCTCTTGCTTTATTCAAAAGATATTTGTTTAAAATCTTACATAAATTTGATTTTGTTTATTCTTTAATGGAAAATTATATTTCTCATGATTCAAAAAATATAAAATAATCTTTTATACCGATAACTTTTTTATTAAGATATTAAAATATTGATTATATACGTGGCGTACTATTAAAAGAGATCCCATACTTCATTTCAAAAGTAAAGTAATTGTGGCAAAACTGGTGGTGCATAAAATTTGTTAATCTTTTAGGGTAGTGTAATATTACAAATTTACTTTGAGAGGTATATCTTGTAAACAGACAAAAACATATTCATAGTTGTCTGGATTTATGTTTCATCTTATGATTTCAACCGCATTGATACTAAAATATTTTTTTATAAATTTTTTTATAAATATTGAAATATAGCGTTAAATATCAGTGCAGGAAAATATTTATGTTTATTTTCAAATATTTTCTATCAATACAGAGGGTAGGTATATTGATAAAAAATATTCTTCATTCGAAACTTATACAGAAATGCGATAAACTTTTTTTCTGTATTACCATACCAGATATTAAACATAGTACTTTATCTCTCGAATCTGAAGAGTCCTAACAATCCCATAAAATATTGTCATAACTTTCAACTAGCGAGTTTTCCTCGCACTTTTACATTTTCCTCGCCTTTTTACACCTCTGGAACCATAGATTCCTATTGATGGCACCAGTGAGAAACCTAACCAATTCATAGACAGTTTTTCTAACGATAGTTAATGGTTTCTTAATAATTTTCTCTGCCGTATGTCGATAAATCTTCACCAAATATGTCAATCCAAAGTACGAACCATAAATTCCAACACGGAATATGCGCATAAAATGAATATAATAAATTAATTTACAATAAATTGATTAACATCGAAGGTATTACAATTCATGATTTATGTAATTAATAAAAAATTATTAAATATCATTTCACTGTTGAGAAAACTTTAACAATATAACATAATTGGATGTCTTACTCGTGTTGCAGTTTTTCTCATATGAATGCATTCTGTAAAGTCAAATGTTAATGGTGCAATGTTAATGCTGTTTATTTGCCATCCTGTAGTGTAGAACCAATTAAAATATTTTATACCTTTCTCACCATTTAAATATTATAGTAAATCTGTGTAGATATTTACTTGTATTTATTTTTGTTACCTCGTATTTACGTACTTAATAATATAAAATTTTAACATAACAGTAGTATTTTTCCATAGAAGGCTATCGCCTCCACTCTCGTCATCTAGAGATCGCCCAGATCGAGAAGCTGAAGGCACCCAGTTAGACGCAACTCCCACCAGTCATAAAGACGTAGGATACCGACTGGGTGCAACAATACAAACGCAACCGCCTGCACTCGGACGAGCCTGCGCTGCACCAATGATCTATCGAGGTCACCCGAACACCAGTTCTAGAAGTCGCCGCTGATCTTAGTCCGCGCACTCAATATAGACTTCTATCTGTGTTCAATTAATTTTAATAAATTCAGCGTCTTCGTAAGTAGTTTCTGTCTTTTAACCTGCCGCCTGTCACACATTAATATCCATGTAAATATATTTCAACTCAAATACCAACGATATATAACACTCCATGATACAAAAGAACACGGAGATATTTAGGTGAATATCAAGGCATTCGTTGTTCTCACACAAATCACATCATCTTCAAATCCATAATCTGTAAGCCCTAAATTACAAACAAATAATATTCATAAATTGATTATTTACTAATTTACATTAAACTGAACCATTTTAGATCAAAAGTATTATTATTCTTAACGTTATCAACGTAATACACCACAAACCATCAAATAACTGCACACGAACTAACGCAAATTCTTTGTCCCATAATGTTCATTTTAATGGCACCCACGTGATCACTTTGATACCACTCGAGCAATCAAAGAGCTTCGCGACTTTTTTTTTTAAATATGACTCGACTGAAACGAAAATTTAAACGCCAACAATATTATATGCATTAATGTAAAAAAAAAATACTTTTTGATTGCACAAAGATTTAATTATCAAAGTGTAAATTCTTTTATTATTGGATAAATGTGTCATGATCAATCGCATTTTTGTTTCGTTGCATAAATGTGCGTAGAATGCCCTTCGTCCTGCAAATAATGTTCCAAACCCCTCTCCCTTATACATACACTTCATATCATATCTATTCATTTACACTAACCTATTCATGTAATACACCATAAAAGTAGAGTTTAATATGGAAAAACTACTAAAATAAAACAATACTTGTTTTATTAATTTATTTGTATAATAACTTGTTTACCATTTTTTTCTAAAACAAATTACATTTTATTTCATTACCTTTTACTTGCTTATCATTTTTTTTATAAATGTAAGTAATACTGGGAATTATTAAGAATGCTAAAAATACAAAAAAAATCTTTTATAAAATTATATTATCACTTTAACCTTCAAGCGGTTGCGCGGCGTCGAATCGATCGCTCTTGGCGAGTATTCACTCCTTCATAAAATCATATTTTCATATCGTAGGTACTTCCAATCTCTAGTAGCCTGTGATATGATCATTACTCACATAAATTAACTATTTACATCCTTTTCCTGCACACTTTGTGCCGTACAAATACCTTTTGTTTCAGTTGCGTCCAGGCATCGAATCGGTTACGCGCACGCGTGCCCAGCGTTCAAGGAATCGAAAAAATTACGCTCGACTTTCTTTGCTAAAGTTTTGCGCTGTTTGTTTCAAGAAAGTTCGCATATTTGTGCATATTTTTATGATAAACAAATAGATAAAGTAAACCAACGCTCAGTGACAAAAGTTCAGAGGCTTTAGATCACCTATCAGAAGTGGAAGAATCTGAAGAAAGTCAATCTATAATGAAGCGAGCAGCTCAGACGATGATGATGTACCCCTATCAGTTAGAACTTCATTTTTTACGGGACGTGATAAGATGGCGAAAATCTAATTCAGTGATGAGATTGGAAAAGAGAGATGAGAAAGAAACCACAAAATATTCTTACATAAGAGGCTGGCATTCTTAGAAACGGCGTGAGGGTAACTACTTTTGTACAAGCCTGGAATTTATTAATATGTAAAATTTAAGGACACTTATGAAGATAAAAATGATAATGTAACTTATTATTTGACTTCACCAATGTTCATTTTATAATTTTGAGTTTCTGACTAGTGATTGTTAAAAAATGTGTTTTTTTTTAAGTTTCTGTAAAATTTTTGTAGCCAAAATATTTCCTAATTAAAAAACAATCCTTCATATTATAAAGAATTAATGATTATCGTTTTCAATTGTTTTTTATAATACCTAAAAATGAAAATGGTCGAAACGACTACTCATGACCGCTGCCGTTTCAAAGGGCCGCGCACCAGCTTGAAGGTTAAATTGAAGACCTCCAGCTATAATTTATTTTTAATATAACTGACAAAACTAATACCATCATGTTCACTACGTGTATATATTCACTTATTCGTTTAATGGGTTACCTTATATTAATTTTTATCACACGAGAGAAATTTTTAAAATGATACTTTAAACTGCAGTTGAAAAACCGACTTCGGTCGGACGTATGGAACTAAGTTTGCGGTTTGCATAACCAAATAAACAACATTTGGTTTTTTCGCCAGCGGGGGATCGCATGTATTAACTCTGTACGTTCGCTTATTTTTTTATTACATTTGTGTTTGATATTTCGTCTGCCCCGTCTATCGGGAATACTTTAAGGATAAAAAATACATCGTCGAGTTTACGTGAAATTTTAAAAGTAACGTTTTACGTGAAGAACATTATTTATGAGGGGTGTAAAAATAATTTCCAATTTTCATTGCTCAAGGGCATCGACTAAACATCTTTTACTCAACATTTTTTAAATGCTCGAAAATAAATAAATACGATAGGTATGTTAAATTAGGAAACAAATTTTTTACATTTTTCCACGGCCATCTTACACTCCGTCACGGAATCTCTCTTCTGGCCGCTTGTAAACAAAGTCAGAATAGTTAACATAAAAATGAAAAAAAAATGATCTTACTGATGCGATTGTAGTATTTTTGTAAAACAAAAATCTCTAATGTATGATATATCTGGTGAAATGTTCGTTGCATTTTAGTATTATTTCAACTATCGTGTAATCAACTCATCAGAGCTTTAAATAATAAAATGAAACTTCTAAAATTATTTATAATAACTAAGTTATAAACAAGTTTGTACTAACCACGTTGATTATCACGAGCACTTTCGATGTTTTCCATACGGCTGTAAATTAATTTGGTTATAATGTTTATTTAAATTATTAATTATGTCTAACCGCAGAATTAATATGAGCTAAAACATTATATTTTCAAATGAGCACTCGTCTTCGCGTCTCAGCAAATACACGATGCATTTTTTTGATATAAATATATACTTCTACAGTAATCCCAAGACACAAATGCAATTAGGTAAGAGCACCTCATCTGCAGCAGTTAGCCGTAAGACGATAGCGTTTTTACGACTCTTACTATATTTAGAATTCATTCGACGACGGCTGAAAATGACAAAAGAATGTCGACATTATACCCTAGGGGCACAAACGGCTGCCGGTTCTCGGCTAGGCGACTCCGGGTTAGACTTTGGGCTAAGCGACTCTCGGCTAGGTAGCTAGATCGAGCTGTACAAATTGTTGGACCATATCTTTGTGTCTTCTTACAATTTTTTGTAGGTACTTTACAAAATATTATCCAATCATAAATTCAACCAACGTTTGGGTAAATACTAAAAAAATACTTTGTATATTTTACACAATATATGTACTCATACATATACGATTAAAACTGAACGAAAAATGTAATATTGGAATTTTAAAGAAATATACCACTGTATCTTAAGAGAAGAGTCTTTGACCAGTGTATTCTTCAAATCCAAACACATTGAAGTAAAATCTGAACTATGAACAAAAGCTAACGTCGAAGCTCCAAAAGACGTAGTGTATTATGGAAAGAAGTATGCTGGGATTCACCAGAGGAGAGAGAAAACAAAACAATTTTCACTGCTCTTCTTCATCTTCTTTTCGTGTCTTACCCGTTCAACGGACATTGGCTATCATTTTGACTGTCTTCCAACTCGGCTGACCATCGCTGCGACTCAGAAAATCTCTACAGTAGGCTGGCCAAACAATAGTATAGTCAATACAAATTGAATGTATTAATTAGAAAGATATACAAGAAAATTCAATTTATCAACTTTTTTTTTTCTATAAATTGAATTTCTCTGTATATCATTCTAATTGATACATTTAATTTGTATCAAAATTCCATAGAACTATGTTCCGAAAAACTGCAACGTCACAAGAATAATGTTTTCTCTTTAATAAATTAAAGGGTAGTATTTGTCAATAAACTCAGTGTTTTCGTCTAAGTAAAATATTTCAATTGTTCCGCTACTGTCATGAACACCTACCATCCTCATTGCAACCCGAGGTGAACACCGCGATATATACGGACACGTGTAAGCCTGGTTTGAAGGTGACTTATCATTCGACTTTCATAATCTTTTTGATCTAACATAGCACATATGCAAGAGGAAAAAATAAACTGAGACAGCCATTCAGGAAGAAGGGTAAATCTCAGAAATTGATAGGAGACACTACATATATTCAAAATGAAACTAAATAAATGTAAGATAAATTTTAGTAATAGAGAATGTATAGATCTTTTTTATATTAGAACATATATTTATTTACATATATGTATGTATGCACTATATTCAGAATAAATAAATAACTTTAAAAGTATTAAATGCTTTTAAAAGTCTTTCAAAATAAATATAAGAACACAATGCCAAATATTACGGTTGATTATATGAAATTTATACATAATTTTGTTGAGAGAAATGCGACGCTTAAACCATACATACCATCGCCATAATGTTCCTACCTGTCTAGCCGTCGAACTTTCCAGCCTTCGCATTGGGAAGTCTACAGTACCACTGAAGCCCTACACCATCTGACCCTAACAAATGTGACTGGCTGACTATGTTTTGTGGATTGGGTTAACTTATAAAGTATGTAACTTTTTAACGTGAAATGGGCTATTTTCAAAACATTATAAATTATCAAATACACGTAATTCTATTTTTACACAATTTTTATATAACATGGTAAGTAAAGGTAATATCTGACGATAAAGAGGAGATCGAATATCAGCAAATTCAACCCTAGAAGGCCTACAACTGCCCAATATAAATCATTTTCTAACAAATGATCACAAAGTCGATCGAGCCGTGCAGATTCAACGAGATGTAACCACTTGCATGGCTCGTTACCAAGAGTCATATTATTCAAGGAACTCACCAAAATAAAATCACATCGATCTAAAACATAATTTATGTTCAAAACTAGTGAAGTTGTGTACAAAGTATTTTTTAACCCAACTTTGCGAGTTGTGATATCCGAAGGTTCACCGATGGATTCGACCGAACTAAGTGACGATTATTGGTTCAAAGTGCTTCAAGAAGTAATTACACGTAATTAACGACAATAATTTATTATATGTAACAATATAATTAATTAATATAATAATATAGAATTGGAGCTACGGGAGTGGTGCCGGAGGAATTTTAAAAAGAGGCCGCCTTCCTTCTTATAGGCGTTGGGCACCCTCTACCACTCCTACACGCGCGGGCTATATGCTCGGTGGTCATCACGCTTTATATTAATTACAAATCAAACATTTCTGAATTACAAGTACATCACACTGTGAATTTGGTACGAAATACATCACCCCTGAATATTTCAAGTGATGAAAGTGATTTCGTACTAAACATGCGTAAACGGGATCGTTCATTGTCTGACAGCGACAGTGAATGAATTCATGTTTGATTTTTATTTAAACTTATGTTATTTTTTAATAAAATGTTCATTTAATAAGGAATAATATGTTTTATTGTTTGACATTCTGGAGTGATTTTTAAACAATGGAACATATCACCCATTTTCCTATACAGAATGTAATATATTTTTTACACAGTATTCTGTGGAACGTATTTACCTTGTAAAAACAAAATTAGGTTAATACTCAAAATACCAATACATGTATGTTAAATTAGTCGCCTCAGTGGCATCATAATATAAACAATAAGTCTAGCAATTTATTTGACTTCTTCTTCTTTAACTCATGGGACTCGGAAGTCCATGACCGCTATCACAACGGTACAATCATCACTTGACATGGCCTCCGTGATCCAGTCTGCCGAGCACCCGCCTAGCTCTTGGCCTTCTCCTCAGTCTCGATCTTGTTGACTTATGTATATAAGCTTTGTATATTTTACGAGACTCATCTGCTCTCGCTAGATATCAGGAACGCATTTAACTTGTTTATTAATATCACAGGATATGCGCAGAGTTTCGATATGTTATTAATTTACGATTGCATGGAATGAGACTGGAATTTGAAATCTACAATGAAAGTTACTAAATATTTGGACTGGAGTAAGCTAATTCATCATCTTCCCCTAGGTATGCAATCATATACATTATAATATGATTTACGGCTGTCGAGAAAAAGCTAGGAATCTATCGAAGGAATAGGTATTTGGATGAAAATTAGACTACAGTTCATTATTTGGGGCTTTAGTAGGGTGGGGTCCTTGTACTTACATATCACTCACTCATTGCATGGGGCAAGGGATGATGTTTGCTTGTATCTGTCGCCAACAACCGAAAGGATTTTCAACGTACATGCATACATGAAAAATTAGCAACGAATCTTTATAGTGTCACAGGTCATAATTTCAAACATATTCCGATGCTCTTTTGATATCGGTGACATTTACAAATCTTCTTTATAAAGGTTTAGTTTAGCCTTCATCATAATTTATTCGGAAATGTTTATGATCGTTTCGGATATTAACTTGAATGTCATATAATATAAATAACCGTTATCGTAATATATAATCACCTAGTATTATATTTATTATTTCTAATATGGTTATAAATATCTTTTTTCATATTTAAAAATATGTATATTTACGTATTATAGTTAAAATTACACTTGGTTATTTTTATAGTATATGAGCAGAGTTGTACAAATAAGGATACAATCAAGTTATTACGAAATTATATTGTATCTTGTTAATATACATTTGATTGTGTTATACTTATTTATACAAACCACAATTTTTATATGTTTCGATATCATTTGCCCTGGACACCATACTTTTTGCATTGCAATAGTAAATTATATTTAAAATGTCTTATACGGTGTTTTTTCATCTCACTTTTAAATGCTTTTTTTTCTCCTGCCATTTCCTCACCCTATCCAGAACATTTGGCCGCCACAAAACTCCTCCATTGACTGCCATCCGCCTCCATCCCTTTCGCGTTCTCTCGTGTCCTGTAGTTCAGACAAGTACAACCTGAATACAGTTCTTACGGGACGTCGCAGGGCGAGTATGAAAAATACGCCCGGTTTAGAATTCCCAAGAACAGGCGCAAAACGAGTCCAAGCAATATTTGAATTATATTTTAAATATTTAAAAAAATACAAAAACATTGTTCTCAGTCATTTTAATAAATTTTATAGTAACTTTGTATTTAACCACCTCGATGAAGAAAAATAACTTTCTTTCGAAACTGGTTGAAGTGTATATGTATAAAACTCACGGTTGTTAAATACAAAGTTACCGTAGAATGTAATAATATTTTATTTGTTTAATTATGTACTGTTACCACTTTATTTTAAGAATATTTTTAATGTTTTTTTTCTCAACGTCGTTCAGCTGTACTTGATGGATTAACTATTTTGCTAACTTATTTTTGTTTACTGTTTAATTAAATATAATAATGATATTTCATAAGAGGATAACCTGCAAAGTTTTAATACTTATTCGTTGCAGGTATACTAAAAATAAAATAAATAAAACCTCATCCTTAACACATCAAACCCAAAACAACTCCTCAATATTGATTGGTGATCACACACAAAGGCGATACAAAAGTTATTTCCATTCATCGGACCAAGTTGCATCAATCTATCATATACTATATCAAATTACAATACTTACAGTTTAACAACCTATGAACATTTAAAATTTGCACGTGTGTAAATTACAATACAGTAACGAAATAAACGCTGTGGTATTGGTTTTAGTAGTCGGTAGTAATATATGTTAATATCAAATTTAAATAAATTTTGCAGATTTGTAGGTAATAAAATTCAAATGTTGCTTTTCACGTGAATGTCTATATATTAATTTTCCAATGGGTTAAAATTATCAGATATTTATTCCGACAAAAATCTTAATTTTATTGTATCTGCCAGCTGCATTATTTCTAAACATCGGCACCTGCACAGCTGGAATAAGTTCTTTGAAAAGTAAATATATAAATTTACTGATAAAATAATATTATTAAATATCTACCTCAACGTGCTAACCATCTCGGACGAGTAACACAGGTCAGCGGCATAAGTTTGCAACCGAACGCCCGAATGGCCGTGCGATACTCGATACATGACCACCATTCTTGAGCCGCTCGGTGGGCTATTGTATCCGGAGTCACGGCCGTTAAGCCGAACACCTGCGCCGTACAAATCACGACGCCGCGCCGCGATGCCGGCGCCGACAACGGGAATGAGAATTTATTTCAGCTGTCGATGGGTTCCGTAAACCGACGTGGCCCGGATCCGTGGCCGAAATCTGATGCACAACACTTTATTCTATTTCAATTCATCCCGATTACGCGGAATTTTTTTCCTGTCGTACCTAAATCTAACCGGGGGGCCGGGCGGCAACGGGCTTTAAATCTCTTCGTGAATCCTAATTCGAGGCGATTCTTTGGGATTTATTTGAGAATACATTAGCATTTTTAAATTTATGTTTTTTAAGGAAAAAAAACAGTTTTACTGAATTTCAGAGGGTTTGCATAGTAATTGAATCCTTTAATTCCGGCCGCTCGCTCTTTAAGAATTTTCTGAATGCTGTTGAATATTAATTTAACATTAGAAGCATTGAACATAAAATAAGACAAATTGTTTGAGAAATTAATTTTAAATTTATGCCATTTTCTTTTTCTGGCCGACTCTTATTTTAAATCCTCGTGAAATCTGCAAATTTTGCATTCATTCAAATTATAATATTATGTAAGATAAAATTGTAGTCTAACGATGATGAATAATGATGAAGCGAGGCTTCAAAAATGTTACATCATTAATATTATTTTTATATTTTTGAAATTTTAATCAATCAAAAAATCAATTTTCCAATACAAATCTGAATTTCGTAATATAATACTTAATCAATATTTTTACCATTTCCAAACTAAATCAAAAGTCACATCGTCTAAAGATTGGACTTGCTTTGTGAGAAAACCTTGACTTACGTATCTCTAAATAAATGCTTTGCAAATAATATTTGTTCAATATCTCAAGTATGCATTCAAAATTATTGACATGTTTTAAAATATTGCATTTTTTTTAAAGAATGATTGTTTAATAAAATATACATGTAATTAAATAAACATAATTCATTAATAACTCAATTATGTCTTAGGTCTATTTCAGTAGCATAAAATAATTGCATCACTTCCGTCTTTTGAGCTGATTTAATTGACAGTCGAATGATTAAAATATGTAAAATTATTCAACTTCATTTCCTTCCTCCTCTGAGCATCGTAACGCATCGATCAAGATCTGTAAGGTTCCGTTCTGGGATTAGCCCCGCCTGTGTTTTTCCACGTTCGCTTTAGTGTTTTTATTCCATTACGTGTCGAGTCGGAAGTGGCACCGTGTACTGTAACATTGCAGCGACGTCACATCCGGAAGTCGGCGCTCAGCTGATCGATGTTGCCAGCTCGCTTCCATTAGCGCGCGACTTTTTTAACTTCCGCCAGGAAGAAAATGACTCGTCGATTCCGCAGCCATATTTTCCCTTCATCGGTAGGATGTAGACTTTTAATTTTTACGGTTAAATTTAGTTGGAAGTTCGAACCGGTTTTCTTTTTTTTAAACTCTATTTTATTAAATAAATATTTGTGTTATATTAACGTTAATTTCACAACATTAATGAATGATTTCAGAACATGTTTTAAGATATACAGGTAAACAATATCAAAGACGGTTCAACAACCAAACGTACAACGTACACGTGCCTAGTAAGAAAATTGGTCATAAATTATTTTTATTTTAATGAAAACACATTTTTTGAACATTGTTCTGTGGTATTTATAATACAGATTAAATTAATCAACGAGAAACATACACATATGTTACACATAAAAAATCTATTTGTTGTGTACGCCGACAATTTTTATGATTTTAAAATAATTTAAAACATATTGTCACAAATGTTTCTGCTAAATGGGACCCTATCCTTCATTTTTATATGAGAATATTAGATATTTTTTACTGCACACTAAGTTATTTAATAATATATATGTTTTAAAAATGTTTTCTTTCCGCCCGATCGCCACTCGACGCCATAGTTGAATGCGTCGGGACGCGTCCTTATGCCGCGGCACGCACAAACGCCAATAAACCCAACAAACCTTAACGACTGTCTGTGCAAACCCACGTACGATATCAACTGGTACCACTACCCTTACGTCCAAACTTTTCGCATTTAATGAACAAAATTCCTTACATTTTTAAAAGAATTCGAAAAACCTTGTAATTATTTTCTCATTAAGATCTCGAAAGCCACCTTAATTCGCGGTAGGTGCTCGAGAAGGACTCACCTTAAATTTAAATTGATTTATTAATCTTGATAACTTTGAAATTTGTCCCGCCGCCCACCCGTTGGCTCTCGTTACTTTTATTATTCAGCATTACACGAAGGGAGAGCAACCTTAAATTCAGAAAGTTTATTTTTAAATTTCTGTTAATTAATTTAATGGTTGAACTTATCTTGAGCTTCATTTTTAATTAATCAAAATATTGGTTATGTTATTGGACTATCATAAATAGGGACGTAATGTTATTTTTTTTAAATATTAAACATCTATACAAAACACAACATTGGCATATAAAAATCTTTATGTTTTGTGTGATCCGATGTTGCAACGATTTCATTAATTTATCAATTTACCCACTATGTTTGACTTTATTTAAAATACTTAAATAAATATATTTTTGAAATATAATTTTCTAAACTATTAATTTTGACATGCTTGCGGTCTGATGGTTACGATACTCGCCTAGTGATCTAGTGGTCGGGGGATTTGAGTCTCGATCCAGGAGGCCATCAAGTTACTCCTATTTTTATAGTAGAAGCGTTTGAAAGTAGTAAGAATATTGATGTGACACGTATTTCATGTACGCGTTTCTATTTAGTGTATAAAAATAAAAATAAACATGTTTTAATAATATCTTACAATTGTTTTCCTTCATTATTTAATATTTAAACATTTATTTGATTATATACTGTTGGGGAAAAATGATATTATTGAAATAACACAATATTTCATTAAAACCGCGTCTAGACCAAATTTAGTATCTGTTCTATTGAACACAGTATTTAACCACTCAAGTTAAGATAAATTTAAGTTTTTGCTGGTGCGATATGTTAGGGAAGCATTGTTCTTTCCAAGAGAGGGTGGAAGGAGGTTGTGACGGTTGGACCAGCGCGAGATTTCAATTTCGATGTAATATAATCCAGGGATGTGTCACTGGGGGAAAAAATAATGCATTTGGTAACGTGTACCAACATTAATAATAGCCAATTAATTTTAACAAAATCATTTGGCTTCTTAAAAAATATTGTTAGTTCGGTTAAATTATTATAAAAAACATTCATTCGTATCTGTAGGTTGGTCCATATTCATATTTATATTTTTGGGTCACGACACTGAACACAACTGAACGTCATCCAAGTATCTTAACCGCATTTCTTAATGTATTGTATATTAGTGATAAAAATTAACTTTTAAGTGATTTTAATTATTTCAGATTTTAACCAGAAATTATATTTTTAACGATAATTTATGATATTTCATATCAATAATATTCGACGAAAATAGTTTATGTAGTTCGGTAATCATTTACCATAAGAGAGATTTTTGTTGTCTCATTATCAAAATGGCTATAACGTACATTTTTCCAAAAAAAGTGCAAAAATATGACTACAGGTCAAATCGTATTATAACAAATACCAAAGTAACAACACTTTCAGAATAACGAAATTTTTAGGCAAACCGGACGAAATTCGAAATGACGAACAGATATTTCAGTATAAAATATATTTAACGGCTGACCGGCAATCGTCGCGTTCAGAATTTTCCCGAGTAACGATGGGTTGAACGTGGATAGATCAAAGCGGTGGTTGTGTGGAGCGCATAGATGTACCTACTTATTTTTTAATAATTTTTTTCAAATATCGTGTGACAATGATCGTCATGGACAAAAGTAAAAAACGACGTCAGTGTGCGCTGAAATAAAAATTGACCATACTAGAAAAGATAGATTCGGGAATGAAAAAGGGAATTTAACGTTACACCATCTATCTACATTATCGAACATTGTGAAGGACCAAAAAAAAATTGAAGGCCTTGAAGATTACAAAGCTTGTCAAATACGCGACGTGTTCATTTCATGATTCCTTTGTTATTTTTTTACAGTACACTGTATAGTATACTGTATACTGTACAGTGTTCTGTGTACTGTACAGTAAGTAGGAATATATTTTTCCTTATATTCAGCATAACAAAATTTCAGTATTATGAAATAATTCTTTCAGTCCCCTGAATTTTGCTATAACAGGATTTAACCTGTATATAGATTGAAATAGCATTTTAAACGAAAAGACGGCGCTTTGAATGGAATTATAGCTAATATCCTGGTACTGACACTGGTGTGTGGTAGTAAGGCCTGGAGCTGGCAGAAGAGGAAAGATATTGAATTGAATGCAATGGAAATAAGTTCACTGAGCCGTATATGTGGCACATCCATTTATGACAGAGAAAATAATGAATAAATAAGGAAAGAATATAAAACTGATTTTAGCTTAGTAAGTAAGATTAAAAATGGGTCACTTAGGTGTTTAAGTCATATGAAACGGATGAATGAGAAGAGAATGGTAAAAAATATATATGGTGCAAGTGTTGATGGCACCAGAAATAAAGTATGTCCGCAGAAAACTTGGCACGACCAGGTAAACCAGATACTGGAAGATAGTCCTGTTAAAAGCCATAATAGTCGGCGACCTTTTGTGAGAAGATGTATGAATGTAGATGAAGCGAGAATTGTGTGTCAGAACTCTGTCTACCCTAGCGGAATGATGGTAAGTATAATTGCACCATTAACAGTTTGTTTTTTTTTAATATTTTATGATAAAATTAATATATTAGTGATGAATATTGATACAGATTAAATGTATCAATTAGAAAAATATACAGGAAAATTCATTAATCGAAAAAATATTTTTGTTGCTACTGGGATTAAAATAAAATACTTTTATACCACAGAACTATGTCCTGAAAAACTGCAACTTCACAATAATATGTTTTCCTTAACATTAATTATAGATATTGTAGACTAAATAATAGTATAATATAAATAAACAGATGAAATATTTTGTATAAGGACGTTCCCAAAGAACAGTAGTACTCAATCATCAGGAAGATTCCCCCGTATGTAAACTATTATGAACTACTATGAATAGAATAAAAAATAGTTGAGGTACAGTGTACTTTTTCGCTGCCGCTCACATGCGCAGAAGTTCGAAAATCTCTCATTATTCAAATTATAAAAGGAAAAATCAAAAATATTCAAAAGTAGCTCATTTTTAACATTTTTTATAACAAAACCGCTTGTTTAAGTTATTTTTACAGAAAGATATTTGTTAAATTTTCAATTAATGATTCTCAGTTTTCTAAAACAATCGTAAGAAAATTACTCTCGCTATTCAATTAAACGTGCCCTACAACATCGATCGGGGTATGGTTCGTATGTTAAATATCCTCATTTTAATAGTCGATATTTACAAATTTACTACCGCAAGGACTATTGAAAAAAATTTCTACGTATAAAAGACACTCTTAAGTATGTGCATTCAAAGTTTCAAAAAGACTGTAAGAAAAGTGATTTTTTTGGGAATAAATAATAAAAATTAAAAAAATATTTATTATTATGGAGGACACATTCTTATTGAGAAGTTGTAATTATTCAGAATATAGGTCTGTGATGTTTTAAATACTAATTAAATGTATTAAAATAAAAATATATACATATAAAATCAATTTTATTTAATCACTATTTATTGATTATTCAACATGTTTTCGATACCTATCGTATCTTCTTTAGGAAATAATGTATATTAAAATTAAAAATACAAGCATAGATAAAAACAAAACTTTATAGTGGTGGGTAACTAAGTAGGAACTAATATGAAAACAAATTTATCCATCACTTTATATTTTTGTTTTAATCTTTGCTTTTTTTTAAATTTTAGAATATACATTGTTTTCTGAAAAAGATATCAAAGGTATCGAAACATGTTGAATAATCAATAAATAGTGGTTTAAACAAAGTATTTTATCTTATTATTTATATAATATGTGACCACAAATTAATTTTGCTAATATTGAAAAATAGTATAATAATCTGAATTCATTTAGAATAAGCTAATAGGAGCATGTTACTAGTCACACTATTGATATAAGAAAATTTTGATGACTTGTAAATGTGAAACAAATTAATAAGAATACAATACTATACGCAAATATAATACATGAAAGTAAATGAATGGTAGAAACTTGGTTAATCGGGTAAACAAGATGCTGGAATATTAGGAACCCTATATCATTCTCGGTGTCATGGGAAAATCTGACGTGGACTGCCTTCGCCTGAGGTAAACAGATCAACAAGTTCAATCTAAAAAGTTTTTACAGGAGGAGACCTCCTCGCGATATATCATACTCTGAACATTATTTTTATGCAATCCTTAAAGCTACATTTAGCAAAAGGCCGATAGACTATAAATAATTTTTAAATAATCAGAAAGTTTCACAAATCGTCTTTCGATTTAAATATCACAATCATTAAATACTGACCCTTAACAAGAACAAAACTCGCTTTCGTTAAAAATTAAATAAAACTGCCTATTTTTTAATTAACTTAAAATGTGAAGCGTATAATTTGGGATTGTAATTACGGTCGGCACTATTATCTCGTTAATCAGTTACATCAAAGTAAACTTGGCAGGTAGCGTCTAGTCTCGTTCTCGCATCTAAGCTCTCGAAATATGTCTTCGCTATCAATTACTCAAAGCGTGTATAAATCAACAGGCAAATAAGCCGTGCATGCACCACAGTGTTTGAAATCAAATATACTTGAATATGGTTAAACCTTAACAGGTATCGGTGGACGATCGTATGCCTTGATACTGCACACAACGAAGAGTCGTGAATATGCGTTGCGTGTACTTTCCATGAGCAGGCACGGAGCGTTCCAACGGTCCGGCGGACTGCTGTGCCACCTATTTCCGGTAAACACTGACATTAATTAACTAAAATTGCCTTCATATCCAGAAAACCTTGTGTATATTTCGGGCAGTCAATTTCTGGATGTGCATGACCGCCGCTCATTGGCCAATTCTGTTGGGGGCCGAAGTTTAAATCGCCGCTTTACCGTGCAAAGCATTCGGTACTTGTTACATAGTTTGAACATTTCAGTGTTTCTATCTCCCATTTTCCCGGATTTCACCAAAACGATTTCAAAAAGGGCCGTATCTAATTGTATTATTAATAGTAAATATTGTATTATACATTTGAATCAACCTTTCATTGAACAAATAATAGATATCTCACAGAGACAAAACTATTTTATTTATGGAAAACTATAGAAGTATGGGTAATTACAGGGCTTACGACATGTCTTCAGCTGGCTTAAGTGATCACTTTACACAATGTAATGTTTACCCAATCCACCCAATCAACCTCTATATCTATCAAATTTTTGAAAGTTGTATATATGTTAATATGTGAAATCACTTCGAATACCATTACACCATGCCATCTATGGACTAAATTTAATATTCATTTTCCCTGAAACAGCATATATGTCACAATCAGAACCTAATTATCGATTGTTGATTGAATGGAATGGTGAACATTACATTGTGTAAAGTGATCACTTAAGCCAGCCGAAGACAGGTCGTAACCCCTGTAATTACCCATACTTCTATATTTTTCCATTTATAAAAAAATAAAATAGCTTCGTCTCTATGAGATATCTATTATTTGTTTAATAACAGTACCTTTGTAGGTAAAAATCCAGTAATTGTGTGTTCTTGGACATATTCAAATATTGCTAGTTAACCTTTCATTTACCCTGTATTATAATTTTACAAAATTACGAATCGGTCAGGTTCACTAGTTAAAGCTTCTAAGAGTGTTAAAATGGATGCTCAAAATTCGCCTATTCGACATTTCACTCATCGATCCGAAAAGTATTTTTTCTGTTAAGTTATTTGATGGCTTCATATTTTGGTAGATAATGTCACATAATACGGACTGGATCACGGAAACTGTGTCAAGGTATGTATAGCGCGCCATAATGTCATATACAATTTTGTTATTCAACATTTTATTAAGCTCAATATTAATTTTGACACGTGTCCATTTCATCAACAATTTTTTTCTATTTGGGCGTGCCCTCCGCTTCTAATACGGTAGAACATGGATATCTCGAACTTTGTTAATTCGAATTTATTATTGATTCGAGCTTCTTGATGGTCTCATGAATTTCGTTTCAAAACAGTATAACTGAAGAAACATGGATATTTCGAACAATTCGTCCATTAGCAAAAAAAATCGTGGAAATTTTATCATTTTGGAAACACCGACGACGCACGACGTGTCACCGTACCTCACACCCCCGTTGACGCGATACCCTTCGACCACTCACCACTTCGTTGCGGATACGCATTACAACGGTCAATGCAGCTTTTAACTCTATTTCGGGAGGATGAGTTTTGTGAATTTTGTGAAACCCGTTTTGTTTATATTTTTATGTATGTGCAATTTTAAATAAATATTTAGTAATATGTATGAACTTGTGTTTACTTAACAACCCTAATTAATTTTTTCTTAATTCGAATAATACGATTTGTTCTAGTGGTCCCATGAGATTCGAAATATTCATGTTCTACTGTATATTCACATATTTTACACTTATAATTATCAGTATTTTTAGCTACTCTTTCATTCGCCAATATCTCCATAGCGTAGCCAAATCATCTTAATAAATCTACCTACAGTCTTCTTATTAATGCACTCCTTAATTAGGGAATCAAGTCCTGGTCCAATTTAGAGTATTTATGAATCCCGGTATTATAAGATGTATTCCAAAGATTTTTAATTTTTGCCAATGACATCCAATATTAATACAGTATATACATCCGATATAAATATAATACTTGGAATATCTAGTTGATGTGAGTAAATTAAAATAAATTAATAAAAGGCGTAATCAAATCATCCCGGGATCGTTAAAATCAAATCCCTGGATTGCAATTTTGACAGAGGATTGAATTGATTAGTTCTGTTATTTATTGAGTGAACACATTGCCACTACACTTCAACATCTCATAAAATACACTTATGGATCGTCATTCACGATACATCTAATTGAAATTTACTTTAAAATCAATTTTACATATAAAACTAATGTTTCGTTATAATGTATACATCTCGCTTAGCTTTCCAAATTAGTATCACATCTTGGAAATTCTTGAAATTTAACCATATTCCATTACACAACTCCATGCGTATTTTCCTTGGTGATATCGCGGCTTTCGCCATCTGGCGATGGAAATCAACATTTATAGTCGAGACATTTTAAACATTTCCGCTTAATGTATCTAATCAAATAAATATAATTGACGTGGTTTGCATAAAAACATTAACGATGCTATTTGAAAACCGCACAATCCTGCATAATCTTTCAGTTCACGTCAAAATATGAAAAGACGGTCACGACATCGTATGTCTTGACGTAATTCTGAAAATAAATGTGTTTTGTATTCCTTTCAAATAATTGGTTATCTAATACTTCAAAGTTCCATAGTATACCTATTGTTAATCTATTAGAATTAGAAACCATTTTTTTGAAATATGTACAAGGGTCAACTGAAATTACATTGTTCCTTTAACTTGACTAGTTTACACGGTCGGCTAATATAGGGTTATCTATCAAGCGCGATAGAATTTTAATATGGAATTAAATTTTTTTAAATTAATATGATGTCAATGTTTTTTTTTAAGCTCATTCGATACCATTAACAATGCAATATAATTTCAATCAAATGTGCACCACGACTATATTTGATACAATGCATTCTTTAGATCCAATTCTTAGTCACTCTTTTACATATATCTGGTGCTATCTCACCAATAACACGAGTTATATTGTTTTTTTAATTATTGAATTGTTAGTGATTTTATATTATATATCCACACAGAAAATATTTCAACGGAGAGATGTCACATGATCCAAGCGGCCAATAGACGGGTGGTCCATTTTTGGAAATCATTGAATCATTGAATAATGTTTTCAATAAATCGGTCGTCTTACTTTTTGATAATAAGTTTTAATAACTTGTAAACCATGATAAAATTACAGACTATACTGAATAAAAAGAACGATGACAGCTATCAAAATATTAATAATCATTGTTACTGTTCTTATTTGAAATTCTATTACATTTATTGGATAACCCTGTATAATAATAATTAAATTAACATTACACTAAAAGTCCTAAAAAACTCTTTTACTTTTCAATATTTAAAATCTTTTCTGAAGTTCAATATAAAATTAAATATTTTAACAATCTTTCGATTTTCCATCTTGTCTATAAAGCCGCTTATATTGGTAAGAAGCCTGAAATCCTTTATTGTGTGCTTATTTTTTTCATAAAACTGATTGACAATTAATGCGCCTATGTCACAAAATGTATTTAAGTAATCTATTTACAAAATGAATATGCGTAAAACGTAATTTTTCTTTATTCCAATGACCCTCGATTTACCTTCCAGCCACAGCGCAGCGAGCCGCACCGAGCGCTGCGTGTTTTTCGGTAGTTAGGCGCCCTTGCTCACAGATGACATTTGATATAAGCAGGCAAATGCTCACTAATGGAACATAACAATGCCAATTTCTACACCTTTATTACACACTGGAAGTCTAATCAGCGATGAAGAAAATTTTTACGATCACTTTTCCAACAACAGAAACGTAATTGTTCAATTTGTCATTTTACCTTCTGTAGACTAAGTATTTTTATTATTTTAGATGACCATTTTAACTACTTACCTCTTTGTTATATTATTTTAAATAATGCATTATGATTTTTATACGAGAAACAAAATAATTTTGCATTAAGAAAACACAAAATTCTTTTATAATACTTAACAGTTAGCTATTCAAGCATTCTTTGTTATAAATAAGTAAAAGAAATAATAAAATAACATAAATAGGATCTTTTCTCAATCCATAAAGTATTTTAATATATTATTTGCGTTATCGTAGAAAAATATTTGTAAGGTACAAATTTATTTTCATTTAAATCTTTTTTAAATCGTGTTCGACTACTGGGCTGAATTCAAACATCGTCATTATTTTCATTATTCTGAATAGTTTTTGACGATCTACTCGAAATGAAAGATATTTTAATATATTCACTGGAGTTGAATAATTCAAATATAATAGTTATTCTAGTCATATTCTTTTTTTAGCACCGAAATGTGATTGAGGTTGACAATTTTGAAATAAAATATATAATATGTAAATATTAAGGAAAAACACTTTGTTTAAAGCCACTATTTATTGATACATCAACATGTTTCCATTCCGATGGTCCCTTATTCAAGATATAATGTATACTAAAATTAAAAATACAAGCATAGACATAAAATAAAACTATAAATATAAGTGATAGGTAACTAATTAGGAACTACTGTGCAAAACGAACTTCGTTATTTACAATGTTTTATTTACTATTAATACGTTTTCTTATTTCTAAAATATCTAATTCATCTATTTTACTTACTGTAAAACTATGATGTTTGAGTAAACTCCTACTCAGTAAACTGAACAGATCTAGAATGCTTTTGACTATCCTACGTCACGCAACAAGCTTGCGATTTAAGGACTGCAAAGAAAGAATGAAGAAGAATCGTCTAGAATATCAGTGGGTCGCAGCCCGGGGATCACGATGGTTAGTATCTCTAATGCAGGAACAGACTAGAGAAGAATATGGTATGTGTCATAAGATCTTTCCGTGCATACCATATTCGTGTATTTTCAAAATACTTAACATATTAGTTTTGCAAAATATGATAATTCTCTTTATAGTGTAATATGTTTGTTTATAGATACTATGTTTTACGTATATCTGTCTTTAAATCACTTATAATGATCATTTATTTATTTATTTATTTATTAACGCCCTTATGGGCTTTCAGAAAATAGCTTTGGTATTTTTTAAATAACACATGAACAGCTACACAGTAGCATGGAAAACATATTATGTATAAAAATAGAAAAATAGACATTCAAAAATAAGCGAAACAAACTGTAAAAATAGAATAGAATAATAGAAATTTAAAAATAAGCAAAACAAACTTTAAAATAGACTAGAAAAATAAAAATTTCAAAATAAACAAAACAAACTATAAAAATAGAATAGAAAAATAGAAATTTAAAAATAAGCAAAACAACCTATAGAAATAGAATAAAAAAATAGAAATATAAAAATAAGCAAAACAAACTACAAAAATAGAATAGAAAAACAAAATTTTTAAAATAAACAAAATAAACTTTAAAAATAGAATAGAGAAACAGAAATTTAAAATAAGCATAACAATCTATAAAAATAGAATAGAAAAACATAATTTTATAAATAAACAAAACAAACTAAAAATAGAATAGAACAACAAAAATTTAAAAATAAGCAAAATAAACTATAAAAATAGAATAGAAAAATATAAATTTAAAAATAAGCAAAACAAACTATAAAAATAGAAACGAAAAACGTAAATTTAAAAATAATCAAAACAAACTATAAAAATAGAATAGAAAAACAAATTTAAAAATAAGCAAAACTAACTTTAAAAATAAAGATCCAAGACAGAAAAGACAATAGAAATGGCTGAGTATTTAAATCAGTTGTATCTTTGACTCACAACAGCATCAAAAACATCACTCTTTTATTTAAACAGTGAGTATCAGATTATTGTGCTATGATTAGTGAAGGAATAAAAATCTGTAATTTATATTTTAATTTTAGGTAGATGCGTAGATGTGTATTCATTTCTTAAACTTTTGAATGAATGTAATGGTATTTACTACTACTGAGCTAAAACAAATTGATTAGCCAATATTATATACGCCATATCTTTAAATACCTACCTACATATATATTAAGAAGGACACATTCTTATTGTGAAGTTGTAATTATTCAAAAACAATATTTTTCGACAAAATTGATTTTATATGTATATATTTATAATTAATACATTAAATTAGTATACATATATATATATATGTGTGTGTGTAATTATATATATACATGTATACATATAATTCTGAATACAATTTTTAAAATTTTTAAATCTTGATTTACAATATCGTTTATTGTTTTCCAAACATTGATATACACAGGTACGCTGAAACTATAATTACCTCTGTTCTCACTGAATGGTGGATACTTTCTGTTTGAATATTAATATTTAATATACTATATTAACAATTAAATATCGAGCGCGACATAAGATTATGAAATTCACCCCGTCTGCGTCTGCTTGTAACGATTCAATGATTCTCGGCCTGGCAGCTATGGTCACGTCGTTCGGGGGAACGTTCCCCAACCCACCCCGGTCCGCCCCAGCCGCCCCGGCCGCCCCAGCCGCCGACCCCTCTGGCCGCACTTTAACGATTCACCGCTCGTAGCTGTTTCTCGAGTGCCACTGCAGCCCTTTATCTAAAACCGGAGGAAGTGCTGTTGACACCGTTCATATTGGAACCTATAGAGATTCGTTTGAAGGGATTGAGGGAAAAACATTTTTAAAAAATCTTATTATGGTTGTAGATAATTTACGCCAGTCAATGTTACAAACGGCATCAATAGATCCACTGAATACAAACATTTAAGTTCCCATCCGCCGATTTTGCGTTCTGTTACTATTCCACATTCCTTTGATTAATACAAATTACTGAAGGAATTTATTTTTCTTTAATAATAGAGATGTGTACATGGAATACACATCACATTAATATTCTGACTATTTTAAAACTAAGCTAAATGCTTGTACTATGAAAATAGAACTAATTTGTTGGTGTTCTGGATCGAGGCGCGAACCCCCGACCAGTATATCATTAGGCCAACGCCTTAACTACTACACCAACAAACTACTCAATATTTATATATTATTGTTATAATCTGATGATATTATGGTATAATGAACAATGTCAACAACAAAGTTAAAATTTCTACACAAACATATTATTTATGTAAAGAAATTTTTTATAATATTGTTCTGAACAGATACAATAAATGAATACCAAATTAATTTATCAAATTCTTATACCTGGCTTTATGGCAAATAATTTTATTTAATTATTTTTAATAACGGTTTATCAACAAGTCGTTAATGACCATGCTGGTTAATCCTATTATGACATTAAGGTATAAATGAAAATATTTTAAGGCAATCGAAAGAATAACATGTGATTGAATACATACACTTTGAGTATATTACTTTAATTTTTTTTTTCGAATAAATATTACAGTTAAATGTTTTAATAATTCCAAATATTTTTTTACATAATTTTACCATTTAAAAATATGTTACTCACAAAATAAAAAATCCATAAAAATAATTTGACCTCTCAATAATTATGTCAATTTTTATTATTGTTATTATTCTTATTAGTCTTGCTTGGCAGTTTTCTGGTATAAATATATAAATAAATCTACTGTATTACTTTGCTATGGCCTTCATCATACAGGTGTACTTTTTAGTATTCAATTTTATTTCAAAAACTTGTAATGCGACTACGAGGGAAAAAAACACAGAACATATGCAGTGTTCGCAATTCACTCGGCCCTGCATATTTTATCTATGGGATGAAGTAAATTTGTTTTTATAAATATTATATATTTCATAGCTGTTGTATTATTTCTTATAATTTTTTTAATACAAAAATATATAACGAGTTGTTGATTGCATTTTTTGTCTCTTTGTTATAATTGGACTCGAAATGAGATGTCCCACTTTTATTTTAAATTAACATTTCACTATAGTTATTAGTATTGTATTTAAATTTGAGTGGTTTCTTCATAAAAAATCTCGTTCATAGTCTGCAATATTTCGGGACAAGCGTTTGAAAGATTTATCAGATTTTAGCCAGCGATCATTTTTTACACAGATTTTTCGGACAGTGTCAAAAAAAACCGTAAAACATGACACTTTAAAAATATATTCTCTGCCGTTCTAATCTTGCATCTCTTTTGCATCAAATAATTTCAGTTTTTAAAAAGAATATTCGCAAAATACAAAATATTAAGTTTTCATATTTAATTATATAATACATTTATTTTAATACAATATATTTATAATATGAAGCTTCAGGCTAAGATTTGTTTTCTTTTTGACCTGTTTTTGTGACATTTACAAATTTTACTAGTGGGAATTTCCTCTGATTATTATTAAAAGAATCGTACAATGTAGGTAAGATACACCGTGGTATGTACTCTTTCCAGTATCCCACTATCCCACACGATGTAATTCCGCTCCGTCAGAGATGAATAATCACCCCTGAGAGTGCATGGTGTTCTCGCCATTTTTCCACCCCCACGAACTTCCGGTGGGCGAAAATTAACGCAATGTCCCTTCCGTTTGACGCCTGGATGCGGCGACTATCTAAACCCCCTACATTTAGCTCTATTAATAGAACAGAATATTCAACGTACTTTCTATTCTATGAGCAATTAAACGCGATAGGTTTCCTTTTTTATAAATCATTTGTATGAGACACCTTAACTATAGTAATAATATAAAAGCACGGACTACCAAATATATAGACATGAACTAACGCAAATTCCTTATTTCAATATTTACATTTTGGTGTCACCCACGTGGTCATTTTCATCTAATCAAATAGCTCCGCGACTTTTTTTAAATATATGACAATATAATATGCATTAATGTAAAAAATACGTCTTGTTTACACCAAGGTTTAATTTTCGAAGAGTAAATACTTGTACTATTGCATAAATGTGTCATAAACTATCGGATTTATGTTTCCACAAATAATGTATGTAGAATTCCAAATCTTTCTCGTATATGTACATTTTATTTCATGACTATTTATTTACTGGTCTGTGGATATACTGCTTTTTTTTCACGATCTTAAAATCTATAAATCTATAAAAATCCGAGTCACAATTCATACACAAAATAAATTCATCAACAATCTGTTCACTTGATTGTAAATATCGCGGTTGTAGAGTAGAAAAAATTCTATAAAGCGTCTTAATCTCATTTATATGATTAAGGCCTTTATAATATTATTGATACGTACGACGAGAGATTCAAAAATATTCGCTTAGTATATTTGTGAAAAATTCAAAAAATTATGGATCTAATGATACCAGGTGACTAAAAAAATTTATGCTGGTTTCTTTAGTACTCAATTCATGGACTTGTCGAAGCTTGTTGAAATTTGTCGGGCCCGTGTGTTTATGAGTAATATATAGCACAGATATGCCTCAGAGCACTTTAAGCATTATCTCTTGAGATAATGCTTGAGAATTGTGAAAAATCACATATCAAGATATGTGATTTTTCACAATTTTATAATGCCTTTTAAATTGATTGTAATTGAGAAGTATGGAACGGATGAATGAGGAGAGAAACGTAAGAAAGATATATGACGCAAGTGTTGATGGAATCAGAAATAGAGGACGTCCGCGGAAGACTTGGCACGACCAGGTAGACCAGATAATGGAGGATGGTTTTGTTAGAAGCCTCAACAATCGGCGAGCTAGTATGAGAAGATGTATGAATGTGGATGAGGCGAGAATTATGTGTGAGGACAGAATAGTGTGGCGCTCTATCCTTTCTGCCTACCCCCGCGTGGAAACGGCGTGATGGTAAGTAAGTAAGTAAGTAATTCGAGCGTGTTTGACATATGAACGTAAACTTGAGTCAAACTGCAGAGGCATGTCGTTAGATAAGCGTAGAAATTTTAGAAGATGTACTAAAAGAACTGCACAGAAGTGGTTTGAAAGTCGTCTCTGTTGATAAATGGAAACCATTCGTTATTGATAACGAATAATTATGAGACACTCTTGAAAAAAAATTAATAGTTGCATTTAAAGAACTCTCCAAAATATTTAAAGTAAGTGACTAAACAATTCATTTTTATTTGCATCAGTTGGGAATTTGGGATCAAAACGCACTTGGGAATAAATATGTACATCAGAATATTAAATTCTACGTCGCCCTTCATATTTTCCCGACATTTCTCCAACCGATTATCATTTTTTCTTGGAGCCAGATAATCACATGCAAAATAGGTAAGATTGAAACGGAGGTTGGTAGATATTTCGCCTCTAAAGACACAACGTCTTATAACAATGGAATATACATATATCTTAATGAATAAAACTATTTTGAAAATTTCTGCCATTGTTGAACTTTTAATATAAAAAACTGCGCGAACTTCTTTAGTGTAACAATAGATAACAATAAACTGGGTGCTCTCTCAATACTATCAAAATATTCTTCAACGGTTCCGTCAGGTTATTGAGTTCTCCGATTTAATTTAACCCTGTCATTTCTTTATGTCTACCTAGTACCTAGTACAATTGTATGTATTTATATCTACCTAGTACCTAGTACAATTGTATGTTTTTATATCTACCTAGTACCTAGTACAATTGAGCTTATATGTATGTATGTGAATGAAGCGAGAGCTATGTGTGGGGTCAGACGATACTCCATCTTCTCTGATTACTATCGGTAGTTAGTTAGGTCTCACTCATTAAAACCCTAATTTGGAAGTATTCTTCACGATACACGCTCAGTTCAAAATCGAAATTATATTATACTTAGTGGAAACCCGTCCGAGCGTGTAATTTATTATTGAATAATGCTGTTGTTTCTCTACACTACAACACTTTGTTTTCTTCACCGCTTTAATGTTTAATTTTTAGGGCTAATAAATATTATTATTTTAATTTTTCTCTTTTTATAATATTTTAACGGTTTGGTTTCTCGAAAAAATTATTATTGTCGAAGAATTGTACATCATTATGAGACACTCGATTTTTGAACTAGGTCAACAACACGCGTATTCTCTTCCAAGAAAACGGAGATTGTGTTTATTTTCTTCTTCCAATTTGTCGTGACAAAAATTTTCTTTTGTGAATATTGTACAGGCATTCATTTCGACTTCCGACATTAAAAAATGTTCATAGGGCTAGCTTTTTATATTTTCTGCAAATTTCGTTTACTCAGTAAACAGCCCTTTGGCACGCAACACTCTACAGAAATACCCACACATAACTTTATGTAACTATCCTAAGGGACACTATCGATCAATTTTTTTTTAAATATATTGAAATACAAACCTTTTAGTATGCTCCGTACTGCAATTGCTGTCAAACGGCATAGAGAGTCAAACATGTTTTTATTGATACATATCCTTTACTTTTTCCACATTTATAATCCTTTTCACAAGTCTTTTCATATTGCGTATCTTCCAAATTTAAAACGTGGTTGTCCGATTACTACCCTCATTTAATGTCTGCCAAGTGAAAATTGTAAGAAAATTTTATATATTGTAGATATATTTAACATTTTGTTCTCTTAAGCTAACTGCTGTTGGAACTCAATAGAGTTTCTAAATTACAATGTGTCAAAGAAACCAAAAACTGAAAGTAGGTATATCAATCGTGAAGAAGACCACAAAACACTAATAAGCACTAAAATACATAACATTTTTCTACCTAGAATATTATTGACCAAATACAGGACCTGCGCTACCAGGACTTAGCGTCAGAAAACTGGACTCTAATAAAAAAGATGAAGATAATCAAGAAAATTTCGGGGCAGTCAAAAAAAGTGTAGTGTGGCATAGACGCTACAGCCAGTAACTTTATAATATTTTGTATGATTAACCGAAAGTCATAAAATTAGTAAATCTTCAATGGTTAAGACTTATAAACTATCTAAATGATACACAACTCCTGAAACGGCTCAATAATAATATACCTGAAGGAAGACAGAAAATAGATAGACCGAAAATTAGGTATAAGGATGATGATGATGATTTTTACAAAGATATGTAACTTCTAATCCGAATAATTCTAAATTATTTATTTTACGTGGTTGCGATGAAATTAAGTATGAATATTTTTCCTTTCATTGTTTAGTAACCTCGTTCAATTTATTGAGCCAATATCTCCCTTGCCCCCTTTCTCACAATCCTTCGATTTTTCTTTCATCTGATACTTCAACAATGGTCTCTTCTTTTCAAGAAAAATCTTTTCAATTTCTTAAATTCTCATATTTCAAATATAATAAACACTATTATTGAATACATTTTCATCGTTAAAAATGTTTTTATTTCTTTGTTGTCTTTGTCTTATTTTGCTTCAAAAATATTCACACATATTTAAACGAACATAAATGCCGAATCCCGTATTTTTATTAATTTTTGGAAAAGTGTTTTTTTATAATAATGATTACTAAATAATTTTATAAACGAATTATACCATTTTACTTATTTGAGAACTACATTTAATTTACACTTGCACTTTTGCAAATGAGAAACACTCAGGCGCTCAGTGGCTGCCACATGTATATTGGTTACCAACACAATTTCATAAAATATTGATTTATAAAGATATAGAAAGGTTAGTACTTATTTTATTTTTATGTTCGAAGAACCTTGATTAATTGCTGCTAATAGCGGGATAAAAACCCTTGAGCTTTGGATTAAAATGAGTTGTATATTTCTTTAAAATTCCACTATCCGATAGAGGTTGAAAATCACTGCTATTTAAGTATAGAGGCGGCTGCTATGAATAATACCATATTTCTGAACTGCAATGGAACCAATCACGCATGTTCTTCAACCAGTATATTTGCCTTCTTTCTACACCACGTTTCATTTAAGTCTTTCCTTATATTATAATCTGTATTTCGTACTTCAATTTTTGTATATAAATAAGTATATTTATATATAAAACTTAAATTAACATCAATTAACATATGTTTAGCCTTACCTAAAGCCTTACCTCTATGTATGAAGGTAAGTCGTCAATCCTTATAATTTAACTATAATTTTTTTACACTATATATTGAGTCTGTTTATTTTATAAGAACGAAAAGTACTAGTAAAATATACATATTCACACATCAACGTTAGATAAATTTACAATCATAAATACCTGACTTAATGCCATAGTACTCATCAAGGAATTCAACCAATTATATGCCAAAACCAAACTTCTACATTATCTGATTTAATTTTTACGAGGAAAACTTAACAAAATAAATTTTATTAGGCGTTGGCGGTAGGAATGTTTGTTATTAAATAATTTTTCGAGTGCGGTGGAAATGCGGTCGTTCAAACACATGTGTTCCATGTTCAGTAGAGTGAAAAATTAACGAATCATGAGCGAATCAAATAAATTAGAATAAATCTACTTTTAGCATTGTCGATAGAATTAATAAAGGGAATTTTTTTTTGTAGGGTGATTTTGGCATTAAGAATGTATGAGTGAGACAGACCTGGCAAGATCAGTTAGACCAAATTTTGAAGGATAGCAATATTAGAAGTTAAAACATCGACGAACATGCCTACATGAGAAGATATATGAAAGAGAAGGAGACAAGAGTGGTGTGCCAGGACAGAAGAGTCTATACTCTCATCTTACCCCTGTGGAGAAACAGCGTGATGATAAGTTAGTTAGTTTATTTAAAAATGATGGTAAGAACTCTCAGATACTTTTAATACATTAACAATTTATATATTGATGACGCATACATTTTCCACGCATTGTTATTTAAAATACTATTTTTTATGTTTTGGTAAACTTTTGATTCTTAAAACTGGCTTTGGAGATGAAATAATTTTAATTGTATAATCTTATTTAATAAAATAATTGTAACTCTTATATTAATTTTAAGTTACGTTTTTTTTCATATTAAAAAAAAATTCTCCGATTCTATATCATCGATATTTTATTGAATATCCGAAACAATATTGAATAAGGGAAATCAAGAATGTTTTATATGTAAAATATGATGTATAATTAATACTCAGTTCTGGATCAAATTCAAGGAGCAAATAGGAAATCAAATTCATGCATCGTCATCGAGGATAATTCAATTATAAACATTTATTATTCTGATCTGTCAACAGTATAATAATATTAATAGTGGATTACTGTTATTGTTAAAAAAAATATTATTAAAAATTGTACAGTATTAGTAAACTTTTTTTTTAATGAATATACATATTTATCAGGATACGTTAAATATATTATTATTTGTAAAATCCTATAGGATGTATTTAAATAAATATAAAACTTATTGTCTCTCTCAAACTTTGTAGCTGAGTTTTTTACAGATGTAATAAGATTCCGGATGACAATCACAGTAATCTAATTTAGAGACAATCGTACGTTCTCCGTAATGAATATTGGGCGAGATCGAATACCGAAAATAAATAAATCGCCTCCGATCGCTCGCATTCATTATGCAAACGCGTTTAACACGTAGGAGGGCGGTGCGGTCGGGCGGCGGGGCGCCGCGACGCCACCTGTCGCTCGGGGCGCGTGCGCCGGGGCCGTCGGGGCGCCCCGCCGCCGCCGCCGCCAGTCCAAGTGCGGACACCGAGCGGAGCGCACGCCGCCCGACTCTCCCGCTGCCCTCTCCCGCGCGTCGGCCGTCTTTTGTTGACTTTCGTCGGGGGTTAGTTAGACTTGGCCTGCATCTCAAGCGGCTGATCGACGGTACACTGATTTATTATGCCCACGTGTTAAAAAATAATCAACGGGAATGGTTCGGAACTGCCACTGTCCCGTTTTCGGAATGTGAAATGTTTGTAAAAGCCTTAAGATTTTTGTTAATTTCCGTTGTATAAATCAAAAAACAATTCGTTTTGTTTATTTTACACTTTTTTCAAAATCTCGAGGAATCGCTTTTCAAATTCCGAATGAAATATTTTTGAAATTTTTTAGATCTCCATAAGCGAACTTAATAATAACATGTGCGCGAAAACCATAAATCAATACAAATAGAAAACAAAATTACCAGTCCTGAAACAACACAAAAACTAAACAAAAATACCATCAAATTTATGGAAATACATTTCAAATTAAATACTACCATAAATTTATATTTATTAAGTTATCATCATAATCAAAAAAATCTGATCACAGCTGTTGGACGACTGTGTAGTGATATTTTTTGGAAATGACGTAAGTGAAGATGTGAAAAATTCCCTGAATGAGTTGTTGTAATGGGCCGATCATGTTAGATAAGAGTTCGAGTGGCTTAAGGTATTCAATTATACATAATATGTTAAATTATTTATATTTTCATTTTGAAATGGACTTTTAAATGAGCTTTTGTGTTTTCAAAGTTATAAATTAATTTTAAAATATTACATACTAAAAATAATGTTGATACAAAATATATTACATTATTTATGAATGTGAACTTTATTATAAATATGTTCACAATCTATCATTCCGTAATTGTTTGGTGAATTATGTTACGTCATTCTTTTTTCATTTAAAATACATTATTCACAAAATTTTAAAAAATATATCGAATATCACAAAATATATGTTTTGTCTCAATGTATTAAAATCTCGCCTTTGTTGTTGCACGGATGGTTTCATTTATAGAAAATGTAGGAGGGAATGTGTTTCATTTTTATGTATTGTTTTAATGTTTATTATTTTAGTGATACTTTGTTTTTAAATGATTAAAGTTTTTTCGGAAATTTTTTTGGCTACTTATAATTATCACGAAAAATCACATTGGTGAAAAAAATAGTAATGATATAATTATTAAATTAACAATACAATATTTCAGTAACTTAAAGAAAATCAATACATGTTATCTTATATTTTTCACGCGATATTTGAGAAACCTATTTTTCGAATTCTTTTTATATTGAACAAATTCAGTCTCCGAGTCAGATTTTCCAATGTTTCCAGAATAAACGCTCTGTTCCTATCAGATTGACGCTGGCCATCATCCAAATGGAAACAATTAAATTGTAGACAAATGCCGCTACGTGTCATTTATTTTATTTCGAATTTTTTTTTATCATGTATTCATAAATCTTGTCAAATATTTTTAAATCTTTGAATGTCATATATTACTTTCATTACTAATTGGTGTATTTTTTTTTATTACTTTTCTTATGTATGTTTGTGCTTTTTCTTAATCTTTAATAATGTTTATATGAATTCATAAAAATGTATATTTCGTATCATAAGGTAAAATTGGATAACTACCAACATATACTCATCAATATTTTTTATTATTTAAGATAGTTTGTTTATCAATTGGTAAGTAAAGAAATCCAACTAGTTCTTTGACATTTACATCATTCGAAAAGGTGTATAAGTTTTAAATTATTTTTTAATGCATTTTAAATAGATTTTTAAAGAATACGTAAAAGGTCTCGTCACGAGTTAATGTCGGCGGTGTTGTAATTTATATTAGAGAAATAACAATATTTTGTTATTATTTATTTAGATGATTTTAATTCTTATACCGAGATGCTGGATCGAAGAGCTGCTGTAATGCCACATAGAGTAATTGTTGATATTTGAACATCGATTTCTCCGACGGCGAACAAATTCTGTTTAACATTACTAGCGCTATAAACGCCGGAAGGAGTGTTCAGAGGATGTGCAGGCGCGCCGGGCAAACTAACTTAACAACGATTGCCAACAAGCAAACACCCTGAGCAGTACGATTGCGCATTTATGCAGACAAACTTCTGTGTATGTTGGTCAGACATGCATAAGTTTTTTAAGATAAATGTAAAAAGTTAAATTAAATAGGCCACAAAATTCATAAAGACGGATTTTGGCAATATTTTTAAAAAATGTTTTCTTTTTTTGTCAAAAGCACCGAGTTAGGTATTTATGCATAGTTATCCAAATTAATATATTTTGGTATACAAAGATATTAATTAAATGACAACGATAAAATCTACTAAATTGTGTTGGCTACCGAAAATCAATTAAAAACCAATATTAGTTTATAATAAAACAATCAGAAGTATCTTGTACTTAATATTTTTATTTAAATTGACTCTGAGCATTTACGCTATAATTTATTTGTAAATCTTTTAGTTATATGACTTAAAGGCTCTTATTACAATGAATTATCAATTTTGTTAATATAATGTGATTGATGTATTAACTTTAAAATATTTTTTTAAATAACACTTAAACTTTTATGAATTATGGTTAATAAGACAGTATAAATATTTATTTTTTTACTGTAGGGTGTTGTATGAAAAACTTGTAGAATTTTTATATGTACGATACAAAATTTTATGTTTTGCATATATTGGATTACTCATTAATAAATAATATTTCGGTTTGTTAAAATTGTACTATTAATCCATACTGCCAAATACATACTGTCACACAATAAAACACATTTATTGAAATAAATGTTTAATCGCAGTTTCAAACTACCAAAACACGTTATCGAATTAACCCTTCCCTAGCCACGTAGTAATATAAGTCTATAGATCCAATTAAATCATGTTTCTATAAATAAGCACAATGTAAAACTTACATTTTACCTGGTCATAAAAAATCATTAGAAATGACTAGTGGAAAACCAATTATACAAAGCGAATCATAATAAAAATAATAATTTTTTAATTCAATTCTATATAAAATTGATGCATTGCATGCTATCTGCGTTAAAATAGCATTTGTACCACGTGAAAAAAATCACACATTCGTTTAAATGACGAGAGATAACGATGAAGATCATGTTAGATGGGTCTTTTGACGAATGCGTTATAAGAATAACGTTTGAGAATTAAATGAACGAATTCAATTATTATATTAATCATTTATTATTATATTTACAGTAATTATGACATTAATTTTGACAACTATTTTAAAGTCATTTAAGCTTGTAAAAATATATTTTTCCTATTTAAAGTGCTTACAAAACTCAAATTTCTTGCAGTAACACGTGTTGATAACGTGGCTGCATAAGGTATTTTAAATATGGTATGGTAAAGGTTAACCTTATGCGATCAGACCAAATACTGTGATAATATTTACATTAGATTTTAACATATAAAATATGTACATTATCTAGCACGCAAACCACACAATCAAATTGATAAATCTTTTATATATCATTCTCTCAAACTCGCCCCTTAAAACATCCCCAATACATGTAGATACCTGCTTTTTATCCCAGCTCTAATTTATTTTTTGAGTTTCACCTCTCTATCTTTAAAATACAATTTATGTTATATTGCTTAAATTTTAATATTATTTAATATCTTTAATTTCATTTTTATTCACTAAATATTAGATTTATGTTGTAATTAAATCTCTCGCATAATAATGCATGTACGTATGTGACGTAGTCAAGGTACGGGCTAATTATAATGCATCTTCTGGTGACAAATATAAAATTGCCATGAAAAAAAAAAAGTCTATGATATCAGTACTTAACTTGCTCCTCAATTGATGGTAGCTAAATGTAACGCATCCGTATCTGAACCGTCTGCGGTTGCGGATAGGGTTGTAGTGCAAATACTGCACATGCTCTTGTGGCCCCTCGACACTGCTTGCGTCCAACCACGACAGACAGTAGTTGATATTTGTTCGGAAGGAGTCAAATCCTCTCTTCGTCTATTAGTGCACTTACTACGTACTAAACTTGTATTTTGGCTACAATAGTTTTCTTTTGCACTATTCACATCAGTTTGATTTTTAAAAAATATTTCCGTTTCATTAATAATACACAGTTTCACACTATACAATTAAATTGATAGAATTACAGATATTTTTAATTGTATAATTATAACCGTCCATTAAAATGGTTATTTCAAGTAATTATTATTTAAAAATGAAAGAATAAAAACTATGCACTCTTATAAATTCTGTAAAATAACCCTCATTCAAGTATTTATTTTAGTACAATAAATTGCTTAATAGTTTCAACAGAAATACTATAACGTCTATTTTAACGTTAATTTGCTTCCCAGGTTTATTTTGGTTATTATGTATTGTTTAAATACGCTTACAAGATTATTTATTTTTCAATGTTTTTCATTGTTTATTTTTCTTGGACTCTTTCTTGGACTTCCTTGAACTCTTGTTGTCCCAACGGACAATTGGTAAATATTTTATTTTTGCTATATATATGGCCGAGAAATGCATAAAAATTATCATGTTTATGCTAAAAAATATATATAATAAACGATAAAAATATTGGAATTATCAAAGGGAAAGCTTTGTTTGTATCCACTAAATAAAGTCAATTAAATAAATTTCCAACCAAAAATAATATCAAATCCGTTGAATAAACAACTTTCTCAATTGGTTTATTTTACAATTCCTGCTGAATATCCCGTTTCAGTTTAAATAGATTGCAATGAAAATTATCGACAACTCGTTTTTCGACTGTGATGTAATCTCTACAAACTTTTATGTATTATTAAAACAGTAATACAATCCTCTAGAGTTAGTCTTGCTTAGGTGGTTGTCATATACTGGTAGAACGGAAAAATGAGAAGAGAATGCTAAGAAAGACGTATGACGGGGGTGAGGATGTCTACAAAATATCTAACATGCCAGAAACTGAAGATGATTATGTGATGATTATTATTATTATGATGATCTGGTAGAAACTTAACAATCGACGAGCATACATGGGAGTATGAATGTGGATAAGGTGGGAGTTGTGACTCAGGACAAAATATTGTGGTGCCGCCCTCTCAGCAAAGGAACGGCGCGATAGTTAATTAGTTAGTCTGTTAGTTGCACTAGAATTAAACGATACATTAAGCACTTTGGATTCAACATAACGTTCATTATTCTAAACATAAAAAATAAATCACTCGTAATCCTTCTTCTGTACATTTTGTTAATTAATAATTTATTTTAAAAAATCATAATTATATTTATAATATGATCTTGCTATTTACAAACATATTGCAGCTGACAATGAAATACTTCATATTTCTGGAAAGAAATTTGAAAAGATACAAAGTATTATATACCTGGGTCGCAGTATAAATGAAAGATGAGATCCTTCTTGTTGAAATCAAATGCCGCATTGAGCAAGCTCGTGCAACCTTTATCTGCATGAAAAAGATGTTCTGCAGTCGTGATTATAAATGCGAATTATCAGATGCTATGTGTTTTCGATATTGTTTTATGAAATGGACGCACAGGTACTTTCTAAAGAAATGATAAGGCGACTTGAACCATTTGAGATATGTATCTACAGAAGAATGATCAAAATAATCTGGATGGATAGAGTTACAAATTAAGATGTTATGTTTCATATGAAAAAAGAAAAATAAGTATTTAAACAATAAAAATTCGAAAACTTCAATATCTTGGACATGTAAACTAGATATTCGGAGAAGTTGTACCTCATAATGCAGGGGGAGATTGCTAGAAGTCAGGGCCCTGGAAGAAGGAGAACATCACGGCTGAAGATCCTGGGGCAATGGTTTGGCCAGTCTACTGTAAAGCTTAAAGCTGTAAAGCTAAACGAAATGATGATAATTAATATAAATATCCAACGTCTGTTGAACGGATAGGGTACAAGAAGAAGAATAAAAATCTTTAAAAGTTTAAAATGCGATCATCATTAGAGCGGATATTATATAACAGTAAGCCCGGCCGACTTCCTCTAAGATTTATTGCAGCCGCTTATATGAGTCGTTTAACACGTGAACGCCTTTATTCGCTGACGCCACAACTCCTGGTTAATATTGCAGTCGCTCTGCTCGCGCTATAACGCGCGTTTTAATTAATGTTGATATAATATCGCCGAGCGCCGCGGCGCACTTCCCGGGACTCCGCGACGCCCCGCAGTGCCCCGTATTGTCTGCTCTGACTTATCGTCAGAGGTCATCAAACACCATAAACATGCCGACATATTTTCCGTTAGTTATTTACATTGAACAATACTTCATTTGTTTACATATGTAATGTTCCATATTCAGATAGGTGCCTATTTTCGTAATATTCTATAATTCAAATTTACTAATTTTTGCGATACACGCGAGAACTAAATAGATTTTTTTATTACTTAAATAAAAAAAATGTTAGTAATCTTATATTCAAATGATATGAAAAGTATTTTTAAATGTTCAATTGTACATTTACAAAACTCGAGATGTGTTTAATACTTGAGTAAGAATAAGAATTTACAGTTATGACTATGACTCCGGACCGAATTATGTCACATAAATTTTATCAAAATGGTCTGAAAGAATTATTTTACAAAAATCTTTCTTCAAAATTTAAGATTTCTGAAAATTATTAATATTCATTTGTAAAAAGAATTCCCAGGATATGATATTTTTATATAAAATTTATCCGACTCTCCCCACGTCTGCGTGTGAATCGTGTCATCTGCGTTACGGATGCTGTGTGGTAGAACACAATAAAAGTGGGGCGTTTCACGATTGATCGTTCGAGTAGTCACACATACGAATGGTTCAGAGACAATTCTTTCTCTTGTCACTAGTATTATTTATGTTCAGATGGCGGGCATACTTCTTTACCGTTTCTACTTTGACTATTATCATTAACCGAAGTAGATGGAACCAGTGGCGTAAGTTTTCTAGAGTACTTTCCATTTGAACACCGATAAAAAACCACTTAATACAACCCTTCCACCGTTGCTCCGAGGAAAGATGAACCATTATCCTTAGTGTCAAATCACACGTGTTCATCGTGTATTTAGCGAGAGGATGTCTTCGAACATCACTTATGATTTATTCATGCATTTTTTTTTTAATTCATGCAAACAGAACTTGTATAGACGTGGTAGGACACATATTTTTAAAGCATAAAATCAATTTCATACATTTATTTACACGGATGGCATGTTTTTTCACCATTCTTTGAGAATGTTATTTTGTTGAATTTATAACACTCCACTAACATTTTATTGTCTGTCGGTGAACACGCAAATCGGCAATATTTTTAACATAAATAGAAAAGTTTGATTTCTTTTTTATTTTATTACTTTGGTTCAGGTTGTTTTTTTTTTTTTCTTTATTTTTAATTTTCATGTACAAATATTTTACAAAATCGTTAATTTTAACCGTTTGAATGCTACGCGTCGCAAAAGCGCTGCGATCGTTTGTATCCAAAATTGCTTAGCACTAAAACGGTTAAATTAGAATTATAAAAATAAAAAATAACATTTTTTTGAATAATTTTTCATTTTTTTAAAAGTCGCAACTTTTCAAGCAGCGCCCGTTTTATACTCCATAGTCGTCTTTAAGGCGAACTATTCCAAATATCGACGATTATAAATTTTCTTAACACAAAGGCGTCGCTGTCGAGAAGCCAATATTAATTTGGATGTCTGACAATTTGTATCACGTTTATAGGTCTCATTGCTCCTTGAAACTATCTCTTTGATTTATTTTAATTAGTTTAATGACCTCACTTTGCGCATACTCGACAGGCGACAGCGCGCGCCACGTCTCATTGCGAATGTTGCCGGGTGTGTTGAGAATTGGCCATAAAACACTGCCGTAGCGCGCAAGGAGCACCTGAGCCCGACTGAATGTGGACACTCATCAACTTTAGAAGGAGATGATCTCCATAATATTACTTTAACTTCAAAGCCTCCCGTGCTGTTTGAGAACAAGCATTCATTTTCAGAGTGAAATATTTTGTTAAAACAAATTATTTCTAGGTATATTATTCAAATTCCAAATTTTCACTTATTTTTAATGTATGTATATTCATATATGTTAAAAAAGAATCAACAGAAGATGCCTTATCGGTGAAGTGTCGCTCTGAAATGATCGTGAAAAACGTACTTTCGGACCGACAGTTCAGCACTAAGTGAAACCACTAATCCTTACTTTGTTTAATTTAGATTTTTACGACCTTTTGGCTCGGCTTCTGGTAATTCCACTGTGATGTAAATTATTGTTATATTTGTTTGTCCGATAAGTGTTGGATTCGAAAGACGCATTTATTTCTAACAATATACTCAACCCGTGAAAATCTCAAATTTATTGTATGTAGTTCAAAATAGTATTAGTATTAATAAACCGAAACGTAAGTTAGTAAAAAATCGAGTTCAATTTAATCGAAAAAAATCAATTTATCGAAAAAATATTTCTTTACAATAATTATAAAAATACGAAGACTTCTTTTCATTGAACTTTAAAATTATTTATTTTTATGTTCCAACTTCAACGGATTGTCTTTCTCTGTATGATTTAATTTTATGTTTTAAATATAATTTAAAATATCAAAATAATTAACTGAAGTGAACTACCAGATCCTTTTTATTTATTGGAATGAAAGTAGATACATATCATATACCTATTTAAAAGTTTCATCAAACATGGGTATACGAATTTAAAATATTAAAAATATAACATATTTTCGTTAAGTAAATAATTAAAGATAACTTGGTCTAGAAATATTTGTAAAATTGTAGAAAGTAAAGTTTTTCATTTATACAAATGGTATTTAAATTTATTTATGATATTTTGTCCAAATTTTTGACTGATTTTACAAATAAAGTGAAAATAACGGATTTTTGCACAATATAGAGATTCAATTTTAGAAAATAAAACAAATCTGTATTCAAAACCGCATCCTGAAGTACCTCAGCTGGGATTTCGAATTGATTTCTATGCTAGTAGTGCTGCTTTTACTCATTTCTAGAAAGAATATTTCTATTCCACTATTCCGTCTAGGTTATAGCTGACGGAAAAATTATTTCTAGCATTGTTAAATTAAGAGGATTCTTTTAAATCAAATACCAAATTAAAACAAGTATTCGAGGCGGCTGGATCAAAAAGTTTCCGGAATAACAGTGAAAAACAAAATTAATTTGATTGAAGTTGTATTTTATTATTCAAAATAATCTTCACAAAGCTTATCATACTCGGTCCACCATTTCACCTGGAAGTGACATTCTTGTAGATCCCCAAAATAATCGTTTACAGCTTCTTTCAGCCAGAATTTTTTTTAGTTTCGAGAACAGGTCAAAGTCCGAGAGGGCCAGATCAGGTGAATATGAATGCGGAAAGGTTTCAAACTTCAATAGTGTTAACTATTGCGAAACAATTGCATTTGAGTGAGGAGCGAGTGCATTGTCATCGTAAAAAAATACTTTTTCTTGATCATTCCCCGGTATTTATTCTGAATCTCTGCTTTCAACTTGACCAAAGTATTATATTGAACTTATTGGGCAATAATAGTTCTTTCTTTCTTCAAAATTATCAATTATCGAAATTCCTTTAGTATCCCTGAAAACAATAACACCATCACTTTTACTGTCGATTGAATGGTCTTGTCTTCTTCGGAACCGATTCACTGTTTTTATTTCTGTTATGAAGTAGTAATTTCAGTCCATGGTCATGAATCGTGTCTTATAATTTATCGAATTCCTCGGCTGAGTTTTAGGCTTGAACGCGTTTATGCTCCGGATTGATCAAATGCGCCCTTCATCTTTTAGGTTTTTTTTAAACACAATTTATTACGTAAAATGTAAACTATTCATTCACAAAATATGGCTATGATTTTCTCAATTTCACATACGGCGATCAGCGAAAACCACGTCGAGGATTTTATACACAATTTCTGGTATGACAGCCGTTTTTGGACGCCGTAAACGTGACCATCACTTGTGTATGTGCGGCCATATTTGACATACAAAATACAAAAACTTACGGTGAAAAAGAAGGCGATAACTCTCCGAGAGCAGCATCCAACCTACATTTAATTTCCGTTGAGGTTTTTCTCTCGAAATTAAAAATAAAATTGTTACCGCTCAATTGGTTAACCTAAATAGTTGTCAAAACCAGACTGTTTTACCGATCGGTTTAACATTTGCAGTCAATTTATATAAAAGAGTTTTCAGCACAACATAATAATATTTTTAAAAAAGCAACCCCCTGACGGCGAATCCGAAATATTTTCAATCTACCATTGCACATTATGTTATATTGTAAAGAAGTATTCTTATTGTATAAATTTCGCTTCTCACGTTCAATAATTAATAAATATTTAATTTTTTTTTAATAGTTTTAAAATTTTTGTATAGAAACAAGTGGAAAGTGAGCTTTCCGGTTTAAAAATGTTGCCAACGTCAGATATAATACATGAAGCACGGTAGATAATTACGTACCACTTATATTTTGTATCCTAAATCTAAAATGCTCCTTATTATCGTATGGAAGAGATCGTAACAACTTGAGTAATGATCGTTTTCGTGATAGTTCCTAACTACATCAATTCCGTTTCTGCCCGTTATTTACAATACGTTTGCCTTTCACCCCATATAATTTACTCCTTCCTGACTCCCCACTGTGAGCTATGTATACAAGCACTACAGAGGGAACTATCTCTGAAAGTAATCTTCCTGGAAACAAATAGGGTATAGATCACGGGGATAGGCCACCTGCAGACACCGGCCTAAAATAACGATCCAGATTTTCGCTGTCGTCGAAGAAGCTTCCGAAATTGTCTATCTTGCTCGTATCTTTGGTTCAGTTCAAACTTAAGTGCCACTCCAGTCACAGTGTGGTACCTTTTTAAAATTATATGAATAGTTTCTCTCCAACAATTGTAAAGTTATTCTCCCTATTAAAATATTACCACATTTATATTGCCGTCAAAAATGTTGATTCGCAGAAACATTGGGAGAAAACTGCTTTATCTAAATTTTAACATCTGTATTTTGTAAGTAAACTTATATATTTTACACTATTTTTCTTCACTGGAAATCTACTTTATTGTATCTAATATATTATCTTATTTTTAATAGACATACGAGATATATATAATCAATAATTGCAGTAAGCTTCGTGGTCTATCTTGATATGACAAAAAAACAGTATTTTTTAAAAAAAATTTACGAATCACCATACAAAAAAATATTCACAAATAAAAATATATGTTTTCTTTAATATTAGCAAAATTACCTTGTGGCCACATATTATATAAAACATGTAGATTTATCAATAAATAGTGATCTTATTATTTTTATAAAAATATATATTGTTACCACCGGGACTTCAACCCGAACTTTCTCTTGTCGGCAGAATGAAAGAAATGAATGAGGCAAGATCAATTTCAGGGTTCGAGTCCCGCTGGTAAGTATATAATTTTTTCTTTTAACAAATTTTTATATTTGTAAGTAATTTATCAAATTTGTTGGATTATAAAGGAACAATGTTCTTAAATTGCACGATAAAAAAAAAAATATTTAAAATATAATATTTTTAAATAAATATATAGTTATCTAAAACGCCAAAAACCATATTTTTCAATCATGCTCAGCATATTCTGATTAATGGATTAATTTAACTAGATGCGGTAGTTAAATTTAGAATAATAATATATTAAATTAGATAAAAAATCTGATATTTACTTTTGTGATATAAAATTTCTTGACAGAATGTCGTACACCGAACGGATCACGCTTTAACAAGTGCCTCCTAGTATTCGAAAGTGATTTATGCAGATTTTCGGTAGACACGGCCGGATTTTCCGCCACCTTGAACAAAACAAACGCTGACGGTACAGCCTCTGTCCGGAACCTCTCACTACCCCCCTCAACCCACCTTACATAACCTAAAATATGAACTCATTTGTTTTACTACCCCGTATGCATGAATATGGGGTACTTCGGATATACGGCGAGCGCCGCATATGGAAAATGTCAAATTGAATTTTTGTTGAATAATGCTTTTGACCTTCAATTATCTTCTGTGGAATTTACTTCCTTTTTTACGTAATTTTTTTGATGTATCAGTGATTTTTTTTAATTCTTTCATTGCAATTAATATTTATACAATCACAATAAAAATGTTAACGTTTTAATAGATGGTATTACGACCAACTAGACAAACACATGTATTTGTCTGGAATAATTATTTTTTTTAAATATCAGAAAATGTAATACATTTTTAGAATAATCAGTAGGATATATATACATATATTTTTTTTAACATTTATTTCTTCTCTATGAAAGTAAGACTCGTGTATAGAGAAGGAGTATATACGAGAATTTATGTTTCAGTTAGTCTGTGTTTTTTTTACTTCAGATACAAATTTTTCTAATTGTGATGGGGATATTATTAAAACATAACTACGAGTACAATCAGCAATATTGTACAAAGTATAGGTGCATTGAGCATACATCGGGATAGGAATGTTTGTTATTCTATCCTCCACCCTTAGTGCGGTAGATATAGTTGTACACATGGTATATATGGTTTCCACGATAACACGGTATGTATAGTTTTTTAACTGTTTCCACTACTATTACAAACATAAACTGACTTGTATTTTCTTGGAAATCCAAACATTACTTGACTTATGTTTATTCAACGGTAATGGAGATTTTGGAACTCGTGCAATCGACGAAATTATGATAATAGTTTGTACCGATAGCATCAAATACGTTTCAACTATAGAACTAATTGAATGTTTATTTATGACTAGCAATTTTTTAAGACCTTTGGTGTACAATAATAATAATTTAACTAATAAAAGTTATCATAATATAGACCTCTAATGTTTCGATTCCTGTAGGAGGCATTTTTATTAACTTTTTTAGAATTTCCGGTAAATACATCATTGGTATAGTCTTATTTCGGTTTACATATTTGCCAATCGTGATATGAGACAATAACAATAAATTTTTTAATTCGTTACGAGCCGCAATTTAGTATTGATTATTTTTTAGAACATTGAAATATTTGACAACAGAAACGGGGGGCATGAATCACATTTTATTTCGATGCGGCTGCCATTTTTCTGTTTCTGCCGCAGTCAACTATCAGATTCGATCGCGTCTACGATAACCAAGCCGTGTGTGTAAAATTACTAATAAATTATTTCAGTTTTAAAAAAATGGCATTATTTAAAAAAAAATAGCTTCATCTTTATTACATCACATTAATTTTGATTTTAATATTCTTACGAAAACAAAGTTTATACATTCACTGTCGCGATATGTGATACTACGGAAATCGTATCATCACTTTATGTGAGAGTTTTCAAACAGTACTTATGATTTGATACTTTGTTAAAAAGTTCTCAAGAAAAATATTTTCTGTTTTTAAAGCTCTATGAACAAGGTTTTATAAAAAAAAAATGTATCTAAATATTTTGCAATAGAATCGGAGAATTTAAATGTACATATTTATGATTTTATTTCACTAAAGTTACAGAACTTTTTCAAATTCGCGTATAAATAATATGCGAAACTCTGCGCATGTTATATTTATAAAACACAGATACTGATACAGTCCAAAAGAAAAACGTTATTTTTGTTTGTTGTTTCCGAAACTAGTGTAGACACTCACTATAAAATTAGCATTACTACGTAATAATGCACTAATAGTTGAAGAGGAATTTTGTCCTGCGAATTACACACGGTCTCGTTAGCAGGCAGCGCGCACTCACTGGAAATGTTGCCTGCACCACGTGTCCGCCGGCTGCCGACACGTGATCATGATCGATCGGTTTGTGTATTTCATTTGTAGACCTGGCGACGTCAGTCATCAGTGAAACATAACGCGACCCATTAAAAAGCGACCCCAGTTTAACCATTATTTAATTATTCATGCAGTTTCGTGATTTATTTTATAATTATAAAAAAATCTCGTCTGCATAATGCGAACTAAGTTAGTTAATATTGAATTATTTATAAAACAAATAATTTTATTAAGGAGAACACATTATTATTGTGAAATTATAATTATTCAGAACGTAGGTCTGTGATATTTTCAATACTAATTAAATATAATAAAAATGAATTGTTAATTCTGGCGTCTGCTATTAGTTTACTCGAAGGTATTTGAGATTCCGTACAAACAAAGTAGACGGCTTTCAAATAATGAAACGATATATGTTTTAATTTGAAATGTGTTACATATAGGTTCGAAAATATGTCGTCGAAAGTACAGTCCCTATAGCATAGTTGGATAATCCACCTTCCCCGGTTTGGAAAGAGATCCAGGTTCGAATTTTATATGTATATCTTTCTAATTAATACATTTAATTAGTATTCAAAAAATGTTACTTTGCTAATGTTTCGAACAGAACAATGACTGTATTTCTGTTTTCCGTAATGTCTTCATATGATTTTACATAACTTAATTATAATAGAATGCATTAAAAAGATGAGTGTGAGTGGATATATATCAGGTATAGAAGATTCGGGATGTACGCGGTTAATGAATATAAACGCTGAATGTTTTTGTATGGCAAATTTATCGAAGAAAACTGGTCTAAAGAATATACAGTGTGCCATTTTATAGGCAGATTTACAATATATAATATGTTAGTGCATTCTATATTGCTCTCCCTGGAATTATACAAACGGTGTTCTTACGTATTAACTTTGAAATTCTCGAAGTATTTCATAATTTCAACACGTTTGTAACAGCTAGAGTTTTCCATGAATTTTTGTTAGAAATGAGAATCAAATAAAATAAAATCTAAATTAATTAATTAATATAGTACCACCCAATATACATTGTACGCAAATAAGGTATATTTAGGTGGACAAAAACAATGTTTTGAGGAACATATTATCTTTGATTTTCAAAGTAGGTACCATTGTACTAATATTCAAATCAATCTTTATTAAAATGATTAACATTTTTCACCCCTTTGTTTTAAATATTCATCAGAGACACACGTGACCAACTGAGTTATTGAAAGGACCACAGTCACTATTTTATGAAAGTAGATACTGATGGACTTAACCCATGGTGGTTTTTTTGCTGTAAATCATAAATCATAAATTAATTTGAGGCATTTTATAAATCAATGACAATATTAATTTAATTCACATTATCATATTCATTGTAATCCACGTTACGTAAAGTTTTTTTGGAAGACTTTGAAAATAAATACATTTATTTATTTATTTATTCAAACATGTTGACAAAATAAAATTTTAAAAATCGATGTAATTATATATTATTTACATCATATTATATATTTATATATATATACAAATATATTATGTACAAAACTAACTAGATATCAAAAATTGCACCAAATAAAATGAATAAATAATTTATTAAATTTGTTTTTAATGTAAAAATAATATATTAACCAACCGGTTTAAAAAAAAATATTTCTCTTATAAAGGTGATATAAAATTAAGAACATATAAATATGTCAAATTATTCTGATTATTATTTTTTTTTAATTTTAAATATAAAAAAAAATTAATCGTCTTAAATATTTAAAATAAATTTAGTTTTACGTCTTCCAACGAAATATGATAAATTCGTTGTGTTGAATAAATTAGATATATTTTTAAAAATTATGAACAACCCTAGCTTCTGCTGGATTCCCCCGCGGCGCCACGTGCACCCCTTCAGCCTTCTGTATTGTCAACCGTCTGGGCGCAAACAAAAGAGAATCTCATTTCTTTTAGTTATTTTTTACTCATAGTAATTTGTTATATTTGATTGTATAGTTAAATAGGGGTCGCCAGTAACTCTTTATCTTTCACATTTAATCATTTTTTATAATTTTGATGTTTTTTTTAAACTTTTTTTTGTTTATTTAATGAGTAATTATTATGTCTTGTGGTATTCTTTCGTTAGTGAGTATATTTTTCAAAGATTTCTCTTCAAATTTGAGTTATTTTTAATTTATGCCAGAAGACGGCATTCGAATATTCATTTTAATACTTTATTTAGTATTCTGCATGCGATGAATATTTTTTTCATTTCAACGAGTAGAATACTAATTAGTAATTACAAAATATAATTAAAAATACATTTTTAATTATTTAATAGTTAAACACATCGGTAAAACAGACAACTTAAAAAATATTACATCAAATAATGGTGGAAATGTTTATGATTAAGGAAAACACATTCTTATTGTGAAGTTGTCATTATTCAGAACATAGGTCTGTGATATTTTAAATACTAAATTAATGTATTAATTATAAATATATACATATAAAATCAAAAATTGTCGAAACATAATGTAGATGGCATTCAAATAATGGAACGACAGGTGTATTAATTTGAAAAATGTAACATATAGGTTCGAAAATTTGTCAATAAAAATACTGGCGTTATAGCACAATGGTAGTGCACTTCCCCGGATTGGAAATAGAGATCCAGGTTCGTATCCCGGTGACGCAAAAACAATATTTTTCGACAAAATTGATTTTATATGTGTATATTTATAATTAATACATTAATTTAGTATTTGAAATGTTTATGGTTTTATTATTTTAACAGTTCATAAATATATACTGCTAGTGGAAGAAAATAGTTACATACAGTCAATATTTTTTAGAGATGATGGCGGTCTTCAAGATAGCATTGTTTATTCGAAACTCTACGCTGAGGAGTTCTGCTGTATTTTAGTCCTGTTTTAACACGATGTATTAAAAGAAAAAATATATGCGCGAGAAAGCGCGGAAATACTGTTTAATATTTTTTTTGCTGTCAATCAATTCTATTACTCTTATTATTTTTATGTTTCTATTTCAATTTTATAATTTCCTTTTTTTTAATCATCTTTAATGTATACTTACTATGCTTTTTTGAACCAGCAAATTACATTTTAAAATGTAAAACATCATTTTTTAGGTTTACATTTTAAATTCGATTTATAATATGTTTTATTTTCAATAATAAAAAATATTTTTAAATGTGAAACGGTTTTCCTAGATCAGGCCTGTTTTAAGTAAGAAATTTGCGTACTAAAAAATAATACATAAAATACCAAGCGTACTCATTATCAATTTATATACGATGATATCGATATACATATTTGCTATCTTTGTTATATATTGCGTGTCGATTCAAGTAATATAATCAATTTTTAAATTTTTCAGCACTCTGGCACGGATAACGCAAGCACGGAACCGTTATATTGTAGTTCAGCCCTCATTATAAAAAATTTTAAATTGTATAATTTACACCTTATTGTTGTGGTGACTTTTTCTAGGTTTACGAAAGCGTTATATGTTATTTTATCTTTTGCTAAGCACCTTTCAATAATTGATTTTTAAACTATAATTGCTTGTATTGTTTCCTTATACTTTCTAAATCCGAATTGACCTGCGCTTAAGTTTTGATCTATGTTTCTATGTATTCTACTCTATAGATACTTATTATTCTATAGTTTTTATAATCGGCAGCATTTTCCGATTGTAGGCTCATTAATTTTTTTGAGAAATATTGCCGCTTTACTTACTAAATAGACTATTAAAGACTAATACTAAATAGACTATTACCTGTTTCGTGATCAAGTTGAGCAGGTCTTTTTTAAGTCGGTATATTATCAGTATTTACGTATTACTACAAAATGCGTAATTTATAATAATTTGTATAAAACGCTATATTATCAATCTTAAACCTCACGATCACGTTCCCCTCGCTGTAACAAACTGTTTTAGTCACGCCTCAACTAACGCAGTCTTCATAGAGCTTCACTAACATTTTCCACCCTCCCTACCTTACCGACCTGTCATCAGTACTTTCATTCGACACATACGATATTCGCTTTCAAAACAACACATCACTCGTCATTATACACTATTTCTCACACCAATTTAATGGATCCATCTAAATAAATGATTTTCGATTCTGCAACAATCGCACCCACATTCGTTTTATTCGTTTTACAGTTGAACGTAGCGCATTGTGTTTCATTCAAACAGAAATCAACTATCTGTGAAAAGAGTTATTACATATCCTTTAAGAAAATGTGAACCATGAGGGTTTAATATTTAAATATAAATATTTGAAAAGATAACTGTATAATTATTATTACTTTTGAAATTAGCAATATTAACCTTCTGGTTAAAATTAGCAATATTATATTATATTATATTGGTAAAATATAAGAGTAAGTGAGCATTTGAGATGTTTGAACAATAGTGGGTTTTCAGAATTTTCTAATCATTTGATAGAAAATGGTCACGGTTTTGGTAAAAAATCGGGATTGTCAATTTTGTATATAAACGGTGTGTTGGTCACAAATTAAATAATTTGGGATCGTTGGAGATAAATAAAGCATGTAAAACTAATCAAAAAATTATAAACAACCAACTAAATATAACTACGAGTCCCATTCTAAATTTTTTTCCTAAAAATTATTCGATTAAATTTGTATTAAACAACAATTTGAGTTAGGTACTAAATTTATTTTTTAAATAATTGTGTTTTTTTTAAATAGATTCTGGTGAAGAAACAATAATATATGTTTTTAGTTAGTTATGACATTCTGAAGAAGAAAATGGTATTTTTCGAAACCGGTAGATGTATTTAAACTCAATTCAGTGGTTAATAAAACAAAGATAATAAATAAAAATTATTATTATTATTATTCGGTAATCTAGTTCTAAATGTCTGTTTATCACGAACAGTCCTAAAACTTATTTAATAAATAAATAAAAAACCGAATATTATTATAATATACACATTAGGTCATTAAATATAAAATGTTTGGTTTTATTTGATTTATTATATCACAAACGAGAATCAGTATAATGCAATCAAAGCGTGCACCAAAACTATCGATGCAGTTTTGAGATCTTAACGATAGCTTGTTTATGCCGGCATCACAGAAGCCTGGAGGGCGAGTGACGATAAAGTGACAGAAGTTGTTGTACACAGCTGATTAAGGATTTAATATTTTTCTTTGCATGAAGTGGTTCACTGGTCATATTTTTGCCAAATACGTCGTCGACATTTAGATACATCTGCGCCGCATTGATTCCACGATTGAACTTATATTCGTAACAAACCCGACTTTTTTACTTTTCCACGATTTTACAAAAATTAATTTAAAAACCAAATTGAAAGTTTATCACAAACCAAAATGTGTGTTTGGAAATATAATGATGTATGTACATAATAAATAAATAAAAAAAACAAGAACTGTCAGAAATACCGACTCTCAATTTTAATACTTGAGGAAATTTGATGTTTCATATTTAATACCATATAACGAAATTAATGAAATGCAATTTAACAGTAGAATAATGTTAGGGCATTGATGTTTAGAGAGGAATTTATTTATTTATTTATTCTTAATATAGTGCATACATAAGTATTTCTATATATGCTCTAATATAAACAAGATCATAATCATTCCTTATTACTACAACTTATCTTTCACATATTTGCTTAGTTTCATTTTGAATCTATGACCAACTTTGCTATGGATGGCTTTGTGTTCTGGGATAGTTCAGGTCCTTAAACAGATATTCAGTTTCTTAACGTTTGAAAGGGGTTGTTCTCCAGTATATTATATAACATATTGATTATGTCTCGTTAATATCAGCCTTGTTTTAGCTTAAGTTGTTTCAAATTTATCCATCAACAATCTATAATATATTAAATACAAAATCGCAGGTCTCTTAGATGGTCACTTCCTTTATAAATGTGTCTCAGATGATATTTAGTGAAATTGGGCACAAAACTTGGTTAAATTAGAGTGTTGGAGGTGCATAAATAAAGGATTATATGAAAGACTCGGCACGATCAGGTTAACCGGGTGCATATTAGAATACTGCCTTTTCAGAAGTTTTTACAATTTTCTATCGTGGAATAAAATATTTATGAATATCAACAAGGCAAGACTATTTTACGTACAGAAGAGTGTGGCATTATATTGTCTCTACCTCGCTCCTGCGATGAAATGGTGGAAGGATTAGAATGAGGGATGATAACTATCAACATATTTTTCATTAAGCTAGCAAACGAATACACATATTCTATTGTTTTCATTATTGTTAGTCACATTATGTTTACACGCTTAAAAAATAAAGTTCTTTCATAGTATGTTGGAAAGGCATCAAGTATTTTTGCCTTTGATAAAAGAATCACGCTCGCCCTTACAGCAGAAAATATTTTCATGTACGTGAATGGAAATAAAAGTCACCGCAGCTCGCACATCCCTGATTTTTATTATCTTCGCTTCATGCCAAATGTCACGGATGACGTGCTCCGTTGTAATAAGTATATGGTATCAAGGTTTCTCTTTTATAAATCATAATATTCTTGCTTTCCTTCCAGCTCAAAAACTACCCTTACACAGTTAGCTATTCATTATTATTATTCGGTTATTTTTTTGCTAAAGCGATTTCACCGCGAATTCTGTCACGCCATATTTGAAAAACTTACGTTATGTAATTGGAGTGGGTCGACTTATCGAAAACCATTTAATTCAATTTTTTTTTTAAATATAGGTCTTTGGTTTTTTTTTAGAACTGTTTCATATAGTTTGTACAATTCTATGTGAATTTTCTATAGCCGGAAAAGATATTTTAGTATTCGATTCAATTTATATATAATTTTCTTCGTAATATATTTGTTGTCCAGTTAATAGAAATCGATATGCATTTGTGTTAATTTTTAAAATGTCAATGTTATATTTACTATTACTTTTTGCATCCATGTTATGTTTAATAAAATTTAATAACAATAAGTATGTTTATATTTATTATTATCTACATTATATTTAAATAAGTTAATGAGAAATTACGTAAACCTATGCAATATTATAGCATTACCGATTGCGTTAAAATGATTAATTTACACTTCGTAATAATGCCAGAAGCAGAGAAATGGTAAAGTGACAAATATATACAGCCCCATAATAGGTATAATAAAAATCATCTTCTCGTATTCACACTTTTGACTCCAACCTTTCATCCCCAACGGAGAAAACTTGATTATCTTGAATACTCAGCATCACATCAAATTATGAATCTTCTGAAGCCCATATTTCATCAGTTCTAATGAAGCTCCGAAAAGAATTTCATTTTCAAAAAATAGATAAAAATTGCAATCCCTCTTTTCCTGGGAATCAATGGTGCACTAATGGAAACGCATTTGACAAAAATTACAAAGAAAGGAGCGCTTTTGATATGCATTGGACATTTTGATTATCATCCACAGATTTTGCACTAGAATACGATGCTTTAAAAAGGCCTTTGATTTATTAATATTTTAATAAAATAAATATATTGACCAAATGTTATTTAATTTTCTAGTAACGACGAAAAAATATGTAAGTAATAAATTATGTATATTTGTAGTAGTCTATTTTTTTTAGTTAATTCTGCAAAAATCCAATAAGTAAATAATACAAAAATAAACCTAGTGTAATATTAAAATGCTTAAATTTGGAAATCCACGAGCTCTTAACACTATAATGAAAACTAACTTTTGTAATGATTGATATTTGTGAATATTTGAGATGAATCTTCAAAATACAAAGATATCTATTAAATAATTGATTTTGATGAATTCAAATATTTGTATTGTTAATACAAGATTACTTTTATTTAAATTAATTAACTAAAGGCTATACACAAAAAGTCTATCACTCGAAATAATATTTGATTACTACCGGAATATGGACTTGGAACATTTTGTATACAGGGAAACGCATTACTATTTCGCCACAATAAATCATTTGTTTCCGAAAAATAATTTAAATATCATAGAATTACATTCTGAAATTGTAATTTTATAATAAAAATGTGATTTCATTAAATTATATATATATGTTGCATTTAAGATTTTCCAATCGTGAGATCTCCTATCGTGTATTGCTCGAAGCTTTTTGAAATTGCAATATAAAGTTGATTACTTTTAAAAATGGAATAATAGATGAAATATTTATAAAGAGTAGGTATATTTATAAATTCTGCACTTTTACGGAAAATTTTACTGTATGAAATTTTTACAAAATCGTGTTAAGCTTAAAGTCTACGTACTCGAAATAAATATTTGCACACTTGTATATATATCTTTGCTTCAGACCCTAAATCATCTAACAAAAAATAATTTATCAGCTTGAAATTCTATGAACTTTAATTTTTTGTATTCAATATATAATTTGGAATCAATAAAATATTTTAATGAATTGAAATAATCACATTATTGCGATTTTTTTGAAATGCTTATGTCTCTTATATGGTTGAAATTATGCACATATCTCTTGAAAATTATCGAATAGTAATTTAGTCAGGTATCTACCCATAAATTATTGTGGACTGTATAATATAAATCTCAAATTTTTCGGAAACATGAATGGTTAACGCGGTGAAATAGTAACGGATAAACATGAACATGAACCTAGAAAAAGTTCTAGGTTCATATTCTATTGGTAACCAAATATTTTATCAATTGATAGATTTTTCGGTAGATCTATCTAATTGATTATTTTAATTTGTTTTATATATCACAGAACTACATTCTGAAATTGAGGCTTCACGGTAGTAACATGTTTTCATTAAAATATATCCATAATAATCTCATAACATCTCCCCGTCTATTTATATGATTTTCTGAATGTCTAGGATGTAGTGTTATTATGACTATATAGTACTTGATTAAACGGCCAGGTCTTTGAGATGCCAGCAGGGTAAAAACGAAACGGGTTCTTAAAGTAAGGTTAAATTATTAAGTTACTAGTTAAATGTTTTCTTTTTTATATATTCAATGACAGTACGTAAATATATATCCGCGAAATCGTATTACGGCTGGAAATTATATTGAGCATTTATCATCCTGTTATCTTATCTATGTCTCATCGTCATATCGCGTCGCACTCTACGATTTCAGTTTCTTATCTATGATAGAACTGTTAAATTATGACATATGAATGTTTTGTTCATATTTTTCAAGAATGTTTTTAAGTGGATATATATAATTCAAAATATTAACTTTGTTAACGTATTAACGTAAGAATACCGTTAATTATATCGGTAATTGCCTATTGTTCTTGTGTTAGTCCAGAAAACAGAAGGCAAAGCTTTTTGCTGCTAGAACCTGCTGGCGGCTATTGAAGCTGCAAAACGGTTAATAGTGGCCGCTAAACGGCCCGTGGCTTCCGTGGAATCTATATTTCATCTAATCTCGCGAAGCGGCCACAACTTCCTTCCGCAGGGCCTAGCAGCGAACAATTGGCCACAGCTGATGCTGCAGGGCTTAGCAGCAAGCAATTGACGATAGTTGATGAGACTCTGACCGCGCAGCGATTACCAATGGCCGCGAAGCTAGCCTTATATGCTAGTATGTATTAATTTTTTTCCCAGTCCTTTTCTACCATATTTTCTTTCTTCGATACATTTTAGTTATATTTTTAATTTATTTAAATTACAGTACAAAGCGTGACTACATTTGTCCCCCACCCCTCCGATGGTCGTACATCACTTGGAATTATGTTCCTAGCGGGTGATTCTGCTGCGGCGCTCGCAACCCGCATCGACTTCGCGGAACATGCCCCCGCGATCCGGATTCTCGTTCTTTCCGAAGAACGATTGTTATAATGTCTACTGACAAAACAATCCCGGCCTTCGAGTCCATTGTTGCGATTGCGCTCATTGTGAGTCACGCGGTCTGCTTTTTCCGCTGAACTTTTTCTCTGAATGCTGTTAGATTTCCGCTCACCCCACCAGACCGCGGGCCGGTTGCATAGTAATGGCTTTTATGTTATCAATGAATGCATGCCTCAAATAAAATGTGAGGATTTACACGTAATAAAAATTCTAATGTTCCATTCGAATATATGTGTGAGTGAATCAGTACTTTGCGTAATAATATTATTTATTTGAATTGAGTGTCAAAAAAATTTTACCAAGCGTTTTTAAATGTATCTGTGTATACTCGTACTCAGGGACGTACACTGCATATAAGCAAAAAAATCTGTTTATTACTAAAAATTCTGGGAAACGAATATAAATTAAATAATCCATATGTAATAATTACGCTAGCGACAACCGTGTATCAGTAGAATTATTAGTTGTGTAGTTCTGGATGCTACCGCGCGACGCCACAGGACCCCTATAATCCTCTACTGAGTTATTCATTATTTATTGTTACTACAATTGATAGCTACTGTTTTAATCTATCGTTCTATTCAAACCATACAATTGCTATCTACTGAATTGAAAATTCCACTCGGCAGTCAGAAATAGATCTGCTGATCCATGTTATACCGAGTCTTTACTTGTGCTGTTTCCTAGCATAATGACATCTAAAGGGTTTCGAACTTGACTTAGAGCTAATCAAAGCATCTACTTCATCATTTCCAAATTGTAATACTTTACTAAACGTGTTGTTTTCATGATTGTTATTTGCGTTCGAGAATAATTTATTTTTTTATAATAGATTCATTTTGCTTAAAGACGTCTGTTAAACTAAAATTCGTAAACCTGTGTACAATGTAGCACATATTATTTTATATAGCATTATATAATATCATGGTAACAACATAACCTAAGTCTATACCTACTAGGCGCCACCGCTCGTATATAATTGAAAAATACATGTTAACAAATTTATGTTGCTAAATATAATTTATTTCTAAAATATGATATTACTGATAAAAAAAAACCTTCAATAATGTCAAGAAAACGCATGTTTTTAAATTTACACAGAATAGTTGATAAAATACCTACTTTCTGCTATGAAATTAAATTATTATTCTACATATGGCAAATATGTAACTTATCTATGTCGGATACCCAAAGTTTATTCATTTGAAAAATTGAACGTTCCGAGAGCAATATTTTTTCACATTCATTCAAGTGCCAGACGATTAGTGAACTATTTTTTAAATTTACGATAAATAAACGGCGAGAATAATTTTAATATTGGTATTCCTTAAATCATGTAGTTTTTGTGCATTAAAATATTGTTGTACAATCATTCATTACGTAAATTAAATTTCGTGTTGCATCTGTCTACATATTTTTATCACATTTTTAAAAATTATTTGCAATATCTGAAATGGAAATTTATATTATTACTTTTCCAAATAAACCGAGTCATAAAAATTAACTAACGGCAGGTTCACAGCGAACCGTAATTTCGTTAAAATTTTCCATCACTATTAATATTGAATAAGTACTTTTAAAAAATTTATTACTTATAATTTAAGCTTACTTAAACTTCAATTTAAATTATAGAATGAAAGAAATTTTCTCTAAAAAGACGCCCCCATCTTTTTGAAATTAATTAAATCTGAAAAAATAATACTTGGCCATTTGCCGTCATTGAGTGCGCATTAATCAAGTCTCTGTATTTTCTACATTTTTGTCCACATCCAAGCAGTTTCTCGCGAAACCATTAGGGGCTCCCCGTGCCTGAATCCCATGCCTAACGCCTACAGAAAGTGTCTTTCATTCGTTAAATATTTGGTGCATAAAATTAAACGTCACTTATTTATACTAGTCAGACAAATGCTCCTGTGCAGGTAAATATTTAAAAATTTCATCCGTATTTAAAATGTCGAGGAATATTATTTGAATTTATTGTTTTTAATCAAAAGAGATTTTTATTTCATGTTGCAATTTCAGAACAAAGTTCTGTGGTATTTTTAATCTGGATCTTATAAACGCATCAACCAATTTATTCTATCAAGCAATTACGTTTTTAACAATTTTTTTAACTTGTATTCTGTAGTATGATGTATCAATTATTATATCCCAGTAGCTGTGTACCTTATCTAGTTGATTCGTATAATTTCTATTAAAAATACCGCAGAGCTATGTTCTGAAGTTGCAACTTAATGTCAGAAAATGTGTTTTCATTTAAAAAAAAATATTTATTACCAATTTTCTTACTAGTACTAAGTACTAAGTACGTTTGTTTGGAGACCTAATGTTATATTGTAGATATTTTGTAAACAGTATTTTTTTAAACTTACAATCGTGTCTCTGATATCGTTTACCTGTATATCTTAAAACATGTTCTGAAATCATTAAAAAATGTGGCGGAATTAACGTTAATATAACACAAATATTTATTTAATAAAATAGATTTTAGAATAAAGTACGTTAAATTAAAATAAATAAATAAAATATAATGATTTTTATTATACCGACAGTGTTAACTATGCGTTTATTTCAAAATCAACATTTTAATATACCTTTAATAAATTTGTGTGATTCAAGGTATAGTGGAAAATTAAAATATTTGTAATGGAACGAGTTGCCGAATTCGAAAAAAAGTTAGTAGGAAAGCTCAGAAAAATTCGCGGCATTGTTTAGTGGAAAAAAAATTATTTTAACTTGTAATTTATTTATTCATGTAAATCTGTGTTTTAATTATACATCATATATGTACTCAATTCATTATTCAATATACATATTTTTCTTCACTTCAATTAAAATACTTTAATATCTTTTATTCACACAAAGCATCAATCGTCTTAAAAAAAAATTCTTATGTATTTCATACATTCAAATTCATAGAATATAAAAATAATCTTATATAATATCATTATCATATCATAATATCATTATCACTACTATATCCATCTATATTTTTAATGTCGCTCCAACTGCTTAGGTAATATCTATTTATCGAGACTTTAATCTTATATAATGTAGATTCATCCAGCAAGCATTATAGAACTTTAAAATGGAATTAAAATTAAAAATCACGCATGATATCAATGATTTTTTATTTATTTGAAAGATCAATCGATGCCATTAACAATGGAATGTAATATCATTAAAATGTCCACCACGACTACATTTGATACAATGCAATTTTCAGCAACTCTTTCACATACATCTGAAAGTGATGGTAAAATCGTTAATTTAACCGTTACTTTAACTGTTATTGTGACTGCGAATGTAACGATTATTGATAACTAATTATCGCAATTCTTCGAGAAATGACTGGTACACTATAAAGTAAGCCTCCGATAGTTAAATTTAATTTACCAATAATCATTAAATGTACATATTTATAATTAATACATTAAATTAGTATTTAAAAACATCACAGACCTATGTTCTGAATAATCATAATGTCACAATAAGAATGTGTTTTCCTTAATAATCATTAAATGCTATTTCACCAAAAACACGAGCAATGTTGTTTTTTAATTGTTCAATTATCGTTGATTTCTCAGCATAAACAAATCACCTTACATATCCTCACGTAAAATATTATATTCTATTGTGACGGAAAGATTTCATAATGATCCAGGTTCTTTTCTAAAAATGATTATATCGTTGAATTTTGGTTTCACTAAATTAATCGTTTCAGTTTTCGACGATCAGTTGTAATAACTTGTAAACGTTATTCTTATGTGAAATACTCCATGATGAAATGGTAGACTATACTGAAAATAACAATGACAGCTGTCAAAATATGGCTATTATTCTTATTTGAAATTCTATTTTGGATAATCCTATGTATAAAAATCTTTTTTTTTTTCGAATAACAATTATTAATAATTTAATTCTATAATATAAACGTGACCCCGGAGTAGTATTTTCCCACAGAGTGGCATACATTTCTCTCGTGGATCATAATAATATTTTAAATCCATCTCGCCCTCTGCGCTCATGCGAAGAAGGGACGGATATAATCGACTTGATTGTGAGGTCCTTATCTTACTCTTTCATGGACTATTCTCCGCCATTACATAAATTCGGTTCGTCTTTCGCAAGTCATGACACGCTCGAATTTTTCATCCCCTCGGACCGGCATCACCCACCCCCGATCCCTCCGCCCCGCGCCCGCCAAATCCTCAACAATATTTCCCCTTTTCAAATTCCGATCAAATGCAATCTCGCACGTGAACAGATTTTTGAGTGATGATTCTCGAGATTAACGCAAGCTGTGATGAGTGTTCGGCGACGTGCGAACAAAACAATTTTTACCTGATTTCTATTCCCGAAAGGGCAAACAATTTATCCGCAATTTGTTTTCACATAAATTATTTTTTATAAATTTTTTAACAAGTTCGTTCAAAACATATTTTGAACTGCTTTAAAATGTTTTAAGTCGATCGTTGGCACTAGAAATCTAATCATATTTGTATCAATAAACACCCAATATTAAGCAACAATCGTTATTACGGTGACTTAAACGAAAAAACTCAAGTTTTTATCTATTAGGGTCACATATAATCTGAATGAGAGTGACATTGTATTGTATTAATATATAATTGAAGTTATGGTTTGTACGCAGTATTACATTTCTAAGTATAGAAAGACGCAAAATAACGTTAAATGTTATAAACATAATAGTTACCAAATGTAAATAAATACTTATATCTTATCAATGCTGCGTACTTTAAATTTATTATATTAATTTTAAATTTGGTGTGTTAATTATACAGGAGATTAATATGTGATATGAAAGATATACTCTAAGGATTTCAAAACCTTCTGTGTACGAGTATCGAGCTCTTTTACAACATATATCTCACCTTTTTGGTCAAAGTTTTGGATCCATTACGAAGTATGTCGCAAAGATATAGGGTAAAAATTATGTGAAATAGCAGAAACTCTTCACACTAGAAATGAGATATGAGTATCAGAATAGGAATCTTCTTTGTATCTGCTCCTTAGAGAAACGGAAATTTTTTTAAGATTTACGTGGGATTGCCTATGCACTATTCGAATTACATGGTTGGAAATTATTTTATATCTTGTTTATAAATACTTCCATCGATTGTTCAATAAAAGATAATATTTTACTTCAAGAATTGTACGTAAGAATATCTACCGCAACCGGATACAACATAATTCACCAACAATAATATTTTGTTATTTCTAAAACAATCGCACTTTACCGCGTATATTTATTTGCAGTTTGTTTATTTTGAGTTCGTTAAAATTCACAAAACGATAGCATTGCAACTTTTATTCTCTTTGTCTTCACTTTGTTTTTCTTTCCTAATTTACATAAAAAGCGAGGCACATTTGTAGGCTCCGGTTGCTTTCTGTTTATTTTTTATCTGTTGCGAGATCCGGAAACCTGCTGGAGATGGGGTCACCCTATTTGCTTTTTACATTCAAAAAGAAGTCGTTTCGATTTATTTTATCTTAACACAGTCTCCTGAACTCCATTACTTTCAACATTTTTGTAAATTTTTGCTTTTGCTTGATTTATCTTATCAAACACCAAATATAATTCAATTATATTTCATTTTTTGGTCGAAACCCAAATATATAGGTATTGAATTATTTTTTATTTTCTTGTAAACAAAGTATATTTTGCGTTACTTATTATATAAATATTTGTTATTTATAACTCGGTCTCTAAAATATGTATTTATGGAGGTCTATCGCTTCCACAATAATCAACACCGCAGAAGACCCCTGTACGTACCCTGCAGATATCTGGGCATAAAATAGAACTGACAGCCTCATAAACATGACCGGTACCGACGACAACATGTGTCAATAACATACGCCAGCAGCCACAATAACATACGGTGGTGCTGACCTTCCGACACTTTAATCGCCATCGTTTTCTCAACCACAAGCTCCGTTAACTTTTTGTGAGTATCTTTATGGTACGGTTTCATTTCTTCACAATTCTGTAATTGTGCTCAATTCATAATAAACTTTGGTCAACTGTAAGTAGTTTCTCTCCTTCAACCTCCTCTGGCCACACACACTTACATAAACATACTTCTCGATTATAATCAAACGAATATGTGAATTATGAGTGGTTATTGAGTCACTCATCATTCATACCACAGCAAATCCATACGTCCTGACCAACATTAAACATCAATCCATACAAAGCACATACTTCATAATTTGTTATACAACATAACTGGTGGCCTCACTGATTTCGGTCCTATCTTTCTTTTATAAAGTCGCTCATATTTTCCCATATATTAATAATTTTATGATTGCAAAAGTTCAATTCTTGGTTTTACAAGAAAGTACAGTTGTTTAACTCGTAACTTTTACAATCAAGACACAAAACATTCTCGTGAAGTAGATTAATGGTGTTTGGTGAATGGTCACAAATGATGATAATTTATGGTTTAGACCGATAATAATTAGTCACTGTCTATAAGGAGGCGTAAATAAGAAGCAAATTAATAGAATCAAATATCATTGATAATGAAAAATTTTATCACAAAAATTTAATTTTCTCCACATGATGCCCACAAGCCACAATGCCAATGATTTTATCAGTAGGTAAACATTAAAAATATATTTATACTATTCATATTTTATTCTGTAATATAATTATTTATATTCATTATTATTCTGAAATTTTATCCCACTTTCAACAATCGTTTCTAAATCTGGGATAAGTACAATAGTGCCGTAGAATAGTGATAACAAAATAATTTCAAATAATGGAACGATAGATGTATTCATTTGAAAAGTGTAAGATATAAGCTAGAAAATTTGTCGTCAAAATTACCGTGTGCATAGTCGGTTAATGCACGTTCCCCGGATTGGAAAGAGATTCAGGTTCAAATCCCGGTAACAACAATAATATTTTTCGATAAAATTGATTTTATATATATATACGAGTATCTTTCAAATTAACACATTTAATTGGTATTTAAAATATTACAGACCTATGTTCTGGTTAATTACAATTTCACAATAAGAATGTGTTCTCCTTAATAATAACAAAATAGAATATTTTAATTAATCACGTAATACCAAAGCGACACAATTAAGTTTATTTTTAAAAAAAGTAACTTTTGATAAGCTAATTAGTGTTAAAACGCGATGGTCAAAAAACATCATGCGTCATGTTGAGCAAAATTATGCAGTTTAATAGACGCTAATCGAACAAACATCCAAGTAGACGTATTTTTGTTTACGTAACTTATCACTGCTGCGATACACGTGCCATTTGGCAACAGATTATAATCCCGAAGAATCTCGCCGAGCTAGCGGCGATTATTATTTTTATCAACAGCTCGGAAAGGTATGTGCCTCGGATAAATATCATTGTTAATCGTGATGGTGGGTTTCTGCGTATCTGGTGTACTCGATTATACAGATGCTCGATATTACACAAGGGTTGTTTTACTGATCATTGTTAGTTACTATAGATAATATTGTTTTTAAAACATGTGTACAAACAATAAATAATTCGCGAATGCGGGACAGTTTTAAAAAAATCAGCAAATATTTTTATATGAGTTACATACATGTTTGAAATCCTGAAAATGATTTATTTTAGTATGTTATTTACAATATATCACACTTTAGTACTCAATGTAAAACGATAAATATTCCATTTCCATAGTCGAGGTTACATATTTAGAAAAGGATCTGATTAAAATTTATTCTCTCTGAAAGGAAATGAATTATTTTACATAATGATATGTGTAATATTTTTAAATATATTACGGGCAATTTGTAGTGAAAATTTAATTTGTGTAAATGAGTTTCAAAAATAATTAGTCGTAAATGAGAGTTAAAATCAAATATATTAAAATCCTGTATAATTTTGTCGTTTAATAACAGAACCGACCGTGATTTGCTAACAAGTCACCGTTCCCTTTCATTACGGCCGTAGAGCTGAGTAACGTTCCGTCCTCTGCTAACACCTCCACGCGGTAACACCGGGAGTCTCCCGCCCTCGGCCCACGGCGTCCCCGGATCTCGCGCCGGGCCAGCCCCGTCCCAGGGCGTGGGCCGCCCGCCCATTATTGGATTATTGAAATCTAGATTTATTAGGGACTACATCCGGTCTGAATCCACGCCGAGCTTTAACTGCCTTCAACCATGTGAACGCATGGAGATAAGTAAAGGTCACCTCAATTTACAAGTGCTACCTGATTATAATCCAGAGTGAAAAATATAGGTATACCTCCAAATCGCCTAATATATCGTTAATGGCTTTGACTTTTTACGAATTTAATATATATTTTTATTCTCTCTTTCCTCTACTGTCACGCGGTATCTTTAAACATTTTTTTTAACGCTTACACAATTTTTAATCTTATCTCTAGAAGTTTGATTTTGAAATTCATTTATTTGACCGACAAAATTAATTAATTATCACTTTGTCATTTATTGGAGAACATCATGTACGTTTATGTATATTTTCATAAGTTAAAATAACCATTTTTAACTTTAAAAACAAAGATGATGCAGGAGTATAAACAGTTTATGTGTAAAGCGCCCTTTAGGTGAAAGTTTTTACGAAAATGGCACTTTAAATATTATTTCAATATTAGTATTATTTAACCCTTCCCTGGCCACGCAGTAACATAGGTCTACCAAGCCAATTAAATATAAATATATTTCTATAAATATGCGCAATGTAAAATTTACATTTTACCTAATCCTAAGAAAATCATTTGCACTTAGAAATGACTAGTGGAAAACCAATTGTGTAGAGCGAATCATAATAAAAATAATCATTTGAACGTGAAAAAGATCACGCATTAATTAAAATGATGAGAGATAAAGATGAAGATCATGTTAGATGGGTCTTTCGACGAATGCGTTACAAGAATTACGTTTGAAAATAAAATGAATATATATAATTACTATATTTATAATTTCTTATTTTATTTATAGTAACTATGAAATTAACTATTTTAAAGTCATTTAAGCTTGTAAAAGCATTTTATTCCCTTTAAAGCGTTAAAAAAAACTCAAATTTCTTGCAGTAACACGAGTTGACAGCATGGCTGCGTAGGGTATTTTTAGCATGGTATGGTAAAGGTTAATAAGCTACAGTTAATTTTGTAAAATTGCTTTACACGGTTGTATAATATGATAAAGTGTAAATTAAATATATCGGATACTACAAACATTTACTTTACTTTATTGCATATTTTTAACATACGTGTTTAAATATGTGTTGTAATAAAATCGTGTCCTTTAAGAAAAGTCGAAAACACCACTAATACCTCGTAGAAATAAAAATATTTTTGGATTTATCCAAATTATGTTTGAAAAGTTTGAAACTGTGTTATAAAATCGCAATAAAATATACTATATACTGACTGAATATACTATAATCTTTCTCTTTTCTATTTCTGTCTGTAAAATCGAGAGTCTGCTGAAATTTGTAATTGCAACATAATATTTTCCGTTAAAAGAATAAAAAGTTTAAGACAAAAACAGCGCAATTTACGTTCAAGGGTTCCAAAATGACCGAGGGTGGCCGCCTCCCCGGCACGTTAAGGCGGTGAACTTATAAAGAATGCATTATTATTTAAGAACTTAAATGCCACCCTTTAAATACTCCCCGTTAGCACGCAGTGGGAATAAGGGTAGGTAGATCCCAGTCGTACAACTGGTAACACAATGCGGCGTAAGACTGTCGTGTCGCGCATTTTCCGGGCTAATCTTCAGCGGGAAAAGTATTTGCAAGAAGCGGCCCCACAGTACGTGTTTAAGGTATTTTTCCCTTAAAACGTTGCATGCTTTTGATAAGCTTTAACAGTGAATCCACTTAAGGTTTTCTCATTTATGTTCCTTTTTTTATTACGCTCTGTCACTTGTTTTCCCCTCAACGCATTTTGATAAATCACTGTAAATCTGTTCGCTTTGTTTGTGTATCTAAATTTGCCGTTTATTTCAAGATTAGGTTTAATAATGTATATATTACAAAGTTTACGTGAAATGAAAAAACAAATCAAAACAAATTTATGGCTTCCTCTTTAACAATTAGTTTCGTAAATTTCTAATCAAGTGTGATATATATACATTATATACGCATATTTGTGTGTATACTGAAATCCTAAAATTAATTAATTAATTCTATCATCAATTGAAACAGTTACTTTTTCAAAATGATTATATAATATCACCTGGCCTAGGTTAAGTTTATATATTTTTAATTTTTATTTTATTCAGAAAACAAACAGTTAATTAGTTAATACGGAAATCACGATGAAAGTTAAACAATAATTAAACTCATTACATATTTTCTCTGAAGATATAAAATACTTTAAACAGTGAGCACAATTTGAATTTTAAGAAGGACTCGGCAGAAAAATATGAGAAAAAAAGAGTTGACAATAAAAATTTAACATACAGAAAAATGTTATAAAAAAGAAAGTAAGGAAATATTTGAGGGGAGAGGAAAAGGAAAATAGGATAGGGAATAAGATCTGAGTGATAAAAATAAAAAGAAAAATAAAAGCCTTTAAAGTTTATGTAATGAATTTAGATTTGATTGAGGTAACTGTGATATTGAAAATGTCTTGTTCGTTTAGGTGTGAATTGAAATAAAGGAATGCTCGGTAGAAAAATGTATTTATATATTATGAGTATTCCTTTGATCTTGCGATAAGACAATATAATTCTATTTTAATAGCATAAGCGTAAGCAAAAAATAAGTCTGAACTGAATATGAAATGCGTTCATATCGTGTTTAATAAAAAATATATACCTACTACCATTCTTCTTATACGGGGTGTGAATGTTTTCAGTTGGCTCCAACTTCAATTGTTGTTTTTGAACTATTTGCTTTTTGAATCAATGAATACATCGAGTATGTATGTGCGTGTGTGTTATTAAAATATCGAATAAAAAATAGTTCATATTTAACATGTACATTTATAATATTATTAATAAGTATGTACTTATTTGATGAGATTTTTTTATAATATAAACAATAGTATTATGCACCCCCAAATAAAAAAGTTCTATATTTTTTATTTATTATCTTTGTTTTATTAACCACTTGAATTGAGTTTAAATACATTTACCGGTTTCGAAAAATACCATTTTCTTCTTCAGGATGTCATAACTAACCAAAAATATATAGCATTGTTTCTTTATCAGAATCTATTTTCTTGTATTATGGGGGTGTGGCTATCAACATTTATACAAAACGAGATCAAAATCTACTAGATGTAAAAAAATTGTTTACAACTAATAAAAAAATATATACATACAATGTGAAAATTAACAAAATATTAAAAAAATTTGAGAAATTGATCGGATTAGAACTTGGAAAAGATGTCAAATATATCATTATTTAATAATTTTGAAGACCTTTAAGCTATTTTAGAACTTTTTTTTGTACACATTTATATTTACTGCTAATTTAATTGATTTTGGTAATTGGTTATACTGTCTAGGAACAATGCATGTCTCTGTTTTATTCTTAATTTAGGCATATTTAAAATAACATGTTCATTAGTTTTGCTCCGAATCTGATAGTTGTGATAAATTTTTATTATATCCTCTTTAAAAAAATGAATGAAATAGTTTTTTTTTATATAAATGAGATAAATTTAATATAAGAAAATCTTTAAAAACTTGTTTGGTTGGATAAACTCTAGCCTTTTTTTAAATAATTTTTATTATTATCTTTTAATTATTGATTAGAGATATATAGGACAAGTTCTTCCCCAACCTAGTATTTCGTATTGTAATATTGATTCAACCAATGCCATATGATTAGTACGACATAATCAATTAAAATTCATTGATTTGTCTTATAAAAGTTTATTCAGTTATAATTTGTATGTTTTAATTTTAATTTTATAAATTACCTAGTTAAATAAATGATCATAATCAAGAGCAGTTATTGAAAATAGTGTGTGCAAAGAAATACGAGTAATATACCAAATAATATTTAAATTAAAAATTATATGTATGAAAATAAAAGTATTTTTCTTTTACACTCCTATACTAATATTTTTGTTCTAAGTTTTCCACGCGGCCTCGACTCCGGTCCCTCGTCGCTAATGTTATGTAATTTGTATTCCTTTTGTGACCCACGTGAAGGCCATTTTGTTTTTCTAAGAACAACATCAGTGTCGTCCCGTTCCGCCGCCGAGTGCAGCGGATGAACATACAAAAAGTTTCCTTATCGCTACTGCATTCTTATGGAGCTGCTTAATTCAGCCATCAGTAGCGACTCGCGGAAATTTTCAACGGCTAATATTCAATTTGCAAATACGAATAATCTCTTAATAACATAATTTATTAGGTATCAAAACTTTGAACTAACTGACTAATCATCACGCCATTTCACACCGAAGATAGGCAGAGGAGACAAACCGCCACACTCTTTAGTCTTATATAATTCAATATGTGTATAATTTACATAAATTATATACACACATAACATATATATACAATTTAATTACTTAACAAATAATAGGTTAATAAAATTATTTGACAAACCCTGCAATGAAATCCGAAACATTGACCAGTGGTCAAAGACATAATGCACGTATCCCATAAAACTGAATACAATTCCGAACGGCCGTTAAAACCTGAAAACGTTATTGAAACGTATTACGTTATCTTTACAGATAAATAATTAACTGAGGAATAGCCGATTTCCACTTCTCTTGATCCTAATAATGACAAACGTATTAATTTTGTTAAAATTTTAGTGCAGCAGAAGAAAATTTAAAGCGATATCCAGGGTAATAGCGATAGTCCAATCGAAGTCTAGTGCCACGTCTATAGAATCAGCAATGGTCCAAAATAGAAGAAATTAAAACCAGATATTGTATTAAAGAAAGTCAGTGCGAGAATGAAAGACTCATCTCACTGCCGATCATCTTTATTGATAACTCTTGATTCGGGAAACGCCCGAACACCCATTTCAGCGCCGGGCCAATGGTACAAGGTATATAATGGCTGAAATACCTCTACACTACTTTCTACAGACCTCGGTCTTGTTAAGGAAACAGTGAAATCTCTTACATTATGTAGATATAAACGTATTTAAAAAAATCAAAAATCATAATCAATACCATGTCGTAGATCCTTTTTATATTTTAGCATACAAATATATAATATTTCTTCTTTCAACAATAACATATTGTGAATTATATATATGACGTTTACTAACTTTTGCAAGTTACAATAGGATAATAGACATAACCATAAATCCATTCAGCACACATCGCAAACCTCGAACCAGGTCTCTTCGGCGACGTGTTACAGATGCTACGCGAATCATATTTAGCCATTTTCTGTAAGTCACAGTACTTAAATTCTGTTCGACACAAATCATAACCTCAAATATTTTTAATTATGTCCACCATACATACTTTCCATATCAGTAATTTTCTATAGACCTAATTTACAACGTTTGACTTTTCGCTATTATTTATTAGTGTTCTAAAATACATTCTAGTCCCACAATGATTGTCACGCGCCGCCCTAGAAGCGGGAACGGGTCGCGACCCTTCTAACCTCCACATGTGTGTCAGTGTCCTCGCGTGCACGCCTCGCTCCAGGATGAAATAATCTCCTAGCCAGGATTAGATGCCGATAAATTGAAAACAGCTTATTAAAGGATATGTGGATTGTGTCGACCTCGCAGCCCACTGCTCCCACCCCCCTCCTCCTAACCCTTCTGAGGTGTGATAAACTTCCGAAAGATGTCAAAGAACATACCCTAACCACAAACAATGCAACAGGAATTCTACCTGAAATGAGGTGTAGCCGCTTTAAATATGCTTATTCACTTTATACTTGACCTTACCCATTGTGTTATTAATTTTGTGCCACAGTAAATAATGAAATTTCCGCTACAATGCTAAATACGTAAGTATATAACGCTCTTTTTAAACTATTTGATAAAATTTTAAATCTTCGAAGCGGAAACCAAAAGGTTCAGTTTAATTATATGAAAAATATTTTTTTGAATTAATTAAAATACATTTATGTAACGTATGATTCAGATGATCAATCCAAGGCAGAAAAAAAGGATAGTATAATAATTCAAGCATCAGTTCAACAGGATAAGACTAAAGAAGATTTTATGTCTATATTATATTTTTATAAATTGTTAATTATAAATGATGATTTTCAAACATTTTAGATCACGAGTATTGTTTTGTACTGAATATATTTCTGGTTAAAAGTTAATGTCATATTTTTATTTGTTAACATTGTTTTATTAACCGCTTAATGAGTTTAAATACATCTACCGGTTTCGAAAAATACCATTGTCCTGCTCATATTAGTATTGACATCCTGAAGAAGAAAATGGTATTTTTCGAAATCGGTAGATGTATTTAAACTCATTAAGTGGTTAATAAAATAAAGTTAACAAATAAAATTATTAATTTTAATCACAAAGTTAATTTTGCTAATTTCAAAAGTAAAATCAATGTCAACTTGAACTTGTGATTACGGCTCATCTTCGGCTGTTCAATGAAAAAATGTTTTTTTTTTAATCATATTTTATTTCTCGATATAACAATGTTAAGAAGACTTATTTAATATTATACAATGAAACAAAAAAATAAAAACGGTAACTTAAAATATACAAAAAGATAAAATCAATTCACCTGCATAAAATGTATAGCACATAATTATTGTTGCAAAGCCTAATTGCACTCACTAATTTGTGTATTTTATTGGTTTAAGAATTGCGGTAGAATGATGACTAATGTATAATTTTGGAAACAAGTTACATGCGTACGATAATATTGATGCCTGCAAGTGCAGATGGGATGAAAAAGTTTAATCAAGCGCTTTGCAAACTTACACGTCGATTCAGTGGCGCAACTATAAATATTAAGCCCGAATAAAAAATGGAAAAAAGGTCTACATTAAAAACGACGACCTATTATTTATTGTATTTACAGTAGCGTGTGTTTATTTACTGATTACCTAAACAATTCTAAACACTAATTAAATGTGTTAATTATAAAGATATACATATAAAATCAATTTTATCGAAAAATATTGTTTTTACGCCGCCGATATTCGAACCTGTATCTCTTTATTCAATCCGGGGAAGGTGCATTACCAAATATGCTACAGCGCCACTATCTTTGACGACAAATTTTCGAACCTATACACTTTTACAAACTATTATTAATACACTTTTTTTCAAATTAATACATCGGTCGTTCCACTATTTGAAAGCCATATATAAGAATATGTTCTCCTTAATAAACGATTTTACTTTTTGAATAGGCTAAATTATTTTTTCAAACGTAAATGTCATTTATATGCACATTTTGGTTTTGCAGCAATAATATGGTCCCTAAATTAACATAACCATATATTTTAGCGGGGTACTAGTGTAATAGGCCTGCATCGAAAATGTTTTTGATATTATGTTGAAAAATGATATTCTAAATTTTATAGTTCCATTTCTTGCCGTAATGGATTTTAAAAAGTATTAGTCCATTTAGAAATGTATCGATGACAAACATTTTGTCGGATGAAAATCTTTCGGTCCCTTTTCTAATATGGGCCAAAATGCACCGCATTGCCTGCATTGATATAGTTACGCCTCTGCGTCAATTGAGGCCCAACGCAACAACGCATTTCGGCTTAATATTTTATTTCTCAAAAGTTTTTTATTATTAATAGAATAATTTTTGAATAACCTTTAAAAGAAAATAAAAAGCAAAATAAAAAATCAAGCTACACATTCATCCATTACCGAAGAACATCGCGTTGATTATTTCTATAGGCTTCATCTTATTATGGAGAGAAAAGCAATCTTCCCAGTTGTATCAATCATTCCTCGAATCTGGAAAAGTTTCGCGAGAAGATCGCATTCCCGGGAGAAGGTGCTCGGTAATACGGTAGCGAGCATTCTTTGTTTTGCGTAACCTTTCCACCCCTGTGATTATCAGAAGGAAAAAGTGTTCAAAATTCTTTGAATCATTTTTCATTCTCGCCCGACTAACGCGGGGAGCAAGAATGGCGGGAGGCAGTCATCCCCTACAAAACATACAAGATAAAGGCCCTGAGCAAAAAGTGAGAAACTTGTCTTTTGTTGAGACAATTACAAATAAGAAAGATATCTAATATTATATGACGTTGTGCTTTGTTAATAGATTTTATTAAAACGTAATAGAATTTATTAAAAGACATCAAAAGTGTCTCCAAGTACGCCTCAGTGAGCGGTCATAATTTATAACTATACTATATTGATAAAATTAAACGTTATTATATTTTTTTATGTATTTTATCATATTTAAGTTTTAACTCATTCATACAAACTAAATTAATCAACTAGAAAAGATATACAGAATAGGCTATCCCTCGAAAATATATTTAATTGCTACCAAGACAAATAGATTTTTTCTGTATATCTTTAAAGTTGATTCATTTAATTTGTATTCAATACCACAGAACTTTCTAAAAATGCAACTTCACGTCAAAAATATATTTTCCTTAATTAATGTATTTGTAATACTGAGAGGATTTTATAAAAAAACATTTATCGTTTACATGTATAATATTAATATAAATTCTCGAATGCTCACAAACTCAAAAAACTTCACTTTAATTAGCCGTACACATAACCTGTCTAGTAATTAAAATAAGAAACAAAACTAATACAAATATCGTTTAGTCCCGCAAGTTCAACCAATACACACTGTTATACATCATATTTTTGTGACCCATCAATTCATTAAATCTTACATAAGATCATATCTGGTTTTTAATCTTTAATCAAATTGATATTATGTGCCACCATAATTATCAGGGGCGAGAAAAAAAAAGAGTTTGCATAACATGTTATAATATTTTTACTTCTGATAACAAAATCAAAAACGAGGATACATGATCATCGATGGTATGACAGACTGCCCCCAGATTGTTGGTCTGCTTGACTTTCACACACCATTGAAGTCATTGAGACACAATTCATTATTCTATTACAGTGGTAATGTCAGAACTCATGCGTTAGCTAACTCTGCAGTCTCCAGAATGAATTCTTTGGGGAATGAATATGCGGAGGTAGTCGACATTTTTTCTGTAAATTTAACTCTTTATAGAACTATATTATTACAATTTTTGTGTCTCAACTCAATGGTGACGGATAAATTGCTTTACTTTGCATTTTATATTTAATTTTAATTTTGGTTACGAAAAATCATGCTGACTTCATGTAATTTTTTTCTTTGCACTTCTAATAAAATTTTCTCTTATTTTACAAATTATGTTAATGCCTCAATAGAGCGTGTATAATAATAATAAATTTTATTTTAATTTTATTATTATAGTGAAAAAAAATAAAAAATATTTAAAGGATGGGGAAACAAAATATTATCTTACGGACAACAATAGCCGTGCGGATAATTGCAAACTTCTTATTTTCCCTGTATAATGATGTACCCACCCCATAAACGCCCACCCTAACGACTCGCCGCGCCGTCTGCATCCCTCGCCTCTTATCCCCTGATTTATAACGGATTACTCCCTCCGAGGAGCCGCTTCCTTTGCCTGCTTCATTCGAGTACCAGACGGAACCTTCGAGAAAACTTACACCTATTCCGAGTTGGTGGGAAGCATTGACGATGCAAGATCTTTAATGCTGAAATATTGTTAAATCTCTTGAGCTGAAAATACGGCTGATAAATTCAAATACTGCGTTAAAATACTCTCACAATAATCCTACTTACTTTGCAGGTAAAGACACGCAATAATGATACCAGATTGATTGTTTCTACTTTGTCTATAAATTATTTGTGCTACTATTTCCATTTCACCAAAAATAACTTTGTTTCAAAAATTGTTATTAAAGTCCTCAGTACTTGTGATTGTACCAACACGATTAGTCATGGTATATAAAATCTAATGCAAATGAAGACTTTACATATTGACAATAAAATACGTACCATATCTTATACTAACAACTGTTAATTAAATTAAATAAATAATAAGACATTCGATACCTTTGGTATCTTCTTCAGGAAACAACGTATACTAAATACTAAATAAGCTTGCTATTAACACTTTTTCTTATTTCTACAATTTCAAATTTATCTAACTAAAAACCCCTAATATTTTTATGTATAATTTCTAAACCTTTGTTAATGTCAAAAGAATGGTTTGTTTCCAAAAGGTGATTGGCGAATTCAGAATAATTGTCGCTATTTAGGCATCTCAAGTGCTCCTTAATATATAGCAAACTAAATATTATAAATAATCAAATCCTCTTTGCAAATAGTAGTCGCCCACCACTTTATAGTTTTATTTTATCTATGCTTGTATTTTTAATTTCAGTATACATTGTTTCCTGAAAACGATGGATATCGAAACATGTTGAATAATCAATAAATATTAAACAAAGTATTTTGTCTTATTATTTATATAATATGTAGCCATAAAGTAATTTTGCTAATATTTAAGAAATTGATTAAATTCATTAGCTCATTTTAATCATCTTTCAACATAATATGCAAAAATTATTTGTCGATTAGATCCTTAATAAAATGTTCATTTATTTCCTTGTTCATTTACTTTTACTGGCTGAAAATCATGTGTAATATTTTAATTTATAATTTACAAAAGTATTATTAAATGTGAGTTTCAGTCGTAAATAGGAATTTTGTGTGTGCCTGCGACAATTTTGGTGATTTTCAAACTTTATGTGCGTTTTCTCTCACAAATATGCGTATAATCACTGAATTACTTTTTTATTTGATCCTGAAATATGATGTGTTTTACCTCACCGTACTTTAAATTGCTTTAATGTAACGATTATGATCGTGACCCGACTTTACATTATTTTATTAAGTCCCATTCTAAGTCTAAGTCTCCTTTGCTTTATTACGGCATTTATTCACCCTCGAAGTGTTGAAATGTAATCAAATTTATACATGTGATATATACTTAACTGAATTAATTGACAGAGAAATAACGAGGTTTATTTAAAAAGATAAACATATATATATATATATATATATATATATATATATATATATATATTATATTATTTATAAAAAAAATTATACATACATAAATAAGCTCTAACGGATATAGTACAAACGTAAGATTTACGATATTAGAAACAAAAAATTTGGTTGATGTGTTAGAAAATAATTATTATGGAGAACACATTATTATCATAGTTCTGAGATATTTTCAATACAAATTAAACATCAATTAGAAATATATACAGATTACATAAAAAAATATTTTGTTGTCACCGGGATTCGAACCAGTACCGGGGAAGTGTACTGACCATTACACCATGTCAATATTTTCATTCCTGTATATTTCACTTTCAAATTGATACATCTGTTATTTCATTTTTTTAAATGCAATGTACTTTATATTTTACGGAGAATCTGAAATAGCTTTGAGTAAAACCTGATAGTAAAAATATGAAGTAGATTGCTTTCATAGAACGGTATAACAGATGTATCAATTTAAAAGTGAAACATATATAGGAAGGATATGATATGATAGGAAAGGTTCCTGATTCGAATCACGGTGGTAACAAAATGTATTTTTGATAAATTGATTTTATCTGCCTGTCTTGAATATAAAAAAATGATTACCTGGCAATAATGGCAACAATACAATTGATAACTCCTCTTGAAATCATGTTTGTGTGTTTTGAGGTCATTTTATCAAAAGCTTATCTATTTTAAAATCTCCGCTTTGGCTATAAAATTAGTTAAAATTTCATATATCTCAATTTTATCAATTGGATGTTTATGAACTCCGCATATAAAGAAATTAAATTTTACCGTAAGAAAATTCAAATGAATTATTTATTTAATACAAATTAAATTAATCAACTAGAAAGATATACAGAAAATATTTCATTGCTACCGGGATATATGCTATGTTATGAAAATGCAACTTCAGAGCAAAAAATATATTCCCCTTAATTATTTATTTCTTTGAAAGGCTTACCCTTTTCAAATAAACTCAGATAATCTCAAACTGAAAATAAAACATTTTCATTTTCATTTTGTTTAGAGATATGTTTCATATTCTTAGAACACTTAGCACTTTGTCTAAAGAGATAGTATTATTGACATTTACCAAAAACGACATTAAATTTTTATCCTGAAAAACACATGAATGTATCGCATTGTCGCATAATGAAAAATAATGTATAAAATTGTAAACGAAATATTTCAATAATCTGTTTAAAAAACATTGTTTTCCTATTACACAGACAGCGTGACACATCATCTCGAGATCATTGTATTTCACGGAGCGGTGCCCTCCGGCGGTACCGTGCGGCGAACGCGGCTCTTAAGGGGTTCCGGCTGCATCGAGCGATATTCGCATAATTGAATAGTCCGGGGAACCACGGCGGGGCGAGGGGTGGCATTCCCGGTGGCCCTTGCGCTGCGTGCACCCCCTCAGTCAGTTAGCTTTTCTTTTCTCATTCCTTACAGTGGAAACTTGCCTCCTCGGACTGCTTACTGCTTTATGATTACACTAGGGATGGCAACTTTTGAAATTTCTATGTAAATATGTGTACATTAAGGTTTCTTTTCTTTTATAAAATAATAAAATCAAGTCAACATTTTTGTTTATAAATATAAACAAGAGTACGTAGTACGTCTTTCCTGAATGCGAATTATCCTTGAAGTTATTATTAAAAATTTTATTTAGGGCTACAAACTTTAATCATTAAGTTTGTACTAATTATTCAATTCTACTGTTTTTTTTTTATTCAAATGTGCTAATTCTTTTAATTAACGAGCCACCAAGAGGAATATTGGATTTACACATTCTTAAAATTAAGAAATAATTAAATTTGTTTTAACTTAAGTACAGATATGAATGTCTTAAATTAATTTTATCACTACAAGCTTCTTTAATCTAGCGTTAATGTGATTATTAACAATATTTTGAATATGTTTGTCCAAGAACACACAATTACTGGATTTTTACCTCCAAAGACATCTCATAGAGACGAAGCTATTTATATTCTGTTATATGGGAAGTATGGGTATTACAGGGCTTCGGCTGACTTAAGTGATCACTTTACGTAATGTAACTTTCAACATTCCACCCAATCAACTTCCATATCTATCATTTTTTTGGAAATTGTACATATGTTACCATGTAGAAACACTTCGAGTATTAACTATAACTTCACTATCGCTATCTGTGGTCTGAAAATTTATATAACCAAAATATGGTACGAACCTCAGTCTGAGAGATTGATTAGTACCAGCTCTTTACTCAAATTGAGAGTTGTATACGATGTGAGACACGAATTCCATTTATGCATACGTCTTTATTTTAAGAATAGTGGGCATTTACGCATTCAAGCAAGGTGTCAAAATACCAGGAGTAACGAATGAGTTCAAGATAAACAAATAATTGTCTTATTGAGTATAATTATGCAATTTTTAATCATTTCAATATCAAGTTTAAATACGCCAGCAAATCTGCACTATTTCTGAAAACGTTTCACTGTTTTAACTTTTCTTGATTTTTTTTTCATTTTTCAGCCATTTTAGATATGACCGATGATATATATGTTAGACTGTAAAGCCCGGACTTAAAAATAACGATAATTTGTTTAATTTTAACCAAAATATTGTACAGAAATATATACGACACTCTTAATATTATGCGAATTACAATAATCATTATTCGTCCATGTTGAGTTGAGTTGAGGACTGTGTTCCGCACAAGACGTCCCTACAGTTGTATCGACGCTTCTCCTTCATCATACATGAATCGTTTATTTCATGGGCAGGCCCGTGGCCCTGTTCACTCGGTTCGTCCATCGTGTAGACTAAGTGTTCGTTCTCTTCTTCTTCGATCCTCGAACATACCTCCATGTTTCCACTCTCTCCTATACCGATGTACTCCAAAAATTGCGGGAAACGTCACAGACATGCCGATGAGAGTCTTTCTCGTATACTAAGTTCTTGGACAATCAATACCTTAGTGCATCTAGTCAACATCTTTCTCCAACAACACATTTCTGCCTCTTTCCTGAAATCATTATCCAGTTTTCCGATGTCATGTAAAGCGATGGAGGGGACGAAGGGTTTAATTAACCCACAGCATAGTTATAATAACTAATAATAAATAATGCGCATATATTTTGTTTAACATATTATTACAGTAATTGTTATCGCAAACCTCTTGAAATAATCAATGAATATTCAAATTCATCATTCAATATTGTGATTCAAAATAAACACCCACTGATAAATTCGAAAGCAAAATGTTATCTTTTTGCGTATAAAATACATTCTGCTCATTTGAAACACGAGCAAGGTTCCCAGAAATTGTTTAAAGACTGTAATTTTCTGACTTAAACGTGTGATAATATTTTGGTTTTACACAAATACACGCCGAGCGTATGGCGAGTCACCTGCCCGGCGTGTTTATTTTACACAGCCGACCGCGACATTCGAGCTCGCTGCAAAAGAAAACAAAACTCGCGACTTGTGCGTAAACAAAGCTTCGCAAATAACATTATCGATAATGAAAACAGCCCCGGGTCGGCGGTCGGCGGTCGGCCCCCTCTCGTACACCTTTAATTATTCTAATGATAATCGTCGGTGAACGGCGAAACCCGGCAAACAAAAATGTACGCGTGTTTTTTTAATGAGTGAGGTGAATTTGTGAGTTTTTTTTACGTTTATTGTTACAGCTGATGAAAAGCGAAATGTTGTGTGTGGCGATGGATTTTATTGCCTCGAAATTTTTTTTTTCCAATTTGTCATGTGTAATTCGTGTCCCTAATATAACGTCTTCTCGACTTGATTTAATTATTATTATTTTTTTTAATTACTATTACTGCTTTTTCCGTATACGAGATATAGGTATTATCAAAATAAGGCTATGCTATGATGTGTAGTATTTGAAGTTATGAGAAATGATACGAAACTGAGAATATAAGTAAAAAAGAAAAGAAGAAAGAAAAAATGTATCAAATTATACCTGTATTTATTTTATAAGAAATATAGAATGCCTATTTAAAAATTGTAACTACTACAATTCTTGTATGATAGCCGATTTGCAATTTGTTGTTTATATTTAAAAACCAAAGTATCTTACAACGTCTTGTTTCAAGATAGATTATAATGATTTTTTTTATATATTATACAGTGTGTCCCAAAAGTCTTTTTCATTTTGCTTCATTCGCTGCACCACCGCAACGAGCCGGAGAGGGGCGAGGGGTATGCCGATCGTTAGCCACATCTTAGGGAAGTCAGTCACTGAGGACCGTGTTCTTACCATTTGTTCGTGAAATTTTCCCTGTAAAAATGATACGTACCCGACGAGGTGACATAAACTGACCTCCACGTAACCCCGACTTGACACCAATGGACTTTTTCTTACGGGGCTATCTTAAACCAAAGGTATATAGTAACAATCTTCCCAATTAAAAGAAAATAGCCGAAAAGGAATGACAGCAATCAAGGAGAATACGTGCCGAGTAGTTCTCTGAAATTTTTCCTCCCGTTTAGAAGAGTGCCAACGGAATAACGGATCACATTTAGAAAACATAATTTTTAAGAAATAAATTCCCAGGGAACTGTACTTAAATGCAAAATAAATCTTTTTTTAAACCCATCCATTATTTTATTATAGATTTTTTATTATAAAAAAGACTTTTGGGATACTTTTATATCTCATAAATTACACTTTTAACATCAGTTGTATGTTACAAACAGAAATATTGAATACAACAGAATTTTTTTTAAACTATATTAATTGTGTGTATGTTTTATTATATACTTTTCCCGACACCAATAAACACATGATATCGAATAATAACGCAAACTCTCGTTAACTAGGTTTATCAAGGTGTTATTTTTAATATCTTAGTTATTTCAGTGCCTTTTATCATGTCAAAGGATGTAAGAAAGATAGCAGGTCGTTGACCGAATTTAATTTTCATCTTAGATATAGTAAATTTATTATTGTTGCCTCTTGTTAGACTACAATGATTTATTATAGTAATATTATTAGTCTCCTGTGAAAAATTGCCCGTTTACACCATATAGTGCCAGGAACACGTGTACTTAAATGTTTTACAAACGTTGTCCTCATTTTCAGAATTGTGAATTGTTGAACAAATACGATTAAAAAGATTATGAAGTCTATGTATTATTTATAAATATGTAGGTACCATAGGCGTTCAGACAGGTACTTTGAAACCAGCTCTACTTAACTAGAGTTTTTGTGAAATAATCCAATTATAATATATATCTCGTTATATTCATATCAGAATTACTTTCATATTATTCAGATAAATAATTAATTTCGATTACAAATTAGAAAGATATACATATAAAATCAATTCATCGAAAAAATATTTTTGTTGCTACCGGGATTCGAACCTGAATCTTTTCCTATAAGGAAAATTGCATTAAACAATTATGCTACACTAACAAAGTAAGTTGACGACGCTGATGCATCTATCGTTTCATTATTTGAAAGCCATCTTATTTATATTTACGGAATCTCAAACACATTTCAGTAAAGTCCGATATGAGACACCAGAATTAATTAATAATCCATTTTTATTAAATTTCTTGAAAACATTAATACAACTTATATATTTTTAAGGAAAACAAATTCTTATTGTGAAGTTATTTTTCAGAACATAGGTCTATGATGTTTTTAATACAGATTAAAATGTATAAATTAGAAAAATCACATAAAATCAATTTATCGGAAAAATATTTTTGTTGCTACCGGGATTACCGCGATAAATTTTTTTTTTGCTTTATTTCATCAAATATATAGTTACGGCTTATTTAAATGCCCAATTACTGGCTGTACATGCCTACCCTAAACTGCTGAATATATAATATATAGCTGGCTGAAGTCTAGTATTTGACTATCATTTAATAGATGCTCTGGACAGTTATGTAACTGTGTGGGTTTTTATACTAAATTGACTTTTTGAGTTGTTAAGATTCGAATCTATTTTGGTATGCTTGTCTTTAGTAACAAAAGTTTAGAAATTATTACCCACTAGTTAAAGAAAAGTTAATAGAAAAACTTTAATAAAAATAAGAGGAATTATCCTTCAAGGTTTTGAACATAGCTGTGTTTTTTATATATATTTTTTTTTAAATAGAGATGCGTACACGAAACACGTGTCACACCAATATTCTTACTATTTTAACAATATTTCATTATAAAATATATATTCCTAATATTTTAACAAACTAAGCTAAACCTTTGTGCTTTTAAATATGACTTGATGGCCTCCTGGAACGAGGCTCGATCCTCCGATCACTAGATCTCTAGGCGAGTATAATAACCACTATACTACAAGCACAATTAAATATACAAATAGTTATTTTTATATAATAAGTACACTACGGCCTGCAAAATATAGTTATTCATGGCATGCTAACTGTATAGTGCGTGTGGCTTCTAATGTCCCATTACATTCGCATAAACCGCATCCGTTGTCCATTGCCAGAACTAATTCAATTCATGAATGGCCTTTCGCTGATTTTGCCAATAGCTAATTTTTGTTTAATTGCATCCCAGCACGTATCCAGACTATGTTCCAGCGTTTGTTCACATCCATTCCGTCCAATATGATGCGGAGGATTATTCTGTCGCGTATAATGACGCCTATCGGGATTTAATTGTCGAAGTGAATCTGCATTGCCGTGCGAAATAGATTAACTTTGGACGGGCTCGCATTTTACAATTAACCTTGGGATTAATTGCGTCAGATGAGATGTGAATAAAGTGATACGAAATAGCGCGTACGTACATTGATATTTATAGATTATTTTTTAAAACAATTATCAAACTTGTGATCGTATAAATAATATAATATTTTCATTAGGAGAACACATTCTTATTGCGAAGTTGTAATTATTCAGAACAGAACGGTCTGTGATATTTTAAATATTAATTAAATAATAAACGTATTACTGTCAAAAAGGTAACATACAGATTCGAAAATTCGTCGCTAAAAATATCGTCCCTGTAGCATAGTTGAATAATGCACCTTCCCCGGTATGGAAAGAGATCCAGGTTCGAAACCCGGTGGCGCAACAACAATATTTTTCGATAGAATTGATTTTATTTGTATATCTTTCTAATTAATATATTTAATGCATATTTATAATATTTTCATTTTGACGGTGTACTATTTTGTATCAGTTTATTTAAGGGACTTAAAAAATTTTTTTGGGTATACCTATACTAAAAATGGTATCTACTCGTTCTTTTGGCATTAGAATTGCACAATTTCATCAGAGGCGTGGGGAAAGAATTGTTTGTATAATATTTTTCTAACAGTATTTTAATTAATTGCGCAAAAACGTAAATTAATTTAATTTTCAAAAATTTCCTACCTTATAGTGTTTAAATAGATTAGTATGGTACTTTTATTCTATAAGTGATATTGTGTACCTAAAAGTACGTATAAAATACTTTATATTTTTAAAAAATATAAATTTCGCGATTATCAAATCGCGGAGAGCCAGCGAGGCAACCTTGAGGGTATGTAATATGAATTCTGATTAAAAAATCGATCCGCCGACATGTAGAAGTAACTAAACTAAACAATAATTATTATTAATAAGTCAATCTCAAGTATACAAAATATTAACCTCGCATGATAACAACGAAGACAAGGGAGCACGCGTTCATTATATTTACAATTTTATTCCACCGATCAGTTTTATATTACGGACGGATATTACTAACTAATAACTGAGAAACACTTAATGCTGATTGTTTGTGAGCATTGACACGCGATATATTTTGTTACCTTATTCATAATACAATCGTTATTGATTTTTCATCCCTTCACTCTTGTTGATTAACAAACTGTTAAAAGTTTATTATTGATTAGCCGACATAGCTGACCGTAACCGGTGAAAATATAAGTATGTTGATTAATTCGAACCACCAGATAGTTTAAACTAAACTTTTAATTCCAACACTTAATAAACTTGATAAAACTATAAAAATTTATTACTATAGTAAAACGACTAAATCTAGAAAATACGTTTCATTCGTAAACTACTCAAATCCTCTGATTGGAGCTTCGGCCAGCCGTAATACGCCCAAAGTATTTAACAAAAAGTAATTTATTATTCATTAATTTATTATTTATTAACCATTTAGTTATGTGTAATAATTAAAACTACAACATGTGTTATTAATTGTAAGACGTATTTGTAATTAAATTTAAAATATCTAATTTTAATCAATATTAAAACCGAAAAATAATCAATCAAAATGTAGTAATCTCGGTAGTTAAAATAAATATAGGCACTTAAAAATATTTCAGCTAATCATTTACAGAAACGGGGAGAATTGACAATTAAGCTTAACATAAAGTTTTACAACAATAAAGCTAACATAGATATTATACATATTAACGGGGAAATTTTTAATGATAAGTACTTCTGAGAAAAATAATATTAATATACATCGGCTTCACCGAAACCACCTAATTACCCATAGAGGAAGAGGTAACTAAAATCACTTTAATAATTCTATGGTACGTAGGTGGTATTCGTAGTTTGATATGGACATATTTGAAAGGTCTTAACCGCTGAAACAGCTGTAACATTTAAATAGTGCTTTACGCAAACTATCAGAACTCGATAATAATATTGATTTTTTAAATTTCATAAAATGTAAAAAATAAATGGAATTCTACAAACTAAACACAACAATAATAAATAAATACTATTTACAGATTATAAGTATGAAAAAAACATTTGAATTCTCTTCCGATTTTATGTAATACCACCTACCTATGTCTTTGGCCAAATATTGTAGAAATAAATTTATTAACATTTTTTTATCTGTACTAAGTAATTGTTTTTCCAATCCATAATACAAAATCTATCTTTGAAACTTTTCTTGCAACAGCGCGTAGACAGACACTTTCATTACTTTTTCATGATTTCATAAAGTACTCGATTCTTGCATGCTTGTTTTATTTTTCATTTTCATTTCGTATTTCGAAACTGTCTGTCGAATAACTCCGAAATATTCATTACATCGTTATTTAATTTAAGCGTAAAATGCTGAACATACATTATTACATTAGTGCTCATCTCATCAACAAACTACTCCGGTCATCCACCAAACTAAGAATTTTTCGTTTAACAAATGAAAGTCCGATGCATATTAATAGTGCATATTACAAATGGCACTGGTGAGCTTTTCTCGCTAAATTAATAATACTTTACGTCTACATCTTTCTTTTTGTGGTTTGATCGATGTTTGGTTAATTGATGCTTGGAAGTTTGCTAAGGTTAATTCACCTTTTCGATTTACCGTAAAATTTGACTCCAATTTACAGAAGGATTTACGGAAATGCAAGCATCTAGGGTGACAAAATAATTAAAAGGCTTACCTCGGTTTCGGTTCGTTGTTTATTCAATTACAATTGGAGAAGTGAATTCACAGAAATAAAAAAATAGGTCACAATACTAAATTTATGAGTTATTGCAATATTTTATACTGCAAGAAAATTCACTAGAAAAGCCGCTATTTGGGTCAAGTATACGAGAGAGAATGAGCTCCCTAGAATGCACATGTAATAATGAATATTAATAAATAAACAAAATAATGCTTTTACAACGACACGTGTTACAATGCTGGAACTTCTTCAAGGAAATCACTTACAGTAAACACGGTCTAACCTAGAAAAGACACCTATCGATATATATATTTAAAAGTAAAAGAAATACATACGTTAGCGGAATATTTTTGCACACATATTTTAAACGTTCAATATTTTTAAATACACCATTTTTTTATTACTCTAGTTACGTTTATATTGAATAATCTACTTCTAATGCGCTAAGTGTATCAACTCTTTCCGCATAATTAACTATTTTATGGATCTACGAATATATTTAATATTAATTAATACGTAAATTGGAAGGTAAAAATTCTAACAGAAACCCTTGAAACATTTTACAGCTACTCAACCATCCGTGAACAAGTGTCACGTAAATAGTGTTTAAAATTGTCGATAGAGGAGCCGGGCGTGAAATGGCGTCGGTTCTATGAGTCTTCCGCTACGACGCGGGCCGCCTCGATGTCGGGATGTTTATTTTGCTGAGTGAAGCGCCGCGCCATCGCCCCGCAGAAAGTGCGCAGCTCGGCGCGGGGGATGATCTCCGCGGTGTTGCAGTTCCCAAAGTTGGCGCAGAAATGCCTATGGAATTTTTCTGCAGCTTGGCGGAGTATTGCTACACGTAATTTATCAAATACATTTTTTTTATTATTATTATTCTGAAAGTACACAGTATGGACCAAAGCTAAATGTAAGTTTAAAAAAATGTATTTCAATAATTGCGGTTGATAACTTCTTCGTCCCATTTATTCTAATCGGGTCAAAAGCCTAACGCTTAGACAATACATTTCGATCGCTCTCTGATCTGTGCTGTTTAGACAGTTTTTCGTTTACTCAGCAGAAAATACGTCCAAGCCAACTTAGCTGAGATTTTTCTACTTGGGGCGGCTGCGGATTCGACCCAACTTCCTTTTGGATGATATCGTACTTGATTTGATCTCTTAATGTCATTCCCAGTACTCTTCTTGAGTATCTCATCTCTGCAGCCTGGATTCTCAACCGATTCCTCTCTATCAGTATTCAAAGTTGACGACTACAACTTTATAATGATTTATATCATTAGTATCAAAAGTTTTTTGGTGTTTGGTAGTTTTGTTATTATGCAAAATCCAAGATCACCAGTGCATCAGGCCGTCGAAGTTGCCTCCGCGTCTGATGCTCAGTGTTCATTAAAGAAACCTAGAGCTAAATTTCACTGTAAAACCCGCGCTACTTATCTGGCGGAGGAACCACTGGGAAAAGAAGATGCACTAACTTGTTTTTGTGCTTTATTCACTCACTACAAGGTAGAACTAGTGCAAATATCGTAAACTGCACGCGGCTAAGGAAACATTTTCAGTTTAGCACACTCCCGTGAAGCTAAGTAATATATCACTTATTGTGGTGCAGCTGTCAGTTTCACGGCGAGGGAATAAGTCCCGTCGCGCTGGATCGCCTCGGTACTCTCCGGTGTTGAAGCGCCCTCTGTGACCACGCTAGTACGCCTCTCTTCTAGACGTCCGACGCACTAGTCGCGTCGGTAACTGAGCCTGTGAGTAGTGAGGTAAGATGGCCTACGCGAGGTCATTCACCACAGGTCATTATGTTTTAAAGTAAAAAAAAAGCGACTGAAACAATAATAATCTAATTTACCTAATATTGTTTATCTAACTTTACCTTATATCATTCGCTTACTTAATGTAATCTGATCATTTTCACACATAAAATTATAATGTTTCCGTAGTTGTTCACAGTTGTAGAAAATAATTATATCTTGACTACCTCAAGCGACTTTATATCTGTCTAACTACCGCAACTAACAACTGTATAACAATATAAACATTTCTACTTTCCGAATAATTGTCAACTAATATATATTACTTATAACTAACCAACTAACTTACCATCACGCCATTTTCCCGCGGAGGAAGGCAGAGAGGATAGATCGCCACACTCTTCTGTCCTGACATACAATTCTCGCCTCATCCACTTTCATACATGTTCTCATATAAGCTCGTCGATTATGGGGGCTTCTAAGAGGACCATCATCCAGTATCAGATTTACCTGGTCGTGCCAAGTCTTCCGCGGACGTCCTCTATTTCTGGTGCCAACAATTGCATCATACATCTTTCTTAGCATTCTCTCCTCATTCATCCGTTCTATATGACCAAACCACCTAAGTGATCCTTTTATAATCTTATTTATTAAACTACAATCAGCTTTACATTCTTTCCTTAATACTTCATGCTTTAATCTGTTATAAATAGATCTGGCACACATACCCCTAAGTGATCTCATTTCTACTGCATTCAGTCTACTTTCGTTCCTCTACTGCCAGCTCCAGATCTCACTTCCATACATCAGTGTCGATACCAGGACTCCTTTGTGTAACGCTTGTCTAGCCTTGGTTGACTCGTTAGATATAATTCTATTCAAAGCGCCGTTCACTTTATTCCTTGCAGTCACCCTCCTAATGATACCTTTCTCAGCCTTTCCGTTTCTATCAAACACACTTTCTAAATACACAAACTTATCTACTTATTTTAAACATTCATTACCTACAAGTATTTTTTACTTTCTTCCTTCTCGAATACTATCACTTTCAACTTGTTGACATTCATAACACGGTCGTTTTCTTTACATACATCGTAAATTCTACTCACTAGACTCTGTAATTCTTGTTCATTATTCTTCATTAGTACTGCATCATCGGCGTACAATAAACATCATACAATTAAATCACCCATTTTTGCTCCTACATTCATACATTCCAGTTCTTTGACACAATTATCCATGTACAATTTTAACAGGCATGGAGATATTACACAACCCTGCTTGACACCCTTAATGTTAAACCACGGTGTGAATGATCCATTGATTCTTACACAAGCAGAACTTCTTTCATATAGGGATTCGATTACATGTATAAGTTTACTCTTTACCCTGTAATCAGAAAGTTCCTTCCATAACCTTTCTCTTATAACTCTATTATACGTCTTTTGTAGATCTACAAAGGTACAAAAAACTTTAAAAATACTTTTCCATCATCACTCGTGGAGAAAAGATCTGATCCATGTATCAAAGGCCCCCTGCACGTTTCATACATTTTCTTTTTTCACCATTCTTGTTCTTTCTATTAAAATTCTTCCATACAGTTTACCAATCAAACTCAGTAGACTAATTACCCTATAGTTACCACATTTCATTTTCGACCCTTTGCCTTTGTAGAGAGGCATAATGACAGCCCTCCTCCAATCTAACGGGGTGTGACTCTCTTCAAAACATTTATTAAAGAGTGGTGAAATATTTAGAAAATTACACATTTAAAAATTTTCACGAAGTATTTTTCATTGAGTCATATTGAGACGCAACCCTTCGTGAAGCAACATAATTGATTACATAGCCTAATTTTGCATTTTCGACTAACAACATGTATTATGACACCTTACATATGTATCGTGAATCTTATCCGTTTATTATTATAATCAACCTGTATAATTTTGCACAGAGGTAATATATATATAGCCTGAGAAATAGAAATATGCAAATCGCTTTGCAAATGGCACAATAAACATTCGTCAGATATTATTATTTATTATCACAATTAACATTGGCGCATCAATAAAACTTTATTATGATAGTTAAATTTAATAAATAATACTTTTTGTAATTTAAATTTCATAAAAGTTTCGCGCATTCCGTTCCTATATTATAAGTATCATAAACATGTAAAGGCCGATCGGCCACAAAGATACCGGGACTATTATCATCGTGAAACGAATTCTAAAATTGGTTTGAATGCATGGAATGTAAAAATGTAACACGTCGAATGCGTTTTCAGATTCCAGAAGTTTGAACGCATATAATGTAATATAAAAATGTCACATGACGAATGTGTTTTATGATTCTAGAACTATTATCATCATGAAACGAATTTAAAAATTGGTTTGAATGCATGTAATGTAATGTAAAAATGTAACACGTCGAATGCGTTTTCAGATTCCAGAAGTTTGAATGCATATAATGTAATATAAAAATGTCACATGACGAATGTGTTTTATGATTCTAGAACTATTATCATCATGAAACGAATTTAAAAATTGGTTTGAATGCATGTAATGTAATGTAAAAATGTAACACGTCGAATGCGTTTTCAGATTCCAGAAGTTTGAACGCATATAATGTAATATAAAAATGTCACATGACGAATGTGTTTTATGATTCTAGAACTATTATCATCATGAAACGAATTTAAAAATTGGTTTGAATGCATGTAATGTAATGTAAAAATGTAACACGTCGAATGCGTTTTCAGATTCCAGAAATTTGAACGCATATAATGTAATATAAAAATGTCACATGACGAATGTGTTTTATGATTCTAGAACTATTATCATCATGAAACGAATTCAAAAATTGGTTTGAATGCATGTAATGTAATGTAAAAATGTAACACGTCGAATGCGTTTTCAGATTCCAGAAGTTTGAACGCATATAATGTAATATAAAAATGTCACATGACGAATGTGTTTTATGATTCTAGAACTATTATCATCATGAAACGAATTCAAAAATTGGTTTGAATGCATGTAATGTAATGTAAAAATGTAACACGTCGAATGCGTTTTCAGATTCCAGAAGTTTGAACGCATATAATGTAATATAAAAATGTCACATGACGAATGTGTTTTATGATTCTAGAACTATTATCATCATGAAACGAATTTAAAAATTGGTTTGAATGCATGTAATGTAATGTAAAAATGTAACACGTCGAATGCGTTTTCAGATTCCAGAAGTTTGAACGCATATAACGTAATGTAAAAATGTCACATGATGAATGTGTTTTAAGATTCTAGAACTATTATCATCGTGAAACGAATTTAAAAATTGGTTTGAATGCATGTAATGTAATGTAAAAATGTAATACGTCGAATGCGTTTTCAGATTCCAGAAGTTTGAATGCATATAATGTAATATAAAAATGTCACATGACGAATGTGTTTTATGATTCTAGAACTATTATCATCATGAAACGAATTGAAAAATTGGTTTGAATGCATGTAATGTAATGTAAAACTGTCGCATGACGAATACTTTTTCACTTTTGGTTAATTTCATACATCAACAAAAATATTTTTCACTGCAGTTAACAGTATTTATTTTGTAACTTCTTATCGCTAACAATTTAATATATCAATTCATGTTTAAATTAATAAAGAATAAAGTTATCATATCTTCATTTATCTAAAAAAAGTGGACAGTATATTTGTTGAATTTCGTATTTTCATGTTTTCACTAATAAAAAAAAATGTATATTCAAAATTCGTGGGAAAATCTGGTGATTAAAGGGAGTGAAAAAATATTTGTATTATGAGTATATTCACATTTAGAAAATTCAGTACGCAAAATAGAAAAATACATTACAAGTCATGAATAAAAATTATGAGACTTTTTCAAGAAATCGTCGCCAGAACATTTATTTGCATAATGTTATTAGAGACCTGAAATATAAATATTTGCTAAAAGTTATTTTCATCTTTGAGTGCTTAGCCCGATTACCCTTGCCGAACGGCAGTTGTTTCATCGAATTCCCGCTGTCATAAATTTATTATTTTTACGAGCATACGGGATGAAGGCTATAAAGGGATAATTTACGGCCTCGCAGCCTTCGCAGATCCGCACCGCCCGCGCCCCTCGCCGCAGCCTGCCCCCGCTGCATTCGGTGAATACGAAAACTAAGCCGTTCTGCACACAAAAAGGAGGCAATATCGAATCACCGAAAGTACAGTGCTTCCTGTGCACCCAGCCCGCCCGTAGTACTTTACGGCTTCGAGTACATTGAGCTTTTTATTAATCCATTCCTTTTGTTGCGGTTGCTAAAACATGTTTTCCGATGAAACTGGTCCACGATACGGTGATTAAATATCAACATGGAAGGTACTGTTTGCTGGCAAACTGCAATAAAAATACCAAATCTGTGCAGGAAACGTTGATACTGTGTTTTAGTATATTTACAATATTCCATACTGGTAATATTTTTTTAATCCCTTTTTTATTCAATCGTATCTGTTACGTTTTGCAGGCGCAGTTAAAGTTATCTTTAAGGTGAAGCTTTACATGTTGTTGGGAAATGTGCCGTTGGAATATAAAATTATTCTTAATTAGACGTTTCCTACCGAAAACTGAACTAATTTTATCACGTATCTGCTTTATATTTCATAACAAAAACATAGTTAATGATTATTATAAGAAATGTAGGTAATGAATTATTATATATAGGATTAGGAGAATTATTATATTATTATATAGTATATTTTAGTACACATTATGTGCTTACGTTAGATATATATTATATACGAGACGCGTTTTTTAAGTAAGTACCGTTGCCGAATATTCCCGGTGTAGCGCTGCGGTTGCGATTTTGCGCATGCGCAATGGTTTCTCTCATCTTTTGACTCACCACATACAACGTTAGAGATATTTACATAATGTGGCCATCTTATAGTGAATGCTTGAAATGTTCAAGATAAAAGATCAGCCCGCCGACTGTGAGATACGGTCCGTGATTCGTTTCTTTAATCCACGAAACATTAAACCTGACATTCATCGCCAAGTGTGTCCTGTTTTGTTCTGATTTAACGCCAAGTGATTTCCAATTTTTTCTTCATTTGAAGCAGTTTCTTGGTGGCAAGCGTTTTGATGACGATGATAAACTTAAAGATGGAGTACAGACATGATTTTCATCCCAGGCGGCATCGTTTTATGATGAAGATATACAAAAATTGCTGCCCACTTATGACAATTGCCTTAATAATGGTGACTATGTTGAGAAGTATTTTAAGGTGTGTAGCGTCCGAAGAAAGTAAAGTGTTGTAAAATATATGTTGTGTTTCTTGAAAAAGAAATCCGGTATGTATAATTATTTAAAAAATGCGCTTCGTATATATTGTGACGTTATATGATGCATGCATCCACGTGTGAGGACCACCAAATATCAGACATAGAATATCATACTCTGTATATGACTTGCCACAGTATAGCTTTTAATGAGAGCCCGGTATATCAGCCAATCAGAGCACGGGGCCAAGAAAGATAGAGAAAAAGACATTTTTGGTAGAAAATTGAAACTGGAGGTGGACAGGTGAAATGAAGAGAGCCGGCCGCCATGAGGAAGAAAAAGCAGATGATGGAAGTACGATACTGCTAAGAACCACGGCTGAAGAGGTCAGGCCTCCTTGGCCACGTTGGTGAGATGACAGCATGTTCCGGAGCTGAGAAATCTGAGACGGTGGGTCCGAGACCCTGAGAGTGATCCGCACTGGCTACCTGCTGCACGGATCTCCAGGACTTCTGGTCTGTTCAACGAAGAAAGAAGAAATAGGTGTATGGAGAAGAATGTAGAGTGGAAACTTGTCAGTGACATAAGAACATGGACGTATAATTAGTGAATTTCATGAGAAATATGAGTGGGTTATTTATGTCCAAATATAGTTTGTAAAGTAAACCAAATTGTGTATCCAACCTTTCCTATAGACAAGGGAGACTCTCATGAAACGGCCTATGGACTTCATCCGATAAGAACCCGAGTAACCTGTAAGAGCCGATGTAGCTAGCTCGGGCCTGGCATTCGATCCATTGCATGGATAGGATGCCAGGTCAAATATATATATATATATATACATCCATAGCACGTGTACTTTTACTGACTCTCAAAGATCAAAGCCTCATTGAGAGATCATCGTGAACACATGGGCACGTGGACAGGTAGCCTATTGACGTGTGATCCACAACGAGTCACCCAAACAGTTGAGAAACATGGAGCATGAATAAATTATAACACAGTATAAATAAATTATTATATAGTAATACATGTTCAGAAATATGAAAAACATAAACTTCTAGTGCAAAAAGTACTTAATGTATTAACTATGCATTGTGCATTTGTTTAAAGCATTTCAACCTGAGTATCCAGTGAATCTATATTGAAATGTTTCACGTAACCTGAGACCGAAGTTTATTTCTGAAACCTTAAATCTACTATATTTCATCTAGAGGTTTCCGCTGTGTAAGGTACCTAAGTAAGCAACCCCTGGAGGGTGTTCCCCATGCCCGCGCCGCACCCCACCCACCGCCGCATTCGGCAAATAAATGTTATACGTCCACAGAAGGGGTGGGCAAAGTGGGGCGCGCAGTCACGGAACGCATTTGGCTTTAATTTGTTTAATTGAATGAGCCGTTATTCGACGCGGGCTAATTGCGACGCTCACAATAAAATCGGCGTGTCATTGCAGCAGCCTTCCGGTAGGTCGGGAGCGCCCAGCGGCATCAAATGCCGATTTTCAACATGTTGAATAATGCTTCATTACTGTCAGTTAAATTTTATTTCGGCGCTTCGCTTATTTTTATACCGTAAGTTAGAGAAATTAAATGTAATTAGACTTTTACTCGTCCTAAGACGTGATACTCTGATGAAATCAGGCAAATTGTTGATCAAAAAATTGTTGAGAAAAAAACAGGGAATTGCTTAAAGAAAAGCTTTAAGAAAACACTAAACATAGATCGGCAGAAAATTAAAAAATACTTTAAAATTAAATTATATGACAACAAAACGTTTACCGTAAAAAAAGAAGATACAAATCTAGATTTTTCATTTACGAAATGTGTCGGTCTTCTTTTAAATGTGATGTACAATATATTGTTAATAGATATATTAAAAACTATTTAAAATATTTGTATTACTTTTTTTCGTAATGTAAGATATTCCATGAAAAATATCTGCAAGCTTAGGTACCAAATTGAATGTCCGTTGGTGGGATTAACGCATAGCCTTTGTTAGCATAGGCCTCCGTAACCACGCGACTCGAATCTCACTATAAGAGTTATATATGTTGTGCATAATAAAATCTCAATATATCTTGAAGTATTCATATAAACTTTTCCCACATCATGTGTATAATTTTTAACTTACAACGGCGGCCCGGTTTAAGAATGCTGACTGTAGATATATTTTTAATATATTGTTCAAAAGATTCCGGTATTGATTATCTTGTCTTTAGTTCATTTTGTTACTTATTGTATTAATAATATGTACTAAACATAAATAACGTTGTTACAATAATACGAGTACAATCTTAACATATTTTTGATTTATTTAAAATATGGCGTTTGAGCATTTTTAGTCGGCAACATCTCTAGTGCACGCGTCTCCACCCCAGTCGGTTTAAAATGAAACCGAGTATTGCCTGATTTGCTTAATTGATTGTTGATATTATGCTTTGCATACCAATTATTCTCGGAAATGTCTTAATTAGCAAATTTTAGGATTAATCCATGACTCATTTGTCATATTAGGTGCAATGTATCATTGCCAACATCAATCAAAATAATAATCCGACGAATGTCGGTAAATTTAATTTGATTACCAATAATTACACACTATTATACCACGTTCCCGCGCGGAGAACCAGGTCATCGGCACTGTTCCATGTAAATGCATCATATATGCTCATTTTCATAGGAATGCACCCACACAAAGACTTCACAGGCTTGGGAACGATTTTGATCTTGTAGATATATTCCGATGTTCAATGTTTAAATACAAGAGTGATTTTTTGGTGCTGTTCTGAGTTAAAGATACAATTTATTTTAACACTCGGCCATTTTGTTATAAACCAATTTTTTTTTTCTGTCTTGAACCTTAATTTTTATTGTTTGTTTTGCTTATTTTTTTTTTTTTAAGCTATATATGTATTTTCTATTAATTTTTATTTTTATATATATTCCATGCTACTTGTGTGGCTGCTCATGTTTCAAATATCATATACTATTAAAGTTTTCTAAAATATGATTAATTTTATTAATGCCTATTGAGTTATCTTAGTAACCATTTACAAAAAAAAAAAACAATGTCAATCAATATTCATTTATTTTATTGACCATCGTGGTAATTTAGTCTACTTCTACAATGTAAACTGCTTGCATTCACTTTTCATTGTGGAGAATCAGTCTTTAGTATGGAGTTCCTGAAAAGCAGAGACATTTTTTCACCTCGTAGTCCATGCGTCCATACGCAATATACGACACAAATATTACTCTGTCTTGTTTCTTTATTTCCTTATTAGTGACATTTTTAAAAAACATTATTTCTCACTAATTTGTTTACCGTTCAAAACATTATATAAAAGATGCCCTCATATACCTTGTGGAACTTGTATGGAATCTGAACAAAAGAAATAAATACATGGAGATTTTTATTGATCTTGCTTAAGTAATTTATACTTTACTTCATCTACCATTGCTAAAAAAAAATTTGAATTAATAGGCATAAGAAGTACAGCGTACGAGTGGTTCGAGAATTTTCCTACAAATTGATTTTAAATTGTAATTTAAATTTAAATTTAAAATGAATATAATAACCCAACATCAATACGATGCTCCCTAGGAAAATATTTAAGGCTCAATTTTATTTTTAGTATAGTCGTATATAAACGATTTTTGTAATTCGACCATAAATAATGGGAAAATAATCATTTTCGTGGATGACACTGTTTCGAGGGTAAGACCTGAGAATAGACCAATATTCGTGCACAGGAGGGTTGGAAATTCTGAGACGCAGATGCTTTCAAGTGTATTTTCGGTTTATATAAAGAGCAAACATTGTGAAATATATATTTTTTATAGCGATTAATGAATTCTACTATATCCTGAATAATCCTCACTTTTTGAAGTACGAATACCTTAAATAGTCCCGCAGGTTAAGAAGTTTTCTTCTGAAACAGTACGTTTTTGGAATGAATAAAAGTTGTGTAAGTTCACTTCTTGTAAGGAGTCCTAACGCCGCCTATATTCCACCTGTAATCGAATAAAATTGACTCACTCATGCCAGGCGGAGCTTTGTTCGCAATTTAGGTCGACCTCAATTTAATAAAGCGACGCTTTAATTTGTTTAAACTTATAAATTGCTTAAGTTCATCGAACGTCTTCTGCACAAATGAGCGAGTATTTTGTAGATACTTCTCTTACTTTATATCTTGGAGGTAAAGAGTGGTTTTTTTAATGTGAGTAACTTATAATTCTCAATTATATATTTATACTACCAAAAATACCCGGCATTTCTCGATATTCAGATGCAGTTATAAATAAAATAGGGATTTAGGTGAAGAATTTCAAATTTAAAAATTGAAAAATTTGTTTTGAGTTTTGAGTAGCTTGTTGGTGTAGTGGTTAAGACGCTGACCTAGTGATCTAGTAGTCGGGGGTTTACACCTCGTTTCAGTACACCAGCAAGTCAGTCTAATTATCATAGTACAAATATTTAGCTTAGTTTGAAAATAGTAAGAATATTGATGTGACATGTATTCCGTGTAAGCATCTTTATTTTTATTAAAAAAAAAAAAAAAATAAAAAAAAAGAGTAATTGTTCCATATTTGTAACGCATGGTATTCGATATAATAAAATACAAATTTATATCGGGAGAAGGATGTGGAGTTGCTAGGAAAAGGGGGAATGGTGTCTATATCTTTAAGCAGGGTTCTGAAGAGTACCTATGCAAAGATTGGAATTCAATATTTATTGAACGCCATCCGTTCATCTGGGTTGCCATGGGAAAGATTTTTTATTTTACTCCTTAAGACTAACTATACAAAATTTAGCATACTAAATAATAAATACAATTATATTTTTGAAATAATTTTGAATAATTGAATAATTGAAATGCGTACACGGAAAACTTCAGTATTTTTACTATTTTCAAACTGAGCTAAATCATTGTGCTATGAAAATAGCACTAACTTGATAGCCTCACGGAACGAGGCTCGATCCCCCTCAACACTAGATCACTATGCGAGTGTCTCAACTTACAAGCACTTCTACTACTACTATTTAAAGAGTTATATATTATAGTTTATTAATTGATTGAAAGTAGGTTAGGAATCAAATACAAAAATTACAGTAACAGAAATAATCAAAATAATAAGACATATTTAATGAAATATGCGACACAAAATTATAAAACAATAATTATATTATAAAGCTTAAAAATTCTTAGTTTATCTTGCTATTTACTCTCTATCATCATCATTACATTTGATATGAAAAATTTCTCAAAAAAAAAAAAAATGGTCAACAAAAATGGTAGAATAAAGTTTTACCGAGTGTTCCAAAAACTCTCAGACTATTACTACATGTAAAACGGAAACTACTGACCGAATCGAATGGTCTTTCTCATTTTGAAGTTTAATTTATTATTTCATATTTATCTTGTCGGATTTTTGCCTATTTTGAATAATAGCAAAATCTGTAAATAGCCGATTCTATGATTTTTTGCAACCATAGTCTCATCATTTTATCCCTAAGCTCCTGTCTTACTCACAGAAAAACTAATTTTCATATACTTTCTTCAGACTTCGCGTTAATTAAAAATTAGTAAAGATACTTGCTTATTTACATCGCTTTAAATACATTCGCAAACGTAATTCGGCTATACTATACTTGACGCGGGTCTGTCCGACCAAAAATATCACGCAAATATTTGACCATAAAGCCACAAATTTTCTTTAAAACATTTTATCTGATTCTTTCACGATTTAACTTATGCACACAGTCATTGTGGATGAACATTAACAACGTTTGATAATATCAAACAATTTATACTCGGGGCGGAATGTCTCCGATTTCTTGCACGCAACCTGGGAATATCACGGACCGAGCACAACAGTCTAACGTATAAACGAGGGTCCTATTACAGTAATGAGAGGAACAAATCAAGCGAAGAACGAGGGTATATATGTAAAAGGGCCTCGAGGGATATTATTGTCCTGCACCAATGGGAAAGAGGTAAGTAGCGTTTTTGGGGATGATGAAAATATTCTTATTTATATTCATTCGAAAATATGTATATTTGCGATTTTATATTTACTTACTATCTGCTTTATAATAATTCTTCTCTTATTCATACACAAAATGTTATAAATTATTTTAAAAGCGTATTCTCAATTTATTAACCTTCTAGCTGTCACGCGGCGTCGAATCGACCGCCCTTTGCGAATATTCTTCATAAAATCTGTGATTGGTTTATTACGCATATAAATTAATTATTTACATTCCTTTCCCGCACACCTTGGGCCGTACAGACAGCGTTCGTTTCAGTTGCACCCAGGCGTCGAATCGGTTGCGCGCTCCCAGCGTTCGAGTCGAAAAAATTACGCGCGACTTTCTTCGCTAAAGTTTTTCACTATTTGTGTCAAGAAAGTTCGCATTGTTGTACGTACAGTGGAACCTCTCATAATGAGCATTTCTTATAACGAGCAATTTGCATAACGAGGGACATTTCGAATAACGAGTGAGGCGCTTGTTTACCATTCAGAAACTCCACGAGTCTTCAAGAAGTGAAATGTCCAAAAGAATAGGCTAAATGTGATGTGAGAATCCAACAACCGATAAATTGTTTGATCCTTCTGTGAAAAAGTATTTGCTTGAGATAAATCTGCCACTCCATGTCTTGCTTGTCATGGACAACGCACCTGCTTATCCCCCAGGACTGCAAGATGACCTCCTTGGAAGAGGTAGCAAAGCAACAATCTTCTGGCCTAATAAGAGAAATGCTGAAAGCATGGGAAACTGTTGCGTCGTATATTAAAAAGCATCAATCTAGAAGGGCTCTAGAATTTATTCAATGCTAATACTGTACCACAGTTTCACCAAATTTTGAAGCGTCTGAAAGCGTGGAAATGTTTTCTTATCTAAATGTCTTATTATAAAGAATCAACGATTAAATTATTAATTTGTGTTTTATAATAGCTTAAATTGAAAAAGGTCGAAACGAATACGCGCTACCGCTGCCATTAAGCCTCTTGAAGGTTAAACACAAATTTTATTTTAAAAAATATAGTTAATGAAAAGAATAGCGGTGTTTAAAATTATCCTTATTGTATTTGGCTATTGTGCTACTTGTTTTAATCTCTCTGAGTGAAGCTTCGGTTCTCATCCTAATAGCTAGTTTTGATAATAAATACGAGAGTTATAATAGATATTCACGTTCAGCTATGGTGTTCTAAAAACATTTTTATATCATGAAAAATCTATATATTATATTGCCTTAGAAATGCATCCAGTAGTGTATATTGTTTTTGTAGTCAGTAAAAAAAACACCCAAGTAACGATATCGTATTTCTTATACATAAATTATTTTTTTATTTATTGCTTAATCCATACATTCGTGCGCATTTATGAGAAATTTTGAAACAATGCAAATAAAACTTTTTTTTTTAATCCATAATATTCTTTCCTTCGTTGTTAACAATTTTTAGGCATCTTAGAGGTTTTTTTTTTTTAATTCTAAAAATTAGAAGATATCTGGTTTTGATGCAATAAATCAGAAATTTCATTTTTAACATGATCTTTGTTTTTGAATTTTTTTCCGATAAAAAATTTTGAAGAGCTAGAAAAAAACGAAAATCATTTATCGAAAATCAGAACTCCCTTTCCAAGCACAAGAACTAGTCTAATATACTATTTTGGTAATGTACAATACTCAATTAACTCACGTTACAAAAATTGTAAAAAATTTCTAAATAATAAAAATGAGTCAGAGGCTCCCAATAGAAGTTTCTACATTTTTGTAGTTTTCTGTACTGTAATGTGGTCTAATTTTATTTTGGTGGAACAATACCTTTTTGATATTCACTAATCGCAGACGTTTTTTAATTAATGCCGAGTTTAAACGTAAAAGATGTTCATGATAAACATCTGCCTTAATTATTTAATTCGGAAGGTCGTTGTCAAATTTAACGAAACTTCCTGGCCTCTGCTCATCATTACTGTTGCTTTGTCCATCTCTGAATTTTCGAAACCATTTCAGGGCAGTCCTTACACTAACAGCATTCTCACTTTGAACATTGTTCATTTTTCCTGCTTCGAAACTTGTTCTTTCACCACTTAAAAATAAAAAGAATGTCTTTTGTATTGTTTATCGATATTCATTTTCCAAAAGCTTCAAATCTTCACAAAAACCAACTATAAACTAACCACTTGAGTTTACAAATCGAAACAAGATACAACTGATTTACATGTGTGCTGTTTACCAAATTGGGGTATGGTAAAACACGCAGATGATGCAAATATGCACGAACTTATAGACTGGTCTATTATATTATAATATTTATTATCTGAGCCATTTCAAGAAGGTTAATTTAATGATAAAATAACTCAACACTACAGTTTAGATTAAAATTATTGCAGTTCAGCTTAAAAAAAAATTCTCACTGGCAATTACTTAATGTCTGTCATATATTCCAACGTGAAATCAACGCAAATACCAGTGCAGCGCGCACCACATATAAGATAAAATTAGTAGATGATCGTGATGTTCATAATTTTTTATTGTGATCTTAAAAAGTTGTTTAAATACTATAATTCCATGTGTTTAGTTAAAAATGTAATATAATAGCACCATATTCTAACTCAATCATTTATGTCGTTTAGAGGCTGAGTTTATAAAGAGCCGATAAATTTTTAACAGAAAGGTCACTCACGGCAGTCAAAATTAACAATATTGTTGCTAAAAAAAAATTAAGCGCCTTTTAAATGTTGCCGTTTGTTTTAAAAATACGGTATCAATTTTAAGATAATTCTAAGTGTACATACAGGGTGGCCTAAAAAAGGGAGAACATTTCGTAAAATGTGATATAATTACATCAAAATTAGTTTAACTATATCAACAATAGCTTAAATAGTTTACTAATTTACTTACTTACCTATATTACGTTTTATTTCGACAATTTCCGGTCACCATCTTTGATTATTAGTTTTCCCACTGTTTATATTTGTTTTTTTTAAATTGTTGCCCAGAATGACAAAAATCACTGCAGAAGACCGTATTCTGATCAAATATTTGCGAATTAAAAAACGTTCGAGTACTAGGAAAATGATCAAAGAATTTTAAAACAAAGCCTGGAGTATAGCTAGACATTAAAGCATAACTGGACATTACAGCAGGACGGAGCTCCATCTCACACAGCCAGAAGTACAATCAACTTTCTTCGTCGTGAGAATGTTAATTTCATCGAGTCAGCTATGTGACCACCGAACAGTCCAGATTTAAACCCAGTAGATTATGCAACTCGGGGTGTTTTGATGATTTCTGATTATCTAAATATTGTGCAAAACAAAATACATTGAGAAATATAATTAATTATATTATATTTTGAAATAAATCGTGTGTTACCAGTTGTTCTCACTTTTTTGGGCCACCGTGTACATATATAGCGTGTGTCATTTTTTTAAATCCCTAAGATATTAATAAGTGTTTAACATATGTTTAAGCGGCTGTTAATTTAGATGTCGTCTATCCCTATCATCGCCCACAGAGCGTAACAGTAGCAATCCGCGATAACCAGTTACTTTCTGCTAGATGATTCATAAATGTAATTAAAATACTATTCATCGTTTTAATATTCACAATATATTATGTTAAATACATTGGCGATGCATCAATATCTCGAATTTTCTGGCACATATGCGTGCCATGTCTTCCCGTCCATCTCTTAGATGTAAGATAACACCGGCATGTTCACACGTGGCTGCAAAAATTAAACAAAATTCTTTGAAGAATAATATATGAGTGTAGAGAAATATTTTTTATTTCGCCGACTTTGTGGCACCAATCCAGTAAATGGCTGTATTTTATTTCAAATAAAATTTAGAGTTGAAGTTAAAAATGAATCACTTATTTTTTAATGCATTTAAATAATAAATAACCTGGACCACAAGTTTGAATTCCGGTGGCTATTAAATATATTTTTTCATTAGCAATATTTGAGTATGTCCAAGAACACACAATTACTGGATTTTTACATACAAAGACTCTGTTTTTAACAAATATTAGATATTTCATAGAGACAAAGTTATTTTTTATTATATTTTATGGAAAATATATGGAAGTATGGTGCAATTACAGGGCTTACGACCTGTCTTCGGCTGGCTTAAGTGATGACTTTTATATATATAACATTCACCAACTCTCATCCCTCAATCTCCATATTTACCCCGTACTTCCATATATTTTCTATTAAATATAATAAAAAATAGCTGTGTCTTAATGAGATAACTGTTATATGTTAAATATTTTTTCGTTTGATTCTTAAAAGAGAACAACCTTTTACATTAAACGAAAACGTCTTAAATGTGAATAAACACCTTCAATTAGCCATCAGCCGAACTTTCAAATAGAGTGTGTACCATATCGAAAAATTACAAAACTTATCACAATAAAGGCGAAAATTTTTGCCCATAATATTTTTCTTATATTTTCTAATTGTTCTGTTTTTTTAATTTCAATTCATTCATATTCATCATTTATTAATATACAGTACATATTCACCTTATTATTTTATAATATAATACATTTATAATTTGAGTGCGGTATTCTCCAATAAAATAGAAAGGTAATTAATCGTTCTCTGAGCCCGAGCTTGAAATTGGAATGAATAACCGGAAAAGGAGGCCGTTTAATTTATACATTGAAAAATTATTACTATTACAACATAACTGTATATTATATTGTTCATATTCTGAAAATTACATTTAAAAATAATAATATTGTGTGATGTTTCACACTTTCTTGCACCAAAATTATTAAGTATTAAAATACGCAAACGACACACATCTATTCAGTTTTATAAAATGTATTCAGAGGGGGGCATTATGTAATTTAGGGATGAATATGAAAATACTACATGGTATCCCTCCTACAACAAAATACACCATTGCAGTAAAATTTAAAAAATATTGCATAATTTCATAATTTAATTTGTTGCCTTGTCAAAAATAACATCGATTGTTATTGGTTAATCATTGTTTATAAAAATATATTTTGCTTTTTAAGAATGCTTCAATGATTTTAATTTACTTTTTGGTCCTTTATGTTATGAGCAATCAAACTGTGCGACCCCTTTGCAATGGATTTAATATAATTGAGGCGGCTGTCGCTGCCACGCGTCACGCCCTAGCCCTAACCTGTGCCATGCACGTGCTGTTATTAGGGTGGGAATCATGCACCATTTTTTTTTTTTTGGATCATAAATTATTAAATGATAGACTTAAAATATATTTTTCTGAGGAGAAAAAAATTTTGTTGTGAAGTTGCAGTTTTTCAGTACATAGTTCTGTGGTATTTTTAATACAAATTAAATTAATCGACTAGAAAGATATATAGCAAAAATCTTTTTATCTTAAAAATGCTATCGGTTTTTACCTGTATTACACACAATATGAAGCTGTTTCATTTAACTTTTAAGGAGTCTCACTTTTCGAGTCTGGCTATAAGTATATTCCAAACTATAGCAAGAATTGCAAACAACAATATGATATAAATGAAAACTTTGGCAAGTAGTCCTTAGGTTAATTAAATAGTACTTGGACGATATACATACTTACGTAAAAGCGACAAAAATTAGTTTCATATAGGTATGTATATACTTTTATAATAATATTATATACATACATTTTCATTTGTGTCTAAATAACTTCGTAATCTCTGAATACGACTATCTAATTGCGCAATAAGTTGTAAAAAAATTACCGTATTACAATTTATCATCTTCTTTTATAAAGATCCTCGTATTACTTTTAGGATTCTGCGGCACATGAAACTTTTTATTCTAAATAAGTAATTCCATCATATAAAAAATATATATTTCAACTTCACGTAAGGCAAAACGGCTTTCAGATAAAAAAATAGTTATTTATTTTAGATGCGTTAATTAGAAAGATATACATATATATAAAATCATTTTTATCCCGGTTTGGAAAGATATCCAGGTTCGAATCACGGTGGCGCAACAACAATATATTTCGATAAAATTGATTATATACATATGTATATGTTTATAATTAATACATTAATTTAGTATTTAAAATATCACAGACCTATGTTCTGAATAATTACAACTTCACAATAAGAATGTGTTATCCTAAAAACTTATTTATTTATTGATAAATAATGAATTTTTTAAACTCAATTGTGGTTAATAAAACAAAGATAATAAATAAAAAATATGAATCTTAACCACCAAGTTAATATTGCTAATTTTAAAAGTATAATAATGAATTTATCTTTACAACGTCTTCTCTTTTTATACACAGCACCTACGCTCGCCTCGCTCCCTCGCCCTGCTCCTTCGGACTGCTCTTACGGCGCCATTCGTCGAGAGCGTGTTCACCTCCCATTTAAGACGACAACTTTACGATTAGTTTAGGGAGAAAGTTAAATTAACAACAATTTTTTTCACTAAAAAATTCATTTTGTTTTTTAAATCACGTCATTGAAGATTCTACAGGCCTTCTGTATGAATTATCATTTGCGTGTCATTCGGTGGTAATAAATCGCGGGCAATCGCTCTAATTCAGTCAGCCGGGCGGCAAAACTGCTGATCAATAATTTTGAGCTTTCAAAATATTCATTATGATAATTTGTTCGCCGAGTAAATATCCAAATGTCGTGATTTCCTCCCTTTCGAGAGCCGCAAATAAATAAATCATTTTTACTGCCTGAACAGAACTGAAATTAATTGCCCCACGCCCGAATCGCCTACCCCGGGCGCAAACAGTCGTCATAATGAAGAAACATTAAATCCCCTAATGTTGGCGGATGTGCATAATAAAACTGACCATAAATCATGCACAATTTCGGATACTTGAGGTCGTTACCGCCGTGACTTGTCGGGGCCCAGCCGACACTCGGAAAATGCCGCGTAAAAATTTAGCACCATCGACAAAGCCGTTATGTCGCGAGCTGTTCGGCCCGAACGGCGTCGTAATGCGGGCCCGTGATAATAACGCTAATTGATATTGTGCCGCCGTTTCGGCCGTTTGCCCATTCCATTTTCCATTCTGGCATTTTTACAATTTCGAATCAAAGTTTACGCCGCGTGCGCCGAACGGTTAGTGTAACAGAAATATTAAGTACATCGTTGATTGCTGTTGTTCAAAAATAAGGAGCCAAATCGGTTTCTTAACATTGTTCATTTCTTTTACATCGGGGTATGCAAAAATATTCTACAAAGTGAGAATACGTACATATCTCATGCGTTATTAAGATTTTTTTTCACGAAAAATAGACAAACTTCTAAAGTATTTTATAAATAAATATTATTATGTGATCACACGTATTATTTTCAAAATATCATGTTTCAGGTATCCGAAACGTTATTAAATTGCATTGTTATTCGTAATTTAATGACCGTGAACATATAGTGAAGTTTATTTCTAAGGAGAACCCATTTTTTGTTGTGATGTTGCATTTTCTGATAAAAATATAAAGTTAATTTCTTTTAAAAATGGAATAATACTATTGATGTATCAGTTAGAAAGATTACAGAATATAAGTTGAAAATGTATTCGATTGCTATGGAAAAATGGTGAACGTGCTTCCCCGGATAGGAAGAGGTCCAGGTTCGAATCCCGATAGCAACTAAATATTTTTTCGATAAGTTGATTTTTTCTGTATGATGATTCTAGTTAACTCATTTAATTTGTATTAAGTTTATTTTCACTACCGATTCGTTATGATTTCAGTTCTATATGAAAGAAATATCGCTTCCGGAGAGACCAAACGAAATGGCCGCTATTTACATTTTTCGCACACGAAATTTGTAAATAACATTTCGAGAAAACCTTAAATTTACCTTCGACACGGAGATACTGACCGAAATAAAAATAAAACTCTTTGCCTTACTTTACAACCTTGCTCGCAAGCAGCTGAAAAATTATATATTTGTGAATTACTAATACTTTGTAAAGTATACAAATTCAAATAGTTACTAATATACGCAATGTAACATTTTAAATCCTTTTTATTTGTACATTAAACCAGTATTATGTGCGCAAAAGTCTGGTGTTGTTTTATACGTTGTTACATTATATTATTATTCTTTATGTATTTTTATACACAAAAATGAATGTCTGTCTATTTAATATATAATTCTACACATTTTTACCGATCTAAATCAAATTTTGCATTTTTACTCTTTAGGTCTCTTCGTAAAACATATACACCATCCTTCCTCCGCCTGGTCAACCCATTCCTTCTCCACAATACAAGTGACTATGATATTAAATTGAATACACTCGTTCTAATTTTTGTATAGTTACCTACTCTTTAGTACCCAGCGTAGAGCCCTACCCTCTTTTCTTCCCCTCCCTATGATAAATGTGTAATATTTTATATAGTTTTCAAACTTTTTAATACTTTATATTTGTTTCAAACTTTGCATGCTTACTCTTTAGGACCCCACCCAAAACATAGACATCTTCCTCCCTCTTTCTGACTGAAATGAGTATCATTTTACATTGATACGTTTTTACGTTCCAAATTTTGCATACCCTTTAGGACGATATATATAAGATATATAATAATAACCCAACCCCTCCACTCCCATCCAACCTACGAACACCCACCCGTACGATATTAAAAATATTGGGGAATATTAATGATGAAAGAGAGTGAAATTCGGAAATCTATAGAATATTGCCATCTTTAATATTTCTAAAAACATATCAGAAATTAATTGACGTCGAAATTGTAATCATAAAATGTTTTGTCTTTACAGCCTATTATAAAACAATGTTTGTTGACGTTAATGAGCCCGTTATAAAAAGTTTCTGTCGTATTTGAGAGACTTTCAGAGAGCCTGAAATAAAATAGTAACGAATACGATCCAATACGCCCTCGAGCATTTGTGATAACAGTAAGGGAAATGTTTAACAATACAAAATATAAAATAACGCCGAAAAATAACCAGTCTATGAAAGCCGAATTTCGCTTTATATTCAATAATCCTCAGTGTGTTGGGACAATTTATATTTCGCACGCGCGATATTGTGTGCGTTGACATATCGCCTAAATGGGACGGAAAAACATTTTATAATGTCATCGGTACTAAGTTTATTTCGGAATGTAATAGAATTTTTATTGTATCTATATTATGTTGTATTTATTTAACGATTTGATAAACACTTAATTCAATAACTACATAAAGTTTGCTATTATTATGATGAAGTTCTAAAAGAATGGACTGGATTTTATATGTCAACTATTTTCGTTGTTATGCGACACGCGCGAATCGGATTTGAGAAATCAATTTTCCGAAAAATTAAAACTAAACAGAAAAAAATATTTTATATTACCGTAAATTTTCATTCGAAATACTCCCGAATCGCTAAACATTTTCTCGTCTGCTAAATGGAATTCTTACATGGAGTTCCGTCTACTCCCTCCCTCGCATTTCCGCATCCCGAACAGTACAGCCAACACCACGTGACGCGCTCGCCCGGCGCTTGCATCTTCTACAAGCGCAATATACGTCGTCTTGTAACCGAGGGCATTGTTTACATTCGGCGAAATACGCGAAAAATCGACCAAGTTTTTCATAATATCCGGCGTCGGATTACCTGAGTCTATTTATAAGCATCGCGGCCGGAGAGAACAAAGCGCCGGCCCGCGGGGGGACCCTCGCCCGCCCCCGGGAGAGCTTCGAGTCCCGCCCGCCAGAGGGAGCCGCCGCCGGGCGAGTGCAGTCGATCAATCGATCAATCTGTCGTAGGTATCTGATAAACCTACGGAATGGTACTACGTTATGCTTTCATGAAACGGTCCCGAGCATCCCGCCTTTGTTACATTTCGCGTACAGTTCCATTTCCCTCTCGGGCCAACCGAACCCTTCACAACATACGAAATAGAACACGTACCGGTACAATAAAAAAAATCCACATTATTATTTGAACCGCGGTCTATTTTTGTACAGAGAAATTTTTAATTTTAAAACTTTTAAGGTTCTTTGTCACTTGAATTACGCGTGTCGACACAAATTTCTCAATTAAACCCAAAACTTTTATAATTAAATTGTTAAACCGAATTTGTTTCCTGATTAATAATTTCGTCGAAAGGCATTAATATCAGTCAATTATTATCTTAAAAGATGATAAAATAATATACATTTGAAGGTAACATGATGAAGTTAACTGCTTCGTAATAAAATATTTCCGACGTTAAAGTTTAGTTCTTTTTAAAATAACGATCTCTCTAGATTAATGTATACCAGTAAAATTTTGATACATGTAAACATAAAAATAAAAACATTTTTTCGATATTGGTAGGAAATTCAGCAACCGAGATCGTCAAATAAGAGAAATTGTCTCGGTATCGGAGATGTCGCGAATTATTTCCGTCGTCATTGTTTCGATAATCGATTTTTTTTCTCGATACTAACCCTAAAGGCTTAATGTAAAATTCGGATGTTCTTTGATTTCCTACGCATCGATTGTGAGAATTGTTTTTCTGAAAGATTTATTTTAAATCATTGCGTCATATACTAAAAAAAATATCTTGTTTTTCTAAATATCTAATGATCACTTTACGATTGAATTCTGATGAAAATTGTGCCACGTGGTACGAATTAGAAATTGTTACCATTTTTTCACTCGGCAATTCTTTTTGATAGCTCAAAAAGAGTATTTTTTCACGGTTTGGGTGCCACCTATGAATTGGGACACACTGACCTAAATCATATCACGTTTCGTATGACGGTTTGGATATAGGGTGGTTATTAGTTATCATCTCAATATCTGAAAAATAAATTGGAAAACCTTCTAACGTGAAATTCGAATTGAGTAAAAAAAAAACACTTCTCCACACTTTCCACCGTTTCGTTGATTGCACGTCAGCAGGGTGTAGCAAATAATATAGGTAGAGCCAAATTGTACAATAAAAGCGTGAGATGATTGGCACATCTTCGAATCGCCAATTTTCTAAAAATTCACTCCCCGATCGCTTATCACCTCAAAATGGATATTTGATTACAAGTCAATTTTCAAATACCGGCAAATGAAATCACGCGGGAACAAGATTTGCGTAATTCCTAAATGCCAACATTGGTATATTTTATTAAAAAGTATAATAGTTTTAATAAAAAATAATAATTACGTGAAATTGAACATTTAAAAAAAATTACTAATGTATATTTTGAATTTTATTACCTATTAATTGTCTTTGTCCAAATATTATATTTTTCGCATGGAAATTTGTTCCGCATCCTTGGTATAACATAAACATTTTCCAAACACACTGTATAACGTACACGTACTCGTATAATATGTATACAGTTGCATGTATTGTCCTCAGCTAGCCGGCCGGGCTCGGAAGGGGTGAGTGTTACATTCCCTTCCCCGCCCTCACACCGCCCCGTCACAGAGCACGTCCACCCTGATTTAATAGCCGCGAGCATGCCCCAAGGGTCACGTGACTGAAACAGCAAAGTATGGTCCAGGTTCCTTGCAGTCGGATGTTAAGAAGTATACAATATCGCGCTACCTTGTAAAAAGAAACTCCGCAAACCAACTACCTTCTTTTGGATACAGTTGTTTACAAATATGCCGTTTTACTTAGTGGAAAAATAATTGAAAGAGTTTTCGAATGCTCCAACGCTAAGGTTTCATCTAGACTTTGCACAACAAAGATTTCACGTAGAAAATTGTCGTAGACTAAGTGGCTGTAGAGAAAGTAACAGTTATCTGACCTTTTTACAAGGGAAACGTGTTATTTAATTACTAGTACGATCTTAAATATAAGCGCAAACGTTTTTGCAGGTGGGTAACTCTTCATTTTTTTGAATATTATTATAGAATTAGAATCCAAACAAATCCCCGTTAAAATCATTCACGACACTTGTGTGAAGTCATCTTCTGGAATAGTTTTTTCACAGAGTGATAATGTAATCACTTTTAATCAATCAATATCATGTTTAATGGAAATTAGTTATTGGTTCGCGCGAAGAGTTCAAATAAGATTTGTATAAACAAACTATTTTGCGCATTTTGAATGACAGATCAAGAGAGGGTTATACCCGGTAATTTTATCCACCTCATTCATAATTACCACAGTTAACCAGTGAGAGAGAAATCGTTTGAAAGCTTTCGAGGTGTGGTGCTGGAGAAGGGTAGAACTAATTAGCTGGACTGAAAGTGTTACACATACGAATGTTCTGAGAAGGTTGCAAGAAGAGAGATCAATGATAGAAATCAACGAAAATTGATGAACCTGATAGAAGGCACATTTTTAGATACAATGCATACCTCGGAAAAATAGTATTAGCTGATTTTCTGAACCAACTATGTAAAATATGATTATCGATTAACCATGTCAAATGTTTACCTCAGCCCAGTGAGGCAGATATTACAATACTATATGTATATGCAACGTATTAAATTAATTAATTAATAATTAAGGGAAGAAAACAGAGAGAAGGGCCTAGACAAAAATATATCCACCAAATACGAGCAAGGCGAATGTCGATTCTCAACTTCTACAGACAACTTTTGGATGGTATCCAGGGCAGAAATGCACGGCGCCGACACGTTCACAGTGCGCAGTTTTTAAAAACGAAAGACTTAAAAAAATTAGGATGTAATTAATTAATGATATCACTTTAAAAAAACTGAAATTAAATGAACAAGTCGTGTACTTTGAATGAAATACAACGAAAGATATACAAATTTTAGCAAAAAAATAAATAAATTGTATATGTTTATAAAATGTTCTCATATTGAATGTATTTAGTCTGACAGACGCGTCCGCTCCGCTCTCCGCTCTCCGCTCTCCGCTCGCCGCTCGCCGCTCGCCGCTCGCCGCTCACAACTAATCGGGTTGATTAACGCGGAGCATGCCACAAGTGTCTCTTCAGCTGTAATGTGTTCCGTGTGTTTGTGCAAACTTTTGTCTCTCGAGCCGTGGGCCGCGCCATTTCGTACGATGAGTGTTTACACATGTTTCTTATGTCTCACACTGTCGGCTGTCGGCAACCGATTCGGTGCCGGGCTGAATGCCGAAAGTTGGGTCATTAGACCGAAGAACGTCGTTGCTTCTTATCACGCACCTACAGAGCGGGCGCCGTGTCTGCAATATTGTGGATAATGGACGAGATGGGAAAATTTTTATGGGATATAAAGGATATTAACAAGTGTTATAAATTAAAACAATGCCGCTCTCGTTTCAACGTCTAGAATTAGACGCCGGCAGATTTTGGCTGACTATTACGCCGCACGTTACTATTCAAATTTTGGAAAGATAAACTATGAAACGGATCGCCGCCCCGATATCACGGGGACGATGGTTTAGCAATATTATGCAACAATTGTTTAGACACTATTTGATAATGTACAAAAAGTAGTCTTTATAAAAACATCAGTAATTAATAATAATTTTTATTTTTTTATTATATTTTCACTGTTCTGACATATACTATAATTTTTATTAAATATGTGTACGTATGGATCCTGATCAAGGGCAAAATAAAAAGGATTCTCATTTATCAGTGAAAAAAATATGGTTCTATTTTGACTGAATAATTGATGTAAATTATTTTTTCAAGCACATTTAAAAAATTTAATTTGTATATATTTCAATTGAGTGGAAAAATTAAAGAAATACCAACAATGACACTTTTATTTTATACAAAGAAATCTTTTATGTTTTAAAACGCAAAATAGGTGGAATGCTTTGTTTCATTATTTACTCTTCTGAGACAAATAAACCTCAAAGTTTTTTAATGTTCTACGAGGATTCAACTTTGAAAAGTCGTGCGCTTTGTGATCTGATACGTTGGCTTATCATTACGTCACTTTGGATCCGATCCAAATCTCGCCATTTATCCATCGAGTGAATCTTTCGAAAGAATTAGGGTCGAATCGGAGTGAATTAAGCCACCCGATGACATGTGTAGTCATAGAATGTAATATAATTGTTTATTCGTACATTAAATTTTGAAAAATATTCCGAAAATATGTTAGAACGATTAGTTCGAACAAAACGTGTGTTATTATAATATTATGCTGTAAAATATGCATACACAACTTTTATCAGATGCGTGAAAAAGCTTTTGCAGAAAAATGTAAAAAAAATAATAAAATTTGTTTAACGAAAATATTTTCCCACGCGGGATCTGGAGCGTCTGCGGTACGAAGACTTTTCTTGAATAAGTCGTAAATTTTGACGAAGTAAAAACTAACGGAAGACTCTTATATTTGGATACAGATATTGAACGAAAAGCTTTCAACTTTATATCCTTTTTTTCTTCAAAATCCATCTATCTTTTCGTCTTTCATGCGGTCGTGTCCCATAAATATGTATAAATCACGTGCCAATGCGTGATTTATCATGACTCCATGCTAAAACCGGCTACTGCCCTAAAGATATTTTACTCCCTCTGAGAGTGTGACCTATTTAAGCTAGTTTTTAATATATTAATATTAATATCGTACAACGAGCGGGGGAGCCATGATAATTTATTGAAGGACCCTCGGTTTTCTTCAATATTTTTTGTGCAGTCTACATAGACTACGTCTACATAGACTGAGGGATAGAAGCTCTTCTTTGATACTTCGCTGAGAAACTCGTTTGCGAAGCGCGCTGAAAAAGTACACGAGTATATAATGCATACATACCTACACCTACCTCGTGGCATTCTCTTGTTAAGAGATGTGGGATGTATCAGGGAGAGTACGTAGTAGAGTTCATATGCAAAGGAAAGATCGCTATATCCGATAGAAGATAAGTAGCCCGTCGATAGCATTAACCGATATGAGCACCGTTTTATATTTCATTTTAATAATAAAAAAAAACGGAGACACTGATATAATCTAATGATATTTTTAGAAAAATATTTACGATCCCAGATTTAAATATTTCCATTAGGTCTGATAGGTTTTCTAAGCTTTTTATTTTATTAAGAAGAACGCATTCTTATTGTGAAGTCGTAATTATTCATAATATATATCTGTGATATTTTAAATACTAATTAAATGTATTAATTAGAAAAATATACACATAAAATCAATTTTATCGAAAAATATTGTTGTTGCTACAGGGATTTGAGCCTGGATCTCTTCCAATCCGGAGAACGTGCATTAACCGATTGTGCTACAGCATACAGTACACTGACGACAAATTTTCGAACCTATACGTTACACTTTTCAAAATCCAATTTAAAAGCATTTATATATTCTCTAATAGCTATCTGAACATTCTCTATAAATCTAAGTAAAAATAATTTCTTGATAAAGCAACCTATAATAATACATTAAATATTTAAGTCCATTGTAAATTTTCTGAAAATTATTGTCATATTTAAGAATACCACTATAAAATTTATTGCTTTCATTGAAGGGTTGGTTCCTTTATATATATATACATACAACAGAAATAAATTTGACGAACGCATTGGACGTTTTGTATGAATACATAAATAAATACTGTCAAAGTTTATGACTTTAGTATTGTATTTTTTATCGATGTCCCCCAACAATAGAGCAAACGACTTAACCAATAAACTGCGGCATCTGACGAGCGACTCGGAAGCCACCATTTAGGTGGGACCCTACCATCCCCCTCCGCCTCCATGCACCCCTGGTGGCAGATGACGAGCTGCGGGCTCATTACTCTTGTCCACAGGATACATTGTGATGCGAATATCTTTTTCACGGATAATTTATCCTGTTCTTAAACGTCGCATTACATTACTTTATGGAATAATCACAACAAATAATCTTAAGTTTTTACACTCATTTTTGGCAGAATTGATTTAGATACATTCCTCGCATTGGATTAAAATATATTAGCGGAGTCTGTGTCTGCAGCGTGTAGTATAAAGTATTTGGGAGTCGTAGAAAGATCAGCGGAATAATATATCTATATATTATTCCGGACTTTAATCAACCAATCCGTTGTCGTGAATATTAAACCTCTGTTCAGTATCGAAGCGCTGCTTAACAAGCAATGGTTTTGCTCTACCTTATGATAAATATAGAAAAGTTACATTGAAGTCCCTTTTCCGCATTTTTACATCATTTCTTCTCATCTTAATATATGAAATATACAGTTTTATTATAATATATTATAACATTAGTATTAAACATATATAATTTGATTTAATTGACATTGCATGTTTAAAGCGATGACAAAATAGACAAAATTTTACAAAAACGGTTCTTGGTTTAGTAATGAAAACCGTCCAATACAACTGAATGAATTAACAATTTTTCGATAATTGCTCACTTATTTCAAAAACAGTAAGGAATATTTACTTTTTTCTCGAGTATATTTATTTTAAATATGGAAAAAATATAGAAAGAAATACATTCAAGATCAAACAATGTTTTTATTAATTTAACCATTTTTATACATTTTTTCATAGCGAATGACAATTTTCTCTTGTAAATTCTTTCTCCTTTCTGTAGTATTCTCCCATTATAGTACGCTGTCTTAGCTGAAAACATTGTTCAGTCATTAAAATTTCTCAGTGGATCAGTTCACTGCTCAAAGCTTTTGAATATTTCAAGGTATTTTCTAATGGACGCGTAAATGCGTAACTGACATTTACATATTAGTACCTTATAAGTCATGGTGTTTTTACACCTTCAAATTCATTGGAATATGTCCGTGTGTTGTTTGTGCTTTCATATTTATATCCCATGTCTTTCGCATTAGTAATAATAGTAATAATGTAATCTCATAATACGTATGTAAGACTCGATCCGCTTCATGGTAAGTCATATAAATTTTAATAAATAAACCAAAAAAAAAAAAAACAAATTAATTAAAATCAATTAACGGAAGATAACATACATAATAACAAAAATACTTTTTGCAAAATTCCCAGTTTCCAAAATAGAAAATATTTACAAAAAAATTTCAATTAATCAATTACTCAAAGAAAATAATACTGTAAAATTTGAAATAAGCACATCATTAAGATGTAGAAATAATTTTAAAATCCCTAAATGCAACACCAACACTATCAGCAAAATTTTATATACTTAGAGATAAAAATACTTCAATAGCCTCCCTACACAAATTAAAGAGATAAAGGATATGAAAGAACTAAAAAATAAATTAAATGAACATTTCAGAAGCACACAATCAGATAATAAATAATATTATAAATTGCAGATGTGTAATTTCTAACTCTATATAAATTATTACAGTGTAAATCTCTCTCCAAGAACAAGAGCTAGTCTCTTTTTTGGAGAGATAATCAATATAATATGTAATTTTAGATATATAAAATACTCATCATCTCTTATATTATAAAAATTGTAAAAAAATTCTAAATAATAAAAAAAAAATAATGATAATTCACTGATACACATTTATTTATCAGATACTTCTCACTGTCATCGTATTTTTCCTTTCCTAGTCGATTGCTAAAACTGTACTGGATTTTTTAGAGCTATCCAATAATCAGGATGTGATGCTGGCGCTTCGTACAGTTCGTACAGAGAGATTTTTCGTCTTCGGTATTTACTTGCCTCACATTATCATAAAATAAGTATCGGTAAAACTAAAAGAGCCACGATTTTCAGTTTGCTCTGCCCAAAGTTTTCGAGTCGGCTCGGGTGTGGGTGATGTTGACCAGGCACATTTAATCATAGGATTTACAAAAATAATTCCCTTGGAGAGTGTTCGTGTCTTCCTGTTGCTTAAACTACTTCACTTTTTCTATTTTTCTAGTCTATTCAAAATGTATATATTATTTTTATTAAAATCTATTTACTTATTTTTGTAAAATTTTATAAGCAATTTTCTAATTCATTTTCGGTTTACACATGAAATGAATAGGTTGTCGTACTATTGATGATGTTACACAGGAAAAATACTTTGGGGTTTAAAATATGTAGTGTTTAATGTGCGTATTTTTCAAAATGTTCATGGATCTTAGGGAGGCGGCTACGAGAGAAATGACGCACTAAGGTCGGCTCTCTGGTCTATTGCGACGCATATTATTGTTGTATGTTGGGGATTGGTACCAGGCATGTTTCTGAGGCTGATAAGAGTCCCGTGCGTGCAGATTGTGAAGGTAATAGACCTCCACATACTCATTCAAGTACATAGTAATCAGTATATCTTCGAATTACAAAATGTGTTTTAAAGCAGAACACATTATTATTGTGAAGTTGCAGTTTTTTAGAACATAGTTCTGTGATATTTTTAATACAAATTAATTGCATCATTTAGAAAGATATACAGATAAAATAAGTTAATAGTTTTTTACTCAAAGCTATCTGAGATTTTCCGTATATATGAAGTAGATTGCTTTCAAAAAATGAAATAACAGAGTTTGAAAGTGAGCCATATTATTATTATTTATTCTTAATATAGTGCATATTAAAGTATTTATATATCCTCTAATATAAACATAATCAAAATCATTATTTTTTACTAGAACTTATGATTCACGTATTTGTTTAGTTTCACATTGAATTCATGCAGTTTCTCCTCTTTTCTTATGTCTTCTGGTATTTCATTAAAAATCTTCATCGCACCGTACATCATCGAATTCTGAGATTTAGCCTTCTTCCTGAATGGCAATCTCAGTCAATATTTTCCTTTTATTCGTGATGTTCGTACTCATATTAATTTGAATCAATTTTTCGTATAAATTCTTCTATTACATTGAAATATTTTTTCTGCTTAAAGGTCATCATATTCAGATCTTTTAGCATTGCACTGATTCGAGTATATCGATTTTTTCCGAGTATAGGTTCGAAAATGTGTCATTAATTTACTATATTGACTTGATATAATAGTCAGCGCACTTCCCTTAATAGAAAGGATTCCTGGTTCAAATCCCGGTGACAACAAAATATTTTTCCGATAAATTGGTTTTATCCACATATCTTTCTAATTGATATATTTAATTTGTATAACAAAATGTGTGTCGGGTGGGTGAATTATTGTTGAATGATTCCGTTTGACCGCATTCTTCGAAGATAAAATATATCTACTCGCGACAATAAGTTTAATTTAAAAAGGGCATTTATTCGTAGCGCGAGATTAGGGCGCGTGAACTTTCTTCGGGAGGGTCTTTCAAAAGTTCGGCGTCGCAGAGCGCGGAGAGTCGCCCGGGGAAGGTCATAAAACATGTTCGGGTGCTTTAGCATCACAAAGGGCGCGCGGGTTATTTGCATTAACATGCATCGGCGGCTATATGGGCCAATATTTCGGCTGACATATGTTATCGCCGGCGCGGCGCGACGCTATCGTGCGGCCAGGTACGGCGTGCGTCGGTCGGGGCGTCGGCATCGGGGGGGATTCCCCGAAGGATTGATATTTACAGACCTTCGCCGGTTTTGGAAATCTTCCGAGTTACATTATTACATTATTTTTGGACCTTTGTTTTTTATAAAAATATAGATGTGATAAATATTGAATGTGCTCACAATAAATAAACATTTTTGTATTATAAATACGGTGATATCGATATTTTTTTCTTTCGTAAGAGGAATTATACTTATGAAAATATTAAAACGCCAAAAACTGTCGCATGTCACGCGATTAGACTTCATTAACTTTTGAATTTGCGCACTTTTGTATTTACTCGGTAGTATTTAATATCTTTTTTATTCACTACTTAGTCAGTCTGTAACATAACATTAATTTATTTTTTTGTAAAAATATATTCCACAGCATTTTATTCCCCTACTTATCTTAAAGTGTTTTAAAATTGCACTTTAATGTCATAAACTATATTAACGATTTGTTAATAATCTGCACCAGAAATTTAAAAATAAAATTAAAAATTATACATTTAACATTTATATTTTTGCTATTTTTCAAACAATGCTAAGTTCTTGTACAGTGATACGTTAGACTAACTTGATGAACTTCCGGAACGAGGTTTGATCCTCTGACTAACCGGTCCGTACGCTAGTGCTTTTCTGCTAGGCTAAATATTATATTTATTGCATTACATCTTTCCTTCTTTCCAACATCTTTCATTTTCTCTCATCCAAACAAACCTCAGACTAATCTGTTCGAAGTACATTATATTCATTATCTTCATATAAAGGTATCGCTTTGTATTAAAGGGAATGTTCTTAAGAAACAATATTTTTTTCTTTAAATCTTCTATAATATTATTTTGAGTAATAACTTTGAGATGTCGTGCTGTAGATTGTTACGGAGAGATCCAACTCTGGCCGACTAGCGGATATACCGCCAGATATGCACCGTCACCGGCCTAGCTCAGTCTCGGCGTGTATGTGTGTGCGTCAGTTGCTACATCGGACGGTTGGAAATGGGACTAATTAATGCAAAACACTATATTACATGATAAACAATATAATTTTCATAAACAAGAGTTTGCCCGACAAAGATGATTGCACGATTAGAGTTCTGATTCCCTTTCACTATTCATTTTCCCGAAGAGTGTAGAACACTTTTATTTATGAATTTGTCAGACAAGTTAACTACGAGTTTTGGGGAGTGTTTGTTCTGATACTAGTTTACCGGGAGTGATGTGAGATCACCGTGGTCCCGGATGTCACGACGGCCGTACCAAAATTCCTCTCGCCTGCCGAGAAGTTCCAAGCATCGCCATCTTGAGCCGCTTCAAGTGGGACGACTTCACTGGCAGTCTCCTCGCTAATCCTAGCGAAGAAATTCCTTTCACGCGAGGATAGATCGAAGCTCAGACTCTCTGTTTGCGATGTCTTTCTCACCATTATAAGCTAGGCACCCTAACGCGCGCCCCACACTACTCGCCAGTCCGACCAGAAGTATCTTGTCTCCCCGTCCCACCGTCAGGAGGCCAGAGCTCTTATTGTTGGTAGAATGCTTATCTGGCCGTTTCCACCGGTCCTCGGTCTCGCCATCTTGACATCAATCTCATGCGGAGTCTGCACCTCGTAATCTGTTACATGATAAGATGCAATGCAATATTCAATGCGTATTCTGAGACTCACAAATTTTTATTTATTTATTATTTATTTATTTAATTCTTAACATAGTACATACATAAGCACTCCTTATATATGCTCTAATATATAAAAAGTATTTTATTTTACTAAAACTTATCTTTTATATATTTAGTCAGTTTCATTTTAAATCTATTTAATTTCTCTTCCTTTTTTATGTTTTCTAACATTTCATTAAAAAATTTCATCACTATACATCATCGATTTCTGAAATTTGGCCTTCTTCCTGAATGGCAGTCTCATTAGAGATGTTTATATTAGAGATACCAACTATTCAACATCATCAACTATTCGAATATCGAAAAATAAATCTAAAAAATTTCGAATAGTTTATAAAGTATGACAACAGTATGAAATTAATTTTGAAAATTTCATATAAATCGTATTTATTTGTTTATTTATTGTAGTTTTAAAAAAAAACATATTTTAAAAATAACAACATATTGAACGTTTTGTATTTTAAATTTGTTATCATCGCTGCAGTTGAAAATATCCGCTCATTAGCAGTTGACGTTGGTTTAACTGTCTTAAATAGTAGGTCTAACGTTTCTGTCCTTTTTTTTGAAATTATCCAAATATTTTAAATCTTTTTTTAGATTATTTCAACAAACATTTGTAGTTTCTATGAGGGATAAAATGGTATTTCTTAATTCAATCTGCAATTCGGACGTCGATGAACTATTCGAACAAGTAATAGGTATCTCTTCCACGTTCGAATCAGAATCCTAAGAATTGTTTAACATTCCATCTTTATAAATTAGTACGAATACTATTCGAATAGCTGCACGAAAATTCGAGTATCAAATAGTTGAAAAAGGCCGAATATATTCGAATATTAAATATTCGATTATTCGGGTTAGAATCTCTAATTTATATCATCCAAGAATTGAGGATTGCCAAAAGACTTTTGACAACATGCAGGAGATGCATACTTTAGACGTGTTACCAGAAGAAACGATGAGAGTTTTGTGACGCTCGTGGCCACAGAGACATTTGAGAGAAAGCGAGCCAGAGAACGGATGGTCTCCTGCAAGATGAACAAACCAAATATAAGACTTAACAGAGTTATCTTTAAACACACGATCTCCTATAAGATGAATAGACCAAATAAAGGAATTAACAAGATTCCCTTTAAACGCTGCAATCAACGTGGTTCCTGACCGGAAGGAACGCATCATATTCCAGTCATATTAGAGGACGACGACACTCAGCATTAAACACACTATGGAAAAGAAGAGTAAGCTTTATTGTAGCAATATATCCAGCAATATCTCGTTTTCTATGGTCGCTTGGAAACATCACAAATTGTGCAAAATATATGTATCCATAATGCCTGTCTGCATTTTGATATTTTATATAGTTTTAAATCTTAAAAGTCTTAAATTATGAATGCAACAATATTCTCGACACTTTAGCAAACTGTTTCCTCCGAAAGGCGTCCCTTAAAACCACAATTACAGTGTTAATTAATGCAATACGTCGTGACATCGTGTTCTGTTCCGAAATCGAAATAGGCTTATAATTTCGCCTCGTGGTGTGAGGCAACTGAACCGCTGGCGTTTGGTGTACGTACGTTTGGCGGCAATTGACATGTAGGGCATATCGACACTACGGAATTTGCGAGCGGGATGTGCTCTCCGCCGTTCCTCGCGATCATCCTACTTAACTATAGGTATACCATTACATTACTCAACCACAACGATAGCCTAATAGGAAATACCTGTATTGTTATATTTATCAAAATGTAATGAAAACCACAGAGAAGTAAAGGAATAGACATGAAATAAAGTGTACATGTAGGAGAAGGGTTTAGAATATTAGTTGCGGGACGAGGGGCATTCTGCACACGTTCTTTGTGGAAGTACAAATCATTTATGCAACAGTAAAAGCAGTTACTCTTCGAAAATTAAATCTTTCTGTAAACAAGGCGTGTTTTTTACATTAATACATATAATATTGTCAGCGTTTAAATATTCATTCCAGTCGAGTCATATATTTTTAAAAAGTCGCGGAGCTATTTTATTGCGTAAGTGGTGCCAACCTGATGACGTGGGTGACACCAAAATGAGAATATTAAATCAAGGAATTTCCATTAGTTCATGTCATATATATTTGAGAGTATTGAATTAACATACTACGCGCCTTGTGGTTTTATTTGATTCGTTTAAAGTAATATTGGTTGCTACATCATTAAGAAATAAGTTCAAAAAAATTATTTATTTAATAAAGCGCTAAAAAGTGAAACACAAATTATTAGCACAAATATTCTACAGATTACAAATACAAATAATAAATTAATATTTATTTTACATCTATGCAGACTGACTTTGCGTTTAAGTTTACGAAACTATGAAAATAAAAGATTTTTCCGTCTTTTAATTTTTTTCTCACATTAAAAAATACTAAATGTCACACGTCAAACACGGCACTCTCAAAATTAATCTTCATCGCCCATTTTTTGACAGTTCTGATATCTGCGTTCTTTTTTTTTTAAATATTATTTGCGAATTTTTTTAATGTTTATCTTCTAAAGCAAATTTATTTACACATAAGGTCCACGGGTTAGCTCATTTTAAATATTTGTATTTATTAGTCGCCTTCCATTTTGAATATCGAAAATGTATATAATTAGTTATTGAAAATCATCAGAAATTACGAATATGTTTTAAGTCTGTGTTGAAAAAGAATTTAAGGTCAAAGTGATTTTATTTACCAATCGTTGTATTTTTGATATGGATGAACTCATTGTGAGCAGAACTCATGTTCAATCGCTAAATGCATCCAATGGTAAAGTTGAAAAAAAAATTGTACCGTTTGAGGGCACGAATAAATTTTATAATATTTTTTTTAATGGTTTGAGCATGTTTGTGTATGAAAATATTCATAAAATCGATCTCATTTTTCATATATTATCTCTGAACTTTAAGGTCAATAAAAATAATTACACTGTGAAGTTAATAAACTATTTTTGTTTTTGTCTATGACATTCCAGAACCCATTAACTTCATTGTTTTCCTGAATGATTTTTAAATCTCTTTTTTAGACCGCCCAACGATTTGTAGTCAAATTATTCGTCTGCTGATTTTGTAAATTGTTAAAACTGGCAAAGAGCGTGTCAAGGACAAAAAATTTTTATTGCAGTGAGTCACACAATACAAAATTGTGACTTAAAATACTACACAGTAAATTCTTAAAAATTGGCAAGGTTCAAGTTGAATTTCCAATGAAATTACTTAACTTTGGAACGTTTTGATTTTATGATGGTTTAGTGCTATTCAAAAATCTAAATGATCTTGTAAATTTCGTAGCCACCAGGGAGTCACAATTTTTGCAATTTATGGAATTAAATATTTTATTATTTGCAGCTAAATTTGTATTTACATAAGTACCATTTATAAATCTAAATTAAATTATCGTTATAGGTGTTTATAATTTTTATATGACAAATCCCTTATATCGAATATATATTTGTTTAAACCTAACACATACGAGAGGTACTCAACATATATGTTTGAAGTATTATTAACGTATATATATTTTCTTAAAGGCCACCGAAGTTATCGGTCGATTTAGTAAATTTATTATCTTACTTGTGTAGACGAAATAGTCAATATATACATACAGATATAATAAACATTATGGAAGTATAACTTTTTTTTAATAGAAACCTTCGGAAGTTTTAATGTATAATTTATTTTTTTAAAGAAAAAAATGTTTACGATGAGTGGGTTATTATGTTTTTACCAGGGTCGATGTAAATATTTCGTATAAATTAAATAATTAATTTTATAGTTATCTTATACGTTAGTCGTATTATATCAGTTATTTATTATTACTGATATTGTATAATGACAAATCAATGACAACTTATCTTGAACGAGATTCACCAAAGAGAGACTTCTGACGCAATACTCAGATGACATCGAGGAAGTTGTTGGGAAATATTGAAAGCTAAGGACAGGAGACATGCATCTGTAGAAAGCGAATAATATTAAACCTGACACTAATACCGAATGTAAATCGGCAAAAGTAGAAGATTAAGTGAAAAGTTACTTTAAAATAATTTTAAATGCGTAATAACAAACTTTGGAAGCTTAAATACAACAAGTAAAACACTATGCCAATCAAAGAATTTCTACAACTTTCAGTTTGAATAATGAAGACCTTAAATGTGTGAAAAAATACTATTGATTAAAATGGCCTATTTATTTACTATTGATTAAAATGGATTATTTATACGAATCGTTTTAAAACCGTCAAAAAATTAAACAATATCTTTCAAATATAACTATCAATTTTTAATATTCTGCTAATTTCTTTAATACAAACCTCTCTTATTTAATAAGAATTTTCTATTACTCGAGAGTTATTTTAAATTTTTGCCTATATTATCTTAATCATTACAAATAATGCCTAATTTATTAGATTTAAACGTTCAAAGTAATTGTTTTTAAAAAATCTAACCTAGTGATTGACCTAACTTCTGAAATCACTTTAAATCACTAATAATAAATCATTATCATTATATTATTATAAATATTATCGTATAAATTGCGGAAACATGACTTAATGACATTATAATTAATGACGATAGAAATAATTTTTATATTTTAAAATTGAAAATAAAATTGAGAATAAATAAGACATCTTTTTAATTCCTTAAAGATATTGTTGAAAACGATATTATATAACGAAACCAATATTTTAAAAACGACCGCAACGTTGCCGGCCAAAAAACCAAATATTTTTTAAAATCTAGTTAATTTTTCCATCAAAAATATTAGGAGTGTATTAAAGAATTTTTCTGATTATATTTTATAATGGTCAAGGAATCTGCTAAACTTTTGACCAAAAAAAAATTACTATGTAGACAGTTTTATAAATGATTCACTTCTAAATGATATTTTTGCTGTTACGATAACATCAAATTTCAGAGCAGAAGGCAGTAGCAGGAGAAGGGTGGGGGAGGGGGGTGGACAGCCGCTCCGCCCGCTCCACCCCTAATGGCCGTCGGGCTCACTGGGCGGGAAGAAATTTGAATGATGCGCGGCTAAATTGGCCGGCATTATGGACATCACGACGTCATCAGCCTGATGTACGGGGGCCATCTCTCAGCCCTGCGGCGAGCAACAAACACTGTCTCTAATGGAGCACAAAGCCTTAATCGTGGGTCATCGTGATTTTCAGCCAGTCAGTTTAATACCGACTGCTAATACAACACTTCATTTTATTATGTGCATAAAATCATATTTTCCTTCGAATATTTGTGAAAACAGACTTTAAAAATATATTTATAAATTATTTCTATACATGAGCGAAATAAATTTGTAAGGTTTTATTTTTATCTCTTAAGTCATGTCAAGTTCACGTAAAAAACTAGTACCTTTAGATCAAGAGGCAAATCCTTTATTCTAGCGATAAGGCTTACAGTTGATCCTGGATCAGTTATATTTTTGTTATATTCGATGAAAAAATCGCATTCGGTCTGGGTATTGCGATTGTCTGTTATATTTAAAAAAGGTTCGCATTTCTCGATTGCAGTAGTCGAGTTCTTTGAATAATAAATAGAAACGAAATCGTTGTAATCTTTTAAGATGCTGTGGGCGAAACAAAGAAAAAGAATTGAGAAAAAATAGTAATCCTCACCGTAAAGTAGCATGTATCAAAGCCATTATGCGTACTTATTGCCTGACACAGGATTATAAATACAGAAACTGCTCTTGAAAATGCTGTATTTTTACAGTTTCTTTACGTGAGATAGATGCTTACACATTTTTAAAAATTCTTAAATGCATGTATTTTTTCACATTTACGTGATGCGATATGCAAGCGTTATTTTTTTAAATAGTGATGAGTATGAGAAATGCGTACCACATGAATACTTCTAGTATTTTTTAAATTAGTCTAAGCGTTTGTAATATAAGAGGGAACTAACTAAACTTATGACTAACCCCGATGACTCGGTCTCCGGATGAGTTTCGTTTCCTCGTAACAGGCCTGACTGTTCTATTTTTGTTTCTCTCCTTGACTACACATCCACATCATACATATTATCGTTCATCTTAGTCTAGCTTTCGCTCGTTTTTTATCACATTAGATACTTGTATCTTGATAAAGAAATTGAATACAGTAGGAATGCAATTCATTGTAGAACATGTTCATGTTCACGCATTATTTAAGAACCATTATTCACTACTAATAGCAAAAAATTAAACACAAAGTGATATTGATGAGAGTGTATATGATCACCACGTGCTCACGAGCGTGTTAGTGCCTCAGGGTGCGGGGCTTAATATTCTTCCCCTCCCGTAACAAAAGATCAAAAACTCCTCCAAACCGAAGGAGAAAGTTTTAAAAGCACGACTTAGAAGAAGATCGCAGAACACTCGAGAGGTTCTCGAGTGTTCATCTAAAATTTCACTTACGAGAACATAATTATTCCGCCATTCCACGCGTATTACCTTACACCCCCACACCGAGCGCGTGGCCCGGCCTTTGTGTGAGCACCGTCGTCAGATGCGTCATTTTTTTCGTTTTGATTTCTCATCATAGCTGTTAAACATCAGCATAAAATGATGATTTACAAATAAGTACCGTATTTTCATATTACCAATTCAATTACATTAAAAAATACGTGCTAATGAAAATAAAATAATTAAACTCTGAGTTTGCTTTGTCTCTACATGATTACATCGCTTGTACAAATTCTTTCATAATAAGCGCAGTTTATATGAATCAATCCTTATTCTTCTTTCTGATAGTTCCCTCAATCCTTAAAAGTATCGTGACTACTTACAATAGCGTACCAGACAGCCCCGAATATTCTTGTTCTCAGACTTCGTGCAGTGTTCTTAGAGGTGCATGCTTTATTTGGTCGCTCCGCCGTGATGGTGGTCTCCCTCTGCTTCTTCTACCTTCAATGTTTCCCGTAATCAATCAAAGTCAATCGAGATTATCAAGTGACGTCATGCGACGTGAAAATAAAAGTAGTGCAGGATACGACGCAGCCAGATAAGGAAACATTAGTGTCTTATCTTCCGAGGTATGCGAAAAAAAAAAAGTCCACCACCACTTTTTAAAGGCGTCGGTCGATCCTTGAACGCTCTTTCAATGTCCAAGTCCAATTTAATGTCCAAGTCTTAGTTTTAATGTCCAAGTCTCTCAGAGCCGTAAATAAGTATGGAAATACCAGTGCTCTTACTTATCGTCGACCTTGAAACCCATGCGTTTTGTACGATAGTTTTTGTATCTTGTTCGTTGTCTTCTATTGTTAATTGCAACATATATTTTTTTAATAATGTTTTGTATTTTTAATCCACAAAAAGTGTATTGTGTAATATTTTATTCTCGTAATCGTTTTTACATTGTACATTGTACAATAAAATAATAATAAAATGAATTCGTATATTATTTTGAAAATAACAGTCTTTCCATATGGAGATAAAAAAAACACGTAGTTCCTTTTGTCATTTGGATTCTACGATTGATTTCTGGCTCGCAACATCCCCAACAAGTAATTTTTAAACTCAAATAAGAAAATTCGTTCATAATATCCAGATTTTGACAATTACTGATATTGGTTATTTTATCCAACTCTATAACCATTATTATGTTTACATGTGATTGATATGGAAATTGAGTTTTTCACTTTCACCTAACGTATTTCACCAAAATGTTTTTAAATGATATTAGACGACTCTTACATGATCGGCTGTAGAAAGTTCCGGGTTCGAGTCCCAGTGATAACTATATTTTTTATGTATATCTTTCTAGGTGATGTATCTTTTTTAACACTTTCTAGTTTATATATTTCTATTTTCCTAAACCTCTTATACATTTTTAAATACTTAATCATCTAATCACTGCTCGCTACCAACACAATGTCGACAGAATTACTGATTCCTGATTTTTTATTTTGCGGCCACAAATACCGATTCCGCTATTATATTTATATTATTTTCGAGGACTTTCCTCATGATATATTTTTCGTGCAGTCTTCTTTTAATCCATTTTCATTCGCGAATCGTTCATATAATATGACATCGAACCCAGCTCTCCATTATCCTAATTGTAAGATGGCAAAATACTTATTTGTTGAAATCTAATGCGATAGAAAATCTTGGCGTCATTTATAAATCACGGAGGATGAGCATTTTTAATTCCCATTCAAAAAAATTAGGAATTTACTAATGCTTAAGAAACCTATTTACCGGCACCCCGACAATTGCATGCAAAACAACTGGGTGCCGGCAATCACGGCGACGAGGCTAAAGCCCGCAGTACAACCCCGACAATATCGCGCACACAACTGCACGCCGACAATCACGGCGACGAGGCCAAAGCGCGCAGTACAATCCCGACAATATCGCGCACACAACTGCACGCCGACAATCACGGCGACGAGGCTAAAGCGCGCAGTACAACCCCGACAACAGCGTGCAGACAAATGCCAACCGACAATAACGCGCAGAACACAACTACAAAATTAATCATTTAGTAAACTAGTTTTAAATCCTAAAACTAATATAATTTTGGACAATTATTCTTATATATTGTATTTTATATCCAATAATATTTAAAACTTACTTATAATATGAAAAAATATGGATTATATAAACCAACTAATCTAACTTAACCTAACCTAACAAAAAGAACTTTTTTTTTCATTACATTTAATTTTTATGTTTGATTAAAAAAAAAACTATCTTCGGCGCGCAGTTGTCTTGCGCGCAATTATCGATACACCCTGTCTACCAATCAGCAAATGCAAATAATCATCTGTTGATGATATGGAGCTTTATTTAACTTTATAAAAAAAAAACAATTGAATTTTCCGGAATACTCACCAATGTATTCTGGTGTCTCACCAATGTATTCTGCCTGATCTTCCTATAGATTTTCTGATTTATATTAGTGAAACTTTTCTTTAAGTCATAAATAAGACATAAAATCTCTGTACAGTGTATTGTATTCTTTCATACTTCAATGTTGTATTCAAATTCTATATCAAATATAGTAAATGGGCGTAGTGCAGCAGACTGTCAACAGATTTATGTTTATCCGAACTCAAATGATGAAATTTCGGCTTCTCGCATTCTTCAACGGTGTCTAATCGTATTTCTTATCCGTTGTACCCCAGGGGAATATAATCCCAATGACAAAGGAGACTGACGTCGGCGCAACCCGACGGGCACGTAATCTACTCGTACCTATGTAAGTACTTTATATTCCTGAACGGTGTGCACGCGTCGGCACAGTTTAGGGGCGGTTTTTCAAAATGTATTCTGCAGTGTCTTCGTTGCAGGCCCATATACAGATAGCGTGTTTATAGAATATGCCATTCTTGCAATTCGGACGGGGCAAAGAACGACAGACTGAACATTCGTTTAGAGATTATCTGATGTTTATAGTTAACGACACAATAATAATACGATAATACAACGGAAAAAGACATTTGTTCTTAAAATTGATTTATATTTCAGGTGCGAAAAAACCTATTTCTGAGACAAGGCGTTTTTTGGACACGGTATTTTTAAACGTTAATATTTCCAAAATTACTAGTATTTGTTAAGTGCACATATTTACGAGTACCCTAATGTTTATAAATTGTTTCGGTAGTTTCCGTCAATCTCGTTACGAAAATATTTGTTTTTAGTTATCTTATCTTTACATGAGTTGGCATCTTCAAATATCAAGTCTTTCTTTATATTTAATAACAAAAAAAATCTTTAATAATGTTTCAAAAAAAATTTAGGTGACAAAAATTATTAATATATATATATATATATATATTTGTCTTATCGTATACTCATTACAGTCCGATTTACATGTATTAATGAAAAGCTTTTAGATTTGTTTATCGATGCAATTAAAGATGGTTTTTAATTCATTTATATCAACATTTTATTAGGTATTAACATCATTTTCGCGTATATACTCCTAATATTGCTTTTAACGTGCTCTTAAGACGTCCCTTTCAAAAATAATTCATATTTCCGCTTTTTTTACGAAGATATGGGTTTTATTATTAATTTATATCAGAAGTTATACAATATATTTGACTTTGTTTAAAACTATTATATAGATACAATCTGTACATTAATGTAAAATTAATAAACTGAATGTTATTTACCATAATTAAGACAATACAAGCATTATAAGAAAGACCGCGACCATTCAATTTACGTTCAGCGTGCCACAAAATTGCTTTAATATGAAAAATTCTTGCATGTATGAAATATATTTTCTTAAGCCAAGATTACGTAGACAAATCTGCATTGAACCAAATTAGCAAAATATTAAGAATTAAGTCTATTTTTCTATATTAAGGCAATTTTGTTCACGCTGAAAATAAACATAATGGTCGCGGTCTTTCTTATAATGCTTGTATTGTCTTAGTTATGACAAATAAAATTAATTTTGTGAGTTATTAAATAATTGTAAAAGTTCGATCTAAGTGAAAGTTTTTAAAAAAGTCAATTCTAGTGTATAACTTCTGATATAAATGAATAATAAAAACCTACATATTCGTGAAAAACGCGAAAATATTAATAATATTTGAAAGCTCGCCCTTAACATATATTCTACACGAAATTAATATCAAATACAAATTTAATGTATCATTTACAAAGATATACAGATAAAATCAATTCATCGAAAAAATACTTTTGTTGCTACCGAGATAAATATCGCAGACCTTTGTACTGAAAAATTGCAACTTCACAATTAGAATGTATTCTCCTTTAAAAAAGCAATTAATCACTTTGATAGACCGACATTTGAACGTATTCTGATTCGATTTTACGTATTAACGTTATTACAATATTTTACACCAATTACTCGTCACACAATTAGTATAACTGACCGAGAATGGTTTTAGAGATGATCCTTGCGCACAGCCCGCTTAGATGCAATCGATTGGTTCACTCGTGCTGAGCAAAATTGAAGAGCTAAGCCGGCCGGAACCCGGCAAGCTGGAGCGGAACCCGCGGCCGCCGGTCGTGGTTTTGCATATGCCGTAAATATAATCCCCGCTTTGGCGGCTTATTTATTCCCGGGCCCGCTCCGATTCGCATACGTGTCGGCAGGAGGGGAGTAAACGTGTACAAATCTCCCCGGCGAATTCGGAATTGAAAAATTCTAAGAGCCGATGACATGAATTCAAAGGATCCTTCGCCAGATATGACGCGGGGGCGGGCGGGCGCGCTGCTCGCCCCCTGCCTTGCCGGCACGCAACGCAAATTGGATTACGCCATTCTTTATTTTGAAAAGCCTTCCGCGGTAACTAACTGATTTTGAGTGGATGAACGAATGTTTGATCAAGATTCGAAATTGAGATTCTGAAATTTTCTTTCGCTCTTACAACAAGTCACTCACTTTATGCGCGTGTTAAGAGTCTCTGAGATCACAGTATAGTTTTGTAAAAAAAAAAAACACGCCATACTTCGATAATTTCAATACGTTTTCACTTTTAAATTTCAGATTTTAATAAATACAAATAATTTATAAAAACTTTAAATAATATTTTAAAATTTAATTCGCGCCAAATGAAATTGCAATATATTTATATAATACAATATTTGTTGATTTTAAGCAAATTTGATTCTTATGCTTTTTATTATTATATTATATATAAATTTGACGTTTTATATCATAAGGTTTTGTCAAGACATCATTTAACTATTATTTAACTATTATTTTCCATATTAATTTATACAAATATTTGTAATCTTTTCAAATATTTTAGAATCCAAGGAACTAAGCGGATTAATTGATAAGTGGTCAAAAAGTAATGGTCTTAATTTTAATATTGTACAAACATATGCCTAGGTGGCGCACTGCTGATACGTAAATTTATCAAAATATATATTTTTAATATTTATACATATCAGGGATTTATTAGGGTGTGGGTCTCCCGTTGGACGTTGCTGGGATGGACGATTTCGGAAAGAGCAGTGGCTAGATAGATCTAACGGAGCATTCTACTGGCTCTCCCTCGCATCTTTTGCTACCTGGACAGGGTGAATTTCTGCCGGACTGTGACCGAGTTCTGCGACTACAACACATAAATGTGACATCTACCCTCCTCTTTTGGGGGTGCATGATTTCTAAAGCTTCTCTCTGGCTGCCTTCTGAATTTAATTCGATAATGATGTACAGGCACGGTACGATGATACCGGAATCAACCTATGATGGTATTAAGATGTTAAAATTTTCTTAATTTTAAATAAAAATTTTTAGACTTTAATATGCCCTTCGTAAAAACCCTTTAAGCTTTATTTTATCTTCACTACAACTTGATTCTAACAGAATTACTCATTTTAAAGATTTTTTCACATCATTTTTAATGCCTTTTTCTCTACCCCCCCACATCAAACTATTCTAAGCTTCCTTCATTCATAATAAATTACAAACAAAACAATTTTAAATACTTCTGTTCATAAGTTATGTAATTACAATCCATAAATACGTGAGCATATCATCAGTGCGTCAACAGTGAAAATTATAAAAACATATTTAGCTTATTCAATATTCTCCCAGAGGGATGAATTATTTCACCTTAAATTTTACTTTTTATGCACAAAAACGATGATAAATAATGTTTGTTTCTGCCACATTTACAAAACATCAAATATATATATATATATATATATATTTTAATGCGAACACATTCTTATTATGATGTTGCTAATTTTCAGAACATAGGTCTGTGATATTTTTAATACAAATTAAGTGTATTAATTATAAAGATATACATATACAATCAATTTATCCCGCTAGAAACAACAATATTTTCTCGATAAATTGTTTTTAAACTATTAAATATAAAACTATCAAAATAAATATAACTTAATTATTAAACTATCTAGTTTACATCGTTAGAATTAATATACATATATATCTATAACTATTTCCTTTACAACTAGTTAAAAATAGATACATACAAATATATTAAATATACTCCGATAATAAATCTTATTTGTCCTTGCTTTATCCCGATATGATCCTAAAATAATCCACGCGAAATATTTTTTCATCACGAATCAAACATCTAGATGTATTAATATCTGCGATTAAAATTGTGTTTAACAATAAAAAGTCTTTTAATTTAACAATAATTAAATTAAAATTTTAAAAACACTATCAAGGCACGTAGTAGTCGAATGGTTAAGTGAATTCGAAAGGAATGTTGATTATACCGAGATACGGCCGATAATTGTGCCGCGAAGCGACCACTACTGAAACAGCCGAGCTGTATCAGCTACCTGGTAAATCTGGTTGTTTAGTATTAATAAATAATGAAATTTACAAAAACAAACCTTTATTTATTTAATAAGACTGAAAAACAATGAACATGTAAATAAAAAAAAAACATATTCTAAAACATCTCAAAATGTATTTTAAAAACAAATTTGTTCTGTGGTCATTACGCACAAACTAAAGCGAAATAAATTTTGCGTGGCGTACCATCTAGCGGCGGAATTAAGCATTACTTTATCACGAGCTGTCACCTAAAAATAAATATTTGACATTGAAGCTTTCCTGAGCGTTTCAAACGAGTGCCGAGGCGGTGAAAAATTACTTCTAAAGATCTAGTAATTGATCTGTAAACATCTCTACTCCACTTTCTGTCGTCTTGCTAAATCCTCCGTGTGTTCAGAATAAGATGTGTTACTATACTGCTCAAGTCATTAACCAAAGAATGTCTCCGAAATACCCACCGTTTGTGCAGCTGTCATAATTTACGACAATAAATGTTGTCACTTTTGAATCTAAGAATATAGAATAACTACACTACATAACGATAGTCACGTACAATATTCAGCATGGTTAAATAAATATCTATATATTTATACAAATTTATGAATTATTATTAATTCTAGCCAATTTTATTGTATATGACGGTGACCAAAGAGCGATACGCGTTCTGCACTTTTGCTATAAACATTTATGGTTTTTAAATTAATTCAATTCTTTGAAAAATATTCTTATTTTTGATATACAATATACTCTGTCTATTTTTCCAATTTTACAAAAGGGACAAAGTTAGCTATATTTTAACAGATCAGATCCGGGTGAAAGAAAAACATAATACGATTCATATAAACGTATCGTGGAAAAGAACAAAGATGTTCAATCCGGCTCCATGTCACAAAAGGAAGACGAATAAGCGGGAAGGAGAGAGCTTTGTTAGCCTTCCTTCTCTATCAGTTTAACCTTTTTTCCGCTCCGCCAAACAGATTAACTGGAAGCGTCCTCCGATTAGATCGACAGCTTCGAGTGCTCGCCGCTAGGTGCGCACTTCGCAGTCCTACCGCTTACCGGTTCGAGTCTACGCTTTCAGGAATATGTACTGAGCTTTTTACATTTTCTGAACAATCTTTTTCGTTTTTTTCTGAAATCAAGATTATTATAAAAATGTGGGTCTGCTCTAACCACCCGTTTTTTAATTCAGTGAAAAAGATTGTAATCGTCGTTCTTCTCCGAGAAGAAAGATTCTTGAAAAAGATGTATGATAATGACGGTCTTTTATTTTTTATGTCAAATTATTCTTATTTTCGTTATTGAAAACATTATTTTCCGGTAAATACATTTACTAGCTAATATCTTAAGTGGATGCACAAGTTGAAAGTATTAATAAGGTTATGAGCTTTGAATGATAATACCATTTATTTCACGTCTGTTCCATCTGGTATTACATAATTCTATTGTTTATTTAATTCTAACATGTCATCACCCCTCTAACAAATTATATTAGACATATATATATTATACACTTGAAAAGGTGATATTTTTGCCAAAGCTTACTACAAAAAGATGTATCAAGCACAAAAATATCGACCGTAATATGAAACAACACATGTGTACTAGCTCAGGATTGTGCGTGAAGTGTTGGTTGTCAATCTGTATTTTCCACTCATTCTAATTTCATAAAAATATCATCAAATGTAGATATACATATTCAGCTGCATTACATGTTATATCGTTCTGCGTTTATGTATTTTTTTTTCTATCTTTATTACTAATTAGGCTTTGCTAATTAAAATGCAAAATGACGTAGAGCTTTTGGTCATTAGAGTTCGCTTTTACGCAGGATATACATTTCATTTCGAATATAAAATCTTTCACAAAATAAGTGCGCGGTATGCGAAAACACGATACCAGCAACTTAACTTTACTTTTTAAACATTTTGAAAGGAGTTTTTTCCGAATAATGAGTCGTGATGTAATCCTGCGGCTTGATAAGGCCCGAGCATCTCCCTCGGCCCCGCCTGGTACTATCCATGGAGGGTGTGTCAGCTAAAACATAGCTTAATGAGGGATCATTATTTAATTCTGTTCAACAGTTGCAAAGTAATAGAGTTATCTGTAAGGTTTTACCCCCATCTTGTACCTCGTTAAATCCTTTCTCAACTTCACAGATATGTATTTCTATGACATACACTTATATAATTAGTATTTTAATTTAAAAAATTTCATTTATAGTTCTAGTGAAGTTAAATACAAACATCTAGTATTTAATTAACCATTATTTTAGATCTTTTACTATTTCTATTAAACTTTTATGCCTTTTTTATATAAAGACTCTAAGTTTGGTCACAACTGGGGCTGGGCTAACGTATATTAGAACCAAAACAAAACAGTTATTATATCATAACTTAAAAGAATCTTTTTTTTTTAAATACCCTTCTAGCTTTTTGTTCGTAAAATCACTTATCGTCTAAATCTTTTATTTTTTACGTTTTAAACTGTATTATTATTAAACGAAATGAATTTTAAAAATTTATTCAATAGTATTCCGTAAAAAAAAATTATTCGTGACAATGTGGAAAATGATCATTCATCTTGGCAATTAGTTGCAGGTATACGAAAGGTTTTTAATGGAATATTTCAATTTATTTCACAGGCCCTGGGTAATAACCTATTAAGCTTTGTGATAAATCCAGCCCTGACAATTCCCTTACATTGTAATACTTTTTAAAATATTAATATAATAAGTAAAGCGTTTTCTCCGATTTTTCGGAATTGTTGTCATTTTCGTATTTACGAGTATTGCTTTAATTAAAAGTATACGATGTCGCATACAACACAATTTGTATTACCCAATATACTTATCAATCATTGTACTGCCGCAGTGTGTATGTCATTATTATATTTTATTAATATTTTTGAATCAACAGTTTTCATTCATTTAGAAATGTTAGCAATTAATTTTGTCTAAGAAGCATTTTCAAATGTATTGATTAATGAGTCTAGCTTATATATTAGATGCTCGTATATAGGTTGGCCAAAAAAAATGACACATGCTATATATGTACATGGTGGCCCAAAAAAATTGAGAACATCTCGCGTAACACATTAGTTATTTCAAAACATAATATAATTAATTATAATTCTTAATGTAATTTTTTTTGCACAATATTTAGCTAATCATAAATCATCAAAACACCCCCATAAATAATCTACTGGGTTTAAATCTGGACTGTTTGCTGGCCACATGCCTGGCTCGATGAAATCAACATTCTTACGACGAAGAAAGTTGATTGTATTTCTGGCTGTGTGAGATGGAGCTCCGTCCTGGTGTAATGTCCAGTTATGCTGTGATGTCTAGATATTCTCGAGGCTTTGTTTTAAAACTCTTTGATCTTTTTTTTAATACCCCAATGTTTCTCAATTTGCAAATTTTTGATCAGAATACGGTCTTCTGTAGTAATTTTTGTCATTCTGGGCAACAATTTGAAAAAACCAAATATAAACAATGGTAAAATTAATAATCAAAGATGGCGACCGGAAATTTTCGAAATAAAACACGATATAGGTAAATAGGTAAGTAAATAAATTAGTAAACTATTTAAACTATTGTTGATATAGTCAAACTAATTTTGATGTAATTATATCACATTTTACGAAATGTTTTCACTTTTTTTGGGCCACCCTGTAAATCGAAAGTTCTGCGCTTTATAGTGTAGATAGTGTAGTGTAGAGCAAGATACGAGTATTTTCAACATGCAGGCATTTTATTTTAGTAAGAAAACATTTATATAAAACAAAATATTAATTTTCAATGCATTTCATTTTAAAAACTATATGATTATGTGCATTATTTCAAATATGCACTCTCGTAGATAAACAGATTTAATTTTATTTATTCTTAGATAAAAAATAAAAAGGAATATATAATAATATAATACGTACCTACCTCAAATATAAAAAATTAACGAGTTCTAAAATACATAGATGGATGAGACAAAATCACATTATATTATAACCATTTTAAATCTTTATTATATTTAGTTGCAAGTTTACGTACCATTCATGCTTGCAATTCCTTCTACGGATAGATGTTCTGTTTTTCCGATCATCAAAGCAACTTTTTTTCAATCTTATCATTTTTTTTTTTTTGACATTTTTAAATTTTTTTATAACATGAATTAGGTATTTTACATTATTGAAATTCCTTTTTTTTTTTGCTTACCTCTTCAAAAAAATCGATAAGCTCTTGTGCTTGAAGAGAAAATTACACTATAATAATTTTATGTAGAGAGTTATACATTTATTCTATAATTATTTATTATCTATTTGTATACTTCTGAAGTATTCTATAATATTATTTATTTTCTAATTATGTGCTTCTGAAGTGTTCATTTAATTTCTTTCTAAACTCTTTTATTTTTTTAATTTGTGCTATTGAAATTTTTTATCCCGAAATATATAAAATTTTGCTGATATTGTTTGGTGTTACATTTAGGGATTTTAAAGTAATTTTTAAACCTTAAATATGTACTTGTTTAAAATTTTACAATGTTATTTTTTTTAATTATTTGATTAATTGAGATTTTTATGTAAATGTTTTCTATTTTGGGAACTGGGAATTTTGCAAAAAGTGTTTGAGTTGAAATTTTTTTATTTTTAATATTACTTTGATGATTGTTTTCTGTATTATTTTTACCGAGTTATATATATGCTCCTCTTATTTACTTTTCTCTTTTATTTTCATTATTCATCTTATTATTTCATCATCAGGCAAGTTGTTGGGCAAAATTTAAAGAAAAGTACAAGGCACAAAATGCTCTTGCTAGTAAATAAAGAAGGCCTAAATTTGACATTAGATGCAGATCGACTAAAGTATAGTAACAAAACTATTGAATTCAAAAATCAGGATTAACGCAGCACCCCTATCTTTGGACGGACCAAAAGTTACAGCTTAAACATTCACGTACATAAAGCTAAATAAATTACTGAAAGGCGAGTGCCATAAAGCATTTGTATTAATAATCTTTCATCGTTACACACACAGTCAGAAATACTTAACTCGATTGTTTATACGTTTGATACGGTGATTATAAACAAAGCATAAATAAATATCAATTCATAACAAATAATCATATTAAGTATATGTGATTTTGAATGTACAGACACTTGAATTGAAGTCGTTCGTTTTTATCTTTTACTTTCAGAACAAAAAGGTCACTAGAATTTGCATCTTAAAGTAAAATGACACTTAATTCCAACGTAATGTATCAATAACCTTTTAATTAGCCTACAAAAATAAATTGTTACACACAATACAGATATTTTATTTATATACGAATATATAATATATCATAAAACCTTTTCTTTGTAACTTCTTAACGTCATCTTGTATTGTACTATCTGGAACCCAATGTGACGAACTGGGCGTTTTTTTTATATTTCAATTATGCGATATAAAAAATGCTACATTTATTGTTAACACACTACCTTTCACGCACCTGGTGAAATTTATCACAGAGGTCCAGCTTTCCCTTCTCATTACGTTTCGCGCCTACCTGTTTGAAATTAAAACTTGTAAAATATAACGGCGTGCGGGGTAACGGTTAACGGGCCACGGGGCGTCACACGAGCGCCGAGCGGCGGCGGCGTCACGCGATCGGGCCGTAAGCGTCGGTTAGCGTCGGCGAGCGTCGGCCTAAACGGTCGCCCATCAAATTGTTTCCTGTAGTACCGGAGTTGGCACGCACACTTTTTTACTCGTTTCCGAAATTATTTATAAAAAAAATATATTAATATATTACCTCCAGTAGCTCTCGGCGTGTAACCCTGCTAACCTCGATACTATAAACATTTAAATAAGTTTGGCGATTTCACTAACCTTGATCAATTTATTTACTCTCTAGTATATGTCGCAATAGCACACAGTTCGGTAAATATCATCTAAGTGTTTTTTTCTGGGTTCAATATTAACGAAATTACGATTCTTTAAAGTTTTTGAACATTTTTAAATAAAATAACGGGTTAGGATGATTAACGAAATTAGCCAATATAGCTACCAAGTCAACATTTCAAAAAAGTTTTCTCGTAATCTGAACTACGGTAGTTATTTTATCTACAATATATACATAGAATATAACCCTGTATGCACTGTAGTTTTAAGTAATTACAAATAAATATACAGAAATCTGGTCTCCCGGTCATAATGGAAGTTCCGATCTTTGTTGAAGATCATGTCAAAGTGACCTTTCGCAACAACATGCCTCGCTTTAAGAAATATTTTTTCATAATTTATGTTGAATCTATTTTAATTAATTAAGATGTATTCAGTTAAATTAAACTAAAACCTATGTAAATAATTAGACAAAATATTTTGTTTAAACTACTATTTATTGATAATTCAACATGTTTCGATGCCTGTGGTATATTCTTCAGGAAACAATGTATACTAAAATTAAAAATACAAGCATAGATTTACAGTTTTAGTGTACATCGTTTCCTGAAGAAGATATCATAGGTATCTAAACATGCTGAATTACCAATAAATAGTGGTTTAAACAAAGTATTCTGTCTAATTATTTATATAAAATGAGGCAACAGAGTATTTTTCCTAATATTGAAGAAGTAAAATCTACGTCTTGAATATTATTTGTTAAATATTCTGAATTGTGCTAAAATTTTGAACATACGTAAACTAAGCTGAAATAACAAGTTGTTTTTTCTCATTTTTATTATATTTTTTTATTCCTGCGTACATTGTATAAAATTAAAACTTTAATTTTGTGAATTATAATTATTCTACCGAAAACCTTCGTCCTCGTTAATTAATATTTATTATTACTATATATACTTCTTATATATAGTAACAATAATAAAAGGATTGTCAGCATGAAATGTTATTTTAATTTTTCATTAAAACGCATTATTTTTTGCTTTTTTTCAAAAGCATTTATTTTAATATTTAAAAATAATGACATTGACATTAAACCTAAAATAGGATGTCCGCCACGACTATGTATTTTTTCACTCTTTCAATTAAATTTTTCATGAGGTTTTCGCTTTATTGCGGCTCAATTTCCCCACTGATGCGTCGAATCTTATTCTTAAGCCGTGAAATCGTATGTGGATTATTGGCATAGACATTTCCCTCTACGAAACACTTCGAAACCATAGTGAAAGAAATTCAACGGTGTATTGTCACACGGTTCCGGTGGAAAATTTTGGTCGAGAGATGACACGTCATGAGAGTGCAACAACTGTATTGTGTTTCGTGCTATGACAACAATGCAGATATGATTTCCTTAGAAAATTCAATATCAGTTTGTTGTTTCTTTAGTACCCAGTTGGCAAATGCACGACGATGCATGCTTCGGTTATTGCGTCAATTGAATCTTGTTAACATGCAAACGCAAATCTTTTGTTAAAATTCGCTGCAGAATTCCTCTTAAAATGTCCCATTACTGTGAATGATGGTGAATCTAGGTGTTTATGCTGTTGGTAACGCTATCACTCACTATGCATTGTTTTCAAGACATAAACCACTATGAAATGCACTAGTCCAAGATATATCCAAAACCAATTTGGCACGCTTGAGTTTTTGGATTAAATTCACAATTGCGGTACAAGATGTACACGATTATATACGCCAGAATATTAATGCATTTTACGAAGTGTTACTACGATATTTTCTCATTTGTTTAATGTGTTTTCACAATAATTATGCGATATGCGCTCGTTTATCAATTCCATCAATCAAACGACAATGCTTTACAAAAACAGCTTTCAAAAATATCCTTTCAAAAAATATCGTTTAATTGAAAATGACACCTCCATCATATGATATATTGACATAATACCTAATGTGAGTGATACAAAACTCTAAATTGTAACATAAAAACCGTAATAGCTTTGAAATCGGACCCTTTAATAAAACAACGTATTAAAAGAATATTCGTTCAAAAACTTTAACAACAAACTTTACGAAAAAATCTCTAAATCTAGGAAGAGCCGTCAAGCTGAGTCTCGTTCCTGGTACTTGAAAACAATTGGACAAAAGCTTTCACTTTTGCAGCGCATGTCCTTTATTATGATTAGAAAATTTTATTACCCGATAATACATTTCTCTATAATTCATACGAGCCAGTCGGTAGTACGTGATCATACAAAACATCCAAATCCTCTTACCAAGTGATGAGATTATCCCTCAAAGGGGTTTCGGTGTATTGCCATTAATTTGAGCTTATCTTTAGACAATTTCATCAAATAAATGCTTTGTCGTCATGTGTGGGGGTATATTTCGATTATTAATATAGAGGGTAAGATAATAATCTTGTTTTATTATAATTTCATCTTAATAAATATTAATTGGATATTTTATCGTTTCATTAAATGTAGGTATATCTATAAAATTTGTTTTGTGTCGCATTCGATTAATTTAAAATTTCAAATGTTTGCTTTTATTTCAGCTTATTTGTTTAATCAGGTTTTCAGTACCAGACTAATAATATTCCTTCGTTTTTCTATTTATTCTTTACATGATACACTTTTAATACAAATGATACCTACGTTAAATGAGAGGGGGACTTGTATTTCTTCGATTCGAATTTTGAAGTTTTCTTTGTGTATTTCATATTTCTTCAAGATGAAACTAATAATGTACTTCTAATATCATCTGAATACAAAATAAAAAATCATTAATTTTACGTAAATCCTTCCAAAAAGGAAGGTTCTGATAGCAAGAACGAACATTCACAAAATATGAATTTCTAGACTTTCATTCATTTTTTTATTGCGTATAATCTTGGCTTCAACATTATAAGAAATTTTATTCTGAATATGCAAGAATACTTCATAATAAAACAGTCTTATAATACATATAATAAAAAAGACTTAATTAACTTATTGTTTTAATTATGGCCAATAATATTCAGTTTATTAGTTTCACTTTAATGTAAAAGTCCTACCTAAGTTATAGTTTAATCTAGTGAATAACTTATTTATATAAATGAATCATAAAAATAATAAATAATTCAATAATTTTGTTTGTAACCACTATGAGTTAATTATATTTACCAACCCATTTCGAAAAATGAATTTTTTTCATCAAGGTGACATTTTCGTAAAAAACGTGGAAAGATGAATTAATTTTGAATGCCCCCCCCTCTTAATTACTAAGAAGAAAATTTAATTTATTTTTTCAATCTACTATTAAGATTACGGCTTAAAAAATAATTGTCTACAATTCATAAATAATTAAATACATAATATTAAATACAGTATTTAAGAAAAACAAGACTAATCACAAAACAATATCTCATTTAGAGGTCAAGAACGACAGGAAATGGTTTAACGATAATATTACTTCAGGCGTAATTTAAGGACAAAGAGGGCTCATGATTTCATGGCCTTTGCTACATGTGCTATGAAAGAAAATGTGAAATTACCCTCTGTAAACAGTTTTCTGAGTTTCATTTCATATCTCGCATTTTAGCCGATATCTAGGAACCCATCGCAAGGCTCCTTATCAGAGCAAATTGAGGAAAACTCTACGCGTAGTAAATATAAATATATATATATAGGTAAAAAAGTAAAATATTATATAAATAGAAGCACCATTGTACGTGTCAAAGATAACGAACTTGGTCAATTCTTAGTTACATGATAATATATTTACAATTTTGTTGCTAAAATAAATAAACATTTTATAAAATGAACTGTTCCGCATTTCATTAAATTGGCTGAAGTAACAAATAGTATATTATCTGCATAAATAGTATATAATAGAAATAAAACAAATAGTAAAATAAAACGTAATCTCAGTAAAAGTTTTCATAAGGGTTTGGTAAAAATTATTGATTATTAAGGAAAACACATTCTTATTGTGAAGTTGTAATTATTCAGAACAGACGGTCTGTGATATTTTAAATACTAAATTAATGTATTCATTATAAATATATACATATAAAATCAATTTTGTCGAAAAATATTGTTTTAGCGTCACCGGGATTCGAACCTGGATCTTCATTTCCAATCCTATGTTCTGAATAATTACAAATTCACAATAAGAATGTGTTTTCCTTAATAATATATGTTGTATCAACGTGTCCAAAATTTTATAAAAATGAATTGATAATTCTGGCGTCTGCAAATCGGTTTACTCAAAGGTATTTGAGATTCTGTAAAAATAATGTTGATGGCTTTCAAATAATGGAACGACAGGTGTATTAATTTGACAAATGTAACATATAGTTTCGAAAATTTGTCAAGAAAAATACTGGCGTTATAGCACAAAGGTAGTGCACTTCCCCGGATTGGAAATGAAGATCCAGGTTCGAATCCCGGTGACGCTAAAACAATATTTTTCGACAAAATTGATTTTATATGTATATATTTATAATTAATACATTAATTTAGTATTATTGATTATTCAATATGCTTCCTAACTAAGGTGCTTGTATATTACCTACTGTACATTAAAATATTATAATTAGCAAATCTATCACAATATTTTCTGAATAATACCACATGCACCAAAGTATATCTTTATTACCTAAAATCAATAAATAATAAATATGCCAAAAGAATAAATGGAATAAAAAAATACAAATGTTTTAATAGGTTGATAGAAAAAAGTTTTTTTACTACTGCAGGAGGAGGAATTCTATTTTATGATACGAGCATGACATGATCGGAGACGATCACTATGATCATCATCTTTGTCGAGCGCTAACATCATCATTTTAGACGAGCACTAACATCATCATTTTAGACGCGCACTAACATCATCATTTTAGACGAGCACTAACATCATTATTTTAGACGAGCACTAACATCATCATTTTAGACGAGCACTAACATCATCATCCTTATTGAATATCGACATCATCATCTTTAACGACCACTAGTACGAGGTGAATATTATGTTCCAAGCCGATTTTGTTTTTGAATAACTAAGTAATGAAACACAAAATTTTAATTTAGTTTTTTTATCGATCATGTGATTTATTACAATTATGTATGAAATATGACATTGGCCAACTGGCCGCCTCTGGCAGCGGCACGCGTGCTCCTTTAACCATATTTTTCATAGCACTCTCGCACACGTCGCGTGTTATTTCAGCAATTTCATTTCGAATATTGTCTTGTAGCATCGAAATTGTTATTGGCTTATTAGCGTAGATCTTTTCTTTCAAGTACCTTCACAGAAAATATTCGGAAGCCGTAAAATCAAGTGATCGAGGAGGCCAGTCGATATAACCACTTATTGACATTATGCGGCTGGGAAAAATTACTCGCAAAATTTCAAGCATAACTCGGGCTGTGTGTGAGGTCGCACCGTCCTGTGGAAATCACATGTGTTACAAGCTCGGCGACCCAATATGGCCACTAAGAAATTTTCTAATGTGTGAAGATAGCGATCACCATTAATGGTTATAGCATTGCCATTATTATTTAGATAAAATATTTTAATAACTATCACGTTATTGAAGCGTTAAATGCTACATAATAAATTATAATCAACTACTCTGTACGACTACGAAATATGACTTGACAAATGACTGTCAAACCAAAATGGTGGCTAAACAAAATCAGCCTGTAACGTAATATTCACCCATGTAGAAGTATTTATGGTACCAGAGAATCGGGTACATGGGTTTAAAGATCCAATTTATTGCGGTAATTTCATATTTCAGTAATCAGACAACACAACTTAATTTGTTATAACGTAATTTAAAATATACATAATTATCTTCGTAACTTGGTAAATATTTTGTACGATATTTAATAAAGTTAAGAACTAATCAATCTAATAGCTCAGCCAGTGCGCCGCGGCAACATCCCGACATCCTAATTGGCGCGCCCCTGCATGAAAACCCTCTATTAATATAGATGTTTAGTTAGTTTATGGAAAGATAAAAGCGATGCCGTGATAAGGTTAACAATTCACTTTTGTTTGCAGAGCACTCAAAAGCTGTTTTAATAAGAGCACTATGCTAGATAAAAATGGATAAATAAAATCGTACGAGTGTGTATATAATACATAATACACATAGTAAGTACCTACAGAGAACAATCGGCCATGTACTTAATGTTGACATTGAACCATCTTTTGTTTTAACGGATTTTGAATGAATCCGTTTATCAAATTGTTTTTTAGTAATATAAATATCCTCATAAGAAATTTTATAAAATGTTGTTCCCGAAATCATATTCTACTATCTACAACAGAGATCATAAAATACTAAAAAAACATCGTTTCAACTCCCGAAATTATTAAGGTCTACTTATCCAATTACCAGTTGAATATTTTAAGAACATGTTATTGTATTTGATGTATTTATTTAAAAACTACAATATTTTATAATCAAACCCTGTCAATTTTTTATCCTCATCATGATACTGTGTAAACATGAAAAGAATATTTTATTATAGGAAAGAACTAAAGAGTAGTAGGTACAGTACGTCATACCGAAAAATGTTGATAACGGCATACAAAAGTGTCGTTAATCGCCGTTCTCAATTTGAATTCATATCCAGCTGCGGAGTAAATATTCCAGGGTAGAGGCTGGAGGCAGCGCCGCTTTTCTTAAATCATCCCCGCCGTAATTGCCGCTGCGGGGGGTGTGATGATATTTTCCCCGCCATTAATTATTCGCAAAGTCCCGCAAAATGGCTCACAGCTCGGAGCTTCCAACAGGAGAGTCGATGAGTGGCCGGCGCGGTTTAAAGTTAATTAACTAAGGAAAGATAACAACTTATTTTTAATGTGTCAACAGAGGTAATCGCGGCGATTACGCGACCACCGTGTTTTCCTTCCAGCTTAATCATTACACTGCCTTCAACCGTAACTACATCTCTAAACTTTGTTTTCTTGCTATCTGTAGAATACTCGAGAGCACTCATGGGCGTACTTGTGAAAAGGCAATAAAAACTAATTTGATTTCTTTCAAGTGTGCTTTTATCTGTTGATGAGCAAATTCGGGCTCAATTTTTCCCAAACGTATTACAGTACATTCCTAAGAAGTCGACATTGAAAAAATATATATTAATCTCCATTTAGGTATCTTTTTACTTTACAAATTAAGGACTACATTAATTTTGTCTGATTCATATTCTTATTCATGATTATTAAATTAGATTATGTTGGAAAGGTAAGAGCGTACCGGTAAAATAAAAATATTATTATATTAATTATTATTATATATTATATGAAAACAGTCCACTATTAAAAACATGGACACTGTTTGCAATAGGTATATTGTATATGTTATCTCATAAAAAGATATCTCTCACTCCATTACATGTAAATCTTATTCATCTGTTTATATCGCAATCATCATTGTCTGTCGCGTAAATCTTGCACGCAGCACAATTTTTGTGTTCTGATAAACCGAATGTAGGTAGGTACTGTTGTCAATTCCTGAAATACCTAAAGTAACTGATAAAGATACTCCACCGACTAGGAGTGGCAGGTGTTTACCGTAATAAAAAGATTACTCACAAATTCACAAACGTCATTTCAAAAAGTACTTATTCAACACAAATAATTAAATAAGTGGTGTTTCGGAACGCTATGTTTAAAATAACATCATAAAAATATTTTTTCAGGATATTTTAGTTCGATTAAGAAGAATATATATATATATATATATATAAATATATTATAAATGGAAGCTCGTGAGTGATTTCGTATGCGATAGATATGATGACACTGTCGGCGAACGCATAGTACACCAGCCCGGGCATCCGCTATCAGTGTTCAGTGTACAGTGTACAGTGTACACGGGGAAGATAAAACCATCGGAGATAAGATACCAGGGCGGCAGATGGTCGGAGGAGCGAAGGACGCGGGGGCGGGGGGCGGCTGAGCCCCCGGCCCCCGCGGGCTCCGAGGGGACACGGCCCCGCTCGCCTTCCGCGCACTCGGCGCTCAGTTAACTGCGGACGATAAGTGCGAGACCATCGAGTGACTCCCGCGAAGGTTCCGACAGATACCGACACCGAGACTAAAGTGGCCGAGACTGCGGTGGAGAGCCCGGAGACAGCCAAGCTGAGAGACATAACCGTAACGGTGGAGGATCCGCTGAGGAGGTACAGCGTCGGGGGCTCGGGCGTGTCGCTGAAGGCGGGGGCACCTCTGGGAGCGGCGGCGGCGCTAGGCCTGCTGCTCCGCTCCGCCCTCGGGCCGTGCCGAGCCCGCGGCCCCCGGCCCGCTCGCCCCGCGCCGCCTGCGCCGCCCGCCATGCTGCACTCGCTGGACGCGCTGGCAGGCAAGATCTCCCCGGGGGCGGGTCCCCTGGACACCAACGCCAACCGCCTGCCCCCCGCCACGCCCCCCAGCCCCGCAGAGTGAGTATTGTCGCCCGTCCGTTCTTCTTGTCCGTTGTCTGTAGCAGCTTACAATCATTTCTTGTAAAAAGTCTTATATTTGTGCACTATACTATACTAGTGGCAAACGGCTCTTATTTCACGTTGCTGCTATGTAAATCTGCTGTATCTTTTGATTTATAATGTTTCTAATATGAAAAACCATTAAAAACCTCGTAATTACATTCGTATTAAACATATTTAATTTTATATTTATTTATCGTAATCTAAAATAAATGTAAATTATATTGTTATTTTTAATATAAATAATTAATTAGTACATAATTTTAGTTTTTTATATTTAAGATAATAGCTTTAATAAAAAAAATATTAATTCCAACTTGTTTAGTTAGTATTTTTCTGAAAAATACTCATCTACTTATTTTATTTTGCATGTTTTCTTTATAATATAACATAAGTCGGCATGTTAGTTTTGGTCATTTATAAGAATAACTATTTCATTTTATTTCCTCGATTTCTTGGAATTATTATAATTATTTTGTCTACCCTGACAAGCGCTTAAGTAGTCCCGAGAGACAGCCTACGTGTATACTAAAGATATCGTGATAGTGATAAAATCTTATGAACAAAATAGATAGTAGTTATATTTGAATTGGTTTTAACGATAAAGAATATTGTTGTGACTTTTATTTCATGTTATTAAACTATTTTGTCGAACAAATAGTATTTGGTGATTACGTATACATCGTGTTATTGTTGCAGCTATATTACTATTGTATTTAATATATTTACATCAAAGCGGTTAGGATGGGAGTAAGGGGTGCATTTGTTTTGCGCAAGCCTTGAAGAATAACCATATTTGTAAAATTTGGAACTGATGGAATTGTATGCGATACAGTACACATTTATATCGTAGAGGGGGGATAGGGTAGTCAAGTGTCAGGGACCATTGTGTTGTGTAAAGTTTTTGTTCGGTCTAGATCAGTCAAAAGGTATAGGAATTTACAGAGAATAGATATATGTAATTATATGTACGTGCGTATAAAGATACTTGATCTATTATCTCTTATGACGTACTTATACAACACAGTGGTATGATTCCAAAGTGCCATATATTATAAATAACAATTCATTTGATATTGAAAGTGATTGATTGAATTTGTTGTATTGTTTTACGGGGCAGGGTTCGATTAAATTAAGTAAAGCACAATAAATACCAAGTATGGAATATTTAATCGCCAAACATCAAAAATACAGTATTATACTAATTACATGAATCTTTAGAAGCATTTCTTACATTATGTACATATTACTGTATCTAAAAATAAATTTTAAGTTAAATAATTCTTTTTAAGGAGAACATATTATTATTGTGAAGTTGTAATTTTTACATAACATGGTTATGTGATATTTTGATACAAATTAAATGTATCAACTAGAAAGATATACAGAAACAATCAATTTGTCTAAAAAATATTTTAGGCTTCGAACTTCGATCTTTTTTTATCCAGGAAATGCGTTGCCAATTATACCACGCCAACCGAGTAAGTTGACGACAATTTTTCGAACTTATATGCTGCAGCATTTTCAAATTGATACATATGTTATTCCATTTTCTTAAATAAATTTGAAATAATAAAATTGATTTAAATTCTGGAATCTAGTGTATATTACGCAAAGTTATTTGAGATTTATCACGATATGAAGGTGATAGCTTTTTAAAAATTGAATGATGGATGTATTCATTTGAAAGAACTTCAGCATATAAGTTAGAAAAATTGTCGTCAACTTACTCGGTTGGCGTGGTGTAACTGGTAACGCATTTACACTGATAGAAAAAGATCCCAAATCTCAGAATATTTTTTTCGATAAATTGATTTTTTCTGTATATACTGTATTTTCTGTATATATATTTTTCTGTATCTAGTTAATACATTTAATTTGTTTTAAAAAATACTTGTTCGCGCTTGCACCAAGTTGCCGAAATCGGACCGAATCAAGTTAAACGAGGGATTGGTAAATTATATTTCGCTCAACTAAGGCCCTCATTAAGCATAAGTTATTCATGTTTTATATATCCATACTGTGGGTATACGAATTCACAATTTATTTGGTAAATATTATTTTGTACATGTATAATGTGTATTTTATATATTCGTAAAAATAATTAAGTAAATAAATAGATTCTTAATGTACAGAGACGTGTACTTATTTTAAACTATATATTAGATGATATTAAAAACATCTGCATGCAAAACATATTTGTAAATATGCGTCAAATTTTCAAAAAACGATGATATTAGAATTAGAAAACAAACAGACTCGACACAGATAGTTGATGGAATTAGTTTCAGCTATCAGAAAACTACAACACATTATTTAAGGACATTCCCAAAGAGCAGTCGTACTCAATCTTCAAGAAGATTTTTCCGTATGTAAACTACTACGAACTACTATGAATAGAATAAAAAATATTTGAGGTACAGTCTACTTTTTTGCTTCCGCTCACATGCGCAGAAATTCAAAAATCTCTCACGATTCAAATTATAAAAGGAAACGTCAAAACCATTAAAAAGTAGCTCACTTTTAACATTTTTTATAACAAAACGAATACCGCTTGTTTTAGTTATTTATACGGAAAGATATTTTTTAAATTTTCAATGAATGATTTTCAGCTTTCCGAAACAATCGTAAGAAAATTACTCTCGCTATTCAATTAAACGTGCGCTACAACATCAATCGGCGTATGGTTCGTATGTTAAATATGCTCATTTTAACAGTCAATATTTACAAATTTACTACCGCAAGGACTATTGAAAAAAAAATTCTACGTATAAAAGACACTCATAAGTATGTGTATTCAAAGTTTCAAAAGGATTGTAAGAAAAGTGATTTTTTTGGGAACGTCCTTAACGTTTCACATTCAAAATCGCGACTTCGTTCCGATATCTCTTTTTTTGATTTAATTTGCCTAAGTATATCAAGATTTTTAACTTGTAAAAATATACTAGTAATAGATTTTTGTTGACTAAAAACAATAAGCAAACCAAATTTTATCAGATATATAAATGGACCTTATTCTTTTAAATAGACTGAAAAATTAGTCACAACGATATATCGGGTGATTCGTCGTTGTTTTGACTTCAAACTCATGATGTACGTTTTAAATTATTTATCTTCCTCTACTGTCTTTATTAATTAGAAAAGTATTTGTTTGTATTGCGGATAGAACCTTTTATTCTGAATAAACCTACATACTTAACTGAAAAACGCATTTTTGTAGATAGATCTTTATGTTATTAGAATTGTGGTTGCAATATTAAGATTTATTACTTTGTTTAATTTTTAATAATAAAAGTTTAGAATTCTACCCTCATTTTTTTTATACCTTTAATGTTTAACATTGTCGATATTTTTTCATCTTGTTTATTATATTTTATTATTTCACGCGTATTAAACTTTATTTTTATCGTGTTGATTTTTTGCAACAAATAAACAAAAATATTTTTTGTATTATTTGGGAAATATAATATTGAAATATATTTTGATATTTTTACTTAATGTGGATAATGCGTCATTTTGTTTTTGGTAATTTCACGTCAGTGTAGAGAGAGGATGTCTGCCGACGTTTCAGTATAGTAACGTATATCATCAACAGGAATAACAAAAACAAGAAAACCATTAACTCGAACGTGTTACAGTTCAGACACGTCACAATGATTATTTCTATGGCGACTTAACTCTTAACCCTGCTTCTCAGTGAAAAAATGACGCAGGTAATGTAAATTTCTCAGTTAAACAAAGTTTTTCAACTATTTCAAATGTCAAAATGTCACAAAATAACCATGTCCGTCATAACTTTCTCTTTAATACAAGGTATGTATTTATGTACGTGGGTATGCATTTATTTATTCTCGGTTCAAATAATATTGTGTTTGCTCGGTGTAATGACCAACATAGAAATGAATTACACCTATCATGTTTTTCATAAATCGGAAATCAAGTTTATGTTACAGGTTGTTCACAAATTGACATACTTTGAGACCAGAAAAATATATTGTCCGCATAAAAAAGAATTTGAGAAGTGGAAAACGCGTCATTATATTACAAGGAAAAGAAATATGCTGAAATATATACTTTGTAATAGACGGAGGCAGCCAATGCCAAAGGCAAAGAAATGACATTGATCCCATCTCATTACTCAACATGTGATCTTTAGAGTAGGAAGTAATTTACGGGTGCTTGATATTTTGAATCCGAAAACTGAACAAGAACCCAGAATATTTAAATGGCTTGAATTCAAACCCAAACCTAATTAAATATTATAGAAATTCAGTGGATTTGGTTTTTACTTTGTTTAAATTCGAAAATGCTTTTTTTAAATTAGTGTGTTTTCCTGAATCGCACCGAACCGTCGGTATCGCACCCGATAAACCCTTTTCCACTGAGTTGTCGTCTACTTCGTCCGCACTTCCCGGCCAGCCGACATGAGCCCCGCTATCTCCCTGGCCCAGGAGGTCCAGATCGCGGTAAAGGCATGTAAATGTGTCCGAATATATTCATTTTGAATCGCAACACTATCCTGAGGAAGTCTTCGGGTGAGCTTATTTTGTATAATATCTGAAAAAGATTTCCCTCAGCAATTTCAATACGTTTACAGTTTTCCGCACCAATTTGAATATCTATATTATTCATATTATTGATGTCGTCCATATTTGAGTGAATTCAAAAGAAAATCCTCGATTTTTCGCGAGACTGAATTTGCAGAAAGCGAAGCGGCCCACGTTGATGAGAACGTGGTTTAAGATTACATTTTGTGTATTCACTTTACCGATTTACGTTTATGGACTTATATTTGCATGTCCGGAAAAATATTTTTCCGGAGAGATTGCAAAACGTCTGCTCGGGATGATGTGGAAGGATTTGCTGACGGATTTTTTTTATAATAAACAGGAGCAATGAAGCTCATTGTGCAAAGGGTATCTGGGCTTTAGCCATTTAATCAATCTTAATGCTTTTACCAAACCTTCTTCGCCATCAACTGATAAAATCTTATTTCGAATTTTAAAAAATTCAGTCGATTTTAGACACATCGAAATAATTTATAATAATTCTTGAAAATAAATCTTCTCAATGAAATACCTAATATCGAAAATAATTATAATAATATATTATTAAATTTTTTGCGCACCTTGTTTATTAAGCTTAGCCTTTTTATAATAAGACGAATATATTTAAATAGAAATGTCTCTAAGGATTCTGGAAGTAAAGTAAACATTTTACTTCCAGAACACGTTGTCATGTCTGCTACGCTAGTTTTTAACTGTAGTAGTTGAATATTAAATATGTTGTAACAGTTAAATATTTAAAATATCGTAAACGTGTATACATATAGATTATGTAGGTACATTAAGAGCGAAGTAAGGAGTCATATTTATTAAATGGGTTATCTTAGGCTTGGGCACTCTTAATAATCATGATGCCTGTATTTGTCAGCAAATATAAAAGATTCAAATCTTACCAACGACCATCCAAGTTGGCACCTTTTTATAGCACAGGCGTTCTAGCTTACTTTGAAAACAATAAAAAATTTAATGCGATACGTTAATCGTGTTAACGACATTGTTATTTTTCTTTTTTTTTAACTTTAGAAATAAAACCGTACGATGTCTATTATTTTTTTGTTATGTAGGTATATCGCAAATTTTTATAATTAACTTTTAAACAGTCCTAAATCAAATAGTTTTATACAAACGTTATTGACTTTAAAAACATTTTCTTGCATTTAAAAAATCCATTTTGTGCTACTTTTATATTTTCAAAAGTCACTGAAAGGTGAGCGCGGAGTGAGATGTCACTCGTTGTCCATTGTATTTTGTACACAGAGTAAAATGATCAACTGACACATACCGACCTTTATTATCAAATCTCGTGAGACAAGTGATAAAAGTCTTATCCGTGTAAGTGAGCCGCGAGATTCTATAGTGTTTTAAATTCATCTTTGTTGACTTTGCTTTGTTAATTTTGGTTCTAATCGTACATTTTTAAAAACTCATCTGCAGAATTACAGTATATTGTCGTAATCATAAAGTATTATATTAATAAGTCATTTATAGAAATAATATTCTCATAATTATTTCGCACCATATGATAATGCTGTATTGATAATAATATGTGAATAATAAATTAATTTTAATTAATGTTGACATGAATTATGACACGCCAATTTTTTTTTTTTTTAAGACGCGGTTTCTAAGTTCAGCATCCTTTTTAAGCATGTTTTGTTTCACATTATCATTTATTATTATTCATTATGTTTATTGGTATCAATTAGGGCTGTTTGGATGATTTATTCCAAAGTGTTAAATAATTGTTTATTGTAAGGTAAAGGTAAAGGCAACACATATAGACATTCACAATCACTAATTCACTAATTCACACTAATTCTGATAACTATTCATTATTTTATTTATTTAATTTTCTGATTAGAACTAAATTAGAACTAAAATTAGAAGATTTTGATAAACGTATTATTTTATGTAATTCATTTATTGGTAATTGTGCGGCAAGCATAGTAGATTGACACTAGTAACACACTCGCCTAGTGATCAAGTGGTCGAAGGTTCAATCCTCGCCCCGGGAGACCATCAAATCAGTCCTATTTTCATAGCGCATCGCTTAGTTTAGTTTGAAGATGGTACGAGTACTTCGTATACTTTTTCTATTGTATAAAATCCAATTGTCAGACATGATTATCATTAGATTTTCATAAATTGAAAATAATGGTTTGTAGTTGGAAGAAATTACGTATAAATGCTTTAAATTACAATAAATTGTTATATATAATATAAAATACAAATAATATTTGTAACATATTATGATTATATGACTTAAATAATTAAACTAATATAACTTTATATTATACTACCTTAATACTTTGGTGATAAATAAAATTTTAATTACATTATATAATAATAATCACTGTATTGGAAAAAATGTCTGCAGTTTATGGTAAAGTAATGCGGTGAATTTAATGTTATTTATCATTTATATTATCTTTTATTTTTTAACCATATTTCCATTATTAATTTGTCTACTGGCAAATTGTTGAATATTCGCGGAATGACCATATTAATTTAATCGAGCCTTTCGATAAATTTCTTGATCAATCCAACATCCAAAAATAGAGAACGATAAGCCTTTACGTCGCCCGTGCACCAATAATCGACAGTTGTCAATAAATTGATGAACTACCTCCATAATTGACACCAGAATGGTTTCAGTAGACTTGCACCGCCGGTCGCGTCATACTCGGTTAACGAATATCTCTTCGTTATCAATTTTATAAATGAAGAATCATAATTTTATGTGTTTTATTTATTAATGTTTCATTTTGCATGTTGAACGTACTTCGGTGTTGTATACGTTTATATAGTTTTATGTGTATCCAGGGTGCCCAGCGTTTGAACAAAGCGAACCGTCTTATCTTCTCTTAGTGTGTTTGTAATCTTGGCTGCAGAGATATTTAACTAGGTGTAAAGTGATAAGGTGTATATGATAAAGAATTCGACGATAGCGACTATCCGAGACCTGTAACAATGCACGCTGTAGGATATAGCATGCCGTTTTTGAACCAAATCAAAGATGTTGATGATTACGAAGAGCAGTGCTTGCAGTGCTAGTAAGTCTGCCGTTTACTCTTTGATATCCGCATCTGATATTTTTATATTTGCTTTGTTCTGTTCTTGATGAAAAATAATGTAACGTTAATTCATCGAAATTATTTATTCATATTGATTGTTAATTTTCTTAAATACGCTAATATTATAAATTAATTATTCTGCCTAGAAATTCGTCGCTTGATTTTGCTTTTGTTTTCCAGATATTGAAAATGTAAAATTATTAATTTATCTAATCAAAAATAATGTTTTATAGTAATTCACATATATAATCTACGCGTATTGCATTAAATCATATTTTTAAACGTACCTACACTAATTCCAATTTTGCAACTAATGTCGCGCGCGAATGCAACGTGTTCCATTCTAACCTACAAAGTGGCAGAGCAGGTAATCGATATCTGTTTCTTATTTTGACGCATATATGAGATTATTTTATTTGCATAACTTTATCATCATCGTTATCTAATCATCTATTTCACCATTTTATTACATTATTTTTAAAAAACGCCCTGTGAATCGATGTGGCAACAAATGTCGATACGATACGTTTATATCTGAAAGTTTTGACGTTTTTAGTAATAGAGGTATTTGTAAAATTGATTCACCTTCGTGGCGAAGATAGAAGCAAAATATTTGATTCGATCATTTCTGGAGATGCTTTGCAACCACAATCTAAAGTAAAATAAAGTCGAATAATATTTGTATCTTCTCGAAAACTTTTATAATTAATAGGATTAGAATTGCTAATTAAGTTCTTCCTAATAGACTTTTCCAACTCCTTAAGACCCACTGGGAATAGTTCCATCTACCTGCGGTGAGCTCGGTCCGAGTGGCGCCAGCGTGGGCTAATTAATATCAGACCATTGCATAAAAAGTAACGCAGCTTTTAAAGACAACTTAACCACTTTATTTGTAAACTTTGACCTTATTCCATTTGCTCCAGCGCATGTTGGATGGCTTCCGGACCAAACGATAGTATTTAGAAGCCATCAAAGGCCCGAGAGATTAAAGGCGATCGTTCTGCCGGAACTTTGTGTGTGAAGACGATGTGTGTGTGTGTGTGTGTGTTTGTGTACTGTGCGTCGGGGATATGCCCTTCTAGGGCTTTTGTTTCTATATAATTTGCGGCTGTAAGCCAATAATCCGATATTATTATTACGTGGATGAAAACCGAAACTATGTAAACACATTCCGACACTTAAACTATGTCGAAGGCTTCTTCATCTATGGTAAAACGAACAAATTTCTGTTAATTCAAATTACAGGCTGTCTCTACTTTTCAGAAAAAACAAAGCATGATTTTTTTATTGTAGATATCTATTTGAACTTGTATTAGTGATTCGTTATTCTTGTTCTCAATTAAATGCTTACGTCTGTGTACATATATGTGTAATCGTTAACTAGGTTTACTATTTGAATACTTAAATATTTTCAGTGTAGAAAAGAAAAATGCATCCTAACTTGAATCTACTTCCTAGAAAAACCTCATAATTTGTTTAATACATTAACTGCATTAAATGTGTTTTAATGAAAACACATTTTTATGAAGTTACAATTTCAGAACGTAGCCTGTGGTATTAATACAAATTAAATTTATCAATTAGAAAGATATACAGAAACAATTTTAAAAGATTTAATTTTGGCGTCTCCTGGTGTATATTGCTCAGAGGTATTTGAGATTTATCGCAATATTTAGTTGATTGCTTTTAAAAATTGAATAATTAATGTATCAATTATAAAAATGTACAGAATATAAGATCTAAATTTGTCGTTAACGTAATGGATTGCTGTAGTGGAATGGTAACACGTTTCCCCGGGCAGGAAGAGGTTCAGATTCGAGTTCTAGTAGTAAATAAATATTTTCTCGCAAAAATATTTTTTTTCTGTCTATCTTTCCAATTCATTCAATTAATTTGTATTATTTAAATTATAATTTTTAAATATTTAATATACTTTTCATGCATATTTTTTTAAACACCCGTACAATATACTATTATAGAAACTTTATAATTGAACAGCTATAAGTGTTTTGTATTATCATTCTTGAATAATATGCTTATTAAAAAATAGAATGAATACTTACACGAAATACTAACAAGTACATTGAAACAGATTTTCAACATTCGTTGTTTGTTTGTTGCAGCGGCCTCAACATGAACATCAACAACAACGTGGACTCGCCGAAGCCGGATCCCGATTACATAAAGGTATTTCAATATTTATATTACTCGGTTTCACATTTTTCGCGCTTAATAATCCGCCGTTCTCCAAATAGACTGAATAATTTAATATAACGAAGCCCACACCATAATCCGAAGACTTAAACGAAATAACCGGTAATAACCCTTCATACAGCTTTCGTGTCTTTGTATTAGGTGGTATTCTCGGGATCGTTCAAAGTTAGTGTTATCCACCGCGAACGGATAACTTTACAGAGCTCTATTATGGAGTAAGTAAAGCGTCCTAACGGCTCCGTTTATTTTCCGGGCATTTTCAGATTTTTCCAGCCTCCTCCCTGCCCCTCCCCCCCCCCCCCCCCCACCCCCGCGCCACAACGCGTCTCGTCACGCCAGTGTGTTCATTCTAAACCATCGACCTCTAATCCAATAATGCGCCTAACCCGACCCTTTCGCTACACCCACACGTGAACGGGGTTAGTCTTTTACATGTATTTTCTAGCTACAACCCAATAAAACTTATTTTAATGTCTGACATACAAACTATGCCAGGCGAGCGTGGGCGACCGCGATAAATGTGACACTACGAAAAAATATACTTCAGAAATTGAAGGTCATTTTCTAGTCTCAAAACTGACGCTGACACTGACGATGATGGAAAAATATATAATTATTCGTAATAACACGGTGTGAGAACTGTCACTTTTGTATGTGTGTGTGTGATGAGTGGTGGGGGTCATGGGATATAAGAGGCCGTCACTGGGGAACGGGTCTCTTTTCTCATCGTTCCTTCGCAATAGTAATAATAAAAATCTGAGTTATATAATTGTACACTATCTAAATAAGTTGTTGTAATAAACGATCATTATTACGTATATCTACTGAGTTTCACTACAATGATTCAACCTAACAACTCGAGAAGTAGACATAGAGGATAGAACCCCAAAAGGAATCTGTGATATTATTTCTAAAGGCACCACACTGGTGCAGTCAAATTGGAAAGTCACAGCGTGTCATTTTATTACTTTTATGCATTCCTTTGAAAACACAGTAAGATTTTACATGTACACGTATATCCTTAAGACGGGAAAAGTGGATAGAACATCCTATTCTGGCAAATATCTTTCACATCTTCCATATTCTTATCTTCTCACTCATGCTCATCTGTTCTTTAGGCTCTTGACATTATCCTTCTCTAGATTTTTTCTGGGCGGTCGTGCCAGATCTGTATCCTTCCCACTGTCCACTGTTATCCACTTGTATCTGCCTGACTTTTTCAGTTGTTATTTTTTTCATTGTATTTGAAAACGAGCCTTATCACAGTACCCGGTAAAATAGGATAACTTTTAATAAGTCCCAATGTATATATGCCCGTCTCGACACAGAATTTCTCTAGTGAGACAGGCACAGTCCAAACAGATTTTTACATAGTATTATACAGGTACTAATAAAATAAATAAATAAATAAATATGAAGGTCATTTTTAAATTAAGAATTGTTTTGTCGTAAACTCGTAACAATTTAGTGTAACTCTAATTTATTAATTACAATAAAAATATGTCGTGAACTATTACTCAATATAATCTCCGCTGATGTCTAAGCACATTTGAGACTGGAAGACAAATCTCTCGTTGAAGAAGTCTGCCGCCTGTTCCTCGAAGCATGGGGGCCGTCAACAGTTAAGGATGGTCCAATAGCTCCCGTCCAAACTTCTTGTGTAGTATTTTCCAGTTGAAAAACAAACCACCTCATCATCATGATAGACGTGATTAATAAAATATACCACTGAGAAATTACGTCCTACTCAATGAAAAGCTGTAAACTGATAAGTAGAGAGTTACAGACAAGTTATGATAAGTTTCTGACAACGTTCCGGTTTAAAGCGTCTATTCATGCCTACTACTACTTTAAAAATGGCCTTCGTGTATAAATATTTATTTTGTTAATAAATATATAATCATAAGTGATATATTATTAAATCCAGAATAATCGTACAAATTAGTTTCGCTTGTTATCTTCTTTACGCCTTAAATGTTAATTTAAAATATCGTATTATGCGGAAGCGGTCAATGGTGGTAGAATATCCCCCGCAAGATGAGATGTCTCCGTGATACGACCGAACCAATTGCTCGGGGTGTTGAGATAAAGCGCCGGCCGCCGGGTCGGGCCCGCGTGATCCGGCTGTGTTTTATGGTACGACAGGGATTTGCCCAGTTTGGGTTTAGGCCCTATCTGGCCCATGGAGGAATCTGATAGCCGGGCCAAGGTCAGGGCCGTTATATTCTGATGGACGGCCGAGCTTTCCTAGGGTCCCCCGATAACCAGCTGTGGATACAGCGCACAGCGCGCACCTTCGTTAGTATTCCGTGGGCGGATATTATGCCCACGATTTATAACGATAATATTATCTCGCAAACCTATACGTCTTACAAACAAAAGGGCTTTCTAAACAAACAAAAAAATTTACAAGTAAATTAACTTACTGGTGACTTCGCCAACAGTAAACGGGTAAACGCGTAACTATATTTATGAATTAAATCACAAAAATTGAGCTGATTATAACCACTGAAATGTTGCTCTGAAATATCGGTTATAATAAAAACCGGTACCCGGTACTCGGTAATACTGGGAAAAGAAAATCATTACGACATAATAATTATCTTTCGCTCTAAATCGTTTTTGCTCATTATATAAATGAGCGTAATTTTGTTGTTATTTTCAAAACGTTATTATTTGTTCAATATAAAATATACTGATTCGCCATACAGAGTTGTTACTGTATGTAAAATGAGAACAGCACTCTTGTTTATAGAATCAAAAAGTAAGTGTACGGGTAGGGCTAACGGGTGATTATTATGTTTATCTAATTGCTTATAGTAATGTTACTTGCTATGTATTTGATTAATTATTTTTTCCTACCAAACGCAAAACTTACATTTCATATTCAATGTTTTCAAATCACAGTTTTTTTTTTGGCAGAAATTCAAAAATGCTCATGTGTTCTCGCCCGGCTGATAAAGACAGCCTGCTGGGTCCTTCTGCTTTATCATTTTGGGCCGAACCTTCTTTCTATTCCCCAAACGATATCGATATTTTCCGCATCTACATTCACCAGTCTCAACTACGACGTGAAATCAAAATCACATCAAAAAACAATTCACCCGTATTATTCTATACTGTTGTCAAGTTCTTGAGTGTATATGGATCAACAATTCCATAAAATGTAAAAAAGCGTAAGGCCACAGACTAGTAAATGAATAGACACCATATGAAGTGTATATATAAGAGAAAGGTTTGGAACATTATTTGAGGGGCGATGGGCATTCTATACACATCTATTCAATGAAACATAAATCCGATAGATGACACATTTATGTAACAGAAAAAGTACTTTCTCTTCGAAAATTAAATCTTTGTGCATTAATGCATATTATATTGTGAACTAATCAAAAAATTATAAACAAACAACTAAATTGAACTACGAGTCCTATTCTAAAATTTTTTCTTAAAAATTATTGGAGTAAATTTGTATTAAATAACAATTTGAGTTAGGTACTAAATTTATTTTTTAAATAATTGTTGTTTTTTTTTAAATAGATTCTGATAAAGAAACAATAATATATGTTTTTAGTTAGTATTGACATCCTGAAGAGGAAAATTGTATTTTTCTAAAGCGGTAGATGTATTTAAACTCAATAAGTGGTTAATAAAATAACGTTAACAAATAAAAATATGAATTTTATCCACAAAGTTAATTTTCCTAATTTGAAAAAAAAAAATATTGTGATAAAAAATTGAATTGTTTTTTTTAGTTTTAGGTGTTACTTGGACATTATGATTTTTTTTTTATATACTGTTGATAATATTTAATTTTTCGTCATCAGATGTTCGTCGGGCAGGTGCCGCGCTCGATGGACGAGAATGATCTGCGGCTGATGTTTGAGGAGTTCGGAAGGGTCCACCAGATCAACGTGCTCAGAGATAAGGTCACTGGAGCCAGCAAAGGTCAGAACACCAAATTTCATTTTAATTATATACAGGAATTTAAAAGTATTAAATGATCCTTATTTGATCAAAAACTCAATTGACCAATGTATTTTTGAGGATCCTGTTTTAGAATATTACCAAAAAAATAATAATGATAATTTTGTTTTTCTAAAACAGTGAGTTTAATTTAAAACTCCTATTTATTCTCTTATATATTTTTTTTACATAATAATTGAAGCATTTTGAATCGTTATCTAATTTAAATATTAACTTCGTAATATTATTACGAATATCCTGATAATTTATGGAAGATACAAGTTATCTTTGTAATATTATGTCGCTAAATACTATAAACGCAATATAAGTCAATTCAATTTATCAATTTGAAATGGCTGTTATGGTTCCACTTGATTTATCAATAAAAATATAGGTGTTTAAATGTGTAACGGAAGTGTAGAAAAACTCGGCATTACAAATAATCCGGTAGGTACCGATATTATGTGTATATAATACTTTTCCATAATTATGAAAGCCAGATAAACTCATATAATATTAATATTTAAATAACTTGAGATATTTGGATAATTACGAAATAATAATGATCAATTTTTGAATATGTTCAAAAACACACAATTACTGGATTTTTACCTACAAAGGCACCATTATTAAATAAATATCAGGTGTCTCATAGAGACGGAGCTATTTTTATTATATTTAATGAAAAATATATAGGAGTATGGGATGATTACAGGGCTTACGACCTGTTTTCGGCTGGTTTAAGTGATCACTTTATATTCTTTATATTGTATTCTAATATAATGTGTTAAAAACATTTTACAGATAAAGAATATTGCTTTAAATAAGTTTCAACAAAAATCAGATTCTCATTGAGTTGACATATAATATACCGTTTCATTGGAAAAAATTAATTATCAAATTTGGTTAATAGATGGCGATGTTGTAGTGGTACTCGAAACGAGTCCATATAATAACATATATAGAATTTTCAAAAATTTGATATATTTGGATATTGAGGGGTGAGAATTGGTATATATACAAAGTGATCACTTAAACCAGCTGAAAACAGGTCGTAAGCCCTGTAATCACCCCATACTCCTATATATTTTTCATTAAATGTAATAAAAATAGCTTCGTCTCTATGAGATATCTGATTTTTTTTTTCTGTTATTTTCACAATTGTATTTACTGTGCATGTTCGTAATATTGATAATTTTTTTAACATTTCACCAAACGCCTCGCTTATTCCATTTACATGGAGAATCTGATCGGAAACAACATGACAGCTTGCATGAAATACAATTCGAACTGTTATCAGTTTGATTGATTTTGTCCGTACAGTGTTTGTTTGTTCTAATACTTAACATTTCATTTCTGTCACGTTTGATGTTGGTGAAAATCGTTAAGTTACATTGGCTCGTCTAACATTTACCTTTCTGTATTTCAGAGAATAAATTAGTGGTGGATTATTTTGGAAGATTGCTCGAATTTCTCATATTTAATGTATAATTCAAGAACTTAACAAGCATATTAATTAATAATATTGTCTTATTGAATAAATTTATTTGTTATTTTATGTTGTGTAATGTCAAAAAATAGACAATATTTCGAAGAAGCATACCGCATACGTGTACTCTGAAATATATAAAGAAATGTAAGTGGATATTGTAATCAAGGTGTTTTCACAGTGTTTTAAATATTTTGTATTGTGTTCTGCACGTAATTGAAGAAAAAAAATTTTATCATCATATATTCGTGCAGTTACATAATTTTAATGAATTTAATGTGTGTTTCTGTATCGTTGGAAAATGGAAATATCCCTATTTTAAATCGATTATATTTTGATACATTATCACATTAATAACATGTATGAAAGTCTTTTGTACTGTACGAGTGTTTAACATTCTATTAAATCCTGGCAAATGTTTAATAAATTATTCTAGGATACGACTTGTAATCTTGAAATATTATCTCAGAACTAAATGTAATTTTAATCAATGAATTTAATATATCTGTAAAGAATTTCATTCGCAATTATTGATTTCATTTCATTTACATACAGAAATGAAAAAATTCAAGAGTATAACTTTATGAGGAATCAAGAGTACACTGTTTTTAGAAAAATAATACCATCTGCGCCATACGGTATAAAACCTGATAACCTCTAGACCATGTAAATATTTGTGCATATAGAATCCAGTGTCTAATAAAATAAGAAGAAACGGAAAACTCAGTATTAAAATAAAACACTTGTAAAAATCATAATATACCGGTGGAGTTAATTTCTTCAAGTACCGCATTTACAAGCTGTACCCTTTGAAGTACCTAGATATTTTTTAATCCTCAGTTTTAACTATAATGCCGTATTTTATATGTAGTTTTTGTTTCTAAATCGTTATAGTTTGGTTTGACGATTTCTTTTGTTGATAGTTGATAATGTCAAGTCAAGACTCCTTGCCCCTGGCGGCGAGCTGGAAAACTCGTGTCACTTTCCAGCCTCCGCATCCGTGTTCCAATGTATGTGTTTGTTGTTGTTAAAGAAACATGTTTTGTTTGTTACTTGTTGCAGGGTGCTGTTTTGTGACGTTTTTCACGCGCAAAGCGGCGCTGAGAGCGCAGGACGCGTTACACAATATCAAAACGCTTGGCGGGGTGAGTTGTGCACGTTTTACCTTTTCACCCACCTCAGTGTTGTAGGGTTGTATGTGTTATTATTTTGATTTATGTTTATGAATCATAACTTTATTATGACCGTTCAACTCTGGGGTGAATATATGTAAGTGATATGTAATATGTTATGTGTAATACAGATTCGCTCTTACTAAAATGTATTTATTTGTTGATGTGAAACTTCTTTAGCCATAGCATAGCATCAAATATCGTCTTCACGTGGAATTGAAATTAAATAATTTTGAAAATATGCATCATAAAATATTTTATAAAAAAGCTGCGTTCGTTTCAAAAACTATGGCGTTGTGAAATATTTCTAATCCATTTCTTTAATCCTTAAAAAAAAGTAATAATCAAAATAAACGTTATATTCACGGGAATATCGAACATGTTTACTTAATAATCGAAAGGCGCTTGTTACGTTTTATCTTCAGACTTCTCCATAAAATTCGTAGAATCGTTTGTTCGGAGATAAACATATGGGCGGTCTCTAGGTGTTGAAAGAATTATCTGTCTCTTATTCAACGCATTGAAATTTTCACAAGCTTGTTAACGTCATTAATGTTCTCTATGGAAATTTATAATGTTAATCTGCTGCGTTAAATACATATCTTGACTAAAAAAATTTAACTAAACAATAAAAATAACGTACGAACTCAAGAACGACAATTTAAGCAGTATTTGCGAGATATTTTGATAAATTACAAGGATAGAATATTTGTATCATATTTTTACTATCGTGATCCTTTGATTTTAGTTTTAAATTGTGAATAAATAGTATGTCTGAATGAAGAAATATTGCTTTTTTTTATTTTTTGTTTAAGTATTGGGCTTTATCGAAGTAATAATAACATTCTTATATTTTGAGGGTAAAAAGCTTCGCTTCAATAGTGCGTAAGCACACGGATTTTTATTATAATTAGGATAAAGATTTAATTATATCATGACAAATCTATTGAAATAGAATTATACCTCACTTTGATACAAGACATTGTAGAATTCTGAGTGTTTACATTGTATGTATAATAAATATGTGATATTTTAACAACATTTTTTGAGATTATACTTAATTGAGTAGATTGACAAAAAAACGTATAATTGATTACTTGTGGTAATGAATAATTTTAAAAAAATATATTATTTAATAAAAAACGATATGTTATATAGTATGCACCCACAACTGAATAATTAACAAATGACATAATTTTACAGAAGAATAATTTAATTATTTTTCTGTTATTTAAACATTTGATTTGGAAGCATTATAAATATTAAATCTATAAAAAATTATTTGATTTTTCATCATTTTTCATTATTTGTTGTAATAAAAATGCTTTTAATCTAGTAAGAAATATTTATTAATGGAACGCATGTTTTGTTGTGAAGTTGTATTTTCAGAACATAGTTCTGTTGTATTTTAATACATGAATCAACTAAAAAGATATACAGAACAATCTGTCGAAAAAATATTTAATGGATTAATTCATTGAATTCTGGCGTCTCGTATTGGGTTTACTCAAAGATATTTGAGATTAACCGTAATACAAAATTGATTATTTTAAAAATGGAATAGTAGATGTATCAATCGGAAATATTACAGAATGTAAGTTTAAAATTTGTCGAAAATTTACTCGATTGCTATAACGAAAATGGAGAATGCCCTTCCCTGGATAGAAAAAGGTCGAGGTTTGAATCCCGATAGCGAGCAAATATTTTTTTGATAGATAGATTTTTTATGTATATCTTTCTATTTGATTAATTTAAGTATTTATTTACTGAAATTTTACAGTTCAAAATATATTGCGTTATAGTTTGTGTAATGCAGTATAAAATGTACATATGAATTTATTTAGTAAAGAAAGAATTGAACCGCAAAGATGATAAATTTTAAGTTATAATAATTCTAAGTAATAATTCAGTATTAATTTCTCCATTATAAAGCGTGAGAGGTAATATACCAATGATGTTTAAAATTTACTGCCATTCGTATATTCCCATGTAGAGAAAATAGAAAATTTATATAATGTAGGACTAACAAAAATTAATTAATATTGTCGACGGTTTCATCATGTGAATATTCACAAGACGAATAGAAATATAAGACCTGGCACCTCTAGAGGTGAGGGTTGTGTTTGAAGTCTAGATTTTTCGTTTTTTTTTATTCAATTTAAAAGCCATAGGTAGGTACACAGTATAAATACATAATTACGGCCCTACTGTAGGCACATACATAAACCAATTTAGTATAATCTTCAACTTTGTTGTTATTCCTTCAAAATGCAGTAATTAGTACACATTAAGCTTCCATTTATCCGTGCCGCGGGTCAAGCACCATTTCCGTGCGAACTAATTGCTTCCCTTAATAATAATTATTATTTAAGCGAATGACATTGGGTACATGCCTTCTGGGCTTCCTTTTTTTGAACTCGTCGACTAAATCTGGAAGAAATTTTAAAATCAATCTTTTCATTTTTAAGCGAAATTTGGTTCAGTAATAGTTTTTTAACATAGGAAATCAATTTAGTAATAGAGAACGTCATCTTGAACAGACTTGAAATAACCCATGATTTTTCTTGAGTAGCGAACGCCCAGTTCGCTAATTATTAAGAAAAGTTTGCTTGGATATTGCCAATCGGTATAATAATTGTCAGTCTCTTACATTTATAATCAATGTTTATCCCTTAACTAAGAACACAAAAGAGTATTTAAAAAATATTTTTTTTATATTCGCTTTAAACTGAGACATGTGTTAAGCGTGGTGTTACAGTATATTAGTGGCATATTATTCTACTAATATAATATCTTTCGGCACCAAGGTTTTTCGAACGATACATTTTTTGGTAATGTTCGGACAAATTGCTTTGGCAAGAACATTTTCGCTCCGCATGACCCGATAGTTGTTCACAACCTCATAAAGTCACGTACAACCTCCTTAAAGGGCGGATTACAGTAACGAGGCAGCAAACCACGCAAGTACTTTTCTTCGCCCGTTATTTAAGTGTTATTGCATAACTTACGACCCCTACAGTCCACACTCGCTAGTGGCTTCTTCACTTGCCCCCATAATAAGTGGAGAAGTATGTATAACAAAGAACATAACAACAACTTGCGCTTAAGAACCTTTTTACACGAACACCTGTATAATTTGAAACCTTTCACGGATTGAGAAGCGGATAACGTGTGAAGATTTCAAAAGATCGTTCTGTGTTTCTTTTCTCCATCGCTGTCTCAATATGTCCTCTATAAAAGCATCCTCTCCTCAATTACACTTTTATTTTATACAAACTCTGGCGTATCGATTTTGTTACATCTTCTTATAAGATAGTACAGTATTATTGCTTGTATTGACTTAGGATCGAACTTGGGATTAATCAGCAGGTATTATTTTTATATTAAGGATACGCCCGAGGGTTTCTGTAGTACTAGTCTTGATGTAGTGCTTCCTTCCTTAGTAATAAATAATAGTGATTTATCATGGGAAACTCCTACTTGTTTATTAAAGCAACGCGGATTACGTAACTGCCAAATGTGAAATATTCCCACTCAACAGGTAGCAATAAAGGTATATTAAAACCGAAATGTCCCAAGATTTATGTTAAAATATTTACGCGATATTTATTTACCGTTCATATTTTATAACATGTTCTGCCCCAGCTCCCCGCAAGATTAACCACATATCAGCACACGGGAATGTTATCCAAAGGGGAAATTATTTTAAATTACAGGTCTATAATAATTTATCATTAAATAAATATTTTGATAGTTTTTAACGGGCTGATTGTGGAAATTTTTACGTCACTTTTATTTAAAATTTGATAGTTCGTTTTTCAAATTGAGACGCTACGTCGACGCTACCATAAGTTAATTAAACTATACATATCCGATACGTGACAATCGATCTCAATCAAGAAATATGTTCAACGCGATGATGGTATAATATATACGGTATGTCTACAACTCAAATACAATGCGTTGAAAACCAAAACTCCTCAAATATGATAACAGAAATCTTATAAATAAATAGAAGATATTTATTTTTAATTTTATTTGTGAAGTCGCGAAGATTATTCAGAACATGGTTCGCTGATAATTAAAAAAAATCAGATACATTACTACGAAAAATATAATGGACAAATCTATCTATAGAAAAAAAAAGTTACTTCAAGGACTTAAACACGGAGCTTTAAAAAATGAGAACTAGAAATTTATGAGTTTTAAAATATTATTTCCAAAGATAGAATTATGTTTTGTGTATTTCTAAGTAATGTAACTAATTAGTTTTTATATTTGCCTCTCTTATCATTTCCCAAAAATGTTAAAAAAAAAAACTCGGTAATATAATGCATGAGCTTTACAAGCTGCCAACACATGTTGGGACGTTTATTAAACATTAAAAAAATAAAAGTTATACCAATCTAGATCATTCTAGTCGTGCCAATCTATAATAGATCATTCAAGATGAGACCAAATGGAGAGCACAAACAGATCAAATATTTGTCGGGTGGCCGCCGCCAAAAAGATGGAATGGATGACATCAAGAGAACACGAGATCTTATCAAAAAAAGCATAATTGATAGATGAAAAATCAATATTTTACTGCTGTATGTATTATTATCCTCTAAAAAGTCTAGTTGTATACAGATATTATTTACAGACATAAAAATATCAAAATATGAAATAAATATATTAATTAGAAAGATATACATACATATAAAATCAATTTTATCGAAAAATATTGTAGTTGTGCCACCGGTATTCGAATCTGGATCTTTTTCCAAACCGGGGAAGGTGCATTTTCCAACTATGCTACAGCGACAATATTTTTAGCGACAAATATTCGAACCTATATGTTACCTTTTTGATATTATAATACATTGAATCCATTCCATTAAATTAAATGTATGTTACTTTTTTGATATTAATACATTTAATCGTTCCATTAAATTAATATCAAAAAGGTAACATATAGGTTCTAAAATTTTTCACTAAAAATATTGTCGCTGTAGCATAGTTGAATAATGCATCTTCCCCGGTTTGGAAAGAGATCCAGGTTCGAATACCGGTGGCGAAACAACAATATTTTTCGATAAAATTGATTTCATATGTATATTTTACTAATTAATATATTTAATTCGAATTAAAAATATCACAGACCGTCTGTTCTGAATAATTACAACTTCACAATAAGAATATGTTCTCCTAATGAAAATATGTATGGAAACCGTTGTTTTGACAATATTCACCTCAAGGAAGCTAAAAACCATTGAATATTGAGAAAAATTTCATATTTTTTTAAAGAGTTGTTCGAGTAGTATTATTTTTAATTATTAAGATTTAAATTGAATAATCGTATTTATGTATATTTCAAACATGAAATGAAATTATTTTCTCCCGCTGTTATATTAAAACCTAATCAAACAATTTATGCTTTGCATTGTGGTAATCAGCTGAACATCAAACATGCCAGTGTACGAAATCCTATTCAATACTGGAGGACGCTTTGTATGTCATGTACACTAATGCACCAATGGAGCCTGTTCGGAGTATCACCGTGTTCGCATCCCCGTATATATAGTTCCAAGTAGGTTATCGATAATTCTGAATCTACTTAATTGCGCAGTTTTTACATGAATATGGTATCGATGAAGCTACCTGATATTTCTGGAAGCAGAGAGCTTCTACCTTCAAAGGTAGAACCCCACTGAGTAATAGCCCGTGTTCACACTACCCCTGTAACTTTAATTAGTCGTATTATGTATTCATGCATGCGTGTGTATTTACAATCGCTGTGCCTAAATGATGTGACACAGGTGGAACATCAAAGCAAAGTCTAGATGTGGTAATAACGCCATTTGTTGTTCGGCAGTATACCCAAAACTTACAGTCCTGAGGCCCTAAAATGAACACTTGGCAATCCAGAATTTAGGGCCAAAAAATCTAATAAATATTTATTTTAATGTAGATTATTTAAAACTTTGTTTTTAACCACTTAATAAGTTATATGGGGTGTCCAGCAGAAAAAATTTAATATTAAATTGTAATTGCTAGTAAACCATCAGGGTGAGGTAAGTGGGAGGGGATATTGTTCGACGCGCGTGATTTGCTGATTTGCCAGTCGCAATGAGTCACTAGTCGGGAGCGCACCGCGCGTTCGCGGTTGGGCAATATTTAAAGTGCGGTGATTCATTGATTCGTGCGCGTCGCGCTTTTTGTACTCATTTAATATTTGACGAGTAAGTGATGGGCCGAGTACGCAACTTATCTGACGTTGTGTTCAAAAGTACAGGCAAGAAGGGACAATGGTTGACCAAACTCCTCCGGGACCATCAACATCAGCAGCGACGCCAGAACATGTGGCTCAAGTTCGACGTGAAATTATGCGCAATCCGCGTAAATCGATAAGGAAGATTGCAGCCTTTGCTGGAATAAAAAAAGTCAGCAGTACACGTTATTTTGAAAAAGAAACTACAGTTTCTCAACGAAATTAACTATTCCTTACATGAAACCTTAGCGAGAATGATGCTGGTACGTTTTGAAACAGCATGAACGCATGGAACTGTTTCTCGGGTTCAACAATTTAGGCAAGGCGGGCCACTCCACACACAGCTAGAGTTTCAATGGAGAAGCTGAGGGGAGTTTTTCCCAATAAATTAATCAGCAAGTATGGAGACATACCCTGGGCACCTTGGTCACCGGACCTTACACAGTGCAACTTTTTTTTTTGTGGGGATATCTCAAGTCGATAGTATACAGCAATAATCTTTGAACATTTCAGGCCCTACAAGAAAATATCCACCGTGAAGTGTCATTAAACCAACGCTTTGCTATCGCGTTTTCTCAAATTTAAGAGTCCGATTGCAAGAGTATCTTGAGAGAAATGGACGGTATTTAGGCGATATTTTGTATAAATAAAATATGAGAATAACATTGTAGTTTTTTTTTTATTATTCAATATTAAACTTAAAAATTTTCCGCTGGACACCCTTTATTTAATATTCGAGTACCAACCGATTTCGGAAAATACAATTTCTTCATCAGGATGTCAAATTAACTAACCTTATACCGGGTGAATATTATGTTCCAAACCGATTTTGTTTGACCGCCATTCTAGTTCGCATTCAATTCGCATTTAGTAGTCGTAGAGAGTAGTTGATTCCAATTTATTTTGGAGTATGTAAAGTCTCAACAATATGCAACAGTATATGTTTTGCAGCTCAGTATTGATGACCTCGACCTTTGGAAAAAAATCATTTTGAGCGACGAAGCTCATTTCGACTTGGCAGGTTTTGTTAATAAACAAAACAGCCATTATTGGGACACTGGAAATTCTCAATTGATACACCAACGACCTTTATATTTGCGCCGTGTGGCGTGTGTGCTGATTTCTTTCAGGATGCGAGAGGCAATGCTGTAACCATTAATGGTGATCGCTATCTTTACATGTTGGAAAACTTCTTGGTAGCCGAACAGGGTCGATTGGACCAGCAACACATGTGGTTTCAACAGGACGGTGCCACCTCATACATAGCCCGAGCTGCGCTTGAAATTTTGCGAGTAATTTTTCTCAGCCGCATAATGCCAAAAAGTGGTGATATCGATTAGCCTTCTCAATCACCTGATTTGACGGCTCCAGACTATTATTTGTGGAGGTACTTGAAAGGAAAGGTCTACGCCAAAAAATCTACAACAATTTCGATGCTACAGGATATAATATTCTATGTGAAATTTCTGAAATAACACGCGAAGTGTGCGAGAATATTATAAAAAATATGGTTAAAAGCGCACGATTTTGTGCCCCTTCCAGAGGCGGCCACTTGACCAATGTCACATTCCATGTATAATTGTAATAAATAAACCACGTAATCAATAAATAAAAACCAAACAAAATTTTTTTGTTATTTTTATTTGTTAACTTTGTTTTAATAACAACTTATTGAGTTTAAATACATCTACCGGTTTCGAAAAGTACAATTTTTTTCATCAGGATGTCAATACTAATCAAAATATGTAGTTTTTTTACAAGTATTTTACAAGAAAAAATAATTATTATTTAAAAAATAAATTTAGTAACTAACTCAAATTGTTACTTAATAGAAATTTACTCGGAATAATTTTTAATGAACCCTAAACCTCCAAAACTGTATTCCCTATTAAAAATTCACAAAATTAATATTCCAATAAGACTGGTAGTTTCATACTGTAATGCTCCAACTTTTAAATTATGTTAATTTGTTACTATAAATAGACTGAATATTTTTCAATCAAAATACACAATAAAAAATTTGTTGCAATTAGTGGATATGTTAAAGGATATGGATCTTCCCAACGATGTTAAACTTGTTTTTTTGATGTTATTAATTTGTTTACTAATGTACCTATTAATGAAATTAAAATTTTAATTTCTGATTTACTAAATTCATCTAATTTACCAAATAATTTGGTAAAAGATCTATGTCGTTTGTTAAACCTTTGTATGAACCAAAATTATTTTCAATTTAATAATGTAATGTACAATCAAACAGAGGGTCTTCTTATGGGAGCACCCATAAGTCCACTAATAGCAGATGTTTTTGTAAACAATTTGGAGATAAATATTTTGAAGTTCACAACGTCAACTAACAACATTTTTAAATTTCATTAATTCATTTAATAATAAAACACAATTTACATTAGGAAAGGAAAATAATTCGACCCTAAATTTTTGGGATCTAACATTGATTAAAAATAATAATAAAGTTGAATTCAAAATTTTTAGAAAACTTTTACAGATACTATCATACATAGTAAATCTAATCATCCAATCACACAAACATTCAGGGTTCCACTCCATGATACATCGTTTAGTCAATATTCCTATGTCAACATCCAATTTCAATATTGAATTGAATACAATTATAAAAATAACAGTTAATAATGGATATAATACAGGTTTAATATACAATATTTAAAAAATAAATTAAAAGAATATAATAGTCAATTTTTATATAAATCATAGATAAAACATAATGATAATAATGATTATTGGCATAGGATTTTATACATAAATAACTTTTTGAATCAAATATCCAAACACCTACCACGAAACATTAGACCGGCATTTTATATAAATAATAATATAGGAAATTTACTCATAAATTCTAAAGACAAAGATGATAAATTTCACAATTCTGGTATCTATAAACATAGTTGCAAGGATTGTGCTGCATTTTATATTGGTAAAATGGGTTGAAATTTTAATATAAGAGTAAAGGAGCATTTGAGATGTTTGAACAATAGTGGGTTTTCAGAATTTACTAATCATTTGATAGAAAATGGTTATGATTTTGATAAAAAATTGGGATTGTCAATTTTGCATGTAAACGGTGTTGGTCGTAAATTAAATCACTTAGAATTGTTGGAGATAAAGCGTGTAAAACTAATCAAAAAATTATAACCTATTAAATTTAACTATGAGTACCATTCTAAATTTTTTTTCCCAAAAATTATTCTAATAAATTTGTATTAAGTAACAATTCGAGTTAGGTACTAAATTATTTTTTAATTATTTATTGTTTTTTAAAAATAGATTCTGGTGAAGAAGCAACATATTTTGATTAATATTGACATCCTGAAGAAGAAAATGGTATTTTTAGAAACCGGTCGATGTATTTAAACTCAATAAATGGTTAATGAAACAAAGTTAACAAATAAAAAGAGTGAATTTTTTGCTAATTTCAAAAGTCTAATTTTATTTTTATTTTCTAGTTATCCAAAAACAACATCGGCCTGGAACATAATATTCACCCTGTATGTCAAATTGTTGTTTTTAAAAAGAATTGCATCAAATGTTAAAAATATTATATTAATTACCGAATCGTCAGTATTTTACATTATTTTAATTAACACAATATAATATACAATATCAGTGCAATAATCTTTTCTATGTACTTGTTTAATATTATTTTTGCTGCCAATTAAAAAATATTATTTATCGAACAATTAAACTAAATTAATAGTTCAAATCGACTTTACATCAAAATAATTTTCATTCGCGTAATAATACAACATAAAATGGAATTAAATAATTTCATATAAATTAGGGAATTTTTATTTTGCCTAAATACAGTTCTACCTGTATAATTTGGTATTGTTGTACATTTTTATACTATATATAATGATGATGTTGTCGGAAAAACCTTCTAAACGTGAATTATGCCATTAGGAAGGTACGCCCGTGTTTCAGAATTATTATTACGTTGGAAATCCTTTTTTGTAATTCGTGTGGAAAACTCCACCTGAAACTATCAAGAGATTGCAAGGGGGCGGATATCCGTCTTTCCTCCCTTTTACGAAATGTCCACTTATCCATTTTCGACCCAAAATTCAATATCACGTAAGGGGCGATTTATTTGCTTTCATTCTTCATAACATTGTTTGGATTCTTTCGGTGTAACTTTTTCACCTGCGCGGGAAATAGAATTGGGCGTTATTTTTTTTTTCTACGAAAAAGTTATTTTATTACTGTGTATTTTAATTTATGGGCGTATTTCATTGCGCCCCTATTCTTATCCACTCTCACACTTTAGTTGCAAAGATGTTAGACCTACGTAGGTTTTCACATTAGATGATATAATGTAATAATATCGAGTTATTCTGCCTTGACTGATTTTTACTGTAGCTGACGTTGCGAGCCACGTTTCAGCGGTCTTGATTACATCATTCCTAATGATTGCTAATTTGATCTGAATATATCAACCACGACAAAAACTGATAGAACTGATAGACTGAGGAATTTACATCCCTTCCTTTTTAACTCTGAAATCACATGTTTCTGAGAGTTCGTTAAACGAGACGCAGACAGCGCTCCACTTGTCCGTCACCGAAAATGCCTAGACAAAATGTTTCAGCGGTGTAGTGTTGCCATTGTTATTACACGGTAATTCAAAGCACTTCTATCGGGGGATAAGTACTACAACATAATGTTATAATATATCTACCGTAAAATAATAAAAATTACAAGAAGTAAACAATTACCACCGCACATATAGTGTTATATACCTAGGTTTTTGGATAGTTATGTGGGTGCGTTTACCGTTCGATACTCGTATGGGAGACTTTATTGTTAACGCGTATTTTGTCTTGGTACCAAGTAAAATGATTGCAGACAGTAATGGCAAAATGGATTAATAAAATAGTTACGATTACTTACAATTTACACTAAATTTATTTGCGTTAAGTTACTACAATTGATTAAAATATCTATCTGAAGTGGTTTGTTTCGGCGTGCGCACGATGTATATGGTCGCTGGCTGCGCTTAGGGTGCGCTGGCCCGATTGTGCCGGAGCGTTTAGTCGCATCGATCATTGCTTGGGACGACTCACCACAGGTTTATTTATTGCCATCTATTATCTAATTTATTATATAAAATGATCACATCGTCAAATATTCCAAAATTATTTCTGAAATATACTAAAAATTAATTGAAAACCATAATAGGTATCCATTTTAGAAATCACCGAAAAACACTTTATTTTGTGGGATTTCTTTAATTTTAAATGCAATTTTCATAAAAAGGTACCTATTAAGCATTAAAGCATCATTGACATATCATGTTTTTCAAGTTATTTAATAGCTTACTGAGAATCTGGAATAAAATTGTTTAATTCGATGTTTTCAGTAACCATTCCTGAAATAGAATTTCAAACGGCAATATAATCTGTTTCGCGCATATGAGCAAGCTAGCCGCGGCTAGCTCGAATAAAGCGCAATCTGGAAATCCAATTTTTGACCACTTTTTAGAACAGCTGGGGACGTATATCAGTAATAACGCGACAAATGTTGGCTTTCAAGTAATTTATCGTCTCTAATTTATCGGCATAGACTAGCGACTTCACATATCCGCACAGAAAATAATCCGAAGGTGTTAAATCACACGATCTTGGAAGCCAATTCACAGGTCCATTACGCGAAATTATGCGCTCATCGAATGTATCCTTCAATAAATTGATTGTAGCGCTCGCTGTATTACATGTTGCGCCATCTTATTGAAACCGCGGCTCTTTCACATTAATCCCATTCAATCGGGGAACGAGAAAGTCGGTAATCATAGATCTATTGCTGTGCACGATGGCGAATCGACTCATCCAGGTCCTCTTCAATATTACGCTCTACTGCAGCAACAGCTTCTTCAGTGCGCACTGTACGACATCTCTGCGGATGCGTATCAGTTAGAGTATTCGTGGTGCGAAAACGATCCATAGTTATTCGAATTACTTGCTCAGATGGACGATTATGTCGACCGTATGTAATGGACACAGTGCACGGTAAGTTTCGCGAACTGAATCGCGATTTTCAAAATAAATTATCACAATTTGCAAGCATTGTTCTAGCGTAAGTATATTCATGGTGAAATGGCAAACCAAACTGAGCACAAATCAGCTGTCAGCTGTCAAATTGGCTGACGCTGGAAAAAGTATTGCCAATTCGAAAAACAAACCTCTAATAAAAACACCTTTACACGTAATATATCGCCTCACACAAGGGACAAAAAAATCGAAACTTTTATTAATAAACGAAAAAGGTTTTAAAACAAAATTCTGCGAAATGATCATGAAGTAAAGAAATATCTTTAATAATAACTCAATTTAACCACTTAGCTAAGCCCAATTCTAAGAATATTCTCAATAAAGATGACATTTCGACCTTGGTCTAATTACAAACGTTCACGTACAGATAAATACTATAAATAGCAGCAGGAATGGCTCGTTGATCTCTGGTTTTAGCGATGATGATGGTCCAGTAGAAGTGTACCAAAGTTGATGGCAGATTGAAGTAAAAAGCAGTTGTAGAGTACATGGTTAGAATGAAAAGCTCTGGGGCTCAAGTTTCTTCTTTTATTTATAATTCACCAACCGGAATTCTCCGATGGCCGATCGCTAAGGCACTCACGGTCTCTATTCTCTACGCCGGCCAATAGAATGCGGGCTTACAGTACTATTTGCCCCCGCCCTACTGCCGTCGCTACTCAGACCTGCCTCTTTCATTGGTAGCGAGCGCTACTCACAACTACCCTTATCTCGTGACGGGTAGTGAAAGGTGGTGTCTCTAACGGTTCTGATACCGTATTGAAGATGCCGTTTTATCTTTTTTCTATAACATATTTAATACGACAACAATAACACCTATATTTATTATTTCAATATATAGATATATTGTAGGAGGTGAGACAGTTCTTTACTGACAGCTTCATCGAAGAGCATGAGAAATGTGGTTCCCTAACGTCAGAATTACTCACTCACCTTTAAACAACAAAATCTCTCCTACGAAAACGTCAAATTCTCCATCTTACACCACGCCGCGCTGCTATTGGTCAAGGCGTAATATCTGTGATATCATAGTGTAAAAAGCTGTGGTACGCATTCAAAATAAATTAGTGACCTTACTTTCGTATCGTCACAATACTTATGAATAACAATTTTTACATCTTGTTATTATTATTGTCTTTTTGTTATTATTTTTTTTATCCTAATCAAAAAGCCCTATTTAGAACCATCCTGCCACTTATAAGAGCATCCTGCGTGACGCTCAAATCCTGTTCGACACACCGAGTACGCTTATCACCAGCACCATCACTCTGATTTCCCGCAAGAGTTGGCCGAGAGGATAGAACATTACACTTTTCTGTTTGGACATGGCCTCGTTCGCTTTCTTCTTGTGTATGCTCATCAATTGTTAAAGCATCTAAGAAGATCGTCTTCTAATCGTCAATAATCCGGTTTACTCGATTACGCCAGGTCTCCCGCGTTCTCTACTTCTAAACTGACTAGACTTTAAAATAATTTACATTTTTACTATTGTACAATGGGACCTTGGATTTACAGTGCTGATGTTAAATGTGAATCTTAAGGTGATTAACGAATCGGTGAATTAATTGTTTAGAAATACTGTCATTCGGTCCTGATGGAGGTGTGGATCATCTGAAATCCGTAGATATTATTAAATAGTAAACACAGGTGATTAATTACAAACTTATTTTAGTATGATACTTATAAAACTTTTCTATTTATTTGTGAAAAACTTTATTTAAAAATCAAAGTAAATTTTCCAGAGAAGTTGCAATCATTAAAACTCGCGAGACAAATTAATTTCGTAAAATACATTCAAATGTAGATAATTTTTAGCGTTTTTTAAATTCTCAATAAAAATATGTAATTATTAAGGAAAACACATTCTTATTGTGAAGTTGTAATTATTCAGAACATAGGTCTGTGATATTTTAAATACTAAATTAATAATTAATTAAGGTTCGAATCCCGGTGACGCTAAAACAATATTTTTCGAAAAAATTGATTTTATATGTATATATTTATAATTAATACATTAATTTAGTATTTAAAAATATGTACCTACCTCTATATACTTAAATTTTATTTTTTTCCTTAATAATATTGGTGGTATAATCATTTTTATACTGTCGTCAATAATACGAATGCTTTTAAAACAATAAATTTACGTAGGTACGTACGTAAAAGAACGAATCTCTTCTACGTTCCACTTTCTTGTACTTTCTATCCAAACATTATATTTAGAAAATGTATAAAGTATATTGTATAGAAATAGATTTGAATAAGCTTGTTTATCGCTAAGAAATCTCTGTTTAATGGTATATTATCTACATTCACGTGGGTAGAGCACTATCAAGTGTTAAATCTACATTCAAAACATATTATTTTCCTGGAAATATTCAACAAGCCCTTGTGAAAGTGAAACTCGGAAAAAATGTTGTGAAACGCCTAAAATTTACATTTCTCATTTTATTCTGACATTCGTGACAGTAAGCCGTGGGATTGTAGTCGGACGGACACCCCGTCTTTTTTTCGCTTTGCGAAATTTTTTCACGATGTTTCTGTTTTGTCAAAAGCGCTGAGACAGCTCTGAATTCTTTTTCGCGATCCTCACATCTCAAGTTGGCAGGAACTCTCCCCCCCCCCGTGAACACGCAAAAAAGGCATCAACTTCGAACAATAGCATTTAAATAAATCATTTGAAATGTATCCTGCCATTTTACTTCGTGCCCAGAAAGTCTCTCGACAGATGTGTTTAAATTTCACTTGCAAAACACGACCGACATCTGGCGGTGAAAAATTATATTAAAATACACAATTATCATAGTGCCCATTATACAATTGTCAGAATAGCGCTAAAAATGTTAAAACCTCGTTTGAAATTATGATGGATTTGACATTATAAGAAGAATAAATTAAACTTATAACGGTCTACCTAGGTACATCGTGTAACCGTGTTTCCGGAAAGAGAAATTTAGTTATAAATTTTGCAAAATAAATTTCTGTGAAGATTAACTATTATTCATTGCGACGTATTATTTTATTTGTATATTATTATGTTTTACTTAATAAATTTATATACTCGTATTCCATTATCCTGAATTTTTTTTTTAAATATTTATCTTTATTTCCGAAACTGATTATTTATTGCTTTGTATCTGTAAACACAGATATCACTGATGTGGCATAGGAAGAATACGGATTTTTCATGATACGAGTGTTATTTGTTGATTTTTCAAAACTTTAAAGTAAGTACCTACTCGCTATCCGTAATTGTATGTAAATGAAAAACATATTTCAACAGGGATATAACATTGTTCGGTGTCAACTTTAGGCTTGTAACACCGACAATGATTATAATTTATTGTAACAAATATTTTAGGAGTTTATTCTATTGTTTTCAAATGCTTTTCTATATAATTATCATATAAATTACTATGTTAATAATTATGTAATGTAAAAAAACTTCAATCCATTTGAAACGTAATATGAACCAAATTATTTATTACCCTTTACCATTTCCAAGATTATTTTTTAATGAAGCGTTATAAACTTTCTTTCACTCTCATCTAATCTCTGAACTCTTTAACCTTAAAAATGTCGTTTTTGGACAAACCGCAATTATTTTTTTATAATTAAATCTATTTAAGAAACAGAACTTGCTTTGGTAAAAATACACTTATGTTTTGGTAAGAAAAACTCACTTACCTAGAAGTTAAGATTATTATAATTATTCCCAGTATATATATTTTTTACCTATTTTTAAATAATACTTTTAAATTACATATTTTATATACAATTTTAGATCCGTGGGGTGATTTTTCTCACTACGGAGTTTGTTAAAAGTGTTAACCACTGCAAGATTTATATTTGATAACTTTGAGAATCATCTTATATCTGTTATAAAATCTACACATCCGTATCTTCAATTGAGAGGCTTCAAAGATTCAGGAGGTATGGAGGATAAAAAAGTTTAATGCAAGTTTTGAACTTTGTTACTTTTCTGTATTACTTTTTATTAGTCCAAATTATAAGAGTAGAATAGTTTTATTAGTTCAGAAATATAAAAATATCATATACTCGTACGTGGATATACTATGGAAAGCGCGGGATTTTTTTTATTTTTTTTTAATTATGGATGAAACTAATAAAATTCGTAAATATAAATTACGAAATATTTTTAAAAATACGATAATATCGAATTTAGATTAATTAATTGCTGCAAAGGGTATACGAAACAGACTTTTAGTATTATTGAATTAAGTTTTTTTTATCCCTTGTATGATGGAATACGCTTTTAAAGCCTGTTTGCATCGAAACTGTCAAAAAAACGCTTTTATAGTTGAGCCAACAGTGCACTCTGGATGTAATAAAATATGGAGAATCAATTAAATACTATCCAAGTATTCGAAAACAATTTTTTTCTGTTGGGAGATCACATCCCACTGCAGAGGGAGGATGACCGGGCCGTAGGTCGTAGACCTGAAAGATTCGTAGGATCGATTTTTATTATAGTAACTTTTTACCATCGCCCGTGGTAAAAAAATGTTTACGGGTTGTTCGGATATCGTTTACTGATGTCAAAATTAATCCCGCCTAATGGTGTGGCAAGGCGAATATTCATCAAATATCCGAGAATGTCGTCAAATTTGATTTGTTTAAAATTTATTTATTTTTATTTTATTTATTTATTTACCACTGGCATATTAAATTTATTTATTTTATTTTACAATTAGCATTACATACAATTGTATGCTTTATCTATGGCTTCGAGCGTTCGATATCGGTTATTTTGCTCGTGAGAAGTCTTTGATCTATGTGCTAATATAAATTCAACTGCGAGATCATCATCAATGTGACAGATGACTTGTGAAACATCTGTGAAGAGTCCGCCATTTTAACTAACGATAAACTATTCGATATTGAAGGGTAAATTTAATTTACTATTGAATGTCCTTTTCATGAGTTAATATTTTTTACCAACGATTGAACAAACCGTCATAACAAAAAAATTACTTATTCAACTTTTTTTACTATAATAAAAATTTACCGCTGATCAAAAAACCAGCTCTCAGTGCAAATTATAATAATAATTTCTGTACTAAATACATAGTACTACTACCACCAAAATAAATTTTCTTATGTCGTTTTACTATCATTTAATATCTAATTTAACAAATATTTGATGTATATGTACTAATAGGGGATGGATATAAATTAAACAATGGTATAACTCTACTTGAGTTTTAATAAACTACGAAAACTGAGTACTACTGTGCTAATGCACAACTCTAGTTTCGAGAGAAACAGTAACTCTCATCATTATCAGTTTAATACTTCACCTGTCGATAAAAGATACTGTTTCTCTCTAAACTCGAGTTGTGCTAATAAACTCAAGTAGAGTTATAACATTGTTTTATTTATATCCATCCATTATGATGAAACAAAGATAACACCGATTCCATCAATATTATAAGTACTAATAGATTATATATACACTGTTTCTCAAATACACTTTGATTAAGAGAGATGGTGACGTTGATGTATAACAAGTGCGTCACATTGTTATGTGTATCACATTTTTTGTTTCAATGATGTATTTCCAAAAAGGCGTTAGTGACACAAACTTATTTCTCTAAATGGTGGAAATGCACACAAAGCATAAATAAAAATATAATAATAATGTTATACTAAACAATTAAATATTAGAAAAGAGTGTTTCTGATTTATATAGCGTTAATTTTGGTAAATCATTATTAGTCATTTAAAAATAATTATCTTTGTATAAACCATTTTGATTACATAGACCGGTTTCGATACCGCTGTGTCCGTCTTGAAGTTATTATTTATATCATGTGTATTATTCTTTACATTAAAACTAATTAGATGACTTATGTTATAAATTATGAAAGAACTGCCTATGTACTAACATCACCATAAAAATATAATTTCATTAGATATATGTACACATTTTAAAAATTACTCGTTTATTTACGTGCGTATGCAAAATCCTAGATAAACGTTTAAATATACTACACTACTAATGAATAACTAATTCTGTACTGATCTTTAGCATTAGTCTCGCAGAGATAAATTTCATACCTTTGCACGCACCCTTATAGACATTGAAAATTTCCAGCATCGGCATTTCAGAAATACATATTGCATAACATTCATACTGAAAATGTAAAAGCCGCCATTGATACTTAGTAACAAGAGTTGCGGCGTGGTCACCGGCATACTTAAAATCGACAGCTTCAAACCCTACCGTGCCAAGATAATTATCATAAATTGTTTAGGCATTGTATCAGAAAGACGCAGTAAAACTTTGATGTAAATGTGAATGTGAAGCAATACAAAATACATATTAATTTATTTAAAAATGTACAATACCTAATCGTGAAAAACAACGTTTGACAAATGAAAAAAATAGTAATGCTAAGTTAGAATTGTGAATGAATATTCGTTTATTGTATAATACTGGGCTGCATTTTATATTGGTAAAATGGGCAGAAATTTTAATATGAGAGTAAGGTAGCATTTAAGATGTTTGAACAATAGTGGGTTTTCAGAATTTTCTAATCATTTGATAGAAAATGGTCATGGTTTTGATAAAAAATTGGGACTGTTAATTTTGTATATAAACGGTGTTGATCACAAATTAAATAATTTGGAATTGTTTGAGATAAATAAAGTGTGTAAAAGTAATCAAAAAATTATAAACAGCCAACTAAATTAAACTATATGTCCCATTCTAAAATTTTTTCCTAAAAATTATTCGACTAAATTTGTATATTGTAAGTAACAATTTGAGTTAGACACTAAATTTATTTTTAAATAATTGTTGTTTTTTTAAAAATAGATTCTGGTAAAGAAACAATAATATATATTTTTAGTTAGTAATGACATCCTGAAGAAGAAAATGGTATTTTTCGAAACCGGTAGATGTATTTAAACTCATTGAAGTGGTTAATAAAACAAAGATAACAATTAAAAATATGATTATAATATAAAAATCTACAGTCCTAAAACACGTTAATTATTCACTATATTAACATTTTATTTTATTATTTTTTAAATGTATGATATAACTTTTATACATCCGTAGTATAATATAGGTACTGCAATTGTTTTTTTAATTCATTTTCGCAATGAATTTAATACAAATAATAAGTATTCGTAAACTCATCTGTCACGATATGGCAGTAATGCGATGAATTTCCCAATCTTAGAAATCTTTTTTTTTTTCAATATTTCACCCTTTCAATATTTATTTACTAAGTAATATTAAAAGGCCGTATTATATCTTTCCTGGAAGAATATATTAAAAAACTTGACCAGGACAATACAGTTTCAATTCAATTTTGCTGAAATTATTGTATCAAACCACTAATAAAGTCAAACAACGAAGTTTTGAAATCAAGCTGAATATCGGTGGTGTTATTGGCTTTTGAGGATATGCGCGCACGGTTTCTGAAACAAAATCGGGAAATACACCATCCTCCCATTTACTTTCAGTTTTAGGGAGATTGACCCAAAAATGTTCCTGAAAAGTCCTCTTTCGAATGAGGAGAAAATATGCGTATGAGTATATGAGTAATTAATTTCTGAAATAATCACTTAATCAGAAAGATCATATGAATTAAGACAAAAGTTAAAAAAATTTCTGTGAATGACATCTTAACTTTTCTATTGTGTATCGAGGAAATACAATCTGTCATTATTCGGTGCATAGTTTACGATGATTCTGTGCTCGATATAATAATAAAAATTTGATATCTCTCGCTCAAAACTTACTAAATAATACCTACAAACAGTTTAAGCGAAATTTTTATAATTATTCACTAACTCGTGCATACCTTTTTTAGTAAACAAACAGTGATATATCGTACAGAATTATAAATGTATCTGTTACAGTTACATAATACTATTTTAAATAACTTCCAACCGACATTGACGAAAGAAATGTTTCACTAAATAGAATAGAGTTAGATGCTTACGTGCTTCGGGTATCAATACATATAATTATTCTACAGAAAACGAATCGGTTTAAATCACGTAATCTGCAAATATCATTTTTTAAATAACAATAGTTAGGTGGGTAGTAATTTATTTGTCGATCTGTGTATCACATACGTCGTGTGCCGGTGTGCACATGTTATATTGTAGCACATCGCGGTTTCGTAATTTCACGTCAGTCAGGTGTCGAGAGGAAACAAATTAGTACATGCACTGTCGTGATTTACCGGTTAGCATTAACTCAGCGGCTCACGATTCGGCTCCAGAGTAATATGGTACCCACGTTAAAAGGAGCAATGGCAATGTGAAACGTCTCGGCGTGCGCGGAAAGTGATCTTTCAAACCTTCCTTTGGTTCCTCACGCTTTCAAAATATTTTACGAAAAATCATCGAGCCGTAGAATGTAAAATCAAAAATACCACACTGATTAACAAATTAGATACTTGAATATGAAACATGAAAATGATAATTGGTAAACAGTATTGTGTTCTAACAATTTTTAAATGAAATGAAGCGATTGTGCTATGACAATAGAACTTGCTTGTAAGACTTGTAATAGCAGTAGGAGCCTCGATCTTTAGAACAAACAGTACTTACCCATGAGTAATGAATTAATTTCATTTTAATGTACATATATCATTTAAAATATTGTTTTTAACCACTTTATGAGTTATTTATATTTAATATACCAATCGGTTTCGAAAAATATTCTTTCCTTCATCAAGATGTCAAATTAACTGACTTAAACCATTTGTATGTATCAGAATTGTTTAAATGTTTTAAAAATTCCTTAAAAAAAATAAAAATATTATTTAAAAATAAATCTACTATCTAACTTAAATTGTTATGATGATGATAGATGTGTAAATTGGCTTAATGATGCAAAATTATTTTTCAAATAATGTATATTAAAATTAATAAAAACCACAATTTAAAATTTGCAAAACAAATATTAATAATACGATTTTTATTATTAATATTTGTGGCTCAAAGAACGAGACACGATGAGATAAATCTCAGAGATTTAATTGAGATAAATTTCAGCATCATGTACACGTATTGAGATTTTGATCTGGATATAAATTCAGAGAGCAGCTTGAAATTGTTAGAAAGAGACAAAAATCCGTGTATTCAAATCGTTCTATTCGATGGTAAAACTCGACAAACCTCAACATGAATTATAAATACCTACAACTATCTATTCTGAAAGTTGGACAAACAGAAGCTTTAAAATTACAAACATTTATCCCAACTGACGAACGGAACATCAATGGTCAATAGACTGACTTTTTTGACGTATAACACATTATACACAGTGGACCTCGAAAGCCAAGAGTTGTCTCCAAAAATCTCATTGGAGCATGACTTCTCCCTGTCTCAAAGTTGCCTCAAGTCATCCGTCAATGCCACCACCATCCAGAAGTTACTTGAATTTCTTAAAAAATGTATTATTTAACATTTACTTTTATTTTCCTTACCTCTATTAGGTATTAACCTTTTCTCGAGATAATCTTCACTGTAATAATACTAATACCCCCATTTTATTAATCTCCATTTACGGTTACATTTCTTCTCGAGGGTAACTTCACTACATACATATACATGATATCTGTCATCTTTTCTCATCTATACTGTCAACACTTTCCGCAATGTCAAATCAACGATTTTTGGTTACGTTTCGATCTAAAATTTGTCAAAATCAAATTTGAGAGAATACCATTCATTCGATTCCAAATAGCATTTTTGTGTTAATTATTGTCAATCCGCCAACAAAGGTGGAATAATTTTAATTAAATCGAGATTTTATATAAGTATGTATCAATATATTATATATTCCGGTTACATTTTTTTAATTTCGACTATTACTTTAGTAACATGTACAACATAAGATACTTTCGCATTCGATCCATACACCATCAGATCAACTTAAATTTGATTTCGTGTCAAGTTATCTCCCATTTCTCATTATTCTTTATTTAAAATTATATAAAACAAATTTAACCCGTTTGTATATCATTCCATGTTAACTTCCGTTTATAGAATTATGTTTCTGTTATATAATAAGGTACCTGTCGCCAAGCGTCAAGTTTGCCCGACTTTAAACACAAAGTTTCATCTTTGTTGCTTATCTGAATAGAACCCACGTCATTCATTTCATCGTAAGCCTCCTTCGAAGTTGGAAACTTACAAATATATTAGGTAAGAATTTTAGCGTAAACCAAAAAGCCCATATTTTATCGAATTTTTGATAACCCACCATTTATTGTGTAATTTTAGTATATGATATGATAATTATTATAGTTTCAAACAGATGCGTAGAAATAAATACCTAGTTTCAAAATCAAAAAGAAGCAAACGTTATTCTGGTCCTTCGTTAGAAAACTTTAGTATATGATACATAATACATACATCCAGAAATTATCTTCCCAATTCCTTTTGACCTTTCACTCCTGTTACATACAGGTATACTTAACATAAAATTTATTATATATATATATATATATATGTATGTATTATTATTATCCTCAAAATCTTAAGATGAGATGGCCCATAAAATTGTTCATTTATAGAAAATTCAATAACTACCCATTTCGTTTTATTTTTATTCAGATTAAAACATATATCCTCCAATGATAAAATTGACTGTTTCACATTTACACAACGCATTAAAATTGTTGTTTTTTTTATCTTGAATGCCAATAAGAGTGTTTCTGAGAGAATATCGTTCATTATATTAGGGTTAAGTTGGTGATCAAGCTTGAACAGAACCGGTAGACCAAAAAAATCTCGATCAAATGATAATACTGCAGCTCTAGTCGATAGTGTAGCGCGGAGCTCAGAAATCTCTACTAGTTAATAACGCCCGATATGTGGAAATGATACAAAATTATTTTGTGCCAGAATTAGGAGAATAAGTTGAGCAGTTTTGGTTTCAACAAGATGGTGCCACTTTTCATAGAGCTAAAATCACAATGAACCTCCGCAGAGAATATTTCGCAAATCGCTTTATATAAAAAAATTATGATTTGACGTGACCCCCAAAATCACCAAATCTGACAGCTCCAGACCTATTTCTCTGGAGTTATCTGAAAGTGAAAGTTTACGTGGATAAACCACAAGCTCAACGATACCTTAAAGAAAATTTTTGTGCTGAAATTTTGTAAATTAGCACCGGAACTCTTAAGATAAGTAATGGAGAATATAATCAAAAGAGCTCAGGTTTGAGAGCTTGCTCAAGGCCATAATTTAAATGATATTGTTTTTAAAACTAAAAGTTTTTCAAAATCTATTTTATTTTTTTATAAATTTTTGTAAAAACACTATATGAATATACTTACGGGCCACCTGTACTCGATGCCTTGTAGCCTTGTAACGCTAAATTAAGTATATACATTTATTGAGGAATGCATTAACATGTTGTGACGTAGCATTTAATTATTGCACTAATTGCATTCCATCTCGCTTAGCTAACGTAGCCAACAGCAAATCTAAAATATTCCAATAATATATTATTATTATTACTGGAGAAATGCAATTTGCATAAATTAAGTGAAATTTGTTAACATTAAGTTGATAAGTCGTGAGACATCTCTCTCTGAATTGGAAGCACAGCACCGCCGCACTCGGGGCGACGTGTTTCACTATTTATGTTATTTTGGTATAAAAATACTAAGTGTTTGCTATTGTTCTTTGCTGAGGTGGCTATTTTCACATCACTCACGGCGATTAATGACACCGGACAGCGCGTGTTTGTCCGAGCGACTTAACTATCGGAGGGATGGCCGAAATGTCCGTGACTTAATTACTTCAGATCACTCTTCCCTAAGTGAAAAGACTAACATAAATTACTGTCTGTTACAGACTCAGATATTTACATAATACAATTTTAAAACTATTTCCATTTTACGAAGGCATTCGGAATTGGTTAATTTTAAATTCATTCAACGACCATTTTTGGTCGTGAACACACTCTATCGAACGTCGGGTCATTGTTCAATGGTCCGTGTGTCTCCAAATCAGTCAAAGAATTAAATATCTCTTGTAAAAAAGTATTTTAAATTGATTCGAAATCACACTAGATCATTTAGCTACATTGATTTTTGTCTGTCATGAGAACACATTTTCAGAACGGTGGTATTTTAATACAAATTAAATTAATCAACTAGAAATATATGCAGTAAAAATTAAATGAATCAACTACGAAGATATAGGTACAGAAAAAATCTATCTATCAAAAAAATATTTAGTTGCAACCGGGATTCGAATTTGGACCTCTTGCTTAAAAATATGTAAGTTTTATCAAAGTCTATCCGAATTGAATAAAATGGATTAATTAATTTAATTATCTCGTCTCCTAGCGTATTTTACTCAAATGTATTTGAGATTCACCGCAATATAAAGTTGATGTATCAATTAGAAATATTACAGAATATGAGTTCAAAGTTTGTCGAAAATGTATTCGATTACTATAGCGCAAATGGTTCCTCGTATAAGAAGAGGTTCGAATACTGGTAGCAACTAAATATTTTTTCGATAGATAGTTTTTGTTAATTCATTTAATTTTTATCATTTATTTATTTACTACCAATTTCTTCTAACATTTATTTTGTTACTTGAACTTTCATCTACAATTGTTTTCGTCTTATTATTTTATATATAAAAATTTAATACGTATTTGTCATCCGATCAATGATTGTTTTAATTCTTTTAAGCATACTATATTATTTGACCACTGTCCATAAATAATAATCAATTTGATGACTTTCGGAGAGATAAAGTGTTTCATTTAACATCAGTTATAGTCGACAAAATTTATTTTTTCAATGATTTTTTTTAAATTATTGAAGTTCAACAAAACACTTTTATTTGTTCCTGTTAGATTACATTTTTTTAAATTATCTTAATTGTTGTTACTGAAGATTATATCTATTTTTTTACACCTCCTTCAGAAGGACAGAACTAAATTAATGATTTGAGTTACTTGGTGACATTACTTTTGTACCTTTGATTTGTGCGATACCCTCGGCTCCATGAAATAAGTCATCAAAAGGTGCCTTTGGTCTCTTGTAAGTTGCGGGAAAGACGAGACAACTTTTATTTTATAAATTTAAGAAGAAGTAGAGTGATGTCTGGGTTGAGTATGATTATTTTCACAAAAGTGATTCATTTCAGATTAACTGTAGATTTATTTTTAATCTTTATGAATACGTGACAAAGTTTCTCAAATCTCTGAGAATCTTTTTCTAACGTTTTTATACATGAAAAATTATCCTTTCGTGCCTTACTTTATTTTTTAAGGATTCTTCTCTCTTTCTCTGTGTACAGAATTTTTGTTCTGGAATTAAAGATAATAATATATACTGTACTATATAAATTCTTCACGGCACCTCTTCAGTTTCTACACCACCTCTTCACCACTAGACTTTCTAATCTTCCGCAAACATGGAAGACGGGAGCCGCACGGCGCTGGATGCCAACAAGCGGACGAATCAGGCGCGACAGTGCAGTGCAGTGCTGTAAAAAAATAGAAAAATTTAAATTCCAACACTTTTGTTACATAATTACCATTCCGCGCCTTCTTGTTTTCTGGAAATGGACCGTTTTGTCGGCGGAAATAAAAAGATTGATTGAGTTAAATTAGGATAAGATAGCAAACAAAATGTATGACGTCAAGCGTGCACCACAAAACAACCGCATGAAATTGGACAAACAAAAACTGCCACACCATAAACTGCTGCGAAAAAGTGTAAAATATAAATATATGTACTTTTTAATGTACGTAATTAAAATAGAATTTTTATTCACGCTACTAAGATACAATTTCTTAGTTCAGATTCCAAGAATTCATAGTATGATATTGTACAGGTAACTCCCGTTCATTGCGACCCCGATGAGTGCGGATTTGTTAATACGCGGTATTTAAAAAAAAAAAAAGATTTTTTTTCTCAACACTTGTCCGGCTTCGACACATTCCAAGAATCGTCGTAATGTGTAGTTGCACGAGCGAGCTATCTTTCTTTTTCGTTCACTCACATAATACACATGTGCATATACGCAAATTCACGAGCGCGAGTGAGACAAAATATGAACGCTGGTACGCCGGTTCCTGCTAAATTTGGGTTTTTCTGTCAATCAGCTATCCTTCAACTTCAATACTTCAGTGTAATCTTAGCTGAGTGTCGAGTGCACGCTCTATAGTCCATATTCCTTTGTTAAAATCACACAGCGAACCCTTAACTAATAAAGAGCTGTAGGAAATGGGCTATCATACTATATCACAAGAAAATGACGTCTCGGAACCTGTTCTCGTGCGAAAATTAAGTGTTTAAATAATTTAAAAGGCCCTTTCTCTTCACAATCAGAGCATGCAGTTGTTAGAAGATTATGAGCGAGTGAGTGGTGTAAAGTGTAGTTTTAATGGATTATTTGATGGTTATGGACTAATTTTACACAATAAAGGAAATCTAGATTCTTTTTAGCAAAGCGGAAAAAAAAATGGTATTTTTTATGACATTGTTATTTAATGTTTATTTAGAAAATAAAACATTTAATAGAATCTTAAAACGATTTTTTTTAGATCCTCCGTTGATCGCGGAATTTCGCTTATCGCGGCCATGTCCAAAACGTATCTCCCGCGATTAACGGGGGTTATACGTACTTTTGCAAATGCATCGAACATGCACGTACGATGAATTTAATTGCTAAAGATAGCAATCGTTTGTTGTTAAATCTGTCATTAGGCTCTTCAACCGGCCATATAGTGGCCACAGCCAGAATCTCCAAATTTGATAAATCCGGTTGTATTCTGCGTATATACAGAACACAAGTGCATATTGTATTCCAAGTGTTTTATTAGTTCCGGAGACACTAGCCGTAGCCGTAGACGCGCAACGGGCAACGTACGCCCGCGGGGCTGCCGAAAATGAAACATATTTGTTCCTGTTGTGTGGTTTACAAATTTCAATATTATTATTTTTTCAAGCTGCTTTTTTCCGTTTTCAAATTTACTTACAAGCGCCGGTCGTTAAAACGAATCTATGATCTAATAGTAAATTACAAGAGAAAAATCAAGTGGAATCTTTTTTGCATCGTTTAAATCAAAGAAATCAAATTTAAATGGAATAATAATAATGTAAACATTTATTTTTACAAAATATACATATGTATATTACATGCCATTACAATAATATGTCGTTTTGTACTGTATTAATTTGATGCTCTGCTAAATAATAAAAACCTAGTGTTATACTAAAATATCAGATATTTTTAAAAAATGGGCACCCTCAATTCCGCAGACCCTCCTGTTCACCGCTCTTTGAATAAAGATACTAAGTTAGAAAAGGGCCTCGAATCTTGAAGCTTTTAAGAGATTTAATTATTTGTTTACTCGCCGGGATCGTATTCGCCGTCCCGGCATTAGTGAGCCGCTCCTCCCGCCGGGAATCCGTTCGGCCGCTGAGTGATGCGCTCGCCGCCCGCCGCGCGCCGCCGCCCCGCCCCTCCCCGCCCCGCCCGCCGCGCCGGACGGAAATACCCGGCGGCGGCCCGTCCGCGTCCGACGGGCCGTTCGCCGCGACACCGCGGCCGATGCTACGGTGCGCGTCCATCAATCGATCGACGTGTGACAAGCGATGCTCTCGAGCGGAGGAAAAAAAAACTGTCATTTTCTATTGTTTTCTTCAGAGGCTCGAGTCGGATCTAAGATCTATACGAGGGCTGGATATAGAGTATCGAACGACACAAATGTGCTCATGCGAATTTTATATTTTCCGTTTTTATTTAATATCGACAAAATTATTTATTTCAATACTCTAATAATATTTTTTTAAATCCTTCCTTATTAGTAAATACTAACACCCAATCATTTTGTATAACGTGATAGTGGATTGCCTGAAACTCATTATCATTTATGTGGGTAATATATGTCGTAAAGAAAAATGAACAATTTAAAAATAATTCAAGACTGCCTCTAAAATACCTAAAAAATTATAAATAATAAATGCCACGTTGAATCTAAATTATGTTTTAACAAAAATATAATCTACGTGCTGTTATGTCAAATCTGATTATAAAAAGAGGAAAGTATATGAAATTCATGGAACTCAATTCAATGGAATTCAAAATAATATTACGGAAAAAAATATATATAACTGCGAAGTAAAAGGTGATGAAAAGAATTCGAGCCAATGTAATCAGATAGTTCAGATATGTTCTAATTGACCTTATTCGACAAATACAAAGCAATAACACGTTTCACGACCGCTGCGACCGGTTAGCAATATCTCGTGACTGAAGGGATGATAATGGTATATAACAACATTAAAATATTTAGAAAATTTATCGACAAAACGAATTAACAAAGCAGAGCTGTCAAGTAACGACGAGTGACTTGACAATTGTTCCAGCGGAAAGTTGGTAGTTTATCCGGCGGTGATGAAAGACCGCTTTAATCGACGCGTTTTAATGGATAGTCAGTAGTACGAAATCGTAATTTTAAATTTGACACGCACTGACAAATAACGTGATCATGCAAATGTCATTTTTTCGTTGAATACGTCAAGTTTTCTAGTAAATTCCTGGCATTTTTCCAATAAGTAAATTTATTATCTTCTTTCAATTTTCTTGTTGAATCAATTTATAATATATTAATGCTATTATTTAGGATTAAGACAATAAATATTTTTTCAATTTTTTATGCCAAATAATTGATACCATATATTATTATTTTTTTAAATTTCTATATCCTTTTATGTCGGAGTTTTTTTTCAATATGGCACGCTATCACAGAGATCAGTTGCTGTATAAATTTGCAGTCTTTATATTATTATTTTGACAGTTTGCAGGTTATAAAAATGAAAGTAATATTTACTTATATATTTACCTATGTAATTCATAAGGTATAAACACAAAGAGAATTGATGCGTTTGATCGAATCTTGTGATATGAACAAAACTATTCTGTCGGACAAATACGGACGAAATACATAATGTTGAAACAAGATGAGATATTATTTACACTGAATGTGAAGAACGTTGCAGATTTGATCAAAATTTCGGTAAAACGACTTCAGCAATTAATTTAAAATAAACTTATCATATTTACAGCCAAGCTCTGAGGTCTAATAGTAAATCTTTGGCTAAAGATTCTGCATCGTAGGGATGTAGTGGTAAAACCTAATATGAATAAAATATAATATCATTATTGGATAGTTGTGCACGAATAACGTATGTGTTATAATTTAAAGATATTCAACTATATGTGTAATAGTTGAATATCTTTAATGTTTTCCAGCCTTATTATGTAAGTATGAAGTTTATTATGTACATCTTCTATCTTTCGATGTTCATGAGGATAAACTATAAATAATTACAACATTAGGACCTCAAACAGTGTGAATTAATTTAAATCGGTTTAAAGTCTTATTTAAATAGTGTACTCTATTATATAGATTTTTTATCGCACCAAGAATATGTTCATAGAATAATGGTATGACGTTCAGATGTATGTTCTATCATAAAATCAATCTATCAGGTTCTGGAAAGATCTTAGATTTAAAATGCGCGAGGTCACGTTATATTTTTTTTTAATGCACCGTGTTTAATAATTGAATTTATGTGCAAACTGTTTACAATTTATGTGGTAAACTGGCAAAAACAATGAAGTTTAAATGTGAAAAGTGTATAATAGATTATAATAATTTATTAAAAAATGTTATAACGTCAATTATGCCGTGCAATTATAGTTCAAAGGCGCTTCATCTCGTTTATGTCAGTATTTATTACATTCACCTTACGTAGTCTATAATTAAAGATTCCATATTATCTGAAGGCTTACGACCTGTCTTCGGCTGGCTTAAATGATCACTTTGTAACTTGATCAGTTATGTATATATATGTATATCTATACAACTAGATTACTTAACATATCTACGTTGACATCATTTGTTATTTCTGGTGCAAAATAAAATAATTTGTAATATTTCCATTTATGTACTCATTATGTATGTACGTTTAGTTGTGTCGCTTATTTACATAATCAATAATAACGGTTATTTAGGACACGGTACATCTCCAATGATAACTCGGCTATGAGTCCGTTCATACACCGTACGCCATTTTAACCAAAGAAATGTCACATTACAGGCGGACTGCTACTCATTATTCATTCTTCAGTGAGGAAATGTGTGCCCGCTGCCTACTTCTAAAGCGTAACGAGGTAGCAGAAAATACAAAATACAAACAACACTTGTTTTCCTTCCAAATTAACATGAATCGGAGTAAAAAGAACGCGGAATTTTTTTTTTTTTCGATTATGTGACTAAGTCATAAGCAACATTTTTAGCAATCGACTAGGTCCGTAAAAAATCAAAAAACGATAATTTTTCCGGTAGCTCCATAAATTATCTTGACCTGCGTACGTTTTTAAAATGAAAACTTAGCACTCATTTATTTTTGTAAGAAACAATGGTAATTATTTACAAAAACTACACTTGAATAATTTCTTAGAATATTATAATTTCGTAATGAGTTTTATAATATGTTGCACTCTATAACACTGAATATTTATATTAGAATAATAGATAATATGTCCGCATGAATGAATTATAGTTTTTGGACAACTGTAATTCGTTCATGCGGCCAGCCATTCAGTTATACCTATACATATTTATATAACTGAACGTCTGTCTGTTTTCTATGCAAAACTAAGAGCTATGACGAATCTTGAACAGTTACCTTTTAGGATATTGAACAACGTAAGCATTTCTCTCCATTTCCTATAGCAAGCCCACTATTTTCTGGTCCTGACACACAATTCTCGCTGCATCCGCATTCGTACATCTTCTCATACAAGCTCGTCGAGTATTGGGACTTTTAACAGGATCATCTTGATAGAATAGCCCAGATAACTCTAAATTTTAATAAGGAAAATGTATTTTTTTTATGTTGAAATGTTAACTCAGTTTTCTTAGTTACGTAAAAACGAGTAATTAACTTTCATCGTCAGTAATTAATATTTATATGATAAAAGCCCGAGAATGTGAATATATTATGTGAAACTTTACCTGGGTAAATCTTAAGGAGTATTTCACAATAAATATACGTAACATTTTAGTGTCACCTGTTTTTTTACGGTTTTCTCTGCGAGGTGAAACGCTTTATATTTTAATTTTATTGAATGACATCCATTTCAAAAATATTAGCGTAGTTACTCTTAGGTCCGGTCGTGTAATGGTAAAAAAATTATTTTAGTAAAAAAAAAGTTGTTCGATCGATGGTAAGAAATATTTACTCATCGAAAGTACATTCAATAGTAAATTAACTTTACCATCCAATATCGGATGATAAAAACCGTAAATCGTTAGTTAGAAATGGTGGACTCCTTACAGCTATTTTAAAAGTCATCTTTCAGACAATTAATCATTAAATATCCCACTATTTTAATTATGAGAGTTCGTCCAATGATGATTTCGCTGTTTAATTCATATTACCGAAGATTTTTCGCCAGAAAAGTGACAGATTTCGAACGCAGTGGTGAATATTTAAAATAAATCAATTTTAGTAAATATCGTAGGTATTTGACAATTATTCGCCTTGCCGCACTATTAAGTGGGATTAACTTTGACAGTAGCATATTTGACGTACGAATAACCCGCAAACGTTTTTTACTACGGGCGATGATAAAAAGTTAATATAGTAAAATTTTATCATGGTCAAATTTACTACCGATCACATGACCGGTCTTTAGAGAACATTAAAAGTGAAAATCCCGGATAAGCTAGTGTATAATAATTTAATATTTAACAATACAATTATTTTATTTTTTAAATACATATATTTTGTACACTTTCCTAAAAACTCAATGTATGCAATAAGATTTATTTAAAATATAAGAAACTATATCAACCAAACACGTAAGAACATCTTTTCGATAAATAATTTATTTTTCAAATGCTGAAAAACTTCATCCGAACTAGGATAATATTTTTTTACGTCGTTTCCAGACTAATTCCTGATACTTGATTAGTTTCGTTAAAAGAAGAAAAAAAAGAATTTTAGGCGAACTAATATTTAAAATCAATTTTACCACCTTAATTGTATATTGTATGTATAATAATTTTAATTAATATTATGAATGACAGGTGGTATCCAGTTATACAATTAATTGTATGAATTTGAAAATGGTATCTGAAAACTTAATACTTTCTCAGTAATATGTCCTTGTGCCAACTATTTTATATTTATATTCTTATTACATTGTTTTGCATGATATATATCCAAGCTTAATACAAATAAATTAAAGGTTTCCTATTTATATGGATTACTTACTTAACCCAAGATATTTTTAGTAAACATTTAAAATCCTCAACATATGTAAGTATGTACTTATAATTTATTTTTTTCAGATGCACCACCCGATTCAGATGAAACCTGCAGACAGTGAAAACAGAAATGGTGAGCACCTTTTTAATAAATTTTGATATTTTCAAATTAAAAATTACACCTACAAATAATCTATGGTAGGATATGTTTTTTTTTTAATTTGGTTTCGTAAAAAAATTCGTCAAGTCGCGATGTATTAAAGCAAGATTCTTTTCATATAAGAAATTATTATTTTTTCAGAGCCCCTGCTTACCTCAGAAAAATATTTAATATTTTCATAACCTTGGCTCGGAAGAGGACGTTTAGAGTTATTGATGCAAATTTAAGGTTTTAAAAATATGATAATTTAACGGAAACAGAGTTTACCTTTCAAATCTAATGCTTATAATAAAAAAAATAATTCCGTAATATTTGTACATTGGTAGGTACGATAGCTCCTTGAACGTTCGAAGAATGTGTCTAAACACGTGAACGCTACCGTATTATAACGTGAAATAATTCCTCCATTCAAAAAAGTCGAAACCTTTCTGACATTCGTTCAAGGAACTTTCAGCGCGAACCAAATTCGACGCTCTATTGACGGAAAATATGCGGAAACACATCATTGTTGCCAACGCTTATATTCGTAGTTTAGCGTTTAATGTTTTTAAGTTTATTTTTGCACCTGTGCCATTTACACTCCTGCATTCTTTGTGTCGGAAATACATTTACAAAAAAAATAAATACAGCGTGTTTTCGTTTAAAAATCAAGCGTCGTGTCTAATATATTTCCTGTTTCAAAGGAAAATCTCGTTTCCGTTTTCTTTCGTTTGACAACACATTGAGTGATCAGGTACAAAATAATTCCAGTGAAAAGATTCCTCCATTTGAAATTTGCACGTTTACGTTTGCATCGCGCTCTTGCGACATGTCGTGTCTGATTCGTTTACTTCATCTGCCATTCCTAATTCCCTCGGTAATGAGGAAGCCTCTTGCAGCAGATTGTGAAACTTCATTAAAAATATTATGAACTTTACGGGTGCAATATTATATCAGATAAGATTCAAACCACTCTTATATGGCTGCAAATATTGTTTTAGGTAAAGTGTACAAAACAGAGAAAGGAAATAATTCTTGACTGTTTTCGCGAAAATCGTTTTTATAAATGATCTTTACTTTTTTGTATTGTGCCGTCATCCTGCCGACTAGTTTCAGTGATATTTCAACGTCAGAACCAATCATAGGTGATAAAATTCAGGGTTTCCGCGTTTTTAAAGTACGCTTTATCCAAAATTTGGATAATATTATCCACTTTTTATCATGTTGCCATATCAATTTACGAAAAATACTAAACAAAATATTGTGGGGGCTGGAAATTGTGATGGAAATTTGTTGACTCTGAACAATATGCTATTTTTTCACCATACTAGCAGCAACTTAAGAACCTGTAACATTTCTCTTGCACACTACACACAAACTATCTCGATTTTTGCATAAGGAAGAAAATGAAATATATGCCTCGTATTATTATTTAAATAAAAAAGGTTGAGATGAAATAGTTAGAAGGAAAACTACAAATAATAAGACATATTAATATATGTAAAAGGGTAATACCAGCAACCACTAAACTACGCTAATAATATGAACACTAATAGCACTCTCTCCACTTTGTATTCATAATTATTCTATGTAAAAATTTCACTGTAATGCGAAGTCAATAGTAGAAATTATATATTAAAATTCTTGCAAATAATAAGTAACCCTTCTTCTGCACTCATACCTCATTCCAAAGATATTTTTTTGCACGCAGTGCAGCGCGATATCAAATTTATCGCTCACCGTAAGTACAAATAATTATCAATATTAATACTTATTTTTACATTCTACTATTTATAGTTATTATTTATTTCTTTCTTTCTTTCTTCAACGCCCTCGTGAGCTTTTACATAAGAATACATTTTTATTTAATTTAAAATATAACAGTACATTTTTAATTGACAATTCAATATAACAGTATAAATATAACAAAAAATAACAGTTTAAATATAACATAAAAAATAAATACTAAAAACTAAGTATAATTTACATACAAATATAACAAGTAAGAAATATATAGAAATATTTCATATTTGTAATTATAAATTGTGCCTAAGTAGAGCAAATTTAATTTACATTAAAAAATATGATGAGATGTGTATCGGGAAAACATGTCACATCAACTACTCTTACTTTTTTCAAACTAAACTAAACGATTGTATTTTGAAAATAGGACTAACTTGGTGATCTCCCAAGACGCATATCGAACCCTTCTCAAACCCCCGACCACTCGGTTAACAGGTGATGATCTTACCGCTGAACCAAACGAGCAAATCGTATTGATTAGACAAAATATATAGTCTCTGTGGGTATCCGACATAACAATTGTTAATATATATCTTCCAAGAAAAAATAATAATAATTGTGCGATATAGGTTGGGTGACAACCCTGGCACCTTGTGACGTTCGGCAAGCGCAAACCTTGCGACACGTCTGTATTACCACACGCGCTGGGTTCATATCACCACCTGAAAACACATAACGTCGTAAATACTCCATTTTTTGTATCGAATATTGATCTCCACCAACGTATAGCGTAAGTTTTAATTTCCTCTGGCATTCTTAATGTAGAAAAACTATGAAGTACTCGAGTTGTGATGCTAGTGTTTGTTTAGTATGGTTTATAGCGGTATGTTCATAAGTGTACCCAGGTACAGAGTGCATAGATGTACATATGTCCACGTACATGTTTGTCACCAGTGCCGCCGCCGCGCGCAATCTAACAAACTTTTTTATTCATTCATTTAGTGAATTGTGATTAACCTTTACCATACCATGACATAAAATACCCGAATGCAGCCATGCTGTCAACTCGTCTTACCGTAAATAACAGTTAGAAAAAATGTTTTTATTGGCTTAAATGGCTTTAATGGCACGAATTTACTCTAAATATTCAGCATTCAATTTTGAAAAAATGATTAATAATATAATTTAGAGCATTCATTAAGTCCTATACAATGTGTCCTTCCTTCTTATCTCTCTTCATTTAATTAGTGAGAAAGAGACAATTATATTTGTTGTTCTTTTCACTGTGAAAATAGTGTGTGATCTCTGTCTTTCATATCACGAATTATATTTTTACCAACGTATAAACTTTACAACGGATTGAATGGAAAAAAATAATTGTTTTTGTACGATTCCCTTTTCATAATTGATTTTTCACTAGTTATTCCTAGGCGCCAATATTTTCTTTAGAATTATCTAAAATGTGAATTTTATATTGCATGTATTTACCGAAATATTACAGGTTTAATTATGATGGTAGACCTGTGTTACTGCAAGGTTTGGGAAGGGTTAAAAGACGTAAGCATCCTTTTATGCAGCTTAGACGGTTCGAGCTTCAACATTACCCTTAAATGATTTTAATCCGCTGATCTTTACAGCGAATTTGAATGAAAATGTTTTTTTTTTTTCAAATGATAAGAATCCGAAAAAGAGACTGCAAATGATTGAGTTAGTAATATTACATTATACTTGATAAAATATACTTTTTTCTTAATTCTTTTATCACAATTACATAATAAGGAGATTCATACAAAAGAAAATAGCTTCCAACCAAATTGAATCCCCGAGCTCTGAAAAGCTTCGTTACTTTTTAGTATAGCGGAGCATTTTAAATATCGTGACTTAATTGTTTCTATTTTTATATTGCTTGAGTGAAAAAAACAAACTATAATCAATTATTCATCTATTCTTAATAGCACGAGCGAATGCTTCGTGTCTGTGTGAAAAACAAATCACCCGAGGCATTTATTTTTGACAAGTCCGACGTAATTATATAAAGAATGTTTTAAAATTAAAATATTTTATTTGGACATCAAAGGTTTGTGACCTGAAAGTAAGTTGTGCGTATTATTAGACTATTTAGTAACAACACAAAATATTTGTAGAGTGATTCACCAGTACCTATATATGTTATCAAATATTACATAGAGTGTACAAATAAAACTGTGTACTTCATCGGTATTATTAATGTCGCTGGACATGAATCTTGCCCATGTCACATCAAACAAATTATTTAGATTTTTATTGTAAATTTTTTTAAATCTCTCTTGCAGCTACATCGGCTTCTTTTTAGGACACCTGAATTTTTCATTATTTATGAGATTATCAAAAATATTTAGAATACGTTAGAGAGCCTTGAAAACTAATAATCTGCATTTTGTGCGAAATAAGTCGGGCGTGGCAGATACGAAAAGAGCCTCGAGATAATTTTCTTTCTTCGCACGTTGGTGCCCATGATGATTGATGCCGAGAAAACAGGAAGCTCAAAAACCGAGAATCCGCTCTGCCTCTTCTGAAATATGTTTTGTTATCTTAAAATCATCCTCGAAATCTTCTCACAATCGCCAAGAATTATAACGAGGAAAAAATGAATCATCTGCTGATACCATAAAACACGAGTAGTCATTTGATATCTCACGTCATCGTCTCAGTACAGGATGAAATGGAAATGGCGAGTGCAATACTCGCGGTGAGTGCAATACTCGGCTCTCAAAAACAATCATTTCGAAATGCCTCGATCTTCGCAGAGCGATAGAAATCAAATAATTGAAATAAGACGCTGGAATACTCGATCGTAAAAATATTTTCAAGATAAAAATTCGCATAATTTTTACCATTAAAATATTTGAATGAAGCGTAGATTTGTTCTGATTACATCTTGGATCAAGAAGCGGTAATTCGTCTTTTTATATGATCTTTTTTTTTTTAGAATTTCGCGCTCCTGCGGAGTGTTTATTCCGCTATCTATAATAGATATAAGGCACTTTATGGAAGTAACAATGTCACCATTTCATAAAGTAGATGAAGATTTACTAGATTTTTTGTTTGTGTCTATGGTAAAAAATGATTAGTTTAGGTTAGGTGTGTACTTATAAAACATTCCGTGTATAAACAGAATTCTCTATTAACAAAATTGAATAGTGGATAGCGCATTAAAACATTTATGCTGTATTTCTTATATTTCATAATAACAGGAATATTCATTAATTAGTTTAGTATAATTATTAAGTATTATTAATGTTGATTTCTTTTATTCGTGTTTACAACTCTTTTAATGTTTTTTTTAAAGCTCAGGTTTCTAAAATAATAAAATGATTAATAAGAATGTAGGAAATGGAATACGACTGAGATGCTGCCTGTCATGACCACGGCTGTTCGATATATTTATAAAAGGAGCAATGATATAGACTCTATAAAATATGTAAAGGTCTCCAAGATAGAATTCCAGACAGTTTAGCTACAGTAGCAAAGAATGGATTAGAAATACAAAAAATGCTAAATTAAAAAATATAATAATCATTCGCTTAACGTGGCTATTAATTAAGGTAAAACAAAAATATTTATATGACATTTTGAAAGATATTAAGAAAATATATTTATCCTGAGGACGATAACGAAAAGGCGTGGAAAATTATTCGAGTTATGACCTCTGGCATAATACATTCTTAACAGAGATGATAAATGAAGAAGAAAACGAATTAGGAAAACATTGGAGTGAAGCAGACACACAGTTACTGAAAAGTAAAGAACGCTCGATGTGGAGAGCTACGACGACACGGGAATAAATATCCCTTCAAATATGATAAAAGTCATACGTGTAAGCTACTTTCAGAATAAGTTGAGTCATTTAATCTTTATCTGGCAAAATCTTGATTTTTTTCTGTAAAATTAAATGTATTTATATTAATTTTGAAATTTTCAATTTTGCAATGCAATGTAAAGGTAATGTGTTCAACATCTATTTATTTGGGAATATTTAATAACAAAGAAACAATAAAAGTTTTATTAATTCATGTTTACCGTACAAATTACAACGTTATTGAACAATTAAATAAAATGTATAATGCAAGACGTCAAACCTACAAGTTTACACACTTGATGAGAAATTCCTACCGATATTCAATCAGATCTGACACTGTCCGTGGAATTTGAAGTGAGTCTACAATGCAGTGGCGAATTATCGACCGATTATACATTATATTAATAACCGTATTTACATTTTAAAAATGTGTATTTTCTCTTATCCGTTCACTGCGTATGGCGCTACCGTTACAAACGTGCGATTTTCAACCATCGTTATAATTGTGTACTGAATTGTCCCACCGAGTCGCTAATCGCCGCGCTTAGTAATCCGCGCTCGCTCGCAATGGCCATCCGCACCGGGGCTGCGGGCGCGCATCGCTCAAGGGACGGAGGCGGCCCGTACAAGGCGTATCACCATAAACACCCGAAATGCAACAATGGGCATGATGGCCGGCGACTGCTGATGGCCGGTGGCCGGTGGCCGGTGGCTCGTGGCCGACGGCCGGCCCGCTGACACCGGCGGCTCAGTATGTCCCGCGCCGCGCCCGCAGCCGCGCGCTCCGCCCGAGGCCCGCCCGTCGCGCGCGCGATCCTCCTCACTCCGCTATTGTTTCCGCCGATAGAAAATTATCGTCGTGATTGTAAGTCATTTCCAACGTGCGCGTCGATCGCATTTCGACACAAATGACCCGGCATTTCGCGCAACCGTATGCAAAATCGATCGGTGTTTGTTTACGCCGTTTGTCAATTTCGCCGAATTATTTCTAAGCATTTTTACGCTGAAATATTAAAAATGTTTACTGAGAATTTTGAGTAAGAACAGTAGCTCGTTTTTCCGTTCGGTATTTATTTGGTTGTCTAATTGCTCTGCATCTAAATCTCGTATGTACGTTTTCTTCGACCACCCTGTGATAACTGATAACAAATAATATCTTAATTAAACCACTTAACGATCTGATTGCACAGGCACGCTATTTTTTCACTCACATTATTTCATATTTATTTTTATTTTACAAGTAAGTATAATTATTTTTTCTGTCGATGTGCATTTACTACATTGGGCTAATAAATTAATTCTCATATTTCCATACGAGATAATTCTCATTAAATATGTCTACTTAACCCGCATCGACGACATAGGTAAAAAAACAGTCGATCGGCACTTGTGTGTATGTACATATGTACATAAGTACGTAGGTGGTGTATACATACGCAACTACCGCGGATTCGTATAGGATTTTAGGGACTTTGATTTGTCGTGACCGGAATATTCTCCGATTGTAATGTAATATTCACACAAATGTGACTGACACGAGTGTGACTAGTCCCCCCGACACCGCTGCCAGGTAACCGAGTCTCGAATAAATTATACCTGAGTCTTCGCAACAGCGCGATGGATTAAGTCAGTCCCATAAAAAACAGTCGCTTATGCGTGCCGTATGGGACGTGGACAGATTGTCAATAGAGTGACGCGGTCGAGACCGTCTCACCGCGCCGTGCCGCGCCGTGTGTACGTGCGACACACGGAAACTTTCCTCTAGTGTGCAATGTTTAGCTAACAAAAACACATTTCGCGCCTTGAAGGCATACTCCTTTTATTAGACATATCGCACAATTGAGTTGTCCAACCTGTAAGAGCGCAACAATTGATTTAACGCCACCCTTTTCTTTCTTTTCCTTGGTCATTGTTAAATACGTGCATTGAAAAATTACCGTACAGTCAGTTTAATATCGAACTAAACTAAAATATGCGTAACAATATGACTCAGAATCTGTGTAGATTCCGACACGAACGCACCGTGAACTTTGAATGATATTTACTATCAAACAATTTGTACTTTGCTTGCAATAAAGGTACTTTGATAACATACTTGTATCTCGGTATCTAAATTTATTTTCAAAATAATTATAATTTTATGGGTCATATTTAGTTAATCACGCAATAGTGACTTAAACACTCTCTCATATTTTGTTTTGTCAGGGGTTACTTTATATTATATAAGTGCAATGATACACTACCTAATTACTATATAGTACCGAATTATCCGCATTGGAAATGTCTATGCAAAATGTATGCGTTATACAAAATCAGATTATTCCTTTACGACATAAAATATCACATGAGCTAAAAATCTATGTACATCTGTAGAATATTGAACCGAATAACAGCGCAAATATACTTGGCGAGATTTCTCAATAACTCTAAATAATTAGCATATTGTGGTATGAACGTGATGACTCAATTAAATTAATCAATTGATTAACGGTGAGTCAACACTGCCCTCTGGTGTCATAATAGCATATCAAATATTAAATAACTGTTAAAATGGCTTCCACAAACGTTAAACGTTTGAATTATTACGTTTAAACTGTCGATTATTTTGAAGTAAAATGCAAATATTAGTTATTCTGCAAATATCGGTTCGACCTTTGTTCAATTTATTTCACGATGCGCGCCTCGTGTTTTATGAATTATTATTTTCACATCGGCAATATTAACTGTCATTTATCCACCTGAAGGTATGAAATTATCGATTGGACTCGACTAAAAATTAGATAATAATATTTCGTTGATGAAATTAAGAGATAATAATAATACGGAATACGACCACCGAATTATTTTTGTACTTTTGCCGAAAGCAGGAATTCTATTATTTTATCCACAATATTGAAAAAACTGAGAAACCTCACTTGTGATCTATAATCGGTTTGAATGTTTATTTACAGAAAAAATTTAATAACCTTTGACATTTTCCAATATTGATATTTAATGATGGAGTAGTGAAATTAATCAGATCATTAAAAATGTCGAGAGCCAAAAGATCGTATTGAGTCGCATGATTATGAACCACCAAATTATAATGTAAGCCCCCGTCCTATGTGTGGTGTAGTTTACGGAATACAATTTCAATTATCATTTAAAATCATAAATATTTTAATACAAAACTTTAAATAAAATTAACTTCAATAATTCTAATGAGTGCAATATTCCAAATTGTGCAGAAAAGTATTATATAGAGTGTTTATTTTCCGTCCTAATTTTTTTGGCGTTTTGTAAAGCAGTTGAAACTCCCGATCTCGTTTATTTTTTTATTATGCAATGGTCCAGGTAATATAGATATAATAGATTACTTGTATCTTTAGTGTGAGTAGAATCTGTATTGTTTTATTGTACTACACTATACCTATAGCTAGATGCATGTGAGGCTATAGAGTATAATAAATTTGAAACAGTTCAGCAGATGCGGATGGTTTATGTCGCATGCCATTTATGGTTGCACTTTCGAGGTTGAAGTCTTGAATTCAACGAAGAAACCCATTCCGAAATTAGTTGACATGACTATAACATTAAAAAATATAAGAAAGTTTATAAGTTAACTAATTACTATATACTATCTAGTACTCATTACTGTTTTCTCCGTATTCACCCGTTTAATTAAATGCTATTTTATTTCATTAAATAATAATATACATATTTAAAATATATAGGTGTGTTTTAAATATATTAATTAGAAAGATATACATATAAAATCAATTTTATCGAAAAATATTGTTGTTGCTCCACCAGGATTCGAACCTGGATCTCTTTCCAAACCGGGAAAGGTTCATTATCCAACTATAGCGATGATATTTTTAGCGATACATTTTCGAACCTTGTATGTTACCTTTTTGATATTAATACATTTAATCGTCCCATTATTTGAAAGAGCCATCTACCTTATTTTTACGGAATCTGAAATATGAATCTGAGTAATCTGATAAGCAGACGCCAGAATTATCAATTCATTTTTATTAAATTTTGGACACATTGATACAACTTTATTATTAGGAGAACACATTCTTATTGTGAAGTTGTAATTATTCAGAACGTAGGTCTGTGATATTTTAAATATGAATTAAATATACTAATTAGTAAGATATACATATAAAATTACCATAATGATAATGTACCTTCCCTAGTTTGGAAAGAGATCCAGGTTCGAATCCCAGTGGTGCAACAACAATATTTTTCGATAAAATTGATTTTATATTCATATTTTATATTCATATTTGAAATATCACAGATCTATGTTCTGAATAATTACGACTTCACAATAAGAATGTGTTTTCCTAATATTGGTATGTTTTATTACTATGTTGGAAATAAAACAATTATAAGAGTACTGTGTTATACAATTAGAGCCCAAATAAAAGTAATTACATATCTTTTGGCATTGTCTTAGTAACTTCTAAATAATTTACAAGATTGTCATTGTTTGGACCCACATATTTCATAACATCCTTCAACAACAGCGATAGTTTTATTTATTTTCGAGTGTGTGATAACCGTATTAACACATTTACATACAGAATCAGTGTTTCAACTGTCAACATTTCCTCGGCCAGCGGCGACCATCATTTGTCTATACGACCCCAGCCTTTGAACTGAATTATTTACATGAATTATCATTATTTACCGTTTTGAAATTGGAGACACAGAGGCTTAAGCCTGGAGCGTATGTTATATTTGAAATTAATCTTAAATGTGTATAAATTAACCTCACTAAAATTTTGACTTCATTAGGTCGTCCTCTGCACAAGTGTATAAACAAATACTAAAAAAGAATAAACTTAAATGTATCTTCACATCGTTCATATTGGATATCTGAAATCATTTCACTTTTTAAAATACTGATGTTGAAATGTCTACTATTCTTTTTAATTTAAATTTGTATGAAAATTTTATTTATTATACTTTCAATAGTGCACATTTAATATTTGAATTCATTCTGAATTAAATACGACTAAATGTGATACAACAACGACAAGTAATAAATGCTGAGAACGAAGAGATTGTCACGTTCAACTTATAATGAGTCAATATAACGAGCTAAAATATAATATTCTTTTAAAATTACGAACGCGCCACATTATTTAAAAATTAAATCCACGATTCGGAGATTTCTTAACATTTCAATCGTACTGGGTAGAACCAAAATTAAGTCTCCCATCCAATACCGTCAAAAATCAAGGATTTAAATTCAAAGAAGATCACTCGATTTCTTAATATCCGTTTAAAATGGCGTAATCCCTTAAAGTAGAATGTACCAACCTCTTCCCAACTCTTTCTACCTTTTCAATTCCAAGTCCCACAAAAAGCTGTACGTGCTATTTCCATACATTTTCTTATTTCGTAGTATAATATAAACTCAACGTCTCCCATACAGATGGAAAATTACATATATTTTTTCAAATAAGACTACATTTTTCATTCCGTTACTTAGCCTACAGTGTATTAGAGGATAATACTGAAACGAAATCTATTTATCTCTATTCAGTGTCATATCAGTGACAGAATAAAAATGTATTAAAGAGAATACATTATTATTATGAAGTTGCAGTTTTTTCAGAAAATTATTCTGTGGTATTTTTATACAAATTAAATGCATCAATTAGAAAGATATGTAGGAAAATTTAACGAAGAACAAAAAAATGATTGCTACCGGGATTCTCTAATATGCTTAGAAATTACGTTAAAAATTGAACTCGTAGAAGTATATTATATTATCAAGCACATGTAGAGTACTTAATGTACCATAGACAAGGAAAATTTGCCTATAAATAGCCCTGCCAAAGTATTAGTTTATAATATTATTCAATCAATTAATATTATAAGCTCGTTGAAAGTAACTAATGAAGATTAGTCGAGGGTTGAAGACAAAAATGTAATAGTTTTGGAATATTTAATTAAATAAAATGAACGCCGCGTTACTGCGTACTGCAAAGCAATGCATCTATATCATCCTACATATCACTTTGAACAATCAAATTATTTTTAAAGTAATTAATTTCATTCGTTCGTTCATTTTCATTGGTTCATTTTCAAAATTCACTGCGAAAATATTCCATTTCCGAAATAGTAAAAAAAATATTTTTTTCATCTGAATGTGTCAATTTTTGAAATCCATTTTTATCATAACACTTTTTGTGGAACATTTTTTAAAATATTAATTTTTCCCACTGAAAATACTGTTTTCATTTTAAAATACGCAAACGATATATTCCCATATTTGAGTTTTTCCGAAGGAATTTGTTGGCAAATCATTTAGTTATTCGACTAAAATTGATTCTTTTTTATAAGACATGTACATCACAAACCGTGTATTCGTAGATATAATAATTTCATGTCGCATGACATTAGACCGTTTTAATAACTTAACAAAATATTTTTGTTTTCAAATTGACCACTATAATTATGTGCAAATGTCGTTCATTAATAACCGATTACGCATTATATTTATTTCCTATTTAATTGAAGACTTCTCCATGACACTTCATTTTCCTTTTATTATATATATATATATATATATATATATATATATATATATATATATATATATATATATATATATATATATATATATATATATATATATATATATATATATATATATATATATATATATATATATATATATATATATATAATATATATATATATATATATATATATATATATATATATATATATATATATATATATATATATATATATATATATATATATATATATATATATATATATATATATATAATATATATATATATATATATATATATATATATATATATACTTCAGTGGTTTGTCATCCATACGCATTTTCTCATATGTTTATGTCTTACGTTTCAGTGTTTTACGTTATAATTTGTTTTTTTTTTACCTGTTACAAAATAATCATATTACATTTAACTTTTGTATTATATTATAAGTTCTATTTAATATGAAATTGTTATGTTTGTTGAGTTTTATTAATAAATTTGATTTAATATAATCCTGCCAACATCGAATAGAACGTCGATGAATTTCGTAAAACTGAAACGTCTCAACGGTTTCCGGTTTGAACGGAAAGAAGGTATTTTGTGGATCCGGTGTGAGTATGCATTGTGTGTGTATATTATCACATCGGTAGGTCTTCACTTCACAATCCATGTAGACACCCACTGCTAGACGTCTACGCATTTTTTTAATGTTTTATTTGTGGCTGGAATCACAATGGCGAATGTAAAAAATATAATAAAATTATTGTATTCATTGCCTTTAATATTTATTAACTAACAAATAAAAGACTTTTTATTTCATAATACTTATATATATTTTTGTGAGATTATCTGAACTGTTATTCTCATTTGTCAATATTACATTAGGTCTTCGAAAAACGTCGTGGCAACAAGTAGGCCTTAATTAGTACAACATTTAAAATACGTATTTAGATATCGCATATTTAGATCAAAACTAAGACAACTCAAGAAGTCATTTTTCAGTAGACAAAAAAATAATAATATTTTTCTCCATTCTTTGTTACTAAAGTTATGAAACTAAATAACATTTTAGGTCATAGATGTATCCTAAAATGGCATTATTCGAGAACTGGGGCTAAGTTAGTATGATTATTTATGACAGAGTATTCGAATACAATAATAATTAAAAATTCTCGGTTTTTTGAGCTGTCTTAGTTTTGATCTATGTGTGCGATATGTACTGATATGGTTAATAATACAATAAATCAACAATTCTCAAATTAAATAAATTAGTATAATATGTCGCCTTTAAATAAAATTAGATTGAATCACAGATATTGAATGACGCATTAAAATGTTCGACACCTATCTTCTCCAAAATTATTTTTATTGTATTCGTATGCAGAGTTCATTTTGATTAAATCGTTGAAGTGGTTCAGAAACAAACAAGATATGAAGATTATTATTCTCAACATAATACATGTATCAACGTATTCATCAAGCGATATTGATTATATTTGCCTGCATAAAAATATCAAATAAAGGCAAATTCATGTTGCTGACGAATTTTTAAAATATATAAATATCAACACCTAGCACGCCAGACTACCAATATTTTTTTAACGTAAGCCCTAGGTGCAGCCTAGTGGGCCCGCATGGGCGTTCAGACGCGCCACTGCAATGTTTAGAAATAATATCTAACAGGTGATCCTGTCGGCCACGGTACATTTCATGGCGCATATGAAGCTGATTTCATCGAGACTAAGCTCGTTAATATATACTATGCTTTAGCGATATATAATAATATACATATTCTCGTTAATATAGCTCACGTCGAAGGAATCCCTACTATTTTCCGTTGTTCTATCAACAAGCGATGTTAATAACAATTTATGAATATTATTAGTAAACTTTCTCATTAAAACATCATAGTTGAAATTGCCGTTTCCGCCTCTGAATAACGTTATTTCGATTATAAATAAGAAGATGTTTAAAAACTGTTGTTTTTAATTTCTGTTAACCTTTTCAGATCTATATTAATTCTCCTGGATAAAAGTACATTTTTTATGTGTTTTTAGTCTAGTTTTTAGAAAATGACAATATCGAAAAGAATCATACTTATCTCTAATTATAACTAATTATAATCTAATACACCACTGCTGGTTCATTATGATTTGATGCGTCTTGATTATTAATAAAAATGTAACCAAATCATTAAATAACTGAAGAAAATGTATCAAAACCTTTAATCATTTAAATAAATATCAGATATCTCATAGAGACGAAGCTATTTTTATTATATTTTTAATAGAAATAATATATAGAAAATATATAAAGTGATCACTTAAGCCAGCCGAAGACAGATCGTAAGCCCTGTAATTACCCCCCATATTTTCTGTATATCATTTCTATTAAAAATATAATAAAAATAGCTTCGTCTCTATGAGATATCTGATATTTATTTAATAACAGTGCCTTTATAGATAAAAAAATCTTGTAATGGTAAGTTCTTGGACATATTCTAATATTTCTTTCCCGACGATCGTTGGCTACTTGAAAGTGCATTCGTACGACATAGTTTTTTTTGTTTTATCCGACAATTTATACGTTTCTCTAGATATAAGTCATAAGTAATTATAAAAAAATAAACTCACACCTGGTCACACACAAAATAGTAAGCGCGTAGTGTAGAAAAATTAATGGCGGCCGCGGAGCAAAACGGTAAAATTGTAATAAAAAATATGTAGTAGTATCAGACGTAGTTCAGCAAAAACGATCTAAAAAAAAAATCAAAATAGGGTTTTTTTTTTTTTAAATATTTTCATAATCCATCTCCATTCAAATGAATGAGAAAGGATTAATAGTTCTCAGTTCGTATTGAATCATTGCTCATTTGAACCAAGACACGCGGGAAGCAAGGTGGTGTCCGTTTTGGCGACTCTTGTAACATTTACCCCGAGAGTTGAGATGTCCGTAGTCCGCACAGAAGATGTTGGCTCCGCTGCGCGCCGTGGCTACTTGGCGGTGATTGATGGCCAGACAGCTCGCTGACGGCTGCCAAGTCGCAAAGCATGTGTCTAAAGTTTATCTGTTTTATTACTGTTCTGCATTATTCTACCACATCTACCTACACAATCACCTGATCTGACACATAACGCGGTCATATTTTGCGAATTGTGACAAAAGTTTTACCAGAAATCTTATCTAATTTTTAAAGTCTCGTCAGACTAAACCTGGTCTGACTGGACGTTACCAATTCTCATTTATTCCTACGCTCACATCTGACTCCCTCGTGCGGCCTCAGGACGATAGGTAGTCAGAGGTTCTCGAATTTAAACATGTTTAATTTAAATAAGTATCTATCCAGTTAAAACAAACATTTAAATTGTATAATTTTTCGACAGTCGAAAAAAATTATTTGTTTTTGCGTCCGATGGGTATCAATTCCACACGACCACAAATATAATTTACAACGCTTCTAAATTAAAAATTCATAAAAAATGTGCTTTCAACGGAAATAATTGTTATTCTAAATGCCGCACTATCGATATTATAATGAACCCCATATCTTGACGTTCCGGTGTCAATAAAATTATTTCGTATACAGCACAGGATATACGAAAAAAATTATTGTCAGAACCGCTGGATCTCACTCAGTATTGTACCAATCACCGATGAAACGTTTTATCTATATCAGTTTTAATTAGTATAATGATTAAAATTTAAATAGGGATACGATTCATATTATTACTGTTTTCAAACTAAGCTAAACATTTGTGCTATAAAAGTAGAACTATCTTCCGAATCTCCTGTAAGAGGCTCGAACCCCCGACCACTAGACGAGTGTTAACCACTAGACCAACAAGCACGTTTATTATAATATAATAATGTAAAGGTCATATGCGCGTGTAATGAAACGTATCGATCTGGAATCTCTATTTGTACTAGTAAAAAAATTGATGGCGAGCAGCGAGCACCTCGCTTATTCCGCGCCTATTTCTGCGTAGTCACACCCGACACCCACTGGCGAGGGCCAAGTGTCCGCCTCCTTCGCTAGCTTCCTGCGCCCCAGTGTCCACCGCAACGTTGTCACCTTCGTCCATTCAGTCGGGTCTTGCGAAAAAACTCGTGACAGCGGAAAATATCGTTTTTACATTCATAGTAACAGTATACATGCGTACTTTTGTTTGTTGAAGATTTGTCAGAGGCTATCTAATGGAACGCGAAGTCCGCTCTCCGAACAGCCGCACACTTATCCTAATATTTAACGTCGTAGCAAATTATCGCGTTGACTGATTGTTTACCTCGCGAGTTCTCACAGTAGCGGAATGCGGCGTCGCGATACCGGGAACCGTGTATCGCGGTACCGAGAACTGGCGCTGTCACCCGATCCTGATCATTTTTATTCGAACAAATTTATATTGAGTGGCGACCGCTGCACTGCACCGTCGCCGGCACCTCAGGGCGGGGGCAGCGGGGAAGGGGGCTCACCTCGCGGGAAACCATTCCTGACGCGACTGAGTGATCTATTTCCAATGAGCGCCGTAACGCGCGAGGCATTTGTCGATACACCGGCATGCGGCATGTAAAAACCCGCGAAATCCACGCAGTACCTCCGCCGGGCAGTGTAACCTGCTGTCGACAGACGACACTCGTCATAGTCGTAAGATCGTTAGTCCGCGGCTCGTCCGGCCGCCGCCCGCGCCGAGTGACGCAGCAACTCGGCCTTGCATCTTGCAGCAGAAGAACGCCCGCGCCCGGTGCATTCTCCGATAACAGCTCGGCTGCGTTCGGAAGTCTTCGTTGCTTTAACTTTTAGAGTTTTTTTTCCGTTTATCAATAAATAATCTTCGTTACGTCATCGATGATGACTGATATTGCGAGCGTAGGTATTAAGGTAGTTTTGCAATAAGCCGCGATACCTCGAGCCGCCGGCCGCCCGCAGTGCCTCGCGGACTCCGCTAGCGGAAGAATCGCCGAGCAGACGCTGGGGCGGTGACGCGCTACCGAGCACCGAGCCGCCGCAGGACCTCAACCCCGACCGATGTCACTTTCAGAGCTCCCCGCCTGCAGAAAATAGGTTCGCGGCTCCTAAGACAGTGCGCAGATGAATCGCATCGCGTTGTGCCGCAGACAGTGTATTATGTATAATGTGATATGACAATGAAAAGCAGAATAAAACAAGAGCACAACGGAGGCAACAGCCCTCCGGTGCAACGGAGGGGAGGGGGAGGGCAGTACCCCGCCATCACCTCTTCGTATTGGCTGCCGGCGCCCAGCCCCACCCCTTATTTATTACCAGGTACACAATGTTCTTTTCCTTCATATTTTTTCCGAACAGCAGGGTCCTAAAGAAAATTTAACTCTTTTTTTTAATACACCGTATTGGCCCGACCGTAGGGCAACCCTAATTATAAGGTGACCCCTATTTTTGATCTGCTTTTTGAAGAAAAAAACATTTTCTTCGCCATTACAATGTTATGAAATATGAAATGCAAAATGTTAAACGAAAAATATTTATTAAAACAAAGTTTCCAGATAATAGTAAAGTACATGTTTAAACATGAAAAAAATAAATAAATTCCAACTACAGAAGCTAATCAGATCAGTCAGATTTATGTATGGCTGGCTCTAGCATCCTCAGCATCAGTCTCATTTTCAGGGATATTATCGTTTTCAGAATCCTCAATCATATTTTCCAACAAAACATCTTCATTATTAAGGAAAACACATTCTTATTGTGAAGTTGTAATTATTCAGAACAGACGGTCTGTGATGTTTTAAATATTAATTCAATGTATATATTTATAATTAATACATTAATTTAGTATTTAAAACATCTTCAGTACCGTCCATTTTATTGGATATGGATATAAACAATGACGCTTTTTGAACGCTATTAATAATGTCGCTAATCGTAAGTAGTAAATTTATTGTTACCCACTATATCTGTAGCTCGAATATAAGGCGACCCCCCTATTTACGTGTCGCCTTTTCAATAAAAACCTCGCCTTAGGGCCGGTTGTGTGATCAGGAGTAACTTTTTACCATGGTAACTTTTTACTAAAGTAACTTTTTACTAACGCTTATAGTAAAAATTCTTTTCTGGTTGTTAATACATCAAATTTACTACTGTCAAAGCACATATGGAGATGTTTATAGGCGCGACAAATAATCATGAAATATGCTTTCTTTTATGGATTTTTTCGCCTAATCGTTCGATATCTATCACTTTGGTGGTGACATTTGTTCGTATTATGTGTAATAATGTGCATTAAACAACAAGATCAACATCGGACTAACTCTCATCACTAAAATAGCGGAATATTGAATGATTAACCGTTTTAGTGCCAAGCAATTTTCGATACAAACGATCGCAGCGCTTTTGCGACGCGTAGCATTCAAACGGTTAACCGGCGTATACTGCAACTTTCAAAGTATCAATGTGTCAGATGACTTTTGGAACAGCTGTGAAAAGTCCTCTATATTTAACTATCGATTCTCATTTTTACTATCGTATATCGCGGAGTCAAATAAGTTTACTACGGTATGTACTTTAGAGAAGTAAATATTTTTACTATAGTAAAATGTTACTACTGATCATACAACCGGCCCTCATAGTCGGGCTATTACGGTACTTGGGAAAGTGTACGGAACGCCAATATTAAAATCCGATGATAAAAGGTAGGTATTTGTGGCGTACGCTTCGCAAAACACTATTGAATATATACATTTGAAGCTAGCCATGCAGACCACAACTATGATGAATATATTGCTTTCATATCGTGTCACAGCTCGCCATTGTTTGCTATTCAATACTTTGTAGAGCCGGCCGCAATTACAGGTACATTACCGGAGACCTTCGCACCGATCTTCACCGCCGTATCTGAATGTTTGTATAGCTAATAAGGCTCGATATTAATCAGGTATTATCAACTCTGAAACGATTATTCCCGTCCTTTAGCAACAATTCAATTACATATTCGTCAATGCAACCGTACCTTTGATTTTCATCATTGTGTTGGGTCCCCGATAACTTTATTTGTTTTTATTAGAATTATTATTCATTGCTACACTTATATTATTACCTTATACGTACGTCCATCTATTTGTAGTGAAAAATAATTACTAAGTCAGTAATAATCTTATTCATTATATACATGATACCGTAAAAAAAATTCTCGATAATTTTAAATAATCAAAGTAAGTGAACGAAAATATTCGGGTTAATTACATTACACGAACATTAGAACGCGTTGATTCGTAGTAGTTAGTTAACACATTCAATTTAAAAAATTTCCATCAATTTTATTTTCATCACTCCTTCACACGTTTCAAATTAAAGAATTTTAATGTATGCTGCGTTGTCAGTATTGTATTGAATAATGTTTTGACGACTCGGCACAGATAATAATTTTAACAACCCGCCTTAAAGAATGTGCCTACTGTGAAAATTATAAAAATATATTTATATTGCTTCGTATTTTATTTCGTACTTTGATCTAAGAGAAACAGAATTAAATACACTTTATACCGTAAGAACGTGTAAATTCATTATATTATATTATATTCGAAATATTTAATCCCTGAATACTATTTTGTTGAGATATGTTTTTGAAGATTGAAGATGTAGAAATTATTTAAAGAGCTTTTAGGTAACTTGTAATTCATAAGCTGGCAGCCCAATATTTTTTCTATAACTTAAATATGTTATGTAGAAAGAATAAAGATTTCTAGTTATGCTGTGCTTAAAGATAGCTCCAGTACGAACTCATAATTGAGGCGAACGATCAAAAGTACACTAATCCCGAGAAACGATGTTTTAAATACAATATCAATAAAATAAATGCAAAAAATGTTCATTCTATATTGCCATCTAGTGGTTAAAGTCAGGGTCTGTCCTTTAATATATTTAAAATATTTCCAATTCATTGTCATTTAATACTTTACTTAAATATGGAAAATTTGTGGGTTAGTCCACTATTGCTCTCACTGCCTCAATTATCCAAGCAATAATTGTCTAGCTATAAAAAAATATAATTATGAATCAAATGATTCTACATACCTACTTATTGCATAAAATAAACATTGTAAAGCCGAGTTTATACTCTGTATTTTATTCTTTACTTTATATTAAACTTGCTTGTAATCAATTGTAAACTTTACTTGTTAACTTTGCCTGTCTCGAAACAGATTTTTTTCTCGGGACCAGACATAGTAAGTTCAGCAAAAATTACATGTACCGACAAGTTGTATAGCTGTAAATAAAATAAAAAATTAAATAAAAAATTTAAATTAAATAAAAATACTTCTTTAAATATTATCTTTCTCGTACGTCATATACTAGAAGAATTTTGAAATTATATTCTATTACGTATTTACGTTAAGTCCTTAGTGCATTATAGATCAATGTAAAATATATGTCTGTAATAATAAACTTTAGCTTCCTTGCAATGTCATTTTATAAACATAAAAAATCATAAAGAAGACCTAACATTTTTAGCAACTAAAGTTGTTTCTGAGGCCGCACAGAGTTGGGGACCCAGAAGTTTGTTATGGAGTAGAGAGATTAGTCTGTATAATTTATTTATTTTTATTCAGAAAATAAATGTTAACGTAATTGTGTAAAAATGTAAATATATATTTATAATACGTGCTACCTCTCTACAGGAGATAAAATCTTGTGCTTAAATATGTTTGTATATTATCGATGGTAAAACTGAAATATAAAATTATAAGTACAGTATTATATTTGTCGTTTTCAGTTCTCTTCCATAAAAAAAATATATAAATTATTATCTCAATGTACAAATTTGCAATACTGTAATAAAAATATAGTAATACTTATTAATATATATATAAGTACAATAATTTTACGTTACTTCAGGTGGAAAAAATACTTATACTTATGAAAGAAATTTCTAAATACATATGTGGGTATGTATTTACATATATATTATACATAGGTACAGTAAGGGTTTTGGCAGTAAATCGGATCTTGTGTGAGTGAGTTGATTATTTGATTCAGTCAGTGTATATTTATATCTAACGAAGAAATGAAGGATGACTGTAGATGGGTTAGTGGATTTAGAGAGAAAGTGAATTTGAAAGAGAGCGTTATATCTGCCGTTTAGGCTCAATTCAAGATGATAAGATTAATCGCGTAAGAAAATATGACAAGAGAGGAGAACTCAAAAGAAACCGCTATTAAATATACTTTTTGCCACGAAATCGCCTAAATTATGGATATGTGATTTAAGAATATGATGATAATAAAAAAAAACTTGTAAAAAGAGAATAAAAATAATTTAAAACTACGGTTGCTTGTTCTGAATAGTGTTCGTATTAAAGATTCGCATATTGTGTTGATAACGCGCTACAAGTTTAAGTATTGCATTAAATTGGAATCAAAAGGAATGTATAATAAAAATATTTTTAAAAGAATAATAAAGTATATCAGTGGTTAGGTGTACTAGATGCATGCAATGCGCATATAAATTGGCATGAACTCGTTTACTTTCAGCACGTATTATTTTATTGTCGAATCGTGAGGAAAGTTTACTTCAACAGGCAATATAAATATTTTTTCGTGTAATGAAAAGCGATAAAATATAAATAATAAATGTTTTTATGTAATATTTTTGTTTTTCAAGCACGAATCGTTAGTGATTTACAACTCATTGTTTATAAAATATTTATTTTACGAAGATAGCGACATTTTTTATTGCAAATACAATATTTAATATTTCATCGATAATATTGCTTCTTTTTCTTTTTAACAAATGAAATCACCATCGTGGAATAAATAACATGAAATATTACATCCTCCTATATCAGAAAATTCCTACTTTAAAAAGATACTTTTACAAACTCCTTTGTGAAATATGTTACCGCGTATTCAGTCCCATCGTCTACTTCGTAGAATCTGTTAAAAAATTACTTCAATAGGATTGCATCTGCTTCCATCAAAAATTCTCATCTTTCGTTCCATTTCTTAACTCATTGCTCTTAATAAAAACCATTCTTAGTTTATTGTTGAAATATTTTAAATGGGTGATTGTTCAGTAGCGCTTTGGTCGCAGGGTGGATTAGCGTAGGGAATCTCATCGCGTAGAGTGCGCGTTCAATAAAAATAAAACTGATGAAAGTGCAAACAATGGGGGTTGTAACCATTTCTAAAGCAAATATATGTGTTTTACTGCAATACGGAATGCTTTACAATAATCTCTTCTATGTCTGCTCAGAATTTTTTATGGCTACATTAAATTTTAAATTAATGTAATATGTAGATATTGCGTAAACGCCATACATTTTTTATATGATATCGAATATTAAATACATTCCATCCATCCTTATATGGAATCGAACATGTAGGAGCACGTCTTTAGGGCTAGCTCATGTTGGAGCATATCTTGATTATTTGATATTATATAATATTTCACACTTTATTTGGAAAATTTGGTGCCCTCGAGCTATGAATTATTATTAATATAAATCACTATTTTAATATAATAAAAATAATTGTTAAACAAATAATTGACCGGTGTGTAAATAATATTTCATATTGGTTACTCCAATATTTTATCCCGCAAAAATAATTGTTCATTTCTGCACGACCAGTTTTTTACCTAAATATATTGACCATATTATTGCTTGTGTAGAAGAACGTATTTTAACGAATAAGTTAAAAAATAATAAACATTGGGCATACATTTAACACTAAAATTAATTATTGTAATGTGTATTTATTATATAATACTGAATCAAAGTTAAATACGTTATAATTAAGAATACGCAGCCAATTGAGATATTAAGGTAGTCAAATATTAATATTGACCGAGTGATCAGAAGAGCCGAGCTAATTATTTTATCAAAATATCGTTAGAAAAATAAAATTGAATTTAATTACACGAATTCTGTGTATTTTTTCAACGTATTGTTTTTATTATAGGTAGCAACAAAGTAGTCGTGGTAGTAAAAATAGTGAATTGAACTAACATATTTGTATACCGAAAAGCCATCGTGTCTGAATATGATTTTTTAGTAAATAAACACTTGTCATATATTTCCCAGTACGACGAACACATCGTTTGATTTTTAATCAAACTCCGGTAGCGCGTGACATATTCCATTCCTTGACCGATATCGTGGATTCAAAGATTTTTTTTTCATCTATTTGATGGCTTCGATTCGAATGGAAACGCGCGAAGTGAGTATCCCTGCATTGCGCGGCGCGGCGCGGCTGCGCAAGGAAGGCGAGTAATTAGCGCCCACCGCGCACCGCGCACCGCGCGCCGCGCAAGTGCCGAGAGAAGGAGCTCTCGCGCCGCCTTCTCGATGCGGAGACACGATTGAAATAACAAACAGTACCTGAACCGGACCATTGTGGACAGAGAACTCTCCGAAATGTCGGGAACACATATTATTCTCTGGTCGGCGTCTCGGTTCGTCTTGCCGCGCCATTGTCTGTCAATGTCGCGCATTATGCACCGACTCAACTCATCGGAGCCAGTCGGACATTCGAACCTGAACCCGGAATGTTTCCTTCTTTCTAACCCTACTAGATATTACCAATATCAATACTAATTTTATTAATCATCGGATGTATTAGCCGTAACCGCATCGCCATTTTAAACGATATCGCCCAATTTGAATGGAAAGGGAACCCTAAATATAAAAAATCTCCTAAATCTATTTGGCGGATATTCAATATACATATTACAGTGATACATATTGAAAAAGTCCAAAGTCTACCAGTAGAATCGATTTTAATCATATAATATCTTTGGAAGTGCCCTTCGCAGAATCGACCGTCTTTATGATATCTTTGAAGCATTCGTCTCGCAAGAACATTGTTTCCGTACGTGTAAAAGCTTCCTTTGAATAATGAAGATAAGTTACGTACTCGCATACTCGTATGTCTCCTTTTTGTATGCACACGAGGATGCGAGCGTCTCACACTACTACGCTGTTTAATTACACTGTACCTATCTTACACCACATTACAAAGTGTGAATTCATTGTAAAATTCATTAAAAATGTATTATAGAATGTATGCTCTGGAAACACGTCTAGAACAATGCCGTTTATATATGTACGTTGTATAGTTTATAATATATATTATAATAATGTATAATATAATACGGAAAATAATCGCTTTTACTCCCTTTATAACAGCAATATTATACAGTGGCCTTGAAAACTTCATAGATAATAACAGTTTTATTGAAATGCATTATATTTCATATCGTACTAAATTTGGACTCGGCGTATTGTTCAATTGACCTATTTTAGAGAAATTAGCATGTGAATACCCATATCTTTCACAGCATCTGATTGCGCATGACGCTCTCCGCGTTTTGTATTATCTGTCCGTGAATTCAACGCACATCATCCGGTATTTGCAACTCTTTGGAAATGCACACCGACTTGATGTTCCGCTGTACCCACCTCGGTAGCTACAGGCTGTTACGTAAGGCTCGGCTCCGGGCAACAAGCGAACATGTGTACATATTAATACAATAGACGAGCGGTACGTACGACGTACATACGTGCATACGACGATGCAGTGTGTCGAACTGCTCCGAAGGTCTGCAATGAACAGTATCCGAAATACACTACCTGCGCAATTGTAAACCGCATGTGTAATTAGTATAAGAGTTGGATAGGATATTTCCACGACCGCGTCCGCGCGCACCGCAATACTGCGGGGATGCGTGCGAACGTTAGTAAAAATATAATAACAAAAAAGCCGTGTAATATTCAGTATTAGCATTTCTCGTTTTTATTGAGATATCTCAGCGCTCGGTGATTGGATAACAAAGTGAATACATTAAAGCTACTTTATCGCCAATACCTGAAGCGTCGCCCTTGACTGAAATATTAGTCATGCCAATATGAAAAATAATCGGAAAATTTTCTTGTAACAAAGGCTATTTCGGTTTGCCAGTTAAGAAACTGTACAAATTGAATATTCTTCATAACCTATTTGGGCCTGCATTTTTTTCATTGTCTTAAAAAAAGTGTCTTATCTTATATTACGTTCGAATAAATAGTAAATTCAATAACCTTTTTTGATAAATTACTCAATATATAAATGCAAATCAATGTCTTTCAATTAAGATTTGATCTATCCACGACTTTCTTTAGGGTCCTTTATCATTATTTTAGGTATCGCGACCGATCATAGTCCAATAATATGTTTTCACCTTGAATATATGTATTTTGCATTTATCAAATAATGTTTTTCATATCGAGTTATAAAAAGCGGTAAGAGCCAGTAATGTTTTTGGGAACAGAGTCTTAAACGAGTAATATATCGACCCCTCCTACGTAAAGTATCGCAAATAAAAAATGGCATTTTTAATCATTCTAGTATTTTGTATATATTTGATACTTATTTACGTGGCAGAATTAAATATATATATAATAATTATGTAATGTTGGTACTAATAAACATAATATTTTAAAAATTACAGCCATTTAAAAATGTATCAAACACGTGTAAAATAGTAGAATTATTAAAAATTACATTTTTTACTTACGATATTTTACGTAGAAAGGGTCGACATGTTGCATGATAGATGTAGACATTTTGTTATTTTCAAATAGGTTAGTTTCTTTATAAGTTGGTTAATTTAAAATGGAATTAAAATTTCATTATTAAATATTACATAACACACTTGATGTCAAAAATGCCTTAGAACATTTTCTATAATAATTTCAATACACAACGAATTAACATTGTAATCTTAATTATTCTTTTTTGATTTTGAGCTATGTACACCAGCTAACTTCTCGGTATCCATGTTATCCTTGATGTAGCCCATCCCATTGTTCTAATGCGAAGTTTTAACTCTGAGTTTTCGTATAATCATGACACGAAGGTGCGTAGTCAGGTAGGGGCAAAACTCGGCGACAATATCTCTTTATCTTTCATATGTATGCATAGTACCACCTGGATGCATATGAGAACCGTATAGGCATTCAATGTTTTAAACATGTGTTACAAAGAACTTATCATCACTTCCAACCGGCTGAACACAATCCGGCACCTACTTATAAACATTTGTAATGTTATTGGTATGGAATCTAATTGTTTTTTTTTTTTAGTATTATAAACTAATATTGATTTGGTTCTTAGTACCGGTTGTGTGATCAATGTTAACTTTTTACTATGATAAATATAATTACTATGATAATTTGCGAAAACAGGTTGTTGGACCATTGGAAAAAATGCAATGGTTAACTAATTTTACTCTCAAATATCGGTTGAAAAAAACGAAAAACGTTGGTTAAAAATGGCGTACTCTTCACAGCTGTTTTAAAAGTCATATGTCACACGGATACTTTTGCAAAGTTGCAGTATACGCCAGTGAATCATTCAATATCCCGCTATTTTAGTGATGACAGTTCGTCCGACGATGATCTCGTTGTTTATATACATTAGCACATAGACCGAAAAAATGTCGCCGGCAAAGGGACAGATTTCGAACGCATAGGCGAATAATGTATAAAATGAAGCATGATTTCATCATTATTCGTCTTACCACACTGTGAGGCGAGATTTATTATCCTTACTTTGACAGTAGTAAATTTGATGTACGAACAACTCACAAACATTTTTTTACCACTGACGATGGTAAAAAGTTACTATAGTAAAAACACACAACCCGCCCTTAGAGTGGGTGTGCACTTTACTATAGCGTCTCGAAAATTTCTACATCTCTATAGTACAATAACACAGTTCAATTGCGTATGCAGGGATGAAACTTTGCTCTCGCATCTCGGAGATTTGGTCGGTATGCATCATTCGGTCATTCTGATCTGCGTATAAAGTACAATATACAAAGAATCGCTCAAGTCTGCAGATACTCTTTCCAATCCTTTAAACGAGAAGGCATAAGTTTCATTCGTGCACACAAACATGAATGAGATTTGTATGGTGTTATAATTTCTCGATCCTGCTAAAATATGGCAATGAAAGTTGGACCTTTAGTTAAAAACACTTATAACCTTTGAAATGTGAGTCTACAAACGAATTTTAAAAATAAGCTAAACTGTAAAATAACAAGTAATAACTCCGTAGAACAATAAAGATGGAAAGAGAGAACTCTTATTATTAAGATAAGAAAACTTACCTACTTCGGACATCTCATGAGGCATCCTAAGACATATGCACAAATATATAAATTATAATCCTGAAACACACACGAGACATCGGAATTGTTTTGTTACTTTTTGCGTTTCGTAATCTGAACATTCTTGCGTCAAGGAATTTGCCTATTATAACTCTATTTTTATTCTAGGAGTTTTACTAGTCCTTGTATTATACGAAGGCAGAAAAAACCAACGGAACATCAGTAAGGTACCCAGCCACGTTGAAAGAATCTGTAAAAATAAAAACGCGTTTAATTTTTATCAATAGGTTATATATTTTATTTCATAAACTCGTAGTTCAACTAAATTTACTTATATTAAAGACAGTTAAAATATCGTTTAATAATATTTTATTTTACATAAAAGTCAACTTTAAGATTTTAGTTTTAGAAACTAGTAACACCCACCATTATAGCTGCTTTAGTTCTGTTTGCAGACATTAGTATTGTATCATCAACAGTGCAGCCACCGTAGTTCTGTTTTGTAAACACTAGTGCTTTAGATGACATTTACAACGTACAAATATTTGTCGTTTTCAGCGTGCATCTTATCTTACGACATTATTAAATAGGAATATGTTTTTGTCACTGGTATTTGATTTGTTTACCTACCACCTGTAGTTTCACGTGTCTTACGCGGTCGCGGTATACTTTTTAACTTATAGATACAGATACATACGTAAAACTTGATAACACAACCTTTGTACTGTATGTAATAATAATTCCCACTTTACCGTGACGCGTGGTAGATTCAGTTGCTGTAGATAATTGAAGTTAACATAACGTACATAAGAAGCAGTAAAAATACAAGACATTATCTACGCCTTGTTGATAATAAACGTTCTAGATAATGAGACAATGTTACATATTGATGGTTACTGTTTACTGAAGAAAGACAAGTGACGTCCAGAGCAGTAATAATAACGTATTCAAGGATTCTATAAATGTTTTTTCTCTATCACAAACTTGAGTAACGTTTTAATAATGCACATTTGAAAATTAGCGATTCAACAGTTCGAACCGAATTAATACATGTTTAATGAAGTTCAGTCGCTTGTACAGAAATATACGCAAATCTGAAATCAATCAATGTTTTAGACATTTAACGTGTGTTCTTCTAGAAAGTTTATCACGAAGACGTTTTATATGAATAATTATTCACTGTAAGCATATATCACGTCTCTTCACGTATGCAGAGAGGATAGCACTCCTCGTGTTTGTGACCTTGGTGAAAAACCCATCTTTTTTTTTTATAATGTGTTTCCACACACATTAAGTGCTTTTTCTATATATCTAATTTGTCTACAGACAGTTTTTGTGGGTTTATATTACACCATTATGTGCGGGTAGATTTCTTAGCATTGATAATAAAACAATTTGCAATTTTAATGATAAGAGTACGATTAATATAAAAAAAATTATTGAGTGACCATTTGGGAAGCCTGCATTTATAAATTGCAGGATATGTGTCTGCAGGTGTATATTCCCTGTAGGTGATCAAAAATTAATTGGTGGAATGTCGGTGCTGCATTAATCCCAAAGGCGACAACGGAAAGAAATAGCACGGTGTTGTCGTGCACTGTAGATTCCTAATATCTGACCTTAAAACAATTTTAACGCCATCACCAATTGCTAGCACGTCACCTTACGATTGAACTGAAAGCGACAAGCAAATTATAATAAAACAGTTATAATTAGCGCACACCTACCATACGACAGAAAGTCGTAGGTGTGCGCACACCTACCTACGACTTTCTGTCGTATGGTAGGTGTGCGCTAACTTTCCATAGTTTTTCCATAAAAATTACCCGCGAAAAGTGAAGAAATAGAGTGGTAGCAATCTCACAGTCGCGACCTTTAAAAATATCTATGCATGTACGTTCTTCCTTACTTGAATTCCAATACATAGAAATCTATAGCTTCAGTTGACATGTAATCAAAAAAACAATGCACGAAGATCTTTCCGAGCTGTTTCTCATCAGGAATGTGTGCGAGAAGCACTTTTTTTACTCAAATGGTCGTTTTTTTTATATGTAAACTAATGTCAAACATTATCAACAATCTACACGGAATAAAATTATGGTTAAGGCTAACTCAAATGTTCTTCAGTTTTTCATTATCATGTTCGAAACTTTACCATTCATTCACGACAGCTTGCCGTAGGTGAGTGTAGGCTAATGTCGGCATTTCTTTCTGACAAATTGCGATGCTTGTAAATACAACCGACGCAGTCGGTAACAATTATTGTTAACACTGCATTTACGAACCCGCTCGGTTCAGTTATCGACATAAATAAACGTTGTTATACGTACGTACGCGTTCCATTTCTTAAAACAGGTTCATCTAATTTTTAAAAATCCACAAGATGTGTGCGTTGTAGGTATGGGCAAAGAAAAAAGTTTTCAAATGAGAGTGCTCGCTCGTTTTATGAGAATTATTCGTACTTTTGTTAGTACATAAGTATATAAAATAAGTTTAATCGTCCCGAAAACTGCTTTATTTAGGATTTTGTAAATTTCAGCCAGAATCGCCCCGCAATGCGTTTGACTCGTTTAGTTGAATCGTCTATCAAAAATTGATTCGATAAATCCGATATTCATAGAGCCGTGTGGTTGTGGTGCTTTGATGTACTTTGAAAATAATAAGCACGTAATCTTTCAAATTCTTGAATGTGTATTATCAAAAATAGGTACAATATTGTATTAAAAAATTCATGCTCTTCGCGTAACAGCTGCAACATCATAATTCCCAAGCTTTATATGTGATTTCCCGTTCTAGGTGAAAATATGGAAACATGATAGTAGACCATTTATTCGTCATAATATTTATGCATCGCCAAATGAAATTGTCAAATTAATGCGTCGTGCATTACTGTCGCTGATTTTTGATCAAATGTTTTTCTTTGCACTTTCCAGAAAGAAAGCTCTTCGTGGGCATGCTGAACAAGAAGTTGGGCGAAAACGAGGTCCGCTCGCTGTTCTCGGGACACGGCTCCATCGAAGAGTGCACGGTGCTGAGGGACACGGCAGGCCAGAGCAAGGGCTGCGCCTTCGTCACCTTCACGTCCAAGCAGGCGGCTTTCGCTGCCATTAAGGTATGTTCTATCACTCGTTCTCACTCGCGCTTTTCTCACGGCTCTCGCCGGTGACTCTTTTCAGATATGATCACACCAACGTCGAGTACTACCTTCATAATACACTGCATTTTATTTCCAACATTTAACTTTATAATATTTATTCACATAATCTCATTTTGACCATTTTTTATTTCAATTCAATGCCGAAATTTGACGATGACTAACTATAATAGAGTAGTGCTTACATGACGACGGTACGATTATTTAAAGTTAAAAATAAAAGCTCCAATGCAATTACATTGATGAAGTACTAATAAAAATACATGAAACTGTGTGTTAAAATGTGATTTTATTTAATGGTATGTGATTAAAAAGAAACCAAAAATAACATTTGTACACGGATTGTTACTGCTTTTATAATAAATGATAAATCACAATAATGTAACGCTGAATATATTAGTTTCATATGGAAGAAACACACCATGTACTGATCATTTGGGATTAAATCACCGACAAGTCTAGTACAGATCGAGAAAACTGAAATTTATTGTTCCCACATTAAACAATAAATTGCCAGTACCCTTACACTACAGTGTGTATGCTAACTTGAATGCATAAATAACCAAATGGCTTATATTTAACAATGTGGCTTACCTTTAATTACTTAATTGATTGTTAAATACTTTTTTTTTATGTGAATTAAATGTATTAAATAGAAAGATGTACATATAAAAACTTTTTTTTTTATTTTTGGAATTTTGTTATATATTTAATGAATGTCAATTAAATCGTGTAACTACGGAAAAAATTTACTTTTGACCATTTAAAACATTATAAATATGAATTAAATATATTAATTAGAAAGATATACATATAAAATCAATTTTATCGAAGAATATTGTTGTTGCGCTACCGGGATACGAATCTGGATCTTTTTTCAAACCGGAGAAGGTGCATTGCCTATGTTCTGAATAATTACAACTTGACAATAAGAATGTGTTGTAATAAAACATTATATATTATTAATATTTTTTCAGTTGTTATTTATTCAATTTATGTTATAATTGACATAACTGTGAACCAGCAACCGAGCGTCTAACTAGTCGTTTTATCCGTCTTGTTTTTTGTTAAGATTAAAAAATAATTTCACTATAAAAACATATATAAAATTTAAAAAATGAATTTATTGAAAATAATTATTTTAGAAAAAATATTTGCGTTATTAAAATTGAGAATTTTTATTAAGTAAATTTGTCGTTATGTCTAAATATTTACAGAGGCACTGAGAAATCTGAATTAATTAATATTTAGACGTAATATTTACTAATTCAGATTTCTCAGTACCGAGATTAATTAACCACGTGTTTTATATACGTAATATATTTCTTCAATAGTGGTCTCGCTTAATCTCCATGTTTTTTTCTTATATTCTCAAATCTATTTCGGTCGCACGTAGTCACTTCGGAAATTCGTTTACCGATCGCATTTCCGTAGACATAGTTATTTATCCATCTTTCCCAGTTCCCGGTTGCACCACCGTATGTCGGTACTCGGCACGGGCATTGTGGGCGCCAGTCACGATTGTTAATAAAGGGTGTCCGGTGGAAAATTTTCAAGTTTAATATTTAATTTTTTTAAAACTACAGTGTTATTCTTATATTTTATTACAGGTTTAATAGACACTATTTTAAAAAATTAATTAAAATAATATAATAATCAATTTTTATATAAATCACAGATAAAACATAATGATTATTGGCGTAGGATTTTATACATAAATTTAACTTTTCGAATCAAATATCTAAACACCTACCACGAAACATTAGACCTGCATTTTATACGAATAATAATATAGAAAATTTACTCAAATTCTAAAGACAAAGATGATAAATTTAACAATTCAATTCAGTCTATAAACTTAGTTGCAAGGATTGTACTGCATTTTATATCGGTAAAACGAGTAGAAATTTTAATATAAGAGTAAAGGAGCATTTGAGAATTTCAAAATTTTTCTAATCGTTTGATAGAAAATGATCATGGTTTTGATAAAAAATTGACATGTTCAATTTTATAATAAATTAAAGAATTTTGAATCGTCGGAAATAAATAAAGCGTGTAAAACTAATCAAAAAATTATAAACAACCAACTAAATTTAACTATGAGTCCCTTTCTAAAATATTTTCCTAAAAATTGTTCGAGTAAATTTGTATTAAGTAACAATTTGAGTTAAGTACTAAATTTATTTTTTTTAAATATATTCTGGTAAAGAAACAATAATATATATTTTTAGTTAGTATTGACATCCTGAAGAAGAAAATGGTATTTTTCGAAACCGGTAGATGTATTTAAACTCAATAAGTAGTTAATGAAACAAAGTTAAAAAATAAAAATAATCATATTTTATTTATACAAAATGGAGTTTAACAATGCGGATTTTACGTTTTATAAAAAATCTCGTCTAAACGCCATCCATTTCTCTCAAGACACTCTCGATAATGATTTACATCGCCCCATTATTTTCCTAAACTTCTTTTATGTTCAGCTAACTAATAGACTGTTAAATCGGGCGCGTTGGTACCTTCGTAAATAATTGACATTTTCGGAAATTAAATATTTACGAAACTGTAAAATCTGGATCTTTTCAAACTTCGGTTTACCCTTGTTCGGCGAATACTTCTTTAAAATATCAAAAATGTACACAAATAACTATTAACACTCCTAGAACATCGCTGGTCTACTATGTGCAGTTAATTTAATAAATGTATACGTAATGTGTTAACTAGCCAAATATATTTTTACATTTTTCCTGATATTGAATTCTCTTTGGTAAAAACCCACGTAGTGTCATGCTTATTAGACTGTGACGGTAAATAATAACTTATATATTTTCCTGATTTCAAAAATACGTTTGCATCTGATTATTAGATAAGTTAATCGAAAATGACTGTGTTTGCGTTTCATTTTCGATCGTTATTGAAAAAGCACGTTGTTCTAGTTCTGCGTAGTTAGCTCTGAACAACCAGTCTGAACCTAAAATATCTCCTAAGTTTTGTATAATAATGAAATAAGATTCAGGTCGCTTTTTACCCATATTTCTGACTATATAATTTTCTCTCTGTAAGTGCAAGAGTATGAAAATTAATTAAAAGCATTAAAATTGATAACATCAAAAGACTTTTAACTGACTTATTTGATTTCGCGTCAAGATGGTTCGCTCGGTGAAGAAATAGTGAACAGGGATCAGGGATATAATCCGCATCCCGGAAATTAGAAAATTAAGTCTATTTTTCATTATGCGACAACTTTGCGTAGTTCGAAAAATACTTAATGTGATGTGTCCAATATGTATCCCAGTTATGCATCTTTTTTATTGTAAAATACGTACGATTGAAAAATTATAAACACGTTGTAAACCAATTACGAGGCATTTTTTTACATATTGTCTTACGATACTCCGATGAAAAAATTGTCAAGTGTCCTTTCTAAAAATAAATATTGTGGTATTCAAACCTTTCGGATCAGATTGACGTGAATATTTCTACTTATAAGGTAGCGCATCTGTAGTAAATGATGTCAATGTAAATTTTGGCAACTGTTTATTTATAAATTCACCGCAACTTATTTTCGCGCTGCGAGCAAATCAATGTAAGCTGATTCCGACACATTCTATTTCACAGTTCAGTGAATGCTCAGTAATGTGATGTCTTTAAACTTCCTTTGAAGCGTCTCGGATCCTGTGAATTCGACGATTTAATGTCTGACGATTTGATAATTCTTTAAAACTTTATTTTACATTTTTCGCGTAAAAAAAATATATAATGTGCAATAAAATAATCAGAGGTAGCAAAATTATTTGAGAATGTCGTGAAGTAAAGTTGTTTTCAAAACAATGTGCATGCATAATTTTTGCTCAGCAATAAAAAAGTTTTCGATCTACCTACTAGATTATTGAACCAAATGTGATCGCATAGAAAACTCGCTTTACTTATTGACATCAAATGTTTATCAGATTTGTCAACATAGTGCCCACAAAAAAATATGGCGTGCAAATAGATTTTAGTAAGACTTCTTATTAATGTGTACTGTACTGTAAACTTAAATAAATAGCCTTTTTAACTGGTAATGTAATGTTTTCCTTAATTTCTTCCCAAGCACACTAATATTGGCAATGGGGAATAATCATTTCCGAGAATTACATGTATAAGTATTGGATGTAGGTATTTTGTATATTAGTAGTATATTAAACTTATATATAACGGAATTACTCAAACTTTGGAGTATGCACCTCTGTGTAGTTTTTAGATTTGTATTATTAATTTTTTATCTTTGAATATAAGTATTTAACTAATCAACAATTTCAATTATTTATTTATTTAATAGGAAACATTTTAGAACCATTTTTGGTTTTTAAATTTTAGATCTTAATTTTAAGTATTTTATTGGAAATAAGATTGTTTTAATTTTTTTAATAATATTTTTGTAAGTACTTATTACTAAACATAGAATGCACACTTCTGCAGGCGTTGCACCACAGCCAGACTATGGAGGGATGCTCGGCCCCACTGGTGGTGAAGTTTGCCGACACGCAGAAGGAAAAAGACCAGAAGCGGCTGCAGCAGATGCACGCCAACCTGTGGAACCTGGCCGGGGTCGGAGGAGGCGGGCTGCTGGTGCCGGCCGCGGCCACCACTCCGCCCCACCCCGCCAACCCCTTCCTGCCTGCCCCCGCCGAGGCTGCTATCTCCCCGGCCACGGCCTCACTCCAACTACTGCAACAGTTGCAGGCGGTGGGGCTGCAACACCAGTTGCTACAAGGTACTGCACTCTACTGCTCACACCGCGCTTCCGTTCTCTACTTCCAACACTGTGTTCTTTACTTCCAACACTGTGTTCTTTACTTCAAACTCGATTATCCACACTACACTCATCAACTGCTCACACCTTGCTCGTACTGCACAATTACACTGCTAACCTTTCACTGACTATTATTTAATTTGCAACACAGTATAATAAAATAATTGAAATTGCTTGAAATTATTTTTTTGAACTAAAGTGAGTAACACATAATATCAAAAGAAGTGACACCATAACCCAACGTGTGTACAAAGTTTAAATTAGTAAAAATTTTAAAAATCATATTGCACTACAAAGTAGCTGCCATATCAATTAACAATATCAAAGTGAGCAATATCAACTGAATCTCCGCTGCCTTGTATATCCATCGTCTATTAATTAATTTATCATTTAAAAAAACTCATTGTATTGAGTAGCCTATAATTTGAATTCTGATTTCTAAAATACGCCAAGTAAAAGCTACATGCCTTAATCAAAAAATGTTTGATAATCTTGGCAATAATTATATTTGTGGAACTAACATTCCGTCAAATTATTTTTTAATGACTAAAATAATAGTAAAATAACTTTACTACTCACAGATTGTAATTCAAATATTCTTACTAGTTACTAATAAAGCTTTTGCTCTAAAACAGCTCAAATATAATAGTTGTCTTGACTACTAGTTATTATTATTGCTCCATGGAGGTCTGAATGTATGGGTGAAGGTCCAACTATAATAATTCTTCAGCCTTTGAGCTCATGATAGATGGGATTTAAACGGGAAGAATATTTTTATCCTGTACAAATCTTTAAATTAATAGCAATGTGGTGTGTAGTTAAGGAATAAAATAAAAGTGTACTCCTCGTATACTTCAACGTAACCAAGAATTTTCAGTAGATCTGTAATCAAGTTTACTAAATGTGTCTATATGTGCTTTTATTGGTTTTCTTACAGGTTTAAGTGGGCAGACTGCTGACGCAGCAAGTTTACTGGCACCTATGTCAATGCAGAACCTGGTAACACTGGCAGCAATAGCTCAACCACAAATTACAGCCGCGTCACAAGCACCGTCTCAGCTTACACCACCTGCTACATCATTATGTGAGTCATATCAATAATTTTATTTCCTCCTAAACTTAAGCTACGGAATATCATCAAAGACCTATATTACACTAGGGTGTTATTACACAAATGTACATGGAGTTTTATTCAACTTCCACATAGAAGACGTTAATTTAGGCAGGTTTAATTCATCTGCCAAGTAGAGTGTGACATAAAAAAATGTGAGGGATATAAGGAAGGAAACAAGAAAAAACAGAAATTCACTCTATAACTGATCTACTGAATATAACGGAGTAATTTATTTTACAGTGTTAAATGTCAACATTGTACAAATGGTGGGATTACACATTATTTGTTTCAATGCTTATAAATTATTCCTTCAATAATGTTTCATCATTATTTATTTTCAAATAATCTAATATTATGAAAAATTCTGATGGTAATGATAAACTAAAGCATATAAAGGCTAGTAAAACATAATTCCCATATCACAGAATGAATTAAAGTACTGTTTATTGATATTTAAATCAATAGTATAATATTACATATGTGTTTAACACCCTCAGTAGATGCACAGATTAGTTAATGTTAAACAAAAAATAACAATTCAGGCTAATCAACAAATAATGATAAACTTATGAAGTTTTCTACCAAAATATTTCAATTAAACTATTTGGTACAAGATGGTAAAGGTTCTGAAATATTTTTTTTTCAATTTGATTATAAGTAATAATACTTATTCTTTACTCCAATTTTTGATTATTTTTAGAAATTATAAATTCATTTTTAAAGAGACATTTACAAACAAATTCATTATATTATATTTTTTATATCGAATGTTCTTCTAAATTTTAAATATCTCTTCCATTTAGGTCTTCTCGGGAAGACAAACCTCACAGGTAAAAAATATATTTTGTAGAGCTGACTGCCCTTGCTTGTATTTGGCACATTTGTAGTGTGATTCTTGTGAATATGAGTAAATGTAACATTCTCCAAATTCATTCAATGCACTTGTGTCTTATTACTGACGAACCAACATCATTCACCATGCATTCTTTCAACTGTCATTTTAATGAAATTATGTGTTCTTAAATCCAAAGTAAATATCTCCACCCAAAATAGTGATATTAACAACAATTGTTTCGATTAAACTAATATTTTTTATGTTCAATCTGGTATAATTTATTAACCCGCTTGTGAGCTCGGCCTTTATTTCAAAACAAAAATATAATTATCTTATTTTGATGAGAGCATTTTCTACTTTGTTTGAAAGATGTATAAAAAAATATACTGTGTATTATATGTAATATCTGATAATATTGTAGAAGGAACAAGAAACATTGCTACTTTAAAGTTGCTTTTTTTATACATGTGAAACTTTTTAATAAAATACATATTTTCTGATGCCACATAACTAAGATAATTTAATTTTAAAATAGTAAAGTATGTACATACTAGTAGAGTTATTCTCATAACTAATATTCCCATTTTTCAATTACAGGTTTTCAGTTACAGTATACATTTCACACTATATATATGTAGTTTAATTTTAATTTTCATTAATCAATTTTGTTTAAATGTGTTTTTAAATGAAAATTGACATGGAAAATCCACACAATTATTTAACTATATATACAAATATTTTGAGAAAAACTTGATCATAGCCTTGGCGGCACTACACCGATATAGTATTGTTAACTGAAAGCCTAATGGATGACTCTATCCACCTCATTTTTACCATTTATTTAAAGTATTCCATATCTAACGTAAAAAGTTTTCTTGGCTATTCTTCTGTGTGCCTCCGACCAATCAGAAGCCTGTACACAGAAGATTATGAATGGCTATTTTTGGCCAGAAAACTGAGAATATTTTTCACAGAAAATGTGTTTACGATTTTTTTTAATGGTCAAGTGGTATTTTTGCATCACTATTTTACAGATATTTTATTACTTAGTGTTATTTATAAATTCTCTGAAAGGGAATTTAATATTATATTAAAATTTAATTTGAAAAATTCCACTGTTTACAATATTAAAATGATGAATTTCAATCATTAATTTGTTTACAGTGCACTTTTTTTGTAAAAACATTCTTTGTGCCAATCTATATATGATATATATTAAAGCACAGCACTCATAGACCAAGCAGCATTGTAAAATATGTATGGGGGACCTGATGAATTAAAAAAAATGATAATACCTAACATATATTTTCTATATACACGTACAATTGGTATTTCATATGTACATAGACAGTGTATATTATAGTATTTTTAATGTACTACCTGAAGGCTTCCAACTATCGCACATCCTGTAGAAAGGTGTGTAAAGTAAAAAAAAATCAATTTTACAGAAAAACAAAAACAAAATTGGACCATTTTTAAAGTTTTATAATGGAACTGTTATATGTCGAAAGACCTTAATTTTTTTATTTATTGATAAATAGTGAATTGATACACATATGGATGGAATCAATACATGTTACTACGTAGGAATCGCAAATTCTACTGATTAATGCGATAAATAAAAAACAAGCGGTCCTATTGAAAAGACACTAAGCATTGTTCACAGAAAAAGGGTGAACTAACTTTAATACTATTTACATGGTATGTAGAGAATCATGACTTCACTATTCTGATATAAAAAGTAAATAAGAAAATTGTATCTAATTACATTTATCTATGAGATGTGCGATATGTACCTAAGGCTTTCAAAAATGTTATTAATCTATGCCTAAAGCTTATTTTTCTTATAATTCTTCTAATAAATTCAGATTACCTAATGAAATAGAAATAAAATAATATCAAATATATCTAGAATATATTATATATATTTAATCTTTCAGGGTCCACAGCTGATTCTTTGAATTCGGCATATGCTGCTCAGTTTGGGGCGAGTCAGTTTGCCGCTTCGCCACTCGGGACCGCACTAGGAACGGCTGCTGCAGTAGCAGCCGGAAAACAAATTGAAGGTGATCTTTGCGAATACACATTAAGAATTGAATTCACATAACCAATTTACTTTAATTGTGAGGGTTTAATTATTTTTGCATGTAATGAATATACATATATATTCTAATAATGTTTACCTTAACCTGGGGCTAGATTGTGCTAATTCATTTATTATCCTACAATTACTTTTTTAGACTCAAATTTTCATTCTTCAGTATATCCAATTTTCCATCCATTCTTCAATTTTCCATTAATTCTTCAATTTTCCATCCATATTTCAATACATCGTGTTTTTTTTTTTTAATTTGATGTAACATCAAATATGTTATTGTAATAAAAATTAAATTAACGTGAGTTGTAATGAAGTATCAAAAAAAAAATTTAAAAGTGCAAAATCACACGACTCATCAGGGTTCAAAATAAAAGTTAACACAATGATTTACTTCATGAATTAATTAATTGGCATAAAGTAAAAATAAAAAGCATTACAAATTAATATAATAGAATACATTAAGTAACTTCGTACATACATAATTAAGTTGATTGAGTTATAACTTGAAGTGAATTTTTTTTAAGGTTTCAATATATACAATACATTGGCAGTGCAAGTATAAGTCGAAGTCGAAAATAGTAAATTCGAGACAAGTAAAAACTCTTTTTTAAATTATGTTCTTACAGTTTATTGAATCTATTATTAGATATATATATATTTAAAACATTTTTTTCAACAATGACTCCTTTTGTGGTTGTGGCATTCCGATAACGACAGTTCATCTTTCGTCACTTTGAAAAACAAATTTTTTACTAACATTGGATTCCCACATTTGAATCTTTGCATATTTCACTATCTTCAACTTAAAGCCAGCTTCGAAAGGCATTTGATTAATTTTTAATTAATTCATTGTGGTATTAAAATATTCCTTTTAAATTACTGTAAAACATGACATGTGGCAGTCTTTGATAATGTTTCAAGTAGGTAAAATTTTTAGTTAATATTTACTCAAAATGGCAACATATTTCTCGACCTATACTATAGCAGTGTTAATAGGCAAAAATATTCACCTTACTGACTCAATATGATTATTTTTTTAATGGTTTTTGTGTAACTCCAGTTGTACAATTGTGAACAAAGTCTCTTAATAACAGTTTCATTGCATTCAGTATTCAATTCAAGTAGTCAAAATTATTACTTTATTTCCTATTAAAGGGAGTTCCTATAGCTACTTACATTTTGGCATGAAAAATTCACAGTGATTTGGTGGTTGAATTTTTTTATAGTAATGCTACAAAAAAACATTTATACCTACGAACCATTTCAATAAAATCTTGTGTTGTAAGTTTCAAATGAAAATACCATAATATACCTATTATTACATTATTAAAACAGAGTAAAACAGGCAAAATTACTGAATTTAAGAAGCACATTGATGGCGGATAAGAAAACATCAAAACATTGGATTTAACAAAATAAATGTTCAAAATCATAGTAAACACCTCACCATCAGTACTTCACATATTTTCATCCTGATATTTTTCCCACATCTCTCCAATATCCATTCGTCAATACCAGCATATTGTCCATTCAATAGCCAAGATTAACCAAAATATTTTAAGCTAGTAAGAGCTCCAGGTTAGATAAAGGGAGAAATTTCTGAAACATTCCAGCTGAAAAATAGCACTGAGTTTATAATATGTGTAAACAATAATTTGAGATTTACTACTTTTTAAAAGTACATAATTAGCATGCTTGTATTTGAGAGTTCAGTATTATATTAACATCATTAAATGATAATAATAAAGAGTCCTAATTTTGTTGTTAGTTTTATCTTAAGAGTATGTTATTGTTCAAGCTAACGGTTTCTCAGGACCAGAGGGAGGCAACCTGTTCATCTACCACCTTCCGCAGGAGTTCAACGATACTGACCTTGCTTCAACTTTTGTGCCATTCGGTAATGTGATTTCGGCAAAGGTGTTCATAGACAAACAAACCAACTTATCGAAGTGCTTTGGCTTTGTATCATATGACAATGCATCATCCGCACAAGCCGCAATACAAGCCATGAATGGCTTCCAAATAGGAACAAAGAGACTGAAAGTGCAACTGAAGCGATCCAAAGAAGCGTCACGGCCTTATTAGCATTGACTCATACCTAGTGATACAATTGTTGATGTGTTTCGTCTCTTCAAAGGCGGGCAGAAATAATTGCTTAGTCTCTTCACTGGCGAGCAATAATAATTGCTTGCTTTGAACTTTTACCTGAACCATTTTTACCAAGTTTGTACTATTTTAATGACCACTGAATATCAAAATGTATTTATTTGGAAAGTGAATTCTATATTTTTCCAAAAACATTACAATTTTTGTTTTGCAACATCTTACTTTCCAAATCAATATTTATGTATTTTGTGCATATCCCACACTTTTCTTAGTTCACTCTCTGTTCACTACATATATATTATTCTGTACCAGTGTTTCTTTTCCAGCAGTAGAGATGGTTTTGTAGCTTTTTTACTTTATCTGGCAACTTTAATTAATTACCTTTATTATTATAATTTAGTAATTTATGGAAAGACACGATGACTGTGAATGGGCCAGTTTAAGTGATAAATCATAAATGTGGGCCCTCGGCTAAATTGGAGTGAGGTGTGTTAGTCTTATCTCACGAATTAGTGTGACTATGTTCAATAGTGATATAAATAGCACTCCGAGGACCCAGCATACAATTTGAACATTTAGCCGTAGGTTTAAGCCCTTCATACCAAAGCTTATAAAATGTGTGTTCTGAATATTATAACACTATTGGAGAATTTTTATTAAAACATCAGTGGCACATTTGGTATTGGTCTGTGTTAAATGTAGATATTATCGACATCCTATCAGAACAATTTTATACACACCCACTTTGTTATTGTAAATGTAAATACATGTCGAAAGTTAAACACATCTTTTTATTACCCTATATCATTTCCCACTTTTTCAGCATATTTCCATGTTTTCAGATTGATGTAAATGTGTGATGCCTTAAATAATACAAATACATTATGTACCATAAACTGGGGTGAATAAGACTTAGGGGGAATAGGAACAATTCTCAGAAAAAAGTTTAAAGTCTTATTACGACACTTCTTTTTTCAGTTTTGTACTTTTGGAATATTTTATCTTAAAAAAAAAAAATTTTTTCTTACCTACTGGTATTATTACCATGTTGCCACATAATAACATTTTTAAATATTAAATTTCAAAAATTTTGCAGGTTAATGGACAAAATTTTACACCAGATAACTTTGATTGTAAAATTATTAAACAATTAAGTTTTTCACAAAATTCAATCAATTAGGTTTAACATTTCACAAAAAAGAATTTTATGCTGAAGCCTTGTATTTTATTTGCAAGTAAAATTTGCCATTTATAAATATTTTCCACTGGTTTTACTATTAAGTGTTGCTTATAACCATTGTAGAAGTTTGCAACTTCTTTTATCGGTTCCACACAAATTCTTAAATTAATAAACAAAAAAAGCTAATGTAAGAAATTTATATTTTAGTTTAAGACAATGTATAAGCAAAAGGAACAAAGATTTGAATTTAGACCTTTTTGCGCCCCCTTTAAGTGCTGTCTTTATTTACTCTTAGATACAATAAAGTACATATCAATACATATTACAAATAAACAGAAGTAAGTACGAGACAGTCATCAAAGGGCTTACTAGCAAATACGCTCTCCCATAAAGGGACTGCATTATGTCAATATATTTCCAAATAAATTATTATCTTTAGACCGGTAGGCAAGTAGACAAAGCCGAGGACTTACACATCTGATCCAAGGGTATAGAGGTATTTGAAATACAAGGAAGAAGATATTAAGAAAGTTATTGGAAAAAGAATTAAGGCAGAGAAAAATCTGTTATCCCTAAAAGCATCTTCCCATTTTTAATATAAAAACATTAATCAAAATTGAAATAAACCAATAAAGTAATACCCCAATACGGATTTCAATAAAACATAAAAAATGCCGTTAGATTACACACCTTACCAGACTCCTGAATCATTTTAAAAAGTGCATTTGTGGGTCCTGCAATGAAAATTATAGCCTACCACAATTAAACGACGATTAAAAATATTTTTCTATCTTATATATTTTTCTTCTTTATTTAAATTTGATTTTACTTGATAATTATTACCTAAATAGGTATATTTATATCTCGTAAATAATTTGATTTATTTGACTCCATGAAACAGTAGTAAACAAAATAATTATTGTACTATCCCTATTGACTCCAGTACTTATCCCTAATCACCCCATCGTAAGGTATATAGGGACAAAACTCATTAATGGAATTTTCTCTGTAGTTCATAATCAAATCATATTTAAATGAATACAAACACATAGGAGAACCGATGACTAAATAAAAAACATTGGTTGTATATTAATATTTCTTATAAGTGTCGATTTATAGCAATGAAAACAGTGAAACCTGTTCCTGTTCACCCCAGATTATGGTACTTACTTTAATTGTTCAGAGACAAATGTAAACTACAAGTAAAAATTAAATTTTGAAAAATGATGATCTTTAATCAGTACTTTTTAACTCTGAGTGGCACCTCGGCGTCCTAAGGATATGTGAACCGACAAGCGAACATCCGCCGCTTAATACTATTAACGCTACCGCACTTGCATCATAATTATACTAACAATGCACTTGTATCATAATTATCGCAAAGAGTGCCATTGTGCATTTAAAAAAAGGGAAGTGTAGAAGAATAATATAGGTATACAAATTTTATTTAATTATGTGCAAGTATATAACACAAATAATTGTAAGATTCTGTAGGTCCCAAAGACTATGATGGGCTGGCCATGTTGAAAGAATGCCAGATAAGACACCAAAGATCTTACCAAGTGGATACCCCAGTGGAAGCAACCTAGAGGCAGGCCAAGGAAGAGGTGGGCTGACTCTGTGAAAGAGGACTGGAGCAAGATGGGAGGGTCTGGGAACTGGACAAGAATGGCCAGGGTTAGGAGTCGGTGGAGAGCGCTTCTAGAGGAGGCCAAATCCCAACCTAATATGTAGTGCTGTGGAACAAGAGAAGATATTATCTCAATATGACCGATGGTTGGTTTGTAGTGTTCACTAAAAGTGAAGAATTATCTTCTAGAAACATAAAAAGAAACCATTGAGAAACTGAAAAGACATCTAATATTTGTTGTCTCCACTTCATATTCAATGTATCCTGTATTTATCTATCAACAATAGAAAAAATTCCACAACAGCTCGCCTGTGCATGAGCAGTCATAAGTGTACATTAATACATATTGGGGATTGTTTTCAATACAAACAAGTAGGTATTTGTATTGTTGATTGTTTTCATTACCTTCTTGTTTGTTATGAAAACAATCCACAATATGAATTCTTGTGAAAGTACATTCAGTTGACAGAGGCAAGTATAGAAACAAAAATAATTAAAAAACAGCATCAGAAATAAATCATAAAAATCAATATACATAATGTGATTAGAACAACAATTTCGTGTGACATTTTGGTAAAAAATATATTTTATGTCAAAATTCTGACAATAACTTTCTCTTTAAAACTGTTACAAACATATCAAATTTTTTAGTAGTTTTGGAGATAAGAAAGCAATCTTATATTTTAGTAGCATTTGCGATATCTTTTAGAACAATTAAGACTCCCCCTGCAACAACACTATATCGGTCTTTGCAAATGTTGATAGATGGATGGAGCATCGCCCATTATAGACGATGTGCATATATTGTCGCAGGGAAGCTCACTCAGATATTGTGTTAATAGAATTTTTACATATTTGTGGCGGCTCGCGCGCATCGTCCAGATGTTCCTCGTTCTGTCATTTCTCGGTATTGCACCATCCCACACGTACAAAGCGGAAACGTTCGAGGAAGGCCGGACTGCGCCGCCTTGCGGGCATGACATACGTGCATCACAGATGTGCACCAACACATGCAGCAGAGGAAGCGGTCGGCGAAACAATCGGCGCCCAGTACCCGAACTGATCGGACCGCAGATGCACATCCCAGCTCTCACCTTTCACTAACCGTGCATCGTTTTTCCATAATCTTTATGAATTCTCTGTTGTTTCTCGCTCTCGGTGGCTTCTGCCCGATGAGAATAAACATGTTCGGATAAAAATAGTTTTCACCAGAACACCAACCAACCTTCCCACATATTTTATATGGTTGTTTAATACCATCATACCCTGTTAATCGACACTAATTTGTTTCACCAAATATCGTCGATTAACAAGCCAATATATTTATTATTAATATTATTATATTATTATTCAATCAAATTTAAAAAAAGCAGATCTATTAAACCAAAATTTATTTAAACAAATAATAGATCTCATAGACACAAAGCTATTTTGTATTATATTTAAAGGAAATATATGGAAGTATGGGTAATTACAGGGCTTACGATCTGTCTTCGGCTGGCTTAAGTGATCATTTTATACATATCTATTAGATTATAGATATCTATTATTTGTTCAATAATAGTACCTTTGTAGGTGAAAATCCAATAATTGTGTGTTCTCGGACATACTCAAATATTGCCAAAATGTATTTATTTATAATTGATTGTGTAGGGCTTAATAGCTCAATAACCTTACACATATACAAATTTTAAAATAACGTTCTAGAAACAATTAACTCAATTCTAGACCTCTTTGCTGCTTTAGCGTTGGGTGCCATAATAGGATTTAAATTAACTCAACCATAACGTATGTCAAGCCAACACACTTGTGTAATGCAGACTGAGTGAATAAGCTCGAAATTAGTGTGTAGAATATCGACACCGGCGTCAGTTGATCGATCGTCGAAGTCGAATAGCAGAGTATGACATAATATTCATCGATTAACGGAGCATCGAATAATGAAGTATAACTGTATACCATTCGATGCCCAAGAAGATAAATAACATTGTGATATTCATAACTCAGATACCCAAAACCAATATACAGTATTGTTGCAGGAGGTTGTTGTTCTCAATTAATAATTTGAATACAAATAAAATGCACGAGTTAAGTATATTATTTAACGTTTCAGAAATCAGGAATCAGTCTACTTTATTATTCTAAATCATATAGCAACATTTTTGTAAAAATTTCACCTCATAGGTGATGAATCATACTCCATTAAAGAAATTGAAAAATATTCAAAACTTGAAAGTTCAGTTTGATGTAAATGTCAGATGATACCTTGTTCTGAGGGCATGATAATACTATCAAGCACAAGCAAACGTTTCATGAACCTACTACATATGTGCTTTACTTGTACTTGCAAGATATGAAAAGGAAGCCAGACTGCTCAGTTAATCCAATTGTACATAATAAATGTGGATGTCTTACAGGGATCTGTTTCATTGCCAACTTTTTTATTGCTGCACCTAAATAACATTTTAAATTGTGTTGACAACACAGTCCACGGTGGCTTTTTGCACCAATCTAAATAAAAGTTAGCATTATCACAGATTAACTCCAGTTCAAATTCCATGGATCCATTGAAGCTTAAATGATAAAGCTGGTGATTAAAAAACTGGGTGTACCTTATAGAATGCGAGTTTGTATTTCAATTAAACTAAACTAGTGACATTAAAAATTACAAGTACAAAGATTAGCATTCATCAATCATTAATCTTAAGAAAAAATATGAAAAGTGCACACGCTACCTTTTCTATTGATGTTTCAATAAAAGGCTTCATCAATTATTGCCCCGGTAAATAACTTTGTATCCCAAGTAAATTGTACATACACAGTTGACATTGTCGTTTTTTGCAAATTCATTATTATGTCCAAATTCTTGGTCTTACTGAATTTTTAAAGTAAAGAGACATTAAGGGCAAGCTTTCATTTTTCCAGTTTGAAATTTGAAAAATTATACACGAATTAGATATGCTTTCAAGATGGGGCTAATATTTAAATTCTTATAATTTCAGAGAAATAATTAATGATGTTATTTGTTACATAAATCATGCGAAAGAGGAAGGTTTGAACAGAGACGACAATAAAAAAAAATGATTTTCTCGCATTTGATACAAGTGTCAAACATAACTCGTGTCTAGAGCCTTATCATGGCCTAATCCAAGTTTTTCATATTAATATATGGAATGAAATAAAAAGGTATGTTGCCATTTTAATTAATTACTAGCATGCCCGCACAGCTACCGCACGGTAGCAGACGTATCCTGCAGAGACGCAGTACTCTGTTTTCAATCTCACCCAACAAAAAAAAAACCACTTTTCTCGGTATCCCAGAATTGGAAGAAACAGAACCGACGTACATAGCCAACAACCTAAGGGGTGGTGAAGAAATTGTGCAGGAGCTACACAGACTCACCCCGTGCACCTAAAAAAAATACCACTTCTCGGTATCCCAAAATTGTAAAAAATAGACCCGACGTACACAACTAACAACCCAAAAGGGTCAAAGGCCTGTTGATCTTTGAGAAGCGTTAGGTAAGATTACTAACCACGTAAAAAAAAAACACCACTATTCTCGGCATCCTAAAATTGTAAAAAACAGGGCTGACATATACAACCATCAACCCATCTCTCCAGGTTTTAATAAAAACAAACATTTTGTTAATACTCATTGATAAAACCATAAAAAGTGATTTGACAGAAAAAGAAGAAGAAAAATAAAAAAGAAGAATAATAATCCATCATTCATGGAGCTTGTATGAGAAGATGTATGAATGTGGTTGAGGCGAGAATTATGTGTCAGGACAGAAGAGTGTGGCGCTCTATCCTCTCTGCCTACCCCGGAAACGGTGTGATGGTAAGTAAGTTACGGGTTTATCTATCACCAGAACTGTTCTATTTAAATATTGAATAACAGACGCGTAAAAGAACTAACTCCTTCGACCGGTCTGTAGTAAGACAGGCATATTTAAGTCACGTGTACAACTGCGAAATAATAATTAATTTAATTACGCTTTTAAAAAATCATCATTGTGTCATTCTAGACATAACCTATAAAAATCCAAAAAAACGTACAGAAAATTTTTCTAAGTATAATGTATGACTTCACCATAATTAACCAAATTCCTATTAACCACGTGTACAATTTTTACACGTTTCCCAAAAATCATTTCGACATCTTACTAACCTCTATCGAATTCATTTCATGGCTCAAAAAAAACATGGCTGACCAGAAACGTCAAAGTCATAGCTTAAGGTTAAATTGAATGACATAAAACAGATGTTTATTCAGCGACCATTTTGTGAAAATTTAAAACGTCAAAAAAGCGCGCTAAAATTATGGCACAGGTAAAACAGCTGATCATTCACAGTTTTCAGGCGGCCATTTTTTAAATCAACGAATCAGAGCTCCTCCAATAAGAATCTTCGATTATCGCTTGAAATATAGACGGTTGCGTTTGATTAATAAGTCTGAAAAAAATGTTCTACATTTTATTCGTATGTAGGTAGGTACGTCGATTTTTCAAAAGCGACAGAGCCGACGTACACAACTAACAACCCGAGATGGTCAAAGGCGTGTTGATCTTTGAGAAAGGTTAGGTTAGATTACTTACCACGTAAAAAAATACCACTATTCTCGGCATCCTAAAATTGTAAAAAACAGAGCCGATATACACAACCAACCCATCATTCCAGGTTTTAAAAAAAACAAACATTTTGTTAATACTCATTGATAAAATCATAAAAAGTGATTTGAAAGGAAAAGAAGAAGAAAAATAAAAGAGAAGAATAATAATCCATCACTCATCGAGCTTGTATGAGAAGATGTATGAATGTGGATGAGCAAGAATTATGTGTCAGGACAGAAGAGTATGGCGCTCTATCCTCTGCCTACCCCCGCGAGGAAACGGCGCGATGATAGGTAAGTAAGTAAGTTACAGGTTTATCTATCACCAGAAGTATTCAATTTAAATATTGAATAACAGACGCGTAAAAGAACTAACTCCTTCGACCGGTCTGTAGTAAGGCAGACGTACTTAAGTCACGTGTACAACTGCGAAATAATAATTAATTCAATGACGCATTTAAAAAATCATCATTGTGTCATTCTAGACCTAACCTATAAAAATCGAAAAAAACGTATAGAAAAATTGTATGTATTTCACCACAATTAACCGAATTCCGGAGTGAAAACATCAATTTTATCTTGTGCGGGAAAATATAAAATATCTATGACTATTGCAAGCTGTGAAATCTGGATGTCGATACCTGACATAAAAAAATGCGCGAAAATCAACAGCTGTTTATTACAATGCCGAGTCGAAATAAAGTCATACATTTGAAACGTCAAAAAAAAAATTGCGCGAAAATTACGCACTGCAATAATGACAGGTAAAACAGCTGTTTATTTAATTTTCAGGCAGCCATGTATGAAATGTAACCAATGAGGGTATTGACCAATTACAGCCCACGGTTGCTGCTTGAAAATATGAAGTGTTGCGTTTATTAAGAAAATATCAAGGTTTTTCTTTTTTTTCATTTTCTTTCATTTGTATGTAGGTAGGTACGTCGATTTTTCATATAAAAATTACGCGTTTTTTAGATTTTAAAGGTGAATTTTAAACGATAGAAGCTAACAAATACGAAAATAAATTATATTTCATTGTGATGTATGCACAGATGTAATAAAATTATATTTTGGTCGTAAATTCGCAGAGAAAAGCTGAAAAATACGAAATTTCACTAAATCAGGTTTCATAAGAAAATTAGAAGACGAAGAATTTTAAAAAAAGTGTGTAACGATACTACTCATCGGTGGCAATTGCCAAAAAATATTAAAATGATTTTAGCTCTTAAACTCGCAGAGTTATAAGCGAATGAAAAAAAAGTTAGGCTAATTAAAAAGTTAAAATTTCCAAAAATCACCAAACTAAAACAGTTGTAACAAATAGAGGAGAAGAAGAAGAATGAAAAGAAAAAAATTTAAAGACTCAGTCAACCTTCGGACGTCTGGGAAAAATATCAGAATGCGGATAGAACGCCTAATAAGCGAGATATTAACCAAAACGTGTGTGACAAAATCGGTTACATATAAACATATAAACATCGCGAAATAGGGCCTATTACTTTAATATATATTAATATATTAATATATAATATATATGATAAAAATATATAATAATAATATATAATAATATATATATAATAATAATATATGATGATGATGAATGATGATGATGATGATGATGATGATGATAATAGAAAATTAAATAATTTATTGGTGTACCTAACTCATATAATATGAATATGTTCTGAAATCGGACAAGGTAACTATAAATATTTAGATGATCGCTTAAATCAATATTCTAAATTTAAAATTATTACGACAGCTTCAATTTATTATTTTGTTTAATATTATCGATTTAAAACAACACATTGACGTTTTGGTGATATGTCTGTTTCATAATTACATACTAATTATGAAACATACAGCTTGTGTTTAAAATGCAAGTGTTATAAACGAAATATTTAATAGTGACATACATAAAAATAATGTACATAAAATTTTTACTTTGTTCAAGAAAACGTCCTTTAAAATCAGTAATAAAAACATCTAATTTATGAAATTAGCTACTAATATTGTGAATAAGTTCAATATTAATTCATTCTGCGGGTAAAATATGCGTGAAAACATATATTTTCAGCATTTTTTACTAGACTACGAGAGTGTAAAAAACATGAAAATATTAATAATTTTTTAAAGCGCGCCCTTAACTTCACTTCACTTTCCTTACACGACCATTCCACACATCATCTACCTAATAGATTTATTATATTGAAATTTTCTTTTTCATAACTTCAAATAAGTGATAATCAATTTGAGATCACTTATAATGTGATTTTCAATCGTCAGCAATTTTACACAAATCTGACCTACAAAATGATTAATAGTATTCTTCATTTTCTACAATATAATGGGCACCGGTGAACATTTATGAGATTTAGTGCAAGTGAAAGGAGTTACAGTGATAATAATAAAGCGTATACATTATTTTGACAAAATATTTAATGATAAAATTGAAAACAAAACAATAGATATTCTTTAATCAAAAAATAAGTTTGAAATATGAAAATATGTGATATATATTAAACAGTACTACTGATATTTAAAGACCAAAAATTACTAGACATTACTGTGCAGATATTTTTTTTTCATAATGGCTTAATATTTTGTCAACACCACTGCAAACATTATAATTTAATTGTATATCTATGCAACTACAATTTATATTATATAATTATAATATATTCACAATTTATCACACTTTTCTTCAAACATTTATGAGGGGAATATCAATGTCATTTTCTTCGGAATCATGGTAAGCACTTTGGGTTTCAACACTCGATGTGGTGTCATCTTCCTCGACTACCGCCTCTTCTACATCACCTCTACCTTCCAAGATAGGAGTAGGAATATTTATCAAACCATCGTCATCTGCTAAATGGAGTATATCACAAATTATGGGTGATTCAACACCCAATATGTATTGGCACGTTTTCGGCTCCAGCAAATACAAAGAAACCTGACCAGGACTAGAAGAATTTTCCAAACATTTCAGTTTAACTTCGGTTTGTCTCGGGTTCCCTGTTTTATCGCAGATACTGCCTTGAGAATAAAAGTGAGAAATCTGAGTACGATGTTGACCTAAAAAAAAATAATGAAATCTTATTTAACATACAAATTCTTTAGACAAGCAATCTGAACAATATCTCTGTGCTGAGGCTTAAAAGGATCCACTGTCATGGCACTCAACTCTTTTGTAATACAAGCAAATGTATAGGACCATAAAATGCACCAGATGCGTTGTGCATAACTGAGAGTTTGCCAATATTTTAAAGAATGCGCCTCATACAGTTAAATAAAATGGTAAAATTCAACTTATGTGATTGTGATGCATAAATCATTACAAAATATTAATAACATATCTAAGCTTGGTGCTATCAAAGTGACAAAAATCTACCATTTAAAATGTCCAAACATACTTTTAGAAATAATTTTTAAAAAGCATTTTACATGTCCCTAACATATGTATTATATCATTCCTTCATAGAACACGTTTCTGGTTTGAAAAAATATTCCTAAATTCCTAACTTATATATTATGTATTTAAGTAGTACCAATTTACAGTGAAAATAAAAAAAACTTCTGCGCTAGGATCGCTATTTTTCTACACAATTGAAATACATTTTACACGTTCTAAGTATTCAGTAATAATGTTTAGAAAATATATATAAATCAATAATCTGGTGTGCTCACCCTGTGGTTTTGGTCTCTTATGTGGATTTTGATATATCCAAGATAAATGTTCTTTTTTATCAAAGACGCCTAGTAATAGAGACTGTCGCGCACCCGTTCTATCAACATGATATTGGACTACTGATTTCCCATAGCAGAACTCGTATTTCCACCATCCAGTACCCTAAAATAAAATTTCATAAATATAGTAAGTACAGTATAGAAGTAGGCTTGCCATTGCAAAGATATACAACTAAACATTAATATCATAGCAATTATTTTATCCCTTTTTGAAAAGGGTAATAAACCACTTTGCATGTCACTCTGCAAATAAACTGATTTTGCCTACGCATATAATTAATAATAAATTCATTGACATTCCATGTACAAACGAATAAATCTTACTCCATTTAGACAGTTATCTCCATTGAGGAAAGCTCGAACTGGTGTGGTATCCTTTATGGTAGGTGGAGTTTCTGATGTTAAAACATATTTGGATTCACCGACACTTGGTTTATTTAAAGGAGAGTCTATCTCTAGCGGATGCAATTCAAACTTCAATCTCGATTCTCCATCCTAAAAGACATAAATTTTAATTAAATAATCGGTGTATTCATCTAACAAGACAACAGAAAAAAAAATTTGGACTAAAAATATTACTTTAAATGATTTTTGTAACAAAAAATTTTTTTAATTATCAAATTATTTAAAGTAAGAAGTATCACATGCAATACGTCAATCAATGTTAAAAATTATTCTTAACAATCGAATACCTGGGATTTTATACTAAAAAAATTACAGTAATCACCAAATCTTATATATAAGGGGACTAAATTGTTTTGGAAATTAACTGATTAACATGCCGATGCAATAGTGATCAGACAAAACTCCACAGTTTGGTCAATTTGATTACAATTTGATCGCACTCACGGAACTAACTAAAAAACACATTTCACACCATTCTCATACTTAAACCAGTGAATAATATCTCCTGTGCCAGATCAATAATTGAATATAAAATAAATAACAGCAAATAAATTTGTAATACTAATGTACAAAAAATCAATATAAGTAATCATAAAACTAACAATGAACATTGATAATTATTTTATTTAGATATTGATTTACCTACCTCGCCAATTTCTTGTACACTAAATACAGCAAGCACATCTTTTCCAAGTTTTTTAACCTAAAGAAATAACAGTGCGATATGTAATAAAATAACTACAAAGCAAAAATAAAACCAACAAATGCACAAAATAACTTCTTAAATAAATCATGCTAAATTTTTACAGAATTTAAAGCTACAAATTTTGGTCACATGCGTATTCAGTGGAAAACGTTTAACGTGGAGATACCATGAGAATCGAAATATTTTTTTCATATTAAACGAATAAAAGAAATTAAAGTTGCCGATCTAGTCAATAGAAAGTTACGTAATAAATAGTAAGCAATTCGGTGACGATGTGGCCAATTAAAAATCTGAGTAATTTTTAAAATAATGATGAGTGGTGTGTGTGGTGCGCCATTATCCATCTAATCAATAAAATGTTAAGTCATAAACAATAATGAATTTGGAGACAATGTGGTGACCAGTATACTATTTTTACATATTAAACATTTTCCACTGTATATATTCGAAGATTATCAAAATTTTTAGAATTTATATTGGGAAACAAAAAAAAAATGAAACATGGAGTTTTAGAATTGGCCTATGAAACCTATAGATATCATTCACATACAAAATTTCACAAAAGAAGATTTTGCGATGGATGATATTATATTTTTAAAACAAGAAAACTTTAAACTGAACATTTTAGCAAAATTTCAAAACTCATGTTAGACATTTTTATACAAATCTGTATTGTGAATCATAAATATTCCTACATAATTTAAATTCAATTAATCAATAAATAAGTTTGAAAACTCTTGACAGTACTCCAAGGATATTTTGTTGCATTGATTATATATTATATACAAATTGCATTTCTATAAATTAATTAGAAGTACAGAAAACATTGCGATCAAAAGATTGAGCACTGAAATATCTTCTGAAATGTTTTGTAAAAAACCAAATTTGGTATATAACAGCTAAGGAAGATACAATGACTTCTCTATTATACACCATTTCTAGAATCTAGCATAAAACATTGTAAAAACAAAGAATGTGTAATACTGAGCACATGACAGAGAAAAAATAAGTGATGTGTAAACTAAACTAAGGAAATATAATAATTTCTTGTGATAACTTTTCTAAAATTGTAAAAAGAAATACTCAAACATGAACATGATGAACGTTATTGATACCTGCGCTTGACCATATACAGTAAAACCGCGATATAATGAAATCCAAGGGACCAAAAAATAAAAATTCGTAATAACGAATTCCCACATATAACGAAATAAATTTTAAAAATCCTACTATATGTTACGCACCGTCGCAAAAAAATGTTGCCCGGCTTCAAAAAAGATCGCAAATTCTGCAAACAAAGGAGGAAGACGGCCATAGGGAACTGAATACCTACATATTTTTAGTAGTTTTGTTATTAAAACAGATAAGCAAATGGATAATCAAAGGAATTAAATTAAGAACAGAACCTATTCAACACCAATTGGAAGATATTTTTGTAAATTCCAGAATATTGCAAACACAAAACAATATTTTAAATGTGTTTAAATGTAGAGCCGCTTCAAACATAGTTTTGGGCATGAAACATACAAAATAATTCAAAAATAACAATTTTACAGTTGAATCGCGGCATTTTTATAAAATGAGTCGTATATAAATTACGAAGGTACTTACCGGTAACGGCGGCAACCATTTCAAAATATATTTATAATCGTTAAAATTGTTCACTTAAAAATTATCGTTAACATTGTTCACACGAAAACAATAGTTAATAGAAATACAAAATGCCGTACAAAAATAGTCCATAAAATATTTTAACGAAATATTTATATTATTGACGAGTTCACACGAAAACAATTGTCAAACGAAAATGAATTTATGTAAATATTCAGTTCGATCTGCAATAATCGCGTTAAAAGCTGAACAAACTTAACTCTACAGACGTTACACTGAGACTGACATTTCCAATAAGTACATACTGCAACTTTCGGGGGGTTCCTGTTAATTTTTGTATTTTACAGCTGTTTGGGTCTGGGATTGCAATACATATTAGCGTATGCGTACGTAAAATGTGTCTAAGTGAACGCCACTAAAATTATGTCAAATGATTTTATGGGCCTACTATGAACCCAAGAAGAAGTTTGAATTGTTTTACTACCTTGTCGGCCGACCGCCGCGCACCGCCGAAAAGGCCATAAAACCGTTTGCATACGGCAGATGCATCGACGCGGCTTTGTAAGTGCGAAATAATATTTTCATCTTTTAACATTTTTTTATTTCGTTATAAATTTACGTAAATGTATTGGCATTTTTTTGTACGGGACAAAAATGATTTTGTTATAAATATTAACAGGATTTCGTTATATAAATGGATTTTTGTATGAAAAATTGGTTTTAGGGACTAAATTTCGATTTTTTTTTCGATATACGTCATTTTTCGCTATATCGGGTTTCGTTATATCGCGGTTTTACTGTATTGATATATGGATACATGCACTCAAACAAACATTAATACATGAACTCAACCAAACATTAACATGTGAACTCAATCATTCATTTAATACATGCCCATAACTTTTTATTTTTTTTAGTTTTTTATAACTTTAAATTTAGGGGAAGCTACATCAGATATTGCAAATATTTAAAAATGCTACCAGAAAAATAGTATTATATTATTATTATTATCAACATAAATCCCTAGTAATAATGGTAAAATCGTTATTTAAACTGTTATTTTGACCGTTATGTGACTGTAATTGTGTTCGATTGTAACAATGATTGATAACTGATTAACATAATTCAATGCAAGTTATGACTGATACGCTAGAAAGTAAGCCTCCAACACTTATATCCTAGTTAACAATCATTGTTAAATCAAAGTTACCAATCATCGATACAATCACAGTCGTGTAACAGTTTACCATCACTACATCACTATACTACACATCACTCACAAGGTTACAAGGAAAAATTTAAAAAAAAAAAAACAATCAATGAACATAAATTTCCAAATACTTCAAGCAGAGACGTTTTAAATTATATAAATACCCTGATTACTGTGGTTAATCCATACGACTACCAAATAATTTTGGAATCTATGATTATTTTATTCTTTTAAACGTAGTCATTAAAACTTGACACTACTTTCGATTTATTTTATTTTTATTTTTCAATGGGACATCACAATTAAATCTCGGGACCAACGATTGGCAGGCCAATATGGGTTAATGCCGCAATGAAATGAAGTTTATAGTTTTAAAGTACACTAGCATGTGCATGAAAAAATGAATGAAATGTTTTATATTTTGGCCAAATATTTCAGCAGACTCGATTGCTTCACATCGTTCTTTATCTTCTCCTGGTGTGCCACCAGAATCAAATGTTCTATTTCTCTGTGCACTATAATTGCACACTCAATATTAGAAGCTGCATTTATTATTTTTTTAATGCTTCATAATTATGAAATTCTTCACTAAATTCTATTAATGTTAATTCTTTCCAGTTGGTGTGCCTCCATCCTGACGAAGATACAATGATATTGAAACCTTTCAACGTTACATTGATCTTTCTTTCTTTATTCTTTAAAAATTGAAATAGAGATGCGTACACGGAATACATGTCACATTAATATTCTTACTATTTTCAAACTAAGCTAAATGCTTGTACTATGAAAATAGGACTAACTGTGTCCTGTAACGTGGCGCGAACCCCCGACCACTAGATCACTAGGCCAGCATCTTAACCACTACACCAACAAGTCACTCTGGTTCGATCAAAAGTGGTTCATATAAAGTTTGTTATTTTTTAAAATAAATCAATTCCTTTGTCAGTATTTCAATTTCATTTTCATCTTCTCCCTGATCTGACACACATGGTCTTGTTACAGGTTAAAAAAGCCTTCATCAAAAAGATCATTATCATGAAATTGGAGTAACTCTTGGAACATTTCCATTATCTATTTCTGTCGCATCAAGTTGCCTGATTTCTTCTATGGCACCATTCACCACAATTGTGTGCGGTATGATATCTCAAAATACTGCAAAAGTCTAATTAATGAAATAACCAAGATGTTCCCTATATAATGTGTGGCGGCCCATGCGCATCATCGCATCTCGCTCCCTTATTTTCTCAGTATTATGCCATCCCACGAACATTACAAACAAAGCGAGAACGTTTGAGAGGGGCCAAGCTACGCAGCCTGGTGGGTATGACACGCGTGCACTACACATGTGCACTGCACACGTGCACCAGAGGAAGCAGTCTGCGCTAATAGCCAGTGCCAAATACCCAAGCTGGCCGGACCGCGGACGCTCATCCCTCTCTTCCCAACTATGTCCTTCAATTAATTTTGCATCTGTCATCTATATATTGTGTCATTTTTTCTTGCTCTCAGTGGCTTCTTCCCGATGAGAATAAACAAACGTATATAAGAATGGTTTTTACTTGTACACCAACCAACCTACCCACAAATGTAATCAACTCATAATCGAGATGTGGTGTTGGCATCGTACGCTACATAAGACTGCGAGAAGAACAAGTGTCTCTATTCTCCAGAAACTCTGTACTGAGGAGACTCTCCACAACTTGTAGGAAAATAATTTGGTCATACTTTGGGTATGTTGGGCTAATAAAAGAGATGGAGACAACCTGGAGAGATTAGAAGGTGGAGGCGAGAGGTCTCCAACAAGATGGACAAATCAAATCAGGCTAAACATCGCACTAAACAAGGCCCAGGATTATGAAGAATGGAGATGAGCAGTTCACGCTGTTGAAGTTGATTAGAGGACCACGATGCTCAATCATGCACGAGCACATCGACTAAGAGAGAGTAATCAGCTCAAAACAAAGAACAAAATTGTAATAAATAATATGTATTAAAATCGCAGTATTAATTTCACAAATATGTATAAAATTACAAAAACTGGAAAAAAAATACTATTTACTATTCTGATACACTCTGCGCATCACTATAAAGTTCAAAAGTTTCTCATCTAAAAGATATATATGCTATGTCAATTAGAACATATTTTATGTAATTAACCTTCCAGCGGGCGCGCTGTCACAAAATTTACGACAAACGCGCCTTATCAACTCCACTATTTCCACTTAGTTACAAGCATCGAGCTCCGAGCTATTCGAGGGTTAGTGTCTCTCTAAACTACAGATGTACCGGGTGTGCTTAGAAGTTTTTGTTATTCCTTGATATTTGAATATTGAATATCTAATGAATATTGGCGGCATAAATGCTTAAATTTTATACAAATTTGCCTGTCCAGGAAAGGCTCCAAAACATCAAATAATTTTCCTAAAAAATTTGGCATTGACGATGATGAAAGAACATCTTATCTTCAGATCAAATGTCAAACATTTACCGCAAGATATAAGTGCTTTTTTCAAAGTGAATTACGGTCGGAAAGTTGAACCGATAACAGAAGAAGAAAAAAGAATCCTTCCAAAATGCGGTGTTTGTCCGTAATATGCACTGGAGAAGAAAAGATCCTCAGCATCAATGAAGTGTTGCTGTTGCCAGTCCTTTACATGCAAGAACCATTCGGCAGTTAAGGTGGTTTGCAATAATTGTAATGATGAGAATATTGATTCTGACTAATAGGTTGATAAAATATTTTGTTTTGAAATAATTAGTGTTGTTTGGTTTTTTTGTTTAAGAAAGTCAAATATATATTTTTTAAAGTACTGTCATTTATCATTTTTCATAACCTTACACCAATTCCTTGACATTTATATAAAGAAAACACCATTTACATGGAGAAAACTTGATGACATAAAATTTACGAAAAGCGCCCACTCAAGGGAAATTACTCAGCGCGCCCACTTGAAGGTTTTTATTATAACATATTGTTTAAATCATTATTCAATTATTAATTAATTTTGAAAAATATATATTTATTGAATCAGAAGTAGTTTTTTTTCTAACTTTTTATTTTTTAATCACACAATAAACAATGTGGTTTCTTTTTTTATAAATTAATTAATTAGTCAATCTTTTTTTTTCAAATCAAGAACTTGTACAAAATAATATTATTTAAAATATATGCACAATTAATGAAATTGTTTCTTTCTTTTTTTAAAAATATAATACTTGTATATTTATTATATATTAATATTTATATTTACCACATAATTAATTCTCCAGTAAATATATAGAATGCAGCACACTTTTCAGAAATAAATGTGATTTTTAGATATTTTCTACCAAATATAAATTATTTTTTTTTAAAAGCACTACATGCGTAGTATTAAAAATTTCATAGCATTTATGCCATACTAATTTATAGAATGATAATAATTTTGATACAATGGTAATAATTTAGAAAGAATGCTAATTATTTCTACACAAGCATAAATTATAAAAGTAAACTTACAGGGATCTTTTGATGGCGTAGTTTTAGACTTTCCACCTCCATGGCGAGCATGCTACGTGGTTTTTTTGGTGCGTGTCCCACCGGCATACAACTGATTATATTTTCTCCAGAATCTTGCGGTTTGTACTTTGGATGAGTACACAAAAATGGAGATAAAATTATTACTTCATACTCGCAAGTTGATGTTTCTTTAAATGAATAAACTTCATGTTTGCCGTGACTGAAACACACATACTGCACCCTCGTAATGCGGGGCTTGTTGTTTAGATCGCACATTGTTCCTAAGGAGAAGAAAATTTAAAAAATACTGAATAAAGCTAATGAACACTGGTTTGGGAAACTCACAACATTCTAAATCTACATTCCTATTCAAGTTAATAAAATTATATGGGATTTTGGAGGATTGGGTGTGGAAAGTTTAACTATACTCTAGTGATGGTTATGTGACTGTGATTGTGCCACTGATTGGTAACTGAGATTTAACGATGATTGGTAACTAAGATTTAACTGTTGGAGGTTTACTTTTTAGTGTACCAGTCATTGCTTGAAGAATTAGGTTAATCAATAATCAATCAATCACAGTCACAATCACGGTTAAAATAACAATTTTACCATCACTACTATGCTCAACTTGCAGATTATATGCATATACATATACACTTCCTATCCACATCACAGTCTAAAATGGTAGAAAAATCCAATGGTCATGAGACTGTGTGAATGAATAATAAGAGAACAAAGAGAGACTCTGTTTAAAGACACCATTCACATTCCACTCATTCTAACAAATATGCAAAAAGATATAACTCCCCAATACCGCTGTTACATAAATGCACAACGCATCCATATGCAAAATTCAATATTTCATTTCAAGTTGTGTTCCACAATGGCTTTTCTTCATTTATCATACAGAATATAGTAAATGTATTGTGTTTAAATTAATATATAGTATACATACATTGGCGTGCAGACACAAACTTAGATTATGCTGTTACCAACGATGTTAACTAAGTATACAATAGGTAGGTATACTATCAAAATCAAAAAAATATTCTTTTTTTTTTAATTTTGAGAATAATTGATTCTATCAATTTCAAAATAAACTAAAATTGTAAATATATTATTTTAAAATAGGGAATTCATTTATTGCTCGGTACCATACTCTGCTTTCGATTTTGCTTAAAATATTTTCTACGATTTCTCCTTCCAACAACGGATTTAAAATGTTTCATTAGCGGTGTTCAAAAATATTTATTTAATTAATTAGCTTTACAAATTAGCATAACCAAAACCCATAACAGAAATAATTATATTTTGACATTCAATTTAACGTTAGTAATAATCTAACTTAATAATAATGTGAAAAATGCAAATTAGCTCGCTTGACAGATGATAAATAACCTATAAATTTTATCTATGCAACTACCGAAATATGGAATAATAGGTTGGAATACACTAAGAACATAAAACGTTTAGTCTGTCGAGTAAAACAAATATGTACGTAGAAATGCCATTCTACGCAGTTTTCAGTCAGGATTAATCCCTTTCAAAAACGGCAGCTTTAAGCACAAATTGTTTGAAAAATGCAGAAAATCCGCAGACGTCAGGATGCCGACATAGATTCAGTAAAAAAATATTTAGTTCAGTACAATTATTCTAAGGATTGAAAAAATAAGTTAAGTTCATCAAAGACCTAAGTGCTGGCAAATCGCAGAGCAAAATGCACATGAAGTTGTTACAAATAGTTCGCAAATAACCCACGGCTATACGTGGGTTACGTCATAGACAAGGTTACGCTAATCCAGCTATTAATGCCTAGAATTTTATGCGGTCTTTTCATAATTAGAATTTTTTCCTAGAATTTTTAGTAATGCGGAGCTTTTTTCCTTGTACTCAATGAACACCCCTGTTTACATAATAGATCCTTGTTTTGTACGTGATAGGGAAAAAATCTAACATCCGTAGTAAAAAATTGATTCAAATAAAAATGTAGATGAAAATTAAAATAACAGATTAACCCACATACTTTTTAATTTGAATTATTAAATCACATTTACCAATTATCATTACAATTGAACACCAATCACAATCACATGTCACTCGATCGCTACATTAATCTCACATTCATTGTGGTTCACAGTATCTGTATCAATAATGATGAATGAACCTTACCATCACCCATTTCTATTTCAACATAAGGCAAGCTTAGTCCTTCAATTTTTTTGTATTTGAGTTTATCACCATTTTCTTCTGCAGTTTTCATAGCCTCTTCTAATGACTTTTGCTTCTCTGAGTCCCATTTTCCCAAGAAATATTCTTGAATTTTAACTTTTTTTCCTGAAATTATTTATATTGATGTACAGAATTGTAAATTCATGTAAATTAAATGAAAAAGTAATTAATTAGTAGTTCCTATCATACAATAATATATATTCTACCATGAGCTGATTCTCTCTTGAAAATAAACTTTTTAAAAAATCAACTGTCATTATTTTATTTATGTAACTTCCACAGACAACCCTTACTTTGTCGCAATTTATCTGCAAGGCATAGCGGAAGTGTTCTTCTCAAACATTCAACATGTACAAATATGTTAGATTTATCAACATTAACCCACATATTGCAGAGACCCAGATTAAAAGACTGAGTAAGTTATTCCATAACCGAAAAAAAAAAAAAAAGAATAGGTGAAACGATCAATAATGCACAAATGTTATGTGTCTCCCTGATGCAAACCGAGACTGAAGGAATTACTACGATTTTATAAACATACTTAAAAAATAATTTACTCAAAAAACTTAATTTGACAAATATTATATACAATGAAATCTCAGTATAATGAACATCTAGAGATCTATTAAATTATTTTATTACGCTGAATATTTGTTATAACGAAACAAAAAGAATGTTACACATTGACCCCTCCTATGTAAAGTATCGTAAATAAAAAGCGTATGTTTTAATCATTAATTTTGCACATATTTGATGCATTTTTAATGGATGTAATTTTTATAATACGTTTATTAATACCTACATCATAGAATACAATATATATTTTTTTTAAATCTGCCACATAAGTATCAAATACATGCGAAATACTAGAATGATTAAAATTGTACATTTTATTTACGATGGGTCGATATATGTATTTTATGTTTTAAGCACAGTAGATAATTTTATATATACAAATGCATACATATTATTACATATATGTAGTTAACAGGTAACAGGTAACAAGAATATATTTTTAAATAATAAAGTCCATTATTTTCAATTGGATTGTAATTTTTGATACCGTGTAACTGCTGGAAACCATTTTCTGAAATGTCAATGTTAGACAATGAATAAGCATAAACTTTCTTCATATTAATTGTTGTCATTTTCCATTTCTATCCATTGGAATGGTGAAAAAAATTAATATTTATAAAAGCATGCATCAAAAGTAATCTTCTCTCTGCGATGATCCATAAAATATTGATTGGGGACAATATGCTTTTGATGCTGGAGATATCTAATCTATGGTGAAAAGTGCTAAAAAAAACACTGAAAGCTATAAAAACAATTGCGACATTTCCGATTTAACCTGAAATTGGATAATCAAAACTGAAATACATACCCATAAATGTGATATTACATGACATAAAACTTCTTAAATAAGTGTAAGCGCACACTGGCGACTTTCTGTCATACGACAGTTCTGTCGTGATGGCGAGGACTATGAGAATATATGGCAGTGCACACACTGACAACTAAATTCTTAAATGATAGAACAGTTAGTGACAAACTGTTTTGTCCTCAGTGTGCGCTCGCTCTAAGAATGAAGTTTGTGTCTGAGCGAGTATTTTAAAAAATCATTTTAATTAAATTCGCTATATTAGAATTTCCATTAAAATGAGATTCTTTTAACACTGCAATTAAGTAATTTTATTTTAAACTGTAAAAATAATTTGTAATTTCGGAAATTTTTATATTTCAGTATTCAACTAAAATTTATATAAAATATGTGGCCTATACAAACAAACTTGATAAAATGAACAACAAAAATTATCATATCTCATACTGACATACCTTCCCTTTCCTCGTGATATTGTCGGACAAACCGTCCGTGGCAGAGTTCATAAGTCCAGTAACTTTCTAGGCGATATGAGCATACTTTTTGAGAGAAAAGAGGGGTTATGAGTTCTAATGGTGTCAGACCATAGTAACTATCAGAATCTGAAGAATATTTTGTGTGTAGACTAGGAAGTAGGCATTTATACTTTTCATTATTGGATGAAGTTACTTGCAACACATCATTATTTTTATCCTGAAAATACATTTATTTTAAAGTACTTGCAAACAAAAATTATAGAAACAGTATTATTTAAGTAGGAATATATCAAAAAAATTACTAGCACCTGAAATTATTCCATATGGTAATAATACCGTGTAAAAGATAACACTAATCTAATGCTACAGAAATATAACAAAATTGTATTGTAATTTATTGCTTGGTGTTAATAATTGTCCATGATTAATAATTTATTGTAATCTAAATAATAAGAATAATATTCCGGATAATATTGTACCAACGTTCAAACAATCAATTTGATCCATTAGTGTTGGTTTATAAAACTACATATACCAAAAGTAAAAATAAGAAGTTCATTTGAAGATATTTTAAAAAATAAAAATATATTTCACCATTGGCGGATTTTGTATTTTGACTCGCTGATTATAATATAAAATTATTATAATTTAATCATTTGTAATAAGTGTATTGTGCTATAAACTCATTCCCAAAAGTACGATTAAAATTTACTTACTAAAAAAAACTCATCTTTCAATAATCCTGGCCAGTTTAGCTTAAATAAAACGGTATCGTCGAATCCCTTTAAATCGTGACAATTTATAACATTGAATAACAAAACTGATATAATTGTTAAATCACTAGTTCCAAACATCTTTAATTAACGAATGAGAATCTTGGAAAATCACGTCATTGGAACATACACTCTATGAAATGTATTTAAAAATGAGACCTTGTCATTTTTATAATTCTGGAATTACATACGATAAAAAATACTATACACGAATCTTCGAAAAACACGTCTAAGGAAACGTCAATAATAGGTCTATGATAAATCCTTTATCTATGGCCCGCACGGACCGATGAAATCACAGATAAGAAATAAAGAATCGATAAATAAAACAAAACAAAATCACATTAATACGGTTGATATAAATATTATACAGTAAAAAATATTACATTTTTTATTCAAAACTTTGTTTTAAATATAGTCGATACCCCAAAGTATCTGAGTAAATACAATATATTAGTTAAATTGTCAGTATCAATTGGTATTAATTAAAAGAGATTTAAAATTATCAAAAATTAAATAATATCTTGCAAGTTTAACAGTTTAAAACTGCTTTAATTTTTAATATTTTGTTGATTCGTACATCCAGATTTGTCTTCGTAATTTTAGCTTTAATATTATGAGAAAATATACTTCGTGTACGCAATAATTTTCCATTTTAAGGCAATTTTGTGGCACACGGAAAATGAATTTAATGGTCGCGGTCTTTCTTAAAATGTATCGTTTTAATTATGGTAAATAATATAAAGTTTTTTAGTTTTACGATAGTGTAAAAGTCCTATTTTAGTAACAGTTTTTTAAAAAGTATAATCTAATGTATAATTTGAATAGTAAAAATACATATGAATAATTCAAATCCACATTTTCATAAAAAATGCGAAGATGGATTAGTTTTGAAAGAGGTCCCTTAACTACATTGTAATTTATTTAATTACTCTTAAGATCTTACCATAGAATATGGTTAAGCACTGTAGATAAAACATTTGCGCCTAGTTTAGAGGCTTTTATTAAATGATTTTACTCTTCTAATTCATATAATATAAAACACTTATGACGCTTATTATTAATAGGTCACTAGAAAAGCGTCAAAGGAAGTAGCGCTAATGCACTTTTGTAATAGTAAAAAAACAATCTATTTTTGGCATCATTTGGTACCCCCCCGCCATATATTACAAGTAACCAGCCACGTTAGACTTATTATATTACATTTTTTATGTGATAAACACTATAAATACTTTATTCAATTAAATCAACATTATTATCATAATTATAATGATACTTTAATGTATAAAAAAATTCCTTTTCTACATTAGATCAATTATCGAATTATTAAATTATCAATATAGTAATGCACTAACGGCTTATTCTTTTAATATTTATATTGACGGGTAGCATTTAAAGTAAACGTTATATTTACTCGTATGTCCATTTATTAAGGTAACTAACTACGAAAAAGATTTTTTTTATAGTATTTCTTGTATGATCTTTGAATTTGTTTAGCATTAAGTACATTATGTATTTCGTTAACCTAGCCTAGTTAGATTAATTATAAAAACTGCTCCACAAATCAAATTAGTTCTTCTTTAAGGTTGCACAAAATTATGAAAAATAATTATTGTTAAGGAGAACACATTCTAATTGTGAAGTTGTAATTATTCAGAACATAAGTCTGTGAGATTTTAAATACAAATTAAATTTATTAATTTTTAAAAAATACATATAAAATCAAATTTATTTGTATATATCTCTAATTAATACATTTAATTTGTATTTATTACTGTTTTAATTTTGTATAAATAATGAACAACTCTAAAAGAGATCATAAAAAAATGAATTAAGGTATTGTGCAACCACACAATCGTAATAAATGTCCATGCCACTCAGTGCCACTGTGTTACAGATATGAACGAGAGTAAATTTCATGAGAATCTTTTTCTTCATCGAAACTCTAGACCTCTGACTCAGTGCTCTTCTTTTTGATCTTCAATGAGTTTCCAATTTACTTACCTGTACGCTGATTTCATCATATTTAACGTCATACAATGTGATATGGTTGTGTCTCATGTATGACATTTGCGTATCAGATTTATTATTATATATTGTTTCCGCGGGAGATTTAATAATATTAATTTAAGATATACTGCACGCGGGCCGCGCCAGGTTACGCTAACCTCTCTTCCCCGTTCTTAAACAGGCATTCTCGGCTGGATAAAGGGTAGCTTACCCCCTTTCCAGCGGTTTGTTTGGGAAGCTCTCTCGCTTTTTAACTGTTCTGCGGGCCTGACCAAAGCATCAGTTTCCGGAAGGCCGCCGATTGGCGGCTGGCCTCCGAGTAGCTCCTAGCCAACCGCGATTGCTTCCGAGATACAATCCATCATCAAGTCCCGACAGGAAGTTGCGAAGTGCTTTCTGGAAGGCATCCGAAAATCTTGCATTGAAGATGAGGCAATCGGCGGATATTCCCCATCGTACAACTAGAGGATCGAAGGCCAACCGACGCGGGATAACCGGACGTGACCGCGAAAACCATGCTGCGAAGCAGCGTGGCACAAGCGGAGCGGCAGAGCCAGCGCCTTGGACCAGGGGCGGGCTCCACTCGGCGGTCGGCGGCACGTAGCTAGGGTTCCGCGTGGTTGCCGGTAGCCACACGTGATCACATATGACCGACCGTCTTTCATGAAATGGACAAGATAGTGAATATGTGAACAATATTAGAATCATTAATAAACATAAAAATCAGTGCGTCCGTGTTTTAGATAACTTTAAATATAAATAGTTGTAAGAACTTTCATTTCTCTTTTCTGATGTGTTGAAGTATAAATAAATGTGTAAATGTGTACAGCTTGCTTTAATTAATTTATCCCTCCGCCATCTCCTCGTGACCATAACTTAATTATGTTGATTGCGCATTGACCACCGCGTCTGTGAACATCAAATGCATCAATCAAGTTTAAGGTTTTATAATCCATGTCCCCTTAGTTAATATATAATTAGAATACAAATATTTTAACTCGCAAATTCATTTTGGATTAAATTACAAATGAGAAAAATCTGTCTTCTTCTTCTTCAATTCTTTTTTTTCTAATTCAAATAACCTATTAGGTAGGTACGCGTGGACTATGCGTACAAACCTACTTGCGGAATAATCATAGATACGAGATATACGAGATGTACCTAAGTACCTAATTTTATTTTCTATGCTCAGCGCTGTCAAAAATAGCAATTGTTTCTGATTCTTTCATATTCATGATAATTTTTTTCATGATTCATAGCGTTAGGTTTGAGTAAAAGCAATTACCTAGCTTTACAGTTGTAATAATTTAACTCAATAGTCTATCGTTGTCAAAATGGCTTTCAGTTTTCCTGCGTTTTCATATATTATCGCATTAATCGTAGATGCCTTCCTTATATTCTTCTCTATTTTCCATGTAATAGCATTTGATGAATTGAAAACCGACTATAAAAATCCGATAGATCAATGCAACAGCCTTAATCCGGTGAGTTTTATGAATTAATATTTTTTCAGAATGATGCTATTCTGAATTTTACTAAACTAAATCGAAATACAAGTGAACTGGGTAAATTTTAAAATAGTACATTAGTACATACATTTTTATTTTTAACCTTACCCGGTTATTACTGATTCTACAGTCCCTTTGGCAAATATTCTTTAAATTCGATTCATTATAGATTAGTCTTATCAGTCAAATATTTCTAGATCGTTCATGTGAAGTTATATAAACAAATTACTAGCATTTATGCAGTACAAATTTAATAATCTCGATGAAGCGAAAAACGGTTGTTTGTGTTTGGTCTAAAGATGTTTTAATAGAACAATTTTCTAAAAGGCGTGTAGTAAGGAAAAGGGTGCGCCGGCAACCAAATGATCTTCAAGATATGAAAGTTATGAAAAAACTAATCTAAATAATGTATCCGTTTCCGCTATCCGCCAGTTGGAGATAGGTAGAAATTATCATCTCTACTGGTACAACAACAAAAAAGACGAATGAAGCCTACTGAGGGACGTGGTTTCCTTTTCTGCACTGTTTGTTGAGAGTGTAATTATCATCTCCGACACAAATAACTTTCTCTTTTTCCCAGGATGAGGCTTCAAGGAATATTAAATGTCTGATTCTAGATTGAAATTTATCACTTCAGACACTTTGAAGAAGCTATTTGCTACACAGAGTTACGTTAAAAAATTAAACCATTCAAAGATGACAATAATCAAAACGTGCATTAACTTTGTTATTAACACATCATCATTATCTGCAACTATTAACTGCGCCTAAACCAGTACTACTCCAGCTTCGGTTCCAGGAGTAGAACCTACAGCATACTTCAAAGTCACTGAAAAATGCCAAAGAATTATTATTATTTTTTTATCAACATTTGTATTGTGTAGATATATTATAATCTTTTTTGCTTTTGCTTATTTTTTATGTATTTGATTTCAGCTGGTTTTGTGGGAGTACTTGCTGCATCTCCTCGTTAATGTACTATTCCTCGCATCTGGTGAATGGTTCTCTTTACTTCTTAATATTCCGCTCATTGCATACCATATCCATAGGTAAATAAAAAACAAATAATATGCTTTGTTACTGGTTATTCATTTATCTCAATTTACTCTCCTAAGCAACCACCCTCCGATATCCTTTACTCCAATATCCTTTACTCCAATATCCCAATATTCTCACGGGTAAACAATCTTTCCTATTCCTCACATTGACAGTGAAAGCGGCATTCTACAAGATTACTTGCTTGCCTCCATTAGAGATGCTTTTTCTAGATCTCCTTCAATTCATGGTGTTGTACAGCATGAATTGTTGCGCGCACCATTATGACCTCCAACTCATTTGGTACATTATTCTCAGTATCCAAAGATATCCCGCCCTGGTTCTCTCCGAGTCCCACAGGAAGCGCACCTAATTTTTAAAAGTATGGCCCCTTTGAATCTGAAAGTTTGAAGTAATGCCACGAATTTTAATCTATGAATGGGCTTTTCTACAAAGATGGATTTGTTCTAGGACCCTTCTAAAGATATATATCCTCCTCCGACATGGAATTAACCTCACAATGGTTTTAACTGCCTGGTAACTCAGGAAGGAAAACCTAATTTATTTTTCATTAATTTATCAGCGCTTAATACCTTAATAGGTAGACCCAGATCACTAAACTATTTATGGTTTGACTATAGTACCTTTCTGGCCATGAACAGCAGACTTCATAGATTTAACTAAATCCCCTTTTCCTTATATTTCGGCATAGAGACTTGGATAGGTAATGTGCTGTGCTGTCCATGTTCATTAGTGCACCCCATCAAATTCACGGACCTAGTGGCCTCAAGGAATAATTCTAACACCTTTTAAAAGCTTTCTCTTGCTAATTCTTGTGTACTCCAACTTCGGTCATTGAAGAAGTCCTCTTAAATTTAAAATCTGTTTGTCATCATTTTTCTTTACAATTTTTTTTTTTACACTTTTGGCTTAGAGACAGATAACATTCACATTTATCAACAAGTATTTTAATCAACATGTGTGGGCACCGTTAAGGAAATTCAATTTGTGTTTCTATGGTTATTTAATATTAGAAATGTTTGTTTTAAAGATATCGCACCAGACCCGTGATGAGTGGGCCTGGCCTGTATGACCCCACAAGTATAATGAATGCAGACACATTAACCAAATGCCAAAGAGAAGGATGGGTCAAGCTAGCGTTCTACCTTTTGTCATTCTTTTACTACCTCTATGGGTAAGAAATTCTGCTGTATTCAATTTACGTGTCCTAAATTATCATGATAAATAATAACTTACAAAATCCTGTACATGGGTCTGATTTCTACTAAAATTATATATTATTTCCCTACCCGTATTAGACCTGCATTCTACACTAATAATAATATCGGAAAAATTCTTCTGAATTCTAAAACAAAAATAGGTACAATTTAAGAAAAGAACGGGATTTATCGAATAACTTGCAGAGATTGTAAAAAAAAAATATTTTCTTTTTTCGTTGAAAGTTTTCACTTTGTGGTTTGACATATTATATTATATAAGAAACTGGTCGATGTTAATACAATAAATTTTGTGGTTTCATACAAAGTTATTGTTATTTTACTTAAAAAATACATTAGCCAAACTGGGCAATATTTAAATATGCGAATTGAAGAACATCGACAATGTCTGACAAATAAAAAAATTCCGAATTCGCTAATCATATCATTGAAACCAACCATTCTTTCGACAGCCACAATCTAAAATTACTCCACTCGGCTATATCCCCAAGAATAATAATAAATATTCTTGAAATGATAGAAATCCAGAAAAATTTGTATTCAGAAAAAACATGAACAATATCACATTTTCAAATACTTCATGTGTTATTATCAATGTTCCCAAAAAACAATAAAGCCACTCCCACCCTTACGGCCCCCATAGCCAACTGTATTAAATTTAGTTCAATTACACCTGTAGATGGAAAGGACTGCTCTCAAAACTAGAAGTGATATTAACTCAAAAATTGTGTGTGTGTGTAGTACAAAATCAATATAAAAACAATATATTTTTAAATTTAAAAAAAAAATTGTAACACCATAAAGTGACTGCCAAATCAATCAATGATATTATTGTTATTTTCACTCGGTCACATTGAATATTTTCACTTAGTACATATTAAAGAAAAATATGTTAAATAGTCCCTTCATAATCATAATGTATTGAATATATAAAAGAGAGAAAAATCAAGTAATCTTAACCTAGAGATATTAAAAATATGTGAATATTTTGTAAGTTCAGTAAGTCATAGATAAAAGATGGAGAAGTGCAATATTATAGATTATGTTTAAAAGTTTAAAAAAAAACCACTGAAACAATGACTTTATTTACCTATTTATCTTATATCGTTCACTTACGTAACCTAATCTAATATTAAAATTTATATTTTTTTATATCTTGTGTCAGTTGTCTGGATTATTAGATTATTTGATTAGGATACATACTCAAGTACACGTGGAAGAGTTCACTAAACATGTAATGTTCATAAAGCTATTTTGAAATAAGGTTTATAAAGAAAAATTGCGGAGAAAAGTATTGATATTTATTTTAAATACACTAATTTTATTTTCTTTCTTTACAGGATGATCTACGTATTAATCTCGGCATAATAAACAACTTTTTGATATAAAATTGTTTAGGGGTTATCAATAATTATTGTGTATTTAATCAAATAAGTGTACCAAAATTATTTTATCAGTTTTAAATATATGTAAGTAAATTTTTATTAACAATTATAATTATTTATAATACAAAATATATCAGTCTAAATTGAGATGTCTTCTTTCAATTTTATTAAAATGTTGAATACATAAAATATACAGGGTGTAACTGACTTAATCCATAATATTTTATGAGTGGATACCTGACTGAATTACGAGTCAATAATTTTCAAGTACATAGTATGTACAAATTTACATTACGAAAAATATTGTATGAGAATTTGACAAAATCGCATTAAGTTTTAAGTCTACAAACTTTGAAATAAATATTATCGAAATTGATCCATTTTTATTGTTTCTTTGCTTCAGACCCTAAATCATCTAATAAAAAATAGTCTAGCCACTCGAAGTTCGATGACCTATAATTTTTTGTATTTAATATATAGTTTGGTTTCAATAAAATATTTCAATTTATCGAAAGAATCGTATAACCACGACTTTTTTTAAATTCATAAAAAATAAATTTTATATCTGACGTGGTTGAAATTATGCACATGTTTTCAATTCATATTTTTAATGTGTGTTCATATATCCCTAAAATATTGTGCACTAGGTGTGTTACACCAGTATTGCGATCAAATCAGGTTTTTCCCAGAGTTGAATTATGTTATTGTTATTTTAATGTATGTTTAATTTAATATAATTATTTGATCATTTGTTCAGACCTTATTAACAGATTTATTTACACTTTCATTATATTTTACAGTATGTAGTTACTTAATTTACTTGTCAATTTTAGTACTAAATAATTGCTAATGTGTTCCACATTGTACAATTTCAATATTGACCACGACGGAAGTCAAGTATGACAAAAAGAACATTCTAATATTTTAGCAATTTCAGTATGTTATTAAAAATAAATAATTAAAATTACTTTGCATATGGTGGTATGCATACCCTAGTAAATTTACAAATTTTCTACTCACTTCTAGTTAGTTACTGAACACATTACTCCTTTTATGCTGCCAATCTTCATCTATATTGGAGTTGAACTATTGAAATGTTGCAAATTTAAGGACAATAATATAAATATAACACTGTCACAGCGTAACAATATTTAAGTAGAGTTCATTAAATAATTGTAATATAATGACAAAAGTGTAAAGGGCTTTTAAGTCTAAATCCCAAAAATAAATGTATGTGTAACCAGTAAAAAGCTAATTGGCGAGCAACCACATTGGACAGGAGCCAGTGGAAAAGAATTTTGCTGATGGTCATATCCCACCCAGGTTTCATGGGTTCATTATTATGTGTGACCATTGTCCTTATGTCCTTCTGGTTTAATAATTAATAACTATTATTTTGTATTGAAGTCGTACTTAATTTAGCATTTCCGATTGAATATTTCCATAATTATGTAACACCCCGATCTCATATTTTTATACAAATAGTAACAGTTAGTTTTCTATTCAAAAAATTTAATAGTTTTGAAAATTTTGTTAATTTTTTATTATTTTAATATTACATATTTATGAACAATGGGGCACTTTTTCAATAATTATTATTAATCATTCATGTTATTATTATGGTATTAAATATTGCAATATTATCTGATATGAAATATAAACAATTCTATGTATGTATACATCTAGTATAAGAAACCCCATAATGCTGTGTTTTATTAACTACCAAAAAGCCTTTGATTATGTGTGGCGGCGGAACTGCATTTGGAAAATATTTTCAGGAACTATTGGAAATCCATCCACTTTGTATGACTATTAAAAAAACTACACAAACAACCCAACAGAGGTAAAGGTTAAGGATGTTTTGTCACTAAGCTTCACAAAAGGGGATTAGGCATTTTGTTAGCAAGTTGTTACACAATGGAATAATCAAATCTGCAAATTATATAACATTATGTATTGCAGCGGATGAGAAGGAATCTGTAGAGTTTCTGCATTAAGCTACTGGAAGAAAGATGCTGTGAATTTGGTTATCAGCTTGGCTAACCTTCTACATAGATCATCAAATGTACTACAAGACCTGAAAACTATTTTCGATTTTACATATCTGAGATCGACCATCAGTGATACAGGCAAATACAAAGAGGAGATAAAGAGAAGAAGATGGGAAAAAATGCTATAACATATATAACCACACTATGGAAAAATCGTAGCATCTCAAAAAGGACAACGGTGAAACTCATCTTAGTGCTTTCTATATTTCCATTTAGTCTAAATCACCGACCTTGAAAGCCAAAGAATGCAAAATATTTTTGTAATGTGCTGGCGCAGAATGTTCTGGGTTCCATGGACTGCCCTAAATACAAACATTATCCAATCTATTATCCAGGGTCTCCAGAGAACAATGAAAATGCGTTTAATATGTTTTAAAATTATAATTTTTTGGCCATGAGTACGCTGTGGAACCTAAAGGGATTGGTGGTCTTGTTCAGTCAGTGTCCCAGGAATACATGCCAGACGGCATTCGTCATTGCGGAGTAACCGAGTGAAGGAATGTTAACCTTCACTCAGCCATGCGAACGGTACAAGGCGGCAAGAAGTGGAGGTCCTTGGTCACCCAGATAACTATAACACTACGGAAGGTTTATGATCTTCATTAGCCATGAGAGACTTCTGGAATAGATACACTTACTGATGCAATATCTCAATTTTTACAATGTTTAATTTTTGATATTATTTTAAAATAATGCAAAAAAAAAAAGTTTTCCCAGCTTTAGCTGTTTACATCTGAAATTCATATGTAAGTTCACAAAAAAAATTGTTTTATTATTTTGAACTAGAGTCATCTAGCGGAAGAATTTATAAATAATAATTAAAACAGTGCATGTTTTTCGGAAATCTATCCAAAAATGCAGTACTTATCTTGCTCGTGCCACACTAATACAGTTCAAGCGATAATGTGTTTTGAATACACATTTTGAACTGACATATTGCAACATGTTTTCAACTACACAGCATAAATCTATATTTAAAGCAGACTAGAATATCCATTCCATTACATTATATAGTGCTATGATTTTATGTTATAATGTTTTTAACCCTTCACTTTTTCATTGAATAATAGTACATACATAGTAATTTTAATATTTTTCGAGAACAAAAAAATACGAGTATACTTTTTACGACAAAACGCTTCTGAAAGATTTCATTTCTTCACAAGCAAATCGCCTAAAGTTCAGATGAATACAACTTCTAGTGGTATTACAGCCTGTCATCCTACAACATTGTCAATTGCAGCATAACCTTATTCCTGTAATTTATACCAACTAAATGCAATGTTTACATGGCTCTCATGGTGCGGGGTGTTCTAAATGCACATCTTCGCTGCAACAGCAAAACAAGAATGTATTTGAAGCGGACTTGAATGTATGCATTCTAATATATTTTAAATATGGTATTATTTTATACTTTAAAATACTTTTTAACTCTTCACTTAATAACTGAAAGAATTTCACCAAAATAATAATAATGTTAACATTTTTCAAGAATGTAAATCAATTCACACAAATATGCTTTCTACAAAAACATGCTTTTGTAAGAGTATTTCTTTCAGATTAGTATAACCTTCAGTGAGAATACATCGCATTGTACTTTTACAACGTAACCTAAATCCATGTCTGGTGCACACAACTGGTATATGGTTATTTCTCTTCCAAACTTACAAAAAAAAAATTATTACATCTATGTACATTTTTTTAAATATATATTGGAGATATTATGCACTATATAATCTAATAATATGATTGCGCTACATTGCATTCTTGATTGTTAGTGTATTTTCTTTGGAAATCTGCTAGACAGATTAGCAAAATATAACAATAATTTATTTTTTTTCGTAGAAAACTCACTTTGTAGTTCGACATATTAGATTAAATAAAATACAATCACTTTGTATGAAACTCGTATTAAAAACTTTGTTTTAAATATGCCCCGATAAAGCTTGAGCTAAGCGAAACCGGTTGGCGTGTAATAAAATTTGTGGTTTCATACAAAGTGATTGTGTTTTATTTAATAAATATTAATATTATTTTACAATCTTTCCACATTGTCCAATAGATGTCACTGATTAAGATATCGTATTCACTTAAGATTTTAAGTTTATTTTTAACCTGTCCATATTATTTCATTTCTTAAGTTTACTATATCCAATATTCTGACTATAACCATATCAATTTAATATAGCTCTACATGTGCATATTTATATAGGCATGTATCATTTTACTAATATTTTCTTTACACTACATGGTGCACAGTGGCTTGCAGTGCATACAAGCAAAAAAGCTGTGCATTATGTACTAAAAATTCTGGGAAACAAATATAAATTAAATATTTGGATTAACATAAACGGAAACATTATTTTACAATTAACGCCATATGTATACCAGTAAAGGCTTTAATTGCTTAGTTCTAAAAACTACCATAACTCACCGCTGTGCCCATAGCGTTCTTGTGTATTCACCGCATCGAGCTATTCACGTTACTCTGATCTGTCTTTAAGCTAGTGAATTACTCAAGTCATATAATTGACTATTTACTGAATTGAAAATTCCTTTCGGTTGATCCGTTTTGTATGGAGTACCTACGCTGTTTTTAAAAGAATAACATTAAAAAGGCTTACAACTGCATGCAAATCATTGAAGTGTCTACTTCCTCTTTTACTAATTCGTGAATTTTACTAACTTACTGTTTTTAACATGTTGATTTCATAATTGTTCTTTAAATTTGGGAAAAACAAAATGCAATTGGCAGGACTATTTCCTACGTTAACCCTTAATAAAAATAATTATTTCCTTTAGTTATTACATGAAGGATTTTCAAACAATAAAAGAATTAATATTTAGTCATAGAAAGTGTTCTTAAAAACGTCCATACATTTTTTATATGAGTAAGAAGGTATTATTTTACATTAAAACTTAAACTTTAAAAAACACTATTAATAGTACTCTAAAATTACAAATAAATGCATGGTAGGGTCGTATAAATGACGGATTTATTTTGTCTAAAGACATTGGTTAAACAAAAGTACATATATTATATATGATTATATAATATCATTGGTAACAGCATAATCTAAATCTATACCTACTGCATGCCACTGATGGTACATTGTTAAAGCAACATAAGGGTTTTCCCCATTGAAATGTAGATTCCACAGAAACTCTGGCCGCTTTAGTTAGTATATATATATATATACTAACTAAATATATATATTAATAATCTAATATGTATGTATTTTTATTTTTTTAAGATTAGCAAAGTCAACTTTATGGTTAAAATCCATTATTTTTAATTAACTTTATTTTTTAACCACTTAATGAATTAAAAATAAATCTACCGGTTTCAAAAATATTATTTTCTTCTTCAGGATGTCATTAACTAATCAAAAACATATGTTATATTGTTTCTTTAACAGAATCTATTTTTAAAAAACAATAATTATTAAAAAAATTAATTTAGTATCTAACTTAAATTGTTACTTGATGATACTAAATTACTAGAATAATTTTTAGGAAAAAATTTTAGAATGTGACTTGTGGTCAAATTTAGTTGGCTATTTATAATACTTTGATTAGTTTTACACGCTTTACTTATCTCCAACGATTCCAAATTATTTCATTTAAAACCAACATTCATTAAGCGGTTATTAAAACAAAGTTAACAATTAAAAATAATCCAATATGTTATGTAGTTTTGTAAAACCTAATACTAGTGGTTGCCCTTTTGACTGAATATGAAATTAAATAATGTCAATAGCTAATGTAGTGGCAGAATCTAAAATTTTACCAATCTGGATACAAGAAACTTGTAGAATGCTGAGAGGAAATGGTAAATAATGGAAGAATACATATTTTAGTGTTAATAAACTAACTCTCGAAACTATTGTGATAAAATAATTCTCGGTTGTGTGTATTACAGTTTTGTTCATTTAAAAAATATATATATTTATAATTAAGAATGCATAATTCATTAATTGGAATTCATTATTATTGCGTAAAATAAAAAATATCTATATTATATTTAGAAAACGGCACAAATTTACAACTTAATAAATACATATATTGATTGAAAAATTAAATAGATAAACGTGGCTTACCGGAAATCTCTCCGAAATAAAATACAGACGGATGAATGATACTTATATTTAAACTTATCAGTAGATTAACTGTTTCTTCGAATACATTTATTTAATCAAGCACAGGTATAGCTGAAAATGATATGTGACTGTCTGGATGCACATTTGTAGAATTGATGTCAATATGTTCTCAATCCAATGTCGTTTGTGGCAACGGGATTAAATGAAACTCAGAAATGGAATGATACATTTATTTTTACATAGAAATGATTGAATATTTGTAAAATGGGCAATAAAGTATTGTAGTGAAGTTAGTCTAGAGAAATATAATTGTAAATTTTTGTACAATATAAATTACTTAAAATTAAACACAAATTGGGTGTATCCATTTACAGTTTCATTTTGGACGGTTCATTTCATTGAGTATAAGTTTATTCAGTCGGAGGGGAATTTAGACCTGAGAATATCGAAGGTAGTTGAAAACAACAGTCGGAAGTGGAGAGTTGAACATTGAAAGTTGGAGGAAAAAGTAATTGTAATTTGACATCCAAAGTCGAAGGAAGGAAGCAGTTGAAGATCGATCTCCGTAGCCAAAAGAGGAAAGAGTCAAACCCTAAAAAAAACCTCAAGAGAGAAGAATCAGAACACAAAGCCAGTTCGGAAGCAGCCGTCATCCATCCAGGAACTCACCAGTGACTGAAGCAGCCCAGAGCAGCCAGCCGCCCTGCTCGCCATCTTCATTGCCAGCCACAACCACCTGGAGCCATCGTCGGCATCACTGCATCGTCAACCGAAGACCGAAGTCTCTGGAGAAGACCTCGACGATCACCATATACAATATAAGGTAGAATAAATTTTAGTTTTTTAAATAAATTTAAAGTTAGAGTTAAGAATTATGTACATTTGCCCACCTATATAGATAAATAAATATTTAATTAATGTGTGTTCCATGTGTATCTGTTCTCCACTTGTCTAATATTCGTATAATCATAGTATACATGTGTGAAGGTGTGATCCTAATGAATGAAACGCATAGCGTGATAAACTACTAGTCTGCGGGGGTTGCTCTAGCGAAAGAATCAAGAGCATAATTAATTGACATTGATTAACGAATAAAATAAAACCCCAATGTTTTATCACCCTTATCAATTTGATTCTATTTTCGTTATATCCCACTCTAAATAATATATTTTAAATGATAAATAAATGTTCAATGAATTTTCTTGAAAGGAAAAGCCTTAACTATCTTCCGGCATCTTAAAATTTAAACTTCAATTTTCTCAAAACGAACAAAACTAGACATACAATATCTGTGCACCGAGCCATCGACTATTCATCTCATAGATAAGAGAATTTATCTAGTCTACTTTTTATTTATCTATGATCTGGTCTGACATTAGTAATATGTCTTGTATCTATGGTAATGATATTTGTCATACTTTTTGTGACAGATTGCTACAATGTTTTAAAAAATATAGCCATTATTCATCATAATTCATTTCAAAGTAATGTTTTGTAAACCAGCGGAAGCCGTCAAAGAGTGTTATCCTAATATAATATTAATAAACATATCCAATTCATAAATATAAGTGTAAAAACTCAAAAATCATTAATAATTTAAACACCTTACAAAATATTTTATAATGACTCTAGCGGAATTCTTCGGATGCGCACTGCTGGCGTTTGGGGCACCTTTAGCAATGTTTAGTTTTACTATAGCAAGCGACCCAATAAGAATTATAATAATGATAGCTGCTGCTTTCGGATGGCTCCTGTCACTATCCTTGTCTTCTTTAGTCTGGTTTGCAGTAATTCCTCTAAGAGGATATTTAGCCTTTGGAATGGCTTTTTCGGTTTTATTCCAGGTAATTTGCGTATGTCTAATACTTATCTGATATGTACATTCATTTTATCTATTCCCACATTAGAAATTTTAATAAATTTTTTTTTTCAGGAGCTCTTTCGATATGGTATATACAGATTGTTGCGACGCACAGAATCTGGTCTCCGAGAAATCGCTGATATACCATTAGTAAATGATAATAAACATATTTTCGCATATGTTTCAGGATTAGGATTTGGAATTATCAGCGGAGCTTTCGCACTTATAAATGTGCTTGCAGATGCTGTAAGAATTTTTAAATTTTGTTCTACATTGCTACATATTATATGTTGTTAGGGGTCACGTAATACATCACACTACAGTGGAATCCGGGTTTTCAAACTTAATCCATTCCAGAAGGCTGTTCAAAAACCGAATCCTTTTTTCTTATAAGAAAATAGATTGGATAAATCCTTTACGGACTCCCAAAAAACACATTACAGCAACACAATAAATAAATATTTTACTGCAGTTTACCCGTACTGGGAACTGATGACTTGAGTGGAAGATGGAGAGAGATATTAATGATAGTTAAACCATTATTGAGACCGTGATTGTATTCAATGATTGGTTAAATGATTTGCACCTCTTTTTGCAAGCTCTATGTAGAAAGCCAATTCTAGGGGAACTGTGGCATATCATTAGAAGACTTGTGTAATATTGATGTTTGTTTGGCTCTTGTCAGAACAGTCATTAGTTGATCCATCGCATTTCTGTTTCATAATATATATATATTAATTATTTAATAAATCAATCTCGATTTGCATTTCAGTTTCTTTTACAAAAACAGTTTCATTGGCAAAACTGTGTAGTACACAAACTGTATAAACCTTATGGTGTTACTTCTATTTACTGTGAATTTCAATTCTGGTTTACAAGTTCTAAGATCTTGCGTTGAAACCAGAGATGCAAATCATTGTCTTAAAAATGTTTTATTTTTCAGGTTGGTCCCGGAACTGTTGGCCTAAAATCTGGATCAGATGTATTCTTTATAACAAGTGCTGCAATAACACTCTGTATAATTTTACTGCACACATTTTGGGGTGTGATATTCTTTAATGCCCTCGATGAAAAGGATGTTTTTAGAATCGTATGGGTTGTAGGGTCTCATTTTGTTTTTTCTGCTTTAACATTACTTAATAAAATGGAATATTATTATGTGTCAATTACCTCAGCTTATGTTATATTAATAATCACAATAGGGATTGCGTATAGAACTATTGGTGGCACGTGGGCTAGCTTTAAGAAAGGTATTTCTGTAAAGTAAAACATGAGACTAATAATTTTATTATAAATTTAACATTGCCTCATCTATAACATATTCTCCAAAGGTGTTGTAGTTTTGATTGAAAATTGACATGTTTAGTTTTGTTGCTGAATTTCAAAAATAAACTCATTTTTTCATATCTACCGAAGCCCTACATTTTTAAAATTCTTTGAATGAAATTTAATTTCGAAAATTACCAAATTTGTAGCTCATTTTCCCAAACCCATACTAATAATTATTTTATTAAATTTTTGCAATTGATCAATTTACTTAAATATTGAAATTGATCAATGAAAAGAAAAAATAACAAGTTGATATGAAAGAATTTAATGTTTGCTGTCTACACTCTACCTGCCTAACTCCACATGCATGCGCAATAAGATGGTTTCTGTGTATGTGAGTGTTATCAGTAATAATTTAACTAATACCATTTGAGTTTGAGGTATTATTTTAAATTTAATATATTTTAATAATTAATTTAATATGTATTTAAATAAAGTTTTTTTTTAACAATTATCATTCATACCTTTCTATTATTTTATTTAAATTATCTTTTCTATACAATATACCTATATAAATATTTTACACATTTAAAGTACAACAAATTATTTCTTTACGACAAATGCATTTTCAGGACCGGTTATGTGATCGGTAGTAAAGTTTTACTGCAGTAACTTTTTACCATCGCCCATAGTGAAAAACGTTTATTTGTATGTCAAATTTACTATAATCAAAAATAATCTCGATTAACAGTTTGGCGAGGCAAATAATCATCAAATATCTGTGAATTTTACCAAAATTGATTTATTTTAAATATTCACCATTAGCAACACAGGCAATTCTCAATTTATGAATGAGTTCTGTTCTTTGAGGTCGTTCATTATATGTTATTGTTTGTTATGCGTTAAATATACTGTTTTTGCATATACGATGCAAATCATATAAGTTATGTTTTATTATAACGATACCCCGAATGTAAAATAAGTTGAAAAAATACTAGAACACAAGATTTGTATAGTAATAGTTAATTTTAATTAAAAACATTAAACAAAATACATATGTTGTGCATTCAACTTTTATTTGTTCAAATTTTCACATGCATGTCACTTTGCGCACTCAAGGTTGGACTTCCAATGAAATGGCTGCGGCTGGTTCGTCCACTCTTAAAATATGACTTAATGGAAGACTACAGTTTCTTTTTTTCATTAAAAATCTCATTATAACATGTCAGTAAATCATAAATGCCTCTTTTCACTTTTGCGATTTTCAAGTCCCAAACATTACCAATCCCTAAGAAATTAACTTGAAAGCTGCAGTCATTTTCTGCATTGTAAATATACTGGAATGTGAAATTTCATGTTTATCTTGTGTTTCTTCTGTTTTAATTTGCTTATATTTCTATTAACTCATCGGTTTCGATTCCTCAGAATATGAGTCCAACAACTCTTTTACATCAGCCGGGTCAAGTTCGAGTTCCATTTATTACAGTTCAACAACTTTGTGTGTTTCATAAATAAATAAAAAAAAACTAAAATTGCGATATTCGTTATAGGGAAGGTTCGTAAATTGTGAACTGGCCTGTACATACAATTTTATTCTTTATCTTTGGCTTTTTTCACCCCTGCGTTCGAAATCTTTCGAAAACTTTGCTGGTGAAAAATCTTCAGTAATATATATTAAACAGATCATCATTGGACAAACCCGCATCACTAAAATAGTGGGATATATAATGATTCACTACAATTTTCAAAGTATCAATGTGACAGATGACTTTTGAAAGAGTCTGCCATTTTTAAACTAATGATTCACGGTTTTTACTATGCTGGAGGGTAAAATTAGTTTGAATGCACTTACTTGTGAATATCTTTTACTAACGATTGAACTCATTTTTGAAAAAAAAATGTTAACAAAAGAAAGTTAAGTTAAAAAAGGTAACTTTTTTACTACAATAAAAATTTATCACTGATTAAACAACCGGGCCTCAGACTTGCTGGTTGGAAATAAAATGGTACAAGATCTAAAAATTATGAAGACCGTTCTTTCTTGTTTTAGTTAGATATCATATTGTAATGTTGCTTGTCTTCTCACACGTAAGCTTCACAAAAATTCTATAGTCTGGGCAAAACACCAGTCTTTACATTATGACTAAATGCTGCTTTTGTCTTTATGGTAATATTCAGATAGATCTGCAAAAAGCGAATCCACCGTCCAAGCAACATCGGGTTCCTTCACATGAACATCAGGATGAATAAACTTTAACAATGGAGTCATGTTGACGCCATCTAAAGAAGAATATGAATACTGCTTAAGTAATTCTGAATCTAATTCTTCATACATAAGAGTTCTGTTCAATATTCTGAAAAAAAAAATGTGTTGAATTATATTTAAAAAAATGCCACATTAATAAAAAGTTTCTTGAATAAAATAAATATTTTAAGTTTCTAAGCATGTCCTGTGAAAAATAAAACTAGCTTATTGGTTTCCAGTGGTGAGAATTGAACCTCTGATCTGTTGACAATTAGGTGAATGCTTTACTATGCTAGACCAAATAATCTAATCAAATTAAAGAAATGCGAGAGCTAGCAAATTATATATATTGCATATAAGTAAATTAACAAAATCTAATAGCTCATTAGATGTTGTACTAGTGCCAGGCGAGCAGGCTGATCTATCAGATCAGCCTGCTCGCCAATGTGAAAGAATAAATTTTGTTAAATATTAGGATAGAAAATATATGTCTCAGAGATTGTGAATTTATAAATTACAAATGCGAATGGCCCCTCTTTCCAGAAGGCCCTCAAATCACTAAGAGGGAAGTGAAATCAGGGGCATAGAAACATTGTTTTAGCTGCAAAAATATTGGCAGATCCTATTGTGCTCGGCTGCTGTCAGGTGTGTCAATTCACAACTTTGTGTGCACTCAGCCTTGGTCAGGTAGGCTCGGAAGGTTCCAGAGCTGTTATTATTGATAATTTAACCTAAAACATCATGTCTATATTTGTGTTGTTCTTCATATTTCACATGTGTTGTAATATTACAATTTTCGGAGCCCCTCAATCAACGTGTCAAGACAGGGCAGGGCGCCTCCAAAATGTCCAGTCCAGTGAGACAGATCATTGCACCATAAATGTGTGAAACGGAGTATTTGCATGAAGGAAATAAACTTACTTTGGGGTTAATATACTTTTTGAAGCTGTATCAGCCAAGTCATCAATGTCAGGAATAGTAGGAATTTCATCAGTTAAAATGCTTTTTTGTGGGATCACTTGCTTTCTGAAATAAAAATGTACCAATCGCTGATGACGGGTGAATCATTCAATCGTTACAGGTGTAAAGAAGAAATGTTCATTTTCAAAGATGGACAGAAATAATTTTGTAACTTTAATAAATAATAAGTTTTTTGACTACAAGAATCAATTTTTTCTATTTCACGTCCAAAAACATGGAAAGCTTTTAGCCTTATTGAAAATCACTTGACCAGAAATAGTGCCAAGTAAACTTAACCAGGTATTTTTCACTTATATATTAACAAGTTTCTATTCCCTACGAGATATTTAATACTCGGATATAGCTACGATAAGAGAGATCACTTTGTGGTAAAAATGACATACTTCGGTTGCGTATGATTTTCTCTCGCCCATGCCCCGACCGTTTTAGTTTTTAAATCATCATTTTCTACAGAAGACATATTCACGGATTAAATGAAAAAATTGTTTTAAAATTAGTCCCAATAAAAGACGATTTACAACAGGAAAATTAAATATCAATAAATACTACGAAAACGTAAACACAAATTCAAGTACGACCATAGACAAAAGATATAACATAGATAAGAGTGAATAGTGCCAGAAACATTAAATTGTGGCTTCCAGAAATGAGCACGTGTCTTTAATATACAAAAGGAAAGATTTATACGCCGTTATTAAGAAGTTTTTAATAATTATTATTTATATTCATTATACTTTTATGGTGTTTGAGATGTATATTTGCTTGGACCAATTTATTTGTGTTTTGAAAAGATAGATTGTTCAAGGGTACTAATTGCAAACTCATTTATATTTTTATTTTTTTCTAACTTTTAAAGGAGTTGTCTTCTCAAATAGCTTTTACGCATTGCGTTAATTTGTTAACAATCAAACCTAGCTTTTTTTGATGCAAATCGGTCATTCAAAATCGGTGTTAGTTGCAAAGGCTTTTGCCCGCTGCAATTAATTTATATAGAATTCGACCAATGGCAGTCTTCGCTACTCCGAAATTTAAATAGCCGCCATTATAGAACTAGTTTGTTTTTTTAAAGTAGTTTTTTGCATTTATTTTGTATTTTAAACCAGACTATAGCGATATTCATTCATAACAATAAGTGCTTTAAATGATACGTATGGAACATCATGCTGAGAAACACTACCGTCACCGTTGCTTTAAGTTCATTTCAAAGATGACCGCTGCCCACAATCCACGAAATGATCCAGCGATTTGGAATTCCCGGGAGCATGCATATGTGACAACATTCCATGAAAGTGCCCCTACGTCACTCTGGTCAATTCCGCCGACCGTTAGATAACGCATAGCAACAACCGATACGAAGAGGCGACTTACAAGCGGAGAGGTGCACACCTTCCCTCATTGACGGCACAAGACCGACATATATCTCTTATCTATAAAACCGACTAACGTTCCGCGTGCGGCAGGTATAAATAAGGTCGCTGTCGCTACATAAGCGCTCCCAGTTCTATTAGCGACGGCGACGATACGGGTTGATTTCGTACGGCGAATCTAGCGACCTGCCCGAACGTGCCGCTAGCTGCCACCTCCTCCGATCTTTGTCTGAATAAACGATACTGCCACCATCATGGACCGATTGCAAGGATCGCTGCCTGCGCTGGACCCACATAGCTTTCTCTCCAGCTAATCCATTGCCCCTAGCTGCCATCGCCAAGACACCTATCAAGAAGCCAGCCGAAAGTGACTGCATCATTGAAATGACTAGTTTCACGTCGCCGCTGCCTTCATCGCTCCCCGCTGCCCCTCGCCAACCCGAAAGCTACCCACCGTCCACGGTGGCTATCGCCGCTTCACCGCTACGTTTTATATTGCTCTACCCTGCTGTATATTAGATTTTTTCTTTGAAGACTTTTTAAACAATATATTTTTCTGCAATTTCCACTTTGTTTCACTGAACTCTCTTAATACCCTTGTATCAGTTATATTGCACTTCTGGCTCCTATAAATTTATCAAGTTTTTCTCCAAATATAAAGATATCGAAGAATAATACTCTGTAGGTTAATTAAGGTTAATCAGGCAAATATTCGTATCCGATGATTTCTTTCTCGTCGTTATCCTTATTGCTGAGAATTATGATCTTTGCATGGATTCTTTTAATTTTTTGTATCTGTCCTCAGCAAGTCTGAAGGCCTCGTGTATAGATGGAAATATGCTATCCTTCACTCGATCCCTTTAGCATATAGGAAAGAGTCGCCTGGATCTAGTTTCTAGGGTTCTTCCGAAAACAGATAGCCTTGAAAATAAATAGGCTTTCACTTTGACATGAAAAACTGCATTATTGTTGAGAATAATGTCCTAATTTGAAACTCTTAAAAGATGAAAATTTTAAGTTCTTAGAAGACATTTATTAAACCGTCCGTATCATACTTTATGATAATGAATAATGAAATAATAGTAATAATATTTATCTCTTGGTAAAATAATATGTATATATGTCTATGGTAACAATTATTTTGTTCTGCATATCGGATTTTGAAGTGCACTCGTATTGCCATAGATGTCATAATTCACAATCTGTCACACAGGGTTATTTTGTCATAACCCTAATATTAGTTATTTTTCCCTAACCATATGATTAATTACTTACAAATTGTTAAGTTTTATTTCAAGTTGGGACAAGGTTCATTTGCAACTATATGGGCTAAATGTAATTAAGAATATCGAAGATAAACTTTTACGAAATGGCACCGAGGCCGAAGAAAAATGCACTTTGGGTCAAATGTGGTGTTTGCTTTGTTGAACTATCACATAAAGAACTTAAGAATCACAGTGAAATTGGTTGCCCAAGTACTTCAGAATCATGGCTCGTTCCTTTTATATTAGATGATATTTTTCATTGCTTTTTAGAGATTAAAAATGTAGAATCTATGGAACTAGATAGTGAGAGCTTAATCTTCATCCATCAATCGGCCATTCAACAGTGTAGTTTTGTGATCGGTGAACCTGTCTTAATTAATAGTCAGTGCAAGAAATTACCTCCAATTGTAAGACGTGTATGGCCGTCAAATATTGAATCGTTGTCTTCAATTTTTTTATCACCAAAAGGTAAGTATATAGGTTTTAAAATCAAACTAAATAACTTTGCTTTTAACAATTGAATTGTCATCGTTTGTAGTTTAATTATTAGTAAAGCTTTGCTGCCATTAATATAAAGAGTTTGCAGCAATGCAAATTGTAGTCACCTAAACAGTAATCACATCAAAGGAGCAAATAAAAAATCTCATAATTTTTTCTGGGTTTTCTGGTAAATGTTTCGAACCATATTTCGGTGTCCATATTAGGGTTGATGTGAATTAGTGGTCACATCAGCCCTGATGGTGGCCACTGAATTATAGTACGACAAAAACCGACATACAGTACAGTAATCCACAAGAATTATCATCTGATGACTGTGAAAATTTATGAATGTAAATAATAAATCTTTTGAATTAATTACTGGTGCAATCCAATCGGTTACTCAGGGAGATTGTTGATGATAAGTCTAGACCTGTGTTGCTTCATATTCTCGCTTTCCTTTTCAAGATATCTCACATCCAACAAACTATTTTGTATCTCAATCTTAATTTCTTAACATATTATTAACTCGCTTCCAGGTCTGGACTCCCATTGGCAAGATCAAATTAAAACCAAAATTTCACTCAAAGCATTTGACACTGCACCTCAACAAGCTGAAACTATATATGCCACTATGGAAGACGAACATGCTGTGGATAGCTCCGAGTTCAAAAGTTTTGTTAATTTATCACAGATAAATAAAATCATTGCGCCTTTAAATTGTATTTCCATCAGTTTTTATGGTAAAAAGGTAGATCTTAAAATTATATCTATTAATGACTCAAATATAAGTAAAGACGAATATGAAATACAATGGTATCTAATAAAAGATAATACAAAATGGGTTATTAATAATAACAGAGAGAAATCAGAACCTGAGTTGGGTAAATATCATATTGGCGGGGTTGATAATATCTTAAATGATATTGAGTCCATTATGAAACTAGCCTTAAGTGACAGAGGACAGAGTACGGGAATGAAAGTAATGAAGAGTGTTTTATTATACGGGCCTTCAGGAACAGGCAAAACTTTGATAAGTAAATATATTGCTATGAAAAGTGGTGTAAGTACAATAAGCATAAATACTTCTGAAATATACAGCAAGTTTTATGGTGAAACGGAAGCTGCCCTGAAGAAAATATTTGGAGAAGCTGTCAAAAATGATCCAAGTATTATTTTAATAGATGAAATAGACATTTTGTGCCCAAAACGTGGTTCGTCTGGCACAGAGCAAGAAAAACGCATTATTTCAACGTTAGCAACATCACTCGATAGTATTCATGAGATAAATAAAAAAGTTTTCATTTTAGCCACGTCAAATAAACCCGATATGTTGGATCCTAATCTTAGACGATATGGACGTATTGATCATGAAATTGAAGTTCCTGTGCCTAGTCAAATGGATCGTTTCGATATCTTTAATAAAATTTTATCAAGTGTTGCGCATAACTTAACATCGGAAGAAATAAAAGCAGTCAGTGATGCAGCTCATGGTTTTGTCGGGGCGGACATCGCCAACTTATGTACACAGGCTTCAATGCATATGTTAGGAAAATCAACAATGAATGATCGATTAATTAAATGTGATTTCCAATGGGCACTAAAACATGTCAATCCAAGTGCCATGAGGGAAGTCCTCATTGATGTCCCTAATGTAAAGTGGTCTGATATTGGAGGCCAAGAAGAATTAAAATTAAAATTAAAACAAGCTGTTGAATGGCCATTAAAACATGCCCATTGTTTTACTCGACTCGGCATCAAATCACCCTCTGGTATTCTAATGTATGGCCCACCCGGTTGCTCTAAAACCATGATCGCGAAAGCTCTCGCTAATGAGAGTCACCTTAATTTCCTTTCAATTAAAGGTCCAGAACTTTTTTCAAAATGGGTGGGTGAATCTGAAAGAGCGGTTCGGGACCTGTTTCGTAAAGCGCGCCAAGTGGCTCCGTCAATAATATTTTTTGATGAAATTGATGCATTGGGTGGTGAACGTTCAAAACATGGCAGCGGCTCAAATGTTCAAGAAAGAGTATTGGCTCAAATCCTGACAGAATTAGATGGAATATCTCCATTAGGAAATGTGACTGTTGTTGCTGCTACAAATAGACCTGATAAAATAGACAGTGCCCTTCTCCGCCCTGGTAGACTAGATAGAATAATTTATGTCTCTTTACCAAATAAAATGACGAGATTGGCCATTTTCAATATAAAGTTAGTGAAGATGCCTATAAGTCAAGATGTGAATATTGATATGTTAGTAAATAAAACAGAAGGCTATTCGGGTGCAGAAATTCACGCAGTTTGTCATGAAGCTGCATTAAAAGCATTAGAAGAAAATATTAATTGTGCTGAAGTATTTTCAATACACTTTACTGAAGCTTTTAAATTAATACAGCCTAGGACGCCATTAAGTTTACTTTCAATCTATGAAAGATTTGAAAAAAGTTTTTCTTAAAGCACAAAAAAATTATTTTGAATGTGTTTTTATTGTATTTGTATTCAAAATATGTTGCCCAAGTGTATTTTATTTGTTTATTTCATCATGATTTATGGTAGTTCAGTTTCTCTAATCAATTTCCTGCAATATGATGTTACTGGTGTGTTAAAGTGTCACACATTTAATATTTTAATAGTACTTAGTTATCTTGCAGCACGCAGCACTCATTCCAACTACAGGTGCATCAATACAAACACAAATATATTTTTCTAGATTAAACTATCTTCTTTATAAAAATTTCACTACAATTCTACAATTCTACAACTAAATTTATAAAGCATTTTGTACAAATTTGTATACAATATTAAATGCATGTTTGTAAAAAAATATGTATGTTTAAAATTTTAATAAAATGTAAAATTTTACATGGTTTATTGCTTTTATTTCATTACATACTTAAGAATATCACAGTTATGTATATTATAAATTAGATTTATAAATAACTCTGCGCTTATTATTTTCCAAATGTTCTTGAATGTTTTGAAAGTTCTTCTTTTTCTTGCTTCTTTGGACAGCGTCCTGATTTCTTTATGTATTCTCCAAACTCACAGCTTGGTGTTTGACATTGACCATTTTGTATGCATAGTCTATCTTTCAAGCCAAAGTATTCTTTACCCCTTTTAATTCTCATACAATCTCTTTGCTTATTGGGGCAATCGCATGTACATTCTCCATCTTCCAAAATATGCACCGAGTATTCAGCTGGACACTGGCACCTACCAAACAATTAATATATTAACATTTATTTATTGGATATATGTGACAAAATATGTATATCAAATAACCCTTAATGATCAATGTGTCTCTATTATAAAATTTGATATAATGCATAATGACATTAAATGATCACATCTGTCTGTATTCTCAGAAGACCCTGAAAAGAGATTAAGTCTCAACTTACTAGTTAATAAAATGCCACAGAGTTTTAAATTTCATAATAGTAAAAAAGAATCATTTAATCATTTTCTTCTAATTCATAGCGATTTAATAATACCTTACAATTACTAATATAAATTGTCTATCATAAGCTATTGATTAACCATGAAAGTCATTTTACAGAATATAATCAAAAAAGGTTTGTATACAACGGGCCTATTCGCTATTTATCTAAATTATAATACATAACGGTGGCGTGCAGTAGGTATAGATTTAGGTTATGCTGTTACCAATGATATTGTATAATCATACAATATATGTCGTACATAGGATTATGAACTTTCGTTTAACCAACATCTTTAGACAAAACAAATCTATCGTTTATATGACCCTTCCATGTATTTATTTGTAATTTTAGAGTATTATTAATAGTGTTTCTAAAGTGTATGTTTTAAGGTAAAATGATACCTTTTTACCCATATAAAAATGTATAGACATTTTTAAGAACACTTTCTATGACTGAAGATGATTCTTTTATTGTTTGAAAATCCTTCACGTAATAACTAAAGGAAATAATTATTTTTATTAAAGATAGGAAATAGTTCTGCCAATTGCTTTTTGTTTTCCCAAATCAAAAACAAATCCATGCACCAAATGCAAGGAACGATAATGAAATCAACACGTTAAAAACAGTAAGATAGTAAAATTTGTGAATTAGTAAAAGAGAAAGTAGACACTTATATGACTTGCACGCAGTTGTAAGCCTTTCAAATGATATTCTGTTAAAAAACAGCATAAGTAATGACTATACAAAACGGATCAACCGAAAGGAATTTTCAATTCAGTAAATAGCTAATTGTATGACTTGAGTAACACACTAGCTTAAAAATAGAAGAAAAATTAAAGAATGTGAATAGCTACAATTGATGCATTGTAGCTACTAGCGCTACGGCTACACCGGTGGGTTGCCGTGATAGTTTTTAGAACTAAGCCATTAAAGTTTATATTGGTGCACAGATGGCACTAATTGTAATAAATCTGTAAATATACGTTCACAATCCATATTTTAGATTGTTTAATTTATATTTGTTTCCCAGAATTTTTAGGAATGCACAGCTTTTTTGGTTGTATCCATTGCACGCCCCTGATATATATATATTAACTGGAATATTCTTTCTTTAGTTTTTTTAGATAAACTTTTGCTATGAATACGGTATAAATACAAATTAAGATATTTATCATATCACCTTTTGATAGGCTGTGGAGTTTCATTTTCAAAATCATCAAAATTCCTCCGAAACGGTGTTGGTAATGACAGAAGTGATGTTTCATCTTTGACCATGAACTCCCCCTTAGGAACACATTCACATTCAGTGTGATTTGTAAAATTTAATTTTTCAATCACATGCCTTTCTCGCCCAACCCCAACAGTAGCTGTCTAAAAATGAAATAAAATATTAAAGGTATAGGTGATGTACATAATTATATCACGACAACGAGAGATAAAAAAATAGTGCTTTATACAATAGTATACATAATACTGAAATATTTAAAATCATATTCAAACTACTATTAATACTTAGGTATTTTAAAATGATTCAATAATGAATGGAATTTAAATTAGGAATTTTGGATTGCTAATTAATTACACCATTGTACTAGTACTAGGACATAAACTTAGTACGTACTAACATAAAAATGAAATTCCACTTTCTTAGTACTTTTAGCAACACATGTCATTGAGTCTACTCCACAACAGCCAGTATCATCTCCGCATTGATGCAAGAATGTGCACTGGGGTGTATAATGCTTTGCAGGATTTGGATGTATACTTTGTACAGATACAACACGCTTCTGTGGATCTTTGCAAGCTCCCTGGTTTGACATCAATAATGTGTGTTGAATTGCTGCTGCAATGTCTTCCTCTGAAAGTAATAAATTGTGAAACCCATTCAATATTTATGATTGGAACGAAAATTTAAACACTAAGTAAAAAGTACACAAAGATTTAATTTTCAAAGAGTAAATACTTTTACTGTTGCATAAATGTGTCATAAACTATCGGATATATATTTCGTTGGACAAATGTGTGTAGAATGCCCCTTGCCCCTCAAATAATATTCTAAACCTCTCTCCCATATATACACTTCATATCATATTTATTCATTTAATAATCTGTGATCACCGCTAACCCTTTTTTACAAAGTAGTATTGAGTTCCAACAGGCAATTATAATTGTTTGGATATCTTAGTAGTGAGTGATATGTTACATTTTTACAATTATAAAAAATATTATGTTATAGTATATTTTATCAATATGATTTATATTTTCTGAATACTTATTAATTTGTGGAACTTATTATTAGAAACAAATTGAATATAATATAATATCATTTAAAAAAAAAAGAACATTGTAAATTAAAAATAGTTAGTAAAAGAGTTAATATTTATTATAGTTTTGAATGCCTAATTGGCGAAGGCCACAATAAAGAGAAAAAATAATATGAATAATAATACTTTTGAATGCAGCTGCTCAACATGAGTGTTTTGGTTATCATTATCACAGCAAGCTTAATTCGCATGGGTCAGTAGATCAAAAAACAACCACTTACTAATAAACAAAATATATACTAATTGTAACCATTCATAAAGGAGTCTTATCAGGCATTTCAACCATTTATTACTGTAAACATATTTAGCATTGTAGTTGTGTTAGTTGCTACACAAAAAAACTGATTTTAAAAAAATTGCACGATTCAAAAAAACATTTTTAATCAAGTTAATTTTAATCAAGTTTTGAAAACGTCCTCGTATTTGTGTGGTTTAAAATTTAATCATCGTTACATTGTGATGTGAAGTTAAATAAATAAATAAATTTACATATTTACAGATATTTACATATTTAGCAGATTATACAAAAGTGATGATTGGAACCAAGGTGTCAAATGGAGACTGTGATTTTTTTATGTGGTAGAGGAATTTTTTGTAAAACATTAATTGATGTCTGCAGCTGTGCAAAAACCGATGCTAATTTATATTAACAATAAACAAATAAAAATTCATATATTAATACTTTTAAAATTAGCAATATTAACTTGGTGGTTAAGATTCATATTTTTTATTTTTTATTCATATATTAATTTAACTTTCAGTTTTTTTTTCTGTAGATGATACTAGTATTAAACCGCAGATAATACATACGTTTCACTCTGTGATTTCGCCGCGGTTGTGGTCCCATCTGCCGTCTCGTTCCATAGTACACCCATTTAGATTCAGTGTCTGGACCATCAGTAGCATCAGATTGTGGGCCAAATTCCTAAAAAAAAGTTTTTAATTTCAATCTAGTCAATGTGTGTAGTCGATGTTTAGTTTTTAACTCTATACTTTACTATTCTAAAACTATTTATTTAGTTGTCATTCCATTTAAGCTATATAAATTTTAGAAAAATCTTATGAATTATTTAAAAATATATACATACTATGGGTTCTCTTGCTAAATTTGGTATCAGTCTAAATGAATTAAAATATTAACTAATAATGTTTTTAAATAAGTTTATGATACCTGGGATTATAATAATATATTATGTAATACATATTATACGTAGCAAGTAGTATCTATTACTGGATTACATTTGTGAGCAAAAATGTACTGTAATGGCTATCCACATGTTATTCTAAATCAGTGTATCTTTAATAGTGATAATGAAAATAAGAAATCGATCAGTGAAAAACAGCTTATCCAATAGTTTAAAATATATCATTCTGTAACTGTATTATTATTGAGAAGGAGTGGAAGGGGTATTATTGTCATAGTGTGCAAGAGATGGACTATCTTCTAGTATGTATTTACTGCCTATTTAATTATATTTCTTAGGTGTGACTTCCCGAGGTTAGATTGGGTTCATTTCCCACCTTAAAGTGGTTTAGATACTTATTGAGCTGTTATGTTATTCAAACACCTTTACAATATGGTGGCGAGAGTAATCATCGAATTAAAGATGAGAAAAAGATGGACGGTTAATTTGTGCATGTTCACCTCGGTAAAACACCCACATTCTTTAAAAAATCATTGTTTTTATAAATAGCTACGCTTTATTGCTTTATGCCTACACCTACATATATTCACTATGCAAATGGTCATATTACGAAAGTGTGAATACGGAAATGTAAAAAATATTTTTATTGTATTTAATTAAAGTTAAGAACACAAATGGATAATAATAATTAAGAAATAAAATATAAGTGTAATGTATACAATTATATACCTTGTAATAGATGATAATATTTATTTATGTAAAAGACAAAGAAATTTTTTTTTTAAATATTTGTGGATTTTTCCCGCAAATGAATTTAGTACATTGAAGTATTTTTAAAATTAATGGTATAATTATTATTATAATATTGAAATACCACACACAAATTTGTTAAATTGTTGTGCTAAAGTAAGAGTTATGAACCAAATTTGTTGTTGTTGTTGTTGTTGTTGGATCTGTTAGTGTGATTTAAGGTAGTCTTTAAAAATACCAAAGTAGTCTTAAAAAAATCCGCTGGTTAATGTTAATATCATAGGATAGGTGCAGCGATGGTGGTGGGATGTTAATATTTCCAATATTAAATGAATAATTACTTTTTAATACAAATTAAATTAATCAATTAGATACAGAAAAAATATTTAATTCCTACCAGGATACTTTTTAAGTCAAATCATTTCCTATCTCTTTCAAACATTCATGCTGTCTTTAAAATATTACTGAAAACAAGTTACAGGCCACTCTTGCAGAAAATCTTATCAAGAATGTACATATAAACACAATCCTAAGAAAGATACCCAAACAAAATACTAATCTGATGAGCGGTTAATGACAAATGTATACGGATGAGATTTGTCTTGAAAGTCAGGTGAAGAATAGTGCAGAGTTGTGTGCGGAGCGAGCTATTACTGTATATCTACTGTATTTTTTACTGTAATTTGGTTAATAGTATTGATTCGGATGGAAAGAAAAAGGAAATCCTCAAAACCTGCAGCTCATCAATCAAGCCAAAATTGTTAGCAGACGAGACTTTAAAGAACATCCTGGTTGAATAATCCAAAGCAAAGATTTGGGAAGTTCGCATTGTAACTGTTTTGAGCTCCTGCAAATGCAATAATAATATTCCACTAGAAGAATAATGAGAAACAAATACCTACATGATATTCAGTCTCATGCGTATACACATGTCATAAGAATGTTGATGTTATTAATTTTAGCAGGTACATATTAGAATTTTTATTTCATGCGACCGCTGGATGACTAGGCCAGTCAGTGTCTTAACCACTAGACCAACAAGATATTCAAGCTATTGCTTGTTCCATTCGTTCTTTGTCTCATTATACTTTCATTCCACCTGGTTTCAAAATAATTTGTAAGTATAATTAAGATTAAAGAGCAAAGATACCATTTGAACAATATTAACATTATTTACTTATTTCTAGTTACGTGTGTGCCGCGGTACAAGTACTATTTTACCTACGCAGTAATAATTATTTAAACAAATTATGCAGTAAGTGCATTGAAATAAGTTGTAGACATTTACTTGATAAATTATTACCGTAGGTACTTATATAAAATCTGAATAATATGATAATAATTGTGATAGGAATATCACGAAATATATTTTTTATTTCACCGAAATTCTAGTCGAGTAAAGCTTATTTCAAAGTATGCGCTGACTGCACGCCGCTGCAAATTAGTTTTCTCTTATTTTGCGGAAAATATATTCGTGTAGGTACTTGAGTCGAACACAGGAAGTCGTTCGCTTTTATGCATTTCACTCCAGACATCAAAACAAGAACGTTTAGATTTCAGGAATATTCGTTACGGCACACAAAGGATTTATGGGATTCAGCGCATTAAAATTACACGCATTTAAATGGATTTGTGTGGCCACAAAATTACACGAATGTGGGAACCTGCTGAGAGGACCCAAAGTGAATACAATTGAATAGTTTATAATTTCAATCGAATCATTTACACGCATTCACAAACTTGTTTTTACTCAAATACGAATATCAGTAATATATGTTTTGTTGGGGATTTTCACATTTGAAATTACACTAGTAAATTACATATAAATATTATTATTATATATATTTATATAAATTAGTAAATTACAGTGTAGGCAGGGGCGTAACTACACCAATGCATCCATAATATTTTTGAATCCACCACAGCCAGAAATGAAATTACGTCAAATTAGAAAACGTTATAGATACATTATACAGCAATACTCCGCTAGTTTGTCCGGTTAGGGACTAGACCATCGCCGTAAAACTAAAATAGCGATTTTTTCGGTCGTGAGTGAATACCGTTCTGTATTTTGTCACGAAAGTGTGAATATTATAAAAATCAATTTTGTTCTTACTATTTAATGAATAAAACTACGTACTACTCAATTTGTTTAAACTTACATACATAGAATAATTATACAAGGGGCCTCTCCATTTTACATTTGATCCCAATGTCTTATTTTTTTTATATTTTGCATTGTGACCCAATATTTGTAGTTACGCCCCGCCGGGTATTTGTTTTAGAAATGAACTGAGAAACTAATTATGAACATAAATGTTACATAGAGTATTTATACTTCTATTAACTTGATGATGTACCTCAGCATAAACCGATACCATACGTTTCCAATTTAATATTTAAGACGGCCAAAATGACGATCAAAACATTTCCTCGCTGATGTTTGATAACTCTAGTATCAAAATAATATTTTTGTATACCTAATTCTATCTCGTCTACTACATCGTAAATCATATTTCACATTAATTACTGTAGGTTTAATAGTCAGAAATTCTAATTCTAGTCCGATCATTTTTAACAAAAACCAAGAACAGGTGTAAAAATATATTTTTTATTTATATTTCAATTTTTAATGTGTGTGATGATTTTGAAGTTTGTGGGGATTAAAATTTAGAAAAATATATATAAGTAGACATCCGGCTGCCGAGTACCGAGTCTCGTCTACCGAGAGGTCTACGCAATATATTTATTTAAAAGTCAATCGTCATTATTTCGCGAAACTGATTATAATTGATTACTGATAATTTGAATAATTTTATTACCCGAGTTGGATGGATGGACGGTCTCGTTAGTAAAGTCTAGGTAATATGATTTATTTCATCGTAAAACGTTGCGATGGCGTAAGTGCTCGCCGCCCGAGCTATTTAATTCTTGCATGATTTTCTATTTTCCACGCCGAGTCTCCGTGCGCAGAATATCTTGCATCCTGCTTCCTTCCGAGAAAGTCGGCCGATCGCTCTTCTCGGGGAAATCCACCGGGCCGAAGAGATAAGGTACTAACTATCGTGACGATTGCATCGTGCGAGTCTCGCCGAGGAATACCGAAAATAGACGCGCCTTTATATTCTAGTCTGGATTTAAGACTCATTATTTGAGCAGCTATTATATTTCCGGGCCTTTATGCGAAAAGCTTGACAAAGGAGAAACGCGGAAAGATTATAGAAAATAAGCCCCCAACTCTCAGACACGACATACGTGAAATACACAATAGATACGATCCTACGTAATCATCAAAACAAATAGAAATTAGGTTTGTAGACGTATCCGATAATATATTTAAGATATTTTCATTCACCGTTGATAAACTATGAACTTTATTTCGCTTTAGCTAACCGAGTTATTCAGATAACAATTCGGAGAACTTTCGAATTGGGAAGAAATTTATCGATAAATTAATTATAACAATCGAGCATTTAAAATCTGTTTGCACTGTATCGTAATATAAACGTTTTTTTACGGCGATTTATATGATTCTACATAAAGATTTAAATATAAGCCGAATGTTTACAATAAAAGAGATTAAGTATCAGAGACTTTCAGTAATTGCCCGAAGAAGGCTTTTGCTGTTAACTTAAATATAAATAAATAATAAACAGTACCTACACCGAAGTGCGGCGCGAAATTATAAACTCGTTAAATGTATCTACTATTGATGAAACACCGCACCGTCCTCTCGGTTGCTTGATAAACATTGACAATAATGGGTTTGGACGCACTTGTACGTGGTTTTAGGTAGGTTTAGGTTTAGTAAAAATAAGATATAGGCGATGATTCATCATTGAAAGATGGATTAGGTCAGAATGATAGTGAATTTCGGTTGAAAGGTGGCTCATCCATCAATTCCGATTATACAACAAAGAGATAATATTGAAAGTATGGAGAAAATTACTTTTATATTATTATTTACAAGAACAACCTTAAAAGAGTCATATACTTAACCAGTGGCGTAAGTACAATTGAACCCCCTGTATATATAATAATAAGTAACACGCGAATTTATCTATAAAATATTGCAAACAAAATTTGTCTCCAATCATTTTCATACTTTGATGAAAAAAATATGTTTTTAGATATCTTCAGCAAATTCCAAGTGAAAAAACCCTTCTTTCATTATACAACGATGGTAAAGGTCAATAATATTTTCAGGTGGTTTCGTAATACATTTTAAAATTTTATAATTCATTTTTTGTTGAGGTGGAATTTATAAATGATAACATCACATCGATATCAAAAGTACTGTAAGACGTGGACCTTTTGGCCCCTTGTTTAACTTGAGCCCTAATGCACTGCATTGCCTGCATTAGCGTAGTTACGCCGCTGTACTTAACACACTTTATTACATTTGAATCTTACAAACAGGTTTTTTCATCCCATTCAAAAGTGCTCGATCGGAAACAAAAGACTTTAATGAAAGTGAACAATATACATATAGTACAAATATCTACATACGTGCAAACATAAGTTTGATGCAAAAAAACTTAGTGAGTAAGCTTTCGCTTGACCCAGAAACATCACATACCGATGGTAGAATATTTACATTTAATCCAGATCTAAACTCACCAAGTGGAAGCTCGGCATCGTTAAGTATTTGAGACTTAACCACACGCTCGTTGTTTCTACAACCTGAATATCTAAATGTAAAAATATCTTTAGTCTGGCTATTAATGAAAACGGTTGAACGGATAATGAACCGTCTATTCATAGATTCAAATATTACTGGGACATCAGTTCATTACGTTCGGATATCCACAATGGTGTAACACATGATGAGCATGGTATAATTGCTCGGGGTGGAGCGACTATGTCTGCAATTAATCCAATAATAGCAGCTCAAAAAATTATATTAAAAGTTATCCTCAAATCCCCAATCACAACGAGCACTGACGAAATTTTTGATAAATTCAATGTCTTTGATATTAAACAAATATACGCTAATACTACTCTCAAATACATGTATAAATACAAACAGACACATTTTAAAATAACCCAATTTAATAATTTCCAATAAAATAATTTCCACACGGACAAATACAAATAACCTACAAACCCAAAGAGCACATACTACATTTGGTCAAAGGAACTACAAATATTTTGGACCTAAACTGTTTAATAGAATGCTAAAAGACTTAAATCAATTGAATTGTCACAAGAATATGAAACTATATATTAAAACTTGGATTCGTAATATGGGTAGAGCAAGTATTGGTGCACTCACCCAAACATATTGATTCATACCTATATTAATTATTGCTACAAAGTGATCCAGAAATTAAGTCCATTTTAAAATTGTTCTTCATATATACTTTTATATGATAATAAATGTAATTCTATCTACTTGTAATTTTAATAATTGAACAATTGCTTGTAAACTATGCCCGTCTAGACATAGAATTTCTCTAGTGAAACGGGCACAGTCCGAACAAATTTTTTATATATATTATATATTTACTAATAAATAAATAAATGAACATCCAGTACACAATATATTACGGATAGGGTGTAACGCATCCAGTACACAATATTTTACAGGTAGGGTGTAACACATCCAGTACACAATATTTTACAGGTAGGGTGTAACACATCCAGTACACAATATTTTACGGGTAGATGCACATTAAAAATAAGAATGGAAAATATTCAAGCAGCATGTGCCTAATCTCAACCATGTCGGAGATAGACTCGTAAGCATTTCAAAAATGTCATAGTTATTCAATTATTTTGATTCATTAAAATATTTTATTGATTCCGAATTATATATTCAATACAAAAATAAAATAATAAATAAAAAATACTTCGAGCTGCCAGAAAATTTATCCGAAGCATAGATATATAGCATTAGAAACTATACAATACAATCAGTACCAACTGGAAATCGTACAATTCCTATAAGATTACACAAATATGGACCCAATGTATGATTCAATCAGGTAGAGATGAATCAGAAGCATGGATATCCAACAATTTAATATAATTTTTACAATTCTTTTACTAATAACTCACTAGTCCTTCAACACTCCCACTCCACATATTTTTATTATATTTTTATTTTATTCTTACTTTTTTATTCATATTTGATTTATCTTTTTATTCCAAACAACACCACAACAGCACGAAAAAAAAAACTGGCTACTTTAACACAGACTTTAGTCTAGCAAAGTAGCCAGGACAACGCTGTATATATCAGAGGTGAAGTCTACTCCATCCCACACAATAAACTATGTATTATGTATCCACCTCTGTTAGTACAAAAATATGGATGTCAAAATATATATAAATAAATAAATAAATAAATTATAATGGGTCAATTTTGCAAATATTTATTCTGAAGTACATACATAGAACAAAAGCTTAACATGATTTTGTGAAAATCTCACACAATAATATTCTCCGGAACGGTACACACTCCTTGAACATTTTCGACTCGTAATTTAGTCAGGTTCACCCATTAAATATTGTGGACTAGGCCTCCTATGTGATACAACGGACTAGAATTTTTAATATGTAAGTACGTTTACTAATCATCCAAATAATCTAACTTGTTCCATACTTTTAATGTCCTGACTTAATAGCGCGCTCAATAATCGCTAGTGCGAGTGTATTTTTAGGTGTTTATATCATTCGCAATTGAAAAAAGACCTTGCAAGTATTAGCGGGATACTATCGTATAGGTACACCGATAATGTTTTCACGTGTTATCTATCATAAATAGATACCTACATGAGAAATGAATTTTTAAATTTTATTGATCCACTTCTTATGTCGCTGAATTTTAAAAATTATTGGTCCATATTAGTTTTGTAGGGCGTGGACCTTTTGCGCCACAATGCGCGGCATTAGCGTAATTAGGCCGCTGTATATCGACATTGGTCACATACCGCTTTATTCAAGAATATCATCAGAATAGTACATAATATTGTCGGCATTTCATAGCAAAGATTTTTTTAAATATGTCGACGTTCCATAGCAAAGATTTTTCTAAATATGTCGACGTTCTACAGCAAAGGTTTCTCTAAATATGTCGACGTTCCATAGCAAAGATTTCTCTAAATATGTCGACGTTCTATAGCAAAGGTTTCTCTAAATATGTCGACGTTCCATAGCAAAGATTTCTCTAAATATGTTGACGTTCTACAACAAAGGTTTCTCTAAATATGTCGACGTTCCATAGCAAAGATTTCTCTAAATATGTCGACGAATGACCTCACACTCATCACTCGAGACGAGAAACTAAAAGAACATTGATAATCTTTACCTATTTAGTTAAGTGTGTAGGTGACTAACTGGTGAGTGATGTCTTAAAAACCATCACGCGATTTATTCTAACTAAATACATGCGTACATACGAAACAATATTGTCTCGCTTAATCCGTGTGTGGGCCGCTAGCCTATTACTTGTTGTCTTTTATATTCATTAATTACCCGGATTGGGTCTATTCTACAACCAGTTGATTAATTACTGTTTCCATTGACCAATGTACAAAGAGTCCTCGAAAATCTGTAAAAAATTCAAATTAAATTGGAGAGAACCTTGCAGACTTTGTCTGTTGTGGAAATTCAAAAGGGCGACTTTTGCAATCTTTAAACATTATTGGTACAATAATTGTAAAGACTCATGGTAAAGTAATTATGTTTTGTTAAATGCGTTAATTATTGTTTGAGGTAAATCACTAGACAGAATTAAAACCGATTGGTAACAAAAATGCGAGACAGAAACACATACATCCCTTCGAACTGATCTTGAACTGGCTGTATTCAACCGCTTTTAAACTGTTCAGTTTTAAAAAAATATTGTTTTGGAACTGTGCAAAACTAATTTCGGTTATTGTAAAATTAAATCATCAAAATTACGAACTTGCTCGGACTCCTTTTATTTCTAAAATCCTTCGAGGTCCGGTTGAGGCATATTTTAATTCTGGTAAATTAATATTTTATTGCGATTTATACCCTTCAAATTGCGGCTAAACAGATATATGTGTTACAGAAAGATCCACAGATCATTTATCGTTCTTGCCGTTATAATACTACGTGATCTATTTTATTTTTGAAGATATGTATTAATAAAATGTTATGGATATTGGAATGTAGAAAAGAGAGAATATATGTATCGTAGTAGTCTAAATGTGCACGTGCCTTAATACGCATATACGCAGTTAGTAACCTATTGACCAAAATACTTTCACATATAACCTCAGCAATAGCCGATTACGCATATCTGTGCGTGTAATCGCCGAGAAAAGGTTTGGCTATGTCTCGATAGCATTCTTCTGTTGTTGTATTATATTATTGCGGTGGTTACTCTCCATTGTATTTATCACTTCAATGGTGCAGTAAAAATGACTTTATTTTATTGATTTTCAAATTAAACCACATTTTATTTGTGAAATTGTGAATATTCAGAACATACCCAGTTCCTTGATGATTAAAATAAATTAGAAAGACACAAAAAATAAATCTACTATTGAAAATAATATAGTTGCTGTCGGGACTTAAACCCGAACTTTTTATTGCCAGCAGAATGCTTTACTGATTAAACTATCACAACCATATGCCTATACGTTATAGAACTCGCCAGATTTGATCTCTGTATGTTACTTTTTAGCGAGATATATATTTTTTAACGTTTATTTTAATGCTAGCAACAACCATATTTTTTCGAAAGATACATTAGTTATATATCTATATTTAATTTTGTTAGTTTAAAATAATGTTCATTTTATAATATTCAAGATATATTTAACAAAATCTGATAAGTAATCATTTTTAAAAAATAACTTTACACGAATGGTAAAAAAAAACAGGCATTAACTCTGAGAATGTACAATTTAAATGACAAGACTCCATTTGATAGTTGTAAATGTTACCAATGCTGCATGTACATATACAACATATCATCAGGTTGTTCTCTGTATTTGCGCAAAGATTAGAACATGTTAAATTTGTGCCGTGAGATACCTCTTGCGTCTGGCATACATCGGCTATTTTTAAAGCTCATAACTACCAAATATATCTGTTTTCTTCGGTCACACTAAGTAACGTGCAGATTTTCTGCCTTCATTTCCCTTACTCCACCCACACTATTTCATTAGATAAACTAGACTAACTATTCTTTATTCTATCTTTTTTTAAATTTATCCTATCTTATATTTAAAACGTACTCATTTCTCATACGATTTTGCACACCTCTTCTAATTTGACCATTCTTTCAACGTTACTTCCAAGTTTCGTTGTACGTTAAATGTTAAACGTGTTTGAATATTGGTTCAAATATGGAAACGCTATATTAAAAGTAAGTACCAGTGTATTGATACAATGTGTATTTAGATATTTCTACGAATATAAGTACTCAGATATTTTAGTTGGTACTTTTCCTAGAGGTGAAGATGTTTTAACTATAATAATTATACGTAAATATCGTTTTTAATAATACTACGTATAATATAGGGTTGAAGAATTAAAATAACAAATTGGAAGTAATACCCATTCTTGGTCGTAGTCCTCCTGGGAAGGATCATCGTTGAAGAAGTCAGCATCCGCATTTCCATCAGCCCACTTCCCCTCAGACATTATATAATGTTTAACGAGATCGCCAAGTTTCTGGGGTCTCAGTTCGGCTTCTCGTTGGAGGATTTTGATTTGTTCCTCCCGTTCTTCTTCATAATCATCGTCTTCGCCCACTTCATAATCTTCGTACACATCCTCCCCGTCTTCTGCGGCGACGTCTTCGGGGTGCTTCTCTCTCGAGGCTAAACGGGTCGCCACGGATCGTGCGAGAATTTTCCTCGGGTTTTCCGTGAAGAATTGTAAGTTTTCATTTGCTCTCTCTGTCGAAAGGTCTTCGGTCCTTTCGGTCGCCGAAGACTTCAAGAGTTTTTCTCGAATATTGTCATTGGGTATATCGGAGACTTCTATGTTTTTGCGGACAATGTCTTCAGATCTGGAAATTTTCCTAAAGAGGTAGTCTAACTTGTGAAATCGATTGTGTCTTAATTGGCGTTTGTCGACAAATTCGTTCTGATTTATAGACTCGACGTCCGCGCGCGGGCTAATTTCGGAATCAATTACCGCTTTTCTGTCGGGTTTCTGTCTGCGCTCGTCCGGAGTTCGGGCCGCGGACGTTTCGGCGGCCAGTCCCGCGCTCCCGATCCACAAGCACAGGAACGTCACGAGCATCGCCCGCTTGACACTGAACATCTTCGAGTGGAAGTACACCGTGTCGCACGAACCGAGTTTCGCGTGTACCATTTTATATTCGCACGTAAGCGTGCGGCATTTATTCGCGGATCGTCCGCTGTAGTGTCTCACCGTATATCAACAGTGTTGTCTTTCAATTTATCGCACTTATCGAAAATTTTCGCCGATCTAAAAAGATGTATGAAATTTTTTAAATAACTCATCTGCGATTCGAATTTTCGCAACCGGGGTAGCATGCAACTTTATTACGCGCGAGATCCGAGCGGAAGAATGCGCTCACGCAAAGGGAAAGGCACGCTCACGTGCCACACCCACGCGAAGCCGGCAGCAGCGATCGGCGCGGCGGCGACGCGGCGACTGGCGGCCGCGGCTCGGCGCTCGCCGCTCGCCGCTCGGCGCTCGGCCCGCGCGCCTCCAGCATCACCGATTATAATAATACACCGCGGCCAATAAAACACTGTATATCTGGCGAGAGAAGTTCGTGTTTACGTTAAGATGCGCTCGTGTGTCCCATTACAATTCACCAGCGATTGTTAAACCTTCGTACTCCGTAATCGATTAACTCTCGCTTGCGCCCTCGGGCCTTCGTTCGCCGCCACCGCGACTGACTCGGATTTCTTCCGCTGCATTAAAACGCGCTATTGTTTGATAATGATAAGATGTTGGACAAAACCGATAAACCGAGACAACGCCTGAAACTAGTGGTGGTAAACCATTACGTGACTGTGATTGTGTCGATAATTGGTAACTGAGATTTAACTGACGGAGACTTACTTTCTAGTGTACCAGTCAGTGTATCAGTTATCAATCATCGTTACAATCGAATAAAATTACAGTTAAAATAACGGTTTAAATAACGATTTTACCATCACTGCCTGAAACGCTGAAACTCGTCATTTAATGTTAACTTCAGGAATGACAAGAAGTGAATCGGCTTCACACATCAATACTAATTAATCGTTTAATTTAGTTATTGAACTTTAATTTAATATTCATGGCAAGTTTAGCAATTTCGAAATTATAACTTTAAATAATAACTTCCTGCGTCGTTTAGGGGTTTTCCTTTATTGTAATAGGTAGAAGCATACATATTTACCTAAACAGTTAGTTAATAGAATATCAAATACATAATATGACATAATATCCTGATTCAATAATAAAAATAATATTATTATGAATTTACTTATTTAAGTAAACAAAAAATATGTTAATATAATATAAAAATACACAATATGATATAATAACCAGTTGTAATAATAAACAGTGAAATGAAACTACAAAACTTGAAAGTTTAATTTGGCTAGTTAGTTGGCATGATGGTAAGTTAGTTAACATACCATCATGCCGTTTCCGTATATAGAACGCCACTCTACTGTCCTGACACACCACCATTGCCTCGTCCACTTTCATACATCTCATCAGTGGCGTAACTATGCTAATGCAGCCAATGCGGTGCATTGAGACCCACGTTAGATAAGTGTCCAAAAAGTAGGCGCTCTACAATCCATTCGCATTAATATTTTTGCGAGTATCGATACCTTTCCCAGCTCTAATGGTAATCCACAGTTAGGTATTAGAAATTGTAAAATATATTAAATCATTTGACACGTGTATTACGAAAACACTATCAGGTGAAAATCGTCTTAAGGCGAAGCAAGAATTTGTTTTTATCATGAAATTGTGAATATTATATCAGACGAGAGATTAATTTTGTACTTACTAATTCTGGGATAACCCACATAGTACTTATATTCGTTACATTTAGTTACGCCACTGCTTGTCATTCACGTTCATAGATTATTAATCATTTGACAAGGTCGTCCTCCAATATTTGGTTTATCTGATCATGTCAAGTCTTTCGCGGACGCCCCCCGTTCCTGTTGCCTTCAACACTCGCCTCATATATTTTTGTATCGTCCTCTCCCCCTCAATGCTTTATGTGCCCTGAACTGCGCCACAAACGGCTCTACATTCACTCTTAATTTATTCATTCATCAGTTTATCCTACATATATATATATATATATATATATATATATATATCGTGCACTGCATACAAAAAAGCTGTGCATTACTAAAAATTCTGAAAATCAAATACAAATTAAATGATCAATAATATGTCATAATTATGCTAGCGCCCACCGTGTATCAGAAGAATCATTAGTTGCGTAGTTCTGGATGCTACCGCGCAACGCCTCCAGAGCGCTGTAGTCCTCTACTGCGTTATTATTCATTTATAGCTACAACAATTGCTAGCCACTTTTTTAACATATCGTTCTATTCAAGCCATACAATTTCTACCTACTGAATTGAAAATTCTACTCAGCGGTGTCAGAAATGAATCCCGCTTCCTAACAGAATGACATTTGAAAGGTTTTAAACTTGGCTTAGAGCTAATCGAAGCACCTACTCCTTTAATTCGAAAATGTCACTACCTTACTAAACGTGTTCTTTTCATTCGAGGATAATGCATTTTTATTATGATGGATTCATTTTGCCTTAAGACGTCGGTTAAACGAAAGTTCATAAATCTATGTACAATGTAGCATATAGTATCAAATAATATCATGGTAACAGCATAACCTAAGTCTATACCTACTGCACGCCACTGACATACATTGATTTTCTACAAATAAGCGACCACCGTATTTCCACCGCATTCATTAGTCTATTTGGCAGTCTGTTGTCTGGCAATTTTGACATATTTCTTTACGTTATTGCGTGCAGTTTCTAAAGATAAATCGGATAGCTTTGAAAAGAACTTTCTGGTAGAATAAGTTTTCAAGCTACATTACATTATTTTATTGACGGAATTATAATGCAGGACCTATATTTCCATTAAGAAAGGACACGCACTGCGAAGGTTCGAGCGGCTGAGTTCGGTCGAGTTTAGTGGAGCGAATTACTTCGCCCGCATCCAGGACATCGTGGCTTAACCACAAAATTATCCGACTGTAAAAAGGAATATTTAAAATAAAAAGCGCAAAGTGTAGGTAGGTCAGGCGGTACGATATAATAAATAAATGTATCTTATTATATCTACGTAAAAGTTTGTCGTTTTTGAATGCTATAAGAACTTATATGAATTTTGAGAAAAAAATCTATAAATATGATAGTCTTAGATGAGTTATTATCATTAACGAGAACACATTCTAATTGTGAAGTTGTAATTATTCAGAACATAGGTCGGTGAGATTTTAAATACAAATTAAATGTACTAATTAGAAAGACATACATATAAAAACAAATTTATCGTAAAATATTGTTATTAAGGAAAACACATTCTTATTGTGAAGTTGTAATTATTCAGAACATAGGTCTGTGATATATATCCCCGTGACGCAAAAACAATATTTTTCGACAAAATTGATTTTATATGTATATATTTATAATTAATACATTAATTTAGTATTTAAAATATCACAGACCTATGTTCTGAATAATTACAACTTCACAATAAGAATGCGTTTTCCTTAATAATATATGTTGTATCAATGTGTCCAAAATTTCATAAAAATGAATTGATAATTCTGGCGTCTGCAGTCGGTTTACTCAAAGGTATTTGAGATTCTGTAAAAATAATGTAGATGGCTTTCAAATAATGGAACGACAGGTGTATTAGTTTGAAAAATGTAACATATAGGTTCGAAAATTTGTCAAGAAAAATACTGGCGTTATAGCACAATGGTAGTGCACTTCCCCGGATTGGAAATAGAGATCCAGGTTCGTATCCCGGTGACGCAAAAACAATATTTTTCGACAAAATTGATTTTATATGTATATCTTTATAATTAATACATTAATTTAGTATTTAAAATATTGTTGTTATGCTAATGATATTCGAACCTGGATCTCTTTCCAAACCGGGGAAGATGTATTATCGATTGACGACAAATATACTACTAAGACTATATTTTTCGATAAAATTGATTTTATATGTATATCTTTATAATTAATACATTTATTATCAAGATAAGAATTGAAATTGAGTAATGTTTTCTATACCATATGCGCTGTGATTATTTTACTAGCGATTGTGTCGTAAAAAGCGCCATTTATGAAAATGCTGTTCACATTTCAGTGCAGGTGTGGCAAACTTGTAAGAGTACTGGCAAAAATACTCCTTTCTAATCCATTCTAAAACATTCTTCTAAACATAAAAGATTTATTTATTATAGAAAATCTATTAAAATAAATCTTTTATTTATACGAGCTGTGTTGTATTTAAATGCTTATAATAACATCATCATACAGCTATAAAAAGTCATATTCGTATTTTATGTATCTTTTCAACTCTGTTTCTATTGTACAAGTTGCTTATTATCGACTAGTATAATAAATTCGAACAACGTAAGAATATATATTTCTAAATTGTAAATATGTACATACATATATATTACACGGAAATAAAAGCTTATACGCGTGCAAAAAACCGAGTCAACAAAGCAAACTGCTAATAATACAACTATAATAAGACCAGTGGTCACTTATGATTGTGAAACGTGGTGCCAGACCACAATCGAAGACAACAAATTAGCAGTGTTTGAGCGCAAAATATTAAGTAAAATTTATGGTCCAACATTAAAAAATAGTACATACAGTATAAAAAATAATCACGAGTTCGAAAATTTAATTTAGCAAAAAATAATTGTAACATTTTATACGTCTCAAGAACTGCGTCGGACTGACCATATTGAAAGAATCCCAGATAACAGGACACCGAAGATCATGACCGAGTGTATACCCCAGTGGAAGCGATCTGGAGGCAGGCCGAGGAAGAGGTGGGCTGACTGTGTGAAAAGGGACTGGAGCAGGATGGGAGGGTCTGGGAATTGGAGAAGAATGGCCAGGGATAGGAGTCGAGCACTTGTGGACCGAGGTCAAATCCCACCCCGGGATGTAATGCCGTGGAAGTAGAAGAATAACATATATGAATAATACTAGTACCTGTCTTCATCGCGATTGTCAGATAACATCGAGCAACAAGTTGTTGGGTAAAATTAGAAGCAAAGCTCATGACAAATGACGCAGATCGGCAAGAGAAGACTAAAAATTTAAACACTATTTTGAATTATTTTAAATACACCATAATAAATCTTTTGTTAGATAAAATCGGGATTAACGCAGCACGTAGTGAGCGTAAAAGGTTATGCTTCGAAAGGTAATTATTCCAAAGGTTAGTACAAAAAAAATGTTTATACTTTTAAAGATCTTTCTACGCCACACACTGTCAGACATAATAAACTTAGTCGTTTATATAAAACTTGGTCGAATATTAAAATAGCCGGTACAGTAGCTGCAGCACCTGTCCGTTGGTAAAGTATATTTTTAAAAAAGAACTTGAATATATACAGTACAAAATAAAATAAATAAATCTGAATAAACGTCATAACTGAAAGTAAGTTCTTAGTACGTTTCATAGATGTTTAAATTTGATCTCATAACAATTGATTACGTATCCTTACTTATTCAACTTATCGGTTTGCGTGTGCCTGGACCGGTTGGAGAAATATCTGGGGAGAATAAATCCTTGTATATCGTTCATCCATCGGACTCTAAATTAAATATATTCGTAATAGGTTAGGACAATGAAACAATTGACATTGTTCCATATTTTGAAAAAGAATGTCGCGTCAAGTGCGACGATCGTCGAGACAGGCTCTAAGATCGCTATCCATTGTCAACGTAATCTTACTTATAGAGTTATGTAGTGATTGAGCAGTGGATTCCTTACTGAATGGTCAATAAATATATTTTTACGCACAGACTACTAAATATATAAACATAAACTAACGTGAATTTTTTGAATCAATATTTTCAATTTGGTGTCACAATTTGGTGATCGTTTTGGTACCACTTACGCAATCAAATAGCTCCGCGACTTTTTAAAAATATTTTACATGTCTCGATTGGAACGAAAATTTAAACGCTGACAATATAATATGCATTAATGTAAAAAATGCGTCTTGTTTACACGAAGATTTAATTTTTGAAGAGTAAATACTTTTACTGTTGCTTAAATATGTCATCAACTATCGGATTTATGTTTCCACAAATAATGTCTGTAGAATGCTCCTCGTCCCGCAACTAATATTCCAAACCCTTCTCTCATATGTACACTTTATTTCATGTCTATTTGATCATGCATGATCATTTACTGGTCTGTGTTTTTGTCATACGTAAATAATGAATTTCCCAATCTAAATATGGAACGTCCAACTTGTGTACATAAATAAATATCCAACATTTATTTTCCAAACTTTGCATACAATGATATGTGGTAGGTATATATGTGTATATATGTTTAATTTCATATTTCCGCATCACTAGTGTATGAAACTGGCGTCTTTCGACTGCGGGAGATTTATATATCCTGTGAAAAGGTAGGTACGGTTGTACCATAATTTTTTTAGGCAACGCCTTGACAATGGCACGTGCTACCGCGCCGAACGTCGGCCTAGGTTTCCCCAAGGAAACCATCTACAAAAATGCGATTTAATCTAGAAGAAACATCAGTTCAGTATGATATATATATATATATATATATGTATATGATGAGATGTATCAATTGGAAATATTTCTACAGCAAAAATGTGTATTAAAATACCACAGAACTATATTCAGAAAATGTGTTCTCCTAAAAAATAAAAAATTTCTACTTGTTATTTTATTAACTATATATTACAAGGTCCTAAAAGTATTTTTCATAATAAAAATTCTGTAATAAAATAATGAATGGGTTTAATAAAAAAAAACTATTTTACATTTAATTAAGTACCATACAGTTTCTGGGAATTAATTTCTTAAAAATTATATTTCTTTAAATATGATCCGTTATTTCGTTGGCACTCTTCTAAACGGGAGGTAAAATTTCTGATAACCGCTCGCCACGTATTCTCCGCGATCGCTGCCATTTTTCCTCGGATATTTTCTTTTAATTTGTCCAGAGAGGGAGAATTGTTACTGTATTACCTTTGATTTAAAGTAGCTTCAACTCAGTGTCAAGTCGTGGAGGCCAGTTTATGTCACCTCGTCGGGATATCAATTTTCCAGGGAAAATTCATGAACAACCGGTAAGGACACGCTCCATAGCGACTGAATTCCCAAGGACGCGGCTAGCTATCGGCATACCCTGCGCCCCTCTTCCGCTCGTTGCGTTGGTGCAGCGAATGAACCAAAATAAAAAAGACTTTTAGGATACACTGTACACGCTGCATTATTATAATTATGAATAGTTTATAAATCATTTCATTTAGCGTCAATGTCATACGATTCACCTTTTATCTGCTTGATTATTTTTTACGTAATGTGAATGTGCGTAATTAGACACGTTGCGGGCAAAATGTTAAACAATTTGAACCCAAAATGTACATATTAAAATAAATATATATCTACATGTACCTATGTTATTCGAGATGTCTCAAGTAAGTACGCAGTTGCGGAAGATAAATAAAAATAATAAAAACCACTTTCTTCGACGCGGGTATCTCGTCGGGTACCAAAAATTTCATACACTCGAACGGGCACTTGTAATGTCGTTTTCGTTAGTCAAGTGCTTACAAGTTACCGCCCTCGATTACTCGCCATAATGAAGTAGAGAGTCATACTTGAGTGCCGTGTTGTATTCACTTCTTCCAGACGCTGCTGGTAATAATAATCATTCTCAAATACTCTGATTAAACCGTTCTGCAAGCGTTAGAGTATTTATTTTAGGAATGGAATCTCTGACTCATTTCAATATCTAAATTAGTACTAGACTTTTAAATGTATATTGGTGCTACCGAGCCTACTGTCTGGCTCTGAGTCGAGTAGATAAATACATCGGCGTTATGAGCTTCGAATGATTCCGATCGCACTTCAATCAAAAATGTGCAGACCGACCGTTACATTAGCGATCCTCGCTATTCCGCTCCGAGTGCACATCAATCCCTTATCGTGTTTAATGACGACAGTTAATTTCTTGACTGAAAGTTACCCAGCGGATCGGGTTGATTATTTAACTTACTGTACTTAATGCAAAAGCATAATAAAACTACACGGGGGTTCCGAAATTCTTCACGCTACACATTTTTATTTTAATATCTTATATATACGCTTATCTAATTGACTCGCTGTATGAGTACCTACCCGTATACCTAGAAAATATTTAAATATAAATGCTGCAGTTTTAAAAATGGTATAGCTCAAAACATACCACGCATAAAACTTGATGCAGTGAAAAGATGATGTAAACAAGAGTTTAAAAGCGTCGTACATTGAAATAGGTCATCGTTATGGCCCGTGTCCACGGAATGAGACACGACGAAATAAATCTCAGAGATATAATTAAGATATACCGTGTGATTTTGATCTAAACTCAAAGATCAAAGAGTCAAAAACTCAAACTTGTGTACACGACATTCGATGTAACAGCGAGGCTCGACACGTCACCTAGAACCGTGGATACTTACAACTATGTATTTATTATGAAAAAGTTAAACAGACAGTTAAATTACAATGATTTATTCCTAGATTCAAATTCACCCAATTGATGAACGGAACATCTATGCGCAATTAACGTGACGTACAACAGTAAAGTGAGGCGCGAGATGGCGATTCTCTGAGACTTAGTGCGTACACGGTGAACTACGAAAATCGTGAGCTGTCTCCAAATAATCTCATGGGAGTATAATCTCGCGTCAGAAATTGTTTAAAATATCAATCGTTGTTTTAATTGTCTTAAAAAAAAAAGAACTAACTTCTGCATGTAAATTTAAAAAATCATATACCTACAGGGACCCTACATAGGTACCCATGTTGGGTCGAGTGCCCTCCGAATTTTTTCAGTTGTCGAGCAGTTCACCATTCCTGAATATCGTGCGTGGCTGTACAATGCGCGGCAGTTTGAATAAGGAAAATACGAAAGCAAGGCTTCCACCGCTGTTTACAATTCCAGACATTCTTTATTTGTGTGAGGACATTCAGGTATTTCGCAGCTATTTGTGTGCACAGCTCTACACCCAAATGCGAGTAAATATATACGTAATATGGTGGTAGAAAATATCAATAAATGTAAGTTACTACAAATGTACATATTGCACGTTATTAGTTACTCGCATGTACCGGTATTCGTTTGGAAGTACAATAATATTTTATCTGGTTAACAAACAATTAATCGATGTAAAAAAATCAATTTAGTACGTGTTTTCTCTGAATTAACAATAGACTAGATACCGTGTAAGACAATCATTTGAATAAGACTCATTCAATTGATACAATAGCTTAAGACTTTAGTAATAAGAAAATTAATTTTAAAAACGTTAAAAAGAGCGAGAACTTTCTCTTGCAACACAGGAATAGAAAAAGTCAGTAAAATAAGAGAAAGAAAATTAAAAAGGAGAAAATTAAAAAATATATAAAAAGAGGAGACATAAAAGTAAAAAAGAAAAAAATTTCCAGGGGGAACAGAAGGGTGAAGAGGAAGGAATATGGGATAAGAAATAAACGCTGTGTATGTATTTTGATTTAATTGAGATAACTGAAGTATTGAAAATGTATAATTTATTGAAGTGTGAGTAGAAATAAAGGGAGGCTCGGTAGAAAAATGAGTTGTTTGGCATTGGTGTTACAATGTGGAAGACTGAATGTGAGATTAGTTCTAGTTGACCTAGATAGCACTCGTATGGATATGCAATAATATATTTTCATATAAATTAATTCGGTGATCGGAATTGAAATTTTAAATACCTTCGAATAAACACATTTTTTAGTTCAAATGATACGATGAATGCAACGCTCTCATTTAGCGTCTTTTCATGTGCCTACATACAATTTTTTTTTTCTAGGATACTGTATAATATTATTTTTCTTACTGAGGATTTGGACGTTTCTGTGGGATGACGCCGCGATACCTTACCGTCACGCCGTTTCCCCGCGAGGAAGGCATAAAGGTTTGGGCACCACACTTTTCGCCTCGTCTACATTCATACATCTTCTCATGCAAACTTCTCGATTATTGAGGCTTTTAACAGGACCATCTTCCAATTCCTAATTTACCTGGTTGTGCCAAGTCTTCCACGGACATCCTCTAGTTCTGATGCCATCAATATTTGCGTCATGAATATTTCTTACCATTCTCTACATTATCAAACCACCTCATTTGATTCTATTCACTATGCTAAGATCAACTTTAAAATTTATAATTGCATTTTCTACTCATACACCTAAACAATCTCATTACTACTGCGTCAGTCTACTGTCGTTCCTCTTCTGCCAGCTCCAGACTTGACTCACGTTCATCAGTGTGCGTACCAAGACACCATTGTGTACTGACAACATATTAATATTAATTGATATTCTAGAAAAATATTTTCATTGTCATTTGAAAAGTCTACATATTCAGTGAGGGATAAATAAGGAAACGAAAAGTGAAAACAATTCAATTATTTGGTATATGTATAATGTATTTTCTAAATAAAGCATTCAATAAACATAATTTGATATTGTAAAAATGTTTAACTCTATTTAATATTTATTTATTTTAAATAAAATATGATTTAAAAATAAATTTCGCCGTGTCTTTTAAAATATATAAAATTATTTTTCTGATTTTTTGTTAAGATAAATCGCATTACTCTGGCTGTTCACAAATGAAGCTGGTCCGATATTTCCTCGGGCACGTCTAGATAAACCCTGTTCAACCCAACTTCTAATATAAGTATCCGCAGCTTCGAGATGTCTACGTGATCTCCCACGCTGGACCAAACGGTCAGCGTAGAATTTAAATACGCGGTTCGCGATAAAAGTTCCTTGACTTGCGAGATACTGTTTGCCGCCAGCCCCGCCCTCACGGGGAACGTCACGTCTTGGCGGACCCCGTTCTCGTCCAGGCGCTCCACCATGGCCGCGACCTGCTCGGCCGAGTAGCAGCCGCCGGTGAGGTCCCCGCCGTACCGGGTCGTCCAGCCGACGGAGAGCATCGCCGCGGAGTAATGTTTGCTCACCCACAAAAAAGTGTCAGCGTCTACCGGAACCACCTCACTGTTTACAGGTCCAGGTAGAATGTCAGCATTTATCCACATCGGATATTGAATCTGAAAACAGTTTTAAAAAATCATCAACGAATAAATTCAAAGAATCGTCGTTTGTTTATTATTCCAACACTCGGTTCAACATGATAAATTCCAAGATTTAGTTTTGTCGGTAAACCTGTCAGTATATTTAGTTACGCCCCGGGCCAGTGATGGCGAACCTGTGACACGCGTGTCAAAGGTGACACGCCCCGGTGTTTTGGGCGACATGCCAGCGTTCACTAATATATAGATTTATTTTATTGAGGGATTTTGACAGTGTAAACTTAATAACTAACATAATAAATATTTAACATATATTATTTATGAAAATCCACAAAAATGAAAGAATGTTTAAGTGCAGAAGATAAAGAAAAAGAAAAAAATAAGTAAAATGGGTGGGGAGGTTGTTACTATTGCTGGGGTAAGGAGAGAGCAAGATGTGTTTATAGGTAGAATGATTGGCCAAAATTCTACTTCTAGGTATGTGAAAGAGTGCGGATTGCCGGCTCGATCTAGAATCTAGATGGTACGTGGAGAGATATTAATTCTAATTGGCTGGGATAGTCAATATGACCTTGCGATAGTTTGAAGAGAAGTATTTGGTCAGCACGTGTTCTTCGATGTTCTAGGGTTTTCATATTGTGGAAGTTTGCTGCATCTAAATAGGAGTTGAATGACAGATTAGATTTACCAAAGAACACATATCTCGCCACGAGGCGTCTACCCAACAACAATGTTTAAATTTATCACTACATATAACGTATTACATATCATTTACAATCTCTTTTGGATCTCAAATTATGAAAAAGTAATTTATAAAAAAGAAATATAAATTAATATGTAAATTGTTTCTTTTCACACAATTCAAATGTAAAAAAGATTTTTTTTCGAGGGGGGTGACACGCCAGCAGAGCTTAGTTAAATTTTCCGAATATTTGACACGCCAACTCAAAAGGTTCGCCATCACTGCCCTAGGCGCTCTAATATGAAATATGGATCACGAGTAAATATAAAACACGGGGCAAGCTGCTAATAAGTTCCGAAAACAGCTTCAGTGAAAAGCTTTCGTACAAAATTCAGTCGTCTGATTTTACATTTTGAAAGCGGCCATTTATACTTAGCACGATTCTACGCATCACGTCATTTCGTGGAAAATCGAAATTCGACTTAGCTTCAAGTTTTATATTCGAATTAGCTTCAAGTTATAAAAGCTCACATGGCGCCCCAAACGAGGCTCTTTAAAAATATACGACCGGAATGGTTCAGTAGGTAGGATATTAAATTCCCGGACGTGACTCATTCATATTGAATGCGTAATATCCCCAGCGTGGCCATGAATCATGGATTTTTTTACATTAATGCATTCCTACCTTTTCATAGAATACGTCTAAAATGTCCCAGGACTTCTTGTAAACTTCAATAGACTTAAAATCCAACTTAACTCCCTTCATTGTCACGGCCGGGTGTAAATTCGCCTCATTGATCGTGTGAAGGAATTGTTGTAGGCTGATGTCGGACGTGGTGCTGGGCGGGTGGCCCATGATAGGCTGCAGGGTCTCGGAAGGGTCGTCTATTAGGGTCCCCATCACGACATCGGCTTCAATCATCATTATGCCACCTGTGTGGAATTAACTTCAGAATTACCCCTTCAGTACTTCATTGCGTGCAAGCCGACATTCTTGGGACGGCTCCCGAGTCAGGGATAAATTAGAGATTTTAGTATAATTTGTGTATGCCATCGAGGCCCGCACCCAGAGAAGTATTTTCTCAGCTCCATTTTGAAATTCATATATTTTATTATGGATATACGTAATTATTTCACCCCAAGAATTTATTTTATTCACGTATTTTAAAAAATCATTAATGGCGAATCAGGTTTTAAAAAAAAAAAACCTGATCACGCTGGAATAAACACATTATTATTATTATTATTATTATTATTAAAACATTTAATTTTGGAGTTAAATGAATTGATTACGAGGTGAAATGCCTTAAGGAAGGTTATAAAATGGCATCTTTATTACCCTATCCATATAACCTTCACATAAAGTTGTATAAATGAATCCTAACTTCGAAAGGAGCATCAGATATAAACGAAAATTAGATCTATTATTTAAGCCGTACGTACATAGAAATCCAAAAATAACTAGATAATAAAAAAATAATAAATCGACCGTATTTTCCGCCCAATAACACTAATTCATAATGTTTTAAAAAAAGTTAATAAAACGGTTAATAATTAAATTAAAATACAAATTAAATGTTTTGATTAGAAATATATAGATATAAAATCAATTTTATCGAAAAATATTGTTGTTGCTACCGGAATTCGAACCTGGATCTCTTCCAATTCGGGGAACGTGCATTGACCGATTATACTACAGCACGCAATACATTGACGACAAATTTTTGAACCTTTTCAAATTTATACATTTATCGTTCCATTATTCGAAAGTCATCTACTTTATTTTTACGGAATCTCAAATATCTTTGAGTAATCCGATAGAAGACGGTTAATGGACATTCCCGGATTGGAAGAGATCCAGGTTCGAATCCCGGTAGCAATAACAATATTTTTCGATAAAATTGATTTTGTATGTATATCTTTCGAATTAATACATTTAATTTGTATTTAAAATATCACAGACCTATGTTCTGAATAATTACCACTTCGTAATAAGAATGTGTTCTCCTTAATAATAATTAAATTGTTTCTTATTTTCATTTCATGCTATAATAATATACATAATATAATATAATATGCACGTACACAAAATCGTATTATGTACGAGTATGTATTTTACACTTTGGAACTCGGCTAAGTACGTATTGGAGATTTTGGCATTAGCGGCATTTTCAAGAACATAATCCCCGAATATCGATGTAGTACTAAAATTAATTTGATAGTAGTGATGGTAAAATCGTTATTTAAACCGTTATTTTGACTATTATTGTGACTGTGATTGTTTTCGATTGTAACGATGATTAATAACTGATTAACAAAATCCTTCAAGCAATGACTGGTACATTAGAAAGTAAGCCTCCGACAGTTAAATCTTAGTAACCAATCATCGTTAAATCTCAAATACCAATCATCGACACAATCACAGTCACATAACGATTTACCATCAACACTTGATAGATTTGTATTCACATATTTTACAAGTTATCGGGACCGAGTACAATTAATATATAAATAATGCATGTAAAAGTATTGCGTACGTACGTATTTGAGAACTAAATTTCATAGATAATCATTACCGAAGTTTTACGAATGTCTTCGTATAGATGTGCGTGGCCGAAATCTCGTGCGCAAACTTACGCTATCCGTTCTCTAGATACTTTTAATATATTAATGCGATGCCTTGTAATCATATATATATGTGTGTGTGTGTGTGTGTGTGTGTCAGAGCGCCGGGACGGGATATATGTATATGTGTGTGTGTACGCGGGGATAAAAAGGGGATGCAAGTCGCGGCCTCTCTTCTGCGTTATCGTTTGACTTGTTACTAGTTATATACCTTGTATCTTAATTGTATCATATTGTAATAAATATATAATTGTCACAAAAAATTTCTCTTGAACATTTAATAACTACGAGGTGTACAACTGAGACGTACTATCTACGCAAGCATGTAATAATTAAGATATCATGCTACCAACCAAAAGCACCGAATAAGTACATATAATACAAAATTCATTTCCCCTTTGAGTACTGCTACTATTTAAAATCATTAATTTTATCTATGTTATTTTTTGTACAGAATAAATAATCTTTTTATGAATACGTACGTGTTACCGATATTTACAATAACTAAATATAATTAAAGTCGGTATAATTTCAAAATATTTGACCGGCAACTGATTCGATTCGAAAATTATATTAATGTTGAGCCAGTTATTACGGTCCTGAAGGTACCTCAATTCCCAGAATATTCTGCCGTATATGATCACATCACGTTGTTTACACCGATATAATCAGTCATTGGAACGCAAGCGAAAAACAGTTAAGACGTATATTATATTGTTTCTCTATAATATAATCTATCAGTGCGAACTAATTATATATTTTCTAAGAAGTGATCGCATTGTACAACGGCCGTGTAGTTCTCGATTGATCCAGCGGCCGTGACATTTTTGCTCTTCCTCCAGACTGTAATAAAACCCTAAAGTACAACGAATAAACCTTTGCGGTTACCGTGGTAAAACGCTACCCACTCGGACAATGGAGTCGAACTACCGACCTCCGCGTCTAAAGATGTTCATTCTTTTTGTTGTAAAGTATGTACACTGCTCACCTGGCCGGTGATACGTGACAAGGCTCGAAACCCGCACATTAACTCTGAATATTTTACGAACATCAAGTTGTTTGTTATAATTCTTCGATTTATGAACAGACTGTCAATGTGCTAATACAGCAATACCGCCGTAGGTGTGTGACGTGCCAATAGGTTATACCAATATATAAATTACAGTATGTTTTAGTCTACTTAACAGTTATAAAATCGTTTAAAAATAACAAATTTGAAGCATAGAATTTTTCCAAGGAGGAATTAATACTTATTATTTCATGTTTCAGTTGTTTAAGTAGGTTAAAACTTCACGTATTTTCAATATTTTTATACACTAATTAACTGATAGTTGATTATTATTTTATTAAGGAGAACACATTCTTATTGCGAAGTTGTAATTATTCAGAGCATATGTCTGTGATATTTTAAATACTAATTAAATGCATTAATTATAAAGATATACATATAAAATCAATTCTATCGAAAAATGTAGATGGATTTCAAATAATGGAACGATAGATGTATTAATTTGAAAAAGTGTAACATGTAGGTTCGAAAATTTGTCGTCAAAAATACTGTCGCTATGGCATAGTTGGTAATTCACCTTCCCCGAATTGGAAAAGAGGTCCAGGTTCGAATGCCGGTAGCGCAACAACAACATTTTTCGATAGAATTGATTTTATACGTATATCTTTATAATTAATACATTTAAATAGTATTTAGATTATTATTTTGCATAAAACATAAATGAATAAATTAAATGAGATCACTTAGGCGTATATGTGACAGATCCAATTATAACAGAGTAAAGAATGAAGAAATAAGGAAAAAATGTAAAGCTGATCTTAGTATAGTGAGTATGATTAACAAAGAATCACTCAGGTGGTTTGGTCATATAAAACGGATGAATGAGCAGAGAATTGTAAGAAAGATATTATTATATAAAGCACCAGAAGTAGAGAACGTCCGTGGAAGACTTAGCACGACCAAGTAAACCAGATACTGGAGGATAAGTCCTGTTAGAAGCATCACTAATCGTCGAGTTTGTATGAGAAGATGTATGAATATGGATGATGCAAGAATTGTGTGTCAGGACAGAAGAGTGTGGCGCTCTATCCTCTCTGCCTACCCCCGCGGAGAAATGGCGTGATTAATATCCATATTTCGGTCGTGTAAAGTGTGCTAAAAGTTGATATATTTTATGTACCTATGATTATGTTACTTTTACCGTAAACCACGTTTAAATCAAATAAATGCTTTAAAATAAAATAAATAAAAGCATACCCTCATATTTAGGTTATTTCAAGTTTCGTATGTTATTGTGCCTTTCTGACGGGACCTGGTCCGACCGACGTACATAAGTTAAAAGATTTTTGAAAACCGCCTTCCTTAACCGGTTACTTAAAACGCGAAGCTAACGTACATAACGACAATAAGAATATAGATAGACATGCGGCCTATGTCGCTGCACCGGCCAAAGCATTGTTTTTTTTTTAATAGGTACCTATTTCCGGCGCAGAATTTTAAATACACAGCCGGCGCAATATATAAATTAAAAAACATGTCGGAGTGACTTTTTTTACAGTTGATACAAGTTGCAAAATTCGCGGCTCCGTTTGTGGCCAAGACCGGCCGGGCGTCAATTTTAATTATTGTAGACTGTAAACGAAAACAATTCGCAGAATGCAGCATCAGATAAACCGAGTGCTCGGTGCCCCGTAACGATCGTCTCAGCTCTGAGATCACCAGCGATACTTTAGCCTCAATCAAGCGAGTTCCCCTACGGTTCGACCAATTAAAATTTGATCATGATAATTAAACTGTAAATATAACAATGATGGTTAGACAGGGATTGCTTACACAGCGGTTTAATATTACTTGGAAAATTTAAAACGGCTTGTAATTTATTTTATCATCGGACACACTCGTACGTAAATTTTGCCTGTCTCGACTCTCAACGGGCACCTAGCGAAGCATACATATATATAGATATCTTTTTATTTGTGTAGATACATCAAATAATATGCAAGGCGAAGTGCGTGTCAAACATAAAACACTAAAAATAACACATTTGTTTAATATGAAAGAAATATAAATATTATTTTTATTTGTTAATTTTGTTTTATTAACCACTTATTGAGTTTAAATGCATCTACCGGTTTCGAAAAATACCATTTTTTTCTTCAGGATGTCAATACTAATCAAAATATGTTATTGTTTCTTTACCAGAATCTATTTTTAATAAACAATTATTATTTAAAAATTAAATTTAGTACCTAACCCAAATTGTTACTTAATACAAATTTGCTCAAATAATTTTTAGGAAAGAATTTTAGAATAGGACTTGTAATTAAATTTAGCTAGTTGTTCATAATTTTTTGATTAGTTTTACATGCTTTATTTATCTCCAACGATTCCAAATTATTTAATTTATGACCAACACCGTTTACATGCAAAATTGACAATCCCAATTTTTTATCAAAACCATGATCATTTTCTATCAACTGATTAGAAAATTCTGAAAAACCGCTATTTTTCAAACGTCTTAAATGCTCCTTTACTCTTATATTAAAATTTCTACCCGTTTTACCAATATAAAATGCAGCACAATCCTTGCAACTAAGTTTATAGACACCGGAATTGTTAAATTTATTATCTTTGTCTTTAGAATTTATGAGTAAATTTCCTATATTTTTATTTGTATAAAATGCCGGTCTAATGTTTCGTGGTAGGTGTTTAGATATTTGATTCGAAAAGTTATTTATGTATAATATCCTACGCCAATAATCATTATCATCATTATGTTTTATCTATGATTTATATAAAAATAGATAAATAGTGTCTATTAAACCTGTATTATACCCGTTACTAGTTGCTATTTTTTAAATTGTATTCAATTCAATATTGAAATTGGATGTTGACATAGGAATATTGACTAAACGATGCATCATGGAGTGGAACCCTGAATGTTTGTGTGATAATGGATGATTAGATTCACTATGTATGATAGTATCTGTAAAAGTTGGGGCTTATATTTATTTATTTAGACTTTATTGAGAATAGATAAATATCAATAAATAAATAAATAAATCATACAACTACGAGATATCACTAATATTTCTGTTATAAATCATTTATTTAGACTTTAGACTTTATTGACATACATATTTATGTTGTAAAAGAGGTGAATATATTATAGTATAACATGATAAACATAAGATACAATTATATTGCAATTAAATACTCGTAGTTTATTGTGTGGGATGGAGTAGACTCCACCTCTGATATATACAGCGTTGTCCTGGCTACTTTGCTAGGACAACGGTGTATACATCGTACATATTATTCCAAAGTATACCATAAAAGAATATTAAAAGAATTAAGATAATCGTGTAAAAATGCAGGATTTTCAATTAAATAGTACGAACAAAATGGTCTCCTAAAATATTTACACATTCATGATAAAAAAAAAAAAATAATTGCGTTTTTGAAATATAAATCAATTGAAAAATACTGTAAATAAGTACTACAGTATACATTTTCTTCCTATAGTAGATTTAAAAAAATATTAGTCCATATTAACGCTGTGAAAGGTATCGATACCAAATGTATTATAGGGCACAGACCTTTTGGACCTCAATGCGCCGCATCGATTGCATTGGCATGGTTACGCCTCTGGATGCGATTGTATTTTCTTTTCATTTTGTATATCATTATATAATATTATAATATATACGAGTTCCATTCATCGACATCATCTGATCAACACGATATATTGTAATATATCAATACTTACTTATACGAGTATGTATCCGATATCAGTCGACTGGGGCCGACCGGCCGACGAGATTAAACGTGTTTTGTTTTGCCCTTTATAATCGACCGTCCGCGGTAAAACAACTCTCGGCACTTGGGAGGCTTTTCTTTATTATACATATATTTTATAAAAAAAAATACTATTATTATAACTGTTCAAAGGTTTTTGGTGAAAATTTGTGAAATTCCATGCCCACCCCCACCTCCGTTAACTCCAAACACAGCATATAATTATTACTGCCTGAAAGTGTTTTTAATTTTAGTTGAATTATATTATTGATAATGGGAAGATGTTCCCGAAAACGTTCTAACGTTTAATACAATAAAAATATAGTAGAATAAAACAGTATTTTAACTCAATTTACATAATATTATTATTATTATTATAGGAATGCATATTTTATACTTCACACGCTTCATATCGTATAAATACAATCTTAAATTTAATTTCACAGCCAACATTGTTAATTTTTGTTATTTGTTTAAAGCTTTTGAATTTTCACTATAAATTTGTATTAGTTGTATGATTATAATAAAAGCTCATCTCTGTCGTGTAACTATGTACCTAGCACAGTTTCCCAAAATACAACAATTTAACGGATTTCCAAAAAATTTACCAAAGTATTCGTTTAATTTATTTATAAATTTATTTATTTATAAATATATTCCTATATTTTCACGGCCATTCAGAAGCTTCTGTAAAGAGTTTTCCGGGGTACTCTGCCTCCTCCGGCAGATGTTTCGGATCCTATTGCGGGGTCCATCGTCAGGACCGGTGTCGTTGATGATCAATGACAACAGCCTTTTTCTGTTTTAAAACTCTGGTGATAGATACAATTCTACCGCATGGTCTTCATTTATTACCGAATCCAGCAACTTACCTGACCATCACGTCATAGGGCGAGCAAGTTGCTAGTGTTCATATAAAAGTAATATCTTTTCAGATTTGAAACTCCGGTATTTTAGTCGAACTACGATTTTCATTATCTTAATGATGACGGACCCCTTTTAAACGCGATTATTTTAAGTCGGGCGATATCGGGCGACATAAGTAATATTATATTTCAGTAGGTTCGTAAGAAAAACAAGAACTACAGAGTCTAGTGAGTAGAATGTACGACGTATGCGAGGAAAGCGACCTTATCATGAATGTCAACAAGTCGAAAGTGATGGTATTCGAGAAGGAAAGCAAGACACCGCGCAAAATACTTGTAGGTAATGAATGGTTGAAACAAGTATTTGGGAAGTATGTTCGATAGAAACGGAAAGATTGAGAATGATATCGAAAGGAGGGTGATTGCAGGGAATAAAGTGAACGGCGCTTTGAATGGAATTATATCTAACAGGAATTTGTCAACCGAGGGAAGACTAGCGGTACACAATGGAGTCCTGGTACCGACACTGATTATGGAGCTGGCAGAAGAGTAACGAAAGTAGACTGAATGCAGTGGAAATGAGATCACTTAGGCTTAATTGTGGCAAATATATTTATGACAGAGTAAAGAATTAATAAATAAGGAAAGAATGTAAAACCGATCTTAGTATAGTGAGTAAGATTTGGAAAGGATCAGATGGGTGGTTTGGTCATATGGAGCGGATGAATAAGGAAAGAATGGTAACCAAGATATATGACGCAAGTGTTAATGGCACCAGAAATAGAGGACGACCGCGGAAGACTTGGCACGATCAGGTAAACCATATAATGGAGGATGGTTCTGTTAGAAGCCTAAACAATCGGCGAGCTTTATGAGAAGATGTATGAATGTGGATGAAGCGAGAATTGTGTGTCAAGAAAAAGGAGTGTGGCGCTCTATCCTCACTGCCTACCCTCGCGGGGAAACGGCGTGATGATAAGTAAGGTGCGTAAGTTTTCATGGCCAGATAAAATTATAATATCTTTTGGGCTATCATGCATCGTGGCCACAACAGATTACATTCATAAAGTCTCCGAAAATATTTGAATTAGATATATTTAATACAGTAGTTTTAGTGTATTCAGAGTATAAAAAACTTTAAAAAGAATGTATTACGTGTATTATTATACAAATAAATATTGAGTGAAGACACTCCAGATTTTTTAATCCAATGCAAGACCAAGTACATACCGATAAAGTTATTTTTGTACGATTCTTACCTTTCAGCACTTCGGCGAGAAAGCTCGCATCGTTCACGGCGTGCGCCCAAGTCAGTTTAGTCAAGTTGTCTCTGATGTTTGGAAAGAAGTCAATTGTGTTGGGCGGAGCTCGAAATTCCACATCTCCCCGACCTGTTAATTAAGTCACTGATTAATTGATTAAAAATAGGTATTACGTTATAAAGTAACACACACACACAGTTGCCGAAACAAACTTTTAGTTCAGCGGGTGAATATAAAATAAAATTAACTTATAACGTTTACAAAGCAAGACAAATATAGGGTCTTTTAATAGGGACGCTCAAAATTTGTTAGGTTATAGCAGCCATGTTGTTAAAGTGATATCTGTCAAATTTATTGTCAATTGTTAAGTAGTATACGGCAAATCACCACGGAAGGTTGAACAACGTGTGCAAATCATCCAATTTTGAGGGCAATTTGACAATCGATTTGAGGGCACGGTTATCTGGCGCAACGGTGACGTGAACTGGCCACAGAGATCGTGCGATTTAACGCCTTTAGACTTCTTCCTTTGAGGCTATCTTAAATCGCAAGTCTTTACGAATAAGCCGCAAACAATTGACCCCCTCAAAGTCAACATAACAAACGCCATCCAGCAAATTTAGCCAGATTTATACGATAAAACCATAGAAAATTGGACCTCCCAAATATGCCACCGAGCAAAGCCGCAGCGGATATTCGAACAACGTTATATTCCACACTTAATGCCATAAAATATACTTTCAAATGAAAGAAAAATTGAGTGAATATCTCACATACAACCTGTTTAACTTACATTTTAAAATTGAGCGTCCTCGTTGAAAGACCCTTTATATGTGACAAAAATGATAAGAATTTCTACCTCCTTTAATTTTTCAATTTAAATAGTGAGATAGACAATACTACGCCGCAATGTGTAATTCTTATCCTACGTTCGAATCCCGGTAGCAATAACAATATTTTTCGATAAAATTCATTTTATATGTATATCTTTCTAATTAATACATTTAATTAGTATTTAAAATATCACAGATCTGAATAATTACAATTTCTACAATAAGAATGTGTTCTCCTTAATAATTTTCTTGTAATTAAATAAAATAATATTTTAGTTTTAAACCACTTCACTGTGCGCATATACTGAAACTAGTTGACTTCAGTATATGTGCATAACAAAGTGGTAACTAAAACATCATTTTATTTTATTATAATGTCAAGCCACAACGTGTTCGCTTTCTTTCATATTTCCTTGTGTCCATCCGTGTCGCGATAACTACAAACTTTCATGTAATGGAATTAACAACAGATATTGTGTATTTTAATATATAGCTGTCAATTTGTTTTACGTTGTATGTATGCATAAAATATGTAGACTCGCCCGCTTGACAGATATTTGACGAACACCATTTAAACTACGAAATAACGTTAGAACACACCGTGAAAAAAATATTTAAAAACTGCAGCAAATTGGCGGCATAGATGCCTCTGACGTAACACAGTTTCTGTGGGGAAATATTTAGTTCAATAAGATTATTACGCAGATTGAATAATCAATTTGGATACGCGCAAATAAGCAAATTGAATGAAACAGAATGTTTCACGCGAAAGGTAATTAGATTAAATACACTAGTCGTGGGTTGCACTACTTTTCTTCTTTCTTTTCAGAAGATACAGATTATTTCATTTATATTCATTTCCCAGAATCTTTAGTAATGTACAGCTTTTTGCTTGTACGCACTGCACGCCCCTGACTGCATTTATTTACTTATTATCCTAGCTTATTTAAGTTTTACTCTGCCCATTATGCTAGTTCTCATGTATGCTCTGCTTTATCACTTTATTGTGTGTTTTAAGGTAATTATTGACTAGTCAGATTTCTAATTATTACGAGAATATATGTTTATTTAATATTATTTTTATTTTTAATATTCTATTAGCTTGTTTCATACGAAATTGCTATTTTTGGCTAAATCAAAATTGAACCGCTGTAGTCATAAGACGATTCAATCAAATTCCAGGTAGCTATTCAGTATTGACAAAGGTATGTTGTCCTTTATTTAATGTTCTTAATAATTGGTTAAAAGTAATTTCGTGATATATTTACAACACCGCAGATTAAAGCGTTAATAAAAGGTTTACGGATCCTGTTTCTGTATGAGCAATGCAACCGAGCCCCCAAGAAATATTAAAATGGGTTTCGGAGAAAGATTAACAGAAGAAGCTGACAACTCGACGCAGGTTCTGGAAGTTCGGACAGGTGACATAAACCTTAAAAACGAGGCTTAGGTTTCCACTGCAACTATTTCTGGGTATCTGGTTATATATAGGTAATATTTTTTTTATTTTTATATGAATTTTAACCACAAAGTTAATATTGCTAATTTTAAAAGTATATATATATAGGTAAAGTTAAAACTATACATGTGGGTACCGCACGAATCTGTAAGAAACAGAGAACCATTCCGTAAAGAAATCGATCCGATTGATAACGCTGATATACAAAATAAAACTTTTCAGTGTTACCTACATGAACTAAAGAAGATGATTCTTATAGAATTTTTCCTGATAATTCCGAATCTTCGTTCCAAATTTTCTTAGAGCGTAAGGTTTACGAGAAAAACACGTCCAAAATTTCAGAAATTTTTATTTTTTTTTAAATAATGTAGGTACATAATATAACTTCATTTATTTACTAAACATATTTCTACTCCATTTTCGCCTGTAATTCATTGCAGGCCCGTCCCTTTCATATCTTGGTGAAATCTCTCACCATGTTCATAACTCACATCAGCAAGATTGTCTAGAGGAAATAAATCCTTCAGGAACATATTCACTCCCAAATCTTCTTTTGCAGCAGTTCGTCAACCAGCTGTTAATAGTTTTCAGCTTTTTTACTACTGAGGAAGTCTGTTTACCACAGTTTTGAAGGACTGCTAAGCAGGTGCCTCTCTTTCATCTTAGGTATTGTCGAAACTGGCATCTTTCATTACTTCCCTGACTTGGGGCCCCACAAATATTCCTTATTTTATTTTAGCTTCGCTTATTCTGGTAAATTCATTTCTAAAATAATGAAAACCTTCACCATCTTTGTTATCAATCCCAATTTGATGCGAAGAGGCGGCAGCAGAATTTTTTCTGAATTAACCAGAGGTTCACAAATGACATGAACCAGAAGTAAGGTAACTTCTTATTGGCCATTACTGCTTAACATAATGATTTTTTCTGTCCCTATTATCACACTCGCACAAAAAACACCAAAAACTTCCAACAGTAGTGCGGCTGCAATTTTTAAATCCGCACAAATTTGCCATTGAAATCTTTGGAACTCTGTTTTATTCATGTTGACAGCATGAGCAATTGGAATAGAAGGATTTTCACTTCCATTATTGTTACGCACTTGACTTCTTAATACGTCTTTACTGTACACCTCGTAATGTGAAGGTCTAAGAAATAAACTTTGTAACAATTAATCTTTTATTACAATAAGCTACAATTTAGTACAAGGTATTTCACTAGTATAGGTCAAACTATTAAGCCGATGAACCGCAGATAAAAGAAACGCGCGCACTCCTGTGCACCGTCTTTATAGCCACACATACCCGCACCGGCGATGCGGGATACATACACACATACGCACACCATCCCACCATTCCAAGGACATCACAATTATGAAAGAGAACAGCTTTAAGACTCGTTTTTGAGGAGTTTATAAAGGTCTTCACTCTTCTGGAATGTGATGCTGGCCCATTGCCTTTAGAAAAATTTTGACGTCGTTACAGAATACCAGGTCATCTTGTTTTGAAAATAAATGCTGCAGTTCTTGCTGCCTACTACGGAATGTGCATATTATTATCCCTTTGTCTCATAAATTCCATCCTTTGAGCTAATAGTTCTGCTTGATTTTTTGACAACTTCAGATTACGGACTAAGTTATTTAAATTTGACTGGTTTATTTTGTGCGGTTCCTCTAACATATCAACAAAGTCAGGGTCCGTTTCCCTGTTTTCTTGGCCCTCGAAGTCATCTATTGGATCCTCCTCAGGATGGTATGGGAAAGTCCGTAGTATTATGCAGCACAGGTCTTATAGCTGAAGGTAAATTTGGATATTTTACTTTAGTTCTTGACTTACTTGATATGCCTGCGATTTTAGTTATACAAAAATAGCAGTCTGAAGAATGGTCCCTTGGCTCTCTCCATATCATTGGAACTGCAAACGGCATATGACGAGATTTTCCATTCAGTCAGCTAGTGAGCTGAAAAACACATGTTACACAGCAGATACGTGGGGCCCAAACCTTATCCTGATCTCCAACTTTACACCCGAAGTACAGTTCATAACTTTTTTTGATGAGTGGGATTATATTTCGTTTATGAGGCTTGAAAGTCACTTCACCGCACACGTAACTAAAGTTGTGAGGACTGTTCACACAGTCACGTGGCATTATAACGTTAAACAATAAATTGTACAAAGCTTGAGCGGTTCACAAATTTGGTTAGTCAAAGCGTGATACGAGTAATAATAGACCATAGATATGCAGTTCACAAATGACAGTAAGGAAATGAATAATTTAAAACAACGCGTCATTCATTACTCATTGCCGGGAAACCCCAAGTCGTACGGTTTTCCCCCAAAATCAGATTTATCCAGATTAATACGCTATTGGGTGAATAAAAATGCATGGTTAAAGGAGCATTGTTTTAAAGCGGCTTTAAACATAAAAGGCAAGATATGCTAATTTGGGAGTAAAACATACAGTTACAAAAAAAATGGTGGCTGGTGGACAAATTCTGATAGCATATTTGGATTCAGCATGCAAAATTACATAAAAATCAGCGCGAATTGTTCCCGTAAGAAAATCTTCGTCTGTTAGTGTAATCAAAACATCAATATAAAAAAAGTACGATGGAATTCACTGATCTTTTCTGATTTCAGGTGAGACAATAACAGCTGAGTCATCTTGAAAACAAATCGACATAATGCTGAAAACTGCCGGTGAAGCAACCATTATTGGTAAACAGAATTGGACCGATGTTGCTGCTTGACAACACTAGATCACACACACCTCACAAACACAATCGCGAAAATGTCAGTATCGGGTTATGAGATCTAGCCTCATCGTCCCTACTCACTGGACCTTTCACAAACAGACTATCACATTTTCAGATTTTTGGAACTGTTTCTACGCAATGAGACCAAGATAGCGCTGAAAAAGCATTCGACGAATTTGCAGAATATAAAAATACGGATTTTTGTCAAAATTGAATATTTTCATTAGTAGCTCGTTGCAGTAAACCGATTATATTTTAATCAACAACATTTTTACCTTGCAAATAAACAATAATAAATAAATTCCTAATAAACAATACGCAATATAAACAATCTTCCTCTGAATACAAGAGATTTTATTCTCATAAAGAGAAGTCTAATTTGAAGTTCAATTTAACATTTACAATACATATGTAGGTACATAGTAGTTGTAAAACATTAAAAAAATATATAAAATTATAAACAAAAAATAAATAATAACAACCGTTAACCGTAATATTCATAAACCATTGAAAATAACCAACCTTTGTGTTTCCGGTATACATAAATTATATAAAACAAATACATAAAACAACAGATTATGTCCAGGCATGTTCAATGATTCTGAAAGCCAGTATCGTTGCCGGGTTGCCACATAAACATGTGGACGCTTTATATGCATATACATATATATGCATATAAAGCGGTCATTTTAACATTATTACAGTTGCACGAAAAAAAAAAGAGAAGTATATTTTATTTAGAGATCTTATGAACTTGTCTCAAAGGAACCTTGTACTTTCTAACCATCTTAAACCAATATATCCAAGAGTTATTTTCTAACATTATACTCAATTCGTAAAAACCTCTAATTTAACTTATATATATTTTTATATATATATATATATATATATATATATATATATCATTCAGGTGATCAATAACAAATCCAAATATCACCTCCTTCACGACTTGATGAAATTCACAAAAATTCGAACAACAATGTAGTTATTAGATCGATGCATAACTTCGTAGCGTTTTTTAATAACAAATTTTAAACAAACAAAATACATAAAGTAATTCAAAATATATTATTTTGCATTATATAATAAATATTTATTTATAATTATTTTTAAGTTTTGTATGTAATTATGTACTTATGCATTATTTATGTATGTATTTTGCATTGTAATTTGTTCAGATGTATTCTGTAACATCTTATGTACATTGTACTTCATTGTTAATGCACAGTTTATACTCACCGTTGTGTCTACAGGCTGCGGTAGGTAGTTGTATTATACTGAACGCATGTGATAAGCATTTTTAAGAGGTTTAATGACTATATATATATATATATATATATATATATATATATATATTGTAAATAGAGACGCGTACACGGAATACGTGTCATATCAATATTCTAACTATGTTCAAACTGTGCTTGTGCTATGAAAATAGAACTAACTTGATGACCTCTTGGAACGAGGCTCGAACACCCGATCATTAGATCACTAGGCGAGTATCGTAACCACTAGACCACAAGCACATTGTAATATCATAATAATATAAACCACATATTTTTATGTGTTGTATCATTGAACTGTTAATGCTCTGTATATTATAAAATTAAAAGAAAATACAAAAAAATGTTCACGATTGACTTCCAATGTTTTGGTAGTTTTTCGAATTTACGCCTAAAAAAATCCGAGGGTCCGGAGGTGAAGAAGTCGTCAAGCTAATTTTAAAAAGCGCCGTCGTTATTAAAGGACAAGTAATAGATTCTACGAAGATTGTTGGATAGAAAAATAGAGAGGAAAATCTGACGGAGCAAGATCAGGAGAATATGGCAAATGCGGAATAACCTCCCGAGCGAGCTCTTGAATAGCCGCTTTAATGTTAACAGTATGAGGATGGGTTTTATCATGTTGAAAAATCGCTTGATGCCGTCTTCCCAGTCGTTTTTCTTGAATTACGGCCTCAAGAAGTTATGATTGCATTTTTCGAAAGCAATTCGTAATAAATGACGACTTCTTTATCGCACCTGATGTAGAACAGAACTTACGTGGATAGACACAGCTTTTGCACGGCGAGTTACTTGTTTGTTAGGGCTCAGCCATTCCTTTCTGATCTTGATGTTAATGTAAAGGCACAATTTTTCGTCAACAGTAACAATTTCAAACAAAAACAGTCTATGTTGTAGACTAATTAAACAATGACGACCAAGCAAATAAACACACATGGTTCTAGCGGCCTCCGAAGCCTAAGCTCCTCGGTAAAACTCAAACAATAGGATATGCCGGAAATGTTCCTTTTTATACTTGACACTCTATTTTCTTTATTATTCCAACAATTAACACAAACATTCTACAGAATGATAAATTCAAGACGTATTCAATAAGACAAATCAGTAGTATTAAAATAACAATGACATGACAAAAAAATTTCTCGCCTTAGAAAACAGAAACGTTCCAAGCTTACGTATCAACTCAATACACTAATTTTCTAAATTCGGTCAATTCACTAGCTTGTTTACAAAACGTTTTAAATTAGGGCCCAGTAGGCAGCATGAAAATAAATTAACGTGATAATTTATAAATTCTGAATATTTTAATGTAATATTTTGATTCTTCATGTAATACTAAGTGTCTGAAGTAATCCTTTATTCTAAAAAAACATTCAAAATATGCCTAACCGTGTCACGAATCCTATGGAGTTTTGACCCCAGTGTGGCAATACGGTGTCGATTTTATTGTATTAAAGGCAAGTTTTTATAAACAAACAATATTTTTGCGCATAGATATTAACATCTATACTTACACAGCATATATTTTTCATTCAAAGCAAATTTGAATAATGTTTGTCAGTTCAAAAAACAGATATTTAAAACTATGACCCATACAACACATGTCGAATTCGCCTAAAAATACTCCTATTGACTTGTGCATTGTGAAGTAAACTCCCGTATAAGTTCTTTATAATTATATTTGCCCAGATCATTATAAAATGTTTTAAATAAATTATACATTCCATAAGTAAAATGTTCGGTTCACACAGGTAATAAATATAATAACAGCATTGTCTATTGTCATTTTGGTTGAATCAAAAAACTTCAATCGTGAAGTAATTCACCACTTTATAATATAAAATACATTCTATACACTCGTAGTTATTTACACTCGTAGCTATTTTCAATCACAAAAAGAAAAAGTTGAAAGTCGGACCACGCACGCTGAATCATTTCAGAACCGTATTGAAAATAGAATGAAATATAACCAACAAACAATTCACTAAATTCCAGAACCTTCTAAAGGCACGGAAATATTAAAAATAGTCATACTATGGATGTGCACATATATTATCGAAGCGTACTTGTATAATTTATGTATTTGTTAAAGATATTCATTTAAAATGGAGCTGAAATTTGGTTATGTGATTAGCATTTGCGCTCAACTGCATTATTACATTGGTTACAAAAATAGGAGTACAATATCCTGGTCGCAGAATTGCATCAATATCATCTAAACGTTGTTTCGTAACAGATGTATCCTGTTTAGTTCCAGATTTGAATTACCAGTTTATATCTGTTCTTCTAATTCTATCTCATTCAACTTCCCGCGTACAATTTATTAACAGATGAAATTCTTCTCGATTTTATATAAAATGGCGTCACTCGTTCGTGAATAATAAAAAAACGATAAAATATTCGTGGGACAAAGGTAGCGTACATGAAGATTGTTATTTTTAATACCATAAATCGCTTATTGTGAAAAAAAATGCTAGTGTAACTTTCTTGGATTTGACGTTAAATAAATATACTTTTTTATAAAATATCAAACAAAAAAGTCCAACAAACTTAGTTAAAAAAAATAGTGAGAATATTGACGTGACAAATATTCCGTGTACGCATTCATATTTTGAAAGTATTGTTTAAGGGGGGATTTTCAGTACTAATTTATCTTTGCCGTTTTTTTAACGAATGCGGATTTTTATTATTCATTTTCATCAGAAGTTGTACACTATATTATATATTTTTAAAATCATTACTTAGATAGATAAAAACTGAATTTTATTTACAATAATTAAGACAATACAGCCATTATTAGAAGGACCGCAACCATCAAATTCGTTTTCAGTACGCCAGAAAAATGCCTTAATATGGAAAATTCTTGCACGTACGGAATATAGTTTAATATTATTTTGAAGCCAAGATTATGAAGACAAATCAGTATTAAACAAATTAACAAAATGTTAAAAATTAATAGAAATAAACTGTTAAATTTTTAACACATTGTATTTAATTTTTGGTGGTTTTAAAATGCTTCATATTCGTGTAAACAGGCGAATTTAATTAATATAATATATTTACTCATACGCTTTAGATACTATTTAAAACTAAGTATTTTTATATCGAAAACACAATAATTTCTTACTAAATAATATTAATGTCGGTTCTTTTTCATTTCTTTGTTTCATTGCTGGTTCAAATAGTCAATTCAAGACGTCAAATACACGCTCCCGATTTTTGGGAAAAAAATCCAATAAAATAAATTTACAAGTATATTTTTACTACGATATGAATTAATATTGTACTTATTCACAATATGAGTTTATCAAAACCGTATGTCTGGCAAGATTTACATAAAAAAATAACGTTATTTCATATTTATACGACACTGGAAGCAGATTAACTATTAATCTCGTCTCGATGTCGTCATAAGAAATTTGCAAAGAATACTTTGAAATTCAAACTGGAAAAATCAACTTCTCCTTTAATACCAATTATTTAGCGTACATCAATCCTAACCCATAATAACCTTTTTTAAATTTAAAAAATATTCAACAACGTGACCTTACTGAATCACTTCTTTAAAAAATGTCGATTTTACAAGATATCGATTTATAACATCACATCGCTACAAAATTGCGTGACAATTGACAGACGCGCTCTCTCATCTATGCATTCTATACAAATGTAATATTCTGGGCGTGTGGTCAGACAAAACTTATTTAATAGACCATGAGACCGTCGTTCCGCTTAACATTAAGAGAAGTAAAAAACATCTAAGTATTTCATGATCATTTTGTCAGAACTAAACTACTAATATAATCATTAATTTTTATTTACCTTCCATTGTTTACCTGGCAAGCACTTGAAACTTGAACGTTTAATTCTCGCGGTTTTGCGGCTAGGAATGTATAGTCACGAATTGTCAAATAGATTAAAAAACAAACACAAATAAAGATTTTGTATAGGTATTCTAGAATTATATACATAAAGCTACAGGACTCGACACAAATAAGTGCACGGCGTGATAAATAGTTAACATAACAAAAACTTACTGTAGGTCGTGCACATAAATATTATTAACGCGGTGACAGTTGGACTATTCATTTTAAAAAAAAAAACTTTATTTGAGCCACTTAATTATTTTTTCTCAACCACAATATTATCTTAACAATCTCTCAAGTGATAAGCAAATAATATAATAAAAATATCACGATGACCAACGGACAAAGGTGAACCCAATTTCTAAACGGCCGACTGTCAAATAAGGATGAGGCATTCTGAATTCTTATATCGATCGTTCCCTCCAGTATTCAACTACTTGCCTCTACCGCCGACTCTTGGAATGATACTTTTTTTTGAAGGGAAAACATTATTAGCGGCACATGCTAATTTGTTCAGACTGAAGTAAATCGATTAGATTCCAACAAATTTTTTTTTTTTAATTTGTGCATTAAATTAGTTTACAAATATCAGACCGAAATTTACATTTACCTCTGTTACAAACCTTATACCTTATATATCATCATAGGTGTATGTATAAAAAGCAGTTACAAAGTGGGATTTCAATATATTATTTTAGGAAATTTGTGACAACATTATTATAGGTTTGATCGAGTGAGTGCACCAATACCAACTTTCTACTACCGCCCTGCTTCTCTTCTATCTTTGTTACTAACGTTGATTAAGTAGAGTAAGTAGCGGGAGCGCAAAATGTTTGGTTCGAAAAACTTCTGTTCGAGCTGTTGGATTTAAAAAAAGAACTATTTTAATTTTCTTTCTTATTTACAACGGAATTGTGAATACCAGTGTAATTTCAATTATTGGAACATAATTAATCTACAAGAATATTTTGAATAGTAATAAAGTTTCAACGCCACAGAAGATTTCTCTTTCATAATTTTTAACCTCGTCCGATTCCCCGTTCCCCGGATTGGAAGAGATCCAGGTTCGAATCCCGGTAGCAACAACAATATTTTTCTATTAAATTGATTTTATATGTATATCTTTCTAATTAATACATTTAATTTGTATAAATAATTTTACCAACTGGCACCCAAATAAAATAAATAAAAGACAGCTAAGAATATGTTTGTTCAGCGATCCACACTAAAATTTGTCACAAAAACTGCGTTAAAATAACGCGTTGGAAAAATTTTATTTTTCAAAGTTTTTATTTCCTCCCTTTACTTGTGGTTTATTTTCACTTTTACCGGTAGCGGGATCGACACTCAAACTTTTTTTGAAATCCTTTACCGGTTCGCTTGCAAAGCCGACGCATTGCCAACTTAACCAATCCCCCATTGGACTAAATTCCAAAATGTAATATAAGTATATAATGCAAATATGTTGTGTTAGAATTGAATATACCTACTAATTAATATTTTTATTTATGTAAGTACTTTATTGTTTATGCATTCTTAAAATCAAATTTTAATACTGATCTTAAATTTTATTTGAAAAATAGTTACCTCTGGTGAACTTTATAACAAAGTAATACTAATAAAGAGATTTGTAAACTTCACTTGTAAGTTCACTCGGTGCAACACTTTTTTTTTTAGTACGCTAGTGAAATCCCATTTGCCATCCCTGGAATCAACAGCATCATAGATTTGGACCACCCATAATAATAATTACCATAGATTAATTAATCAACGAATATCCGTTAAATTTGCAGCGCATCGGGAATGTCGCTTTTCTGGACGCTGCATTCTTGTATAATCTTGTGAATATCCAAGTTGATTGGGTAGAATTACACAATAACATATTCGCGAATTTGCATCACGCAGTCATGTCCCGTTTAAACATGCATATGCCATCTGTTTCCTTCCAAGAGTGCCAAATAATTTCAATACGTTATTTAAGAGCGTTGACATATTTAACAACAGTCAGTGGCGTAACTACGACAATGCAACCAGCTGGTATTATACATTGTAGCCCAGATTAATTTCGGTCCCAAAACGTCCAAGCAAATATACAATTTGGCGTCGATATTTTCCCCAAAACTACTTGTACTAATAATGATGAAAATACGTGAAAACATTATATTATAGTATACCGCTAATATGTCAATTTGGGACCAGATAATCGCCGCAAAGCAATTTTATCAATTACAAAAATACTGTTTTGTTTTTTCAATGAAAGTGCGAACATCATTTGAGACAAAAGATCTATTTTGTTATTTATATTTAATAGTTAAAAATGCGCAGTATTTAATATTCTTATTAATACAATGTATGTATATGCAGGGAGCCTTTTCATTTTGCCCCAATGGCCCAATATTTGTAGTTGCGCCACTGACGATAGTCCACTCTTTTGAAAAGAAAAATAAATAAATAAATACATTTACAAATATAATCCTACGTATATGACGCAACTGTCGATAGCACCAGAAATAGAGGACGTCCGCGGAAGACTTGGCACGACCAGGTACACCAGATACTTGAAGATGGTCCTGTTAGAGGCCACAATAATCGGCGAGCTTGTATGAAAAGATGTATGAATGTGAATGAGGCGAGACTTGTGCGCCAGGACAGAAGTGTGTAGCACTATCCTCTCTGCCTACGGAAACGGCGTGTTGTAAGTAATTAATCTACAATGTTAAATAATTATTTATTTATTTGTACAGCATTTCACATATGAACGACTTTTTTTTTGTCACAATCAAAAACTCTTAAGTCCGTAGTCCTTAAAAGATCTAACGTATTATATTTAATAATTAATTACGCATTTAAGTAAAATTTTAATAAGAGAATAGATTAAAAGTAAAAATTTCTACTATTCTTAGTATATAAATGTATTAATGTTTTAGACAATTACATACATTTGCTATAACACATTAGTAAAAGTGTAATATCGTGAATTTTTTATTAAAATGAAAATTAAATGACACCTTATTTAATAAATTTATAAACATTTAGTTAGGACAAGTAAAATATATATCATTTTCAACAACATAGATTAAGTTCTTTAGTAAAATATTATACAACATTAATAATTATTATTGCTATTAATAATAAATATTATAAAATATATAAACGAAAATAAATACAAGACTGTTCTACTTTTTGCGACGAGGTAAACTGTGGTAACACTGAATTATATATGTTGAATTTTACTTCGGAAAGGCATTTTGCAAAACCTTGACAAGTTCCTGACGATTGTTTATCGGTCCCTGTTCTGAAAGGCGGCTTTTCTGTTGAACTATTTATCTATTGATTTTTTCTTCACGCTTAGCTTCTACTATTTTCATATTATAAACTAAAATTATTAATAATTTCATATTGAAATTAAGATATTTCAAATTGACATACAAATTTAAAAGGCGCGGCACGTCAACTTTCTAGGTTATGCGATCAGTATGTATTGTATATCTTATTGCAAAAATGTTCGTTTAAATATTGTACGCTTCTACCAGTAAAAGTTAAATTTCATTACTTGTGTATATATTTACTTATTATATTAATAAATCTACACATTGATTAGGAAGTGTGTTCATTTACTGAATTTAACACATTTTATTATAGTATATACCGTCACATAACCTTCGTTTCTTTGCACAGGCATCTGACATTTTTAAAATTCAAAATTCGTTACGGTCGGCGGTATCATTACGCGGTCTCCCTTGATTTCATACACACAGGTAGAGAATTCCTCTCCCCACTCTACAAATTGAGCGAATAATTTAAGTGTACACTTCCATAAATGTTTTAATATGAATACAAGGGATATACATAATTGAATGAGAGACAATGTACACTCAGACAATCGGACAATGAATTAATATTATGGTGATGAACAAAGATACATCAATATATTATTTTATTTACATTACGACAAAAATAAATTATATATAATAGATATGTAATATTTTTTATATATTAAATTTATAGTGCTAATAGATTTTTATTAAAATACGAATATAAAAATACATAACGATATTCTTGAACATGTAATGCTCATCCGAAATCCGCAATTTATTGGGATATACATCTGGAGTTACACAGGTGCATAATCGCGTGGTATTTAATGGTACCTCTGACACAATCATTCATGAATATTAATGTTGAAATTTAATTAACTTATTAGTGTGTTATTTAATTTTCGCACTTCAAGCTTTGATACACTCAGTGGCGTGCAGTAGGTATAGATTTAGGTTATGATGTTTCCAATAATATAATACAATCATATGTAATGTATGTTGTACATAAGATTATGAACTTTCGTTTAACCAACGTCTTTATACAAAATAAATCCATCGTTTATTCGACCCTACCATGTATTTATTTGTAATTTTAGAGTACTATTAATAGTGTTTTTAAAGTTTAAATTTTAACGTAAAATAATACCTTCTTACCGATATAAAAAAGTATGTGCGTTTTTAAGAACACTTTTTATGACTGAACAAGATTATTTTATTGTTTGAAAATCCTTCGCGTAATGACTAAACGAAATTATTTTTGTTGAAGGTTAACGTAGGAAATAGTTCTGCAAATTGTGTTTTTGTTTTTCCCAAATCAAAAACAAATTCATGCACCAAATGCACCTCGAACGCAAAGAATGGCCATGAAATCAACACGTTAAAAACAGTAAGTTAGTAAAATTCGCAAATTAGTAAAAGAGGACATAGTCACTTAAATGATTTGCACGCAGTTGTAAGCTTTATGTTATTCTGTTAAAATCAGCATAGGTTACGACTCTATATAAAACGGATCAACCAAAAGGAATTTTCAATTCAGTAAATAATCAATTATATGACTTAATTCGTTGGCTTAAAAATAGAACAGACTAATGAGAATAGCTCAGGGTGGCGAATGCACAAGAGCGCCATGAGTACAGCGGTGAGTTGTCGTGGTAGTTTTTAGAACTAAGCAATTAAAGTCTCTGCACAGATGGCGCTAATTGTAAAATAATGTTTCCGTTTATGTTAATCCAATTATTTAATTTATATTTGTTTCCCAGCATTTTTAGTAATGCACAGCCTTTTTGCTTGTATGCACTTACGTTTTACTTAACCATTTATTGTAATTATAAATTTAGCACGACATTATTACTTGTCACTTATTTATTAGCTATCGCCGATTGTTTACTGCTAGGCGGCTATTTCTATTATATCAATTTCTTGTTTTATCAAATAAATCCACAATTGATCTACGGTAAGGATAAGGTATTTTCAACGCTAGAATTATAATGTTGAAAGTATATTTATCTGTTTTCCAAAGCGCTTAATTATGTTGTGATGTACTGCAGACATTAGCAATATTCGCTCGTTACCTCCACATATCTGTGAATAATTTACGTAACTTTCCGAGAAATCTGCAGGTGCTTTGGATAGTGAAATTACGTCAACTAGCCACCTACGTAGGCCATCAAGTCTCAATTGTTCCAGGGCTGTCTCCTGACTTAACAAATATTATCATCATTAAATTCTCCGATGAGTGAGAATTGAAAAAAATATATTAATCTGGGCTACCGCCTCCAGTTTCTCAATTTCCGTTTTATCAAGAAAAACCTTGATTTAGTAACCGATCCAAAGTATTTTTAAAATGAATGCATTGTAATTTAAAAGAAAAGTGTATAATATTTTTTCGTAACTAAGCCATAGTACTTTTAAAAGGATAAATCAAATTTTCATTTCTTAGATCTTATATCCTTCCTCGTTTTTCTTACTAGGGTCCGAATACACCGATCAAATAGAACCCAAATTGAATCAGCGGGTGATCAACACTGTTACCTTTAAGCTGTGCGTACGATTTGCCAACATAGCGTACGCAACATATTGAACATGATGCTAACTTATTATTATTTTAAGCTTATATATACACAAACTCAAATAAATAACTTTATACTCGTAACAATAAGCAAACAATGACAATAAAACAAAAAGCAATTCAATTTAAAAATTTGGCATTTTCACGAAATGTAAAATTTTAAGATTCACGTATTTTATAAGTGCAAAATAAAGATATTAATCTTTATTTATGTGAGTACATGCGTGGGTGTATGGCACTCAAAGAGATGGTACAGTCAGTCTGAGCTTTAATTTTGGTTGAGGAGATGACAATGTAGCCCCAGATTGTCGTGATGCTTTAAAACAGTTATAATAGTTTTATTACAATTTAATATTGTCCTGTCCTTGAGATCACATATACGTGTGTGTGTGTCAGAGCGCCGCACCGCCGAGGCAGGATGTCTACGTGTGTGTGATGGAATAAAAGGGGTGACGCACACCAGGCGTGCTCTGTTCTGCGTTACCGTTATATACCTTGTAACATAATTGTATTATTCTTGTAATAAATATTCAATTGTCACATAAGAGTATCTTTTGAACCTTCAACAATCAACTACGAGGTGTACAACCGAGACGTACTTATTACGTAAGTACGCAATAAATATGAATAAAATTATATAATAAACTTTGTACTTAACCACGTGAGTGACTTTGTACGTTTGTACTTAACCACGTGAAAAATGAAAACTAACCGGTTTCGGAAAAATGAATAATAATAACGATAACGTTATGAAATATAATTTAATATTCACCGATGCATTATTTTAATTATAGGCATTAGGCAAATACAAAATGTGTACTTTTTTTATTGTTAATGATAAAAGAAAAAGGAACTAAGTGATCTAGAATTTTCGATACATTATTAAGTATATCATCTGGATTATAATATATTTACAGCAAACAAAAAAAAACCTACCTCGGTGGCTCCAGGAATATATTACCATAGAGATGTGGACCTTCAACAAAGAATAAATTTAGTGATGTGTCTATCAATGATTTAGTGACCTACCGAGACAGTCCTATATTTATTACGTATGGCATTAGTCGCGACATTAAATTACAAAACACATTTAACATCAAAATGTTTTATTTTGAAATTAATTCAATATTCTGCCCAATACTGCTTAAATTAATCACGAAACAATTTATTTAACTTTCATTAATGATAACCAAATAAAAAACTCGTCTAACTATATTCAGTTTAAAAAATCTGATTTAAATCTATACTAAATATTGAACGCAACATTACACTGTTACATTTTGAATTTTTTTCAACAAATTAGGGCGTCTCTTATTGGTTGACATGAGATTTACTATTTTTAAATTTTATTTAGAAGCCTAAGCCCGTATACAAGAAAACAGTTTAATTTATGTTATAAAATAAATTATATTAATAACATTCATATACATATAACACATGACATTTAAACGATCCTGAAGGCAAGGAAAAGAAGAAGGATTGATGCCTTTGAGATGTGGTGCTGACGATGCATATTTCGCATACCGTGGACAGCGAGTCGCGCAGTCTCCATTCTTCAGGAGTTGAATATCAAGGACAGAGTCTCAAGACAAATCCTTCAATTATTGGGCAACATTTTTTTGAAAGATAGCTTGGAGAAGTTTGTTGTGATGGGCCACGTCGAAGAACATAGAAAGAGGAAGACCCTCCAGCCGTCGGTCTAACCATAGTAACAGGCACTTCTCCGGTGACAGCCCTAAGATCTGCAGGATGCCGAGAAAAGTGAAGGAGGTAAGTCAAGAGGGCGGGAGTTCATGGAGATCACGGAGAACTGGAGATCTTTAGGAAGTGAAATAATTTTAAAACGTAGGTATCTCATGAGTTCGAATTTCAAAAGTAACACAATGACTCACCACCTCATACATCGCTGTGTTTAACTTGTCAGTCTATTTAAAAGAGGAAATAGCACATATATATTTTAATACTACAGCTAATAATCAATCTTCAATCTTGAAAAAAAAATTGTTTTTCTCTCTCTCTCTTAAAATTTAATAATTCGTAGATTGATTTTTGAAAATATATTACGTGTCTGATTTAAATTGTGAAATTTTAATATCTTATATTTCATCAACATAAATAAAAAGGTTGTATTTTATCAAATAAATTACAGCGCCGCCCTCATTTTGCCTGACGTGGTCCGGTATCGGTTTGTCCAGCCCTGCTGTGATAGTGAAACCGTGTTTCTCAATCTGTGCGCCGCGCAGATAATCGTTACGCAGGTTGAATGCTTAGAGGTTATGTAAATTATTCAATTGCAATGCGCGTAGTACTCGATGAATAAACAAATTAAAAATTAAAGCTAAAATGCTGTGCACAGACAATAACATAACTAGCTATCTATTCCGTGTTTTATTATCAACACCAAATACATAACTTCTTCAATATTTGCAAAATTACTTTGTGGTCTCATTTTATATTAATAATTATACAAAATACTTTGTTTAAACCACTATTCATTAATTGTTCTACATGTTTCAATACCTATGGTATCATCTTCAGGAAATAATGTATAATGAAATTAAAAAATACAAGCATAGATAAAAACAAAAATATATCGTGTCGTAACCATAGGTATCGAAACATGTAGAATAATTAATAAATAGTGGTTTAAACAATTTTTTAAATATAATTAGTAATACTATAATAAATATATCATTTTATACTAGATATGTTCTAACTGTGCGCAACTGCGCTGCAGAGACTATTGTATTAGGTCTCTTAAAATGCTGGCTTTGTCCTTCGTTCCCATAAAGAGTTGTCTAGTTAACTTTACATACGTTCTTAAACTGAAGATATTTCAAAATATCTATATAAAAAAGCATGCCCAAGGCTACATTGCATTGACAATGATTGGCTTAACTACAAGAGATTATAAAATATAAAATGAAATATATTCTAGATTAACTTTTTAAACTAGTCCGTGGAATATTTAAAAACATCAAACTTCTAGTAATATTGTTATTTACGTTCCTGCTAACCACATAAGACAGCAGCAACACATTATTATGTTGTCATTTTTCAGTATACAGAACCACCCTGTATTTAGTTATGCCTACAGTGAGAGCAATTTTATAATTTTCGAACCACTTGTTTTTATATTTATATATAATATTATCTATGTACTCATGCTATGAACGACATGAATAATTATATTATTCATGTTTGCAATGTGTTAAATAAATAAATAGATGTTTAATACTGTATTGTTCTAGAAACATTCTAGGTGCGTGCTTTATCGTACGAACCTTTTTTTTTATTATACAAAAGCAATCTTCATCCGGTTCAAGCGTGTCTTTATCTCAACTAATTTCAAACCCATTATTGCCACGATATAATGCGCCGACGAAATGTGACGAATGATTTGAAACATCGTCTTGTGAAGTTAATTCATTTTTTATGTATGGCTATCACCACTGAACCACCCAGAAGCTCAAAATATATCTTCATTATTAGAGGGTCTCTTGATAGTCATTTTTATTTGCTTTTGCTATCCATTAATGGAATGTATAAATAAAGCAAAAGCTAAAATAACACACACACACACACAATGTACACGCCATGATACAATGACTTGAAAAGGAACTATTTTAGCATTTGTTAAATTTATTATTGCCCTTAGTGCAAACAGTTCTCAATAAATTATGTCCGCCTCGACCGGTGACGTAACTTATTGAGGTTTGTCCCGGGGCGCGTCTTGTAAATTATTTTTCTGCGTAGCTTTTCAGGATCATTTTGGTCATCTTTAAAAAAATATTATTATCTATTGTTAACAAAAATGTAGAATTATTCCGTCTGGCGATTTATCACAAAATTACGTTAATTAAAATGTTTAGTTAACAAAACATGAGTGATGTTAAAGAAAGAAATGCGAAGATGCGAAGAACCAAAGTCTTCCGCTTTCAGTTGCTTAGATACTTTATTTATACGGAGTCTAGAGTATGTTATTTTTAAGAAAATATTTTCGTCAATGGCTTGGATCCGGTAGGCGTAAAACATAAACACTCCAGTCATAAATATATTATGCTCTAAGCATTATAATAAAATAATTATATTTCTAATGTCATAGGTTTTTCTGTCACTGTCTCTTATCTACATTTTTAAGAAGCAAAATAAATACAGTGCAGCCGATAAAACATAGAAGCGAGAAATGCATGTGAATTTGTATACTTGTCTTCCAGCTCGGTTTTCCTGAGTTTACATAAGTGTTACCTACATATGATTTATAGTTGGTGTATATTCAGTATACGATGATGTTGAACTTGTTATAATTGTTGCGAAGTTTGCGCACTCGACCAAAAACACTTCGCAAATTTCTTCTCAGTTATTTTGATCAAAGCTTTTAATAACATAGTTAAAAAGCCTTAAATGCATCATGTCGTTCCCCCAAAATATTATTTCTAAGAGAACAACGAAGTCAAAGCCACGTTCAAATAATTATAATAATGCGAGAAGGGTGACATTCCTGCGATAGGTAAACTCTTCATCCACGTATGCTATCTCTAGTAGAGAATACTGGAAGTACTATTAAAACGTGTACGCTAGCATCTTGATTCACGTTTATACTTGTGCAAGTCATCCACAGATGTCGATGTTACGCGTCGATTAAAAAGTTTCCTGTATGAATAAATATAAAGTCACTCGTGTACTAAGTGATAAATAATAAAGTATGAGAGTCTACCCATCGTTCTTTTGGATTATAAATTGTCAATTTCATGCTAAAAGTATCTTAAAATATATATATAAGATTTTTTTTTGTATTACTGCCATTTTTTAATATACATTAGTGTAAAATATTAGACTAAGTATTGACAAAGCCCGGTGAAGCCGGCATTAAAATTACCGACTATTATGAACTTACTTATAAAATTATTTAATGTATATTTTTTAAATACACCCAGTAATTATTAGTTTTACTTAAAAATAAAATATTTTGTTGTTCTTTCGTGTATGAAGAAAATTGATGATAATTCAAGAATTTATTTTGCTTGATTAGTGATTAATTGACTCGATGTAATACATACTTGAAATTTTGAAATATTTGTAAGTTTTTTTTCGTGTGTCGAAAAGTAAAGTTTGGAAAATACAGAATTTACCGATATTTTCGCCAAAACTTGTACTCGTTTGAACAAGGTTCGAAATTTCATTTACTTATCTCATATTGGATAATAAATAAACTTCTTTAATTTGATAGGACGAGATATAACGTATGTGCTTTTAGAACCGGTTTACCTTAATGTGATCACGCCAATCTCTGCCCGGACAGCCGCGCCACCGGCCCGAGGGGCCCGGCCCTTCGCTCTTGAAATTGCTAATAAGATAATGGAGCATTCTTCAATTAAAAACAACTGTATGAAAAAAAAAAAACAGTATACCTGGATTTAAATTCGATTGATTGCAATAATTTCTTTCATGTTAGAAATTTTCATGTTCATGTTATTTAAAAAGATCACTGTTAATGTTGAATAAATTGAAAAAAAATTTTTGCGTAATATATTAAAATAGTATTCATTTATAAATATATTTTAATTACATAGGTAAATGTTAAAAAATTTATATATGAACTATAATTTTCATTACTCTAAATTTCAATTATATACACGAGAAATATGATTAGGATTTATCAAAAAAAGAGTAAGTCCTTTTTCATAAAAAATACTATAGGGTAGTCCAAGATTGTACGTGTTTATATTATTTTCTAAAATCATTAATGCGTATGCGATTAAAAGAAGTTCTAGGTCTAGCTTGGAAGCTTGGAAACAATAGGTCGTACATTGTGACGTCATTTGCAAATAAATGTATTTAGTGTTAGCGCATCCCTACGACTTTCTGTGGTACGACAGTTATGTCGTAATGGCGAGGAGCTAAGGATATATACGGCAGTGCGCACACTGATGATTGCATATCTTCATAACCCTCACACTATTACAACTGTCGTAAAAGTGGTGTGTCGTTCGGTTGAGCCGGTTCAACGGTTCGTCCGCTCACCGGATCATTGGTTCACCCGCTCACCGGATCAACGGTTCAATCCGCTCAAATCTCTCTCAGAACAATTTGAGCGAGCTGAGCGGCGGACGGCAGATCAGTCGAAAATCGACCCGTAGACCGACACCAGCAGTAAGCCAGCAGTCCACTCTCGCCGAGGCATGGCGAGAAGAGCCGAGCACGAGAATTTACTGCGGCTCTCGGCTTGCATCAGCTATTCTCGTGTCGACTCGGGTCGTCTCGTGCCGCCTGCCCTCGCCGCGAGTGTACAGCCAGCCTTCGGTTTCTCTCGCTCCGCCTCGCCCGCCTCGCCAGCCTCGCCCGCCTCGCCAGTCTCGCCCGCTTCGCCAGCCTCGCCCACCTCGCCTCGCTTCGTCCACGCTGCACTCTGGTCGGAGTATCGTCGAGGCGAGGCGAGGCGAGGTGAGAAGTCTTGGCGGGAGTGTACTTTGTACCACTCGGGTCTCAACACCTCGGCAAATGCCTCGCCCGAGGCGCTTCGGCGAGAATGGACTGCTGGCATTACAGATTACGCATGCACTAAGATAGATAAGTAAATACTTACACAGGTTTCACATTAACACGCATCAGAATATTCGCCGTCTTAGTCACTTTCACAATCACATTAAATATTCGATTGAAGGGTGAGTGGCGAATAATAGATGAGTGGCGAGGTAAAAATTGTCGTAGACTAAACAACTATAACTTTTTGTTTATTAAGTATTTAACAATCTGAACGTTATAAGAGTTTAGTCACTTCAAATGTACAATCAAAAATCGACACCTAAATTTATGACGTATTGGCTAAATTAATGACATGGTGGAATTGAGAGGTACGTACCCTAAAAATAAATAAAAAAAACGACTTTATTGAGCCTGGAAGAAAGACTAATAAATTAAATATATATGTAGGCGTGCGATATGTATACTTGATGCTAGTGATGAGTTCAAAATCACGAACAGTGAGTCAATAACTGTTATCTTTGAGTCACACTCTCTATCACTGATTGAATATCTGGGAATATCGTGATTAATTTTTTTGTTTTATTTATATTTAGTTGTGAACCGTGATTCTGTGCTTGTACATTTGAGATGAAAATATTCATGAAGGAATGACGTTATAATTCGCGATCAGTGCCATCTAGTAGATTCTGCCAAAACGTTTTACGCATTTGATCCGAAATGCTGAGAATTTGACCCGAAAAACATACTCTCATTTTTTAAAGCGTTTTCATTAACTTTGTGATAATATTAAATTAGATAAATATTAATTATTTATGCTAAAATATGTTTTTTTATTTGTTTCGTGTATTGTAATATCGTGCGGCGCGTGCGCGTTAGTAATGAAACTGTGATCGCAGTCACAGTTTTCAATCACTGATATTATCGAATACTAATCACAATCACACCAGTGAGTCAAAAGTATCATTTTTTCTCATCACTACTTGATGCATTATCACACTTAAGCACATTTCTTCTCGGTTATTAAGCTGGTATGGAAAGGGCACTATTAGTTTAGTGATTTTGGAAGGTTAACACTTATAAATGACCCTAGATAAAATTATTAGGACGACGCGTCGCAGAGTTACCATGTTGTTAACAGGGTGCTCGGTTATAAAACAAACCTCTTTTAAAAGAGAATTATTATCAAAATATTTGTTTTAGTTACTTACTACTTACGTTCTTAAATATTACCCCATGAAATGTAATTTAAAAAATATTGATAAAAAATAAGAGATTATCAAATCGCTTTAGTTTTCAGTGATATTACTGACCTTAATTTATTTTATCTGCATTGAAATAATATTATTCAATTTTTTCAAAGAACATTACATTCAAATGTACCGCAACCACTAAACTAACGGCAAAACCAACAAGCACATATTAAAGATGGAGACACGCTCATACATACAAACAATGCTTCAATATTATAAAACCAACTTCATAAAACCATGTACTACTAACATTAGAACCAAATTTAGATTTCCATAAAAAAGAAGTCTCTAAATGGCCCAAACCTCAAAATAATATTGCTGTATCTAGTTAATAAAATATTCCAAAGCATTTTTATTTTAAATAATGTTAATTTTTTATTAATACAGATTTTCTTTGATGTTTTTTTAAATATTGTTTGGTTGTAGCAGAAATGATTCGGTTTCTTTTAATATGTACATATATTTTTGTATTTTCTAACGTATTACCATATAAAAAAGATTTCTTACATCATGAGAATTAATTTCTATTAGAGTACGTTAATATTTATTGTTTAAGATAATATTTTACACATTTTTATGTTTTTTGAAGATAAACTTAATATTTGAAATAGTGGATTTAATAAACTAAAATTAATGTTTCATTTAAAGGTGGATAAAAAATTTTATGTCACGAAAAAATTATTACGTAAAATATCTTAAGTCAATATAATTCAATTTAAATTTAAGGAATGTAAACAAACTCAGCTAATGACAAAGAAAAACTTTTAAATCATAACATATCATATTTATACTACAGAGACAGGATGTATAATTTAACATTTAAAATGAAAAAATAATTAATAGTTTTTTCATGTATCGTAATTTTTTTTTGTTTAAACATGGCTCGTCTATTTAATTGAAGAATTTCGATAAAATACCAAATAGCCGATTGAATTTGGTCGATTGAGCGGGTGAACCAGCTCAATTATCTGAGCCATATCGCCCATGGTCAGACAGTCGTACGACAGGAGTCAAAAGTGTGCGCTCTCCCTTACGTGAAGTTCGCACATAAATCCGCCAAAGCAAACATATAACAATCGGTCATAAAATGGTGTATTTGTTGTCGAATGATCTTTTTTTAACAATGTATAAATAGTGTCGAAAGAAATAATTCATAATCTTTTCAATAAATAAATATCAAATATCTCATAGGGACGAAACTATTTTTATTATATTTTACGGAAAATATGGGGTAATTACAGGGCTTACAACCTGTCTTCGGTTAGCTTAAGTGATCACTTTATATATATATAACGTTCACCAGTTCACCCCTCAATCTCCACATTTATAAATTTTTTATTAAAGTTGTATATATGTCAGTATGTCGACTCACTGCAAGTACCACTACACCATCGTCATCTATGGACCAAATTTGATAATTCATTTTTTCTTCAAACAGCATATATGTCAATTCAATGAGAATCTGATTTTTTTTTGAAAATTATTTTAATTAATTACCTCATATATTTATATATTTTCCATTAAATATAATAAAAAAATAGGTTTGTCTCTATGAGATATCTGATATTTGTTTAATAACAGTCCCTCTGTAGGTAAAAATCCAGTAATTGTGTGTTCTGGGACATATTCTAATATTGCTGACTTAATCTTTTCACCTATAGTCATATTTTAAAAATGATTTCATCTTTTTATAAAATTTAAAAATTTATTGAAACAAGTAGGTAATAAATACAATAGATGCATGCTTTTTAATAATTTATTCATACGAATTTATTTTATTATTACAACGTATAATATATTTTCGTTTTTATAACTATCTATGTATTAAGTATTAAACGGTTAAATTATTGACTGTAGTAAGAGCGTCGGCGGCTTCTTCATCTTCAGCGATCACCGCTACCTTGCTCGAGTCCACTTGTTCCTGGGCACCCGGTAGCATGCATACGTTCTCCTTCGGTATTCGCATATTATTGAGCACCATGCGCGCGCTTTTGTCTTCTCTGGAAGTCTTGTCGGTGCGGACTTGTCGACAGGCCCTGACGTTTATTATAATCGGCGTCCACATTATGATCACTATTCCGATGACGAACAGAGTCAGGGCTATGAAGTTGCCTATCAAAGGAACCGCCAATAAAATCTTAATGTTGGACGCGAGATCGGCGGTCATGGTGACGTGTTGCTCGAACCAAAGAACAGGCAGATACACCTTTTGAACTTTGCTGTATAGCCTGAAAATATATAAAGTATTGGAGCTTAAAACAGTGTTTATTCAAATAATGGGTGGGTACGTTAATAATATACAGATATTAATAATTTAGAAATGAGAATCTAGTAAGGTATAGATATTCTATTTTTTATCTATTAATAGTTTAATAATACAATAATAATATATAAAGTAACGTTGTGATGATATATAATTAATTTTTTTAACCTTTTAAATGCCACGAGCGCGTTAACAAGCCAAACTCTGTATGTCACACCGAGCTATAAGCGCGTCAACGTGCACTTTTGGACCTTGCAAACATGCAGGGATTAAAGTAATAATTTTAAATCATTTTGCCATTTGTGGACGACAGGTCCCAGCTTTTGATAGATAGGACTCTTAGCTTAGTCTTACCCTATGCGGTGTCTTACATTTCAAATAGAGTTGGCAGTGAAAGGTTAAGGAGAACACATTATTATTGTGAAGTTGCAGTTTTTCAGAACTATGAAGTTTATTCAAAATTTTAATTAAAATGAATTTATTTCATTCTGGCGACTTAAAGGTATTTGAAATTTATCGCAATATAAAATTGATTGCTTTTTAAAAAAGGAATAATAGATGTATTGAAATTGATTTCAGAAATCCAGGAAACGTATTAGAGTGAAGAGAATGCTAATGAGGAATCCCTCGAGAGGCTATCTGGGATAAGTGTGAATTATGAAAACGATATGAATGGAAGAAATAAAGTGTGCAGTGAAGCATATGAAGAATGGTAAGCCTGTGAGGTATGATAACGTTGCTGGTGAGTATATCAAAGCTGGTGGCCCATTAGCTATCTCGTGCTTCATGAGCTCTTCAATCAGTGTTTAGAGAAATGCCACACACCGTTAGATTGGAGAAGGGGTGTTAAGCCACTCTACAAAGACAAAAATTCGCTTATGGAATGCGGTAACTATAAGGCAATTAATTAGTTTACTAAGTTCGGTTGGTAAACTTATAGAAAAAAATTAATTAAAATAAAGAGCAAGAACGGTGATGAAAGAAAAGTATGGGACGTGCAAGAAGCTTTTGTGGGTGAAAGAGGATGTATGGATCACATCTTTTCTGTACGAGTCATGACGAAAAAGTTTTTAGCGAAAAACCAAAAACTTTGTTGTGCCTTTGAAGGTCTGCAAAAGGCGTAAGATAGTGTTATAAGAGAAGAGTTATGGAAGGTACTCTATGATTATAGAGTGAATATCAAACTTATACACGCAATCGCATCCCTATATGAAAGAAGTTCTGCGTGTGTAAGGATCAATGGATTATTCACACCATGGTTTGACATTACAAAGGGTGTCCAGCAGGGTTTTGTAATGTCTCCGTGGCTGTTCAACTTGTAAAAGAACTGGAATATATTAATGTAGGAGCGAAAAAGGGCAATTTGATTGTATACTGTTTATTGTACGCCGATGACGCAATATTAATGGCGAATTATAAACAAGAACTACAAAGACTGATGAGTAGAATGTATGACGTATGCAAGGAAAGCGACGTTATTACGAGTATGAATGTCAACAAGTCGAAAGTGATGATATTCGATAAGGCGAAAAGCAACACGCAAAATACTTATAGGTAATGTATGTTTGGAACAAGTTTGTGTATGTTTGATAAAAACGGAAAGACAGAAAGATATCGAAAGGAGGGTGACTGCAGGGAATAACTGAATGACGCTTTGAATGGAATTATATCTAATGGGAACTTGTCAACGGAGGCAAGACTAATGGTTCACAAAAGAGTCCTGGTACCGATACTGATGTATGGAAGTGAGGCCTGGAGCTGGCAGAAGAAGGAGAAAAGTAGACTGAGTGCCGTGGAAATGATATCACTTAAGCGCGTATGTGGCAGACCCATTTATGACAGAGTAAAGAATGAAGAAATATGGAAATAATGTAAAGCTGATCCTAGTATAGTGAATAATATTAAGAAAGGATCACTTAGATGGTTTGATCATATGGAACGGATGAATGAGGAGAGAATGGTAAGAAAAATATATGACGCTAGTGTTGATGGAGTGATGATGAGTGTAGAGAACGTCCTCGGAAGACTTGTAAACCAGATACTGGAGGATGGTCCTGTTAGAATCCTCAATACTCGGCGAGCTCGTATGAATGTGGATGAGGGGAGAACTGTGTGTGAACTTCCGTAAAAACAAAGTAGATAGCTATCAAATAATGGAACGATAGATGTATTAATTTGAAAGGTGTAACATATAGGTTTGAAAATTTGTCGTTAAAAGTACTATCGCTGTAGCACAGTTGGATAATGCACATTCCCCGGTTTAGAAAGGAAGAGATCCAGATTTGAATCCCGGTAGCGCAACAAGAATATTTTTCGATAAAATTTATTTTATACGTATATATTTCTAATTAATACATTTAATTAGTATTTTAATTTAATATCGTATATGGGGGGCCTAGGGACACATAAAATGTACATAAATCCTGAGCATTGTATAAAATACATGAATCACGCACGTTAACGGTATCATATTACATATTGGTTTTATTTAAATGTCACAATATGGGGGCGGGGGCGCCTTTGGTGTGGAAACACCGAGCGTCTCTGCGTCGTAGTAATGCAATGCATGAGTAACGTAATGCAATGCATGAGTAACGTAATGCAATGCATGAGTAACGTAATGCAATGCATGAGTAACGTAATCCAATGCATGAGTAACGTAATGCAATGCATGAGTAACGTAATGCAATGCATGAGTAACGTAATGCAATGCATGAGTAACGTAATCCAACGCATGAGTAACGTAATGCAATGCATGAATAACGTAATGCAATGCATGAGTAACGTAATGCAATGCATGAGTAACGTAATGCAATGCATGAGTAACGTAACGCAATGCATGAGTAACGTAACGCAATGCATGAGTAACGTAATGCAATGCATGAGTAACGTAATGCAATGCATGAGTAACGTAATGCAATGCATGAGTAACGTAATGCAATGCATGAGTAACGTAATGCAATGCATGAGTAACGTAATGCAATGCATGAGTAACGTAATCCAATGCATGAGTAACGTAATGCAATGCATGAGTAACGTAATGTAATGCATGAGTAACGTAATGCATTACAAATATACTCACCCAACATTGGGATTCGGATAAATCAAAATATTCAACTGCAGTCTCGCCGCCACATCGAGAGGGATGCCGGATGTCTGAAAAGTTATACATTCATTATATAATATTCGTAATAATTATTTTCAATTTTTTATTTTCACGCTATGTATTTGGCGATAAATTTCTTACAGGTTCAAGTGTGAGATAGAAATTATGTCGTTCTTTTTGTGGCGCCAAGCCTTCCACAGCCGCGGTGTAGTAAGGATCCGCCAAGTAGAAGTGCGGCAGAGAAACAAAGGCGGGAGATCCGTATCTGCACGAGGAGACGTTGAGGATTCCCGACGGCTGGCACTCTTCAGGGCAGAAACATTTATTTGATTCCAGAATTGTTCCTGAAAAACAAGAATTTTACAATTTTCAACCAATGGTAATTAATATTAATTTATTCCTGAAAAACAAGAATTTTACAATTTTCAACCAATGGTAATCAATATTAATTTGTTCCTTAAAAACTGTCAAGAACATTACGTTGAATATCAAATTTTACCATTTTCAATGTTTATTATGTGTAACTTGATTATTCTACTCTGCGTAGACGATACAATGAATAACGAAGAACAATTCGCTCCGCTCTCAACTCTGTTCAGATCTTTACGCGACTTTCGAAACTAGTCTCATTCGCTGAGCGGTATACATGGAGAATCATTTATAATATTAATGAATGAGAAAAAACAATTAAATAGTAGGTATAATAGGTTTATATATCAATTATTTTACCCTTTAAAGAGTTTAAAATAACAATGGCGCTGATTAGTCTGATTACCGTGATGATATATTGCGTGTAATACAATTAACGTGCAGCAATGCGCTTTGCGTTCAATTTGATTAACTGTCATTGAACCGAAGGATCGGCAGGTTCATCTCTGAAATTCTGAATGGGATTTCTTGAGGTGTCATTTTAGAATGTCCTCATTTATTATTAATGTGTACTGAGTATTATTAAAAATTATGAAATGTTCTCGACTGATACTAATTGAGATACTAACCGTTGTCGAGCATGCCGGCCCCGCTGGAGTATCTGTATCCTTCGATATTTTCAATTGTAGAAGTTTCATCAAAACTAAATGAAATAGATCGACATATGTCCGGTGAAAACAATGATATTTCACCAGATTTAGTCAACCTCGATGGAAATAACTCGCCCGCAGATCCCTTAACCTGAAAAGTATACACAATCATTCTGTTAGATTTATTTGTTATAATTGTCAAGTAAGAGTTAACAACATTTGGTATTGTATAATTCGGTTGTTAAAGTGAGGGAGGGATAAGGGCTGTAAGATTTGATAAATCTACACGCGTCATATTTATACTCTGACATATTCTATTTCTACTAACTTAGTTGCAAACTCTACTCTTTAAGTAATGTTATATTATTTCAAATATATAAAAATAGTGTTTTTGACCCAGTTGAAATTTTTTACAATAATCTCAATTTTTGAAACCACAAATTGTAAACATCTGATAATGTTTACATTATTATTGTATTATACAATTTGCCCCGACTGAATACATAAAATTATACCGTGGAAAAAATTAAAACGAAAAGTTTTATGAAAAAATCCTACGTATGTCTATCCAACTAAACCTCAGAACAAATAAAAACGCCACATTCCCCCAATTACAAGTTATTCGGAGAACCGCCGTAACCGCTGGCCGCTAAATATAATTTTTTATCTACTATTTATTGAAATAGTAGATAAAAAATTATATTATCTTCGAGTTTTCAACAGACGTTAAGTCAGCTAATGCAGAAAATGTATCGACATAATACTGCGAAACCTTTTTATCATTACAAACAAACAAAATAATCTTAACGACTATTCGACGACAAAATACAATACGATTTTTGATTCAATAAATGTACTGTCATTATTTTACAAGTGATTAATTTATCCGTCCGAAAATAATACAAAAACTAACATCTCTATTATTATTTATTAGCTTAACAACAATAAAACTGGTTTAGAATATAAAAATAATATTTAGAAAGCTTGACAACTGTTAATTAAATACTTCTTATTTAACTGCTTGCGATGAGTGAGATTAACTAAAAAAGTTTGTTAAATATATATTTTCTCGATCAACTAGTTATATAGAATATTAAATTAAACCATCTTAATCACAGGAATCACTAGCAGTGTCTTTCATTTTTTTTTAAGTTGTGTTCGGTAACCTCGCCCGCTTACCCGGAGCACGTTTTGTATAAGTTTCTAGTTTTATGAGCAAATAATCCAAAATATTTTTTTTATAGTTATAATTAAAAGTTTGAGCAGATTTCTTTACGGCCAACTCATCACAAAATTTTTACAGCTAGGTACTCGTACTTTGTAAAGACGTTATCATATTTTATACACTCAAAAACATAATAATAAATAACACATGTTTAAATCCTAACACCTCTAGGTCAATCAAATTGAATTATTTGGAAACTCGTACATCAAAATTCGTGCGCAAAAAAAATCGTACATCATTTGAACACGGAGAAATCATATATTTTTTTTAAAATGCGTTTAATATTTATAAAAATAATAGTGCTACTAAAAAATCTTAATACTTTAAACATGATAAGTTAACAATTCGTTGAATATCTTTAGTTATAAAAATCCACCAGATATTGAAAAAATAATTGCCACAATTTCAGAAATTAGTACAATTTATGTGCCATGTATAATTAGATAGGTCTTGCTTTATTGTAAAGGTGTATATACACACAGATGAAACTTTTGTACAGATTTAAAGCGGAATGAGCTGTTGATATTATATATTGTAGATCATAATAAGATACGAGAGCAAAGTTTCATCCGTTTTTTTCCATTGCGTACTCTAATAGTGTATCAGGTTGACAATCTAATTGTCAATACCTAAGAAGATTATGGAATCGACTTAAACAAAATTTATTTATACAAAATCGAGGACACATTCCAAAACATAGTTTTTTTTTACTGTTTTTAAATAATACACGTGTCATATCAATATTCTGACTATTTTAAAACTAAGCTAAACGCTTGTGCTATGAAAATATGACTAACTTGATGGCCTCCTGGAACGAGGCTCGAATCACTAGATCACTAGGCGGGTATAGTAACCACTAGACCACAAACATATCCAATTATACAAATTAAACAATAAAACAATAGTGTTAAAACAAACAGTAGTACAGTAAATGTCGTCAATCGGGCGAAATGACAATATATGTCGTTATTACCTGCGTTTTGTTCAATCATCTCCAAAATTGATCTAGCTGCGAGACACTTGCATAGTGATCAAATAATTATCCCAGGATAGCATCGAGTTAGTCTTATTTTCAAAGTACAATAACATTCACAGCACGTTTAGCTCACTTTGAAAATAGTGTAATACGTACTCCGTGTACACAAATAAATAAATAAACTATTTTTAAACTAATAATTCATTCAATATAAAATGAATTTACAGGTTCCATTTTATAGATTATTAATTAATATGTGCGATACATATTATTTTGTAGGCAGTGCTCGTATATTATATTTTTATTTTTAATCCCTACTACGCAAAGTATCGTATCTAAGAAACAAGTTCTAGTATTTCAAATATACACATTACTAGCAACATTTTTTTTAAATGTTGCATTCTATTATGTTCTACATGTTGATCAAAGAATTATTTTTAATTGCTGCCACTTAAAAATTGACCTGCTTAAGATACTTGACGTTTGTTACATTATAACAATCTTACATACTTTTCCGCACTCATCTTGAAAAAAGTTTGTAGATGATACATTATTCCAATTCATTAAAACTCCAAATTTATCCATGTCCCCCTCGCCGGTGGCCATGTTGAAGTAACCATCGTTCTCTGTTGATCCGTTTCTCTAAAAAAATATATAGAATTTTATAATTTCTACTCCGTACAACATTCATCAAATTATTTTTCAATCGCCTTTACCAAAAATATTTCAAATATCAGAATTCAATGTATACTTATTAAATAAACATCAGATATCTCATAGAGGCGAAGCTATTTTCATTATATTTTAATGCAAAATATATAGAAGTATGGGGTAATTACAGGGCTTACGACCTGTCTTCGGCTGGCTTAAGTGATCACTTTATATAAATATAACGTTCACCATTCTCACCTCATCAATATCCACATTTATCAAATTTTTGAAAGTTGTATATATATTAATATGTGGACTCGCTTACTTATTACATTAGATTTATTTTTATTTTACTCGGATTTTTTTATATCAGCATGTTCTTTTTAAAAACAGTATACATATTTAAAATATTTACACTGATACCCTACGTTACTCATAAAGTATCAGTATTTTACTAAAATCAATCAAGTAATCATTTTCCAAAGTTTCATTTCCGTGAACTAGATCTAGCAGCCATTAATATATTAATTTATTTTCAATTTTTTAATGTTTTGCATTTTGTCATATAATTTACTTTGATTGTTAATTTTTTTTTATAATTCATTTAAGATTGTCGGCATCCTTATGGCCTGTGTCCACAAAAAAGATTTTTAGATTATCTCTGATATTTTGTTTCTAGGAAATTCCTTTAAGACAATTCTTGGCTTTCGTATTCTACGTGTGCACACGATGTCTCAGAGATTCGCCGACTTACGTTTCATTTCACGCTTGTCGTACATCAAAAGTCAAATGTATTATCGTTTGTCAGTTGAGTGATTTTGAATCTCCCTAGTAGTAGTTTAAACGGAATAAATATTTGTAATTTAACGCCTTGTAGAATAGATGGTTGATGGGATTTATGGTGGTTTTAGGTGACGTTTCGAATCTCAGATCGAACACTCGCGTACATTGGTTTTTGCCTCTCTCTACCAAAATCAAACTAATCTCTGAGTTAATCTCCAGATCATAATCTCAACACATATTCTTGCTAATGAGTAATGAGATGTATTTCAACTAGATCCATGAGATTAATCCCATCGTGTTTCCTTCCGTGGACACGGGCCGTTATACTGTGACGTATATTGGTTGAATTAAATTAATTGTCACTACATTAAGATAATATTTATATAAAGCTTTAAATATCATCTGAAAGGCATATTATTCCACAATTATTTCACAATTCGTTTAGAAAAAATGTTGACCTGAAGCAGAACCTCTTAAATTAAATTTGAAAAAATATATATATATTTTTAAATTTTCTACAACCTTCACTTTCCTTCGTATTCATTTTAAATATTTATAATTTTAAATTAAAAGACGATAACACTCCTTATTCCAACTTTCGTCATATAATTCTGAATGTTATTTGTGATAATGTAATCCATCTTCCATTTAATACTCGTTCCCGTTATCAGATGGGTAACGGGAACCAGGAACCAGATATCAAAGGGGACGTATCTGGAAAGGACACATTTATACGTTCCTTTTGGTATCTGGTTCGCCAAATAAATTTTAAAAAAATCACTTTCGTAGGTTTTATAACATATAGCCTACACGTTACACGAGCAATGGCGACCTCGTGACACGCGTATCATGAAATGAGTATTGATGACACACCGAAATGGTTCGAATTTTGTTTCAAAAATCAGTAAAGAAATTAATTGAATCAGAAATTAGTTTAGCCTGGAAAAAGCACTTTTAATATTCAAACTCTTTTTCATCATGTCGGTAAGTGTGGTTAATATACTATTTAATTGAATGAAAAAATATTACAATAACGTAAATATATTTTCGGATGATTATTGTCGTAGTCTCAATGTATTTGGTATTAAAAGTATAGAAGTATAGACTAAAAATAACAGCAAAGATCTCACACCATTGTATACATACATTAAATATTAATTTTGCTGTTTAAATTGAAAAGTATCGTAACTATTTTGTAAATTTAATCAAATCTAATAGATTAACACACACATATATTATATATAAGTATATCACGTGACCATGAATTTCAACAAATTGAACGTATATTTTACACGCTTAAGAAAAAAAGTTCGCCATCCCTGGTCTATTTGAGACGGAATGGGGTGGGTCATAAGTATTTGCAGTTTAATGCCCAAAAATGCGATTAAAAGTGCAAAAACTTATAGCCCACCTATATAATACAATGCGTTGATGCACCGCGGTACATTAAATAATATTACATTAGGCAAAATGTCTTACTTTATAAAACCAGCCAAATTTATCAACAGGTGGTGCATTTGTCTGTTCCCTGGGAAGACTTTGCGCGAGATCCAGTAACGGATCCTCGTAGCCGTCGAACAGAAGCTGTCGTACAGATTTTGTTACAGAGACCGTCTGGTGAAACATGGCGAGCCCCATGGCCACTCCTTTCTGGCGCAGGAAACCCCAATTTCGAGATGAATATACGGCGCTCTAAAACAGAACCGAATATGAGCATGTTGCTATGTTATGTGATATCCTGCATCCGTGTAATACTATCAATTATTAACAATATAAGTCTCTTTATGATGTATTGGAATCTCACCTGCAGTAGTCATAACATAATATAAATGTTGGTTTGGAATAATGACTTCCATTTGTTTTATTTTTTAGAATAAATCTCTTATTTATAGTTCTCGCACGTCCTGTACACGGGCTTGAGTTATTGTACTAATCTCAAACTGACCTCTGAGTGTAATCGGTAACCGCATTTCCCCGGATAGGAAAAGATCCAGGTACGAATTCCGATGGCAACAAAAATATGTTTTCGATAAATTGAATTATTCTGTATATCTTTCTAATTGATTCATTTAATTTATATTAAAAATGTTTACTAGACAAATGTTGTAATACAAATAGTACACATCAATAAAAACATATTGCATATTGCGAGTTAAATTTTTAAATAATGAAATTGAAAATTAATAACATTTGTTTAAATACTAATTAAATGTGTAGGAATCGTATTTCAAATTCACTGCCATCCATTACAGGTCTGGCCCGATTCTTCAGTGAAGTTCTCCCTCTCCTGTTTCATCGCTTCGCAATGGCGGTCTTGCCGCCCCACTCACTTCATAATTCACGCGCACCTTCTGCATTTCTTCATCCTATCCGTAATTCTGTCTTCCTTGTTTTATCATACGTTACAATGAATATCAAGACGCCAACCATCACTCTTTCATTTAACCACCGACCTAACCCCCAAAAATGTATCAATTAGAAAGATATACATATGAAATCAATTTTATCGAAAAATATTGTTGTTGCGTTATCGAGATTCGAACCTGGATCTCTTTCCAAACTGGGAGAGAAAAAAAAAGTAGATAAAGATAAGCATTCAAATAATGGGACGATAGATGTATTCATTTGAAAAAGTGTAACACAAAAATTTGTCGTCAAAAATTATGTCGCTGTAGCATAGTTGGATAATGCACCTTCTCCGGTTTGGAAAGAGATCCAGGTTCGAATCCCGGTAGCGCAACAATAATATTTTTCGATGAAATTGATTTTATGTGTATATATTTCTAATTAATACATTTAATTAGTATTTAAAATATCACAGTCCTGTGTTCTGAATAATTACAACTTCACAATAAGAATGTGTTCTCCTAATAACATTTGTTTATTTTAACTTAATCTAACCTAATTATGTCATTTTCTTATTTTATCATTAACAGGCGTGACACATTTCATTTGTAGGTTATGTGGTTGGTATGCGTGTTCATCATTTTATTTTTTGTTTTTGTACAATTAGATGTGAAAATGTAATTACAATCGATTAAATTTATTATGATTATTATTAAATATGTGTTACGTTTTAATGGCCAAATGTCTTCTTCTTCGGCGGTCCCTCGTTACGAGGATAAAGTCTGCCATAGTTTCTTGGGTTGGCCACGGCATAACCAATAATTTTGTAAACAACATACCTGTTTAGCGTGTATTGAATTTTTATTTTATGTTCGTGTTGACACTGAGTTGTAAAATATTTCGAAATATCTTACAAACCTGCCGTCATATTTTGTTGAACTTGTTGATGTTTTAAAGAAACATTTTACCTAGCGCCAGATTTATAACTTCCTCGGTGGTAGCCTTGATGTTATGATCGGGCTGGGCGGGGAAGGTGGGCGGTGCGGCTGTGTCGTCCGTCTCTTTCATTTATTGACATTACAAAAATTCCATAATAAAACAAATGTTTTGGGTTCAAAACACGTTTACAGGTTATCGCATCGATATGCTGTTATTTATAGTATTTTTACGACGAATTTTAAAACTGCTAACAGAGCTAAGCAATTAATATTTTTTTAAGTACAAATAAAAATGTATTAATTAGAAAGGTATAAGTACATATGTATAAAATCAATTTTATCGAAAAATATTGTTGTTGATACTGGGATTCGAACCTGGATCTCTTCCTATCCGGGGAAAATGCACTAACCGATTATGCTACACCAACACAGTGCTTTAACGACAAATTTTCGAACTTATATGTTACACTTTTCAAATTGATACGTCTATCGTTCCATTATTTAAAAGCCATCTTCTTTATTTTTACGGAATCTCAAATACTTTGAGTAATCCTATAGAAGACACGAGAATTAATAATTAAATTTTGGACACATTGATACAAGTTATATATTAATAATTTATAATTAATAATTTAATTAAAATCAGTGGCGTAACTACAAAAATTGGTCCCCCTAAATGTATTGAATATATACGAATATTAGTACTGCGTGGTTTATCCAATAAATAGTTAAAACATTAGTCTCTTGTCTGATTTAATATTCACACTTTCATGGAAAAAATATATGTGTTAGACATTTATAAACACTTGCAATTTAAAAAATAGTCGCTTCGCTTCGGCGATGATCTGGACCCTACCTCGACTAGTAGCGAGACACTGCAACTGCACACACCAATATTTTTTATGTGTTTTCGTAATACACGTGAGAAACGATTTAATATATTTTATAATTCCATTTCTTACTGTGTATTATCATTAAAGCTGGGAAAGGTATCAATAATCCCAAAAATATCAATGCGAATGGATCGTAGGGCACAAATTTTTTGTATCCAACGTGGGCCCTAATACACCGCATTGGCATAGTTACGCCACTGATTAGAAGCCTTTAGTGTGAGGGATACTTACGGCTGCTACGACATTGAGGGTAGTGACGTTATCATCCAGATTACCATTGCTCTCGTTTTCGACGTAATACCATCTCCTCAGTTGGCGATAACTGACCGTTGAATTCTCACTGTTCCATGTAATATTGACTTTTTCTTTAGTTTCCCGAAATCTGTAAGGCCCCATCTCGACCACGTGAGGTTTTGTTGTATTATCATTGATTTGTTCGGGATTAGTCCAATTAAAAAAATAAAAATCTAAAAACATCGGAAGCGGCGGCTCCTTCCAAATCTCATATCCTCTCGATGTTGGAGTTAATTTCATTTCCTGAAAAAAATAATATTATAATGACCACATATGTAACCGATAAAAAATAATCAGGTACCGGGTATTTTATTACATTATAATACTAGCTTTACTTTCTACAACTTTAGTTTTATATTATTATAGCATTGAATTTTGAATTTCAAAGAAATTTTGTATTATTTTATTTTAAATTTTTAAAACTTAAATATGTTCTCTTTATTAGTTTGTATCATAAACTTCGGAAATTTAATTACTTTCATTAATACACTTTTTCAAAGCATTCATTTCAGATATATTGTTCTATATATAATATATAGTTTATCATTTTGTACTTTGGAAAATATAAAAAAAGTGTTTTTTTCACCAGAATATGGCGTATTGGTGGACGGTGTGAATATAGCTTTTTTTCTTCACATTATTATTCCTAGTTATCTGAAAAGAATAATGTGTTACTTATGTATTAATTCATTTTTATCACATTATGGTGAAAAGTGCTAGATTAGTTTTAATACTTGATTCTGTCTCTAGCCCGTCAGTTGACAATAGTTTTACTGCTCCGCGCAATACACGAACATGAAATGATGCGGTTGCAGGATTGTTTACGTAGGTACACTTTGGTCTTTTAGTAGTTTAGGCTATAAAGTTTGGGTACGCGAATAAGATCAAGGCCAATGAAGATTCATTTAAAAAGAGGGCAAGCGAGTTGACATTTGAATTAATTAGGTGAAACCGAGGCAACGAATCTAATCGTATTTTTCGGAACTTCTTTCACCAGGATTTGTATTTACTGTAATATTAATCATGAAAAATAATTTTACACGAATTGACAACCGAGTTGGCGCACTCGTCAAAATAAACAACAGTTGCAAGTTAACCTTTGCCAAACCGTGATATAAAATACTCGTACGCAGCCATGCTGCCAACTCGTGTTACCGTAAGAAATTAGAGTTCTATTAGCTTTTTAAATGGGAAAAATTAAATAATTAGTGAGAAAGAGACACCATTATATTCGTATGTCTGTTATTCTTTTCACTATGAAATTAATGTGTGACTTCTTTCTGTCTTGACACAAATGGTATTCTTGTCAACGTATTAATTTTATAACGGATTGAATTGAAATATAATTATTTTTGTAGGATTTGACTTACATACTTGATTTTTCACTAGTTATTTCTAAGCGTAAATATTTAATTAAAATATGAATTGCATGTTGCGTGTATTTGCCGAAATATTACAGGTTTAATTAGAGCGGTAGACCTGTATTACTGCATGGTATGGGAAGGGTTAAGCAACTAGGTGCGAAGCCTCATCTGGCTACTGTTGCGATCGTGCAACCGTGCGCCCCGCCTATGTTCCAATGTAGTCTCAACTAGTGATGAGAAAAAATTCTACTTTTGACTCACTGGTGTGATTGTGATTGGTTTTCGATAATGTCAGTGATTGAAAACTGTGACTATAATCACAGTTCACGAAATAAAAAAAAATACTTTTTTTTATATTATTAAAACTTCATTTGCGTAAAAAACATATTCTAGCATAAAAAATTAATATAAATCAAATTTAATATTATCACAAAGGGAATGAAAACGCTTTAAGATAAATGTAAATTTATTTTTCGTTAAAATTCTCACCTAATGTGCATAAAACGTTTTGGCAGATTGTACTAGATGGCGTTGATCACCAGTTATAATCTCATTCCTTCATAAATATTTTCTGTTCAAATGCGCATGCGCCAAATCACGATGCACATTCAAATATGAACAAATAGTATTGTGACTGATCACCGTTTATTTACGCATTAAAGAATCACTGATACATTAAATATCGAAATATCAGTCGTGAGTGTGATCACAATTTACAAAACTGATTTCGATCACGGTAGTCACGGTTAACTGATATAATATCAAATATCAAAATATCAGTGCGACCGCAGAGCATGAGTCGTGAGTGTGATCACAATTTACAAAACCGATTTCGATCACAGACAGAATCACTGATATATCAAATATTAACAACGCATCCAGCATGACTGATCACGGTTTTCTTTTAGAATTACATAGACAATGTATAATATTATTATATATAAATAACTTATAAAAAAAGAGATTTATAAAAATAAAAACTTATAAAAAATATTAAATAACTTATAACAAATAACCTATAAAAAAACTTATATATATTTAATCCTGAAGAAGAAAATTGTATTTTTCGAAACCGGTAGATGTATTTAAACTCAATTAAGTGTTTAATAAAACAAAATTATCAAATAAAAATATGAATTTTAACCACAAAGTTAATTTTGCTAATTTCAAAAGAATTAGTAGTTTATTTTTTAAACTCAATATTTATCTTTGACATGGAACTCATCAATGTGGAAAACTGCAGATGACTACCGCATCAGAAGCTTTTGTTTTTAAATCATATTTTAAACTGTTTATTCTTGTTAAGATACTAGTGCATATTTAAAACAAAATTAAAAGAGTTGTATTTTTGCTATAATTGCCAAAGTACACTATATATGTATGTAAATACTCCCTGTTCCGAATTCGTAAAACACACTTTTGGCGCGACTTTCGAGTCAGCAGCGACTACTGTATTGACACATTTCCGCGTCCAAATTCCCATCTACACATTTCCTAATGCTCATCTTGGCAGTGTGAAATTGACCTTGACGTCAGCAGATGTCAACTTAACCGATATTTGTTTGATCTCGACATCGCGATAGTATTCGCGGTGTAGACATGTCAGCTCCAGTGTACCAGCACTGTATTTTATGATATTGTGTTTTGATCACGTATTGTTTGTTGTTTGTGTGCCGTGGGTGAACTTGTGACATCGCCGTATTCAATTGGAATCGGAGATCGGCTCATCCGCATGCCATTTGTGTGATCTCGGCAGCGACTGCAGGGACTACGGAGCCGTTATATACAGTCGAGCAGTCCTTCTGAATCCCGGTTCCCGAGAACACTGATCCTTCGACTAAAATCCCTATCCGCTCATCGATCTCATTCTTTTCCACGGTACCTTATTTCCCTTCACTACCCTGCGGTAATTCCGATTTACGACCGGAATTGTCGTATCACATTCCGCGGAACACGCATCCCGGAGTTTGCGCAATTCGTTCAGTTAGATCCTATTGATCCGGATTTACAGTTCGAATTCACTCTCTTTTTATTAATATTTTTTGTTTTTTTTTTTTTTTACATCAGAAGTTATCGAAACTATTTAGAGAAATCGACAGGTTCAAAATATTTTCAATAGTAGATTCTCACAAATATGTACTCAGATTATTTGCTTCGAAGCTGTGAAGTTAAACAGAACTGTTCTAACATTCAACCGTGACTGTGCGGGCGCATTCTCAAAAACACGAACACAAACAACATTTTCCCAAGTCAAGCTTAATTTTTTGGTAAGCAGGTACAAAGGTATTAAGGATATCTATCTATCTACGTTTACAAAACTGTATATCATGTGTACAACTGGGTACCAGTCTTAACCATTTTCTGCCTTTTTTCAAACCCCACAAATACCGCGATCTTATTGATTTTCTTGAAACATTATACCGTGTTACATAATTGTATATCGAAAGGCTTTCCATGAGTGATCCCTTGGGATCGATTTACAGAGAACTTATTAAGTCTGTAGGTGCTATCATGAACCTCAGTATTGCCAGATATTAGTCCATCCATACCAACCATAATAGATTACCACCGTTACAATGACATAATTTCACGAAATATCGTATAAATGTGAAGCAGTGTCGGATCGGAATATTACATAGACATACGTATTTATATGCACAATCAGATTTTATTTGAATACTTATGTTATTTACTCATCAGTACCTACAACAAGGACTAACGCATTCTACTCTGCGTTTAAACATACTATAAGTAGTTAATAATCCTAAAGTTTAGTTTGTTTAAAATTTCCAATCGTCTTTTCGGTATAAAGCGAACGGTTTTACAATTTCGACAATGTACATGCATTTCTTTTTAAATTTCTGAATTGCTTCGTAAATTTAAATTTTGTATTTACGAATATCTTCCGTTGATCAGTGACACTAGCGCTGATGACATGCCTAAACTGACCATACGTCCCGTTTTGAACGGGACCGACCCGTTTTTAGGTAGCCTGTCCCGTTGTCTCCGAGCACAGCTTCGGGACGTCGAAATGTCCCGTTTTCAAAAAGAGAGCAACACACGGTAAAAATTTTTAAAAAAATGCAAAAAATCGACTAGCTTAATTTCTCATCTGCACGGTGTGTATAGCACGGGACGGCGAGTTATGCGCATGTATTTGCATGCGCAGAACGTCATACACGTACATTTATAATTGTTTGTTTAAAATTCGGCAGTTCGCTCGTTTGCGAGTACAAGTTGACAGCTCGCGCATCTTCTCGACAATTTATTGACGTGTGTTATTGTAGTCATTTTTTTTATGTGAACCCTTCATTTTTACAATGCCTAGACGGAAGTGCACTTTTAATGTTAACTTACAAACTAGGTACACATTTGTAAAGCAAAGTACTACTCCATCGGACGTCAGATGTGAAAAGTGTCGTACAGAATTTAGCGTAGCCAACGGAGGTGCCAGCGATATTGAGCAACACTTAAGATCAAAAAAACATAGAAATTCTGATCTTGCTGCCGCTTCAAGTTCTTCAGTGCTTCATTTTTTTAAGAAAACGGATTCACCAACTTCGAAAGATCTGGAAGTTGCTGCGGTAGATGTCTCGTTTTGAGGACAAAAATAAATGGTCACATTACATACCTTGCAACGATTTCAATCAGTCATTCAAATCAGAAACACATCATAGCTAATAAAACTATTCATTCTACAAACTATTCAGCGGTTGGGAATATTTGAGATCTATAATCTACTTTAGAATCATTAATATCTATGCACTTCGCCACGTATTGAGTTATCTAATAAGTCTATGGTTGTGTTCAATTAATTATTATACAATCAATTTTTTAAACAAAAATGAAAACATTTCAATCAATGATATATTTTCTATTACTGTTCAGGACTTCGTCCCATCTTTCAACCAATTTGTCTATGCTTTTTCTATAAAAATTGGCTGGTCTAGTATCGAAATAATTATCGAGCCAATTTCTGAGGTCATCGTCGTTAATGAACGTAACGCCACACGTTTGTTTGGAGAGCGACCGAATTTTCATTTGGAAGCATTGGAACCTTGATTAAAGGCGAAAAGAAGTATGTTTCAAAAATGTTTTTTTCCGCTAGACACTTTATTATTTAAACCCAAAAATTAAGATAAACTATAAGATACAAGAACAGCGACACTAACGTGTTAGAGTAGAAAAATGCTATCATTTTTTGTTACAAAAATAAAGTAACGGGAAAATAGCATTTCAAAAAAAACGCAAAGACTTATTAGACGACCTAATATTACCTCTTAAAAATGATAAGAAAATAAGTTAATTCACATTTATTAGTATTGGGAAATAATTTTCTTAATTAACTAAATTATTCCAACATACCATACCGCTTGTGGTTTGTTTATCGGATAGGACAACTTGCTTTCGAAAAACCTCCGAAGCCAAGTTAACAGGAAAACGGCAGCGCAGGTTAACTAACCTTTCCTAAAATAGCGTAAAATATATCATCCCAGCATATGGCAAGGGCCGCTCCTATTCCAGCGAGGAGAGCTCCTATGGCCGACGTCACCGTCACCCTCCAATGCATCTTTCTTGGCTGCATTTCCTGCAATCATTTTAGCATTATCAACATCATTTATTACTAATTTTCTGTAACAGTGAACACCATCGGCTAATGGTCATATTTTTTAAGCTCAACTAAAAATTTGGAAATGTTTTATATGTAAAACCATATACAGGTAACCCCCATTCATCGCGGCCCCGGTGAGTGCGGATTCATTATAACGCGGTATTTAAAAAAAAAAATATTTCTCAACGCTTGTCAAGCTTCGACACATTCCAAGAATCGTCATAATGTGTGGTTGCACGAGCGAGCTATCTTTCTTTTTCGTTCACTCACATAATACACATGTGCATATACGTAAATTCACGAGCGCGAGTGAGACAAAATATGTAACGCTGGTACGCGGGTAAGTTTGGGTTTTTCTGTCAATCAGCTATCCTTCAACTTCAATACTTCGGTGCAATCTTAGCTTAGTGTCGAGGGCACGCTCCATATTTTTATCTCTTTGTTAAAATCACACGGCGAACCCTTAACTAATGAAGAGCTGCAGGAAATGGACTGTCATACTATGTCACAAGAAAATGACGTCTCGGAACCTGTTCCATTGCAAAAATTAAATGTTAAAATAATCGAAAAGGCCCTTTCTTTTCACAATCAGAGCATGCAGTTGTTAGAAGAAAATGACGAAGATTATGAACGATTATGAGTGTTATAAAGCGTGGTTGTAATGGATTATTTGACTGTTTTTAATTTTACACAATAAATGTAAAGGCCAAACAAGGAAATCTAGATTCTTTTTAGCAAAGCGGAAAAAATAAATAAATAATCAATTATATTTTATATGACATTATTATTTAATGTTTATTTAGAAAATAAAATGATTTTTTTTTAAATCCCCCGTCGTTCGCGGAATTTCGCTTATCGCGGCCATGTCCAGAAAGTATCTCCCGCGATCAACGGGGGTTACCTGTATTATAATATGATTCAACGACGTAAATAACCACCTTATCCAAAATTCCAATAAATTGGGAAAACATTTATAAAAGATTATTTCACGATCACGAATTATCCAGGCTGGACCAGCATGCCTAAAAGTAACACGAAAAACATATAAATAATGAGGTATAATAATTCAGTATGGGCTCTGTCATTTATATTCTCACTGGACTACAATTTTAAAAAGTATATAATCAAGTTATACAATTATATATAGCAGTACGAGAATACTGACAACAAAAATATGTGTATAATTACAGGAAAGTTCAGATCATCAATTGTGTTTTGGGGTAGGACGCATCCCTCATTTTCATCCTACGGCGATATTTTAAAATAAAACAATTATAATTATTGTTACACCAACTTGACATGAATTTTATGCTTCTAAATCTGTATCGAGTTGTTTACATTAATGAAAAGGGTTATGTAAATTTCCTAATATAGCTAAATAATTTATTAAATTTATAAAATTGTGATCGATTTCAGTGAAATTTTACTTATTAAGGAAAACACATTCTTATTGTGAAGTTGTAATTATTCAGAACATAGGTCTGTGATATTTTAAATACTAAATTAATGTATTAATTTAGTATTTAAAATTTTACCTAGTTGATTTGATGCCAAAAGACCATCTACTGTTCATTTAAATACGTTTTAAAAAACGAAAATTATAATTTCCTTACTGGAGAGCACTAGCGCTAGAAATAAAGGTGCTAAATTGTGAGAGACTTTTAATTGTGACATAAATTTTCATTTTATTTTAGTATTTTTAGCTTTATTTTTGTTACTTCATCTAATTTTTGTTTTAAAACAAATAATCTCGTTTTCTCTCGTTAAAATGCTTTTTTTTTCTGATATCACATTAATATTATATTATCTTCAATACTTTTCACGGTGACTTGCCACCATTATATTATGCATTTTGTTGTGATAATGAATTGACCCGACTTCAGTGGAGCGCCCCGAGGTTATTTAAACTCACATCCATGCTCTTTAGAAAATTTGGTAAGTACATAACCATAGTAATACGTCATTGTTTTCACTTTTGTTGAAAAATATAATATAGGTAAATATAAATCTATTTAAATACATTTTGAACCTCTACAAAAAAAAAAATGATCTCTATAATTTTTGTAGCTGTGCAAACATTTGATTATTTTTATAGAATATTATAATTTAATGATTATAAATGTTTTTGAATTATTTATTTATTTATTTATTACAGTATTTTATACGTTAAGTTCATAATTATTTGCTATTTGATGCTTTCGACCGATAAATTTACACTGTATTTCAAACGCCTAAATTATGAATATTAATTATAAACGCATAAAAAATGTTGCATCATGTTGTAATCATCAAAAAAGGTTTTAATTTTTTCTTGTAATATACAATCTTATAATTTTGATTCGTGAGTGAAGAAATCTCACTACCGCATATTTCACGAGAGCGTAGGTTGCCATAAAACTGGAACTTATTTTATCTAAATTACATTATATTGGGATTTGTTATTGATGTAAAATTAAAATAATATACGGTGGATGTTAACAGATGAAATAATTACTTTTATTCAACTATTCTAAGAACCTTAAGATGACAGTGCCAAAACAATACGAAATGAATAAGAGTATCTGTAAAGGAATAAAATAATTGATTAAAACTGAACAATGTACCAGGATTATAAAAATATTCCCCTTAAGAATACATATATAATAAATACTACCTTCCGGACTGTTTGACTACAACTACGCACCACACCACAGTAATGAAAGAACTAATCATTGTACGGAATTTATTATTAAAGCTGGAAAAAACACGAGTTAAAACGAAACACGTTTCTGTATTAAGATTTTTAGATTTCCTAAGAGCCCGCAACTTTATTTATATAAAAAAAACGGATGTCTGTCTGACATCTGAGACATCGTTCAAGAGATTATACTATCACCATTAGCGTACGACAAAATTAGGAGAAATCGATTTAGATAACTGTGTTCAGAAAACGCCATCTAGGTACGAAATGATAAATCAGGAGGAACAAATGCAGTCGGTAACGTCAGATGCTACTGTACAAATACACAACAAGGGGAAGACATCATTCAGTACGTCGAATTATCATTCGATCAAAATTATCCATTTTGTTCAAAACTGTTCAACAATAACTGTTAGAACCACGTCAAAAAAAATATCGCTATCTACCGTGACACAAAAATAAAGATTCTTGGTAATCATTGAAGATACAATCTCGTGTTAGGATTAGATAAATTGAAGTGTTGCAGTTAGAGACGAAGAGGGAATAAGCACTACAATAAGATGCATAATAGATATGATGTAATCCACCAATAATGACGTGAAGTTAATGGGGATAATAATAGAGATCTTTCTTGTTATCTGTGTCGGGGCAGTTTCACCTCTTAACAAGTAACATTACGAAACAATTAATTCAACTTCCAGTCCCCTGGTTCCTTCAGGGCCCAGTCTCCACGCTGACTTCCTCAGCCAGGCCATCACAACACCAGGCACCGTGATTTGCAAGTCACGGCAAGGTATTTGTGTCTACCATATTTCTGGTACATATCAAACGCACCTCGGTAAATTCAGTGTTTTCAACCACAAAATACTCTACATCAGAACTTATCTACCTGCGGTGATTTCTGGACGTTTCGTCTGAACACCCTTTATATCTACTTATTATAATATATAGCCTCATATTATGTGCCGTCGTTTGATTGTCGAGATATCATAAAGTGTCCTCATATCATCTCATAAACTAGCATAAGACATAATTAAGAATTCTTTTTACCCCTGTTGTAAATCTAATTGTGAAGTAAATGTAATTTATTATTCATAACTTAAAATTAAACATATTTTATTTGATGTGACCTGTCCGTGTTCACTCTCTGATTTGATGACTCAACACCTTTTGAGACAGTGAGTCCTGACTCTGAAAGCTGTGTTAGCCGCTGGCTAATTATAGGTAAAAATTTAATATCTATGTTTTCTATGTTTTTATATGTCCTTGTCTAATATATAACATTAACTGGAAATTAGACCTCGATAGTATATAACATGATACTTTTGATAGCAAATACCTTTTTATTCCATTTTTCAGATACATGTGAAAAAATATATAAAAACCTAGCCTAACCAAATCAGAAAAAACGAACGAGTGTATAAACAATGAATTATTCATATTCGAATGAAAACAAAATATAACAGCGTAAACCGAATTATATATATATATATATATATATATATATATTTTTTTTTTTTTTTTTTTTTTTTTTTTTCCATAGAAAACAATCACATTGTGGATTGACATATTATATTAAATAAAATAACCATCACTTTGTATGAAACCACCAAATTTATTACACGTCAACCGGTTTCGCTTACATCTTAATGAACCTTGAGATAAGCGAAATCGGTTAACGTTTAATACATTTCGCGGTTTCATTCAAAGTGATCTAACGCGAATTCCTTATTTCAATATTTTCAATTTGGTGTCACCCGCGGATCACTTTGGTACCACTTACGCAATCAAATAGCTCCGCGTCTTTTAAAAAATATACGACTCGATTAGAACGGAATTTTAAACGCTGACAGTATACTACGCATTAATGTAAAAAATACGTCTTGTTTACACAAAGGTTTAATTTTCTAGGAGTAAATACTTTGTGTCATCAACCACCGGATTTATATTTCAACAAAAAAAATGTGTGTAGAATGCCCTTCGTCCCGCAACTAATGTTCCAAACCCGTCTCCTATATGTACACTTTATTTCTTGTCTATTCATTTACTGGTCTACGAGTCTTGTAGTGAATCGCGTCAAAGAAAACCAAGTAGGTATGTTCCAGTAAGTTACAACCTGGACTTAGCCAAATGCTTTTATTTACTATCGAAAATGACTCCTTTAGAACAGTTAATAAATTAACGCATCTACAATAGGATGCATAAACATAACTGACGAAGTTGCTGAAGAGTGCTAATTGTTGCTTCTTCAGCCTGAAGTCGAACATAATGTCCAGAAAAACAATCTTGTATAATACTCATACAACCAATGCTTACCAACGCGTCAGAAACAGAAACATGAAACGACACTAGATATACAAATTAAATTAATCAACTAGAAAGATTACAGAAAAAAAATATTTATCGCAAAAATATTTCAGTTGCTACCGGGATATTGAACCTGAACCTTTTCCTGTCTGGGGAAATGAATAAATATTTTTTTGATAAATTGATTTTTTCTGTATATCTTTCCGGTTGATTAATTTAATTTGTATTTGTTATATCCTTGAACTTGAGGCTGCAAATAATGATGTCTTCCTGTACTTCTTGTGTGCGAGGATTCAGGTAGTCAGGATAACTCGATGTAACAAGAGTGCAATTTACTGCAGATCTGACAATTACATGTACAATATAACAGATATGTTCTAATCTACGATTCCGGAGAAAGAGCGCGACACTTTTTTATCCCTTCCACGCCGGCATTCTTGACAACATGCGCGCGTCGCACACTCACTACATCATGATGCGTTATTGTAGTGACTTTTCAATTTAACTGCACCAGTGTGGTGTCCTTGGAAGTACCATCACAGATTACCTTGGGTTATTTTCTCTTGTTGTACACTCCAGTTACTTGTAGTGAAACTCAATCGATATGTGTAACAACACTCGTTTATTATAATAATATATTTACAGTAATATACAATAATATACTCAGATATTGCTCATGGCTAATGCAAAGGAACGATGGGAAAAGTGACGGCCTCTTATATCCCGTAACCCCCACCACTCATCTGACACACACACACACACACATACCCACACATACAAAAATGACAGTTCTCACAATTATAGTATTATGTACCACAAAAATATATTCTGAAAAAACCGCAATTTTACAATAATAATGTATAGGTACTTCTTAAAAACACTATATTTATTTAAAAGAAGGATTCTCAGAAGAATTTTTGGAAATGTCAAAGAAAATGGAGTGTAGTGTAGGCGGATCTTTACGACTTGTCGACTTTACGAAGATGTGCCGAAAGTTGCAACATATTCTTAAATTCGGTGATTAAGATGTATGAATGGACAGAGCGTATAGCGTAATAAATTTAAATAAAGACGAAAAACAGGAAGACCCCAAAATGGGGTAATAAGTCATTATTTAAAAAAAAAAAACCATTCATACTTGATGTCAGCAATCGGCGGGAAGTAGCCCTAATATTAAAATATCAATTCTAAGCCCTGAGAGAGCTATATAAGAATAGCTTTGCAGGTAGGTCCAATGTTAATAGCGTGTAAGTTTGCTGACCTTTCTCAATGTATCTGAACTCTTAATGAAGCCGCTCGAGACGTGCTCGGTCTCCACTAACTGGTTCAATTGCATTTCACACCATCCGAGCAGTCAACTTTTACTCTTCGCGGGTTTATCTTTTGCGATTTTCACTTATCACAAATTTATTCAGTACAAATTGCGCGTCTTATTATATTCTTACCGACTAAGTTCCTCAGTTTGTAGAGGTTAACGTTTATCTTTCAGAGGTGATTCAACCATGCTTATTATCTACGTCTGTGTATAGCGACAGTGCGTTAAACGCATCGATGCATCGTCAAAGCAATCGCTTTTGAAAACTGGCTGACGAGGTAGTTAGATATATAATTATTTTTTATTTTTTTTATTTATATTTTTTATTTATTATCTTTGTTTTATTAACCACAAAATAAAACAAAGATAATAAATAAAAAATATGAATCTTAACCACCAAGTTAATATTGCTAATTTTAAAAGTATTAGATATATAATTGATAATTGATCAGTTTCGTTTTGGTACTATAAAGTTGTATGTGCTTAACATCATCCATGTTAGCCTTTGTGAATTATAATATATTAGGTTGATGCCTAATTATCCACCGTTTTTTTCTCGATGTCTTGTTTTTAGAATTTCACGTTTAATTAACATTTGTCGTAATATAATTCTTTAATATGGTTATGAAATTAAAATACGCATCGTGTGGCATACGCGCGTATGCCACACGATGCTGTACCACTCGGAGAAAGGGTGGAAAGCTACCGAGTCTTTTCTGCGAAGGAACGATTAGCGAAAGAGCATGCCGAGAGTGGTTTGTTCGCTTCAAAGCCGGTGACACCAGCTTAGACGACAAATTAGGAAAGTACCGATCTTCGAATTTTGATGTCCAGGCTCTTCTGGCGCCTGCGGAAGAGGATGAAAGTTGCACCACTAGGACGCTGACTGAGAACTTCAACATCGATCAGTCCACGTTTACTGTGACTAAGGTATGCCCCCGAATATGTTTCGAGTTTGTTTTCGTTTTTGGTTATGTTACAGTATAACTTTTAAAAGACGGCGGATAATTATGCGTCAGCCTAATATTACAGTACCTACTAATTTATGTCAATGTTTAAGGCGTACTTAACTCTCGTATGCCTAACATTTTTTTTTTTAATATGTCTTTAGTATATCAGTAACTTAACATCGCTGTTTTAACTTATACGGCGTGCTCCCTTACGTATCACGCAGTTTAGAACAACAGTTTGTTTCAAGTATACAGCGCGAGTGGGATGGCGTCTTTGTTGCTCATTTGTCTGAGCTCTTGCCACGCCCACAACCCATTTCTTCACCAATTCTCCGTAAGTACTTAATCTTTATATTGCTAGTGTTAAGGGTTATCGGTCAGCCGGATCCAAGGATCAAAGTAGATTGTAGAAGGAATCCAAGATCAATGCTGGAACTAAACAAAGTTGGGCACCAATGTAAAATAATGATAGGAATAATTTGGTTTTTTGTCTCAATAATATTTACATGTTCATGAAAAAAAATGTGTATTTTTAGGCATTTATGTTCACTGAAAAAGATCATTACTTCACTTTATAATGATTTTCGCTTTGCGGTGATGGTAACTCTACATATTAGCAAACTAACCCTACATATTAGCGAGTCATTACATCGATAATGTTTTCTCGAAATGTTCCCAAAACATGTGAGAAATTATTTTTTAATTTTATTATTCCTTTTCTTATTGCGGTGGATTGTAAAAATTATTGGTCCATATTGGCAGTAGGAAAAGTGTCATGTCGCGGACCTTTTGGGACCCTACCTAATATGGGCCCCAATGCATCGCATTGACTGCATCGGCGTAGTCACGACCCTGAATGATGAGGGAGCTGATCGGAGAAGAAAGACGTCAACCATAGTGAAGGCGTGATAGATATAATATATTTTGTCTAGGGAATATCTGTCCTCATCACACCCTGCGTAAGAAAGGAATAGAAAGCCGGTCCGTTTATCACCAAAACCGCATACATAATAAATTGTCTTATCCTTATATTGTAAATTTTCAAATCCCAGGAATTTCAGAGAACCGAGGCCATGATTTTGATTTAATAAAAAATATTTATTTTAAGAAATATACATATGTATGATGTACAGTAGCTATTAAATATATATTATTGTCTGTGGAAAAAACATAGGTTATTATCAATTTATTAAACCAAATAAAAACTGTTTGGTGAAATACTTATTTATTCATAGCGTGTTAGTAATTTTTTAAAAAGAAAGTAAGTCTACATAAATATTTATATATATTGAATACAAAAACACATACATATAAAAAATTACAAAACACAAACAATTTAATAAAATCAAAACACTAAATAAAAAAAACCCTAATAGTAAAGTAATAAAGTCCCCTAATAAAGCATTTCAATAATTTCATCCCACATTTGTTTCGAAAGATATGAATTTATTTTTTTATATCACATTTTACAAGGAAACAGAATTTTCTGTTTGAACAAACTGACAAAACCATTTACTTCATTTTTATAGCCACATAAACTATGGAAACTTTCCATTTTTTTTAAATATACTTAAACATGCAAAGCTCATCGCTGGGTCACTACCTATTGCATGACGATGGCCAGATGGGATAAACTCAAATAACTTGTTTAAAATTAATAATGTCTAGAAAAATTCGAGAGTCTCGAGTCTTAAGCCAAAAAACCATGGGATTCCCGGGTTGTCTCGACACAGAATCCCAGTGGTGCCCTTATTGTCGAACAAAGTAGATCTATATTGAGAAATCGACAAACATCCCCGATAGAAGGCAGCATTGATTACCAGTGTTGACTTACCTGTCGCTGCCTACGGGCCGGAGTACCGGAAGGTTCGCTCCTCTCGCTCCACTTATTCTTAATATTTACCTGCGACATTCCACCCCACCCGACGCAAATACGACAGTCGCCACGTTCGCAGACAATACGCACTCCTATCCACCTTTCGAAACGCGACAGTAACCCCTCAAAAAGCGCCGCCACCCTTTTCTCGCGCAAGAAAGCCAGACACGAACCCAGCATAAGAATGTTCGGTGAAAACATTTCCTGAACCATGCCCATCAAATACCTTGGTGCGACACCAACCTCACGTGGAGCCTTCACGTACAGAATAAAATCGCTGCCACTTCACGCGCACTATCAGCTCTGTATCCACTAATGGGCAGAAATAGTAAACTGTCCATTGACAACAAGCTCCTGCTATACAAAGCCATTATCAGGCCTAATCTCACCCATGCTGCCCATCTAGGGTCACGCCTCCAAAAGTCACATAAAAAGATTCCAAACTTTCCAAAGTAAAGCCATCCGGTCAGGCCTGGGTGCGCCTATCTAGTCGAGAGTTACACTCGTCCATCACTAGGGCATCCCCCTAATAAGGGATCACATAAAACATCTCGCCAAACGTTTCTATGCCGGGCTCCCAAACCACTCGAACCCCACCATAAATACCCTTTCAACATACGATTTAATTTCTCTTTTCCGATTTAGATTTATGCGACCGAAGATGGTCCTCCTAGATTATTAAAAACCATGCCTCAAGAAAGCAAATCCCTGCCACTTACCAGAAGTAACACTTCTCTCTTCCCCCCTTTGTTGAACACCACCTAACCCAATTACCGCAACGGTTGCTACAATAGATGAAGAAGCGAGGGATCTTAGTACCCGGGACTCTGCCATGAGATCAATGTCAATGTCAGTGTTGACTTGAGTCTAAAGGCAAACCTCACGTCCAGAATTCTGAAAGACACGGTTGCATAAATTAATGAACTATGGTGCAAAAGTAAACGGGATATGCTAGCGATGGGCGATTGCGAGATATCATAATCGAATTATTCGATTATGAAAATCATTCGAGATATCTCGAGATATGGCAGCGACGAGTACTAATTTAGTACTCGTAATCGCCGTAAGAATCGGAGCAGCGCGTCGGACTCGATTATACCCGAGTACTAATTTAGTACTCGTAATCGCCGTAAGAATCGGAGCAGCGCGTCGGACTCGATTATACCCGAGTACTAATTTAGTACTCGTAATCGCCGTAAGAATCAGAGCGGCGCGTCGGACTCGATCATGTCATTCGATTACACCCGAGTACTAATTATCTCGAAATATGGCAGCGACGAGTACTAATTTAGTACTCGTAATCGCCGTAAGAATCAGAGCAGCGCGTCGGACTCGATTATACCCGAGTACTAATTTAGTACTCATAATCGCCGTAACAATCGAAGCGGCGCGTCGGACTCGATTATATCCGAGTACTAATTTAGTATTCGGCGTGCTCATCAGCACAGTTGCTAGTCGAGCTGATGACAGATGGCGCTGTATATGTATAATATATCACTCATCATTCGATTTAACGAATGGTGAGTGACATATTATATTAATTTCGCACAGCAACGTTGCGGATTCAGCGGCTATTTAATAAATTTAATATTTTGCTATTTCTGGTGGTGTGAAATAAAAAATTTTTTTTTTTATTGTTAAAAAATAAATAGATAACATTTTTAAATTATACATATATTTAGAAAAATTAAATAATAAAAATGTTTTTTGTAATAATTTTTTGAGAAAATAAATATAAACTTGGAAGGATTGATTAATAAAATCAGAAAACATATAAATATTAACGAAATAAAAATGAACAAACTCATTAAGAAACTGAATAATCGACAAATATAAAAAATGTGTTTTATTTCCTAGTTATTTAAAAACAACATCGACCTGGAACATAATATTCACTTGTAGGTTAGAAATAAGTGAATACTTATTAAATAATTGTTTCTTGGTTCCAATGATACCAATATACTTCAAATGAAGCGTTCATTTTGAACGCTTCAAGTTGCATTTCGTGAAGCGTTTACGAAATTATGTTTTGTCCTTTGTACTCGGAATGTTTATGTTCCGGTGGTTTTTAGCCAGTTATATTACAGACACATCAATTTTCAATCAACACATCCATTACACTTTGAATTTCTTACCACGTAGATATTTTGGTTAAATTCACCCATTCAAATATTTCTAATTTTTCACAGAATAAAATCCACTACTCCAAATAGTCTTTGGTTATTTTATAAAAGTTAGTAGCTGTACTTTTCATATATTCTTCGTCAACACCACTGCAGCCTTGCAATTTTACATTTTTCTTTACAATAACACACGTCGATAAAAAAAACAATAATCAATCGTCAATAAAGATGCGCGAGTTGTCTACGTGTACTCGCAACCGAGGAGCGAGCGAGCTAGCAGGATTCTAACCGATTTACATATATGTGAGATGTATTGCGCATGCCGTCATCACCGCGATACTAGGCGCTACCGCCGTTTTTTTTTTTCGCGCCTTAATTGAAATTGTCGTCGTGGGCTGCTCTCTTTCTGAAAACGGGACAATTCAGCGTCCCGAAGCTGTGTTTGGGGACAACGGAATAAGCTACCTAAAACGGAATGGTCCCGTTCAAAATGAAACATATGGTCACGTTAGACAAGCATCGCATGGGAATTCAATTTAAATCATGTTTAATCAACATCAATGCCTTTAGAGCCCTTATGCAAACAATATTTGTCAATGCTAATTACAGATAAAAAATAAGTGCTAATGTTTCGTGAATCGATTATGAATCATTCGATTATCAAAATCATTCGATTACTAATCACTCGATTATGCAAATATCTCACAATCGCCCATCACTAGGATATGCGCTATACTTCTCGAGGAAACTCCCCACACGGTAATTACGAGTAGCAGAAGAGATCAAGATACTCAGCGACGAGGACATAACTGAGAAGAAGAAGAAAAAGAAGACGTACTATAGCTGTTTTTCTCGAATTAGTTGTAAATAAATATCTTGCACAAGTGTCGACCGTTGCTCTGGTAAGAATATTATTAACGAACTGATTAAGATTTCTCACAAATTAATATCAATAATAATCAAACTAAATATCAACAGCGGAATTATAAAAATATATTACGGATTTTAACATTTTACATTTTAGAAATATTTTTTCTTTTTTTGTGCGATCCAACCCTGCTGAGCTTTAGGTGCGTTTTTAACTATACGATAACACCCCAAGTTACGTTATTTCGCAGTTACATAATTAATATCGAAAAATAAATCTGAGACCTACTAGTGCGTAACAAAAATCAAAATTCTGCAAACTAGTGCATGAACAGCAATTGGTCTACCATAGTACAACCTAACATAAACAAATATTCAATTAGACCCAGAATTCCCACCAAATACGTAACAGATTATAATTCAGAGGGATCTCGACTAACTAGCGGCGATAATTATAATTCTGGCGTCTGCTATCAGATTACTCAATTATATATTTGAGATTCCGTAAAAATATGGTAGATGGCTCTTTCAAATAATGGAACGATTAAATGTATTAATATCAAAAAGGTACCATATAGGTTCGAAGATTTGTCGCTAAAAATATCGTCGCTGTAGCATAGTTAGATAATGCACCTTCCCCGGTTTGGAAAGAGATCCAGGTTCGAATCCCGGTGGCGCAACAACAATATTTTTCGATAAAATTGATTTTATATGTATATCTTTCTAATGAATATATTTAATTTATAATTATTATTATTAATATGTCTGTTATATCTTGGATAAATATTTCTGTTCAGCATGATGATGATAATGAATTCCTGCATTCCTGCATATTCTTGGCCATGTACTGAGAGGCTCAATATATGACACCATATATTAAACATTACTGTCCGACCACCCAGCGCCAGATCTTATATTTTTTCATAAGTTGATTGTTCATATCAGAGTAAATACTGCTACACGGTGTTTTTTATATAAATAATATATTGAACATATAATAATAAAAATATTGCAGTTTCTTATGAAATTACACATACGTAATTTAGAACGTAAAAATTATTTTAAATCAATATTTAAATATATCCAAGATGACACGATTATTGGATTTTCACGTACACAGGTACTGTTATTAAACAAATAATAGATATCTCATAGAGACGAAGCTATTTTTTAAAATTATATTTAATGGAAATATATGAAAGTATGGGTAATTACAGGACTTACGATCTGTCTGTCTGGCTGGCTTAAGTGATCACTTTATATAAATATAACGTTCACCATTCTCACCCATTAATCAATTTCCATATCAAATTTTTGAAAGTTGTATATATGTTAATATGTGGGAACATTTCGAGTACCACTACACTATCGCCATCTATGGACTAAATTTGATAAATCATTTCCCTGAAACAGCATATATGTCACAATGAGAATCTAATTGCTTTATTTAAATTATTTAAAGCGATATTCTTTATTTATTAAGGGGCACTGGTTCATTAAATCCTAAATTTTATAATCAATATTACAATTCCTAAAACGGCTCGCAGCCAATTTGAATAATAATTATTATTAACTTTTAAAATGATTTTGCGTTTGAACTAAAATTGATAACATGCAATTTTATAATAGAACTAAGAACGTTTATAAAAAATAACACAAATCAAAAGAAAGATAACTCGAATCTTCTAATTGAATAATTAATAAATATTTGTATATGTATTATTATTCTTTCAAAATTATGCAATTGATCACTTAGTGGATCAAGTATATTTTTAAACTTTTTTTTTTGTCAAAATGTCATTAAACTATAAAAAAAAATTAAGCAACATTTCATTTTGTTTTATTTTTTAGCATTTTACTACGTATTTTAATATTTTACTTTTTTAAATAAAAAAATATGTTCCAAATTATTTTTTTTTAGTATTAAGGATTTATTTTACCTCTATTAGAGCCATATAAATTTAAAATATCTATATAAACGTTCCCGTGCAGATTCACCTGAGCGGCCTACCCATATAACAATCATATTAAAAATCACATTAAATGCTTAAAAAGCTTTTCCGAGAGAAACTTGTTATATTTTCTACTTACCACCTGTTGTTGTGGAAAAACAACCTTGCGTCTTTTAAATAAAGTTCTTCAACACAAATTTAAAAAAAATTTCAATTCTATTCTAAAAATCTAAATTTTAAAGTGTTTTTTATTAATTATTTCATCAAATTGCCATTTTAAAAGAAATATTTAACACGGTTTAAAAAAAAAAAAATAACTGACTGATTATTATCTAAAACTTTTAAAATTCGGAGGACTATCACGTAACACAAGTCAACGTATATTTAAAAAAATGTTGCATCATTCTAATTTCACTTCTAGTTTCCGGCCAGGCTTTATTATTTTAATTGGATTACGAAAAGCGTCCCGACGGTCGCGGAGCTACCCCGACCTGCGCCGGAGGCTCTGTGTACACCGACTGACGCTACCTGCCTAATGACAGCTGAAAAGTAATCGCTTAATCTCAGCGGAGGAACTTTTCTACACATATGTTTATAAATTAGAAACACGTAGTAAAAAGGAACAAATCTTTTTTTTAAATGTATATTATAATATGTAGTAATAAGTACGATCTTTCGATCTGATTTTTCATATATTTCGTGAAGTGTGTCAAAGACCGTAGTACATATATGTATTGAGTATTATAATGTACTAGCGGTCCCCTCCCGGCGTTGCTCAGGGTTCAGATTTTGTTATTATTTAAAAGATAAAGGGGGAAGAAGGGTGCATTAGTTATAGGCAGGTCCTAAATAATAGCGATGTATGAAAAATTTCGTCCAGCGATGTATGAAAAATTCGAAAGAATGAGATATATGTATGAGAAACTGAACGAAATTTGGATAGCGTTCATATAATTCACATTGTGATCAGAGGGAGGGGGAATGTGCCTGTTTTTTTTTACGTAGGGTCCTAAAAGGTAACTGTGCAGAATTTGGAATGGATGTCATTCAATATAATACACTGAAAAGACTTCACAGGCTCGCGAGCGATTTTGGTCTTGTAGATATATTCCGATGTTCACTGTTTAAATATAAGAGTGATTTTTTTGATGCTGTTCTGAGTCAAAGGTGTAAAGGTTTTGGTACTCGGCCGTTCTGTGTTAAACCTAAATTTATTGTATTTTTTTGATCAACCTTCCATTTTTTTCCTTCTTTTAAATCAATTTTATCAAATTCTGTTTATAATATATTCCATACTACTTGTGTAGCTGCACATTTTTTTTTAATATAATTAATTTTGTAAAAGCCCATAAGGGCGTGAATACAATATAAATAAATAAAATATAATCATATCGCGGGGAAGAGATGGAGTAGCTAAGGGAAGAGAAAGAGTGTATGTTTTTGCACAGGGTCCTAAAGAGTAAGTATGCAAAATTTGGTTTAGATGGGTTAAAAGGTGTAGTAGGATTGTATAGCAAACAAGAAAATTCAGTTTTGTATATCTAGATATACCTGTGCCATGTGCATAAAACGCATGCCATCCTTATTCCCGGGAGCAAGGTATATAATATATATATTATAGGTATAAGACATATAATATATTACCAGGGGCGTGCACTACATACAAGCAAAAAACCTGTGCATTACTAAAAATTCTGGGAAACTAATATAAATTAAATAATTGGATTAACATAAACGAAAACATTATTTTACAATTAGCGCGATCTATGTACCAGTATAGACTTTAATGGCTTAGTTCTAAAAACTACCACGACAACTCACCGCTGTACCCATGGCGCTCTTTTGTATTCGCCGCATCGAGCTATCTTATTGCGCATCTTATTGTTTTCAACGTGTTGATTTCATGATTGTTCTTTAAATTTGGTGCATGGATTGGTTTTTGATTTGGGGAAAACAAAAAGCAATTGGCAGAATTATTTCTTACGTTAACCTTTAATAAAAATAATTATTTCCTTTAGTTATTACGTGAAGAATTTTCAAACAATAAATTAATCGTGTTCAGTCATAGAAAGTGTTCTTAAAAACGTTCATACATTTTTTATATGGGTAAGAAGGTATTATTTTACCTTAAAACTTTAAAAACACTATTAATAGTACTCTAAAATTATAAATAAATACACGGTCGTATAAACGACGGATTTATTTTGTCTAAAGACATCGGTTAAACGAATTATATTAATATATGCAATACATATATTGTATTGCATATATTATATATGATTGTATAATATTGTTGGTAACAGCATAACCTAAATATATACCTACTGCACGCCACTGTATATTACGTAGTGATAGATTTTTGTTGAAATTACTTAGTCTCTTACAACTTTGTTTTGAATAAAGCTATAGAGCAGAAATGTTGAAAATTTACTCAAAATAGGTGTGCAGTAAAAACTCGTTTTTTTTTAATTTATGCTATAAATAAAAGCTTAATATTAACGGTTATAAAATTGTAGTCATTTACCATATTCTGTGGATTCACTGCCTTATCTATTAATTATGTATTTTTTTCACTGGTAATGTTTAGTTTATACGGCAACTTGATGTTCTGCCCAATAAAAAATGTATATTTATGATATTTACCTTTTAGCAATATACTCGTACATACAATACATACGATTTCTGTTTCTATGAACAAATAAACGAGGACTGTAACCGATGACAAGACCAACTAATAGTGAAGAGATTATTTTCAATTCGGATATAATTAACTTACAATTGAAGCATGTGCATCAAGTTACGAGCAGGCGTGACTTCCGCGTACCGCATTATGTTCATCATCTGACGTCCAGTTAGTAATAGGACATTTTGCATTGTTGACATCCCGTGTAAGTGTAAGTGTAAACCGTTTTTTTTTCAACTCCAACCCTTGTCTTATCTACGAATTTATGTTCTTCTGTGTCGCGCCCCCTTGAATGTAACGTAGAGCATTTGATGTTGTCAAATTAAATTATTGTTAATATTATAATGATTTGTATTATTATTGTTTTCGTTACCCGCTCCGTGTGATCAGTACTGAAAATTTTAACTTACCAAGTACTGCTTTATTTATTGTATTTTTAATATATTTTGCATTGATTTAGATTGCGTATTATTCGAAAACCATACGCGTACACGAAAAATAGTTTGCTGCTCCAGCGGTCGGATTATTTTTACACAGAAACATAATCTTAGTTGAAATCAAAATGGACGAATTAAATTGTGTTTAAAATATATTTTATGTTTTATTTATGGTGTGTTTATCATACTGTGGCTATTGAGTATTGAGTAAAGCAAAAGGAACAAAGCTAAGAACAATATATATATATATATATATATTGTGATGTAACCTTACTTCTAGATTTATTAGAAAACAAATAATTAATACGTATATTTTAGGGCAAAGCTTACAAATTTATATTTTTGTCTGAATCTTTCAGACGTAACATATTTATAGCTATATCAAGTAAAATCATTTTAAATATGTATATTATATCTACCAATGAGGGCTGTTGAATCTGAAATGATTTAAGGAGTCCAAGGTGTCCGGGGATAGCACGGTGCTCCGGTCTGGAAGGAAATAAATCATTTGTCGAACACAGCATAGTCACTACTAATAAATAAAAGTCGATAGTCGATTATGTATGCCTATCATTCTTAAATGACGATTGAAAATATTTTTTCTCTCTTATTTGTTTTTTAGTTTACGTAACATTTTTACCTAAATACGTCTAGTTTTATCTCGTAAAAATTGGAATTTAATATATTGTTGTACAATAAGTACCAAAACTGGTTTAGTAAATAATTTATTTTATTTAAACGGAAAGAGAAACAGTAATATACACAAAGAATAATTGTACTGTCCCTATTGACCCCAGTCGTAAGGTCAATAGGGACAGATCTCATTTATGGAATTTTCTCTGTAGTTCATGTGCGAATCAAAGTTAGGTGAATACGAACACAGAGGAACCGTTAACCAAATAAAAAATATTGGTTGTATATAAACCTGTTCCTATTTACCTCAGATTACGGCACATCCGTTATACATAAACTACATATTCCATAATTCGCGCAAATTTTAAACAAATTTAATAATGTAATAATGCAAATAAACACGTTGTGGTTATTCAGTTTAATAATAAATGACGCACTAACTTTGTTGTTAACTACTGTGAGTTAATTATTAGTGATGAGATAAACGTTATTGTGACTGTGATAGTGCGTTTGGTATTTCTTTTATATCAGTTTAGTTTCCAGTATATCGGTGATTGCTCACTGAATTACGAATAATCAGGTACTAATCATTATTACAATCGAACACAAATTTCACAATAACGGTTTAGCTCATCGCTATTAATTATATAATATTCACCAACCGGTTCCGAAGCATACCGTTTCCTTCATCATCCCTTCATAATCTTTCATTCACGAGGGAAATATAAAACAGTTTTTTATCATCCTGATGACGGAAATTTTCTACTATGAAATGATACTCCTTAGAATATTTTATATACCAATCAGAACCCAGCAAATAACGGCTAAAATTTTATACGGTCTTTTCAGAAGATGAGATTTGATTTGTATTTTTTCCCAGAATCTTTAATAATGCACAGATATTTTGCTTGTATATATTGCACGCCCCTGCTTATATATTAGATGTGATATAGATATACAAATTTAAAAAAATCATAACATTCAATCAAAACACTGTGATAGTTTTATTAATTCGAATAAAACATTAAAACTAAATTCCATTGAAATTATTTAATTTTACTTCGAACCACACTTTGTCTTTGACATTTGACATGTTTACGCACATTTCATTTATTCATCTGGATATTTATTGTTTTTTATATCGAGTTTGGTAATCTTTATCTAATCCCCGGATTTTATTATTACTGTTTAATGAACAACGGCTCATTAAATAATAATTGAATCACCATTATCGCCATCATTATAAATATGTCATGAATAATTTACAAACGAAGAATATTCATAATTATTATAATTATTCTTATAAGTATAGCACACACAGTTAGATTACTACTAGAGTGAAACGGGCTGTTTCAAACAAAGTTACCATTTGTTTAGATTAAATATAAGAAATCAGTACTTATTTACTGGTCCACCATTATTCGTGTAGCACCTATGCGCAGCCTACGTCTACTTACACGCACGAGTAGGGCGGTGCCAAGAGTTTTACTTGGAGATAGCTCGTTAATATTGACTGAAAAAGAATCATTACAAATCATTATAAATCTCCCATAGTAGAGTACTCAACTGTGGGGGATTTATATATTCTACGAACGAGTACGGCAACACCTTGACAAAACGTCGGCCTGGATTTCTTCAAGGAAACCTTTTAACAAAAAGACCCGTATCTAACCTAGAAGAAACGCCAGTTCCATATACATATATTTCAGACGGTTTTTAAATTATTTTATTCGATAATGCACGTGTAAATTGAGTTGACATCGCCTCTAATTATGTGAATATCTCTGTAAATATACTAAATACAGAGTTAATATTTTAAGTGTTCCTCCGTAGTATATGTATTGTATGTACGTAGTATATGGATAAAATAATTACAATTTATAAGTCTTTACATACGCAACAATAAAAAATATTTTTTCGAAGAATCTGACATGAATTTGTCAATACGCGTATGTTTACGTACGGAGAGGTGCGGACGGCGCAGTGAGCGGAGGGCGGGGCGCCGGATATCGATCGTCACTTCAGTGCCAGTGGCAGATTGTGCGTTGGCATATATATATATATAATTAATATAAGTAATAAATGTAAAATTATTCATATTTATCTGACTTAAAAATCGCTAAAGTCTACGTGTACACTAAGTTTACAGCACCGGAACGCGCGTTTTTATTTTAGCATCGTAAGGGAGAAGTTAAAAGTGTTACATACAAACGGCGAAAATTATTTAATATAGGTAAAATAATAATATGGACATTGTTTCTTTAAAACGTTACAACAAATATGTTTTAATTTGCTTTCTTTAAATTTACCCCTGAGAATGTTACCTATATTTACATATATTTTAGTGGTACAAGTGCGCTATTGAATATTGTATTCGCGTTTAGTGGAAGAAGCGTGACGCGTCTTGTACTGTTGCTGAGAAAAAGAGAGATTTTAAAAGGTGGGTAAATTCAATATTGATTAAAAAAAAAAATTATTCACACACACAAAATAAACAAATGAAAATTTAGGATTTCAATAATTATTTTGGACATTCCGAATTCACACCCATATTCGAATAAAATCAAGATATAAAATTTGAATACCTCTATAAGCCAGACAATTTTCGCAAATCCACTTATGTTATAATCTGTAACTACATACTTACATATAATATGCACATAGTTTCCAAACACTCTACTTATAATGACGTTGCCTAATATAATTTCGATAAGTCCATTTCTCTATGTCCGTATCCACAGAACGAGATTTTTCTCGGAGATTCGAACTCGAGTGCGCATAAACGACAGTGCAGCTCGAAGCGATTAATGAATCACCATCCCATGTGTTGTAACCGCGGATTAGAAAGACATCCAGTACACCCGTACCTTTAGCGACTCTCAGATATCAATCTCATTGAAAGTTTATCATGGACACGAGCCATTATGGCAATTTTAACACGTTTTTAAACTTTATAGCTAGTTATATCTCAAACGTTTCATTTTATGATTGTTCGTATATCGAATTAATTTTTTCTTATTATTAATTTATCTTATATTTCATTTTGTTAATAAATCAGAAGAATAAAATACACCCTTAAAAGTTGTCCGTAAATCCATGTCCAAATGTTTCATAAAGGAAAAAATCAGTGAGAATTACAATTTAAATTTGAATTTCTCTTTCAAAATGTGATAAAGCGATAAAATGTGTTAATTTCATCAGTGATAATTCTCAAGAAATCTTTGTTTTGTCTTTCATGTTTCTTACGAATGGATCTTGGTCAATTCCGCACAAATCTACACTTAAAAAACCTTCTCCGTAAGTCTCTAATGATTCCACAACATCTAATTTTCCAAAGCCAATTTTCCTTACTTATACTGTTTTGATAAATGTAATTTAGTGGCTTTAGTTGTGATTATCTTCATTGCGATCTTTGGCCAAATATTCTTCCATACATGACTCGTCGATTGTTATTTGACTTCTTTTCACGATTCATTAATATTATTAAATGCAGCTTTCATATTAAATTCCATCGAAAATTGTCTAATGAGTGATTTCCTTGTTCAGTGCCGTCAGTAAGTTGACAAAAAGTTCTTCGCAAATAATATTGGTAAGTACTTTAAATGTAGACATCACGCCTTGATCCATTGGCTCAATTAAGAATGTGGTCTTTAGGAGGATACTCGATCTAATTTTTACAGATAAATTATATAAACTATCCTTGCTGCTAATCCCTGCGGGCGACTATTTTGGCCACTTGGGTCAGGATCTCAACAGAATTTATATTTCAATGATAGAGCTTTCCCCGAAACCAACCACACGTAAATAATATGTCGATGTAATTAAAATTATTTCATCTTTATAAGTTAGCTGTCAAAACGAACAAAAATGACATTCGTGGATAGATAATTTATATGGTAAGTAAGATTTCTTCCTTACCATAGACAAAAGAAAAGATGACAGATGTCAATATACGATTTCGCTAAAATATTTTTTTCTTCTTACCCGTGATTAAGACAATGTACACATCATTTCAAATTATATATATATTTACGAGCTTTTATTGAATGTATAAGAGATATTAAAAACACATTCGTTTTTATATAGACCTGGCCATTTAATCAAGCGCTATACAGCCATAACGACACTACGTCTATGACATCCAGAAAGTCGTAGAGATAGACCGGGAAACGTAATATTATTATAGATGGATATGGATTCACAGGATTGCCCCGGGTGCATAATATTGGCAATTATTATCATCTCAATCGACAACATTAAATTATTCCGCAAGTGTGTCGTTTTTTCCGTAAACCAAATTTGTTGATTGCTTTCTCAATTCCGTTATAGCGAAATTCCTTTGAAAGTGGATGTATCATTGGATATCTATTTTGTAAATAATGATAAAATATGACTGCGATTGGCATGTCCCTGTAGAGAAATATGTCATGCAAGTTAAATTCAGGTCATCCCGAGTGACCGCTGATTGTGGCCGTGTTCCTACGCGCTATCTCCTCGGGAGCCAATTGACGTTCAGACGCCGTGAATGGACTCATCAATTCACGGCACGGTCGGATAAGTGGCGGAGAATTTAAAAAGTCACCGCCTTATTACTTAAATTAAATAAATGCCGATTCTCGTTCCGGCGCCAATTATTATTATTCGTATGAGAAAGATGTTTTGATAAAGAGAAATTTGTCGGAGTTATTAAAAAACCGGGCAACCCCGAACGTAATCGGGTGTCATGAAATCTGGCAAACGGATTTTCAAATTTCGAAAAATTATACCCATTAAGCAATTGCCTTATGTAATTTGTAAGTTCTCGAAATGTCTAATCACGTGTCAAATTGTGAAAACCTTAAAACACATGATTCTTCTTATTTAATCCACTTATTTATTTATATTTAGTACTGACACTCATTTTGCTAGCGATGATAATATAGCAGAGGAAGGATGGAAATGGCCGCGTTTAAATGTTTTTTACATATCTACACGTATGTACATTAAAGAAAAGAATATCTTTTTCTTCCTCTATTTGATGTCTATAAAAAGATTACAATGTTTTTTTTTTATATTATGTTATGTTCTTATTGATAATTATCAATTATTAAGTATTAATTCGTTCAACAATAATTGGTAGGTATTCGAGTAGGATCGGCAAAAATGGTCCACCCGGCTTACTCCAAACCTAGCGGCCAAATCCGTCCGAGCTTCCTTGCAAATCGTTACAAGCAGATTAATAAAAACTTCTTCATTTGCGAATTTTGCTCTTCAGACCACTAAATACTGAACATTAAGCGCCTCGATAATTTTGGTACGGACTAATTTGGACTGGGGCGATCCATATTTACTAACCATGTCGCAATTTTATATTTTCGTATTATTTTACTATTTCTCAAATTCGAATTTGTTTCTTAAAGTATTATATTGATAAGTAAACGATTTTATTATCTTAACCAGATAAACATTTGACTTATTAAATATTTGCCGATCTTACTCTATATTCAATTTGGCACGGTAAGTAAATAAGACGGTGAGTAAAAATGCACGCTTAGCATACGATCATTCAATCTTACTTACTTTCATTCTTACCTACTTACCATCACGCCGTTTCCCCGTAGGGGTAGGCAGAGAGGATTGAGCGCCACACTCCTCTGTCCTGACACACAATTCTCGCCTCATCAACATTCATACATCTTCTCAAACAAGCTCGCCGATTGTTGAGGCTTCTAACAGAACCATCCTCCATTAACTGGTTTACCTGATCTTGCCAAGTCTTCCGCGGATGTCCTCTATTTCTGGTACCATCAACACTTGCGTCATATATCTTTATTACCATTCTCTCCTCATTCATCCGTTCCATATGACCAAACCACTTAAGTGATCCTTTCTTAATCTTACTCACTATACTAACATCAACTTTACATTATTTCCTTATTTCTTCATTATTTACTGTCATAAACAGATTTGCCACATTTACGCCTAAGTGATCTCATTTCCACTGCATTCGTTCTACTTTAGTTCCTCTTCTGCCAGCTCCAGGACTCACTTCCATACATCAGTGTCGGTACCAGGACTCGATTGTGCACCGCAAGTCTTGCCTCGTTTGACAAATTCCCGTTAGATATAATTCCATTCAAAGCGCCGTTCACTTTATTCCCTGCAGTCACCCTCCTTTCGATATCATTCTCAGCCTTTCCGTTTCTATCAAACATTTACTCCCCAAATACACAAACTCATCTACTTGTTCCAAACATACATTAGGTACAAGTATTTAGCACGGTGTCTTGCTTTCCTTCTTCTCGAATATCATTACTTTCGACTTGTTAACATTCATCATGAGATCGCTTTCCTTGCATACATCGTACATTCTACTCACTGGACTCTGTAGTTCTTGTACATACAATAAAATCGCCCATTTTTACTCCTACATTCAGTCATTCCAGTTCTTTCACACATTTATAACCTTTCTCTTATAACTCTGTCATATGCCTTCTGTAGATCTACGAAGGCACAAAGTTTTTGGTTTTCCGCCAAACTCGTAGAGAAAAGATCACAAAGACCCCTTCCATGTCTCATACTTTTTCTTTCTCACCGTTTGTCACTCTTTCTATTAAAATTCTTCCATACAGTTTACCAACCGAGTTCAGTAGACTAATAGCACTATAGTTACCGCATTCCATTTTCGGCCCTTTGCATAATGACAGCCCTCCTCCAATCTAACGGGGTGTGGCTCTCTTCTAAACATTTAGTGAAGAGTGTATGAAGCCACAAGAAAACTAATGGGCCACCAGCCTTGATATACTCTGCAGCAACGTTATGATACCCCACAACCTTACCATTCTTCATATGTTTTATATTTCTTCCATAATTATTGCATTTATATTGTTTTCCTCATTCATATTTACTCCAGAGAGCCTCTTAGGTGCTTCTTCATTTGCATTCACTACACTCTCATACGTTTCCTGAAAATATTTCATCCATCTATCTTTTATTTCATCCTCATTCGTTAACATCTCTCCATTTACTGACTTAATAGCTTTCATACTACTGCTTTCAGTACCACATCGGGATTTTTTTACCGTCTTCCGGAAAAATTTTATATTACCCCGAAAATTCTAACTTATTTTCACCCCTTCCTCTCTTTTCAGCCGCTCTTTCCTTTCGTTCACACCAGATTTAACTTTTTTCTTACAGGCATTGTACAGGTCTTTTGTTCTCGTGAATTCATCCCCACTTACTGTCAACAGATATCGCCACGTATTGTTCTTTTCTTTCACGAGTTCCTTTATGCCATCGTCCCACCATCATCGCCTTTCTTCCTTCCTTGGGTAACTATGCCACAGGTTTCTTTCGCTGATTCGCATAGCGTATCCTTAATGTATCCCCATGCATTGTCTATATTCAGATCACTCGCTCCGTGCTCAATCAGTTTTTCACACACTTCCCTTTCAAATTTTTCTCTGACATCATCCGTTTGCAGATTCTTAATTTTGATTCTAGATGGCGCCGATACTGTTTTATTCATGGACCGCCATCCTTGGAATAAAAGTATTCTTAAGACGACTGAGAAATGGTCAGTTTCCATCTCGGCGCCCCTCGCCGTTACTATTGATACTCGAGTATCAATAGTAACGGATCTCAGTCTAGAGTTAACCACCACAAAATCAATCCTTTCATTTCCTCACTCCCGGATTCCTTTGTGATCAAAAAAGGTGCTTGAGACAAAAAGGTTCCATTCCAAGCACATCTCAAGTAGACTTTTTCCATTCCCATTCATCATTTTGTCACCAAACACACCAATGGCTGACTCTAAACCATCCCTCCGAGTTCCCACCCATCCATTCAAATCGCCTGCGAAAATTATTCTTTCATTATTCCATTTTACATTCATTACATTTCTTATATTCGTCCAAAATTCATATTTCACTTCATAATTATCTGAGTTTACGGGAGCATAACCTACGACTAAAAATACACTTGTAATTCCAATTTTAAAACGTATCCACATAAGCCTGGCACTGAAGCTCATATTCTCTCATACATTATATCATTCTTTTCGAGAGCAACGCTGCAACACCCTGACATGCCCAGTCCTCCTCTGAGACCCCGGACCATAGCACCAGCGCGTCATTCTGCTCCATCTCTCCTCTTCCTTTCTTCGTGCTCTCACTAATGCACTCTAGGTTCTCTTCATTCACACTATCACACAGTTCATTCATCTTTCTGTCCATTTCTCCTCTAATATTCTACACACCCAGTCTGCACTCCTCCTCTTCGCGCCACCACGGGAACCAACCGCGGCATAATGGGGGCGAGTCTCATTGATACCTATCGGCATGTCCCCGCGATCTTACACTAATTTAGAAAAACATTATCAGTCATCTTTCAATATTATCCTTTCATTCGATGCACTAGATAATTACGAATACTTAATTATAACATAAAATATTCCAATAAATCCAAACAATTAACACTAGCTTAACATAAAATATCACCTACCTAAAAATACACTAAATGGTTATTGTTTGTATGGATATTCCAACAGCAGTACGTCTCTTGATCAGTCTGAGGTTATGGTGATATTATTTAAAGATGGCCGCACAGTTGCGCACTGCTAGTTGCGCAAATACGTTGAGAAATCATTCTATCTACTGTGCATATTCCTGTAAAATTATGTATGTTTCGTTTTAGCGGTGTAACACAATAACCAAATTGAATATTGATTAGATACAATACGAGTTAACCCGTCATCAGTCGATGCGTGAGCTTTCTGCTTACGCTGAATACTGAATGTAAAATATGGTCTAGCTTGCATTATGTGCAAGTGTTATCTATGCGGAAAAAAATTGTGAATAAGACGTAATAAATTTTTTTTGAGTCAAGACTTATTCTATTTTATTTATTCACAATCATTTTAAATTATATATTAATTAATAACAAAATAACCAGTTTTCGCTTCATTTACGATTATATTTATGATTATAAGATTTTTTGTACATGTCATACATGTCACATTAATATTCTTACTGACTTGCTGGTGTCCTGGAACGAGGCGCGAACGCCCAACCACTAGATTACTAGGCCAACATCTTGAACACTACACCGACAAGCTACTCCTACATTTACATATTTATAATATATTTTTCGCTCTTCAGTTAAATATTTTCCTACTGATATATTTCTTTAAATGTCAGACACACAATCAGGGACCCTCGATATCGCGACAAGAACGAGAATACAATGGCTAGAAGAAGAGAAACATTTTGAAGACGTTCTGGTTCATTCACGAGAGCGACCGATCTAGTGAATATTCTGAATACTGCACAATCTGATTCTGGGTATGCGTCCTCATCAACGCGCCAAATTAGTTGTAGGCTGTCTACAACTAAATTAACTAAAATGTCTACAACTAAATTAACTAAAGTATCTACAACTAAATTAACTAAAGTATCTACAACTAAATTAACTTAGACGGTATTTAATTGTTTCTACAGGAATTGGCGATAAGGAATCGCTTGTGAAATGTACAAATGTCGTAAATGTGACTTTTCCAAAGAATTAGAAAAGTTTCACGCATTGACGAACATGTTTATCTTAAACAGACAACAGAATATTCTGTCTGTGTGGAAAAATACAAAGTCCAAAAAAGAATTTATATTCAGTACTTTATGTTCAGAATTACTCTGTAATGTACATATCAGGTATATGTGTGTTCTGTGTTTTGAAAAACACACAAATGAACAAGAAATTACATCAAATATGAAAACATGTACATGTAGTTTGTTGTTTAATGAGAAAACTTGAATTCTGTGATTATTATGAGGAAAAAAATTGTTTTTTGGTAATATTGATACGTACTTAAAACGAATATAGTAAAACCTCGATATAACGGACCTCTATTTAATGAATTTCGGATATAACGGACAAAAAATCCGGTCAAATGTAAAAAAATTAAAAACGTCCTGTTAATATTATACATGCTTAAATTCAAGCGTCGCCGCATGTAAACAATTTTTAGCGGCCGTGATAATCACGTCATACGTCTAGCACTAGAATTTGAGACAAAATGCCGTCCTGCTCGTAGACTGCACCTAGCCGGAGCGATAGTATATTAGAGGATTCCCTGATATAATAACGCGTAAGTTTCGACGCAGCACGCAGTAACATAATAACATTTATTGACTATTCGTCAGATAACGAAGTTCAATTATATTACACGCATTTTCGTAATTTTAGAGAGTTGATTATAAAAAAACAGCAAACTTCAAAAGTGCAAACAAAACTTGATTCCTTTTTCAAAGCAGGATTACCGAAACATATCAAACAGCAACGCCACTTCACGACGAGTGTCCGAAGACAATAAATAGAATTTTGTTTGTGTTTTGTATTGTTTATTTATATCTAAATACAGTGTACATATTTTCAAAAAAAAGTTTTTTGATTTGACACCCCCTCCCCCCAATTAGTCCGTTATATCGAGGTATTACTGTACTTTATTTTTTAGAACAAATTATTATATTTGTGCAATAAAATAATAAAAATTTAACAAGGTCGGGTTAGCTTAGATATTTTTTATTGAACAAAGATATATTTATTTATTGTTCATTTTTTATTTTAGTAATGCGCTAACAATTCGTTTTATGAAAAAAATATTTATTTTAATACACGTGTCTCTTAAAATCATATCCTGATAATTCGCACTTTTATTTAATTTTTTAAACAACATTTATAACAAAACTATATTTCAATAACAGCGGACTGACTTCATTTATTTAATAAAATTTATAGATAAAAATATTATCCTCGACTCTTAATATTGACCTACTAAAAAGCGTGAGGGTGGTCGTATATCGACTAACGGCGGGTTAACCTTGGTTGTATAACTTTATTCGAGAACATAACCTTGGTTGTGCAACTTTAATCAAGAAATTTTCCGTCCGAGCTCCACCAACCAGGTATCGTATTCGTTATGTAATAATACTTCAGGTAGCTCGTAGCGAGTGATTCTGGATTCTAAATAAATTATTTATTTTACAAAAAAAAATCTAATTCTTTTTTTGAAAATATCAAAAACAAAACAATGTGCGAATGCCTCAATCCTGCAACAAATCCAACCGCAGAATTCTTCGCAGCCGGAAGATTCTTCCAATTTATAATTTCTGCCTTTGGATCGAAGACGACTTGGAAGAGTGCCACAACGGTGAATAAATGCTTTGCATCTAGCTGGAGAGATCCTGGAGTCAGCCATGAGGCCGACCCAGGACCGGGATTTGTAGAGCAAGCGCGGTCACTTCATACATATGTAGCGATCGGAATTTAAATCCACCGCCATCTCAGTCGGCATCGACGCTAGCGACAGCGCTGCCGACTGCTGCTACAAGCCGGGCTCGAGAATTCACCGCTAAGCAGTCTCTCCAGTTTCATCGTTTCACGACGGCGGTCTTGCCGGCCCGTGCGCGCCGAGCGAGACCGCCAACTCGCTTCATTTCATTTCATAATACACGTGCACCTTCTACATCTTCATTCATTCCTTGCATTCGATCTGCCTTTCTTGTTTTTATCATACTGTCATAATAAACTTCAACACGTAAACAACATTTATTTCATTTAACTACCGACCTAACCCCCAAACATGCTTTGAATGCTCCGCATCCCTTGTGTTCTAGGTCAAAAAGCTTTGGACTTTTTTTTTCTAACCGAAAACACCACTACTGCATTTAAATTCGTCCTGTCCTTTAGAGACCAATACTACGACACGACGCTCGCACGAAGTGAGTCGAAGTACATATGCATTCTCAACTTTCGAACATCTATGAATCGCGTAAATACATAGATGCCAGCCACATTGGATTCTATCATTTGTTCCGTATCCACAGAGTTTGGAAGTATTCGAATTTCGCGCATGCGCATTCAGCCCGCCTGTCAAGGTTTTTTTTTGTTTTGTTTTGTGTTTTGGATTGTTTTGAGGAATTTTTTTGTGTGACCCATTTTTGACAGTTGGCTTAAATACTTCAAACCGTTTTTTTTTTAAATAGAGATGCGTAAACGGAATACATGTCACATCAATATTCTTACTATTTTCAAACTAAGCTAAACGCTTGTGCTATGAAAATAGGACTAACTTGCTGGTGACCTGGAACGAGGCGTGAACCCCCGACCACTAGATCACTAGGCCAACGTCTTGACCACTACACCAATAAGTTATATGTTATATTTGTTTATTTAATAATAGGTATATACTTATTATCCAACATCCCTTCAACAAAAAATTACCAACAGCCACTGTTGTGAAGGTGCATTAAGAGTCGAGTCTCGTCTGATTGAGACTGCCATATGTCAAAATTAAAGATACGAAGGAGGAAAGAAAAAGAATGAAAGTATACTTAAAATAGTTTACATATTTGTATCGAAAGCGCTAAGGTATCATCCGGAAATAATATTACCTACGCATTGTTAAAGTTGCTAGAGTCAGATTTATATTTCGATGAGCTGTTGTGGGCAAAGATAATATTAAGAAAGAGATAGAACACTTCGTAGCAATAGATTTTAATTGTCATCCTCCTAGATTTCGTGTATGCGCGTACATATAGAGAATTCTCCTAAGAACAAATCGAATTTGAAAATAATAAATTAATACCGACTGTCGCTTAGTTTGTGCCTGACACCGAGCGTGACGTATCGTGTGGCAAAATTAAAGAAAAGCTTTCGAAAAAATATTACTTATGGTTCCTGACTTGACGCCCCCTCGAGTGATCCCCCTGGGACCGCTGTCCCGCCATACCCCTCACCCCGCTGTGACAGTGCGCAGAACTATCGAACTTACGAATCTATACTAATCCCGGCCTGTGCACTTTGAAATGATTGTCAAATAGGGGTTAATTGAAATTAACCTCGTCGCAGATTGAAATAATTTTCTGAATATCTAACTTGTAATACATTATACAGACATTTACAAAAAATACATTTAACAATATAACAAGGTTTTATAAAATGTTAATATATATATATATATATATATAATACAAAAATAAGAACATTTGTAGTGGATTTAAAAAATATTCTTTAGGGGGAACACATTTTTGTTGTGAAGTTGCATTTTCAGAACATAGTTCTGTGGTATTTTATTACAAATTAAATTAATTAATACTTACAGTAAAAAATTAAACTATCGAAAAAATATTTAGTTGCTACCGAGATTCGAACCTGGACCTTTTCCTATCGGAGGAAGCGTGTTCGCCATTTCGCTATAGCAATCGAATACATTTTCGAAAAATTTTCGAGATTTCGAAATCCCTCATTATATTGCTTTTACAACGCACCATGTAGTGTACTTTGTCTATATTCCATTGAGAAAAAACAAAATACATTTATTTTATCTCTATTGTATTCCGTACTTACTGATACTATTATTTCTATACTTATTCTCCAAAAATTTATATATTTTCTTTGACTATCATATATAATATTTATTATCCTTGTACTCCACTTTACACCGTATACTTTATTTCAATATTTAATTCCCGCATTTACCTTTTTACTTTTTTCCAATATCTTGTGACCTTTTCCTTGTTTATGTTTGTAATTTTAATGAAAATGTTTATATTTTAGTTTATTATTTTATTTATAGTTTAGATTTCTAGATTAGTTTAGTTTAGATTAAATTAGTTAATTAATTAGATTAGTTTAGTTTAGATTAAATTAGTTAATTAATTAGATTAGTTTAGTTTAGATTAAATTGTATACCATTTGTACTTGTATGTATTTTAATAAAATCTCAATAATTCCAACCCACTTCTAGTTGTATGCATTTTGAAATAAATATTATATTGGACCGTAACTTTCAGAGCACACGTTCACGGCACATTATTCTGCTTGCGCAGCCGCCGTCAGCCAATGAAGTCGTGATGATTATCAGTGATGAAACTTCAAAATATTACGGTTTCTTATGAAATGATGACAAATTTAGTAGTATCTTGTTTGCATTGTACAAGAAATTTTATTTAAAATGTTATAGAATATGCTCAAACCATTATACTTTATTGAAACACAAATTTGAATGGGGTCACTGTGTACCCCGCTCTGGCCCTCGATCCTTCCGGTACTCAAATGCCACTATTATTAAAACATCATATTTTTCATTACTCAGAAGTGCACTGGAATTTTGCCTCTCCTATTTGGAATCTGCAATACAGTATGTATAAAACAATATATGTATCCCTTTTCCCATCTGCAATCCTGCATAACTCCGTTATTGTTTTCTTACATAGCAGATATACTTACATTAAATAAATAAAAAAATATGACTTCTTCACAGTCAAATTTTCTTAAGGAGTATTTATTTAGCTTGAATATAATATGTGAAATGGGCATATCCAAGATAAGATGACACTATTTTCCTCGTTCAATTCAATATAACATAATAATGTCGAGTCACATTGATACAGAATTAAGAATACTTGTATGAGGAACATTGTAATAAAAATAAATTATAATATTTATTGTCTTTATTATATAAAAAAATAAAAAGTAACGATATAAAAAAATATTTCAAACATAAAACAATGTACATATGTATTTATTTATATAATATCAAATAGTAGCTAGCTCTGCGAACTTGGAATCCCAAGATTAAACCTGGTGGAATAGTATATACATACATATCTCACTAATATTAACACTTAATTGGATCCTTATGGACCAATTTTAACACATTTCTGAAGTTGCGTATATACTTGGCAGATGTATATACAATAACAACTACATATATGTATGTTTACCAGGGTTACCAGTAAAAAATGTATTATATTATTTCTTCTTAAATTCTTTATTCAATATACTGCAATGGTAACTATGTATCTATTAAGATGTATCAGACTACAAAACTTTGGAAATGATTAAATAATTGAATGATCACATCAAATGTTGTCGGCGAGCTTTGATGATTTTGAATGTGATATTTACAGTTATATTATTTACATGACATTATAAACTATTATATACATGACATGACAAATGTCTATGTACAAAATGGCAAGGCACGCAATATTTTGGTAAATAACACAATACAAATATCTATTATTTAGGGAAGATCATTTAATTAGCAAAGTTTCGGAATCAGATCTTTTTATTGAATATCTTCGGAGAACAATAATACCGATAAGAACTAATATCACTCCGATGACAATCAGCGTATAGAACACGGCACTCATAATACCTTCTATTGATGCTGCTAATTTTGCTTGACTTGCCAATTCTTTCGTGATTACGACTTTTTGGCTGAACCATAGCACAGGCACATAGATATCATCAGGCAACTTATCAAACATTCTGAAAATAAAATGTTTGTCAATTATTATAGGTTACATATTGGAATACCAATGTAAAATATGGTTCAAAAACAGTAGGGTGGATCCTACATGTGTGAACGAGTTCATAGAGAAGCGGGTGAAGATATACCACTATTGTCATTAGCACACTAAGTTGGCGACTGAACTTACTGAAAATAAATGTATTTTATGTTTACTTTCCCCTAACCCTTCATCGTATATGAGGTTTTAAGGCTGGTTGTGTGATCAGTGGTAAATTTTTACTATAGTAAAAAAAGTTACTTGAGTAAAAAAAAAATTCGAAAACGGGTCATTTGATCATTGCTAAAAAATATTTACTCATCGAAAGTACATTCGATGTAAATCAATATTACCATCCAATATCGAATGGTAAAAATCATAAATGATTAGTTAAAAATTGCAAATTGTCACATCGATACTTTGAAAATTGCAGTATACGACAATTAATGATTCAATATTCTGCTATTTTAGTGATGAGTTTGTCTAATGATGATCTCGCTGTTAAATTTACATTAGCACATAGACTGAAGATTTTTGGCTAGCAAAGTGACAAATTTCAAACACAGGGGTGAATAAAACCACAGATAAAGCGTAAAATTGTATATATTGCCAATGGTGAATATTTAAAATAAATCAAATTCAATCAGATATTTGCCTTGCCACACTATTAGGCGGGATTAACTTTGACAATAGTAAACTCGAACAACTCACATACGTTTTTACAAAGTTAGTATAGTAAAAATTTACCACTTAACACACAACCAGCCTTTATTCTCCCTAATAATGGTTTTACTGACTGCAGCATTTTCCAAGAACATATCGCCTATATAAGAACAGATATGAGATAATCTCGTATGAATTAGTGATAATAATTTATTGAATGTCAAAAATTAAATATGTACTCACTTAATATCTGGTATCCTCTGCACGAGGATATTAATTTGTAATTGAGCCCTCACAGAAAGTGGGATCCCGGTCTTTAATTCTAAAACCATTTTAAACTCATCCTCTGTTCTAAAAATTTATTAAATTATACCCATTAATTATAAATATAAATAAGACAAACAGTTTTTAATAAGAAATACACATAAAAAATTTAAAAAATCTAATCACATATCATCCTATTCTTACATATATATGTATATATCTTACTTAAACATAGATCTACTAAAGGTTTTTTGATGTTAATTTTTTCTTAATTAAAGATTAATATGACATTACAATATTCTTAGTATATATTTTCAAACTGAAAATAAGATGAACCCGGATAGTGAAAAATCAAACCACAGCCTTTAACAAAGACAACAACACAATTCAAAATATATATTTTTTACGGGTCTGTACATTTTTATTTATCCTTATGCTATTCAGTATTATGTACATACTTCGATTGATACAATCGATACAGTGGTCAATTGGGACACAGAACACTTTGTCCCAATCAACATATGTACATATAATACAGGGTGTAACAGACCTGACTAAATTACGAGTTGAAAATGTTCAAGATATGTGTGCCTAATCTCAACTGTGTTAGAAACATGAGCATTTTAAAAAATGCTAAGTATGTGATTATTTTAATATTTTATTGATTCCAAATGATATATTGAATACAAAAACTTAAAGGTCATCGAATTTCGAGCAGCTAGACTATTTTTTGTTAGATGAATTGGGGTTTGAAGCAAAGATATTAATAATGGATTAATAATGGAACAATTTTGTTAATGTTTATTTATAAGTACTACTACGAAGACCTTAAAATCAGCAATAATTTTAAAATTTTAAACTTTGATGCCAAAAAAGACAGGAAGGGTTCCTATCCCAAACTTTAATTATTCATAGCTGGGAACTCTACTAACCATAGTTATAACAAAAAAAAATCCATCTGCGGTTCTAACCCCGAACAACCATTTATTTTAAAATTAGGTGATTTCACATGGAATGACTATATTATAAATTTTATCAGGAATAAACTTGTGCAGCAATTCAAAGTAATTTGTAAGTGCAGTAATCTCTCGGTTCTTCACAACAAACGTGCTAGTCAACTGGAGGTGAAAACGACGTCCAACCTAGGACTTTAGAGCAACGTAGGCCAGATCCATCTGCCCATTCATAAATCCATCTGCCCATTCATAAATCCATAAATCCAATTCGGGTTGCATCCACTGATCAATATTATAATCAATACAGTCCACGGGATCTTAACCCACCACTCTTTATTCTGTATGTAGACGCTGCCTGATAGTAACATTCTCAACGCAACTCAATGACACGCACACCATCTACAGTAACTATTCTGATAAAGTGGGAGGGTGGCCCAAATAAGCGATGCAAATTTACGTTACATTTTCAAATTGTTTCTGCTCTTCAATATTTGTTCCATATAAACATCTGTCCCGATTAACCAATGGCCCAATTAATCAGAAATGTATTTTATATAAATTCAAGGAACAAAAACTATTTGTAAAGTGCTTGGCGATAGAGTGAATACAATGAATTCGATTAAAAGATGGTTCAAAAGGTTTCTTACTACATATTTTAACCCCTTAGATGACGAACATTCTGAATGGCCAATGGATATAAAATTTGAAGGAATTCAAGTACCAGCTGAATTGAATCAACATTTAATATGTAATGAAATTGTACATGCGTTAGCCTATTCACAGTATATAAATGTTTAAAAAAAGGAACAAATTACACTGGTTTGTGGATTCCACATCAATTATCGGAGTACAACCTTCAACAGCGTTTTTACAAATGCACTTTATGGAATCAGCATAAAAATACCATACTCCTGAAAAGCTCTATAAATATCAAATGTAATTTAAGATGGTAACTGGGTGATAAGCAATGTTCCCTCTAAGGTGTGCAGATGCGCACGCACACGGTTTGGCATCATAGCGCACAAAAAAAAATATAGAATGCACACAATTTTTATCAAAACTTCTTCATGTGTTGCCTTCTATCGAGGGTCGGTGACCACATTGCAGTATATAGATATATCGTCCATAAGATCACTAAAATTATGGACATTAAACCATTTTATGAGGTTACACAGCCAAAATAATTTATTTCTACCTATGCCTCTGTTGTCTTCTATCTTCCCCTGCTAAAATATCACATTTTTCATTGAGGCGCATGAGACCAAAGTATCCAGCTTTCTTTGATAGTTGTTATTAATTCTCTTGACTTATTTATGCGTCTTCATTAGTAATGTAGTCGCCCCTGCGACTGTTACCCCCTAACAGTAGCTTTATACTGGAATGATAATGTTTTTGCCCCAGCACACAAATAATAGCATCGGTCCTTAAAATTGCACAAAATATTTTTTATGCGCACACCGCGATTCAAAATTAGAGGGAACGTTGGTTATAAGGAGATAAAAATATACCAACAGTGAAATTAAAAACAGACAGCGGCTGGATGCAAAAAAGTGCCGATAGGTAGAATATACCCAAAAAAAGTTTAATTGCACATACGAATTTCGAAATCAAGACCAAACGGTTTTGGCCTATGTTGAACAAAAATATTTATTTATTATTATGGCTATTTTTTCATAAATATTTTATTACGCAATAGCCAAACTAACCCTAAATCATCAGAAAATGTATCATATTACACCATGACAATGCTCAATGCATGCAATAAAAACATTTTTTTAAATTGTGGTCTCGGATCGGAAATCGAAAGGTATCAAAAACCTTTCAACTATTTTGGTGAAATCAGCATTTTTAGAGGGCCAACAATATTTTTGAAAATAAAGATTTCCACATATCCTCAAAAAACAATGCAATTAGTGATAGAACAAGAGCCACTTACATTTTTACATAACTACAATTTTTTTCCTTGACTTATTGAACCATCAAACAAAATTAAATTGCCCATGTCATGTTGGATATGAATATCATTACAGTACAAGCACTTACTTGTTTGGTTTCACGCCAGCAATTTTCGATAAATATTTAGGGTCTGCCAAATAAAAATGTGGATACGAGACGAAAGCTGGTGCTCCAAATTTACATTGGGAAACATTGCGAGTCCCGGGAGGCGAACAAATGTCTCCAGAACGGCAGAAACAAGCTTCCTCTGGATAGTTTACTCCGTTGTCAAAAGGGGAATCATCTCCGGCAAAAACTGTTCCTGTTATACCCTGCACAACAGCTGACCCATTTCTTTTAAGAGTTATGTATCTGTAAAAAATTATTTAATCTCATTTTTATAAATAATAAAGATTTATTCAAACATTGAGTTAGATTCCAGGATATAATGAAATGGCTTTAGTGTTCCTGCCCAGATTGGTGTTTCTAAATTATCAAAGATCCCTGAAAAATCCAGGTGATATTCAAAACATCAGATGACATATTCCATTTAAGACATTATCTGGTCGTGGAACACCCAAAAGCCAATTCATCATACACACACATATATATGTATATATTTCAAGACGGAATCTTGTTATAAAATTAAAAATTACAATAATAAACAATTTCATTTTTATAATGTTTTCAATAAGACAAAACCTTTCTATGTATGTATTATGGAAATAGAACAAATATGAATGACCACAAGTGATTTTTATATCTTCCGATCCCAATCATAAATTTTTCAAATCAATTAAAAATATCAAACATAAATCAAAACCATTCATAATAGAATTAATTTTAGATTAAATCATTACTCACGAACAAATATCAGAAGCAAATATTGTGACATTTTCAGGGTTGCTTAACGGTGGAAACAATTCACCGGTCGTTCCTTTTACAGCTCCACATTCTCCGTCATAATAACAAAGTTGTTCGTTAAAGTTCCAAAGGTTCATATTTCCTAAGACTTTTAAATCAGTTGAGCCTGTGTCAATGGTCCACCATCCGTCATAGATATCTGACATATTGCGCTGTAAATTTTTTTTATATATTAACATTATTAATTTAAAAAATTAGGATAACTGTGATAATAAATACTGTACTTTGTAGTCTAAAATTAAAACATATTTATTTTAGATTGTTAACTTCGTTTTATTAGACTGAACAAAGTTAACAATAAAAAATAATGGATTTTAACCACAAAGTTGATTTTGCTAATCATAAAAATAAAACATATTTATTCAACTTCTATTAATACATAATTGTGATAAATTAAATTGTCACTTTTCTCATTTCAGTCCTGTATTGTGGATATCAGTGAATAGTAATGTCACAATGATTAGAGTAGCAAAAAAAGATTTTCGTCTACCAATAATCAGGCGGTATTGTTTATTATATCTATGGTTGACGAATGCGTATGCGTGCGTAACGTTGGTATGAGCGAGTGTGCGTGAAAGTTAAATAGGGATACGTCACTGTCAGCAGGTCCCGCGATCCTGTAAGCACCTAGTATTATACTGCAATATCTTGTATAGAAGCATCTGGAATAAATCGTTACTGTTACCGAGTACTCATATTATTCCGACACAAACCCGATAGTAATCTTCAAGTACACAAAGAGACTACAACAATCGTTGCAATACACCACAACTATTGCAGCCAGCATCGGCTGCAATATATTACGATTATAATATTATAAATCAGCACTTACGCCATAAAACCATCCAAATTTATCAAATGGTAGTGAAATGCTAGAAATATTCAGAGTATTTAAAACTTCCAATAATCTGTCTGAATAGCCATCAAACAAAAGTTCTTGAGCAGTTTTTGTTACCACCAGTGATTCTCCATAAAGGTTTAATGCAGAATTTACAGCAAGGCGTACCAAAAATGATCTGTGACGAACAAAGTAACCGGCAGTCTAAAATGAAAATCACATATTAAAAACTATTGTGTTACATAATACAACATGTACCTATATATTAAAAATGTATTAAATACAAATTAAATGTAATAATTAGTACTTTCTAATTATTCTTTCTAATCTTATATCTTTCTAATAATTACAACTTCACAGTAAGAATGTGTTCTCCTTAATAAAAAATTTATTTGCCTCATTTGTTATGGTGTGTGAACACGGATGAGACCCATCTAGAAAGCTGCATAAGGACAGTTCAGAGCACAGAGGGAGCTATGACTCATTGCTGCATGTATTTTGTGACACACACTAACTTATACTGACAAATCTCTGAGATAAGAGATCAAAGTCTCACACGTGCACACACACCATAACACTCTACTCCTTGATTTTAAAGCTTTCTAATGTGGGCTATCTTCCGTTACTGTGCTACAATTAGCTTTACAGACTTACTTAAAAATGTGTATAATTAAAATTAACGGGTTCACTGCCATTCTGACAAGAGTGAAGAGTGGGAAATGCCGATTTATTTTTTTATGCAAAATCTCTTCTGTGATGTTCGTTTATGCTTTTAGTTGAATATTTTATGATTTAAAATATTTAGATATGTTAGAAAATGGGAAAATAAAAATTACGTGTTTGTGCATGACAGGCATTGGGATTGAAATTTTCGTTCCCAGTGCTGTTACGCGTAATGATTTATTTTGTATTAAAAATGTTTATTACAGTTTAATTATAAAATTTTAAAATACATATCTAAAAAAACAGAACGAATACTTAATTATAAAATATTGTTTATTTCGAAACAGTCAAAATTTAAAATACACATATGAAGATTTGTTTGTGATAATTAAAACTTATAGATTAGTATGATATTCATAAGCAATCGAAACATAAAACTGGTTTGTCTTCAAACAAAACAACTTCATTTGTCAAAATAAAAAACCACAGCTTTGTATGAGAAATCACAACGTTCAACATCAGTGCCAATGCATAAATAACTCGTCACGACGGTTGCCGGCGGCATACTGACAAATAGAAGAAATATACTGTTATCATGTGCAATACGTGATTGGTACCCCGCGCACTTCCCTCATCATGCACAAACACGTATTCGTAACAGTCGACCTGTTAATACTCTGCAAATTGTGTAACTTTTACAGTAGTGTTACACTTATTACAACTTATGATGGTGATGATATTTTAAGATATAAGTATATTATGTATATATATTATATATGTTTATTTTTAAATAAGACGTGAGTATTAAAACATGTCTAAAACTATCTTGTGAAAAAATGACTGATTTGGTTGAGTGCTAATGATATTCAAAACCCTAACTGTTATGCACAGAACAAAGATTGCATTTTCTTATTTTCGTATTCTCTTTTAGGTGCTGGTTATTTCAATCTTCATAATATTTTAACTGACTGATGATGATTTGTAGAGATGCGTGAAAATTATGTATTAAGATTTCAGGATGTACTCTGTCAATAAAAATGCAAGTGTTTTCACATTGGATTTATTCAAGAGAACAGGTTAAAAAATATTCCCCGCATCTTATATAGACTACATGCTATTTCCTCGTGTGGTGGATGTGACATAGAGTGTTACACCATAGCTACACTGATTTTCATTTGTATGAAAAACCATGAAAAAGTGGATATAACTAATAAAAAACATAGATACTATTTCATCATAAGCGGCCATCGACCGCGATTTTGTATGGTTTTGAGATCTTTTAGAGAGATTAATCTAGGATAACATTTTTATTTATTTTGTATTTGTTTTTTTGGAAGGACAACTTAGGACATTTTATTTTATTACTATTATGTTTCGAAACAGGGCACTGCACACAACGGAATATTACATTGTTTAAACAAAAAATTGTTTCCTTCCATTGTTTTCATGCTGCGCATACGAAACACGAATTTTTATTTAAAATAATGACTAAAAAATAATATCTTATTCACTTGAATTACTTACTAATAAAAATGAAAAATAAATCAAAATCTAACTGATAATTTATTCCAATTTGAAAGTTCTAGATACTTTCCAACTTACTGCATAATTAAATCATGTGACAATGCGTTTCTTGTCATCGATACAAGAGTGTGTGTGTTAGATTTCCAATATGATTGAAATTCCAGTCATTTGGGTATAAAAGAAATCTAGCAACGAAAATACCAGAGCCATCTGCAAATTTTGTATGGAGAAAAAATAGTGATTTTCATATTCGATTTCTGACGTAATTCGTAGTGTACTTGAGTTGAAAAATAATAATATGGGTATGATGTCGCTACTGGAGAGAATAATTTGGTTAAAATTCAGATATGCGGCTCCCATGACGTCACTCCTCTGCTTACATGGGTGTTATATATAGATGACACTGATCTTCTGGCGTATTCGCGCACTGTCGTATATAGACGACGCTGGCCTTTACCGGGTTAAAAAAAATAGATGTGTATATGGAATACGTTTCACGTCAATACTCTTACTATTTTCAAACAAAGCTAATAGCTTGTGCTGTGAAAATATGACTACCTTGGTGGCCTCCTGGAACAAGGCTCAAACCCCCAACCGATCACTTAGACGATTATCGTTACCACTACACCACGTTAATTATTAGTATCAAATAAAAAATTATTACTGATTTTGAAAAAATACATTTTGTAATCTTTACTTGTGATTTTACCCATAAAAAAAATAGCTAGCAGTAATCATTTTTTTATTATAAAAAAAAAATGTTACTTACAATGGCAATGATGTTGATATTTGTTATTTTGTCAGATAATTCTCCTTTGGATAACTCTGGGTCAAAATGCCATATTCTTCTTTGTAAAAATGTTACAGTGCCATTATCGTTCCATGTTACATTCACCTGCAAAATGTTAGTACCTTGTGATATGTAAACCAAATTTTAAGACATAAATTAACTCTCGCAAAAGAGATAATAATATTTTCTTTAAATCAATACAAGATATAAAACAAGAGTAATATAAATTATAATACAAATTAAATGTATCAATTAGAAAGATATATAGGAAAATTCAATTTAAAGAAAAAATATTTATATTGCTACCGGAATTCGAACCTGGATCCTTTCCTATCCGGGGAAATTGCGTTAATCAATTACACCACACCAACGTAGTAAGTTGATGATAAATTTATATGCTACAGTTCTTTCAAATTGACAACTAATTTATTTACAATAAAAAAAATTTACTTATCTCTCTATTCAAAACAACAAACATATATTTTTAATATTGAAACAAATAACACATGCATAATTGTATATTTGGTAGGGTTGTGCTATGGTAAAAGCACCTCTAACACCGCCTGCTCCAAGAAATACTTTTAATGTACAAAGAAAAATTTGCAATCATATAAATACATACTTTAAGATGATGTTCCTTGAACACATAGGGTCCTATGTCTTCAAAGTGGGGTTTGATGGAATGATTATTGAACACTTCTTTGCTGTTAGTAAAATTATACAAATATAACTCAAGGTACATTGGCAATGGTGTTTCTTTCCACATACTATAACTAAATGAAGTTTTTGTCAAGACGGACATCTGAAAAAAAATTAATAAAATAAATATCTTAGAGTGAAATGGTTGGGTGTAATGAAACATTATGTGTTGAACAAACGCCGCTAACAGAGAACATAGGTCTACCTACAGCAATAAATTATTTTACTAATTTCACCGTAAACAATCGACAACAGCTTCCCATTTTATGTTGTTTCTTTTCTTATCATATTAAAGAATAGCACTCATCTTGTTTTATCACATATACGCGTTTTGGCCATTCCGAAGCACCCTGATCCCTGACGTTCATTTCCCTGTGTCTCGTTTTAGCATATAACAATGTCCCTATCACCCGTTGAATTACACCGCGGATGAACCGGCAAATAGTACCTCAATCATTGTCGCTCGATATCTGGTCTGAAAAACACGCTTGTTATGGAAGTGTAGCTCTAAGGTGTTGTTTGGAGGATATTATCTAAAACGTTTAGATCAGACTTTATTTATTTGAAATGTTGTTCATATATCGTCTCCTTCGTAACATTAAAATAACTTATTCGCAAATCGGAGCTTGGATTATACCTATCACAATATACCAGCGGGTAGGAATTTATCTCGAAACCATTTGACAACAGACGTCTTCTAATCTGGCATCGGATATACTGTATCGTTACCGCTACTACTTTGAGGTACCACTCCTGTCTTTTTCATCCTGGAACATGTCACCATCATCATCCATCTAAGAAAATGGTGAGGATTCAATCACTGTAGCTTTACTGAGTACATGTCAGCGAGCTCACTTGACCCAGAAAATAGTGCATCATGACTAAAGGTTCTATCTTATCCAGTTTACATTTAGTCTAGATAATCAACGACAATCAAAAAATATTAATATTTTAAAATTATCTTTCATCTTTTGTTTATCAGTGCAATCATATTTTACTTCTAGTCGAAACCCCAGCAAGAGCGATATTTTGAACATAATGGTTTTTATCTATAAATAATTGTGAGGTCCAGAATCAAAAGCAGACATTTCAAGTAAAATGAAAAAAATCTTTGTACCACAACTGTTACATTTGGGATCATATTGAACATGACCAGTAACCACAGGTCACATGACCAAATGCTGCCGTCTTATTGACTGAGAACATATTTGTCTGAGTTTGAATTAATTGTCTATTGGACATATCTGTGATTGAAGTAACAAGCAAATTTTAAATGCATTTTTATACGAAATCCAGCAATATTTGTTTAATTTCAATAGGCTGGTCTTGTAGAAATTAATTTTCATTATATTTGTACATACTTAACTCAAAAACCATAAAAACTGGACATGTCCGATTTTGATTCTATACCACAAAATTAAAATATTCAGTGATGTTATATGGTAAAACTTGAAATTTCTATGTTCATTACTATGATATTACATATAACTTTGCATATTTCCACCCACCATATCAAATATAGAAGTTGATATAATGTATGTAATAATTAAATCTATTCTTGTGCAAATATAAACTGTATTTCGAGATATTTTTTCATAACTATTTGTAATATTCAGGTTATATAAGATATGATAATTTCAATTGGCATTCCGGATCATCGCTAATTTATAATAGTGTCAGAATAATTTTACTACTAATATACGATATGGCACTTTGCTTGATCATTATTCTGAATAATTATTATCCAGGTAACTGGTTTATAAAAATTTTTATATGTAAATTGTTGATTGGGAGTATCTACAATTTATACTTTGTTGACCCCTCATACGGCAGGGTATATTTTGTGTCTATCCTTTTGATAAGCTTTCGACATATATTATCTATTTGATGAGAAGCCCTAATCATCGAAACGTTATTTCCAGCTTGTATATCATTTATGGCTATTGCATAACCTGTTTTGTGTTTGTACCTAAAAATTGCTACTTTAAATTTATAAATTAAATTATTTTTAATTCTATATATTCTTATTATTTTACACCTCGCTTTTCCCTAATAAATTGTATCAATAATGAGAAATCCAAGAAGCGACCACCAACACCGAGATCTGAAAGAGACGGCTATACTATTATCAACTAGCTAGCACCTAACCTAAGAAATAAAAGTAACATTTTATATACTTACTATCACCGATACAAGGGGTACCCATAAAAACAGAGTATTTTGCTTCAAAGCTTACGAGTTTTTATAAACAATTAAATTGAAAAACTTTTCATACCATGAACTGGTTGGTGGAACAAATTAAATTCATGATATGAGACACCACTGTATATTCACATGTGTTCCAAAACACATAAGTCAAATAATATTACTATGGATATTTCTTTATTCTTCATCACACAAAATAAATTGCAGAAATAGGGGAAAATAAACATTTAAGTCTGACTTAAGGGCGAGCTTTCATTTTTCCAGTTTGTAATTCGAGAAATCCTAAATGAATTTGATATGATTTCAAGACGAGGTTAATAGTTAAATTCGTATATGTTCCAGAGAAATAATTAATGACATTATATGTTACGTAAATCATATGAGAGAGAAAGGTTTGAATAGAGAAGGCAATAAAATTGTTGATTTTCTCGCATTCTAACATAATGCATGTCTAGAAGCTTATCCATAACTTATTCAAGTTTTTCGTATTAATATTATGGAATGTACTTAATTCATATATATGAATAAGTTTTGAAATCAGACAAAGTATCTACATATATTTAGATGATCGTTTAAATGAATATTCTAAATTTAATTTTAAATTATTATGACGGCTTCAATTTATTATTTTGTTTAATATTATCGATTTAAAATGCCACATTGCCGTTTTAGTGATATGTTTCATAATTATATACTATTTATAAAACAGACAGATTTGTTTAAAATGCAACAGTATTATATATAAATGAAATATTTGATTCTGACTTACAAAGTTTTCCCTTAAAATCAGTAAAAAGACATCTAATTTATGAAATTTGCTACTAATGTTGTGAATAAGTTCAATATTAATTCATAGCGTGAATAAAATATGTGTGAAAACATATATTTTTGGCATTTTTAAATGAAAATTATGACAGCGCGGATTCCACGACCGTCACGGCCGGATCGAGTGGCGTATTGAAGTTCCATTGGACAATTAAAATTATCCTATTTTATAAGACTGAAAATATATTATTTAAAAACTGATTATTGTGTTTCTGATATTAAACTTAGTTTTAAATAGTAGTCGAAGCCTCAAAGCATGTGAGTAAATATAATATATTATTTAAAAATGTATGTTTTCACTAAAACAAAATATTTTAAAAACATCGAAAATTGATATGTCCAACAAATTGAATGGTTTATAACACTATTAATTTTTAATATTTTGTTAATTTGTCTCCATTGAGATTTGTCTCTGTAATCTTGGCTTCAAGAGTATAAGACAATATATTTCGTTTATGCAATAATTTACTAAATTAACAAAATTTTGTAGCACGCGGAAAATGCATCTAATGGTTGCGATCTTTCTTATAATGCTTGTATTGTCTTAATTATGACAAATAACATTCAGTTTATTAGTTTTAAATGATTATAAAGGTTCTATCTAATAGTTTTAAAAAAAGTCAAATCTAGTGTATAACCTCTGATATAAATGAATAATAAAAACCCACATTTTCGTAAAAAATGTGAAAATTTGATTTATTATTGAAAGTAGCCCTTAAGTGATTAGGAACACAATTTGACTTGTGTGATTGTTCCCCCCTCTGGCCATAGATATATTATCATGCACTATACATGTTTACTACATATATGTATAACAAAATACATACATGGTACTATGTCATTATTCTTCAGTACAAGGCTATGCAAGAAGGTCAAATCTATAAGACAAGATAATCTCTTACTGAAGAACAGAGAATAAAATGTTAAGTAAATAATGTGTCACGTTTGGTACTTAGTGTGCACGTGATGGTTGACTATCAGATAGTTTACCAAGTATACCTTCACACTAGTATCATTGTGAAATTGCATTCAGGATTTTGAAATTGACACGGCAGTTTCATCAACTTTTACTGTATATAAGATGGTCTCCACATAAAATAAATATTTAATAGATAAAAATCTCAATCTCCGTTACAAATTTATTACAAATCAAATGTACCTCATGTGTGGGTCAAGATCTTTCATAAACTTTACAACACAATAATATTTTATGATTATGAAGGCATGCTTCAAAAAGGGGTCTATATAATATATTCGGTGAAAAAGTATTTTTATAATATAAAAAGGGTCTATTACTAATTACATAAGATAAAATATCATTTTATTCTAACTCGATTATCCTTTAAAAGTGGTTTCTGATAATTTGTGCTTCTGATAATTTCAAGGTGGCTGACTCGCAGTTTGTTGTGTTGACACCGACAACTCTTAAAATGATAAATAAAATGCGAAAACATAAGTTACAAGTTTCAAATTAAAAAATATCTAAGAAAGAGTTGTAAAAAATATTTAATAAGAGCTGGGGTACTAAAATCTGCAAAAAAAAAACCCAGAAACAGTGAGTAGAAAAGAGGTCGCTTACCAGCAATACGTATAACAAATTGAACCAATATTGATTTTTAATTGTTTTAGGAATATGTGTGCAATAAAAGTGTGTGAAAAGAGAGCATGATAAAATAAATTTTAGCGAACAATGTAATGCATATGAATGAATAATGGATAAGGAATAGAAACAATTACTTACATTCTTTAAAACATTGAAGTAAATTGTTGGCCAGACAATCACAAGGATTGTAAAAATCAAGCTTAATAAAACTCCAATGACAATCTGTGCGAAAATTCCACATCTTAATGTGCACCCCATTGTACGTCAATAGTTATCACAAAACTCAGTCCACCTGCAAATACCAAGACAAGCAATATTGTCAAAAATTAAAAATAATTGTCAAGCAAAAACTTTATCTGGATCAACAAATAATATATGTTAGGTCCAGAATCAAAAGTAGACATGTCCACATTACCTGTTTTCGAGTAAAATGCAAAAAACCATCGTACTACAACTGTCACTCTTGGAATCACATTGAAAATGACCAGTAACTACAGGTCACATGACCAAATACTGTCGTCTTATTGGCTGAAAACATATTTGTCTGGGTTTGAATCGATTATCTATTACACATGTCTACGACTGAAGTGATAAGCAAATTTTAAATGCATTTCTATACGAAATTCATTGATATTTATCAAATTTCGATAGGCTAGTCTTGTAGAGATCAATTTGCTTTATATTTGTATATACCTAACTCAAAAACCATAAAAATTGGACACGTCTGATTTTGATTCTATACCCCACATATTATTAAATATATTTATTATATTATTATATCTTCTGAAAATAATTAGAAAAAGAAATTAGCTTTATTAAGATATGTCAGATAAAAATAAAACATAAAGTTTTTATGTTTCTAAGTCACCAAAAAAGTGAGACTGCGTGATTACATAGTGATCAAGAAAAGCATTTGACAATATGATATTATTCCTACAAAGTACTTTAACAATTCAATGGAAATGTGTACGTAAATAGTATCATTAATATAAAGAGCAAATGTTGTCCCACCTGCGGGATACTAACAATATCATTCACATCACCAAAAGATTTCCAGAATACGATTTGATGTCAGCATGTACAGGACTCAAAATAACCGTGGATAAATCAAAAATAATGTTCAACCACATAGCACACAACCCATCAAAAGTAATGTTCACTTATTTCAAACAAGCACTAATATTAGATAAACAAAAATGCTTGTAAAACTCAAAAATATTATGATATCAAATCTCCGTAATGTCTTGAAACACAGGTCTTCAATCAATGTATCCTGCCAGTAATAACATACGGATCAGAGACACGGATACTAACAACTAGCCTGATGTACAAACTAAGAGTGGCGTAGTGAGACAATGTATATGTTGAATAAGTAACAAAATTATATGAAACTAACCCGGGCCACAGCATTGCTTTTCATGTATGTATAATCATTATAATAATGACAAAAATTATTTGATCACGAAAGATCATGATGATATAATTTAATGTTAACCCACTAAAACTCAATTTTTTTTATTTATTAATATTAAAAATATAATACAATTTGAATAATCAGTTTTAACATTTGTTTCTTCTCTATGAGAGTAAGACTCGTGTATAGAGAAGGAGTATATACGAGTTTCAGTTAGTCTGTGTACATATTTTTTTTACTTCAGTTATAAATTTATGATAGTCCATAATTTTTCTAATTGTGATGGGGAGGTTGTTAAAAAATTAATTGAAAGAATCTATTGTGACATGCGTTTCAACAACTAGTAAGTTATTTTCATTAAGGTGAGTTTAATTAAGCTAAAATTAAATTATATCTTCATGAGTAATAAAAACTTTCACAATTTTACAGTCGAAAAATTAAACAGGTCACAACTAATCTGGCTAAGGACATTCTTACATACTTAATAAATAAATTAGTAATTGCAGCTCAAGATAAACTATTGAGAAACAATATTATCTACACTATTTGATTAATAAATCCCATTAAAATGACGTACATAATATATTGTTTAATATTAAAATTAGTACCTTTTTTAATTGTTTCAACAGACTGTAATAAATCCTATATAGAACTAAGCCAACTTACTTACCATCACGCCGTTTCCCGTGGGGGTAGGCAGAGAGGATAGAGCGCCACACTCTTCTGTCCTGACATACAATTCTCGCCTCATCCACATTCATACATCTTGTCATACAAGCTCGCCGATTGTTGAGGCTTCTAACAGAACCATCCTCCATTATCTGGTTTACCTGGTCGTGCCAAGTCTTCCGCGGACGTCCTCTATTTCCGGTTCCATCAACACTTGCGTCATATATCTTTCTTACCATTCTCTCCTCATTCATCCTTTCCATAAGACCAAACCACCTAAGTGATCCTTTCTTAATCTTACTCACTATACTAACATCAGCTTTACATTCTTTTCTTATTTCTTCATTCTTTACTCTGTCATAAATAGATTTGCCACAAATACGCCTAAGTGATCTCATTTCCACTGCATTCAGTCTACTTTCGTTCCTTTTCTGCCAGCTCCAGGCCTCACTTCCATACATCAGTGTCGGTACCAGGATTCCATTGTGCACCACTAGTCTTGCCTCGGTTGACATATTCCTGTTAGATATAATTCCATTCAAAGCACCGTTTACTTTATTTCCTGCAGTCACCCTCCTTTCGATATCATTCTCAGCCTTTCCGTTTCTATCAAACATACTTCCCAAATATACAAACTCATCTACTTGTTCCAAACATTCATTACCTACAAGTATTTTGCATGGTGTCTTGCTTTCCTCCTTCTCAAATACCATCACTTTCGACTTGTTAACATTCATCATGAGGTCGCTTTCCTTGCATACATCGTACATTCTACTCACCAGATTCTGTAGTTCTTGTTCATTATTCGCCATTAGTACTGCATCATCGGCGTACAATAAACAGCATACAATCAAATCGCCCATTTTTGCTCCTACATTCATACATTTTAGTTCTTTCACACATTTATCCATATACAAGTTGAACAGCCATGGAGACATTACACAACCCTGCTTGACACCCTTTGTAATGTCAAACCATGGTGTGAGTGCTCCATTGATTCTTACACACGCAGAACTTCCTTCGTATAGGGATGCGATTGCGCGTATAAGTTTACTATTCACCCCGTAATCAGAAAGTACTTTCCATAACTTTTCTCTTATAACTCTATCATATGCTTTCTGTAGATCTACGAAGGCACAAAAAAGTTTTAGGTTTTTCGCCAAAAACTTTTCGTCATCACTCGTAGAGAAAAGATCTGATCCATGCATCCTCTTCCACCCACAAATGCCCCTTGCACGTCCCATACCTTTTCTTTCGTCACCATTCTTGCTCTTTCTATTAAAATTCTTCCATATAGTTTACCTACAGAGCTCAGTAGACTAATAGCCCTATAGTTACCACATTCCATTTTCGACCCTTTGCCTTTGTAAAGAGGCATGATAACAGCCCTCCTCCAATCTAACGGGGTGTGGTTCTCTTCCAAACATTGATTGAAGAGCGTATGAAGCCACAAGATAACTAATGGTCCACCAGCCTTGATATACTCTGCAGCAACGTTATCATACCCCACAGCCTTACCATTCTTCATATGTTTTATTGCACACTTTATTTCTTCCATACTTATTGCATTTATATCGTTTTCCTCATTCATACTTAACCCAGAGAGCCTCTCAGGTGCTTCGTCATTTGCATTCTCTACACTTTCATATGTTTCCTGGAAATATTTCATCCATCTATCTTTTATTTCATCCTCATTCGTTAACATCTCTCCATTTACTGACTTAATAGCTTTCATACTACTGCTTTCAGCACCACATCGAGATTTTTTCAGAATTTTATATTATCCTGAAAATTCTCAGTCATTTTCACCGCTTCTTTTCTTTTCAGCCGCTCTTTCCTTTCTTTCACACCAGATTTAACTTTTTCCTTACAGACATTGTACAGGACTTTTGCTCTCGTATATTCATCCCCATTTACTGTCAACAGATAGCGCCACGCATTCTTCTTTTCTTTCACAAGTTCCTTTATGCCATCGTCCCACCATGCATCACCTTTCTTCCTTCCTTGGATAGCTATCCCACAGGTTTCTTTCGCTGATTCGCATAAAGTAACCTTAATGTATTCCCATGCATTGTCTATATTCAGATCACTTGCTCCTTGTTCACTCAGTTTTTCATACACTTTCCTTTCAAATTTTTCTCTGACATCATCCCTTTGCAGGTTCTCAATTTTGACTCTAGATGGTGCCGATACTGTTTTTTTCATGGACCGCCATCCTTGGAATAAAATTATTCTTGAAACAACAAGGAAATGGTCAGTTTCCATCTCGGCGCCCCGAAACACTCGAGTGTCAACAGTAGCAGATCTCAGTCTAGAATCAACCACCACAAAATCAATCCTCGACCTTTCATTTCCTCTCTCCCATGTGTACTGGTGGATTTCTTTGTGATCAAAAAATGTGTTTGAGATAAAAAGGTTCCATTCCAAGCATACCTCAAGTAGACTTTTTCCATTCCCATTCATCTTTTTGTCACCGTACACTCCAATGGCTGACTCGAAACCATCCCTCCGAGTCCCCACCCAACCATTCAAATCGCCTGCTAAAATTATTCTTTCATTATTCCGTTTTACATTCATTACATCCCTTACATTTGTCCAAAATTCATCTTTCATTTCATCATTTTCTGAGTTTACGGGAGCATAACCTACGACTAAAAATACACTCGTAAGTCCAATTTTAAAACGGATCCACATAAGCCTAGCACTGACAAGTTCATATTCTCTCATACATTCTATCATTCTTTTCGAGAGCAATGCTGCAACACCCTGACACGCCCGGTCCTCCTCTGGGACCCCAGACCATAGTACCAGCGTGTCATTGTGCTCCATCTCTCCTTTTCCTTTCTTCATGCTCTCACTAATGCACAATATATCCAGATTCTTTTCATACATACTATCACACAGTTCATTCATCTTTCTGTCCATTCCTCCTCTAATATTCCACACACCTACTCTGCACTCCGTCCTCCTCTTCGCGCCACCACAGGAACCGCGGCATAATGGGGGGCGAGCCTCATTGCTACCTATCGGCATGTCCCCGCGACCTTATACTAATTTTAAAAAAAAACATTATTAATCATCTTTCAACATTATCCTTTCACTCGATCCACTAGATAATTACAACACTTAATTATAACATAAAATATAACAATAAGTCTAAACAATTATAGATTAACATAAAATATAACAATAAATCTAAACAATTTACACTAGATTAACATAAAATATCACTAAAAATACATTAAATAGTTATTGTTTAATTTCTATAATTGTATGAATACCATGTGGGTCATTATTTTATTTGATGTCTTAAGAAAATTAAAAATGATTAATGTATTAATTAAATCTAATCACAATAAAAAAAGTAAGTAATACACACTTGGCGAGTGATGATTTACTGTACAAGGTCCATTGCACATAAAATGCAGTCAGGGGAAACACTAAACACATTTTTCATTAAAATGCATAATTACCAACATGAAGTGAAATGTAACTTTCTACTATTGGCTAAATGAAAAAAATATTGAATACATTGCACTGTACAATAGTTACGCAATAAAACTTTGAGTAGTTTCCACATGACTCTTTTTAAAATTATATACCTACAGTGTTTCTGTGATTTCTGCACAATTTCAAGAGGCAATTTGGAAAGTTCTTTTGTAACAAAATGCTGAATGAGTCTGTTACTCATTATTTTACTAAGAATGGTAGGAAACACTTTTAGGGTACCAATCAGCAAAAAAAAAAACAATATTTTTTTTTAATATGTGCTCTAGGCCAATGGGTTAAGAAAATACATGCCATGAATCTGTCCAATAGAATCCCAATTATACATTTTTATATTCATATGAATTTTTGCATTTTTTTTTTGTATCAATTTTTACTTATACTTAAATGTATTAAAATATTTTCTATATAATTGAATATATTAAAAAAAAAATTTCATATGTTATGTACAAGATAACGCTTTTTTATCATTTAAAATGTGACAAAAAATTGGCAAAAATTAAGGATATAACAAAAAATTTTAATAAATGTCAAAAAATAAGGAATGAAACATTTATAAAATATTGCATGTTCCCATTATTATTTTACATTTTCCCATATTGTGAAGAGTCCTATTAATCATATTTTCATTGGACTTTCTTATCATTCATGTGTTTGATGTTTGTGCCGTGATGAAAATAAATTAGTTTAAACCTCAAAATAAAATCTCTTGTCAAAAAGTTATTTTATATAACAAAATCTTTTGAAAAAGTATTACATATATGTATATTACAAATAATAACCACAATTTAAAAATGATACAGTAATACCCAGACTTACGTAAATTTGGAGTAACTTCTCACCCTGCCCCCAAGCTCAATCCCGCAACCCATTATACAATCAATCTGGTATATATAAACTAAACTGTAATGACTGTCCGGCATTTTATATATGTAAAACAGCACAGAGTTTTAATACTAGAATAAAAACACACTTAAGGTGCCTTAAGAATAATAACATCTCAGAATTTTCCAACCACCTTTTAGAGATAGGCCACAATTTCGTAAAAGAAAACGGCATTGAAATTTTACACATTAATAATAACGGCCTTAGATTGGATAATTTAGAAAGTCTAGAAATCAAAAAATCACTCAAAACTAATTCCAATATAATTAATAAATTAAACCTTACAAACAACCCACTATTTAATATATTCTCTATTTCAATGTCTCCCTGTCTAGATCACCTCCCCAGTCTAAATCACCTCCCCTCTCTTAACAAGACTCTGCCTACATCATCACCATTATTACAATTTTAATCAGTTTTTAGTATATTATAATATTCTGTCAAATAAATATATAACTTCACTTTATTTTCCAAAATATATAGTTACATACAGCTTAATTCAAAGTATTGACTGCATGCACCTGCTATATGCATACCCAGACTTGTCCAGGTAGCTGGAGAAATAATTACAGATTGAGATAAAATGTCCTCCTGACTGATATACCTAGTAAATGTACACTTTTAACCAAAACAGCTGTAAATCTGATTCTCCCAACATGGAAACGTTCCAGAGAAAGAAACAAATAGAATTTAATTTATGTTAACAAAAATTGCTTTGTAATACTCTTACTGTTTTTAAAACTCGTATAAGGCTAATGTGGTACAAGGAATAAAGTATTGGTGGAAAATTTTTGAATAATAATTTTGAACTTAATAATTTTTTTTCTGATAACTGATGGAAATTGTTTAGACTGTTTTCTTAAATTAGTAAGCTTACTTTGTTAACTTGAATCATTTTTGCACAATTTCATCACACAATTCAATCAAAGCCACTCTAATTGCAATTCTCTTAAAACTACAACAATATTGGAAGGTGTGTACAGCGCCTGACCATTAGTATATACTATTACTAGTCAGGTGAAGTGGTCCAGCAGCCTTTATCCGGGTTTCATGCTAGCTAGCCACATCCAAAGTATGCAACGTTATCAATTTTCATGCACAAAATACATAGTTCTTACCTATATCTGCAAATTGAGAAAAACAATCTTGGTTGATTAATACTTGTGTTACCACATCTCCACAAGCTTTTGTGAAAATGACTAATGAATCCTCTGCTCACAAAGCGAGTCGTATATGGTTTATATTTCATATAATTATTGAAATCTATATAAAAACACAATATACAGAAAAGTTTTCACTGTTTGCACCAATTAAAATCTGATTTATTAGTTGAGCCTTGACAATACTTGCTTACACCTGTAAAATTGTGTACCTTCAACAACAAAACAAATGTTGGCAGTGCTCATTCTCAACACACAACTCTTTGTTAGTGAACAGAAAACTGAATTACATTAACTTCACATCCATAAGCAGAAAGATAACGATGTAAAGATCTGAGTAATAAATATCAACATAACAAACTGAGTAATAATGTAATAATACTAATTCATGACAAACGAACCTCTCTATCGAGTATGATGACCGCTACACTAATAAGATACAAGGGTCATTTTATGTTTCCCGTTTTTATCACCCATTATGACTTATCAGCTGGAATATATCATATTTTATTTTCATTGACTTGTCATATCACAACATGGTGACCATTTTACTGTAAAAGGTCCACAATATAATACTATCGCACTAAATTATATTACTTCAATATACATCGTAAGTAGAACGTACATGTCATCTCGTCAAGAACACGCTAAACAAAAATACTGCAATTAGGCAGTTAAAATAATCAAATCTAACGATATTCATCTGACACACATTCACATACATACATATCAATACATATATGGTAATGGTATATGCATAGATAAGAGATATAGGTATATGCTATATCTATAGCTATATGTCAAAATTTGTATATTTACCAAACGTCACCCTACGTCAAAACATTGCAAATTGTATTCTAATGTAAAAGAGTCCACACATACAAAAAGACAAGGTTTTTTTTTTTTAAAAGATGACGGAACTCAAACCATGAGAGCGCCAATTTAAAATCTACCCATATTTCATAAAAATCATAAATAGTTCATAAAAACATCATATTTTATCATTTGTGCGAATTATATAAATATGGATTGTAATTATATTTATAAAAGGGTAGGGTTATTTGTTAATTATATGAATTTGGACAGGTGAAAATAGAGAAACACGGAAAACGTTAATTATAACGTATTAATCAGATATTTATTACCTTTTACGTATGAATGGGTAGATGTACAATCTTAATTTTAACTTAGGCTAAATGAATCTATCTTATATTACGCGTTCTGGTTGTCGTGTTTGGTGACATTCTTCCCTCGCGTCGCTTCGTCTCTCTGATGTCCGCTGTCTGGGCTTCCGATCGTCGCGGGACTGGCTGCCTCTGTCTGCCAGCCATTTGCTTATGGTTCGCTCAACTAGTCGAATAGTTTACCATGTCACTGTCATCACCCCTTGTTCTAAACTTCATGTTTCGTCCCATTAGAACTGTTTGGTGATTACAAGTGCACTTGGTCTCGTTTAACATTCGACCTGTTCTGGATTCCGTTGTGGTGCTGTCGGAGCACTCACTGACTGAGCTGGTGGGCTTTCATCGTTGACTCTTTATTAAGACTTCTGGCACAGATTTTCAACTGCCAACTATTGATTCCAATCATCAACTGTCAGTAACTGTCTCACGGCATCCCCCGAATTATCTTATCTTGATGATTATCTTGGCGTCTTCCGACGCTGGTCACCAACCACTGATGATTGTCAACTTCTCTGACTTCAATTTTCAATTGTCAACTGCTTTCAACAATGGTGTTCTAGCCTTTTTAAAGCACCCGTGGTGATGGTGTATCCTCGTTGGTCGGCTGGCCCGTCCTCTTAGAACTGGTGATGCCTTATTGGTCCATTTTCGATGATCATCAGCTCCATTGGTCGCCAAGTGGTGGGATGCCATACCCTTCTGAATTCGACACCACCTCTGCCTTATATTTAATTACGATCAAACTTATCTTTAAGTATTTACACCTATTGTTATATTTCTTACACTATTTATCAGAATCTCACACCTAGTCACACATTATTTCGTCATACGGGTTCTTATGCGGGTGGATCATTTTATTATTTAACTTTGATTTCATTACGATTGATACATGAACTAAATTCTCAGATACTTATTTATCTCTATACATTCATATTTTTAATACTCACATCATAATGATAAGTATTCCCATTGTAAAAACTGGGAGTTTGAACAGTATGTGTAATTTTGTTTTGGACACATGTAAAACTCTACAAAAAGTCATTATAAACAAGTATTTCATATACGACATGATATTTTCTTATTATACAACAAAAACTTATCATTAAACAAAATATCGACCAAGGTGCAAGTATTAAATTAGTTACATTCATAAATATTACATTAATAGTAATTATAAAACACCAATATCAAAACAAACTTTCTTCATCATGGTTACTCTAGTTATTTTCCACATTCGATACTTGAATTACCTATTACTAATGAGCTTAAAATCAAAATGAGTCAATCACTGATATCTTTGAGTCACGCTCACTATCACTGATTGAATATCTGGGAATATCGTGATTCATTTTTTTATTATATTTACATTTAGTTGTGCACCATGATTCGGCGCATGCGCATTTGAGATGAAAATATTCATGAAGGAATGACGTTATAATTCGTGATCAACGCCATTTAGTAGATTCTGCCAAGACGTTTCACGCATTTGACCCGAAACGGTGCAACTTTGACACGAAAAATAGATTCACATTTTTTTAGCGTTTCCATTTTTTTGTGGTGATATTAAATTAGATATATATATATTCATGTTAGAATATGTTTTTCATGCAAATGAAGTTTTAATAATATAAATAAATATGCTCAAAACAATGTTTTTTTTTATTTCGTGTATTGTGATATCGTACGGCGCATGCGCATTAGTAATGAAACTATAACCATTATCACAGTTTTCAATCACTGATTATATCGAATACCAATCACAATCACACCAGTGAGTCAATAATAGCGTTTTTCCTCATCACTATTACCTATACTTATACTAATTAATGTTTATAAAAGAATCTGCCCACTTGTTACTAGATATATCGTGATTTAACATATTTTCTTTTTGTTACATTATTTTGTTAATCCAAAATTCGATCTCAGTAAACATTAACAATATATGATATCCTTTCCTATATTAAATTAAGAATAACTTATTTCTGTACATTTACATTCGTTGTCATATTAATTTTATTGCTTACCAAAATTCTTATATTTAATTATATATCGGGATTTTTCTTTATTACAACCTTTTTTATTATACAATTACAATCGGTACTTGAGAATCCATTTACTACAAAATCCTACTTATGGGCTTGATATGGCGTCGGGCTTTCCTCCCTGCCCAATCATCATATCGTCAATACATCGTTGGTCACTGAGAAGGAGGCGGGGGTAGAAATCAATAGGCAATGATTAAGTACATATTTACAATTTTATTAAATTGATTAGACGAGAAGAGAAAAAAAAACCTTAGGCCAAATTCTTAATCTATTTGTAGCGACCGGAATTCAAATCCACCGCCATCTCAGTCGGCATCGACGCTAGCGACAGCGTTGCCGGTTGCTGCCACAAGCCTGGCTCAGAATTCACCGCTAGGCACTCTCTCCAGTTTCAGCGTTCTACAGCGGCGGTCTCGCCGGCCCGGGAGCGCCGGGCGAGACAGCCAAATTGCTTCACATCATTTCATTTCACATTCATTCATTTCATTGCATTCTTTATTTCTATCTGTTTTCATCATACTGTCATAATGTAATAAAACCTCATACCTCAACAAACATCTATATTTCATTTAACCACCGACATAACCCCCAAATATTTTATGGTCTACTTAATTCTAATCTTAAATCTACCTTGATTAAGTTAGTGATGATTCGGTCCGGGCTTCGGTGATCGATGTCTGCCGCGCGGATGGCGACCGACGACGCGATCTGGGCGGGACCGTGACTTCAAGTCCGCTCTGCAACTCCATCCTTCTGGTGGGCGGCTTCGTTCACCAGCTCCTCCGAGCTGCTTCCTTCCACCTCCGCTCGAGTTACACTACCGCTCTAGTCAGATTCCTCCAATTCCGCGCTGTCTTCCATTTCCGCACGATACTTCAGGTTCAATTGTGAGAACTCATCTCCGTTTTTTTATTGTTGCGCGAATGGAACTCTCCCTTAACTATCTTGATTAAAGCTATTTCCACTCTCGTTTCTAAGTGTTGTTATTTCTAAGTCTTGTTTCCAAGTGTCCCCTTCACCGCCTTTTAAGCCCTCTGGGACTTAAGGTGTGTCCCTGACACGTCTTTTGGTCCATCCCTCGAGCGGTGGTTGGATCGAGCGCCCGCTCTGTGACCACCAGCCCTGTCGCTGGCTGCAACAGTGGCCGCTCCAGCCACATCTCCCTCTGTGTCCACAGTTGACCGTGGTCCGGCTGCTGTTATGGCACGCGTAGGCCCCAAATTTGTAGCCCATCTCAGGCCGTCCTCTATCATAATCTCAACTAACCCTGACACATATTTACATTACCTACATTAAAATACATGTAGCTACTTATAATTACGTTCTTAAAACCTACTCTAGTCTATGTACCTATTATTATATTACATCGACAACGACACATATTTACATTAATCTTATAGGCGCTCGACACTACCCTATGAAAATAAATATATCTTGGTTGACTAATTTAAATTATTATATGGATCGTAAGGACAAGTCAGTTGTATATATTATACCATCAAAAACATGCTAGCCTATTATTATTACACAAAATTTATAAAATAATAAAAACGTTCGAAGGTTTTGCCGGCATTCTGGGAATATATCTAATTTGGCGGGCTTGCGAAAATTCCCGACCGGGTATTTATTGTTTTGTATCAGATTACAAAAATCTCCGCAGATGGCCGTAGTCTATTGTTAACAACATTTTGGGATCTCCCGTACGAGATCCGAGACCCTTTTTCGGCTGGTTAATAATGGCCATCGTAAATGCGTACTTTCCCAGCCATTTATTAATATCGGAAAGGTACGTCGCCGACAGTATACAATTAGATTAAATGCATTTCTCGGGGGGAGTTGGACCGTCATAAAATGTCCCTTAGATCCCCCAAGAAAGCAAACACGTTCACTGAATCTTAATTGGTTACACGGCCCTGTTACTCATGCAAATCCCTTAAGGAATGCACCGCGTTCGGATTAGCCGTTAAGTAATCTTTTCTTTCTTCATAATATGGGGAAATTCGCGTCACATTAATCGCCGGGCACAACAGGCTGATCAATGGTCATCAACATCGGGAGCCGAAAAACATCACGATGTTGACCAGCGGAAGTAAACGGTTAGCATCAGAAGTCCAGTACAAGCGTAACAATAAGGGTAAACCCGCCGCTTACCAAGGACCGTTCATAAGCAAAAGCTCCTTTATGGTCCTACTCATTCACCGCCAGGTTGGGATTCTTTTAATTCTAATAGCCACAGTTCCAAGCAACCAGCATGACAGTCACCTGTTGAAGCAGTCGCTGAGCGAGCCTGAAAACAATCAGCAAGCAGCCGCCCATGCTGGATACTAACGGCACCACTTCGCCAGCCTGAGATCGGGTCTCTGAAAAAGTTCCCAGAGGAACATCGCAAAATAATCTAAGGTAGAATTAATTAAGATTAAGTTAACTCTAAGCATTTCCATTTACCCATAAGTGTATGTGTAACAGCCAATAAATGTCTAATTTGTATGTCTTTCGTGTTTTTTATATTCCCACCTATCCAAAATTCTTATTATCATAGTATATATAAAAGTTTGATCCTGGTGAATGGAGTCGCAAATCGAAACATTTTATTAATGTGCCATAACAATGTTCGATTAATAATCAAAAAAATCAATTCATAAAAGAAAGTAAATCCCACCCCTTTTATCAAACTGTGACAGTTATTACACTTCGTAAATTATTAAATTTTATAAAAATAATAAATTGTTTCTTTTTATAGTATGTTAACCAATTAACAGGCAAATATTCACTCAATTATTTTAAAAGTTATTTAGTTAATCTTTACCATACCGTGATATAAAATACTCGTACACAGACATGCTGTCAACTCGTGTTACCGTAAGAAATTAGATTTCTATTAACCTTTGAAATGTGAAAAAATGCTATTTAAAAAATATTTAAGGCCATAAATTTACTCTAAATATTGAGCATTAAATATAAAAAATGTATATGATGTTATAATTCGGAGCATTCATCAAGTCCTGTATAAGATATTGCATTGAATAATACAAACTTTTTTTTATCTATCTTTCTTTAATTAATGAGAAAGAGACATCATTATATTCGTATGTTTGTTATTATTTTTATTGTGAAATTATTTTGTGTGGTTTCTTTCTGTCTTGCCAGAAATCGTATTTTTATCAGTGTATTATTTTTACAACGGATTGAATTGAAAAATAATTGTTTTTTGTAGGATTCGCTTTACGTACTTGATTTTTCACTTGTCATTTGTAAGCGTAAATATGTTTTTTCAAATTAACTATAATACGAATTGATTGTTGCGTGTATTTACCGAAATATTATAGGTTTAATTAGAGCCGTAGACCTGTCTAACTACATGGTTTGGGAAGGGTTAAAAAAAATCCTTTCCATGCTACTAGTGTGTGGTCCTCATAATTTTTCTCCACGCTAGTTCCTGTAGTCCTGTAGTTAGTATTTATTATCCAGTTATTGTCTATAGACTTTTTTTTTATGGCTTAAGAAGTACACCATAGTGACATGGGGCCTTATCTATGCCTGGGGCCAGCGCTATACTAGAAATATAGACACTCTTATCTATGTTACAGTGTTTTATCTAAGGTTACTTTTTCTTGTCTATGGATTAAGGGTGTTGTCTAAATGTCTGGAGTTTTGTGATTGATATTGTGTTTGTTTTAGAGTTTGGAATAGTCGATCGACCAGATAATTTCTCCGGTAATGTAGGATTTATTTGATACCAAAATCTCAACCTTCGCCGATTGTAGTTTAAGTTAATGAGTACAAAAACAAAAAAATCCGGAATCATGAAGGATTCTAATATTGTGAAAATTGCTGTTCAGATGATCAATGAGCCTGATAAAGTGCCCCAGCTTATCGAGTTTAATCAACGTCAACCTTTAACCGGTATTATTCAAGAGCTATGCAATTTTTGGGGGCTTCCTAATCCAGAACATTATGCACTACAGTTTTCCGAAAATAATAATAAAAATTATATTACGGAGAAAAATAGGAACGAAATAAAAAATGGATCAGTATTAACTCTTGAACAGTCACCATCGAAAACTGTAGAAGAAATTTTATTTAAAATTAACTCTTCTAATAATGATGACAAAACATTTGCTCTTGAAAAACTTTCTCAGCTAAGTGCTGATATCACTTTTGCGTTAGAGTTTATAAATAAAAAAGGACTATCACTGATTGTCACAAATATTGAGACCAACAAATTTAAGGGACCAGCACTCGCTCACGCACTCTCTTCATTTGTAGAATTGATGGATCATGGCGTTATATCATGGGATATACTTGAAACACCATTCATTGGAAAGATTGCAAGTTTTGTTAATAACCAATCTGTATCGCAAGATTCAAAAGTTGTCCAGGCGTGCTTATCAATTTTAGAAAACGTTGTATTAAATAGCAGCAGTAAAAGTGGTCAAGTGGAAAAGGAAATCACCATTCCCAATTTAGTTATGCATCTGCAGTCCTCATCTGATAATCAAGTAATTCAGCAGAATACAATAGCCTTAATAAATGCCCTATTTTTAAAAGCAGATTTATCCAAGCGTAAAGTTATGTCCGCAACACTTTCATCAAAACAAGTTCGAAATGTAATCTGGTGTCACGTCATACAGGCTCCTGGGAATGTAGGTACTGAGATGGCCCATCAGCTATATGTTCTGCAAACACTTACTCTTAGTTTATTAGAACAAAAAATGATTAAAATTGACCAACAGGATTCGGACGCCCTTGAAAAATTAAAAGAATTACGACGAATTGCTTTTGAAAATGAGGGAATTAATACCAGCATTGATGTCAGCGCTAGACGTCAAATGGGATATAAAGATTACAAAAAATTAGGTTTTAAAAATGATATGAATCCTATTGCCGACTTTGGTGAGGAGAATACTCCTGGTACGCTGGCCTTAGATTGCATGATCTATTTTGCTAGGAATCATACTGAGTCTTACACTAAAGTGGTTTTGGAAAATAGTTGCAGAACTGACGAGCACGAATGTCCGTTTGGAAGGACGAGTATTGAGCTGGTGAAGTTACTGAGCGATATCTTAAGAATTAAAGAGTCTCCAAGTGAGCAAGGACAAACATATCATCCAATGTTTTTTACACATGATCACCCGTTTGAAGAATTCTTCTGTATTTGCATAATTTTATTAAATAAAACATGGAAAGAGATGAGAGCCACAACAGAAGATTTTGTTAAAGTCTTCAGTGTCGTGAGGGAACAAATATGTAGGGCTTTGTCTTCCCACCCGATGGGTCTTGATAAATTTCGTCAAAAAATACAACATTTAACATACTCCGAAATCACACAGATTTGGCAACAGGAGCGGACAAACCGCGAAGAATGGGAGTCTCACGCGAGACCGATTGTAGAATTAAAGGAACAAATCACACCTGAAATAATGAGTTTAATCAAACAGCAACGCCTCGGTTTATTGGTTGATGGCACCAGGTTTACAAAATATTCTATGAGAGGTCAAAGGATAAAAGACAAATTCTGGTTTGTACGACTTTCCCCTAACCATAAAGTTATTCACTACGGAGATTGCGATGAAAAAAGTAATCCAAGCTTGGAAGAATTGGGAAATAAATTGGCAGTATCAGATATCAAAGGACTCGTAATTGGTAAGGAGTGTCCACACATGAAAGATGTACGAGGACGAAAAACAACACACCAATTGGCCTTTTCCATCACCATAGATTCCACTGACATGACTTCTTTAGATTTTGTTGCTCCCGATGAGCTAGTATTTGATTATTGGACTGATGGAATTAATGCATTGCTAGGAAATAAGATGGTCAGTAAAATGTGTGAAAATGATTTGGAAACACTACTTTCTATGGACATAAAACTTAGGCTTTTAGATGCTGAGGGTATCGATATTCCTCAAGATCCTCCACCAATACCTCCTGAACCAGAAAACTATGATTTTTATTATGATTTAAAGTAAAAAAAACAATGTGATATGTAATACAATATTATACATATACTCAAAATTCTACTAATGATATTTGTAATAGGAATAACAGTGAATTTTTCTAAATAAAAAACCAAATATATTTAGGAAATTTATAAATTTGAAATGTAAGCGTATTTATATTGATCTTGTATGATACAAAATTCAATACCACCTGTAATGTTCACTTTAATACATTCCACTCGAGTGATTAATTCTCCAATTAACTTTAGACTTATCCCAAAACATAAAAATACAAAAACGTGTTGAAAATTGTAAAAAGTTATTTTGTAGCAGGCCATGAAACAATTTATTAGATGTGTATGTATATTCATTCATGGGTGGTGAACTGGTTGACATTATGCAATAATAAAATTACATACTACTTCTAGTAAGAATCCACCTAATAATTTATACATTTTCTGAAATGTAAAAAAATAAATCATTTTCATTCTATACCACATCAAAAATGCGCTATTCATGGCCAGTCAAATCTTTTGTGTAGTTTTCTGTGCTATTTTTCCACATTTACATGATTCCATTGGTTAATGTTTTGAATCCTGTCGTCAGATAGGACGTCACTGTTGCATTGATGCTGTTGCTAATTTGATTCAATGGAAATCATACACATAATTTGATCAAAATTGACTGGAAGTTCAAGTTACCAGCTTTGCACTGACCTCCTTGATGTGTCAATTTTTTTTAAAACTTTGCTGAATCAAAATTTATTTAAACATATTTGTTTTATTTATATCAGATGATGCCTAATCAATCAGGCTTTTTTACCACCACGTTTAAAAATTAGCAATATATTTATAATTGTTTTTCTAACAATTTTTTAATTCTGTTCAAGTATGTAATTTATTATTATTATAAACATTTTTTTTATGTTTTAATACAGATGATGAATGATCTCGAGTCTCCGAATCAAAATGATACTGTTTGCAGCCCTATAAGAAATGTACAACTTAAACTTACGAAATATAAAATTAATTTAAACTAATTGTATGCATTAAAAATATATATATTCATAGAATTAAAAAACAAGATCCAATTTTAAAGACGATGCTTGAGAGAACAGTTGACTGCTTCATTTTTAGAATTTTTTCTAGTCATTTCTAAAAACATTTTTCTGATTCTTTAGTTTAAACTATCGTTTTATTGTAATATTTGAAGCAATAACTATAAAGTTAGACAATCAAATTAAAAATAACTATTACACAACTGGAATTTTTTCTGCCCAAGAATGGTCCAAAACTAGTCTTCATCAAAAATAAAGTTAGGTAAAAATAGTTAATAAGTTAGATAATATTTATGTTACTTTATTATTTTTGTAATTATTATGTAATTAATTGTATATTAAATGAAACAGTAGTTACTTCTGTGTACAGTTTTCTAAGCTAATCTGCCATGTATATCTGACCTTTCTGGCCCACATTTCGGATCCCATTATAAGGTTCATCATTAGGGCTGATGTGGACACATCAGAAAGGTCAGATATATACGACAGATTAGCTCAGAAAACTGTACACAGACGATTCTGAACGGCCGTGAAAACCTAAAAACATTTTTTTAATTAATGTACCGTGTATGCTTGAGTATAAGTTGAGAAATTTGTTGCCATTTTGAAGCAATAAATAATAACTTTGACTTATAGTCTAACCATAAAATCTGTCGCGTATCATGTTTTAGCATATTGTTTAAAAATATTTTAATACCACAATGAGTGCTATTAAAAACGAAATAAATTGGAAATTCAAATGCGAGAGTTCGATATCAACGAAACACTTTTTCTTTTTGGATGATGCTGTCGTTGGAAACGCCAGAAAAACAAAACAGAATTTTTCAATGTACGCCTAATAAAGGGTCCAGCGGAAAAATTTCAAGATTAAATTGTAATTGCTCGTAAACCATCAGGGTGAGGTAAGTGGAAGGGGTATTGTTTGATGGGCGTGATTTGCTGATTTACCAGTCGCAATGAGTCACTGGTCGAGAGCGCACCGCGCGTTCGCGGTTGAGCAATATTTTAAGTGCGGTGATTCATTGGTTCGTGCGCGTCACCCTTTTTGTACTCACTAATATTCGACGAGTAAGTGATGGGCCGAGCACGCAACTTATCTGGTGTTGGGTTCAAAAATTCAGACAAGAAAAGACAATGGTTAACCAAACTATTCCGGGACCATCAACGTCAGCAGCGATGCCAGAACATGTGGAAAAATTTCAAGATTAAATTGTAATTGCTCGTAAACCATCAGGGATACGCGGTTCCGGTAATCCGCGTAAATCGATAACGAAGATTGCAGCCTGTACTGGAATAAAAGAATCAACAGTACACGTTATTTTGAAAAAGAAACTACAGTTTCACCCATACAAACTGCAAATCGTGCAGTTACTCAATGAAAATGATTCATTTTTATGTGAAATCTTAACGAGATCGATGCTGGAACGTTTTGGAACAGCACGAACACTTGGAAACATATTATTTACTGACGAAGCACATTTTCATATCGATGGCTATGTTAATAAACAGAACATGAGATGCTAGTGCCCCGACAACCCAAGGAAACGCCATCGAAAACATTTGCATTGTCCAAAAACAAGAGATAATTGGCGAGAGACAGTCACTGCTGACGTGTATTGCCAAATGATCAATGACCTTTTGGTACCGCAACTTTTTTGGTTTCCAAGATTCAACAACAGAACACAATTTCAGCAAGACGCTCCTCCACTCCACACACAGCTAGAGTTTCAATGGAAAAGCTGAGGGGAATTTTTCCCAATAAATTAATCAGCAAGTATGGAAACATACCCTGGGCACCTAGGTCACCGGACCTTACATCATGCGACTTTTTTTTGTGGGGAAAATATTTATTGTTAAGTTGCTGCCATTGGACAAGTGCTTTGCTCTTGCATGTTCGCAAATTTAAGAGTCCGATTGCAAGAGTGTCTTGAAAGAAACGGACGGCATTTAGACAATATTCTTAAAAAACGTAAAATCCGGATCGTTAAACTCCATTTTGTATAAATAAAATATAATAACATTGTAGTTTTTTTTATTTTATTTAATATTAAACATGAAAATTTTCCGCTGAACACCTTTATAACACAGGCATAATAATAAACCATAAAGAAGGTTTTTGCTTGTCTGGTGTTTATTATTTTTATACTTTCACTGTCGATTTCTGACTAAATTTAATCTGTGATCTGTGTTCTATTATTATGTTTTCATTACTGACCATTATTCTTATTTAGGATCAAACTGTTTTTATCTCAAAATTAGTATTTAAATTTCAAAATATGTAGGTATTCTGGAAATAATTTTTATTCAATTTTGAACTTTTTGGACATTAAATAATGTAATTCTTTGAAATGTGTGACTTATTAATGATGCAAATTGTAAAAAAATAAATGATGGTAGATACAAACTTATTATCTATTTGAGTTGTATAAAATTAAAAATATTTCTCGCTTTTTCTTATTTTAACAAAATAAACATGAAAACATACAAATTTTGCTAATGAACAGCTAATTATACAAAACTATATATTGGTATCGGCACCCAACAGTCTCACCATAGGTGGACGTCCCTTATCACTAAACTACGCAAACTCCTGATTGCCCTAACTCTTTTAATATTATCACAGGATGTACATTTTCATGATTAAAAACGAGGATTGAATTAGCTAGTTATCTTTAAACACTGCATTAACCGGTTGAGCGCTCAAGAACACTTCTGCATCATATAACTAACTCCGCATTAATTTTCGATGGATAGTTTTAACCATGGGGTGAATTAAATTCGTTCCGGACATGCAACTGTTCAAGTAAACAATATATTGTTGCAATATACTTTATTAAAGAAAAAGAAGACATTAACACAAAATTAAGTTACAATCTTTGATGCTATTGATAATTTTGAGGACTCCTACAGTATTAGATGGAGATATCGGAATACCTCAAAAATTAGAGAAGGAAGGTAGCGAAATCTCAGAAATACATAACTTTCCATCATCTCGTTTGTCACGGCAGTAGGTGAGAGGTACCTCTACAGTTCTCTCTTCATCCATGTTTGCTGATTTTTGCGTTGACGCTTCTAACAAGACCATGTTCCAGCATATAATTTACCTGGTAATGAAGAGACATTTACGTATGTTTTCTATTTCTGGTGCCGTCTACACTCGCATTTAGATTTGTTGAAGCAATATTAGGAATTTTTAATGCGAATCAAAATTGACGTTTTTAAAATAACATGCCCAACGCAACAAAGATGGCACCAGATCCAATGAAGATAGTCTTTAGTTTTGGTAAATTAATATTTTTTTGTATAATCTTATTCTTTTTACTGATTTTATTATAATACATATTAAATAAAGTTAATTTTAATAATGTAAAATAAAAAAGCTTGGATTTATATTTACGCATTATTTTTTTCTATCCGCCCCTCATATCACGGTTTTTTTAAAAGGCATGACAGCTTATTTAACATTACATGTTTGTATTATTGTTATAAAAGTTTTTTTTTGAAAATTATATTAAAAAAGGAATGTCAATGTATGTATTACCAATACAATTACTGGAAAGCCTAGTTTAGTTGGGAGGGAATGTCATTCCATCCATTCCGAGATGTTGCTAGCTTAATGCATGGTGTAGGAAAAAACTTATATAAGAATATCTGGAATTAATGTAATTTTTTTCTTACTATAACTCATATTTTGAACTATTTATTCTAATTTTCATCATTTTTAATAACCTGCTCCCATCTTTTGATTAAATCATTCATGCATTTTTTTTAAAACCTCTGGTTTGGAGTCGAAATAATCAGAAAGAGACGATTTTATCTTCTGCTGAATTTAAAAAATATCCCATTGACCAAAACAAGTTGGAGTCAAGCTGGGGGGTGCAATAAAACTTCCCAACTAAGGGTGTTGTCATGCTGCATAGTATTTTTTTTTCTATTATACTAGAGCCAGTCTCTTTTAACGCAATGCCACATTTAATCGAGTTAACTGTTCACTACATACTTCTGCCGCCACTGATTCACCTTGCTTTATCACGTCAAAATAAATTACTCATTTTGTATCTCACACAGAAGAATTTTTTTAGGATGCAATCCAGGTTTGGGTGTTATTGCTTTTTGTGTACAGGATAGCCACTGTTTTTTTTTTATTGCATTTTAATAGAGAACCCATTTTTCATCCCGTGTTTTTGAAATGGCTATTTTTGCTGCAATAGAACACAATAGTGTTTAACCTTATTATTCTGTTGTGATCAGTTTTTTCAAGTATCTCTGGGCATTGGATCAGGAGGTACCGATCTCGTTAGATAGATTAAGATTATCAGACTAAACAAGTTTTTAATAATTTTCCTCTTTTAAATTTATCTTCCTTGTGTGAAAAAACTGTTTTATTTCATTTTTTTAAAGACAAAATAAAAATTCATTACAACTAACAGACTCTGAGTAAAACTAATGAACGTGTGATTTTAAAAATCTCCAAATTAGGAATAGGACAGACATGCATCATACATTGCTCCTAGACTGTATAACTAACTTAGCAGCAAATATAAATGTGTACAGAAGAGAGATTCCAAAATGGCATAAAGGTCTTCAAAATTATTAAATAATTATGTATTCGACATCTTTCTGATTCCCAAGTTCTAATCTGATCAATTTCTCAATATTTTTTATATTTTGTTATTAATTTTCACATTGTATTATTATAGATCTTGATCTTGTTTTATATAAATGTCGATAGCCATCCTCATAATTCAAGATTTTTCTTAATTGGGGGTGCATAACTCTATTGTTGTCGAATGTATATATATATATATTCGTTGATGGTTATCATCGGATCTGCTTCGATTTCAGCTCATAAGACAGCTACATCATCCATTTCAAGAGTCATCATTCAAATCAAAATTATCAGATTTAAATTTTTTAAATACTAAATTAATGTATTAATTATAAAGATATACATATAAAATCAATTTTGTCGAAAAATATTGTTTTAGCGTCACCGGGATACGAACCTGGATCTTCATTTCCAATCCGGGGAAGTGCACTACCTTTGTGCTATAACGCCAGTATTTTTCTTGACAAATTTTCGAACCTATATGTTACATTTTTTCAAATTAATACACCTGTCGTTCCATTATTTGAAAGCCATCTACATTATTTTTACAGAATCTCAAATACCTTTGAGTAAACCGACTTGCAGACGCCAGAATTATCAATTCATTTTTATTACATTTTGGACACATTGATACAACATATATTATTAAGGAAAACACATTCTTATTGCGAAGTTATAATTATTCAGAACATAGGTCTGTGATATTTTAAATACTAAATTAATGCATTAATTATAAATATATACATATAAAATCAATTTTAATTTTAAACGCAAAAACAATATTTTTCGACAAAATTGATTTTATATGTATATATTTATAATTAATACATTAATTTAGTATTTAAAATATCACAGACCTATGTTCTGAATAATTACAACTTCACAATAAGAATGTGTTTTCCTTAATATTAAATTTTTTACACCATCGGCATTTTGACATCCAATATGTTGCCATAAAGGTCACAAATGTTTTTTGTGTCAGCCTTTGCATTCCTTTTCACATGAAATTCATACAAAATACTACTTTGTAAATGTGCTTCCAAAGAACGAATATCTCTTAACTGTTCCCAGGTAAGGTAAAAGGGACAATTTTTTCTTAGAACAGTGAACAAATAGTCCCAGAATACAAAAACTGTTTATTGCTCGACAGTCTAAAGATGACTAATTTCATAAAGCTGTGTCGAAAAAACAATATCAATTCTGTGTACCTCTTATATTTCGAATCATGTGAGTTTTTACACAATTTACTTACTTAATTTGTATTTTTGGTGGTCAAATGACTAACCCGATGATATAATAATTTTAACTCATCAGGTCACATGTAACACCAGCCACCCAAGGGCGTAACTACGCCAATGCAGTGCATTGGAGTCCACGTTGGACAGGAGCCCGAAAATCCATTTAATATTGACACTTTTCCCAGTGGTAATGTGAACTAATATTTTTTTAAATCCACCACACCAAGAAATGGAATTATGTTAAATTAAAAAATATTATACAGTAGCACCCTGCTAATATGTCGGGTTAGTGACCAGACCATTGTCGCAAAGCGAAAACGCTGTAAAGCAAAGCAAGGATTTTTTTTCAGTTGTGAGTGCACATTAATAAATTTGTTTTTTTTTCATGATTCATATTATAGAAGACACAAAATCAATCTTACTATTTAATTAATGAAACTATGCAGTACTTAATATTCTTATACATATACAAAGCGCCTTTTTATTTTGCATTGGAAGCCAATGCCTTTTTTTCCTTTTATTTTGCATTAGGGCCCAATTTATAGTTACGCCACTGCAGCCGCCGCTCCCTGCGGAGTTCCTTTTTTTTTCGATATGCAAAGTAGTTCAAATATGACGTTATTTTTTTATAAAATCTGAATATTGTTCACTGAGTTTTAACTAAAATATTTTTTAATGAAATTACTTTGCAAATTATGTGAATGTGAATCCTCTGGATAGTCACTACGCTACTAGAAAGTAATAAAATTTTCACAAATATTAAATTGCATGAAAAGGTTTAAATAAGTTTTATAAGATGAAGATGAAAAATATGGTAAATGTTTATAATACTTTAATAAATCAATGGCAAGTTCTAATTTTTCATACACCTCTGATTACAATTTTGACTAGTAAAATTCAACTGTAATTCTGGTACAGGTTTCGGGAAAAATAAATAAAATTTATGAACAGAAAACTTTTCAAACAATACAGACATATTTTTTTCAATTATGGCAAAATATAATTTACAGTAGAACCTCATTAATTTGATTTAAATGGATGCAAAAAAATAATGAGCCCCGCAGTAATGATTAATATTTTGTCTCATGTCAATATTTGATAATCAAAAATGAATTACATTGGTAGAGATATTCAACTGCAAGCCTGCCAGAAACAAAATAAAATTGCATATTTAGAGGCTGAAGTAAGATCTCCGGTAGGTGTCGCTACACAAGCAAAATATAAATTACAAGATGTGTCAGATAAATAAATTACATTACTGGTTGTGGTGGAAAGTTTTTTGCGATGTGTGTATTCGGCGCTGGGCCGTAGAGGGGTTAATAAATGAAGAATTTTGAAAAATTCAAATTTAATTTTACAAGCTTTAATTAATGTTAACATCAGCACATATCATTTCAAGAGAGCTGATTATTTCCCAATGATATTTTAAAGATTATTTTTTAACATTATACGCTTCATAGGATTAAATAAATAAAAAATGTTAGAATAACTGATCTGAAAAGTGGTAATATTTAATTGTTTCAAGTTTTCTGAATCACAAAATAATATACAGACATATTAAATATATACCCAAATTACAGTTAAAAGAAGGTTCATAAATACACCATTCTAATTTACATAATATTAATTTACTATTCTAAAATATTTATGTTTAGTGAAATCATCCATTTTTATTATCTAGATGTTTAACAATTTGATTGGATACAACTTTAGTAGCTTCTCCAGCATTGGGAATGAGAAATCTATCCATATCTTTAATGACTAAAGTATCTCCATCTGGTACACCATATTTAAATGTTATAAGTTCAGGGTGACGTTTCTTAGCGGTAATTTTAACAATTGAAGAAAGAGGTCTCCTGACAATAATTTGAGCATGTCCCTTTTTACCCTCCACATCCCTCAAAACTATTAAATGACTATTAGTAATTACTAAATAGGCATCATGAATATAACCATTCATCATTACCTCCTGGCATTTAAAATAACTTATTATGTTAGAGTTTTTCAACCATTCATTCAAGTGTACAATTTCTTGCGAATAATCTTCTTCTGGAGTTGACTCTTCCAGCCCAATTTCTCCATCATTGTCTTCATCTATGCTAAATACAGGGGGAACATTTCTATATCGTTTACCATTCTTATCATTTTTTGATACATGTCTTTCTATCACGGGTAAACTTGCATTAGGATTAACAATATAGTCGATCAACTTTCCTTTCACTTCTTGAGATTTACTTCGCATTGCTGCAGAAAGCTTACTAAATAAATCGACTGTAGGAATATTAACTTTTTGAGTAGGGCGGTCATTTACTTCAGAAGGTGTGTTTGGAGCGCATACTAAACATCTTGAAGGATCATGCTCTTCTAAACAATCAACCATATGATCGCCAAAGTAATCATGAATAGCTGTGTAACCCCCGTCCAGCATAGAAACATGTTTAATATTTCTTTTTAAGAACGCCGCCACTACCATATGCGCGTACATATCTATTTCGGCTCTTCCTGACCCCAAGAAACACAAATGTTCACCAGCAGCCAAGGAATGTGCAGCTAAAGCTTGCCTCTGAGCACTCAAAAGACCTTGAACAGCGGTAGCGAATGCGGAGGGTTCTTGCAGCATAAGATTACAATCCAAGTGAAATGCGGTTGAAAGATGACCCGCGTTATATTGATCAGCTGGACGACAATCTACTAAAAAAAAGCGAACACCTTCTGATTCAGGAGAAATTTCCATGGTAGCATTTTCTACTAATTCATTGACAGACACCGGTATACACAATGCTTGTGATACAAATTTAGATTGTACCACAGGTAAATTTTCCCCAAAAATAATAGGAATGACATCAGACTGAAAAGAAGTCGGTGTTTTATGGGCGTAATATTGTGCTAGCGAACAAAAGTCATTAACATCTTCAGATTCTAAAGCGCAAGGCATATTAATTAGAAAATCTATAATAATCTCTTTAGAATCATTTTTTTTGGAAAGAATATGCTCGCGCGCATTAACTATCATAATTAAAGCAAGAAAGAAAACAAAAAATTGATCAGCCTGTTGAAAGTATAAATCCCACATTGCTTGAACCACTGGAAAACTACACGTGCCAGCAAAAAGACTTTCAAACCAAACTTTACAATACTGTTCGGGTGAAATTCTTTTAGTGTCTAAAAATGAACACAGTTCAGGATCGTGATATTGAAGTAAAAGCCATAAGATATGAAATGGAGTTCCATTCTTACCGCAATTTTTGGGTACATAAGTATCGAGCAATTTCTCAAAAAGATTATATGTATCTGACAAAGGAAGCTTTAAATTAAGTAAAAGCAACAAAATTTCAATGAATCCATTATTTCTTTCATAATTAATTTTACGAGTTTTGCAATAAAATGTAATAATTGATTCTAAATCTGAAATGACGGATACTTTATCTTCTTCATCATTTCCCAGCTTTCCAACAAATGTTGTCACATCTTCTCGGAGAATACTTTGATTGTGTAAATCAAATATTTCATCAAAATTTAGCATTTGATTTCCCTTCCCGTGGACATTGAGACACACCTGCCAAACATCTGCTCGAATGTTGTCTGGGATTGATTTGCCTTTACACACAGCGTAGATATCACCTGCTGAACAATCATCCAGTAGAACTGACTCCAATTCTATAATCCTGAAAAAAGTAAAAATACATAAGTCTAATAAATTCTGAAACTTATAAAGAAACTCAGTTGAGTGATATTTTAGACATATGTAACAGTCATGAGAAGTTAGAATATTTATATCGACAACCATCATACCCGACATCCAAATACAGTTACACAACTTAATATTTTAAATACTAATTAAATGTATTAATTAGAAAGATATAGATATAAAATCAATTTTATCGAAAAATATTGTTGCACCACCGGGATTCGAACCTTAATCTCTTTCCAAACCGGGGAAGGTGCATTATCCAACTATACTACAGTAACATTATTTTTGATGACAAATTTTCAAACCTATGTGTTACACTTTCTCAACTGAATACATCTATTGTTCCATTATTTAAAAGCCATCCATTTTATTTTTACGGAATCTCAAATACCTTTGAGTAAACCGATAGCAGATGCCAGAATAAACAATTCATTTTTATTAATAAAATATATATATATAATATTTAGGAATTTCTAACCAGTCTTTACTTAAAAACGTAAATTTTAGCTTTTTATAATTACTTATAAAACACAAATTAACTAAATATTATTAGCTTTGTATTTTCTTTAATTTAAAAAAAAGAGTGAACATGAAAATACAATTAGCAAATTAGTTAACAAAAAAACATTAAAAGTGTATCTACATTATTATACAAGTGGATATTTTATGGAATACACTACAAGAATAATTATCCTACTTGTACTCGTTTCACAACGCAGTTAAGACGCACTCGTAAAAATTTGTGAATAAAATATTTGTATACCGTAAAGTTTAACCACACATAGATAATTTATCTACGGGAAACCAAAGTAAGAAGCAATAAATGAATGTGAAAAAAAACTCCAGTTTATAGCCAATTATTTCATAAGTAAACATGGCGCAAAAGTGACTGCACCTTACACTGAAACAATAAGTTTTTATCTTACCAAGTGTTATCATCTTCTAGAGGCATTATTATTGTGATTGAAAAATGACAACTGTATAGATAATAATATGCATCTACGATCTGTTCGTCCCGATTTAATGTCCAAAATCGACAAAATTAAACCATATTTTTGTTATCGCTATTGAATCAGACAAAATATAAGAATGAATATACTCGTACGTACGTCAAATAAGATAACATAGAAAACGTCACTAAAATATGTTGTCCATAGACAATAATAGAAAAATGTCTATGCTCTAAATAAGCGACGATTCTATGGCGACGATTATCAAATAGGATCATAGATAAGAAAGAAAAATGGGATACGAGCAGTACAGAAAAGATTACAGACTGGGTACAGTTATAACATATTTAATTCTACCTTCTAAAAAACATAATATGGTGCTGATAAGGGGGGGTAATGTATAACACAAAAGAATCAGCTCTAAATCATTTTATTAGAGCGGCACCCCGCACTCTGGTAAATAATTTGCTCCGCGATTCAATTCCACGTATCACACTTTTGTCAACTATAGTCATGAGAAGGAACAACTGGTGAACTATTTAAAATAGAGAAATCAACTATTTATTTTCTACTACAGCTATACGAATAAGCAGGTGAATTCTTTTAACTAACTTAACCTAATTATGACTATCTTATATTAATGAGGCACTGCGTTGCTGGTGCTGACCTCACGTCCGGTCCTCGACAGGTCGAAAGGCGATGTCATTATCCGGACGTAATGAGGACGAACCCACCGTTTACCCAGGACCGATGTAATAAGCTCAAGGCTCCTATTTCGGTCCTACACTTTCGCCGCCTGATTAGTATTAATTAATGCTACTATAGCGGCTGGTCGATAACACCTTGCACAGGGTAATACCGCGCAGCTGTCAAAACAAAAAGTTTCCCTCATTGTCCCAACAAAATCACTTTATTAATAAAGAAAATATATGAGTATAAAGGATTATTCAATCAAGAAAACAAAATTAATGAATGTGTTTATATAAATAATATGAATGTAGGGATCAGATTTCAAATTCACTACCATCCCTGCCGGCACGATACTAGCGACATATCGCTGCCGACTGCCGCTACGGATCTGGTCCGATTCCTCACCAATGATCCCGCCTCCTCCGTTGCGGGTATATTGGTGCACATCTGTGGTGCACGTGTGTCATACCCGCTGGGCGGCGCAGTCCGGCCTTCCTCGAACGTTTCCGCTTTGTACGCGTGGAATGGTGCAATACCAAGGAATGACAAAACGAGGGACATCTGGACGATGCGTGCGAGCCGCCACATTTATAAACACAAAAAAATCGTTACCATGCACTCTGCCTTATCATATAGTTTCATTTTCACATTAACTAAAATTACGAGTCCAGGAATAGCAATAATAGTGGACCAGTACACATCGTTTTCCTATATTTAATTACGATTAACCTAATCTCAATACACATTAACCATTTCACAAATAAAACCTTACAACTACTGGTACTTAATTGATTTAAATTTTACTCACAATGGGATCACACATACTCAAATTAAATCGTATCTGCCACATCGCTAACCTGCGCATACATATTATTAATTCGTAGCCCGTAAGACAGATTCCACCTAATCCTAAGCATTTAATCCATATCGGATTATTTTCACACATACCTATAAAGACGCGATTTCTCCGTATTAAGAGCCTCGATAACCGACGAGCTTGTATGAGAAGATACTTGACTGTGGGTGAGGCGAGAACTGTGTGTCAGGATAGAATTGTGTGGCTCTCTAATCTCGCTGGTCGCAGCACATCCCGATCATTATATTACGCACCCCTTTCTTTTTTCTACTGAAACAAGAATCTATAATTCCCACCGAGACAATAATATACGCAATACGTAAACGTTACACGTGAGACACGATCGTAACAACACATAAATATCTTCAAAATTAGTAGAATAATAATGTTTATTGGCCTTATGTTGCCTTTCAATCATTATTAAGGAAATCACAGCTTGTTAGGGACAATAATTTAGGACGTTGTCGTAACTAATTACTAAAAATTCACTTTTCTAAGTGACAGTACTATTCTCTATTGTTTTACTTGGCCCAAAATATATAATTCTTTATGGAGCAAATGTCTTTAAAAATATTTGATAAATGAAGAGCGCTATAATATTAAAAAAAAACTGTATGTTCAAATTAACCACTTGCTCCTTACGAAGACAAGTTTTATTTAATAATTATTGTTTTTAAATTTACTTTTGTTAAAGCTAATTGAATTTTAAAAAAAGAAATATATATTTATTTATGTATATTAAAATAGAATATTCTCAACATTCTTATTATTTTCAAACTAATGGCCTCCTGGGATGAAGCTCGAACCCCCGACCACTCTAGGCGAGTATCGTAACCACTAGACCACAAGCACGTCGAATTGTAACATGTTTTACAAATCCAAAACATTATTTGCATTCATTCTATAATGGTATAATGGTTTTAAATAAACACATTTCCATTACCAAGTTTTTATATTTACTTTGAAAATTAAGTCATTTCTGCATTTTATTTTTATGCGACATTATGACAGCTTACCCCATGCTTACCCTTATCATTCGATATCTTCCTCGTACACCAATATAATTCCATCTTAAGTCATTGTATCATTTTCTAACAGGTACCTATTTATATTTTTACCCAACGCAGCTTGTACTCAGCGGCGTGTTTATGGATCATTCGCTTTGTATGTTTTGTGGCAGTTAATAAAAAGGAATAATGATTCATTATTACACTTTATAAAAAGTTCTGCTGCGTAGTGCGATATAACTACCAGTATCTTCTGTGAATGTGAACGGTTTTTACATAGATGTAAATTTTATTTGCCTAAATTACGATCTGTAGACTGGGCTAGGCGATGATGCGAAAGTCAGGAATTTTGTAAGAATGTGGTTGTGTTTATGCTCGTTTGTCGTGTGAATTAGCTCAATTTAATAAGTGTAACTACGTATAACGGATTTAAATCTTTTCGTAGTGAAAGCTGTATTTGATTTATTTTTAAAAACTTATTTTAATACTCAAAACTCGAGCCTATCTGTGTTTACGATATTTGCTTTGTTACGGAGGCTGATATATTTGACTTGTTTTTGTGGTGTGAGGCAATACAGCTACATTATGGTTAACATGATTAGTGAACTAGGAAATGCAGAATTTAAAGGGTATCTATCAAGTTATTAAACTTCGTGTTAAAATGTAGAGTGATGGCAGAATATGTCGCCATATAAAGTTTATTTAAGTTTCTTTAAAAAGTTAGAAAAACTTATGGTGTTAAACATAGCAATTTTATAATAATTTATTAGGATTTGTAATTTTTGGCTAAATTAGTAAATTCAGACATTTATTATTATTGTAGAAACTTTTACTCTATGAGCTGCATCAAGTTTTATAAAACTTAAGAAATAAGTTGGTTATTCAATCATTTATATTGTTGTTATTTTGTTATTAATGTAAGTTACCAGTTTACAAAGCGTTTTATTGTTTGCAAACAAATTATGCTCGAAGAATCTTTTACATTATTAAATTTACAAAAATGTTCATTTGTTTTATTTTGAGTATTTCATTACAATAACTCAGTCTTTGAGTATTAATTTTAAAATATTTGTAATAGAGTATTTGCTTTAAAATAATGAAGGGAAAATGATATACATATAATATTATATAAATCTCCCAACTGGCCATCATTATATGAGCTGCTCGGATGCAAACCATGACAAGTGGAGTAAAACTCACTTTTTTCATGTAAACAATGTTTTCTGATGTCTTACCGAGCAGCTCATATTAAATAAATATGTATTGTTTCAGTATACACTGAACTACCTGTTAATAGGGAAAGAAACTTAATAAAAAAATATAGAAGAAAATTTTAACAAAACTTAGCATTTTTCAAAATTCAAGTATACGAGAATGATGCATCACACACCTTTTAGGACACTGAATACTGAACTACCGCATAATTTTCATTTCCTGAATTTTGTTACTTTTTCATGATTGGTTGTGATTGGTGGTAAATGCCAAAATTTTATTTGGTGAAATCTCGTGCAGTATCTGAGACCGCAATCTGTGCCTAATTTTATTTTATTTTAGTCTTGTTTACCTGTTAATGCCATCCCGAACAATCAAGAGAAAATTTTATTATAAAATAGCTACTATTGTATTGTGTAGGAGTCACCAAAGCTAATTTTTAACCAATTCATATAAATTAATTGTATTTATCTGTTGACTTTGTTTATTTTTTAATTCCTTTTTTTTTAATAAAATTTAACTTAGCTCGTAGTTCTTTTTATTAAGAATTACATGAAATTATTTTACATTTTTATTGATCATTAAGAAAATTTACTTCACTGGGTTTGAACAATCCGTATTTTTAGTTAAATTTTTATTAATTTTTTACATACAGTGCTTGATACATAACTATGCATTTTAGGCTAAAGTCCGTATTTGTTTTTGCAATACTATTCTATTTTGCAATACTAAGCTATTTTGCAATACTATGCTATTTTGCAATACTATACTATTTTTACAATGATAATTTAAGTAATTTCACCCTAGATCTCAATTTTTAATTAACATTATTTGTGTAAATTGTAGAATAATGGCATGGTAGACCTTCATACAAAAAGGGGCCATCCACCTGGCTCTGAAGCAGCAATGTTTGTTTTAGACTTGCACAAACGGAGACTTATGAAAGATGCCCTTTATAGAAGTAACTCAAGTTTGGAGCTTGTAAACACGGAGCACCAGTATCCTTCGTCATCCCTCAGGCGAGAATACGGAAGTCACGGGTCTATCGATGTAATAGGGAGCCCCATGTCCACTGGCGAAAGTTTTTTTGCCATGTTGCAAGATTTCCATCCGTCAGGAATACCTGTTGATCAACGATCACCCGGCCCGTCCGAGTATCTGCGTGTGAAAATGGATCCTTTGACAGACAGCTCGAGTAATGCTGTGTCTATGGACTGTGAAGATGGAATGAGTAGCAAAAATATGATTGGAGGTTCTAGTCCAAAATTAAAATTAAAGTTTCACAAATTTTGGGGAAACAGTGCGGGTAGTGGGGTAGGTAAACTTCAACGTCAACACATTCCTTCGGATGACAGTATTTTAAACTCATCCTCCGGTACCAGCTGTTACTCGAGCATTACTTCTACGTGTAATGATGTTGAGGACCAACAAAAACGAAAGGGTTTTGCACATTATGACTGCCAATCGCTAACTGCTAATCTAGGTTATGCTGCAAAATTGAGAGGTATTCTTTTGGGAAGAAGAAGAAATACAACCACCGGAGCATCAGCAGCTTCTATGGTCACTCCTCGAGCTGTGGAATTAGATGGAGAGACAGAAGATGATGCTGGGGACGGTCAAACTAATGATTTAATTGAAAGTTGTCCTTTTTTTCGCAATGAAATTGGTGGTATGTATTACAATAGACATTTGTTATCAATCTATTTAACATTTTATTGTGAACATCTGTATATTTTCATTTTTTTAAGCGTTTACATTATATTTTTTCTTTCATTGTGCTAGTTTGTTAGCATCCCATGTAAATTTATTTTGTATTTTTTACTATTTTATATAAAATTTCTAGGTGAGGAAGAACGCAACATGAGCCTCAGTTGGAAGACGGGTCGTTCTAAAAAGCCAGAAAATTTCAATGCAATGATAAATTCTTGTATGCATCAACCTAGCGTTGCTTATGGGCTGTCGATACTTGAATTTCCTTCTGGGCAAACCCATTGGAGGCAGTCTTGTTATCTGGCTAGGCAATCTGTTCACACATCGAGACCTATTGAATGTCAAGACCAGGGTGCTTTGTATTACAGAAAATATTTCTATGGACAAGGTATGATTATATCATTATGTAATACAGAAAAACTTTGCAGAGTGTTGCATTTATCTATTTTTTAAATTCTTTATTTTTCTCCTTCAGCTTTATGTAAGGAAATTGTTATATGTATACTTATTGCTTCAACTGCACAAAGGTAGTAATAATTCGACTTGATCAAAGATAGTAATAATTTAATATGAATGATTGATTAAGAAGTGATTTTTTATTCTTAGTTTTTCATAATCAAATTCATATTTGTACAGTGCTCTTACATACCAAAAATTTGAGTTCCTATCTTTGTTAAAAGTTATGACTGGATCCAGAATGAGAAATGATTGTACAATGTCTTAATTATGCCAATTGAATTTATATTGGATGCCGTAGGTATATGTAATGGGTAATCCAAACTCAACAGTCATTTTGAATTATTTAAAAAATGCAGATTGCAGAAAACGATGACCTAACCTAACCCTGAAAGATAAAAAAAATAAAGCGGTATTTAAAATAATGAATGAGTTTGGATTATTCATTATTAGTTCTCATAATATTGAAAGAAAATAGAGAAAATTATAATCAGCTTGATTGGCTATAAAGTGCTTGTTTGGGCTGGCATAAAAATGTATTAATAACAATCATTAATAAAATAACAAGTAAATAAATATGTGCTTCATAACTTTGTAACATCATAAATCCTAAACTAAAAATATGTAAAAGGATAAACAGTTAGAGCTATCATATAGCCAAGCTGAGCTGGCAAGCTTTTGTTCCTTTTTCCTACTATGACGCTTGTGACTTCAGTCTACCTGACGCACGATTTCTTGTTTTAGATTATAAATTTTCAGGCTTACTTACCATCACGCCGTTTCCCCGTGGGGGTAGGCAGAGAGGATAAAGCGCCACACTCTTCTGTCCTGACACACAATTCTCGCCTCATCCACATTCATACATCTTGTCATACAAGCTTGCCGATTGTTGAGGCTTCTAACAGAACCATCCTCCATTATCTGGTTTACCTGGTCGTGCCAAGTCTTCCGCGGACGTCCTCTATTTCTGGTTCCATCAACACTTGCGTCATATATCTTTCTTGCCATTTTCTCCTCATTCATCCTTTCCATATGACCAAACCACCTAAGTGATCCTTTCTTAATCTTACTCACTATACTAACATCAGCTTTACATTCTTTCCTTATTTCTTCATTCTTTACTCTGTCATAAATAGATTTGCCACAAATACGTCTAAGTGATCTCATTTCCACTGCATTCAGTCTACTTTCGTTCCTTTTCTGCCAGCTCCAGGCCTCACTTCCATACATCAGTGTCGGTACCAGGATTCCATTGTGCACTGCTAGTCTTGCCTCGGTTGACAAATTCCCGTTAGATATAATTCCATTCAAAGCACCGTTTACTTTATTTCCTGCAGTCACCCTCCTTTCGATATCATTCTCAGCCTTTCCGTTTCTATCAAACATACTTTCCAAATATACAAACTCATCTACTTGTTCCAAACATTCATTACCTACAAGTATTTTGCATGGTGTCTTGCTTTCCTCCTTCTCGAATACCATCACTTTTGACTTTTTAACATTCATCATGAGGTCGCTTTCTTTGCATACACCGTACATTCTACTCACCAGATTCTGTAGTTCTTGTTCATTATTCGCCATTAGTACTGCATCATCGGCGTACAATAAACAGCATACAATCAAATCGCCCATTTTTGCTCCTGCATTCATACATTTTAGTTCTTTCACACATTTATCCATATACAAGTTGAACAGCCACGAAGACATTACACAACCCTGCTTGACACCCTTTATAATGTCAAACCATGGTGTGAGTGCTCCATTGATTCTTATACACGCAGAACTTCCTTCGTATAGGGATGCGATTACGCGTATAAGTTTACTATTCACCCCGTAATCAGAGAGTACTTTCCATACCTTTTCTCTTATAACTTTCTGTAGATCTACGAAGGCACAAAAAAGTTTTAGGTTTTTCGCCAAAAACTTTTCCGTCATCACTCGTAGAGAAAAGATCTAATCCATGCATCCTCTTCCACCCACAAATGCCCCTTGCACCTCCCATACTTTTTCTTTCGTCACCATTCTCGCTCTTTCTATTAAAATTCTTCCATACAGTTTACAGAGCTCAGTAGACTAATAGCCCTATAGTTACCACATTCCATTTTCGACCCTTTGCCTTTGTAAAGAAGCATGATAACAGCCCTCCTCCAATCTAACGGGGTGTGGCTCTCTTCCAAACATTGATTGAAGAGCGTATGAAGCCACAAGATAACTAATGGGCCACCAGCCTTGATATACTCTGCAGCAACGTTATCATACCCCACAGCCTTACCATTCTTCATATGTTTTAATGCACACTTTATTTCTTCCATACTTATTGCATTTATATTGTTTTCCTCATTCATACTTACCCCAGAGAGCCTCTCAGGTGCTTCCTCATTTGCATTCTCTACACTTTCATACGTTTCCTGGAAATATTTCATCCATCTATCTTTTATTTCATCCTCATTCGTTAACATCTCTCCATTTACTGACTTAATAGCTTTCATACTACTGCTTTCAACACCAGATCGAGATTTTTTGACCGCCTTCCAGAAGATTTTATATTATCCTGAAAATTCTCAGTCATTTTCACCCCTTCTTCTCTTTTCAGCCGCTCTTTCCTTTCTTTCACACCAGATTTAACTTTTTCCTTACAGATATTGTACAGGACTTTTGCTCTCGTATATTCATCCCCATTTACTGTCAACAGATAGCGCCACGCATTCTTCTTTTCTTTCACAAGTTCCTTTATGCCATCGTCTCCTTCCTTGGGTAGCTATCCCACAGGTTTCTTTCGCTGATTCGCATAAAGTAACCTTAATGTATTCCCATGCATTGTCTCTATTCAGATCACTCGCTCCTTGTTCACTCAGTTTTTCACACACTTTCCTTTCAAATTTTTCTCTGACATCATCCCTTTGCAGATTCTCAATTTTGACTCTAGATGGTGCCGATACTGTTTTTTTCATGGACCGCCATCCTTGGAATAAAATTATTCTTGAAACGAGGAAATAGTCAGTTTCTATCTCGGCGCCCCGAAACACTCGAGTATCAACAGTAGCGGATTTCAACCACCACAAAATCAATCCTCGACCTTTCATTTCAGGCCATGTAGTAATAATTAATCGGTGACCTTTATCACAAGATTTATATGTGTATTTATTTTGGACATATCAATTGTAAAAATAAACAGATATATATAGTTATTCTTAGTGATGAGCTAAGCGGTTTGTGTTCAATTGTAACGACAATTGGTAAATGATTATTCATAATTTGAAAAGTAATAACTAGTACACTAGAAACTAAACCTCCAACAGTTAAATCTCAATTACCAGTCTTTGTTAAAATTAAATACCAATCACTCAATCGTAATCACTTTATTCGTTAATGTTGGAAGAAGTGAATCATCCGTTCCAAAGCCTGCCTTGGTAGATATTCTTAATTTCAAGTAAATTGCCAAAAACTATATTGAAATTGCGAATTCTGCGTATTTCTGAACAGTTGTAGACATAGTATCACAAGAATTTTCATTAAACTGTCAGAAAAGCAATTGGCTGTCACCAATTGCTTGTTGCTAAGCACTGCGAGAGGCTATTGTGGCCACATCGCGGCTGATAGTGGCGGCCAGTGATGGCTATGATTTTCGTAGAATCTATTTTTCAATGCGGTAATTTCTTATTATATATGCAAAAAAAACAATGTAAACTTTATTTTAAATTGAATGTGTATTTTCATACTGTAATGTAAATTTTATTGAATATATAAAAGAGAAAACATTTAAGTCCCGGCGGACGTAGCCATTTCCTTAAAGTTTACTTGTGTTCCACAATGTTTTTTCCCTGTATATTAATTTTAATTACAATTCTATTCTGTGTTATCAACTAATTTAAAAAAAAATCCTTTCTGACCATTGCCGTATTACAAAACCTGTCATTTTCAGAACACCAAAATTGGTTTGGTATGGATGAGCAGCTGGGCCCTGTAGCAATATCCATAAAGAAAGAAAAGCTAGATGTATGTACAAATGGAGAACCATCTGTGCACATTGCTAACAACCTTATGTGGCAGTATCGTCTTGTAATACGTACTTCTGAATTACTCACTTTAAGAGGATCAATCTTGGAGGACTCTATACCAAATATAAAACCGTCAAATAACAATAAATCTTGCAATGCCAAAGAAGTCTTGGAATATGTTGCCCCAGAAGTACAATTGCCTTGTTTAAGGTATGTATTTTGAAATGTTTTCATTTTTCCATATATATTACCATTTTCCTTAGCGTTTCATGAGGAAGTGAATCATTAGAGCACTCCTAAACTCAATAGTGCTTATAGTTTTATTTGAAACTGCCTGTTAAATGTGTTACGCTGTTCAATTGAATTACATTTTGTCAATTTTATTTATACCCGATTGAGTGTGGCACTCCATCCTCTCTGCCTATCTCTGCAGTGGCGTGATTAAGTTAGTTAAATAGCTATTGATAAAAAAAAATTAGAGAACATACACCCTTCCACCATTTGACCATTATACAAGTGAATTACTGCTAGATCATACGTATTTTGTACATGTAAACTTCATCTCGAGGAAGGAAATAATTCTTTAAAATATTGCTCAATATGTTGTATAATTTTTCATTTAGTTCATACGAATGGCATACCTAATTTTTTGTCATTTTGAATACATCTTTAAATGAAGACAGAAGTACCGCTTAAAGTGTATTGAATGACAACTTCATGTCCTTCATCAGTATACTCTTGAATAGCTTAATATTACGATTTCGGGACAGTTGAATTTTATGTTGAATCCCTGGTTAAATAATTAATAGCCAATAAGTATCCAACTGCTAAATTTGTATAAATCATATGTTGTAGAATTTGGCATATTATTTTAGTGTTATAATATGCTATATTTAACCCAGATATAAGAGCGGTTCCGTGCATATGTATATTTGTGTATATGTGTGATATGATATGTGAATATGTGATATATAATGAAGCCATTTCATCAGGTTGGGTCTAGGTGGCAGTGGAGCGGAAGAACAGCTACTGAGACTGGACGAACAATGTGTCAGTCGTCATTACAAAGTAGGAATTATGTACTGTCGCCAAGGTCAAGCTTCAGAAGAGGATATGTACAACAATCAGGAAGCTGGTCCCGCCTTTGTAGAATTTCTTCAGATGCTCGGTCAAACGGTCCGCTTAAAAGGTTTTGATAAATATAAAGCTGGTTTGGACAACAAAACAGATTCAACCGGCCTATATTCTGTGTACACCGTATATCAAGATTATGAAATCATGTTCCACGTATCTACAATGCTTCCTTATACGCCTAATAACAGACAACAATTACTTAGAAAAAGACACATAGGCAATGATATAGTTACAATTGTGTTTCAAGAACCCGGTGCTCAGAAGTTTACCCCGAAAAATATAAGATCACAATTTCAACACGTCTTCATTGTTGTCAAAGTTATAAACCCGTGTTCAGACAGTACGCATTACAGCATTGCCGTGTCTCGATCAAAAGAAGTTCCGATCTTTGGACCGCCCATAGTTGATGGAGGCCTTTATCCAAAAGGAAAAGCTTTTACCGATCTTCTACTAGCAAAAGTATGTATAATTTTCACCATAATAATTGTTTATACGAACATGTAATATTATACAGTAAAACCCCGTTTATTCGAAGAACGTTAATTCGAAGTTTTAGAGCAGAATGTGGACCCTCTGGAAAGTTTTCATACTAAATTGTACTTATAAATCGAATATCGTTATTCGAAGCTATTTTTGGACCCTATCAGATGAATTTGTCGATCTATTTTTTTGTCAGATGTCATCAATCTGGAAAATATACATGCGTTACGTGATGTGCCTGTCCAAAGTCCAAGACCTTCAAAACGGGTAGTTCTGCCCCTATACCTATTTATGACGCATAAAGTTAATTCTCATTGTTTTCTCACTCACTCTCAGTATACTAGAAAAGATGACAAAAATATCTTATGCGTCCTCGATTTGAAATATTTATTTTTTACCACGATGCTTTAACTTAAGGTCGCATGCTTTTTTCCTCTCGCTCGTTTTCTTTACATAGAAAAAGATAGAAAATATTATCTTTGCGCCCTTATAGGTAACGCAGTTCTCTAGTTCTCCCAGCTGCAAGTTGCGATGTCAGTGCTTGCTGATCTTCTGTTCCGTATTATTACCATCATTATTTTGGTTTACGTAGCGTTTGTATATTTTATTGTACAAACGTTAGTACGCGGTTGAGTTCCTCAGACTTTTCCGTGTTTTATAAATTATTTAATGTGTATTTAGCGTTTCTCAGATTTTCTTGTATCTTGTTAATTATTTTATTGCCATTGTTTTATATGTAAAGAACATTATGTATGTATGTTTTTCTCTAATATTTACGTGTTAAGACATTTTGAAATTCGCGAATGCGTGGTTTGCGTTCCTTAGACTTTTCCGTATTTCATTAAATTTAAATTAAAACATTTTTATAATTTTAACTGATAATTTTATATTTTCGGTAATAGCATTAATGCGAAGGTCGTACAAAACGCCAACTGTTGCTAAAAATCAAATTAATACAAGAGATTGACAAAAAATATTATCCAAAACAAATTTAACAGAAAAATACGCGACCCCATTAATGAGGTTGTCGACAATATTAAACATGATGACAGAAATAACTTTAACGCTGAAAGGAAAGTGCCAAATGTCACCGCGACCACCACAAAACCAATGTTTTAAAAGTGCTGGAAACTTTTGTCACTAACTTCAGTGGAAAAATGGCGGGTTGACAAATTCGACTATTATGTCGTTATTAAAAATGGTGCGAAAAGATAGTCCATTATAATAGTGTTTTTTAAAAAAAAAAAAAATTGTTTACACTGTATTTTGACAACTTGTTTGTTAATTTTAAATATGTGGATATAGGTGTATATAATTACTTTGAGTTGCTATGAAAAAAGTTAGTATGTAAAAATGAATCAAATTTTTGAAATTTTTATATTCATTATCCTAATTCGTTATTTGAACTTTTTTCTTAATTTTCGGTCCTCTCAACTTTGAATAAACGGGATTTTACTGTATACAGTAAAACTCCATTAATTTGTGTACCCATGTTTCGTATTTTCACATAATTCACACTTTTTTCAAAAAATTTAACCCTGAAAATAATGTTTCATACTAATTTCTACCGATAATTCGTAAAACCTTATTATTCGTAGTTCGTATGCATTTTTTATACCTAAAGTAAATAATATATTCATATAATTCGCACGCAACTACGCATTCATCATCCCTTCGTAAACATCTGTAGCTAGCTCCACCCCCTAGCCAATCACGGCGCTGTTCCTTATCGCAGTAGATCGACGTGCTTAGAGCTCGCAACTCGCAAGACCGTGGCCTGAGTGATACCATATTTATGTACACCAAATTCTTTAGTACATTTTATAATTATTATGTTGTTATTTCAACTATAATTGTCGACTTTCTACTCACCCTTGTGACCCCTAATAAAATAATTTGAACAATTTTCATTAAATCTCGTAATTTATAAATGAATTGATGATTTTATATCCAGTTATTTGTTTATGAAATGTTGCGATTAGTTTAATGTAATAAAGAAACTGAAACCTTGTATTTAAATACACAACCTATTTTATAATTAAATTATTTTCATTTTTTGTTTTCTAAAATGGCATGAAATATCTCATAATTTGTGTAAATCTTTGACCATTTAAAAATATGGAACTTATTTTAAAGACTGACAAAAATTAATGTCAAAGATAAAATCAGCGGGAAAATTTCAATCCTGAATACCTCTCTAAGATCAAACTTGAAAAATTGCGGAAAAATAATAAGCTTCAACGAAATATGAAGATTTAAAAGTTTTGAATTATTTTTCACGGGCTTTTTAATATTCCAATTTCTTGCCTAATTTTGATGGAAAAGGTAAGTTTGACCGCTAATCAAATTAAAATGTCTGTAATTTTGTTGCGTCAAGCACTAGTGAATCGTTTGAAGAAGCTTGTTTTTAATATTGGACTTGCAACTTGATAATTTAAGAAACATTTCAACACATAAAAAGCTGAAATAATAAACACTCACCATGTTTTTCAGTACGAAAATCGAAAAACGCGCACAAAAATACGGACGCGTAAATTGATGATGCGTTTTTAAAAATTTATTTCTAATGTTGCCTTCAAAAAATTTGTTCTCATTATTCATAATTCGGATTTTTTTTTTAATTTCAATCCCATGAGTTACAAATTAACAGAGTTTTACTGTATATATAATGGTTCATCAGGTTCATCATCACTATAGTGTAGAACAAATTGATTCAGGCCATCTTTATATACTACTTATTTAGTCTTCAATATCGTCCATAAAAGATCCGTCCTTATATTTCCAGGTCAGCCTTACAGCATATGATGGATTATTGATCCCATATGAAGGATTTCATTTAAAAAAAAATAATTAATTTTGAGTTGATATTTCTATCTCTGTGTGTCTTATATCGTTGTTTTACTCTTTCAGGTTATTAATGGTGAAAATGCAGCCCATCAATCTACAAAGTTTTCTACAATGGCAACAAGAACACGACAAGAGTACTTAAAAGATTTAGCCAAAAATTATGTTACAGCAACACCACTTGATACAGGCCAAAAATTTTGTAAGTTTGTTAATATTTAATTTGTTATTTGCAAATATAATTTGTTCTTTATTTCAATAAAAAAGAATTTGTGGGATTTTGACTACTGGTATACCTATTTACTTTTTTTTTTATATAGTATGCTTTTCTTTATTTGGGATTAAAAATATTTTGCACTGCTTGACCTGAATTCACTCTTTTCTACAGCCTTCCAAGACTTACTTCTTTTATAAAAAATAGTATATTTACTTGTCTTAAATGTGAATTACAGTAAAACCCCATCAATTTGAAATTCGGCATAATTAGTAATTTTTCAAACACGCGATACCCAAAATGTTAATTTTGTACTTAATTAATTTAAATTTAAGTTCATTTTAAAACTCCGGTAATTCGTAGTCCAAGGTAATTTTTAGACATTGCGCCATAAATCAATACCTTTTTATGTCACATAATTAGGTTTTTTTTAGTTTAAAAAATTTACAATGCATGGCTTTTTGCCGGTGTCCACCCGTGTTTAGCCTTCTTTGTGTGCTGCGGTATCTGGCGATACATCACGTGCCTAGGCTCGATATGTGGAACCTCCTTTATATGTCTCGATCCCCGCCGTCACTGCACACTAGTAATTGTTAAATAGATCTATATAGACAGCTGCCACATGTCAGTTATTTTAAAATAGACACTAATATTATAAAATAATAACATGCCAGTAAATGTCAAATAGATTAATATTAGTAGCCGCCACACATTGCTAATTTTCATATAGATCGATACTACCCGCTATCGCATGCCGGAAATTCTCAAATAAATCTATACTAGAAGTTCTCGCTTCGACCCGCGTGGATAGTTTGCGCTAATTACTCATACTAACATAGCATTTTTGAAATGTTCCCCCAAAATTCATAAAAATATATTTATTTTTTAAAGGAATTAATTTCTATATACAAAATTCCTTCTAATTTTGCAAGGTTTTTGCGAATTCTGAATAAAGTGATTCAATCACAAAAAGATTTTTTTTTCCAAACCCAATTGTAACTTTTACATAATTGATGTTATTGGTACGCAGACATTAAGAAACGGTCATGAGGAACAAATGTGAAAATGTATCATTGAACAAGTTGAACAAATGTCTCTACCAGCATATGTATAAGCGGTCAATAACCTTATAAATATACTTCATATATAACGTTATTTTTATATGTTAACTTGTTCACTGCCCAGAAAATCATAGGTGAAACAGCATCATCGCACCATATTGGCGCCAAAATTCTTAAAATTCAAAATTCACAGTCTAGCTTTTACAAATTTTATTTTTACAAAAAAAACATGAAAACGTTGGTATAACTAAAAAAAAGAATACGTGGGTATATTTCAGCATAAGCATCCATTGACCGTGATTTCGTACGGTTTTGAGATGGAAAAAAGGAAAAATTAAAAGTTGATAATGTTGTCAGGCCATAACACTTAGAACATTATTATTTATTTTTTTAAAAGATGACATCAGACTTTATTAATATTATTGTGTTTAAGGCGCGACTTGCAATAATAATTAATATTTTCGCATTTTTTTACGAAAATGTGGGTTTTTATTATTCATTTATATCAGAAGTTATTCAATAGATTTGACTTTTTTTTCAACTACTACTACTTAGATTGGACCTTTACATTAATATAAAATAAATAAACTGAATGTTATTTGTCATAATTAAGACGATACAAATATTATAAGAAAGACCGCAACCATTAGATGTATTTTAGGCATGGTACGAAATTGAGTCAATACGCTGATTTAATAAATAAAGGAAATATATTTTCTTATAATCTTGAAGCCAAGATTACGGAGACAAATCTGTACAAAACCAAATTAGCAAAATGTTAAAAATGAATAGAGTTATATATCATTCAATTTGCAGTACATTTGATGAATTTTTGACATTTTTAAAATACTTTGTTTTAGTAAAAACATACGTTTTTAAATAATATACTATATTTACTCACATGCTTTGAGGTTTCGACTACTATTTAAAACTAAGTTTAATATCAGAAACACAATAATCATTTTTTAAATAATATATTTTCCATCTTATGAAATACGATATTATTAATTATATCTCACACTGTCAGTATGCCATTCAAATATGGCGATGGCGGTCTTAATATCCGCGCTCCGAAATTTTTAAATTAAATTTGCCCATAAAACACATTTTAATACAAATTTTGACTACAATATGAATGAATATTATACTTATTCTTGATACCGATTGCTTATTTTTGTAAATTGTATGGTTTTGGGCTGTTTTTATACGAAAACAGATTATAATTTTGATATTTCAACATTAAACATTCGTCATCTGCCCGGTTTTAGAATCTGACAGCTCATGCATGGCTAACGAATTCTCGGCCAGTGCGTGGTGGCTAACGAATTCGCGGCCAGTGCATGGCAGCCAGCGCATGCGCGTGAATCAATCAATAATGAAATGAAAAGTCAATAATATATTATTATATAGATTATTGTTCTGAAATTACTGCCTCCTGTGACTCAAGATGCCTAAGGTCAAAAAGTATCCATTGACACGCTCTAGGAAATGTTCCAATAAAATTTTAAATGGTTATAAACTTCTTGAAAAAAAATCGCAACGTAAGTTGATAATTTTTACCATTTCTATAACAATTATCTATTTGGTTTAACAATATAAATTACATAGTTCAATATACATATATTATGTAGTGCAGATAAATTATTTTTTATTGGAAATATATATCCTTAAAGATAAATTATTTTATCAAAAGAATTATACATGACAGACATGTCTCATTGATACAAATGTATTTGTTATAGTCATATAAATGAATAAACACGTAATTTAATATTTTATACATAAAAATACTGATAACTAAATAATAATATTATTAATTATTTTCAGGATGTTCCCGAACTGAGCATTGAATGTGTGGACTCGTGTAAACTTCGTAAATTGGATGGCAAAAGAGTGGGCGACATACACCAATTCTTTTCTCAAATTAATCAAATTTACTCCCACAAATTGATGTTTGAGTGCACATTAATGAATATTGAATATGTGAAAGAACAAAGTTTTTATTTCTAAATTCAGTTTAAAATGTAATATATGTGGACCAAATTTTGTTTTGAATACGTGTAAAGAAAAAACCAACGAAATTCTGAAGAACGATAATATGCTCGATGAACAACTAATTATTTAACAGTGAATAATAATACTTTTGTCATATTTTCATTTATATTTTAATATTAAATATATATGTAATTTATTAAAACAATAAATAAATATTTAAAAAAAAAAACAGTTTTTTTTATTACAACCGGAGTATGATTATTATATAATATTATCATAAATAGTTTTCTCTTCACAAATACAGCTGCTTCAAAAGTTATCAATATTATTTATCAGTATGAATTTATGTAAATTTTTTCTTTATAAATCGGGGCAAAATTGTAGTATTTTATAATCATATGTTTATCGACACAAACAATGGTTTTTATCATAACATAACAAATTCTTAGGTTAGAATATTAACAAATTATTTAATTTTCGCTTGATAATTTCAAATGGCAACACATATGTATTATGAATGTTGAAGAAATGCCTATTTCCTGATAGCTTTATTACCTAGGAATTTAAGAAAACCAACAATCGTATACTTGTCCTTTTCTATTGATACCTTTCACTCTAGCAATATTTACGTAAAAAATAACGCACTTTTATGTTTACTTTGATATTGTAAATGAATTAACTATTAGTCTCATCTTGAAAGGGTATGCAAAATGCAAAAATATCTCAAAATTCAAACTAGAAAAATGAAAGTAGCCTCTTAATGTAATGCTTAAAACAAAAATATATTAGTACATCACAACTACGTACACATTACATATCGCACTTATATAGCACTAACATCACGCATAAAATGATGCCGCCGGCCGCGGCAATAGCCAATGCTGCCTAACGGCGCACTCACTGTATTTATAACACTTGTATATTAATCTTAATTAATAATTAAAAAATAATATCTTATTCAAGCAAATATTATTAAGTTGTTATTGTTCAACACTATTCAACTTATTCAACGAAAACGAGAAATATCGCGAACGTACGTCAAAATCTAGCTGTCAATTTACTCAAATTGAAACATTCTAGATACTTTCCAACTTATTATGTCCTTCTCATCATCGTACTCTTGGAATGTCTAAAAAGTCGGCAGTCTCCACTAATGAAATAAGTCACCCTCCGCCATTTTGTAAAGTAAAAATAAAATCAAAAAAAATTTTGAAAATTCGATAACTATCAATATCATCACTTTCAGTAAAAATATCAGCACTTTGACGTCGACATGTGTGTTAAATTTTCAAATTTAATAAAATTAATTAGTTAATAAATGCCCAAGTTGATAGTTTTTTGTCTTTAATTCATCATACAATAAGATAATACGCAGGTAAATGGAGAAATGTGTGCACATAACTCGGGTATTTGTATGAATGCCTAGACTTATTATCCATAGCGTGTTGGCAGTACATAACATCTGCAAATAACGAGGGATTACTATGCATTTACTTATTTTAAAAACATTGTTAAAGTTTTTTTTGTTTTGTACCAAAGGAATAATATAAAATGATATGAGCTCGATTAGCTTTAACTTTATGCTTCACCTGTATGTTTCAGCGCTGTTTTCTTCCCTCCTGAAGAGCGGTGGAGGTGGTGTGGTGGGTGGAGTACGTGCCCTCGGATCCTGCTTGCCAGGAGAGGTTTGCGGGGCTCTGTGTTGGCCAGTCGTGGCTCGAGACGAAGGCAAGGCTGGAGCCATGACGGACTGCTTCCTGGGGCTTTCCCGTGATACCTTTGTTCTCATTGAAGAGAGTTCTCGACAGATTGTCTTTGTTGCACCTACAAAGGCAATTCTAGGTTAGTTGACTTAACAGAAAATAGATTATTTTCTAAAATGTGTTACATTGTAGAGTAATTTTTATTATAGTAAATTAACTCTTCCGACTCAACTTCTATGCAAATTAACGTACATAAAATGTTTATTTGTTCAAGAAAACATTGTTTTCTCTTAAGGCCGGCTGTGTATCTTTTTACTATAGTAAAAAAAATTCTAAAGTAAACATTTTCATCGACCGCGATTTCATACAGTTTTGAGATGAAAAAAAGGAAAAAATAAAAGTAAATAAATTTTTTGAAAGATCAGATCAGATTTTATTAATATTATTGTGTATAATATGATGCTTAAAACGAAAAAATATTAGCACTTCACATCACAACTACGTACACATTACACTTATTTAGCACAACACGCATAAAATGATGCCACCGGCCGCGGCAATAGCCAATGCTGCCTAATGGCGCACTCACTATATTTGAAGTAAAACACCAATATTTTTATTTTTATTAATATCTAAAAAATAATATCTTATTCACTTGAATTACTTAGCAACAGAAACGAGAAATATGAATATGAGAATATGGCAACACAAAAGTGAACGTCAACTGTCAATTTTGTATGGAGAAAAAAAATGATGATTTTTACGCTCGATTTCAGACGTAATTCATGGTATTCTTGAGTTAAATAATATTTCCATAGGTCACAGGATACCACTACTGGAAAGAATAATTTAGTTTAAAATCCGATATGCGCCACCCGTGATATCAACCGTTATTTATAGACATCACACGCTGTTACATGACGTTTATTGCTCTGTCTCATTCTCTGTCGCAAGTATCCAACGCGGGTTTTCTTTGGGTTAAGGTAATTTTCTTGCATGTAGAAAAATTATTTAATGGTCGCCGTCTATCTTATAATGTCTGTATTGTTTTAATTATGGCAAATATTCAGTTTATTAGTTCTACATTAGTGTAAAGATCCTATCTAAGTAATAATGTATAGAAAAGTATCAAAAAATCTATCAACAATTTTGAACGTAAAACATTGTTCATCAGTTTTATATTCCATGCACTAAAATTTAAACAGTATGCATTAGTTACACGTAGGTAATTTGAATGGCAATGCGCATAATATTATGGATACAATAATATTGGTGTAGTAAGGCCAGTTAAGCTTGTGAAATGCATATTTTTGGACAGCTTGTCTCGAATGTGAAGAAACCGACCACGTTATTTCCGTTTCTTTTTATCAAAACCTTTCTCTGCCAATATTTCCATAACAAATAACGTTCTTCAATGTTTAGATGATATGGAAACATAATTTACTCTTAGTCTTGTTTTGAAAGAGTATGAAATACACATAAAATAGAAATACTTTAAAAAATCTATAATAACGAAAGTCCCACTAAGTATTTTTTGAATAAATAAATTGGATTGAATTAATCCGACTTACATTAAAACCAAATTACGCAATTTAGAACAGTTTCTCGATATGAATTGTGTATGAATAACTGTACCTTATAAATTTGTACTTTAACTCTAGATTAGCACAATACAACTGCAGTTTTGGTCTATTTCAGATAACCTTTTTTTTAGTGGATATGTTTTTGATTAATGACTTGCGTAATATTGCATTGCAGGTTGGCGCTGGTGGATGGGTGGTGCAGGTGTGAGGGTATATCACCACCGTGGGGAGAGCGTTGCGCTTCGGGGGCGAGAGACAGGGGCGGCTGAGTTAGCCAGAGCGCTGGCCTCTGCAGCACCACACGCCGCCCCTGCCACTCAACTACAGCTACGCAGGAATCACGTGGGACAACTTGGTAAACAATAATAACAATTTTTCTGTAGGTCCCTTGAATGATTTATGCTTTCCGTGAATCTTAAATTTATTTTGAATAATTATTTATTGTTTCAGGTTTCCATGTTCAACCTGATGGAGTAGTGACCCAAGTAGAGTCTGGGGGTGGAGCTGCCAGGGCGGGCCTCAGGCAGGGGTGTCGATTGGTGGAAATCTGTACTGTGGCTGTGTGTACTCTGTCACATGACCAAATGGTAGACCTGCTCAAGACATCGGCCCCGGTAACGGTGACCGTGATCCCCGCTCTAGCAGGGATGGCCCGAGGCTCCTGCACGGGAGCCGAATGCCCCGGAGCGGGAGCAGGAGGCGGGGGACAGCTTCCTGGCCGCCACCGTCGCCGATATGACCCCAGTTTCTCTCCCCCGCGTAGCGGCACTAGCTCCGGTTATGGTACTGGTAGTTCCAGCAAAAGTTACCCACCTCCTGAACTATGGTCTCCGGAAATTCATCCTGAACAGGAAAAAGAAGACGCCAAAGCCTACCAAAAGTGTATTGAACCTGCATATTCTACTGTCACAAAATGTGAAACATTTGAATCTAACATGTCAGCTAAAGTTTTATTGGTAAAAAGACAATCACAGGAAATCATAAGTAATAATTCGACAGACCATCGAAGTGATAAATTGCGGTATGATGGGGATCGAGGAAGTGCGTCTCCTCGCGTGGGTCGAGGTAGCGGAGGCAGTGGGTCTCCGGCTAGCGGAGTGGAAGCCCGGCTGCGTGCTCCGAGGGCGCAGCGCAACAGTGCAGGTCCCAGCACCAGCCTGCAGGAGGACCTCATGCGGCTCATCAATCCAGATTATATGGATACTGGGGGGGGTGAGGAGGGAGTCGTTCTGCAAGCCCGTCCAGCCACAGTCATTTCTAGCACCTCCAGCGGAGGATCTCCCGCCCCACCTCCAGTGCCCCTACCTCTGCCTGATGCACGTCTCATGGATTGGCCATCCCTTGTGGATACAGCTACTAGAGCCATGTTGCAGGTATTTTATTCTAAATTTTTCAAACACTTCAAGACCCAAATTGTCAATTTCATGCTTAATCAACCTCTTTAATATGAAAACCCCGATAACTCGTAGTATGAGATTTATAAGAAATTCTCCTCTTTTTTACCGGCAACAGAACAGACTTGAAGTGAACGCACAACATTTATTTTCAAAAAACTTATTAAAAATTTCTGAGAATTTTTAGAATTGATAATATAAATTAAGGATAAAAAAAAAATTAAATGCTCTTTTTAATCATTTGAGCTCAACTTAAATAATCAGGTTTGGTATTCTCTGTGCATTTTATAGTTTATGACTTCTCCGTGCTTTCTTATATCTTCAAAAATCATTTTTTTCATGATTTTTGCAAATTTCCAAATAAAACAATTTTGTGGAATTTTAAATAAACTTTTTTCTCAGTCTATTATTTTTCTACATACATATATTATACATATTAAGAGATATTTCAATATGACTGCCTATAATTTAAATACCTCTGAATTATGAAATGTACTTTTAAACTTTTCTGTCTTTAAGATCTGCGAGGAACAATATCCATCCCTGGGGGAGGGCGAAGGAAGCACCACAGGATCTGTAGGCATGGAGGGCATGGCTGGAGATGTAGAAGGTCGAGATACGGTGGGGGAGGGAAGAGAACTAGAGTTATCGGCTGACGGAGAGTGCTGCCCTTTACGAAGACAGTTACATGAAGCAGAAGATAGACTTAATAAAGAGACCAGAGCCAGAAGAGCACTTGAAGAAGAGGTCAGCTGCTTTATTTTTTTTTTAGTCCAAATTTTTTTTGAGTAAGGTAGAACCTGTTTATATTTTGTTCAAAACTGACCAAGTAAATATCAGCAGATATTTATTTTAACTTGGATAAAACCTTTATACTATTATAATCCTATTAAAATCCACAAAATGTATAATATTTTAGACATCTGTGTTTTTTTTTTTAAAGGTTGCGATCATTTAATTCTTTCTCATTGTATCAGAAAACTCCCTAGCAGTGGACTAACTTACCATCACACCGCTTTGCTCCGGGGGTAGGCAGGGAGTATAGAGAGCCACACTCTTCTGTTCTCACAATTCTCGCCTCATCCACATTCATACATCTTCTCATTATTGGAGCTTCTAATGGGACCATCCTCCTGTACCTGGTTTACCTGGTCGTGTCAAGTCTGGTTGTGTGCGACTCCATTGTGTACCGCTAGTCTTGCCTCGGTTGACAAGTTCCCATTAGATGTAATTCCATTCAAAGCGTCGTTCACTTCATTCCCTGCAGTCACCCTCCTTTTGATAACTTGCTCAGCCTTTCCGTTTCTATCAAATGTACTTCCCAAACACACAAACTCACAACAGCAAAGTTCAATTCGAACATTCTAAGAATAAATCTGCACTTTTAAAATATTCAAGACCAATTGAGTTATGAACCATCAAATTTTCATGACACTCATTTTTAAAGTGCTTTATTTTGATATAAATTAATAAAAGCTGATTTTGATTAATATTTTTAATTTACTTACATGCTTTAGGGCTTTAACTACTATTTAAAAATAAGTTTTTTTTTAAATCACAATAATTTGTTTTTAAATAATATTTTTATTGATGTTTTTGGTTTATAAAGTCGGCTCGAGTGGCTAAGGTTAGACGTGGGATATATATATATATGAATAGCTCCATGAATAGTATACTCTACCATTAAATATTTTATACTAATCCTGATTGGTTCTAATATTTTATAGTGGCAAATTTTCTATCATCAATTATATTGGAAAATTATAAACTAATTTAAATTTTGTACATAGGTAAAACGTCTTCGTCATCACAACAGGCGCCTCCGAGAGGAAAGTGTACGAGCTGTACAACAGTTACAGAGATTTACAAATTGGTTTTTCCAAACAGTTGAACGCCAGTGAATGCTTTTTTGTAATTTTATCCATTTTGTAAATATTATCACTATTTATAGTTGTGTTTTATGCTGGACAAAAATATTTATTTAATCAAGTTTATTGGTTTTTTATGGTTCAAGGTATTGTTAATGTTATTTTTTAAGTTTTGAAATGTTTTCAAATGTTTCGAGTCGTGTTATTACAAGTTAAATATTAGAATGGAAAAAGCCGAGTAGTAATTATAGTTAGGGAAAATATTTACTAATCACGAATTTTGGATATATATATATTAGGTGCCTCATCTCATTATTAACCCATCCGCATTCCATTTAGTTCTAGATTTAATGACTATTCCTTTAATGTCAGCAGCCAATGAAAATTGGCACTCCTTTCCTAATGTATTTGTATTTAATATTAGGAAAAACTTAAGATACCAAACTGGTACAAACAAAAATTACCTGATTTTTTTCTATTTTCTAAAAATATTTATTTTTGGAATATCAAATTAAAATCCTAAATGTCTGATTTGGACATGAGGTAGGCCGATGGGTTAAGTCTGTTTTGAATTGTAATAATATTTTATTTCTATGAAAGATCCAAAGGATATTTGTAAATGTTTGTTGTACATAAAAATAGTACTGAATATTTTCTCTGAAATGTACCTATTTCAGATTTGAGGGTTACAGAGACGAACATTTGAAAAATTAAATACATAACTGTCTTAGAAAAATATATATTCAGCTTTCTTCACGGCAGCTAACTCAGTGTGGTAGTAACTTCATAATCATTCCAATATTTTGTAAAAAGTTACTATAAAAATGTTAATCAAAACAGAAAACAGACTATTGTGTGGTATTTGGTAGATTGGAAAATTAAATTTACTTGTGTATTTTTTTTTTATTACGTCAACTGAAAAAATAGTTGGAATAATATAACTGCAATTATATACAAGCTTATTAAGGAAAACACATTCTTATTGTGAAGTTGTAATTATTCAGAACATAGGTCTGTGATATTTTAAATACTGAATTAATGTATTAATTATAAATATATACATATAAAATCAATTTTGTCGAAAAATATTTGAGATTCTGTAAAAATAATGTAGATGGCTTTCAAATAATGGAACGACAGGTGTATTAATTTGAAAAATGTAACATATAGGTTCGAAAAATTGTCAAGAAAAATACTGGCGTTATAGCACAAAGGTAGTGCACTTCCCCGGATTGGAAATAGAGATCCAGGTTCGAATCCCGGTGACGCAAAAACAATATTTTTCGACAAAATTGATTGTATATGTATATATTTATAATTAATACATTAATTTAGTATTTAATATACAAGCTTGTATAAACTAATGGTACCATCTCCTTATGAGTTTGTATCATCTCTTTTCAATTATGTAGTTCATTTTTTGCAAGGTAATGTTCATATTATGAGTATAATTCTGAAAGAGTAGAATTCTCTTTCAGAAATTGTTAATATTTTTTACGCCAATTGAGATTTATAAAATATCGCACAGTTCCTGTTCTTGCCACCTGCACTCTAATTCCGTCACAGTTCATTTTCATTTTTAATTTCATAAATTCAAGTCGACATTAATTCTTCATTATTCAATTCAAAATCATACTACAAAACTTGTTTGGTTTACATTTTTTTTCTAAATATATTAAAAATATATTATACATTTTTATACAGTGAGTATTTAACAACAATGACCAGTGAGTGAGGCTTCACCGTGTGATTACTAAATCAATATGTATTTTGATATCTGATTTATTTAAGAAATTTTTGTGGTTTTGTTTGACATTAATATTGTGGAGATGATATTTTAAATATCACATATAGATTTTACAAAACAGGTGCAAGCCAAAGTTATGTAAAAAAGAACCAAAAAATATTTACAAATTTGCTGATTTTTCTCCATTTAAAAAATATATATATATTTATCTTATTCGTAAATTAGATGTTGAAGTGGATACAAATCTACCTAACCTTTGAGTGCAACTGCGGGGAAAGTTTTGATTGGAAATATTTCAAATGAGTTAGGCCAAAATATTTTTGATATCTGTTAACAGTGGTGATTCATATTAATGCTCTAATGTCTGTTTTGAAGGTTTGGTAATAATGGAATATATGAGAAAGGAAGGGATAGTAAAGAAAATATACGAGGCAAAATAGAGGCTGTCCGTAAAAGATCTGGCATGATCAAGTAAACCAGATATTAGAGAATGGCCCTGTTAAAAGCTTCAACAACTGAAGTATGTACATGAGAAGATGTATAAAAGTGGGTGAGGTAAGAATGTTATGCCAGGACAGAAGTGTATGGCATTTTGTCTTCTGCCACCCTTACGGATAAATGGCATGGTGGTAAGTCTGTATAAAACAATATATTTTATCAAATAAGTGAGTACGATTAAAAATGTAGTTTCTCAATGGTATTTGTGATGTTTATTATTTTAAGATACACTCGCAAATATTTGTTCAAACTTTCAAACCAATTTCCATAAAATATGTCTCAGTTTGCCTGTTCCAAATAAAATAAATGTCTGGATTTACAGGATGGCCAAAAGGTGAAAAGTGATTTATTATATATTTTAAGTGCCACTATGAGATTTGCAGAAATATTAATCATAATTATTATATAACTTTCATAAAACTGTGTTTATCGAAAATGTTGGCTTTCCTTCCAAATGGTCTTAGTTAGAAACTTAACTGCCGAGTATATAAGCGTATCTAACCAACCTGGGACTTTGTTCTGTTTAATCAGTTTGACCATTATGAAAACAGATTAGTATTAGTTCTCCCTATGTATATTGTAATTATTTCTCCCCTTCATTTTTTTCAATATTCTCTGTTGGTAATTTTTTGACTTTGTATTTGTTTGTCTTCCATTTATCAATCTATTTTACCATCAATTGCTTGATAAACTTCAACAAAATAAATTCATTAACCTTTTTAGAGTTAAAAATGTAACACAAATTATTAGGTGTGAATATATAATATACTAAACTTCATTGTGACAAATCTTCTTTTAATTAAAGGATTTGGCAGGTTATATTGTATAAATTTGAATATGAAATGATATTGCATTGCTAATAATTTCTGTGGTGTCTGATATAGTCAAATGTTAGGAACATTTTTTTGACCGTCTCAATTCTTTGAATTAAGCAAATTCATGTGAAAATTTAAGGGCGAGCTTTCATTTTTCCAGTTTTAAATTTGAGAAATTATACACAAATTAGATATGCTTTCGAAATGAGGCTAATAGTTAAATTCTTAAAAGTATCAGAAATAATTAATGACATTACTTGTCACATAAATCATGCGAGAGAGAAAGGTTTGAATTAAAAAAGATGACAATAAAATTGTTGATTTTCTCGCATTCAAACATAACTCGTGTCTAGAGCCTTATCATGGCCTAATCCAAGTTTTTCATATTAATATATGGAATGAAATAAAAATGTGTGTTGCCATTTGAATTAATCCATCGAAAATTAAATAATTTATTAAGTACCTAATTCATATATATGAATAGTTTGAAATTAGACAAAGTATCTACATATATTTAAATGAACGTTTAGATCAATATTCTAAATTTAAAATGATAACGACAGCTTTAATTTATTATTTTGTTTAATATTATCGATTTAAAACGTCACATTGGCGTTTTGGTGATAAGTCTGTTTCATAATTATATATAAACAAAATATTTAATTGCGACATTCATAAAATGTTTACTTTGTTCAAAAAAACGGTGTTTTCCTTTAAAATCAGTAAAAAAACATCTCATTTATGAAATTTACTACTAATGTTATGAATAAGTTCAATATAAATTCATACTGGTGGTAAAATATGCGAGAAAACATTTTCAGCATTTTTTACACATACATACACATTATTAAGATCGATATAAATATTATTTAGTAAGAAATTATTACGTTTTTGATGTCAAACTTGATTTTAAATAGTAGCTGAAGCCTCAAAGCATGTGAGTAAATATGATATATAATATTATTTAAAAACATGTTTTCACTTAAGTATTTTAAAAGCATTGAAAATTAGTAATGTGTCCTGCAAATTGAATGGTTTATACAATAATTTACCATATTAAGATAATTTTGCAGCACGCGGAAAATGCATCTAGTGGTCGTGGTCTTTCTTATAATTCTTGTATTATTTTAATTATGGCAAATAACATTCAGTATATTAGTTTTATATTAGTGTAAAGATACAATCTAAGTAATACTTTTAAAAAAAGTCAGATCTAGTGTATTACTTCTGATATAAATGAATAACAAAAACCCACATTTTCATAAAAAAAAACACGAAAATATGAATTATTTTTGAAAGCGCGCCCTTAATAACAAACTTTATATAAGTCTTCCAATTCAAATACGTGCATTGATTATAAAGGTTAGAAAATTTCAGTAAGAAAGGGAAAATTAAAAAATAGAGAATGATGGTTTGATACTCTGTTTATTGCCTTTATTAGAATCAAATACATTTACAACTGTTAAAATGCTTTTTCAGGAACTGCAAGTATACTCCCTCTGTTTTTCAGATACAGATGTAGATAAAACACAAAAAATCAGCAAACTATAAAAAAAATAGACATGTGTCACATCAATATTCTTACTTTTTTCAAACTGAGCTAAATGCGTGTGCTATAAAAATATAACTAATTTTGATGGTCTCCCGGAATGAGGCCCGGATACTTGACCATTAAGCGAGTGTTTTACCGCTAAACCGACAAGCCGGTCAATCTTTACTTTATATATTATGAGGACATTAAACATTGTAGAATATATCTTCATGAAGAAAGTCCTGTAAGACATAGGAGACTGAATTGAATTAATATAATACTAAAATAATTTTTGTACAATTAGACATAAATATACGAATAATAATTTGCCTTAACCCTTGAACATGCCGCCCATTCTCTTCCAAAGGTGATCATCCGTAAGCAGGGATTAAAAATAATATGTTTGTTATCTGCTTTATTGCATTATTATAATAAGATTTATAATAATATTAATTAAATAGCTCTATTGTTTATTTTTAATATTAAAATTTATTTACTCTAATGACAAATTACCAAGTATTGTATATTTATTAGTAGCTTTATGTGATCTTGACTTCAATTATTTGTATATTTATTGTTGTGTTAGCTTTGAATAAGTAGAGAATATTTTTTTTACCAAAATTAGATAATAACATTCAAATATGTTTAAATCATATTACAAAGCTAGCTTTATTTTCGGATACATGTGTTTTTATAAAACAAATAATGTTTTATATATATATTATAAAGTGGTTAGTAACGAATTCAAGCTTGCAGTTAGTAAAACAGTCAATGCTCTTTTTCTGTATTCAAAATATCTTTAAATATATGATGCACTTTTTTTAAATCTATCCTTGTACCCTATGATGCGTGACAGCAACTATTATAATTCATGTTAAACAACACAAACTACAACTATAACAATCTATATACTAAGGTGCATCCCACTGATCATTTTTCTAAATAATGTCGGTCCTACTCTACTGGCTTTTAAAACAAAATTTGACATGTTACAACCCGACATGTTAAAAACCAGGCGGTTGCTAGGGACTGCCATTGATGCTATTAGTGTCTACTATGCTCGGGAACTATTGCATATATTTTTTAACACTCAATAAAAATAATACAAGTTGGTGCCAGAACCCAAGCACGGTGTATGTAGTTCGTCTGTGTGGCTCGAAGAACAGTTACCATATATTTTTTTAATGTAATGTAGACAATAAGTGTTTTATAGCTGTATTCGACATAACAAATTGTCATCCTTGTTGCTTTTGAGAGTGTCGTATACATGATATATACTTTTTGTTTAGCTGATTTAAAAAAAAATTCAGAATTTTGAAATGTCTGTTTTTGTACAAAGCTGGAAAATTGTTGCATCAATATTTTTACTAATTTCAAGTCAAGTAATTGTGCTATAAAGTTAATATTAACTTGAATTGCCACTTAGGATCCAAACCTGTACCATTTGATTTTGGTTATTGGTAGGCAGCTTGACCAAGCCAGCAAATCATCTAGTATTCAAGGCACCTATCACATTTTTGTATGAAAAACTTTTAACCCCGTTTTAAAAATTGCATTTCAACATTAAAGTTATTTATTGGCGAACGAATTAATTTGTCTCTTTATACCATTCTAATTATTTTCCTCCAATCGCACAAAACCGTATTTTACTTGAGTTCAATAAAGACAATGTGTTATTTTAATATTGTAACAACTCAATATTAGATATCATTATATTGTACTTGAAACAAAAATTACTCCATCTTGCACTTAAGCAACTCAAGAATCGGTGAATGAAATTAATGTCAGTGAATGAATAGTATTGGGTTAACAGTAATATGGACAGAGAAAATAAAAGTTGCAATTAAATAAGTTATGTCTTGTACATATAAGCATTAAGAGTGCTGCAAGCATGAATTCATACTTCAATGAGGCCTTGATATGTTTACACTATAATATGAACCTGTTCAAAATAGTAATATTTGATATTGAATTTAATAAACGTTTATATTTTTTAAATGTTTTTTATTGTTGACGATTCCTTTCACATTTTACTTTTCATTAAAAGATTTACAAATATATTTGTATTACAACTCTCTCAAGAGTGTTTATCAGTTCAAGGCAATATCAAGATTTTTTTTGAAAGACCGCAAATATTAAATTCATTTTCAGAATACCAGATAACACCCCAATACTAAGATAAAACTTCATACTCTCAATTTAATCAAAATGTTTAACTTTTAATTTGGCCCTTTATACAAATCATCACTTTACCGCAGTCAAAATCATGTAAAATAGATAGTAGCCATTTTGCGGTCACTATTTTCCAGTGCGGCCAGTGTTTTCGAGCCGATTGCTTTTCTTAGATAGTGACTTCTGATTATGTTGTAAATTGCAGGTAATTTCAGTTGTGGATTGTGTGAAACTGAAACGGGAGTGGCAAATTTTGACACAAAATCCAGGTTCCACTGTGTCATAATTTTTTTATATCACCATTATTTTTTCATTTCGACATTTAAAAATTCTTGTTTTTCTATATTTTATTATTTCTATATAACACGAAAATATGATAAAATAAAATATTATTTATTTTAGAGTGGCAGCACTTTAGCAAAATGGTATTTTAAATATTGGAATACATTAGTAGCCTTTTTTACCCATCTATGCCGCTGAATAAGATTTGAGCACCGTGCGAAGGCGCTCCTACAAGAAGCAGGATGCCGCAGACTCCACGGGCGACAAGTCACCGAAGCAACTTGGTTTGAGGTTTATGGGCTCGCAGGGCGCAATATGCTTAGCAAGAACCTTAGTACTATAAGTAATAAAAGTGAAAGTTTTGTTTGCAAGGTGCGCCGTCACGCCTACCAGGTGAACCAGAAAGGATCTGACAATAAAAATTAATGTTTGTTTGCGATGTGTGCCTGGCGGCTCCCTGGAAAGGGACCGCCAATAAAAGTGAATATTGGTTTACGAGGCACGCCTAACTGGCGACTATAGAATCATCTATTGACCCTAGAAAGACCATTTTTTAAAATGTCTGAGACGCAGCACAGTTTTGAATGCTTGCAGGGAGCAAAGTGCCTAGCAAACACCCTATCAGCGTGTGGCAAATTCAGAAAAGGCCCCCAGTAAATGTTAGAATGTTGAAATTGAGTATTTTCACTTGTTAAATGTTTTCAATGTTGGGTTAATATCAGCCTAGAGAAGAGATGTGAGCGATATAGTATTTATATACAAAATTATTAACATGTTGGACTGCCCTGAATTAACACAAATGATTTTGTATAGAGTACCATCTCAAACGAGACAACATGAAGTGTTCTTTGTAGGTACCCGTAGAAACAACTGCGTAAAATCCCCAATAATGCGGATGCATCGGCTAGGTAATAAGTTGAATTTCATTATTAAGGAGAACACATTATTATTGTGACGTTGTAATATCAATTTGAAAGTGCAATAAATAAGTTCGAAAATTTGTCATCAGCTTACTGTGTTGGTGTAGCATAATCGGTTAATGCATTTCCCCAGATAGGAAGAGAGCCAGGTTTGAATCCCGGTAGCAACAATCTTTTTTCGATAAATTGATTTTATATGTATATCTTTCTAATTAATACATTTAATTTGTAATAAAAAGTTGAATTTCATTGCAGGAGCATAGCATGAATTGAAGAAATATTTGTACTTGGAATATACTTAGATTTAAAATTATGTACTGTTAAATTTAAAAAATTATTATTGTTTATGTATAAGCCCACAAGGGCGTTGACGGTAATGAAATAATATTACCCAACACTAAATGTAATTAATGAATAAAGTATAGATGTTATAAATAAGTATCTATGGACAAATATTATAATTACGCATTAGGGCGGCTTTGATGGTATTGATAAACTATTCGGAGCTACCGCCGACTGTTGGCACTAGTATAGTATCACATTGTCCGACGCCACCTGGTCACAGAGTAATAAAATTGACCGGCTGTGAGGTGAGTCAGTACATTATCCATTCTCGAACCGGCTGTCTTTTCCTGATTTTAACCTTGCTACTACTTTGGATTTTGGAACTGAACTTAACACTGCTGTAACCCTTGAAGACGATTCTAGATTCTCAGATCTGCTCTTCAGATAATTGTGATTATTTTCAAGTTTCTTAACATCATCATCGTCAGCAATAACAGAAGCGGAGATCAGTGAGCCATCCCTATATACAATATAACGTAATAAAAATTAATTACTTGGATTGATTTTTTAACAATTTTCACATTTAAATTAAAACTCCAACACTGCTCGCGCTTGCGTAAAATGAACTCCTTTAAATTAGAAAGTTTTGCGGTAGGCAGGGTCTACAAAAAACGTAATCTAACGTAGAACACCTAGAATTCCATATATATATATGCCACTGGCGTCTCTTCTGAGTTAGATCCCGCTCTTTGTATATGGTTTCTGTATCTTCCTTCATATGTTAGTTGACCGCCATCAATGGGTTGATTTATTAAAGGAAACCATATACAAAGAATGCAATCTAACCCAGAAGAGATGCCAGTTACATACACCTTAAATTAAACATATACATATAGAAAACTTTATACAAAGGGTTATCTGCAACATATTTAAATTTTGCTAAATGTGTACCCAACTAAATGCATACAATAGTTACTAATATTCTTAAAACAAATTTTCAAAACATTAATCACATTATTTTTTTATATGAAACTTAAAGCTCCTTCATAATAAGTTTTACATACCTTTTTATAGGATCAGTGTAATAAAAATTAGATAGACGTGTTATTTTTTTGAGAGTACTCTTAATAATTAATCATGTTTGCGACGTGGTTAACTTGATGTTTTGTTAACAATTTTGTATCACAAATGAAACACTTAAAATAACGATAATGATAGAATTCTTACTTGCTTTTAAATTAAGAAATACTAATTTAAATTGAGACATTAACAGATCTAACCTAATCCCGAAGTTTATAATTTACTAACTTTGAGACATCTAGAGTATGACTAAATTACTTTTAAGAAATTACGTTCATCAATAAATAGTCCATTTCCAAAAAAATAAATCAAGTTTTCTTTTAATTCATATCCTGGTTTGGTTTCGTAATTTATTTATTGAATAAATAATTTAGTTTTGTATATTTTAAAAAATATAATTGCATTTAAAATATATGGAACATATTGAATAAATTAAAATTTGATAACTTTCCATTGAAAAATATGATACAATATGCAAGAGAAGTTCGAAAATTTGTTGACTTTTTACGAGGCTGATGTAGTGAAATTGGTTATCACACTTCCCCGGATAGGAAGAGATCCTTGTTCAGATTCCAGTGTCAGCAAAAATATTTTTTCTATAAATTCAATTTATCTGTATGTATCTTTCTAATTGATGCATTTAATTTGTATTAAAACATCACATAACTATGTTCTGAAAAAATTACAACTTCACAAATAATAATGTGTTCTCTTCAAAATAAAAGTATTTAATTTAGTTAAATTTACACTTGTAGATGGGAAGGAGCGCTCTTCCCGAAACAAGTAGTGATATTAAATCAAAAATTGTGTGTGTAGTACAAAATCAATATAAAAATGATATATTTTTAAAATTATAATTAACCAATAAAATATAATGTCTGAACCCTATTTAATCGTAATAGTATAATTCGCAATAGTTATCTTTGGTACATTGAATCATGAAATATTTCCACATAAAGACCATACATTCTGTTCATAAATTGATTGTAAAAGGTTGAAATGATAATTATTGCCTTTCAGAAATAAATGTTTTTGCAATTGATTATATTACTATATCGTTTTCAAAAAAGTAAAAAATTCAGATTCGTCACTTATATTGCAATATCCATAAAAGTATGAAAACATTAAACTATTTAATCAAAATTTATAAGGGTACCTCGAGAATTTTATAGTATTATAAAAAATTTAAATAAATTATACCTTATGTGCGTATATTTTAAATAATTATAACAGAAAGGAGCAGCGGTAGGCTGCCAATAACAAGGGGCTCGCTTAATATGAGCTATTCGCAGGGTGAATATTTTTATCACTTGTACAATTATATGCAATAATTATTAAAGTAATTGAATGTTCCTTAATATATTAATTAATTTACAAATTTTATAAAAGCTATTTTAGTCGGTCTACCGAAGCGAGATATTTACAAAAAAATATTTATTGCAGCCTTTAATACTATAACTTTTGAAGTGCTTACAATATGGATGGGATCTTTTGGTATATGTTATTTAAAATGACACAATATCGAAATATACAAAAAATCACCTTTCTCAGACCTTTTCCACACAGCCTGTTTTTTTGTTGGCTAATGTGATTGGACTACACACTGTGATTTTTATGTTTTCTTGAAATTTGTCAGTAAAACATGTGTGTTGGGTCAAGTTATTCTGTGGTAAAACCGTTTACACACCATTTATAACATTGAAAATTGGTTTTACGGAAAAATTAGCTGTACTTTTGCTCCCGTAACTACCCAGCAAATCTAATCCTGTTCAATTTAATAACGAATTCCTACAAACTCGGTCGACCTTGACCGAGTTTGATATTGTTTTGAGTATTGTATGAGTTTTTAATGTTGATACTGTAAATTTATTAAGTATGATTAAGTTTGACTTAATTTCTTTTACAAGCTTGATTGAAATACCATCTTTACCTGGAGCACTATTAGTTTTTAATCCCTGTACGGTAAAACCGCGATATAACGAAATCCAAGGGACCAAAAAATAAAAATTTGTAATAATAAATTCCCACATATAACGAAAAAAATAATAAAACCTACTATATGTTACGCGCCGTCGCAAAAAAATGTTGCGCGGCTTCAAAAAAGATCGCAAATTCTGCAAACAAAGGAGGAAAAGGCCATAGGGAACTGAATACCTACATATTTTTAGTAGTTTTGTTATTAAAACAGATAAGCAAATGGATAATCAAAGGAATTTAATTAAGAACAGAACCTATTCAACACCAAATGGAAGATATTTTTGTAAATTCCAGAATATTGCAAACACAAAACAATATTTTAATTGTGTTTAAATGTAGAGCCGCTTCAAACATAGTTTTGGGCATGAAACATACAAAATAATTCAAAAATAACAATTTTACAGTTGAATCGCGGCATTTTTATAAAATGAGTCGTATATAAATTACGAATATTATGAACCCAAGAAGAAGTTTGAATTGTTTTACTACCTTGTCAGCCGACCGCCGCGCACCGCCGAAAAGGCCATAAAACCGTTCGCATACGGTAGATGCATCGGCGCGGCTTTGTAAGTGCGAAATAATATTTTCATCTTTTAACATTTTTTATTTCGTTATAAATTTACGTAAACGTATTGGCATTTTTTCGTACGGGACAAAAATGATTTTGTTATAAATATTAACGGGATTTCGTTATATAAATGCATTTTTGTATGAAAAATTGGTTTTAGGGACTAAATTTCAATTTTTTTTTCGATATACGTCATTTTTCGTTATATCGGGTTTCGTTATATCGCGGTTTTACTGTACAATTGTGTTAATTTTATGTGGTGTAGTCGGAATTAAAAATAATGAGTGATGTTTGCGAATTTAGGCAGACATTATTACATAACTGTAATTCATTTGTGTTCATTCTAAGTAAGTGATCATCTGAAATTTTTTTGAGAAGTATTTATTTATATAGTTTAAAATATCAGTCTGATTTTCATCAGAATTTGGAATACTTTCATCATAAACCATCTGAAATACTTTATTACTTTTATCTATATTAAAATTGTAATTATAATAATTAAAGCACAGTTTTAATTTGAATTAAATGTATAAACCACAACTCAAAATATTTGAAAACCTCCTCCTGCTTGAAGTTTGTCTGTTTCATTAAATGTATTAAGAAAGTTATTGAACTCAAAAAATACACGCACATCCAAAAAGGGTCATGTACTACACAATTGAAAGGTCTGGGAGTTATAGATTACATATTTCTATTTCGTCGGATTATTTATCTACGCGAGAACAAAAATATATTTAATTTTGTAAAAATTAAAGATGGTGACTCCGTATTTTTTGCAGATGGTGGATGAACTAAGTTTTATTTAATTTGTCCTATAGGGTCTTAAGAGGGCTTCTACTGAACATATCTAATTTATATTAAGTAAAATTAAAATACTATACATTCTGATTGTTTCTATTGTTAATCCATTTATTTTAGTAAATAACACCACTATTTTCCTAAATCACAATACCTACCTAAACATCAATACTTTTTATTAAAAAAAACCTAGTTTGTTTTTATTTTCTTATATCATTAGGTATTATGTACGTGGAATAATTGGTTTTTAACATACTTTTCAATTATTTGTGACAATGTCATTGTTCAATTGATTTAGTTGTTGTAAATATTTACTTATTTACTATAATAATTAATGATATTATTTAACATCAATATATTTTTATATTACAGTTATTTTTTAATAATTCTTATTAAATAAATTGGAGAAGTAAAATAACAGAATAGATAATTATATTTTGAATATATATTAAATATAAAATACTGATAAAATATTATTATCATCACATGGGTGGGCCTGACAAATTGACTAAGCCTTCGACCGCCTTCCCTGCGTCCATAAATTCTAGTCAAAAGTATGCGTTCCGCATTACAGACAATAGTCTTAATATTATAAATTGCTAAAAAGGCAAGTTTACACATGGCTTTTTCATTCAATATTATTTACTTACTCTTCATGGTATAGTTAAAACTCTTTAAATACAATGTGAGATATCGTTAAGTTCTGGAAGTGAAATGCATCCTTCTATTTACAAGTTTTTCCTAAACACCTCTAAACATTAAACCTATATTTATATATATATATATATATATATATATATGTACACTAAATGTTACAAAGCTCACACTAAATGTTAAGAGCTCAAGACTGTGTGATCATGGAATGTGTATATAAATGCATATTTTAATATCTAATTATAATAATTACTGCCATTAAAAAAATACTTTTGTTTAGTTAGAAAATGTCTATTACCTAAAAGTTAAAAAAAAATCCTAATTTCGTTTTATACATAAAATGCTGAGATTCACAAAAATGTATTTATTAATTCTTAATTAGATAACTTAGTCTCTTGTAAAATTAGATTCATGAAATTCTGCCAAATCCAAATTACAATCACACACAAACTCCTGTTGATTTTTCACCAGATATTTCATTAATCTTATGATAAAACTCATTCGCGCCGAACTCTTTTTGGTCTTGTACTGCAATGGAGACCCTGCTCTTGAGAATCACCACCTTGGCGGTTCTTTTTATTAATGAATACTTGACTTTGAGCTGTTAAATGTAAAGATATAGCGTGTGTATTCAACTTCTCAGAGAGCAACAGATTTTTCAATCCTTTCATCTTGTGGCTGTAGAGAATGGTAACCGGGTGGCTATTAATAACAGCCTTCATTTCTTCACTGAGGGGAACTTCATGTTTCATTTCAGGACTATTAGGCAACAATGTTTTGGTATCATCAGTTATACTCTTTTCATCTTGCGTTTTACATTGTTTTGAGCTTGTTGATGGCTCACAATCGTCAGTTTGATCTTTTGATTCCGGTCGAACAACTTTTGGTTGACATTTTATTACAAAATCCTCCTCTAGTTTTTCCTCTTTGGGATTGCCTACTTTAATCTTTTCACTGATTGTATTAGTAATCTTACTTTCATCTGGTATGTCAGATTCATCACAGCATATAATATTTACTTGCGCCCTCACTTCCGCATCAAACTTTGATATTGTATTTACTAAAGGTTTTGCCCATCCTATATGTAAAATAGGAGTTTGGCTTTCTTCTTCCCATTTACAAATGCCATCGTAAAATCTAAAAACAACAACATTTCATTTAATATGCTATCAAAACTATTAAGGCTGTACTAATGTCACATTTTGCCGATTGTCTGTTAGTCTATTCCGACTGCACAAAAAAATCCCAGATCTGTGAGTAACACTTTGTATGTATGTTAAATATAGTATATATTTTTTTAAATTATCAAGGGCTTTTTAAAATTTAAATAGAGTATTAAGATAAAAAGAAATTATTGTAAAAATATATTTTACACTTTTAATTAGAGAATAAAACATGATCAAATTGCCAAAAAGATATGCAATAGACCCACTTAGAAAATTTTATTTGATCCAAAATACAAATTTCAATTGGCAGAATACATATTTAAAAAAATTATTACAATTTCACACCTTAAATTGAGATCATTTTTATTTATATGCGATTAATATGAGGGCTTTTTAAAATAACATTTATCAGTAGATATCTTAAAAAAGGAACACATATTCATATTGACACCCATTCTAATTGTTGCCCATAATGTCAATAATCGCCCTATGATATGAATGGTGCTGATTAATTGACACAGCCTTATTTAATATGTGTACATACTGCTAATTTTAAATAACTTAGTTTTACAATTTTGAATTTTACAAAGTAAAATCATGAGAGCCATCTTCTCTTAAATCTATTCTTAAAGTCATGTCTAAATTATATTTTTACTCAGCATTTCAAATAATATTTTTCAATCTACACTAGTTGTATATATTTTGTTTCTTTTTAATTCCATAGGTAATATTATTTAACATATTTTACTATACAATTTTATAATCATGAAGGCACTTCTGTGTTTATAATCATAAACTGTGCATAAATTACACGTAAATTAATTCTGAAAGTTGTGGATTTATCTGCGAAAAATAACAACATATGTATATTGGAATCAAACAAACTATTATTATATTGGCCATATTTGGTGCATTTTTATTAATTTAAATATACCTTAGGAGATGAGCGAAACATTGTGGGTCTTTTAAAATAGACCGGGCTGAGTGTCCGGAACTTTCAGATTTCATTATTTGAGGAATCAATTCATTGGCAATTTCCAGGAATTCCTTATATATTTCTTCATCATCTCTCGAATAATTATACCTAAAATAGAAATTAAATAATATTTAGAAACATTTTTGCTAGATGCGTGCTTTGAAGAATTAGTTTCTCTCATTCATATTCATTCTACAATATTTTGAAGTGTGGGGTTAAAATGATGGGGCTATTTTTGTAATAACAGAGGTCGATACATAATAAACATACATAATACATAGTTTATTGTGTGGGATGGAGTAGACTTCACCTCTGATACATACAGCGTTGTCCTGGCTACTTTGCTAGACTAAAGTCTGTGTTAAAGTAGCCAGTTTTTTTTTCATGCTGTTATGGTGTTATTTGGAATAAAAAGAGAATTCAAATATGAATAAAAAAATAAAAATATATGGAGTGGGAGTGTTGAAGGACTAGTGAATTATTAGTAAAAGAATTGTATAAATTATATTAAATTGTTGGATATCTATGCTTCTGATTCATCTCTACCTGATTGAATCATATATTGGGTCCATATTTGTGTAATCTTATAGGAATTGTACGATTTCCAGTTGGTACTGAGTGTATTGTATAGTTTCGGAGCTAGGAACATGTAAAATCTAAATTTCATTTTATATATTGCTCTGAAACTGGGGATCAAACATAACATACTTAGTATAAAAAAGCATTATACATATTGGTAGTGCTTTGTACTGGCGTAACGCACCGGAACAACGTTCCGGCACCAATTTTTAATAGTTTTTTCAATGTTTCAAAAATAATTTTATTTGTGTCTAAAATGAAAAATACTCAGGATAAATTATATTTATGTGACTTCGTGACAACAATGGCTGCTTTAAATTTCATTTAAATTAAGATCTGAATACTATTAACAAGATGAGACTTCCGGCATCTTTTTTTTAGAAAAAATGCACTGCACATTAGAGTATGATTAATTTTATCTTCGGTCTAAATAATAATGCCTAACAAGTGTGTAAGTATTACTGACTACATTTTATTCTTCTCGTTTGTTGTAAAGAATGACTGCAAGCTGATAGGTTGGCTCGTTATTATTCGCCTACAGCTTCCAGTCACCTTAAGTTAATCGTTATCTTTATAAATATATTGTTATAAACAAAATTATAAAACATACATCCTTATAACATCTCCAGCATCGGCCCAACTTCCAAAAGCTTCTTTGTACATTTTGTGTCTAAAAAAATATGCTCCTTGATACGTATAAGGGTAGACATGACGATTTGAATAGTTTTTTCGAGCCGATTTTATTGCTTCTAAATAAAGATCGGCACAATCGGGACGAGGTTTTTCATCACCGTACCGACTGGTTTCTTCCAATTCTCCAAGATTTCCAAGAGCCATGGGATATGCACTCAAATAACCTAAAAAAAACTTTAACTTTATAATATTTATAGGAAATAATACGAAAAATCAATTTATATATATATATATATCTGTGCCTTGGAGGATAAACCACAAGACTCCACTTGAGTTGAATATACAAAAAAAAATACTTTATTTTGTTTCATCGGTGGATGAAACACCAATGTCTATAAAAAAAATTTAACTAGTAATAATATCACTGAAGTCAGATTCATTTTAATGTGTAAACAATAGATATCTCTTTTACAATGTTTATGCTTCAAGAAAAAATATTATTCAATCATTATCTTAATGCCATAAATATAGAAGTCCAATTTTAATATTGTTTATTTCACAGTTCATTTGTTTTAATATTGTCATCAGAAAATACTTTTGACAGCCTAGTTGAAATTATGGAAAGCGAGGAATTGGCTAAAATTATAAATCTCGATCGGGAGATATCTGGTCATTTAGAAGAACCTGAAATAATAATTACTGCAATCCAGCATTTGTAATGAAGATTCTGAGACCATCTGGCATAAATACTGGAGATTCAGGATGAAAGTATTCTTACACCAGTCTCGATTCCACCATCTTCCTCAATTTAGGAAAGAAACATAGATACAATCAAACCTGATTCATGCTACCTCCAATGCAGATATACCGGGATTGTTTGTTCCTATAACAAATTCAGAAACAATCGCTTATACAAGCACTAAAATAAATAAGAGAAAGCAAGCAGCTTTTACCGAATGGAAAAAATAAAATGAGCAACATTGAAATCCGGAAAAGAGTACATTTCCCACAAGTATGCTGGCAATGAAAATGGGACCATCTTGATTCTCTTACAGAAATAATTGTAATTAAGTGTCTTAAGGAAATTCGGAAAACAATTTTTGCACAGTAAACTCAATTCATATTTTTAATAAAATACCTCTGACATGACAATAATATCATAGTGCCATTTTTATTAAAAATTTCTCCTCAAGGGCGACTATACGTATAAACCGTTTACTCCTACATTATTTTTGTATTTAAAATTGTTATTTGAATTTATGAATATAATTTTGTGAAAAGATGCATTATGATTGAGGGCTTTTGAACCTACCACCGCAAATGCTTGTTCACACTTCAAGACTTCCTGCGGCGCTTAAGTAGAGGCTGACCTGAGAGTTTGACGTCTACCATTCAAGTTGTCTGGGGTCTCGGAAGAGCTCTTGAAGATACAGAGATGCCATATTATGTGTCGCCTTGTACATCAACTAACACAATTTAAATTCAACTCTTTCAGAGAAATGGAACCATGTAGTTTATGCAAAAGGGATGTTATGTGAGAGAATTTAGATGTTACATATATTATCAGTGCTGTCGCATTCGGAATAGATTGTAATTTATCCAGCTGAAACATTGGCGGGCCAATGTACATTTACAGTAGTCCATATGTGACACCACAAATGCAAATATAAGTAGACAGGCTACATCAGGGGGAAGATAACTCCGAATACCTTTAATCTGTCTCAGTTGATAGAAGCATGCATCATGCACGATATGATCAATATTTTTAAGGGATATGATATGAAAATATAATAATTATCAGCATATTATTTTCACCAAGACTTTTACAACAGTGTACACAAAAAAGTGTCCAACTAAAAAGCGAGTTCTAATAACTAATTACTCATACCCCTTTTTTTACCTGCGTAGAGACTAGTTTCATTGCAACTTTAACTTGTTAGCATTTTTGGTATATTTTCTGAAGTATGACAAAAGTTTAGCAACTAAGTTTGTCAAAAAATAATTCAATGTTAACTTTGGTAATGTTAAAAGTGAGTTCCAGAATTATAACATTTCAGATTGGATGCAGTGTTAAATTATATAAAATAGTTTAAAGATTCTACATATCTAGAGTGAAAAAAGGCACCAGAAACAAAAGAAAGGTAACCACTGCTGAAGCAATTCTGCTTGAACTCCAGGAGAGCAGTTTTTGTGCATGGAGGCCACAAAAAACCACTTCTGATGACAAAAATGAGTGCCCGTCAGTTAGAATGGGCCAAAAAATATGAAACTTGGGATTGAAATAGAATAACGATGTGTCCTTTTGGTTCAGTTGAAATCCAGTATGTGAAACAAACATCTAAGCATCGAGCATTTTCAACCAATAGCGAAGGCTCCTGCTGGATAAATGATCTGGGAATGTTGTGGCACGCGGAGAATGTATTAAATGGTCACCGTCTTTCTTCATGGTTGTATTTTCTTCATTCAGACATATAAATAACATTCAGTTTATTAGTTTTATATTAGTGTAAAGGTGCAATCTAGGTTCAATCAATAGGTATCAGATCATCATCAGTGTATCTCATCACAAGCCTTCAAATTCCAGAATGAGTTTCAAGAGAAATAAATTTTCAAATTCCCAAGAAAAAATCTAATTTCCAAGAAAATTACCATGGTCATATAGTAGCCACAGCAGATGCTGCTGCATGAGAGCCACTTCGTAGACATCCGAAGTACAAGTCAAAGAGGGATTAATTGATGAAACCAAAGCAGCAACCTCCATTTGCCTTGTACATATAACAGGGTAGCCGGCCACGTACAACCAAGACCTTGATAAAAGGCCAGCTCCAATAGGTTGTCCTCTTTTATCCTCATTACCTTTACCGTGCCATGTAACCTAAAATTATTTAAAAATAATAAAATAACTTGTCTTCAAAATAATCTAATCAATTAAAATTAGAATTGTACTGTATCCAGCCTAATTATCAGAAAATCTATTCGATTAAAATTGTAACTATTCTCACTTTTATTAACAGAAAAAAAAAGTATCAAAAATAGATTTGGTATCATGATTTAAATTCTACAAATTTAAACCATATTTGAAAACTCTATTTGACTTTACATATTTGTTTTCAAAGGATAACGTCTGCTAGGTAATATTTATTAAATCAATTCATAAATTAGTATCACAAGTGTATAGTGAATTTTAATGATAAACGATCATGTATCATTAACTCTTAAATCATTTAAAAATTTATCAAACAATGATGATGTGACAACAGACTCGCAGAGCAGAATATATTCAGCTGATTTATTCAATTGTTATTGTATCGTTAGTCGAGTGGGTTAACAAATAATGTGGCATTATTGTTACTCGAGATTTAATATTCACAAATTACATATAATATATACATATATTATTAGGAGAACACATTCTTATTGTGAAGTTGTAATTTTTCAGAACATAGGTCTGTGATATTTTAAATATCAATTAAATAATGAAAATTTGAAAGATATGTATATAAAATTAATTTTATTGAAAAATATTGTTGTTGCGCCACCGGGATTTGAACCTGGATCTCTTTCCAAACCGGGGAGGGTGCATTATCCAACTATGCTACAGCGACAATATAACGGCCTTCTCCGGTTTTGTAAGAGATCCAGGTTCAAGTCCCGGTGGCGCAACAACATTTTTCAATAAAATTGATTTTATATGTATATCTTTCAAATTAATATATTTATATAATTCATATTTATACATATATTGTTTAAATATATTATCACATATTATGCTACGCTCTATTAGTGCAGAAAAATTATGGTATAACCAATAACAAGGATTTATTTCCCAAATATCATATTGTTTGATTTTGATGTTCCGAAACACAGTTCTAAGTATTAGATCAGTCTACGAGTCCACGCGTATTAACAGAACAATGTTCCAAATAGTGTTTTAGAAAAAATATGTGTGAACTTGCAGATTGATTTAATAGCTAGTTTCATGCCAATTGGACCAATCGGCTCTTGGGACCCCATGTGTGGTAAGAGTTCTCTTGGAAATTGAAAGTATTTTTCTCTTTACATTTTTGGCCAGTCCTGTTTCAGACACCTGGATTTTTTTTTTGAAACATGTAGTGCAATTATTAAATTGTAGACAATCATGCAATAGACGACTGAAAATCAATTTTTCAAGTAGTCTTTTTATAAAGAAAAAATTCAAATCATCAATTATTGGTCTCCTGGTGGAATCAGTATGACTCATTGTATAAAGTTCTATAAGTTCATTGTGATACCAGGCAATAATTTTACCCTATATTTACCTCTGCAGTTTCTAAACCATTTTTTCCAAAAACAACCCAAGCATGATCTTCAGAGAGAGCTAAATGGACGTCACTGAAACCAAGAACTTGACAGCCAGCTACTACAGCAAAGGCTACACCAAAACAGTCTAACTTTTTGCCATTTAAGTAGCTATATATACTTTGTAAATGCGCACGGTCTTTATAATAACTCCGTGTTAAAGAGTTCCATATGATGTCTGAAACACGTTTGATAATTTCCCTCGTCGCAAAACCTCCTGACGTCTTGGTATCAAATGAATTCTTTATAACAGACGAAAATTTTGTATATAACGTTTCGACATCTTCAAAAATAATTTCTGGAAATCCTGCTTTAACAAGTTTGTTTAAATGTATAGAAGAATCTTTATCATTTTGACTCGAGCGTCCTCCGGTACCACCGGTTAGATTATTTTCGATTGCGCCAACTACAATAGATAGTAGAGCTAAATTAGGCTCTGTTCCAAGAGCTAAATTTTTTCTGAATAGTTCGACGACGCTTTGTATACTTCCAATAGGAAAACATTCTTTATCAATCGAACCAGTATGCATGACTGCTTCGTGATGTTAAGAATTTCAAAATGATAAAGATAACGTAACAGAGTGTAAACAATGTATTATCAATCACTGAATCTGAAGTTTATTAAACCAAAACCGTATCTAAAATCTAAACTGTCAAAAACCGCAGGCGCGCGGGCCACTGCATATCCCACGCAATGTGAATGTATATATTTTTATCTTATCAATACCGGACGAATAAATAATCGGAAATAAGAATTCTGACTCGGTACATAACAAATCGGTAATAATAAATAATATCGTGGGTCATAGATAATTAGATATAGAAGTAGATGGGAATGAGGCGATTACCACCCTTGTGACAACTTTCCGGTTTCTTTTGTCTCTTCACTGTTGTACATAGGCTCTGTACGAGTACGAATACGGGTAGGTCTACGATATGATCATTTTATTTAAGAGCACATGTAGGCCAAGTGCTACATGAGTTTGATTGGTTTAACAGTTCTGACAATCCATATTTTGTTCTAAGTGAACTTTACGTAAAAACACACGTCTAACTTATATACGATTTTAAGAAATAAAATTATGAATACCAAAAAAATTACCAATTTATGATTACATTACATGCTTTCGCGTGTTTTTTTTATTGATTTAATTTTCTTTGGTAATTTATCGTCAATTTTGTTTATTTTTAGAAATTCGATGAATTTTACTCAATAATGTTATTTTGAATACTTTCGTATAATTATGCACAATGTTAATTTATACTAATTATCGAACATTAGAAGCTTAATTATTTAACTTTTATTTTTTTTCTAACAGATTATGTGGCGGGTTCCCTTATTCCCCTTATCTACACGGGTACCCTAATAAATTTTGTAACGAAAACTGCACTAGAAAATTTCGTTACATTTTTATATACTTTCACTTTTACCTTATATTTTTTTTTAAATATATATTTAGAAATTTTTTACAATTTTATATGTATATAATATACTTGATTCTATTATTAACTAAAGTACCATATTTTTTATATATCGCTTTACCTCTCCAAAAAAGAGACTAGCTCTTGTGCTTGGAAAGCGACTTACACTATAGTAATTTTAAAAGAGTGAAGTTTTATAATTGCAATCTATAATATTCATTATTGCCTAATTGTGTATTTTTGAAGTGATCGTTTAATGTATTTTTTAGAGTTTTATATCCTAATTTTTTTAAGCCTAAATTTATGAAATTTAGTTGGTAGCGTTTGGTATTACATTTTGGGATTTTAATGTTATTTTGAAATGTACTAGTTTCAAGTTTTACGATGTTATTTTCTTTGATTAATTTAATAATTAAGATTTTAAAATTAATATTCTCTATTTTAGGAACTGGGAATTTCGAAAATAGTGTTTGTATTGAAAAAGTTGATATTTTTTTAATATTACTTTAATAATTGTTCTTTATATTACTTTTACTGAGTTCATTGTGATATTGTATGTTCCTCCCCATCCAATATTTCCATACTAAATACGAGCGAACAATAACAAAATATACTTGTTTAAGTTATTTATACTTAATATGTTTCTTAATCTTATGAATTTTTTTTTATTCTCTTTCCCAATTCGATAATGTGGCTGTGCCATTTTAAATGTTGATCGATAATTACACCGAGATATTTGATTTATTTATTAAGGTTATAGATTAAACATGAATCGTTACAGGTTTTTGTATTGCATTATTGTAGTACAAGAGTCGAAACAAATGTGGTGATTTGAAGTATCAACGGTGATTTCATGAAGTTAGTACGGACATATTGATTGGTCATCTTCTGCCTTTTGCTGGTGACGCTTAGCTGACATTATTAGAAGAAAGTGCGCTTTTTAAGTGGTCTAATTATTTGAAATGGTGGCTTGTGCTGTCAAAGTGTGTTAACTCTAATTGATATAGGATTTCACCGGTAAGAAGTATTTTTTGATGTTTTAATTTTGCCCATACCCATTGTTAAGTCAAAAAAAATTAATTAATTAAATACTAGAAATTAATATAGAGTACATCATCGTGTATCAGGTATAATGAAAATAAAGTAATTATTTGGATAAAAAGAACTAATATACTTGAACTGTTTTTATACTAGTTGAACTTCATTAGCTAGTCCAACAAATGGAATGGAATATATGTGTGAAAAAATAATAATAATATAACAATAAAATAATAAACAATCTTTTCGATACACTCAATTCAAAAAAAAATTACTGGAATCCGTTTTCAAAACCCAATCAATCACAATAAAAATGAATACTTAAAATTTTTAAATGAAACAAAACAATATCTAAAATACTTAGGGTTCAAAAATAATTATGGATACGAAAAGTATATCGAGATATAATTTGCATTAATTAGGTCGCTTGGTGGATATGGTGGACCCGTCTCGACACAGAATTTCTCTAGTGAGACGGGCACAGTCCAAACAATTTTTTTAATATGTATTATATAGTTACTAATAAATAAATAAATATATATAATAACAATCCAACGCCACGACAGTTTATTACAATATATAAAAAAATATTAATGAATCGGGAATTACGAGATTCATTTCGCGGTAACTGTATTCCACTTGAAAATATACAGATTTTGAAATGTTCTTCAACAATAACAAAAATTAATAGTACAGCTGAAAATTATAGACTGGAATTTATAGAAAATGAATCAAATGAGGCAGATATTGAAAATCTATCAGAATTCCTAGTTACAAATTTGACGGAAATTTCTAAGCAAATAATTTCTTATATTTGTGGATTCGTTGTGCGACAACTGGCTAAGAAGTTATATTGCACGACCTGTATAGATTATCTTTGCCAACAAGAAATAAGTTCGCCATAGTTTTATCATACAGAAAGATAGGGGAAGATTATTATATCCATCTCAAGATGTTATTGATACCTGTTCATGAACAGAATCGATGCGAAAAACTATTCTACAGCCTAGCTCGATAATTACCGCTAAGCAGTCTCTCTAGTTCCATCGTTTCACAACGGCGGTTTTGCCGGCTCACGCGCGCCGAACAAGACCGCCAACTCGCTTCATTTCATTTCATAATACACGTGCACCTTCTAGATCTTCATTCATTCTTTAATTTTATCTGCCTTCATTGTTATACCCATCACAATAAATACCTCAACACGTCAATCACATTTCTTTCATTTAACCACCGTCCTAACTCCCAAATAATAATATTGATAATTTAGTATCAAAAACGTTAGAGATTTTTTTAATGTTTACATATTTTTCTGGTCAGTTTTTTTTTTATTATAATCCGTTTTAACGAATCGTTTAACATTGTTAGTTTTTTATGATCCGTTAATATTTTGTAATATCCCCAATTAAGGCAAAGAAAACGAAGAATTCTAATTTTTATTGTCTATATTGTCGTAAAACATGGATTAGTCCTACAGGGGAAACTATTTAAAAAAACGCGCCTACCACTTTACCTCGAAGGTGGTGTAGAGGTGAATGATTTGGTGCTTAGAAATTTATGCAATTGAAACATTGCAAGTCGTATATCGTGAAAACAATTGTTTGTATGAAAAAATTGTAATAAACCTATGTGTGTACAAAAAAATTGTAATAAACAACATGTGTTGCGTTAAGTTGCTCTGTGGTAAACCGCTTATAATATCAATATTGAAAATTGGTTTTACGGAAACATTAGCCGTACTTTTGTTTCCGTAACTACCCACTACTTAACAAATCTAATCCTGTTTAATTTAGTAACGAATCCCTACAAACTTGGTCGTACTCATTAAACTCGTAAATTCAGTAAATAAAAATATATAACAAGTTTTAATGTTTTATTATCATTGATTATCGATTTTAAAACGACTAAAAACATCTCAAAGAATGACAACGCATTTTGAAACAAACAAAACACGATATAAATATCGACCTTAATAAATAAACAAAATTATTGTGAAAATAAAATTAATTTACGTAATTAGTTCTTTTGTGAAAATTGATTTATGGTGTTATTGTAATTAACGCCCTTTACGTTCAGGTATTTTCGAGAATTGCTGAATAACCCGAATTACCTTCTCACATACTACAAAACCTGGCTTCAAAATTTTTTCCGTACAAGAACATAGTTCGACTCTCTGAATATAATCCCTTTGGTCCATCATAGCCTGGCGCTAATCCTCCTTTTGTACTTGTTACGATTTATCCAATTTCCTCATTTGTTGTGGGTTGAAAATTTTTATTTTATTTCCTATATGTGCCACTACTCCGGTCCTTTGTATAATATAAAATTATTAAAAATATTTGTCGTTTCCTGGGGCTTTTCTGTGCAATTTATTTTTGAAGTGTCATGTGTGATGAAACTTATTTTTTCTTTTTTTGATTGTTTATTTTAAATTATTTTATTAATTATATTCCATACTAATCATTTGCTGCAGATTCTTGAATTTTTTTGTAGTATTTTTTATTAGGAATGAGAGTTTTTTCTGTATATGTCTGTATATGTGTTTAGTTGCTTGTTATTTGGTAGTTTATTTTTTTTAAATTAATTTTTTTATGTCTTATTGATACAATTAGACCATGAATTATCCAGGGTTTTATCGGTAAGGTATATTTAGCGGCATTTATATGTTTAGGTAATGTGTCTTCAAACATATCGCTATATTCGTTGATATTATTGCATTGGTAGTTAGTCCATTTTTCAGAATTTTATTTGTTTATGAGTGTGTCATTTAATTTTATAGATTTACATTATTTTTATTATATTTGTATAAGTAAATATTATAGCGTAATGGTCGGTAACCTCTGTATGAACGATACTAGAAATAATATTATTTATGTCAAAAATGTTACAATGTATGTGGTCAGTGGTCAATGCAAGAAGGTAGTTGATCTTTTACGTTTCTAGTGTATCCATTTATACATGACATGAAGTTTAATTCCACTAACATATTAAGTACTTATCTTTATTGAGTAGTTACTTTATTTTCACCTTTACTGGTTGCGCTTTACCACATTTGTCCAATAAGTATATATGCTAGTTTTCGTGTTAGAATTTGATGTGCTGATTTAAATTTTTGATATATCGCGCACCTAAATCAAAACTAAGACAACTCAAAAAAAAACATTTTTCAGTAGACAAAAAAGAAAACATTTTTCTCCATTTTTTGTTACTAAATTTATGAAACTAAATAACATTTTATGTCATAAATGTATCCTAAAATAACACTATCCGAGAACTAAGTTAGTTGCGTATATGACAGAGTATCTGAATACAACAATAACTCAAAATTCTCGTTTTTTCTTGAGCTATCTTACTGTTGATCTAAGTGTGCGATATGTACTTTATTATTTTTTCAATCATAACATCATGTTTTAATACTAAATTTAATTAATTTATAAATATATTTACTTTTGTTGAACTTCGTAAGAAACTAATTAATATAAAACTATTTGTAAACTGTTACTTTCACACTTACGTATTACACGGAATACATGACATATTGGTTTCTCGGCAGCGTTCTGACCTGTTACGAATGAGAGAGATTTGATTCTAAGTCATGGAGTTTTTTTTTAACAAAATTTATGATTATTTCATTATTAATTAACTATGCGATTTTAGTTTGGGGAGGAGCAGCAAAAACATTATTATAGTCGATTAAAAGAGCACAAAAGACAATTCTTAGGGTAATAAATGGTCGTTCTTTTAGATATTCATCAGATCTTCTATTTAAAGAGTACAATGTTCTAGACGTAAGACAAATTTATATGTTGAGACTCGTAGAATATTTCCACTCTAACAATAACTCATCCCTAGCAATAAATCATGGTCACAACACAAGACAACGAATAAACATCTGCATACCAGTTCCATGAGCAACAACGACATTCTTTCAACGTTTCTACATGTTTTTAGCTCCGAAATTGTACAATACATTTAACACTAACTGGAAATCGTTCACTTTACAATTATGCAATATATGATTCAGTTGGGTAGATGTCACATAATAATACACTAATAATTCACTTTAGATTTACAACACATTCACTACATTTTTTTATTGTCTCTATTTTTTTTATATCTCTGTCGAATCTTGCTCTATTTTTAATTTTAATTAAATAACACGACAACAGGACGATAAAAAACTATCTACTTTAATACAGACAGTGGTCCAGCAAAGTAGCCATGACAATGCTTCATGTATATACTTCATTCCACACAATAAACTAATAAGTGTATTATATTATATTATTGAATGTTTAATTCTGATGTACAAAAAAATTATGTATATAAAGGTTTATCTTAAAGGCATATTAAAATATATACATTAACAATAAAACATCCTTCCATTAAAAACATTTTAAAATAAAAAACGAAAAATATAATAATATAATATCACAAAAATTTATTATTAAAAAAATAATTGCTAATTGAAAATGTGAAAAAATGTATTTGTTAAACAAATACATTATTTGTGTATGAATGTATCGTTATATGCTATATCCACGTATATATTTATACAGGTATCGGGCAGTGTAAAATATTTTCATTGAAAAATTATTTTATTAAGTTTAATTGTTGTAATTTTAATGATTTTTCTACTTTTGATTGGCTGGTAGACAAGACAATAAGCGAAAATACTCATCTCTTATTACATAAATTTATCGAAACGAGTGAAAAAACACTTGAAAAAGGCCTTAAAAGGACATTAAATTCAATGACCATGCGAAATGGAAAAAAAAGTATTGCAGGCTTGAAAACAATACGCCTTAGATTTAATAATGAATATCATAAATCAGCGTCATTAGTCCCGATGATAGACCCTACAATGGGATCCAAAACGTAGGAGATACGTGGCAGAATACCCCCTAAAACCATAGATGTAAGATTCTAAATGGCCGTGGAAAATCTGAGAACTTTTAAATAATGCATATGCGATGACGAAATTGATAATTACGCAAAATTTACCACGATAGGGTTGCGATTTGTATGTAACTCATAAAACTGAGGTTGTATTTGCCATTTGGCTCCTAATGCAAACTCGTTTTCAACCATGGATTTATTTGTGTATGGTGAATAGACTAGTATATGTGCACTCGCGTTGAGCATTTGGCTTTTTTTGCACTCTTGTAGTCCCGGCCCGCTTTCTCTGGAAGTCTTTTCGCGATATATCTTTGTCAACTTAATTAAATATTTGTTTGGTCATAAATCTAATGATTTTTATATATTATGAAACTTATAAAAAATTTAAGAGTTGCTTTAAAGTGGCTCGTTATTATATAAATTGAATTGTCGGTTGCCGGGAGTCAAAGTAACAATTTGTTTCTAGAGTCTATGCTTAAAATTGATCTAAAATTTATGCACGGTGGCGCCATCAGCGCGCTGCGGCGCTATTGGGTGGTGTAGCGGCGACGGCAGCGGCGGAGCCTCGTTTTCTGCAGTCATTTCTCGGTATGATTAATCGTTCGCATTTTAGCTAGGCATTGCTTGTATCCAGCGGAAGATTATTGATATTCGTAAATTTTTTAATAAATATTATTTTTTAGTTATTTCGTTAGTTGTATAACTAATATCCTTGTCTTGCGACAGGCGACCGTTCGATAAAGGTAACGCGCTTTGCATCCAAGCCTCTGTTGCTTTTGTTCAATAACATCCACGTGTTTCTTGAAAAATCTGTATTAGAGCTTCTAGTTATTTAGAAGCATTTTCAAATCCGTTTTATGATAACTATATAAATATCCGATTGAAATGTCTGAAGATTGCATTTACGTAGTCTTTTGTTCCAAAAAATGGCGAATCCTGAAAAAAATCGGCGTCATTGAGATGCATGTTTGTCCTTGTAATGAAATATTTACAACTAATCTGTATTTTCAGGAATTGCGATGACCTTTTTTCGCTTCATGAGGTAGTGATCTTTGTGCGCCAGCTACAATGGCTGGCAATGAATTTGTTGAAGGCTGGGTTCTGGGGCAGACATTGGGAGAGGGAGCTTATGGAGAGTAAGCATTTAGCCGGTTTCATCACTTATATTGTCAACTACTTCGGAGATTCTTTTCATGGATTAATCATTGATTTTTGTTTATTTTTCTTAAAAACCAATACTACAAAAGAAAAGGCATTACATTTTTATTTATTTAATTATTTAAAATTTTTATTCAAACTTTTCTACCAGCTTACAAAAAGGGTGATTTAAATTTCAGTGCACTGTGAAAAATCATAATGATGAATTTAATAAAAATGTGTTAATTACTTTAATTTAAATGATTCATACTTTGTGTTCCTTTATAATGGAAAAAAATATTCTATATTAATGTACTTTATGGGTCTCCATTATTATTCAGAATTACTGTTCTTTTCAGTTTTGAATATATCTTATAATTTTCGCCAATAATAGAAAAAAAGTTTTTCAATAGATCAGACATTTTTACTGCAGTGTAGTATGAGTTTTACAGTGCATGCCACACCTGGCTTCTCCACACCCGAAGATAAAATTTTATTTGTGTGAATGCATATTTAAACATGCGTGAAATATTATTGTTTTTGCTATGTATATATATTAAAGAATCCATATTGTTAAATTCCATCACCATCTATATTGTTACTTCCAATTATATTGTTAATTCCACATCTTGTTAAACTGTCAATTGTGTGTAAATTACATTTAAAAAATTTATTACAAAATTGTTGTGCACACATGCCAGAGTGGTGTCCATATAATTAACGAGGACACAATATATACTAAATAAATGTTAACATTTATTGTGCTTCATTTTACTGATTTAATTATTGCTTTCTGAATTGAAGACAAATTTACAAAACATTGAAATACAATAATTTTTTTTAAATTGGTAAAATTATATTATCTTATTTGAGTATTGGTATTGATTGGTTAACATTTTCAGGGTAAAATTGGTGGTTAACAGCGCCACTAGTGAGGCAGTGGCGATGAAAATAATAGATCTCCGAAAACACACTGATGCGGCATTATTGGTTAAAAAAGAAACTGCCATACAGAGGTCACTCCGCCATCCTCACTTATTACAGTATTATGGGAAGAGATCACATGGACATTTTGAATATATTTTTCTGGAGTATTGTTCGGGAGGTGAGCTTTTCGATAGAATAGGTGAGTTGTGTGAAGTTTACGATTTAAATCGCATAGAATTATTTACTATCAATTATAAAATCAACATTTATATGGATTTATTAAATAGTTAATGCGGAAATGGAAGACCAACTTTATGCAAAATCTGAAATTATTTATAATAAATCAATTATGAAAGCCTTTACAGAAAGGATGAGTGATGACTCGATCCCCCCTATTGGAAGAATTTCATTGTTTAATCTTATTTTGAGCAGAGCCTGACGTCGGTATGCCAGTGAGTGATGCGAGACGCTATTTTCTCCAAATCTTGTCCGGAGTGGAATATCTTCATTCCAGGGGTGTTACCCACCGTGATTTGAAGCCAGAAAATTTGCTGTTAGATGAACATGATAATATTAAAATATCTGACTTTGGGATGGCTACAATGTTTAGGTATATTTTTAAAGTTTACTTATTTTATTAAAACAGATTTGTGAAAATGGTTAAAATTCGCTGTACTTCCCTTGTCAGTGAGGAAATATTTTTCACCCATTTCAATATCATTTATAACATAATTTATTAAATTGAGAGTTCAGTTTAAATGTCTGGGATACGGGAATGAGAAAAAATTGAAGGAAAAATAAAATCAGATTGGTGATACTCAAGGAGATAATTATTAAATATTGTTTCTAACATTCAACATATTACGCAGGATTATTTTTTATTAGCTCCAGTTAGTATAAAGTTGGTCAACCATAGAAACATCACTGCATTTATTATCACCAAATGGCTCTTTGTGGAGATGTAAATTTTATTAATTTGGTTAGCGCATTTTATTCGTATTTGCGTAGATTGAAAGGAGTCGAGCGGTTATTGGAGAGAAGATGCGGCACTCTTCCGTACGTGGCCCCCGAAGTGCTGATCGGCCCGTATCACGCAGCCCCTGCAGATCTCTGGTCCTGTGGAATAATCCTTGTTGCCATGCTTGTTGGAGGTATTTTAAATTCATCATTTCAAATTTTTTGTATCCTTCCATATATTGTTATCTTTCTTAACCTCTAATATTTATGCGCTTTTTATATTTTCTTCAAAAGAGCACAACCATTCTGTAATAGTAATTATTTATATAAACAGGTTTTAATGTCTGAAATTTTTCCAAGTCTGCAAATGCCTGGCACAGCCTTATACTGAATGTTATCCACATATCTTAAACCGAAGCCTGATTTTATAAATATTACTTTCTGTCTAAGCCTTACTTTAACAGTAACATTACTAAGCCCTACTTTACAAGAAATATTTCTTAACATTCTCTAATTACTTTTGTGTGGTAAATTGGAGGCATTAAATCTGAACATAATTTTTATTTTACTGCAAACCTTACTTAAAATTAATAATGACTCCTTGTTTATCATCATTTTATATTTACACTTTGAAATACTTAGTCATGGAGATCAAATTTTATTGCGGTCAGTGAATCAATAGTTGACCCCAATGTCCTTGGGTAACCTGTGAATATTATAAAAAAGTTTATTTCAAAATATATCCCATGCAATTTATGATTACTTTTGAGTATTGCTTCTTATTCATATTAATGTTCATATTGATTTAAAATCAAGTTGAGATCATAAATTCTTTGTTATCCCGATTCCTCATTATCAATCTATTATTATATTTTTACTTTAAAAATTATAAGAAATTGATTTATTTTTTCTTTATTTCTACCCAGACGTTCTCTTTTCAAAATCGGTGATGTATTTTTGGGAATGAAATATATGGATTATTGTAACTTTCCAGCCTTATAATTAATTAAGCATGTTTCCAAAGATGTAATGTTAGTAATAAGAAGACAGCATGGTTAAAGTTCTTCCATAAATGTGTATGCAGTTTTTTGATGCATTAGTCTATTTGTGTGCGCCTGGTTAATGTTTATATAATTGAAATTTTTATTTTTAATTTACTTTGTTTTATTCTGTTTCTTATTTTGTTTTTATAAGTTGAATAATTTATTTTGTGCCCGTTACTCAGCATAATTAACAAGACACTGTCATTTATATAAGACTGGTTTTCCTACTACCAAAATGATATTTCTTCTACATATATATATATATGATATATTAACCCTTTTAGTACTTTTAGATTTTTTAATGAATTTGAACAAAATTAGATCTTCATATTAGGTCTAGGTCTGACAGACGTAGTTCATAATATTTTGTAGGTGAACTATATGATTAGTTGAAAATGTTCAACGAGTATGACAAATTCTGTGCTATTACAAAAAATTCTTTTGTATGAGATTATTATAAAATTATGTTAAGGCGCGACTTTCAATAATAATTCAAATTTTTGCATTTTTTGTTTTTACAAAAATGTGGGTTTTTATTATTCATTTATATCAGAAGTTATACACTAGACAAATTTTTTTTTTAAACTATTATTTAGATAGGACTTTTACACTAATTTAAAACTAATAAACTGAATGTTATTTGCCATAATTAAGACAATACAAGCATTATAAGTAAGACTGCGAGTATCGGATACATTTTCCGCATGCCACAAAATTGTTTAATATGGAAAATTCTTGCATAAATGAAATGTATTTTCTTATAATCTTAAAGCAAAGATTATGGAGACAAATCTTGATTGAGACAAATTAACAAAATGTTAAAAAAATTAATAGAGTTATAACCATACAATTTGCAGGACATATGTATTATCAATTTTCAACATTTTTAAAACACTTTGTTTTAGTGAAAACATGTTTTTAAATAATATGTTGTATTGACTCGCATACTTTGAGGCTTCTATCACTATTTAAAAGTAAGTTTTATATCAAAACACAATAATTCTTACTTGTATTGATCTTAATAATGTGTATTTTCTTTATTAGCATCAGATGGCCGATTGTCAGCGGTCGCAATAGTAAGCCTCTAAGTCTGCTCTCTTAATTTAAAAAAACATTAAACGTAATGTTAAAAAATAACAAAAATATATGTTTTCACGCATATTTTACCCACAATATTAATTAGTGTTGAATTTATTCACAACGTTAGGAGCAAATTTCATAAATTTGTTTTTTTACTGATTTTAAAGAAAAACAACATTTTCTCGACAAAGTAAACATTTTATATGCATTTTCATTTTCAACATTTTCTCGACAAAGTAAACGTTTTTATGTAAGTTGAAATTAAATATTTTGTTTATATATAACACTTGTCTTTTAAACACTAGCTGTTGTTTCATAAATACTATGAAACCAACAACTCGCAAAACGGCAACATGGTGTTTTAAATCGATAATATTAAACAAAACCAGAAAATGCATCCAAGATAATAATTTTAAATTTAGAACATTGAACATAAATTTGGTACTCCAATAAATTATTTAATTTTCTATGGATTAATTCAAATGACAACCCACATTTTTATTTCATTCCATACAGAAATCCAGATAAGAGTTATTTTTGACACTTGTATTGAATGCGAGAAAATCAACAATTTTATTGTTGTCTCTTTCTATTCAAAGCTTCCTTTCATATGATTTACGTAACAAATAATGTCATTAATTATTTTTCTGATACTTATAATAATTCAACTATTAGCCTCATCTTGAAAGCATTATGTAATTCGGGTAGAATTTCTCTAATTTCAAACTATAAAAATGAAAGCACACCTTTAAGTGTACATGCTTTAAAATAAACATTTGCAAAATTGAGCCATTATTATTCTATATCTATCCTTCACGCCCTAAATCATAAAAAACAGTCTGGCTGCTGGTTTTTGTGTTCAATATATAATTTGGAATGAATACAATATTTTAATAAGGGAGATTTTCATTTTCCCACTTTGAATTCTGAGAATTTTTCTGTATTTCGTATTCCCCCAAGACGAGACTAATAGTTAATCTGCTTCCAATATTATCTAAATATGAAAGAACATTATTTTTTATGTAAATTTTACCAGATAGGAAGGTTTTGATAGAAAAAGACAAACAATATGGTTGATTTCGTCACATTCAAGACAAATTGTTAAAAAATGATATTGCTTTTAATATTGTGAATTAAAAATAATGAGTATCAAATTTATTAAATATTGGAGTACTTACTGGATTTTTAATCTGGTACAATATAAAATTTTCCAAAGAGAAATCTATTCATCAGCTTCTTCAGTCAATTTGTGAGATTGATTTAAATACACCACATTGCCGTTTCCCGATCTGTTTGTATCATAATTACATAGTATTTTTCTATGTTTAACCTGTTAGCTGCCCAGAAAAATTGTAGGTGGAAACAGCATTATGCCACAATATTAGTGCCAAAATTCACAGGCTAGCTTTTTCGAATTTTATTTTTACGAAAAAACCATGAAAATGTTGGTATTACTAAAAAAAAAAAATATGTGGGTAACTATTTCACCATAAGCGTCCATCAACTGCGATTTCATACAGTTTGAGATAAAAAAATAAAAGTTGATGAGTGTTGTCAGGCCATAACACTTAGAACATTATTATTTATTTTATATATTGTGTTTAATATGATGCTTAAAACAAAAAACTATTAGCACATCACAACTACGTACACATTACATATCGCACTTATATAGCACTAACAACATGCATAAAAGGTTACCGTCGGCCGCCAATGCCAATGGCCAATGCTGTCTATTCACTATGACGCACTCACTGTATTGATAGTAAAACTCTTGGCTGCACCCCTATCGATGTGGCGGCCGCTGCCCGTATATTTATTTTAATTAATAACAAAAAATAATATCTTATTCACTTGAATTACTTGGCAACAAAAATGAAAAATATCGCGAACGTACTTCAACATCTAGCTGACGATTTACTCAAATTGGAACGTTTCAGATACTTTTCAACTTATTGTGTCCTTATCATCGGACTCTGCGGTAGTAATAAGCACATCGGGAATGTCTGAAAAGTCAGCAGTCTCCACTAATGAAATCAGTCATCCTCCGCCATTTTGTAAAATAAAAATAAAATCAAAAAGTTTTCGAAAATTCAATAACTCTAAAAATATCAACATTGTAATGTCGACATGTGCGTTAAATTTTCAAATTTAATAAATTTCCGATCTGGCAATGTAAAAGTAAGCGCATCAATTTTGTATAGAGGAAAAATGAAGATTTTTACACTCGATTTCGGCCTTAATTATTGTGTTCTTGAGTTGAAACAGATTTATATGGGACGCTGAATGATATCACTGCTGGAAATAATAATTTGGTTAAAGATCCAATACGCGGCGCTGGTAATATCATGCGTTATTTGATAGTCATTTCCGTGGAGAAATAGGTGCCGCAGGGATTATCACGTGATTGTCTGCTGTATTCACGATAGCCAACTTAAATTCTGACAGTTCTCATTCCATCCCTTTCTCTGTTGGAAACTTGTGATGTGGGCGGCCAAGAAGTTAAACGATAACAGTGAAACATTGCAAAAATAATGCATATAAAATGTTTTTTGTGAACAAGAAAACAATGTTTTCCCTTAATATCAGTGAAAACGGTCTAATTTACGAAATTTACAACCTAATTTATGAATAAAGCATAATATTCACTAATATTATAGTAAAAATTTGCATAAAAATATGCTTTATAGTCATATTTAACCAAAAACTATGGGACCAATAGATTTCATCTCAGTCTTGGCTGGGTCGGGTGACAGATTGATTTTCGAATTAACAATAAAATATTCATCTTTTGTAAGACTGGAAATATGTTATTTAAAAACTAATTATCTTGTTTTAAATAATTATTGATACTCCCAAAACCTGTGAGTAACAAAACATGTCGGTCCCTCATGACCGAAGATCGCGATCTTCATAAACTTTCGCCCTCTTAACTATGCTCCTCCGCTTTTTTTGGGATACTCGGTTCAACGGGTGGGGATCCTCCTTGTCCTCTTCATTTTCATTCTTCGACGTGGCCCACCACAACAAGCTTCTCCGAGCAATCTTCCCTTCTCATAAGATGCCAAAAAATTAAAGGATTCGTCTCAGGCTGCAGGTCAGTCCATTATGTTTAATTCCCCCAGAATGGAGACATTTGTGTGTCTCGCCGTCCATGGTATGCGCAACGTGTCTCCAATACTACATCTCGAAAACAAATAAAAATAATATTTCTTAAAATCACCTGTTATTCAAATACAAAGTGTCTTTTTTTGGTCGGTGCATTTTTTGGTGGATTTATCCACCAAAAAATGCAATGACTTGCAAATTTAACAATTTATTACTATTGATTTTTAACATTTTGTTAATTTCTAATTTTTAGTATTTTCTTCGTAATCATGGCTACAAGATTATAAAAAACTATATTCTGTACATGTAAAGATTTTCGGCACATTGAAATTAATTGAATGGCCGCGGTCTTTCTTATCATGCATGTATTATCTTATCTATGGCAAATATTAAGTTAATTAGTTTTACATTAGTGTAAAGGTTCTCTAAGTTCGAATTTAGGAAAAAAGTCTTGTCTAGTGTATATATAACTTACGATATAAACAAATAAATAAAAACCCACGAAAAGATGAATATTAGAAAGCCCCCATTAATTGAAATAATCGATAACTTATTTTTAAATGCTTATATTTCTGACATGGTTGAGATTAGGCACAGCAACCTGAACATTTTTAATATTGTGCACTAGGTGTCTTACATGCAGTATATGATTGTCTCTGGTAGGTCAAACAAGCATTATAAAACTTCAAATAGATTATGCTTTAAAAAAAAATAACAAGTAAAGGTTTATAAAAGTTGAAATATTTGCTCTAAAGTACTAAAAGGGTTAAGTATTTTAATGTTTCAACCAAAAATAATTGTAACGGACTAATAAAAACCTGACAGTGCTTTGTAACACATTTTGTATAATGATGGAGTCACACTCGGTGCACACATTGTACTTTTATTGATACACATAACAACTTTTAACATGTCTACAGCTGTATCAAGTGCTGCTGATGTATGTTGCCGCACGGACTCGCAAGCTGGTTGTGTCTTTGGTATCCTAGCTGTAGGACATTTGTTGGATCCTAAAGTTATGGTACCGAAGTCACAAACTGCCTTGTTAAGCACATCTTTTGTTTTCGTTTTGTTTTGCACTTTGTGTTTTGATTGGTAAGTATTTTTTTTTTTTTTGTTGAGTATTTTATTTGATACAGCTTTTTTATAACTTAGAAAAATCAGTATTTTTTTGTATTAAATTATGTTTTGTGATATTCTCTGCTTTCTTTAACCTTCGATTACCGGAACTACGAAAATGAGATTGCGGATCGGAGAAGGGTACAAAGTGATCTCATTCAAATTTGCCTTTTAGGTGAAGTATATTAGTACTGTAGAATTGCTTTAATTCAAAGTACAAGGACCAAAAAAAAAATTTATTCATTTTGTGCCGAATCCATTTCAAGAGACAAAATAAAAATCATTTAAAAAAATTTGCAATACGTTTGCGTAAAAGCCGCTAATTTCATGAAAAGCATATATATTTTGGCATATTTCGCGAAATCATTTCGAAAATGCAGTATTTATTATACTAATACCAAAATCCTGATGTAATTTATTATATGTATTACTGAAACTAATTAGGGTGAATATTAGATCTATTTCTCATAATAAGTAAAGATCCTAACCTTAAAATGTTCTCAGGAAATTAAACAATCATTAAATAAAATACACAATAACTATAACCTAAATTAAGAACAGTAAGAATAAATTTAAACATTTTTAATTGTCAGGATGTTTAGGCTTGAAAAAATCATTTATTTTTCCTTTTCCTATTTTTTTTACACGTGACTCATGAAAATAATATGATAAGTTAACAATAATGTCATTCAAGGAAAATGTCACAATTATTACAATTGTTCATAAATATGTTAAATAATACAAAAAGTCATCTCTATTCTATGTCGCAAGCAGCCAATGAAAAAAACGAATTCGGAATCCCCCAAATTGTGATATAATTATATAAATAAAGGTGGTTGCACACAAAGTAGACTCAGACATGCGTTGTCGGCAGGTATCGCGAAATGCATAAAGAATGCTTTACACGGGCGTGCGTGGTATATAACCACGCGCGTTAAAATTTTTTTTCACAACTTACTCAAAATTCTCAAATTATATGACGTAAAAATGTATTGATTTATGACGCCAGGGCCAGGGCAAATTAGTTTGTGCTATGAGTTAACGAAGTTTTTGTGTTAAAAGAGGTATGAAACTGACAATTTGGAAGTGTTAGAAAATTTTGAATTATATCAAATTTTGAAATTTCGAAAGGGGTTCGAATTAATGAGGTTCTATTGTATAAATATTGATTTGAGCATGTTATATCTTTTCGACGACCTCGTGGGACTCTGAAGTCCATGATCGAAGTCACAATAGAGTACCATACATCCCTTGACATCGCCTTTGTGTTGCAAGCTGCTGGGCATTTGCCTACTTCTATGAAGCATGTTTTATAATTACATTTTTTGTGTAATGCGAACAAAATATATTAATTTTGTCCTCATTTTATAGGAAACTTGTATTCTTTTTGAATTCTCATATCATTCTCAAGCGTCCGGATGACAGGAGCTGCGGCAGCAGATTGATGCTTCGGGTACGATGTGTCTATTCACAAAATAAAATGAAAAGAATAAAATAAAAATCTACGCTTTCATCTATTCAAAATTTAAGAGTACATGAGATGATGAATATAGTCATGTAATTACACAGTAATAAATGTTTCATCACTCTGTTGCCTCATCATTTTCTTAATCAACATTGGATATGTCACATCATATTCCCGATTGCCAATTTGCATGACATTTTCCATATCCAAAATATCTGGGTTCATGTTTTCAAATACTACATTATCCTCTTCTGATGTATCCAACTATTTCTCATGTTCATTCTTTCCATAAAAATAAAAATTACATATTATATTACGTACAGTTGAATTTAAGATACGAGTGAATAAATCTGACTACTCTTCTTAATTAAATTGTTGATGCGCTTTGTGTAGATAGAAAATGGATAGTTAACTGAGAAAAATGCAGCTTTCATATGTTGAGGTGAGCCTGGTGCTCTTAATTATCTTATGTCCCAGATTATGTTGCCCTAAATATTAACAAAAATCTTATCTTCTTTGATGAAAAGTATAGTAGTTTAAAAAAAAAAGTACTTTTTATATTTTATTTTATTTAAAAAAAAAAAATCCGCACATTTTTATGTTTAGATTCGAGTTTCTGAAAAGACCATCATTAAAAGTATTAACAATTTTTCTTTTGGTTTTGACTCGATATTGCCAAATTGTGTCAGTGATGCATAATTTTAAAATATCTGAGATTATCAAAAGATTTCTGTAGTTAGTAGATATTGAATAATATGCATTTATTATTTTATACCATTCTTCATGGACATGATGGTCGTGGATTGATTACTAGTAAATATGGATTTGGTTCTTGCAATATTTTGGCATAAATGATTCGAGTAGCCAATAATCAAAAACTCATGTACAAATTTTCATAAGTCGCATCTTCGAATTATGATTCTAAATGTTGACATTGGTTGTTGAAGCGTACATACTTCTTAACCAGTCGCCTGTCTTATAAAAACTTTAATGTGTACTGAGGCAAAAAGAAAAAATCTTTTTTTTTTTAAATGTAGATACATTTTCATTGATATATATTTGTACTGTCAACTGGTTAAAAGAAAATGACACCAATTATACATACCTTTGTAATATCAGCCTATTTTAAATAAAGTCTACTGCTTCCAGTCACTTGGAATTCATTCAAATATTTTTATATTGTTAAAATGAATACAGAATTTTTTTGTGGTCATCTCAAAACATGATTTTTTTAGATAATGTTACATGATTCTGTGGTCACTACATTGATTTTATGTAATCATTATTGACAAAGCAAATTTTAATACTCGTAATACTTCATTTTTTAAATAATTGAAAAATTAGATGAACCACTTATGATATAGGAAAAAATGATCTACCAAAATAATACAATTACCACCACCAGGACTTTGAACCTGGAAATTTGATACAATCACATCAAGTTTGGATCGTATAAATTTCTTTTATTTCTTAGTGATATCTATTTGTAACAAAAATTGCAAATTCTCAATTAAATGTGGATTTCCTTAAAAATGAATATATTATAAGTTGATTTTTTATAGAATTTTGGGCCATCGATTGTTCTGTCGGGTACGGTACAGATGAAGGAAATGTTATTATAGTTTGCAGTGTCTTATTGCAGAGCTTCCGTGGGATCAACCGTCAGCACAGTGCGCAGAGTATCTATCGTGGTGTGAGGGTTGTGTGGCGGGGTCAGGTCCCTGGCGCTCCATGGGCCCCGTCCTGCTGAGTCTTCTTCGCCGCATCTTACATCCGCAACCTCCGCGTCGTCTTATCCTACAAGCCATCAGGGAACACTCGTGGTTCAGAGACCAAGATGGTAGGTCATTTATGTTCAGAATACTGTTACAAGATAGTTACATATTAGCCATCCTTTTTACCATGATTTTTGTTAACCTTAGATTTAGTTAACAAATTAACATTTTTATTGATAAATATGATAATTGTACCTTGAAAAACTTTAATGTTGTTTAGCCCTGTCTGTAGTTTGACAGCCAGAAATTTGTTTTGAAAATTTTTCATAATATTGCAAGTGACTATTTTGTGTTAATATATTACACTTGGTCATTTAGGTGGATTTCAGCGGGAGGTTTTCTCTGCATCAGGTACTAGGTGACTCTGAGTGAAATAGAATTTTCAGAGTCACCCTGTGTCTGGTCTAGCGGGAACCATCATCACGCAACAAGCATCGGTAGACTTGTCCGGTGGTTTTTAAGTTTTCAGTGTCTGCGCTTTGGCGATTTAGCTATGTGACAGATTGTAGATCATAAAGCTAGATTACCAAAGCACAGCTGCTGATGTTTTCATCGACAGTACAAATTATTGTGAGTGCACTGGTGAACACCGACATTAGTTGAATCTCCGCTAAGTTAAACTGATAGGCGGGGAACATACGAGGCCTGTGTAATAAGTACCCGTGTTTAACGACTGATGGTGTGACTGACATGAAATCTGTATACCATTGATTAACGCCATCTTTCCAATGATGTCTATCAAAATTTCAGACAAATTTAGCAAGCAGTTTTGTTTCGATAGCTATTGAAAGTAGCCAAGTTTGTGTTTGTTTGCGACTATGGAAAAAGACCAATATCGGTCAGTGATTCGGTCCCTTTTTTTGGATGGGAAGTCATGTGAGGAAATCATAGTGAAGTCGCATGCATAGCTCCTTGGCCGGCCACGTTAGAAACTTGTGACAGAAAGAGATGACATAAAAACTGTCAGAATTTATGTTGGCTATTATGAGTATAGCGAACACCCACGTGACAGTCCACGGCGTCTATTTCTCATGGCAAATATCCATCAAATAACGCATGGTATCATCGGCGCCGCCGATTGGATCTTTAACCAAATTATTATTTCCAGTAGTGATATTGTACGACGTCCCATAGAAATCTGTTTCAACTCAAGAACACCACGAATTACATCTGCAATCTAGTGTAAAAAGCGTCATTTTTCCTCCATACAAAATTGACAGTTGGCGCTCACTTTTACATTGCCAGATTGCAATTTCATTAAATTTGAAAATTTAACACATATACTCTCATGTCGACATCAAAATGCTGATCACAGTTATCGAATTTTCGAAAACTTTTTTGATTTTATTTTTACTTCACAAAATGGTGGAGGGAACAGTCAAAATAGTGGACCTCACCTGGTAACCTGCCCCAATGGAGAAGATAACGGTTCCATCGGCCGGAAAGGTCATGGCCACCGTTTTTTGGGATTCGTGAGGCATCATCTTTACCAACTATGTGGAGAAGGGAAGAACAGCCACGGGGCAGTACTATATCGATTTTATTGTGCCGATTTGACACTGAACTGATGAGAAAACAGCCCCATTTAGCGAAGAAAAAAGTGCACCTTGACAACGCACCAGCTCACTCCTCTGATAGGGATGAATATTTTAAAATTTACGAATTTAAATAAATAATTAAACTGAACCCCAGATAATAGATAACAATAATTTCAACAGATTTTCCAAAAGCATAAAATACACAGCAACAGTGAAAGTTAAATAAGGGAGTAAATGAAAATACAGATTACTAGGTCTATGACATGAATTAGCTTAAAAAAAGATTATTTTCCACTGGTCTTCTTTACTTGCATGCTGTATATCCAACAGATTTATTTATTCAAGCAAAATCCTTTATGAATCATTGTAGAGGACTTATGAAATTAGTTTATTTATCCTAATTTTGGAAAAATGTGGTGTAGATTCAAAATTATTATATATATGTGATGTGTTGTACCAGATGTCTCATTCTTTAAAATTATTTGTTTATGTGAAAACAATTTAAAATATCCACATCACCTTTGTAATTTCTGAGTTTTCTTTGATATTCAAAACATAGATGTGTGTGAGAGACTACTTATATATAAAAGGCAAAATGTTTTTTTTTTTTTTTATAGTGGTTACAGTGAGTGGGTCCCGTAATGTGGAGGTGTGTCTGTCCCAGCCTCTGCCGCTACCCACGGGTCCCTGCGCCTCCTCACTAATGGAGAAGGACACCATGGCCGTTCAGGAACTCCTCTGTTTTTCACAACCTACTGTCAGTGAGGACCTGCTACTTGCTTCCCAACTTACCGCCACGCAGTGTTCTCAGGTTATTACTTACTATTTCATATATATGTGTTATTGAAAAATACAATTTCACCTCAAATGCTTACGGGATTTATTCGGTTTCAATATTTTTACAGAATCGTAGTATAGCCTATTTTATATGGGATATTAATGTAGGTCAGAAAAATTTTGTCCAATATATTATGTAATTATGCACTTTACCCCACACACTAACAATGTTACCTTTCTTATTTTATTATTTTCACGCAAGGCATTAATTTGTAGTGATAAGCACAATGTCACAAACTGTGAGTCAATCACTAATATCTTTGAGTCGCACTCTTTATCTGTGATTGTTATTGAACATATTGTTATGTGAACATTGTGATAATTTTTTTTTATTATTATTATTAATTTTTTTATTCAGACTACTTATTTGAATAGTGTCATCTATCAGAATCTACCAAAATATTGTTTACCTAATTATTTTGTTAGTTTATTATTTTTCCAAAATATTATACAGAAGAACTGCGTTAATTCAAGTTCAAGGAACCAAAAAAATTTGAATTTGTATTACGCGGAACCCCGTTAATAAGAAATTCAAGGGACAAAAAAAAATCATTTTACAAATTTCACGATACGATCGAGTAAAAAATGGCAAGTCATGAAAAAACCACAAATTTTCCGAAAAGCATACATATTTTGGCAAATTTCGCAAAATCATACCGAAAATGCAGTATTTATTATACTAATACAAAATCCTGATGTAATTTATTATATGTACTACTGAAATTAATTAGGGTGAATATTAGATCTATTTCTCATAATAAGTAAAGATTCTAACATTAAAATGTTCTCGGGAAATTAAACAATCATTAAATAAAATACACAATAACTATAATACCTACATTAAGAATATTAAAAACTAATTTAAACATTTTTAATTATCAGGATGTTTAGGTTTGAATAATTCATCCATTTTTCCTTGCCTCATTTTTTGACACTTTCGCAATACAAATTTTACCACTGCATCAAATTTGCGCATGTTTGGCAGATTCTAGCAAAATCTTTTACGCGTATTGGCTGAGAACTTGACCCTTAAAATATACTTTTATTTTATTAAGGGATTATCATTGTGATGCTACAGTAAAACCTCGTTAAAACGAAACCCGCTATACTGAAAAATGACGTATATTGAAAATTTTTTTTAAAATGAATTCCTTACAATCAATTTTTCATATAAAAAATAATTTATACAATGAAATTTCGTTAATATGTATAACGAAATTTTCTTTGTCCCCTATGAAAAAATACCGATATATTTACATAAATATATAACAAAAAATAAATTTACAATGAAAATTTAAAATACGGTAATGTTTGTCAATTCTTTTATTGCCTTGGCGTAGTGAGTCGGTCAGTGCGGGCAATCCGCTCGGCCCGCTGGTATAATAGGTTAGAATGGCACCCTTCCAACGCTCTTGAGAGTACGCGCCTCTAAAAACAGGTCTAGACCAGCTGTAGAAAATAAAAATCCCTGAAATCGCGATTGGCTCGTCACTCTTTAGGGCATACACGCGTCAGCTTTGTGTATGGTATCGCCTGCAAAGCTCAAGATGCCTACAATTCTGCGCATTATTATCTTCAATATTCACTTTTTATCTTTATTATCATCATCAACCTATATGTCACTTTAATATTTACATAAATATCAATGAACGGTAATATTGCGTATGACATTTTTGTTAATGTGTTTATTTGACAATTGTTTTCGTGTGTTTATTTACCGACATTTATATGTACTAGCATTCTGTAATTTATTCTTTAAAGTACTTTTTTAAAAATATTTTGTGGAACCTTAAAAAGGCTTCAGGTCGTGATAATTCCTGCAAAATTTTAACCCTCAACAAAAAACTATAATTCCGAATTCGTCCCTACGATTTCAAGAAATAGGAAGATCGATTGACAGATGCGAAACTCCCAATGGTTGTAGTGGCTCTATGATCAAATACAGTTGAAATTGAATATTTTATATTTGGATGAAATTTTAGAATTTCCAAAAATATTGGCGAATTTTAGGTTATCTTGTATTGTTTTGTAAACTGTTTTTAACTTGATTTCTTATATTATTATCCATTTGCTTATCTATCGAAACAACAAAACTAAACAGATTATTCTAAATAGAGTTTTCTTTTTGCAGAAAATCCTCCTTTGTTTGCAGAATGCCTTATTATGTTATATTCCATATTAAACTGACAATGGGTGCTTTGTTTGTGGAGCCATGCTACATTTATTTCTACAGAATATTCATATATTAGGATTTTTTATTTATATTTTGCTATATGGGAATTCATTATTACAAATTTTTTTTTTGGCCCCTTGGATTTCGCAATAACAAGGTTTTACTGTATTTAAATTAGATTTTTATTTATTAATTATGCTAGAAAATATTTTTTTACGCAATTTTTAATAATGTTAAGAATATGCTATGTATTACTTTTTTTTTTTTTTTTTTTTGTATGTTTATTTATTTTGTGTATTGTGATATTGTGCATCGCTTGTGGTGCTTTAGTAACGAAACGGTGATCACAGTCGCAGTTTTCAATAACTGATATTATCAAATACCAAAGCACAATCACACCAGTGAGTCAAGAATATCATTTTTTCTCATCACTAATTGTATAATATTTAATTAACAGGGCATGTTCCAAAGATTTGTGAGACGTATGACACGTTTTTCTGTAAACTGTGATTGTGAAAAAGCGACTGGAAGACTTCAAAACATTCTGCAAGGTATGCATTGTCAATGGAAAGCACCACAAGGAAAGGAGGTATGTTCTTTAAAAAAATTACTTATATTAAAAATAAAAATTGTTGAGATAACTAACCATTTACACCTGTATCATTAGTACTTTAAAAAGGTTTTTTTTTTTTTACATATACTGTAAAACCTTAACTCGAAATTCAAGAGACTAATAAAAAAAATTATTGTGTCAATCAAATTAATGGATTTGGAATTTGTGAAATTAGTAAAATAAAATAAAAACATAAACATCACATATTCCAAGGAAATATATTATTGTGAGTAATTAGTACAAACTAGTAGTAGTAAACTTCTAGTATTGATCTATATCAAAAATAGCAGCATGCAGCGGCTGCTAAAATCAATTTTTTGACAACTACCGGCGTGCGTATCGATCTATTTGGAAATTAGTGGCAACAAAGATCGAGATATGTAAAGGAGGTTTCACACAAGCGGGCTCTAACACGTGGTGTGTGCAACTGCAGGCGAGCATGGATAAAAAGCCGTGTGCTTTGTCAATTATTATGGAGAACACATCCTTATTGTGAAGTTGTACTTGTGCAGAATATAAGTCTGTGATTTTTCAAATACTAATTAATTAATTAATTAGTAATAATATGTAAGTTGTATCAATGTGTCCAAAAATGAATTGTTAATTCTGGTGTCTCCTATCGAATTACTCAAAGGAATTTGAGATTCCGTAAAAATAAAGTAGATGGTTTTCAAATAATAGAATGCTAGATGTATCAATTTGTAAAGTGTAACTTATGGGTTTGAAAATTTATCATCAATGTACTGTGTGCTGTAGCATAATCAGTTAATGCACGTCCCTCAGATTAACCTATATGATTGATCAATCCCTGTAGGGATTAAGGGCCAGCCGCGGCGGAGTCGGTGCAGGTATAAAATACTTGCAAATGTTCAGATTTATATTAACTACATGTAAAAAAAAATTTCAATTTTGTCTTAAAATTATTTAATGTTATGAATTTTCGATTTTTTTTAAATTATAGGTAGAATTTTGTATGTATTCATTTGAGGGGGATAAAATGATAAACAATTTCGAAATAAAGTTGTTTGTATTAACAAGTTTTTACTGCGTGTCCTTAATTGCATTAATATATTTTGGGTAAATGTTGGTGAACCTCCATTAGCAGCAAAGTACTGTCAATATCTAATAAGATATTATTGTAATGTTCACGTTTCTTGTTCTCTATTGTTATTCTAATTTAGTTGTTTTTGGTCTCTTGAAATCTCCACTAATATGTAGTTTTTAAATTTCAATGTTTTCAGGTTACAATAACAACAATCGACAACAGGAAAATGCAGCTAGTGTTTAAAGCGAACTTTATAGACATGGATCAAAAATTATTAATTGATTTCCGTCTTTCGAAGGGTTGTGGTTTAGAATTTAAAAGACGGTTTGTGCAGATCAGAAATGCCTTCAAAGATCTGATAGTAAAAAGTTGATTGTATATCATTGAAAATATGTTAATGTTTTATAATTTTTCTGAATTTATGTTTAGTTTATAGGTATATATATATTTTTTTTTCTTAATATAAGGGAATTATACCTTTTCTGTTATACATTAGCAGTAAAGGGAAAAAAATAATATTATAAATCAGACAATTAAATATACCAGAATAGAGTTGTCATTTGTTTTGAATGTAATATTTTTTGTTTTTTAACCATTGAATTGAAATACACTATTTTTATTATTGTAATAGTTCTTTCCATTTATATCCTTGAATCTGTTAACAATTCCTGTATTTCTTCTCCTGCAATCTTTCAGTTCAAAGTTAGGTGGTACAAATTTTGTGCTATTCATCAAGTTATAAAATAAAGTGTGATACTTATATTGTGAGTGGTTTTTATGTTCAGTAAACGGGCCAGGAATAAAATTAAAGTACATATTTGTATGTAGATGTTGGAGTAAGGTTTCCGGTAAATGTCGCTGCACAAAGTAAAGATAAAATTGAAGACACTTGGAAGTAAATGTCAGCTACAATAAAAATCAACCCACAGCAGAACAATAACCCACAAGACATTGATTTATGTTTTTATGCATTTGAAATTTTAATCCAAATAAAATATCCAAATTATATATCAACCCGACCGCCGCTACGAACATCATATGATGCGCAAATAATTTGCTCTTCAGACGCTACACGCATCATATGATGTTTTAAATTTATTTTGTTGTGTATTCCGTGACAGCGCGGCAAATCGAGCGGGGAAAATACACCAAAAATTAGTTCGATCTATACTGTTGTTGACATGTTGCATTAGTCACGTGAATTATTCTTATTTGTTTATATAACAAATCTTGAAGACATCTTGAAACGCCGTCCAGTTATTTGGATTTCGCGCCGCTGAATTATCATCCTCTCATCACGTGTTCGAGGTCACTAGTATTGGTCAGAACTATGTGTTAATACGAAATATTGACATTGCGATCTGTATATTGTGGACAATTGAATCAATATATTGTATCAGAAAATATATTTATTATTACTACGTGATCTTATTTAAAATGGTGTTTACATTTGAAATGTTGATTTTGCTTTGACTGCATTTGTGTTTTGGGGGTAAACGGTTGTATTTTCTGACAATATTCTTTTACTTTTCTTTAGAAAACAGAAGCTTGTATTGTGCTACATATACTTACCAAAATTATTTAAATTTAATAATTGTATACCTTTTAAAATGGCAGACCATAGACTTGCGGAGAAAGAAATATTAGAAACATTTTTAGATGTGGACTCCGATTTAGAAATATGTAAGTGAAGATGAGCAAGATGAAATAATTAATAAAGATGACAGTTAAAGTGAATCTACTCTTTTCGTCAATTGGGATAGTAGCCCTCACTTATTTGATTTTATGCATAAGAAAAATACTAATGCGTGTGGTACAGTGTGTAAAACACGGAAAGGTAGGGCCACATTTTGTAAATTAAAAAAAAAGTGAAATGGACACCAAATATCGTGGACCTCTTTTAGCATTAAAATGGCGCGATAAAAGGGAAGTCCACATTCCAACAACCTTGCGTGACAATTCCATGGAAACGACAGCCGAAATACATTGGTCAACCTAATATTAAACCGAAATGTGTCAAGTGTATGGATTCTGTGGGTAAAGTGAACATGATGTTGAGTAGTTTAAATTGCTTACGGAAAACGATAAACGGAATAAATTATATCAAACTCTCAACTACTTTACAAAACAATAACAAATATAAATATTATAGCAGGCGAGTTCACCGACCTTCTTGTATTATTTATTACATGAGGGGACATCTCTGAGGCAGGCACTTGACTTGTGATATCTTAATGTTTACATATTATAGGGTATCTCTTTTGCTTATTTATGTAATCCAAAGAACTTTATGAGACTTGAAACATTATTTTCAAACAACCTTAAAAAGTTAAAAAAATAAACTAAGTGCATATTGAAGATCGGCGCAGCAATCCGGTTGAATAACGTAGTAGCTATGATTGTATAAACAATATGATTGTATTGGTGACCGTGTGATAATATTTGTAAGACAGCGGCTGGCTTTTTTGGTGATCAATTATTTTGTTCAGTCAATATTTACATTATCTTCAGGATTTCTTAACACTTCTTGTGCGGGTCGGGTAGTTCTACCTTTTCAGCTGACTCTACTTTAAAGGCAGGAAAGTTAGAATTACCCGATTTGTTTATATGAGTGTTGTATACCAATCTCTTGGTAAAGGTCCAAACTACATGTATATAAAAAAAAACCTGATCTCCGTCCGATGTATCCTTTTGTCTTTGTGTCTATTACGTAGTATAATATTTACACAAAAATACACGAAATTTAATGGTTTTATAAAAAGAAATATGTCAATACATGCTTTAAGTTTTACTGAGTAAGAAATTTTAAGAAATCACCCTATTGCTGAATAAATTAGTGAGCGCACAAAGTTTCTGTCGAGCAGATAAACGGTATATTTTTATGACAAATGAAGGTATGTTTTGGTAAAATTATATCTGTCTCTGTCTTGTACTTGGTTATTCATTCATAAATGAGTGAGAATGCACGATTTCACTATAGAGATCGAAATGAATATATTTTGTTGCATTTAAAGTGTGTAACCCAACGTAGGTTTACAGGCCGTCCGCCTTAATAAATCATTTCAAGTGGATCTCAATATTTGTATTTCTGGAATTCACCAAGTCACTTCGAACTTTAGTTTTTAAATATTTGTGTTATAAAACTGGTGTGTTGTTGTTTAACGGAATATAATTATATTACTTCTTTCTAAACTCGAAAAAATGACTTCAGAAAATTATCAAAGTGATGAGGAAATATTTGCGGATAATTTATCTGATCTTTCTAGCGATTATTTGCCTGAATTTGACAGTGATAGTTACGACACAAGTGACAGTGAAGAGTTCCCTCGCAGGAGGAGGGTGCCAGTGATGCCCTTACAAGTCAGTGATTCTGAAGCGGATGATGCGGAGGAAGAGGAAGTTACGGAATGGTCTGAAATAGACAATCCACCTAATATCGAACCATTTTTAGGTCACGTTGCTGTTCGTGTACCACCAAGCGATCCTGAAAACATAATGGACGTAGTAAAACTGTTCATCAGAGATGATTTACTTGAGATGATGATAGAGGAAAGCCATCGATACCGCACACAAAACGAATCACGGATAAAAAAAATGAAGAAATCCATCAAATGGAAGTCCATAAGCCTTGTAGAGATAAAAAAATTTTTAGCACTAATTTTGCTTATGGGACAAGTTCGAAAAGACACAAGAGATGATTATTGGTCAACAGATCCATATATCGAAACGCCTATTTTTTCAAAAATAATGAGTCGTGATCGTTTTAGACAGATATGGCAATTGTGGCACTTTTCGAATAATGAGAACATCACGAATCCCAGCGATCGACTTGAAAAAATTAGGCCAATTGTGACATACCTTATACCAAAGTTTTCTTCTGTCTACAACCCTCAAAGGGAACTATCTCTGGATGAAAGTATTGTACTGTGGCGAGGAAGACTTTAATTTAAAGTGTATAATGCGTCAAAAATAATAAAATATGGGGTTCTTGTGCGTATGGTTAGTGAAGCAACTACGGGATACATTTGCAACCTCGAAATTTACAGCGGAAAAGGAAGACGATTATTAGAGACTATTCATTCGCTTCTCGGTCCATATTTAAATTTGTGGCATCACGTATACATGGACAATTATTATAATAGTGTGCAAACTAGTGAAGTACTTCTACAACATAAAATAAGAACGTGCGGAACAATGAGAATAAACCGAGGTTTTCCAGAATGTTTTAAAACGGCGAATCTTAGTGTAGGCCAAAGTATTTTCCGTCGACGAAAAGATGTATTGTTGGAATACTGGAAATCTAAGAAAGATGTACGAATGATCTCAACAATACATTCGTCCATTATGCTAGAAAGCCACAACATCGATTGGACTACAAACAACGTATTTGGAAACCTCGGTGCGTAATAGAATATAATAAATATATGAAAGGCGTTGATCGTGCAGATCAGTATTCATCATATTACTCTGTATTACGAAAAACAAAAAAATGGACTAAGAGAGTTGTGATGTTTTTGTTGAATTGTGCCTTATTTAATTCTTTTCAAGTGTACAAAACATTAAATCCAACAAAAAGACTAACATACAAACAGTTTTTGTGCACCGTTGGAAAATTTTGGATAGCTGACCATGCTTGTGGAACCGACATGAATCTGGAAGAACCGGGACCATCCACATCTCAGTTACCGAGAAATGTAGTCAAAAGCGATCCTCCAGGGAGGTTATCACTCAACATGAAAAAACATCGAGCGACTAAAATTATTACCGGCGGTAAAAAAAAATATCCACAAAGACAGTGTCGTGTGTGTTCTGTACACAAAAAAAAAAGTTTTACTAGTTATATGTGTACATTTTGTGACGTACCCCTTCACAGGGGTGAATGTTTTTATAAATACCATACTTTATCTAGATATTAGAACAATAGTTTTTATGTATACTTTTATATCATAGTGAACATGCTGTAAATATGAGATTGCCTCATTGTACTTACAAAAATATAAGTGATTTGTTTCCAAAAAGTATACAATATCGAGGATCATACTATGGTAAGTGAGTATTCCAAATTTCATTAGAAAATTACTAACGGTTTGGAAGATAGAGCGTTTTTTATAAAGTTAGATTTTTTATCAAATTCTGATGGTTTTCGCCTGCTACACTTACTTGTGACCTGAGAGCGGCACCCCGCACAAAAAGTGTTAAGTGATTGTTTATATTAACAACATTATCTGTGAAGCCCTATCAAGTAATAAATAGTACACAGGATGCCTTTATAGATGTCTAAATGTCATTTTAAAAGTGGTGTTCAGCTGAATACATGGCTTTCGAAAAGGGGCCCGCGTAGGGAGGTATACTTTGAGTACATTTGTTTAGCAACCGAGAGGTTAACCGTTGTAACCTGATTCTACCATTTTTCATCTACTGGCCTGGGCAACCGGTGTCAGTTTGATGAAACACCAAGACGATTAAATGCAATCAAATGATCAGTTTTGAGATATTTAATTAAAATATATGTTTTTTGGTTATCTCTATTGAATAAAAATGTGTTTATTAGTAATTTATTATAATAAATTTTTTTTATTTTGAATTTAGGGTGAAAAATAAAATAAATTGATATTCTTCACATGAGGAATTTTAAGGATGTAAAAATAAATTCTTTCTTATTTTTCATTCATTCGAACGTTTATAACAAATTGTATTAGGGATTATTACAGGTGTTTTTGGTGCGACATATACAATATTGAAATATGCTTCTTTCCGTTTCACATACTCTCAAGTGACATTGTTTATGATGTTTCTTTTCTATTGGAGAAATTTTAAGGTATTATATAAATTGTGGAATTAAAACATTTGTTTCCAATTAATTGAGTGGTTTATAAAAATATTTTTTTCTTTCAAAACCCTTACAATGCCAATTTTGATGTTGCTGTCGCTGCAAATTCGGTTAAATCAGTGCCTCACTAACTTCCTCCAAAAAAGTATTTAGTTTGTCATTCTTTATGATTTTCCAATTTTTATAAATATTTGTATACACGAGATATGACCCAAATCCAATATGTTCATAAAAAATTAAACGAAGGCCGTCTGTTTTCCTTTTGCAAGTTTTTTTTATCATTTTGTTTAAGAGACCTTCCGCTTTGTTGTAATCGATTATTATTTCCGGTTTTCTTTTATCTTTTTTCACGATTAAAAATAATTTTATATTGTCTTTCTAACGGCTTCTTTATTTGTCATGTCTGCTATTAGTAATAGTATATTATTGGGAAAAGTAAAAGAAAACCGTCAACTAGATCCTCAATTGTGGTGCTCGGTGGTAAAATTACTTTGTTGATGGAACCTCTAATAATATGTGCTGAAGCCTTTCCGCAAGTTTGAGGGAAGGAGTACCAGATGCTGTGATTTTTTAATGGGAGATAACGTGTTATCAAGTGCAGCTTGTAATTCAACATTAGTTACATATTGGTGAATTTTGCTCTCAGAATCGCTGTGGTAAGAGTTGATATTCACACGGTCACTTCTGATTCATTACTGTTGTATTGATATTATTCGTCTGAATCTTGGGTTTCTGCTGGCAGACAAATTTTCTTATCATTCAACAGTCGAGAGATATTTTTTTATAAATTTTGTTAAGACAATAATAAAAATATTTAATATAATACATGATGAAATAACAAAATATGTATTTGACTGTAACATGGTCACAATTGAGAATTGAAAGCACACTCCAGGACGGTCAAACGAGCACTGATCTGCGCGCGACCGGTAGAGGGAGGATGAGGCAGTTTTTTTGAAGAAACATCAAAATTGTGACATTTTTACGAATGTAATACTTTTTATAAAACTAATTCTATATTCTTTAATGAGATTAAGAGACTGCTGAAAGACATTTTCACACCACTATTCTGACAATATATATAGTTAAAAGTTCATATGGCCACTCTGGCTGGCAAAATGAGGTTAACCACAGATCACCAAATAAATAGACATGAACTAACGCAAATTCCTTGTCCCAAAATTTTCATTTTGGTGGCACCCACGTGATTGCTTAGGTGCCACTCACGCAATCAAAGAGCTGTGACATTTAAAAAAATATTGCTATTGGAACGAGAATTTAAACACTGACAAAATAATATGCATTAATGTAAAAAAATATGTCTTGTTTACACAGATTTAATTTTTAAAGAGTAATTGCATAATTTATCGGATTTATATTTCGTTGAATAAATGTGTGAAGAATGCCCCTCGTCCCGCAAATAATGTTCCAAATCCCTCCTATATATATATACTTCATATTATGTCTATTCATTTACTAGTCTGTGAGGTTAACGGTTAAAAATTAAACTAGAATAATTTGTTGGTTTTTGACCTTTTCATTGGCAGAAAGCAATAAACTAACTTTCATGTACTGTTTTGTTATTAAGAGGATCTATTATTATTTTTAAAAATAAATTTCACTCCCTGGATTTTTACATACTATGTACTAGAAAGTACTAACTAAAATTTTTGCTCAATCATAAATCAGAACAGGGGCTTTAAATTCACGAAGGTGTCAAATTTAAAAAATATATTAGAATTCATGAAAAGATAGGTCAGTATTAGAGCTTATCGGTTTTCAAAAACCTGATTTTTTTTAGCTAAATCCATGACATTTGAAAGTCATTTTTTTCAACTTTGTAACCCGGTTTCAGATATTAGAATTAATATTTCATTTAAAAAATATATATATTTTGCCTTCGTTATAAATAAAATAAGATGAAATATATAGTAGTAGTAGTTTAATAAATCATAGTCAGTATAGATCAATGACTGTGTTGAGAATATTATATTTAGGTTTATTTTGAAAATATTTTTATTGTATATTTTGACTTGATACACTTCTCGAGTACCGGGCAAGTATAGTTAGTCCCATTAACGTCAAATCTGTTTTGTATTGTGTACTAGTAGTGATCAAGTCGTTACCGTCAAAACAATAACAAATGTTTTGGGGTAGAAAATGCTTAATGAAGCTCGAATGCCAAATTTTCCATATACGAGTCTGCAAACAAAATGTATGTTATTATAGTTATTTAAACTGACAAAAACTTTATTGTAGTAATGCATTGTTGAATAAATAATACTATGAGGTTGGGTATGATTAATAAAAATGTTATGGGTTTAATTTCAACTTTATTTTCAAGGCACGATCAAACTATGCACGACACACGCCAAAGGCGGTAAGAAGAGTGCTATATCTCCGAAATTAGTTGCGCATCATTCCTTCTAGCGGCAATCCTGGCAATCTCTTGTAGTGGTTATCCTGGAATGTGTATGGTTTTTGAGTATTTGGCGCGTAACAAATTTATAAATATAACAAAAGCTAAAATAATGTTTTGTAACCACTCAACTTCTTTTGACATTTGTCTTCCTGGACAGGGAAAAACAGATGAAGTGAATAATTAAATCGCAGAGTGGTTTATCCGCAAAGTGATCAAATAAAGATAGAAGGGATTGAAAAGATGACAAAACTGGATATTTTTATTTATTTTAAAAAGTATTAACATAATTATATACCTTATATATCCCTGCACATTAAATTAATCCAGTACAAAACAATTAATTTTAAGTGTGTGTAACTGAAAATATTAAATTTTTCACTTGTGCCACTCTGCTGCTATGTGACTTAATTGATAACTGCTGGCCTTGTTTGGATGTTCAGCTTTCTAACTCATCAAATAATCTATTGGGATGAATGAAAAACAGCTTTCCCGCATTGACTGGGTGAGAATTATTGGTAAACCCACTTACAATTATTGTTACATTTAACTTCTGAAAGTTTCGTAATTCTTCTGGTAAAAGGAAATAAGTTATGCAGTGTCTCATTTAATGATAGAATACTTTTACTACAACATCCATTAATTGTGTTTGCTTAACACATTCACTGTGGCATATAGAATGATACAATTAGTGAGGTGCTGCAAAAATGAAGGATTTTCAAAATGTTACTAAAGCACCAGAAATGTAAAATAACTCATAATTGCGCATAATGTTTATTACTGACAACCCTCTTTACTGATTACATTGAGCAGAAATGCCACGTGCGCAGGTAGGTAGGTAGGTATATAGCGTAATCCAACGGAGATATTACCACGCCACCCGTCATAATGACGAGTTTACACTTGCCATTACTTTACCTCCATCTCTTAAAAAATGTAAAAAAAGTTGCTACTTTATTTTTTGCACAAAATCGTTTTGAATGAAGAAGTCTGGTGTCCTCCCTATGTTTCCGAGAGTAACTTTATATTTTATAATACTGTTTCTAAATATAATAATAGGATTATTATATTTGGTGAACACACCAAGTTATAACAGTGAATATAAAATATGAATAATAAAAAGGGGTCAATTCTAGATAGCATGAGCAATAAAATAATATAAAAAAGTATGCTAATGACAATACTTTCCACAGGTAATACCAATTTTCTTGAAAAGAATTACCCACAATTATCTTTGTACATTTTATATTTCTAAACAGAATAGGATTATTATATTGCATGGATACACCAAGTTATAACAGTAAATAGAAAATATGAATGATAGAAAGGGTCAGTTGGAGGTAGGATTGTCAATAAAATAATACAAATATGTAAGGCTAATAACAAAACCTTCCGCAGGTATATGAATTAGATTGAAAAGAATTACCCACGATTATCTTTGTAGAAAACTAATTAACCTTGGCAATAAATAGGTACAATGACTCAAAATTTGTATTTTAGATATAAATTGAATACTCACTATTATTATTATAAGTTATTGGCATTGTGGTAAATTTTAAAACATGGTTCTAAACAAAAGTCGGGAAATTCCTTGCAGCAAAAATGGAATCTTTCCGATGGTGTCTCTCTTCCCAGCAATATTTACATTGCCTTTGTTTAGTTTTACCTTTATCGTTTTTTTCACACATTGCTGGGAGATGTCTTATATTTGGTGCTGATGGACGAGGAATACAAAAATGTGGAGGACCGAGTAAATTATCAATAACTGCTAGTCTAAAGTCATACTAACTCTTTTATTTCACTTTGGGAATTGTGAAGGTAATATGCGTTTAGAAGCATTGACTGGAAAATATGAATCCCCAGTTTCTTATACCACCTTTCGTCGGTATGGGTAATAAACCAACATCTGATTGTGGTAATCCACGCCACTCATATATTTATTATATTTGACAATCATTTTTGGTTTTAAAGCTTCTCTACCGCGACGATTAGTTAATTTTGTTGTTTGGGCATCGAAATCTGAAGATATTGTGAAAATTTCTCGCCGATCCTTCCATTTTGATACGCATATCCCTTGATTTGTATACTGGCTTACAATTTTTTTTCGGTGACTTCCTCCGGGTTTTCTTTTCTATTTGATCGCAACGTCCCAGTGGCGTATGTTTTTTCAGAATGTAAATGTTCTGTCAAAGGAACACTGTTATAAAAATTGTCCATACACAAACTATGGGCAAATCCAGTTTTCCCCTCCATTAGTTTCTTGACAACTTTACTGGTATGGCCTTGTCTACCCAATTCCGCCAAATAATTATTTTTAGAGCTATTCCATTAGATTGCCCTAATATGTATAACTTTACGCCGCATTTGGCTCTTTTGCTCTTCTATATTAGCGAAAAATAAGTCTTCCTCTTCATAGGACCAATGACTCGTCGATGGAAAGATTAGGAGAATATATGACCTCCATCCGATTATTAAAAAAATCGATGAGGGATTGAATTTTTCCTAAACTTGACGAATCTTTCTCATTACTATTGCAATGTAGTGCCCTTAGAATTATCAAAAATCTAACTCGGGACATATATTGAAAAAAAGTCGTCAAGATGAGATGGTGTGTTTTCCAATATTCGTTGATGCAATTTATACGTATAGTCCCCATATGGAATATAAGCCCTAAAAATATCTTCAACTTGTTTACAGTGAGTTCTTTCCATTTGGTAATCCTGCTATTATCTCCTTCAGATATAAATAAAATGTCTATCAAGTACCCATTTGTTTCTTTTACGATCATTTCCTAAAAGTGAGTGTTTGCGATTGCATTAAAAAAGTCCATGGACTCTTTCTGGCATGTCGATATTTATACCTGGATTTCCAATAAACAGAAATCCCGTCGATGCTGAAGGTTGGTCCTCAGGCGCCGCTGGTTCTGAGTCTGTGAAGATTTTGAATTCACTTTCGGAATCGGACTAGCTGTACATTGTGATTTCATCAATGCTGTCATCCAGTCTCAACCTTTTAGAAGATGATGGCTGATCCATTTTTTTATTATTTTACTTCACTCGGTAAATTTAAAATAAAATTTCAAAATATAGATTAATTGGAAGAGAAAAACACACATAAAAATATCACTACACAGTTTATAAAACAAGTAATCACGATAAAAACTATTATAAATTCACTTTGTCTATAAACTATTATAAATGCAAGAATAATAATTGTGCACACAAAATATACTTCACTAAGTTTAAAAAATAAAGGTTCAGAGTTTTATAAAATGTTACGAAATATAATTCAGTCTAGAAAAATAGTTATTGTCTTGTATAAACACACCATTATAATACCGATATATAATACAAATGATTTTGACCGAATTGTACAATGAATGGATGTGTACTAAACTGATGTTGTGTGCAAAGGTCCTTATATAGGATATTCGACGATGGTAATAATTATTTACATTTTAGCTATAAAAATAGGGGTATAATAAGAGAACGCACCTAGCGAAAATCTGTATGCACAGGATGGATGTGTTAATTATTAAATAATACAATAATATACCTTTTCTTTTTTTATTATTTGAGAATACATTTTACACATTGTTTTTATTTTTACTTAAATTTACAAAACATATCTCTTTTATTTTTAAGGAGAGCATGTTTTTTGTTGTGAAGTTGCATTTTCTGAACATAGTTTTGAAGTATTTTTAATACAAATTAAATGAATCAACTAGAAAGACTGTTTATCAAAAAAATATTTAGTTGCTACTGGGATTCGAATCTGGACCTCTTCCTAAAAATATACAAGTTGTTCTATATATATAAGTAGTTCTCTTTAAAAATATATAAGTTGTACCAAAGTTTATCAAAATTTAATAAAATGGATCAATTAATTTAATTCTGATGTCTCCTTGCATTATTTACATAGGTATTTGAGATTCATCCCAATATAATGTTGACTAGCAGAAAAGCAATCGGCTATCGCTGATTATTATTGCCGCCTTGCAGCCGATACATGGCCAGTGCTGCGTGACCAGGGCTTCCATAGAATCTATATTTCAATGTGGAAATTCCTTATTACATTGCTTTAACTATGGTACATTGTGCAACCTTATTATATTGATTTAGTTGAAATATAGATTCTACGAAACCCTGGCTACGCAGCGGATACCACTAGCCACTATAGGCCGCGAAGCGATCATGATAGCCGCCCATAGGGCCTAGCAGCAAGTAATCTGCGAAAGCAAATTGCTTTTCTTCTAGTGCATTCTGTATTGCCTTCCCTGGAATTGAACAAACGGTATTCTTAAGTATCAATTTTAAATTATGTTTAATTTATATCTAATTAATTATTCTTCGTCATTCCACTTAAGGACATGATTAAAAAACCTGGAATCATGTTTACAATAAATAATTACTGAACGAACGTAAACATTACAAATATATATTTGACAGATGATTGACTATGCGAGATGACAGATACAGATGGTCAATATACTTGTCAATCAGAAAAATTTTAACAATTTCGCTAATGCATGTTTTTACACTCCATTTTAAATTGAATATATAAGAGAAAACATTTAAGTAATCTTAACCTAGAGATATTAAAAACGCGTTCAATATATTTGTTACTTTGGTATTTTTTCTTATTGGCAATGGACATTAATATATCCAAATCCAATAGCGGTATCATGCAATCACATTTTAAAGTTAATTGCTTTTTAAAAATGGAATAATAAATGCATCAATTGTAAAAATATACAGATATAATTTCTAAATTTGTCATAATAGGTTGTTGTAGTGGAATGGTTAACATATTTCTCCCGGAGAGGAAGAGGTCCAGGTTTGAATCTCGGTAGCAATGAAATATTTTTCAATAAATGATTTTTTTCTGTACATATATCTTTATGGTGGATTAATTTAATTTGTATTACAAAATTTTTGCTATATTTGTTGGGACTTGCTTCATTTTGGTCACGAGGATTAATAGGAATTTCAGTAGTGAAATGAAGTACCTGAGTTAATTACTTATTAAAAGTATTTGGTATCAATTAAATGTACATTTTGTGATTAAATTTGTAATTTTATAATAAACAATGTTTTCAAAAATACCATTTGAATACAATAATAAATTTAATAAAATGAATACATTATATGATAGAGATGTTTAAATAAATAACTTTTTATAAATACAAATAAATAATTTACACAGTTTTTTGCTGTTATGGCCTTTTTAAATTACAGCTATTTCGATTTGCCGCTGAAAATAATAATGGAAAATATACTTTCTCATTTCAAATAAAGAATAAACTTCCTATTTCAAACTGATCCTGACGAAGAATGCAGCACTAAAGTTTCTAGAGGCATTAATACAGCCATGAACTGCAAAAAGGTAGGCATACAATGTTAGACCAATTTTTACAAGAGCGGACAGAACTAATGACAGTGTGATATCAAGCGAGTTTATGTTCCTCTTCACGCTCCATTGAGAACCTTTCACATTTTGTTTTTATTAATACATATATACGTTATAGAAAAGTTATAATTAAGGAAATATAAAGTTAGAGATGCATTTTCAACTTAAGACTTGGTGATTTTATCATTTTTCTATACAATTGGAGTGGATCTTATGGAATTTGTATCGGAATAAATGGTTTGTTTTACAGCCAACTTTCCCAGAACGTATTAAATTATAAAAGTGTTTGAAAAATGTTTCCGAATTCCTGAATAATTAGATTAGCACCTAAGTACTGAATCTGTAATAAAAGAGAGCTTTCTTGAAATATGATATTTTTGTCGTATGATGGTTGACTGTTGAAAAATGTTAACTATCAGTAAAAAAGGTAGGACAATTCACGAGTTAAGGTGTAAATATGCACGCAGACGAGACTTTATAGTCTCGGAGATTTCGCAATAAAGGTCGGTATGTGTCAGTTGATTATTTTATTCTGCATACAAAATACAATGAAAGATAGCTCACTCTGCACTCAACTGTGTAATTTTAGTAACTTTAACGTCCTTTAGTAAGTTTCGAGATATATCTTATCTGTACACGCATCTTTAGAAAGAGCAATGAGCAATTCATATCCAAGCAAATTAAAAAATACTTAATTAGATATTTTACACAATATAAAATAGTTTAAAATCATATGAAAAGTTTCTTTAAAAATACTATAATTTACGTTTGATTAATTAATTTTAGAAAAATGCTGGAATGGTTCTAACGAGGTGCAGGCGAGTTTTGACAAATTTGTTAAATCTCTTTAAATTAGTTTGACTATGAAATAATTCTAAATGGTGGTGGTAAGTGGTACATGGAATGTTATCCCATGTACCACCTACCACCATTCAGTTTTTGTCCATAGATAAATATTTAAAAAGTTGAATTATTTTTCTAATTACCTTAGTTTTATTCTGTTTCCAGTTTCGGTATGTTATTGAGTAAATGCTGTATTCTTGCTAAAATTATGGTATTATTACTGATGCAATCTTCCGGCCCATATGGTGGGGTGATGGATAATTGTCCGCTATGAACTTGAAGGATACCATTTATATCTACAACAGGTAAGAGATTCTTGGCGAGCCAGTTTTGAATACTTTGTTTTTTTGCAATTAGAATGTCTGAATCATTATTTGTTATCTCCTGTGTAATCCTTTGGCGACATCCTTCAGGAGGTTCTCTAAGTTTGATGGTGTCTATCGTATGTCCCATCAATAAAAGAGTTTTGGATTTATCATTTAAAAATGTTATAATGATGATACTGGAAAAAAATAACAGATTTAAAAGTATACCCTTAATTATCTAAACATGGAGGAAAAATATGCAAACAATAAAACAAAACATACCATTATTGAACATAATTTATTTTGACTAGTGACAATATTATAGCTATTTGCACCACTTTCATTAGTTTCATATTTTGTGTGAATATTTTATTATAAAAATTTTCTCAAATATATTTTTGGAAAGAACATTCTCAGGTTTTTATGGGCATTATGCCAACGTATGTCTTAAAAAGATAATATTCCATAACCTAATATTTTGATTTTTTGGGAATTATAATATATCATAGCCTGAGTTTACTGTTTGAATTTTTTTTTATGATTTTTTGGAAATGTTTTTTTTCCCCCAAAGACTTTGGCCTTGGGTTTGTTCCGGACGAACAACAATTTAAACAATTTTTCTTTAAAAATGTGTGGTAATGCATTGTCCTTCTGTGTTAGAAAGCCACGACTATGGCCATGCATACATCGAACATTGAAAAGATCAAATATCTGAGGATGTCAAGAAAGCTAAGATCACAGGGAAATATTCAAATAGGTGGATCTTTATTTAATTACTCCTTCCTTTCTAATATTTAAGAACTAACATATATGATATTTTTTTGGAACTCACTGATAGGATTAAGAGTGGAACACAGCCTACTTCATACTACAGAGCCTTTTCACTATTATTTTTTCATATGGATCAAATGTCAGATCTACTACATACATGACTGAAGCCAATAGCGCTCTATTGATGCGATACCTGAGATCTTGAGGAGAAACAAGATAAGTCATCCAAATACATTTTACTTGAAATTCTCCATACCAGACCAGTCATAGTTAATAACCAGTCATAGTTAATAACCAATGATGGATGGACCAATGATTTGGACCAGTCATAGTTAATAACCAATGATGATGTATTCAGCTTTACGAAATCTTCAAATAGTGACAGAAACAAAATCGAAGAGACATCGGCCTGGCCAGTGAAAACAAAGAACTCTCCAAAATATCTTTGAGGAACCCCGGCCGGACCACTACTCCCGTCGAGAATGAGATGGGTGGACACATTGAGGAATGATGCAAATAAATTGGACTGGAGAGATTTTGATTGAGTTAGATTCTCGAAGAATGTTAATTCTAACAGGTAACATTTTACATAAGTAAACTCACCATAGTTTAATCAAAATTTACATCAATATATGAATAGATCAAGGAAAGGTGAATAATCTTGACTGATAAAAATATTCTTAGATTTTCGTTCAGAATCTTCTGTGTTGAGTTTTCCGGACTATTCTGCTGTGTCTCTGACCAACGTTCCGGATCGCATTGTGGAGTCCATAATCGCAAGCTGAGGTGCATCAGCGACATCAGCCCTGATAATGAACTCTGTAACGGGGACGAATGACGGCCAGAGATCAGAACACGCTGATCTAGAAAACTCAACCCAGGAGTCTTATGATCGATTCACACTATTAAGAAAAATAATAAATACCTCTCAGTAACAGGGTCGATAGCTTCAAGATAACCATGAATTAGATATTTGTGTTTGGTTTGCAACAAAACGTATTTGTTAACAAATGTTAAAAGATTGATTGGGTCCTTTTCATGTATAACGGGATCCAAATCTTCGCCCTTCATTGAAATTGTTAAGATGCTGCGAAGGCGAAAAAAATAAAACCAATAACATCTAAAAACGACGCGCCAAAAACGCCAGCTGTCAGAATAAACCATAGATATTCACAATTCACACTAGCAGATACGCAATCAGCGTTAGCCGATTCTCTTATCTATGACGTCGATTGGGTACTGCAAGGCCATGTGGGCGGCTATTGTGGCCGGGCGGTGGTGCGCATAGATAAGAGATATACTGTGGTGCGGTACCGATGGCTGCTCTCTCTAACGTCGGACTGCCTTCTCCAGGCTGATGCTGCAGCGGCCAAGGTGGTTGACTGCCGACTAATGCTCGGGGCCACTCTGATAGCTGGGTGTGCGGTTGCTTCCGATAACTGGCTTGGCTTCTGAATGGGCGGTTGCTTCCGAGCTGACTTGGTGTTCTGGATGAGCGGCTGCTTCCGAGTTGACCTTGCGTTTTGGATGAGCGGCTGGTTCCGAGCTGACTCGGCGTCTAGGTTTTTTCGTTATGGCTGATTTCTCAGATTAACTCTTGGATTTTGTGACTGGTTAACTGTGCCAGTTGTTGCCTCTCGACTTTCAGTCTTCGCCTGATAAAAAGAATCCCAAAAAACTATGTATCCTTCTGCGAAAACCTAAATGGCTTTCTTGCCTTGTTCATTGCCGTTATTCCTTTGATACCTTTTTCTACAAAGGAAGAGAAAGCTGTCCGGTTCACGCCGGAGCGCCCATTTCTCAATTGTTTCTCGAGAAACACCCCGTCATATTCCCGTCGACATTATTCATCCGCCTTAAAGTATATTGCGCAACCCCTGGGCTGGAGGTCATTATAGCCGTTATTCATTTTGGACGGCTGCTCCGATCTTTTAAGACCTTGGTCTTCTTCATATGGTCCCGCCGCCGGCGGTTTGTATGCGACTGACAAAAAATGGTATTCCATTATTATTTTTTTATTTCTCATCTAATTATTACAATAGCGTCGCGTCATCCCACGTTGATATATAACAATCTAGATGTCATTTTTATTCGTTTTGACAGCTAACAGAGCTACTTACAAAAGTTGACTAATTTTAATTACATCGAGATTTTATTTACGTGTGGTTTGTTTTGAGGAAAGGTCTATAAAAAAACCCTTTAATTTAGTTGCCAATAGATTTAAAAGAAATAAACTTTACATTGGTGTATTTGCGTACCGTAATGTAAATGCATAATAAATGTTATTAAATGTATATATATATATATGTAGCGACCGGAATTCAAATCCACCGCCATCTCAGTCGGCATCGACGCTAGCGACAGCGCTGCCGGCTGCTGCCACAAGCCTGGCTCAGAATTCATCGCTAGGCAGCCTCTCGAGTTTCATCGTTCTGCAACGGCGGTCTCGCCGGCCCGGGAGCGCCGAGCGAGACAGCCAAATCGCTTCACATCATTTCATTTCACATTCATTCATTGCATTCTTCATTTTTTTCTGTTTTCGTCATACTGTAATAATAAAACTTCAACGCGCAAACAAACATCTATTTCATTTAACCACCGACATAACCCCCAAATATATATACATTGTTACGTAATGTGCTGGCCCTGGTGGATCCAACGCCAGCGCATCACGCCATTGGCTAGACTCAGACTGTGGGTAATGTGTGTGTGGTATCGATATGCCTGACTTACATGGGGTCAAGTTGGAAAGTCTCGACTCGTTCACACGATTGTCGGCCGGTAATTTCCACACGAGTCCCAAAAGGTGATCCTTCCTTGACGCGAGTGAATCGGGGTGAACTAGATATCTACCGAATGTATACCGAAATATGTCGTTGCGTTAATCTTTGTCCATTTCTACGGCGAAACATAGTCCGGCGCTTGCTCTATCCACGCCGCTAGCTCACGTAGAAGTTCCCTCTTTTCTCCACACCTTTTCACTCTTTCCGCCCGCCTCCCCCCGGATCGGTAATATGACGCTCGCTAATATTTTTTATTGACAATTAATACAAAGTACACTACTTGATGAATGAATATAATAAGGAATTGCTGCATTGAAATATAGATTCTACTGAGACCCTGTACGCGCAGCGGTCACTAATTAACTAACCGATTGCTGGCCTCAGCAGCAATCAATCGGCGAAAGCCGATTACTTATCTATGCTAGTGATGGAGTGATTGTAACATAGGGCTAATAAACGTTATTTTTTTACAGATTTTGAAGATTTTTATGTGTTACATTCGACCCTAGCTTGCATTACAAACGTCGTGAGGCTGGGATCGGTTATAATATTTTACCGGAATCATCGTTTCGCAACCCATCCATCAGACATCACGCCTTCATTAGTACCATGGTTATAAGAAGAATACAGGTGAATATGAACACACGAAAGATGCACAAATTGGACATTTATTATACACACTATTATTATTATTATTCACTTTGATCTCCACTTTCAAATTTCTTCGACTTCTGACTCCGATTTTCGTTCTTAACTGCATTTTCAACTAGCGTCTGGGATTCAACTGGCGTCTGGTATTCAACTCACATCTGGAATTCAACTCTAAATTCCGAATTTTGTTTTTGACTCTGTGTGTCCTTCACTGCGTGCTTTCAACTGACCTCACAACCCACTTTACAACTCTGTACGAGCTCCCACCTCTTACTCCGAACTTCCGTCCCCATCGCGTGTTTACAACTGGTCCCCCGGACCTCGGTTCCAACTAGTCCTTCCGGATCACCGCTTCAACTTTCGTTCGTAGTCATTTAGAGTACGCTTCTCAAATCTGGAACCCATGGCAGATTACATATATTGCGAGATTAGAACGAATACAAAATAAGTTTATTCGACATCTGAATGTTAGATCTAATCTATCATTCGGCTTTTATTTAGATGCAGCAAACTTGCACAATATGTAGACCCTAGAACATCGACGAACACGTGCTGATCAAATACTTCTCTTCAAACTACTGCAAGGCCATATTAATTGTTCCAGTCAATTGGAATTAATATCTCTCCATGTACCATCTAGATCAACCCGGCAATCCGTACTCTTCCACATTCCCAGAAATAGAACATCTTACATACAAAACTCATTCATTCACCGGTCATGCAAATACCACAATGAGAAATTTACAGAAATTGACTTGTTCAACATTAGCCTTACTACGCTCAAACGGTTCTTCTTATGAACCACCACAATCTAAACTTTGGCCATTCACTATACCTATAAAAACTCATGTTGCTCTCCCTTTACCGCAACATTAGTTGCAATCTACCCGCCCTTCTCCTTCTTTCATCTAAACATACTTATGTATCCAAATATTTTTTGTGGATTTTCATTATTAGTATCACATGTTAAATAATTATTATGTTTATTACAATATGTTTACACTATCAAAATCTCTTAATAAAATAAAATAACTACCTTCTCCCGGATCTCATGTTCAACTAACTCCTCCGGACCTCGTCCAACTCGTTCTCTCGGACTTCGTCTCCGACTTACTCTTCCGGATCTTGTCTTTCAACTCACTCCTCAGGACTTCGTTCCATTCGTACTCCCGGATCTCGTGTCCGACTCACTCATCCGGATCTCGTACTTCAAATCACCCCTCCGGACCTGGTTCCACTCGTCCTCCCGGTTCTCGTGTCCGACTCATTCCTCCGGATCTCGTCTTTCAACTAACCTTCAAAATGGTGTTCTAGCCTTTTTAAAGTAACCGTGGCGAGGCCGTACTTCTCGCTCGGGGGTCGGTCCGTCCTTACAGAGTTGGCGATGTCTCATTGGTCCATCTGTCGACAGCGGCGTTACACCTTCGCTTGTAGGCCTAATTTTCGGTTCCGTTCACTTTCTTCATAATTAATTACAGTCCTGTCTTATTACATAAAACCTTAATAATGTCACTGTTTACTTAAATTGTTCATTAAAAGCCCTACAATAATCCATTAACATATATTAACTTATATTCTATACATCCTCACCATTTTTCACATTAAACCTACTCCTTATCAGAATTATTATTATCTCTAATTAAATCTTGAGTTTCCTTTTATTACATTTTCAATCATTATAAAATTATTTTACATAAAATCCTACTTATGAGCATTTTATTTTTTTATTACCGCTGAGACGAAAACTTTTATGATTGGGTACACATTGGGTTTCCTTATTTCAGGTTTAAATAACATTGTTTCACGAGTGATTTTCGCATTACCTACAATTATATCTATTACATGTTTTCCTACCTGCCCAGTTATAATTACATATTATTTATATTAATTTACATTGCAATCACTTTGCCCGCCTTCATTCTTACTTATTGTCTCGATTATTGCTAGTAGATTAAAAACGAATGCAGAGTGAATACTGCGGGAGTGCTACTACGTCGGCACACTTCGATTAGATCTAATCGCGATCGATTCGAGACTTGCTCAAACGGTTTGGCCGTATGGAATGAATAATTGACGACGGAATAGTCAGATTTACGTACCACATAAGATGCACGAATGTGGAAGATGTGAATCCCCGTACACAGACTTATTCGTATGCATTCTATTTTCTCTGCCTACCCCTACGGAAAAAATACACGATAGTTAGTCGTCGCTCACGGTGGTCCTTCTGCATGTGGATTCCGGCCCGCATGCAACAAAAGCTACTTTATTACCCAGGAGTCAATTATCATCGGGCGAAGAATGAACCCGCATCCTAATGGTTCTTTTTTCTGGTGCGGTTATTGTCTTATTGTCGACCCCCTAATTTAATGAAGGTACATTGTTATGCGGCTGCTCCCGAGTGCGACATTTCTCGGAACGATTTATTCTCGGACAAAAGGCAACCGATTAACTTCATAACGTATTACGCAACGCGTGTGGTCATCCCCCTTCTTAAATATGTGAATGACCGAGAAAAAAAGGATAGCTTTCTTATTATGGAAGAAAAGATTCCCGTGTGATGCGGGTCCTTGTGAAATACACTTCCAAGAAAAATCAAGTATTCGCGGGGGACAAATTATGATAGATCGGTCCGAATCAAAATCGACTCGCGACACGAATTACCGTTCAGGCGTATCATATTTATATAGTTGTTTTTTTCATGAAGACGTGAATATTATGTAACAAGAGACTATTTTTTCTTACTCTTTAATGTATAAACTAATAATAATATTCGTATATCTCTTATACAATACGTATTTAGAGGGTCCTTTTTTACATTCTGCATTGGGGGGCAATTTTATACTTACGCCACTGTCTCCTGTGTGCCCAAATCGTAGTTCCAAGGAAGACGCTTTATGGAACATTAATTAATTTTGATCTACCTTTCATATTATAGTTTTTAGAAGCAGTTGTAAGTAAAAACATTAGAACCGTACCGATGTCATTATTTTGATGGTCATCGCCATCGCCATGTGATAGGGTCTGAACTGGTCTGAACATATATCTTTTGCCTATGGTCTGAACATTCAAACGTACCCAAACGTATCCATGCTCTATGACTACTTATGTATTTCTCTCTTATGTATGCCGCAAATCCGGTAGAATATAATACATAAATACATATTTTTTCCTTATCTATGGGTAGAATCGATATCGATGGTTGCCAGTGCTTAGTAGTTCGCTAGGTTAAAAAAATTAATTCCTTTCTTTCCTTCGATATTGCTTGTCAGCGATATCTTGGGTTTCATCAATAAGAATTAGTTTATATTAAAACGAAAAATGTCAGCCCTCATTGGAAAACTTCCGGGAACGGTGAACAGTAAGTGTATTTTTTTAAATTACGTAACATTTATTTTTTTATAACTCATTTATGCTTTCATTTTATGTTGGCGCATATATTCATACATATAATATGAATTCAGTAGCATGCTGTGAATTTAATTATTTCTGAGAGTTTATAAGAAAACATGAAAAGAGTTTTGACATTTTTCATAATTCTGATTTTATTAAATATTTCCCTTAATGTTGCGAAGAGATTGGCAGCTTTTTAATAATCTTGGAAACTATATACACATGTTAATTAGAGGTTGTCACCGGGTTCTTAAATACAGGAAGTACTTTGCTTCCACATGGAGTTTCCTTAATGTGGTATCTTATTGTAAGTGAACTAAAGTATCAGCGAGGTAGAGTTGTTTAAAGTCTACCGCCTCCACTTTAAACACCATAAATAATTGACTGATTTCACAGCCCTCGGAGGATTGTAGTCATTTAAAAATCTCAAACTCCGACTCCACAGCCCTGTAAAATACACTGCAATAACAATGATTGGTATTGGAAGTTAGTATTGAAGATATACCTTTTTTTGGTTCATTCCTATCATACAAAATAAATTATGCTGCAGTATGCTTATTTTATAAATATATGCTAGGTATATACTGAATCTATTTCATCTCTCACCTGATGGATGTGTCTAGTGCTGAAAAAGCTTATTGATGAATATATCTAATCAGTTATATAGCATTCGGAATTCAGAAAGCAAATAAATATTTTGTCTATTATCTTTGCAAGATTCAAGTCGAAAATAATTTTAGACATTGAAATCGCTTGTTTTTCAGACCTTGTAGCCCTGGCCAAACCAAAGTTTAACGTGTTTCTGAAATACGCTAAAGTCGAACTGACCCCACCAACTCCGGGAGACATTCCTCAGATTAAAGCTGGCTTGGGAAAGCTTGTTAACAGTGCTAAGACTGGCAAATGGAAGGAACTGACAGTCAAAGAGGCCTGGTTGAACACTCTAGTTGGAGCGGAAATCGTGTTTTGGTTTTACATTGGTGAATGCATTGGAAAACGACACTTCGTAGGCTACAATGTCTAAATAGATATTGAAAATTTATTTATCATAGTTTCATACTATAACAAATAAATATGCAATCAATTTCAGGCCCATGTATGAAAAATATTATTTATGTTTGTTAAAATAAAATAGCGTACCTTGAATCTTTGTTTTATTTTAGATATCATAAAAGTAGGAGCAATATTCATTCAAATGTATTATTTTCCACCGTACAGAATAAAAATAATGTGAAAAATTTACATAAAGTATATTTGTATTCTGTATGGGCGATACCAACTGATCCTGATCGCAATATTTTTATAATCTTCTGAAAACTTTATTATTTTGATGGAAAAATTGTGATAAAGAAAATTGATAGGGAGCAGAAAAGTTAGTTAATTATTTGCTGTCTTTTGAATATGTAAAGTAACCGATGAAGCTTATTTATATTACACGCAAAAAAATATTTTTGTCTCTAATACAATTAATAGATTTCAAATTTAATAAATCTAATCTTCAATAATTTTTCTCTTTACTGTCTTATCAATAGCTGGTTCGCACCGCATAGCGACAGTAATCGGAATGTTTTTCAATCAATCAGCACCAAATTTAAATATTTTAAAAGCGTATTGTAAAAGTACACTTGAAGATATTATTAAGAAAAGATTTTGATCGAGCAAGGCTGGCACTGGATACTGTGAAGTTAGGCTGTCTTTTAGTGATGAGCTAAACCATTATTTTAAGCGTAATTGTGATTGATTTTGAGATTTGTGTTCAATTGTAACAATAATTGGTAACTGATTATTCATAATTTGGTGACCAATCACCGCTACACTAGCAACTAAACCTGTAGCAGTGAAATCTCTTTACCAATTATTGTTACAATCGAATAGCATTTACACAATAATGGTTTAGCTGATCACCGCTGTCTTTCCTATCTATAAATCTAAAGTGCCTCGCAAGTTTGATTAAGGGATTTCTGCATTATATTGTAAACTTTCAATGCCACAACAAAAAAATACAAGCGCACCCTGGACATATTCCCACCATTTATTTCAGTTATTTTTGCCAATACATGATGAATACAATGAAATATGCGTATTGGTATGTAATGCTTCATTACATGTACAATTTTGGCATACAAAATTTCTTTGGACCCATTGAGTACGTTTGTTCAGTTGGAATATTGTATAAACTGGTGTCAGCTTAGTTTCCTGGGTGGACTTCACTTTATTTATTAAAACTGCAACTTAGCTTTCTCATCGTATCAATAATGATATAGTTTTAAATTAAAGCTGTCTAATAAGACTAATTTATTGACTGAATTTAAAGGAATAAACATTATAATTTCTAATATATGGTGGGCCATGCCGAATGACAAAGAGGAAGACCCCCAACCCGTTGGACCGATCAAGTGGAAAAGGCAACAGGCACTTTTCTGGTGACTGTTCAAAGATCTACGATACTCAGTCATGAGGGACCGATGTGGATGAGGAGAGTCATCATAAATGAAAACATCTGGTAACTTTAATTTTGGTGATGGTTTTCATTTTGCTGATGAATTCAGTAGCACCCAATTTAAACTTGTCCAATTGCTGCCTGTTTTTAAAACCTTCCTGAAGTAGACAATCACAGTATCATTGAATGCATTCATATTTTGGTTGATTATGGCAACATTTGGGTGCCACTTTTCGACTATATTCTGCATTTTGGTCCAGTTATACAGCATTCCCTTAATGTCAGCAGTAGGTATGGAGCTTTTATTTGACCCTTCTTCACCGGACCAATTTTCCTTCATCGTTTCAGCTACTTGTTTTTTGTGAAGTACCTCATCGCATGGCTATCCAGTGCTAGGCGGTGGAAGTGACGAATATAGAAACATTTGTTTATCAAAACGCAACAAATATTGAATCAGACTCATATAATATATATACAGACAGTTCTCGATTTTTGTATGTAATTGGTTCCTGAAATGTACGAAAGTAGAGCAATGTAAAAAAACATGGAAGATGCATTAGCATATAAGGAAACACTGGTGTTTTCTTTATAAATTTATCAAGTTAGTTGAACAGTACTTTTCTTTGTCATTTCTTGGTAAAGAGTTCTGTAAAACGCTCTCATTTCTATTGCCCTTCGTACATGAAATATATGTTCACCATTGGGATCAATTCCTCCATGGTCAAAAATGTGTCAAGATGCATGAAGGCTTTGTTCATATTCTTGGTTGTCAAAGTCTTAACAGTGAGTTCATTGAGCTTCTTTTTGTAGATTAATCAAATCTCCATTTGACAAAGGTTCTGAGTGACATTCCATTAACTCATTAATATCTTCGTTGACACTGATTCTTCCTTTGCCAAGTATGTGCATGCATCTTTTTTCAAAGTAATCCTGTCTCATCCACATTGAAGATTTGGCAAGAAGAATAAATAACTTCACGGGCAGTTTCCCCCAGTTAATTTAATATTATGTAAAAAAAAATACCTAATTTTAAATTTGTCCAACCAGTCTTTGCTTGCCCTAAATTCTGTAGCAGAATCTTCTTTTAACCGTTTCTTCCACTATGCAAACTAATCGCCTTAGCTTGAATAATTGATCAACGCAGAGGGACGCCTTTTTGATGTTGATCTCTGATCCGTACTCAGATTTCTCCATTTCATCCATGTCTTTTTGAAACAATCTTTAAAGAAATATTGTCACAATTTTGAACATATTCCTTAATTTTATTCCTGCTTTTCAGGAATCTAAATATGTACGAAAGAACAAAAGTCGAGGACTATCTGTATATACATTACAGGGTGTAACAGACCTACATCGCAATATTTTATGGGTGGATCCCTGACTAAATTATGTTTCGAAAATGTTCAAGGAGTATGTGCAAATTTGTACCATTACGGAAAATAGTATTGTATGAGATTCTTACAAAATTATGTTGAGCTTTAAGTCTACATACTTTAAAATAAAAATTTTCAAAATTGATATCGTGTTCATGCCCTAATTCATCTAACAAAAAATAATCCGGCCGCCAGATGTTCGATGACCATTTATTTATAGTATTTAATATATATCATAGAATCAATAAAATATTTAAATTTTATATTTTAAAATGCTTTATATCTTTTGAGATTAGGCATATGTAGCTTTAACACTTTTAACTAATATTTTTATATTTATAGTATAGCAGTAAGACGCTTGCCTAGTGTGGTCTGGTGGGTTGGTAATTTTGTAAAAGACCACAAGTTAAGTAATTTTCTATCATAAGATATGACAGCTAAAAACTATTAATAATTTACTTAGTTAAATGTCATATAAATCATGTTTGTATAAAAAAAAAAGAGTTATGTGTGAGTGATAAGTCTGGTTGGGTTTTAAATCTTGGGAAATACAAAGTTTTTTTAAATTAATAAAATGCAATAACTGTATTATTCTAAAATAACAACAAAATCTATACAAAAAATGACTATTACATTATTATAAATATTTTCAAAATTGAAATGATCAATAATTAATTATAAGTTTTGAATAATCTTAAACGCCATTAATGAAGCAACTACTAAAAACTATATATACGTGTATGTAAATTCAATGAATACAATATGAGAAATTTTAATGTTTTCTGAATATTATATTTTTGTAAAATACATACCAATATGTACTATGTACACTATTACGCACAGTTCAAATAAAACATCCTTCTCTCTATTATAAACCAGCAAGATGTACATCGTCTAATTTACGAATGAGGTTGATAAAGAAAATGATTTTATCACTGTGCGTATGGCAGGACAGTGCAGATAAAATGTCAAGAATGCAGAATAATATTTATTTGCTCCCAATAAACATTTTTAAAAACATTTTCAAACTCAATAAATACCACCTTACCTTGCATTGAGTTGACAAGTTTACTCAATAATATAAATTAAATTAACTGCTGGAAGGTAGTTAATATGATTTAAACAATAGACTAAGTCAAATGTGTGCAAAAGAAGCATCTAATATGATCAGAAAGAATGTCAACTGAAACAAGTTGACCCTACGTTAGGTACTTTTTCAAGGCATTACAGACAATTGCACAAATTCGTTCCTGTTTAGACATTGTTGAAATACTATTTTTTAATTATTCCTTCCTTAGTAATAAAAAAGAAAAGTTCACATGTATATTGAGAAAGTAAGAAACTGATTTATTACATCGGGGATTACATTACACAGACTTGTGGTCCACTTCACTGTGTTATTTTAACAAGTCATATGTTTTTTTTTAAATGTTTAGATAAAAATTATCAGGCAACTATAAGGTTCCTGGTGTATGGATGTCATGCACCATACAGAACATAAGAAGAGGTGCACTCAATTTATGTAAATCGTATTTAACTGCCTCTAATGTATATATCTTTCATTGCCTTATCTTATCTTTTTTGGTGGCTCTCCTACAAGTCAGAGTGAATCTATGTGGCCTGTTGTCTTAACAAGTCTATGTATCCCTGATTACATGTATATTATGTACCTGGCTCACAATGAATGCTCTATTTTATTCTAATACAGATAGAATAAAGATCATTTTAGGAAAGCAATACATATTGTCAAATTTATTAAAATTTTGGCCACAGCAAATATATTTAGTGGTTTTCTGTCCAACATAATTGAGTTATTAACAATCAGTTATTGTTATGATGATTACATATGTGAAGTTGAATTACCATAACTAAAAAATAAATTAATAGCATTAATTCACGACATATTTAGCAATAACTGATGTTTATAAAAACAGAATACTTTTCATATGGAAAAACAGAGCTTAGAAAGAATAAATTGGACATGATTATAGGTACATGATATAAAAAGTATTTAGAATTTATTGTGGAATATCACTTAATTTAATTACACATTTCAATAAAAAATTACAAATAAAAATTAATCTGAAAATGGATTACCAACAATACGAGAATCATTAAAAATATTTACAATAGTTAGTAGTTAACAAGTTAACTGATCATATGTATGGAATCTTGCAGATTATATTTGCTGCATGGGCAAGATTGTACTATTATGTAATTAGTACTAATGTTTCTGACGCGTTATATTTAACACATTGTAAAGAAAAGTGAAGAGTTGTACATAAATTACATCTAGGGTGAACTAAGAAACTACACACAATGCAAAACTCACTGTTCCAATTGAATATATTGATTTTTCGCATTCAAGATTTTATAAAAAATGGTTATTGAAAAACAGACTTTTTGAATAGTGTCACTTTTCTTTTCAAGGTGTAATGTGTTGTTTATTTGCGAGTGTTTAAAGATGTCATTGGCATTGGTGTTTGTGAGTTTATACAACTTGTTTCGAGAGACGTTGCTGCGCCGGAAACCAACAACGTTCTTGGCGTTCATCACTGAAATAATCTGCGCAAACAAGTGATCAGAATTTAAACATTCACAAACACAATTCATCAGCGATTTTAGTCCTGATGATGTATCTTGCAACAGATTCTGAAACATTATAGAGTTGCTGCACAGAAGATACGGAATACTTGCAAAACCTAAGGACATTGTTGGTTAAGAGTGAAAAGTGGCTAGCTGACATTTTTGCCCAATCGAATTTTTAATGGGAAAGAATGGTTTCAACATCCCTTATCATTGGAAAAATGATAATCTGAATATATTTGATTTTCTATAATTATTTTAACATTTTGGCTAACTGCAAAAGAGTCTAGTTGAATCATTAGAATAGTGGCATAATTAAAAAATTAATAACAATTTTATTATAATATTGTACATATTTATAAATGGCTAAGGAAAATTAGAACACATTTAATTCCAAGTACATAAACTTTTAATTAAAGTGAAGAGAAAAATATTAATTTGATTTATCTCAGAATGATGAAATTGAAGTTAGCCACTTTTTGCTCTTTGACCATTTCACAAGCGCAAAAATTAATAAGATATTTTCAAGTTTAATATTATATATATATAAATATCATGCCACATGATAGGTTTTCCAGATATTTTATAGCAGCTGTATATTTCCTGTTCTGTATCTTTGGCAGAAAAATCTGAATATATTATTAAGCAACACAAAAATGGGCCATCAATGAATTTTAAGTATTCTGTTTGTACACCTGGATTTCTTGCCAGATTACTGAAAATAATTTTTATATTAATTATGGAATTTTTGTAAATAGAAGTGAGTTTACAAATTATCTGGTTAATTTTTCATAGCAATATTAATAATCAGAGTTCTAAATTAGCCGCATTAGTTTTGATCATTGACTAGCTAGTAGAAGCGAAAATAAAATGTCGAAGGGTGAAATAATTCAGAGACCATATTATCGATATATATCGCACCCCACAACACAACTAAGAAAATGTTCTTTTGAAATAAATAATTTTAAAGTTTTGATGCAATTATGAGACATTAAGAAAGCCTATGCTGTACTTAGTTTAAATTTATTTTCTTTTGTCAAAGTATTGAGATATAAAATATGTTAATATGAAAAATTATATACTCTTAAACCAGTATTTTAAGTAATTCCTTTTATTTTATGACTTTGTTAATACTTCTCAAATTCAGAATGGTTCATTTTGAGTTGTTATACTCTTCGGGTAGAAACATGTTCAGATTTTCTACATCATTAACTCAACAATTCAGGTATTTTGACCTGTTACTGTCTTTACCTACGGGTGCAACATGTACTGGAAGCATTATGATGTTAAGATGTTGTTCCATGTGGTGAAAAAAGATTACTCAATCTTTACTTTCTAAACCTTACTTCCCAACTTCCACTTTTAATTCGATAATAATTGAAAATGAAATAAAAGATTAATACAATTTTGTACTGTATACTTAAACTTAATTATGTAATATCTTGTCTTCCAATTTTTTTTGCAATCTGTAGTAGATAATTATATGTACGTATGGAGCAGAAATATAGAAGACTGACAATGAGGTTTGGCTTAACAAAACAAGATATTTACATTTGTTAAGAAATAATAAAATTCACAAAAAGGTAAAATAACAACTTCAGCTTGATTACAAGCAAGTAAACCTGACATTAGAGATACAAACTGTATATGAATATGCAGTACTTACTCAGTTTATGTACTGTGAAAAATATATACAATAATTTTGGAATAATTGAAACTGAAGATTTGTAAATTAAACATCACAAGACTAGCTTTTCCACGAATTATTAACAGAGCAACTGAATTTATTTCAAATCTAAGGCTCAAAATCACTCACATAAAATATGTATCTGGAAATAAAATTACATAACCAATGGATTGAGTGACCTTACATCAGAAGAAATAATATCTATGCAACTTGATTTTAAATATGAACTGAATGCAATAATTGAACATATATAAATTCTACAAAATTAATGAAGTGTTGCAGTGGATATACTATATTAAATTACAATGTCTTGTGAAGGAATCAAATCGAAGGAACTCCAAAGATAAACAGCAACTATCTACTTGAAGTACATATGTATTAACATTTTTGTTTGAAAATTTCTATGCAGGAGTGAAAGTTGATAGATTTAAACCCCATCTCTCAGAAACTTTGAGTTGAGTAGCGGCAGCATCCTTCAGTGCAAAAAGATGTGTCATCTCGGGTTCAGTTCTCGCCAACACTATTGCCTTTTCAAATAAAGTAATTGCCTTCTTCAAGTTTTGTCTGAAATTTATATAATAATATTAATGTTCCTGTTTTACAAGCGTAGTTCAACTTATCTATATTATTGAAAATTAATTCTGAGTGACAATCTACCCATGTGAAGGTTTTTGGTAAGGCAATTTAATTACCTTAATATTTTTTTACGAAACTGGGCCGGGCAAAAATGTTTAGTGAATATAACAAGAAAAATAAACAAATTGTTACACATTACACAAAAATGATTTGCATGGAAGAGAAACAAAGAAATTGTTTTATTAAAATAGTCTGAAATGTAGTGCTCATTTACTTTCAATCGATTACATTAATGTAAAATAAACAACATTTAGAATATGGATAGTTGTTACCAACGGACAGAGGGGATACTGGCCCTCGGGATGGTCAAAAGCTACTTGAAAGTAAATCAAATGATATCCAAGCTCATTCTATTAATATTAGTATAAAAATATGATAAAATTTATAAATAATAAGATTTTGTTTTATTTTTGTTTAGTATCCACAACTAACAAATAAAAGCCAAAAGTAACAGATGTGCAATGAAATATTATAGAAGAATTTTGCAAATAGAAAGTAAGATGTATTATGTAACCTAATTTAATATAATCTTAGTTAAAATAATTACCTTTGAACCTCAATGGTACCTAATGTTTCATAAGCGAATAAACATTTATTATCTGTACTTATGGCTTTTGTAATTAACTTTACAGCCTTTTCTACATCCCTTGTCTGCTTGAGTACCATGATGCCTCTGTTTACTAGCACGCTGGCATTCTGGGGGTCCATTTCTATTGCATTGTCGAACAAGGCCTCAGCCCTACTGAAATCATTTTGATCAGAAAGCACTTCAGCGTATAATATGTATGCTTCGGAGCACTTAGGGAACTTGGCTATGGCACTCTCAAAAGATTGGAACACACTGGACAGATCTTCTGTATTATTAATGAACTTTAATACGGTGTACTGAGCGTAACATTTTTGAATGCAAGCCACAGCAAAGTCAGGATTGAGTTCAACAGCTTTTGCGAACTCTTCGCTGGCTTCACAAACCTTCCCGGTTATAAGATAAGCTTGTCCACGGTGGTGGTGAACATCACAATTTTCAGGATCAAGCCTGGTTGCGAGTTCGCAATCCTCTTGGCAACTGTCTACATCTTCTATTTGCATATACATAGATGCCCGCTTGATTAATGCATTAACCCTAAGTTTAACAGGCAAATTCTCATCGTCAATTACAGTAGTAAAATCTTTCAAGGCATCATCATATTGACCGAGGAGTAAATAGAATGTTCCTCTCAATAACATTGCTTCTGATTTATTTTCAGACGTAGAATTGTCAATTTCCTCAGTACAAAAATCTATAATATCATCGTAATTTTGATTTTTAAGAGCTTGCTTTGCCTTGAAAAATCCCGATGTACCTTCTACTTTGGTTTGCAGATTATTCATGATGGGATCTTGGGAAAATGAAGAGAAATATGTTTTAATGAAGTGTTTGGAAGGCATCATAGGGCTCTTGGTAGACATTGCTTCTTTTGCATGTTGTTTCCCCAATGCTTTCAAAATACGATCAGCCATCACAAGAGAACCGTGAACTTGAAATCCTTCTAGAATGCAGGCGGCTGTTACATCTTCCAATGCAAGAACTAAATCGTGACTTTTCTCTGCAGCCCGGGATCGCCTTAAAAATGCTCGAACATATTTTTCATTCAATGAAAGGGCTTTCGTGCAATCTTCTTTGACATTATCCCACATTTCTCTTTTCTCGTAGCATGCCGAGCGATTCTGGTAATATGTAGCGAGATCGGTAGGATGGTTTGGAGGGCAAGCTTCAATTGCTTCGTTGTAGAGTATTATAGCCTCATCATACTTGCCTGCATGGAATGCCCTGTTCCCAGCAGCCTTTAGTTTAGTAGCCCTTTCAAGGGGACTTTCGGTTTTGGACTGATCTTCATCTAGAGATATAGTTTTTTTTGCAGCTACCTCGGCTAATCGTTTCTTTTCCGGGTCTTCATGTCGATTTTTGAGATACAGATAACCTAAACCAATAGCAATCGGCGCTCCAAGTAAAATAGCCAATTGCCACTTGGGGAAAGAGCTTCCTGTACTTCCCGTAGCCATATTTATAAACATAAGTTAATTATTTACACATTCATTCATTTAATTTTAATCAAACACTCCCTTTAATTTTATCAAATCCAACCAATCCGACACAAACTTATTTTTCAGGTTCCGAGAACCTGCGCATAACCTGCGAAAACCTATCTATTCTATTGTCTATGGTTCCGAATCCAAAATCCAAAGGTATCTGTCTTCTTTTTCATTATTTTGGCTAATGGATAAGAATTGTCTTTTTATCGAATTAAATATTATGAAAGTAGGGTAGACTAGGTATGGTTGTAACATCTGATATGCCTCAGCGCGAAGCATAGATAAGGCGCGAAGTGACGCGAAGTTATCACATTTATTAGCCGTAAAAATGAAATAAGATAAAGGCTGGAAATCGCGTCTCGCAAGTACATGCAGGTCGCTGACGGCAGGCCCATATAAACGAGGCCGGACGTGTCTTAACAAAAAAAAACCTAGCGGCTCGTTCAAAAGAGAATAACCAGCCCAAGTGTTGTGCGATGCATGTTATCGAGGGGGCTGAAAATAACGGGAATATGAAGGTTTCTTGAGAAGCGATAGCAAATCTGTAAGGGCGCGCATTGTTTCGAGGAGACGCATCCTGCCGGCAAATAGAACCGAAGGTCGTAGGGTCATTAAAGCTGGACCCGTTGTACCGGTGAAACAATCGATTCCGGAAAAAGATTCAGGGAATGCACCGTTACGTGCCCATTAGTTAGTGTCCAGAGTCGAAAAGTAATGAGAATAAAAGACGCCGTTTCTTTGTGCAATCTGCTCTTTTAGTACAACGTTGGATGTATTTCCAGTATTTCCACCTGCCCGCGAATGTAAATGTGTATTCAATAAATATATAATTTGTGCATCTTCGTGTGTTCATATTCACCTGTATTATTCTTCCTATAACCATGGTACTAATGAAAGCGTGATACCTGATGGATGGGTCGCGAAACGAACCTTCCTTTAGACTGCGGGGTATCGTTCTGATGAGCGATCAGGAGCTGATACGTGTTCAATTAATCGAGTGATGACTCCTAGATGAACCCCGACTCGAGTCGCATGGCGCACAACGTCGTGTCCCCCGGGTGTATCACATCGTAAATAACTCTGCAACGACCATAGGCAACGACTCACGATAGTTCGATTCACTCAAAAGAGGAAAAGAACCCCTCATAAGGTACGAGCTTATTCGCTAGTTTTCGTATCGTAGCACGCGTGCCGGGAGTGTCAAAAACAATTAAAATCGAAATAAAGTTTAGATTAAAATAAGCTCGTGGTACCGCGAACTCGCGTGTATGAATACGAATACATGTATGTAGCAAGATTAGGGTAATATATTTAATAAATATAAGTAAACATAGGTGTAGCGACCGGAATTCAAATCCACCGCCACCTCAGTCGGCATCGACGCTAGCGACAGCGTTGCCGGTTGCTGTCACAAGCCTGGCTCAGAATTCACCGCTAGGCACTCTCTCTAGTTTCAGCGTTCTACAGCGGCGGTCTCGCCGGCCCGGGAGTGCCGGGCGAGACAGCCAGATTGCTTCACATCATTTCATGTCACATTCATTCATTGCATTCTTTATTTCTATCTGTTTTCATCATACCGTCATAATAAAACTTCAACGCGCAAACAAACATATCTTTCATTTAACCACCGACATAACCCCTAAATTGGTGACCCCGACGTGATTGAAATCGACATGTGGGGAACAACGGTGGTTAAAACACGCGACAGACTATATTTAACAATTTGTGAAGTGATTTTAATGGTGATTTAACATCGAAAAGTGTGTCAAACAAACTTTATATGGGCGACAAGACCCGCACACGTGTCTACAAATTTAACATGGACTAAAAGGACAATCAATACTGGCTGGGACGTTAAGCCATGCATTTCAACGTTCATCTCATTCACACCAACGCCGACTCACCGAGCGTTTTTCACGGAGACAGTGCCGACGCACCGCGTGCTGATTCTGCAACTGAAGCATCCATTACATCACGTGTTTGGTCCGCACGATGTACGATCTTCAGACACAACGCCGACTCACATGCGTGCAACCGCGGGGAGCTACACGTTATGTGCCCACGATTCATCGGGTAGCGACATGTCCATGAGCCCAGCGACCGCTCAAGCCGGCATGCCTTGCGCCCACGACGCATCGGGCGGCGACATGTCGGGCGGTCATCAACAATGCAAACACCAACCTGCCTCTACGTCTACGATTCACCGGACGGCGACAAGTTGGGCGTCTAGGCATCCAGGGGGTTCCAACTCATTCGCTCCGCCTGGCCCTGGTCATCAACTTAGAAATGCAGTCATCATGTCATCAAAACTGAAGTCCCACGCCAGTACAAATTGTCCCATCGTCCATGCTGTAGCAGCGAAATCATCTTGACCACACAGACTTATCGCGACCTTCGCCCTGCGACTAGGTCACTGGAGGGGGAGTGCTGTAACGACCGGAATTCAAATCCACCGCCATCTCAGTCGGCATCGACGCTAGCGACAGCGTTGCCGGTTGCTGCCACAAGCCTGGCTCAGAATTCACCGCTAGGCACTCTCTCTAGTTTCAGCGTTCTACAGCGGCGGTCTCGCCGGCCTGGGAGCGCCGGGCGAGACAGCCAGAGTGCTTCACATCATTTCATGTCACATTCATTCATTGCATTCTTTATTTCTATCTGTTTTCATCATACCGTCATAATAAAACTTCAACGCGCAAACAAACATATCTTTCATTTAACCACCGACATAACCCCCAAATAGGAAATTCAGGATGCGTTTTTATAGCAAATGAATTAACGTGTATCAATTATAATTATATTTAAAGTTGTAAAAAAGAATTAATGATGAGCAAAAAAGAATAAAAGATCTCGACTAACTATATAATTACTATGTAAAATAACTACAGAGATAAGTTTTGTCATAATTTAATGTAAGAATAATGAATAGCGGTAATGAGGTTACTGAACTAGGAGTTTTAATTAATAAGGCAATGCTAAGTGTTTATATCGACAAATAAGATGGGCTCGAAGGCTGAGTGATTGTGTGATTTGATGGATACAAATACATCGTGTTAGTAATTAGGATATGATTAGGAAACAAAGGCGGGATCTCAAATTAGGCTTAAAATAAAGGCGTAACGCCGCTGTCAAAGATGGACCTATAGAACGGCGCCAATCTTGCGAGGGTGGATCCAGCTGATAGGCGGAAACACACCCTTGTCGCAAATAATAAAAGCGAAGGAAATGCCATTTTTTAAAAGCAGTTGTTGAAGGCAGTTATCAACAGAAGTTGTCAAGAGAGTTCATTACGGCAGTTAATCTCAATAGTCCGACAGCAGTCCGACGACAGTTTGAGATTAGTTCTCGCCGGAAACGGCACAGCGAGAATGTAACAGAGTTCGCTGGAGACAGCCGTGACACGGACAGTGAAGGGTGGTCCATCAGTTAGTATTGGACAGCGGTCTCTAACCATACGGAGAAAACTGAAGACACGAAAAACCGAATGAAATCAAATGCAATCAACCGCACCTGTGATCGCTGAACAGATAGATGAAAATGTAGAAACGAGCAAAGCCGAATCGAACGGATCGACAAGCGGTGACCCACCGAGAAGCAGACGGCTAGCGAGCAGGGGCAGCCTACGCAACGACATGGGACACAGGGAGCAAACCACGACCTCGATGACAGCGCGGATGCCCAACCAAGCGGATACTAGGGCGACAGAGTAACGCGGGAGGTCAGCTCAGCGAGCATCAGGACTAGAGAAAACTCGGGCCACGACACCGCTTTCCTTCCGGTCGAGAGTCGGACGTGTGGCCGGCTCCGGCAACGCGACACATCAGTAATATATGGTAGTCGTAATTAGATTAAGTTAATTATAAAATATTCTGCTTGTGAATTATGTGTTGTGAAAAATAAACAATTTATTTGTGTGTTATCTGTGTTTTGAATATTCACATGTCTCCTCCTATAACCATAGTACAATTGACGTTGTGATACCTGGAAATAATCGCGGAGTGAAATATTACCAGAGTGCGGGGCCGCTCTAGTAAAATGTTTGGGGGTTAAATGAAAGATATGTGATTGGCGCGTGTTGAGATTTTATTATTATGACAGTATGGTAAAAACAAGAAAGACAAAATGAAATGAATAAATGTAAAAATGAAATGATGTAGAAGGTGCGTGTATATTACGAAATGAAATAATGTGAAGCAATTTGGCTGTCTCGCCGGCGCTCCGGGGCCGGCGAGACCGCCGCTGTAGAACGCTGAAACTAGAGAGAGCGCCTAGCGGTGAATTCTGAGCCAGGCTTGTGGCAGCAACCGGCAACGCTGTCGCTAGTGTCGATGCCGACTGAGATGGCGGTGGATTTGAATTCCGGCCGCTACAAATGATTAAGAGCATCTCATATCAAAAAGATCATAATCATTCCTAACTCCCTCTATCAACGTCTATTGTGTACCTAATCGTCGTTACAAGGAACATAAGTATTGTCCGTTTTTAGTCAAATAAAAACGTTTTATGGAACAATAACTAATTTTGATCTAGCTATCTTATTATAGTTTAGAAGCAGTTAAAGAGAGAATGTTACAATTGTACCTAGTCTACTCTACTATAATGTATTTCGACATGACAAGGTGTGGCACACTTTTTTATTTTTCGAAACAATGTTTATTTCGACTTTGATATTGCATTACACAAATTAGTATGTCTATTGTTTTCCTAACGACTCCAGGGCCTCTTCAGCTATATGCAACGCATCTATCCACCGTTGTGACACTCTTCCACTTCTTCCTATACATGCTTTGCTCAGGATAATCTTCTTTTCTAAACTGTCACTTTATAATGCGGCTAAAGAATTGGAATAATATTTTGTTCACTGTTGTAGATAGGGCTTGCTGTTATTGGATTTGTTGCAGGCTATGGTTGCAGGCAGGGGCTGGGCGCTTCATACAAAATAAAGAGCTTCTACAGATCTCGCTACTGCAGCACTGTTCCGCCCGAAATTCGTTAGTCAAACATTGAGACCACCACTAAATAAACACAATAAGTAATGTTTCAATGTTGGCTATTTTGAAATTCCAGTCTTATTTCACAGATGTCGCGCAAACAGTAATCTTTTAGTGAATGGTTTAAGTCTCGAATAAAATAACAAAAAAATATCTTTAAACATTTTATTAGAGGCTGCGATATCCGAGACAATGACGTAGTTTCCAAAATAGTATGTCGGTATAACAGTTTTCTGAAATAATGTGTTGATATTTCCATACCAATCTTCATAACTTCATACAGTTGGAAATTTTGAACTCACTGTGACGTAGCGCTATTCAGATTTTTAAAAATATTTTGAAAGTGTCATTTTTATTTTTTATGTAAATGTTATTAAAATATCTACAACATTACTTTAAAATACTTTAAAACATATTTCAACTGTCGTTTTCGTGTCGTATATAGTTTTTGAAGTGTTATTAGTTATTGTTTTCAGAAGAGTGGAATATAAAATCCCCAGGTAACTGTATTTAAAAGTAATTTCTCAAAGTGGTGTATTTGCGACAAATATTTTAACAAAATGTGGAATTTAAAAGGTTACGTATACACTGTGTGCCGACAATAGACCAGATAATACTTTGTATAACACTGTTTTCCATTCTACAACACATAAAGTGATTATTATGTATCATTACTTAATTCAAAATCTAATCCATCCACCCTAATATTCCAACTCACTGACAAAGTAATTATTTCCTACGGACCTATAGTGATAAAAGCTAAACTCTATTTTTACATTTTTCATATCCTAATGGTAAATCATTTAGTAGGATACGTAGTATTATTATGGATAATTAATAATTATATAATATTTAAATTCTTCAAGCATTTAGTTTGCAAAGACTGGAAAAAGAAAGACCTACAGTATTTAAATAATTAACATGTCATATATACATTGTTTAATGAAGACATTATTACCACTGACGTATCCATCCAACCTTCATTCATATTTATACGCCGCCGGCTCTTGTGGAATCCCAAGATCCGAAAGGTTAGTTTATTTAAATATTTTTCATTTTATATTCATACCCAGTTATAATTGCTCTATTCCATTGGTTCGTACATTTTGTTTAGTACAAAAACAATATTTATGTAAACAATTAAGTAATTAAATTCCAAGTAATTTTTAAAGTTTTATGTAATCAGTGATATATTAAAAATAGTTGTAGTTTACAGGATAGTTTTAATAAATTCTACTCTAGATGTAATAAAATAGTATATTTATTATTTAGGTTTTCATCATACATGGAAAAGATATATTGTTGATATATATTGTAGACTTCCGATTGTCTGGGATAGACGGTGAAATAAGTTTCGGTTAATCCTAAACTGTTGAAAGAATGTATTAAATATTACAATAATAATACGATATTAAAAAGTTACAAAAATCTCGTAAAATCACGCCTACTGTCCGAAGTCTCGCAAACTTTGTTTTTACGTGGTGCAAATGCCGGCCGGGATATTCAGGGTTGTCAAATAACTTTCATCAAAAATATTTTGTTACCCAATTATTATTTCAAAAGTCAACATAAAAGAATATGGAATCAGTTAAAGAGATAAAAAATAAGTTAAAAATGATTGTTTTTTTTACCCTTTGCTGGTTTTTGACGAATTCTTCAAATATTTCACATCATCATTTTTCAGCGAGAATTTTGTCATCCCGCTGCTCGAAGTAATCGAGAAGCAATTCCGCATAAAATTAGCCGACAAGGCGGTTGATTTTTTCTGAAGAAATCAACTAACCTACATCTCTGTCATAATTATGTTGCATGTTATGGGTATGTGAGTAGTATGTATGCTTACTTAGAATGAACACAAATGAATTATAGTAATAATGTCCGCCTAAATTCGCAAACATCAAACTCATTATTTTTAATTCCGACTACACCACATGAAATTAACACAGTTATACAGGGATTAAAAACTAATAGTGCTCCAGGTAAAGATGGTATTTCAATCAAGCTTGTACACTTAACCGAACCACTTGCATTTATTACTAACCTGAGTTTACAAACTGGAGTCTTTCCAACCATGCTAAAAGATTCGTTGCTATGCCCAATTTATAAAAACGGAAACCTGAAGCTGATAAGAGTCAAAATTATTCGACATCTGGGAGTACTGATCGATGATCATCTTAACTGGAAAGAACACATATCGAACCTAGCAAAACGCATAAGAAAACTAATTTACTTTTTAAAGGAATACGATGTATAGTTGATTACAAACTCTTGAGATCGGTGTACTTTTGCACTGTGCCACTCCTTAATTAATTATGCTATTTTAGTTTGGGGAGGAGCAGCAAAAACAATATTGGAGTCGGCTAAAAAAGCACGGAAAACAATTCTCAAGGTAATAATTGGTCGTCCCTTTAGATATCCATCAGATCTTATATTTAAAGAGTACAATGTCCTTGATATAAGACAAATCTTTATGTTGAGACTCGTTCAATATTTCCATACTAACAACAACTCTCCTCAAGCAATAAATCATGGACACAACACTAGACAAACAACAAACATCTACACACCAGTTCCGAGAGCAACAACGACATTTTATCAAAGATTTTACATGTTCCTAGCTCTGAAACTATACAATACACTCAGTACCAACTGGAAATCTACAATTTCTATAAGATTACACAAATATGGACCCAATATATGATTCAATCAGGTAGAGGTGAATCAGAAGCATGGATATCCAACAATATAATATAATTTATACAATTCTTCTACTAATAATTCACTAGTCCTTCAACACTCCCACTCCGTATATTTTTATTTTGTTTTTACTTTTTTATTCATATTTGAATTCTCTTTTTATTCCAAATAACACCACAACACCTCGAAAAAAACTGGCTACTTTAACACAGACTTTAGTCTAGCAAAGTAGCCAGGTCAACGCTGTATATATCAGAGGTGAAGTCTACTCCATCCCACACAATAAACTATGTATTATGTATGTTTATTATGTATCCACCTCTGTTAGTACAAAAATATGGATGTCAAAATATATATAAATAAATAAATAAATTATGTTACAGGTTTTATTTTGCATAGTTATGTTGCATTCTGTATTTGTCAATTCATCGCAAATTCGTAAAACTATTTTTTGCTAGTTTCTTTAAATTCTAAAAATGCTTCCATCACTTCCAATCCAGTTTAGTAGATCTTTTAAATTTGCTCCGTCATAAAATCTTTGATTTCTATAAGTATATTTCTATAAGTTATAAATATTTTGTAAGACTAAAAATATGTTACCTAAAATGTAAACATTCTTAGGTTTTCACGGCCGTTTCGAATCTACTAGTCTACTCTTCGCAGTTTCTAGGCTACTCTGCTATGTATATCTGACCTTTCTGGCCGACGTTTCGAATCCCATTGCAGGGTCCATCATCAGACTGATGTCTTGTCCATCAGACTGATGAACCCTGCAATCCAAAATTCGTCGGGCAGAAAGGTCAGATATACATGGCAGATTAGCTCAGAAAACTGTACACAGAAGGTACTTAAAATGTGTTTTCAATAAATAAATAAAAACTTTGTTTTAAATAGTAGTTGAAGCCTGAAAACATGGGAGTAAATGCAATATATTAGTTAAAATTGTCTGTTTATATAAATACAAAGCGTTTTAAAACCATTAAAAAATGTCTTGCAAATTATTCATTTTTAACATTTTCTTAATTTGTAAATACAGATTTGTCTACGTTATCTTGGCTTTCAGATTATTAGAAAATATATTTATCTATTTCGTGGATGAAAGAATTTCCGATAATAAGGCAATTTTGTGGAACACTTACAATGATTTAATGGTCGCTTCTTACAATGCCTGTATTTTCGTAACGATAGCAAATAATATCAAGTTTATTAGTTTTACTTTAGTGTAAAGGTCCAATCTAAGTTATGGTTTTAAAAAAAATCTGGTTCAATGATGGCAAACCTTTTGGCTCGGCGTGTCAAAAATTCGGAAAATCTAACTTAATATTGCTGGCGTGTCCCCCCCCCCCCCCAATATATTTATACATGTATTACATGTATTATATGTATTTTTAAATTTAAATTGAACAGGAAAAAAATATGTAAAATATGTTCTTTGATAACTCTGATATTAGTGAACACTAGCATGTTGCTCAAAACGCTATAACGTGTCACTGATCTAGTGTATAATTTCTGATATAAATGAATAATAAATACCTACATTTTCGTAAAAAACGCAAAAAGTAGAATTAGTATTGAAACGCTCCCTTAACCATTTAACCACCCAGAAAACGTTGAATCACCCGGTAATATTAATTCGTCATAAAAATACTTTGCTTTACCCGCGCAAATTAAATAACTGTGGCGCCCCTAACAACAAATGCTGACGCCATCGCAATTTAACGTGCGGCTAAATTGTAAGCAGGTGACAATGACAACTCATAAAACACAAACAAAATACCTAGGACCCAAAAGATCCGCGTCCTCAGAGCTCTTCCATTAGGGAACATAGCTTGGCAGCCTACCGTCAGTTAGAAGGTACTTTGTAAAAAAGTTTACATATTAACACGGTACACGTATTCAAATCTGAAGGTGCCAATATATTTTTTTATATTAACTATGCTTTTATTTTATCAGATATGTACAATAGATTCTCATATTTTATTTTCCCGTTTCCTAAAATTGTCCTAATTATATTAGATTAATTGAACCGCGCGGAAGTGCAATAAATATCATACATCGCTAAAATGAGGATTATTATTAGTATTTTTATAAATTTTTTCGGTAAATTGTATAATATGAGTTCATTACTTGCTTTGTTCACTAATTTGTTAATTATAAATATAATAATAATATAATTATCTAAAATATGTATTCATAATATTATATTCTTATTTAAATTTGTTTAGTTACTTTAACATTGCATTTTCCTTTTTCGTTTTCAGTATAATGAATAATTACATTAAATTGTTAATTTAACTAATTTTAGTGATAATTCAGAGGTTTTTGTAATAGACACCAAAGTATTGTATTGAATGGCAAATGTTTTAATATAAATATTATAATACTAATAGATTCATTTGTGGGACTTTTATCTGTGCGGCACACACACGAAACACCACGGTATATAAAATTATATATTTATTGTCTTTTGTCGCATCGTCACAAAATCGCTATTACTTCCAAATCGAGATCATACGCCTTTCAGCTTCATTACAAGATATCGATAGCACATTTTCTTCGTTCCTTCGATTTTCATGTTTTCGTGTTTCTTCGATCATAGAGTTGCGCATATTCGGTGGAATATTAAAGTCCTTCATTCATATTCTTTGCTGGTAGTTAGATCAATCGTATTTAATTTAAAACTCATCAAAATATTTTGCCAATATGAATAGTTTTGGCTAATGAATTTTCGATTTTTTATGAATTTCACATTAATTTTTCCAGTAATGACTGTTGTAATAACAACCTTTTTTAGATTTAATCCAATCTCCGTCTGGGAGATTTGTTTATTGGATATTCTTTGACAAAAACAGCACACACAATTATTGTATACAGAATCGCAGAATGCAACAGCCATGTTCATTTTTCACAATTTTCCAGCGTTTGCTATGTGTTTGAAATCGCTTCACATATTTCATTAGAACAAACGGTCAATTTCATATATAAAAGTATTAGCCTTGAAAAAATATTTTTAATTAAAGAACGCAATAATTTAGACAGCCAAATTATTGTGTTCAACACCGACAATTTTGGGTTTCAATTAAATTTAATAAAAAATTTCAAAAGAAATACCTACTCACGTATTTTTTAAATGTATTTTTTCCGTGAAATTGTATTGTTTCATGTCCCGAGGAAACATAATAAAATAAATTGGAAACAATGCTGTCGCCCTTTGCCGATTTTGTACATCATAGTTTTGCGTCATTTGGCCCATTAATATTTTCTAAACATATGTAACTATGCTGGATGAACTTATCGGATTGTTTTAGTATAATTCAGAGAAACGGACTTTCAAAGTGCTATTGTATTTCTTTTTTAGTAATTTTAATACTTATATTAGAACTAATATGTACATTCCGCCGCCCTTAGGCACTCGCCTTACCTGCCTATGCCCGCGGGACGTTAATGTATATACTGAGCATGTACACATACATATACACGGCGAACGAGTGGGCGCGTTTATGCCAGTAGTCCACTCTCGCTGAAACTCCTCGGGCGAGGCGTTTGCCGAGGTGCCGAGATCCGAGTGGTACAAAGTACACTTTCCGAGGCTCCTTACCTCGCCTCGCCGCGTCCGCGTACCCCACCACTGGTAACCGATACCAATGATGCTTTGGGCTCGGTTGGCGGGGGGGTGTGCGGAGAGAGGTAAATACGTAAATATGAGCGCGGCCCGCGTGGAACTGTTCATTTCGAAGGATGGTGCGCGCATGGTGCGCGCGCGTTGGCAAACGATAAGTAAATCACATTGCTCGTAGATATTATTTGCACTTCCCGATGCAACGCACGCAACAACGCAACACGGAAGGGTGACAAGATAATGTCGCCGACAGACGTGATTACTATACAAGCACTGGTCGTAGCACATACTTCGCATCTGTCTCGCATCGCATGTATCTTTTATGTATGCTCATCGCTCAGTTGGTTGACGAATGTGCAGTATTCGAATAATAACAATAATTAAAACAACTAACGGGATCTTTTTTAAAAATCATTAACATTACTGCTGCATTACATCATTACAAGGTTACTTTATTACTCGAATCGAAATTATTGGTAAAAATTAATCAAATATATATTATGACATTTGATCGAAATTCTTCGATTAAATAGTAGACGTATTTAGACGATTAAATAGTAGAAGAATTTAAGTTGCACACAAAAGTTATTTTTCAGTTTAAATTTTATATGATATATTTTGACTGGAATTAACACATCCTCTGCGGTGGTGGGTCAGATCTGACCAGGGTGTTTGTAAAAATATGAATTACGCTATAAATATTCGTTTAATGCTCTTTTCCTTCTAGCTAATATTTTATTAAATATTTACAAATAATGTGAGATACAAATAAATGTTATGGGACGAGATTCAAATGAGTTATTGATAAAAATGTAAAAAAACGGTCAAAAACTGACCAAAGATAGTAGCTTTTACAGGATTGAATCTCAGAGCTTACGCCGAAACATATATTGTCAACATTTTGAGGACATTTTTTACGGCGGGTAGATAAAGGATACTAGGTATGCGTCCATGTATTTGTTTTGACTTATTTTCATCTGGCTACCCCTAGACAATGTCAGTAATATAACTATTTGAGGGGCGTTGCGCCTACCTGTAAGTTTTATGACACTACCTGGTTGGGTTTTCAATGTTATTGTTGCTAATTATAAGTGACAAAAGGTAGTTCCGACATAGTTCTAGAAGCGGGTCAGCCATAGGGCAATTGCTATTTATATTTTTGACAATTATATTCTAACAATAACAAACAATTTAATTTATTTAACAATCTAACCGGAATTCACAAAACACAATCAATATTATGTCTATTTTGAGTATAAGTTGTTTATTGTTATACTTATTTTTTAAAATGATGTCAATTACACTTGCTTTTGCTTATAATATTGTTGATTGCGTTTCGTGTAAAAAGGGTGCAATTTTTATAATATATTTATTTCACTTCTATAAATATTTTGTTTAAATTATTTTCGTTCGGTTTACGTGTTAAAAATACTAATATATATATATAAAAAAAAAAAAACATTTTAATTGTTTATAACCACTGTTACACACCAGCAGGTAGAAACAATCCCCAACGACGAGAAGATCATATGCTCAGTAGATGTTTGTATTTTGGCTTTGGAGGGTGTCTGTTAATGTGTGAGAATACATACATTATTTGTAATAATTTTAATTTTTAACTTTAATTTTTTAGCAGAAACATTATGGAACACCATGCCATTTCATTAAATCATATTTAAAATGAAATATCTATAAAAAATCCCCTGCAAAAAGGTTGAAAAACTTGAGGTGGGTCTAAAATGACCCACCACCGTCGGACATGTTTTGTTTTAACCCATCGGGCAGTAAGTGTTAAATAAAGCCTGAATATTATATAAACATTGCACTTCTTTGTGTTGTCTCACTAATAAATATTATTTGACTTATCTTTCTATGTTTTAATTAATCATACGCTTTTTTAAGTATAAGTTTTTCCTATATGTTTTTTTCTATTATTTTTAGAAATTATATCATGTCACAGAAATGCTGTGTTCGTGTAATATGGCTGGGCCTTTCCATATTTTCCCTGTATATGAGGAAGACATTTTTAAAGAATGGCTGCGTCATATTGCAAGCCGCATATTCACTGGATTAAAGGATGAACAAATTTATAAACATTGTCTCTTATGTGACAAACATTTTTCACATTTCAACAGGGACTAGACAATAAAAAGATTATGAATATATTCTGTACCAACAATAGATGTACCAGGTAACTTTTTCTTCTTCTTTATGCCCTATCGTGTATCTTGGGCGTTGTAATCCCGTCTACTCTCACTTTCATTATTATTTATCACTTATCATTAAAGTTTTTAAAACCATTGTATTAAAAAATGTATTTATCAAATTTGAAATATGAAATTCATTATATTAATTTTATCTTTGAAAATTAATTTCAACATATTCCTTCAAACATTAATAATTATATATTTTTCAACACAATTGTTAGTTATCTGTGATACTGATTTATGTTAGTAACAAAAAAGTTATTTTTATATAAAAAAAAAGGTTTATTATAATTTCAATTAAAATCATTACATTTTCATTCTTAATGAATAAAGTCACAAAATAAAACAGTATATTTTCTGCATTATTTATGTATTATAAATATCGTTTTTTCTGAATTTGGTTCAGAAAGTTCATGAAATAACAACCAAATAATAAAATAATATTTTTTTTACAGAGTTTAATGGAGAAATAACAAAAGAAAATAGTTTTTGGTATTATCTCCCACCTGCCAATCAAATAATACAAGCAAATGCTGAGTTAGGTGGCACTGCATGATTCAGTTACAGTCTTAAAGGTTTGTATATTTTTCAATACAAAACACAATCTTTACTTGTCTGTGGGTATTATTACTGATTTATATTAGTAACCAAATAGCTATTTTTTATAGTAACCACAAAGTTATTAATAAAATTTGTTTATTAGAATTTAAATTAAAATCATAAAATTTTTGTTTTTAATCAAAAAAATCACAACCACAAAACAGCATGCATTGCATCTGCATTATTTGTGTATTGAAATAATTACTGTGACACTAAATCTTTTCCATTTCCATGTTAACCTTAATATTAAAATAAATAATAGCCAATCCTCAATTTCCAGAAACAGTAGAATTGATTAGAAAAATACATGATCCCACTACTCCACCAGAAGAAAGTGTGGATGATACTACGCCGAGTTGTAGCTACAGTAATCTAAAAGGTTATTATATATTTATTGACCATATACTCTAGCAAAGTAGTTTTTAGTTACCTGTATTATTACTATATTTGTAATTCTAAAGTTACAGATTAAATAATACATTTTTAAGGTGGACACAATATTATTGTGAAGTTACATTTTCAGAACATAATTCTGTGGTATTTTTAATACTAATTAAATGAATCAACTAAAAAAATATACAAAAATAATCAATTTATCGAAAAAATATTTAGTTGCTACCGGTGTTTCAATCCCGCAAATTCCTACATATTTTTTCAGTAAATAGATTTTTTCTGTATATCTTTCAAGTTAATTAATTTAATTTTTATTAAATAGTATACATTCATTTTAAAACATGGACATAATGTTTAAAAAACATTAAATGTTCTTTATAATAATTCTTAGAGATCATGGACACAAATCAGTATACGTACATATCATTTTTCAGCATTATTTGTGACTTGCATTATCTAAGCAAACTGCAAAATTTCAGAGACCATTATTTTTTTTAGCACCAATGTTAACAATTTTGTATTCCTTAAGTGACATTTCTGTTAAAAAATTATCAGCTCCCTCTAAACTATAATTTATCAGGTAGATATGTGGCACCGTTATATTTTATGATATTGAACTGTCAAAAGTGATAATAAAATAATTGCCAAAAGATGACTGTAATTGTTATTATGTAATATGTAAAGATATTATTTTTAAATTCTTTATTCTTGTAACACAATTTTATCCTAAGCATTAATGAATTTCTGGACCAAATCGGTTATGAAATTGTTCAAATGAATAAGTATCGTAGAATAATATTTTTTTATTGCTTAACAACAATTTTATTATACAATGAATATTAATAATACGCATTGAGGTAAAAAACAGAATTTCATCTTAATTTACCATCATGCCATTTCTCCACAGAAGTACGCAGAGAGAATCAAATAACACGCTTCTGTACTACAATTACTTTATCCACTTATGCATGCACACCTAGGTATAGAAGCATTATCACTCTTAACAGGATTGTTCTCTAATATGACTTGGTTGAGCTAATTCGTCTATTTCTCCTGCCTCCAAGACTCACAATTATATGTTTAATGTACTATTTTCTCCTCACTCAGGGTTATGCAGATATTCATGAAAAAAAATACTAAACCTGTGAGACTAGATTAAAAACAACTTTCATGTTTACAATAAATAATTATTAAAGAAATGAAAACATTACAAACATATATTTGGGCATTGAAATATGACAGATCGATAAATTATATATACAGTTAATGTCTGCCATGACACTGGTCGCATTCGTTGCGGATGACTTGCTGCTGTTTCATGTTGAAATTTTAAAGGCCTAAAAAAAGAATATTTAGAGGAGCCTCTAAATATGTTATAGAATATGTAATATAAGAGTTCAATTCATCGTATTACTGAAATGGAAAAAAATTAGAAGCCGATAAAATAATTGAAATATGGAATGGTGGTAGTATCTTTTTCATTTAGGTCTAATTAATTATTAAATTATTGTTTATATTGGTCCCTTTGTATTAAATTAAATAACAAGCAATTCTCAATTTTCAGAAACTGTAGAATTAATTCATCTGTCTCCGATTGATATTCTTACACCTGCGAAACGAGTACAGCAAGCAAGAAAAGGTTTGAATTTATAATAAAATTTATTTAATTATTTGAACAAATCTTATTTTCTTCTTTTACTTAGGCAGTCTACCCTTCAAGAGTGATTTGTGGCATTAATCAAGTAAAAATTACATTTTATAGAACAAATACAATATTATTATAGAATAGGAAATATTACAAGTCAATAAATACCATTATCATTAAAAAATTTGGATATTATAGAGATCAAATGTGGCGAATTGAGAAAAAGATGACATATGTTAGCCGAGAGCTGAAATTTACTATTAACGATATCACTGTAAAAAAAATTGTGATCCGTGATGGACAAGCAAGAAAAGACGTAGTCAAGGGTCAGAACTTATTTTAACAGAATCAAAAACACTGTTACTTACTCTGACTTACTGAACTTAAAAATACTTATCAACCCTTTGTTCAAATAAATCTATACTTTCTCGCACTTCATTTTTTGACCTATCAAATCTCTGTCCCGGAGGCTAACTTTTTATTTGACCTAATCTAAACTTTCATACAAGTCCTCTGTTCTTTCAAAGTTCTTTGTGTCAGGAGCCTAATCATTTGTTGCAATTAATGTAACATCCCACATCCTACGTTTTTTAAGATTATTTTTGATGCATATTAATTAAAACATTCTCACATGTTCTTTATCCTATTGCACCTCTTTGTCCCGTAAACATTACCTTTATATTGTGAATATCTAATTTGATAAGCTACCAGATATGAAAGCTGCAAGTATATGACAAGTATGGTACATGTGATTGAATCAATACCGTGTATCAGTACCAACTAATTTAGCACCACACCATTTCTCTACCAGGAGTGGGTAAAGTGCAGGCGCAGAGTGGATAGTATTCTTTCAGTACTACTGGTACCAAGCCTACTGAGACTTGAAGCCTACTTTTAAGATTAAACATTCTATATTTTCTTATTTATTTCATAATTAGAATAATTGGTAATATTTCTGTTTTTATTGATTTTCGAATGATAAAAATTGTTCATTCTAATATATTAATGAATATAAAGGATCAATCAGTAATACCACATTTATTAATCTTTTATTTCTGATAATATATTTGATTTAATATTTTTTTGTGTATGTGTATTTTTTGTTTAATGTGGATCTTAAAGATATATATGACACTCTCCGCCTGAAAACCTGCAATGTTTAAATTTGTTATTATTTAACATATCTCTTGTATTTATTTTGTAAACAATACATAATTTCAACAAATAAACCATTCAATATGCTTGATTAAAATAGTCTCCCATTAATTTGAGTTTTGACTCTTGTCCCTGTTACAAGTGAGGAGAACATTGACTTAATTCTATTTATCATAGTTTCAAAATAGTATAAATATTCATGCGACATATTCTGTGTATGCATCTCAATAATAAACAGCTAAAACAACTAATGACGTTGCAGATTTTTGTGTGACCTGTCCAAGATTCAAACATTTAATAAGTTCAGTTTTATACTACCGTAAAGTTTTTGGTTATAAATTCACAAAATTTTGTTAATTAATTGAAGATCTTTATAAGTATTCATTTAGTATTCAGTTAAATATTTGTTTCCACCCTGAAAGGTGTATAAATAAATAAATAACATAGTTTTAATTTTTTTTTATCCAAATAATTATTGATTATTATTTGGTTATAAAATGTGAATTTTATTTAAAACTTCATAACTATACAATTTTACTATTTACATGAATTCATTTTTCATAAATTAAAAAACTTTAAATGTTGAATATTTAATTATAATACTATTTGTGGATGGATTATTTAATTCAATCATTAATACATTTAATTTTATCATCTATTTCAGATAAACTAAACCACAATCGAGAGATGCTCAGCATGTGGCCTGCAGGCTTGACTTCTGAAAAAACTGTTCATTTGATGCATCAAATTCGGAAGAGTGATAAAAGAAAAGTAAAAAGGAAGGGTGAAAGCAGCTGAGGTTGCTAGACTTTATTACCACAAATTCTTGAATGAAACAACTTCTTTTATTCACTGTCAGATTAACCACAATCGAGAGATGCTCAGCATGTGGCCTGCAGGCTTGACTTCTGAAAAAACTGTTCATTTGATGCATCAAATTCGGAAGAGTGATAAAAGAAAAGTAAAAAGGAAGGGTGAAAGCAGCTGAGGTTGCTAGACTTTATTACCACAAATTCTTGAATGAAACAACTTCTTTTATTCACTGTCAGATTAAGAAACAAAAAAATATTTATGTGGTCGTAGATACACTAAAGATAACAAAATTTTAGGTTTAGCTTTATCTAAATATAGCAATAGATGCTATTGATTTTTATCAAAAATATATGCATTGCCGAGTCGAAAAACAATGAATACTTTATTAAAAAAGTTTCCTTTTAGGTCGGGTATAAATATACATATTTTAAAAAATATAGAAATAATGATAAAAGAAATGAAATTGCAAGAAAAAGTTTGTTCTAATGTACAAAAGTAGTTCAGATTATATTGAAGGTTTACAAGATCTCGGAGATGGCTTGCGAAGATCAGTTTTTGCAAATCATGCATGTGTTTTCATGTTAAGAGGACTTAAGACTAAATGAAAGCAGCCAATTGGATTTTTATTTTGCCAAGGCACAATAAAATCACGTTATCGAGTTGTAGTTTTAAAAAAAATTATTGAACTAGTTTTATCAAGTGGTTTAGAATTAGTAGGTATGGTGTGTGTTCAAGCTTCTATTAATGTTTCTATTATTAATATACTTATGCTTAAAAGAGAAACCCAAGAAAATTATAATCTCTTAAACATAGAAAATAGTCTTGTTGGTTTTGAGTTACATGGTAGGGAAATTGTCTGTTTTTTTGATACTCCACACTTACTAAAGAGTATCAGAAACAATATGCTGACAAAAATGTTATATTTAAACAGGAAGATATGGTATAGATTGCCAAGTGGGAGCATATTATTCAGGCATATAATTATGACCGCATGTTGGGTGACAATATACAAACTTTTCCCAGAATAACATTTGGTTTCTTATAAATAAAACAAAACGTGAGCGTGCATTTTAAATTGTTTTAAAAATCAAACGTATAATACCTGTTTGCTTTTTATTTGAGCACAATATAAAAAGTACTTGTGTTAATTCTATGTTATATTATGTCGATATATGTAAAGTAATATTTGATAAAGTCACTTTATATTTAGAAACTAAAAAAATATTTAAACCAAAATTAATCAACCACGCCACTCTATATTTATTTAAAATAAAATTATTTAATAAAAATCTTTCAGTTCATAATAGAGATTGTGTCGGCGCAAATTAATTATAAGACCCTATTAAAATGAATATAATACATTATATTCTCTAAATATTTCTTCTTCTTTCTCATTAAAGAATATTTTTTATTCCAAAAAAATAATGTGTAATAAAGAAAAATAAATATCGATTCAATATAGTATTGTCAAAGTTATTTACTATTACTACTATTAATCAAAAAAATTCTTTTCTGCGTGCATAATCTATTGTGAACACATCACCCATCGGGATATTTTGTCGACTTGAGATCGATTCATAATTATTTCTTTTTTGTGACATTATCAATAAAGCCTGTTTAATTTTCTGGTACATATTATGTAGTCGAATGAAAAATTATTTTTACATTTTAAATAATACTTCAAAATGTTCAACATTTAAAAAATGTAATGTCGTCCCAATTAATTAGCAATCCGAATGTCTACTGTATTGATTAAGTGGTACTGACTTAACATTTTTTAATTTCCTTACGTTTTTCTATTTTTTTTTCAAAGACTGCGTCAACATAGCCACTTCTGTATTCTGTCTAGTGGTAAATTATTTAAGGTGGACGTCTCCTAACTTTGGTAGCAATATAAATCAACAATCAAATGGGGTTGATCTTTTTCAATGTCGATGTAGCCAGATAAATAATGAAATTGCTAAATAATAATTGTTATCGAAGAACTAAGTAATCTTCACGATTTTCCCCGATAGAGTGGGCAGATAAAATATTGGTTATTAAGAGCAATTTAAATGATATATAAAAGATATAGGATTCACATTGCGTATAGTTCACATTATATTTTATGGTAGGACAAACCGAAACTGATAGATACATAATTATAAATTTGTTCAACAAATATTTTATTGTATTAATTGTGTTGATCCAATTATAAATGGAAGATGTTTTTTGGAAAATAATCAAGAAACCTCTTAAACTTGAAAAGGACTTATACCCACTTCTCCGTAGGTCCTTAGGCATGCCCCCGCAGTTCAGTGGCAACAATGACTTTCATCTTCGTGATTTTATGTTTAAATATTTTTTAGTCTGTTAAGGTAACTGAGAAAAGTCATGACTTTTTTACGCGGTAATAATATGTTTTAATTAAGTGTTCCCATTTGGCAGATTTCACAATATAATACTTGTGATGCTAAATGAATATGTTCAAAAATAGTGTGTTTATTGCGTCTTCATGGTATGCTCAATTCTGAGCCCTCATGAAATATCTGCAACTCGGTGCACAATTTATTTATTTAGCATATTGTTTCATATACTCGTGGATCGTCACATAAGATAATTTCTCTATCAAACAAGTCTAAATCTACAATTCTGTTTTCAACATTTAAGCGAGAATATTTTTAGGTTTCTTTATGAAGAATATTAATTGCAGAAATATTAGCGAAACTTTGGTCTGTTAACCTGACTATTAACTCTAGACCGCTTGCTAAAACTTAATCTTAATCTCTTCTTTCAATTATTGTTCTTAACACCACAACTAAATCACATAATTTGATGGTGCTTAGACAAAAAATAAGCATTGTAGGTTGCTTTCGTTTTGTGTTGAAACCCCTCACATAAAAACAATAAGGTTTTCTTAAACTTAAAGCAAAATATGGTTTTCTTAAACTGTCCCCGAGATCTTCAAAACCCTCAATAAGATCATAATTATTTTATACAATAAACTGGGCGCTATAGAAATTTAATCAAAAAGTAATACACAATTATATCTTGTAATAGCTTTTTTTTGTTAATATTTCAACATTTAAAAAAATATGAATAATTCAGAATATCCTTTTGAATGATCCTTCTTTTCTAATGTACCAAAGGTTTTTAGTTTTCAACTAATTTTGAAGATTTCGATTTTTTTTTTAATATGCATAATTAAACTTAAATAGACCAAAAACTTTATCATCTTCTGAATATCTATGAACCTTTTTTCCTCCCTATTTGTCAAGGTTTTCCCTAATGTTAAAATTGTACATTTTAAAATTATTGTTTAAATATTGTTAGCCATTTGAGCAGTGAGGAGATGCACTCTGCATTATCCTTTCTTTTGATCATTTATTTTGTGCAGTAATAATACTTTGCCATTAGCACTCTTATCGTTCCAAAAGCGTATTTAAATATAATCTCTTATTTTTTGTTATTTTTAATTGTGCAACTACTCTTAATCAATTAAATGAAATTCAATTCAATGTAAATTGCAACCATAGCTTTACATATTTTTCAAGAAAAGTGCAGTTCTGGCTCTACGAAATAGAAAGAAATTACGCCAAAGAACTTTTAAAAGTCCAAACTTGAGATTAAAACTGCTACAACAGTACCTATATATTATTTTTTATACATTGAACATTGTATTTGCTTTGTTTTACAATGTATTTATCTAATCTAATTGCATGTTGTTTAACTCTTTTTTTTGTACATTGAACATTGCACTTTGTTTACTACTATACCGGAAAAGCACTGTCTACTATATTACAGTAAAATACTAGTGTGCAGGCAGGGTACCCAAATATGTATATGTCTTAATTTGCTGAAATATTTATCTGATTATAACAATATAACACACTGTACTATGAATCAAAAATAAATAATTATTATAAATAATATTTTTAATTTGCATGAACTTAATGTAAAATAAATATCAAATCAAGATATTTTTATCAAATCAAGATATTTTCTATGTTATTATTTATTTACTATAATAATAAAATAGTTTCCATTTGTTTTTGAATCTAGAGAGTTTTGTGAATGTGGTTATATAGGTATTAAAATATTTATTTTCTGCAGTAATAATTTTTTTTCATTTATACTTTTATCGTTCCATATGCGTATTGATATATAATCTCTTATTTTTTATTAATTTTAAACTACTCTCAACTAATAAAATAATATTTAATATTTGCATAAACATAATGTAAAATAAATATAAAATCAGGATTTATTTTCAATGTTATTATAATCGATAATATAATTTCTGTACGTATAATAGTAAAATACTTTCCATTTGTTTTTTAATCTAGAAAATAGTTTTGTGAATATAATTAAAATATTTGTTTTGTCAGTAATAACTTTTTGCCATTTATACTCTTATTCAAAAAGCATATGTATTAATATATAATCTCTTATTTTTTAATATTAAAAAAATAATAATTGTGCAAATACTCTTAACCAATGAAATGTGTAATATTTTTTAATTGCAAGGATATAATGTAAAATATCAAGATAAGACTTACTGGCATATAATTTTTTTTTTAAATACAACATATTTTTGTTTTAAAGTTGCATTTTTCAGAACATAGTTTTGTGGTATTTCAATACAAATTAAATGAATCAACTAGAAAGATATACAGAAAAAATCTATCAAAAAATGTTTAGTTGCTGCCGAGATTCGAACCTGGATCTCTTCCTATCTGGGGTAGAGTTGAATTTTTCGATACATAGATTTTTTCTCTATATCTTATCTTTATAGTCAATTAATTTAATTTGTATACAATTTTTATTTGGTTATTGAATTTACTAATTAATTATTACCGTAAGCAAATATAACTTTAAGTTTGTTTTTAATTGCTGCTAATTTTGATCTAATATGATTAGGCATTTGAGCAATGAGAAGATGCACTATATATTATCATTTAAATTCTTTGTATTTCTTTTATTAAATTAATTCATAAATTTTTCTTATCATTTCAATCATGTTTGCGATTTATGTTGAAATAATAATATTCCATATCTAATTTCTTATTGTAACACAAGCATATTAATTTATAATATATTATGTTTTGTGTGAAAAACTTTCACGGTACTACTATTACCAGTTAAACAATATTTTCTAATTGCACAAAAATAATGCTATAATATATGTACTAATTTTACAATCAATTCATGCATTACAATGTAACTTCTGTTCATTTTTAAATAATTTCTATTTGATTTTTTAGTCTGTTTATATACCAAATAATTGTTAACGCATTTTACATGCAGAATAAATTTTCTGTTGCCATTTTATTTTCTGTCATGTGTTATAAAGTTGTATTTTATTAAATAAATATTTTTTTTAACAGCTAATCTTCTTTTTATTCTATAACACATTTTCATTTTCAGGGTACAAAATATTAAAATATATATTTAAAATTGGCGCCAATTCCGCGTACCCCCTCCACTTATTTTAGTTCTCCCAGATCTCACGACTGCGCGGTTTTCAATTTCTTAAAGCCATAGATAAATTAGGTCGAAGCGAGCCATCTATCTTATCTATGGTTGCAGGTCATATCTATGGTTGCAGGATTGAGGGATAGATAAGAGATATACGATTGAGATATTCGCATAGATAGATATTCGTGTGTCGTGTTATCTATGGGATCAGGGGTGGGCTGGAAGCATAGATAAGGCTGGAAGCTGGAAAGGGCTCGCGCGAGCCCATAGATAAGAGATCGCGAGCCCTTTGTTAAATTTGACTTAGACCAGCGTACCCCTTGTTAAATTATGATAAAACAATATTCTCAGATCAAATCAGTACCTAACTGCAATTTTTATAGATGGTTTAAATGTATTATGAAACATAAACTTTTGTTGTCTTTTGAAATTTCTCCTAAAATACATTTATTTCAGTTCCATAATATAAAAGACTTAGCCATTTTTTGTCCATATTCCAAGAATGCTTAAAAACTCTGATGTTGATATATATTGCTTCCAGATGTTAGATGTTCAATGCGACATTTAACTAGTTTGATAAATAGCAACATTCTCAAGGGAGGTTGCTAAAATATCAAACTTATCTTTGATTTCATATCATTCAATACACTTTTCTTGATGAAGTTACAATTCTTCAGAGAATATAATTTATTATTAATTAAGAGGCTATATATAGTACACGATTCACGAAATTGCTCCCTGGAGAGTCAATTTAGTGTAGTTTTCGAAACTTTTTACAAAAATTACAGCTTTCAATCAATTTTATTATTAAAGATTCATTCAATCTCAATACACTTCTTTAAAAAATAATATCTAAATATAGTAATTCTCTGAAGTTATGCGATATGTGGGTCTGACGAAAATCGCTTGAGCAAGAATTCACATAATCACTTTGCTTATAAATGTATGTAAATTTTGTTTAATTGGGACCAAGGACTAACAAAAACACTAATTTAGAAGAAAAATTTAATAAAATTTGCAGTTCTTTGTACATATTAATACAAATAATTAAAAAAATAAATGTGTTATATAAAAAAGTTATTTTGATGCCGATGGGATCATAAAATCGAACAATTTTATTTTAACAACAATAAGATAATAATTTTTTTATTCTTCGCGTTCTTCGTTGGAGTCTATGTTTTCTAAAATTTTTAACCCCTTTTCAAATGAGGTGAGACCTTCTGTCAAGCTTACAATTGTTATGTGCTTTTCTGGTGGAACTGGGTCTGAAGTGTCGGATACTCCAGTGACGTTTTGCTCATGCATCTCTATGAGCTCGATTATCAGCTCCTGACTATGTGAATCCAAGAGCTCGTAAACATCATCATTCGGGTAGAAATTAATTAAGGTGGCATTGTCAATAAAAATCCATACTTTAAATGAAATCTGTTTAGGCTTTAGTTTGATTTTGGGTATGAAGTGATGAACAAACCAATCCTCAAAAATGGAAGCTGTCACCCAAACTTTATTATTTGACTTCCAAATCTCTGGTAAGCCTAATATTATATATATTTTTTAAGACTCTTGGTTTTCAGAGAGATAAATTAAGATAAGTTTTAACTTGCTCACCAGCTGCATTCCCGCCAACCATCATTGTCAATCGGTTTTTGGAAACCTTAATGCCTGGAATTTTTTTTCTTAATGTGCGATAAAAGTTCTTTTAGGCATCTTCTTCCAGAACAGGCCAGTGTCATCCATGTTAAATACGGTTTCACTGGTATAATCACCTTTTTCTATCATAGCCTTGAGCGTCTCAAAAGAAGATGCAGGTTTTTTATCAGCACTTGCCTCCTCTCCACTCTCCGCAATGCTGTGCCAATTACAGCGAGTTTTAAATCAGTTCAATCAACCATTACTAGCTACAAAGTTTTCATCTTCGCCTGCCTCCCTAGCTTCTTCTTTCAATCTCTCAAAAATCAGCTTAGCTTGATAGCACAGTTTTTTGATCGACTGGACAACTCTTTACTTTTACTTGATTATCACACCATAATTTCAGGATTATTTCCATCTCAGCAATAATACCATGACATTTACGAATTATGCGTGAGTTCAAGGATTGAGCATTTTTCACCGCATTGAGACTTTTTCTTTATCTTTTATGATTGTTCTCACTGTGTATTTCGGTAGCTCAAACTTCTTTGCGAATGTTTGTTAACAGTAAATTTGTGTCTGACATGATAGGATGCAAATAGAAAATAAGCTGGTTATAAGTTTTCCATATGTCAATATTGCTTTTAGAATTTACCTTTCCATATTTGGAACAAGTTCAGAAAGTGAATGTTCTTTAAGCTTAAACTGATAAAATATTATCTGCATTCAACAATGGGACAAGCCCGACTTACTTCCCTAGCACTACTATTAATTAAAAATGATTTAATGCGGGAGGTGACATTTGAAAATGCTATACTTGATTTTGCTAATGCAAAGAATCGCAATGTTAACATCATCTAACTTATTCTTAACTTTATTTTTATTACAAAGGTTATTGAATTGAATTTTTATTATATTAAGGTCAATAATTTATATTTAAAATTTCATTTTCAGGCTTTCATAGACCTTTTGTAGGTTCGTTGGCCTTAGGCACAGTGCCTATTGGGCCTAATGGATAAGATGGTCCTATCTATGCTACGCTGCAATGCCGCATACCGGTAATGCAACACGGCATGGCTGCCAACCAAAGACCATTCACTGTCTGAACAGTGCAGTAAAATAACGTAAGGCAGAAATAAATCAAATACACAACAGTAATATATAAAATATACACACAAGAATAGATGCACTGCACAACAAATAATTTAGACTCCAATAGACGTCTTTAATAAGGGTCAGCTTTGACTCGAAAGTATTTCATCAGATTAGGGATCAGATCATCGCTGCACAGCGAAAATTGCTATAAAGTGAAGTAAAAGTTTATTTTCTAGTGTAGAAAGACGCAAATGCTGGATAAAAATTCTCATGTACTTTGGGCGCATTGCTAGAAGAGATAGAGGAGGCCTGTAGAAACTAACTAGGAGTTGATTTAAAATGAGATGGACAGATCGGGTCTGAGAAACTTTGCATCACGAACGAAGCCGAGAACCACAAAGAGTGGAGACAAGTAGTTTGGAAAAGTAGACCAAAGGATTGGTAGTGTATGGTACCAGTACGGGTCGGATACTAAAATTATCTGCTGGGCTGTGTTTATCAAAATCATAAATTCAATTTGTGAATTTAGAATTTTACTTCTAAATTATCACGTTAAAAGTTAAGGAAGAACTAATGTGAACATTTTGAGAAATATTTTTGTAACACACAGTAGCCATTATTTTTACTGACTGGTGTCTTGTATATTTATTTTAAGACAAAATTCAGATATTTATTGTTAGCCATAAAACTGTATTAAAAGAAATCAACACTACAAGCATATCATCTAAGTCAGGACCATTTTATAAACAAAAGCTCCTATATAGGTCCTACTCATTCACTGCCAGGTTGACATTTTTTTAAAACTAAACAGGTGACCGTGCAACGCAGCTCAGCTCATAAGCGTTCAAGCAATAAAGCACGGCCGTTAACCAAAGGATCCCTCATTACACCTATGACTCGATATAAAAATGTTTATTGTGTAAAATATACAATTCACAAAATAATAATACAATGTAAAGCAGCTTGTTGGTGTAGTGGTTAAGACGCTGGCATAGTGATCTAGTGGTCGGGGGTTAGTGACTCGTTTCAGGACACCAGCAAATTAGTCCTATTTTCATAGTACAAGCGTTTAGCTTAGTTTGAAAATGGTAAGAATATTGATGTGACATGTATTCCGTGTACGCATCTGTATTTTTTTTTAATTAAAAAAAAAAAAAAAAAACTAACACAGATACACTAATAACACACAGGCGCCGGGGGACAGAGGGGCAACTAAGGGAGTACACAAAATACTCCCTCACGGGAAATAAGATGGGATCAAAAAAAAAAGATGTGAAAGTTGATTCTTTACCAGAGTACCACAGTCGGCAGATATTATCCAGGAAACAGCATACTAAGGGGTCCTATTGGCAGGCCAATCAGATACCTGCTGCAATAGATCGATTCAGAATTTCTCACTTAGAGACCCACATTCTCACAAGTCTCAGGTTTCTACCCGATGTGTGTAGGTTGATGTTCCTTACAGAACTACGGACATCACTAAACATATCTACAATGCGGGCTCCTATCTCGTTCATACTCATTCGCTTCGACATCATCATCACCGCCGATAGCCCCTGAACATACCTTGCAGATACCTGGGTGTAAAACTAGGCTCTCATAAGCCTCAAAAACACGCTCGGTACTGACCGGATAATATGTGCCAATAATATGCACTGGAAGTCCTTCAGAAAGCCAGCTTTTAAGTGCCACTCCTCTCTAGCAAACGCTCCTCAATGTAGACTTTTATTGCATATTTTTCTAACTGCTATGCTCGAGCAACAATAAACTTCTGTCAATTGTAAGTTTCTCTTGTTCGATCTGTTCTGGCCACACACATAAACACTCTCTCTCACACACACATACGTAATACATCTCCGTGACTATTTATATTGGGAAACTCGTTCACTCACGCTATAGCAAATCCTTCTGATTAACAAACTTTAAACATCAATCCACACGAAGTACATATCTTATAATTTTATTACTCATACTGGTAACCCTGACATTCCATTAGATTGCGGCATATATCCATACATTCATAAAGATTTAGGGCATGTTCAGATAAAAATCTCAGAAAAGTATATGATCGAGAGGCTTCTAATTTCATAATGCATAAAAGATATCATACAGTGATTAATTTTATTGTAGATCATAAAAATGTTGGTAAAAACAGAGAAAAGGGACACGGGGGACATGACATACATTACTTTCTATATCCCTCATCATGAAGCAAAGGGAAGAATGTGAAGTGGCCACCATTGCCATCCACAGTGCCGAGGAATAGATTCTTATCTTCTATTATAGGAATATGAAAACTGCGATAATTATTGAATTCATTTAAAAAATATATTTGTGTATTATGAAAAAAAAATTGTTACAAAAATCAGTGACGCATTTTATACCACTTTGGTTAGCAATTGTTATTAAACTACGTTCACTTTGTAATTTTTTTTTTTAATTACAATTAACACATTCACTGTGTAAAAATCTCCCATGTGATACGGAGTACCTGTAAATTTGTGATTTTATGAACCCTTATAAATTTGTTAAAAATCAAAAAGTATTATCAATTTTGCCACCATATACTAGTTTATTCTTTCATTTCCCCAAAACACTTGACGCTCACGACGTAACCTAAATAGATGGTGACGCACAGGGTGTGTTAATCTATGGTCTTGTTTAATGCCTGAACTTTGAAACCCTTCTATAAATTGAGTAATCATTTCACAGAAAGTAATTAAACTTATTTTGCATATGAAATAAATTAAATTAATTTCTGAAATATAGAATATTTTCGATGTTTGAAGTTTTTATTCTGTGTACTTTTCGCAGTTATCAGAAGTTGACCAAGGACCGCTGAATGGTCAAATCTGCCACTTTTAAATTTAATCTTAACGTAATTTAAAATCACCCTTAATGTCATCTATAATAGGCATGTCCTGAACACTCTTCAACATTCATATATACCCTTACAACATCTCTGCAACCTTATTGTCTCTTATTACATATAAATCTTTATAATATGTAGCTTGCCAACTGAACCCAAGAGCTCAATGGATTTCTATTCCAGCATTGATTATTTTCCAAGCGAATAAGTGATATGGTTTATTTTGTACGATTCAATACTGAGAGACAAAATGTATTTGGGCATCTGAAGGTATGTACATGCATGTATACTTAAATGATAAACATTATAATTTAAAAAATCATTTATCTAAAATTGTGTACACTTTATAATACATATATAATAACTAACCAATTAATTATAAACATATGAAATCTTAAGTGTTATAAAAACTATTACATTGAGCATTTCTGGGGCAAGTGTTGTATTAAAATAATATTTATTTCAACAGTACCTATAATGTAAATGAAGAATTCTATTTGTTTTATCATATTTCGCGGAAATATAACTGAATAGTATATCCAAACTAATATATTTATTGCAGTTGTTCTAAAATGCTTATAAAATAATAAGAATTATATTATACTAAATGAGTATATTTTTATTACATAATGTATCATCTACAAGCTTCTGATTTACTGAAAAGAGGGACGAAGTAAGTACCTAAAAAAGAATTATGATTTTATACTTAGTTTTAAGGGAGCGTGTACATGGATGAAACTTTACTATGAACTGTCATTTATGGTGTATTTTATTTTGTACATGGAGCAGAATGATTAACTGATGCACAACGATCTTTCCCGACGAATTTCTGTAATTTGAGTGGAAAGTTTCATCCGTGTACACATAACCTAAGAAAGAAAAATAGATATTGTATCCATAACCTTATTCTAGGTATGGCGGTAGGGATAAATAATGTGAGCACTTCAAGAGCGGTACTCATTATTGTACTGCTCACATTAAGTGTACGAGATGATTGCTAGCGCAATACTTTGAAATAACGAATAAGGCTGCGAGTATCATTAAAATCAAATGGTAATAGTACAAAACCAATATCTCATTTTGAAGATCAATTTCTGATATTATCAAAATAACTATGCGAATATAAACAATAAAGTTTTTATTCAAATTATTATTCACCGATCTGAAGAAATTATAAAAATGAAACATCTTGAATAATGTGGTATTTTGTTATTTCCAAAATAAATATGACAGTATAATGTTAATATAATTATTCATGCGTGTAAATGAAAACTGCATGCGCTACAGGAATCAAGAAGAAAAAGTATTTTGAAGTAGTATTAATATTTTATTCCATGGATTAAAAATAAATTGGTTAATAATAAAATGTACTTTTACTATAATTTTATTTAAGATCAAATTAATTTGGAAGATAATGCTTGTTTTACCAGAATAATGAATAATTCATGTTTTGAGTATAAGTATTTGATAAAAATGCGATTTTCATAATTCTACAACCAGAAATGAAAGCAAAAATTCATTGTAATTAATGTCTTGACATAATGAATTATATTTCTCGATGTTTCGTCATCTACATTGTAATTAATATTTGATTCAAAGCATTAGATTTTTTACCAATATGCATGCATTAAGAAGTCCATTGAAAAATACGTTATGATCTCCATAAATTGACTACAATGAATCAGAAACCCACCCCCTATCCGAGGAGAACATAAGCATAGACACAATGAAATATATTACTATCATATAAGCCTGCCTTTTAGCTTTTCACATCTGAAAACTTGGATTTTGAAACTAAAAGTAAAAGTCATTAGATATTTTCTTTCATTACTGTCTACTTCTAAGGAGCCCGAAATGCCTGCTTGGCCCACAAAACCGCAGTGAAAGTAAAAAAACTAAGCACTTCACTTTTCAAAAATATTTGCACATGCCCATAGAATATTACAATTCTCTTTCGCTTTACTGGACAATATTAAAATAAATAAAACTAAATCATAGCATTAAAGAACAACAATTGAAATAAATATTTTACAATTTCACTCCAACCTCCCAGATTAAATCCAGACCATATAATTTCACTTTTTTTTGCTTCATTCAAGAAATGTTTAACTAAAATAAAATTCTTTAATGAATTTATACGCTGATTCTATGAGGCCTAAGGTTTTAAAATATGTATATAATATAATGTATATTAAAGTTATGCACTAAACAGTAGTGATTCATACCGATAAGCTTAACTTTTAAAGTCTTTATTAAAATAAGTACTCTGTATGATATTGAAAATATAGTAATATCAAAAATGTTTAAAAAATATGTGCATAAAAACATCTCAAAGTAAAACTTATACTTTACAAGAAGTATATTGAATAACCGTAAAGTTTCTGCCAAATCAATGAATGAAATCGATTACATGTCACAGCATTCAGACAAATTGAAATATATTGTATCTACAAAATATTATAAAAAAAATACAGAGTAAAATAATAAAAATTGCAAATAGAAGCCATAGACAGTGAAATGAGGTGTAAATACATAACATGGAGAATATAACTAATAACCTAGGAAAGCAAAAATAATTACATGTTTGCAAAAAAATAGTTTGTGCAAAGCACTAAAAATACAAATAATATATACTGACTATATGAGTTAAGCATATCGGTACACCAATATCGGATTTAAACGATATGAGGACTTTAGATGAGATTGTCGTTGAGTCTCCGTGTACATTTATTAATATAATATGTATTATATAATATAAAAAACCTAGAAGTATTCAAGTGTCCAACTGTCAGACTAGTGGATCAAATTATTATTGAAAACTGAAATTTGGGTGCATAGTTACCATCGGTCATAAGTGATAAATAAAAGTTTACATTTTCATCAAAGTTAAAAGCATTAATTTCGATCACTATACAATCTGCAATTTTAAACTTTTTGGTCGTGTACTTATAATTTTTTTTAATAGGCGCATTCACAAACAGTATACTGTGCTAATTCTCAGTTTGCTGAACAATATGCGAAGAGAACAAACTACTAATGATTGTTTGTTTCATTCAATATTATATGTATATGCATGCCGAATAAGCAAGCATTATAATGACGGAATGTTAAACCTATTCAAACTTTCAAATAGGTCTAGAGAGTGTTATCTTTCATGACTTTCTGTTTAACATTTTTCCTTAACATCACATTGAATGAAGTGGATATCATAAAATAAAAGTGAATAAAATGCAGTTTCTTAGTCTCTTCTGAGTCAACGAATCCAGATATAGTGACTGAGTAGAGTCATCATGAAGATAGTGATCATCCAACAGAAATTAATCATCAGTTTGCACAACTGCTTTCCTACTAGTCCATGTTACAATAAATTCCATCCAACAATGCATAATTTTAAGCTAAAAAAGTTACAAGAGATACATATATTATGCCTATGTATCTATTATACAAAACATTTTACTATTGACTAATACACAAATAATTATACTATTTTTTGTAATTTCATTTTTCAGTTACAATGCACATCAAATGAAAATATTTTTGATATGTATTCTATATGTACAGTGATTCTAAACCGATAACTGTAAATCTCAAAAGAACTGAATGTTGTGAAATTGATAATGTGAAAAATGATGCTTTAATTTTATTTTAACAAATTACATGTTTTAAAAAAAAGGAATTTCATTGAAGAGTTTTTTTTATCTTAAAATAAATAATATAATTATCTATTACTTTCAAATTCATTGTATGTATTTTAAAAATATATAACAAGAGAATATTTAAAATATGACAGATGAGGAATTTTCTTCTAAGCAATATAATTGAAAAATATATTTTACACAGGTTAAAATGCAAGGTGAAAAAACAATTAACATAAACAAGATGAACAATAGATTATCCAATAAATATTTTTAATTTGAGCATAAGCCAATCAACAATAATATCTGGTAAATTATTTTGAAAAAAGTGTTATCTTAACACAATTTATTAAGATAAGAATTAATTTTACAAAACATTCATTACTTCACAACTATTTTAAGATGTACCTTCGTAAACACTATATCTAACGGCAATACAATTTTAATATTTAGTAAATTGAATTATTATATAGTTTCTATGGATGGGATTCATGGGTGGGTTTTGAAATTGATAAACAAAATGCAGTTCATTGGGAATTAATTGTTTACAACTAGTCATGAAATGAAAGAGATATTCATCACTTCATTTTACACACAGATAAATACTGCTAAGTAGATTACAAACACAAATACATTACTAGTATGCAAAGAATAAGCAAAACATTTTTGATGCAATAAAGTGTTTCACAATGCTCTGGAGATTTACAATAATTCTTTTCTAGAGCTCAGTGTACATCGAATCTATTTATAAAAAACTTGTCTATGGCTAATTTATTATTAAACTTATATAATGTCAAATATAAGTAATGTTTTGGTTATTATAGGTGTTAATGACACTGTTCAAAGTGTTTTGGCTTTTTCTAGCAGTTCATTAATGAATTTCTGAAACAAAAAAATAAAAAAATAGATTAATAAATGAGAAATACAAATTACACATCGCAATAAATTTTTTTATTTTTATTTATAACAAAACGACAAAACCCAATATTTAAAAAAATATTATAACATTTCTGCAAAAGACTGATATCAAAACTACTTAAATATGAACTTATTATAAGAATTTTAATGAATTTTCAGTCAAATATATAATAAGTGAGAAATGGTTCTATTTTATGTAGTGGCTTTAGTAATTAACAAAAAATATAGTGTTGGAATGACAAGCAATGATAACTTACATTTACATCTTTTGGAGATTTTTTGGCATCTGCTAAAATCATCTGAAATTATTTTCACATTTATTAACACATATGAACAAACAATACTGATATAATGTTTTATACAATCTAATTTATAAATATGAATTAAATATATTCATTTGAAAGATATACATATAAAATTAATTTTATCGAAAAATATTGTTGTTGCGCCACCGGGATTCGAACCTGGATCTCTTTCCAAACCGGGGAAGGTGCATTATCCAACTATGCTACAGCGACGATATTTTTAGTGATAAATTTTCAAACTTATATATGTTACCTTTTTTTTGATATTGATACATTTAATTGTTCCATTATTTGAAAGAGCCATCTACCTTATTTTTACGGAATCTCAAATACCTTTGAGTAATTTGTCACTAAAAATATTGTCGCTGTAGCATAGTTGGATAATGCACCTTCACTGGTTTGGAAAGAGATCCAGGTTTGAATCCCGGTGGCGCAACAACAATATTTTTTGATAAAATTGATTTTATATGTATATATTTCTAATTAATATATTTAATTCATATTTAAAATATCACAGACCTATGTTCTGAATAATTACAACTTCACGATAAGAATGTGTTCTCCTAATAATCTAATTTATTTTTGATAAATTATTATAACAGGATGCTAGTATGTATGCTCTTTCTAAGGTAATATATATTGTCTTGTGTTAAAATCTGAAATAATTATCTTTGATCATAGAAAATGAATGGAGTTTGGGTCAAATTTCCGATAGCCAATTACCAGAATGCCAACTGCCTGAAAGCCACCTTCCCGAAAAATCAATTGCCCAACAAGCCTGACAATTTCCTGACAATTCAACTTTCCAAAAAATAAATTTAAATATATGTAGATAAGTTGGGCTGTCGGGATTCAGCTTGTCAGGTAGTGACTTTTCTGGAAGATGGCTGTTAGGCAGTTGGCGTTCAAGCAGTTGATTGCCGGGTAGTTATTTAGCACCTAATTAATGCTTTAAGAATATATTTGTAGCACAAAGATGGTTGCAGAAAAAAACAGTTCACAAACAAAAATGTAATATTAAAGTACTCCTTTTAATAATCAATGTGTAGCGACCGGAATTCAAATCCACCGCCATCTCAGTCGGCATCGACGCTAGCGACAGCGTTGCCGGCTACTGCTACAAGCCTGGCTCGAAATTCACCGCTAGAGGGTCTCTCCAGTTTCAGCGTTTCACGGCGGCGGTCTTGCCGGCTCGCGAGAGCCGAGCGAGACCGCCAACCCGCTTCACATCATTTCATTTCGTAATATACACGCACCTTCTACATCATTCATTCATTCATTTCATTATATATCTTTCTTGTTTTTATCATACTGTCTACATCATTCATTCATTCATTTCATTATATGTCTTTCTTGTTTTTATCATACTGTCACAATAAACCGCCACACGCCAAATCATTTATCTTTCATTTAACCACCGTCCTAACCCCCAAAAATGTATTCTAGGTATAGCAATATTATGGTATTCAATATGATGAAATGTGGTACTTAGAGTTAGATTTTTGTGGTGTATTTCAGTTTTAATTGGTGAGTGCAAGTTTTAAATAAATATTTAGCAAGCTTATCGATTGTTGATTGAGGGTTCTAACAGGAATATCTTCCAGAGTCTGGTTTACTTCGTCACGCCAATTCTTCTGCAGATGTCCTTTATTTCTGGTGCCATCAATACTTGTGTCGTAAGTACATCTTTTTTATTATTCATTCCAACCACCTAAGCGACCCTTTTTTAATCACTTTCACTGTGCTTTGATCAGCTTTACATTCTTTCCTTATTTGTTCATTCCTTACTCTATCATAAATGGAGTATGGAGTATGGTAGACAGCAAATATGTAAGATATCATTGGAAAATTATCTTCTTTGTAATCTGAAGAAATACCGTAAACAAATAGTGTCTAATTATTTAAATAAAAGTTTTTTTTCACATCAGAGAAGCTATACTGAATTTAATTAGTTGAGATAATAATATAATGTATTTTAATTTTCACTAATCTAAACATTGTACTACACACTGGACACACATTGGGTTATGCTGTCACTATGATAGTTTCAAGGGGTGAAGTCCCTCTCATCATAAGGTGAAAACTAAATTAAATATAGTTTGGTAACCTATTTGGGTAGAGAAGCTGGGGTTGGGAGAATTCAGTTGTTAATGGGAATATGGACAGTAAATGTGAAGTTAGAAAGATTAGTTTTTTCTCCAAATTTAAATTCTTTTGTATTTCAACAGTTTCTAAATTGTTCATTATTAATCCTTTATAAGGTGCCAAGTGGAGAAGTTTTAGTTTGTGACTATTGAAAGAATGACTTGTTTCAACTATATGGTTAGGAAATTCCGAGAAGTTGTTGTTTTTCAGGCAGTGGCGATGTTCGATTTTTAATTGCAATCTCCATAGTTAATTTTAGTTTTTGAACAAATGTATTTAGTTTAGTTACCACCTGATGATGAGAGGGATTGCACCTCTCGAAACTATAGTAGTGACAGCATAATCTAACGTGTGTGTAATATAAAGTTGAGATTAGTGAAAATTAAAATAATCATGTTACACCACAACGTAACTGTCATAATGTTAATAATATTTATATGTATAGTTCTCTGATAACAAAAAATATTTATGACTTACATTGAGATGACTCCGTCTATGTTCATCACTATCCATGTCGAGGAGTTCATCTATATCCACTTCTACTTCATGCGTTTTAACATTGTCTTTCTGGAAAACGACATTGAAAAAGTATGAAAAAAGCCATCATTAACCTAATGGCCTGTTAGTTGTCCAAATATTGGAGCTTGTCCACCAAGTAGACTAGTCTAGTTCACTACGTAAGTAATGGATACCATCTCCATTTAATTATCTATTAATTGCAATGTAATGTGAATAATTGTATTTATGGATTTGCAAATGAAACACACTTCAAACTAGATTTTTACACAACAATAATCTATTATGTATAAATAATGTTAGCATTTTTAAAACAAAACAAAACATGAAAATGAAGCATACGAAATAATGATTCTCAACCTCTTGCTATTTATTATATACCAGTATATGTGAATTACAATGTAAATGTACCAGTGGAATTAATTCTTCTCTATTAGCTATAAGCACACTGGCTGAACTAAAGTGCAAAAAGTCAATTGGCTGATCCCATGAAACAAATGGAAGTAAGTACAAAGGCCATAGAATCAATTACATTTCAATAATATTCTTTCACAAAATCGATTTGACATCACATTTGCACATGGAGAGTCAGAACAGCATTCCAGCTTTATTTTGATCCATTTAAAAAACTGGTGTATCAATATAAGAATAAATACGATAAAACTTACAGGAATCTCATATAGCTTCTGCAGCTCGTCGTACAGCCACATCTCGACGGCGAGTCGCTTCCGGATGAGTGCCATTTGGTGGCTACCATACTTGGCAGTTAGGAATTTCTCCCGCCGCTCCTTTACTTCTCCCTTCTCTATGAAGTTCACGTGTAAGCCAGATTTGGCCGGGGAGCGCTCAGTGGGTGACATGATGGATGCGGGCGGTGGAGCAGGTGGCGCGGGGGGCGGGGGGTAACTGGCCGCCGCCACTCCGCACTCCATGGCACACTGGGCCGCCGGTCGGTTCTGAGAAATCACATATATTGTTTTAGCTACAGTCACGATAGTGAATATAAGTGTATGTCGAGTTGTTAGATTTTTCACTTACGACCGATTTAACTTGGTATACCTTTTTATTAATTTGCGCTAAAGTAATAAGTTATATTTATATTTATCCAATTTTGCAAAACGTTACCAAGATATGGACGATAAGATGCACAAATGTTTCCATTTTGCAGGAACTGAACATCCAACTTTTTGCCTGAGATGAATTCTTATATTTTTTGGGAATCTTGTGAGAAGGGAAGATGCTTGGAAAAGCTTGTTGTGGTGGGACACATTGAAGGACGAGTAGGAAGAGAAAGATCCCCCACGTGTTAGAGTGGCCGAGAAGAAAAGGCAACAGGCACTTCTCTAGTGACATTCCTAAGATCTACAGGATGCTTAGAAAAGTGGAGAAGCATAGACAAGAGAGCAGGAGTTCATGAAGATCATTATCCCCAGTCATGAGGGATCGACTTCGATGTTGACCAAAATATGCAGGGTCCTCATTATACGTGGTCAGAAAATTGCATCAACCTGCATATTGATCCATGTACTTGAAAGATATCAGTGTTCAAGTGGAATTGGCAGGCATCAGGTATTGTTATTGGATTTTAAAACGTATCTTATGCAAGGAAGTTTTAGTCTGTAAGAAAAGGCCAATCAATATTTCAATAAAGTAAGATTAATATCCTCCTCGAGAATTTTTGTGGTTATCATGTTACACACTCCTTTACATTTTTAGCAAGAGTATATTTTATAAAAAGGCAAAAGTAAAAACAAATATTTTGGCGCTCCGAGTTTAACCAGTCATCCGTCTGGTATAAATGTTTTTAATTCGCCCTGGCCAAAATGTTTTCAAAAAATAAACTATTCTAAAATAAAAACATGTAAATGCGTTAAGGCATTATTATTAATTTACTATCGACACTAAAATGAATCGCACCGTTTGTACGCGGGTCACACTTTTGATAATAAACCATATGCAAACATATATCAAATAAAACAATTCTATAATTGTATGTCACTTGACTGGATATGGAAAAATTTTTCCCTTCGAACTTTTCAATTTTCCAAATAAAACTATGTTTTGCCTATCCATCTTAAATAAGTACCTGCTCCTCACGTGTTCAATATTAAATCAAGGTAAATTGTTTTGCAGTTGTTTTTCTAATAAACTTCCACGATAATGCCGGAAATCTTTTACTTCAATGAATCTATCTATATTATTTGTAGATATAAAAAATGATGTGCGATCCGCGTGATATTCTCCCGAGGAACGACCGCCGAATTGTCGTCAGTGATTGACAAACGCGAAATGTTTGTTTCTTCCCACTCTCATTTTCTTTTTTTTTTTACATCTTAACTTCGTCTCTTGGTTTATATATTTCCTTTTTCGTGGCTTTCAATATACAGCATTATATAAATATAAATAGGTGATCCAAAATACAAACTTTTTTATCTTTCACGGTTAGACGTTAGACACGTCAGATGTGACGTGACATATGTCAAATAAAAACTACCATTTACGAAAATGAATCGAAACGCGATCGAGCAGCGCATCGAAATTGTGAAAATTCTCTACAAAAATGGTGAAAATTTCGTGGAAACAGTTCGTGAAGTTCGAAGTGCTTTTGGACAATGTCTATTTTCAGCAGGATGGGGCTACATGCCACTGGACTCTTTTCTTTGAGGTTGTGTGAATGGTAAAGTCTATAAAAACGATCCGAACACTTAAGGTCAACATTCGAGCTACTATTAGTGAAATTGGGCCATAATTATGCTAAAATAATTCAAATAACAGTTAAGTTTAGATCATCCTTAACAATTACGATATTTTTCTGTTTGGTACCCAAAGACAAGCTACATACTGGTACAATTATACCGAAGTGCAATTTATTACATAATTTTCTAGTAAACGATAAATTCCGTCGTGTTTTTAAATATGAACCTACCTCGATATTCCTGTTAAACTTGATAAATATTATACAAGTAAAAAATTTGCGAAACACCGCGCGCAGGGGCGGATTTATGGTGCAGGGACCTGTCTCAATGGACATTTTGGAGGGCCTTTGTCTCGAGACAAGGGGCCCCCAGGGCTCGAAATGGATCGAAGCAAACCGAAAGGTAATAGTTGTGTTACCCGGTTAGTTGTGTTAACAAATAAAGATTCATTCGTTCTATATTTGAGATTCTCGCAAATATAGCTCCGACTATGAGATATTCTTCAATTTTAAGTTACAGCTCCAGTTATTCTGGATTCAATAAAAATGATTAAACCTACAAGTTCAATTCATGTTTTGTGATATAATTAAGTAGAGTTAATTTTAAATATCATTCGAACCATAAATCAATCCTTCTAGTATGGGAAAAAGGTGTCAGTTGGCCGGCCAACGCAATGGACTACTTATCAAAAATAAATGTAAAATTTTTGGTAATATCGACCGTCCCCGTTCGTTAAATTTTACGAACCCTGGGTGCCCCCAAAATGATAGTATCACAACACAACGTGAACTACAACAGCAACAAAAATATATTAGACTATCAATAATAACCGACCTGGAGTTTAAAGCACCTAAGCCGACCCGATAAAAAACATGATTATCCGATGGCAGCCGAGCACAATCAGATCTGTCAGAACTAGAACAGCGTTTTACTTCATTTTTATCAGTGATTCGGGGGTCCTCTGGAAAGCGTGGTTCCTCGCAATTGCGACTCGGGCGACTCTATAAATCCGCCGCTGTGCGCACGCATATTACTAAACACTATTAATGTAGAAATAATGCGTGTGATTGAACTTATTAAATCGGATTGGTTCCGTTATATTTCTCGCTCGACCGGACCGGGTGCACGCTTCTACATATAATATAATATAATATGTAGTTAACCGGTTTCAGTTGTTCTCCTAATGAAAATATGGAAATACAGTGGGGCAAAACCAACCATTGTGAAATTGCAATATTTTATTATTAGATATAGTTATTTAAATATAGTTTCAATAACAGTGATAATAAATACATCGCTATTACAAAGATAACCGTATATTAATGTATACACATATATTATGTTTTCTCGGTACACATAAGACCTGCTGACAGCTGAGTACAATGACTAGTGATTGTTATATTTTTGAGTCATACGGAGAATAACAATTGATATAAATGTATATAATGCATTTACAACTGTTGCTATGGCGTTGGTATGCGACAATTCTAGCATACCAACGCCTCAGGTATTATAACGCATTGCGTATACATTCATACAGAATTTATCCATTTTTCGTTTCTTCGCTATCAGCTAAATTTGAACTGTCCCAATTGAAGTATATTAAACCAAATTATAAATGTCAAACAAATCTATCAATCGAAAAAAATGTAGCTGCTATTGGACTCGAACCCGGAACCTCCTTTTACCGTTAGATAGTGATGAACTCAAAATCACGAACCGCGAATCAATCACTAATATCTTCGAGTCACACTCACTATCAGTAATTGAATATCTGGGAATATCGCGATTCGTGATTCATTTTGCTATTATATTTACATTCGGTTGCGAACCGTAATTCGGCGCACGTGTATGTGAAACGAAAATATTCAAGATGGAATGACGTTATAATTCGTGATAAGCACCATCTAGTAGATTCTGACAAAACATTTTACGCATTTAACCCGATATGCTGAGAAATTGAGCCGAAAAATAAACTCGCATTTTTTAACGGTTTTCATTTTCTTTGTGATGAAATTAAATTAGATATACATTAATTATATATGCAAGAATATGTTTTTTACGCAAATAAAGTTTGAATAATATAAGTAAATATGCTTAAAATTATGTTTTTTTTATTTATTTCGTGTATTATGATATCATGCGGCGCATGCGTATTAGTAATGAAACTGTGATCACAGTCACAGTTTTCAATCACTGATATTATCGAATATCAATCACAATCACAACAATGAGTTAAAAGTAGCATTTTTTCTTATCACTACCGATAGATGGTTTTCCTGATCGAGCTTCATCAACCTTATTGAGTTCGTAAATAAATAGTTATATTGTTTCAAAATATAGATTTGTTCTTTACATCTTTTAACAGTGGCGTAAGTAAGCCAATGCGGCCAAGGCGGTGCATTGGGGTCCATGTTAGATAGGGGATCGACAGGTCCGCGCCTTACAATTCAATTGGTATTGATATCTTTGCAAGTATAAGTATATTTTTCCCAGCGCTAATATGAACCAATAATTTTTAAAATCCACCACAAGCAAAGAAATAAAATTGAAAAAAAAAACATTTCTCACGTTTATTACGAAAATAAGTGAAAAAATATAAATGTATACATCAGGGCACCGCTAATAACCTAATTGGATTAGGGACCAAGGGATTTTCCAGTCGCAAGTGAATTTTATAAACACCTAAAAACACATTTGCGCTAGAATTGATTGATTGCGCTATTACTCTAGTCTATTAAAACTGATGAAAAATATTAATTTTTAGATAATTAATAATTGTACATAGTCAAATATTTAATTCGTTTATTCTTATGGTCTTTTTATTGGGGGGGGCTTTTATTTTAGTTACGCCACTGTATTTATATATAATATATCTAATTTGTTTTAATTATTAAGAATCTATGTTCTAAATAATCACATCATAAATAAAATATCTTTTCATTAATTATAATCAAAATCATGAAATTCGTGACTTTTTAAATTCAGCGATAATAGGGCAAACTTCCTCTTTACCCGTTTAAAGAAATCGAAAATATTTTGATCTATGGTCGAGTTTTGTGTGTCTTCTTTTAACATCGTGCATATGTTCCGCCAAATGTTAGTAATATAGTCCACGTTGAAATAAAGACTTGTAGGTCATTTGGAAGATCGCCAGTGTTTTAATTTACTTGAAGGAACTAATTATAATTTTGGCAAATAATTTTCTAAAACAACTCTTACATTCCAAGAAAGTATTACATTACATTTCCAGCAGATGAAACCTATAGGTACATAATATACAGCTTTTAATATTAGCGACACTCTAGTTAAATTTAATTTAAATCAAACATACATGTATGGAACTGGCGTCCCTTCTAAGTTAAATCCATAATAAATAGATATAAATCATTTACAGTTGACTGAAATAAGTACAGTTGTATCGTAATTTTTTGAGGCAGCGCCTCGACAATGGCACGTGTTACACGTGTCTAGGTTTCATCACGGAATCCATAATCAAAAAATTCAATTTAACATAGAAGAGACGCCAGTTTCATACGCTAGTGCTCGCGGAAACTTTAAATAAAACATAAAGGTAATTATCGACGCGATTTTCCGGAATTATAATATTATGTCGCCAGGTGGCACGTGAATTGCGGAAATTTTAATTTACCTAAATAAAAATATGTCTTATCGGATATTCGTGTTAAGGTTAATTAGGTAATACTGCGGTAGATCAATTCCCTGTTTTTCGTAAGAAATTATATTTTCAATACTGAAAAATAAGTTTTACGGTAAAACCGGCTTGCGCAGCGGTCGTGAAGCTGTCACTGAATTACCTAGCAAAAGCAATTTGCACGGAAACACTGGCAATGGTAGCGAAAAGGCGCATCTAGCTACCCAACACTAGCAATCGCGACTAGTTGACCGCTTTCTGCTACATAGTGCCGGTTGTATTATAAAACATTAGAGTATTCTTCGAGATAACTTTGCCATCATCACTGAAACAAAGTTTATTATATTTTGAATCGGTGTCCACTTTTATAATTTTATCGTGGTTCACGTAAACAAAGATAAAATTACAAAAACTGACCAGATAACATACCGTGACGTTATCGTTTGTCATGTTAAAATTCGCTAAATAAGAAACTGGATTACACCACTCAGAACGTCGAATGCCTGCATGAACGTACATTCTTGCCGAGGTCTGCGTTGAGTTGTGATGTTTATGGCCATGATATATGTGTAGACCTGCCTAATTATTGAACACTCAACTTTTACGACAATATATTTACGTGAAAGTGACGCGATTTATTACGAGACAACGCGCTTGTGTATTTAATTCAGCAAACTCTAATGCAATCATTTCGATAAAAGAAACAAAAGTTCAGTAAAACTATGCAATTTTAAAGACAATACAAAAAGTTGTATTGTTTGTTTTTTTTCCTCTCTTCCAGGTTAGTTTGCTTCTATGTATACCACAAACTGTTTCATCCACTTTTCGCGATCCAGGGCCTTGTTTAGTGCGACGTGTAGTATCGGACTTGGTTTGCTTATTTTGTTGGAGATGGATCTCTCTTTTTGTTTTCAATAATATGAAAAAGCACTCTGATTAGATTGTTGAAAAGGGGAGGGGTAAGGGCTGAGCCCTCTTGTTTCCGACATATGAGGTAACAACAATGGCGTGAGATTTTTTTTTTGGGGGGACCCATGGCGTGAGATTGTTTTATTTTAATTTTGTGTATAATTGTATAAAATAGTGGCAAAAATGGGTAAATTTATAAAATATATATATTCTTTTTTTTGTATTTTGTACATTTTTTTATTGATAGTGAAGTTTTTTAAACTCTTTATTAATTATGTTCAATAGTAAATAAGTGAAATGGGACGAAGATGATGGGGATCGGATGAGGGATCATATAGGCCAAGGGAGTTTGTGAAAGGGTTTGGGATTAATTTAGAATAAAATTTAGAAGATAAATCGTGTATGTGTCGTTTAAGTAAGGGTATGTTTGAGTCTCTATGAATGATTGTGTTACTGACAAACCAGGGTGAGTTTGTGATTCTCCTAAGGATGTAGTTTTGTTTGGATGGTGAAATTTTGGTGTTTCTTGAACTCCAGATGGGGCTCGCGTATGTGAGTATAGAACGGATGATTTCTTTGTACAAGAGTCATTTGTTTTTTAGGGATAGTGAACTGTACGATAAAAAAAAGCACTCGCATTAAAACCGACGTAAATCTAGGGCTACTTAAGACTGTATTTTATTTTCCTTGATGTATATATTAGTTCACTATTTGCTTTGCATGGGATGATTCTGTTTTTGATTTCATTTTGTAGTTTAAGTAAAAAATAAGTGTATCAATATATTAATCATATTTTATTAAGGCATTAGCTTTTACTAGATGTTTCTAAGTAATCGGCGATTACTTGAAATTTATTCGTAATTAATATAGTAGTAGATACATTTATGGCGAGTAGATAGTTATAGAAAAATAAATGATCACGTGGGCCGTATGCCATATAAGTGGAAATTGCTGATGAATATTGCTAGTGAAATTCATTTTGATGTAAAAATAGATTTGCAATAGAAATTACCAATTGATATTAATAATACAATTTATTTAGAATACAAATTAAAGGAATTAATTATAAAAAATCTCGTTGACAAAATATTATGTTGCCACCGAAATTCCTATCCAGGAAAATGCGTTAGCCAATTTCACTATATCAACTAATTACGTTATCGAAAAAATTTTGAAAATATAGGTATTCTGTAATTCTTTATAATTGATACATCTATTATTCCATTTTTAAAAGTAATCAACAATTATTCCATTTTTAAAAGTATTCAATTGCGATGAATCCCGAATACGTTTGAGTAAAACACGTTAGGAGACGCCAGAAATAAATCAATTCATTTTATTAAATTTTGGTAAACTTTGATACAACTTATATATTTTTAAGGAAAACACATTTTTGTTTCAGAACACAGAACCACAGAACTGTTATGTTCTGAAATTCACGATATCAATTGTATTCCTTAAAAACAATGTTCGTCGCAGATTCTGTTTTATAATTTAAGTATAATTTTTTTACTGTAATTTGTGTTATCGCATTTATATATTAAATTTGCAACACAACGCCTTTGGTAGGTACATTTAAAAATGTTCATCAGACCAACATCACATCACGTCCGTGAGGTTTGGCGAACGTACAATGTGCTATGGATGTCGGGTGATGACTGCAATATGGATGTCGAGTGACTAAAAATATACAATCGAAGTGGTCTGATCTGGCCAGCAGCACGTGTTGTACGGGTTTATAACCTGTTTGGACGAAGGAAAAAGAGTCTTAGCAGATTTCAAGTTCAACCCGGCTCAATAACGGGTCATCCATTGAACATTTTGTACCGAACGGGCACTAAAGAAATTAATATTATACTCGCACTCGTGCATATTATGTTCTATGTAATTAACTGTGTAATTTAATATTTAATCACGTCGCGTTATGCCCCATGTCTACGGATGAGATTTTCGCCTCGCGATAATCTCAGAGACAGTCTCTCATGGGGGTTCTTTGGAGACAACTCTCGACTTTCATAGTGTTTCCATAGTGTTGTTTCCTTTTACTGAGTGGAACCGGCACTGGAGTTGTACAACTCTCAAAACGGTGAGTCTTTTCAGTCCACCGTGTACACACCGAGTCTCAGAGATTCGTGCTCCAGTCTCACTTCACACTTGTTGTTAGTTGGTGTTGTTGTTGACCGTTGACGTTTCGTTCGTCCGTTGAGTGAATTAAAATTTTCCCTGCATCACTTAAAACATAATAAATGTTTGCAATTAATGCCTTCTGTTTGTGTAACTTTTAAGACTAAATAGTTATAGGTAACGTTTGTGGGTACGTGTCGAATCATGTGTAACTGTCAAATCATGAATGTCATGTACACGGGCCGGTCCTACTAGTCTCAAGATGATCCTACTGATATCCAGATCAAAATCTTAATGTATGTACACAACACTGAGATATATTTCAAATAATTCTCTGAAATTTATCTCAACGTGTCCCGTGACATGGACCGTTACATTTTATTTTATACATTGCAATAAAGAGCCACTTATGTTGGCTAACGTTTAAAAATAAATTCAAATCAAAGTAATACGATGTACGGAAGAAATAACAGCAATTTAGCTCACTTTGCAGAACAGTTCGATAATCCCGATTCAAATCAAGGCAAGAACCAGTTTTTTTTTAAATACGCAATCAAATTAATCACTTACGTATTTATTTATATATCGCCCGTACACTGTTAGAGGGGTTCTACAAATTGAACATTTCTACGACACTGTATTGGAGCACGCACATTATTACGAATTCTTTATAATTCATTTTATAGTTTTAAATTTATCAATTAGGTTATCAGTCTGGTTCATTGTAAGGATATATCCAATGTATTTTTGGAATAATAAAAATAATTCTTTAAAATATAATATACTCGTGGGTAAAATTAATTTTAATAAAATCACATTTAATTTGTGAAGTTACGATTTTTAATAAGTAATTATAACAATTTAGATGAACCTCCTAGAAAGATACACGAAAAACATCTATCGAAAAAATATAGCCACCACTGGAATTTTTTTTATTATTGTTTAATTATTAAATAATTCCATTGATAGATACAAATAATTTAGAATAATTAAGCTTTATTCGAACGACTTTCGTTTTGAGCATCATCTTGAAGTATGTTAGTTTATATTGCAAGTAAGAAAAAATATCAAAGAGATCTCATGTCATGTATGTCAAATGTATTTTTAATATCTCTAGGTTAAGACTAGGTTAAGGGCGTGCTTTTATTTTTCCAGTTTGAAATTCGAGAAATTATACGCGAATCACATACGCTTTCAAGATGAGGCTAATAGTTAAATTCTTATAAGTATCAGATAAATAATTAATGACATTATTTGTTACGTAAATCATGCGAGAGAGGAAGATTTGAATAGAAAGAGACGACAATAAAATTGTTGATTTTCTCGCATTCGATATAAGTGTCAAAAATAACTCGTATCTTGAGTCTTTTCCACGTTTTTTCGTATTGATATATGGAATGAAATAAAAACGTGTGCTACATATATTTAGATGGTCGCGTAAATCAATGTTCTAAATTTAAAATTATTATGTCAGATCCATTTTTGTGATTTTGTTTAATCTTATCGATTTAAAATACCATGTTGCCGTTTGGTGAGTAATTTATTTCATCCTTCTATGCAAGGATATTTATGAAACAACAGTTAGTGTTTAAAAAACAACAGTGTTATATATAAACGAAATATTTAATTGCGACTTACATAAAAATAACGCATATAAAATGTTTACTTTGTTCAAGAAAACGTTGTTTTCCCTTCAAATCAGTAAAAAAACATCTAATTTATGAAATTTGCTACTAATGTTGTGAATAAGTTCAATAATAATCATATTGTGGATAAAATATAAATGTAAACATGTATTTTCGGCATTTTTAAACGAAAATAATGACAGCGCGGATTCGACTTCCATCATAGCCGGATAGAGCGGCGCATTGAACTTCGATGGATTATTAAAATTATCGTCTTTTATAAGACTGAAAATATATTATTTAAAAACTAATTATTGTGTTTTTGATAAAAACTTAGTAGTGTAGTTAGCTGAAGCCTCAAAGCATGTGAGTAAATAAATATAGTTTAAAAATGTATTTTTTTCACTAAAACAAAGTATTTTAAAATCGTCGAAAAATAATAATATGTCCTGCAAATTGAATTCTATTAATTTTTAACATTTTGTTAATTTGTCTTAATCGAAATTTGTCTCCATGATTAAAAAATTATAAGAACATATATTTGCCGTGCGGCATTATCGTACGTGCGTTAATTGATCAATTTAGATTGAACTGTGTTAGATCACCTCCCTTTTTTGGTAATAAATTATATTTTTAACAATAAAACAAAAGTTTTACGGCAAAATCGTCCGTGGATCACCCAGCGGTCAACATTGGCCACGAAGTGACGACTATCTAGCGAGAGCAACCGGCTTCGCCGATTGATTTCTGCTAGTATCGATCTTTAGTTTAATTTTTTAATATGTATTAGTATTCGGTAAGAAACGAAATCACAACAGCAAACGCTCCTCTTGTGATCGTCGAATTTTCTTAACTACCGAAAACCGGTTTGCCTACTCAGTCATTGAATTTTAGAAAAAAATACACATAAATGTACCTATACATTAATACATTTTTTATATATTTCATCGCGCGTAATTACAGAAGAAAGGAGCAATTCGCGAACTTATGAATTTAGTAGATATACTCGTGAGCAGGTACATACTCGTATATAAATTTTAAAGTTATAATTAGATTTCTAAGCGGGGGAAATAGAACAACTTCGGTGAAAACGCTTATTGTACAAAAAAATTAAAGCTGTGACCTACTTACTAATAATCCTACAGAATGTCACCGCAGGGAATTTATTATCAGCGAGATAAGCGTAATTTTGTAAATATAAATGATAGAATACAAAAATTTCCAAGGTTGTGCGTTTACGTTTTGGATATATTTTGGACTAACAGAAAAACCACCATTAATTTAAAAAAAAAATTAATAATATTAAAAAGCTAGTTGTCTATTGATTTAGGATGTATAATAATAATAATAATGTGTTTATTCCAGCGTGATCAGGTTTTTTTTTTTTAAACCTGATTCGCCATAAAGATAATACATATTAAGTTATACATTAAAGATTACGAAATAAATATAATGTGAAAAAGAAAACCAAGGAAAATATTAATAAATACAAAAAAAAAAATTTTAAAAAGTTAATAAAAAGTAAAAAGTTCACACATATATACACACAAAATATAATTATTACATTTATAACTACTTCAGTCACGGCCATTGTTGTATATGTAGCTATTTTGTAAGCGCTGCCATTCTCTGGTCAGGGAACCAGCTTTCCATGAGAGCGGAGAGTTGGTGCAAGTGCATATATGCATTCGCGAAATTTTTTATACTCTAAAAGTAATTAAATCCTAAAATGTGTTGTTTAGATAGGATTTAATGATTGTTTCCGACTTGCGTAACATATTTCTTCACTGTATGACTGATGTAAAGTAATAATATATATCTTAAAACATTCCCAGAAAAATGTATAATACGTGGATCCATAGAGGTTCAGTCGTTCCCCATTGGAGTTGTAACGGTTTAAAGAAATGTGTAAACATCGCTTTGAATTGATTGATTTTTTAAAAAAGTTCACGATAATATAATATACTTAGATCAAATGAATTTTATAGACAGTCAGATATGATTATTTAAAAATAAAATAGAAAGGATTTTATAAAATTTATTTGAGGTACCTACCATATTGAAATTCAAATAAGTCATAAGAACTGTTGCCGCAGTTCAATAGAAATGATTTCGATTATAAGTTACGAAATTTGTAGGTATTTTAATGAAATAACCAAATCATTATTATTGTAATCAAATATGATATATTTTTAATCTAGGGGGAATTAAACGATTATTTACCTAAATGACAGTCGATTTATCCACGAAAATTGTTTGTATTTTGTCGACTTATTAAAAAATTAAATAAATTATTGTATTTTTATTAACATTGTCGATGCGACGTACAAAACTTAACTATTATAGATATTTTTACGAATAACGCATTAGTTCGTTACACGCAGTTCTGTGGTATTTTTAATACAAATAAAATTAATCAACTTGAAAAAAAAAAAACATACAGAAAAATAAAAAATAACGTACAGAAAAAAATATATTTATCGAAAATATATTTTAGTGCTATCAGGTTTTCAAGGCAGTTTAGAATATTCTGTGTGCAGTTTTCTGTGTTAATCTGCCGTGTATATCTATCTTTCTGGTCGACGTATCGGACCCCATTGCTATGGCGAAAGTGGTTAATGCTTTCCCTGAATAGGAAAAGGTATCCTTCCTGAAGGTCAGAATCCTGGTAGCAACTGAAATATTTTTTCTGTATATCTTTCAAGTTGATTAATTTAATTTGTATTAACTAGATATTCTTTAAAAATATAAGTAATTCTAAAACAATAAGAAACGAAACGATACCAATAGTAGGTGTTTAAATATAATTGACTATAGTTTAAATATAATTTAAATGTAATGTTTTTCGTAGTTTGAACATTATATATTATATATAAATTAAATACTTTATAAAAGTTGAAGGTGTATTTTACGTAAAATAAGGAGGATGTGTACCGAGAAACCGCAAACTTGCAATATACACCTAAGCCACTATCTGCCGGACACTGGAATGGTTCAATAAAAGCGTTCCGTATGTAAACATCTATTTAAATCGTGGCCTGGACGGCAACTCCGCGTGTCATGGCTCTGAAGTCGGCAGTAATTATTCAGTACCTAATATGAAGAGTGAGCAGGATCGCCAGTCTGCAGTCTGTCCTGTGAGCCGGAAACTGGATATACATATAATATGAGAGGTAGAATAATGTTCCTCTCTATGCGATGCAGACTGGAGGAAGGCGATGTTGACCATATTTGCTTTAATCTAATTAAACTTCATATCCCTCTTCCTGTTAACATTTCTTCCCTCCTCTCCTCCTTCTCCGTTTATTCCATCTAATATCAACACTTAAAGCCAGCCATCCCCAAAACCTAATTTACCGATATCTACTACTGTTTCTGTCAATTAAGGTAATAGTTACTTAATTTATTCTACTTATTATTTTTCTCCCCGATTATTCTGAACTGTCACACGCTTGCACTCCATGTTTAGTCGTAATGCAATCATTTTAAGGATTCTGTATTTTCCGTTAATCATTGGCGAGAACACTGATAAAGGTGAAATGCCAAGAAGAAGGAATATGTTTCTGATCATGATGAAGGAATAAGGTCCTGATACTCTTCCTAGAGAAATTCGTGTTGGGGCGTTACTTGGCCAATTTTTTATTTTTTACGAATTGGTGTATGTTATGATTTGGAAACATGATTCCACTTGATTTTGATTTTGTTTAGAATATGTTTTTTTTTTTGTGGATTATTTGAAAGTTGCGTATTGTTGACAACTTTTTCAAAAATCTTTGCAACGTTTGAGACAATTGCTATTAACTAACAGAACAGCAATCGGCTGTCGCCGATTGCTTATTGCCTGACCCTGCGGGCAACTATTGTGGCCGTTACGCGGTCAGGGTTTCCGTAGAATCAATATTTCAATCCCTTATTATATTGTTTTAACAATGCACCACTTAGTGTACTTTGTCTTTATTTCCAGTAATAAAACATACTATATACGTATGTACAACTAGATCTATTTTAAATTGATATGATTATTGTCAGAATGTTATTAATAGTATAAACACGAAGGATATAGTGAACTTAATGAAATTAAATAATATGGACAGGTTAAAAAAATCGTAATGAATACGATATTTTGGGTAAAACCGTTTTCAACTGCAATGATCGAGTAATCAATCAATATCCAAAAATTATTCACAGCAGTTTGACAAAAAATAAACTGCGTACAGATTTTCGCACTGTAATACTCGTATAAATGCATTGATTATATAAAAAAGAAAACTACCCCTTTCTTTCTTTCCACCACGGCCAGCGACGTATTAATCCGTCGCGAAGCAATTTGAATATACGAATGAAGATGTTATAGTTCGGATGAATAAAGAATAATAAGTAATTAAAACAATAAATATCTGACAACATCTATATCTCGGAAAATATGAGATCTTGCACCTCATAATGCAGCAAAAGATTGTTGGAAGTCGGGGCCCTGGAAGAAGGATAACATTATGGCTGAAGAACCTGCCTGCAATGGTTTGGCCAGTCTACTGTTGAGCTTTTCCGGGCCAAGTCGTGATAGCCAACGTCCGTCGAACGGAAGAAGAACTAATTTAGTTATTTGCTTTGAACAGTGACACTAAGTTGAGACACCTGCACAGTGCGGAAAGATTGTAAATTAATATTAACATTTTTTTTTTCTAATCTGTACCGCCATATAGCGGATTTCCTTACCAAAACTGGCAATGACTACGATGGATGCATATGTATGTTAGAGGAATTTTAATATATTATTCATTTAAATAAATATTTTTTGCATCCCGTTTTTCAACACGAGAAATAATTTCTCTTTCAAAAAAGGGTAGATTTTGCAATATCATTAATAGATTTTGGAATATATGTATGTACTATAATTGAACTCTAATATATCACACTATGAAAAATGTTTAAAAAATCAAATAAAATAAATATATATATACATATACGCATATATCATCGCTGGCCATTCGCGCAATAACTATTGTGACTTTTTCTTATTCACCTTTTCCACCATGAGCAAATTTGGCCAATCAGAATGAGGAAAAACATCACATTCCACAGCGATTGGATAATGCAGTTCCCATTGTGAAGACATGGCGGTACATCCTGTTATATGCTCCCCACATTCTCTGCTGCTGCGTCATCTCGGCTGACCACTTACTCAGGTATTTCTTACCCCATAACGGATAACTGATACTTTTTAAAATTATTGCCTGCAGTTCGGATACCCAACAACCTGGGGAAAATAATTTTAAAAGTCGAGATCAATTGTTAAACATTTTTCGATTTCAGTATCTAAATAATAAAAAAAAACCACAATATTATTAAATACTAATTAAATGTATTATAAAAACATACATATAAAATCAATTTCAATACATTTAATTAGTGTTTAAAACATCACAGACCTATGTTCTGAATAATTACAACTTCACAATAAGAATGAGTTCCCTTAATAATATATAAGTTGTATCAATATGTTCAAAATTTAATAAAAATGAATTGTTAATTCTGGCGTCTGCTATCGGTTTACTCAAAGGTGTTTGAGATTCCGTAAAAACAATGTAGATGGCTTTCAAATAATGGAACGACTGATGTATTAATTTGAAAAAGTGTAACATATAGGTTCGAAAATTTGTCGTCAAAATTATTAGCGCTGTAGCGTAGTTGGTAATAATTGGTTGGAAAAAGAGATCCAGATTCGAATAATATTTTTAGATAAAATTGATTTTATATGTATATCTTTATAATTAATACATTAAATTAATATTTAAAACATCAGACCTATGTTTTGAATAATTACAATTTCACAATAAGAATATGTTTTTCTTAATAAAAATGTTATTATTTTCGAATAAATAATTATTGAATGAATGAATAATTATTGAATGTGAGATGAAATAATTCATCTCACTTTATTAACACTTTTCTACATTTAAAGTTTTTCAGTAGGTAAGACTGAAAGTCAGTAGGAAAGTCGGAAGTCATGAAAGGGTTATTTAGAAGAACAATTAATGAAAACTGACATGATTCATATTGTATTGTATTATTAAACATATTTTGTGGTGTAACATTTATATATATAATAGAGAAATACCATATTTTATATATTTTTGACATTCCATAAACAGCATGAACAAAACTGGTTACTTTCATCTAATTAAACACATACAAGAGTCTAATAGACAGAGAGGATAGAACTCCACTGTCCTAACACACAAGTATCACTTCATCCACCATTCATACATCTTTTCATGCTCGTCGATTATTGAGACATTTTCCAGTATCTGGTTTACCTGGTTGTGCCAAGTCTTCCGCGGACGTTCTCTATTTGTGGTGCCATCAATATTTAGGTCACGTATCTTTCTTACTTTTCTCTTCTCATTCATCCGTTCCATATAATTAAACTACCTAAGCGATTCTCTTTTAATTCTTAATCACTATGTTAAAATCAGCTTTACATTCTCTCCTAATAGCTTAATCCTTTATTATATTAAATATGGATTTGCCACGTACGCCCGAGTGATCTTATTTCTAGTGTATTCAGTCTGCTTTCGTTAATTTTTTGTCAACCTCCAGGATTCACTTCCATACATCAGTATCGGTACCAGGGCTTCTTTGTGTACCGCTAATCTATCGGAGGTGACTACACAAAAATAATAATATTAAAAAAATAAATAAAGCAATTTCTTTTTAATAAGTATGCTAAATTATTTTATAATATTATTGTGTGTTCCCTTCTCACATATAACATATATAAATTTGTTAATAAAGCTTTATGTTATCTTATTTTATCTATCTTACATGTTTGTCAGAAAGTTCAGTTGAGGTCGATTATGTGCGAATCGTTTATACACTTTTAACAGCATGCACTCGTGTAAAAACGCTTTGTACTATTGAAGTCAATGCTGAAGTTAAATATTCAGAACTTGTTTCATCAGTAGTGCGCCCTCGGGCTTTATATTATCCCCGGGGCTGTTTGCCACCTGAATCTTGTTCAACGCCACCCAGGGGCGAACCGTAGACAAGGAGGGAGACAAAATGGGCCGCCGGGAGCCGAACAAACCGAGAGCCTTTCAACTTCTAAAATGTTTAGAAATAAACATTTGAATAATAATAAGAAACAGCCAATGTTACTCCTCTTGGCAAAATAAATATTAAATACAGTCCACAAGTCTCTAAAAATTTCAGAGGAAAATATAAATACAAATATACATTCGTGAAATCTAACGGTACACGATGTTATGTTAATAATAAATTTATTATAAACGTCAGATGTGAACAGCAACGCTTCGTCATCCAACAACTGCAATCTGCGGCGTGACGTCGAATTGAAAAAAATATACTCATTTGTACGGACAATTCTTCCTAGTATTTGGTATAAAAATCAGATTGCAGTCATTAGTTGCGGAGAAATGTGATATATTTCTCGGAACGTACGACTGCTGTCAGAAAATGTTTGTAAGCATTTTTTCAAATCTAAAAACAGACAACCAAAACATCCAGGCCGGATGCAATAATTTATTTGTCAGAAGGCTATTGGAAAATTGCGTGGGATGTGTATTTTATCAGCTCAAGCTACCGAAATAGGATTCGGATCCGCGCAGATGTCCAAATGTCAAATATTTTTAATGTATATTATTAATATGTGTAGAAATATCGCTTTAATATATTATTTTGAACGATTTAACCGATATCCAGAACAGGTGTCTACACTAAAGTCATGCGGGACGGGTTAAAATCATGTACTTACTTACTTACCATCACGCCGTTTCCCCGTGGGTGTAGGCAGAGAGGATAGAGTGCCACACTCTTCTGTCCTGACACACAATTCTCGCCTCATCCACATTCATACATCTTCTCGTACAAGCTCGCCGATTGTTGAGGCTTCTAACAGAAGCATCCTCCATTATCTGGTTTACCTGGTCGTGCCAAGTCTTCCGCGGACGTCCTCTATTTCTGGTGCCATCGACACTTGCATCATATATTTTTCTTACCATTCTCTCCTCATTCATCCGTTCCATACGCCCGAACCACCTAAGTGATCCTTTTTTAATCTTACTCACTATACTAACATCAGCTTTACATTTTTTCCTTATTTTTTCATTCTTTACTCTGTCATAAATAGATCATCATGTAAAATCATGTATTGTATTATAAATCAATAAATATAACAATTATTACATATAATAGGTGTTTTGTTGGGTGTTAGGGTAACTGAACATGTCAGTCATATTGTGAAATTACATAATAGTATCTTTTTATTAGGCTAAATTAAATTTCAAATAGTGTATGTCATAATTAGTACTATTTTGTAAATTAAGAGATTCATTAAAGTCGTTATGTCCCATTGTATTGGATCGGTTCCTTATTCTATAGAAACATTAAGTGTTTTTTGATAATAATCTATAGACACTATATTCTTAGAATAACATGCGTCATCCTATACACTCGTAGCTTAAACCTATATTAATTATGTATACAATTTATAAATGTGAAAGTTAAACTTTAAAAAACAATTCGGAAATAAAACACAAGAGGTAATAAAATAGTAAATATTTTATTTCACACTAGCAGCAAGCAATATTTTGCATCAGCGGTTTTTGCTGATTGCTGTTGTTAGGCTCTGTGTTGTCGCTACGCGGCCATATGGTGGCCACGACCAGTGTATTTGGAATTGATAAAACTTGGAAGAGAGCAACACATATTGTGTCTTCTATCCTTCCTGTGCAATTTGTAATAAAACAAATAAATAAAATCAATCAGTTATTGCAGATAATCTTCAATTTATTAAATATCAAAACTGTCAGGCACTCTGTGACATATAACGAATTACACTGATGATAGTGGTAACTGTATTCATTTGTCGACAAACGTTTGATTAGCTTCACTTTCTCAGTATTATTATTATTATTATTTTCATTGTCCGAAAGGTTAATTTAATAAATTATCGATATGATAGACATATCGATCATACTGTTTTGTAATAAAATTAGTACATACAAAGATAATGACAGCCACGTCACTTCTGTAAACTTTTTAATGATTGCTAATTTACCGCCCCATGTGCGAATCGCGCGTCTCGATTCAAAATCTTCGATCAGCATTGAAAGCTTTGGTTTGTATTTATCATTATAGATGGATACATAAATATCGTGAATTTCTAACTAAAATAATAATGCAGGAGTTCTTCGGAAGATTACAGATATTACTGTAATAATATCGTTGCAATGTGACCGAGAATGAGAATGACACAACTCGCACGGACATACAAACAATCATAATATTACCGTTAGGCGGACTTTTCTTTACTCCTCATTCATTTGTTACGTCATTCATTTGTTTATAAGTGATTTTTTTCGGTCGGCCGAAGTAATTTGGACTTGGATATCATGTCTTTCGGAGTACCGGGTCCCTTGGACCCCTTGCTCCTTCATCATGTTGTACGCCATAATGGCCTGTAAAATTGTATTACTAGGTTGTTATTATTAAAAATCTGCTAAAAGGGGGCAGGGTACTTCTATCTGGCGCAGTGATTTATGACCTCTAAAGGTGGACGGTTTTGGGGCGTGGGGTATTATCGTCCTATCGCGTATTAATACGCAATAGGACGATAATATCGTATTTTCATAACGCGTTAATTCGCGGGGTTTTGGTGCTCGGGGAAGCCAGCATAAAAAAACGCTCGGAGAGAATGCCCGAATCGTGATGAAGTCGTGAGATCCTCGTTCATTTGGGGCACACCCAGAGCTAGTCGGATGACCTTATTTAGGAAGATCTGTGGTTTTCGACCGAAATAATTCTAATTATTTTAAAATGTATAAACTTTGAAACCCGCCACACGTTGCGGGTACCTTCGTCAAATATGCACAGACTTGCGTGATGCAAAATACGGCTGCTAGCACGAGTAGACTCTATACAAAAGGTTGAAACCCAGGGGCGGGGGCGCGCGCGCGGGACGCGACCGGCGGGAGATTACATCGCCCCTCGGAGGACAAGAAAATTATAAAAGACAATCGGTTAACTATTATATTTTACCGTGAGGCGTGTGGATAGCATTGTGTAGAAATTCTTCGTTGTATAAACGAGAAAATTATTATTATCACCGACAAGATCAAGCTAACAATACAAAAGAAATCTCAGATAGATACTCTCGTATAATTAAAATTACCACGTCTCAATGTAAAGAAATATCAAAATCATATTGTCTGTCATATAAAAAAAATATTTGTAGCAGGTACAGCATTTTAACAAAAAAGAAAAGATATTCTTTTAAAAACCGTTATCTTTTAGTATGCTAAAAACTCCATAACGATGTAAAATTAAGATGGTTATGTATATTTTGGTCTTTAAAAAAAATCTGTCGAATAATATTATACTTTTTGGTAAAATGATACAGTATCCTCGAAGATCTTCATAACCGTCAGATGATAATAGATCTCTTTCTGGATGTTGGCGGCTGCAGCAGACACCAACCCACGCAGAATAACCCAGAAAAAATCTATTACTAGAAAATTTAATTTCTCGAAATGGCTATTTTCCGAGTGAACATATTATTACAGAAGATGGGAAAAGTATTCGTAAAAAGTATTAGACAATTCTTGTAATTCATTATAATTACTTTTCGTATACAGTTGAATCTGAATATATTTTAATATAATAATAGCAACATAAAATAACAGCGAAAGCAAGCGGCGGTGAAGTAATGACCACTCCACGGACAATATTGGTCGCTGTGAGGCTACGGTCGATGTTTCCGTAAAACTTATTTTTCAGTGTTGAAAATATAATTTAAGCTTAAGGAGAACACATTATTATTGTGAAGTTGCAATTTTATCTGTACATCTTTCGAATTGATACATTTAATTTGTATAAATATAATATTATCAAAAAAAGGGAGGTGATTTACCACAATACCAACTAATTTTAACCAAGTAACACAAACATATCCCCAATCAGACATACTTTACCGTTCCGGCGACGTGTACACAACACAACAGATATCTAAAAGTTTGCTTTTGTTAAAAAAAAAGCTATCATAATGTATACTGGTATTTTTATAAACGAATGTAAATATGACTTTCTTGAATAAATAATGATAGTGATTAGTAGCTTTGCTAAATTTTTTTTTTAAAAAAAGAATAGCCGGCCTGGTCTTCGAAACCGCGCCCACCAGATCCGATTCAGAATTCTACATCCGATGACCTAGACGACTTGATCTATATTAACGTATTTATAATGAATAACAACTCGATTAGATCTGAAATGATTTATTATTATGATAGAAATAATACTTCGGTGTTTTATTTACTAAATGATAATATAAATATATAACACGATGGGTTCTTTCATTTGTAGCGTTATTTAGTTAAAAAATATGATATATTATAACTATTTTATACTTAGTCGTCGTCTCGCCTTTGTGAGTTCAGCCATGGTGGGCTGGTTAATAGTGATAGGTCATTCACACGTCCTGGAATAGACACTAATGTCCCCGCAATTAGGGATGTCTCGTATAGCACAAAAATATTAAAATTTAAAGTAAAAAGAAACCTAAAGTATTCATCAAAAATACAATGCGCTGAGCGATTTCTGTAAGTTAATGTTCCATATAACGTGCTGCGTAATAATTATCGTTTAAGCTTTGAGTGAAAATTGTTTAGCCTTCAGCGAATATTGAATTTGAATATTGCTATTAACTCGCGTTTATTGCATTTTTTTTTTTAATTCTTGCTAAAATTAAATTTTACATTTTTATAGTCACACTGTGGTATCCCGATTTAAATATTTTTACAAGCGTTTCGCATCGATTACTTTAACTGCGTATTATATATGTTTGCAGAATATTCGATGATTTACAAAATATAATAGTATATGTTGTAGATGGAATGGGGCCTGCTTCGGAGCATGCATTAATAATATAACCATAAATCAACAAATCAGATGACGTAACAGCATCGTACCAAAACTCAGTAACGTATTAAAAATGAACACAGCATAAGGAAATATGCATTATTTTTACTCCCACGACACGACGACCAAACCAAAGATCAACTAAAAAAGATTACTTACAACGTGTTATATTTTGAAACAAGACAAATCCAAGCCAATTATGTATTTTAGAGCTTCCCACTTTCTTAAAAACCATTGTATATATTAATAGACAATCTTATTGTATCTTGTTCTACCTTTATACATTGAACATTGCACTTTAAGTTTTACGTTATAATTATATGTTATCTAATTGCATATTGCTTTACTCTTTACATATATGTTATATCTTATACATTGAACAATACACTTACTTGAAGTTTTACAATTTATTTATCTAATCTAATGACATATTGTTTAACTCTTTATGTATATATTTTTGTACATTGAACATTGCACTTTATATACTACTATACCGGAAAAACATTGTCTGATATAAAACAGTGAAATACTAGTGTAGCAGGCAGGGCACCCAAATATGTGTTATATTTTGCTGATGTGTTTATCCGTTTATAATGTAACACACTGTACTATGAATAAATTATAATAATAATTATTATAAAATATCATATTAGAATAGGTTGAAAATTAGTTATTTATAAAATTAAAGGACGAATTATTGGTAGTGACGTAATTTTGAAAGAATGCAAAATAAGAACGCTTATCACAATAAATAGATATACATGCTGATCGACTATGAAATATTTAAAAATTGCTCGATTAAAAAATGATGAATTAAATATAATATTACCTTGTAATCAAAGGAAATATGGTAATATCTGTATTGCTTTAGTAACGACCTTCTCCATCAACCTCGAATTAATTTTCGAAATGCGATGATAATATTAATAAACAGTTTTTAAAAACTAGCGCGCGGAAAATTCTAATGATGGAAACATCCTTTCGTGTAAATAAACGGCCAAGTGTATTACTATGTACCGATGCGGATGTCAGGCAGGTAGCAGGCGGCAGGTATACAATACATGACTGAACTAAGTGCGAGCAGATGCTGCGATTACCATTGTCTGTTTCCAGCGCCGGTTACGGGTTACGTCATGTGACGACATCATAAAGCGTGACAAGAAAACCGCCATTCAATGGACAGAGCGACACTCGCGACACATTCCATCAGCGACGAGGAGCCAGGGCCGGCGCTACCCTCGGGCGAACGGCAAATCGGGCAGACTCTTGAAGAAACCAACCGCACACAGCGGCTCGCGCAAGCCCCTTATTAAATTTGACTTTTGAAATTGAAATTTGGCCAGCAAGCCCCTCGTTAAATTAAGAAAAAAAATATTCAGATCAAATCAGTACTTAACTGCAATTTCTCTAGATGGTATTATGAAACATAAGATTTTGTTGCCTTCTGAAATTTCTTGTAAAATACATTTATTTCAAGCGCGTATCAAAGAGACCTACCCATTGTTTTGTCTATAGTCTAACGATACTTAAAAACCCCGATGTTTATTTGTATTATATTAGCAAAATTTGAAAATGTCCAAAAACACACAATTACTGAATTTTCACCTACAAAGGCACTGTTATTAAACAAATAATAGATTCACAGAGACGAAGATATTTTTTAATTTTATTTAATAGAAATATATGGAAGTATGGGTAATTATAGGGCCTATCTTCGGATACAATTCATTTAAGGAAAAAAAAAATTGTTTTCACATTAGATGTCACGCGTAGAATCGAATCCTACATTACTCTTGCTAACTTGATGATTGTGTACTTTTGATAATATATGTATAAGGAGTAAAATGCAGGAGTGTAACTAAAGAAATTAGGCCCCAATGCAAAATGGAAAAAGGGCCCCTTGTACAAGTGTTGGATCCTTTAAAAATCAACGACCTAGGATATTTAATATGTATAGTAATACAGTGTTAATTATCTAAATAAATTCACTTTAATGCTGTTTTAATGGTCTAGGGTAAGAGCACTCTTAATAAATGTTAACGTTAATGTGTTTTCAGATGTTGAGATACATTCGCAAATGAATGAAACCTTTTAAGGCTTTATGGCGAACCGTGGTCTAATATTAGTTATTATTATAATATCTACAATGTTTCCACGCGTTTTCATAAAACAGTGGAAAATATTTTTTTAATGTATTATTTCATATCAAGGTGCGGTGGATTTAAAAAAAATATTTAGATTAGTGTGGGTATCGATACCAAAATATTGTAGAGCGCGTATATTTTGGTCCCCCATCTAACGTAGGCCCCAATACAGCTCATTGGCTGCATTGACGTAGTTACGCCACTGGTGAAATGACATGTACGAAATATGAAATAAAGTACCTACAAATCAATACCAATACAATACCTTGTTTTATGTTTTATTATGTTGAAAAAAGACGGAAGCCACCCGTTAAATATATTATATATAGAGGGTGTCCGAAACACGTAACCAATTTTTTAAATTATATAACATATTTCACTTTATTTTATTTAGCGCTATCTACACTATATTATAATCGTGGCATACATTTGTCGATAAATAAAAATTAAATGTCATTGCTGCTGTATGAACTTTGAAAATACTTGGCAACGTTAACACACTTTACACTGAAAACGAGGAGTTATAAAAATATAACATTTAAATACATTTTAAAGATTCAGCGTCTAAATTAGATGTTTTTAATCAGAAACAAACTGTCACTTCTGAGGTTTATTACTGTACGATTGATGGATTTTTGGTGCCGCAGTTGCAAATGTTTCCCGGATACAACAAAACGCTGAGGGAAATTTTCCCAAGAAAATTAATACGCAAGTACGGAGACACGCCGCGACCACCTCGGTCGCCAGATTTAACGGATTGTAACCTTTTTCTTGTGGGAATATCTGAAATCTAAAATGTACAGTAATAATCCTCGAACAATATAGACCCTACAAGAAACCATCCGGCGTGAAATCGCCGCCACCAAACCAGCATATTTTTCTCGCGTATTTGCCAATTGGACGTCGCACGGACGATATTATCTTTAAAAAGTAAATCTGCTGATTTCTATTACCTGATAAAAATAAAATAAATATAATAAATTTTTTTGTTTGTTTTTATTTAAATTTCAATTTCAAAACCAAAAAATTTCTGCCGGTCACCTATAATGTATTATTTTGAAAAATTATGTATTTTATTTGACAATCTAAGTTTTTCAAACCTTCTGAATTAAATGTTATTTGGGTTCAAAATCTCAAACAACTTGTATTACGAAGTTTTTCAGAAAATTGTTATTAACCTAAGGTTTATTTTTGACGCGATCCAACCTGAAATATAATCGTTCGAAACACATAAATAAAATTTAATCAGATTTTTAGAAAGAAACCCCTATATGAGATGCTGTGTCGCACGTTCCGGACGTGAATTATTTTTCCATAAATAAATTCAAACAATAAGTGTGAATCTAACTTTTATTGTAATCAATTGAAATAAATTTTACATTATTTTCTTATTGGACTATCGTCCACTATTTTTAAAATGTTTTTATAAACGTTGTTAAATAAATTACAGAAAAGTTAAAGTAATTGGTTCGATAGACATTCGTGATAACAAAATAAGTATGTCTACCGAAGGACAGCAAATTTCAATATCCGGCGAAATATATCCGGCGAAAAACTGGGCTGGAGTATATTCGGGCGCCTGAATATGACCTTCAAAAGTAATTTTCCGTTAGGTCTAAAAAAGAATTTTAATTATTTATTTTCAACCAACGCATACTTTCAGTATGATTGCGAAGCATGAACTCAACAAAAATGAGGTTCAAAAACTCAGAAAACGAATAAGCAACCGTAGTCGATATAATACAATACGCCGAGAAAATTAAATAGCGATGGTCACATCGTCCGGAGGGTGGACAAACGCAATCATCCAATGGTTTCAGAGGGGAATCAGGAGGCCGATAAATCTCGCTGGACTGAATAAATCGTCAAACTCCTCAGAAATACGTAGCAGCTATGACAACGGTTTGAGAACAGTAGGAGATACTTGGGGAGGCCTTCATCCAGTAGTGGATAGAATACTGCTGACGATGATGTAGGTGTATTTTATGATGTACATGTTTACAAAAAATGTATGAAAATTTTTGTTTCTACTTTTTTCACGAATAATTTTGGGGTATGATTTAATAGGGAATACTTTGTTCCATATAATGAATTGTTTGTGCATTACAATAATACAAAATGAAAGCAAATCTAACCTAAGCTTGCTAATTTTTTATTATTTTATTACACAAATAATTCATTCTAAGGAACAAAGTATTTGTTTTAATGTACGTATTAATACTTCCCATAATTTTGTAGTACCCCCCCAGACCTTGTTTATTGCGTCAATACGTTTCGAGGTCTTTTTGAGTGTAGATTTACTTTGTTTAAAGCAATTCTAGACTTGCCGCTATCGTATCCAACGCATCCACGCTACGGCTATTGATATTCACCTACCAGCTACTAGCTACTAGCTACTAGCTACTAGCTACCAGCCGGAGTCCGGAGTCACCGGAGTGATTCACGTCCTTGTGTGTATGCGCCGACCGTTGTGCGTGTTCAGATGGCGTACGAGTAATTATATATGTCCGTGGATGTGTGTGTATCAGATTTTGATCTCGCGGAAGGTATTTGACCTCTCGGGTCGCCAGACCAGACGCGGCGGAGCTGTGCGAGACGTTTCCACACCGGCGCGGGGATCAATAACCTTTTTTGGATCGCGTACAGAACAATTGTGAAGGGGTGAGACGGGGGTCTCATCCCTTCACCGACTGACTCATCGGAGAGAATGAAAAATGGGTTCCCAACATCACGATTACTCACTTACCTTTTTTTTACAAGTTCTCTCGCCTCCACTTGTGGTTAAACTTTTGCATGGATGGTAGCTAGTGTCTCACAACTTATTAGATATTGTAAGGTTTACTATCTTATGTTTGATCCTAAATGGGATCGAGTTTATAATTATATATTAGAAGAATCTTTTGTAATGACGACAATTTGAATCTGAAATACATTTTAATGGATTTGTCTTAAGTTATTCTTACAGTTGCTTTGCACCTCACTAGATCAAGGTCCGTATCGGGTGGGCAGCGATTTTCTAATAACATCATTACAATAAATAATTTTCTCAGCTTATAAATACTACACGAGTGCTTAAAATATCTAAAATGCACAAAGTAAAATTAAAACTAAAACAATAGAAGGTTACACAATAAATAAAATAGATTTAAAAATCTATAATACAACCAATATTACATATATTTAGTAATTTTACTCGAAATATCTAATATCTGCAGTTTAATCCCATTAAATTAACATTTAATCTCAGGTATTTTTTGAGCGATTGATAATACCTTAACAAAAAGTGAACATGCATTGGGCACGTATGCAATTTATAATTTATATTACTTTACTCTTATCTATAGTAAAAAAATATATTTATATGTTTTTTTATATCAGCTTGTTTTAATTTTGTTTGAAGAAGCGAATATCCAGCGTCTCCAAAATTGATAAAAAAGTAAAGGAATCGGTTTGTGTTATATTATTCTGCATCCCTTGTTCATGAAATACAGAACACCAAAAATTTTTAACAGATAAGATTTATTAAATTTCTTATCTGTCGACTCTATTATGTATGGTTGCGAAAAGAAAATTGTTTTCATTAAGTTATCGTATAAAGATACAATAAGCTTTATTATTACATAACACACCATTTTTATAAGATTTGGTCCCTTAATTCAAAGTTTTTTTTATTAAACAGATTTTGTTCGATCGATGTCACAAAAGAACAATATCAAATATCTCTAGAATGAGAATTAGGCATTGCCAGGTAGCCTCACATTTATTCAGATTGAACTTAATAGATTCACCAATGTGGTTTTTTTACAGTAATCTCGTCAATGGTAATTTTCAACTCCTTGTTAACTTGTGTCATTTTCTTTCCCTTATCTCGCCACATTTAATCTATATAATAGTAATACTTTTGAACGACAATTGTATTGACTTGTAATATTATTGTACTTTTTTCTATAAAATAAAGTTTTAACTCGATTAATGGCAAAAATCACTCTTGAGGGTAGATTGCCTATTTAAAAGAAGAAGAAGAAAATCGATGTCACACCAAGGGAGGTATTGCATAGACAAATTTTACTGTTTAATTAATATTTCACAATAAACTTATTGACTAAATCTGTGATGATTTTCATAATAATGAGACCATAAAAATTTTTCCTACAATATTTTAGAAGTACGAACAAATAACATATTACTTTTAAAATTAGCAATATTTACTTTGTGGTTGAAATTCATATTTTTTATTTATTTTCCTAGTTTTATTAACCACTGAATTGAGTTTAAAAAACATCTACCGGTTTCGAAAAATACCTTTTCCTTCTTCTGGATGTCATAACTAACTAAAAATATAGCATTGTTTCTTCACCAGAATCTATTTTTAAATTTAAAAAAAAAACAACAATTATTAAAAAAAAAAAATTTAGTACCTAACTCAAATTGCTGCTCAATACAAATTTAGTCGAATAATTTTTAGGAAAAAATTTTAGAATAGGACTCGTAGTTAAATTTAGTTGGCTGTTTAGAATTTCCTGATTACTTTTACATGCTTTATTTATCTCCAACGATTTCAAATTATTTAATTTGTGACCTACACCGTTTATATGCAAAATTGACAAAATTGATGTTTTTTAAACTCAATTCAGTGGTTAATAAAACTAAGATAATAAATAAAAAATATAAATAACATATTGTTTAAAAATTATCTCAGAAACAAATAAAAGTACCAACCAGAAAAATAAATTAACAGTGAGTTGAATGGTTACGCAATTATTTTAACAAAACTATTCAAAGATGATTCTCCAGAATGAAAGATATATCTTCATCGCCTTGGAGCAAGTACTCTTTAGTATCGAAACATGTTTGATAATATTTTAACTATGTTTAGTGATTTGATTATGTTTAATGATCATACTTGGATTGCCGATTATATCTTGACGATCTATCGTTATTAACATCTTACAATTTCATTCTCTCAAAGATTTTGTTTTGATATAAGATATTATAAAAGCATAATTTTAAGTGTTATCTATGTCCTTTGTATCAGTACTTTACATTATTTTAGTTATAGACATTATTGCAATATCGTTACGTGGTGCTCGGGGCACGCTTGTCAAAGTTTCCCCATCTCTACACCAGTCCTACACAAGGGACGGCGATCTGACTACATAAAGGCGTCTTCACTTCTGAACGTGCATATTTAGTTACAGTTACGCAGAGCTACAACTCCGGGGACGAACGTCGTGTCTTTCTGTATAAATATACGAAACACGGTTGGTAAATTTAGTAACGGGCTACAGGGTAATTAGGAATGGTTTTGTGAAAACTCTAACTTCAACATACTATACGACCTTGGTGTGTACGTAAAGTCCACGTACATATTTTCCAAATTGTACTCTATGTAATAAACAGCTACAGAAATGACTGAAAATCGGTAACAAATCGACCGCGTTTGGCAGTTTTATTTTTACAATGGATAAAAAATAATGTAAACTGTAGTTTTAAAAATATATCGTGATATTATATTATATACATAAAATTATTATATAATACCCTTTGTTTTTTTAAATACGACGAATGATTTACACTCGTACTTAATTTTCCCGTCATTGTTTCCCATTTCCCCGTTGATCAGATATCATAACATACCTATTGTGAATAATTTTCTCGTTTATTATTTAGCCTTCATATTGCCAATTAGACTCTCTGGTACTTCATAAAGCAAAAATCAACTTGTTAGCAAATGCCATTTAAATATTAAATATTATCTTCTTGTATTATATTAATTTAAATGTCTAACAAGATGGTGACAATATAATGAGCTTTATTCGCACGAATTTCATACGTTGACTTAATATATTACCGAATATCGGGTTTATATGTATATGGAAGTCATTATATATATGTATATACTGCACTTGGCATTAATTGTGGAAACTTTTGGTATATTTTCGATTCCTTTGAATCTATTTAGACTATTTTACGTATTTTAATATTTATCATGTTCCTATATATATATTTTTCAACATCCTGTAACGACTTGAATTTGGTGGTGAAAATGAACAAGTTACACGACAATTATCATATATTTTGTTGATGCGTCATACTTTTAAACCTTTTGTCTACTTTATATAAAAGTAACATTTGCATTTATCATTGAAATATAAAATGCAGAAAATGACTGATTTTCAAAACGACAATCATTTTGTGAGATATAATTATTTTTCAACAAAACAAGGTTAATGTAAAAATAAGTACTAGATAACCATAAAAATTTACTCGTCCTCTATTCCGATGTTGCTCGTATTAATTAATAATGTATACATCGATCATTATTCACATTATATACGTACCTTGAAATATATGTATGTAATAAGGTATGTACCGAATTGAATCCGAAAGGAAGTTGGATTTGAATAAAATATGAAAATGATATTAATCACTAAAAAATAATTTCATTCGCGGAAAAAAATTTGAATATCTTTACAATCCAGAAAAAAAAGGTAATCTGATTTGGGTATTATTTCTAAAATGTGTTATTTATTGGATTATTACTGTAGTTCACCTTCCATATAAAATGCGATATTTTTTTATCTTATCTTATCTGCATGTCCAATAAACATTTTCAACGTAACAATATGTTTGAAATCTGAGCTCAATAATAAAAAATATCGAAAGTTACCTAGATTAGGGATGCCTCGGTAGGGTTCTTGATGAGGATAAGGTTGTGGTGAGGTAATAAGTAGATATTTAATATATCGATGTTAATAAACTCGTGATTCGATCGTTATTCATACTTGCACAGAAATAAAATACATAATTGACATTAAATTACTTTTAAATTCAATAAATTATGCATTTAATATACATTTATAATATAAAACACAAAATTAATATAATATGAATTAAAAAAAATAATTTTTCGTTAAAAATAGTAAATATACTTTTACAATAAATAATTAATTAACGATACAGATAACTAACTTTTCTTGATGCGATAAAGTGATACGATTTAGGTAAATTCTTATACATTTTAAGTTTTTACTGCTATTGTCCACTTTAAGTGAAATCTATCATAAACTTATAAAAGCCCTACTGCAGATTATCTCGCGATATTATTAAAAATAAAATCGTTAGATGAACCAATTAATTCGTTAATAGGCCCACGTTAATGGAGAAGGCGATTTTATAATCCGCCCCGAGTCCGCGCTGATTCAACTCTTGGCTGAGAGAATTCACAAAAAATATCACAAAGCAAAATATTTAGTTACACAGACACTGGCAAACACGCCAAAAGCGATAGAACATTTTTTTGTTCTTGACCACAATGGATAACGTGTGTGTAGCGAATTTTAATTCATGAGTTGTTGTCGTCGTATTTAGTGTGAATATTAATTTACTTGCGGGCAAAAAATGTTCAAAAGTCGTGCCAAACGTGACAAGAGGAATTGTGGTGGATGTTACGAAGAGAATGGGAATAGTGACTCAATGAACGTTGGACGAATTTTTAATAAAAATGAAATAGGAACACATAATGAAATGAATTTAAAAATGAAATGAATTTTTATTAAAAATGAAATAGGAACACATAATGAAATGAATTTAAAAATGAAATGAATTTTTATTAAAAATGAAATAGGAACACATAATGAATCGTGCGTTTTTAAAATGTTAGTATCGAGTATACAGACAATGCATACCAACATAATAATAAAATCAAATATTTCGGCCCGTCGACTCTGTAACGGAACCATTTTTTGTATTTACTGTGTCTTTTTATCACGGGTTTATAAAATCCTTTCCGCTGGTTTGCCTGGTTCGATGAATCAGGCACGCCAAAACAAGTCTCGATACTCAGAATTCTTTAGAGATGTACGAGTATAAAACTCACAGGTGTATAATTTTGTTTATTTAGAGTGCCGACGAAATTCATGGAAAGGTGAGTTGTTTACGGTAGTGTTCAGTGCAACCAATAATCGAATCATAAATGTCATAATTTATTTATGGTACCCTACTATGTATACATATATAGTGCAATCTCGATAATCCGACACATATCTTGAACATGACGCGCATGGATTATGCGCGGACAAGATGTATTGCATTTGTATGTAATTCGCATTTCCAGTTCTAAATTCTAACAGGCTTAACATAAGACATCATAATCGTACGTTAATATGTATTAAGAATGTAATTTTCATTATGTTACTGTGTACAATTGTATAGAAATGAACCTCTCAATATCTCAACAGTGTCAGTGTATTGGATGTATGGATTATCGAATTTTGCGTTCTGCGTTGGTTTAACGAGTGTTCAGTTTAAAGTAATACGGAGTATTCGGTACTGCTGACATATTCTTCGTTTTGTTGAAATTTCTCTGAAAAATCTGCGATAATATAAAATAAAATAAATAAAATTCTCGAGTCGAAAAAAAGTCTTTTATGAAAATCTCACCGATTGCGTTTTACCAGTAGCAGAGTTGAATAATCATTTTATTTCTGGCTGTAAAACAAAAATATTACGCCTAGTTTACATTAATTTATAACCTAGGTATTCACACCTATATTATACTAAAATCAATAGGCAATAACTGTAAGTTAATAAAGGAATACAATTTCACACAAAAATATGAAATGTCGGCGCATATCTCTGTACCATCCGTCTGCTGGGTAGCGTTCAGCCAAACGTTCTGCGTCACTTTACAATCGCTTTAGTATCTCTGTTGAAGGCTAGGGTGACTCAAGAAAATTCACAGATGCGACGAGATTTTCAGTGCATGTACGTCATTGCCATGTGCTTTATCGTCGTCGGGAGTTTTGGCTGAACGCCCCTTTCGGCCGGTCATGGGCCAGTTTGATGATTATTTCGGCGGTATCGATTATAATTATTACTGTTACGGGCACATAAGATTTATTATATTAATTCTAAAAATATATTTAACATTTCACTTCTATTTTTTTATTTATTTTCCCAGGTAGATTTCGATCTGCAGATATCATAAATATATACATATTAATACAGCATAAACATATTTAGTTTATGCGAGTAGCATAGTATTCGCATTTCTTAAAGTTTTTTCCCTTCATCAACTTTCTGACGTTTGTTCTTATTCATTTTCGTATAACCACATTTATTTTTCTCTCTTTTGCATTTTTTGTCAATGTCACTCTTTATATTTTAAATATTTGATTGTTTTGTAAACACAATCGCATGTTTTTTTTATATTTTATTTTACATTTTTGTGCATAACACTTTATAATTGTTTTATAAAGCAGTATGTTTTATGAGAGGTGGTTCTATGTAAAAAATGCACGTTTTCTAATTCTATGGATGATTTTGATTGACAAGTAAAAATTTTAAAATCGGTTCACTGGATCTGTCACTAACGCAATTAATTAAACAACAAACCTCTTGAATAAGTAAATGATTTTGCAAACTTTGCATTATACAGGTGTAACAGACCTAGACTATAATTTTTTATGTGTTTCGAATATTCGAGGAATATGTGGAAATTTTGCACTGTTACGGAAAATACTATTATATGAATTTTTTACAAAACTGTGTTAAGCTTGAGGTCTAGGTACTTCTAAATAAATATTTGCGAAATTATTCAATTATTAATCGATATCTCGATAGCAAAAAATAGTCTAGCTATTCGAAATTCGATGACCTTTAATTTTTTATATTAATTATGTATATCATTTGGAATCAATAACATATTTAAATTAATCGAAACAGTCGCATTATTACGATTCTTTTGAAACGCTTATATCTCTGACACGGTTGAGATTAGGCACATATCCCTTAAACATTTTCGACTCGTAATTAGTCGAGTATCCAGGGCTGTTACACACTGTATATAAAATATCAAAAGAAATTAGGGAAATAATAATAGGAAAACAAACGTTCACAAGCATAGTGATTAGCAAGAACATCAGACATTAAAAAAGACAAGGGGAGAATTATAAAATAATATTAATAAATTATAAATAGTTGGACGGAAAATACAAGAAATTTTGGTAGAAATATGTGAAAACAGACTTATTCCGAGGACGACACCTGACAGATGTGAAAAATGTTTGAGTCATATCTCCGACATAAAACATTTGTTAGCATAGTGAAAAAGAGGACGGTAGAGAAAAATGTTCAGGAGCCGACTAGCTTAAACAAAACGACTGCTGGTGTGGAATGGAAGCAGAGGCAACCGAAATATGAAATACTTAGTGCAAAATATAACAATATGAAGATTTTGAGACACATTACTGGAAACGATTAGGTACGTATCACGTGCTTCAGTCGTTATCGTCCGAGACAATGAGTCTGGAATAGACCTAGAAGATGTATTGACTTCCGTGACGCATTTTCGTCTCCATGAACGAGTTTTAGTCGTGTTAGAATTAAATTAAAAATTTCTCTAAATCACGAAGATCAATCTTTGCTACGTCACCGACCTCGGACAGCAATCAGGATATAATAAATGATAATAAACGGAGAATCCACATAATTATTAAATTAATAAAAAAAATGTAAATAATTAACATATATTCAACATACAATGTAATGTAAATTAAGTCCATGGAATACATAGGTAGTAAATACAAATAAATTAATTACGAATGTACCCTACATAATAAATAATACATATATGTATATCTATCTAAGAAATTAGTGATTAAATTAATGTGTATTTAATTTAATAATTGAAAAAATTGTTAGTAAATCAGCTCTAGAATTTTAATAATATTCTGATTCTCATTGCGTAGATACCTACACAGGTCTTATAATTTTTTGTCTTAAAAACTTTGATCATAAAAGGTGATAGCCATAGTGTAAACAATGGCTATAAAAAGATATTAATCAAATAAGCTATTAAAAAATGCTATAACTAATCAATTTTAATAGTTTAATTATGTAAGTTAAGATGTAGTTTATAATAAAAATTCAATTATTATTGTGTAATAATAATGAAGAGTAGTATATATTTATTCAAAGTAATAAATAATATGTTGCAAATAAGATACATTGAAGATTGCATTGAAAAGGCTTGAATGGGGCAAAGGAGGGAATAAGTATTATTTATAGCAAATCGAGATAAAGACAACAAAGTTTACTCACAATTGGATAGTGTTTGGAACCGACGTGTCTGGAAGTCTTTTCTGATATTCTTGTCAACCAATGAGAGCCTCTCGAGATGATCACTTCACAGTTTACGTCCTCTGGATTCTGATCGCATGCCAAAGTGTCTTGATACTCAAAATAACTTTTATATTTAAACGGCGAATTATTTTTACTTTTATTAAAATAAAAAACCGTCACACTGTATTGTGGAATCCATTTCCTCGACGGAGAATTTGATGATGGTTATAAAATTCACCGACACACAACTTACCTAAAAATCAACGAATTAATAACATATTGTGTACGTCTGTGTAATTTATTTTAGATTATTCTACCATGTGTCTCCGACTTCTTTGGCCGACGTTTCGGATCCGGAGTATTGCTTTGCAATCTGCAATACCGTGTCGAAAGCAATGTGTGTGTACTATCTACTTATCAAATATTGTGCACTAAGTGTGTTATACTCAGTACATAATACTGGTGCAATAGATGAAACATGTATTGCATGTTTCATCTATTGGCGGATCACTATGAGCCAATTGTGTGATCAGTAGTAATTTTTTACCATGGTAATTTTTTACTAACGCCCGTGGTTAAAGTCATTTGCGGGTTGTTCGAATGTCAAATTTACTGTCATCAAAGCATAGATCATGTCTATAGGTGCGACAAAAAATCATGAAATATGCTTTATTTTATTATCTGTCGATTTTTTCGCCTGTGTTCGAAATCTGTCACTTTAGTGGTGAAATTTTATTGTATTATGTGCTAATGTATATTAAACAACGAGATCATCATCGGACGAACTGTCATCACTAAAACAGCGGGATATTGAATGATTAATTGTCATATACCGCAACTTTCAAAGTATCAATGTGTCAGATGACTTTTGGAACAGCTGTGAAAAGCCCACCATATTTAACTATCTCTCGTTTTAACTATGGGATATCGGAGAGTAAAATGAATTTATTACGGGATATATAAATATTTTTTTACCAACGATCAAACAACCCGTTTTCGTAAAAAAATTTTACTTCAGTAATTTATTTAACTATAGTAAAAAGTTACCATTGATCACACAACTGGCATTAATGATAACTTTTGTAGTGCCGGGTACTAAGATGTAAGGAAGCACAAGGCAGAATGGCTTGGAAAACTCATCACAGAAGATTACGGACGGCTGTGAAAACCTGAGAACATTTTTATATCGAATACAATTAAGATTTTCCGTGGGAATGAGATTTAAATTACGTTACTTAGAACGTAATTTAGTTTAAGAACGAATTGCAACAGTTCTATTTGGTATTCTCCTTCGTCGCGCGTAACCATTCTTAAAAGAAAATATAGCTTTTATTTGTGGTGGTCGCACGTCTGTGGTCCGAGTTGTTTGTGGTCAAACGGGCCAATTTATTAAAATACAAGTTCATTTTTTTAAGTAATAGAACTGCCTCACACCTCGTACCGCGTACTGCGGTAAAATTAAACACCTCTACTGTGGACTAAGTTATTCAGTTTATATTTGGAATAATGAATGCTATTAACGACTACACACCTTGTGCACGCGGCAAAATTAATTATTATCCTTCCATTAAGAAACTGGATATTTGCTCAATAGTATAAGGATGATACTTTGCCGTCGAGATTACCGGTAAAGATCCATTTATATCTGTTGGTCAGTCTGCTTTCCATACAAAATGCAATAGACAACATTTAACTGACGATAAGCACAAATTGTCTAAAATTTCGTCCGTGTACACGCAGTTATAATAGCATAACACATTTTATATGTTGTATATGAGTAAATGAAGAACTAACATTAAAAAAATGTTAAATATGAAATCTAATGCAATTATTTCATACCAATATTTGTTTGCCATATGTTCTGAGATGAATCATCGCATCAGGCGCAAGTTTCTTGTACGAGTTTTCGGGTAAACTTTATATGTACTACATCGACCGTGTCGAACACAATGCGATTACACATATATATGTGTATAGAACAAGCTAATGACAAAACAAACTGACAATAACGTCAGGTGGTGAGTGATAAGGATAGATAAATAGAAAGAGAAAGAGGATAAGGTAGCGGGCGGGAGCGCGCGGCCCGCGGACCGGAACGGTAATTATGAATTCCAACACAAGAGCCCGTAAGATAGCCATAGCCGCCTGCACACCACATACTCGTGTATTCCTCAACAGCGGCTATCAATCCTTGTTCATTGGCGGCCAAGTGTCAGGCTTTCAGTACTTTCAGTACCGGAAAAGGCGGGTTCATTAATGAACGCTTTATAATACTCGTACAACATGTGATCGATGCCGTTTAAAATTTTAAACTCTTCATCTTATTATTGGAAGTTTAGAATCATATGTAGCGAGTTTAATTTAGTCCATTCACCGCACTGGAAGTCTAAAACATTTTTAATTTTAATAAAGGTTATTAGTCTAAAGTCTTCACTATAAACTGGACGTTCCAGTATTGCATAAAATATCTCAACTATTAAGAATTGGAATGATAAAACAATGCCGAAAAATTGTTCCATATCGGTCGTATCCACGAATAACAAATATAATATATAGTGTTTCGTTCTCATGTTATACGATATGATACACATGACTGGTGGAAAACTGTGATGTTGAGCAAGTTCCTTAGTGCATTTTCCAATAGAGGCATCAACGAATTTACTTTTGTGTTTTTTTTTGTCAAAAACTTCAGATACATTGCTTTTTAACGGTACATATGTTCATTTAAATATTAATGAGACAAAATTTTATAATCTATAAATTATATGATCTTACAAACAAATTAAAATAATTCTTAATTAATAAAGAAGCTGGGTTGTGTATTCTTTGTGAATTACTATTTTAACTGAACACTAAATTCAAAAAAATGGGGAACGTTATTTAAAAAAAGAGATAAGTAAGTCTCGGAACTACTTCACAGAAAAGATGAGCGAAATTAAATGATTATTTTAAAATACATGTATGATATTATGTAAGGATCCATTCATTTGAAAAAAATATTGCACAGGAAGGCAATTAAATACTTGGTTATTGGAAAAAAAAACCACTAGGCATTTCAAAATGTTTTAAACCGCCGCGCGTGTTCGAATGATAATCGCGGAGCAATTATCGTGTAATGAAATGATAAAAAACGGCATATTTCCGTTTAATTACATTTTACCTAAACAATGAACTGAATACCAATTTAAATAATCACATTTAGAAATCTAAGACTGCAAGAAATGTGGGTTGAACTTAAAAATATGCCAAGAACATTGAAAAAATATGTCGTGTGTGTTTTACTGATAATTATTTATTAATAAGACAGACGCTTCGAGATTTGCCACACTAAATTCGGAGAAGGCGCACAGAACACTTGAGAAACACGATATACACTGTTAAAACACAAAAATTATATCTTTTAAATAACACGAAAGGTTTAGAACAAATTTTATTTGTTTTCAAAGTACTCTTTCAATGTTCGCCAACGCAAGAAAAGCGGATTATTTACGAAAAACGTGCGCGACTAACGGTGTTCGGAGAGAAAAAGTACCACCGCCACAACGAACGATGCGAACCGCTCCGGGCGTCGGAGAAATGTGACAGCTAAATGGGAAGACAACCTTTTAGAATATTTCTGTCCTATTCGAACATGCTGGTTTTGAAAACCCCAGACTACTGTCTGTCTCGTTCTGGCGTGTTGCCGATGCCGCTTGCTATCACACTCCATTGCAAGTATAAAGGCGTACATAAAAAGGATTCAATCGTTATCAGAGTGCGATAATGGTACATAAAAATTAAGTGAATCATTTTACTTTTACGCCAATAATTTGAACGTCGTTGATCTCTCCATCAATTGAAGTGTGGATCGAGCTTTGTGAACTTGAATAAAGAGCGTCGTTGTTTTTCCATCTGTGTTTCGGGGCGTCGCGTCGCGTCAATGATTTTAAGTTTAGGCTTCATCGCCAAATCTGTAATTGATTCCGACAAATCTCTTTTTCTTTAAATTTTGTTTGATTGATACATAAATAATACCGTTTTAACTAGTGATGGTTAAATCGTTATATAAACCGTTATAGTAACAGTGATTGATTCGATTACAACGATGATTGGTAACCGTTCAAGGTTATTCTTTGAACAATTACTGGTAATCTAGAAAATAAACCTCCAACAGTTAAATCTTGGTTATTAATCATTGTTAAATCTCAGTTACTAGTCATCGTCACAATCACAGTCACATAATGATTTACTGTGTACAGAATTTAAAATATACTTTATTATTTATACATTCTTAATATCATATTTTAATACTCGATTAAATTAATTAAAAATAAAAATAGTTCTACATACTAAGAAGCCAGTATTAATAAAGACATGAAAATACATCTCGTTGACTTCTTAGCAGCATAGTGGTTAGTATTCCCGCATGTCACGCGGGAGATCGGGGTTAAATTCTCCAACAGAGAAAAACGCATTTATGTAAAGCATTTTTTTTTGTTTATAAAATATAATTGACAGTTTTGATAAAACCCTTGCCCAGTGACAATATGATAAATAAATGTATTCTGTAAAGTGAAAGAAAATATTATTTTGTATCACGCTAAAGCGGTGTTCGTGTAATTACTAAATAATGTACCATTTTTATCCACAGCAGTTGAAAATTTTACTCTATCTCTTTTTATACGAAATATTTATTCCCTTCACTAAACACTTCCCTAAAAATAGTACTCATTATATTGTTGGATTTATTTTTATTATAAGATTTATTATCGGTTACAATTAAGTTCAATTTTGAAACACCATTTTTAACTAAATGTTTATTGTTTCTTGAATATTTTTTTAATATATTTAAAATTACCTACAGTCATACAGTCAGTGTAACTTTATTATTTGTCTTATTTTTAAATTCTCAAAATATATTAGAAAATATCTGTATTAATTTTTTAAAACTTTTTTTAGCTATTGAACACTCTTAGAGTGTGTCCCAACAAAAAATTACACTATGTGAGGAGGTGTCAGAAACCGGTGTTTTTTTTAAGCCGTGATTATTACTAAGCGCGGGTGTACCCGCAAGAAATGTTTGGGAAACTGTGGCATCCATCGGAGCGTGTGGGAGACTCGGGACGTTGCACTGCGGCGGCCGACAATGCGCTGCACCTTCTAGATGCTCTGACCGCAAGGAAGCCCCCTGGAGCCACGCAATAAAAATGGAAAAATCAATAACTTCTTAATCTTCAAAACCCTTCATTGTAAAAAAATCCTTTTGGTCACCGTGCAGTTAAGAATTGAATCGCGCGAATGGCGCAAACGCGGGGCCGATGTCGTGCCGCTTCTAATGAAATGTGCCTCTTTTAATATTCTTACACAAGGCCGCGAGCCGAGGATACATTTTTACAATAAAAATTAAAAGTTTTTATATTGAACCAAGAAATGGAGCGCTATCAACATCAACAATTCAATTGAACCTCATTGACGGTTGCTGCAATGACGAATCTCTTGGAATTAGGAGCAATAAGCAGTTAAATGAAAACCGTCATTAGTTTTAGGATTCTTGTTATTAAGTTATGCTTATTTATTTATTCTTAATATAGTGTATACATAAGTATATAGTATATGCTCTAATATAAACGAGATCAAAATATTATTTTTTACTATAACTAATCTTACATACTTAGTTTCATTTTGAATCTACAGAGTTTCTCCTCCATTCTTATATCATCTGGAATTTCATTGAAAATCTTCATCGCACTGTACATCACCGATTTCTGAGATTTAGCCTTCTTCCAGAACGACAGTCTCGCTCTATCTCTTCCTCTCGTATGATGTTCCTGCTCATGTTGATTTATTCTACCGGTAAGACGCCCGTCTATTGACCAAATGGTCGGGGGTTCAATGCTCAACCCTTATCCCGAGAGACGACCAAGATTGTCCTATTTGTCATAGCTCAGTGATAATATTGATGCGACCTATACATACTCCGTGCACGCATCTCTATTTGTAAAAATGAGTATAATTATAATTAAATTTTACTTACACAAACATTTTCTACTCAAATATTATAATTTTCATATGGTTATTGAATTAACGCACTGTCACGTCAATGCCCTTTAAGGTTTTACTATAATACGCGCCACCCTTGAATTCTAGCTCTGGTCTAGTCCATCTCGTTCACACGTACATTAATATCTGTTTTTAATGAAAACATTTTTATTGTGAAGTTGCAATTTGAAAACGTAGTTCTGTGGTATTTTTAATGCAATTTAAATTAATCAATTAGAAAGATATACTGAAAAAATGCGTTTATCGAAAAGATATTTGGTTTTAACCAAATTTCTGCGTATCTTTCGAACTGATTAATTTAATTTGTTTTAATAATATCTAGATTATAATATCACGCTAGATTATCATCGTTTTCAATACCCACGTCATATATTTGTTATTATGACTTGTTCTACATGTCTAAACTACACAAGCGATCTTTTCTTATATAAAAATATAAGAAAAGGTCGCTTATAAATATAAAGCAAAAGCTTTGTATTTCTCCCTTCTAACGTTAGGTTTTGATCTAACGATTTATTAAATTTGTTTTAATAGAATTCGGCTTACGGAAATACTTCATTCTGAGTCTTTGCTTTTGCTAAAATTGCTCTTTCACAGGCAAACGTTACGATTCTATCGCCAATAGATATTTCAAAAGATCTTTTACATGAATTGTAAACATAAACAGTATCTACAACAGAATTAATAATGAATAAGTAACTTGATTGATATCCATCTATAACTCCTGTTTTGGTTTTACCACAAATATAGGGGAAAAACCAGATAAGGTGTGGGATGTACAAGAATCCATATCATTGCGGTTCATCTATTCATATGAACATATATGTACATAAGTTTATATGACTGAGTGTATAATTTAAAAAAATATGGAATGGTAATACGGAGGATGGAATACGTGATGTGAAATTTAATCTCCTTTAATATCAAACAAATATCAAATATCTCATAGTGACGAAGCTATTTTTTATTATATTTAATGGAAAATATATGGAAGTATGGGATAATTACAGGGCTTACGACCTGTCTTCGGCTGGCTTAAGTGATCACTCTATATATATATATATATATCTATATATATGTATATAGATACTCACCAATTCTCACCCCTCAATCTCCAAATTTATTAAATTTTTGAAAGTGGTATATATGTTAGTATGTGGAGTCGCTTCAAGTGCCACTACACCATCGCCATCTATGGACCAAATTCGATAATTCATTTTTTCTTTTTTTTTAAAATTATTTATTATATTATTTATGTTTTTATATTTGTCATCACATATCACATGTCATCATAATTATTTAAAAACAATATTCTTTATCTGTTAAATGTTTTTCAACTAATTATACTAGAATACGCCTTAAAAGTCAATATTTTTAATTTTTTTATATATTTTCTTATTTTGACCAGTATTAGTAATGCGTGTGTTCTTGGACATGCTCAAATATCGCTTTCTTTAATATCATTTATTATTTTAAATAGCTTATTATTATTAATTAAATAATATTAATTAAATAGCTTTCTTTAATATCATTTATTATTTTAGCACAATATCAATAGATTATAAAACATTACCCTCAGTGAAGGGGCTAACGGACCATCTATTCGATCGCTTCCGTTTCAAATTGTACATAACGATTGGAGAGAACGTTCCCACGCCCATTCCATATTGAAGTGATTTTCCCTCGATTTCGAAACTCGGAAGCCTGTTATTTTTCTAACCGTTTGGTTTGTAGCGATGCAAACACAAAAAACATATTTTGACATTTGCCGTACGAGGATAAGTGAAACTGCTCTCGTGCAGCTTTATGGAGATTAATTCATGTCCTCAGTACAAGGAACTCGCTGCGGCAGGAGAACTCAAGCGATCGTACATTATTATTTTATTATTTTTTATTTGTTTTCGTCGATTCGATTCCGCAATCTTTTCGTCCGACATTGTATTTTTGAACGTTCAGAAATGAATTGGCAATACCCTCACACGGCAGGTACGTTCTCACATTAAATAAGAAAAAAAAAAAAGCAAATAAATACATTTTCTGCATGGCTAGTGTTGATAAACAAATATTCTTTAAGCATTTCTTGTTTGTTTAAGCTTTAACATCCGCTTGATTGATGTTTGGTGAATACTGCGTTCACTTTCAAAACAATAATTATGGACGCAACATCTGCAGCTGTCTATTTCGTTTCTGAACAGTTGGTATACATATAATCTAGAAGAATCCCAATGGTTTCTAATACGAATCTAATAAACATATGTCAGACAATGCGTGCGTTCTACATTTGTTGTTTTTCTTTTATTACCAACTAAAGCCGAATTCTTGCATTTGTGAGGTTTCTTTGGTTTAAGCCAATATATCTCACATCGTGCAATCGAATTATTTCTATATTGCTGACTCATATCCCAGGTTTGAGTTATTTTCGAGCTTAGTTCCCGAGCCGTGATTATCCCAATAGGTTAATTTATTTTCGCCTATTTCGCTTTAAAAATCTATCGAGTCTCTTTAAAGTAATACAACGATGTAAGAAGTCAATCTTCCACTCATTTATCGTCAAGTTTAATGCAATTTTTCGGCTTGAAATCATTGGGTAAAAATGACTTTCTTTAATTTCTCAAAATACCGGATCCGAAAACAGTTCGCCGCGGACTCGCAGTGTATTTTAGATTACTAGTATTTATAGCGGCATGTCTATTGCTGAAATATTTAGAAACCATTTTAAAATTATTTCATCAAAACACACGCTCTCATGAAAGTTAAAAATCTAAAATTAATTATAATACTTTCGAGAAACTGCGTTGCAAAATAGAAAAAAATCGTGGGAGTGCAGCGATTGTTCATTTAACCCTTCCCAAACCATGCAGTGACACAGGTCTACCATCTCAGCCAATCTCGTAAAATTTCGGTAAATACACACAACATTAAATTCATATTTTAGTTAATCATAAGGAAAACATTTACGAAGGGGATGCTAGAAAAATAATTATTTTAGATTCAATCCGTTGTAAAATTAATATGTTGGCAAAAATACCATTTGTAGTATGACAGAAAGAGATCACAACATTAATTTCACAGTGAAATAAATAACAAACATACGAATATAAATTGTCTCTTTCTCACTAATTAAATGAAAAGAGATAAGAAGGAAGGTCGCATTGTATAGAACTTGATAAATGTTCCAAATTATATCATTATATTAATCCTTTTTTTACATTTAATGGTCAATATTTCGAACAAATTTTGTGGCATTAAAGCCATTTAAGCTAATAAAAATATTTTATTCACTTAAAACGATAAAAAAACTCTCATTTATTATAGTAACACAAGTTGACAGCATGGATGCATACGGATATTATATATATCACGGTTTGGTAAAGGTTAATAACACTGGCTGTGGGAGTGATTTGATAACGATACGCATGGTGTTCTCATGGCACTATCTCGAAAGGTTGTCGAGTGTACACCACTCAATTATATTATGGCATTTAGTGACATTTACCTTACTTATTAAACTATTTTTTCAAGTATGTTACATATTTTCACCTGACGATAAACGTAATATTTTTACGTATAGTAAAACAGAACAAAAACGGTAGTAACAAAGAGGATAAAACAGAACAGAGTGATTATTATGTTACTTATTTGAAAATCTGTAAAAAAATATTATTCTGTTATTATAGGCATCATGTATATTTTTTATATTTAAAATCATAAATATTATTTTATTAAAAGTGTTATTTAGAAAAGAAAGGGTAGAGAATTGTTATGCAAAGAAGATTCTCTTAGCTCCTTTCGGAAGGATTAGGACTTTTCTAGGTATTTTCTTCTACCTAATATTGTGTCTACTCTAGGAACAATTATCATTTTGGTCAAAATTGTGATGATGTCAAAATTTACTTACTTTATCAAAATTCTCAAGACAATTTTCTCTTTAAAACTGCGTTACAAAAATGTAAAATTTTCTAATAGTTCAGGAGATAACAAGAAAACATAGTTATATTTCAGTAGCGCTTGTAATATTTTTAGAAAAATTGTTAATTTGAATACAAATAAAACGTACGAGTTACATTACATAATGTAATCAGTTTACTTTATTAGGTACACAGCAACATTTTTTCAAACTTTGAATCTCAGTTTGATGTAAATGTCAAATAATACCTGGTTGTTCCAAAGGTACAAGTATACGAGTACATTTAAAAAAAATCTATTTTTCAATTATTTAATTTAGTATTGTAAAATTATATATTTTTATGGATTTCAAGAATTGCCATTATAAGCGTTGCCATCTGGAATAAATAATTATTTTTCCCTTATATTATGTCTCCAGTAATATACACACACACACATATATATATATATATATATACGTGCGATAATATTATTAATTTATTACGTAACACTAATAATTTATCGAGTTTACGGCAACAACCTGAGTTGGCAAAAAGGAAGATGTATATACCTATTCTATTATAACTCAAGTGTGTGGTAAAATGATAAATTAAGTTTAAGTACCTATTGAGTAAATCTATAAAATAAAAAATCTGATTGGTCATGTGGAATAGTTGATAACTGAGGAAAAAACGGAAAAATATGTAATATATCTCCAGCTTAACGCCAAATATTCTCATGAAACAATGAATGCACAGATCATCACATTTTACTTTCTAGACAAGCTTGATTATTATCAAATTTCATTTTGATAATAATCATATGTCGGCGTGCCCATTTTGAAACAATTTTTTTCAAGAGTTCCAGAAAATATTCGTACATTCAATTACACTTTCCTATTTTTTACAGTGTGTATTATATTGTTTTTTAAACAACGCCAGTGATGTCAAAACTCTCGAAAGTTCGGATAAAACAATATATAATAGAATAGAAAATTGTTTATATGTACCTGTACATTATATACATGTAATATAATATTTCTGTACACGCTTGTACCCAGGTGTCTATTTGATTTTAATTGATTAAATTTATATTAAACTCATAAAAATATATTGTCCTAAATTATTTCACTACCACATGTTACGACTTGATTTATTTACGATGACGTCATTATTTTATGCAATTAGTGTACATTTTACAAGTGGAAATAAGCTCGAATTGTTTACGTGATAATATTAAATTTAGAATATACTGTATGCAACCACGAGCATAATTTATACGTTATAATTTATATTCCTATATTAATTAATATATATTGATCGCAATACAACAATATAAAGGCTTTTTGAACACTTGTTTCTTGTTGTTGATATGTATGTATTCTTATCTAAACGCCTCACAATGATAATATATTTTTAATATGGATAAAATGAAAAAGAATAAAAATAAAATTATAGGTGTTGCAGTGACATGTTATTATCTACGCAGGTAGGTACTTACGCAGAAAAAATTAATTGACGATCAATATTGTGAACCACACTGATCGAAAAATATTATTTGAATTATTTTGACCAAATAAATTAGAGATACATAGATATTCTAATAAATAAATCTGAAAAAAAAACCGCATTATAAAACATATATTTTTTTACTATAAATATTAATTTAGATTTTCGTAAAAACATAACATAACATAATAATGATATAAAATAAAATTCAGGGTACTTACGTTTCTAAATTTAAAAAACAATGACATTTCACTTTCCACTGGATTCTTTGTTGTACGAAGATAGATGTTCACGCAGAAGACGTCTTCAAGTGCACATTACATTAGTTTACAATTTTATTAGTTAAAACATATGTTCAACAAACTCCTTGGGCATGTTTCATTCAATGTTTTAGATGTTTTTTAAAAAAAGATAATAAATCCTGAAAAATTGAGAATATTGAAGAGAATTACCGAAGACGCCGTAACACGCCTATTTTGTCAAAATCAGATCAGTTTTGCAAAAAAATTATAGAACGGCCTATCAAAAAAGCTAAAGTCTTTAGTCTTCTTTGGATTACAAAATCTAATCGCGCCTTTTAATTAGATAACGAGACTATTTACGTTGGCCGTACACTGTATGGAAGGCCTGTCTCAGCACGAGCACGCCCAGGCGGGTGCGGGGCGCGGAGTGCGGAGCGCGCGGAGTGCGCATGGTTGTGCGGCCGATCTCGCCGTCCGTCGACCGGCAGTCTCCAGGTGGCCGCGGGCCAATACTAATTTTTGCATTTTTCCAAAAGGGCGCTGCCTCCGGGGCCGCCGGTCCCCGCGCACGCGCGGGAATATCGATCCCGCAACCCAGCCGATATATGCCATATTTTACCTTTCTCAAAGGCGTAAATGTGTATCGCACCGAGTTAAGCGCGGAGACCAGTGTTTTCACCGCTGACAGCGTCGTAGCTTAAAAGTAGAGAAATGTCTATATTCTCTTTTCAGTCGCATAATATTATTTTCGTTTTGATGTTAGTCCTGTGTAGTTGTTGTATCGCTAGGGTTAAGGCTGGGAATGTTATTTTACGCAAAAACAACATGATAAATATGGCTGACCAGGATTTTGACTTGCACAAGTTGACTAAAAGACGCGATCTTGACTCTCAAACTTGTGTCGATAATTTTGACATACATCGGGATAAAATAATCAGGACCGAAGATTCCAGAGAGATGGGAGCCAAGTACCTGAATGAGATAGATTTGGGATCCAGGGACGAGTGCCTTCGACTCTGCTGTGAAACCGATTCTTGCGACGTATTTGTTTTTGAAGAAAAGGTCAGAGAAACCATAATTTATTATTGAGCGATAAATAATTATTTTATATTAATGCTATATCATTAAAAAAATATATGTGAATATTAAAAAAGACATGTTATTATTTTCGAAATAAGTTAAACGTAATTAGGTAGGTATTTAGGTAGAGTGAAGTTTTTTAACATGACTTAGTTTTTAATTTGTTTGTGTATTGTAGAAAAATGTTTTTCTGATACAGTATTATTAACATCAAAATAAACTGTTCTCATTTTTGTCATATTTATTGTGAATCTTAAATAATATTTATACACTCTTACTGGATAAAACGATATTTTGTTCGTATTTCCATTCTAAACTAGTTAAATTTACTTCCATTTTACTGACTTACTTGTGGCATTTTGAGTTACTGCCACTTTGAAAAAATTGAAACTGACGATTTTGAAGGATATGCATTCGTTAATTATGATATTTATTTTATCATTATACCGTACAATAGTTTAAACTGATTCTGAATAATTGTCCGGGTCAACAATTCTCCGATGGGAGGTTTCAAAATTAGAATCATCACAATTCAAGGACAAATAAAAATTATGATACGCTGTCAGAATAAGACAACTATGTATCGCATACATCCTTCAGCTGAGCTATTTCAAAATCTATTGACGAATCAAAGAGTATTTAAACTGTACATAATAAATGACTTAACTATCGAATACATTTATCTGCCAGTTTGTTTATGGTGTTAAAACAGCAATTAATAAATTATATTATGTACGTATTGATGCAATAAATGTGAAAAAATTAATAATAAAACCAAACCAACATAGGATAGTTTTGTACACTCTTTCATAAGACTTTCACTTGCAGTATATACGAGAGTGTATTTCGAAACAAACGGCGATCATTTGAGAGTTAACAAATTTTATATACCTATTTAAAAACTCAACTAAAATATAATAGCAAAATAATTTACTTCGTTTGACGCGATAACTGCACATTTTCATGTGACAGCACATCTTGTTTGTTTTAAGTTGCTATGGTACACGGACGAACGGACATAAGGAATTTATGTACATAGGACAGGCAGGTGACGCTCTGTATGTATAGGTAATATAAATAATGTCTGCTCATATTTTTTGGATTTTGAAATAATAAGGGTAAACAATGAAAACTAAAAAAGTATGTAAGACTATTATAAAAAGCAGCAGAATTATCTAGTGTTCAGAATTATCGGGCGTAAGGATGATTTTCCAGAACATTTTTATTTTTCTTCTGATCCGTCAGAAATAATCGGACAAATTTATCAAAATATATAATTTTATCACATCTTTTGTCGCATATATTATATTTTAGAGTCCAGGCTCCTGTTACTTGTTCCATTGCGGTCCTCCCGAAGACTTCAAGTGCAAGTTTACCAGACACACCAACTTCTCGAGCGCAGTCCTCGCAGTGAACAGACACCTGGCAGAGTTGGAGGACCAGATTAAACTGACTAAACACGAACAGGACTTGGCAAGTCTGAGGTAAACAACTTCCACTATATACATATAATACATGCAGTATAAGGGTCATTTTTTACACGGATCGAATTTCTCGGGCGAATGGACTCGCCGCGCCTTGACATTCAACCAGACGTTTCGACAAAGAAATGTACTCATTTTATGTCGTTGATATAACATACTAAATAACACATTTCCTGTATATCTAAATTAAAATTTTGCTGCTGATCCACCTGCAACTGAATTGAGTAAGTGTACTGTATTAATAGTCTATCTTACATATACTAAATCGCGATTTAGTATACTTAAGGTTAGCATAGATATAGAGTATCCAGCGGAAAAAATTCAAGATTAAATTGTAATTGCTCGTAAAAAGGGTGAGGTAAGTAGGAGGGGTGTTGTTCGACGCGCGTGATTTGCTAATTTGCCAGTCGCAATGAGTCACTGGTCAGGAGCGCACCGTGCGTTCGCGGTTGAGCAATATTTAAAGTGCGGTTCTTCATTGGTTCGTGCGCGTCGCGCTTTTTGTACTCACTTTATTATTCGACGAGTGAGTGATGGGCCGAGCACGCAACTTATCTGGTGTTGGGTTCAAAAGTTCAGACAAGGGATAATGGCTAACCAAAATCCTCCGGGACCATCAACGTCAGCAGTGACGCCAGAACACGTGGTTCAAGTCCGATGTGAAATTATGCGCAATCCGCGTAAACCGATAAGGAAGCTTGCACCTTTACTGGAATAAAAAAATCAACAGCGATCAATTGCTTTTAAAAATGGAATTATAGATGTATCAATTGGAAAGATAACAGAATATATGTTAAAAATTTGTCGAAAATGTATTTGATTGCTATAGCGAAATAATGAACGCGCTTCCCCGGATAGGAAGAGGTAGTAATTAAATATTTTTTCGATAGATTGATTTTTCTAGTTGATTAATTTAATTTGGATTACTAAATATTTCTTACCGGCACATATATTTTGTATTTTATTGTATTAACTTTTATCTCGGTGAATATAAAAATATTTTCAGGAAGCAAGTTCAAGAGGGGCCCAGCACGGTGTCCAAGGCTATCGTTACAGTCCGTCCAATATTAACGGCTCTTGAAACAGCTGTACCGCCACCAGGTAAATGTAATGCTAACAATCGATCTTTTAAAATAAACGTTGTGTAGAATCATTCGATCGAAGATCACACAGAGTGATGACAAATGGTTTTCAGCTCGACGGTGCAGCAGATTCCAATTCGAGTGCCATTCGTCCGAAGAGTGTATCGCGATATATAACGCTTGCGACGGGATTCCCCAGTGTGCTGACGGGAGCGACGAAGCTCCCGAGCTGGGATGCCCCGCCACAACCACCCTCCCGCCCCCGCCGCACCTGCCACCGCGAGAGATCATGCCGCAGATGCCTCCGGCGCAGCAGATGACACAGATGCACAATTACGGTGGATCCGACCCGATACCCAAGGTAAAATATATATGCAACGACTCGGAAACAGTGATTTCATCTTCTATCGTTTCCAAGTTGCTCTGGAATTCTGTCGTGTTCATCGAATATTCGTGTGGTGATATGTAGTCCTGGCGTGTTGGTATAATGAATGTTGTATTTTGTTAGAATTACTGTTTACATCTCAGTACCGTGTACACGTGACGAGATTTTGTTGTTGAGATAATCAGCTTGAGATTGTTAGAAAAAGACAACATCTTAAATCATTATACACGGCGTACGTTTTGATAGCGAGATTTGATACGTGCACATAAACGACATCCGAAACTACCATAGATACCTACAACTATTTTTCTATTATGAAAGTTAGAAATAAGTCATTAAACATTAACATAAGGCGTTAATTTATGAATATTTATGGCGTTTCAACTGCTACTGGGGTGATTCAAAATCACCCAAATGACAAACATGACGATGACATTTGATGTTTGACACACGAGCGCGAAGTAAGATGTGAAACGTCAAATCTCTTAGAGATGGTGAATACGAAAGCCGAGAGTTGTCTCCAAAGAATCTCATGGAAGCAAAATCCATCTCAGAGATAAAAATCTCTTCCGTGGACACGGGCCATTTTGTGGGCGTACTAATATAAATTAGTCATTGTATCGCCGAGCGTTCGTTTTGACGAGTACATGTGACAACAGTGCTTTGGAAGGGCGTATGTATGAACATTTTATATCATATTACAGATCGGTACATTGCACCGTGATGCTTAAATTTTTTTTTTTTGGACTACAAGGTGTTTCAGGAACCAAATTATCATAGTACCGTAACAAAAACATTGGTCACTTTTTACTTTAATATTTGTTCACGCGCTTTATACTTCGATAGGTAGGCCTGATATAAAAGTTTGAATATGTGTGTTCTTTTTGTGTAGATTTAAAAACATAAAACAAAAGCGAAGCTGCTTCTGAGAAAAGAGTTATTGTGATTTGGACGGACTTTTTACGGCGGCAATAATAAAACTTTTAGTATATATAATTTCGGATTATCGGTTGTGTGAAGGTTTTTTCGGTGGCTGACCAGCATATTTGCGGACCATCAGGCTACAAGGATAGCGACGTCGGCCTGAACCAGCACAGGTTCACAAAGGTTTGTGTAATTTGAATTTACATAGATTGAATAACTGTATTCATCATTACCAATAGAAAACCCAGAACTAGCTATCGAAGTATTTACGGAAACAATATTTATTAATTAATTAATAAAAAAACAATCGGTTGTGTATTTTTTTAATCCAATACTTGAATTTTAAAGGTTAAATATAATAATAGGTATGTAACGTGCGCCTATTTAATGGCGGGTTTCGGCGCCCTGTCGCCCTGCTTATCCTTTCTGAAACAAACATTTGACAACGCGCGCCAAAATAAATATTCCGCGATTTTTGTTGTCATAAAATATATTTTACAAAGTATTTTGTTACGATGTTTTGATTTTTACATAAAAATGTGTTACGTGTAAGCATTTCCAAACATCTTATAATATAATTTTTGCAAGTCAAATTTTAATTTTTTACATTATTAATTTATTATGTCTCTTGGAAAATGGGGGTATAATTACGTCGATATTACTGTTGATAGTTTAATAATTCATAATAATTCACGTTACTTTCGCTCACTTTCGCGAATTTTGCAATGTTTTCAGAAAAATAAGTTTTGCAGATGAATGACCGGAAAATATATTGATTATTGTAGAAATTGTTGCTGAAATGCCATTAAAAAATATTCAAAATTTGTCGTCTTGTACCTACTTCACAAAGACATTAACGTTTTGTATAACCTGAAAATGAGAACTGCACTAGGAGTGACATTTTCACAATTTTGAATAGGCACCTTAAATTATTTAAATGTATTGTTCGGAAGGATAAAAATAAATATAAATCAATTACTATACCATACCTATGAGGTTATTTAACCCTCAGCATACCATAATAAAAAATATCCGTAAGCAGCCATAATGTCAACTTGTGATATCGTGAGGAATGTGTAATTTAATGTAATAGTATTTTAAATAACACAAACTACTAGTTTTAATTGCTGTAAAATAGTTGCTATCATACTTTTACTCTAAATATTGAGTATTTAAAGTAAAATAATGATAAATATCTAATGATGTAGGCGTTAGCTCCGACAGCAAGTACCGATCTATATCGAGCAGTAAACCTGTGTTACTGCATGGCTGTTGAATGTGATTTTTTGCATTAAAATCCATCATATTCTAGATTAATGATCTGAATATAAGATTTAGATATGTACAGCTACAGTTTGTAGGGATTTTTTCCTACAAACATAGTCTATACATGATTTAAGGGTGCTTGTACACGGATGATACTTTTGTCTCGAAACTCGCACGAACAGTACAGAGCAGAATGTGAAGCAGAGTGTTATTTGTTATCTATTGCATTTTGTATATAGAGTAGAATAACCAACTGATGCATACCTCAAAGTTTCATAAGTGTGTGTAATCATATACATATAATTATTTTAATATTTCCGGATTTCCTGATCTGCTGAGTAAAGTAGGACAGAGTCAAGCCTTTAAAGTACTCAGTTACCGCTTTTACAACATGAAAGGAAATGAAACAATGTGGGATATAATTTTAGAAGGTAGGAGAGTATATTTTCACAGAGGACATCATCCCTATAATAATAAAATAAGTATAAGGTAAAAATTATTACATTATCAAATAATCATGAGCTACATTATGTTAGGTTGGTTAGGCTTGACAATTTTTCTTAAAATTGTATTTATTAATTGCACGGGACAACATTAGCATTTGATGACGGAGCATATTAATATTGCTGTGTAGGTATCAAGTCAGTATGTTTCACAGTTTCTTAGTGCTTTGTACCAATTCAATGAATAAAAATATTACAATCTTTTTAATTGAATATATTTAATACATTTCAGCAAACTCAACACCAGCAGGCATTCATGAGACCGATGGGCTCGGTTGAAAGTCCACCATGGCCAACTCATCTCGATCAGTCCACAGCCAATAATCCTATTCCGAGGATAAAGCAATACAATGGTAAAACTTGATAGAACTATTATGTATTCCTTTTTATTGGTGAAAATATACATTAACAACATGTATTTTAAGAGATGTTTATCTTATATACTTATTTGCTCTTTATTTTGATATAAATTTTTCTGATACCACCCCTGCAACAATACTGTATATTGTTTTTACTGAGTTATAAATTCCACAACATTGCATATCTTCTTTGTCACCCAATGGTATATTAAACAATCATATAAAATAAATAAAAATACTATTGCACATAATTTCTAAGGGATATTACCTGCAATAACACTGTATATCATTCAAGATGGCCGACACTCTGTTTATCTATCACCATTTTCAAAAACCAATATACAGTATTGTTGCAGGGGGGATCTTAATTCTTTCTCATTGCTTAATTTTTTTATCAATGCAGACAATTCTGGAGGATCTCACATATTCAATCATAAAGGTGGTTTACAAGTGACAGAGACAGACAGGCAAGAACTTTGATATAATTTAATTTAATGTACTTATTATTTATAATATTTGCATTATAAGCTTGCATTGATACATAATAATATTTTTTAGTGTTGCTGCCGGACAGTATGATTACAAGGGTCTTCCATATGATTCTCTTCAAGAAAATAACTGGCAACACAGACAATGGCCACTGCCACAATCAGGTTAAATGTTTTTCTTATGTAAACTGAATATGATACCACTTATGTATTTTTCAGTTCCAAAACCTGCCCTAATTGATTAATTTTAATTTTTAACAGAAATTGGGGATCTATGTTATTTTATGTATTGTCTTATTGTACAGAACGATTCTATGGTTTACATTTGTCTTCGTTGCATTTGAATATTGAGCTAAGTTCGAAAAATACGATCTTAAAATAAAATAAGACTGGTGATTTACTCAAAAAGATGGATAAGGTTTTGGAGGCAAAACTACTCTTTCCATTCTGATATACATTTTTTCACACAATGTCAGTTATTTTAAAATGCATTGCGTTGTACTATTTATTATTTACTTATTGTTATTGTGTTTAGTTTGTAGAACTCCGTGTTTCTTATTTATGATATTTAAAAAATCTAATTTCAATAAATATTATTATTGAGTTCTACTTGTTTGCATAAAGCATTATTTAAATAATGGCTGTTAAGACCATTTTCAAACAGTAGATAAACCATGTACAATCGACTTATTTCTACAAATAATAATCGACTTCCTCTATGAGTAATTAGGTGGTTTCGGTGAAGCCGATGTATATTAATATTTTAAATACAAATTAAATGTATTAATTATAAATATATATATATAAAATCAATTTTATCGAAAAATATTGTTGTTGCTACCGTAATTTGAACCTGGATCTCTTCCAATTCAGGGAATGTGCATTATCCGATTATGCTACACCAACATAGTGGACAACAAATGTTCAAACCTATATGTTACACTTTTCAAATTAATACATCTGTCGTTCCATTATTTGAAAACCATCTACTTTATTTTTACGGTAGTTATCTGAGCCAAATGATAAGTCAACATCATCAGTAACCTCTCTGATGGTGATTCAGCGATTGTCCATAATCATTTTCATAACTTTTTCGATAGTGTCATCAGTTGTACCACTTGTAATATTCACCAAAAGCAACATTCAGCGTTTCCAATACGGTGCTGCACTTTATTTCATTCTTAAAGCAAAATCTAATGCAAATTCTTTGTTTAATTTTTTTCATAAGTAAAAAATTGCCGAGTATACCAAAATACGTGCAACCTTATCGACAGCCAAGAATAAAGTAAGCATTCAATATGGCTACCAATGTCAAGATATGTCAGGGACAAGTGTATCAATACAACAACAAAAAATGAGATATTTGGAATTATACAGCCCGCAAAATTAAAAAATTCCACATATTTTTTGATCAAACCTTGTACATCCTCAAAATAATCTTAAGGCATAATAATTAAAGTATATTTTTCAGAGCACTGTTTTAAAAATGCATTGGGTAGAAACGCAAAAGCCTCATAGATTATTAATTATAGTAAATCATAATACAAAATTCATTATAATTGCAGAACAAATGAACGTGGATGGCTCTCCCATTTATCACATGGAAATGGAATCACAGAATGCGTGGAAACAACAAATCCCACTTCAAAATATACCTGTACAACACAGACTGCAGAATGGAAATAATCAATTATCTTCACAAAGGTTACAACAGTCGGAAAAGGTGTCAATGCAAGCAATGCCTAATATGTTTCAAGACAGGGATAAAATGTGGGCCGTTCCTCAAATACAAAATGCACAGGTAATATGATAACTTTGAATTAGCTTGTTGTATAGTGATTAAGATGCTGGGTTAGTGATCTAGTGGTCGGAAGTTCACGCCTCGTTCCAGGAGACCAGCAAGTTAGTCCTATTTTCATTATACAAACGTTTAACGTTTGGCTTAATTTGAAAATAGTAAGAATATTGATGTGACGTGTATTCTGTGTACGCATTTCTATTAAAAAAAAACTTTGGTCAGTTTTTTGTTTAAACAAAAAATAAATATTTTATAATCTTAAATACTTTTGCAGCAAGACAACCAACAAGTTTTTACTCAGTCAAGAATAATAACACCTCCGGATGACAAATATGCAGATTCAAAATCTGAACAAACTGAAAATCAGGTAATATCACATTCCGTTGATAAAAATAAAAAAGAATCCATGCCCAGCGTGAATGATGAATCAGAAGATGAATCTGAAGAAAATAATGATGATGAACAGACTGATAAAGATATTGATTCTTCTAAAGTTAGACAGTATTCTAAGAGCAATAAAAAGCATAGCGGTAGTAAAAAAAAGCATTTGAAACCGGAAACTGAAGAAAAAACTGATGATGAGAATGATGAAAAAACAAAAAATACAGCAATTCACGAACAAATAATAATGGGAAAACAATTTGAAGATGATGTTCATGATGGTGCAGCTGAAAGACCGCCGGGTGCTATTTTATTACTAACCTTAGGTCAGTTTATATAACATCAATATGATTACATTATTATTAAACCAAAAAGGTAAACAAATATAATTTTACACATTATTTCTTTGCAGGTGTCTGCATGGCAAGTATAATGGTGGTTCTCATAGGCTGTAGACTTAAAATGGCGCGTAGAAGAATGCGTCGCTCTGGAAAATCCCCATTCGCACATGATGCTGATTACCTAGTCAATGGAATGTATCTATAATTTTGTTAATTTCAATGTTTCAGTAAATGACATTTAATTTATGAGTACATAGTTCTATTGGACTATCTGTATTATGTATGGTTCAAAATTTAAAACTGATAGTTAAAACTTCATGCAGAATAATGAAGTAAACTAATTCATGTAATTAACAGAAATCTCGTGTTGTGGATTAAGCGGAGCTCAGTCACAATTTATTGTGGATATGTATGGAAAGAAAGTACACCCAAAATAGCTAAAATGTTGGTAAATGTTGTTTGGCTTTTAAAGATGAAATTAGTTTTGAAACCAAAGCTGTCGACACTATATTTTGATCATGAAATACAGTGAGTAGAGTTTTATGAGACTGATGTATGCAAGATTATGTGTACTAGATTAAAACAAAATGCTTTTAGCTAAAGTAGGCCATAAAATGCAAAGATATAATTTTGTATCCGTGACAATTTTAGACAGTGATTAAAAAGCATATCCTAAAATGTTTATAATGTATTTTAAAAAAAACCTACAAATACAAATAAATGATATGAAGTTGGTAAAAGAAATAATATCCAATATTTTAGTTGTAATTTTTAACCTGGATTGTGATGGTGGTACTATCCAACGATTGAAGGTGAAACATTTTTTCAAAATTTTGGCAGTCATTGATAGAATTTGCAACACATTCCAAAATCACAGATAGTTTAAGAAGAATACTCATAAAGTACTGATAAATATTTAAATCTGAATCTGTATCGAAATTAAAAATATAGGGATTGAGTAATGCGATACTGACTTTATCAATGTTAACACACTGTGTATATGTATATTATATATATATATATACATAAATATATATATGTATGTTCATAAATAACTATTATATAATACAGATGGGCCATAAGTTTTTGAACTTTTGAAATCGCTTCTGCGTGGGAACCGCGCGAAGGAGGTGTACGCAGGAGTTTGATCCTTGGAAATTTAGGAAACAATGCGCATTCTGCATAAAACAGTTTTACAAAAACAACAATTCTTACAAGATTGTTGAGCATCTGTTTCGCGCTCACTACCGATTATACAGTGTGAATCAACGTCTGAGTGTTAATTTAATTAAATCGTGGCTCAGGAAGTTCGAGGAGACCGGTTCAACGCTAAATAAGGTGAGAACCGGGCGGCCACTGAGCAGGAGAAGCAAAGAGAATGTTGTGCATGTTATCGAGTCTGTACGAGAAGATCCGGGCTTGATGACTCGCAAGTGTTCTGCTGCTATGACGATACCAATATCAGCTTAAATAATAATAAATGATAAACCAACCACAATAACCCAATTTAAAGCGAATTTCACTCACGCCCTTTGTGTCATAAAGTGTTTCTAGGTGCCAGATTCGAGGAATGCCAGCAGGGGGATAGTGGGATTTTTCCAATTGTTCTCTTTCAGTGAAATTAATATACATTATCATACGACCTATCATTTTTTTTTATTAAATTTTCAATTTGCAAAACTTATGGCCCACCTTGTATATCATCATATTTAGAATTAACCCTTTACACTATCAATTTATTATTATAGTCACATATATCACAGCTGTTAAAATGGATGCTCTATATCTCAGTTAGTAATATTTATGGCTACCCACTTTTGCAGGAAAAGGAAGTATAGTCCCTTTATTTTTCAGTGTAACAGTATAAGCAAAATTAGATGCTTTGTATCTGTTTGTATCACATTTGGTTACTGTCAAATATATTCAATAACATTACCTATGGGTGAGACTCATCATTTCAATGCAAAGGTTCAATATGTGTATATTTATATATAATTGTACTTGCGGAACCCTTGATATGAATCTCATCCTTGTGTGTATGCCATTACATTACATTTGAGTTGAATACATTTTGGTACAAACGCAGAAACTTGGTACAGAAAGCAGGGATAATATTTAAAATAAGGTAGGTGAGCAAGGGGTTAGCCCACTGCTTGAGTATTATTTTGCTGTTTCATTTCTATTTGAGTCTTCCTTGAGCTTAAGAGTACTCTGCGTTACGTAAATTGTGAATTTGAATTCTAAACATAATATCTATTATTTGTCCATAATGTAAAAAGGCCTGGAAACCATCTATTTAGAACAAAAGTATGCAATAATAAAGAGTATTGATATTTGAAAATACCTGTATATGGTATGTGTCTAAACTTATGCATTAAATTCTGTTTTACTTTTAATAAAATTAATGTTATGCACGCAGAAATTTCTTCATTCTTTATAGACAAAATGTATTTTTGCAATACACTTGAGCAGTTTTTATTAGGTAGAGTGTGCACTCTACCATTTTAAAAGTTCAATCTACATAAAAATTGAACACTGCATGGATAGTATCTAAAATAATAGGATTTTTATATAGATACAATCTAAATGGACGACCCTTTATGGAGTATTGATTCCCCAGCAGGCCTAATTTATCATTTTAATTTGAGAAAGTGAAAATATAATTTGTGTGTCGTAATAAAATGATTAACTAAAAGAAAAATATTTATGTCAAATGATCGAAAATGATGTTGTTGATTTTTATAATAAATGGTTGAAATTATTACATGATCTGCTTATAAATTTACCCATTTCCTCCGAAACATTTTTATACAGACGCAGACGGATGTGCAGTTCTGGGGATACAGTATTTTCCTTCACACATATTGACAAAAATAAAAACAGATTGAATTTGATTTATAGTTTTATATTTGAGTGAACATAAAAATACAGATAACAGTAACAGTGTACAAATATTACTAATGTCTTTTAATATAGTAAGGTTATATTAAAGAAATTTAATTTTACATTTACAAGTCGAGCAATCAATATAAAAAAATATTATTCTACAATCATAAAGCACCACATTAGAAGTATTGTAGTTTCAAATGACTTACATAAAGTATTAGAGGCATGCTAAATATTTAGATTTCGATTTGATGTCATGTCATTAAAATTTAAAAAAAAATTGATAGTTTTATGTAGATAAATGTGTACTACAAATTTATCCTAAGCTTTTCGCTTGAAAAAGTATGAGGCGGTAAGGTTTTGATAGATTAATTTTCGTCGGCAGACATAAGCACTTGACAGTTTTGGGCTTAAAAATGAAATTTCATCAATATAACCATTTTTCCCACTGCTAAATATTATAGTAAAATATAAATGATATGGAATAAAATCAATTTATTTTTAATTAGAGCATTAAATGATAATGTGTTTATTCCAGACAGTGTATGTTGAAATAATGATTCTCTTCATTTTTAAGCCCGAAACTTGTGCTTCTGTCCGCACTCTAGACTTATACAAAGTACTCGACAATCTTTCATTTTTTTTTGATTGGTGACTGAGACTTGTGAATTACCATTTAAAACTGATAAAATCCTCTATGCGAACAATGACAAATATTGTACATTTACAATTTTTTAACATAGGTCTAATCAAATGCCTATCATATTATTTTTTCAGAAGAAGTTAGATCTCAACTCTACATTGACCCCCGTAGCGAATGAAGTGTTGATGATTTTTTAGATATTGAGGACCTGAAAGGATTACTTGATAACATTTCGAAAACATCACAGAGTACCAAATATATAGACATGAACTAACTCAAATTCCTTGTTTCAATATTTGCATTTTGGTGTTACCCACGTGATAACTTTGGTACCACTTACGCAATCAAATAGCTCTGAGACTTTTTTTAAATATATTACTCAAGTGGAATGAAAATTTAAACGCTGACAATATAATATGCATTAATGTAAAAAATATATCTTGTTAATACAAAGATTTAATTTTCAAAGAGTAAATAATTTTACTGTTGCTTAAATGTGCCATAAACTATCGGATTTATGTTACCACAAAGAATGTGTATAGAATGCCCCTCGTCCCGCTACTAATGTTCCGAACCCCTCTCCTATATGTACACTTTATTTCATGTCTATTAATTTACTGGTCTGAACACCTAATATTGTAGATTATTTTTAATTTTGTAATGCACCCCGCAAGTTTCTTCTATGATTGAAATAAAGAAAAAATTTTTAATGAGTATTCCAAATGAAAACATATATCATTAAGGAATCGTAAAATGAACAATTCCCAAATTATGATCTTGGAGATAAGCAATTATTACAAAATTAGTATCAGGATAATCCGTCGTAATATTATTATGTAATAGAAACACTTGCTTCAATTAGTATTATTACATAATAAAAACACTTGCTTCAATTAGTATTATTACATAATAAAAACACTTGCTTCTTTTAGTATTATTACATAATAAAAACACTTGCTTCTTTTAGTATCATTGTGTATATATTATAAATATGGATGGATGGATGGACAGAGAACAACCTAAGTGATATGTTGAAAAATAACAAATTATCAATGTTTGCGAATAAAATTGTTGAATACTGTTGTTAATTGTTAAGAAAATATAAGTATTTATTTTACGGTTATCATATCAAACTAACGGTTTATAACAAAATAAATTAAACAAAAAAAAGAAAAATATAATTTAAAAACTTATTTTGTGATTCACTCGTTGCATAATGAAATAAAGTGCAGAATTATATTATACACATCACACTTTAGATTAGTTTTTATAACTTATTTAATATACATTACTATCGTTAGAAAAGTGACAATAACATTTTGTACCACAAGTTAAAATCTTGTTAGACTATGTATACTTTATTCTGGCGAAAACTGTGGTTAGACATGAGTGAAGATGATCTGCTGTCACCATTCCTGCCCTTCAAATATATATTGAACATAATATAGAAAGGAAAAAATAAGTAAAAAAATAATCTGTCATACGAGGGAAATTGCAAAGACAGTAAGTAAATTTGTCTTTAAAGCATCGCCAGCTTAAAGTAAACAACGTGTTCTACATAAAAATAGAAAATAAATATTTCAACGAAAAATATTGTTACTTTACAGGATATAAATTGATTTTAATATTTACAAGGAATATATGTGAATATACACATCAGTCCTAATTAATCTAAATAAGGCATTATCTCTTTAAAATATGTATATAAGAGATCACATTAATTGTGGAGAAAAATTTGCTTAACAATACATATTTATTTATTTTCTGAACTGAGAGTAGAATTTTACAATATTGGAAATAAAGCTACATGTATTTATTTAAGCCATGTTTTATTTCAAGCCTGAATCACGTTCACGACTCGTAATATCAAAATGTCATGAAAAATCAGCCATGCTTCAATATAATGTTTTTTATGAAATATTTTAATAATAATAATTTAGCATAAGGCATTAATTATTGGATATGTACATAAATAACATTTAGCTGAAGAAAACTGATATAAAGATGTCATGTAAAAAATCAACTAAGCTAAAAAAACATTTTTCATTGCATATATAGATATTTAAATTAATAATTATTATTAAGTAACCTTTAACCATAAATGTAGTGATGGTTATTTTAGGAACAACTACAATGTATTCCGAAAGGCCAAATATATTATCTTAAGGAGCCAATCTGGTTTATAAATGTAAACCAAACATTTTAACAAAATTAGAATTTATGTAATTATTTTTCTTACAACATAACGGACAGTATTATTAATTATCTTTCCGTAGCACTTTTTTCACAATTCTCAGACGTATTTTATTTTTTCAATGAGATCAAAAAATTCTCATTAGCATTAATGGTAATCTAACAGAATCTAATATGTTTTTAAATGTAATTCAATGTATTAATTATTTTTACTAAAATATATACAGTGGAGCACATTTAACATGAAACTACGAGAACAGAAATATTTTTTCATGTTGAAAGAATTTTAAAAAATAAACAAAACAAAAAAAACATTTTTGATGTCGTAATAAAAGTGTACATATTTAGAATACAAATTTTTAAATGATTTTATCAATGAGCACATAGTGTGCGTAAATTAACCTAATCAAAGGAAAGAATATTATAAAGTCATAAACAATAAACAATTCGGTAATGACGCGGTCGTCGATGTAATGTTTAAAATGGCAAGTAATCTGGGTAATTTTAATTATCAGATGTCGGCCTATTCAGTACAAAGATTCAGACAAGTTCAGACAGTGCAGCTGACTATTTAAAATGTTAAGGGATTAGCCCATCTATTTCAAATTGTAAGGGTGTTTATGTGGGCATGTATTGAATGTTTATTATTAGACAAGAAAAAATTGAGTAATAAATTTGGCGACAAAGCGGTCGCCGATAGCGACGAGTATTTGGTCATGTTAAATGTACTTAACCGTATATGTTTCAAAGCGATGCATTTATTATTTTGTTAATGTAAGATAACAACATATCATTGAAAAATTATTTGAATTAGATACGCTAATTTAAAAATGAATTATTTAATAAGTGAAGTAAGTATTCAACATAATATTTTTCAAGATCCAGTATCACAATTGAATGTTAGTCTCCATCACAATCTGCAAATGAATTCTTAAATTGTTAAAATACAGTGATGCTTCTATCTACATAGTTAACTGGCGGCCATTGTATGTACCATCAAAAAAATATTTTTTTGTGTATATAAATGTAAATATTTATAAACTGTGGAAAAAAAAATCAACTAAGATACCTCGTTTATATCACCGGAATGTGCTGAATATATTTTATTTATATCACTGTTCTCCTTATTGTTTGCTCTAATTCTGAAATCGCTCCTATTAGCCATAAAACGATAAGCAAAATTTTTAATCAATTGTATAACACAAACCTGTGCCTAAAATCTCTTACAGTTTATAAGTTATTTACATACTTTACAACAGTGGCGTAACTATGCCAATGCAACTAATGCTGTGCATTGGGGCCCGCATTAAATAGGGGCTCAAAAGATTCACACCATACAATACATTTTGTTTTGACACTTTTCATAGCGTTAATATGGACTAATCATTTTTAAAATCTACCGAAGCAAGAAATGGAATTATAAAATGAAAGCAATATTGATGTCTACAGAAGTACTCGCTATATGTTGGGTTAGGGATCAGACCATTGTCCTAAAGCAAGGATTTTTCAATTGCTAATGCATACATTTATATTCCAAAACACACTTTAATTATTTTTCTTATGAATTTGTGAATATTATTGGAGATAATTTTGTTCTTACCATTTAATTGATAAAATATAACATTTCTACATAATTCTCTATGTTCTCTTAATATTCTGATATCTTTGAAACAATATATTTAAGGGGGCCCTTTATTCCATTCTGTATTGGGGCCCAATTTTTTTAGTTGTGCCACTGCTTTACAATATTGATATTCCTGTTTTTCTTGCACAATTATGTATTGGTTAACCACTTAGGATACTTGTTTCCAGTTCTCATATAGATATAGGGCTATTTTTAGTATTGCTTTACCTCATTGCTGCAGCGCTTGTCTAAGATTTTTAATCTTTACAAAAATTTCTGCAAATGAAAAAATTGATCTTACACAGCGTTGAATATGTTTAGCCGAATTTAAGTTCCTTTGCTGGTAATTTCTTAACACCCATCTTTTAACAAGACTCTCCCAAAGAATTATTTGTATACGGCCTTCTTGCTTATCAGATCAGCATTGATATTAATAATCCATTCAAAATAATTGATTGGATATATAAAAAAAGAAACCAATAATTTGATTTTACGTAATCGGCATACAACATTTACTTTTCTCAGCATAGAATATTTACAACAGAAATTGACTATTAAAAAATACTGCAAATAGTGTAGTCTCTTAGAGAATGGAAGAGATTACGCAATAATATTTTGTTGGACCTGCAGAGGTAATAGCAACTTTTCACTTAATGGACCCATAACAAATGATATAATATATTCTCAGGAATTCCTTGCATAACAATTCTTAATAAAGGTTGAGCAATTTTCAAGTGGCTGCTTTTTACACCGTCACATTTATTCTAAGTTACATACTAAAAAAGAATGTTAAGTAAAATAAAAAAACTACCATTACTGATAAAATGATACCTATAAAAAAGCCCATTTTTTATTAAACAATGGGCCCAAAGAAAGAAGCAGCCCCGACACTAATTGATTTCGGGCTACCCCGAATGCATGAACTTCTTATGAATAATATCTTAAAATAAATATGACTGTTTTACATTTACAAACTGTGCAGTACAAAGCTGTCAAGATCAAAAAGCTCATTTAATATATATTTTTGCATTTCCGTTATCGAAAAACAATCAAGCATTAAAATCGCTCTTCAAAATTGAAAAAAAAAAATGTTAATTAATATTCTCATTTAAACACTAGATGAAAATATAGCTTTGAAAAATTACTAAAAAAAAACCACGACTATTTTATTGAACAAGGTTAGCCACTGATTAACGAAAACATTAAACACAGTTATAATTTTATAGATATATATATATATAACATAGAAAATACAGAACAAAAAACTAAAAATGAACATTATGAATTGCTAAAGAAATTATGAAAATGTTATAACACATAATTTAATTAAAATATACATGAATAATTAATTAGATATAGGTAGAAAGAATATGGTTTGTGTGCAAATTTTTTTATAATTTAGAAAAAATGGTGGAAAATTGTTGTAAAAGAATTTTTGATAGTGGTGGTATTACAGGTAATTTTACAAATATATAATATTTATTTTGACTTTATACTACACACGCTCTCCCATCTAAAGCGTAAATTTACACCTGTAGATGGGAGGACTGCTCTTCCTGAAACCAGTAGTGATATTAACTCAAAAAATTATGTGTGTGTTGAACAAAGTCAAAATAAATATAATATATATTTTTATTTTGTAAATTAAGTTAAAACACTGTTTTATTCCACTATATTTTATTGAGTTAAATGTATTAATTAAAATGTTACACCATGAAGTAACTGCCAAATCAATCAATGCTATTAAATGTATCGCAGTTTTCCAATACAGTTGAAATTATGGTCACAATTTATTTTCATTCGAAGGAAAATGAGGAAATTAAATTTTTAATTCGATGTAGAACGAACAATCACCCCGACTTCAAGCTTTGGTAGCTGAACATCGGCAATGTTTTTGTGAAGCTTACTGGTTAATAAATTGAAACAATGAACAGTGTTCTTGATTGGGGTTCAAAAAAATATTCTATAAACTTTAACACTTGAATATAATGCAGCCATAATTAAAAAAAATATTCTGTGATGTTTTGAAAAGATTACTTATAGCAAAATAGGTTGATAAATATTGATGAACTAAATTTCACAAAATTTCTGCATGTTCCAGAGATCATGTTGTAATTATTACCACTTACTTGAAAGACAGTCTCACCTAAGAATGCAAGTTTGCATATTGTTGTTGATCTATAAAGTTGTCTACTTTTGTACAAAAATATATATGAATTGTTATTTTTCGAATAGTACTTGAATTTTGAAATTTTATATAAATTATAACAATGTATCACATGATCCTGTAATGTAATCAATCAGTTTATTATGTAGTCATTTTATAAATACTCAAACTAGTCAAATTTATATAAAGATGTGTTTGGAGTGCAGCTGTTTAATTGTGGAATGGTAATATGTAATTGATTAATTTACAAATCATCTTTATCTTACAATGGCCATATTTATACGGTTATTAAGGACAACACATTCTTATTGTGAAGTTGTAATTATTCAGAACATAAGTCTGTGAATTTTTAAATACAAATTAAACATATTAATTAGAAAGATATACATATAAAAACAGATTTTATATGTATATGTCTTTTTATTTATATGCATTTAATTTGTATTTATACGGGTTTATTGCGGTTCAATTTGTGTACATATGTTAACTACAAATTTTCCCAAGACATTTAACAGTGTGATCATGATTGCCAACTATTGATTTATAAGTTATAACTTAACCTTCAAATATTTAACTAATGGTTAATCTGTTAACATTGTATAGAAGTTTCAGAAGAATTATATATTGTTTTATTTATTTTTAAGTAAAGATATACAAGCTGTAGACAAAAAGTTTGCGCACTGAGACACCAAAAATGTAATTTTAATTATTTGGGAACAGAAACGTAGTCTAGTCACCCTCAAAGTACTCGTTCCGTGACTGAATGCACTTGGCCCAACGCTTCTTCCATTGTTGAAGATAGACTCTTCAGGTGCCTCGTCATTTCACATTTTATGTTTTCTACATTCTCAAAATGTTCACCCTGCATAATCCTTTTTATTTTAGGGATCAAAAAATTATAAGAGGCTAAACCGGGGGAATATGGAGGGTGGTCCATGGTAATCATGTAATTTTTGGCGAAAATCTCACGCACAATTAGTGCAGATGGAACAAATTTTTTGATGGATGATCCTTTGAATATCAAAAATAAAGCAATAAAGCATGATTTTGATTTTCGAATGTCTCTCTTCGACCTTCTCTGAGGCCAACCTACTTTCCCTCTTCACTCTCCTTTTTATGTTTCCGAGTTATCTTGCAGATCCAAGATTCATTTATATTTGTCACCCTTAGTATGAATTTTGCCCGCTTTTGTCGAGTTTCGCAAGAAATTTGATGTTGATTCTTTTCTCAATTAAAATATCTCGCACCATTTTGTCTGTGTAAAAAAAAAATCGCTCATAAATACTGGCACAGAAAAATACGTACACTCAATTGAGACCAAACTTGAACCGGCGACTCATAAAACTTTTTCCTAGATGTCAAATCACGGTAGAAGCGTACAGTGATGCCACCTTAGCAGAAAAAATTTGATGCACCAACTTTTTATCCAAACCTTGTATTGTGTAAAGATTTTCCTAAACTGAATGTGAGGTTCCATAAGTTTTTTTTAATGAATTCGCGTGTTGTTTTGTAAATATTTAAAATCTTATTACCATCTCAAAAAACACAATTAGTAAACTTGTTTCTGGAACGGAAGTATCACAACAATAATCAAATTCATTTTAAATTCTATGAAGAATGTCCATGTAATGCTTGCAAAATTTTTTTTTCTATGTTGGTTCATATTTCTATTTTTATAAGTTATGTTATTTTCGAGACCCCAAATGAAAAAACTCTATCTTCATCTTGCCTGTGAGGATCTAAGGCCCATTGTCACAAACCTGAGACGCATTGTAGAACAAGCCTCTCTTTGCACCGGTCCTCAATCTGTTTTGTCTAAGACAATCCAATGAACAACATCCTGATGGAATAGCCGATAAAATCTATTGAGGTAATTTTTCCACTGATATCTGATAACACATTTAGGTAGGCTCACCTAGGATCTCTGAAAAGAATCAGAGATTCCATACCGAGGTTTTCTCTAATTTATTTATTTATTTTCCTTTTCTGTAAACACGGAATATGAGTAACATCAATATTCTTACTATTTTTAAACTAAGCTAAATGCTTGTGCCATGAAAATAGGACTAACTTGCTAATCTCCTGAAACAAGGCGCGAACCCCCGACCACTACATCACTAGGCCAGCGGCTTAACTACTAGACCAACAAGCTACTCAAAATTGTGAAACTTTTCTTTTTCTCATATAAAAATAATAATGTAGCGGTGCACGTATAAAAACAAACTATTTACACATACAATATTTTGGGATAGTAATTAAATCAAAATATTTACAAAACTGTAACACTTAGATTTTCATACAAAAATCGCATGAAAGCCAACCATTTATTTTTGGAATCTCTTGTATATGAAAACATGTTACATCAATATTTTCAAACCATGCCAAAGTCCTTGAATTGTGAAAATAGGACTAACTTAGATGGCCGTTGGTCTAAATTCAGTGTCCTGACTACAAATGTCAGACTTATTATTTTGAATGTCGGTATAACAGGTACAAATTTTAAAGCTATTATAAATTCAAATAAAATCTATAACTATCAAATCCTTTTTGCAGGTTAACCAATAGTATATAATTTTAATATATTTTATTAAAATAAGAAAGAAAAAAACACAAAAATTATAACTGTAGTAAGTTAGAAAATAAAAATCCAAAGAAGCCACCCTGATGCCGAGGCAATACTTTTTTGTTAATTTATATTCGGAAAACCCCAAAATTATTTTTCTACGGGCTCTTATTAAGTTTATGAATTTTTCGGAAACTTCTTATTAAGATTATGACTTTATCTGTGTTCTTATTAAGATTAAGAGTTAAAAGAAAAAGGTGTGAATAGGTGATAGTATTGAATATATTTTGGTGATTAAATTGTTACGATTAAAATGATTGACAAATATATTATTTCAAATCTCTCTACAAGTATAATCATACTATAAATAGATAATACTATTTATAATCATATTATAAAGGGATTTCTATTCGGGCATCCAAGCAAAAGAGACAACCAAAATAAGATATTGTATGTTAGACCAACGTGGTAAATCAGAATAAGTTCTCAAGTCATAAAAGACTCTAAAGTTAAAAGATAAAAATACTAAGTATATACAAAATTAAAGAAATATGCATGTACACAGTAAATTTTCACATGTTCCCAGAAAATTATTGCTAAATGATTTATGTTGGAGAATTTTGATAGTAATTGAAACTAACTAAAACATTTTATTAATTTATACAATTTTAAGGAGTTATATATTCATTGGTGTCTATATTGGCCTGTCAATGATCTGTAAGCGGTTATGAGTCCTGAACATTAACAGTTGCAAATTATTCAGATAAATTATAATACATTCCGATGACCGGTGTCACTATTGTTGCCAGTGACTTAATAATTACTTTTTTTATAATTATGTCATTTTCAATTTTCACGAGAATAACACCAATATTGTAATAATCTAACATAATATAAGATACAAACACTTAATTATTATATTCCTTGTGTTTATTTATAACTAATTTAATGTCATTTATGGAAAATATACATTCATTAAAAAAATACTCTCTTTTTTACATAAATAAATAGAAACAAAAGTTACAAAATATATTCAATTGGCTTGTTACAATTATTTGAAAAAATTTCCTAAGAAATAAATGATGGAAAATAATATCAGAATACATAAAAATAAATGTAAAAAATATACTATATTTGGTATTCTGAAATGTCTCATGAAAAAGGCAGAGACAATGTTTTGTCTGATTGGAATTATTTGGTTACCGATGTAGTTAGACTACGAGCTAAATGACAATTCTCTACATATAAATCTCGAACAAGCAAGTCGGTCGCTGCCAATCTCTGACGCAGGGCGCCTACCTCTCCTCTGTGTGCCGCTATGCTTTCTGTACACAAATATATAAACCACATTTACTACTAAAAAAGTATTGATCAGAAACCAAATATTGGAAAAATGATATGTTACACGTTGTGAAGCCAGACAGGTAATCCAATAAGTACATATTTAAGCATCACTGTATACAAGTAGAGGTGACCGATGCATTGTCACATATTATGATAATTCGACCTTGACACCTCAAGCCTCTGTTGCCAGAAGTGGTAAAAATTATTCTTACATTTAAATATTAATCACACTATTCAATGTTCGTGTGATTTAGACAGAAAGCAACGTGACAGAGTAATTGGCTTGTTTATTGGTAAATAATATGCTCATTCATATTCAAGATTGATAGACTATCTGAAAATAACAAGCATATTACCTTTTTTCTCTAATTATAAAACATCATCGTTGTTTGTCATATAGTGTGAAAATTTAAAAAAAAAACTTCATTAAAAAAAAGTATCAAACCATATGGTTTATTGCACATAATAGATTTTTAATATTTTTAAATGCATTTTTAAATGTACATATCAGGTTTGTGTTCAATATTGCCAAGATAACTTTACAGAAATAGAGATGCAACTGAAGAATAATATAAAATTGGTTCATTGTTTCAGACAGTTTGGGATTCTGCCCACGGAATATGCGTAAATTGCGGGGAATAAATTTAAAAAAAAATACATCGTGGAAAATTTTAGTATTGATGATGTACGAGACTGAAAGGGAACATGGATTGCAGAAAAATGTAAAATCCGGGTTGTTGTCGTTAAAATAGTTGTGAAAACATTCTTAACATAACAGACATAACAAATAGTCACTTCTAGTACTTTACTTTCTTGGGATAGAGTAGTAAAGCTATTATATGTAATTAACCCCTCTACGGCCAGCGGCTGATATATCAAACGCAAGACAAGTCGAATCAGTCACGGGCCGTGGAGGGGTTAAGGATAATTTGATTTATACTGCGAGAAGTGATTCCAGACATTGATGAAATATAAGTAAAGCCGCTGTCCTGATAGATATGAAAACTCAATATGTACTATAATACAATATGTTTTAAAATATAATAAATAACTTACGCTGCATGACAGCTTCTGCATATGAGTGTTGTTGTCTTAAAGCAGTTTGTAATTGTCGGCAATAGTTTTCTAAAGCCACAGCCTTCAAAGTAGCCGCGCCCTGTTGAGAACACAAATAGCGTATTAATTCAATCAGAAGTATATTATCATAGATAATGTCATGGTTCACTAAGGATTCAGAATGAGCTTAACAAAGATTACACTACTTACACGACACCTAATTGAGTGTATAGTAAAAATAATAATTACCACTTGGTTCTGTGGATTACTTAGTTGAATACTGAGAGCTCGTACATCAGCGTCGAGCCTGGCACGTGTAGCTTCTAGCTGCTGCACTTCCCTCCGTCTTCCCTGTAATTCTTCTTCAAGTTCTGAGCAAAATAGCATTTTCTTTTCATTCACATGACTGTTCTGATTTTTTTGGAGGGATTGGGATGTTTTTACCATTGAAGAAATTGGTTTTTGTATTGGCATTATGGAATTTGAAACATTCACAGGGGGTAATTCCATAAAAAAGTTACTATTGTGTTCTGAAAATTGATCTTTAAAAAAAGCTGGATTGTGATAATCCCTAGCAATATCGGATGTTCTAACATTTGACAAAGGAGATGGAATTGTACTTTGATTCCACAAATAATCTATAGGAGAGGTGATTTTGTCAAGATTTTGGACAGAAAATGATTCAGGGGCCGGTTGGGCATTGGAAAATATAGTTTTTGAAATATCTTGATTGATATTATCTTTACTATCATCTTTATCACATGAGCTGATTGCAGAAATTAAGTTTTGACAAGTACTTTTTGTTTCATCAGTCTCGAGTTGCTCACCATGATTCGGTTGACATATTTTAGTTTTTTCTAAACATTCTATTTGCTCTTTTAGCTGGTGTATCTCTGATATTTTCACGTTTAATTCATGTTCAGCCTTTAATTTATATTCTTCAAATTCGTCCTCGAGATCTGTAAATTGCTTTTCTAAATTGTACCTTTCTTCAATAGTAGATAATTGACCATCAAATTTATCATTTTTTACATCTTGTGAAGCAAACTGTTCTTCGTATTCTGATAGTTTACTGAGTAGTTCTGCAAACTTTTCATCTGTCATTCGTTGTTCCTGATCAAATATTTCTCTTTCTTCATTTACTTTACTTGCCCAATATTCCTCACATTTATCATATTCATTTTTTAATAATTCCATGTTTGCTTCTAATTCAGAATATTTCTCCATATCCTTGATTTTGTCCTCCTTTCTCTCATTGCGTTCGATTTCTAATATATCTGTTAGATCTTTTATTTTAAATTCCAGGTGAGACAGTTGGGAGATAAAATCTGAACTATTTTTACAATTTTTAGTGAACGCTTCTTCAGAACTAGATTCATTTTCGTTGATAGTTTTATCTAGTGACGATTGATAATATTGATTATCAAAATTCGTCAACAGATGTAATAATTGATGGTCCTCAATGTTGATACTACATGATTCGGTAACTATATTTTGAACAAGAGTTTTTAAATTTGATTCAAGCGGGTTGATTACAAGACTCTTGTTATTTTCAATAATTTTCTTCATATCTTCCATGATTTTTTTCAACAGTAAATGCAAACCCAAATAATAATGTTTTATTTGACTTTGAACAAAGAAAATTGACAATGTGTTGGTGGTGGTCTGTAATAAAAAAAGAATTGTGTAATCAATATGGTATTACATTTAGATGCACTCAATGGTTAGTGAATATCAAAATGAATTAATTATTTCATCCAGACATTTTCTGTAAAAATAATCTAGTGAAAAAAGTAAGTTTGGGTATAAATAAGTAAAGAAATAAATGACGATAAGATTAGTCAAAATACTGTTAGGTTTAAAACTAAATACGTCAAATTAAATAAAACAAAATTTAACCAGATTTGAGTTTTACAGAATTTGGTGAGTTATATAAAAATGTGCAAAATTTTTTATTTACATATTAAATTTTTTTTTAATTTATCATTCTATTGCAAAACAAAGCATCCTGTGTTATGAAAACAATAAGATTGACTCTAGATCTGGCAGATGCTAGAATTGAACTCCGAGTTTTGAAAATAAATTTTAATAATCTCTCAAGCTTTCGAATAGTCTGACTTTTCTGGACTGTTTGCTTCATGTCTTTAACTTTTTTGGCTGACTGGCACTCAATTACAGAGTCCATCATCGAGGCTAGCCGTATTATGGATCTTGCAAAGGGATACGATACGTCAGACAAAGAGATCGGAGACACAGCAGTGCAGTTTATAAAACTAAACTAAATTGAACCACATTTATATTACACATTTGTTAGAGAAAAACAGGTACAATCGTAAAAACTAGTGGGTATTTTTATATTGTTTATGAAAATGAAAAATGGCAAACAACATACAACTTTTATAAACTGAATCAGTTGACCATCACAGTTATACTTGTAACAAATTCGGATAATTAATTATATTATGTGAACATGAAAATATATTTCACACTAGCGGATATATTGCTTTAACAATGCATCATGTAGTGTACTTTGTCTTTACTTCCAGTAAGAAAAGACAATATAATAAAATGATACATGCTATATACATATGTACACCTAGAGCTGTTTTAAATTGATAGATATAGTGAACTGAAAATTAACTTAAAATCTCAAGTGAATACAATATTTTGTGCAAAACCGTTTTGAACTGCAATATTAAAATTATCGAGTAATCACATCTAAGAATTATTCATGGCAGTTTTTGACAAATATTAGACATCAGTAACATCTATTGCACAATGCGGAAAGATTTTAAATGAATACTAATATTCGTTATTATGTTTGCTAATCTGTACTGCAACTTAGGGATTTCTTAAGAAAATAAACTAACATAGGATGCAATGGATACAATGAAAACGAAACGGAATTATTTATTCCACATTATAATTTTAAGATAAATCAAAGCGCTGGTGTCATAAAAATAGGACAAAACTATTGATAACCACAAAGACTTGAAATTTACAAATTCTAAACATAAAAATTCTCATTGACCTGATTTCTGATATTTTCGAGGACAACATTTTCGACAAATAGATATTTGAAATAACAATTGAATAATAAAAATGTCTGAAATGAAAATCATCAAATGCAGTCCAAGTCAATATATTATAAATGAAAAAATTTCTTACACCTTAATTCATTTTACTTAAACCCTAATTTAATAAAACTAGATTATTTGAAATTAGTAATACAGTAAAACCGCGATATAACGAAACCCGATTTAGTGAAAAATGACGTATATCGAAAAAAAATCGAAATTTAGTCCCTAAAACCAATTTTTCATACAAAAATGCATTTATATAACGAAATCCCGTTAATATTTATAACAAAATCATTTTTGTCCCGTGCGAAAAAATGCCAATACATTTACGTAAATTTATAACGAAATAAAAAAATGTTAAAAGATGAAAATATTATTTCGCACTTACAAAGCCGCGCCGATGCATCTGCCGTATGCGAACGGTTTTATGGCCTTTTCGGCGGTGCGCAGCGGTCGGCCGACAAGGTAGTAAAACAATTCAAACTTCTTGGGTTCATAGTAGGCCCATAAAACCATTTGACATAATTTTAGCGGCGTTCACTTAGACACGTTTTACGTACGCATACGCCTCTAATATGATTGCAATCCCAGACCCAAACAGCTATCAAATCCAAAAATTAACAGGAACCCCCCGAAAGTTGCAGTATGTACTTATTGAAAATGTCAGTCTCAGTGTAACATCTGTAGAGTTAAGTTTGTTCAGCTTTTAACGCAATTATTGCATGACCGAACTGAATATTTACATAAATTCATTTTCGTTTGACAATTGTTTTCGTGTGAACTCGTCAATAATATAAATAATTCGTTAAAATATTTTATGGACTATTTTTGTACGGCATTTTGTATTTCTATTAACTATTGTTTTCGTGTATTTTAAGTGAACAATGTTAATGATAATTTTTAAGTGAACAATTTTAACGATTATAAATATGTTTTGAAGTGGTTGCCGCCGTTACCGGTAAGTATTTTCGTAATTTATATACGACTCATTTTATAAAAATGCCGCGATTCAACTGTAAAATTGTTATTTTTTAATTATTTTGTATGTTTCATGCCCAAACTATGTTTGAAGCGGTTCTACATTTAAACACAATTAAAATATTGTTTTGTGTTTGCAATATTCTGGAATTTACAAAAATATCTTCCAATTGGTGTTGAATAGGTTCTGTTCTTAATTTAATTCCTTTGATTATCCATTTGCTTATCTGTTTTAATAACAAAACTACTAAAAATATGTAGGTATTCAGTTCCCTATGGCCTTTTCCTCCTTTGTTTGCAGAATTTGCGATCTTTTTTGAAGCCGCGCAACATTTTTTTGCGACGGCGCGTAACATATAGTAGGTTTTTTATTTTTTTCGTTATATGTGGGAATTCGTTATTACGAATTTTTATTTTTTAGTCCCTTGGATTTCGTTATATCGCGGTTTTACTGTATTAAAAATGTTTTTAGGTTTTTATGGCTGTTCAGAATCTTCTGTGTATCGGATCCCATTGCAGGATCTATTATCAGGACTGATCCGAAACATCGGCCAGAAATGTTAGATGTACATGGCAGATTAACCCAGAAAACTATACACAGTAGTTACATTAACCCTGGATAACCAGTTTTTAATGTGTGAATATCGAAATAAGACATATCTGGGTTAAATGAACTAATTTAACTCAATGGATTTGATGAACTCATTTAAAAATTTAACTTTAATAATGTCAATAAAATTTGTAAAATATAATCAGTAGCACCAGATAAAGCTGGTGTATATTGGCGGAGATGCTAGGGGAGGATTGACTAGGTCACAAAACAAATTCTATCACTAGTTAAATTATCGTTACTTATTTGACGTTTCGATTAGAGAATCAGAAAACATGGTGACATTTAATGCTAATAATAGTATGTATGTATTATATATATATATATATATATTCTACTTCTTGGAAATTTATAAAAGGTTTTTGGTTTGTTTGACTGAGAAACACATACAGTTGCACCACACTTCATGTTCTATTAGCGCACTTTATTCCTTTCTTACCCCCTGAGTGTAGGATATGATAGCCTAGCTCATATTATGTCCATTTTATAATTGTATATTCAATAAAAGGTTTACAATCTGCATCATAGAATTGAGAATTCTGTGTATGTACATTATCTATAATCATTTATGGTACCTACCTTCAGAATTTTGATTAAATCTTCTATATTCTCAGGTGTCAAATGTTTGATACATATTAACACATCGAGAGCTTGATTATTATCATAATCCAAGCTGAAATTAAAACTGTTATTTTCAGAGCTAGAAAGATCCTCCTTACATTGATTGGTATCATGTTTAAGTATATTATTATCAATGTTATTCAAATTATTTTTATGATATTTTCTTTGTTTACAGATTCTTGGGCTTTCTTCTTCGAAAACTAAATCAGGTATTTGGGTAGGCGAGACTCCTCTGCGCTTTACTCCATTGACACCAAACACGTGAGCAATTGTTATTGGGGTATCAACTGGTTTCGAGCAATCCACTTCATTTGCATGTTCAGGATTATTTTCAGCGCACATTCTTTTTGATTTGTCAGTGGATTGTATCATTTTTACTGATTCTAACTCTGCACAAAGTTCGTCATTTTTATCTTTCAAGATAATGCTTTCATCGTGCAGTTTCTTGATTTGGCTTTCTAGAAATGCCAATTCACTTTCTTTACACAAACTGTTTTGTGTTTTATTTTGCCTCTCATTGTGTAATATTTTGATTTCTTTCGAAAGCTGTTTTTTAATTTCGGTTAATTCATAGATTTGTTCGTGCGCATTATTTAATTCCTTTTCAATTCTAATATTTTCATCATTCAGTTGGGATATTTGAGATTTAAATTTTGAATCCTCACTTTCCATAACTGAAATATGTTTCTCTAAAACAGATATTTGTGAAGCCGATTGTTCCTTTTCTAATAATAATTGATCGGAGAGCTGTTTCACTGTTTCAGAATGTTTTAGTTCCAACTGTTTGAAATTATTCTTGGCAGCATTTTCCATTTTTGCATGATTGTCATCAACCTCGTGAGCCAGAAGAACGGCTCTCTGATTAGCGTCTGATAAATCCGTTCGTAACTTATCTCGTTCCGCAGATATGTGATTAAGAGATAATTTTAAAGATTTCTTTTCACACTGATAAAGACATAATGCCGCCTGAAATAAAGTTATTAAAGCGGTAGGGGAAAAAGTTTCTTGTAGGTTGTTTAAGATTCCCTGTATTTCTTCTTCTAAAACATATATTAATTCAGACAGTATGGCGTCGCCTTCACTGAAGCCGAGGTCACACAGGAGCTGGTGAGGTTGCGTCACACCAGCTGCCTCCCACAGTTCCATGATGGTTCCTAAGCTTACCGACGCTTCTCTTTCCCTCTGTGACTGCTTAGAGATCATTTCGTTGCTAGTTATCGTTTGCAGACAGTTACCAGCCAAACCTTTGACATCTGTATTTTTCATAATGTCCTCAAAGCAAATGGGCTGCGATATATTAATTTGGTTATTACTATTACAATCTAAAATTTCTATTGCATTTTCTGAATGAATTATTTCTCTAATTGTGTCCTGATATGCCAAAGATGCATTTGATGAGACAGTATCAACATTTTCAGATCTAGATAAACTCAAATGTTTATTTGTCCTTGATAAGACAAAATCAGATGGTTTATCATTGCTATCGATATTTCTGTGTCCGGAATATGAAAGACTTCGTTTTAATTTAAAATTGTTTTTCCGTTTCTTAATTCCGGCAATTTTGTCTTGAGATGTTACGGACGGATTATTGTTTTCAGTTTCAAACGCTTCCATAGAACCATTATCTGTCTCATGAACAATCTCCGGATTATAATCTGCTGAATCAATACTCCGAGAAGGTTTTGATCGACGGCCATACTTTTTGGATCCAAACGTATACTTTGGAGAAACTTCTCTTCCTGAGGAATCTTCACCGCTATTTAACTCACTTCTATCGAGTATTTTCACTGATGTTTCACTATGTTCACTACCTAAAACTGTCAAAAGGCCGTCACGAAACTTTGGAAATGTAACACATAATTCTTTGGAATCATTGAGTAAAAGGTCAATAAGTTGGAGTCCTCGATTTTCTAATTGGAGTGTAATACACAGTTCTTCAAGAGCTTCCCGACCAAGGCTTCCATTGTGAGCAGAATCATAGCTCGCGAATAATGTATATAATTGTTTCTCATATTGATCCATTGTATTATCGATTTCCATCATCAATCTAAAAATAATTTTCAAGAAAAAAGTATAACACAGATATTTAATGAGAAAAAAAAAGTGAAAAATCATGTATACGTACCAGATAAACATAAAATAACATAAAAATCGGTATTTACAGTAAGATGACATTTGATAATGACAGTCAAATTATTACATCATAAACAACCAGTGTTGTCAGTGCAATATGGTACAATCATAGATAAGGGTACAATACACAGAAATCAGAAGCATTATATTATATATGAAATACCTTATTTGCTCATGGTTAATCAGTACCTACTTGAGAGCAGAAAAAGGGAACCAAATTTTAATATAAATTATACATCTTGATGTCACAACTGGTCACAATTATAATTGTTAAAAAAATTCTCGCTAGAAAAGGGGTAAATTTCAAGTCAATGAAAATTTCGATTGATTTCGTAATATTGAATCAAAATTACCGATAAACAACTGAATTCGTTAAAACTATTTGTTTTTGCTTTGGTAACTATAGTTTAACTTTTGCGAATAAATATCATCTTCTTCATTTCATTTATTCTAATAAGGTCTGGGGCCTAACACTTAGACAGTACTTTTCCACCGCTCTCTGTCCTGCGCTGTGTCAATTACTTGGAACCACTGATAGGTGATTACATTGGAAAAAGGCAAATGAAGAGATTCTGCGAAGAAAGATGGAACTGTCAGTGGCTTCGTGTTTTCGACGTAAAAACATAATATAATATTATAAATTAAGTCAGACGCAAGATTAACTCTCAACTATGCGTAGTTTTTATAACGTAACTAGTATGTACACGTCTCGCAAAAATCTGTTTTCAAAAGCTTCTTACGCGATTATTTCGCACTTTTCCAATGTCTATTAATTTCTAATCTATCCTAAAATTAAATAAAAATAAATACACGACAATACAAAATTTTAATGGTGCGTCGCGGTTCAAAAACCACAATTCGGCAGATTTTTAAATCAGTCAAGGCAGTGACACCTTAGAGAGCCTTTTTCTACCTATATTACAGTTAATTTTCTGATCCAAGGACACTTTGTTTAGCACTGTTGATCCTAGATAGCAAAATTTAAATCAGGTATCCAGCACTTTATCATTAATCTTTATATCTGACGTCTGATTGGTATTTTGCAAGAAAATCATTATTTTTAAGCTTATCTCAACGGAGAAGAGATCGCAAGCTCAAGAAAATCGGTCCATAAGTTGTTAATTCAGATTGCGTTACACAAGCTTCTGGGAGCTATTCAGCCGTGTTTCCTGTCTCTCTGGCTGATATTTTGTATCCCGGTACAGAGTTTATGATTAATTCTGATTTTGCTGGTTAGCTGGATCTGAAATGTCGTCTAGAGAAATCGGAGACACGGCAAAATAACCCAGAAAACTACATAGCAGATATTCAATGACTGTGAAAACCTGAAAACATCTGAGAAAGTAATTCGAATAACTATGAATCGTTTTCTCACTACGCATACTCTTTTGGGGGTTAGGACGGTGGTTAAATGAAAGAGATGTTTGTTTGCGCGTGTGTAGAGGTTTATTATGACAGTGTGATAAAAACAATGAAGATAGATAGAATTAAAGAATGAATGGAGATATAGAAGGTGCGTGTTGATTATGAAATGATATAAAGCGAAACGATGAAACAAGAGAGACTGCCTGGCGGTGAATTCTCGAGCTAGGCTTGTAGCAGCAGCCGGCAGCACTGTCGCTAGCGTCGATGCCGACTGAGATGGCGGTGGATTTGAATTCCGGTCGCTACACTCTAATTAATAATACACATCCGCAGAAACGTCATACAATGCGCACCGTGAAGCTGTTGCTGCAGTGGATCGTAGTATTGAGGACGACCTGAATGAATCGATTCGCCGTCGAGATTGCTATAAATCCATGATTACTGACTTTTTCTTTATTCTCCAATTGAATGCCTGTGGAAAAACTGTGGTTTTAACAAGACGGCACAACATGCCACACAGCGTGCGCCACAATCAATTTATCAAAGAAGACATTCGATGAGCGCATAATTTCGCGTGATATACCTGTGAATTGACCTCTAAGATCGTATGATTGAACATCTTTGGATATGGGGATATGTGAAGTCGCTAGTGTAATCATATTGAAACACTAATGGCATAAAATTATCTTTTCAATAAAGCTAATACCATGGCCATTACCACGATTTTTGTGTTTTATTTCATTTTAAAATTCTATACCTCTAAAAAAACACCCTTTACTATTATTACTATTAACACTGATGTATTTATCACTTCTCTAAGAAAATTACCAAACGTATGATCTTTTAAAAAAATACACATGCAAACACTTTACATTAGGAATATGTAAATATATGGCATATTAATATTTTAATATTTAATATTGTGATCAGTCATTTTTAATAAAAAAAGTTTACTCCGGTAATAAATTCTAAACCTAACATTATTATCTTTTGTTTCAAAAATATAAAATTAGTATCAGTATTGAAAAATAATCTTAATGATCTGAAATTATTGGAAACATTTTTAGGATAGGACTAATAGAAAAGGATTCTTTCATAACTGGTTGGTTTTTAATATAAAACTCGTGTGGTTATATACAAATTTAATTTAATAGATTTTGTTAATATTTTCAAACTAAGCTAAGTTCTTGTGCTATGAAATTGGTATTAACTTATTGGTTTCCCACTTAAAAACTTAAACTTAAAGCTTAAAAACCAGACTACTTGGTCAGTAAGTAAATGTTTAACAATAAGACTAAATAAGAATGTCGTTTCCACTAATATTTTATAAAAAAATTCCACTGTGTATATAAAATTATTTTACATAAAATCCTAAAATAATCATTTTTATCACTTCGCTGTTTTTTTTTTGAGAAGAAAAATTTTATAACTCGGTACATGTGGGATCTCTTTCATTTTATGGGATTTGGTCAGTTCTTTATTACAACTTTAAATGACATTGTTAATATGAACGGTATTTGCATATACTTATATCTATTATACATTTTTCCTTTTTGCCTGGCCAATTGTAATTGTATATCATTCATATTTTGCCTGCCTTCATTCTGACTTATCTTACTTGTTTCGGTTGTCGGTGTATTGCTCTAGGCCCAGAGTTGGAAGATTAGGACCGAGTGTAGACTGAATACGGCGGAAGTGAAACTATCCGGCACACTTGAGGCAGACCTAATAGCGATCGATTAAAGATTGAAAGATTTTAGCGATTATGTTTTTTAAAGACCAGTTTAGGCTGTTTGGTCGTATGAAACGAATGAATGATGAGGGAATAGTACGAATCACGCATCACATAAAGTGCATGAATGTAGAAGAGGTGAAATCAAGTACCTGGACTGGTAAGTATGCACTCTATCCTCTCTGCTTATCTCTGAAGAGATATGGCGCGATGGTACATCATCGCTTCACGGCGGTCATCGCATGTGTTCTGGTCCGAATTTAACAAAGAGATCATCCGTTTGTTTTCGCATTCCATCCTCAACGAGCCACTCCGTTTCGAAATATTTTCATTCGTACGGACCCTTCACTCAAAAGTCATTACTCTTAGGCCGCGCTATTGTCTTTTTTAATGGTTATTGCCCGCTATTTGGGGTAATGGGCCCCTTCAGTTGCATGTGTCATTTCAGGACGTAATTTATCGACGTTATGGGTGGATCATCTTTTAATACTTTCCCATAAGTGATTTCACTCGTAGGTGAGATAAATCTCTTAGATGAATATACGTGATAAATCAATGCCTTCTTAATAACGAAAGAAAACGATTCCTGTGGGACGCGGGTCCCTAAGAAATGTACTTCCAAGAAGACCCCAATCGTGATCAATTATTCTTCCGCCATTATGTTTACTCAATGAATATTACGTAAGTCCAACTGTCGAGTCATGGAGCATTCACGTCCGCCGTGGCCCTCTGCCTTAAGTCGAAATTGACAGTTTTCTCTGAGCGCGGACCACATAGTTCTCACGTATCCGCGACCATTAATTAATAAATAATCGGTCTGAATCTAATACGCTCGTAATTGATATGCCTAAGCCCGAAGTGACGCGAAGTTATCACATTTATTAGCCGAATAAATGAAATAAAATAGAGGCTGGAAAATGCAAATGCATGCAAGTCGCTGACGGCAGATCCATATAAACGGGACCGGACGTCTCTCAACAAAAAAGAACCTAGCGGTTCGTTCAAAAGGCGAGTTGCGACCGTAGTGACCTTCAGCCCACGTGTTATGCAATGAACGAAAAACGACGGGGGCTGAAAATAACGGGATTATGAATGGGTTTCCTGAGAAGCAATAGCAGATCTCTAAGGGCGCGCATTGTTTCGGGGAGACGCACCCTGCCGACAGATAGAACCGAAGGTCGCAAGGCCAATAAAGCTGGACCCATTGTACCGGCGAGAATAAGGAATGCACCGTTACGTGCCCGTTAGCTAGCGTTCAAGGTCGAGACGTGACGAGAACAAAAGACGCAGTTTCTTTGTGCAATCTGCTATTTTAATACAACGTTGGACGAACCACATGGCTCGAAATGTAAAGGAAAATTGCAAGAAATAACATTCCCGCCAATTCAGTCTTTAGTTTAATCACTAGAATATAATAAATAATATGTTTTAACGCGTGAATATGATTTTGAAGCGTCGAGTACGAATCTAGTAATTGCTTAATGAATATGATAATCGATCACGGTGGGCCTAGTGTTAAGTAGAATAAGAGTAATTAAATGATATATGTAACTAGATATAAGATTCTGCAAAGTAGCGTAAGAAATGAATAATGAATATGATAATCGATCACGGTGGGCCTAGTGTTAAGTAGAATAAGAATAATTAAATGAGATATGTGTAACTAGATATAGGATTCTGTAAAGTAGCGTAAGAAATAAATAAAAAACTAAATTGACTAAAGTGTAAATAATTAGAATATAAGATTAATTATAGTCAGCGATAAGACGAAGGAGGAGTCAGTTCGGGTTCGGATCGGGCGTGGCCTCCAGAAGAAGCGAATGGACCAATGGGATGGTGGCCCGTCCCATGACGGGAAGAGGGCGGATCGACAGGTGGGAGACACCCCACTGTTAAAGGATAAAAATGACCTACACACGGTCCGGAGCTCAGTCGTAAAGTCAGTTGGAAAAAGAGTGGTAAACAGGGAGAGTTGCCGAAACGAGGCCCGGAGGAGTGAGTTAGACACGAGGTCTGGGAGGATCGAAGTCACAGAGGGAAGTGATAGACTCAGTTGTGAAAAGTAAAAAACAGAGAGAGTTGTCGAAACCCAGAGGAGCGAGTTGAACACGAAGTCCGGGAGGATCGAAGTTGTGGAGAAGAAGTTGTTACAGAGAGCTGTCGAAACGACGTCCAGAAGAGTGAGTCGGGGACGAGGTCCAGGAGCCGAAGTTACACAGAGAGAAGTTGTCGAAACACAGTCGAAAGCACACAGGAGCAGTTCACCGCATGTTATCCAGGAGCAGCCGCCCCGCCCGTTCAGAGCAACCAGTGATAGCCTGTCGCCGGAGCAGCCGTGGAGCCAGCAGGTAGCCGCCCACGCCGGGTGACCACGATATCACTCCACCGACCAGAAGACCCGAAGAAAATCACAAGATGACCCGAGGTAGAATTAGTCTTAGATTAAGTTAGTTATAAGTATTTGTGTATTCAATAAATGTATAGTTTGTGCATCATCGTGTGTTCATATTCACCTGCCTCACTCTTCCTATAACCATGGTACTGATGAAAGCGTGATACCTGACGGATGAGTCGCGAAGCGAACTTCCTTTAGAGTGCGGGGTAACGTTCTGATGAGTAATCAGGGGCTGATACGCATCTCTCCACACTCTCTCTCGTGTGTGTGTCCCTTCCGGGGGTATCATAATCGACGCTGGGGCATAACAAAGGTAACTTTATGTGCCCTCCAATTACCTTTATTCTATGGCCCTCCCATAGATAAGAGATATAGCCCTCCGTATTAATTTTATTTTTAATTTGCCACAGATAAAAGCTCTAGGTAAAATTGTAATAGAGGCTATTGTCGCGTAGATATTTTCTGATTTTCTTTTTCCATAGTGCCATAGTGCTGACTAGTCCATTCGCTTTTGACGTTTGACAACTGATTCCGATTTGACATTTCGTTTTTGTTTTGTCACTGCGTACCTATTTATTTTTTTATATCTGATAATTTAATTCTGATGTAACGTAGGTTTCGACGCTTCTAGTAGATTCGCGAAGTTAAATAAATTAAATATATAGTATTATAAAGTTTAGATTTGAAATGACGATTCCGATCTCAAGCGCGAAGTATAATTTACTTCAAGATACAAATACATCCATAAAAACAAAAAAATGTCAAAAGTCTGCATGGTTATCTATCGTTTTAATTTTGCTTTTGTTTATTCCGGTCGTTTTACTTTTTGTATATCACTTTTACGTTTTAAATAATGATGAGACTACAGATCATCAGAGGTTCATGAACCGTGCAGAATTGTATTCTCTTGACGAATTTTTGAATAAGAATACGCCTTCTAAGTTACGTAATTCTAAGACAAAATTGATTTACGATACCATTGAGAATAATCCTCTTAAACTTGTGTGTTATTACACTTTTCCTGCCTCTAAAGATGATCCCAGTGTTTTGATGCCCGAAAATGTTGAATGCAATTTATGCACACACATAAATATAGGGTTTGCAACGATTCGCAATAGTTCAATTATTCTAAATAGCGTGATGAAGAATATTATTTCACAAATAGTGAATTTAAAAACCTGTAATTCGCAATTAAAAATTTTGCTATCTGTCGGTGGAGCTTCAACGGACAGTGGATTTCCAAATATGGTGCTTACACACGCTTCAAGAAAAATCTTCATCAGATCTCTCAAAGCAATATTGAGGCAATACCAACTTGATGGTGTTGATCTTGATTGGGAATTTCCTGTTATTTCTTCCACATATAAGAAGAATTCAAAAAATCAAAGTGAAAATTTAGATGAAAGACAAAGGCAGCACTTCACTCAGCTACTAAGGGAAATACGTGCGGAGTACATCAGAGAAAAGAGAAGTTATTTACTCACCGTAGCTGTTGCTGCCCCGGAACACATTGTCAATGCTGCGTACGATGTGGAAGAAATGAATCAATATGTGGATTATATCAATTTGATGTCGTACGATTTCCATTTTTACACAACATTTACTCCCTTTACAGGTTTCAATGCACCTTTGTACAGCAAGAAAGATGAGTATCTTTATTTTTCAACCTTGAACATAAACTATTCGGCTAATTTATGGCAGAGTAAGGGCATGGAACGGAGTAAAATTGTAGTCGGTTTACCAACCTACGGGCACTCCTTCACATTGGTTAATAGCGACAATGGTCAAGTAGGCAGTCCCGCCAGCGGTTTCGGAAAACTTGGGAGCTTAGGTTTTGTTCGGTATTCTGATATCTGTGACTTCATCAAGAACAATACTAATGTGAATATTGTGTACGACAATCAGACATTTTCTCCATATTTACGTAATAACCGTGAATGGGTATCATATGAAAATAAAGAAAGTATGATGTCTAAAGGAAGGTATGTAAAAGATTCTCAGTTTGGCGGTGCTATGATATATTCATTGAATAGTGATGATTTCTCCGGCCATTGTTCACTGAATTCGGATGTTAAATTTTATTTAACTCGTCAACTTAGGGATACTCTTCTTGATAATGATTTATGACTAATAGAGAAATCTCTTACTGAAGCTTTGAATAGTCTTTAAAGCAATATTTTCTTCTTTACATATTTTTTTTCTTAGCAATGAAAAACTATTTTTATCTTCCTTTTTTCAACATTTAAAAAATATGTTTATTATAATTTGGAAATACCATAGTCTAAAATTTAGAATTTTACGTAATTCAAAATTAGCATTTTTTGACTTCAGAGGTCACTACCTTGTCTGAAATGAAATTATAAATAATCTTTCTTGAGACATTATATATATATATATATATCTTTTATTAAAATAAATAAGTTGATTATGTATTTGGTTTATCTAATGTATGTTGACTTTTTTTTACATTATTATAATTTTATTTTGAATTAATTTTTTTTAATAGGTATGATGATAGATTGGACTTTTCAGCTAGAAAAAATGATTTTAGCATTTTAATCCCTTTTTTGTCTAATGATTAGAACATCTTTGTAATTGTAAGTTCAACTTGCATATATTTGCATTTTATTAGAAATTGCCAAGCCGGTAGAAATAGCCATGCTGATTTTAAATGCTATGTAGGAGTTTACAATAATGTGTATATATATTTTAAATAATTCCAAATATACAAAAACCTTGGTGGAAAGAAGATTAGCAATTCAATGGTAAGGAAATTTTGAGAGACATTATATTTTATTAAATTTATTTCTTCATATTATTACAATTATGTATTTATTTCTATTTTACAAATATGGATCTTGTATATTAGAATTCTGGGTATTATAATATACTTGTGTATGTATATATGTATATATATGGAATTGGCGTCTCTTTTATGTTGGATTGCATTTTTTGTGGATGTTCGGTTACGGTAACACATGCCATTGTCATGGTGTTGCCTCAAAAAATTACGGTACGATCATACTTTTTCGCGGGAGATGTAAATCTCCATTTTTATCAACTCGTTTTTTGAGGCAATGCCTTGACAGTGGTATGTGTTACCGTGCCGAAACCCATCTACAAAAAACGTGATCTAACCTAGAGGAGACACCTGTTCCATACACTAGTACTCACGGAAATCTCAAATAAACGATAAGTGTGTGTATTATATGTAATAGTGAAGGCCATTAAAACAAAACAGACGATTTGTCAGCTATAAATAATAATTTATTGAGTTAAATTATTATTAAAGACATGTGGTAATTGTACAGCAATTAGAAACACAAAAAATTTACAGAAATACTTTCAATTTAAAACAATAGACTAGTAAATAACAAATGGTTGGTCGCATAGTATAATATAATATACTGACTCTTGATACTGTTTACTGTCAAAGTTGTTTTTTTATTCTCTTTACACTTATATTATGGTTTACTGTCAAGAGCCGTCTTAATATTATTCTCCTTATCTACATTCATATACGGTACTGTGAATCTTTGAGGTACATTATATTTGAATTCAACAATGTGTTGGGGTTGTTTCGGATATGAGGAATAATTTTTGAGAAAATCTCGGAACATTTTGTTAAGTTATTTCACAAGAAAAAGTGTTACATATATTGATCAAATTTTGTTTCTGCACCCTTAAGTTATATAGTCATGGTAAGTTCGCCATTATTTCTGCAATGTCTTCCATTTCAACTGTTTTTGTAACATTTGTTGACAATAATTATTATTGGTTGCTTTGGAAAGACAAGGTAGATGTATATAGTGGTCGGAAATTGATACGAGTTCATATTTTACCTACTGAACTGTAAATGATATGACCTGGCATTACAGTACATACATGCTTCATGTTAAAAATGTCATAAAATTAAAATGTATAAAACTTGAAGAAAGTGATATACATTATGTAAATAAGTAATTCTGCACATGTATATCAGTAGGTAAAGACCATACTGTTAATGACAATGTATTTTGTGAAAAAAAAATCTGTTTGCTGCATTATAGTTCTTCATTCTTGAATAATATACATATTTCAATTTGTTGGGTGAGTGAATGCAAATTTGTTAATGAATTGGATGTCGAGGATTTAATTTGTCATTAATAGCCATAAGTTAATTATATTTTCACAGCATGCAGACTTAGATTGACAAAAACATTTTTATTTGCATGAATCTAAATGTTACTCAAATTTTAGCCCATTATTTTAAAACTGAATTAAAGAATTCAAATATCCACAGTGGGAAAAAAATCACTTCCTACACCAAAAACAAATTATACCTTTATTTTCAGTGCCATTGATACAAGTTTTCTAGTAATTACAGCTCTCCATTGTTAGTATTAATGATAATGAACAAAGAATACAATTTTCTCTAATTTGTTTTCATGGTAACTGCAAATCTATTTATTGTAAAGTGTCACATTTTTCTATATTACTGCTATGAGTTTTGTTTATTTATAGTAGTAAATAAAAAGAAACCCCATGTGCCGTCAATTCAGTACGTCGAATAGTAGAATCTTAATTGTTTGCATGTATTATCGAATTTTGGTTTTACAATAATTTAAATGAATTTTTAACATTTTTGATTAAGAAAATTTTTGGAGTAATTCAGCTGTTCGTTAGTCATGGTTGTTGTTAATCATTTGACACACACTGGCGACAAATGATCGATCAAACGGTGGCACTTACGTGGTGTGTTTATTTTTTAAACATTCTATATTATGCAGGATAAATGGTGTAGCTAAATTAGATTTATTGTTTTCTTTTTATATTTAAATATTTAAAAAAAATTTAATGAAATTTCACCCTGGTCTCTTCTCTTCTTCAATTTTTCATAATGTTAAAAATGTTAGACAAAATTGATTCTAATTTTAGCAACCGTAATCATAAAATTTGTTTTACATATATATTTTAGAATAATAAGTAGTAACTTGTTATATAACAAGAAGTAAGGATTAATTCAAACTTGTGAAATTTTTATTACATCTGAATCTGCTTTAATACATATGTAAATAGTTATCTTAGTGTATTTAGATAAACAGTCATGTATTAGTTTATTGTGACGATTGTTTTTCTTATTACTACATGTGCAAATATATAATATCAAAGATTAATTTATCAAATTGAAAAAATAAACAAGCAAAATAGATTGTAAGTTGCTGTTTTATATTTATTTAATTGATGTGCTTGCTCTTGCAGGGTAAAAACCACAATTTTTATTATTAAAAAATATGTATCTGTAAAATAAGTGTAGAAATTGTGAACATTAAACTTAATTTTTATTGATAGTGTAGATTGAGCACATTGAACTTAATTTTTTCTATTGATTAAATTTTTGTAAATTTTTATTTATAATTAATTATGTTTATAAAATAATTTAATATTACATGCGTCATTTTCCTCTTGGACATAAATATATGCATATGAGTATGGATGTGAGAAGTAATATTGTGTTTTTTTATAGTAGCTCTTAAATATTCTTTATGGTACCAGGGATGTGCACTGCATACTAGCAAAAAAACCGTGATTATTAGAAATTTTGGGAAACAAATATAAATTAAGTATGAACGGATAATTTATTATACTTGTAATTACACTAGCGCTTGACGTAATGTCTAGAATTTTTAGTTGTTTAATTCTAATGCCCGCTGCTGCCGTCCCGCGGAGTACCGTGGTTATGTGCTGGGTTTTTTATTTCTTGCTACTACATTTGCTAGCTAATATTTTTAATCTATCAATACAATTGCAATCTATTGAATTGATAATTCCACTCTGTCGATTTGTATTATACGGAATCTTTATTTATTCTGTATCAACTTCCACTTTTATTAATTTGTAAATTTTACTATCTTACTTAACCTGTTGTTTTTATGATCGTTTTTTGGATTGGATTATAGTTTGTACGATATATTACACCGTGGTACTTAGTGACATATTTAATTTGCAGTTTACGAAGATTATTCATGAAAGCTGCAGTATTTTTTTATTATGAATTAGTTTAATCAAAATGTACCAAATATTTCAAATTTATTAAAAAGAAAAAGAAAACCTGCAGAACTATTTTTCTGATCTTTAATATATATATTTTTTCAATTATTCAATGAAGGGTTTTCACACAGTTAAAAAATCATATTCCATCTCTCATATTAGTGTTCTAAAAACGTCCACAAAATTTTTTATATTGAATTTTATATGATAAGAATTAAAAAATGTTAAAACTTTGATTTTAAAAACCCTATAAATATTACTCGATAATTAAAAATAAATAAATGGTTGGGTCTTATACGTAAAAGGTAGTTTCATTTTGCCTAAAGACAACTAAACGAAAGTTCTGTGTACATCGTATAGAATAATAATATTATTAACAGCATAACCTAAGTCTACGCCTACTGTACGCCACTGATAGGTACATATTTGCTGTAGCTCTTAAATATTCATCATGCATTGTAGATATGTAAAATTATATTTTATATATTCTAAATAGTTCAGCATAATGTAATATTTATTATGTCTTAATCTGGATACATTCTAAATTGATATTGGTTGTTGATTTGGACTGTAGTCCAATGATCTGTCAAACACAATTCATTATCTTAGTTTCAATAAGAGCGAGCGCACACTGAGGACAAAACAGTCGTACGACAGTTCTCCACCAACTGTTCTATCGTTAGAAAATTTAGTCATCAGTGTACCCACTGCAATACATTCTCATAGCCCTCGCCATCACGACAGAACTGTTATATTACGGCAAATCATTGGTGTGAGCTCGCACTAAGGGAGATAAAAACTAGAGGTGTTCAAATTAGCAATTTTTAACAAAACATTTATCGCTTTGCATTTGTTATCTATTTCTTTATTATCTATTTATTTGATATCTTTTTCTTTTATTGGTATTGTATTAGTATTATTAATCAACTATAGCAGCATTTTGAAGTATACATAATATATTGTAGTTTATTCAATAAAAATAATTATGTTTTAATTTGCAGTCACTTTATAATCATGATTCAAGCGCCCATTTAATATTGACATTGACTTATTTCAGAGTTCTCAAATGTTCCTTACTAATATGTGTGTATTCAGTTATGAATGCCTGCAATGAGCATGAGCGTAACAAGGCGATTGCGATGCAAGGCATTGGTGTACATGTGAAATTAATAAACGGAAGGGTTATAGCAAAAAGGCTTGCTAAGATTTGAAGTATAAACATCATTCTAAGATTTTTATTTCTGACAATTCCATCTATACAAACGTGTTTCCGAATTTCTAATAAATCATAAAAGACATCTTGAGTGTTTAATAATAATACACATAATATCCTCAAAATGTTCTGTGTGTCACGCGTAGGGAATTTTTAAAGGAAACTTATACTTTGCATTGAATTGAAGTGTCAAGAATTTTATTTATATAAACAACTTTGTTCCATTTTATTTTACAAAACCGTCTTATATACGTGTTTTGCATCCGTCCTAGGACAGGTTTTAAACATTAGTCCGTAAGAAACAACGTAGATGGCTTTCAAATAATGGAACGATAGGTGTTTTAATTTGAATAATGTAACATATAGGTTTGAAAATTTGTTGTCAATCCACTGTGTTGGTGTAGCACAGTCGGATAATGCATATTCCACAGATTGAAAGAGATCCAGGTTCGAATCCCGGTAGCAACAACAATATTTTTCGATAAAATTGATTTTATATGTATATCTTTCTAATTAATGCATTTAATTATTATTTAAAATATCACAGACCTATGTTCTGGATACTTAAAACTTCACAATAAAAATGTGTTCTTAATAATGTATCCATTTTAAGCAGAAAATTGCAAATATTATCTCAAAATTTTCATATTCAGCATATATTATAATTTTATATTTATGTTTTTATTTGCAAATTTTTCAATGTTTTCTATTACATTGATATTAAGTAAAGAGAACTACATTTTTTTTGAGGAAATATCAACAAATAATTACAGGCTTTCGTACAATGAAAAATCTCTTAATTACCTTAATCTTTGTTTAGATTACACCATTACGGTTAATACATGTTATGCTGAAGAGTTACAATTTAATTTCAGTCTAAATGTAGTTCTTAATAATAATTCTTCCAATTATTTTACATTTTTGTATGAAAATACCTTTAGAATATCAATACATAAGTAGTTCCTAAAGTACGAGTACTTGGATTGAGGATTGCTGGTAGAATTCAATATACCTAGCTTCATAATTAGTTTGAATAAATACTTTGTTTATATCTTATAGAAATTTCTGATAAAATTCTGCTATCTTCTTTTGTGTATATGTGTGTGTGTATAAATATATATACAGCGGAGCACATTTAACATTAAACCATGAGGGACGGAAATATTTTTTCATGTTAAAAGAATTTCTTGTTAAACAGAGTAAACAAAAAAAACTCACCAATATTTTTGATGTTGTGATAAAAGTGTAAAGATAGCATCAAAGAGTTCATCTGTTTAAAATGGTTAGGGTAGTGTGCAACAAGTTGGCCTAATCATTGGGAAGAATATTGTAAAGTCATAAACAATAAAGCATTTGGAGTCGACATAGTCGATGGGTAATCTGGGTAATGTTTTAAAATGGCAAGTAATTCAGATAATGCTAATTATCAGATATCGGCCTATTCAACACAAAGTTGAGTCATAAAATCATAAACATACATAGTTCAGGCGGGGCGGCCGACTGTTTAAAATGCCCATCACAATGCTAAGGGATGAATTCAACTGTTTAAAATTGTAAGAGTGTATGGGGGCAAATATAGATCGCTTATTATTAGATGTCACCGTTATCAAGAGAAAGTTGAGTCATAAATTTGTGTGTTTTGGCAGCCAGTATTTTTCTGAGGCTTGAAATCTTTTATTCCGCATTAAAAGAAAAAAAACGTATGAAGTCACATAGTATTTGGTCAGGGCCAGAATATTTTTTCACGTTAACTGATTTTTCATGTTTAATGTGTTCCACTGTGCATATATGTATATATTATATGAGTGTTTCTTTATTTTGCAAATACGTATTATACATTTGTGAATTTGTATTATAGAACTAGAAAATATTTTTCCGGACGTCAGTTTTAGCAAGGAAGGCTTCACCATCACTAGTAATTAGTAATATTATAATAAAAAATTGCACATGTTAAAAATGAAAGAATGTTAATAAGAATATAGCTATACAAATTGTAAGGCAATTTGATAAATGACACTGAGGAGACCTTGGAATGAATCTCTTTTTCCAGAATGTTCATGGGGTTATCAATTATCATTCATATATCTACATAAGATTAATACAAATGAAATGTATCAATTAGAAAGATATACATATATAAAATCAATTTTTGTTGCTACCAGGATTCGAACCTGGATCTTTTCCTATCTGAGGAAATGCATTAATCGATTACACTACACCAACATAGTAATTTGTTCTCAGCTTAGTAATTTGTCTCGGTAGCAACAAAAATATTTTTTTGATAAATTGATTTTATATCTTTCTAATTGATACATTTAATTTGTATTAAAAATATCACAGACCTATGTTCTGAAAAATTGCAACTTCACAATAAGAATGTGTTCTTAAAATATATACATATATAAGATTATATGAGAATTTCTATTTTTGAATTCCAGTTTTACATTCCTTTATATAATAACCTTAATAAAAGTTTGAAAGTGAATAAATGATACCAAATCTTTTAAAAATATTTTTAATAATGTTGGAGGAAAGGATTAAGAATAATTACACATTAAAAATAGTATTTTTTCAGATTATTAATTTTTTTTTATTAAGATTATTCTGTTTAAACAACCGTTTGGTTCGTAGAATTGAGTTCCCGAAAATGTTCAGTATGCTTAGTGTATTCCTTTTTAAACACATATTTCTGGTCTAAACTCTGGTTTTAAGCCTGAAAAGTTATTAAAAAAATCTTGGAATTAATAAGCTTGATTAATATTTATTATAAAAGCTTAAATATTAACTGCATGAATGTAACTAGTGTTTATTTAGTTTTTTTTAATATATAATTGAGTACAACAAGCTTTGTGAACATTTAGTTGGTTGTTCAAAAATTGTAGCAAAGAAGAATTCCTAGAAAGTATTAATGTTTTATTACATTATATTTTAATGCTTCTGTGTAAAAGCCATCCAAATTATAATGTCTAGTCTTAAAGTAAGTGTACTTATATTTTAAGTAACTTCATATATATATTTAATCTGAAAAACACACCATTTATTTAATAGATAGCTTTAACAATATTATGTATTCTGTATTTTATTATTATACTCCATGAATATATTATCAATATATTTTTGTTTTTATTTACATTTGTGCTTGTTGGTGGGGGGCGAGAAGGCCAGTGATGTTTTTTACAATCCAATTTCTATCCTGGCATTCAACAATCTGCCCCATCCAACCTATTCCAATTTCATATTCCGTCCTCTCCCAACGCTCATAAACCCTCTTCCCTCTCTGCACCTTCCCCGCTTTTCTGTCATTTTTACTGATCCCCTCTCAATATATAAACTACTATTACAATAACTATAACTGTTGATAAGGTTTCAAAGGTCATATGAAAAATATTACTTGATAATATTTTGATATAGCTGTCACTTTGGTATAACATTATTAATTTTTTTATTGATGGAAGCTTCGTATTGTACACAAAACATAGTTTTGTTTTTTAAAATAACTAGTTTTGGAAAAGGTATGACATCTCAGATATCATAAGGAAGATGAAATATCAAATGCGGGGCGAGTAGGACGAATAGTGTAGATGAGTAGGCCCTCTTACAAAAGCCAATAGGATCAAAACCGAGACTTTGATGGACATATAATGTCATGACAGGCATCCAAGCGGTAGGTGAGTGCCCAATATACTAATACAATGGCAATGTTAAGGAACAAATGGTGCTCTGTAGTAACTCCAGTCATGGACTTCCAAGTCCCGCAAGGCCATTAAAGAAGAAAAAAATTGTTTCGAGAAATGCAGTCCCTCCTATCAATTGGTGTAAATAATAACTTATTATAGCAGGGGCATGTACTGGATGTAAGCAAAAAATTGTGCTAATCCATATACAATAGACAAATTAATTATGAAGAATTTGTTTTACAGTAAGCAGCACTTGTTCTGTATGATGATCTTCATTTCTGCTGCACGAAGCTGCAGTTGTAATTGCGGGTCACTGCACTGTTAGCCAATGTATGAACTTTTAGTCTTCTTCTTTTGTCCTTATAAATATGCTTGCTATTCAGTTTATTAACTCTTTGAAATTGTGTTGACAAAGTTTGAAAAATTGATGAACCTTCCTAGATTCTTCAAAATATTACCAAAAGCAAAACAACTTATCATAGTTTCCAGGATTATCGTGAAAAAAATTCTGTTTTCAAATTTAATCGGTCTTTTGACAATATTTGACGCTTAAAAACAAAGTAAGCAGTGGACGTTTTCACATTGACAGCAGAAGCAGTAGCCGTGTTTCAAACTTTTTAACCGTCGGAATGGATATTTCTCTACGATGATCATTTTTTCTTTTTCAGTTTACCTGCAATTTCTGTTTTGAACATTATAGTGATGAATGAAAGTGTACAATATTTTATTTTTAATGTCTTCTTTTTCTGTTACAACAGTTTTTTATGCTTTTTTTCAGTGAATTAAAGCGCTGATACAATTTGATAAATTCTGTTGGTAGATAAAAGTGTAACACGGCTACATTGTTTCTTTTTTACTATCTATTTTTCTACTTTTGCTATTACACCGATTTTTATGATTTTCTTTGTGAGTTTAAGCAATATTTATGTTTTGAAAAATTCTGAAGATGTATAAAAGTGCACTACTTCTTTCAATGGTTATACTCTTCAGATTTAAAAAAAATTTCTTCACTTTCTTTTTCAATTCTTTTAATAAATTTTCTTCATCTTCTTTTTTTTATTTTGGGAAGCAGGCATGGAAATAGTTTATCTCCAGAATGATTCAAATTATGATTTTTTAAATTCGTCTTCGTAATGCACGTGAAACTGCATTCTTTACAGGAAATCGGTTTGTCTCCTTATGCTTTTCTTAGTCAGTTTATGCGCAATTTTTATTTCGAAAAGTTCTAACGCAAATAGATTTTTGGGGGTTAGAACGGTGGTTAAATGAAATAAATGTGATTGGCGCGTGTTGAGGTTTTATTATGACATTATGATGAAAGCAATGAATACAGATAGAATTAAAGAATGAATGGAAATGTAGAAGGTGCGTGCGCAAGACCGCCGCTATGGAACGATGAAACTCGAAAACCCTCAGCGGTGAATTTCGAGCCAGGTTTGTAGCAGCAGCCGGCAGCGCTGTCGCTAGCGTCGATGCCGACTGAGATGGCGGTGGATTTGAATTCCGGTCGCTACAGATTTGTTTCTTTCTCACTTCATTTTCTGGAAAACCTGTGTTTATGCTTTTCTTGGTGAGTGTAAGCGCCATTTACGATTTGTAAGATTTTGGTGATGGATAAAATTTCACTTCTTTATTCTTCATCTAGTTTTTTGTTTTACTTCCAATTTAACATAAACTGTACAGTTTGTGGGGCACATTTGCTCCCGCGAGGGAGCATCGGGCAGCCTAGTATATCCCTTAAGATTTTACCCAGATGCAGTATTACATGACTATAGAATAACACATTTCTGTACTTTTACTGTATTATTAATCAATACTTCTCATTCTATAAGTTTTTAAATTTGTTGGTTCAATATCGTGGTAGGTACTTTTTTATACAATATCGTAATATGGTACAATATCGTGGTAGGTATCATGTTTTTGTTATGAAATTGCCTCGTAAACAACTAGGGAATATTTACGACGTTATTCAGTAAGCATTTTCAAGGTGCCAAATTATGAAATAGCATAAAAAGATAGTTAAAAGTGTAGTGATGACTGATGGCTTAAATTTTATAGTTGGAAAATTATTAAAGTATCTTATTGTTCCGGTTTTAGCAGATATTATTCAATTTTTAAGAAAAAAAAAAAAATTGAGTGTAAGAAAATTTTAAAGTTAGTATTAGTCAAATCTTTTGTATTATACCTAATTAGGTATGATACAAAAGATTTGAAATAAAATTAGGACACAAGTATTAACTATAAATGAAATGATATAAATGTATACGAAAAATCATTTTATTACAAAATCTGGTATTTACAGAAGATAAAATTTACATTGTAGAGTATTATAAATTTTTCGTAAAGGTAAGTCTGCTTTTTTTGGTTGAACTGCAAGGTCATTGTGGAATCTTAGCCAGATGATGAATACAGATATAAACCTGAAACAATATAATTTAATTACTATTAGTAGATACCACAAATATATAATTCTTCAAATATCACAAATATTTATTTTCAACTCTTATGCTTCGGTGCTCGTTCATCTTATAACGAGTGACGGCCTAGTCGGGCGGGTGATATTATAGTACATTATTGTTACACCACTACCTGGGTTGTTTTGTTGGTATCGAGTTCTTGATACATTACATTTGAAAATTATTATTTTTAAAGAAAGGTCGACAGATCAAGGATTGAATTTTTAATTCAAAAATTATCTAAAGGTCAGATATACCTCAATATTTTGGCTGGTTTATAGATTGTAAAAAAAACAATACATACCGAATTATTCAGCTACTAGTACATATTATTATGTATAGGTATATAAAAAAGTTAAATGTAGCGCCGGTTAGTGATATTCTCCTCAAGGGCGCTTAAACAGTTGTCCATTGTGAAATCGAGATGAAATTTAAATTAGCGGAAGTGTTAGCGCTTGGAAATGTCTCGAATGGGAAACAATGGCGGCCACTTCCTGGATACAAAAGTTAAGTCAGGATTGGCAAACATAAAACAATGCATTTACACTTTGAACACGACTGCGTGGGTCGAGTAAAGGTCGTAGTCGAGAACCGCAACTGAGTAAGAAAGATACTACTCGTAATTAAATAAATAATTGAATGATTCCTCACCGCTTCACCATCCACCCTTCTGCCAACCGCCACCGCCTCCGCTGCTGATCCTCACGATTTTTCCTGCAAGAATAAAACAAATACATTTTAGAAGTACGCAATAAATTTTTAAAATAACGGCGGCCAATAAAGATAATTTAATGTGTTCTTTCTGCTTAAAGTATTAATTTTTTAAATGAAAATTCCGACAGAAGGGATCATCCTCAAATCTTTATCGGCTAAATATTTATTTTTGTGACGTATTTCATTTTAGTATTCTTATACTGTACCGAGTATATTTTTAGAACTTGAGCACGATAACTTATACAAAATAAATATGATAAAATTATTTTATTATTAAATACTAGATTAATATAAATATAAGAAACGAACCTCCGCCACCGAATCCACCTCCGCCTCCGTGTCCGCCTCCGAATCCGCCGCCGTAGCCTCCGCCGAGTCCACCGCCTCCGTGACCTCCCAGGCTGCCGCCTCCGAATCCTCCGCCTCCGTGTCCTCCCAGGCTAACGCTGCTGAATCCGCCACCTCCGTGTCCTCCCAGGCTGCCGCCTCCGTATCCTCCGGATCCTCCGAAGCCACCGCCTCCGTGTCCTCCCAGGCTGCCGCCGCCGAATCCGCCGCCTCCGTGTCCTCCCAAGCTGCCGCCGCCGAATCCGCCCCCTCCGTGTCCTCCTAGACTGCCGCCTCCGAATCCGCCGCCACCGTGTCCGCCGCCGCCGTAGCCTCCTAGACTGCCACCGCCGAACCCTCCGCTGCTCTTGAATCCGCCGCCAGAGAATCCGCCGAGACTGCCGCCCCCGAAACCTCCGCCGCTCTTCCAGCCGCCGCCGCCGCCTCCGAACCCGCCGCCGCCGTAACCGCCGCCTCCGTGGCCGCCACCACCACCGCCGAATCCACCGCCTCCGTGGCCGCCTCCGAGGCCGCCTCCGAGGCCGCCGAAGCCTCCGCCGCCGCCGCTCTTGAAGCCACCGCCGCCGAAGCCGCCGCTTCCGTAACCGCCGCCACCGCCGCCGCCGGACCAGCCGTGTCCCCCAGCGCTGGCAACTGCCGTCAGAGCCAATAAGCAAACAAAGACCTAAAAGAAAAAACAATGTTTATCATTACTGTGTATCTACTTAGTTATGCTGTACTATACATACATGCACCTAAGTATAACATTACAATGATGCAATTTTAGCTTTACTGGCCTGAAGTGAATCTAAATCTATTATTATATGACCCTAAAAACGCTTTCTGTTGTGTACGTTTGTACATTTATTATAAATTAAATAATTTCCACACAGTAATTTCGCTCCGGTACCTGTGGCCGAAGTAGTTAAGGCGTCTGACTAAAAATAAGATTGCTTCTGGGTGCATAGGTTCGAATCCTATCGGCTGGAGTTTTTTAACTTTGGTGTTTTTTAAAAATTGAATTATTTATTTTATTGTCATGTAATTTTTTTGCATAATAATTATATTTTGTGCATTAAAATAATTGTTTACAAGTAACAGTTAATAACTGACAGTAAGACCCCAATCTTCCAAATACGTGGAACATCGATTATATATTATTTCCGGAAACACAGGCCGTAGCCGCGAAGCGGCCGTCACCCAGTAACAAGCCATCGGCGATAGCCGACTACTTTCCGTTAGTTCTATATGTTAGTTAAAATTGAATAAAAATAAGTATGTGTAAAATGAATTTGATAGTATGTAGGTACATCGTATGTCTTCTGTTGTAATGCAACGCAGTTCAAAATAAAAATAATACCATATCAATATCTCGAAAACTACTAGACCATGTATGAATATGATAAGAAAGCGTCTTTCTCTGTACATGTAATATATTATTATCGCATATCACAAAAATGCATTATTACCAAAATATTTTTTGACTAAAATGATTTCCACTTCAGTGAACTGTGCTCTTTTGACTATTACTGAGAGTGATTTATCGTTATAAGTCAATTATCTATTTAACTTCATGAGGAAACACATGACTTGCTCGTCGCGTTGCCACGAAGAAAAACAAAAGGTCTAGCAATTGAAAGTGAAGGCTCGGCAAGGTAAGAAAAGGTCAGTTAACGATTCAGTAACTGACATGCTGCAACATGTACATAATAGCTAAAGTGATTTAGTTTTCGCTAAGACCATTTTATGGTGTTTACATTTTACATATGTTAAATTATCACAATAAGCAGGCACTTTTTTAGAAACGATAACAAGGTGTGAGATAAAACTCGATTAGTGTAATTAAAATACAAACGCCTAGAAATTAATAATTTTCTGAAAACTTCGACAAAAAATGTATTCGTATGAACGAAGCGAATGAGTATGAATGAAAGGAAATTTCATTGACAAGCTTTGGAACTTTAAACTGAGCGTAAAACATAATTTTATTCCTCTTTGCCTAGAATAATTTTTTTGATGTCGTGTATTTTTGATAGCTCTATTAGTTTATTATATTTATATAGTTGCACATTTTATTTGTAGGAGAGATTTTATTTTTCGCATAATTTTCATGAAAATGATACACAAAATATATCAAATTTAAAATTAAAAAAAAAACGTCGAGAAAACAATAATTTAATATGCCGGTATCAATGAAGGGGAATCGTAAAAAGTATTACAGTAATTTTAATTATTACAAATAATAATTATAGAGAAAAAAAAACTTCATCAAAAATACATATTGTCACAAATTCCAAAAAAATATTATTAAACAATTTTTGATAAAAAAAAAAATCAACATGATCTGTCTGTTAAAACAGGATTAAAATTTAATCCATAATTTTTTTAAGTATGTATCTATTTTTCACGATTATCGGTCTATTAATTTTCATTTCTGACCAGCAGGACTAAATTCCGATTTTTTTTATTTTTTCAAAAATCATTTGAATTCGAGAACATGTTACCGATTTCGTATTAGGACTATAAATTGAATTCACGAATTTTTAAAATTATTTTAGTACTTTTCACCAAAATCAGTTGATTTTGAATATATATATATATCGTTTACGAATTTTTGGAATTATTTTTTTTTTTCACAATTTTTCACCTCCACTTCACAATACCGCGAATTGTATTTAGATAAGTTTCTCAAAATAATCAAGTATATAAATACACAAGAATTGATTAGACTGGACAATTCTGATTTACCTTCATGTTGGTAGTTAAATCACTAAACTGCGAATGATGCTGTTCAGAAAAATGGTCTGAACTTTTATACTAGTGGTACCACCGGGGTTTTGGCGGGAGAGGCGGCAGTTGCGGAGGTCGCACCATCTCCGATTGTATGGAGAAGCCTCTCTAAAATTAAGATTACATAAAAAAGTAATGCCTTAGTTCTGACCATCGTTTTGGACGTCTGAATCACTCACATCTAATAAAAAATGTAGGGGTGCCCATCCATAATACCATATAGAAAAAAATCAGAAAATCGTGCAGCATTTCTGATAAACGTCCATTATAGAAACTATTTTTGTATAATCATGTGTGTATTATTTATTGCCCGTGCGTATTAATAATTGAACCAATGTATTCACTAAAAAAAGGACTCTGCCGTAGACTCTCTACATCCGCTTGTCAAGGTTTCTGTTTCTGTCAGGTACTTTGTCGTGAAGATGTACGAATAAAAAAACGACAACAAAAATAATCGATTGTACTTACATTATTATCGTACTGTATTATAAAACGTAAGTGAAGTAATAAATTACATTATAAAAGGGGTAATGGTTTCAGTTTGCGTTAAATCGAAGCAAGTCTTAAGCATGTCTGTTGAAATGTATGGTGTATTTCACTATACAGAATTGCATCATAATGTATTTCAACATTAAATAATGTTTTGTAAAATTATCAGATCGCGTCTATTGTAATTTTTACCCATTTTTGCAGTTAAATAAATTTCAACTGTATTAATGATTCTAATCAAGAGTAATTCTAATCAATTATGTACGGTTTTACAAAATAAATATAATATAAGTTAAAATTACTCGGGAATTAAAGTTTATTTTATATCGGTAACTTTTAATCTTGTTATGTTAGGTTAGGTTATGTGTGCCAATAACGAGTATGACAACTTTTACGATGGACTTCTATAGACTCAACCTATAAAGAATGTTACTTGACGTAATTTCCGGAAAGTTTCAATGCACTTTCTTCGATTATGACCGGGAAACCCGAAAGCACCCTCCGTTAATTTAGTTTTTCATTATATTTGTTTTATTATAAAAATATTAAATTCAAAAATAAATTCACATCTAATTGTTTATTATAATCTTTTGCAAGTTGCGAATTACCAGATCAGTGGCGTCATTGTGACAATGCGGTGCATTGCGGCCCAAAAAGTTAACGCTTTACAACACATTTTTATCGATGTTTCTGTGAGTATATATACCTTTCCTAGTATTAATACGGTCAGATAATTATAAAATTTTAAAAATCGTTACCCATGAAAACATGTGAAAATATTACACCATCGCTATCAAGTGAAACCAAAACAAGTATTTTTCATATCGCAAATAAATGGCTAAAAATCCTTTGTGTTTTTATTTTCGTGAAAATGTGAATATTGTAGAAAACAAGAGACCAATTTTATTCTAATTATTTGATGGATAAGCTACTCAGTACTAAAATTCGTATACCTTATAAACAATACTTCTTTAATGGAGCCTTTTTCCATTCTACATTGGGACCCAGTTATTGTAGTTACGCCGCTGCTTCAGATCATTAAAAATTGTAGAAAATTATTCAAAACATTCTCAAGAATTCTATCCAATTCATAATTTGTGAGGTCCAGAATCAAAAGCAGACATATCCATTTGACCTATTTTCGAGTAAAATCCAAAAAACCACTGTATCACAACCGTCACATTTAGGATCACATTGAATATAACCAGTAACCACAGGCCACATGACCAAATACTGTCGTCTTATTGGCTGAAAACACATTTGTCTGGGTTTGAATTAATTATCTATTGGACATATCTGCGATTGAAGTAACGAGCAAATTTTTAATGCGTTTTTATACGAAATTCAGCAATATTTGTCTAATTTCGATAGGCTAGTCTTATATACATTAATTTGCTTTATATTTGTATATATTTAACTCAAAAACTATAAAAACTAGACATGCCTGATTTTGATTCTATACCTCACGAGGGAGCAATGTACGTCGGTTGGTTCAATCTTCTCTCCTTATAAAATACAATAGATAAAGCAAATGTCGCGTTGCTGGTGTTAAGTAACTATTGGAATATAGCACGAACTCAAAAGTGCAAGCAATATTTTTTCGGAGGATTGGATTCGATTGCTTTTACATACGCGCTAGAATGTAATGTAGACCGAGCCTACCTCGTATAATCAAAAACTCGGAAAACATGGACAAGCTTTTAATTTGTTATGCAATTAATTATAACTTTATTTGAAATAATACGCCAATGTATACGTATATACTAAGAAAAAAAAAACAATAACATTATTTCTAAAAAAATCTAATATATAAAAAATCTTGTTGATCTTTGAGCTACAAGAGATTTTGACAAATAGATTCGGCTCAGATAATTGAGGTCTAGATAATCGAGGATCTACTGTACCAACCTTTGCCAACAAATCTCCGAGACGCGAGATCAAAGTGTCATCCATTTACTCGTACATGCATTTGTGCACATTATCTTTCAAGATAAATTCGGGGATTTCCCGAACGGGTTCCACCGTAAAAATTAACGTGGCACTTTCACTATATTTAGTTTCTAGATATTTGCCCAAGATCTAAAACTTATCGAATCTATTTCTATTGAACACTGCAATTCGCCTTCCATTATGGGACGTTTTGAATTTACTATAATGTATTTATTGTTTCCGAGGTAAGCTTGTAGAACTCCATAATCAGATATGTGAAAATAAAACGACGCGTTTCGGAGGCGAAATGCTTCGGAATCTAATGTTTAATTTTTACTGCCGATTTGGTTAAATTAATGATATTGAAGAAAGAAAGTGAGCTAAAATTTTGCTTTAATTTACGAATTTTGTCATTTGAATAAAGAAAGTGAGCTAAAATTTTAGATGTAGATATTTCTAATGGATTCCATATCGTTAGCAAGCCAATATATGTATTTTATTAAATAAAATATGTGCAGATGAGGGTAGCATTAAGGACCATTACTGTTATGGCATGTGCTCACTGATGCAATTTTGAGAGATTCTCTGAGACAGGCATTGTGCTCCCACGAGATCACGCCAAGTTTCAGAGTTTCGTCGTCTCGCGTCATGCTTGCGACTCACTTCACGCTTGTTGTACGTCAAACGTAAAATGTCAGTCGATTAATTAATTATTGATGTTCCGTTCGTCAGTTGTATAAATTTGAATTTCCTCAATAGACATACTTAAAACGGAATAAATCTTTAAAATTTAATACCTTCTGATTGTTTAACTTTTCAGAAAAAAAAATTATACTATACTACTAAGTCTCGCTACCAAAACTAATTTGAGTTTTGGTCTCAATCTTATCTCCAGATCAAATTCTCACCACGTATACTGAACACAACAAATCAAACTTAAAAATCTTATTGAATTATAGATTTTTACAAATCTATAAAATAATATAATATTATACAAAAATTTCATGTGAATGTAATTTTATTACGAATGTAAAACTATTAAAAAATTATTTTTTTATATATGGTGTCCAGCGAAAAATTTTCAAGTTTAATATTAAATTTAAAAAAAACTACAATGTTATTCTCATATTTTATTTACACAAAATGTAGTTTAACATTGCTTATTTTACATTTTATAAACTACATTGTCTAAATGCTATCCATTTCTCTCAAGACACTTGCAATCGAACTCATAAATTTGTGAACACGCGAGAGCAAAGCGTTGGTTCAATGGTGTCAACTTCACAGCAGATATTTTCTTATTTTTATAGGACCTGAATTGTTCGAGGATTGTTGCTATAAACTCTCGACTTAAGGTATCTCACATAAAAAAAGTCGCACGGTGTAAGGTCGGTGACCGAGGTGCTCAGGGTATGCCTCCGTACATGTTGATTAATTTATTGGGAAAAATTCCTCTCAGCTTCTCTATTGAAACTCTAGCTGTGTGATCTGCTAAAATTGTGTTATGTTGTTGAACCCGGGAAACAGCTGCAGTTGCAGTACCAAAAACACGTCGATTCGCTAATACACGTCAGCAGTGACTGTCTCTCACTGGTTAAAAAAATAAGGGTCAATTATTCCTCGGTCAGAAATTGACCACCACTCTGTCGTTTTTGGACAATGCAAACATTTTTGATGGCGTTTCCTTGGGTTATCGGGGCACTAGTATTTCATGTTCTGTTTATTAACATAGCAATCGGTATGAAAATGTCCTTCGTCAGTAAACAATATGTTTCCAAGCGTTCGTGCTGTTCCAAAACGTTCCAGCATCGTTTTCGTTAAGGTTTCATGTAAAGAATAGTCATTTTCTTTCAGAAACTGCTCGATTTGTAGTTTGTATGGATGAAACTGTAGTTTCTTTTTCAAAATAACGTGCACTGTTGATTTTTTTATTCCAGTACAGGCAGCAATTTTCCTTATCGATTTCGCGGTTGCGATTGCGCATAATTTCACGTCGGCCACATGTTCTGGCGTCGCCGCTGATGTTGATGGTCCTGGTGGAGTTTAGTTAACCACTGTCCCTTTAATTACTCGTCGAATATTAAAGTGAGTACAAAAAACGCGATGCGCACGAACCAATGTATCACTGCACTTTAAATGCTCAACCGCGAACACGAAGTGCGCTCCCAACCAGTGACTTATTGCGACTGGCAATCCCGCAAATCACGCGCGTCAACAATACCCTTCCCACTTAAATTACCCCGATGGTTTACTAGCAATTACAATTGAATCTTGAAATTTTTCTGCTAAACACCCTATATTATTTACCCTTTGATTATTTACATCATTTTTCAACCATTGGTTTCAAAATCCATTTGTTCTGTCGAAGTCTGTCTGAATATTGCAAATCCGGGCCTAGTTCTGTCGACGGAAGTTTCTATCAGTCATATCTCAATTTAATGTATTTTATAAAAAGTAAATTATTTTTCATTTATATTTATAAATTACCTAATTTACAAAAAAAAATTCTTAAAAATGGTGTATAAGATGCCAAGTTCTTACATTTTTTTGTCGTTTTCTATGTAACGTAAAATGTATTTCTTATTACTAAAGTCTTTATAAACTATTGTATCAATTGAATAAGTCTTATTAAGTTTTAATAAGTTTTATTAAGTCTTAATAAGTACATTGTATCTAATATATCATTAATTCAGAGAAAATATGTAATTGGTTTAAATTTTAGTTACACTTACATAATGATTTTTTTTACATTCTATTAACTGTTTGATTTCAAAATAAAATATGTATGATTGAATGGTAAGTATATCTTATCAACGTAATTAATCAAAAATGAAGGAGCGACAGATTCCACGTCCGCTCTTGCCGGATGGAAAGGCGGAATAAAGCAAATAAAAACAACTTAAATGACACATTAATAGGATCGGTACAAATATTATTTGGTAAGAAATTATCGTTTTTTGATATAGCTAAAGCCACAAGGCGTGTGAGAAAATACAATATATTATTTAAAATCATTTGTTTTTTTACAGTGTTTTAAAAACGTCGAAAATTGATAACTTGTCCAGCAAATTTAACGGTTTATAACTCTATTAAATTTTAACATTTTTTAAATTTGTCTCAACTCAAATTTGTCTCCGTAATCTTGGCTTTAAGATTATGAAAAAATATATTTTGTACATGCAAGAATTTTTCATATTAAGGCAATTTTGTGGCACGTGTAAAATGAATTTAATGGTCGCGGTCTTTCTTATAATTTGTTTTGATTATAACATTCAGTTTATTAGTTAAAATTAGTGTAAAGATCATATCTAAGTAATAATTTAAAAAAAAAAGTATTATCTAATGTATAACTTTTTATATAAATAAATAATACATTTTTAATATTTGTTGCAAAATTACATTGTGGTTTTTATTCATTTTAATATAAATTATTTAAAACTTTGTTTTTAACCACTTTGAGTTAATTTTTTTCTTAAAATTTTTTAACAATAATTTTGTATCATCAAGTCAATTTCCACATCTTTCATCACTGTAACAATTAGGTACTAGATTTATTTGTTAAATAATATATTTTTTTTAAATAGAATTTTAAATACATTAGTACAATTTGATATATATATATATATATATATATATATATATAAATATATATATATAGTTTTAGTTTGTGTATTTAACATCCTAATGAAATGGTATTTATCGGAACCGGTTAGTGTATTAAATTTAACTCAAAAAGAGGTTAAAAGCAAAGTTTTAAATAATTTATATTGGAATAATTAAAACCCACATTTTTATAAAAGTGCGAAAAGATGAATAATTGTTAAAAGGGGCGCCTTTATTAGTATATATAATTCAAAATTGATACTTAAAAATACCATTTGTACAATTCCAGGGAAGTCGATACAGAATGCACTCGGAAAAGGAATAGGCTATAGGCCCTACGGGCGGATATTGTGGCCGATTACGCGGCCAATGGTGACCGTTGGGCGGCCAGAGCTTCCGTAGAATTTATTGTATATTTCAATGCGGAATTTTCTTTAGCAATATAATAAGGGTGCACAGTGCACTATTGTTAAAACAATATAATGAAGCTGTGGCCGCGCAGCGGTCACCACTGTTCGCGCTGGCTGTCGCCGAATGCTTTTCTGTCAGTGAGTATTTAATGTAGGTGTATTTTGAGGATCTTGGTAGATATTTTATTTTCACTTTCTTAATTTGTAATATTTGGAACAGTTTTGTTGAATGATCTAGTGGTTTATTTAAGATGATTTTATTGACAGGTTTTCGTTATCAATTGATATAATACTTTAGTATAGTAAACAGTGATCAGTAAGTGGTTAGGTTAGGTTAGATTGAGGCTTGCATAATATATATATTTTGGTCTAAGGTAAAATGTAAATAAGTTTCCTAATTTATTTGTTGAGTCTATATGAGTGGATAAATATCCACCGTAGCTTGTGGTAAATTAACGCTACTTTAAAATAGTTGTATCGTAAATTTGTATCGGCAGAGAATAAGGTATTTAATGATCTGATGATGTAAATTCTGTAAATAAATCCACATTAAAGCTAACTATACATTTGAAAGATATCGATATTGACAATAAGATAAACTGAACCTTTCAAAATTTTATTTTATTTCTGCTTTATTATATAGTTTTTGTGTCTTCGTTCGGGTGGAAGCATGTTATGTGATTAAGTTACCATGGACACGAACTACCAACAACCTGTGATCTTGGCCTTTTTGAGAAGTGATTAACCTTAATCTCAAGAGAGATTTCCTTCGGTACTGCAGCTTAATGTCAAGTTAATGCAGCTAATTTAAAAAAATATATAGTGTGTGTCATCCACTACGATAATAAATAATTACTAAAGGGTTTCAAATAACGGAACGATTAAACGTATTAATATCAAAAAGGTAACATATAGATTTTCAAAATTTGTCGCTAAAAATATTGTCGCTGTAGCATAGTTGGATAACGTACCTTTCCCGGTTAAGAAAGAGATCCAGATTCGAATTCCGGTGGCGCAACAACAATATTTTTCGATGAAATGGATTTTATATGTATATCTTTCTAATTAATATATTTAATTCATATTTAAAATATCACAGACCTACGTTCTGAATAATTACAACTTCGCAATAAGAATGTTTTCTCCTAATAATAAAGTTTTTCTTCTTTATACTAATATGATTTTTTTTAAATATCGTATTATAACTATTATTATATTATAACTATTTTAACACACACAATTGATTTTATTAATCTCCGACCCTGTTTTAAATGTAGGCAAGTCGTGTTCAGTTTGACAAGGTCTTTATGCAATCATTTGACGAATCGTATGATGCACATTGCACTCAAAATGAATAGTAATTTGACAGTTCGAAACTTTGCGCTGTCTATTATTAGTTTACAGCCGCATCTATGTACATAGAAAGCGTGCTTTGAATACTATTTATATTATACTTAACTGTTGTAACATGGTAAATATAATATTTCAATTGGAACACTGTGTATATGGGTGCACTGACTCCGCATAATCCATAGATTTTAATTTATTCTCAGCAATTTTATATTTCTGCAATTTCATCTAGTTCACTCGATTCAAAAAGTTGGTTCAACGGTTGGTACAATAGTAATAACATTTTACTTAACTATCACGAATTTTATAATAAAGGAAACAGGACCTAAAGACTGCGAAAAGTGACACGATTAAATAATCTAAAATGCTTAGTTGAGATACAACTCAGTACCAAGTACACGTGTTAAGATTTTGATCTGGTGATAAATTCAACTTGAGATTGGTAGTAAGAGATAAAAACTCTAAATAGTGTATATGACGTTCGATATGACAGCGAGATTTGACACGTGCACACAGACGTCACCTAAAACCATCGACTATCTATTCTGAGATCACCGACTATCTATTCTGAAAAGATAAAGATATACGATATTACTATGAAAATAAGGCGTAAAATCACACAAATTTACTCCGTTTTAACTAAGTACTACCGGGGAGATTCTAAATCACATGATGACATTTGATGACATGAAAATCACATTTGATGTTTGATGTACGAGCATGCATTAAGGTGCGAGACAGCAAATTTCTGATACACGATGTGTATCTACATGAAAGCTGAGAGTTGTCTCCAAAAAGTGCCTAAAATCTCTTAAAAATCTGATAACACGGAAACGAGCCATAATAAAAATTCTCAACTGCATACAATACTTTTCTATAAATAGGGTGAATATTATGTTCCAGACCGATGTTGTTTTTGTATAACTAGAAAATGAAACACATTTTTTAAAATGAATTTTTATTTATCGATTATTTGATTTATTATAATTGTGTATAAAATATGATATTGACTAAGTCGCTGACTCTGGCAGCGGCACAAATACGTGCTCTTTTAACCATATTTTTCATGACATTCTCGCACACTTTGCCTGTTATTTCAGCAATTTCAATTCGAATATTGTCCTGTAGCATCGGAATTGTTGTTAGCCTATTGGCGTAGACCTCTTCTTTCAAGTACTCTCACAGAAAATAGTCTACAACCATCAAATCAGGTCATCGGGAAGCCAGTCGATATCAGCACTTTTTGACATTATGCGGCTGGGAAAAAATTTCTCACAAAGTTTTAAGCGTAGCTCGGGCTATATGTGAGGTAGCTCTGTCTTGTTGAAACCACATAAGTTGCAGGCCTAATCGACCCAATTCGGCTACCAAGAAGTTTTCCAACATGTGACGATAGCGGTCACCATGAATGGTTACATACATTATTTAGATAAAATGTTTTAATAACTTCAACACGCTCAGACGTTAAATTGTAATCAACTACTCTTTATGACTACCAAACGTGAATACAAAAATATTTGTTAAACCAAAATGGCGGTCAAAGAAGATCGACCTGGAACATAATACTCATCTGTATAAGGGTAAAAAATCCGTTTATAATTTAGTAAAACTGCGTTGGGAATGTTGAGAAGTTGATGCACGTGACGGTGTCACAAAATCAATTTGATCATCTCCAAATACTGAATCTTCTAGATGTATTGTACATGTTTATAAGTTTGTCCTTGGGACACAATAATGATACATTATAAACGCTGAAATTATTAAAACTGGGTCGAATCTTCGCGCCGTCCACTCAGACATTTCTTGACCAATGTCGCTGCAAATAAAGCCATCATTGTACAACGTTTCGTATTCATGTATTTCCCTTCTTGATTAGGTACAGACGCCACGTCTAGCCAATTGATTTGTAATAGTTGATTTATAATAATTTTGTAACTAGTAATTAAATCCCTAAATCATATGAGCAATCGGCTGTCTCACCATTTTTAATTAGTTTAATAATGACGAACTAATTTTAAGCAAGTTTTTAAACATAATTGGTTCTAGTTCCTTTTTATTATTGTAATCTTGCATTTGAAAATATTAGAAAACATATTCTATACAGATATTTAAAAAAAAAAATTATCGCTGGCACTGAAAATTAATTTGATCGTCCCGACTTGTCAAAACATTCCGGTATGTAATGTCTTAATTATTATTAATTTTGCAAAGCTTATTAGTATTATAACAGGACGTATTATAATGGCCCGTGTCTATGATGTGTCTCAATGAGAATTTGATTTTTGAAAGTCAGTAAAGTTACGTATGTACTGAATGCGTCATTTTAATCGTGGACCGTTTTTTATGTCGCACTCGTGTCGAATCTCCGAGAGAAATCTCATCTGTGGATATGGGCCATAATAGATTTTATATCTTTCGATGTAAAATAGTTTTTAAAGAAGGCTGTTAAACGCTTTTGGGGTGAGATTTTTACGAAAATGGCGATATATTATATAAACTATACAATTTTATCATTCATTAAAAAAAAATCTATGCAATTCTGTAAATGGAGGCATTCGCAGACTACTAAGATTTGGGGATTTTCTGAGATCCTTCAAAATCATTATAATCATATTGTTGAAAATACAATATTAATGTATTCTTCTTTCTTAGAATATTTATGTCGCACATTTTCTTGATAAAATAGTAAGAAGGTAAACCTTCATATAATAATAAAATCATGAAAAATATATTTGGATATGGTTTATAAAACATTATTATTGTACTGGATTCGTTTTTGTGTTTGATTATGTTACTAAAATAATAAAAAACTTAAATATATATATATATTTATATGTATATAGAAAGTTAAATATTCGTTTGAACAAACTGAAACCATTTTAAAATCAAATAATTTGATCACTATTTTAACGATGAAAGTTGCCAAGTCAAGGATCAGGCCAAAACCATAAAAATGGTTTATGTTAATATCTTCATACCGATGTAAAAATTGATTAATTACGTTTTTTAAGAAACTTATTCAAGTTTGAAAATTCAACAATTCAGACTAGATCAGACAAGAGTGCGATAGTCACCAAGTAGTGTTGTCTGGGTACGAAGTTGGGTGTCTTCATCGGACTGCTGCCACACTTTTCGAGCGATACCATACTATTGCACACGTACTGATATAAAAATTAAATGTTTGATTCCTTCGAGTGGGCAATAAAATTTAATGAATATTTACGTAATAGAGATGCTTCAGAGCAGAATTCGATAAATGTATTAGACAATTCAATAAATATTACTTGTTGAATATTTTCACTTTGATTAGAACATATTCCAGTGAGTATTTCGCTGGTTTTTCTCCTTACAAATGAAAGCTTTCTTTTTGACAAATTATCTTCTCCCACATTTTTTACATCGCCAAATGTGCAATTTACTTAATCGGTATATTCTTTGTATTTTTCTATCACTTACAATTTTATAATGTTGTTCCAACTGAAGATCACCATTACACAATTATAAAATAAAGAACGTTAAGGGTCGTTAGCCTCCATCAGTAAATCTTTTAGAGCGGATGTGTCGCGAAGTTGCGGGTGCGGACGTGGATTGGGCAAACATTTGTTGCATTCACTTTGTTCTCGCTTACCAGTGAAATATTGTATCTATGCACATTTTGCAAGAACTGAATAAAAATGTTTTTTTTTTATTCAGGACTGTCATTTGACACCATGTAGCAAGGCTCAGTACATAGTTGCTGGAAATACAATTAACTGTGAACAGTTTTCTTCTTTTAAAATACCATTTTATGGGGGATTTTATTTTATTTTTAATGACTGCACTTTTTTGTTCTAAAGTTACAATTTCAGAATATAATACGAACTAAATTAATATAATCAACTAAAATAATTGTTGTTAATACTTTGAGTAATACACGCTTGGAGACGCCAGAATATAGGTATTTGGGATTCATCGCAATATAAAGTTAATTGCTTTAAAAATGGAATAATAAATGTATCAACTATAAAGAACTACAGAAGATAAGTTCAAAATACATCGAAAACGTAATTGGTTAATATAGCGAAAATGGTTAACGCGCGTTCATGTTCGAATTCCGGTAGTAACCAAATATTTTTTTGATAAATCGATTTTTTCCGTATATCATTCTAGTTTATTAATTTAATTTAATTTGGTGACTCAGTTCAGAATCCACAACATTTACGGATATATGTTTCTTGTCGAATTTCTGATACACCGCCCTTATGGAAACAGTTGGTATTCATAATCCTTCTTTATCGTATATTCGTCCAATAATAAATATAATGATTGAACTATATTAATAAAAAAATATCGCGTTAAAAATGTCGTTCATAATCATTATTAACGCTAAAAATATCGCGTTAAAAATGTCGTTTATAATCATTATTAACGGTAAAACTCGAATGCAAAAGTGATGGTAGATTTCTTTCACCTCGATTCGATGGTCACAAGAGCAATATCTAGTTTTTTCACTGCAATACGAATAGACTTGTCTTAAACAGTGTAATTACATTAATGGATATTGTAAAAAAATATCGACAGGATTCATTTTAATAGAAAGATCTTTGTACACAAATACATTAGTGCACATATTTTACGCTCTGCATTCACAATTACTTTACATTAATTTCGTATTTGTGAAACGGTCGATATCTCCCGAAGAGGATGAAAATTTTCAACTGTAATCATCGTATTCAAATGCCGCAGAACTAATCAAGTAACAATTTGTAAAAAGTAGAACAGGGGATTGTGGCCCTTCTATTATATATTATTAAGCACCACTTGACAAAATATAACATCATTTTTAATTGAACACATTATTAATGCTAATGGAGACTTAATAATTATCAATAATTTCAATGGATTCATGTTGTATTTATGATCTATAATTGTGTATAAATATTATTTATTAGTACTTATTCGTGTGTGATGAATCGTGACCTTATACTTAATGTATTGTTGATGTTTGTAGCGTTAACTTTGTAGTTAGATATGATTTAAAATTGTATCTTTATTTAACTTTGTTTAGACCACTGTGAGTTATCCGGTATCGACCGGTTTCGATACTAACGTATCATCGGCTATACTTATTGTTTTATCAGATATCTAAACACATATTTTAAGAAGGTTATTAAAAATAATGCATATTACTTTATTAACAGAGAATTGTAAATTACCGCGAACATTTGCAATATCTTGAAGATTTAATTTTGAGCGTTATTACGATCTGCAATATCTATTAATTTTAAATGATTGCACCGACATATTATGCATTCACGGAATGCAGATAACGGACTAAAAGTAACTTTTACCGAGCTCATTTTTTCATTTGGTAATTAAAATCAACGAGAATAAGTTTTACTAGTGAGAAGGCTGTTTGCCAATCTCTTGAATTAGTAAAGAACTGTAATTTTATAATTTTATTCCCCAGACCAGAATTTGCAAAACTACATACTTAAATGTAGCTTATATTTGCGTGATGTTTTTTATATAAATACCTATACATTTTTTTAATTTTAAATATTTCAGTAATATAATTTTGAAACGATGCATTTTTGAAAAATTATTACTCGCAAAGTATTCGCAAAAGTTGCGTGGCTCTACCACATATGTATTCTCCTCTATATATATGTATAAAATGTAGCAATCCAATATAAGTTCTTAGAAACGGTGTTCAAAATAAGTGGACTGTGTTTCTCATAATATAAACTCATTTCAGTGAGAAATGACCCCATTTGTTATTATTGCACAAATTGTTGAATATGTGCACAATGGTTGTATCGGTTCGTTGAGATGATTTGAAAATCTAAATAATATTTATGGAAACACAAAATATATTTAAATAATTTTTCTTCATCAAATATTTTATATCATACGAGACCTCCCCCTCCCCCTCCTACCTGCAACAACACTGTATATCGGTTTTTACAAATGTCGCTATATAGACGGAGTGTCGGCCATCTTGAATGATATGCAGTCTTGTTGCAGGGAAACTCACTTAGAAATTGTGTGCCTAATAGGATTTTATAAGGTTGTTTAATATACCATTCGATGCCCAAGAAGATAAACCGATGTACAGTATTGTTGCAAGAGTGGCATTATTATTATTATATAGCAATTGTCTACCCGGTTTCACTAAACTTCGTACAATTATTTATTAATTCAAATACCGTAGCCAGGAATAAAAGATGTGCAATGTAAAAGTAAAATTTGTAATTAATCATGAAAATTTAGAATTTGTTCTTTTAAGTTTACGAGTATTTGGATGTATAATGTTTAAAAATTATTTATATAAACTGTTATTTTGGTAAATTGCCGCTTAATAAATTAATATTTCGTAAAATTGACAATTGTTTTTTTTTTTTTATATATTACTTGTCGCTTCTGTGGACAGCTCAAGAAAACATTTCCAACAAAACGATAATGTCATTTGTAAATCTGATGGTAAATTTAAAAAAATATACGTATTTAAAAATGTATTTAGTGTTTATTATTTATTGGGATTGTATATCATAGGAATTATAAATTAATATAACAAACATACATAATTTTATCGCCCGATTCAGATTGTTTGTAATAATTAATAGTTTGTAATTAATTGATTCGAATACATGCGACACGATTTACAGACGCGGAGACGGACACGATTTCTAGTGATATCATAATAATCTATTATTTTTGACTTATTATTTTTTAGTGGTGAGCGTTGATTTAGATTGGAGAGTTTACTGGGCAAAATAGTAATTTAGGAAATACTACCCTAATTATGTTCGCCATTAAAGACATAAATATATGTATACATATGCCGATGCCGTATTCCGTTGCCTCCCTAGCAGTATAACAACTGGCGAAGCGTGTAATGGTCATTTTGTTGCATTCAAAATTGCAACACAAGTGAATTCATCGATACAGTTATATTGTACGTGAAGATATATACATAAAAAGTTATTACGTTTTTATTTATTTGCAATCGATTACACAATGACGTGTATTTCATTTTTACAAATTTCTCTATAAATTATTATGTTGTTAGATATGTTGACACTGTCGCCTCAGTTCTATGCTTATTTTGTGTTGAAATATGTATGTTTAAATAACACCGAATCTTGTATCGCATGGCTCACAATTAAAATTATTAATTACTAAAAGCATTCCGAAGATGTGCAAATATTAAATATCATATACCGACTGTTAGATAAGTGATATATCATCCCTCACATTGGTGGATTTTAGTATATTATTAAAATATTACTAATTAATTGATCGTTTCACAAGATAACATTAAAGTTGAATGCTAAGGACCGGTTGTATCATCAGTGTTTAGTTTTTACTATGGTAAAAAAAGTTACTAAAGTTAACTTTTTTTTTTGCAAAAACTGGTTATAAGAGGACAGCTAGAAAAGGGGGCCCATCCTTACCCTAGACCGGTTTAGAAGCTAGGGCTCCCTTGTCGGTCCCACTAATCAAAGCTAATAATAATGAGACATTAAATCAAACAAATATGCAAATAATTTCTCAAAGCATATAAAACGAAAATTTTATGTAATTATTGATTAATTTAAATCATTGATTAATTTAAAGTGCTAAAATATACAGAGTAGATGTTATTATAAAATATTTAACATTATTATGAAAAATGAAACAACTGTGAAAACGGGTTGTTCGATCATTGGTAAAAAATATTTACTTCTCGAAAGTAAATCCAGTAGTAAACTGATTTTACTCTCCGATATTAGATGGTAAAATTGTCAATCGTTAGTTAAAATGACAGACTGTACATGTGTTTCAAAAGTCATTTGTCACATGAATACTTTTAAAGTTGCATTGTACGACATTCAATATCCCGATGAGATTTGAATAACGCCATATACCAAGCATAAAATGATATGTATTTGATGATTATTCGCATTGCCACACTATTAGGCGGGATTGACTTTGACAGTAGTAAATTTGACGTACCAACAACCCGCAAACGTTTTGTACCACGGGTGATGGTAAAAAAATACTATAGTAAAAATTTATCATGGTCAAAATTTACCATTGATCACACAACCGGCCCTGAGAGGCTGAAAAAAATCGATGGTTCCCGACACGGAACCGACATTCACGGCTCACTTATTCGCAACGTCGCGCTGTTGTATCTCTAGGGATGATGGTAGGAATAACTTGTTTATACATTTAATACCTCGCTTGGCCGAGATACGTTCGGAGAAAGTTGATCATACATTTCAAAGTATAGTATTTAGAATTTTGAAAATGCATTTTAATGTATAAGTAGAAGTTTATTTATTTATTAAGTTTCACTTTCTAAGACGTCGTATACGTTTTAGTAGCAATCTCGTACTAATCGTATTAGTGTGTTAATGATTTAGTTGATTGTATTACTGGTGGTTTATTTTTGGAATGACGTTGACTTAGAAGCTTCCCTGTTGTAGATTCTTATTTATTTTATTTATACTGTAGTGATTGGGCGAAATATTGGTAATGTTCTACTCATTCACGAAGTTTGTCACTCTTTTTGACCAGTTACAATCCCCGTACGTTCCGTAGTTTAACATAATAAAAAAAACTGTCATTATTTGTGTAGTAACCACTAATGATGTGGCTTTGAGAAAAAATCGAGACACTTAAATCACAGTTACTTGATCACAAAAAATTGTTAACGTGTGGTTCCTATTTTCTAAAAAACTAAAGATTAAATTATTCTCTTGAATATTTTGTGTTGATGCAGATACAAATATACGAGTATTTTGGATACCGTGTGTGTTTTATTGCAAGTATCATCTAGACTAGTAAATTGCGGACATCGAGCAGTCTAGGAAGGCTTATGTAATCAAGTTAAGATAAAAATAATGGAGCTCGCTCACGGATAAATTTGTGCAATTTCCGGTGAATCATTCATATCACAACTAAGTATTAATCTAGATATGCAATGCAGGGGAGATTAAACTGACCATTTGCATTTAGTATAATAACTAGACTATCAAAGTGTTCGCTCCTTAGAAGCATTTAACAGAGACCGTTCTGAAAATGATATATTTACAAATACTAAATTAATGTATTAATTTAAAAATCAATTTTGTCGAAAAATATTGTTTTTGCGTCACCGGGATTCAAACCTGGATCTCTATTTCCAATCCGGGAAGTACACTAACATTTGTGTTATAGCGCCAGTATTTTTCATGACAAATTTTCGAATCTATATGTTACACTTTTTCAAATTAATACATTCATCGTTCCATTATTTGAAAACCATCTACATTATTTTTACAGAATTTCAAATACTTTTGAGTAAACCGACTGCAGACGCCAGAATTATCAATTAAATTAATTATAAAATTTTGGACACATTGATACAACATATATTATTAAGGAAAACACATTCTTATTGTGAAGTTGTAATTATTCAGAACATAGGTCTGTGATATTTTAAATACTAAATTAATGTATATATTTATATATATATATATATATATATATTTTTTATAATTCAAACATTAATTTAGTATTTAAAATATCACAGACCTGTGTTCTGAATAATTACAACTTCATAATAAGAATGCGTTTTCCTTAATGATATATTTACATTATAAGTTGCAGTTTTTCAGAACACAGTTCTGTTTAATTGTGTTTATCTTATTAAATATATAGATAAATCATTTGATTGTCATTGCACAGTTACTTCATACTTTTTTTTTGCAATACGGGAAAAGATTAACATTTCCGTAATACAAAACACGTGACCTTTTAGCTGGAAAATTGGGCGACAAATTTCACACTTTTCGCACCGCGGTTGTCACGCTGTTGTCATAAAAAAAAACAATTTTTGAATTACACTGTAAATTATACTGTACCCCGGTAGATACTTATCAATGTGTCCACACAAAACAAGGACACTTAGTTATATGAAATGTACAATTAATACTATGTTGATGTACTCATGCCGAATAGTTTTTCTGGATAATATTCATTCAATTACTTTACTATATATAGTTTCACATAAATAATGTACATGTACCATAAATATAGTAACCATATAGAGCGAAGCGATTTTTTATTTTTTAAACATATTTCTTGTATGTATAATATTTACTTTTAAATACATGTTTTTAATGTTACGAAAAAAGGAAAATCGTAAATAAATCGGGTACAATACCCTAGTTTTGAACAAGAGCGATACCTTTATTAGAAGTGGATAATGCTTTTCAAGTAAATTATATAATTACGAATTGTGGTTCTTCAAAATGTGTGCTACGGCATTACATATTTTAAAATCCATATGCATAAATAAGGTTAGGTTAAGTTGAAGGATACACATGGTTAAGTTAGGTTAAGAATTGATATGTTTTTCTACAAATTATACGGGATCATAGATAAGAGATAAATATTATATATATAGAAATATATATTAGAACTGATGGCATGAAAAACGAAAAACATCGCAGTCGCGGTTTCTTTGTGAACTAAGTCAGGTGGAAGGAGACGCCATTTTCACATTTAAAATTCAATAAGTTTGTATGTAAGCCGGAAACGATAATTTGGTTTTACAATTAAAATATTTCAGTTAAATCTGACAAATATGTCAGAAATAAAAATTATAACAGAATATTTATAAAAGATTTAAAAAAATTGTCATCCTCTGTTTAATTTATCTGTCAAAGTCAATATTATTTTTAGGCACAATTTCTTATGTTATTTGGATTGACTTATGTTTTCACTGATATAAAAAAAATGAATAAGTTGTATTATCGCACTTTTAAATTATAATTTTTATCCCACTTTGAAATAATGCGGAGCAAATTTATACTTCGTCGCCATTTTTACTCCACGTCTATTTCATTACCGATAGTGTTTTCTTTTTTGATACAGAATGTTGTTAAATGTAGTTTTCCTGTTTTTGAAGAAATGTAACTAGGGTCTAGGATAGTCACTCCAATGAAAGTTTCGTTTGTTGAAATAATATTCAGTTTTATTAATTTTGCTAGGAATGTTATATTTCGATTGAAACCACTTTATTGCAAAGGTTAAGTAAGATCGGTTGAATTAATTAATCATTCTCATTGTGTGTACCGATCGATTGAAAATTTGGATGGATCCAAACAGTTACACAATCTCGGTAATACGGAATGGGTCCACGAAAGAACGTACATAGTTTTTATTAAAGTTACTAGAAAATTGATAAATAATATGGTGTTGTAACAAAATTTACCTATCTACTAATTTATTTGTATTATACCTGACGAGCAGGTGAGTTGGTAGACTAGTTATGATGTTATTGTGCCTGATTCAGGCTTAAGCGTGAACATCTATTTTGGGAAATGATGCCCTTCGAAGGATAATCGCTTTTTTGATTAGTTATTTAAAATTTGTTAAGAACGCATTTCGTAATTTTCAGTCGTGGAAACATTTTGTTGAATAGATTTTTATTGTATTGTTAACGACATCTTTATTCGTGTATATGTATACAATAATGTATTCTAATCTGACGTTGAACGAGTGTTGGTGCAAGACTGGCGGGAAATGCTTCTATTTAGTGTTGCCTGCCGCAGTAGATTGCAATCACTTGTATGCACAATTATATTTATTTCGAAATATTATAACAAATTGTTTTCATGTTCACAATGGAAACGACTATAATACTAACACGTTTCGTTCGATGGAGGGGATATCACACTTTTAACCTTGTTTTTAGAAATATTGTCCTTCTAATTGAATATCTTTTTACTGAATATCATGTCCACAATTTACGAACATTTTATATTCAGCATTTTGAATTACTTTACATTAACATGTATTTATGTGTTGATTGGTAGAAACAATCTATTTGTTGACTTGTTTCGCATCCAATAATCTGATTTTGTTACAAATTCAATGTTTTCATCTGAATTACTGTTTGTACTTAGTGTAGCTAATTGTTTTTTTCAAGACGGCTTATTTCAAGATTGACCGATAAGATTATCCCGGTATTGATGAACTCGTAGTACAAAATTGTTCCAATTACGTGGAAACTATACAAACTATACAATAGCTGGTATGCGTCAAGACTACGGTGAAGTTGTTCCTCGATGCTTAGTACCCGGGTGTTGAGAAATACGTACCTGCGTTTAAAACATTAAGCCCTGTGTCTAATGCACAATTAAAATGATGAAAGAGCATAATAATATTTATAATCTGCGGTACAGACAGTGAGCATTAGTACCAATTTGTGATATAACCTTGTGTCTGTTTACTTTAGATGTTATTAAAACAGAAGTGATTACGAGTCAACCTGTGATCTTTAATGTATAAAATCCGATCATCGGCTGTATGAATGCCACCGTGGTCAATCTACAAAATATATTTATTTATCTACCTCTCGAATATTTATCATCTCGAAGATCTATTATCTATTGAAATATTATTTGTTTTATAATGTTTTTAGATACGTAATTAAATAAGTAAAAAGTCACTCGAGTGACACTTTATGTGCCAGCCGATGATGACGAACTTCAATAATTATGCAAATAACATTTTTACAATTTTATAAAATATATGAGTTACTTGAATCTGTTACAAAAATAAAATTACATATTTTTGTGAATCGCTTACCTCTCCAAAAAAAGAGACTTGCGCTTGGGGATGGACTTACACTGTAATAATTTATATATCTATGGTAAAATATCTATCTTATTATCTAATTGTGTGCTTCTGAAGCGTTTATTTAATTTATTTTTTGGTTCTTTTATATTAATTATTTATTTAATTTCTGTAGGGGGGCTATTCAAGTTTTTTATCCTTAAGTATATGAAATTTTGCTGATTTGAATTTGGTGTTACATTTAGGGATTTTAAAATTATTTTTAAATCTTAATTCAAATTTTAGAGTATTATTTTCTTTGAGTAATTGAGATTTTTTTGTAAATGTTTTCTATTTTAAAAACTGGGAATTTTGCAAAAGGTGCTTATGTTGAAAAAGTTGATATTTTTTTAAATATTACTTAAATAATCATTCTCTGTATTGTTTTCATCGAGATCAAGTTATTTATACTTAAAATATTTCTTAATCTTATGAATACATAAATACATTTTCTTATTCTCTTCATTCGCTAACGTGGCTGTGCCATTTTAGATGAGTCGTTAGAGGTCATTTTGTTGCAGTTGTTGTTATGGATAGTAATTTTTATATTGGGCGGTATTTAAGACTTTTGATTGAAAAGGGAATGTAATAAATAGGTTTTTTCGAAGTTTAAGGAAAGTAAATTACTATTTTTAATTTATATTTTATTTTTAAATGTTTATTAATGTACATAGTTATTTAAACATAATTTTCATATAAACCAACCAAAGTTCTCAATAAACTAAGTTTAATAAGATAATATAATACAATTGGTACAATGTTGAGAGAGCATCAACGACATTTTATCAAAGATTCTACATGTTCTTAGCTCCGAAATTGTACAACACACTCAGTACTAACTGGAAATCGTATAATTCCAATAAGATTACATAAATATGGACCCAATATATGATTCAATCAGGTAGAGATGAATCAGAAGCATGGATATCCAACATTCTAATGTAATTTATACAATACCATCACTAATAATTCACTAGTCCTACAACACTCCCACTACATATATTTTTATAAATTTTTTATTTTATTTTTACTATTTTATACATATTTGTAATTCTTTTTTTATTCCTGACGATAAATAACACCACAACAGCACGAAAAAAAAAACTGGCTACTTTAACACAGACTTCAGTCTAGCAAAGTAGCCAGGACAACGCTGTATATATAAGTCTACTCCATTCTACACAATAAACTATGAGAATGTCTTATGTTTATTATGTATCCACCTCTGTTAAAATAAAAATATGTATGTCAATATATAAATAAATAAATAAAAAATGATTAAAAGTTGTTGAAAAATATACCTAATATACCTAGAATCTAGGCAGACCTTTGGAATTTTCCGAGAATTTGCAGTACACGATGCTCTTTCTTTTGATAAAAGAGAATGGCTTTTTAAATAAGAATTTTTGTATTAGTGTTAGGTTGTGCATCGATTTTTATTAGAATGTGCATCGATTGGAATAGGTAGGAACCCCACTTTTTAGTGTTTATTATCAGAGTTGGTCCATTGGTGGAGTGGAGTGAGTCGTATGCAGCGGAGTGAGTCGTTAAATTTTATGATAATTTTATAATCGCAAGTTTTTATCAAACGCGTTAAATAATAAATAATAATTTACATAAACCGTGAATCAATACGCCCCAAATAATATGGCACTAGAATACACACGTTGTACATTCGTTACTTTAACGCCTTTTATTACGCAAATTTACATAATCGTATGTAACGGATGTGGCGGAGTTTCCCGCAAGAAACGCGTCAGTCAAAAGTAGACTAAAAAATCAATTTGTTTGGAGATTCGTAAATATTTTTTTATCTCCCGATCGTGAATGACTGAAGGTAATTAGTCATTCGAAGGTTTTATTCAATGTAATATAAGTTTGCCGTATTCGCTGATCAAGGCGTAAGTCACGATTGAATTTTCCAAAGTGTGAGATCTTCATTTCCTTGCCGCCTCGCCGGTTAATCCAAGGTCGGATGTTCGGTGCGCCCGGTGGGTATACTGCTCTGCTCAATGTTGACATCTGCTATAATTCATTTGACTTCATCTGCTATAATTCATATGCCTGCACTATTGTGTGCCCTAGATATGGCTTCACGGATATGTTCTGGAACATTTGGTGCACAAGTAGAACATTGCAAACATTCGTAAAAGCTGAGGTAGTCCACAATTCTTGCATTGTAGATACACATGAAAATGCGTTTAATAGTATCGGATTATCGAGGTTCGCATGATATTTTTCTTTCAGCGACGAACTCGTTAAAATTGCATTGGCCGCCGCTTAATTGATTGCCTTGTATCGGCCAAACTGTAAATTTATTTTGAGATATCCCAGTAATTTGATACTATAACTTTACTAATAACCTTAGTTAATTAATAGAAATAGTTAGAAATAAACTCACAAAGATCTAATACAATAATGTGCCTTTCGCTTGGCTAAAAAGTCCTAATATTATTTGCAATATTATGTACCTTTAAAACAAAAATAATCTCATATTACTGTGTTAGTTCAATACTACTACCAAATATACCACCAAAAATACTTGTTTTTGATTCTATAAAGATTCTACAAAAAACCCTAAAAAAAAATCTGTTTCTTTACATGTAATACACAGTGACGTTACACACATATTACACAGTGGCGTGCAGTAGGTATAGATTTAGGTTATGCTGTTACCAATGATATTATACAATCATATATAATATATGTAATACAATATATGTTGTACATATGAACTTTCGTTTAACCAACGTCTTGGACGGAATTCATCGTTTATACGACCCTACCATGTATTTATTTGTAATTTTAGAGTACTATTAATAGTGTTTTTAAAGTTAAAGTTTTAACGTAAAATAATACCTTCTTACCTATATAAAAATCAAAATAAAAAATGTATGGACGTATTTAAGAATACTTTTTATGACTGAACATGATTCTTTTATTATTTGAAAATCCTTCACGTAATAACTAAACGAAATATTTATTTTTATTTGAAGTTAACATACGAAATAGTTCGGCCAATTGCTTTTTGTTTTTCCCAAATCAAAAATAAATTCATGCACCAAATGCACCTCGAACGCAAAAAAAGGCCACGAATTCAACATGTTAAAAACAATAAGATTATTAGTAATTAGTAAAAGAGGAAGTAGACACTTCAATGATTTGCGGGCAGTTGTAAGCCTTTCTAATGTTATTCTGTTAAAAAAAAACAGCATAGGTAACGACTTCATACAAAACGGATCTTCCGAAAGGAATTTTCAATCCTGTAAATAGCCAATTATATGACTTGAGTAATTCACCAGCTTAAAGACAGAACAGAGTAATATGAATAGCTTAATGCGGCGAATGCACAAGAGCGTCATGGGTACAGCGGTGAGTTGTCGTGGTTGTTTTTAGAACTAAGCAATTCAAGTCTCTACTGGTACTTAGATGGTGCTAATTGTAAAATAATGTTTCCGTTTATGTTAATCCAATTATTTAATTTATATTTGTTTCCCAGAATTTTTAGTAATGCACAGCTTTTTTACTTGTGTGCAATGCACGCCCCTGATATTACTTATAGGTACAATACGATAAGAAAGGATTACTTAGGTGGTTTGGCCATATGGAACGAATGAATGAGGAGAGAATGGTAAGAAAATTATATATGACGCAAGTGTTGATGGCACCAGAAGTAAAGGACATCCGCGGAAGACTTGGCACGACCAGTTAAACCAGATACTGGAGGATGGTCCTGTTAGAAGCCTTAATAATCGTCGAGCTTATATGAGAAGATGTGTGAATGTGGATGAATCAAAATCAATATATTTATCAAGGTATCAAATTTTTTAACAATCTCCCTATCACAATTAGAAAAATTACGGACTATCATAAATTTGTAACTGAAGTAGAAAAATGTGTACACAGACTAACTGAAACATAAATTAACTCGAATATACTCCTTCTCTATACACGAGTCTTACTCTCATAGAGAAGAAATAAATATTTAAATATTTATATATACATCCACTGATTATTGAAATTGTATTATATTAATAATATTAATAAAAAATAAAAATTAAAAAAAAGTACAATACGATAAAATATATTATATATATATCTAAGAATAATCACATGTCATGTTTCATTACCAATACTCTAGTAAGAGTGGAGCTTGCGTTGGACGGTAGACATAATAATTAATTACTAAATCAATTAAATTTAATGGCCTCTATTAAATAATTTATATTTAGTTACATCTGTTACGGTTCGTATGATATAGATTAATATTTAATTGAACGTTGGAGAGTTACGTTTTTCTGTATAAATTTATTAAAATACTACATAAGTATGTGTTATTTTATATTGATATAGTGGTAGATGTAATATATTTATTTCGTGAAAGTATTTTGCATGCGGCATCAGAGGCGAGTTTACTAATTTATCTCGCCTGCGCAGACGGCCCGGGTGTTCGCCGTGTAAATGATCATTTATCTTACTTACTTAACATACTACTTTTTATCCTCACAGCTCAAATATAATTCAATATCGTAATTTTAATGAATACATTTCTTCAATATTAGCAAAATTATTGATTATTGATTATTTTTCATGTTTCGGTGCCTTGTTCAGGAAACAATGTTTACTGAAATTAAAAATACAAGCATAGATAAAAACAAATCTATAAAGTGGTGAATAAGTAAGAACTAATATGAAAACAAATTTAAAAGGTGACTATTTGCAAAGAGGATTTTTGATATTAGAAGAGAAAGTTAAGGAGCACTTGAGATGCTTAAATAGCAACGACTATTCAGAATTTTCCAATCACTTTTTGGAAACAAACCATTATTTTGATATGAATAAGGGTTTATAAATTATACATACAAATACGAGGGATTTACATTTAATAAATAAAATAATAATAGTTAAAAGATCTAAATTTTAGAAATAAGAAAAAGTGTTAATAACAATTCGCTAATAGTCACCTTTTAAATTTGTTTTCATATTATTTCTTACGTATTCACCACTTTAAAGTTGTGTTTTTATCTATGCTTGTATTCTTAATTTCAGTATACATTGTTTCCTGAAGAAGATACCTTAGGTAACAAAACATGTTGAATAATCAATAAATAGTGGTTTAAACAAAGTATTTTGTTTAATTATTTATATATGAATTAATACAATTTATACGTGCTAGTCAAATTATATTAGTTTATAGTAAAAATAAAAATGTTTTGATATAACTGTGTCGCAAAAACAGTACCTGATTATTATCATAATCATCATTTCTTCGATGAAATTTTATATAATATGTCCGCGGAATGAGACACGGCGAGATAATTGAGATGAATCTCAGTACCGTGTGCAAGTGTTGTACTGGAGATAAACTCGGAGATCACCGCATAAGATTGGTACTACCAACCCATTCGACTTGACAGCGAAACTCAACAAAAGTCAAGTCAAATCAAGTCAAATCAAAGGTTACAAAAGATACGTACAACTGTTCATCCTGAAAAATTTATCGAACAAAAGGCATAAAATTACAAAACATTTATTCTGTTTTTACTGCTATGGTAGCGGTTGGCTGCCAATAAGTTAATAAGGGGCTCGCTTAATCTCAGAGCTATTTGCGACATTTCGGGGAAGGGACAGTGTTTTTAATCACTCTTATACAGTTATACGCAATAATTATTAAGAAGAGTTCAAAGATTGAAGCAGAAATAGATAGCTACTATTCTTTTTGCTCCAATTCCACGTTTCAAAACAAAATGCTGGACTGAAATTGAAGTTTTCCTACGTAAATGGTGGTACAAAGTAATAAATATTAGGAACTGTCGCACAATTACGGCAAAGGGAAAAATGTGAACGAAAATGTTGCGCTGAACATCTAAGAACATCTGGAAGCATTATATTTCAAACAAGACAAAAAACGGCTAGGTCTCTTTTATTGTGCGCCCGAAATAAATGTATTTAACGAGAAAGTTCAAAAAAAGGAAACAAAGTTATATGTTTCATAATACATTTAAACCATCTGCGGAAATTACAGTTAGGTAATGATTAATGACGGCCAATGGACTGACAAATTATGACGTACAACATGCGTATTTGACGTACAACATGCGTGAAGTGAGGCGCGATGCAAGTAGCGGTGCTCGAATCTCTGAGACCTAGTGTATACACGCAGAATTATGAAAGCTAACAGTTGCCTCTAAAGAATCTTATGAGAGCGTAATCCCTATCTCGTAAGATTGTCTCGAGATGAAAAGATCATCCGTTGACACGCGCCACTAGAGGACTTACAAGTGTTCGTTGTGCAGTCATATGGTGACTGCTACGCATGCACGATCACTGTCATTGGAATTGATAAAAGGTTACATTATTATACACAATTGAATAGATAATGCCAGACTTACTGAACTACGCCTAGGAAAACATTTAACATTTTTTATACGCAAATGCTACTATGCAAATTAAAGAGATATTTATTTATTTATTTTGCATTTACACCCTTATGAGCTTTTAAACCAATAAATATTTTTAAACAATAAATATTTAGGTTTAATACTGAATGGCTGAGCGTCAAAATCAATTGTATCTTTGACTCAGAACAGTATCTAAAACATCACGCTTATATTTAAACATTAAACATCGGAATATATCTACAAGACCAACATCGTTCCCAAGTCTGTAAATATTATAGCATTAAAATATGAATAAAAATATCGAGTACAGGTATATAGATGATGATAAAATTTTAATTAAAACAAAGTATCTCAAACCATTTATGTCACAAAACCAAAATAGTTTGGTAAAAATTATGGGAGCTCGTCTTCAAAAGATTGCAGAATTTTTCTGTAAAATTATCATTGCAATCTGATTGAGGCTGAGGACGATATCGTTGGACAGACACACAAACGAGCTTTTTTTATTATATGGTGATTAAAGGAACAATAATGGCATGAAGGATCACGTATTAAAAAAATAATCGTATAATTTTTTTAATAATTCAATTTTTATTAACATTCATATAATAAGTCGTACTTGCGTAATTAAAAAATAGCTATCTAAGCATTAAAAACATTTTTTATGAAAACCTTCTGCACGTAGGTACACAAAAAAATGACCTAATCTCAAAGGTTAATGTAAAAAATTAAGAAAATAATCGGCTATAAATTAATGTTGTTTGTGGTAAGATCATCTAAGACAGACATCTTTGCAAATACATATCTGGAAAATATAATTTTTATTTTATTAGGTTATGGAATATATATTAGGTTGTGGAAATATATATATATAAAAAAAATCAATTAAAATTACCTACCATACGTTTATCGTGCATGTCCCACAATATTTCTCATTACGGTCTGAGCAAGTAACTTATTTTACAATAACTTGTAAATACATTATGGTACATAAATATTCAGGCAAATAATACATTTATATTAAAAACAAACGATACATCATGTTTCTAAAGTGCTAGCGCAAAGATTGAAAAGGTTTGGAATTTATATAAATACTAATACATTTTAAAATATGACAAACTCGGTGAGAAATATCAATATTCATTAAAGTTATCGTACATTCTAGGTTTAATGTTATGGTCCATGTATACGATGATTTCTCAATGGGACTTTAATCTCTGAGAAGAGTCGCTAAAGGTACGTTTATATTAGATGCTAAACATATACGGTGATGATTCATAAAATGATTTGCACTAAACTCTGTAATTTTTGCTTTCTCGAGTTGAACCTCCGAGAGATATATCATCTTTAGACACGGGTCATTAAGTTCGTATTGTGAACTTGTGATAAAATCTATGTTATTTATATTTTATATTTATTATCTTTGTTTTATTAATCACTGAATTGAGTTTAAATACATCTACCGGTTTCGAAAAATACCATTTTCTTCTTCAAGATGTCATAACTAACTAAAAACATATATCATTGTTTCTTCACCAGAATCTATTTTTAAAAAAACAAAAATTATTTAAAAAATAAATTTAGTACCTAACTCAAATTGTTGCTTAATACAAATTTAGTCGAATAATTTTTAGGAAAAAAATTTAGAATGGGACTCGTAGTTAAATTTAGTTGGTTGTTTATAATTTTTTGATTAGTTTTACATGCTTTATTTATCTCCAACGATTCCAAATTATTTAATTTGTGATTTGTGACCAACACCGTTTGTATGCAAAATTGACAATCCCAATTTTTTATTAAAACCTTGACCAATTTACTCATAAATTCTAAAGACAAAGATGATAAATTTAACAATTCTGGTGTCTATAAACTTAGTTGCAAGGATTGTGCTGCATTTTATATTGGTAAAACGGGTAGAAATTTTAATATAAGAGTAAGGGAGCATTTTAGATGTTTGAACAATAGTGGGTTTTCAGAACGGTTTTGATAAAAAATTGGGATTGTCAATTTTGCATATAAACGGTGTTGGTCACAAATTAAATAATTTGAAATCATTGGAGATAAATAAAGCATGTAAAACTAATCAAAAAATTATAAACAACCAACTAAATTTAACTACGAGTCCCATTCTAAATTTTTTTCCTAAAAATTATTCGACTAAATTTGTATTAAGCAACAATTTGAGTTAGGTACTAAATTTATTTTTTAAATAATTTTTGTTTTTTTAAAAATAGATTCTGGTGAAGAAACAATGATATATGTTTTTAGTTAGTTATGACATCTTGAAGAAGAAAATGGTATTTTTCGAAATCGGTAGATGTATTTAAACTCAATTCAGTGGTTAATAAAACAAAGATAATAAATAAAAAATATGAATTTTAACCTCAAAGTTAATATTGTTAATTTTAAAAGTAAAATCTATGTTGGTAAAATAAACATACCAAAAATTTCCTGCGGTTAACAACTATTATATCTTGGTCTTGTTCAAGACGAACATGTCTCAGTGGTATAGGTACTCTATGATAGTTTTACTTACTATGATTCTCTACTTTTAAAAATCCTAAGGGGCGGTTGTGTTATCAGTGGTAACTTCTTACCATCGCCCGTGGTAAAAATCGATTTCTGGTCGTTGGTACGTCAAATTTACTACTGTCAAAGCACGCTTCTCAGTGTGGCAATGCGAATAATCATGAAATATGCTTTATTTTATGCTATATTTGTGACTTTATTCGCCCCTGCGTTCGAGACCTGTCACTTCGGTGGCGAATTTTTTTCGGATTATGTGTAAATGTATATTAAACAACGAGATCATCATCGGACGAACAAAATAGCGGGATATTGAATGATTAATTATCGTGTACTACAAATTTTTAAAGTATCAATGTCACAGATGACTTTTGAAACAGCTGTGAAGAGTTCACCATATTCAACCATCGATATCGGAGAGTAAAATTAGTTTACTACTAAATGTACTTTCGAGAGGTAAATATTTTTTTTTACCAACGATCAAACAACCCGTTTTTGCAAAAATATTTACTTTAGTAACTTTTTTTATCGTAGTAAAAAGTGACTACTGATCACACAACTGGTCCTAAGTGTCTTATTTAATATATACATTGGGAAGATGAAGGTGAACTTCTTCTTGATTTTAGGTCAAGAGAAATTCGTTGCATTACAATGTTTGTAGATTTTATTGTGAACTTTTAAAACACGTGTTCGATAACACGGTCGGTAATTGTGGTCTGGGGATTCTGGCCTCGTCACGGAAGACTATCATTTTAGTCCAATTTTTCTAAGCTCAACCGTTGGCCTAAGGTTGAAGAATAGCAAGAAGTGACATGATAATGTGATTTTCATATGTATTTATTTTTAAATGTGTGTAGTATATTATTAATCAATCTATTTAAAGCAATATATTATAATAGAGTAATCATCCCATTGGATTGGCTTCGAAATACCTTTGTTATCATCATTAAAAAACCGAAAGCAAGAAAATGCAGTGATCACCACATAATCAGCCTGATGAGCCCACTTATTAGAGATACTTTTGTGAATAATAGACGTATATATCGCAAAGCGGAAAAAATGATAGGTGCAACACAGTGGCTTTCGAAGTGGGATAGGTACTCGAGAGGCATTATTTGGTATGCAAGTGCTAATCCAAAGATGTCCAGATGTGAATACGAATGTAAATATGTGCTTCATTGACTTCTTTAAAACATTTGACAGAGTTAGACATGATAAAATGATTCAAAACCTGAACACTTCTGGGATTGGTGATAAAGACATAAGAATAATAGAAAATCTTTGTTGAAACCAGAAAGCTGCAGTAAGGGTAGAACAACGTCTGACAGATGAAGTAGAAATAAAAAGAGGGGTGCGACAGGTATGTATTATCTTACCCATGTTTTTTAACTTATTAGGAATTATTATAAATGGAAAAATTGCGTTATGCAGATAATAGGGTACTTCTGGCGAGTGACATTGAAGATTTACAACTTTTGCTGAACCAAATAGTGAACGAAAACAAAATATATGGTCATTAGCAAACATAATGCAGATGATAGTGAAAGTCTTTACATTGCTGGAAATAAATTGGATACAAAGTTTTATACACCAGGTTTGCAATATAAATGAAAGATGGGATCCTTCTGTTGAAATCATATGCCGTATTGAGCAACCTCGTGCAATCATTATCCGCATGGAAAAGATGTTCTCAACCTTAGATTGCGAATGGGAATAGTCAGATGCTATGCGTTCTCAATTTTATTTTATGGAATGGAAGCATTGTCACTTACCGAAGAAATGATAAGGCGACTTGAAGCATTTGAGATGTGGATCTACAGAAGAATGCTTAAAATAAGCTGGATGGACAGAGTTACGAATGACGATGTTATGGTTCTGATGAATAAAGAAAATAAAGTAATTGAAATAATAACAATCCGAAAACTTTAATATCTCGGACATGTAATGGGAGCTCGCACCTCATGACGCCTGTCGGGGCCTGAGGAACCTGAGGCGAAGGTTTGGCCAGTCTGCTGTAGAGCTTTTCCGAGCCGCAGAAAATAAAATCATGATAGCCAACGTTCGTTGAATGGATAGAGCACAAAAAGAATCTGTGGAACTTTTTGATTTTTTGTTTGTTTTACTCGTTGATGTAATGCTTTACACCCTACCTACGCAGTCACTTTTAAATGAAAGCAAACGATGCGGTTCAAATTGTTTTGTAGCCGTTAAAACATTTAAAACGATTAAGCGATTGCATATGTTTAATGCCGGCGGTTGTTTGTACGTGAATTATTATTGATAACTGCGATGCACTAAGGTTTGTTGAATAATTCCTACCTTATGCAGTTAATTTATCAAAATCTCAGATATTTCAATTCCCAAATGTTCAGTAATTATTAAAGAGTCATGCATGTTTCTTTTTTCAGGTAGTCGATACTCCGACAGCCTTGAGGGCTCCAACAATGAGCGGACAGGTATCGAGCCGTGCCCGGGAGGTCACGATTTCCTTCACGATTCTACCCAAATTGGATATTCATCGCTATTTAAAAATAAAGCAGTGGTGGAGGTTGAAAAACTGTTGCAGCTGAACAATATCCTGATTAATGGGCTCATGCGGAGAACGATTGATGTGTATACAAGCTCATTTGTCATCGGCTGATTCAGGAGTGACAGACAAGGATACTCGTTTAGGCTGTTTGCGAAGATCCAGATGATTGAATTCAAATAGGTACATCATTTAAAGATGGTGACGACATAAAAGGCTAAGAATTTCAATAAAGAAATCCCTTATTATGTAGCTTTGACAATGCACCACGTAGTGTACTTTGTATTTATTTCCAGTATGAAGAAATAATATATAAGCAATAAGTACACCTAGAGCTATTTTAAATTAATACGATCAAAAGCATAGACACGAAGGATGTAGTGTATTTAACGAAATGAAATAATATGATCAGGTAAAAAAACAACTTAAAATCTCAAGTGAATACGATAATCATAAAATTATCTAAGAATTATTCACAATAGTTTAAAGAAATATCAGTCATGGGTAACATCTATTGCATAATGCGCAAAGATTGAAAATGAATATTAATATTAATTATTTGCTATTCTGTACTGCCATCTAGCGAATTTTTTAAAGAATATTTTTGTATTTTTAAAGGCTACTTTGGTATTTGACGATGACACTAACATATACAGATCCAATAGCGACGAAGGGTAATCATATTATTAGAAAGACATTATCAGGATGTGCGCCTTCGCAAGATTAGCGGTAAATGTCGGTATACGTCAGTTGTTTCAATCTATTTTCATAATAAATGCAATAGGTAATTAAATTAATTATTAGTTTAGATAAATTACCTAACGTCGAATCCGTACTGTCGTTATTAGCGCATTTCACGCTACATGGATTCGCATCGTTTAGAATACACACTAAAATGGAACACTTTCACAGGAAACATAATGCCATTAAATACATTCTAGACGAGATGCTATTAATCTTATACTTATAATAAGTATATACAATACATTCCGTGTAATAGCAGTAATAGCCCGTGTCCACTGCGATCTCTCAATGAGACTTTGATCTCTGAGAGTCGCTAAGGGTACGTGTATACTTGATGCGTCACTTTAAATCAGCGCGCAAAACATATGTGCTGGTGATTCATAAATCGCTTCGCCCTGAAATTTATACGTCTTTATAGGCCATAAAAGTAAATGGCAATAAAATATTTATTTGACTACCTGTTTTTAGCATTCTAAATCATTTCTAATTGCTAACAACTCACTAGCGGTGTGCCGCTCGCCTAATGACTAAGTGATCGGGAGTTCAATCATTGTTCTAGTAAACCACCAAGTTATTCCAATTTTTCATCTCTTTTTCAAAAAGTTCTTAAATATTTCGTGAGATATGTTATCATGTTTGAAACAATCCTTTTTTTTAAAATATAAAATCAATTTTATCGAAAAATATTGTTGTTGCTACCGGGATTCGAATCTGGATCTCTTCCTATACGAGGAACGTACATTAACCGATTATGTTACACCAACATAGTCCATTAACGACAAATTTTCAACATATATGTTGTTATACTTTTCAAATTGATACATCTATCTTTCCATTATTTGAAAGCCATCTTATTTACATACATACATTTAATTCAATTAAAAAAATATCACAGACCTATATTCTGAATAATTACAACTTCACAATAAGAATGTGTTCTGCTTAATAAAAACAATCCTTCTAAAAAGTTAAAGTTATGTTGTTAAAGTTGTGTTAAAAGTTGTTAAAGTTATGTTAAAAAATAAGTATCATTCCTAAGTTTTCAATTTACTATCACGTAACGAATAAAGAATAAAAAAAAATTAAACATACCCAGGGTACTTTTATATTACCTTCCTTTTAATTTGGATGTACACCAAGTGTGTTAACGAATACGGCATTTTAACCAAGTCCGTAATTAAAACTGACCTTTCCAACTTTTTAATACGATATCTGTAATCGGCACAAATATCTTTACAAATTACTATTATAGTCGGCGTTACGCACAGGCGGTGCAGGCGACTGCCCGTGGCGGCCAAATCAAAGGGAGGACCGAAAAATATATAAAAATTGAAAAACAATATAATAATAGTGTGTAATGAAAATAATCCAACGTCTTTTAGTAAAAAGCCGCTCTTGGGCAAGTTTCAAAATGCCGGCCTAACAAAATACCGCCCCTAACGTGTATACCATGCGGGCGGTCGATTTAGGGGGCGGCCAATTTATGAGGATTCACTTAAGTTACTATGGCGGAAAAAGTCAATCTTGCCTGTCGAGGCAAAAAGTCTAGCGTCGTGTTACCCTGTTGGCAGCGATCAATATATTTTTAATATGTATTTATTTATTTCGTACATTGCTAAATACATACTTTCATATGTAAGCAGTGGCGTAACTATGCTAATAACAAAAAAATTCGCGCCCTACATTTGATTTGACTTTGATATTTTTGCGAGTATCAGTACCTTTCTCAGCGTTATTAGTAATCGACAGCAAGAAATGGAATAATCAAATCTAAAGAATCGTTTTTCACGTGTATTGCGGAAACAATTGGAGACATTAAATAATGCCTCGCTAATATGTCGGATTAGGGACTAAACTTTAGTCCCTAATCCGACATATTAGCGAGGCATTATTTAGTCACTACACCATCGCTGTAAAGTGAGAATCAACCTATAACTGTTTTTAATAAAAGCGTGAATATTATGTGAGACAGGAGACCTTTTTTGCTACCATTTAAAGGACAAACCACGCAATACTAATATTCGTATATCTTATTCTACGATATTTATTTAGGGGTCCCCTTTTTCCATTCTGCATTGGGGCTCGTTACACCACTGTATATAAGTTATAAATATAGTTATATTTCGTTGTTAATTTTACTAAATAAAAAAATAAACAAATGTTTTATTGCATAATTAGTTAGTGTTTTATCTATCAGTGATGCACGATATAATATATGTAAAAGTGGGTATGTCATCGAAATTTTTTAAAGCTGTTTTGTACTTTTTTAATGTTGCCGCCAAATAGTTATGCAGTGGTGGGCTGGTCTGTTATATGATTAATAGAAATAATTGTCGGCGTTCGTCAGGAAAAAATCGGGTTATGACGGATGGACAGAGGCAATTAATATAAATAAAATTGTGCAGCAGCTGAGAACATTATTAATTTATTAATATAAAAATATGTAAATTTATTTATTGTTAGAAAAATAAAAAAACTATAGAAGTGATATCGGTTTAACGTTTGTTACTGTTGCGTAACTATACCAATGCAGCGCATCGCGACCCACGTTAGACAGGGTCAGGGCATTTTTGAAATCAATATTTTTGCGAGTATCGTTACATTTACCGAGTATCGTTACATTTACCGAGTATCGTTACATTTCCCGAGTACCGATTTGCGAGTGTCGTTACTTTTACCGAGTATCGTTACATTTACCGAGTACCGATTTGCGAGTATCGTAACTTTTACCGAGTATCGTTACAATAGTAATTCATAGCAAGAAATAGATTAAAACATTTAAAAGTTTCTCATGTGTACTGCAAATACTCATGAAAATATTATCGGAAATAGTATCCCGCTAATAAGTCTGGTTTGGATTTCATTACCCTAAAGTGAAAAATATATTTTTTTAATTTCAAGCTCATATAAATTATCTTACAAAGTGTAAATATAATTAAATTACTCAAAGAAAATAATATTGTAAAAATTGAAACAAGTATATCGTTAAGATTTCTAAATAATTTTAAAACTTCCAAAATGTAACACCGAACACTACGAACAAAATTTTATATACATATTTCAATAGCCTCCCTACAGAAACTAAAGAGAAAAAGGATATAAAAAGTAAATTAAATGAACACTTCAGAAGCACACAATTAGATAATATTATAGATTACAAGTATAAAACTTCTAACTCTATTAAATTACTACAGTGCAAGTCCCTCTCCAAGCACAAGAGCTAGTCTCGTTTTAGAGAGGTAATCGACTCACATATATAACTTTTGTTTTGTAACAGATTCAAGTAATTCATGTATTATATAAAAATTTAAAAATAAAATATATATATACATATATTTGCTATACATAACCAATGGAGTAGATAGTTAATATTCGTATTCATATAAACAATACTTATTTAGGGACCCCTTTTTTCCATTCTGCATTGGGGGCCAATTTTTAGTTAGAATTAGTGATGAGCTAAACCGTTATTGTGACTGATTGCGAAATTTGTGTTCGATTGTAACTGATTATTCGTAATTTGGCGAGCACTCACTGACATACTAAATACTAAACCTTTAACAGTTAAATTTCAGTTACCAATCATCGTTATAAAATAAATACCAAACGCACAATCACAGTCGCAATAAAGTTTAACTCTTCACTAGTTAGAATAGAAAACTTTTCTGATTTTGTAGATTTGGACGAAGCGATCATCGTGTTAAGGTTATGTCATCCTTAATTTAGGAAAGAAAAAAGGTATTAATATATTTCAAATCATTTGTACAGCACCGTAATAACGGAAAACAAGCAACAACTTCAAATTAATTATGATGAATGAATTGAACCAAATGTTTAAAGAAAAAGATAGCAAAAAAGCTAAGGCTAAAATCATAACAACCGTAATCATCAACATTGAAAATAATCACATAATACATTTTCCTAGTGTATGAAATAATACATGAATCTAGAAGCTCGTTCTATATGACATGTATAAAAAACACATTAGTGACAGCAAAACAAACTTTTAACGTATAAAAACAAATCTTCATATCATATACATATAAAATAAATAGAAAGACGAAAAAGCAATTCATCAATCTGTAGTTTAGCACTACTGTACGGAATTGAAACTCGGGCGATTAACCAGAAAGAGAAAGAAATATATGACGAGATGTGGTACTGGAGAAGGTTGGAAACAATAAACTGGACCGAGAGATTACGAATGCAGAGGTACTGCGGAGACTGCAAAATATGAGATCTATGATAGACACCATTGAGAATCGAACGGGCCAATGGTACGATACATTCTTAGCAGCGGCGTAACTATGCAATGCGGTGCATTGGGGCCCACATTAAATAGGAGTCCAAAAGGTTCGCGTCCTACAAAACTTTTTGCATCGATACATTTATGTAATGAACTAATAATTTTTAAAATCCGGCACAGCAAAAAACTGAATTATAAAATTTAGAAAATCATTTCTCCAATACATTACGAAAACACAAGAAAAAATTATCGATGTGAATTATGACAGTAGTATCTCGCGAGTACGTCGGAGTAGGAAAAATCGACACAAAATGCATATAAATGTCAATAACTTGAAATAATATTTTAAAACCGCTGGAAAAGTTGAAAAGAATAAGTAAATAAACACTATACTACTATACAGATGTAATAGACCAAGTCCACAATATTTTATGGGTTGATACCTGACTACATTACGAATCGGAAATGTTCAAGAAATATGTGCAAATTCCGCTCTGTTACGGAAAATTGTATGAAATTTTCACAAAATCGTGTTAAGCTTAAAGTCTACGTACTTTGAAATAAATATTTGCGGAATTGTTCATTTATGAATCTCTGTCTTAGCTTCAGGCCCTAAATAGTCTAGCCGCTCGAAATTCGATGACCTTTAATTTTTTGTATTCAATATATAATTTGGAAAAAATATAATTTTTCAATTAATTGAAATAATCGCAATATTAACATTTTCTTAAAATGCTTATATCTCTGACATGGTTCAAATTAGGCACATATCGTATGAACATTTTTGACTCGTAATTTAGTCAGGAATTCACCCTTAAATTATTATGGACTAAGTCTGTTAACATCCTGCACATACAATGAATAATCAGACTCCATTTTATGGGAAGCAAATACATGTTATAGGGGGCCTAATTTTCGCAGTTACGCCACTGATTCTTAAATACAATGCATACCTCAGAAATGTAACCGAGGGAAATATTGAGGGAAATAAAGAAAAAATACATTCATTAAATAATCAGGGAAGCGTGTGCAGTCAGTCACCTGCAGACAGCTTCTGGATGGCGAACATGATACAGACGCATGTCGACCATTGCATCAAATACTTTTCATTAATACGAAAGAACAATCATGGAAACTGTCACAACTCGCCTAGTAGATATTGTAATTCATCGCTGTGTAAATATTTCGACAAAAAAACAATATCCATTGTTACTCGCAAACAGAGGATGTGAATTCACACCTGACACGACGTTAATCGTATTAATGCACTCATTTTTTTTTGCCTCTTCTACAAGCCTGCGAAGAGTAGACAGACCCCGCCCGCCATCATTGTGTGTGAATGTGCATGCATCTATTTCACTCTGGACTTTTCTACACAGCCGAATTAATTATCACCCGTCATGCAATATCCGCACCGTTTTTATTACTTCATAATGATTCGATCTCCTGTCAAGAGGCGCTCAATCTTTTTGTCGTTGGAAGACAGAGACTTCGAGATGCCTTGAGCGTACAAGTTTGTTCGCACGGTTCAGGGTTGAAAAAAATAATAGGAACTTCTGTATTCGCCGATTATAGCAATGTTCACAAGGAATAGACTCAGTAATGAGATATCGGATTATTTTTAAACAGTAAGTTTAGTGTTTGATTATTTTTAATGTGAAAACATGTCAGCTCGCGTCTCCTCAAATAGAGTAATCTCAGAAAAATACGCGACGAAAAAATGACCAAATAAATATCGTTACCGTGGTGACTATATATATTTTTAGTACCACTAGAGATTCTACAGTTTTACTCTAGAAATGTCATGATTTGATACCAACCTATAAATATATTATAAAATCGTTACTATATTATCAAAATTAAGATATTATATTGTATATTTTTCATGTTCAAATATTGCATCATTTCCTTCTTTTTTCTGTTATTACAATTTTTATTTCCCTTTTTTTCTTCTTTATTTCATTATTCTCAATTTATGTTTGCTGAACCAACTATGTAAAATATTATTATTAATTAACCGTGTAAAATATTTGCCTCAGCACGTACGAAGCTTAGTAAGGCAGATAATAAAATACTTTACGTACATACAGAATATTAAATAAATAAATATATGTACGTAAAATGTTATTATTTTCGTTCACATCCCGGTTACTTGTAAATTCAGTAGGTACCTACATGAAAAATTTAATTAAAAATATAATACATACCTAGTATCTAACGAAATGAAATTTTAAAATGCCTAAAATAAACGTAATAAAATTGTATTATTCCCTTCCTTCCCGTACAATATCTACACAATATATATAATACACACACGCACAATATCTATACAAAACCATGTGAGTACTAATTGTACCCACTCCATTTTTTAAATACATTACCTATGTGATACCTGGATATAATTAATGCAAGTCTTGAGTCGGTAGGCACATAAATACGTATAGGTATACAAATTTTACAAAATGATTTCTCTCAGTTTAACGTGATTTTCTAAGTTGTCATTTTAGTTTTATATATTTCGCAAACTGTATATCGGTGTTTTGTAAAGATTTTATACAATTTAGACAATCTGTTTTTGTTGGAGATTGGTCAATTGAAAGTGAGTGCATTCTTTTGTGTATCGCGCACAGTAAATCTTTATCGATTGTGAATATCCAAAGCTTGCCAATGACTACTCCGAAGCAAACGAAAGTAAAAGTCGCGTTACTTGCAAATCCAGTGTTCTCAGGCCTGTTTGTGAATGTATTATCGCATTATGAAAATCCACTCTGTCCCAATTCCCCGTCAGGGCAATCAAAATACGTTGTGTAATAATAAAAGCTTTTGGTGATCGATTAAATCCGTGTTTTACAGAAGTTTTGCTAAAGGTAAATAAATATACACTCGCACCGCGGCCTCCTGCAGTGACGAACAAACGGCGGTTCCGGAGTACCTACATACGTGGTCTAGAAAGGCTTTTTTTATACGTTTTTTAATTATGAAAGTGCATTGACCCGTGAGCTCATTGGAACACCTTTTTTCATTCAAATGTTAATCCGTCACAAAAAAAGTAACTAAAACATTTTTAGAACAGTATGCATTCTAATTGTCCGTAATTTAGAACAGTAGCATTCTAATTGTCCATAATTTAGAACAGTACGCATTCTAATTGTCAGTAATTTAGAACAGTACACATTTTATAATTGTCCGTAATTTAGTACGGTTCAATATCTTTATTTGAAAAACGAATTATACTATCACATATTTATAGCCATGACTTATTAGCTGAAGAATCGCGCTCTTTTGCAGTAATATACAGTTAGCTACTATTTACCTGACATATAACTCTACTGTCGGCGTATGTGATCTATTGTTGTCTATTTATCATAATGTGAATTAGGTAGTGCATAATATATGTACTAATTAATTCTAACTAACGACTGGAGGTTTTCGCAGCTAGGGTGGAGGGGAGACAGAAATATCTGGACATAATTTTATTTTGGCAAAGATTTTTTAAAATAATATATTAAATTATGCAGACTATGCACTGGAATGAGGGTCTGTTAATACTCTTAAATTACATAATACATTGTAATACAAATTAAATTAATCAACTAGAAAGATATTCAGCAAAAATCTATCTATTGAAAAAATATCCCGGAAGAAACAAAATATTTTTTCGATAGATACATTTTTTCTGTATATCTTTCTAGTTGATTAATTTAATTTATATTAAAATACCACATAACTATGTTCTGCAAATACAAATTCACAACAAATCGTCACACACATAAGGGAACGACAAGAGTAGGTAACTACCTACTCTTATATATATATATATATATATATATATATAATTGAATATGCTAATATAATTGAATATGCTAAGAAAATTAGATGGCATGGTCACTTAACCAAACATTGTCGACACCCGATTATGTTTTACTTAAGATAACATTAAACAATAAAAGTAAATTTGATTGTGCAGATAAGGAAGAAAATTATGTTACTAGATATTCAATTACACAACTTACTATATTTTAAACTTACAAATATATATTGGTATACTAACTAATTAGTGTAGGAACTGAAAATCACACGTATCTTAAAAATTTTATTCTGTCCACTGTTATAGACCATTTTCATTAAGATCTAATATTATGGGCGGGCGAGAAATCGGAATTCCTAGCTAAAAAAAAACTTGTGAACAAATTACATTTTTGGTAACTGCTGTAGCTGTAGCTGTAGCTGCACCTAAAAATACAGCTAAAAATTCTTTAAAACAATTTAATTTCGAAATTTTGATTTGATTTGATTATCAACAAAATATAATAATTTATTAAATCCGTTAATTAGAATTAGAATACACGTAAAATATAAAATCTATTGTTGTTGCGCCATTGGGATCCGAATTTGAATCTTTTTCCAAACCGGGGAAGGTGCATTATCCAACTATGCTACAATGACATTATTTTTGACGACAAATTTTCGAACCTATATGTTCAAATTAATACATCTACATAAAATACATAAAAATATATATTTCAGAAGACAATTTAAACAAAAGCAATAGAGAAAGCGAAAAGACAAAAGGAGAGAAATAAAAAAAAAATGCGGCTTTGAAACACTGTTTTAACTCTATAAATACTGTCAGATCCGATTGCGCTCGGCTGCCGTCGGGTATTCATGACTTCGTGCACAATCAGTCTTTATCGGATCGGCTCCAGGTCTGTTATTATTGATAGTTTAACCTAGAACATCTTCTCTATAGAGATATATATCTGTGTTGGTGTTTGCGGTTCACGTTTTGTCCAGTAAGATAGGCCCCTCCACCGTAAATTCGTGTAATCTAGAGCTCCTTCAGCCGATGCAACAAAAACCGAACGATTATGAAGACATGAATACCGGAGACCAGACGAGCACCATCAGATCTGACAGTATTTTTGGAGCTAAAACAGAGTTTCTAGGCTTATTTTTTTTAAATATTTTCCCTTTTTTTGCTTTCTCTGTTGCTCCTGGTTTATTTTTCTCTTTTATCAGGAATTAGGCCTTCAAGAGAGCGCGGCTCTATAAATCCACTACCGCCTGGATTATTGGATCTGTTAATGAATATATCAGAGAACCACCGTTATAAATTTTCCCATTAAAAAGTGTGTATCGTTTTTTACAGATTAATATGCATGTAATGCGTTTTTTCTTTATTATTTTCAAATTCTGACTGTTATTAAAATATTTAAAATTCGCCTTGACAAGTTCACATCTCCTCCTTAATATTGTACTAGCTCGTCCATTATGCAGAATGTAACAGACTTAGTTCACAATAATTTAGAGGCTTAATCGAAAATGTTCAAACTGCACGTGCAAAACATCTACAGCTTCAGATTTATATAAAAAAAATTCATTGACATTAAGGTTTATTGTTGATTTCAAATTATTAACTGATATTAAATGATAAATTGAACAATTTATTTTATCAATCTAAATTAATTAAGTTGCGGTCAAAGTATGTATTATATATATATATATATATATACACACTCTAAGTATGTTTAATTGAGTGCCGTCACTGATACATACTTAATTACATATTATCCCAGTCAAATATTCTGATGAAAAATCAAAAATTTAATAGTGATTTTATCTTTATAACGGTACGAAATTTTCACGTACAGCTTGAACAATTTCCACTCAGAATTTAGACAGGTATTCGCCCATAGAATACTGTGAACTAAGTATGTTGCGTTCCGTATTTAATACTACATAATATATGAAATGTCAATGTCAAAGCGCACACGAGGTGAAATTTTTTACGAAAATAACGCTATGAAAATTATCCAATATTATTATTAAATATCGATCCCACGAGCCCTAGGCGCAAAGGCACACGCTCCTACCTAATCCATAAATGTACCTTCACACGTATACATAAATTCATTGTAAATAGGAAGTATTTCAAAGTATAAACAAGTACCTATCGGGTGATTAAGATGCTAAAAAATATCAAAGTTCATCGGCGATCCTCTGACCTGTTATTATAAAATGTAGATCCGCGTGCGGAAGTAACACAATTAAAAATATAAGAAAAAATTATCAATTTATTTAATATATTTTTGAATTCACGTCATCGACATATATGTGTATACATAAAAAAAATAGTACCTATTTTTATTTCCGTAATATGTATTATGTACTACGAAGATCTTGAACTATATTATTTCATATACCCCAAATAAGAAAACAAAAATTAACAAATTTAACATGAATAATGAAACCTAATATGATGGACCTGACTGGTTCACGATAATATTATTCTGTATACATCATGTTATGAGTGATTAATGGATCTTATATGAGTATTGAAATAAACTGTCTGTAAACGTTATCCTTTCAATTTGTTGGAACAGAACATTAGCGTCGGCAAAAAAGCTTCGATTTATTAGATACATGAAAAGCGTGCGGTATATCGTAAATATATTGGAAAACAATTACAGTACTCACAATATTTTAAAGGTTAATCAATTAAAATACTTTTTTCTAAATTTTTAACGTTTCTAATCATCACTCAAATCATGTGGAGTATGACTTATTATGGTTTGAGTCCGGAGTCAATTCAACGTCCTCTATGTTCTCTTGTATGAACCAAGGTCGATTAGTAATTATTACTAAATAGCCAATACGAAAGGAAACTGTCATTTTGAAAATATTTACAATTTATTTTACTTCACTGAAACAAAAATGGGGCTGTTCACTATTTATTATATTAGATAAGAATATAAAAACAAAACTTTGTAAGGCGCGTAATGGTATCACCTTATTTTTTCCCAATACCATAACACAATGTAATTGCAATGTGTCTATATTTTTTTACATACTTACTTTGATTCTATAAGCTTTTATTACTTTATTCGGACCAGCTTTGCTTCTTGGAAAAAATGTGTAGCAAAAATTTATGAAAATTAAGAAAGAGCATTCTCATTTTATTACTAATTAATTAAATTTAAATAATACTTAACAACACGATATGTGAAAAAAAACACCTGATTATTCATAGAAAAATCTCGTCTAACCCTAGGTTTTGGCCGAAAATAAATTGTGATAAGATAATCTTAGATAAACCGGCAATCAATTTCAAAATATTCAGCTCGATTGTTTCTTACAGACGTCCCGACAGCGGCAAACTTTAAATGAAAAATGTAACACTCTCTATTATTAATAATCTAATATTGTGTGAATAAGATTACGTAATAATAACAGAAAAAATCTAAATAAAAAAGAGCTTTAAACGCAAAAATCTAAGAAAATCTGCATTTCCAGTAGTAGTAGAAAGCTGTTTTATCTTAGTTGCCCGTGTCACGCGAATTTTAGATGTCTGTTTATTATGTTGCCTATATTCTAAGTCCAATTGAAATAATATTTTTTAAATATTACAGATATTTAGATTGAACTCTTTGATATAAGATAAATTATGTGAATGTTCACAAAGATACATACCTAATTATAAAGTATTTTTCATCGCAATAGCGTAAACATAAATGTGGAAAACTGTATTTTCCAAAGTAAATTTTTAATTTTGCCCTAAAAACTGTGCTACGATGATTAAGATTACCCTGAGTTCTATCCTTGTATTGTCCGCGAAGGTAAGAATGATTAAAAGTTTAATTTACGGGAATATTTTCATTTTTCCAATTTGAAATTCGAGAAATTCTACGCTTTCAAGCCGGGACTAATAGTTAGACTTCTTACAAGTGTCACCTATAGATAAGAGATATACTGTGTCACCTAAATACTAAAGGAAATTATTAGTTATCCGCGTATTTAACCAAAAATTAAGGAAGCGACAGATTCCACGTCCGCTATTGTTGGATCGAGTGGCGGAACAAGACAAATAATAAGAAATACAGTATTAAAATCGATACATATATCATTTACTAATGCATTTACTAATTAATGTGTTTTTGATTTAAAACTTAGTTTTAAAAATAGCTGAAGCCTCAAAGCATGCGACTAAATACAATATATTATTTAAAATTGTTTGTTTTCACTAAACAAATAATTTTAAAAACGTTGAAAATTCATAACATGTCCTACAAGTTTAATGGTTTATAACTATTAATTTTTAACATTTTGTTAATTTGTCTTAGTGCAGATTTGTCTTCATAATCTTTTGCTTATTACATTATTATAAACCAAGAAACCTGTCAGTGTCAGTATAAAGTGTCAATCGAAGTAACAAGGCGCGTAAACACTTTGCTTCAAGATTATAAGAAAACACGTTTCGTATATGCAAGAATTTTTCATATTAAGGCAATTTTGTGTTATGCGGAAAATTAATTTAATGGTCGCGGTCTTATAATGCTTGTATCGTCTTAATTATGGCAAATGACATTCAGTTTATTAGTTTTAAATTAGTGTAAAGATTATATCTAAAAAATAGTTTAAAAAAAAGTCTAATCTAGTGTTGAACTTCTGATATAAATGAATAATTAAAACCAACGTTTTCGTAAAAAACGCTAATTTATTAATTATTATTGAAAAACGGCGCCTTTTAAAATCTTCATGGTCCTTACGCAAAAATTCCCTTGAACAATAATCGTCAAATAATGACGGAAACTCTATCTCAAAATTCATCTAACGTTATTATTTGGTTCTAAAAGCCGAATGTACAAGGAAAAACAACTTTCAGATATCGGTCATAATAGTCGATAATTAATCTCTCTTAACACGCCAAAAACTTCAAAAGTGTGAAGTTCCACCTAAGCTATCCATTACTATCGATACTAAGTGTTCTTACGTATTGTGATGTTGCACCTAGAGCTGGACTGCAAATTTATGAATGCAATATAAATATATATCCATACTGACTGAAATTTTTTCACGTTGTTCATATACTTTGCGTACTTTGAACGTGATTTTAAATGTCAAATGCCAACAAAGAGAGTAATAAACGTGGAAACATTTATAACTAACTTTGATAGTTCAGATGGTTACGTAATTTGTACATGAATATGTTATTGTACGAAGATATCTTCCAAACCAATTAACGTTAGCGTAATCACAATAATAATGTTTAAAGGTAATTTAAAGTAATGTTTTAGGCGGTTTTAAATTAACTCAAAAAATACACTCAAGTGTCTGTTGAATCATCAGTCCCACCTTATTAATTAATAACCTTTTAAGCAGTAGTGTAACTGCAAAAAATGGATGCCAATGTAAAACGAAAAAAAGCCCCCCCCCCACCCCCCAAATAAGTATTCTGCATAATTTATACGGATATTAGTAGTACGTGGTTTATCCATTAAGTAGTAAGAACACAATTAGTCATAATATTCACACTTTCATGGAAAATACGTATCTAAGTGTTCTTAGGCATTTATACGTATTTGCAGCTTAAAAAACCTTACTTCGCTTTACGGCGTTGGTCTGATTCCTAACACAATGTACTAGCTGGACACTACTGTATTCATCGATAATATTTTCACGTGTTTTCGTTTCACGAATTTTTAAAAAATTTAATGATCTTGCTATGGATTACTATTAACGCTGTGAAAAGTATTTATACTCGAAAAATATCAATACCAAATTAATTGATACTATGACGCAGGCGCTGTAAATCAGATATCACAATACACGAAATATATAAACAAAAAAAATGCACCTAAATACCGAGCGTGTACACAATAATAAGTTTAAAAGATCCGTAGACGTGTTGGCAGATTCTCGAAAATAAATATTTTCTGACAATAATCACGAATATTCTCAGATACTCAATCACAGTTAGAGATTTAAATTGAAGATACAGTGTTGACTCACAATTCGTGATTTTGAGCTCATCGCTAAGCAGAATCATCTTGCGATGAATTGATTGCAATATATATAAATAATACAACAAATATTAAAATAGGCCAAATGAAACGAGCTGTGTGCAAATTTTTGGGGCAGAGAAGTAAGCATTCATCATAATTGAACAATTGATTTCAAATTATAAATTCGAATTTTCTTCACATAAAGAAAGCAAATGTGATGAATAATTTCCATTTTTAGGAACTCGGGAGCAACCGCTATAATATTTTTTGTGAATAACTAAATAGAGTCACAATTCCGAGGGGCCCCGCTTTTCCGAGGTCCCTGAATCACTGAAAAAAGGGAAAGTAAAACCAGGAACATCAGAGAAATCGAAAAGGAAAATAGGAATGAATTTTAAAAATATTGTTTTAGATCCAAACATATTGGCAGGTCCGATTTCGAATGCTTGTCTACTAACCAGTATTCATGACTACTTGTACGCTCGATCTTTGTCGAATCAGCTCAGGGGCTGTATACTGTCATTAAAGATAGTGTAGCGATCGGAATTCAAATCCACCGCCATCTCAATCGGCATCGACGCTAGCGATAGCGCTGCCGGCTGCTGCTACAAGCCTGGCTCGATAATTCACCGCCAGGCAGTCTCTCCAGTTTCATCGTTTCACAACGGCGGTCTTGCCGGCTCACGCGCGCCGGGCAAGACCGCCAACTTGCTTCATTTCATTTCATAATACACGTGCACCTTCCACATCTTCATTCATTCTTTAATTCTATCTATCTTCATTGTTTTTATCATACTATCATAATAAACTTTATCATACTGTCATAATAAACATTTATTTCATTTAACTACCGTCCTAACCTAAAACATCATCTATATGTCTGTGATGCTGTCCGTAGTAAGTAGTCCTGTGATATTATTATTTTGGAGAAGTGTAGAGGAGAGAAGGTCCCAGAATCCGTTCCAGCATTCACAGTGGGTTGAATGCGAAGTAAGGCAACCTGTCATAGAGACAACCTAGTATAACTGCAATATCGCAAAACTAAAAACCAATATAAGGAAGAGAATCCTAAAACGGAACCATTGATGGAACCTTGATTAATAGCGAAAAGAAGTGTGTCGAAAATATTCGTTTTTCTCGATTTGACACTCTCCATTATTAAAGCCAAAAAATAAGAAACATGAAACTACAAGATACAGGAAAACGGTGACACTGACGTTTTGGAGCAGAAAAAATGCTATAGAATAGTATATCATTTTTTTGTCACGAAAAACAATATAGCGGAAAAATAGTATTTTAAAAAACCACAAAGACTTATTAGACGACCCAATACACAGGATATACGAATATTTAATATTAAGCGGTTTTATCAATTACCAAGTGGTAAGAACAAAGTTGTTGTTTATGTATATAGGGACCCTTGTCTACATATTTACACTTTCACGGAAAAAAAACAAAAGTGTGCTTTTAGGCATTTATGTGCACCATGCACCCACAACTGAAAAAACCTTGATTTCGATTTTCAATCGATAATATTTTAATGTGTTTCGTAACATACATAAAATATGATTTTTTAAAATTTTATTATTTATTTCTTATGTGCTGAATTTCAATTAGTCCATGTTAGCGCTGGAATCATCCATACCAACTGTATTGAAGGACGCGTATCTTTTGGGCCTCTATTAAACATGGGCTCCAATGTACGTTACATAGTTACGATACTGACACTGAGACAAAAATAATACATAATATTAAGTATTATACTTCATAACATGGCATCTTTAAAGCAGTAGCGATCTTTATTAAGCCACAATATTTATATATAATACGTTACATCGTTACAAATCTTTATCATAAATAAATCGATAATAATTATTCTAAGATAAGCAACAGAAATCACCAGAGCGACTTTAGCTTATTATCAGTTCAGGAATAGGACGATCGCACGCCGTTCGGCGTGTTCTTGAGCCGCTAATGCGTAATTCCTACGTAACTGAACGGCTTTAAATATTAGATATTTGATACTACATATTTGTCTCAACATTCCGTTCAGAAAAACCATAGCAATCAACATGTCGAGTTTGCGTATCTATGATCCTTCGAAACATCTGTATGAACCATCACCACTTTATATTGATTTTTATGTTGGTTTCACTGAATTAAAACTAACTTCATATTTGGTTCCCCGTTTTTCTGTCAACCGGGCTTTTTCAGGCATTGGTAGGTTATTTCAAAATATTTCACTGTATTTAAATATCCGATTAATCATCGTTTTAAATCGTAACAATTTTCTATTCTCTACATAATTTTATTACGATATTTAGTAAAAACATAACCTTCATTATTATTACATAACGATTTACAAAAAGTAACAGCGCTGATTCCCAAAGCGCATATTTTATGAATAAGTTTCGGAATACCTGAGTACTCGCATTTATCTTTGTGTTTTTCATATTTCTGTTAATATTTTGATAATACTGAGCACCTCTCATTAAGTAGTTGAATTTGTTGAATATTGACTAGTATTGATTAGATCCAGTCGATAAAACTTTTGATCAGAAATCTCTCCATCCATTAATTGTTATTTAAATGTTGATTGTTCTTTATTTAGATTAGTTATGGCTTTTACACTCCGTGGAGCTCGGTTACTAGTGGGGCGTGTTGGTGCTATGCGTGCACTACAAACCAGGGGATACGCTGATGAGATGTCCTTTACCTTTGCTGCTGCCAACCAAGTGAGATATTTCACATACTCATAGATATACGTTTACAGTCTTTCATGTCATTGGTATCTCACTTTTTGGATAAAGTTGAAAAACTGTAATTAATCTTGCATTTGCCTTTCCTTGAGATTAAAATTGCATATCCTTTTTTTTTAAATCCTGCTTTTACTAGTATCCCTATACACACAAAACTATTTTTAAAAGAATAATATTTAATAATGCTGGGTATTTTGATTGCCGATTAGTACTGAAAATACACACATAGTCTTGACTCACAAGACTGGTACTGCATACAACTGTTGAACAGGTTTTTGTCATCCAGACTGCACTTGTTTTTTGTAATATAACCAAAAAGTTATAAGTTATATAAGTTATAACCAAAAAGTAGAAGTTTAAGGAATTAATGTAATCATTATTACATTTAAATGTTTCATTGGCCATACAAAAGTCAAGAAATAATGATTTGTCAGTTTTGCAGTTAAATGTTGGAACTACCTTCTTAATCATAATTTTTTAAATTATCTGAATAATCATATATTTTCTTTGTTTCTTCCATAAAAGTAAATGTAAACCTGAGGAATACGTGCAAAGTTAAATTGACCATAAAGGAATTCATTAAAGTAATATGCTAAGGCACTTTTAACAATTATGCCAAATATTAACTTCAGTGGTTATAAACGTCATCATATTTAGTGTAATATTTAAATTGTAAATTTTCAGGTATTTTATGACAGCGCAAATGTCAGGCAAATCGATGTTCCATCTTTCAGTGGAGCTTTTGGTATTTTACCCAAGCACGTTCCAACGCTTGGTGAGTTATCTTTAGCATTATTTATTATTAATTTATGTGGTAAATGTTGGTGCTTATGACCATTTTAGGAGAAATGTTTCCTAGTTAACATTTAGAATTAAATATATTTAGGTGATGGCTTGTATTAAATAAATGATTAAATTGTTTATATTTATTGTTTACCACTGCATATAATATACTGTTTTCGTTTCCACTCGTATAAAGCAATAATACAGTAAAACTCTGTTAATTCGTAACCCTATATTTCGTATTTTCACAGAATACGCACTTTTTTCAAAAAAATTTGCCCTGAAAATAATATTTCTTATATCATACTTGTTCTACTGATAATTTGCAAAATCTGATTGTTCGCAGTTCGTATGCATTTTTGACACCCAAAGTAAATAATTTGTTCATGTAATTCGCATACATATTTGCAAATGTTTTTAAATCCTTACTAGCGCAACTACGCATTTGACCTTCATCCCTTCATGAACGTCTGCAACTAGCCCTGCCTACCAGCCAATCAGGATGCCGTTCCTTATTATGAAAACGGCGCTGGCATGACAGGTGCCGAATTGAGTTTTGCCATATGTACATCAAATTCCATAGTGCATTTTATAAAATTTGTTATTATTAAAATAATGTTTTCATTAAAGAAACTAAAATCTTTTGTATTTAAATACATTGACATATTATATTCTTTTTTTTTTTCAAGTTTCGTTCTCTAAAATGGCACCAACATCTTGTAATTCGTATAAATCCCTGACCATTTGAATAAATGGAGCTTATTTTGAAAATTGGCAGAAAGAATCAAATCCCGAATACCTCTCTGGGTTCGAACTTGAAAAATCGCAGGAAAATAATAAGCTTCAACCATCAAGGCTAGTGAGACATGAAGATTTAAGTTTTTAATTATTTTTCACATGCATTTTAAATATTCCAATTCTGATGGAAAAGGTGAGTTCGATCGCCAATCAAATTAATGTGGCATTAAGTGACTGGTCAATTGATGAATCGCCGTGTCACCACACACCTTTTTTATTAAGGAAAAATACGGTATTTGATAAATATTTCGATACATAAGAAGCTGAAATAATGGAGAGTCATAATGTTTCAGTATGCAAATCACGATGTCAAGAGTGGTGGCGTGCACAAAATTGCGGATGCAGTAAATTAATGCGTTTAAAAAAAAAATATTTCAAAACGTTGCCTTTAAAAAACTTTGTTCTCATTATTCATAATTCAGTTTTTTTTTTTTGAATTTCGGTCCTGTGAGTTACGAATTAACGGAGTTTTACCGTATAACATATAGAATTTGGCTGGCATGGTGAAATGTTTCAGTTTTCTCAAAATCTGGTAACATTGTTTTAAAATTTCAATTATATTTACAAAGCTGATAATTGACAATGATGATCGTGTTCAAATCTTTCAGCTCCAAAACATATTCTAATGGATATTATTCATTTTGGATAACTAAGAATGCAAAGTATATGTGCTGTTGTCACTTTTTATACTCAGTTTAACGAGTATTAGAGTCAGCATATTCATAATACAACTCATATTTTTAAGTATGTTTTGAATTCCTAATTAGCCAGTATTTTTGTGTGTATGAATATTTGAATTTATTTATTCAATACGTTCATTATTACAGATGATTTTCATTTATTACCTGCTCAGTTTTCTAGATCAGAATCTGTATTGAGATGTGTTTTTATCTTGTATCATTAGCAATAGATTAGATGCAATAACTCAATATATCGATCGTCCAGTTCATTGGTCAGACATCTCCACATAGTATGTTTTGAGATAATGATAGTGGCCACCATTAATGAAATATTACTTATATGTGCCTGTGTTTTACATACAGTAAAACCGCAATATAATGAAATCCAAGGTGTTCAGTACGAACAAGACTGTAATCTGTGTAGGGGTGGTTCGCCGATTCGCCTCGCTTCTCGGTCGGTGATGTCTGCAGCGGCGTGCAGTGGTGTAGTCCAAATCTCCGTCCAGTGTAACAGCCAAGGTCGTGGAATAATCCGGGGTCGATCCAAAAGTGAAAGCCAGGTCAGAATTCCAGAAGAAGCAAGTCCAGGGTAAGCAGGGTCAGAAATGAAAGGCTTGATGTTCAGTAGAGATGTCCAGCGGTGAAGCACACGAGGCGAGTGAAGTGATTTCCACACCGCTGGATCGCTTTATTTATATACAAACAGATTACCCTCGGAGTGTCACACTCCAGCAAATCCCCGGGACCAATCAGGGGGCTCAAAATATCCCCGCGCCACCCCGATACGGTCCCGGGCCGACACCACCTGGCGGCCAAATCGGGAAACTTTGGTCATTTTTTCCGCCGTCCAGTGTGGGTCGGCAGAACTGACTTTCGTCATACAATTAAATTCATCTCTTATTTATTTTACATTTTCCAGGCACCGCGAGTACTTTTTATTACAAACATGAACCTGCCTCGCGATGCCTGGCATATTACAATGCGGGCGATAGCCCAGGGAATTTATTAACGCACCTCAAACCTTAAAATCCATTTTTTATTAGTACAATGATTTTTGAGGTGCGTCAAACTATCTCTGGGCGATCGCCCTTACAAAACTCTATGTAGATACAGTTAAATTATGGCCCAAATAATTTTACACAACCAGTTATGTGATAAAAATGAAATTGTCTTTCCACGCGGTCCCGGGGCGTGGTCTTGGTCACTAATCCGGCTGCCCCCTCCCCTCGGCCGCTCGGCCGCCGCAGTGGCGGCGGTTTTCCAATGGCGGCGCGTGGTGGCCGCGATGTCGCCGTGAAGTGACCAAGTTCCGATCGCGACACCGCGCCTCCCCCTGGCCGCCCGCCAGCGTGCGGCCGCGGCTAGGTTTGAGTCTCGGCTAGCGCAGGCCCGGGCGCCGCGCCCTGCGCGGCCGGGTTCGGGTCTCGGCTAGCTCCTTGTTCGGGCCGGGGTGCCGCGGGATTCGCGGCCGAGGCCCGGGCCGTCGCACGTTCGGGCCAGAGCGCCGTTTTTCTCGCTCGGCTGTGCGGAACACTCCCCCCGTGCGGCTCCGCCGTACTCCTTAGGCAGCACAGCGACTCTCCTGCGGCCGCCTCAGACCCAGGGCTGTGGGTCAACAGGGGGATAACCTTCGTGGCGGGCCTCGTATAATCGCCCGCCGCTGTCCTCACGCGGACGGACCGGATCTGTCCGTCCGCCGCCGGCCGCGCCTCCGTGATGACCCCTTTGGGCCAACAGTTTCGCGGGAGCGCGGGATCCGCCACTATCACCACCGCGCCTTCCTGAATCGGTGGCGCTGGCTCCTGCCACTTCCGACGCTGTGCCAGCGTCGGAAGGTACTCCTTCATCCATCGCCGCCAAAATGCATCGGCGATCTGTTGGGCCGTCCGCCACTGTCTGCGGAGGCAGACCCGTTCGTCCAGGGCCCCGTACACTGCCAGATGCTGAAAGCGGCCCGCGGCCCCGAGCAGTAGGTGGTTCGGGGTCAGCGGCGCGCTGTCGCGGGGGTCCACTGACACGTGGGTGAGCGGCCGGTTATTTACCGAGTATTCCGCCTCCGCCAGGGCTGTCAGCAATGTCTCCTCCCTAGGAGCGCGCTCCTTCAGCGTGGCTCCCAGCGCCCGCTTTATGGAGCGCACCAAGCTCTCCCATGCCCCTCCCATGTGAGGGGCGAGCGGCGGGTTGAAGGTCCAGTCGGAGGCCGTCTCGTTAAGGTGATCGTGGACCCGCGGGTCCTCCCGCACCTCCTGGAGAGCCGCGGCCAGCTCTCTGTCCGCGCCATGAAAATTCGTTCCGTTATCCGAATAAATGTGGCGCGGGTGGCCGCGGCGTGCTGCCATCCGACGAATGGCCATGATGGCCGAGTCGGCCGTGAGGGATCCTGCCAACTCCATATGCACGGCGCGCGTGGTCATACAGGTGAACAGCGCGCCGTATCTTTTCTCCTTCCTTCGGCCGATGGTGACCTCCATCGGCCCGAAGTAGTCCAGCCCGCAGTGAGTGAAGGGTGGTTCATGGTGGGCCAGTCGGGCCTGGGGCAGCTGCCCCATCAGCGGCTGCATCGGCCGCCCCCTTCTGTTGCGGCAAGCCTGGCACTCAAACTGCACCCGGCGCACAGTCGGCCTCAGCCGCAGGACAAAAAAGTTGCTTCTTATGTCGCTGACAGTCCTCTCTGTGCCCGGGTGCTGGCTCTTCTCATGATGGTGCCTTACCAAGAGCCGTGTGTATGGGTGGGCGCCATCCAGTATGATCGGCGCCCTCAATCCAGGCGTTATCGCCTCCGTGGCACCCGCGACCAAGCGGGTGCCCATTCTCAGCACGCCGTCCTCGTCTAGGTGCGGCGACAGCGGGTACAGGCGGCTGGTTTTCGGGAGAGTCTCCCCCCGTCGCAGCCGCGTCCGCTCCTCTTCGAATGTCTGCGCCTGGGCGTGTAGGACCCAGGCGCGCTCCGCTTGCTCCCTCTCCATCAGCGATAGTTCGGCGGCCGGATCGGCGCGCTGCGTGCGCCGACAGTTCGCCACAAATCGCCCGACCCATGCTGTTGCGCGGACCAATCGGGTCCACGACGAGAAGCGGGCGATGTCCGGCAGGGCCCCGCCGGTCGCTGTCGCTTGCCCGGTGAGCGCCACGGTTTCCGGCCGCCGCTCGAGCGCCTCCCGGCTCGGCTCGGCCCGCGCGGGCTCCCGCGGCCACGCTGCCTCCGGGCCTCTCAGGAATGCCGGCCCGCGGAACCATTTCCCGTCCTCTGTTAGATCCAGAGGCTCCCTCTCTCGGGTCCCCATATCCGCGGGATTCGCCCGTGTGGGCACCCATCGCCAGGACGTGATGTCCGTTAGCTCGTCGATTTCCCCGAGCCGGTTTGCCACAAATGCTGAGTAGGCCCGGGGATCCGTCTTAATCCATGTTAGGACTGTCGTGGAATCTGTCCACATGACAGTCCTCCCGATTGTGCACGTGTGTTCCTTTTTTATGGTAGCCGCCAATCTTGCGGCCATCAGTGCTGCTTGCAGCTCAAGCCGCGGAATAGAGAGCGGCTTGAGCGGGGCCACCTTACATTTCGCCGAGGTGAAGGCTACGTAATTGCCGCCCTCTCCTGCCTCGACGAAATAGGCGACCGTGCAGCACGCCTGTTCTGACGCGTCGCAGAACACGTGCAAATCTGGCCGGCTTCTCCGGCCTCTAATTACTTGGCGCGGCACCGCGCACTGGCTGTCTCGTGCCAGCCGGTGCCATTCTCGCCACCTCTCGGCGTGCTCGGGATTGATCGGCTCGTCCCAGCCGACCTTGGACCGCCACACCGCCTGTAGTAGTATCTTTGACCGCACCAGCAGGCAGGCAACAAAGCCCACCGGGTCGAAGATTCTCATCACCGCGCTTAATAGAGCGCGCTTCGTCGGGCGGTCCTCGGCATGCATTTCCGGCAAATTTATGAATTTAAAAATAAACTTGTCGGAGACCGGATCCCAGGTGATCCCGAGCACGCGTTCCGCCGTCTTCTCTTCCCCGATTATCTGCACCGGCGCCGTCGACCTCAGGTGCTCGGGGAGTCGCTTCAGGACTGCCGCACTGTTCGACGTCCAATTCCTGAGGTGCATGCCGCCGCGGCGGAGCACCTCGGTCACCCCTGCTGTCATCCGGATGGCGTGATCCGGAGTGTCCACCGCGTCGAGGTAGTCGTCCATGTAAAATTTATTACGGATTGCCTCGGCGGCCTCGGGATGCGCCGCCGCACCGGCGGCGGCTATACAATTTCGCACGTATTGTGCGCTGCTCGGTGAGCACGTCGCCCCAAAGATCATGGAGCCCATCTGGTATATGCCGGGCTCAGTCTCGCCCGGCTGGCGCCACAGAAATAACTGCGCCTCTTGATCCTGTTTCCTGATTTGTATCCGCAGGAACATTTCCTTAATATCGGCCGCCAGCGCCACCCCTCCCTCCCTAAACCTGAACACGTTCCCCAACAGCGATGACAGCATGTCGGGGCCTGTCAGTAGGGCGTCGTTGAGGGAGACTCCTTTGCACCGGCTGGCGGCATCAAATACAACCCGAATCTTCCCTGGTTTATTCGGGTTGAAAACTGCGAAGTGCGGCAGGTACCACCGGCGGCCACCCAGCCGCGCTGCCTCACCTTCTGTGATCCGGCGCGCATACCCCTGCTGGACATAGTCCGCCAGCTTGGCCTGGTATGCGGCCGCGAATGCCGGGTCTCGCCGGCATCTCCTCTCGATGCCGGCCAATCGGCTCACTGCGCACTGTCTATTGTCAGGCAGGCCGACGTCGGGCTGCCTCCACAGGAGGCCCGTCTCCCATCGGCCGCTTGGCAGCTGCCGCGTAGTGGCGGCCATTATCTGCATGGCCCGGGCATCCTCAGCATTGACCCGGGCCGCGGTGGTCACTCCCAGCGAGTCCACCGAATAGTGCTGGCGCACAAGCGCCTCCAGGCGGCTGTCGGCCGCCGGGCGCGGCGTCCCGGCGAGCGCTAAAATGGTAGCGCCCGCACTCTCCGTATCCTGTTCGGTGGTGCCATGCACGGTCCACCCCAGGGCCGTGCGGGACAGGATCCTTGTCCCATAATTCGTCCTCACCTCACGTGTCACTATGAGGTGGGCGTGATCCTGCCCAATCAGGAGCTGTGGCACCACCTGCGCGGCCCTTTCTGGGCCCGCGCCACGCCGGCCATCGCAGGCCGGCACCGTCCATTGCGCGGGCAGCGCCAGCCCGCGCACCGTATTCGCCTTCAGCGGATACTCGCCGCCGTCACCTGTCACTGATATGTGCACGGTTTGTGACCGGGCGTCGGACGAGCACATGCCGCTCGCCCCATGTATGCGTAATTCACGCACCGGTCCCCGCGCACCGACGGCCTTGGCCAACCTTGCGTCAATCAGGGTGACGGTTGACCCTTCGTCCAATAGTGCATATGCACCCACTTGCCCCCGCGGGCCACTTATCACAACCGGCAACACTTTCAACAGCACCCGGTGGTGCCGGCGGTCTCCCGTTAGACCCACTAGGTCGCCGGTACTCGGACCGGCGTACCCCTCCGGCCGCCGGTACGCGCTCGGCGCGGCGGCCGGCGCGCCCCCGCCGGGCGGGTGCGCGGCTCCGGGCGCGGCCGCGGCGCGCGGCGCCCCGTGTAGCAAGCGATGGTGTAGCGCGCGGCACCCGCTTACACCGCATCGCGTCGACCGGCACTGTGGGGCCCGGTGCCCTGCCTCAAGGCACACAAAACACACACTAGCTTTTCGAACCACGGCCCATCTGTCTGCGTATGATTTCTGCGCGAATTCTGCGCAGACTGCCGTCCCGTGCTGCGGCGACCTGCAGGCCGCGCACTGCCGCTCCCTGCGGCCGGCGGCCGCGCTCGCCCGCGGCGGCGCGCCCGCCTCGGCCTCGCCGTCCGCTTCCTGCGTCGCGTGCACCTGGGCGTTCCTGCGCCCTCTCTGCGTCTGCGCCGCCGACTCCAGACACCCTGTGTGCGGCGCTTCAGCCGTGAGCTCTGTTAGCCACGCTGAAAAATCATGCACCGTCACGTCTTTTCCCATGCCGCGGCGCTCCGCCATCCAGAGCATCTTGTAACAAGTCGGCATTTTGCCGACCAGCTCTGTCAGCAGCTGTGCAGGGGCCAGCTGCCTCCCGTTGAAGTTTTCAACGGTCGCCACCACGTTCCTGACCGCTACCGCGTAGTCCACAATTGCTTCCGTGGTGGCGTTGTCTGCAAGGCGGGGATGTCTCCTTGCTCGGTCGAGCATGCTCTCGACAATTTTATCCGGGCGGCCATACCACCTCTCCAGTATGGCCATTATTTCCGGCACGTTTCGCGGCTCTATTAAAAGAGCCGCGACTGACTCACGTGCTCGCCCTTTCAGGGCTCTCTGTAGGCGCAGCAGATTTTCGCTGTTCGACAGCTCGCACAGGGCTGTCGACTGTTCGTACTGCGCCTTAAAAGTCGGCCAGTCCAGGGGATCGCCGCTAAACGGCGGCAAATCCTTAGCGACGGCCTGCCGCGCAATGAACGCATTCATGCGCGGCTCGTCCTGGCCCGAGTGTGCTCTCGGGCTCCCTTCCGCTCGTGCTGATCGGATGGCGTCCGATATGGCGGTCGCCATCATCGCCATCGGATCCCGTTGGTCGCGTACCCACTCCCTCGTAAATGATGTGGCACCGTGCGCTGTGGCCGCATCATGCGGCGACGCCTCCGCGGTGTCCCTCGAGTGAGCGCGCGGAATCCCTCCGACGGTCCCGACGCCTCCGATGTCTAGCGGCGAAACCTGCGGCCGGCCCCCAGCCGGCGGCGCGCTCCGGTCCGCCTCGAGCGCCGCCGCTGTGGCGGCGCCCGGCCCGGCGGTCCGCGCGGTAGTGAGCGCGGCGGGCCATGCCGCGCTCGGTCCCGCTCCCAGTGCCGCTTCGAGCGCCGCCGCTGTGGCGGCGCCCGTCCCCGCGGTCCGCGCGGTAGTGAGCGCGGCGGGCCATGCCGCGCTCGGTCCCGCTCCCAGTGCCGCGTCCAGTGCTGTGCCCGGTGCGGTGGCCTCTTTCAGGGCTACCGACCCGTCCCGGGCGGCGGCTCCTGCCGCCTCTCCGCCGACGTTCTCGGCGGCGGCCGTGACTGTGCGAGCACGGAGCAATGCTTCTCCGTGCTCCCGCTGCAGCTCCTTGATGAGGCGGTGATGTCGCCGCTCACTCCTCCGTAGCTCAGCCCTCAGTTGACGAATCGTGTCGTCAGTCACGGTCGATGACTCCCTCTGCGAGCCGCGGTCATCCTCAGACTGGTGTGCGTCTGAGTCCGATGGCTCGGTGTGTCGCTCCTCCGCCTCCAATCTTCTCTCTTGCTCCTCGGCGTGTCCCGATCGCAGTCCCGATCGAGACATGACGCAATCCTGCTGTTAGATTTGCGAAGCAAATCGGCAATCCGTGGCGAAGGACCACTTGTTCAGTACGAACAAGACTGTAATCTGTGTAGGGGTGGTTCGCCGATTCGCCTCGCTTCTCGGTCGGTGATGTCTGCAGCGGCGTGCAGTGGTGTAGTCCAAATCTCCGTCCAGTGTAACAGCCAAGGTCGTGGAATAATCCGGGGTCGATCCAAAAGTGAAAGCCAGGTCAGAATTCCAGAAGAAGCAAGTCCAGGGTAAGCAGGGTCAGAAATGAAAGGCTTGATGTTCAGTAGAGATGTCCAGCGGTGAAGCACACGAGGCGAGTGAAGTGATTTCCACACCGCTGGATCGCTTTATTTATATACAAACAGATTACCCTCGGAGTGTCACACTCCAGCAAATCCCCGGGACCAATCAGGGGGCTCAAAATATCCCCGCGCCACCCCGATACGGTCCCGGGCCGACACCACCTGGCGGCCAAATCGGGAAACTTTGGTCATTTTTTCCGCCGTCCAGTGTGGGTCGGCAGAACTGACTTTCGTCATACAATTAAATTCATCTCTTATTTATTTTACATTTTCCAGGCACCGCGAGTACTTTTTATTACAAACATGAACCTGCCTCGCGATGCCTGGCATATTACAATGCGGGCGATAGCCCAGGGAATTTATTAACGCACCTCAAACCTTAAAATCCATTTTTTATTAGTACAATGATTTTTGAGGTGCGTCAAACTATCTCTGGGCGATCGCCCTTACAAAACTCTATGTAGATACAGTTAAATTATGGCCCAAATAATTTTACACAACCAGTTATGTGATAAAAATGAAATTGTCTTTCCACGCGGTCCCGGGGCGTGGTCTTGGTCACTAATCCGGCTGCCCCCTCCCCTCGGCCGCTCGGCCGCCGCAGTGGCGGCGGTTTTCCAATGGCGGCGCGTGGTGGCCGCGATGTCGCCGTGAAGTGACCAAGTTCCGATCGCGACACCGCGCCTCCCCCTGGCCGCCCGCCAGCGTGCGGCCGCGGCTAGGTTTGAGTCTCGGCTAGCGCAGGCCCGGGCGCCGCGCCCTGCGCGGCCGGGTTCGGGTCTCGGCTAGCTCCTTGTTCGGGCCGGGGTGCCGCGGGATTCGCGGCCGAGGCCCGGGCCGTCGCACGTTCGGGCCAGAGCGCCGTTTTTCTCGCTCGGCTGTGCGGAACACAAGGGACCAAAAAATAAAAATTCGTAATAACGAATTCCCACATATAACGAAAAAAATAAAAAAACCTACTATATGTTACGCGCCGTCGCAAAAAAATGTTGCGCGGCTTCAAAAAAGATCGCAAATTCTGCAAATAAAGGAGGAAGAAGGCCATAGGGAACTGAATACCTACATATTTTTAGTAGTTTTGTTATTAAAACAGATAAGCAAATGGATAATCAAAGGAATTAAATTAAGAACAGAACCTATTCAACACCAATTGGAAGATATTTTTGTAAATTCTAGAATATTGCAAACACAAAACAATATTTTAGTTGTGTTTAAATGTAGAGCCTCTTCAAACATAGTTTTGGGCATGAAACATACAAAATAATTCAAAAATAACAATTTTACAGTTGAATCGCGGCATTTTTATAAAATGAGTCGTATATAAATTACGAAGGTACTTACCGGTAACGGCGGCAACCACTTCAAAATATAATCGTTAAAATTGTTCACTTAAAAATTATCGTTAACATTGTTCACTTAAAATACACGAAAACAATAGTTAATAGAAATACAAAATGCCGTACAAAAATAGTCCATAAAATATTTTAACGAATTATTTATATTATTGACGAGTTCACACAAAAACAATTGTCAAACGAAAATGAATTTATGTAAATATTCAGTTCGGTCATGCAATAATCGCGTTAAAAGCTGAACAAACTTAACTCTGCAAACGTTACATTGAGACTGACATTTCCAATAAGTACATACTGCAACTTTCGGGGGGTTCCTGTTAATTTTTGTATTTTACAGTTGTTTGGGTCTGGGATTGCAATACATATTAGAGGCGTATGCGTACGTAAAACGTGTTTAGTAAACGCCGCAAGAATTATGTCAAATGGTTTTATGGGCCTACTATGAACCCATGAAGAAGTTTGAATTGTTTTACTACCTTGTCGGCCGACCGCCGCGCACCGCCGAAAAGGCCATAAAACTGTTCGCATACGGCAGATGCATCGGCGCGGCTTTGTAAGTGCTAAATAATATTTTCATCTTTTAACATTTTTTTATTTCGTTATAAATTTACGTAAATGTATTGGCATTTTTTCGTACGGGACAAAAATGATTTTGTTATAAATATTAACGGGATTTCGTTATATAAATGCATTTTTGTATGAAAAATTGGTTTTAGGGACTAAATTTTGATTTTTTTTTTCGATATACGTCATTTTTCGCTATATCGGGTTTCGTTATATCGCGGTTTTACTGTATTATGTTAACAAGTGTTTAAATATTTGGTACTAATAAAAATACTTTAGATTTATTGATTAGAAACTGAGTTTAGGGCTTTTTTTTTTCTGAGATATCTGACTAGTGAACCGTATGTTGTTTGGAAAAATTCAATCATTTCAAAATGTATCAGTAATATACCAGACATTTGTGGATTTAAAATGGATTTTATTCAGAAATAATAATAAAAACTAAAGAACATTTTATACAAAGTGTGTTAAATTACCAAGAATCATCTGAATCATGAACAGTATTATTGTTACTATTTTTTTTTGTTAGCAAATTTTCATAATAACTTCAATGAACACTTGGAATCAAATTTGCATGGCAGAGGGACAGAAGATCTTTTTATTTTGCATCTGCAAATTTTCACACTAAATCAAATCAGATATTGAGCTTGAAATAAAGATCATTCTAGTAGGAGTATAAGAATTTTTTGTAATATAGGGATTATTTAGAGTAATATGTATTTAAATATTTTTAAGTATTATTCTAAACTATTCAATCTCCGTTTGTCAATGGTGAAATTATTTCCCATTTGAGTTGTTAAAACTTTCAGGTTAAAGACATCTTTATAATTTAGCTCTTGATCAGATTAATCTGATCAATTTCTCAACATTTTTTATATTTTGTTATTAATTTTTACATCGTACAGTAAAATTTCATTTATTCAAACTTGAGGAGACCGAAAATCAAGAAAAAAGTTTGAATAATGATTTATGATAATGAAAATAAATTTTTCAAAAACTCAATTTTTTTAACATTTTTCATTACAACTCGAAGTTGTAATGAATATATACCTATAAACACGCATTTAAAAATTATAAACAAGTTAAAATACAGCGTAAACAAATCACAACATTATTTAAAAAAACCCAATTATAACCTTTCAATAATGTACTATCTTTTCGCACCATTTTTAATGACACAATTGTCGAACTTGTCAATACCGCCATTTCTTCGATGTATAGAAGTTAGCAACAAAAGTTTCCAGTGCTTTTAAAACTTTGTTTAGTTATGGTCGCAGCGGCATTTCGCACTCGCCTGTGATGTCTTTCATTGACGTTCAATCTCCGCTTTCTTGCTCTTTTTCCCTCCATGACATTTCTAGCCTTTCAATGCCAAAGTTCTATCTGCCATCATGTTTAATATTGTCGACAACGTCAGTAATGGAGTTGTATTCTTCTGTTACTTTTATTTTGGATAATATTTTTTGACAATCTCTTGGAAATATAGGATTTATATACACAAATGTAGGAGAATTATCTGTTGCAATTTTCACGTAGCAAGCATATTTAAATCTTCTGGATTTTTCTCTACAGAATTTCTCAGAATTATTAACAAATTTGTTGACTGTTTCTTATTTTTAATTAATTAATAAGATTTTTTTTAATTTCCAGCTGTGTTGAAGCCCGGTGTTGTCACCGTGTACGAGAACGATGGCAAAGTAAACAAAATATTTGTCTCCTCAGGAACTGTCACAATCAACGATGATTCATCTGTCCAGGTATTTCTTCATTCTTTAATTTTCCTTCACCTCTACGCGCAATCTTTTATTGAAATATTAATCATGTACAATTATTAAGGTTGTACCGATTAATCGGCGTCATTCATCAACAGATTTTGGTCTAATTTTGATGGCTTAGCAATTCAAAAACCTGTCTACAAATTATCAATTTTTCAAGAGAGAAGAAAACATGTTTTTTAAGACTAAAGATTGATTTTCAGCTAACTAAAAGTACTAATCAAACCAAATTTTAACAGATATTTAATTGACATTTTTTCCTAGGCACTACGATACACCACAAAATTGATATGTTTCACTTATTTTTTTTGCAAAATGACAGTGCTGCGATCTTAAATTTTTACAGAATATAAATTAAATATATTTTTGTTGTTCTCACGTAGTTAAGTAATCCAAACAAAATAGAAATGTGTAAATTGGGCTTATTTCAAACAATCAAATCAAATTGACGTATTGAGATGTCTTTAGATACTTGTTCTCGAATGGTACTAGAAAATATATTTTATTTGAAAAATTAGTGTAACAAACTGGTGCCTTTTTTCTTTGTTTATACATGTTTTTATATTTTCTACTTATAAAAAGCATATACGTATTCAAACATTTTATTCTAAGAATTTTCTACCAAAATTATTGCACTTTTTATTGGGATTTTGTGGCGGGCCAATCTAATCTGTAGATTTTAACTGATAGTTGAAATCCAAAATCAAGACTTAACTGAAATACATTTAATTACACGAAAATATGCAGATAATTAGCAATTCTTATGTTTTTGAAATAAAGAAAAAAACATATCAAAATAATTTTTCAGGTTTTGGCTGAAGAAGCTCATCCACTTGAAAATCTAGATCAATCAGCAGCTCGGGACGCCCTCAGCAAAGCCCAACAGGAACTCAACCAAGCCTCAACAGATATTGTTAGTACATATTTTGTGATTTTTCTACACTACCTTTGTCACGGATAAAGGTCTTAAAACCCCGTTATTGCGAAATCCAAAGGACCAAAAAATAAAAAATTTGTAGAAAAAAGAAGCAACATATCTAGTGCGGCATCTGCTAGTAATTTTTCCTTCCTAATATGTGTCATTGGAGAATATCTAAGGTATTAAAAACTATGGAAGCTAGCAATAATGAAGTAGATAGGATTTCATTATTTTCAGCTTTTAAAATGTCTTTGTTCTCATCACGTATTTCGGTAATCTAACAATGATCCAAAATCATCAAAATATTGTGATCTTGTGTCGCCATTTTCTCTGCATCATAATTACACACTTTTTTATTATGGAGATAAGTAGCAGCGAGAAAAGTGCTAAAAAAGGCCTCTAAAACATTGAGGTTTTCGCTTTATCGATGTTTGTGTGTTTTCCTCCATAGAGTTTCTTCCCTTTGAGGGCTAATGTTCAATTCGGCATCGTGTTTTAAAACACCAGTCCATCCACATTGTAAATTTATTGCCTCGTATTTCTCCCAAATGTGTCGTCGTTCGTTACATTAACCAGTTAGAAACCTCCTCTTTATCTACTTTTTATCGCTATTTAAAGCTATCAAACCGCCCGTTTTTACATGCCTTATAATCAATACCCATCTGTTGTGGCAATGACTTTGCTTTCTCAATGAGCATTTGACCAGACATTATTTTTGGTGACTGAATATAGAAGAAATACAATTTTTCCTCCAGTTCTTTGTGTTTGGCAGGCCACATATTGGTTCACACCGTTGGAAACCCTCTTACATCAGTTAAATGCATCTTTTATTTTTTTTAATTGTGATGGGAGACAAATTCGGAATACCATATTTTGCAGAGGATTTAGGATTTTTTACAGAAATAATTTTATAAAAGCTTCCCACTTCGACCTGACACTAACGTATGCAGAGAACACGAACCAAAATTAAGGAATCATCGTAATGTTGTCAGATCAGTTAACCCATTGACTGCCGGCTCTTTTCTGAAACAAATACCGATTAAATATTATTGCTCAAGCACACATCCACCACAAAGACAACAAGTCGAGGGGGATGCGGCCACATACTGATGTGAATAAATATGTATGGAAATGGTCCACCCTTGAACTTTGTCAGCACCTAGCAAGATATAAAACGTGATCGGCAGTCAATGTGTTAATCAAAAATCATATTTTGGCATGACGAATGTTGCCTTAAAGATTTAAATGATTATATTATAATTATACCATTTTTATTTTTATTTCAGGCTAAAGCAGAAGCAGCAATTGCTGTAGAAGTAGCTGAAGAAATTGTAAAAGCTATTTCGTAAATTCCACGAAATTTTTTAAGCGTCAACTATTGTAAATCCATAGCATACAACTAAAAAATATATTATTGTTTATTAACTTAAAAGGTTTTTCTTTCTCCCCCCTTATTCCAATATACCGATCTGAATTTTTTCTGGTGCCACCTATTATAGACTGTGTTCATAAAAAAGGGCATAAACCTCATTATTGAAATTTTTCAGGAATGGTAATGTTTTGGGCAAAATTTATTAAATGTGATACGACGGCATCAAGAGGGCTCAGTGAAAGAGTGGAAAAATGGTAGAAAAATTTATTTAAAAAGAAGTCTTCAGAAAAAATAATCCAATATACAACGGGGTAAAGCAATATAAAACGAAGCGATGATGCGGCGATAGCCACGCTCGACGCCGTGAATGGTGGAGGCTTGCGGGTGGCAAAAAACAGCGAGTGCGATGAAGGCAGCAGCTAACGTAGCCCTGAAAATGGCCTCTTAAGTGGCGCAGTGCTTCTGGCAGGAAAGGTAGCCTGGGTGGGTCGCAGCGGTCAACAGTTGCCGGCGGCAAACTCCCCGATCGGCAATGGCAACAACGGGGTAGCGGTTCGGCAAGATAGAAGGCCAAATGGTCCGGTGCGGTGGCGGCGTCTCATCCATCCAAACAGAGGTCAGCGGCACGAAAATCCCAGGGTGGCGACGATGGTAACTATTGACACGCTCGGGCTGAGTCGCTGGATTTACAGAATCGACTCGTGCTGTCCTCGTCGCCGGCAGAACTGGAAGCACGTTGTGGAGCGCTGGCAGTCTTATTTATACCTACCACGCACGGTCCGTTAGCTCGTTTCGCGGTGGTGTAGTGGGGAAAGGTGCGCACCTCTTTGCTTGTAAGTCGCCCCCTCGTATCGGTCATTGCTAATGGCCAGCGGAATTTCCCAGAGCACGGTCGAGGCAATTTCATGGAATCGTGTCGCCTGTGCATGGCCCCGGTAACTCCAATCACTGGAATTCGGGCAATGGTGGTTTCTGAAATGAACTTAAAGCAGCGGTGAGAGCAGTGTTTCTTATCATGATATTCCACACATATCAATTATATTTTTTATTTTGTGAGGATTAAGTGTGTAATTCGTTATAACAAGTTTGTCATTACAAATGGCTTAACATCTATCAAATACAGAATAGTTTTTGTATTATCTGCTAATCATTTGTGCCAGTAATTCTGCAATACATTTTTTTCATTCTATCATAACATGTCAGTGAATTAAAAATGTCTCTTTTCACCTGTTCTTCAAACATTGTCAATCCCTCAGAAATTACTTTAAAAGCTGCAGCCATTTTCTATGTCGTAAATATTCTGGATTGTGAAATTTTAAGTTTGAGTTCCATTTGATTACCCAGTTCGATGACATCGGGCGCTACAAAAATAAAAAATCTTTAAATTGTGATGTTCGTTATAGTGAATGTTCGTAAATCGAGAACTACCTGTAAAAAAAACCGAACACTGGTGACAGCTGCTGATGCCCCGATGACTTCTGATAAGACAATGCAATGCTTTTAGGTCACAGCAATATTATTAGGCTTCCCATAATTATGAAGCCCTGAACCGGGACATTATTATCTAAACCGGAACAATTATCTTTTTGCATTTGTTTCTTGCAGCACTAAATTTTTGAGATCAATTTGTACGTAGTTAAGTTATGAAGCTGGGTGAATGGCAAATATGACCTCTTTGGTCACAATAACTAAATCATCTTGAATGGAATCATTGTTTTTTTTTTAATGTTTTAATAGATGAAAAGGGCTTGCGATAGCCGTTACACAATCTTTAATGTCCGATTGTCCGCCGTGTGCAATTTACTGTCCTCGCCACAAAGCTTTTTTATAAATGGGTAGTCTTTTTACAGTTCATTTGTAAATTTGCAATATCTTTTCGGCAGGGTTAGGTTGAAAGTTGAACTAAATTAGGTAGATAAATTACGCACTGCTACGTCACCTCACTAAAACGTAATTACCTTGCAAGTGACCAGAATCAGCGTAAATTGTCGCCTGCAAAAACAGAACTGCTCGGTGCGGAGGAGCTTGCACAACGGCTGGGACAAAATGCCACACCGGCCGGGACGCCGGAACTAATGTGTGAAACCAGGATAATCCCGGTCAAACCGAGATGTATGGTAAGCCTAAATATTAAAGGAAAAATAATGGCGGCAATCAATCCCTGCAATTCTGGATTTATTAGGTTAATTATTGGATATATATATGTATTACATAAGAAATGACTTAAAACGATTGAATGACATTATTATTTCACTCCAAAACTTGAATATCCTGATTCTGACCGATAACATGAGTCTAAAAAGTGACAAAAAATATGTTTGATTCTCTCCATTGAAAATTGAGCACAATATATGGTTGATTCTAATAACCACTGAACCGGCGCCTATTATTAAGGGCATTCCTTTACTTCTTTTACTTAGGCAATCCACCCTTCAAGGGTGCCATTAATCGAGTTAAAACTCGATTAATGGCACCCTGTCTATAGAATATGTTCAATATTACTATAGAATGAGATATATTATGGAGATTAAATGGGGCGAGTTGAGAGAGATGACACATGTTAACCAGAAGTTGAAATTTGCCAATTGACTTCAATCTAAACAAATGGGAGGCTACTTGGCTATGTCCAGTTCTCATTCTACAGATATTAGAAATTGTTCTCTTGGGAGTGTGAGGAATAAATCCTTGAATGATTTTGAAACGATTACCCTTGTGATTATTTGCATCAATTTACCATGAAGTCCACATAGTATCTGTATGCTTTTGAACAATATTCAATTTGTCATTCATCAGCGTATGGAACTGTTGAGGGAAAACTCCGGAAAGAGTGGCCTTCTTGGCCAGTTTATCAGCACATTAATTTCCCTGAATTTCTTTATGTGCAGGTTTCCATACGAATGACACGTGTTTATTGTTGCTGTACAGATTAGTTAGGGAGCGTCTGACAGCAGATTATCTTATTGTATAGCCAAACGTTCAGATTAGCAGAAAGGGATGCAAGAGTTGCTTGCGAGTCAGAGAACATAACAGACTTTTTGACATTCCGGAGTTAACAGATGTCCAAGGCCTCTTTAATTGCCCGACATTCTGCAGAGAAAACCAATGAATCTGGAGAAAGTCGAAGCTTCACGTTCAGTGGTGGACTGCCGATACGTTAAACAATCTCAGAGCTATTCGCGGTGTTCTGGGTAAGGGACAGATATCGCACTCAAAATGTTCTTGGCAATTGGTATGCATTGAACTGGTAGCATGATTTAAAAGTGCAAACTATGAAATGTGTGTATAATGCAGCACTACATCGAAGTGTGGGTCCATCACTAACTAACTAACTTACCATTTCCGTTACCGTTTCTCCGCGGAAGTAGGCAGAGAGGATAGAGTGCCACACTCTTCTGTCCTGACACAGTTCTTGCCTCATCCACATTCATACATCTTCTCATTCAAGCTCGCCGATTAAGGCTTCTAATAGGACCATCTTCTAGTATCTGGTTTACCTGGTCGTGCCAAGTCTTCCATGGACGTCCTCTATTTTTGGTGCCATCAACACTTACATCATATATCTTCCTTACCATTCTCTCCTCATTCATCCATTCTATATGACCAAACTACCTTAGTAATCCTTTCTTAATCTTACTCACTATACTAAAATCAGCTTTACGTTCTTTCCTTATTTCCTTACTCTGTCATAAATGAATCTGCTACACATTCACCTAAGCGATCTCATTTCCACTGCATTCAGTCTACTTTCGTTCCTTTTCTGCCAGCTCTAGGCCTCACTTCCATACATCAGTGTCAGTACCAGGACTCCATTGTGTACTGCTAGTTTTGCCTCAATTGAAAATGGCTTTTACACCAGTGACATTAAAACTAATTTTTATATTGATAAATTTCAGGACCTCTTCTTAACATATGATTAATTTGTTAAGATGAAATCAAAAAACAAATTTTTATTTGATTGATTTATTGACAAATAAAATTACAAAAAACACTTTGGTACAAATTACAAGGTTACAATCACATTCGGACACTTCAAAGTGATACCGGTTTTTAAGTTTTAAGGGCTTTGGATGAAAATCTGTCAAGATTCTATTAAGTTTTAAAGAATTTGATGTCTATTTCTTTGTATCCAAAGTGAAATCAAAGATTGAAATGAAACTCCGTACAAATACATAATAATGTTAATAGCAATATAACTTGTTTACATACAAAAATGAGTTTTAAGAAATAATGTAATAAATATTCAATAAAAATACATATGAAATAGCAAGCATCTTATAATTTCTACGACAAAACACTCATTGAAAAACATTTATTTGTGTATATTTGACATACATAGTATATTTTTATGACTTACATAATATAATGTTAATTAATATCTTAGCTAATGTTGCTATGTAAGAGATTAAAATGTGAATAAAGTGATTGGAGATTAATTAGAAACCTCATTTCGTACTTCCAAGTTATTCAACAAGCTAGCTATCCAAGAGCAATTCATTCAGACTTCTTTTGTGATCCAGCATGTGATCTATCAGGAGCTTCCCGAGAATCACCTCTATCATATCACCACAAAAGGGGAATTGAGGATTAGTTAACATCTATACAAATATTTCTTGTACGTTCATCTTGACCAGATGACTTTACTTATTTAATACTTATTCTAAATGAAACATTTCATTTAAACTATATAATGGTAAGCAGTATTAAAAAAAAAATTGAATGACATCAGGATCTCATTAGTCTAATAGTAAAATGTATTATTTTATGTAGCTATTATATTGTTTTGTGAACTTGAAAGATTAAACTAAAATTATCAATCATTATCAATACAAAATTATTTGATTTTATTGTAAAAGTATTAGTAAAGGTATGGAGTATGAATATTGGGTAAATATTTCAGTAATACATATTACTATGTGCTACAAAATCGTTTAGGTTAAGATAAGTTTCTACATATATACCTAATTTCATGTAAATTAATGCCAACACAAATATTTAACACAATATGCATAAAATGTAATCACCATAATGCAATTTCCTGGCTGAATCAATCACAAGAGAGCAAGTTTGTGATTTTTCCACAGTTAAGCGGTTTGTGTCAAATTTAAATGTACTTTTTATGTGAATAAAGTGACAAAATTCTCTAACTCTGGATGAAAATATCACATGTTTAACGTTGAGCTTAATTTATATAAAAAAAAAAAACAAGAGGAAAGACATTAATTGTTGAATAATTAATTTATTGATCCTACAAGATTGTAGTGATCAGAAGTACATAATATAATTTATTTTTCTAAACCACATTAAAATATTTAAAATCCTTTCTTTTGGAAGTTAAAAACCATGCAACCCTTTTCTACTAGTTTACACAAATTGATTTTAATGATTTGGCGAGAACTTTATATACTAATCTACAATATTGAGATTTGATGTATTTTCTCGAGTTATTATAATTCTTGAAAGTCAGTGAACATCCAAGTGATGGAGAGATAGTAGCAAAATATTATAAGGAGTCTAATAAGAAGAGAAATTCTTGAAATTTTTAACGAGACTTATTAAAAATTTGTTATTTTGGCTTTTTCATCTTAATACAAGTATGCTTTACACTTCTCTTTTGTCAAAATACATAATAAGCACCTGATAAAAAATATTTTACAATGGCATACATAATCAAATCTTAAAATGAAAAGAGTAGGAAACAAAAACTACATACACTTATATCAAAATATACAACAAAATTATGGCACAACTTTCAGTACGAGTTGCGCTTTTACATGTATAATGCCACATATAAAATGAAATTGAAATAAAGCTAACTAACAATAAAATAATAGTTGAATAACAAAATATTGCTTTTGAAAAGCCATACACAACCATCTCGTACACCACAACACCTCGCAGGGTTTAGTTGAGAAATATCTAAATTAAAACTGCTTTACCCTAAGCAAATTTTAGTTTTCTGAAAATGTTTGCAGAGCAGAATAATGACACGAGTTTTCAATTTAAACTACAATTACAATTTAATATAGAACAGTTAATACTTCTTAATATTCATTGAATACAGTGAAAATTACATTAAATACGTGTAGCAATATTCATTTTTAGATAGACTAGATAAGTATTTAATAAATTTAATCGTATAATATCAGAGCAAAATTTCAAAAGAAGTTAAATTAAAGATTAATTTAAAAGATCTCGCGAGAAGGGCCATGATACTATTACCAAATTATCAAATAATATCTAAACATATAATGTGGCATTTTCGACAGAATGTCAAACATTCATGTCACTGGGTAAATTGTAATGAGCGCAGGTCTTGTATGGCGATGTGCGGGAGAGGAACTTGTTCCTTTACAGATTACACTGCCACAGTATCGTAGGTTGTGAGTCCCCCGCTGCTTTGGAATTGTTGGTGGGGGTTTGTTGCTTCGTTTCTGTAATCACATCAACTCTAATGGTTACATATTCATTTTAATTACTCTTGTTCCCTTTGGTGAGCAATACCGAGTATGTACAAAGCCATGATGATAAAGGACCAAAGTTACTGAATAATGTAATAGAGATGTCTATTCATCTAAAACTATGCGTGGTGCACATTACAAGTGCTTAAAACACATTTTGTAAAAATGCCTGAAAATAATGTCTACATTAAAAATGTAGATATAAAATAGGTATGAATAAAAAAATAATATTTATAACATCATGCTTATTTTTACATACTAATGGTATTGATACATTGCGTGTATTCATTTTTCATTGATTATAACTTAAGGATTAAGTTGTCAGGTTGAACTAAATTCAATTTAATCAAGCTGGGATTTATAACAATAAATTACAATATTTAATTAAATATAAAATAATAATATTTGGTTTGATTATAGTGTTAGAACACAAACAATGAAATAAAAATTAAATTACGAAAAAATAGTTAGGGAAATACTAAGCAAAGGTTTTATTTACGTCATGCAACATACAAACTTACGGTTTCCTGTTAACGGATTGTCATGGAACCAAAAATAATATAAAATGACACATGTATTCAATGTAAATATGAAGATAAGTAGATGATAATTTCCACAGCACTATTAGAAGTGAAATACAATAATAAGAATTGTATAATAATCACATTTTTAACTAGTTACACTTGGTGCAATCAAAGCAATATGTTTTTCAGACTACCAAATTGTCAGAAAATTATTAGAAAAATTTATATTTTGTTGAAATGTGATTTTAACAAAATAAAAATTATTTACGAAAAAATAGAAAAATACTTTCTAAAATGTTATGGAAATATACACAATTTGAAAAATAACAAGATTTACTTTATTCAACACTAAATTTTGTGAACACAAAAATCGCAATTGACTCAGAGAATAGGAAATAAGTTTAGTGATATTCATCAATGTTATACACATTTTTTATTATATAATATGACAGTATAAACTGCTTATTACATATTTATTAATCTAGTAAAATGTGGTAATTGTTTTAATTAACAATCTGTCAATAAATTATAGACAATAGAACAGACTACCAAACGCAAGATACACATTTTCGAAAACCTTTTTTTAAATGTTAGATAAAGTAAAACCTTGTAAAAAATATTAGGAAAGGTTGTCAATAGGTTGACTGACCTTTCAATGAGTTTTCGCATTTCCTCGGTGGTCATGCCATCCTTGGTATTGTGCGCTCTTACTGTAAAATTACAACATCACAAAATATTTTTCATTACTGTACTGTAAGGACAAATAGAAAACAAAACAAAAAAAGTTAACTTGCACCAATTTATCAAGAGTAACAGCTGGCACCCTGTGAATGTCACGCATGTTCATACTTCACAGCTTCAAGAATAAAAATATTCATCATTATTTCAGTGACTACAATAGAAAATTAAAATTTTATTATTATCTTAAATTAACAATAAATATGTTGAAATAATTGTTTTTTTATAAATATAAGCGAGCCACATTGATAATTCTCTCCTTAAGTATCTTGGTGATAGAATATTTAAATATTCTCTATACTCTTTAAATATTCCAAGCTCTGCTTGGAAGTGTATGGCGGTGTTAATGAAAATACAAGATTTACAATCTAGATAGACAATAAGGAAAGACGAGTTTAGTCGAGAAACTGGTGGAAGTTCGGAGAATATGAGAAGTGAATCACTAACCTATTAGCTAAAGGTGAAAGAACACTAAAAACACAAATAATTAATGTAAAATTTCATGGAATTTTTGAAATTTTAAAAAGGACCACTTCATTCCTTTGCAAAGATAAATATTTTCAATCCATTATTTTAATGAAAATATTGTCAATCAATGTGAAATCTTTCATCTTAGAGAAGATATTCCTAAAAACCTCTAAAATTTAATTATTATAGATATTATATTTGAAGCTTAAAATAGTCAGTTATCTATAAAAATACTTACACCAGCTAAAAATCACCACCAGTGCCGAGTATGTATGTATATTATATTATAAAGAATGAAAAGAATTTATTTAACTATTGTTTGAAATCTGCAACTAAGGATGACATTGTGACAAAATTCTTCCAGAATTTAATCTGTATAACCTGCCTGTTTTGTCACTAAATAGTCCCTTGACAATATTTTAAGAATTAATTTGGATGAAAAATATGTGTACCTACACAAAACTATTAAATTTTCAAAAATGCAATAAAAATTTTTGAAAATATTTTTAGACGAAGTATGCAATTTGAAAATTTCAAAATAATTATAACATTCACTATTTAATACAAAACTCACATCACAAAACAGTGTTCAAAACTAAGGCTGTACCGATTTCACATATTTCCCATACTGATTTATCGATGATTGTCAGATTAAGACACAAATGCAAATTGTACAAAATAAAAAAACTTGTGTATCTACAAGTCACGGTAATTGCAATAACTGAATGTAAAAGGGCCCAACAAATAACAATCAGTAAAATGAATAATAAGAAAACAATGAAGACAAAATAAAATTTACATAAAAATACTTTTATGTATGATTTAAAAAAATAATAATCACAAAGTAAAAAGTGGATGAAAAGCAATATTTATTTTAAATTTTAATCAAGAACGAAATGCGAATTAAAAATCAAAAATCTGTGACAATTCTCTAAACAAAATGCAAAAATATTATTTTGTTGTTATTTTATGAAGAAATAAAATACGATCAGCAAAATCAGAAAATACATCAAAGACAAAACTATAATAATTTATTTTAATTATATTTATGATATACCAGTAAAAACTCCATACTAAAAATGAATATAAAGTGGATAATAATAAATTCAACATTTTGCTTCAATCACAAAATACAAAATTTAATTGGCATAATAAGAAATATTTATAAAATCTACAATATGCGATGCAACTTATTATATGTATAGCTCCTAAGGCCCGCAAATGTGTATTGAGTGTAAGCCCACTTCACATTAACTTGTATCAAGTTCATGTTTTGTACAGTATATTTACTGATTCCGATATTGACAGGTATTTGAAAAACAGAGACAAAATATGTCAGCAATCGACATAATTATGAATGATGCCGATCAATCGGTACAGCCATATTCAAAACAGTAAACAAAATATATTAAGTATAGAAAACACAACATCAGGAGCAGATTAGGTTTATAATTGGCTATCTAATGATGCAAAAAAATAATATATATTTTTATATAAATATTATGTACATATTTATATTAAAATTTAATATAACCGATTTTTAATATGTTCTATTAAAAATCAGTTATACTTGGGGTATTTTTCTAAAGTTCTAGACATTTATGAAGTGAAGAGCTTCATGCATGTCTTGAGTTATGTAACTTTATCAGTATGTATGTGTGTATCAGTGATAACTCGAAATTTTGAATTGGAATTTGCTAATCTGCACCTGCACTGCATGCAATTTTAGTCACAAGTGAAAATTTCTACTGTCATACTTTTGATACTTAAGGTAATAAATAAGTATTTCCCAATATAAATAATAGAAAATATAATTATATAAATAAAATAAAAATGAAGCTCATAAATAGTTTTTATACATATATGTGTCGGGGAAAATTAATATATAGCAACAGTGTTTTAATAAAATAGCCAATTGGTACGTAATTATTATTACAAATAAAGAACATCAAAAATAATATCAAAAGTAAAACTTAAAAGGGATAATTGCCGATTTGCAATGCATAATTTTTAATAAATTTTAAAATGTGTCCATCAGAAAAATATTATTATATTGAGAAACTAATTCCAAAATGACAAATATAATAAGGATATCCTCAAAAAATGTTGGGCATTTCTGCAAGTAAAATGCAAATATTAAGTTTTACCAAAAAATATGGGAATGAAATTAATTATATAAATGATATTTATTTGGTGAATCTTATAAAAGAATTATGTACATGGAAAATTTTAAAATACAAAATTCATTATTTTAAGTAAGCAGGTGAGACGCTATTCGTTATTCAAAATTATAAATGAAAACATATTTTTTGGTACAATATCAAATTACATATATACAATATTAGATTAACTTTCTGAAATAATTATGTTTAGAATGCTATTCTTTGCTTGCGAGTGCAACTTCCCTATTTAACTACAGTAAAACTCTGTTAATTCGTAACTCATGGGACCAAAATTTAAAAAAAAAATCCAAATTACAAATAATGAGAACAATTTCTTTGAAGGCGATATTAGAAAGAAATTTAAAAAAACGTGTCGTCAGTTTACGTGTCTGCATTTTTGGAGACTGGACGTCAACATGGAGATTGTATGTTAAAATGTTTATCAAATATATCAAAAACAGGCCTCTTCAACGATTCACCAGTGCCTGACGCAACTCGCCTTTTCCATCAAAATTGGAATATTAAAAAGCCTGTGAAAAATAATGAAAAACTTTAAAATCTTCATACCTTGTCGAAGTTTATTATTTGACATGATATTTCAAGTTTGAACTCAGAAAGGTATTCAGGATTGAAATTTTCCTGCTGATTTTATCTTTGACATCAATTTTTGTCAGTTTTTAAAATAAGTTCCATCTTTCAAATGGTCAAGGATTTACACAAATTATGAGATGTTCGTGCCGTTTTAGAAAACGAAACACGAAAAAAAATATTATAGCTGTGTGTTTGAATACAAAGGTTTCAGTTTCTTTATTACATTAAACAAATCGCAACATTTCATAAACAAAAAACTGAATATAAAATCAATACAACTTTTGCAGACAATTAAGGGTAAGCTTTCATTTTTCGTGGGCTTTCTTATAATGCTTGTATTATCTTAATTATATATGTCAAATAACATTCAGTTTATAAGTTTTATATTAGTGTAAAGGTCCAATCTAAGTAATACTTTAAAAAAAAGTAAAATCTAGTGATTTTGCTTCTGATAAAAATGAATAATAAAAACCCACATTTTCGTAAAAAACACAAAAACATGAATTATTTTTGAAAGCACGTCCTTAATACATAAATTACAAAATACAAATTGTTTAAATTATTTTAATTAGGGGTTACAAGGGTGAGTAGAAATATATAATTCGCAACGCGCCGACAATCAAATCTTATAAAACGCACGGCAGAATTTGGAATACATATGGTATCATTCACTTCGGCTGCGGTTTTGTGAGTTCTAACAGCGCCGTGATTTGCTAGGCGGTGGAGCTAGCTACAGGTGTACGAAGGGATGATGAATGCACAGTCGCGCGAGTTTGGATTTAAAAACACGTGAACATGCGAATTACGTGAACAAATTATTTATTTTGAGTATTAAAAATACATACGAACTAAGAATAAAATAAGGTTTTACGAATTATCGGTAGAAATTAGTATGAAATGTTATTTTCAGGGCTAAAATTTTTGAAAAAAGTGCGAATTACGAAATATGAATACACAAATTAACGGAGTTTTACTGTACAATGAAAGCCCAATTTAAATAATTCAAAGATTTTAACTTAAATTACTTCAAGTTAAAATCTAAATTTTATATGCAATGCACCACCTTCACACGGCTCAAATATTCCCAAGATGGGCAATTTAATGAAAAATTTAATAAAAATTTGATAAGGAAATTCTTCTCATGTTTTCATGATCATTCAAAATCTTTTAAGTATTTTTTAAGTTACTCTGCCATGCGTATCTGACTTCTCTGGCCGACATTTTGGATCACATTGCAGAGTCCGCCATCAGAGATGTTGTTGCTGATGCCACGGCAACAGCCCTAATGGCATCAATGGAATATAATAAAAGCCCATGAATGTGAGTCTGTCGTGTAAACCTGGTTAAATTTTATGGGGTATTTCACAATATATGTAACATTTTACTGTGACCTGTTTTTTATTCTTTTCTTTGAGAGATGAAATGCTTTTTGTGTTATTAAAATTTTCTTCTTCATCATGGCAAAGTTTGCCATATCCAACAACTTGCCAGACCAGCATGTCTTAGGACAGGTAATATACATACTAGTATAATAATAATTATGTATGTATCCTGTCATATGTAATTAACTTTTATATCAAATTAGATATACATTTTGTTAGTTTTATTTAATAAAAGATAAATGATAACTGTCTTCGGATATGTGTTAATTCAATTTTCTTACTGTTATCAAACTAGGCCTGAGCATCCTGTGCTGTGAAAAGAATAGATTTAATATATGACGTTCTAAAACTCCGCATTCATATATAGTAGACTTTTGGATCGGTAGGCAATCAGCCACCGAGTTAATCAACCAAGTCAAATTACTCATACAGATAGGAATTCATCTAGAGGCAAAAAATATAATCCTGAAATAAAGAATGATTATAAAAACCCCAATTAGGTCTGCTGCCTGCTCTTCTTCACTCTCTCTCGGGGATGTTACCTGAGAGTGCCCGTGGCTGGTCACATTCGGCCTCAGAGATCTCGTTGGAATCCTTGGAGTCATTGAACGAAGATCCATTAGGGTCGCCACCATTGGGGGTAGGATGCTGATTGCGTGGAGGGGGTGGGGGAGGCTCGGGGGATGCGCTTAGATTGCGGCCGGAACCAGCTGCAAAATTATATATGCATACATCATTTCTATGAACATCTTCTGTTTTTTGAGATTAATATAAAGATGTGATTAATATAAAGATTAATATAAAGATTGATGTGATCGATGAACAATTAAATTATATGGATTAAATAAGATAATATGATTTCACATATACTGAAAATATTATTTTATTTTAGAAATTTACCACACAACCACCATCTGCCAAAAATATTTTGTTGTATCCGGAAAAGCTTCCAAAAAATTTAAATAACAATAAATAAGCACCAAAGCTAGGTCTAGATCCATAGTGCTCGTACGGGGTGCCGTATTGTCCAGTGTATTGATCATCTTCAGGTGCGCATGATGCGGGGTCATCATATTCAGGTCCACCAGCACGGCCATATGCGGGGCGAGAGTAGCGATTGCGCTGTTAAATAAAAATCAACAGTTTATTAAATAATCAGAAAATCTTCCATTGATTATAATCGAAGGGCTCAGGGTGATATGGACATAATACACAATTTTCATGAAAAAGTTGAACTGTAACTATTATAAGTAGATTATTTCAAATGATCAAAACACAATGATTATAGAACATAGATGTATGATCAATTATAATGATTATATAACATATATGTATGATCAATTATAATGATTATAGAACATAGATGTATGATCAATTATAATGATTATAGAACATAGATGTATGGTCAATTATAATAATTATAGGACATAGATGTATGATCAATTTTAATGATTAGTAAAAAAATTGCATTGTAACTTACGCCCTTGTCACTCCGATCCCCTTAATCATCTAACATATTGTAAAAAGACAAAGGACAGCCATCTGACACATAAAAAAATATCTTAACCGTTCCCGAGCAGAATACTTTAGGTTAGGTTAGGTGTGCCTTCAGTCCACCTGCCGCACGAAATACTTGAATCCCACATATTCTTCTTTACCAATGGTTCAATTCTTAAATTTTGCATGCTTCAGATTTTATAGCAACATAAAGCTACAAAAGCAGTATTAACATGAGTTACATATTGTATAGAGAGAAACTCAAGCTACATTCAAGTTTAAGATTTTTGGACAATAAAAATTTAATTTATCTCAATTTAAATTTAATTTATATTTTGTTTATTGCTATATGATTATGATCGATTTATCTAATCCAAAAGTATTAAAAAAAATTTGTATTCAAATATTTTATTTTTATATATTTAAAAATCAATTCTAAAAGACTGTTTAAATGACTTACGATTATGTTATTAAAAATAAATTTTCATATTTTTATTGTATTCTAAAATCGACTGCGTAATTTCTGTCAAATAAAAATTTAACAAACTTTTAGTTGCGCATTTTACAAAACGGTAACCTTTTAAAAAAAAATACACTTTTATTAAAAAGAAAATAAATTATATTTAAAAAATATGTATGTATTAAATTATTATTATATGTAATTAGTTTTGCAATTTCACATTACAGGTTTTATTATCTAATTTTGTTTAAATGTGTTTTAAATGCAAATGATGATGGCATTAAGCTAAATAGTTTTGTGGAATGATTCCATGCAGATTATTAAATCGTAAAATAGGAAAATTGTAAATTGTGAAAATTTTAATACAGTCGGTTATTAATAAGTATTACTTTTAGTGATACCACAATACAACATAGGTATGTATGAATGTAATGAAACCTAATTAAAAAGAGATTAAAACATGATCAGAACGCAGAAAACAGACTTCACCTGCTCGAGAAAGGTTAAGATAAAAATAATCATAATATGTATTTCAAATGTCGTCACATTGATATCATTGATGTAATAGATATCTTCGTCTTCTATCTTACTTATTGGATATAGAGAAAGCAGAAAACCTCACATATTGATCTTCCTCAGCACAGTTAGCAGGATCGTCGTATTCAGGAGCAGGAGTATAAATGGAGCTATTACCGCCTTGAGAATTCTTACGAGCATAACGATTGTTCTGTCGTGGCTGTAAAACGAAAAATTAATCAATCCGTAAATAAACCGATACGATACTTTCTGCACAAATAAAAGATAAATGCAACCATCGCTACAGAAAGCGACGATTGATTCACTGCCCATATATACCTCTTGTTTAACATGAAGAGTTGAAATAGTAGATTTATTTGTTACTCTTTGACATGACATGTTCTTTAGAAAATCAAAAACTTATTGATGATCAAATACACGCTGTCAAAATATATATAAAGCATTAAATAATAATTAAAAATAATAACCATGCTTTGTGATCCAGAACGAGAATGAATGTTATGGGAATTGTGATGGGGTGGTCCCATGGTACCGGCATGAGGCATTCCATTTCCATGAGGGAATGTCTGGAAGTTCAGGCCAGCCTTGGCGGGGTCCATTTCTTCTCGGAATCCGAGCAAGTGGAATGTAGCGTACGGGCAAATCTCATCTTCCATACCTGCTGTTGAATTACATTTGGTATTAATTTACTGATAATAAATTTGAAATATTGATAGCAAATATGACATTTTTTTAATCCTATTTGTGAAAATAATCGGAAAATAGTCAGCTATTCAAACAATAAATAACGCCTTGTGTTTGACATTTAACCAAATTTAATTTAAAAACATATTTTAGTAAAATAAGCTCTAGCAAAAAATATCTAAAATGTAATCAGTGTCACTTGATATTCCAACTCTAAAATGTAAACAAGGGTCACTCAATATTTTAAACACATACAAGTAAAAATATGTTTGTGGCAGCCATTGTTCGCCATTTTTCATCACAAATGTGAAACTATATTCAAACACAAGGAGTTAATTTTTAAGCATAAATACTATATTTTATAATTGTATATATGAGAGCAAGTTTTAAACCAATGTTATAAAAAAATATTTATATCAACTGTATTGTTTATAAATTGATACATATAACTGTATAAACAAAAATATATGACTATATATGAAAGCACAAGACTATATACATATATGACTATGTTAAAATATACCAGATGGAAGGTTTCTGCAATAAAATGTCAACCTACAATAGTTATTTTAAATGAGATCACTTGTTTTACACAAGAATGTCATGATATGAGACTATGGCCATTCTCCCGCTATACCCCCGATATTATGATAGATGCCATCATTCAAAAATATATTGTCTAAATAATAGTATGAATATTTTTTATATTTCCCATTCACTTTATCATTTACTTTCTTATAGTAAGTACATGTACTTTCTTGTAATAAGTACATGAACGATACTATTATTTTAAAATTTGAGTATGTTCCACTTATGAATGAAGGAATGTTCCACTAATTTACTTTCAAACATAAAATTAGACTATCATTATCTCAAAACTATAATTAACATATAATTACAGAACACCAGCCAAGATCTATAGAGAAAAAAAATTCAGTTGGAGTGAATATAATAATCTACTTTTAAATAAACTACATACACCCGATATTTAAAAAAAAAAACATAAAACAATGAATATGTATGTTTGTAACAGTATTATTATTGTATAAAAAGTCTAATAAAAATAAGAGAAACATTAATCTAATAGAAGATTCTAATGGAATAAATAAAAAATATTTATTAATATTCACTTACTTGTGTAAAGGTAATTATTTCCTTATCCAAAAGTACAGTCCAAAGGTAAAGGTAAAAATAAAATGTATACATATACGTTTGGTCGTTTAAGGACAGAGAACTTGGCTCTACCACAGTCACTGCTTTAAAGAGACTATAAAACTACAGCAGTATTTATTTACTGATGATATGACATTAATGGCTATTCATAATAAATAAACATTTCTCGCATATAATATATCAATTTAGAAAACTTAAAAAAAAATCATTATTAAAGGTATCTTACCACTAAATTTCAGTTAAATAAATATTGATTCAAATTATACAAAAAAACTTTTTTTTTGAAGCCATCAATGAAATCAAAATAAGTTAATAAAATTGTGTTCGCCAATGTAGTCTGATATGAATATTTTCAATGAAATTATTCAGAAAAGTGAGAGTATATGTACTGAACAACAGTTTAACTGTAGATTAATTTGTTGAGAGAGAGAAAGCACCGATTTTGTATACTAATATACATCACCTGGTCTACCATTATCTCCGGGCCCCTTCCTGGCGTTCCGCCCAGAGTTCCTTAGGTCCTCGTACTGATGTCTTCTGGGATCCCAAGTGGAATGAGGAGATCGCATAGAGTTACCTAATGCCACAATAATAAGAGCAACCAAAATTGATAGCAGGCTACAAAACATATACACAGGTGGGTGCAAAACTACTCTCTCAAATAATTTAGCAAAAATTAACAATGTCGGGAATTACCAAAATAATATGTGGCAAAACTTGGAAAATACATCTAGGATATCTTAAATGATTAGCAAAATTAATAATCACCATATACAATTTGAAAATAAAAATTGTAACTGCATAAATAATGAGAAAGAATTTTGCATCCTGTTAAGAAAAAATAAATAAAAAATCAGAATAAAGTTTTTGAAGAGCTGGGAAAAATAGATGTTTCAAACAAATTAAATAATAATTTCTTAGGTATCTTATTTAAAGATCATACAAGGAGTTGTCTCTCAAACAGCAGTCGACAGATAAATAATCCATCTTATAAAACAAAACATATATACAAAAGTGGACATCATCAATGGATAATACAAAATATTTATGGAAGATATTGAAAATAATCTACGGCATTAACTATTCAAACATGAGTATCTAACATTAACTTCTTTGTTAAAGCGAACAAATTGATAAAATTACAATTACAAGTAAAATAAGGTTAAAGATAGCTTATATTACAAAAAAAAACACACATAAAAATAACAGGATGCACTCTTGTGAGATGGCAAGTACAAATATTTGAAATATTTAATAATTTTTGTTATAAAATGAAATATTAAAAATTAAACCAACATTTTCAATTCACAAATCTGTTCAAAATAGCATTAATATTAATTAATTTGAATTACAGAATTTACAACGTGTCTGATTTTCTGTAGATTATTATTATATAATATTATATGATTGAAACATAATAATTTTTGAATTGAACTAATAAATTGAAAAATATAAATAGAATCTAAACATATGTCACAACGCACAAATAAGGCTTCCAAATAACATTATTGTACTTGTTTTCTCACAAACACGATTATGCATGCATGTTACCTCGTGATGATGGGTCCATCGACACATCAGTTGTGTTAGTCGACTATAAATTACTTCAAAAATAAAAATAAATGGAAATTTTTATATATTAAATATAAACTTTTATATATAAAAAAGATAATTTTTAATGAGAATAAATTTTTCAGAAGGTGAAAAGAATGAATAAAGATAAATATCAAATAAATTATAAGAAAACTAAGGCGGAGCTGACTATTTTCATTTATTTGTTGAATTAAATACACATCATTAAAAAAATACCATACAATTAATAAGAATTACAAATATCTTATATACCAATTATATTATGTATAAGATATTACAGTAAAACTGTTAGTTTTAATCAAGAAAACTAATATTTTTCACTCTTTGAAAAGGAATTTTTCCATAGAAAAAAATAAATTCCTGATTATTTTTTTGTATATTTTGCATGATAAAAAAATCTTTGGCAACAATAATTCTTTTGGGTTTGCTCAGAAGCAGCTTTGTTCCTCTCGAGATCAATTCATGGCCATTAGTTTGGCAGATCGTAAGATTTAGTCAGTTTCATTAGATCTATGTTTCATTTATATAATTCAAGCAACTTTTTTTTGGTTGTTAGAAATATGAATAAAAGAACATCACAATCTTTAAATAAAAATAAAACCTTTCAAATTTACAATATTTGGTTAGTAACTTTTGTCTACATGTTAATTACAGTAACTTGATCCTCGTTGCAAATCCTTAATTTGTATTTTACTTTTCATTTATTAATATTTAGGGCATCCACTACTCTTTAAAAATAAATTTTTATATCAATTTCTTACTAAATACTATTTATCCAATTAATGCATATTTTTTGGCTTCATTACGCCGGTTCTGATTAGCTGAAATGGATGTAAATTCATGCTGTCCAATATTTCAAAAAAAAAGCTGATAAAATGTATTTACGTGGATATTTTGGCTACAACCTGAATTAATATTGCACTTATTCACAAAATAAGTTGCAAATTTAGTAAATTAAATGGCTTTACACTGATCTGCAGGGAAACGTTTTCTTGTTAATATAAAACATTTTGAGTGTGTCATTTTGAAGCTATTCATAGTTTATATATTTAAAAGACAACGCTGTTAAATATATAAGTTCCATATACACATATATTTAACAGCATTGTCTTTTAAACCTGGCAAAATATTATATATAACAAAACGACATATAATATTTGAATCACAAACAAAAGCAACAAATAAATCTGATTTTAGTTCAGAACATTGTCAATCGGTTTTATATCCACATCAACTAAAATTTTATAATTGTGCAATAAGTCTTTGCATTTTTTAAAACATGTGAAAAATGCACCCCTCTTTGAAAATTAAACATATTTTTATACTTTTTGTGGTGTTTTGCAACAGCCGAAGTAGTCAAAGAGCTCATCCCAACTCGGACTGAATGCGATTTTGGCCACTGATTACATTTGTGGTGCATCAAGTAGGGATACAATAAAATTAAGATATTGTCAAGAGTGGTTTAAAAAGTGTCATTCCGGATATTTTGGCATTGAAATTTAACTAAGGGCTGGTAGGCCTCAAGGAGGATATTAATACTGTCATTGAACCGGACCTAAAATAATGGACATAAACGGTTGTATAAAGATACCCAGCATTGGATTACAGACATTTAAAATAAATAAGAAATGTGTTTAAGCGGGGTGTATTGGAGCCTCACAAATTGTCTATGATAAATCTCGCACAGAGTGTCTCAATATGACAATTATTGCTGATTTGGAAGCACTCGGAAAAAACCAGAGATGAACAGTAAGAATCATAAATTTTAACTAATATAACTCAGATTCTTTAATCTCCTGTGCCTGGATCAATTTAGGGATAAAATAAATATATAAAGTACTATTACTTCCCATTGCAAAATACAGAAAAAATACTAAAAATAACCAAAGTTATCAAAGAGGAGTGCATTTTGCGCACACATCAAAAAACGCAACGACTTATGAGAGAACCTAATACATATATTACGATACCTTAATCTGCAAAGCAGCTAACTCCACTTGTGGTCAAAAAACTATATTTGATGCCATTATTTTCCAAAAATTCCCATCAATTTTAAAACGTGTGAAATCATGTGTTTTAAAATAATAAATAAGTACTACGTACTGAAAAATTTTAAATTGATTTTTGCAAAAACCTTAAATGTTTACCTGACACAAGTATTGATGGCACCAGAAAAAGAGGACGTCTGCAGAGGAAATCATAATGGTTGCACTACTCTATCATGGAAAATTAGCTAACTCCCAATTTTACAATTTTGGTAAAGAAATTCAGTTAACTCCAAATAGTACAAGATAAATCAAAATATCAATAAAATTTCTCAACCACCCTATTTCTGCATAAACAATCTACCAAAGCGCGTTTTGGAATTTTCGTAATCCGTTTAATTACAAAATTAAGCAGTTTTTTTGTTACTCTTGAACATTTTAGAAAAATGGAGTTAGCTACTTTGCAGATTAAGGTATCGATTAGCTATATGTAGGTCAATATTTAAAAAAAAGATTGATTAATTTGAATGGCAATATGCATATTATGAATAAAACAATATTGCATAATAAAGATCAAGAAATGCATATTTTACAGCTTGTCTGATGTGAGGAAATCGACCATGTTATTTTTGTCTCTTTCTATTAAAACCTTTCTGGCAAGATTTACGTAACAATATATAGAGTATGAAATACTCATGGAATACCTCGAAATTCAAATTAGAAAAATGAAAGTCCGCCAGGATTAGTATAAGATTTGGAAATGAATTTTTAGAAAAAAAAAATGACACAAAACATAAATAAAAAAATGTGTTTTAGTTGTACCGAGGATCAAATTGCACTGATAAAATAATATTATATAGTTTATTAGATAAACATAAATATTACTATATTACTTACAAATACCAATGATGGCTCAGAAGTTAAAAGAAAAATGTAAAAATAATGGCTTATGATCTGGAATTAGTAGAAAAGTAGGATTTTATTTATGTAAATGCATATTGTTACTAAGTGCAAATTCTTCTTCGTAAAATCCTTTAGATTAGATCGGTACCAGGTCTTCAACTTTTATTTCATGCAATTATATAACTACCACAATACGGAGAAATATGTCAGAAATATGTGTATATGACAGAAAAATATTTATATGTATTTCAAAACAAGTCAGCGTATAACACAATTGTGCTATTTTCACATGTGCATCAAATATTTGCATTGTAAAATAAAAGTTTGTATTAATTTAAAAAAAATACAAAGTAGAACCTTGTTAATTCAAACCTCATAATAATTCATTCAAAATTGTTCAAATATTTCACAACCTAAATCATTAATTTCTAAATATGCTATCAGTATAACTTATCACATTCTAAAACCATGGTAATTACAAATCTTGGCCCCAGAAATTGAAACTAATAAATTGTTCTGGTTTTTTCAATCCCCGAGCAGTCTAGATTTCAGACTATAAGTATTTTGAGAGCAATAATTCATAAATTCATGTAAATATAATACATGACTTGTTTTGAAGATTGCACTGCGAATTTTTAATGATTAATATAAGTAATAAATATAAAATATTCATATTTATTCAACTTAAATATTGCAAAAGTCTACTGTACACTGAATTTAACACACCGAAATGCGTGTTTTTATTTTAGTATCCTAAAGGAAAGGTTAAACTATATTTCATTTAAAAAATAATAATTATAATTATAAAATCAGAACTAAAAGATTAGATATCAATTTAATTTGTATTTCAAAGAAATTTAACATTTCACTCCGATTTCATTCATTTCGTTTTATGTTAAACCTTTTTTTCAAATTTGAATTTTTATTTATTTTCAAATACCTAAGGATCAATGGCATTCTTGGAGGTTTGATAACATGAGACATGAGGCATCATTTTCTCTTACATACTCTTCATCCTTCCTCCTAAAGATGACATATTTCTGTGCTGAAAAGTCTAAGAAACGGTCCCAAAGACACGGACTAATTGGAAAAAAACGTATATTTGTTCATCAATTATGCAGAATATTATGATAAAAAAAGAATATTGACATCAACCTTTTTACAATATTCAATTTAGAATTTTTGTTTTTTTAAAAATTGGGTTTGAATTTTGCCTCTTTTCTTCCAATCTTAAGCTGATTTCTGAGTTTATCTCCATATCAAAATTTCAACACGTGATGAGATTTATCTCAAAAAAATCTTTGAGGCTAGTAACATTGAGGATGTATAATTTCTGCTGAACCATGCGGTGAAGGCATGTAAAATTTCACTAGATTATTTATCTTATTAGGTTCAACCTACTATTTGTGATAAATTTACTAATAGACAATATATTATTTTACATAAACCAACACTTGAAAACTGTTTCATGCGTAAGTTTATTAAAAATTCTGAATGATGATTTGTGTTATAAATAAATAAGTTGTTATTTAACCATTAGGACTGTAACTTGGTGACTACGAGTATTAGAATAGACATTGTCAATAAAAAGAGAATATCTAATAAAATTGAAATTTAATTAATTCTACAAAGATAGATAAGAAGCTTACTAATGACGGCACCACGCTTGATCCTATCACATGTGTTATAGTTAGAGCCAGGAACGGGAGGCAACTTGCGGTTGGGAGGAGCAATGTAACCCAATTCATCTCGGAGTGAGGGATTTCTCTTGTCAAGGGTTCCAGAGGGATTCATCATGGACTGATTGTACACTACATCATCTGGCAATACACAAGACACATATTAAAACATCATTTATGTATCTTAAAGTTGTAATAACAATCATATAATTGAAAACCTTCTTGCAAGTATTTCATTATATTTATTTCTAATCAATACTTTATTAAAATTGAAAATGAAGTGGTATTAATACATTTTTCACTGCGTATAATCCTTAACCCTTTGACAGCTAAGTCTAAAATACTATTTATATCCACTGTGGCTTTAAAATTGTAATATGGAAATCAAAAGGCATTTTATACATTACAGACAGATGAACAGCAACCCCTCGGTGACGTACAATAACACAAATTGTTTGTCACTGGCCGTCAAAACTTTAACAAAGTTATTTAGTATTAAAAAAATAATTATTAACTAAACTAAGTAAACATCTAAATGCATTTGTTTATATAAAAAATGATAATGGACAAGTAATCTAAAACATGTTATTAAAACATTAAGAAAACTAATTATGTGGAACTACGTTTTCAAAATGCTGTATCATACACATCAAATGATGAAGAAAACTAATATTTATTTAATAAACAGAAAGAATTTAAAATCCTAAGTGTTTTCTAAAAGAACACAGAAAGGGTAACACTGAAAACACAATATTTACAAAAATTTGAAGGTTTTTAGATCAAATTAAAAGAAATATCAACTAAAGGCAGCCAAATAGTTAAGGAAGATAAAAAATTTAAAGATAAATCAACAAAAATGATGAATGGATATAATTGAAGCAAATTTAATTTAAAAAAAAAACATTAAGTATTTATTTCATTTGTAGCTATTGTTTATCAGCCATTTAGAGTTAAAATCAATACATAACACCCCAACTAAAATGCAATCTGATATTCATATGGGAAATGAACTCTTGTGTACTGAGGTTGTCCCACACTACAATTGGGCCCACTGTATACTTAGTTTTTTTATGTTTTTCTTAGACTACTGCACAAATCGTCGAATAATTAGGAACACCGTGTATCTCATTTTTTTGATAAATTGAGATTAATATACCTTTTGGTTTGTATTTTCGAACTGATTTGCTAAAAAGACAAAATTCAGCACTTGTGTTAGTTCCAAGAAAGTATAAAAAATGTAAATAAAATAAAAACAGAGTATATAATAAATACTAAAAAGTAATATAAAGTTTTTAAGTTCTCTTAAAAAGTTTAAAAAAAATTGAGATATGCGGTGTTGCTAATTACTCAACGAAACACTGCTTTACTTTTGTGTTTTTCTTGCCACTTTAAAGAAGATTTAAAGATAAAAATTTTAATGAGTTTTGATATTATTTTTTAAGTCTATACTTAATATGAAGAAGAGAATGTGTTGTAATATGATTGCGTAATTGATTTCGCATTGAATAAAAAAATATATGATACTTTTACATTATATTCTGTGAATAGAAAGTAAGAGGAGATTATTTATGATGAACATAATTAAATATCTGTCACCACGCTGTGATATTCAATAAAATAAATCACAAATAAATTAGGTAAGTAAAATTGTGGAAGTTATAATAAATAGTACCAAGGGTTAGATTCACAAAAATGTAACTTTATTTCCTGCTTTTTGAAATATCCTTGGCAATAAAATAAAATAAACCTGTTAGTAACGCAGTAACTTAACCAAATATTAATTTGATAACAAATGTTAATTAACAACATAATATTAGTATTCAATATTAATATGAAATTGCACCAGAATGTACTCTACATGAAACCCAATTAACTTTTACATTTTTGTATCTCTGATCCTCCAGCAGACCACTGATGATGGAGTTTAGTAAACAAAATTAATCATTTTGTGTAGGATAAGTTACACAGCACAGTAATTATAGTATTTTTCTTTGATTATTTATAGTATCCTGTACAATAAACCTGCGCGTTGAAGTAAAATGATCAGATAATCCGACCTGTTGAAATTTCTTGTAATTATTTTGATTCCTAAGTGATTTTTTCATATAAAATAAAAATTTTAATTTACAAAATTTTGATTATCAGTGCTCTAATGAATGTACATATAATGTATTTGCATAATTGAGAGATGTAATAAAAATATACATCAATTCATTTAGACTCATCACGTGCGATAAAAACCTATTTCTGTTGCATGTATCAACAAAACGATAAATAATTAAGAGTTATATTTTTCATTGAAAAAACGTCAGCAGTACTTAAATGAGAATATTAATATCATAAAAACATAATTTTGATAACTGATAATGAATAATTATTAATAGCGTTCTAAAAACATAATTAATACAAATATTAAATTGTTTTTAAATAATGTGGTGTCCGAATGTTGCGTATAAATGTGTATGTGTGCACCGAGGCTGCGGGCCGTGAGGTATGAGAGATAGGAGTATCTGTGTATGTAAGCGAATGTATATAAGGTAACACACTGAGTGAGTGCGCCTCTTTCTGCTCGGTCTCGATCTAGTTAATATCTTACTTGTATCGCTGTAAATATTCTATTGTACCCATACATTAATAAATCCTTGAATTATCACCAGTCAAGGAGTTTCTGTCTGACAAAATGTAAATCTGTATATTGCAATATTATAAATTCCCGATTAAAGTTCGAAAGAAATTCGTTATAACAATGTACAATGAAGTTCGTAAAATTTTATTGTTAAAATTAAAGGTCTAGTTGAATCGAGCTCTGCTTGTAATGTGGCCATCTCTTTAATTTCATGTGTCCGCGACATGCTGATTACTGATTAGATTTAACGACTTTATTTTTTTAAGGAGATATTCAAAGTGTGCAGTACTCCATTAACGTGCAGTATTATTATTCCGTGTTAATATTTGTGATTTTAAACTATTTAAAATACATTTAATATTTGAATGTGATTTGTTGCAGTTGGGAATAAGTTATTTCATTTACGCATTAATCAGAGATATTCAAGGATATTTGTAAGTTATAGGACACAAAAGTGTCGCATTCAACTACTTGCCAATAAGTTTATATGCACGGTGATAATAGTATTGTGGTATTGAATTACTTTAAGCTAATGAATGCCAGATTTAAAGAATTTAAGTAATATTTCATGAACACTGGAGAGCATGAGTGAGATGTAAAGAACAGAGTGATCAAACTTTCTTTTATTTAATAATTTTGTTTCAATAGAATTTTTTTTTTTTGTAATTTTTTTTGTTTAGTTTGCTCATATTATTTTTGTTGCTCGCTATTGCTATTAGGAGTAACTTGTGAACTGGAAGAAAATTTAAAAATTTATTATGGAAATTTTAGTTTGAATCTTTTTGATAAGAAAGAAGTTATATGCAATTGTTTAATAGCATCTGTAATTTAGTGAAGGGAAATGAGTTTTCAGACATTAAGATTCATGCAAAAGTTTTTTTTGTGTCCTAATGATAAGAATTTGTTTTTTTTTGTGTGAGTTTCAGAATTCTGTCAGATCCTGTAAATGGAGGATTTTGAAGGTTGGCAACTCGCTGGTAATTTTTTTTTATGGTTAATACTGGGGTTGGGGGGATCCGGGTCAATCTCCAGACACAAATAGTTATTTTTCTTTTATTCTATTATTGTTATTGGAATTGCTTAACCGATTTAAATAAAACATCTTAATAACTAAAAAATTCTAATTTTTTAGTTATTAAGATGTTTTATTTAAATCGGTAAGGGAGGAATTAGTTAAATGGCACATAAACTGATACAGGAGCACATTAACAACCTTTTCGGGTACGTTTTTTTTTTTTCAAATTTTTCTTTCTATCATTTGTAAATTTTTAGATTCAAAGTAAGGCGATATGCTGTCATGATGACACACATATTTTTTGGAGAAGGGGTATATGACATTACAAAGCAACATCATGCATTTAATAATAAATTAATCATATCATAAATTTATTTTTTGGATTAACCCAGAAAGAATCTTACCAACACATCCACACATCATGTTTCAAATAACATAATTACACATTCTTCCGACGATGACCAGCAAATGAAGTAAGAGGTGAGTGGATGATCTAAATCTCAAATCGAACTCACATTATATTTCATGCTCTACCCTGTCTAGCCGGTGAGGAACGTCCAGTCTCACCTGAAAGCAGGATCGTATCCCACAGCGTTTAAGATTGTTTCTCACCTATTCTAAATTCCCCTTTCGATTGTTTTTACTAATAACTGTGTTTGTGTTAAAATGTTTTGTTTTTAATGATTGACTTTTCGTATTATTTCACGATCGTATTTGTATTTGTTGTGTTAATAATCTTTATTTTCCTTGAATGACAATATTGTTAACTTATCTTATTATTTCACATGGAATTTTTTGAGTGATCCCGAGACACCGGTGGAAGCATGCGGTCATTTGACGTTGTTGTAAAATTTGTATTGCAGAAATGTCAAAAAATAAGAGAAGGAAAAATAGATGAATTTTTCAAGCCGAAACACACCTGACAATTAAAAATGTTTAAATTTGTTCTTATTATTCTTAATTTAGTGTTATAGTTATTGTGTATTTTATTTAATGATTTTTTATGTATTTTATTTAATGATTTTTTAGTTTCCTAAGAACATTTTAAGGTTAAGATCTTTACTTATTACGAGAAATAGACCTAATATTCACCTTAATTAGTTTCAGTAGTACATATAATAAATAACATCCAGATTTTGTATTAGTTAAATAAATATGTACTGCATTTTCGAGATGATTTAGCGAAATATGTCAAAATATGTATGCTTTTAACAAAATTAGTGGGGTTTTTCATGACTTATGCGATTTTTTATGTGATCGTATCGCGAAATTTGTAAATTTTTTTTTTTTGATACCTTGAATTTCTTATTAACAAGGTTCCACATAATACAAATTCAATATATTTCGGCCTCTTAAATTTCGAAATAACGCGTATCTAATGTATTTTGTATTTTCAAAATAATTTATTGAAATATATATTTTTTAAACTGGCAAAACGGTGTCATTAAGTATATGTTTTAAATATAATATTATTATTCTCAATTAAAGATGAACAAAGAAGAGTAAAAAAGGAAGAAAAAGCTTGCAGGCGCCATGCCATAGCATACATACAGTACACGTCCTTCTGACCTCGCAGCCGGTGCGGCTGATGTCTCCGAGCCAGGGTTACACATATCACCACAATACCAACTATCAGCACCACAATTGTTGCCAATATCGGTACAAGGACTTCAGGTTCCAACCAAGCTCGTAACCAAACAGGAATCTGTCCCTCAGAAATGCCCACAATTCCACCTCCAGGTAGCGGTGCAATAGTTCCTAAATAAACGATTAACTAAAAATTATTGTCTGACCTTTGCCCGGATCTCGTCCTCCGCGGACGACGCATATGACAACAATAGCTATTATGATGACTACGACCGCTGCCACAACAGGCACAATGAGGTTAAGATTGGAAAGAAGAAGTCGAATAGTTTCCTCTGTCGTCAGGGATGGTGAATCGCGGGCTGGTGAGACCGTACCTGAAATTCATTCACACCGCATTAACTAATAGATAAAATCAATTATCACGTGAATTTAGAAAATATTAAGGCATGCCTGTGTCTCAGGCTATGATTAAATTAAATGAACTTTTAAAATAGTCTAATATAATATAACGGAACTTTGCGGTAAATGAAAATGAATTGATTCAGGTACGGTACGAAATATTGTATTACATTATTTACTCAAATGAATGAATTATTTCTAATATCTTAAGATTTAGTATCCAATATATCTATGACTGACTTTTAGCATATAAAAGATATATTTTAACAAAATTATTTAGAATACTAACCTCCAGTAACAGTTAATGTAGCAAATTCATATTCTGCAACATTGAAACCTGCATTGTTGTGAGCTGTGATTCTCAAGAGATACCATGTCGCCGGCTCTAAATCTAATACAACAAAGTTTCCTCCAGGTTTCACACTATTTGAGATCTGATTCCATTCGGCAGCTCCCCTAAAAATATTAAATTAAATTTAGAGCTAAAATAAAAATGCAGTTGAATAACAACATTAAATAGAAAAATACAAAATAAATGTGTGATTCAAGGAAAAACACAGTAGTACATAAAACACACAAAGAACATCCTTAAATATGTTTAAAAAATTTAATTTAATGTTAGACTCGCGTCAAGCCACTGTGAATCATTTTAAAATAAGTAATAATATGTACAAGGTGGTCCATGAGTTTTTGCACTCTTTAAATCGCTTCTGAATCGAAGGAGGGGTGGGAGCTATGTCCTTGGAAATTTAGTCACAATGGATAAATGGGAAAATTTCCTTATTTGCTTGGCAAAAAATTAACTGTTGATATTGATTTTGCATTTTGATAATTTCTCAGAATTTTTGAATTACATTATGTGCATAGACAAAAGTCTAGCTGTGGGTTGTGTACAACGTATGGCAATGCTGGCAGGCAATTTGTTAGTACGTATGCATTGGCACCCGTCAAATTTGTTTATTCAAGTATAAGAATCATATTGAACTAAACGTTTTCTTACTGAACCTATAACATATTGTTTTTTCGGCATCTTTACGTCTGCCAATTTTCTGCAGTTTTCAAACAATTTGTGCTTAATTTTATTGTCTTTAAAATGAATGAATCCTTACTGAAAACTGCGTGCAATGACACTTTCTACATATTTGATTTGGTTAACGGACTAGATGATCGTCAATTTATTATCTGTCAAGCGAGCAAGTTTGCATTTTTTGAGATATTATTAAGTTAGATTATTATCAATATTAAATGAAATGTTGAAATAAATATATTTCTGTTATGAGTTTCGGCTATGGTAATTTGTAAAGCTAGTTATTTAAATATATGTTTTTGAGCATTGTTAATGAAACATTATAAATTCGTTGTCCGGAGGAAAATTGTAGATAATATTATAAGCAAAATTGAAAGCAGTAAAAGAACTTGCGTTTTTTAAAGTAATAAATTAAACAATTAAATTCTAAATTTAAATTGATAGAATTGTTCTCAAAATTATAATAATTCCTTTTTTGATACCTAGTATACACATTCTATAGTTAGCATTGTTGGTAACAGCATAACCTAAGTTTGTACCTACTGCAATTCATATATGTATATACCATCATATTGATGCCTCACTGATCGTTGGATTTAAATTCTGTATCGCAAACATTAACCCTATTGGTTGGTTTCTATTCTATATTGCAAATGCATTTGCACTTTGCATCCCGCAATATTTGATCCATCTTGTGGAGCCAGTTTTTACCATCTCCAGTGTGTTGACTAGAGAACAGGCCAAAGCTCTAAGCAAAAGAGCAAATCATTTTTATCTTTAGACCTGACTTTATACGCATTTGGATCGCTGATTTCAAAAATGGCATCAGATTTCCTGTATTAGCTCTAGTTTTTGAAATATTATAGCATGTTCAATTTTCATCCAGTATACTCAATTCTATAATTAGATTCAGATATTCTCAATACTTTCTCCATGTTTTATTTGCCTCTGAACATGAACACTGGGTTAAAAAAAGTGGCCTTTGAGAACATATACAACTTTAGGAAAACAAAATATAATTAATAAACTTTTGGTTACAAAAGAGAAAAATATCCTACCACCATTGCATAAAAAACTTGGCCTAATTAGACAATCTGTTAGTGTTGGATAAAAATAGCTTGTGTTTTGAATATTTCTTAAAAATATTCCCTGAAAAAAGCACAGAAAAGTTAAAAGTGATAAGAGAGCTTATAAATTATTTCTCATTCATAAATTCTTTGAATGATGTTGGGTTGTCTACCTGGTCATCATTTGTTTCAGTGATAAATAACTTTTTCAGGAAACACAAAGGTGAAAATTATGCACACTTAGTGAAAAAAACGTTGACAAATTTCCAAACTCTTAGGTACAATATGAGTGAGTATTAAGGATCATTATCTTCACAGCCATTTAGATTGCTTTCCAGAAAATCTTGGTGACTTAAGTGAAGAGCAAGGAGAACGATTTCATTAAGATATCAAGATTATGAAAGAAAGATACCAAAGGAGGTGGGATGGCTACATGATGGCAGATAACAGTGTTGGAGCCTTCAACGGGACGATCTTGCAAAAACACACTCCAGAAAAAGTTATAGAAGAAGATTTATAAATTCGTGAATTATATTTCTGTCTTATTTATTGTATCTATCTCTTTTCTCTAAATATTTTTCAATGTTGTTTATCATGTTATAAAAATTTATTACATATGACACTTACATAATAATATTGAACATGTTTCCAGTATATTTTGTGTTTATGGGTAAATTGTATGTAAAATAATTAATTTTTCTGAATGTTTGTTATTATTAATAAGTAAAAGATCTTAAACATAAAGAGATTATTTTTCTTTGTAAAATAAAATATAGAGTAAAATTCATTTTCTACATCGTATAAATAAAATCACACTTGTATGAGTAAAAATTAAAAAGCTGTACGTGCTATATCTCCAAAACTAGAGCTGATAGAAACAATCTAATGCCATTTTTTAAATCAGCTGCCTAATTTTATTCAAGAATACGTCAAACTATTCAAGCACCAAAATGTGTGTTGGGCAGTGATATCAATCATAATGCGTATAATTATATATTATGTCAATAGGTCTATGATAACAGTACACAATTTATATGAATAATACAACATTTCGATAATAATATTAATTGTGTGCTGTCATCATTGACGCATTGATATAATGTACACGCATTCTGATATTGGCAATAAGTTTGTCGATAATATTGATCAATTAGTGGTCCTTTGTGATCAATATTTATCCAATAAAATAAATAAAGCAAAAAAAAAGGAAATTATTTATTCAAAAAGTATTAATGAAAGTTTTAGTATAATAAGATAACAATCACACAATATACAAAATATTATTACAATAGTATAACAAATATTAAAAAATAACTTTGCTTTAGATATAACATCAATACAGATTTACAGGTTTAACTAAATTAACTAAAAGATTTAAATTGATGAAGTATAACAAAAAATATATATGTATGTACATATTTAAAACAGTGTGTTGAAGTTTTATACTTCTATTTTATTAAAATAAAATTGGAGGACATTTTTAAATGTCAGCGTAAAAAATTGAAATGTATCATGTACATGTACTCAGACTTAAGCAAACATATCGGCCAGTGCATTTGTAATAATCTTTTGTAATAAAGCAAAAAAATAAACATATTTCGTTCCCTTTTTGTGTAATGCAAAAAACTAAAGTGAAATATCTAATGCGTTGGAGACGGGTATCGTAATTTGTAATCTAACTAACAAAAGACAAAACCACACATAAAGATACAATTCTCAGGCCATGTTCGTGTCTCAAAAAAAAAGAGCTCGCACTCTTTTTGCGCAGTGTTTTGACTTTGACTGAGTTGACTTATTCATCTTAACACAGCAGAATAGTGCAACAGAAGTATTAGAAGGGAATACACTCATTCTTGTGAAGAAACTAGTAGACTACGAGGGTGATTTTGACTGAGATTGAGAAAATCCGAGAGCAAGATAATTCTAACATTTCATGAGTGGGTTAGTTCATCAAAAAATAAGAAAAAACATGAAAATAAAGTAGTGTATTTTCAGACATGGTAGTGAATGAATACATACATATGAGTATTCATTACATCAAAATTATGACTTACTTCTTCTTATTTTCAACAACGAAATGGGTCATTGGACATCCCCCATCTTGCCATTGTTTTAGGTGAAGAGTTACACTTCCACTGGATACTTCCATGAAGTCAGCAGCTCTGGGTACAATTGGTTTAGATCCTCGGGTGCGTGCATTGAGAACGTCACTTGCCTCACCAGTTCCAATACTGAAATAAAACATTATTTCATTGAAATGTATTTTTTTGTGACATGCTAACACTTAGGTACAGTACGACCAGCCTAAGTTTTCGCATGAGATTTCGGCCACGCGCATCTATACAAAGACATTAGTAAAACTTTGGAAAAAGGACGTACATGTCGAATGCTTAAGTAGGTAAACCAAAAACGATCTTCTGAATTTAATTGACTTTTAAATTTGTGCATTATTGAAAGATACACAAAATAAAAAGTTTGTTTCATTTGATATTCTATTTATTTAATAAATATATATAAGAAAATAACAGTTTACAAATATGACTATTTAAAATAAGAGCCGATTGGTGACATACTGGATTAGGCCACACCCCTTCCCAAAATGCGTTACTGTGCAGATTTTTTGAACCACAAAGTTAGACTAATCGTACTCTACATTATTAAAATACTTTCTGTGGGTTTGTAAAGAAAATTTACAGATGTTGATTTGGATATTTTACTATGGGGGATATTTTATTAGTTTTTTATTTTGATCATTTAAGTTTATAGAATAAATAGTTATACTGACCTATTGTACGCGGTTACATAAACTTGATACCTTGAACCACAATACAAGTTTTCCAGGGTGTAGGTAGTAGCTTGGCTTGATACCTAAAAAGTTAATTAATTAAAAGCACAGTCTTATAAATATCAAACTTCAAGTTACTTGCGAACAAAATCATACAGACCTGCACAGTTTCCCAATCTCCGAATTCCTGTTTGTAATGGATAGTGTAGCCATGAGTAGGGGTGCCATTGACTGGGCGAAGTCTGAGGGAGAGAGAGGAGACACTGCTGGAGGCCAGGGCAACGGCAGGTGGGAATGGTGGGGCTACAAACATAATAAGAAATTTCGTACATCTATATAAATGCTATTTATTTTTATATTATTTAAAACAATAAAAAATTAATAATTTCAAGAAAATTAGACTTTTAACACTGCCCACAGATAATTTTATGTTTATGCTGTAATCCATATGTCCACAACCTAACCTAAAATTGAGTTCAATCCCGCTTTTTACTTCCTACAATAATTATTAAAGATGCTCAACTCAAGCATACGCTAGAAAATGTTTGTAAATTTAGATTTTTTTACTCCACTTTTGAACACTTTAAATTAATTAATTTTTTTTTTAATTTTTCAAATATGTAATGTAAAAAATATATCGGTTTATGACAAGCAATTCAGAACTATTCAGAATCACCAAGGTTTTCAAAAAAAGTAGTTAAACGGTATAAAGAAATTTGATAAAATAAATAATATACCTATATGTATCTCATAATATAATTTTTAGTATAATATGTGTAGCTCTCACATATTCAAGCTCGCACGCCTAGATCAAAATTAAGACAACTCAAAAAGTCATTTTTCAGTAGACAAAAAAATAAAATATTTTTTCTCCATTTTTTGTTACTAAAGTTATGAAACTAATTAACATTTTAGGTCATAAATGTATCCTAAAATGACTATTCGAGAACTGGGACTATGTTAATTGCGTATGTGACATAGTATCCAAATACAATAATAACTTAAAATTCTTGTTTTTTTCAGTTGTCTTAGTTTTGATTTAGGTGTGCGATATATTAACAACAGTTAATTGTAATAATATCATACCGTGAACGGTGAGTTTATGTGTAACGGTATCAGTTCCAAATTGGTTCTCAACAAAGCACGTGTAATCTCCTGCATCTTCCCTCGCAACTCCAGCAATCAGTAACGAACCCTCAGGCAATTGACGAACTCGGTCAGATGTTTCCAATGGTGCACCTTTGACCTAATATTAAAAATATGTATAATACGAGCATTCTTCAATCAAGTTCCAAGAGAAAGAATATATTTATATATATGTGAAAAAAGGATAATCGGTCTGTTAGTCTACTGGCTATGAAGATCCGCTTTCAAATATCAGTTGTACTCAATTTTCATACATTTTAATATGTATTTTATTCAATTAATTGTAAATGTGCAAAATAAATAAATACCGGCTCTTTTCTGGAACATTAACAAATGCCGATTATATGATGCTCAAGCATACATCCGCCACAAAAAATAATAAGTCAAGGGGGATACCGGGAACATACTGACGTGAATAAACATGTGTGGAAATGGTCCGCCCTTATGCGTCGGAGGCACCCAGCAAGACCACATAATAACGCTCATGGGCGTGATCGGCAGTCAATGTGTTAAATTACTTAAAACCAAGTCTGAACCTGATCTAATATAGCTAAAAATATTATAATTTATTTCTAATTAAGTTGTTTCGATAAAATGCACATGTTTTTAATGTTTAAATAAATTTTATGAAAATTTTAATTTTGTTGACATCAACCATTTTACATTGCGAAAGAGAACTTAACAGAGCAGGTATAGCTCATCTAGCCGAACTGTTCTGATGGAAAAAGTTATTACACCAAAGATATTATGCTTACCTTCCAGGTAATGCTGGGTGGCGGAACTCCAACGGCAAGACAAGGTAATTTCACATCTTCCTTGTAAGATGCGGTGAATGAATCATCGAACGATGCAACTTTAGCAGGTACTAAAAAGTACATAAAAAAATGTTTCCAAGATTATTGCAATAAATTTCAAATTAAAGTGAAACTACTACGATTTGATATATACATTTAAAGTTAGACATAACTAAATTACCTTTCGTATTGGGGCTAGTAGATACAGTAGGTGAGGGCTGTCCTTCGCCAATAACTGTTGATGCTGTTACCCAGAAGTCATATCGAGCTGATTTCAAATCAGTGGCCGAGTAGCTCATTTGAAGTGCTGGTACCTAAATATTTTTTTTAATCAATTAAAGAGGGACTTTCGATACAAAGTCATGTTTTTGCATCTTTTTACAAAAATTCATTATTAAATATTATTATTCATTCAAAATTATTCATTAATATAAAAAGTTGTACACAAGGTTAAATTTTTTAAAACCGTAACTTAAACCTCTAAACTAATATAATGAACATTATTTGCCATAATTAATATAATACAGGCATTATAATAAAAACCGTGATCATCAAATTCATTTACAACGTGCTAGAAAAGTTTTTTATTATAGAAAATTTTTGAACATATAGAAAATAGTTTATTATGACTTTAAAGCCAAGATTATACAGAAATTAAACTGAACCAAACAAAATGTTTATAGTTATAAACTGTTAAATATGCAAGATACTATTTTATTATGATATAGATGGTTTTAAAACGCTTTGTATTTGTAATTTCAATTAATATATTGTATTTACTCACACACATTAGGACATCAACTATTATATAAAACTAAGTTTTGTATCAAAAACAGAATAATATCTTACTAAATAATATTTTCAATATCAGTCCTATTAATGTGTACTTTTCATTGGTTTTTTCCCTTCATTATGCTGGTTCTGAGCAACTTTAATTGATGTCAAAATCATGCTTTCCGATTTTTCATAAAAAATGCTAATAAAATATATTTACATACAAATTTTGGCTACAGCATGAATTAATATTGTACTTATTCACAATATAAGTTGTAAATTTCATAAATTGGACAGTTTTACACTGATTTGGTACCTGGTACCGATATTGATGTATGGAAGTGAGGACTGGAGCCAGCAGAAGAGGAATGAAAGTAGACTGAAAGCAGTGGAAATGAGATCACTTAGGCGTATATGTGGCAGATCCATTTAAATCCATTTAGATCCATTTAGAGTAAAGAATGAAGAATGTAAAGCTGATCTTAGAATAGTGAGTGAGATTAAAAAAGGATCACTTAGGTTGTTTGGTCATATGGAACGAATGAATGAAGAGAGAATGGTAAGAAAGATATGACACAAGTGTTGATGGAACCAGAAGTAGAGGACATCCGCGGAAGACTTGGCTCGACCAGATAAACCAGATACTGGAGGATGATTCTGTTAGAAGCTTCACTAATCGGCGAGCTTGTATGAGAAGGTGTATGAATGTGGATGAAGCGAGAATTGTGTCAGGATAGAAGAGTGTAGCTCTCTATCCTCTCTGCCTAACCCTGTGGTGAAATGGCGTGATAGTAAGTTAGATAGTTTGATTTGTAGGGAAAACAACTTTTCTTGTTGATATAAAACATTTTAAGTGCATCATTCTTAATATATTTAACAGTTGTCTTCTAAATATAGTAAAATATTACGCAAACAAACCACAAAATGGCAAAATAGAATATTTGAATCAAGCGTTTAAATAAAAGCAACAACACATTGTTGATCAATTTTGTATTCCATTCACCAAAATTTAAACAATATATATTATCTCCATATAAAGTACTTAAATATTTTTTTTAAATACGATTGATTAATTTGAATGACATTACTCATATTATGGATACAGAAAGCCATTTAAAGTTAAAGAAATGCATATTTGACAGCTTGTCTCGAATGTGAGGAAATCAACATAGATTATTTTGATCTCTTTTAATCAATCCGTCTCTCTGGTAAGATTGTAGCAAATAGTCCTTTAATATTTAGATGACATGGAAACTAAAAATAACTGTTATTCTCTTCTTGAAAGAATATGAAATACTCATAGAATACCTCGAAATTCAAAATAGAAAATTAAATTCTCCTCAAGGTTGGTATAAGATTTGAAAATGAATTTTAAGAATATTATTAATAGAATCGGCGTTAACTTTGTAGAGTTTCATTATAATGGATGAATATAAATGAAACAATGTTATTACTCCGCTTGAGTTTATTAGCACTACTTGAGTTTCGAGAGAAAGAGATCCCCATCACCCGTAAAGGTAATAAAACAAATAATTTTGAAAGTTTAGAAATAAAAAGGAATTTGAACTCGAGTATTAATCTGTTAAACAATATTACATTTTCAAACTCATCTCCTTTCCTCTCAATATTCCCGTTACAACCACCCCTTCACCATCCGCCAGTAACTCCACCCCCTCCACCTCCATCTATCAGTACCTAATTACTCGTATGTTTACCACCTAAGCCTTGTCTCCTATATTTATGTGTAGTCAGTTTAATACTTCACCTATCGATGAGAGTTAGTTTCTCTCAAAACTCGAGTAGTGCTAATAAACTCAAGTAGATTAATAACATTGTTTCATTTATATCCATCGAATTTTAAGAATGTCAAAACTACAGAAAATAGAGAGAACATTAGAAGGCAGACATTGTAGTTCATGTTATGTCCCTGTACTTGATAATCTCAGTAATGCTGCTGCAATCTGTTTGAGAAAATTAAGCAACCAAAACTAATTGACAGTGATCAAAATGTCACAAAATCAGATTCAAAAGAGCATATTATTATATACGATCATATCATGACAGGGTTGGTTGTAATCTGTGTTAAATGTGTAATTTTTAAATATGACATGTATACCTTATTACTGACAGGCTCCGATCCTTGCATTTGCGTGTAGACAGTGTAGTGAGTAACTATTCCATTTGGCTGAGTGGGAGATCTCCATGAAACAAGAATAGAATCCAGACTCATAACTAAAGCCTTTACAGCAGTTGGAGCTTCGGGAACTGCACAAATATAATTAACACAAAAATATCAATTGATTAAAATGCACATATTTAAATATTTAATGGATTTTTATTTATCATGTAATTATAATATACCATCTTGTTCTGTCTGGCAATGAATGGGAGTCGATCGCACACCATCTCCGCCAGAGGTAGTAGCCAATACTTCCATTGAGTAATTTGTATATTTCTTCAGTCCATGCAAAATAGTTTCACTGCTAGATGTTATTTTCGTATCTTTCGACTTTTCATCTGTTAAGGAAAGAAATAATAAATCATATAAATATGTATATGTAATATATTTAATATGTTTCTAGATATTAACAAAAATGCTAAATGTTAATCAGTTAGCTTTTTATTCAAAGAGCCATCCTTTCAATTATTGTTTAAAAGTTTCCTTGCAATTATAGTTTAAAAATGAAATAAAATGTTTTAACTGTTAAAAAAATTATTGGTGAAATTTCTGATTTCCCTCACTAACACAATGAGTCTCACTCACCATACCAGCTGTCGCTGGGGCCATAGATAACTTTGTACCCTTTGATGACTCCGTTGGCTGATGCGAGTGGCGGGCTGACCCAGGAGACTCGGATAGTTTGTGCTGTGAGAGTAGTGCACAGGGCATCGTGAGGGGGGGCACTGGGGACACCTTCCGCAGTGTAAGTCTTCATATCCTCTGACATTGGTCCTGGTCCCATCTTGTTAAATGACTGAACGACTACAGAATACTGCGTGTAGGTCCTAAAAACAAATATGTTTTTAATACAAATTAAATGACCTCTTCTTATCCTAGTTGATGAACACAGAACTATGTTCTGAAAATGCAATTTAAAATTTAAAAGTGTTCTTAAAAAATATGTTGTCATTTAGTACTTTATGAACAGTTATATAAGTGTATGAACATTGCATACACAGATACATATGTTGAAAATAAGCTCGATAATGAAAAATCTTTAATTTGAAAATTAATATTGAAATACACTGAAGTATAATGGAATTGACTTGAGTCTGCCATTCTGATCATGTCTTCTACGTAAGCTTAATCGGTGATGCCTGAGTTTATATAGAATGTTTGATGCTTATTTATATATAATGTTTTTTCATAAATCTAAATGAAAAGTTTTTAGCGAAAAACCAAAAACTTTTTTGTGCCTTTGTAGTAAAAGGTGTATGATAGAGTTATAAGAGAAAAAGGTTATGGAAGGTACTCTCTGAATACAGGTGAATAGCAAACTTATACACGCAATCGCATCCTTATATGAAGGAAGTTCTGCGTGTGTAAGGATCAATGGATCATTCACACCATGATTTGACATTACAAAGGGTGTCAAGCAGGATTGTGTAATGTCTCCATGGCTGATCAACTTGTATATGGATAATTGTGTGAAAGAACTGGAATATATTAATGTAGGAGTGAAAATGGGCGATTTTTTTTTTTTTTTAATATTTTAACTATATAATACATATAAAAATTTGTTTGGACTGTGCCCGTCTCACTAGAGAAATTCTGTGTCGAGACGGGCATAGTTTACAAGCAATTGTTCAATTAATTAAAATTACAAATAGATAGATCTATTAACATATAAAAGGTGTATATGAAGAACAATTTTAAGATGGATTTAATTTTTGGATCACTTTGTAGCAATAATTAATATAGGTATGAGTCAATATGTTCGGGTGAGTGCACCAATACTGGCTCTACCCATATTACGAATCCAAGTTTTAACATAAAGTTTTATGTTCTTGTGACAATTCAATTGATTTAAGTCTTTTAGCATTCTATTAAACAGTTTAGGTCCAAAATATTTGTAGTTCCTTTGACCAAATGTACAATAGTATTTGATTGTATGCTGTTTATTGTACACCGATGATTCAATGTTAATGGCGAATAATGAACAAGAATTACAGAGGCTAGTGAGTAGAATGTACGACGTATGCAAGGAAAGCGACCTTATTATGAATGTCAACAAGTCGAAAGTGATAGTATTCAAGAAAGAGGAAAGCAAGACACCGTGCAAAATACTTGTAGGTAATGAATGTTTGGAATAAATAGATGAGTTTGTGTATTTGGGAAGTATGTTCGATAGAAACAGAAAGACAGAGAAAGATATTGAAAGGAGGGTGACTGCAGGGTATAAAGTGAACGGCGCTTTGAATGGAATTATAGCTAATGGGAAATTGTCAACTGAGACAAGACTAGCCACACTGGAAGTGAGGCCTGGAGCTGGCAGAAGAGGAACGAAAATAAACTGAATGCAGTGGAAATGAGATCACTTAGGCGTATATGTGGCAGATCCATTTATGACAGAGTAAAGAATGAAGAAATAAGGAAAGAATGTAAAGCTGATTTTAGTATAGTGAGTAAGATTAAGAAAGAATCACTTAGGTGGTCTGGTCATATGGAATGGATGAATGAGGAGAGAATGGTAAGTGTGGCATATATGATGTAAGTGTTAATGGCACCAGAAGTAGAGGACCTCCGCGGAAGACTTGGCACGACCAGGTAAACCAGATATTAGAAGATGGTCCTGTTAGAAGCCACAATAATCGTCGAGCTTGTACGAAAAGATGTATGAATGTGGATGAGGTGAGAATTGTGTGTCAGGACAGAAGAGTGTGGCACTCTATCCTCTCTGCCTACCCCCACGGGGAAACGATATGATGGTAGGTAAGTAAGTAACTTTGTATTACCCACAATGATTACTTTGACATAGTCATTTATATTGTTCAAGTGATTACACAGACGTATTCAATGATTACCCTGGCAAATTTATTAAGGCCCTCCAGAAACTCGTTCCTGACAGATATTGATGTTAAAAATTTAACAGCCACCAAAAATTATTTTGCGCTCTTGGCATTATAACATTATTCTATGTGCTTTGTGTTGATATGACAATGTGATATTGGAGAGGTTGATTTTCTTGTTAGAATGAATGCAGTATAATGTCAAGTGAAAATGCATGTAAAAAAATGGCATTAGTACTCACTTCAGGTTTCCAATTTGCAAATGATGTTCTTTTCCAGTTTCCTTTGAAAGATCAACAGTTTCAAACACATATGCCTTGTCATTGGATGAAAGTTTATAGCCCACATAATATCTGTTGATGACAAAAATGGTTAGACATAATATTACACAACGTATTTATCTAGTACCCGCATAGTAATTAAAAATAATGTTACCCAAGAATGTCACCATTCCAGTCTTGGGGTGGGGGGGGCTTCCATGTAACTTTAAGGCTATGTTGATCCAGTGCTTCCACTTTAAGGTCAGTAGGAGGAGCAGATGGGACTGTCGAAATTAATGAATCATTTAAATTCTAATAAATATTCATTTTTATTAAATACAATATAAAAATAATGAACAAAGGAAAATAATATACAGTGAAACCCTCTTAATACGTTTTTCGTGGGAGCAGCAAATTTAAACTTATTAATCATGAAATATATTAGCAGGGATTTTGATATTCTCACACATTATTTACATTTGAAATCTGATTTTGAGTAGATCATTTAAATTAATTTATTATAAAACAAATGTTAACATCTGTAAAAAGAATATTTATCTAAACTGCTAAAAGAGTGCTAGAAAGTATCTAAAATAAATAATAATAAAATAAAAAATGGCAAATAAATTTTCACAAAAAATGTTTTCTAGTAGTATTAAATGCTCTGATTTCAAAAATGAAAAAAAAAATTAGGTTACACAAACTTAAAAAGTTATTACACTTTAAGGTATCAAAATTAAAAATAAATATTTTATGATTTTTATTATTGTTAATTCACTACATATGTATTTGGCTGTGCTCTTGTTGATGACCAATTCGCAGATATAATTTGGGTTTTTTAAATCCACATCTTGTAAATTTAAATCCCATCAAACTTTCTAACCTGTCCAAATTCTTCCCCTCAGATAATTACTGTTGTTTGCCCCAATACAACCCATATATCTTTCTAACATTGTCAAATTTATTTTACTACCCGCACAACAAAAGTTTAAGAGGCAATGAAAAATTCATTAACCCCAAAAAGGCCCAGGACGACTATCACCGTCCGAGAGAGGGACAGCACGATAAACGTCAAAATATTTCACGCTAGACAAGAAACGTTGCACCACATGACAGCGCGCACAGATGCCGGTAATTTTGTGTTACTATGCTAATTACGTACTTCTAAAATACCAGAACTTTCCAAATGGAAAGTACTTGTAAGTTACATTTTGATTCCAGCTAGTACAGAGTATTATCAGGATTTATCCTGCAATACACATATATTTACAATTGTACAATAAGATATTATTTTTTAGTAATTAAGCGCGTTTTACTATAAAAATACAGTGAGTGTTTTGTTATAGACCATATTGGCCATTGGCAAAAAGGCGTTTTATGCGTGTTAGTTCTATATCATAAGACCGATATGTGATGTGAAGTACTAATATATATTTTTTCGTTTATAGTTATCGAATTTTTGAAAACTTTTTTGAATTTTTTTTTACAAAATGGTGGGATGGGACTTTTTCACTAATGGAGATATTGCGGACTTCCTAGAAATTTCCAATATGCTTGTTACTCCCGCAGAGTTCAATGATGAGTTGGATGATGAGAACGACGTCAAGGATGATTATTTTGTGGTTCACATCTATGATGAAGAAGACCTTGACAATACTGTTGATGAAAACCAGCCATCAACAAGTGCATGGATTAGGCCAGTATTTGAATGGGAGACAGATAATTGTCTCGTTCCAAATACACATAAAATTTGAAGTCGTCCTTCCAAAAACAAATAAATAATAATTTCCTATCCTGAACGTTAAGGCCTGGCAACACTATAAACTTATATTTATTAATTTTTCCAGTCGATGGACACTTATAATAAAATAGTTCCATGTTTGTTGTTTTTTTAGTAAAACCAACGTTTTCATGTTTTTTTCGTAAAAATAAAATTTGGAAAAAGCTAGTCTATGAATTTTGAATTTATATATAATATTCTCTTTCACTATTATCACATCCATATATTCTCTTTTACTATTATTACATATGGACTTTTCTTCATAACTATCAATATTAAACTACAAATATTAATTTTATTTGAAAGTTCAAAGTAAAACAACAAACCTTCTTCAGCAGTAATAATGGTAACAGTATCCGAAGGTTCTGAAGTTCCCAGTTCATTTTCTGCCACAATTCTCAAATGGTAGGTGGTAGCGGGGTGTAAGCTGAAGACTCCGGCCTCCGTTGTGCTTCCTGGCACCAAGACACGGTCAATGTCCTTCTCCCAGGAGCCCTTGGATCTCTTATACTCAATCAAGTACTTCTTGATTGGAGAGTTTCCATCGTAAGGAGCTGCCCACGAAAGCTGTACAGATCTGCCAGATTTGTCAAGAACTTTAAGACCGTATGCAGCCTCAGGTACCTCTGGGATTGTTAGATAATGTTTATAAAATAATAGATAATTGATGGAAGTACGACACAAAGAAATTTTATGGATAACGTAAAGAGAATAATAATAATTAATAATGTACCTTGAATGATCATATTAATACTTGTATCATCAGAACCGAATGCATTAGTTGCAACACATGTGAAGAGAGCACTATCTCCACGTTCAGTCCTTTTGATTGAGAGATCAGAGCGAACGCCTCCAGGAAGAATTTCTTCACGGATTGTGTAACGGCTGTCACTCTTGGGGTCCAAACGCTTGTTGTTCATGTTCCACAAAATTCCGATGGGCTTCTCTCCGAGAGCTTCACATTGCAATACGGCTGGCTCACTTCGGCGAGCAGTTTGATTCCTCTGTTTAATATCAAATTGGGGAGGAGCTGTTGATATCAAATAATTAGTATTTCTAAACAAAAGTATTTGAATAATTTAAATCAGAATGAGATAAATTGTGTACCTTGAACACTTATCAGAATAACAGCAGATAGACCGGATCCAATTCCATTCACAGCTTCGCATAAGTAATAGCCTTCGTTGGTTTTTTGAATATTCGAAATAGCTAATGTTCCATCTTCAACTTTAATGTTTGTATTATTTGGTTTAAGATCTTTATAGTCTCCAGGCGTGTCTCCTGTATAAAAACAATATTACATGCATAAGACTACTAAAATGTTATTAAATAATTAATTAGAAAAAAGTTAAATAACAGTCGTTTAAATAAACAAAATAGGAGACCTGAAAAATATAATAAAGATTCGTAAAAACATACTTTGATTTTATTAAGAGAGACTGAAATAATTAAAATACAAAAAATATATTTTATTATAAACTACTAAAGTAGCTACAGACCTTCAGCCCTCTTCCATGTGACTTGGGGCCTTGGGAAACCATCAGCCTTGCATTCTACTTGAGCATCAGAGCCCTGAGCAAAAGCTTTATCAGTTGGTTCGAGAATCCAACGAGGAGGTACTGTAACATACAGCCATATTGTAGTAGACATTCATTCAATTCAAACATATTTCATTTTTGCAAACTTTGGTTGATTCCATTTTTTTTAACAATCACAAAGAATATTTAAAGTGCTTTTTTATATTTGATTGTTATAAAAATATGAATTAATCAAGTTTCCTACTCTATTTCTACAGAATTTAAAATGATTGAATATTTTTAAAATATCAATAATCAAATTTATATGTAAGGATATTAATTACTTTACAATTTACAGATAAAATACTAATTTGAAAATTAATTTAAAGATATTTTGAATTTATCTTTCAACATTATTGAGTGCAAAATATTAACGAATTTACTTTTATACATAAACTTTTTTTTTAATAGTTTTATCACTGATCTATCTATGTAAATATTTCATTTAAAAACTACATCGATGAAGAGCAAATTATTTTTGTTTAATTTTTATAAATTTGTGTAATATTTTGTTTCCTAGAAAGGCTAGTTAACTTACATTACAAATATCTGATTTTAAAATTAAAAAAAAAAAAACGAAAAATCAATTTGCCCTTCTGCAATTCGGCAAAAACATCAAAATATTTGATTGCAAATAAAACTTGATAATAATGAACCTGCCACCAGGTCTGGCAATAAAGCAAAGCATAATATATTTGGTTTGTGAGAGATGAAATATAAGCATGAGGCTCCCCAGTTTATCCTACGAATAATATTCATTATGTATTAAGTACTAGTTTGTAGATGCACTAGTGTACTTATAGGGAGTAAAATACATTTGTAATTCAAATTGATTCATGGTCTATAGAAGTATTATTTTAAAAAGATTTTTAATTCTTGATAAATGTCATAATAAAGTTTTATTTGCAATACACCAAATAAACTAAATAAAACTAAATAATAAAAAAGGGACAAAGAAAAATGGATATAAAATAAAATAAAAAGCTAGTGTTCACACACAAAATATTATATTAGATAATTACACAAAATATATATTAGTAACGACCTACAACAATAAACAATAATTTTAGTTGACAGACAATATGCATGCATGCTTTAAATATACAAATAATAACATAAAGAAATAGGGAGTGGGAGTAGAAGGAAACCCTGACATCATATGAGTAGCATGTATAGTCAACAATACTGAGGTTATTGTTTTATTAATTTTAACTGGCAATCATTGAAAATGAAAATATAATATTTTTTACTAAAAACGCAGGTAGATCCCAAATGCAAGTATCGTTGGGAATACATTGTATTACAGGCCGCTTGAAAATTTTTCGAAATAAAATTTTATTAAAATAAAATAAAACATTGTAAAAAATCTACGAATTATGAAAAAAAAAAATGTTTTCAAAAAGATTTTACCCTTCACTACAAGTGAAGCAGTAGAAACAGAATGGCCAGCCGGGTTAGAAGCCCGGCAGGTGTAAGAACCGGCGTGTCGAGAAGTAACATTCTGGGCGATGAGTAGACTTGTTTGTCGGCCTACACTCACAACGCTTATTCCCAATGAAGGTGTGATCTGTTCATCATTAAGTAACCACTCAAATACCAATGGAAAATCCCCTTTGGTTACAATGCACGTGAGTTGTGCGTAATCTCCTTCAGATGCATATTCGGATGTGAAAGACATGGGTTGTGTTTGAGGCATTTCTGTGAAGGTTAGACATAATTCCCAAAGCATATTGATTATTCACATACAGCTACAAGTGAATGGAAACTCAAAAGTATCACAAGCAGGCACAGAAGAGGTGCGGTAAACTAAGCAAAGAAGCTGTCACGAAACGAACCCTTAACTTTTAACATGGCAGAATAGCGGGACTCTCCGGCCTCGTTGGAAGCAACACAAGTATAATTTCCTGCATCAAGCAGGCTCACCTGTCTTAGAGACAGGATTGAAGTATAATCATCAACACGTTGCGTCATTTTAAAATTAGCAGGAATGATTTCTTCATTTTTTAACCAATATACTTGTAGGGGAAGATCAGCAACAAGAACAGTACACATCACGCGTGCTGATGTTCCACCATTTACTCCTTGTGCATGGAAACTAAATGGTTCTATTTCTGGCAAAACTGAATATCAAATAATCAGGTTAAAGCTACCAAAAGTGGACACACATCTTGAATTATTACGGATATTATTTGATATCTAGGTAAGCACTTAAAGTAGACATCACATAAATACAAATGGCAGATCATTGTATTTCATTGAAGACCACGAACCTAAAAGAAATTTGACTAAATATATTTTCACATGCAAATTACTAAGCAGAACAGATGTTTGGGATATCACGTATGCATCTATATATCTCATTAGGAATAAATACCATGGATTTCCAGACTGGCGGTATAATTTACAATTCCGACAGGATTTCTCACTGAACATGTGTAATTGCCGCTATGCCCCCAATTTGCAGGATCTACTAAGAGTAAGCTAGCTTTGTTGCCTATTTTATTTGTTGTGATTCCGTTTTGTGAACCCAAATGAGAAGTTTGAAAGCTCCAACTGATGTCCATTGGGAGATCACCCTCAGAAACGAGACAAGTAACTTGGGCTGCTTGTCCCGCAAAAATCGGCGATTCAAATTCAAATGGCACTATACGAGGGCGTACTGTAAACAAAACCTCACCATAAAACATTTCCCAGATTTAAGAGGGGAGGTTCATGCAGAAAGTAATGCTAGAATAATGAACTGTCAAATGGTGCCTGTGTGATATTGAGTGTAGGAAAATCATAAATATTAGTATCAGAATATTTAGTGCCATTACAATTGATATAATCAGTATGCTGGTTACGAGAATATCAAGGACGTGTTATTTAAATAGAACACATGCCATTTACAACAAGTGTTGCAGCAAGTTCGGCTCTGCCAGCAACGTTTTTGACTATGCACGTATAATTCCCCTGGTGATTGGCCGTCACTGCGTTAATCATCAGAACACTAGATCGGGGGCCTAAAGGTGTTGTTATGATGTCCTTGGGAAGTGCTGAATCCATAATGTCACTACTGAATGTCCAAGATATATCTAACGGAGCATCTCCCTTCGTAGCGAGGCAGTTAACCTGAACAGCATCTCCAGGATTGAAAGGAACTTCACCAAATGTGAAAGGTACTATCAACGGAGGAACTATGAAAAAATAAAAAATATATATGAATAAAAAAATATATAATTTTAGGATAATTCGAACCATTCACTATTAGACTCGTGGAATGTGTTGCAATTCCTGCAATATTTTTACCAACACAGGTATAATTGCCTGCATGATGTGCCACTACAGACTCGATAGTAAGAACACTGCTTCGTGAATTCATCTGGTTAATAATGACACCGGAAGTTTGGGTAATAGCGTGGCCATTAATCAACCAATACATAGTAATGGGTTGATCGCCATGCGTTATAGAACATTGAAGAGTAAAAAAGTCCCCAAGAAATGCAGGATCGGTTCCAGCCGTAAATGGTGCTATTTTAGGTGGAACTAAACAAAAGGATATAAGAAATAAATTAATCTAATAAACTAGTGTTAATGATAGTCAGCTTTTAAAAAAATATTAAAAACATTAACAATACTTGTCATCTGAAATTAGACAAACCATTAACCACCAAGACAGCGGTATATGAGACTATTCCAGCCTTGTTCTCGCTAACGCATGTATAATTTCCCGCGTGATTGGCAGTAACAGCGTCGACAACCAAAATGCTACTTCTTTTGGAATTAGAAATAGAATATGCAGAGTTTCGGGAAGATATGACATTGCCATTTATGCTCCATGTAATACTAATTGGAAGATCACCGTGAGTTACTGTACAAGCTGCTTGGACATACTCTCCGAGGTGTGAAGGATCATCTCCAAAAGAAAATTGTACAATTTTTGGAGGCACTGTGAAATATGACTCAGTGATATTAAATAGGATAAAAAATCCATAATGTTTATTTTTAACAAAAACATAAATTTGAAGCAATGAAGTAGGGCTGTAGAGTATAACATATAACAAATTTAAAGATTAATAATTACAAAATGAGGACTTGTAAATTCAACATTTATACATAACAAAATTCCTATGAAATCTCACGACTGGCAGCTTCGAGATTTTTATTAAATATATATATACACCTAATTTTGTTTTTACACAATACATACGTTCCAGAGAATACTGTATAAAAAAATACAGTACATCAGTTCCATTGCATAAAAATTAATTAAGATTTCGAAAAGTACAATACAATTGTTTATCATATTTATTAAAAAATGAATTATTTATTTTGTGTCACTGTCGGACAATAAACGCATCAGTTAACACATGTTCAGTACAAAATAACTTTATGACTTGAAATATTAATAATTGTGTTATCCGACATTTCAGCATTTATATCACATTGTATTGAGAAAAAAAACACAGTCAAGGACAGATCACACGTAATGTCTCTCACGTTGGACTGATCACTTTATCTAGTTCCCATCCCTCGTACCCCTCCTTCACCTCATCAAGCTTAAGTGAAATTTTGATAGTTCAAAAATAATTTGTGTTTCCTAATTTTTTTGTTTTGTGTTAAATCAAAACAATCCGTGAAAAAAGAAATTGATTCGTTTTCTTGAACTGTGTTATATCAAAATTGTGAAAATAAAGTATATGTAAAACAGAATTAGGTGTATATATATATGTATCTATTAATTTAAAATAATTATAATTGTAAACCACCTCGAATAGTTAAGTGGTTAGGTTGCCTTTATTTAACTATAGTCGAAATGAAAATATAGTCGAGGGTTGAAATCTTATTAGTGACCAACGAAGTTACTCCTAGCACAAGTTTTTTTTAATCTTAATTTGAAAGTAGTAAAAAATTGATCATATGGTTTAATATTCCCGTCTTATTTTTAATACATAATTCATTTTTTCCTTACTATATCTTTTAAATGAAATTATAATGCGCTGAGAATTGTCTAAATATCAAACACATTTATTTATTCGTGGTGATATTATTCCAATTATCAAAATATGCAAAACAGTTGGAGTCGGGATAGTCATATCAATTTGATTAAGAATTGAATACATATATTATTGTTTAATAAACTACATAGTTAGGTTTATTAAATATTTTCAGAAAAGTATGTGTACCAAATACAGTCTTAATGAAGTTAAAAACATTGTACATAACTTAACATAAAAAATTGAACAGAGCCACGTCAGAACAATCTAGAAGAAATTCAATTATTAACAATGAATTTGCGTAGGTAGAATATTTATCTCCTTATCATGAAAATATAATATTTTAATTAAATCGTTACATAATGTAACTACTGATTATGCCAGAAATACCTTTTTTTAATGCTAACACAGAAATTAGAGTTAAAAACCATCTCGATAAAGGTGAAGGAAAATTCAATGGATGAAAATATTTAATAAAAAAAAATAAGAAAAATTACCTCAAAGGAAAATTAAAGTGTTTTGAATATTCATTTATAAATACCGTTAACTATCAATTCTGTGGAAAAGTTTGCTTTTCCAGCAATATTTTCCGCCTTACAAGTATAAATTCCCGCGTGAGAATCAGAAACAGACCCTATACTCAGAATAGCGCTACGGTCTCCAATATTGATAACAGAAATGCCCATATGAGGTTTGATCACGTCATGATTAAAAAGCCAAAATAATGTTAGCGGACGATCGCCTTCTATCACCGAACAAGGTTGAGTCACCACTTGACCAGGATTAAGGGCTTTTTCTCCAAAAGAAAAAGGTTGTAATGTGGGTGGAACTGCATCAGAAAAATATAAAAATCAGTTTGAAAATATGGAATAAAAATGCAAAATAAATAAAAATAAAAATGGTGGGGGTTTTTTAAATGATGTAAGTGCATATACCGTTAACATGGAGGTAAGCAGTATGATGAGCTACGCCAGCCGCATTAGATGCAATACAAGTGTAATTTCCGCTGTGCCTCCCAGTTACAGAGTAAATAGAGAGTAAAGATGTTCTGTCATTCACTTTAGCCGTAACAATATTAAGGTTTGCAGGATTTATATCATCATTGAAAACCCACTTAATTCTAAGAGGATTATCTCCCTTTGACACATAGCAGTTTAATTGAATTGATTCTCCAGCAAAAACGGCCTCATCCAATTGAAATGGCATTATGTAAGGAGTAACTGTATAATTAAATTAAACAAAATGGTAGATTATTAAAGACAGAATAACAGTTCGAGTTTTTAAAATTAATAATAACTGGCCCTTTGTATCAGAATTACGAATCACTTTCTTGAAATACAATTGGAGCCATTTTCTACCAAACATATTTTCCTAATTACCTAACCACACGTGAATGCATTGATGGTAATAAAAGAGAATTATACTCATGATCGCTTTGGAATGATTAGGCAATTTTTATTAAGTGTGAATTAAAGCCAACACAAAGGATTAAAAGTAAAAGCTATATGTTATATTAATTATATTTGTTAGTTTTGTTTGGTGCTTGTTTAGTGTTTCTATTTGTAAACATAACAGTAAAGATGTTCATAATACATATTTTATAATATGTTTCGTATGTATTGGAAGAAATTCATTCATTAGCAAATTATGATTTTGTGTGACCCGTGCAAAATACAAGGGAACCAGCCGATAAAAACAATTAATTACTATATTCCAAATACAAAAAGAAGGATTAGGAAGCATACAAATATATGGCAGAACCATTGATATAACGTGAATACTACCATTAACAAGAAGTGTTGTAGTATAGGTAGCAATTCCTGCAATATTTCTAGCGATACAAGTATAATTCCCACTGTGGCTTCCCATTATTGGTGAAATTGCTAGAAATGAAGTTCTGTCACCAACTTTTGTAGTGGTAATTCCTAGATGTGTTGACATTTCTTGACCGTGAAAGTTCCAGGAGATATCTAGTGGTGTATCTCCTTTAGATATGTGACAAGTCAATTGAACTGACTCTCCGGAGAACACAGATTCATCTATTTCGAAGGGCATTATGTGGGGGGCAACTGGAGAGGAATTTAAATTGAAAATAAAAATACTTAAAAAATTTAATTAATTATCAAAACACATATACAATAATATTTAAAATAAAATAAAATGAAATGGCAATTTAGTGACTACCATGAACATGTAAAGTGGTTGTATATGTGGCCATTCCAGCACTGTTCCTAGCAACACAAGTATAATTTCCGCTGTGACTTCCCGTGATTGACGATATCGTCAGAATAGACGTTCTACTTCCAAGTTTGGTTGTTATGATTCCCAAATTTGATGAAACTTCCATACCATGGAAATTCCAGGAAATATCTAATGGGATGTCACCCTTTGAAATGTGACAGGATAGCTGAATAGATTCTCCCGAAAACAGAGCCTGATCTATGTCGAATGGTAATATGTTGGGTGCAACTGTAGAAAACAGAAGGTGCATGAAAACAACAGGATCACAAAAGGTTTCAAATGAAAGATTCAAAATAATACATTTCTTCAATAATAAAACATAAACAACTAAAAATGTGTAAATGAATATGTCAAATACTTGTACCATTCACATGTAATGAGGTTGTGTAACTGACAAACCCCGCTTTATTTTTAGCAATGCAAGTATAGTTTCCACTGTGACCAGCAGTAACAGTCGATATTGATAAAAATGATGTCCGGTCGCCCATTTTTGTTGTTGAAATTCCCAAATGTGATGACATTTCGCGACCATGGAAGTTCCATGATATGTCTATTGGCGTGTCGCCTTTTGATACATGACAGTTTAATTGCACAGACTCTCCAGCAAACACAGAACCATCAGCTTCAAATGGGACGATATAAGGTGCAACTGTGATAGATGAAAATGCGATAAATATTGCAATTTGACAGTGATTATAAAGATTGCATGTAAAAGGATGTGAGAAGCGTGCAAGTGCAGTTAACAAAGCCTGGGTTAGTTTATAATGAATGAAGTGGCGCCTAAGTTTGTTGTACCATTGACATGGACCGTGGCAGAGTGCGTTGCGGTACCAGCCTTGTTGGTCGCAGTGCAGGTGTAGATTCCACTATGTGCTGCTGTTACGGTTGCAATGCTTAGCAAGGATGTTCGTTCTCCCGCTTTCATAGTCGTTATACCCAGATGAGATGACAACTCGCGTCCATGAAAATTCCAAGAAATTTGGAGGGGCAAATCCCCTTTGGATACATGGCACTGGAGTTGTACAGATTCACCAGAATAAACCATGTCCTCCAGCTCAAACGGAACAATGTGCGGTAAAACTAATAATAAAAAAATATGATGCCAAAGTTGTTATAAATAAACACATGATTTACCTATAAAGGAAAGTATTTTTCATGAAAATATAACTTTTCATAAATATACTGAGTGCAGAAAATAAATGAAAAATAAGAGTAATTTTAAGCATAAATTATACAATTGACAAGCATTATACATATTGGCAAATATGTACCCTGAACATTTAAAGTGGCTGTGTAGCTGGCAATGCCAACAGAATTACTCGCTGTGCACGTGTAGTTACCGCTATGTCCAGCCATAGCGGTTGAAATAGTTAATACGGAAGATCGGTCACCCACCTTAGTTGTTGATATACCAAGGTGGGAAGACATTTCTCTTCCATGAAAATTCCATGTCAGTGTAAGTGGTTTATCACCTTTAGGAATATGGCAATTAACCTGAACTGATTCACCATAGAAAACCGATTCATCAAACTCAAAAGGTGATATTACGGGAGCGACTGTGAATAATAATCATTAAGTTACATTTGTAAGACAAAACATTGAGAAATTCACATAACACATCAAAGATATTCGCTCCATTTAAAGTCCTATATTTCGGAGATTCATAAAGTACAACATGATTACAAATATATTTCATAACTATGTATGTCTTAATATTATTATGTACTTAATGTATGTGTTGAAATATAACAAACAAGATTGCATCAATTTAAGACATTTAAAAAATATAACTGCTCTGTTTAAAGAGATTTACATTCGTAAATCTAAATCGTAAATCATTAGTTATATGTGAATAATATTATTTTAAAGAATTTGTTTTAAAATAAAGAAAGCCAATTTTAATTATTTATTATCATAGATGTCCCGCCAAATTTGCATAGGGATGGGATGAAAATATATAGCTGGATTAACAAAAATATTTAAAACCTGCATGTTGCGTTACAAAAAGATGAATAATAATAAATAAAGTGCACATATTACCATTGACAGTCAGTTCTGCTGAATGATTTACAGAGCCAGCGACATTTTTAACAGTGCATGTGTACACGCCTTGATTATCATGGGCTACACTTTCAATACTAAGTTGGCTCGAACGTCGTGAAGTATAAACCGTAATACCGTTCTGACCATTTAGGATTTTGTCATTACCACGAAACCAAGATATCTCAATAGGGAGATCTCCTTTGATGACTGTACATGTTACCAGAACCATTTCATGTGCATTCACGGGATTAGTACCAAAATCAAAGGGAACAATTTGTGGAGCAACTGGAGGATTAATAGAAAAAATTATGACAATATTATGTAACACAGGTATATCTACATACATAGAATCAAAGAAGTCCAGGTAAATCTAGTGTATATTTAGTAATCTACCATTGACATTGAGATGTGTTGTGTGTGACACCTTTCCTGCTTCGTTCTTGGCTACGCATGTATAATTTCCTCTGTGCGTCGCTTGCACTGCATCGATGCTAAGCATTGAAATTCTTTTAGTATTCCTTGTTATTATTATCCCATTGCCAGATATTAATGTTAGACCATTTAATTCCCAGGATATTTCAAGTGGGAGGTCACCTTTGCTGACTGTACATGCTAACGAAGCTGTATCTCCAGCATTAAGTATTTCCTCACCAAAATCAAAAGGTGTCATCTGAGGTGAAACTTTAAAAGAACGTAATGAATGTAATAAATTAACTTAAACGATTTATGTACTTTTAACGGATTATTTATAAAACCTGTCAATTGAAAAATTAATACACAACCAAACATACATATATTAATGCGGTGTTTAATGTAAGTGGTTTAGTGATCATTAATAAAATAAAAGTTAAAATGAAATAAATTATTAAAGTTATGACCAGATTATAAAACATTATCCTTATTGATTAAGAGATCCTTAATTGCCCCGGGTTTCATACAGTAAAAAAAAAGTGAATAAGAAATGACTAGTAGAATTTTGTAAAATAATAAAATAAAGAGGATATTGAAAAAAACTAGCAGGAAGAATAATAAACTATGAAAACTATTTTTTTAGACAACATTGGTTTGTCATAAAAACAACAATCTTAATGGGTTGATCTCTAGCAGCAAACTTGCAAACTTATCATAAATTAAAACTCAAAATTGTTAGATATTATCTGACTAATATGATGAGTATATGATAAAAGCAGTATTCTTACAATAATTGTATGTACAAGTAATTATCAAGAAAAAGTTAATCTATCTTGGGAAGGCTTAAAAAATTATAGTTACTCAACGGTTACAATTGGAACCCATGTAATGAAGCAATGTAATTATGAAGGCAATAATGTGCACACTGTCAGTAAATTTTAATTGGTGATGAAAAATAAGTAATGTTTCTTAACTTATAAAAAATTATAATAAAACCAAAATACATTATTCATGATGAAATAAAATAATATAGTAATTACTTTAGACCATTGTTAGATATAAATTTTATTAGGTGTACTTTGGAGGATGAATGACACCTTAATGGAATTTAATTTTTTTTAAATGATCACAAAGTATTCAACGACACGATTGACTGATTAGAAAGTAAATGGCAGACCCGACATGAATATTTATACATTTTAGATTAAAATTTAAGCCTTTGAATTATAAATGGATCATTTTTCAAAAAAAAACATAGGTTATTTGTTGTTTAGTTTTTTTTAATATCTATAAAAGGTGGCTTATAAATTAACCAATGTGCACCTACAACGAATTTTTAAATCTATTATTTCTCGAAACCAATTCACCTACCGTTAGATAAAGACTGATCACATTTTATACTCTGTCTTTTGCATCTATCAGGAAGCAGTGCAATTATTTTTGGTCCAGTAAGATGGGAGAAGATCTATACTGAAGTTTAATTTAATGAAAATAATCAAACTTTTTTTTGCATTAATTTGGATTCTGACTTCCATTTGAGATTGCTTTCTTCGCATACTACTTTTTTTGGTCTGTATCTCTGATTATCTGCACCTACAGGTCAGTTCCATCACATCAATCTGTCAGATTCCTCAAATCACCAGAATTTCACATTTAAATAAAATAGCTGTATGTATATAAATATCAAATAAATACCCAGTAGTTATATTCCCTAGACACCACTAGTGCTACAGTGTATGCTTATGTAATATATTAGCCATCTCATGAACCCCACAATGAGATTTGAAACAACTACCGTATAAATTGGAGAGCCACGGAGAATAGCCCAGAAAACTACACAGAAAATTAGCAGTCATTTTGGAAAATAATCATTTTTAATGAATTTAAAATGTCCCATCGGCTGAGGTAAAATTCAAAGTACGGCAAATAAAGTTTGACTTTTGGAAACTGTTTTATCCAACGAAACACTTAATTATTCATTTTTGCTGATATAACCGATATACCAATCAATTTAAAGAATTTTTATTACTAGGAAACAGTTGGCCTTATTGCAAAGAAGGGTGGCAAATCACTCTAACCACAAAGCAATAAAGGGTTAACAAGGTTAAAATTGTATCATTATCTTCACTTGACTGGTAGACTTTGACATCCTTCCAAAGTTACGAGAATTGAAGATGCGGTATAAAGTGAAAAATAATGGAGAACTAACAAACAGATTTGAAATCTCCTGTGAACTGAAATAAGGAATTGGGCTGTGATGGTCTTTAATTTATCTATTATTTATCTATCACTGCAAAATATGTTGACTTGAAAAATAACAATGGAAAAAATACTGATACAAAAACAGGCAACAGGGAATTAAGGTCCAATGGAAAATCAGTTACCTCTGAGCAAAATTAAAACTTTGAAGTAACCACCTGGAGTCCAGCATCATCAAAGATAAGAAACATAGCTGCAGCAATTCTCATCTCATCATTGCCACAAGTCTCCATAAGACATATTCAGAAGAAAACAATTATAACATTATAAAACAATTATCTGAACGGTGATGAGTCACAGACCAATAGCCAATTGGATAATCCATTTTAATAGAAAGATGCTGTAAAATACAATTACAAACTTTATAACGCCACCAGAAAAAGAAATTCCGTAAAGAATCCTCAGTGAACATCCAGGAGAAAAAGAGGTTAGTAGGACGATTGTGCCTTAATATGAAGAAAGCATTGGAGTTGCTGCAGGTGCCCAACGGAAGAACAAAAGACAAAACAACATAAGGCAGAGGATTTTAGAGGTCAAGCTCAATTTAGCTTATTGAAGGAGAAGGAAAAGAAATTCAAATCAGCAAGTTGTAGTGTACAAAATTGACTTAATAGTATATGTATATATATATTTATTCCGATGTATTTAACTAAATCAGCTGGCAAAAGTGCATACTATTATTTTTATTATTTCACATTAAAAAATGTTATTTTTAATCAATAAGAATTTAATTGTTGATTAACCCTAGTGAAATGCAAGTCAAATGTGTGAAATCTATTGATAGACAATGTTAAAAAAGAGAGTTACACTCATGGTCGTTTTGGAAAAAATGCAAAGATTTAGTGTTTAATAAATAAACAAAAATAATGAGTGTGAATTGAAAATGTGAAATGTGAAGCTAACACGAAGAATTGAAAGAAGAACATTGGTCATTTTGTTTATGGGTAGTTTAATGATTTCTAAGTGTAGTAAATACATATATTGGAAATGCAAATTTTGTAATACATGGTTTACATTAATTTTTGAAGGAATGTATTATAATTGGCATTGCGTTCATTCATTATGCAATACATGAATTGTAATTTTGTGTAACCCATGCAAAAAATGAGGGAAACAGCTGATAAAAATAATAAGGATTAGAAAGCATACAAATAATATGTAGCATAACATGAAATAATACCGTTAACATGAAGAGTTGTTGTATAAGTAGCAATTCCTGCAATATTTCTAGCAATACAAGTATAATTCCCACTGTGGCTTCCCATTATTGGTGAAATTGCAAGCAACGATGTTCTGTCACCAACTTTTGTTGTAGTAATGCCTAGATGAGTTGACATTTCTTGACCGTGAAAGTTCCAAGAGATATCTATCGGTGTATCTCCTTTAGATATGTGACAATTCAGTTGTACTGACTCTCCTGAGAATACAGATTCGTCTAATTCGAAAGGCATTATGTGAGGAGAAACTGCAGAGCAATTTAAATTCAAAATAAAAATATTTAAAAAACGTTAATTATGAAAACTTACAGTAATATTAAAAATAAAATAAAATGAAATGAAATGGCAATTTAATAACTACCATGAAGATGTAGAATTATTGTATATATGGCCATTCCAGTGTTGTTCCTAGCAACACAATTATAATTTCCGCTGTGACTTCCCGTAATTGACAATATCGTCAGAATAGACATTTTACTTCCAAGTTTGGTTGTTATGGTCCCCAAATTTGATGAAACTTCCATACCATGGAAGGAAATATCTAATGGGACATCACTCTTTAAAATGTGACAGGAAAGCTAAATAGATTCTCACGAACACCGAACCTGATGTATGTCGAATGGTAATATGTTGGATGCAACTGTAGAAAACAGAAGGTGCATGAAAACAACAGGATCACAAAAGGTTTCAAATGAAAGATTCAAAATAATACATTTCTTCAATAACAGAACATAAACAACTAAAAATGTATAAATGAATATGTCAAATACTTGTACCATTCACATGTAATGAGGTTGTGTAACTGACAAACCCCGCTTTATTTTTAGCAATGCAAGTATAATTTCCGCTGTGACCAGCCGTCATAGTCGATATTGATAAAAAAGATGTCCGGTCGCCCACTTTTGTCGTAGAAATTCCCAAATGTGATGACATTTCGCGACCGTGAAAGTTCCATGATATGTCTATTGGCGTATCGCCTTTTGATACATGACAATTTAATTGCATAGACTCCCCAGCAAACACAGAACCATCAGCTTCAAATGGGACGATATAAGGTGCAACTGTGATACATAAAAATGCCATAAATATTGCAATCTGTCAGTGATTATAAAATGTTTTTATATAAAAGGATGTGAGAAGCGTGCAAGTGCAGTTAACAAAGCCTGGGTTAGTTTATAATGAATGAAGCGGCGCCTAAGTTTGTTGTACCATTGACATGGACCGTGGCAGAGTGCGTTGCGGTACCAGCCTTGTTGGTCGCAGTGCAGGTGTAGATTCCACTATGTGCTGCTGTTACGGTTGCAATGCTTAGCAAGGATGTTCGTTCTCCCGCTTTCATAGTTGTTATACCCAGATGAGATGACAACTCGCGTCCATGAAAATTCCAAGAAATTTGGAGGGGCAAGTCCCCTTTTGATAAATGGCACGTGAGTTGTACGGACTCTCCAGAGTAAACCATATCTTCCAGTTCAAATGGGACTATGTGTGGCAAAACTAATAATAAAAATATGATGTCAAATTTGTTATTTTATATATAAATATATCAAAATACTTATACATTATAAATTAAGAAATATAATTTAACAAAAAAATATGTTCTCATTCATGCAAAAAATATTAATTAATAAAGACAAATAATATAAATAATGGATAATACAGAAGCATATGTGCAATTATGTACCCTAGATGTTTAACACAGCTATGTAGCTGGTAATCCAACAGAATTATTCGCTGTATTTTTCATTAGAAATAGTTAATACAGAAGAAAGATCACTCATCTTAGTTGTAAAAATGTATTAAGGTGGGAAGATATTTCTCTTCCATGAAAATGGATTAAAGTTCTACCTCAGCGTAAGTGGTTTATCAACTTTAGAAATATGGCAATTAACACAAATGAATTCACAATAGGAAACTGTTTCACCACACCAGTTCTGCCTATGTAGTTGATTGCTCATTTAGTAGGTTGATTGCTGTATGTAGTAGGATACCCACCTCTAACGACAAAGGTCGGAGTTTTGAATTCCACCATCAGCTTTTAAGTTATTTTCATGGCACAAGTTTTTAGTTTAGTTTGACAATTGTAAGAAGATTGATGGTTACATATTTCTGAGTATGCATCAACACAATAAAAGTTTAAAAAGATGATGTAACTAAAGAGACTGATTAAAAACGGGCGGCTACACCACCCGCGGTATGATGGCGTACCCATTAATAATAAAAATATTAGTAAAATTTTATTTTACAGCAGTAAAAAAATGAAGACTCATCTTCGGAAGATTATAAATTTTTCTGTAAAAATATCATTACAATCTATGAGGGTGATATCAGTTCTACAGAAAAAGGAATGGTTTTATTATATTATATATATGATAAATGTATATTCAGAATCTTCTATTACCGCAGGTAATATTTTTATTTCTACATACATATGTATAAATATGTGAAATTTTAATGTGTTTACTATCATAGATGTCCCGCCAAATTTGCATAGGGATGGTGTAAATAAAATAATCAACAAAATACATTATATAATACTTATTAATAATATATTTAGTAATTAAGGATTTTCTGGGATATGGTTTTTATAATACCCAATGTGTGACAGTAATCCAAATTTATTATAATCATTGGAAACCTGAAACATTAACTACTGTAAATACCAATGCACTAATCCAGAAAACCCTTCAATATTTATCTGAAGGCTGAAATAATCTATAATTTTTTCACTGTATATGTAGCTACAAAAAAATTAATAAGTAAAACAATAAACAATATGCACATATTACCATTGACAGTCAGTTCTGCCGAATGATTTACAGAGCCAGCGACATTTTTAACAGTGCATGTGTACACGCCTTGATTATCATGGGCTACACTTTCAATACTAAGTTGGCTTGAACGTCGTGAAGTAGAAACCGAGACACCATTTTGACCATTTACGATTCTGTCATTACCGCGAAACCAAGATATTTCAATAGGGAGATCTCCTTTGCTGACTGTACATGTTACCAGAACCATTTCGAGTGCATTCACAGGATCAGTACCAAAGTCGAAGGGAATGATTTGTGGAGCAACTGGAGGATTAATAGAAAAGCTTGTTAGAAAAAAACAGCGACAATATTATGTACATATAGATTTTTTACAAGTCCCGATAAATCTGGTATAAATTTAAATTAACTACCATTAACATTGAGATGTGTTGTGTGTGAAACCTTTCCTGCATCATTCTTGGCTATGCATGTGTAATTTCCTCTGTGCAACGCTTGCACTGCGTCAATGCTAAGCATTGATATTCTTTTGCTGCTCCTGGTTATAATTATTCCATTGCCAGATATTAAGATTTGATCGTTTAATTCCCATGAAATTTCAAGTGGTAGATCACCTTTGCTGACCGTACATGTTAATGAAACTGTATCTCCGGCGTTAAGTATTTCTTCACCAAAATCAAAAGGTGTCATCTGAGGTGAAACTTTAAGAAAACGAATAATGGGAATGTAAGAAATAAATTTAAAAACAAAAACATAAACAACTTTTATATCAAAGTATTTTTTATGTCAAATGCTTGTACCATTGACAACCAACATTGATGTGTGGTTGGCGAAACCTGCCTTATTGGATGCTACACAAGCAAATAAACCTCCGTGTTCCGCTTTGATAGATTCAATAGTGAGTGTTATGACTCGATTGCTTGTTCTAATAATAGAAATTCCTTCGTGCTGTTTGGCTGTTTTCACCCCGTTCAAATACCAATCAATCTCCAGGGGCAGATCTCCCTTGCCAACGGTGCACTGCAGTGATACCATATCTCCGGGGTTCGCAGGTTCATCGCCAAAGTTAAAGGGCATTATTTGTGGAGCAACTATGTGCGTAAATAAGTGTAATACAGTTTGTAACATCTCATCACCAATTCAACTAGTATTGTTTGACTGAGTGATAAAATATAATGGTTAGAATTGGAAATAATACAGATAATGATAAAAGCAACTACTACATAAAATTAAATGGACATGTCAGTCTTAATGTAATTCTACACTACCATTAACATAGAGATGAGCGGAATGTTCCGAATGTCCAGCAGTGTTACTTGCAATACACATATAGTTTCCTTTATGAATCGCTTGAACGGAATCTACACTTAGGATTGATATTCTTTTGCCAGTTCTTATAATTGTTATGCTTTCTCCAGTGGTGATATTTTGACCATTTAAGGCCCAATGTATGTCCAAAGGTAAATCACCCTTGTTTACTGTACATGTCAAGGAAACTGTTTCCCCAGCATTAAGTATCTCATCTCCAAAATTAAATGGGGTTATTTGCGGAGAAACTAAATAAGTAAATCATACATATAAATAAAGTTATAGAAATAGATAAATAATAAATAGGAAGAAATAATTATTTTGGCATTGCGTCCTTTTTTCACACAAAAATTTGCTACTGTACCATTGACTGACAAACTTGCCGACAGATCAGCCCGCCCAGCAGCATTGGAAGCAATGCAGGTGTATGAAGACCTATGTTCAGCTTTTACATAATCAACACTTAATGTTGAAATTCTTTGACTGATTTTATTTATTGAAATTCCTAGATCGCCATTCTTCAAAGGACTATTTTCCATCATCCACTGAATTGAAAGCGGAAGGTCACCTTTGACCGTACATTGAACAGAAACCGTGTCACCAGAATTGATGGGATCATCTCCAAAGTCGAAAGGATGAATAGATGGAGGCACTAACATGAGAAGTGGAATATGAATTTTATTTGAAAAAATAATATATTAAAGGGTTTATACATAAAATACTTATTACGCAATGCAGTTGATTGCAGCTATTACCGTTAAAACATTAGAAGAACATTATACATTATAAGATTAATGGAATAGTTTGAACTGATCATCCGACTGAGGAATAAATTAGGAAACAGTTATTAATCTAAAAGCAGGAATGTGACAGAAAACATAATTGAATAAAAAATATACTATAATAAATAGTTTTCTATTTTGAATGTCATCAGAAGTACCATTGACTGAAAGTTCTGCTGAATAATTGGAAAAACCAGCAGTGTTTTTCGCAATACAAGTGTAAATTCCTCGATGCTCCGCTGACAGAGATTCTATGCTAAGACTGCTCAGTCTCTGACTCATTTTTACAACAGAAATTCCATTAGTAGCAGATTTTACAATTTGACCGTTGTGCATCCAAGTTATATCTATTGGCATGTCCCCTTTAGTAAGCATACACTGCACGGCCGCCATGTCCCCGGCATTAGATGCCACATCCCCAAATGAGAAAGGCATTATCTGAGGAGTAACTAAGGAATATCAGGGTTAAAATAATAGGAATATTTATTTATTACGAATTACCAAAATACTATACTACAGTTGACCGAAAAACTTATCAATTGAATCTACCATTGACATCTAAGATAGCCGAGTGATTTGCTGTTCCAGCAATATTTCTCACAGCGCAAACATAAATTCCTCGATGCTCAGCTCTAACTGAGTCAATGCTAAGGGCGGATACTTTCTTATTCATTCTTGTTATCACAATTCCTTCAGCGTTTTTAGAGCTGACATTTTTTCCATTCAAGCTCCAAAATATTTCTACAGGCATATCTCCCTTGCTAACTGCACATTGCACAGTGGTCATATCTCCCGCATCAGCAGGTTCCGAACCAAACTCAAAAGGTAAAATTTGAGGTGGCACTAACACAAAAGAAAACTTTGTATTATTTCAGCAAGTTTCTGTAGTGAAAATCCTGAAGACTAGACATATTCGAGTACATATGAAAATTAATTATCGTAGATTTCTGTTGCATCTGTTGTTAAAGGTTAAAAATATACTAATATTCATACACTTTTGGCGGGACATAATATTTTTGCTTATTACAAGTTGAATAATACCTAAATGAGTTTTGTTAAGTTTTTTTTTTTTTAATTAAATGCACACAACATTTTTAAACGTGAGATATGTCAAAACAAAATTTTATTCTGGAACACACAAAAGTCAGCACTGAAAAATATTAAAATCAATAAAATATAACAGTGTGTATTATCTAAAGTTGTTATTGCTTACCTGAAAAACAAAGAGAAAAAGAATATAACAAAATTACATTGAACTCTCCCTTTATTGGCTGTGCATCCAAGTACCTAGTATCAAAAGTGATTGGGAAATAAGCAATTTAAAATATAGTACACGATAACATCTCAAAAATATTTTTACATTTTTCTTCTGGGGACACAATATGATAAAAATTGGATGGACGAGGATCGAGCCCATGACTGTTCTCAAACAGAACATATAAATATTTCTAGCCTTTATTTGTATAATTGTTTTGACCATCCAATTCTACAAATTAAAAATTTCTATGAGTACATATAATATTATATTTACTCTTAACATCAAGGATTAGTCCCAAAGGGTTTATCCAAGAAACTGAAGGAATAATCAAAATTTCCCTAAGGCGAGTCACTTGTCAATATATACACTCTGGTTGAAAAATTTAAGACCATAATCTCTTGACTATAGGAAAGCAAATATTTTAGAAAATATATATATTTTTTAAATCGCACATTTTAAAAGAGCAAATAAACAACATTTTCACACACAATTAAAACAACAACAAAAAAGATACATAATGCATAATAATATACATTAAGATTACACAGTTTTGTTTTATCAAAAAGCCTTCAATCACTGATTAATATTTTGTACTAATCGTTGCATTTTGTCAATTTTTTATTATTATCACTGTATTTTATTTCTGTCCAGTTCTTCCCACTTCTAAGAATTTTATAGTATTATTCCATGTACCTGCCCATATAATCAATTTTTAGAATAACATCTGTCAATAATACAATACAATACAATACTTTTAACTGTTTAAGTCTTAAGACAAGTCTGACTCAACATTAATTTTCAACCCTGAGTCAGCCTCAACATTTTAAAATGTATAACATGACTAAAATTTTAAAGCATCATAGCGAACTAGAACAAGAGTTTAAGACTGCGCTAACAAATTTATTGTATTCTAGTTAAAAATTAAATAAGATTAAAAATGTCTTATTTTATTCCAGAAATCAAAGATTTTTTTGAAAATAATAATTAATCATAAAGCACCATTTTGATGATAAATACACATGTATATAGAGATGTCAAATAAACCAAACAAAATTAGTATTTTTGAGATTACGAGATTAATTACATCCAATACTCCATACATCACAGCACATATTTTAGGTGAAATAAATTTGGTTATACTGATTTAAACATATACAGTAAAACTCTGTTAATTCGTAACTCACGGGACCGAAATTAAAAAAAATTTGAATTACGAATAATGCGAACAAAGTTTTTTAAAGGCAACATTAGAAGGAAATTTTTATAAAAACGCATTAGTTTATTATGTCTACGTTTTATTGCCCCGCCGCTATTGACATCGCGATTTTCATATTAAAACATGATGACTCATTTATTTCACTTTCTTATATGTCGAAATGTTTATCAAATCACGTATATCTCCTGAATAAGAAAGGTGAGTGGTGAGTGATGACGCGGCAGTCTCCCAAGGCAATAAAATCAAGCACATGTATTTGATTGGTGGTCGAACTCACCTTTTCCATCCGAATTAGAATATTTAAAAGCTCCATTTATCCAATTCCAATTTTTTTGAAAAAAGTGCGAATTCCATGAAAATACAAAATATAAGGTTACGAATTAAGAGTTTTACTGTATTGCATATATTCTGTACTATAATTTGGTCTTAAACTTTCCATCCTAAATGTATATATTTACTGATAAATGTTTTTCAATATCTATTCTTATGATCAATAAAGAAATTAAATGAGTGACTTACCCATGACTTTAACTTCAAGAGATCCACGAGCACTGAATCCTTTAGCATTCTTGGCGACACACGTGTACGTGGCCTGGTCACTCGTCCTCTCAACGTTCTCAATCACAAGAGTTCCATTGGGGAAAACCTTTTGCTTGCGGTTGATAGGCAAAACTCGGTTGTCTCTCTCCCAGACTATGGAATCGATAGGGTAGCCGGCAACAGGGCAGTGGACAATTAGCGTGTCTCCAGCGACAATGGGATGTTTATCCATTGTTCGAACAAATGGTAAACCATAAACATTAACTCGGCCAGAATGTGAAGCGCTACCAACCTACCAAATAATTAAAATTGGTAATTAAATCTGCATTAAAAACAAATTTATTAATATAAATAATAAGATAAAACATTTTGTTTAAACTACTATTTATTTTTAATTTTGGTATGCATTGTTTCCTGAAGAAGATACCATAGGTATCAAAACATGTTGATTTATCATGTGTAGTGGTTCAAACAAAGTGTTTTACATTATTATTTATATAATATGTGACCACAAGGTAATTTTGATAATATTGAAGAAAAAATTTATTAATATTTGGAACATCACAATTAACGTTACTTTTTATAATTCAATTTCTTTCAATCTTCATTTTATAATTTCAATTTATTGAGATCTTTTTTTTATTGAACTTGTAGGAAGTCCTTGACCATAGATGTTTTGAATTTAGGTATTTTACATGTACACAATTTTAAAAAACATTCCTTTTAAAAATTCTAAAATTATATCAGGCGAATTTGCTTGAACATATAAATTCTTGATCGAGCATTTACATTAAATAGATAATTTAAATATGTAGATTGAGACAATGAGTCCAAGATCAAAGTTAAGAAGTAAGTACCCTTCAACGCCCTCAGTAAAGTCTTCTATAAAATATCACATATTTTTAAGTAAAATTTAAATTTCTGGGCAACTAATCAAATTCATTACGCATTATTATTTTATTACATTGTAATGTATATTTATTTCACATAATCGAGAAATGGTTTCGGATGGCAAACCTCTCGACATTATCCTACCCTCTGAACACTCATCAAAACATCATTACATAAATAAAAGTCAAAGCCCTTGAAAAATTAAAATGGTTACATAATGCTTTTTTCGCAGATTTTTTTATTTATCGCCGAGGATGAATTAAAATAGTAAAAAAAATATTTGAATAATTAATTGATTCATTTTGAATTACCTTGCTGGTGGCAATGCACTTGTATAGACCTCCATCATTGGTGTGGATCGAAGAAATGTTTAAATGTGAAACCACATTACCGTCAACAGTCACGTATTGGCCAACCTAAACAGAAAAAATTCATAAAAATTTTAAATATGTAATAATATCAATAGTATAGATTAAAATGAATATATAATCATTTTTTGTCACTTTAGAAAGATCCCAATATAAATCAAAAAGCAGGAAAAATCGGAAACATAATATCGCCCTGGCTTTGACTTTTGTATCATTTCATTCAGAGTATCGGATCCATTTGGATCCCTCGTTCTTCCATCATGATGTATGCCTTATGGACGTATTAGTAAAAATTGAGTGTGTTTATTATTATTGTATATATTATTATACGTCGTAAGTTGACAGAACGTTTATCGTGGGGTTCCGGTGCTGAGGGAGTTCAGCATAAAAACATTTGGAGAGTTGTTTAATGAATTATTTTACTGGAGTAATACCGAGTCGTGATGGAGTTGCGTAATCCTGGTCCATTTAGGAGCACGCAGCGCTGTATAGTTTGATGACCTTATTCTGGAAGGATTATAATTTATTTATGTAACGACGAATAAGATACAATGCCTGACAATGGCTTTGCTATATTTAAGTGATCAGATTTGATTAACAGGTGTAGCCTATATGTACTTCTATCTTATCTTTTCTCATACAGACGTAAACAGATAAGATTTCGCTCCATCGTCTCGGAGATATGGTAGTGAAGTTTGATATGTATCAGTTGATTCTTCTTCTCTTTGTACTAATTATAAAGACAGTGAATGATAGCTCGCTTTGCGCTCACCTTTCCCTATACTTTATGCGATTTTCAAGACAAGACTCTGTTTACCGACATTCTCAACGTAAGGTGACACTCCAATGTGGATTATTACATAAAAAAATACTCAAGGGATATGTCATTATTAATTTAAACCTGAAAACGTTCAGTATTCTGCAGGCGTCGTCCATCAAGTTCCCAAGACAGTTCGGGGGTAGGGTTTCCAGATGCAATGCATTTCAGTTCGACAGCCGGTCCAGGGTTCAGAGTTCTCTCACCAAAACTATGACGAATTTGAGGTGGCTCAACTAAAAAATATTGTTTCCATAAATCACCATTATAAAATACATAGATGCAGTTAATCTATTAGCCTACAATTTTGATGTTTCATTAATAAAAACAGGAAAAATCCGGTAAGTTTTATTAATTAACTAACACTGGTACTGGATATGGTACCTTCTTGAATATTAACAGAAAAATAGTGAGAGTTTTTGTGGAATGGAATAAAACTATCACCAATCTTAGAAGTGAATATGTAATATGCAGCTGGATATACATACATCTTCCTCCAAGTTTCAGTTCTGCACTTGCTCCTGCACTTTCTTGATCATTTCGAATAAAGCATTGGTACATTCCCTTATCTTCCTTTTTCACAGAATCAATCCTGAAACATTAATTTTAATAAATTTTAATTTTAATTTTAGTCGAATATTTCTCATATGTTGTTTTTTATCCAAAGATAAAATTTAGCAAGTCCTTAATACTTCACAACTGAAAATCACTCATGTGTAAGTAAACATGAAGTAATTTTATATATTAAATTCAATTTTAAAAATAATAATGATGAATGATAATTAATATTTTAAAAATTCATCATTAAATCATTTGTTTTCAACCACTCAATTAATTTTAAAGATGTTCAAATATTAATACATACACATTTTTTTTTAAATAGAAATGCGAACGCGGAATATGTGTCACATCAATATTCTCACTATATATTTTCAAACCAATTTAATTTAATTAATTAAGGGATTTTAACAGTATAAATAATCATAATACACTAACATAATATAAAACATATTTAACTAATTATAAAAATCCACAAGAATCCTGAAGTTGTGCTACGAAAATAGGACTAACTTGCTGGTTAACAAGGCTCGAACCCCCGACCATTGGAGCACTGGACGAATGTCTTAACCGCAAGAACAACAAACGTGTCATATTTTATTTGTAAAAAAATTATTATATTAGGTATAGTTGCTAAGTGTAAGTCGTTTCAAATTATTTAATATTCTATCACATATAAAATATTCTTAGTATTTTCAAATTATGCTTGTATGTTATAAAAAATACGACTAGCCCAGTGGTCTCCAGGGACAAGCATTGATCCACCTGGTTCCCAGGCCAGTGACAGTGCCCAGGCCTAGACCAAACCCAGTTTACAAGATTTAATGTCCAAAAAATACTTTGGTGGTTTACTATACTGATTCCTAATTGTTCTAACAGTATTTACCTCAAAATGGCATCATGATGATTGAAGTCTTTACCGTCTTTAAGCCAGTTTATGGTCTTAATAGGATTTCCTTCAAACCGACATGTAAACAGAGCTGGTCTTCCAAAGTCAACAGTTTGTGTAGCGGGCTCAATGGATGCCTTAAGCGGTGCAGTTACAGTAAGAACTGTTTCGACGGATTCACCTGAAAGATTTTAAAAACATGAAAATTTGTTTAATAGGTTTTACTTACGATAAGTAGATTATGTACACAATTATTTTGAATGTGTCCACTTTATGAACAAAATTTCAACTGTTTTTAAATCAATCAATATTATTTACAGTCATCTATTCAACCATTTTTATAAGGTAATGCCCAAATATCATAAAAAATCAAATATATATCTTTTTTAATGTTCTGCTTCATTTGGAACAGCAAGTCGTGGAATCTTTTAAGTGATGCAGTTTATCATTTGAAACTTAAATAGAAGGTGTTGTAATATTAATTTTGACATTATGTATTTTGTAAAGACCATAAAATAAGTACCAACCACCAACAGAATTGTTGACAACACAAAGGTATTTTCCGGAATCTTCAACCAATGCCTCTTTTATTATGAGAGTTCCTGAGACTTGTTTCACTCTATCATCCAAAGTGACTGGCTGTTTCCTGGATGTACCTTCGATGAACTTATACCACCTGTAACAAAGAAAATGCATGTTTAGTTTACGCAGATAAAGATTTATGATAAATTATAGCAACTCCTAAGCGATGTAAAGTTACTTTAAGAATTTTTGACCAAATAATAGTGTTTTTTAACACGGTGAACTTATTTTGAATAAAGGGTCAATTATATTTCTTTAATAGATTTATCCCACGTTCTTAACATTTAAAGAGATAATAAATTATTTAAATACATTTATAATATTTACAGGCGACACAGAAATATTTGAATTATTATTACATATTATATATTTTAATTTTGGAAGGTCTAAATATCACTGTATCAAATATGTCATTCTTAATAACTAATCATCACTGATTTATCCAGGCCGATATACGACCTTTTCTAAATGCATTTACTTCAATAAACACAAACAAACTAAGACATAATTTGAAAAAATTAATTATGTCAATAGTATATAAAATGTAACCCATTTTTGTATATAGAACTAAGCCACTTACCTAGTTACTTCAACCTGTTAGAAGATCATGGACTGATATAATAATGTATGTAAATGCAAACATATAACTCATATTTCATATTGAAAGTGTTTGTTTTGAAAACTTTTCATCAAACAAAATTAAATTTTATCTCTTAAATGAGGCGTAGTAGAAAGAAGAACATCCTGAGAAGTTATATGAATGCTTTTTTTTACTTACCTGAAACTCGGCACCGGGAACCCTTGGCTGAGGCAAAGAATTGTACCCATAGTTTTTACCAACAATGATGTTTCCTGAAGTCGGTCACCGGATAATTTTGGTCCAACACTGCTAGTTGGTTCTTAAAAATAACCAATATTATTTTTGTAAATGGACAAAAATATACGCACCTGAATGTTAGGAGAAGAGTATCCCAATTTTTTTGTTTAATTAAATTATATTTCAACAATTGGTTTTATTTTGGATTAAGGAAACCTATATATGATGTATAACTTTCAGTGAATGATTTTATCAAGCCTCGATGTTGTTTTCAACCATAAAAAAGACTTTTGGGTTTTTGATATTATAAAAGTGAGCTTATCCTTAAATACCTGAAGCTAGGAACTGGAAAAGCTTGACTGAGACTCAGAATTGTGCCTGAAGACCCTAAATTCATTGCAACTTCCTGCAGATGACTTCCTGTCAATGAAGGCCCGACACTACTAGATGGTTCTTTTCACCAATCAAATAAAAAAATAAAGCATCCATTGAATTAAATATTACAAACAAAATTAATGATTATTGTATATTTTGCCTTGAATGTTGAGATACAATAAAATTGTAATCCTTTTCAGTATGAATGTAACTTACGAAATTTTGTAACTTACGAAATTAAAACAAACTTAAAAACTTATTTTAAAATGATGTAAGGGATAAACATCAGTAGCTGTTTATAAAACCAGATGTCTAAGGGCCAGTTGTGTGATCAGTAGTAAATTTTTACCATGGTAAGTTTTTACTATAGTAACTTTCTACCATCAGCTTGGGATAAAAATCGATTTTGGGATGTTGGTATGTCAAATTTACTATTGTCAAAGCATAGATAAAAAATCTCGCCTCACAGCGTGGCAAGACAAATAATCATGAAATATGCTTCATATATGGTTTTATTCGTCTATCGCTTCATATATGCATTCGAGAACTATCACTTTGTTGGTGAATTTTTTTTGGATTATGTGCTAATGTATATTAAACAACGAGATCATCATCGGACGAACCTCATCACTAAAATAGCAGAATATTGAATGATTAATTGTCGTATATTGTAAATTTCAAAGTATCAATACGACAGATAACTTTTAAAAGAGCTATGAAGAGTCCCCCATATTTAACCGCTATTTACTATCGGATATCAGAGAGTAAAATTAGTTTACTACTGGATGTACTTTAGAGAAGTAAATATTTTTTTTAATTTTGACTTTAGTAACTTTTTTACTATAGTAAAAAGTTAATACTGATCACATAATCGGCTCTAACTACAGATTTTAATGAACTGAAGCGATCATAAATTTTAATTGTAGATTTTTTTTTCATAAAATACACAAAGAGAAAAATATATTTTTATAGAAATCCCCCTAGCCCATGCTGATAAAATTATGTGGTCTCGAAAAGAGAGTAACAAGTTTGAAAAAAGCTTTGAGCGTGAGTTAAGTGTAAGAATTGATTTATACATTTTTCAGATATATTGACACCACAGAATAATTAGTCATGGTGCATAATTTATTAAGAATTTTAGAAAAACTACAAAATATTATTAATAAACACCATTCAAATTGGCAACGATCAGAATTGATGCTAAAAATGTAGTGATCGGATTATTGCGCAAACGAAAACTGCGCACACGAAAATAATAAAAAAAATGTAAAGCTAGACTATAAATTGACTTGATTGAGTCACTTATATGACACAAAAAACTGCAAATAATTCATTTTATTATTGTTTAATTTTAATTTTTAGTACATTTAGGACCTCAATTCGACTTTTGTTGAAGTTGTTACTAAATGTTAATTATTTTTTTTATACGAATTTCATTCTACATTACGAGTATAACAATTTTTTGATTTCACTGATCATATTATGTATATTACTTACTTTAACTCTTTTTACTGATAATTTTTTATTTAATCATTCCCTAATCATTCCTTGTTTTTATTATTTTCACTATTTTTCAAGAAATTATTGTTTTTATTTTTTAATTTATGTACTTTTTATTGTTTGATACTTTAATTATTGCTACTGATAATTCTGTAATTTAAATATATTCCATTTTTTTTATTATTTTCATTATTTTTCAAAAAGTTCTTATTTTGATATACATACATACTTGTTTAGTATTGCAGTATATCTTACCTACTGACTAATAACCAAGTGATTGGGGATTCAAACTTCGCCTGGGAAACCACCAAGTTAGTCCAATTTTTAAAAGTACTTAAGTTGGTTTGAAAAATATTGTAGTAATCATATTATTAAATAAATATTGTACATATATTTAGTTGTGGGTATTACAACGTAATTATTTTTTTAAATTGTGCATTTATTTTATCTTCTTTAATGTTCATTAAAAATATTATTGTGTATATATTTTAGGTGATATTTAAAAAATATATTTTTACAAATAAAACATTAAATAGTTTGTGCATTTTCTTTTTCATTATGAGATACAGTGCAATTTATTAGGCTCTTTTAGGAAACCATAAAAATTTGTATAAATGGTTAGTATGTGACATTAATACAACCTTAATTACTTTTTATGATAGATATCACTTTTCCTAATCAACTTAAAATAATAAAATTGTAAATCTTCAAAATCTACAACACAAAACAATGAAGTATAAATTTGTGAGTAAAATATAGCTGTGAGCATAAAATAAGCAACATCACCCTAAAACATAAGTTAAAATCCTATTTCTAATTCAATTCAAGAAAAAACCACTCAAAAAATGAGATTAGAAATAATGACATGATAGGAAAATTATTATATAATGTAAAAACTAATATAATGGGAAATAATAAAAATGTGATATTTTCAAACACAGAAGACAAAAATAGGAGAACAAATCTCACAACAGTGAAATGAATTATTCCATAGTGTGGAGGACATTACTTTGAGTAGCAACTAGAGATGAACAATCAAAAACTCAACTTTATAATAAATAGTTATGAATTTTTGATGAATAAATAACTGATATTATAACAGTCCATAATGTCATTTTAAAATAGTGACATATATTCGACTATTCTAAAATTTGCTGAACTCGGGTTACCATCCACCAAAAAACAATAAAAAGATTTTACAAAATGGCAAAAAAGCTTAAAGCATCACCCGTTCACTTACCGAGGGGTGAGCTCAAGGCTGTCTACAGTGTGTGAGGGGAGAAGAGACATCATCACGCCTTCATCAAATCACACGGTAGTGTCTGTAACACACCACACAATGTTTTATTTTTATAAAAAGTAACATTTATGTTTAAGGCTTCATGAAAATTAGAAGAATTAATGTAAGAGATGAGAATATTTATAATTTCACATTTCTTACATCAATGCCACCAAAATGTAAAATTCAATGATTAGATGAATGCGTGTGATATCATTTGAGGGTGGGCAGGAAGATGGGTAATGTTGTTATGGTACATATAAAGTTCTTAGGATTTTTTATTATTTATCGAAGATACGAGAGTCAACTGTATTGGTGGGAATATTATGAATTACACAGTAAGGGATGAAAAATTTTGAACTAGCTGAAGAATATCTCTAAAGAAAAAATTAAATAAAAATTAAGTTTAATATTTATAAAATCTGACCTTAGTAGTACTGTTTTTGAATTAAACATTTTATTATTCATACTCCAGGTAAGTAAAGATGTGATGCTAAAAATAATTTAAGTGCCTAAACTAAAGAAACGAAATTCGACATACACATTTTCATTTATTGGGAACAAGCAGACAACCGCATTATTCATGTCCTGCTGTACAGCCAATTTTAATTTAATCAAAAAAAATTGACAAAATTAACAGCACATTGTCAAACCAATGCAAGGAATAAAAATACCTCATATTAGGGGCAGGAAAAGCTTGCGCGTCACATAACATAACAAGAGCACGTGCATTTTGACCTATATTCTTATTAAGACCGTCGCCTGTTATCTTTGGCGCAGTTCTACCAGTTGGTTCTGGAACGACAAAACATCACAAATATTTTGGATAAATTGAATAATGCTTCATTTTGTACGAAGAACGTTGTGCACAAAATTGAATTATGTTGTCCTGAATGAAGAGATAGAACACAAACAATAAAGTTTTACTATAAAATTTACAAGTGACATCTCGGTCATTTTCATGTGATTATTTCTTGTAATCTAATATTTAACCTGAAAGACTCAATTCCATACTATTATTTAATATGTCTACCAAATACTTAAATTAAAAAAAGATAACAATGTTATTAACATTGAGTGCTGCAAAAATTTAATTGTTTCTTCCGACACCAAAAACTGATGTGTAAAAAAGTGACCATGAAATTGCGGAGAATGCAAAGTCAACAGTAAAGAATCACAGGTACATATTGACAACCTGATGAAATCAATTTTAAAATATTATTAATACTAATAATAGGCAAACCTAAATAACGGTGCCGGATAACTAACCACTTCGCAAGTTAAATAAACTATGGTAGAGAATGGAGCACTTAGAATTTTCCAACCCTGGAAAACATCTCCCAATTGTTTCTTAGGCGCAATGTTATTGGTCGGTTCTGTGAACAAAAGGTCATATTATGAAACATGACAATAAAACAAAAATGATGAGATATCTCTCTTATCTGGACAGAATATACAGAATGTTGGGATATAAGGTGATTTCTATCGCAGAAAATGTTTTTAAAGAAACATGTCATTTGGATGAATATCATATCCGAAATATATTTGACAATGTCATACTACTGAATGATGTATATTCTCATCAAAATAAACAAGGCCAAAAAGTTTTTTATACACTTGCACATGGTTAGGACTTTTTGATAAATATTTAATTGATCAAAAGTGTGGTAATGTTTTTTTTATTATATGTTTATTTTGAAACTTATTCATAAACTAACATAACTAACGAATAGGTAATTTTTAGTTATTCTACTATTTAAATAAAAATATCTACAAATGATGGGAGGGGTCATCGTGTAAAAATCATTTCCATATCTTCTTTCTGTATATTTATAAAATAATTCAATTTCTACAACGATCTACATACTTATTTATTCAATATACCTAATGTTGATTTTTACATAAATTATTTCAATAAGTCTGCTCATCTCTGAAACAATTTACTCTCCGGTTTTAAAAATAATCTTACACTGGCATCATTCTAAACCCAAGTAAAGCATCACTTCAATAGCTAAAAAAAAAATACAATTATTCTTAGGTATGTCTTCTTCTTTCCTAACCCTTAATATTAATTAAAACTTTGAGAATAATACTTAGAAAAAATAGATATTTTCGGATCAGTGCAATGCTGAAAGATCTGAATATGATATGATGACCTTTAAACAGAAAATATATTTTAATATAATGGTATTTATTTATAAAATCCTCAATAAGAAAATATTGGCGAAATTTATATGAAAAATTGATCCAAATCAATATGAGGAAGGGATAGACTGAGACTGCGATTCAAGAAGAAGGCCAAATCTCAGAAATCGATGATGTATAGTGCGATGAAGATTTTTAATAAAATCCCAGAAAACATAAAAAAGGAGGAGAAATTTAATAGATTTAAAGTGAAGCTTACCAGATATATAAAAGATAAGTTTTAGTAAAAGAAAAGACTTTAACCTTATTTATATTAAAGCATATATAGGAGTACTTATGTATGCACTACATTAAGAATTAAATAAATGACCTACTATGTCCTCTCCTTGGCTTTCTCTTTTTCTTATTTTGTGAAATACTAAATTACTTTTTGTTGTGATTAGTTACAGCACTTTAATGTTTTTTAGTTGTATCACTTTACTCTAATTGTTAATAGTGTATGTAATACTGAATATGTACTTGAACTAATTGTTTTAATGTTTCCAATCTGATTAATTTGGAGATATTTCCCTACAAGAATGCAATGTATAGTTGAAAGTCATTAATGAGTGAACATGAACAATGCTGCAAGATATTTCAACACGCAGCAATGGCGAGATGTTATTATTGAAGTTTGATTAATATCTAACCATTTTTAATTAGACATTTTTGAAGTTGGTGGTGTGAGGTATCAACACAGCGGACTGTATAATAAAGTGGTTAGTTAAATAAATCAAATTTTTATAGCACATTATGCTTCTTAGACCTACAGTTTCAAAATATGTATGTAACTTGAATAATAAAGTTGGAATGTTAATATGTGTTAAAAAATTAAAACATATGTTAACATTCCAATTTTGTTTGTCAACATTTCCATTCTCTTAAAAAATGTTCCGCTTATCATCAGTTCTAACGCTCTGATTAAACAAAATAACTTATTTGATTGTGTTTACATATGTGCAAGAATTGACACCCGGATTAAAGTAATATTACAGTACGTTTTACTTTATAGTCTCGCAGTTTACGCTTTATTTTGCAAGTCCTGTAAAATAACTATACATGTACCACAAACCTGAAGATTGGAGATGGGTAGCCAACAACTTGGCACATCATAAAAACCTGCTCTGCTTGACGGGGGCTTAAAAGTTTTCCACCTTCATATTTATCTCCGAGAGCTTTAGGAGCTATATTATTTGTAGGCTCTGTAATACAATTGCAATAAGAGTCTGGAAATATTGAAAATCAAAATATTCTGAGATATGAATGCCTCAATGATAAATGTGTGGAAGAAGGTACCCCCGCAAACTATATCAAAAGGGATATAAAACCAACCTATAAATAGGTGAAGGGTATCCGATAATCTGACACAATAAATAAACATTATTCAAGAGTTTCGCTGACATGACCTTTCCCAGGGACCTTTCTCCGACAAGTTTTGGAGCAATATTGTTTGTTGGTTCTGAAATCAATAACAATACAACCTGACCATAGGGATAAATTTAATATATGATCTAAACTAAAATTGGGAATAGAACATCCTGCAAAATGTGGATTAACAGATTTCTGTCAGAGTTCTGCATCTGAATTGTAAAACCTAATATTAGTGGAAATTTTTATTGAAGGAATAGAAGTAAAACATTGCAAATAAAAAAATTGCAATTAGTTGTGGTCACAATAAAACTTGCCTGAATAAAGGAACTGGAAATGCTTGCGCTTGGCATAGTAATCCGAAGCTTTGTCCTACGGAGTGCTCAAAAGTTATACTTTTAGAAGCAGTTGAAAACGAGGGAGCCTTTGCGCCTACCGGTTCTACATGAAAAAAGATCAAATTTTCATTTTGAAAGCATATATGACGCCTGATTAAGTGGTACAGAAAACCCTGGTGCTTGACATAATTAATAAATCAGGACTTCACTGATTGAATAAAAAAAAATTCATTGCACAGGAAGAAAATGGATCTTGGAACCATCCTAGAGAAATTTATGGCAATTTTTTATTCAGATTATTATTATCAGTTTTCATTATCACACAGCTTTCGCATTTCAAGAGTTGGGATATCAATGTTCTCAGATTCCTGCCCTATTTAATAAGATCAAGTATGGCTAAGCAGGTGTGTAGAGAACGGAATTGCAGGAAAATATGTTACATTTTGCAAAAGATTTTTACAAAACATAAATATGTATCAACTCGCCTACGTGAATGATAAGAAATTTTGACGCAAAAGATTTGGAAAAACTTACCATTCTAATTATAATACATTTTGATAACATTTAAAGTATTCTATTCTGAGAAAATATAATTCAATTTAGGAAATTTCGAAGCGAGATGACTTGCCTGAATATTGGAACAGGAAATGCTTGAGCTTGACAGAGTAATCCGAAGCTTTGTCCTTCAGAACGCTCAAATGTAATACTTTTAGAATCTGTTGAGAATGAAGGTGCCTTTGCGCCTACTGGTTCTGTGTGAAAATACACACATATTTTTCTTAAAAATATTATTATTGTGAAGGCATAACTTGCCTGAATAATGGTACAGGAAACCCTTGTGCTTGACATAACAATCCGAAGCCAGTCTTCACAGAACGAATAAAAGTTATGCTTGCTGCATCCATAGAAAATGCAGGCGCCTTAGATCCCATAGGTTCTAAAAAAATTGAATTACTATAAAAATAATTCAATTTTTTCCCATTTAATCAGTGTAACCTTTTGCCTCTCCGAGTCTAAACTATATTTATGACCGGTGCTTTTTTATAAGAAAAAGGTGCTGGAATTTAGTTTTAACAATTTTAATATTTAGTTCTTAACATAAATTTCATTTCTGGTATTTATTTAAGACAAATGTTCGTAATAAATTCCAAAGTTTTGTCCAATTCAACAGAGCGACTCAAGTCCACGTGGACCAGATATTAAATTTTCAAAGGATACTTTTAAAATTTTAAAAATCTATTGAAATAAGGAGCCAAAATGCCGTTCTGGTGCATTTTATGATAAAAAAAGCACTGTTTGTGACCCAATTTTAAAAAAGACCCCGCTCCATTTTAAAAATGACAATTCATTTAAATTGGAATGTCATATTTTTAGAGGTGTGGGTAGAGGAAAGAGCGCTTTCATATTATTGTCTATCATAAAACCTAGCCATATTGTATTCAAGCAGAGTGGGCAGGCAAAAAGTTAACATGTTGCATAATTATTCTAAAAACACTGTATTAAATTAAAGTAATCAAACATTTTCACTTTCTTAAATAAGAAAGTATTACAATTGTTCCTCGGTTGCCATTAATATAAAACATTCAATGAAAAAGTGTAATAAAAATACTTTCCATTGATTCTGTTGAAAATGTATGTTGCTAACTTCAATAGGTTCCGAGAGATAAAATGATAAAGGTTAGGAACTTTCTTTGTGAAATAACTTGCCTGAATATAGGGACAGGAAACGCCTGTGCTTGACATAGCAATCCGAAGCTTTGACCAATAGATCGCACAAAGGTATAACTTTTTGAATCAGCAGAAAATGTTGGTGCCTTTGCTCCTACTGGCTCTGTATGGAAATGCATGATGTAAACTTTTCATTGAATTTGCAGAATCTATAATTCTGCAAACATAACTTGCCTGAACAGTGGTGCAGGAAACCCTGATGCCTCGCATTACATCCGAAGCGAGACTTCACAGACTTAACAAAAGCCATATGACATCTTCTCTGCGTATCATTATAGAATAAAACATGCAATATGTATGTAGGTGCATTAAGTGTTAGGTGTCATTATTTATATCGAATACAATAGATCTCAAAAATTTACATGAATATACAAATTCTCATTTTATATCTACGAGGAGTTTTAAATGTTATAATCCACATTTTTTTAGAATTCTTAACTTCAGATGAACAGATAATGCTTGAAAAACTCTCATTTGCTGCTATTTTTAGCTATTTATAACTTGTAAAAACTATTATGAATAAAAACCTCACTTCTAAGAAGAAAAAATTTACTCTATATAATGCTTACACAATACACAAAATTATTCTTCAGAGGGATTAAAAATTAAAAGGTAGGAACTTTCATCATAAAATAACTTGCCTGAATATAGGAACAGGAAACGCTTGAGCTTGGCAAAGCAATCCAAAGCTTTGTCCTATAGAGCGCACAAAACTACTAGTTTTCGAATCTGTGGAAAATGTTGGTGCCTTTGCTCCTACCGGCTCTGAATGGAAATACATGTAACATTTGTTTATAAAATACGGAAGTTGAAAGCGAAACTTGCCTGAATAATGGCACAGGAAACCCCTGTGCTAGACATAATAAGCCAAAGCCAGTCCTCACAGTGCGAACAAAAGCAATGCTTGTAGCATCAGTAGAAAATGCAGGAGCTTTAGACCCCATCGGCTCTAAAGGAATCGAATTACCAAAACATTTATTCAGTTTTGTTTTGCACATTTTTAATAATTTGTAAATTACCAAAATACGATAAACAAATTTCTACACAAGTAAGCACATGAACTTGCCTAAATGAAGGAGTAGGAAATCCTTGAGCTTGACACAAAAGACCGAATCCCTGGTGTAAAGATTTACGAAAAATACTTCCCATTGATTCCGTTGAAAATGTGGGTGTTCTGACTCCTATGGGTTCTGAGATAATAAAAAAATTAGCAAGTTGTCATATAAAATAACTTGCCTGAATAAAGGGACAGGAAATGCTTGAGCTGGACACAACATGCCAAAACTCTGATTCTCAAGACGCCTTATTCGAGAAAGAGAAGAATCAGTAGAAAAAGTTGGTGCTTTAGCTCCTACTGGCTCTAAATGAAAAGACAATATAAACATCATACAGCATACTTACAAATGAAGACAAACGTTTACCGATTATATTGGGATATTGTAGAGGGTTCTAGTTGATGTTTAATGAATTTTACAAATTTTAAGTATTGAAAAAATTCAAGATCTTACCTAAATGCAGGAACAGGAAATGCTTGCGCTTGGCATAGTAGGTTTAGTCCTGAATTTGACTCAAAGGTGTATGAAAAAGATGATGAAATACTTGAAAAGGCCGGTTTTTTGGATCCCATAGGTTCTGTTGGTTAGTTTCAAAATGATGTATATATGCGCAATCTGTAGACTTGCCACAAATACTTCTTACCTAAATATGGGGATAGGTAGAGCCTGTGCTTGACAAAGCAACGCAAAGCTTTGTCCTTGGTCTTTAATAAAAATGCTGCCTTTTGACTCTGATGAAAATGTGGGCATTTTAACACCAATGGGCTCTACAAAAACCCAAAATATTGTTTGAAATAAAATAAGTAATAAGAATGTATAAAAAAAAAAAAGGGAAAACTAATAAAATACTGGCAAGCTAAAAGGAAAACGGTTAAGGAATAAAGTTTTGAGTAATCTGGGAAAGTATAATATATATAAACTATTTACGAATATGCACATGCCACCTCCTTGTTTTCGGAACATCAAAAGGATATGAAAGTACATATATCATTTTCAAGAAAAAAGATGTGTATATATTTTTATTATAATCATTGATCATTGATATATTAAGTATACACAACTTTAGTCCGATCTTTATGCCTCTGTCTTCTTTGTCAAGCAAATATAAGAAATATTAACGTGAGAACATATCAGAAAATATAACGGATACTTAAAAAAATTTGTGAAATATTGTATTAGCAAAAATGCACACCTAAAGACAGGTTCTGGAAACCCCTGGGCTTGGCATAAAAGTGACATGCCTTTAAAAGCAGCAATGGATTGTGAATAGGAGGTGGCTGCAGACGGAAACGCTGGTGCCCTTGCAGTAACCGGTTCTGCATTCAATCAGAAAATAAAATTTATTCATTTGAATATCAACAAATTGCATTCGTTGATTGGACGGGGAATATTAGGGAAATTAATATGTACACTAAATTATGGAAAAAATTCACCTGAAAGATGGAACAGGATATCCCTGAGCTTGACATAGCAAAACAAAATTGTGGCCAAATTCTTTTGTCAAAGCTGTACTTTTAAATTCCAATGAAAAGGATGGGGCCTTTGCACCAATTGGTTCTGGAGATAAATTAATTATAAAACTATTATTTGTATAGGTACTCAAAACATGTATATTAATTGTTACCTGAACGAAGGGACAGGGTAAGCTTGAGCCGGACAAAATAATGCAAATGACAGACTGAGCTGTCGTTCTATCCACGACCTTTTTACATCACTGGACAGGGTAGGTGCTTTGCCCCCTACTGGTTCTGGTTAATGGTGAAAAACAACTGTCTTAATTTAGAGATACAAACTTATTTAGAAAATTGGGATAGAGTATAATTATATTTAAAAAACAAACCTGAATAACGGAACCGGAAAAGCTTGGGCTTGACATAACAACGAAAAGCCATATCCAAGATTTCGAGAAATTCCAGAAAATCTAACATCGCTTGAAAATGCAGGTGATTTTGTACCAACAGGCTCTACAGGAAATAAATATAAAATAATCATGAAACCCCAGTTACCTGAATAAGGGTACAGGAAATCCTTGAGCGGGACAAAGTATTGCAAAATTTTGACCATAATTTCTCATGAACCATGAAAATTTATTGTCAGTCGAAAAAGTAGGAGATTTTGAGCCAACGGGTTCTACAAAATTGAAAAAATAATACGTAAACACCTCTAGGAATATTATTTAGCTTTACCTAAATAAAGGAACGGGGAATCCTTGCGCAGGACAAAGTAATGCGAATCCTCGATTAGCGTTTCTCACAAACCACGCTAGTTTATCATCAGTAGAAAATGTTGGCGATTTAAGGCCAACCGGTTCTGAAATAGCAATAATTGCATGTCGTCTCACTATTGTCATTTCCAAGTTATCTTTTTTGGAAACACTGGTAAATTTAAATTCTAAGTACAATAAATTGCCAACAATAAATTACCTAAATAGTGGAACAGGAAACCCTTGGGCTGGGCACAGCAGTGCAAATCCTTGATTTATGTTCTTTACAAACCAAGCAAGTTTGAAGTCTGTCGAAAATGTTGGTGATTTTGAACCAACGGGTTCTGTGATTAAAAACAGATTTAAAAATAAGTACTTATTCTAAAAACCACAATGAAGTTGGAAAGGAACATAGAATGTAAAAATAAATCAACGTTTACCTAAATACTGGAACTGGGAAAGCTTGAGCCATACACATAAGGGGAATACTGGAAGCCTCCGGATGCTCTATTATGTCTATTGTTTTTGATGGAACTTTAGGGCCAGCACTGCTTATTGGTTCTATACACAGATAACACAGGTGATGCCACTGTTTTAATGTTTGAAAAATACCTGAATGCTGGAACAGGATACGCTTGAGATGGACAAATCAGTGTCAAGCTGCTGCCACCGATACCATCAAAGGTTCTACTTTTATCCCCAGTGGGAAATTTTGGGGGCACTCGACCGATAGGCTCTGAATGGTTTATAAATTAATATTAAAACTTTTCATTTCCTCTTTACCTAAACATTGGCACTGGGTACGCCTGCGCCGGACATAAAAGAGTAAGACTGCTGGCTATCATAATATCAAATCCTCGGGTCCTGTCCATAGTCGGAAACTTTGGTGAGACTCTGCCTACTGGTTCTAAACATAATTAACTTATTCTATTTATGCTTTTAACTCAAACGTCACGCGAAATGTTGGGATTTGAAAGGACCATCTTGTACTGACTTAGGAAAAAAATACTTACCGATATGCTGGAATCGGGTATGCCTGCGCTGGACATAGCAATGTCACACTTTTACCAAATTCATATACATAACTTCTTCCGACCTCGACTGAAGGAAATTTTGGTGAAACTCTACCCATCGGTTCTATTGATCAAGAAAAGGGGACTTTAAATTTGAATAAAACACTGATGAAATGTAATAAGTGTATTGCTACCTGAATGCTGGAACTGGAAATGCTTGTGCGGAGCATAAAAGAGTGAGGCTCTCGTTTTGGAAGCTGCGGAAAGCTCTACTTGTATCACCCGTTGGAAATTTTGGAGAAACTCTGCCGACTGGTTCTATAGAAAAAGTTACGAAGGGCATTGTCTATTATGATTTTTGAATATGCACAAATATAGGAAGTATTCAACTAGTTTGATAATTCAACTTACCAAACTGCATGTAAAAATGAAAATACTACTCCAAAATATTAGTCCAACAAACATATTGAAAACTTACCTAAATGCAGGTACAGGGAACGCCTGAGATGGACATTGTATACTCAAACCATCACCAATTTTAGTATCGAATCCGCTCGTTTTCAATACGGATGCAAATTTTGGCGGCACTCTACCCACAGGTTCTGAATTTAATGATAATGAATAAATAATGCAGCGCAAGATTTTGGCTCACGTTATACCTTACCTAAATGCAGGAATAGGGAAAGCCTGAGCCGGGCAGAGTAAGGTGACGTTCGAGTGGTATACAAAATCAAACAAGCGGCCGCGTTCCATGGTTGGAAATTTGGGTTGAACTCTTCCCATTGGTTCTGTGTAAATTTCGAAAATAGTGTGATGGAAAATTTGTATTCTCCATGAATAGAAATGAAGAGTGTTTTGAGTTCAGTCAAAAAAATTTCAATATCTTGGGTTGATAAAATACAATTATTAACACAGACATTTTCAACATAGACAGAATGAATCCAGGAATGAAAGCCATACTTGGCAATTTAAAAAAACTAAGGTTGATTCTAAAGGTAACTAGATAGGTTGTGCACAAAATAAATGGATAACAGGAAAAATATTATAAATAATACAATAAAACTAATACCTGAATGCTGGTACGGGGAACGCCTGCGCCGGACACAGAAGAGTAAAAGGCGCTGAAACTCTTGCACTAAACATTGTTCCCGTTAGAACTGACGCAAACTTGGGAGAAACTCGGCCCATGGGCTCTGGAGATAAAGAGTGGTGAAAAGTGTTTTTATTAACATACCAGGGGGGTCCGATTCCACATACTTATGGTAAGGCAATTTTCTCGAACTTTATTTGAAGATGTCATCGGTAGCAGAAAACTGATATTCACAAGCGTAAAAATAGTACCAGAAAAGCTTACCGAGACATAGGCACCGGGAAAGCCTGAGCAGAGCATAGCAATGTAAGACTGTCGCTGATTCGGCTACGAAAGCCACTCGTCGTTTGCGCATTGGGAAATTTTGGAGGAACTCGGCCAACTGGTTCTGTTTAAATGTTGGGAGAGGGTGTAAAAAGCCATACCGATATAAAATATACAAATATTTACTTACCTTCTTTTTAATTAAAAAACTATTATTTTTATCCTGAACCACGATAAAAAAAACTATTATTTTTATCCTGAACCACTTACCTCAAAAAGCAGAAACCAAAAGTTTTAACAAAAATCTATTTAGGAAGAGGGATTTGAATAGTGAGGGAAGTAAGGATTGATATTTTTTCTCTTTTTATATTTTTAAATTTAATTTCGAATGAGAATCTTTAGTTTAATTTTAATAATAGTTTAATTTGTTTCATTGAGCAACTTAGATATCAAGTTTTATTATCTGACAATCAAATTATGTCAATTTTGCAGGGTACCCTATCCCAACATTCAGGCAACGTTTGTTTATGTTTATTGGGGGCTTAAAAAATTTACGTAAAAATTAATTTAAATTGAATTTGAAAATCTTTGAAGCGTTAAATTGGTAAAGAACAATTTTTTAAACCCACAGAAGAATTAAATATAAAATATTCATATACATAAATTAACAAATTTGCTGTAAAAAGAACAAAACAAGATAAGTTCTACGACACATTATATAGAAATATGGTCACAGAAAATTAGTTAATTAATTTTCAGTTTATATCATATAATGTAAGTCACACCTTTAGAGGAGTGCAATAAAGTCAAGTCACTAAGTGTCCCAAGTTGCAGGTAGAAAAAAAGAGAGAATCAGCGTGATGTGATTTTGGAAAGAAAACCTAACAAGTAACAAAGAAAAGCACAACATGATTATAGATTTAGCTTTCGACCCGAGGTATTCCGGATTCTAAAATACCTTGGGTCTCACTCCAAATAAAGTCACTAGATTATTTATAATCTAAAAAATTAAGCTAAGTCTTTTTAATCCTTTGTTTAATCCATAAGTTGTTTATTTACATTAAACAGCAGCAAATGTGTTAATTTTAAGATATCAAAAATTATTCAGTACATATAAAATTTTATAATTGAATAAAAGATTTCTTTTACTCTATCATTGTAATGAAATATTAAAATACAAACTATATTAATTATGCTCTAATGCAATTTATTTACATTTTACTTATCAAATGTTTTATTTATATTTTAAATGAAATTGCTTAAAAGGAAAAATATTTAATAACGAAAGCAAGAATAGTTTGTGTGATAATATTTCAATTTGCAATAGAAAAAGAATAATTTATTGTTTTATAATTTGTACAGCAAACATAAATCATGTTAATGGATACAAATAAAAATAATTTTGTTGATAAATAAATCTTAAATGGATTTCATAATAAGAAGTATTACTTCTATAATAATATAATTTAACTCTGAGCCCAATATTTACTGTACTAATTATTCTAGTAAAATGCATTTACTTTTAAAATAATATCTGTTCTATAATATTAATATATAAGTATGGATATCGAAAACAAACCAACTATTAGATTATTTATCAGAAAATAGAAAATATTCCAAAGAAATAAACACAGTCCAAACATTTTTCATATTCAAGATATGTAGATATATTTTCAGCATATCGAACCTAGTCTGGCATATAGTGTGATGAATTTCTGTTTCTTAATACACGTAATATAAATCCTTTAGAATATATGTAATTATATTACAGAAATTAATTTTGTTGAACACTAGCATCAAAATGCGAAGAATGTTGTAAGTACCTGGTTAATAAAGATTTGCAATACACCAAGATAAATTTTGGGAATTATTTATAAAAATTGTGATAAAATTAAATGCATCTTACTAGCAACATACGTTAATACATGTTAACATTTAATGAAAAACTGACCAAGAAATGCAATTAAAAATCATCATTAAAACTTTTATTAACCAAATTTTTTAGGAACTTAAATAAAATGTACAAATTTATATTATTGTGAAAAGTGTTTAGGTATAATGAAAATAATGATAGGAAAATCCAATGATGGATAATAATTTATTTAACAGGTATATTCTACCTAATAGATTACTCCAACATGACTATAACATTGTCCTTAAGAATTGGTATAATTTTAGTATTTTTATAGGAACGTTTTAAAGTTTGCTTTATGCTCAATTTGCAGATTACTTACATTATAACAAGCAATTAATTAGTGATATCACAATATTAATAGCTTATTTATGAAATGTAAAATCTGTTAACAAAACATGAAGCATTTAAAACCCTCCAGCAAAATGACTAAAAACGGGATATGCCTATTTGTACAAGGAACAAGATGAAACTCTTGGAATGCTTCTTATGGAATATTTGATTAAATCAGATTTACTGCGGAATAATATTAGAGGGGGTCAGAAAGTAGACCATTGAATTGCAGAAATCAATCCATCATATAAAAAATATAGAAAAAAATCTGATTCATTTCCTACTTGGCATATACTCGGTCAGTTTTTTTTTAAATTAGTAAAATAATTTGAATTGATCTTACCTGTAATGACAAGTCTTCCCTTTGTGGCACTGAGTCTAGTTTCTCCGGTAAGTCTATGTCTAGTACGACATTGGTATGATTTGTAACCATCTTCGGGTCCAACATCCCTTATGTGTAATTCTCCGGATGGTAGTACCAAATATTTTCCCTCTGAAGTAGACAATAAATATATTAATCCTCGCATAATGAAATCAAAAAAATTCCAGTGCAATCAATTAAAATTATAATGGAATAATATACATTAAAGATTAATATTTTTCACACGCATTTTGTATTAGTTTTTTTATTACTTGATTATGTTATTACTATTCCAAATAATTAGAAATTAATTGAACCGGATATTACTTTATATTACTTATTGGAGCTTAATGGTCCAAGAAAGCTAAAGAATTTCACAAATGGAATTACAATGAAATTAAAATTATGTTTAATCGGCAACATTTATTTTACTAATTTTTTTAAGAGATTTAAATATACTTTCAAGCATCGAGGTAGATTTTAAATAAGTTATATGAATTCCACAATTTTTAAAAATATAAAATCAGTTCTTTGCAAAAAGAAAGAGTTAAATTGAAATTGAATTTAAATGTATTTCATTTCAAGCATGCACTTAAGAACTAAATGAAGAAAGGACACTGGATGAGGTAGGCCGTGAAGCCCGTGGAGCCAAAGGAATAGAAAAAAATCAAGGATAAAAGAATTGGAGAAATAAAAATAAATATTGTAGTTATTCTAATATTGACTATTTAAAATATAATACACTTCACTGGTTTCTTGATAACGCTGGCAGCTAACGCTACACGATTTAATAATTGTATTAAAATACATCGTTTGGTTTTTTTATGTACACCTCCAAAGTGTATTAAAAATAAATTAAAAAATGAATAGCACTATATTTGAAATTTAATAATAACAATTGTCAACAGTTATTTTTCAATCAGTTGATATATTTTACAAATTAAGTTAAGTTTGCAGCGGAACCTTTTTAAAAGTTTTCTCTCCCAAATCTGAAATATATTAATAAAAATTTGCCTTATAAACGTGACTAACCAACGAAAATGAACTCTTTCGAAAAAAAATGACTAAACAGTCAAAATAAAATTACGATCATTTTAAAAACACCCTCTTTATTTTATTATTTCCACTAGTGTGTATTATAATTGGAATATCTATTTTTGTGATAACTCAATTAATAAGACATAAAATATACTTGATAAACTGACCCTTATAATTTGAGAACTAAAGTTGAAAAACGCTACAACTCCAGCATTCCAAATATGAAAGCCCTTCAGGAAGAATACTTTTCTCTTACTCGCTAATTAAAATTGAAATAAAGTGAACCGTTAGGATCTGCTTTCGAGTTGGGAAATATTTCCTTAGATGCATCCCCTTCGCTTTCAATCCATGATACCACAGCTACATAGTCAGCTACAAAGCTGGGAATATGGCATTTCAAGATGGCTGCATTTCCTCGCAAAACGTACTCCTCCATCAAGCTCACTGCATACGATTGAGCAACCACTGAAAAAGAAATATTTCGAACTAGTGCGCGCAGTAAATGTTTTAGACTACTTGGGAAAATTTTATCTTTTGTTTTTATTATTGCTAGGTCTCTCAAATACAATATATAAATGTAAAGTCATGTACATCAAACAATTCGCGTTTTATCAAAAATTAATGTTCAGATCATAATAATAAGAATTTTATTTGTATTTTTTTTTCAATTTGCTTTTAAATTAATTTTGATATATTTACCGTATGTGTATAAATAAAAACCACCGCAGTCGTCGGAATAAATTTTGCAATAATTGCCATAAAAAAAAATCATCTAACGTTCGCCCAAAAATAGAAAGAACTATATTCTATAGCATTTATTCGAAACTACTTGATTTTTTGGTGTGGAATATAATAATGAAAACAGATATTTCAGAATAAAAATAAATAATGTGGAAGAAATCATTGCGGCTGCTTTGGTAAGTATGCACAGTTTAATACACCAATATTTAAAATAAATATTACGGAATATTCAAAAAAAAATGCGGAATTTCTGTATGCATAATTAGCAGTACAAGCAGAAAATGTAGAATACATAAATGTATTTTGAATGAAAAATGTTACAAAACTTTTTTAAGGATAACATTAATTGCATATTAAATTAAATTGAATACCTTACTTTATTAAGTATTATACAATACGAACGTAAGATGCAGAGAAATAAAAAAAATACTTTCATAATAGATAAACATTTTGACTTTTATTTCCCGGAATATGCGCTAGATGTTGCGATTTTATTAACCTCGTACGAAAGCCCTCTATCAAGGTCATAAAAATTATTTTACCGGAAAATGTCTCAATTCTATAATATTTAATTTTTGATATTGGCGAAATTTATCGAAAGAATCCACTTGTGTAATATATCCAAAAAATATTTAAAAGTTTTTTTCATATGAGGAAAAAACTTAATCATTTCTAAAAATACAACTCAAAATAAGAGTAAAAGTTTTGAACATTTTCGATCCAAAATTTAATTCTACATCAGCACCTTTCCGAAAGTAACACTAATTTGTATAAAATAAGAAAAGCATGAAAAAGTTCCTCTTTGTTAGTAGTTATTTGGAAGAACTGCCGAATTAACTATTATAGGGGACGGCGCACGTCACGAAATTAAAACGATAAAAGATTTTTTAGTAGTTTCTAGAAGACAAACCGTAACCTATACAAAAATCTGAACAAATATATATTTTCACTTCTTCAATATTAGCAAAATTACTTTGTATTATTTATATATTTATTTTTTTAAATTGATCAGAATGAAAGCAACTGACATTCGGAAGAAATCTTGGAAAGTATAATATGTAATAAAAAAATCGCAGTCCGAAAAATGGTCAAACCTAGTAATACGTACTTTAGACAAATACGTCGATGCGGTTATCCAAAATATTGTCAAAGGTTTGAACGTGGATAAAATGAAAGGAGCCAATGAAAGGAAGGACAAGATTTGTTGTCAACTCGCAACGCGTACCGTAGTCTGATGGGCTGGCGTACTCTCCGCCCGCAGTATCGTGCCACGAAAATATTTCCACGTGATCGCTCACAAAAGATGGGATGTGACACTTAAACACAGCAGCGTTTCCCTTGATAACGAAAAGATCGTACACCTGCGCTTCGTAATACTGGTTAACGGCTGCAAACGAAAAAACGGGCAAAACTAAATATTGATCAGTATGGTGCATGCGTAGCTAGCCCCCAAAAAGCTATCCTGAAAATTGTCTCATTTGTTTGATGTAAAAAATGATGGAACAGAAAAGGAAAGAGAGGAAGAAGGGCGATGAAGATGAATATGGCCGGGTTACCATTATCGGCATTAGGCTCGTCTTCAATCGAAGCGGTGGGGCTATAGGACGCTCCGTCATTCATGGTCCACTCCACTACCTGTACGTAGTCCGCCACAAAAGATGGAATCAGACATTTCACAATAGCTGTATTTCCCCGCAGAACATATTCATCTATTACACGTGGTTCGTATGTCTGATGAACAACTATAAAGTAAGATTAAAAGTAACTGATTTGTATCCGAGTCAATATAACATCGCGAAACTGAATTATGCCCCGCGATGTTGGAAACAATAAGCAATGGATAAATAATGAATGGTCGTCTGCCTCGCAAATTATACAAAATAAAATATCAGGAATCTACAAAACATTGAAATGTTTGTAATGGAGGAGGACATCGGAATGGATGGCGGAATAGTCAGTCTTTGACGTAATTTACCATCATCGGCGTTAGTGATGTTAGCCAGAAACACAGCCCCGTCGTTAGTCTGCCAACTAGTTACTTGGACAAAGTCAGCCACAAATGAAGGAACGATGCATTTGAGTAGTCCCGTGTTACCGCGAAGAACGAACTCGTCGTTAACGCGGGCTTCGTAGAACTGGTGAACAGCTAAATAAATCAAAATATACTTCCAATTACGGGATCTTTAAATCTAAACGTATAATCAAAATAAAATCAAACATGGATCGTCCTGGAAAGGAAACGGGAGACGGTGAATTGTGCGTGAGTTACCATAATCGGCACCGGGATAGTAAGTGCCCCCCTGCGAATCTGTCCACATCTCTACAACGACAAAGTCGGAGACGAAGCTCGGCACCTCGCATTTCATTATCGCCGCATTCCCCCGGATGACATACTCGTTGTCCGCCTCGGCCTCGTACGATTGGGCGACAACTGCGGCCGGTAATTAGAATCATTTAGTGCAACGGAATTGGACATGCTGAAAAATAGCAACTAGGGCATTGGCCAAATTGCTGACAACACAACGATCACAAAAAATAATATCGTCGTTGCGAGATGAACCAGAATAAAGACAGGTGGTATAAGGCTTCTTGAACAGTGGGGATGATGGGAGAGGATCTGGATCACACATATGTATACACGATATCGTGAATTTACCGTAATCTGTTTGAGAATCTGATCTAGTATAAATTTCGTTTGTGTCCGAAATCCAAGATTCAACATAAACAAAATCTGCCACAAATGATGGAATTTTACATTTCATGACGGCTGCATTTCCTCGTATCACATACTCGTTCTCTGCTTCGGTAACAAAAAACTGGGACACCACTGGAATAGAAAAAGTGCTATTTTATTAAAAACGAGAAAGGTCAAGTCGCGGGTGGAAATGGAAACGGAAAAGGACATGGGAAATTGAACTGACTGAGATAAAAATCGACTTTTACCAAGATCATCGGAGACTGTCAAGATTTGGCCAAGCTCATCGATCCATGACTCGACTTTTACGAAGTCAGCCACGAAGGATGGTATGGAGCATTTCAAAACCGCCGTATTTCCTTTTATTACATATTCCGTAAGAATTTCCGCTTCGTAGAGCTGGTTAACAACTGAGAAAGTTAAAATCAAATGTAAAACAATAAAGCAACAAATATGTATAATCAGTAGGGACAGGAGTCACGGAACGGATGCCGGGGAGGTGAATAACAACATGCGTGATGCGTGGTGCGTTACCAATGTCTTGAGACGGCAGGTATTCCGACTCATCCGATCCGACCCACGCTTCGACCTTGACAAAATCAGCCACGAATGATGGAATATTACACTTCAGGACGGCAGTGTTACCGCGTATCACATATTCCGATACTACTTCAGCCTCGTAATACTGGTTGACAACTGTACACGTAAAACTTGCATTAATATTAAACCAAGAGAGGATTGAACATCGGGGGGTAAGGAAGTAAGGACAGATAAAACAGTACAGAGATCTATAGATACCATCATTAACAGACGACGAAACAGAGTCCATTGAGAATGTATTTCCAGAGTTATCTTGCCACGACGACACAGAAACAAAATCGGCCACAAAAGAAGGTATGGAGCATTTCAAGACTGCTGCGTTTCCTCGGATGACATATTCGTTGTTTACTTCCGCTTCGTAAAATTGCTGGACGACTGACAATAAAACGGTTACAATTAAATACTTCTGGATTTTAAGATTAACAAGGGACAGTGAGGGAAAGGGCATTTCGTATGAAAAGCCCGAGGACGGGGGCGGTTCTGGAGGCGAGGACACGGGACCGCGGAAAAATAAATTACGTAGAAAACAGACCGAAGTTTTCTCCTGGATATATGTCTTCATTCTTGTCTGTGTGCCAAGATAATACAGTGACGAAATCAGCTACAAATGATGGGACCTGGCATTTCAAAATTGCGCTGTTTCCGGTTATGGCGTATTCTTTGTTCACGTCTGTGTCGTAGTGCTGCGATACAACTATCCAACAACAAGTACATTTCTTAGTGAATTAAAGCAGAGGAGTATCAATAACGACAAATAATGCAAACACAACAATAAGCGGGCGATGACCTAAGATGACCTGAAATATAAACGATTAAATAAAAGCAAAGAAACAATGATTATAAAAAAAGTTTTAATAATTATACATTGTATAAAATTTCTCATAGAAAGTTAATCGACAAATCTGCGATGTATAATTACGGGAACAGCGGTTCACAAATAGAACGCATACTGTGGGAGAAACAGCAACACATCTTTAAAAAAAAATGCAATCATTGTAAGTAATTTTTATTTAAAAAAACACATAATAAATAATCAATGGAGATTTCAATATAAAAAAAAAACAACACACTGAGAATATTATACGCAGTGCAGTTGGCCTGCAAGTAAAAAAATAAATACGTAGTTAAAATTATATATAATCACGCATGTTTTTAAAAACATCGAAATCTAAAATGATTATTTATTATTTTGTTCAACCGACGACGGTTGAGAGTTCACGAAACGGAATTCAGGAATTTCTTTTGTGGAACATATTTGAAAAAGTACTGTATTCAATTTGTATGTAAAGTAGTTAAAAGGCGGGGCATTATTCGAAAATAATAATGTTGGTACAACACCTGAATAGAGGGTACCAACCGTTTTAACACAATGCCTTCGACATTTGTTGTATCCCAAAACGAGAGTGAAGAAAACCTCTTTTAAAATTTACTGAACGAGGTGTGTATGCTAATGTGACTAGTACAAAAAAAAAATACAAGACAATGAATGAGAGATAGTATTAGATTTTTTGGTATCAGAAATCCACCTTTCAACACTATTTTTTATATATTATTTAAAAATACCATAATTGCTGATTAACATTTTTAAGAAATTCCTTTAGAATCAATAATAATCGTAAAAAAATCAAAATTCATTGTTATAATTGTTACTATGGGGGCAGTAAATTACCTGCTCTGACGTTGACATCCCTGGAGTGAATGGATCCTACGGTACTCCTCGCGAGACAGATGTACACCTGCGCATGGACCTCTTGGCGGTAATCTTCAGCACGGAAAGGCGGGAAAACCAAGTTTCCATTTGGCAGTACCTAAACAAGAAACATCAGATTGAAAAGCAATAATGATTTTTCATTATTTAAATAGATCTAATCGACTACTAAGCGAGAAATTTCGAGATTAATTAAAGATTAAAGAACGTTTTAATTTTTTTATTTATTATTTACACGATTTATTACATACATGGAATTTTTTAAATTTAATTCATATACAAGAAAGCTTCTTTGTAAAAAAAAAAAAAACTTTTTGTATTTTTAAATTTATCTGAAATTTTATTCTACATAGCATGGAGATTGTCTTTACCGAGATAAAACTAGCATTTGTGAAGATGAAAATGGCGGTATTACACGATATTAATGTAAAAGAACTCAATGTTACCTATTTAAAATATCGTGTTATCGTGTAAAAGATAAATAAAAAAAATACAGCGTGTTATAAAAGATTAAGTGACTTTGATCAACTAGTCGTATTTATAATAAATTAATGTTCAAATAGCAAAACAAAACGCCCCTACATTTGTCACACAAAGAAACAAAGTAAGCTGAGGAGCTGTTCGACCACCTCCGAACAATCTGCCAATTATCCGCCGGATAAGTTACTTGCCGAAAGCTTAGCTTTGTTTTTAAATTTGGCCGATAAATTTTATTGATAAAACTAGATTTATGAAAAATTGAATATATGATCCCGTAAATGACGATATTACTCTTCGAAAATAAATATTTTGAATCAATTTTCGTCGAGTTCAAATATGATTAACGTAAATTATACCGGGTGCAACAGACATAGTCCACAATGTGGGCGAATACTTGACTAAATTACGAGTCAAAAAGGTATATGTGCCTAATCTCAACCATGTCAGGAGATATAAACATTAAAAAAAACGTAATTATGCGATAATTTCGATTAATTAAAATATTTTATATAAAATACAAAAAATTTAAAGGTCATCGAATTTCGAGCTGCCAGACTATTTTTGTTAGATGATTTAAGGGCTTAAGCAAAGATATAGATTAATAATGGATAAATTTCGCAAATATTTATTTAAAATTTAACATGATTTTGTAAAAAATTCAAACAATAATATTTTCCGTACCAGTGCACAATTTGCATTTTCAACAATTATTTAATTGAACATTTTCGACTCGTAATTTAGTCAGAATCCACCCATAAAAATATTGACAAGGGTCTGTTACACCTGTATAATAGAAAGTTTATTGGATACTCAAAATATGTTTTTCCATTCTTCATTTTTATTGTAATATAACAAAAAAAAAGATAATACAATAAAATAAAATGTGAATAAATTGTAATATGAGCAGTGCCTTAATAATTATAATTTGTCTTCAAAATGTACAAACAAGACCGTGTGAATATTTATCATTTCGAACAGCAACAATTTTATAGCAATCCAAAACCTTTAATAAAGAAACTCTAGAAGGGGGGGACCCATCCTTTCCCGGAACCGTTGTAGAAGTTTCAACTTCTTTTATCGGTTCCACACACAGTACTGCAGAAACGCGAAATGTACAATTAATAAACACAAAATAAAGGAGTTAAAAAACAAAGGCTAATGTAAGAGATTGCGAAAACGAACAGAGATTTAAATTTAAACCTTCCTGTGCCCTTTTAAGTGATATGTTTATTTATTTTAAAATACAGGTATATAACAACATTATAAACAAACAGATAATCAAGTGTTATGTATGGAAGTAAAGGACCAGAGGGTACAAGTTAGCCGTTAAAGGGCTAACTATCAAGTACACTCTCCCATGAAGGGACTTGGACGAAACACAATGATGTATGAGTCACGCCATACGCGGTACAGGCCAACGGAGTTACGCACGATTTTGTCTATTTTAAGAATTTGCTGACACGATCTTGTCATCATCTACCTAATATACCCCATCTCGTAGTCCACGTTTTGATGAAATCCCTATACAGCTTGAGATTCGTCGCATTACTGATCAGGTCCGCGTTTTCAGGCGACCGACCGTTGAACCCAGTTAAGCCTCCAATCATGCGATCACGAGCATCCCTCATTATCACGCAATGCCACAAGATGCGTTCTGGAGTTTGATTCACTCGCTCACATACACACCGCGGGGCATCCACGAGTCTACAATCAAACAGTTTACTTCGTAATCATCTGCCACTCTGATTCGGATCCGGAGGTCCCCATACACCTTTCGATTTAACAGCGACGCAGGGAAGAAAAGGGTGAGTCCAATCCGAATTCCAGTGAATCCAAAACCATAACATAAAATACTTTTTTGTTCTCAGCCAGTGCTATGCTGATGCACTGTGCACTATCCGCACCACTATTAGATAAAACGTGCCTGATAAGAAAAACAAAAAATTTGGAGCCATATAAACAAATATACTGCGCAATCACCCTCACGCCGCACTTTTATCTGTGTGACCCCCGTGTGTGCTGTGTGCTGTGTGGTATGAGGTATGAGGTATGAGAGTAGGTCTCATGCTATAAGCTGCATTTATCTGAAGGTTCACAGAACTCTGGTGATCGCTGTTGACGTAGTATAAATATTGTAAACTTTTATAAACAAACTTAAAATAATGTATTTCTGTTATATGCAAATATTAATACATTAATTAATATACTCTACATTTGCTCATTATTATTACTTTTAGCCATCACCATTAATTTGATATGTCCTTTGAACCATTGTATATAATTTTCTTAAGGTGTATCTTAAACCGCGTTATATTTTAGATGATAAAAACGTAAACCATAAAAGTTAATAAAAAATATAATTATTTCGTTCTGAAGTCACTCCACGGGCGAATCCATCAATTTTTTCAGATAATCGTACATGAAATTTAATAAAAAAATTTTATATACACGGCATTCATAAAAATAATTTTCGTGTCTGAAAATAGATATTATGCAACATATGTTATGGTTCAAGTTCAATCTTAACTCACCAACCTATCACATTTTTATATAGTTACAACACGAAGGGTCCGACCCTCTAGAGTAGGGTCCATGGTCCGTGTCATTCATGAGGTGGATTGAGAGTAGGAAGAAGCAAGCAAATATGAAAACAAAAATCTATTATAAATATTTTCCCAAAAATTTTTCTGTAAAATTATACACTGTCATGACTTATTTACGGATTCAGAATAGAACGCCACATTTCTTCACTGTTTCTCCTACATTCCTCGTGGGACTCGAAAGTCTATGACCTACAGACCGCCAATCTATCCTTTAACATCGCCTTGAATGTGTGTGCTTGGCCCTACGAGTCTATTGTGTTATATATTTCGTAATAGATGTAAACTATCGCTACATATGTACCGTGATTTCACCTTCCCAGGATGCCTGGGGCATTAAACCTTTCCCGAAGTTCCAAGTTCTCCATTATTTGGTTAGGTTATCACGCTTTTGATTGTAAATCTTACGCAATACTTTATTATTATTATTTTAGAAGGCCTGCAACCGGCTTACCTTCGTCAAGCTGAGAGACAAGGCTGCACACCCGTATAGAACAATCGGTTGTCATCATCATAATGTATTATATTAACATTGTATACCATTTAATCTTTGATTTTGTGACAACGAACATCGACGATAGCAATTTCCGGAGAGCAAAGTAACAAGCGTTTCCGGATTTAAGGTTACTTTGATTAAATTATATTTCTGACCCCCTGTGCCAAACAATCTGCAGCTAGAGCAGCTCTTAGTAGCTAGCAAACTAGAAATAGGAAGACTTGTAAGCGAAATGCAGCACTAGCATTCACATTAACCTTTTCCTTATATTGCTAAAATAAAAACGCGCGTTCCGGTGCTGTAAACTCAGTGTACGTGTAGACTTTTGCAATTTTTAAGTTAGATAAATGTGAATATTGTATATTTATTACTTATATTAATCACTATAATAATAGTTGATATGTAAATATATATCATATTTATCAATTATTGTATAAAAATGAGAAAAAACGTTTATCAACATGAACGCTAGCGTAAAGGCGCATAAGACACGTCTAACTCAGCCAGCGCACGCTCTGCCACTTAATTGACGATCGGCATTCGGCACCCCGAACCCCGCGCACTGCGCCTTCCGCACCGATCCGCATGTACACATACACGTATTGACAAATTCACGTCAGGTTCTTCAAGAAAACATTTTTTTATTGTTGCGTATGATAAATACTTATATATTGTCATTATTTTATCCAATACATAAATATATTACGGAGATATATCTAAAATAAGAACTCTGTATTTAGTATATTCACAGAGATGTTCACATAATTAGGGGCGATGTCAACTCAGTTTACATCATCGGAGAGGAAAGATTAATAAGTAATGTTAGCCCAGGGTTCGGTATTCAGTAATATTACCTATTACTGTTTTTTTCATTTGAATGTAATCATTCCATTAAAAATATTAAATAAGGAGTGTATGTATTTATTTATTTCTCCATTCTCTCTAAATTTAAAGACCCATTATAAGTAACTTTAAATAAATATTTGACATACTTTACTTTAGTTTTAAATTTTATATTAAATCTTATGGATGTGCGACAACTAAAGATATTTAAAATTGGTCCATGGTAAAGAGAACGTAAAGAATCTATTCTGATAATAATAATATACGTATTTTTAAGGATGTGATTGTTATCCAAGCACACGAGAATAAACTAACGTGGACGTAAAACTTTACACTTGTGTAATGTTTCTATTTGAATATTTCAAAACAAACCAGTATCTGTCAAATGTCAGTGTTTTTATGGTTTGTATCGGCGATTTTTGAGTTTATCTGCAAAAAGTTGATTCTCGTTAAATATTACGATATATATAACGGTAAATATATTTTTGGATCAAACCACTTAATCGGGTAAACAAATTCATCATCAAGATTATCAATTCGTTTAACCGCTAACCTTAACAAATTTAGTATACAGTAGAACTATGAGAGGTATGCGTGGAGCCTGACCGGAATATAAATAAAACTCGTACTCTGCATACTGAGTATTAAGAATGAGAGAGATTATTCATCTGAAAAGTAGGTACTGCATGAGAAATATGTTTGTATGATCATGACTTCTAAGTATTCCGACTAGTCAGTATTCAACAATTCAAAGCTGCCGTAGAAAAATCTACAGTTAAACACGTCGTGGAAATTAAAAAATTATGGAGATTTATTTGTGATATCTAACAATTAAAGATAATCTCAACTGAACTCGACATGTTTATATAAAAAAAAACAATTTTATAAAATATTTATTCGTAAAGCAAAATGACTCAAGAAAATTCGTCATAAATACCGTGTATTTTATGACAATTGAATGTGAGTCAGGTAAAGTCAGATACGTGCACACTTTGATGTGAGAACAGGTTTCGTCTTATAGTGAAGGTAAAGGCGTGATGCAATCATCCTTAATGATCCAAATAATGATAGTGTGGGTCACGGTGATCTCCACTGTCATTTGGTATGGCAAAAAATACAAATTTTTTACTCTAAGACTACCAAAGCCACGAGGTATTAGTTAACTAACTGCTGGAACAAAACTAATCGAACGTAACTTCATAATAATCTAAAAACCTTTGAAGATGTTGTTAATTAACCCTTCCCAAACCATGCAGTAACACAGGTCTACCATCATAATTAAACCTGTAATATTTCATATTTTAGAAAATCCTAAAGAAAATATTAGCGCTTAGGAATGACTAGTGAAAAACCAATTATGAAAAGAGAATCGTACAAAAACAATTACTAATACGAAAATTAATACATTGGTAAATATACATAAAATAGACATAGATCACACACTATTTTTACAGTGAAAAGAACAGCAAACATACAAATATAATTGTCTCTTTCTCACTAATTAAATGAAGAGAAATAATAAAGAAGGACATATTGTATAAGGCTTAATAAATGCTCTAAATTATGTTATTAATCATTTTTTCAAAATTGAATGAAAATAGAGTAAAGTTGTGCCATTGAAGCCATTTAAACTAATGAAAGCATTTTTTCTAATTGTTATTTACGGTAACACGAGTTGACAGCATGGCTGCGTTCGGGTATTTTATATCATGGTATGGTAAAGGATAATGCATGCGTTGCATTGCTCAGTGGAATCGGAGCGGGAGAGTACAACTCTCATAACGATTCCGAGATGGGTGGAACCCTTAGGGGTTTCTTTCATAATTGTTTAATATTTAACCAATTATTGTGTATTATGGAGTATAAAAAAGTTTGACTTAACATTTTTTGTGGACGTACGGGAGTAAAGTTATATCGAAATGAATATTTGTATTGTGTAAAAAATTATCCTTCACCACCTATTTTAATAATTGATTGTGCAAGATTGAGGTGCTCCCTTATATTATGTATTGCGCCGGTGTATAGAAAGAAAGGAAAAAAACGAATTCAACGGTACCTACGTGAATATATGAATATTTTTTTCATTTCAGCAATTTAAATTTGCCGCGTAGATATTATTTTGCACAATTGCTAAAATGGTGTAATTAACGTAATTAAATGTAATTAACGAGAACTCTTATTTAATTTGTATATTTTATCGAGAATACCGCGTTGAATCAGCCTCATAAAATACAAATACTAGACAAATATATATTTATAAAATACAGTGTGTAATAGTTCACAATATACAAATTATGAATAAAAAATGTTTAAGGAGTATATTATACAAATTCTAAAGAAATTTTTACAAAATCATGTTAAACTTTAAGTTCAAAATAAATATTTACGAAATTGACCCTAAATCATGTAACACGAAATAGTCTGGCCGCTCGAAGATCGATTATTTTTTGTATTCAATAAAATATTTCAATTAATCAAAATTAAGCAAAGCGACTTTTAAAAAAATGTTTATATCTCTCACATGTTAAGATTAGGTACACGCAACTTGAACATTTTCGACTCATATTTTTAATATGTATCAATCCCTAAAATATTGTCCACTAAGTGTGTTAAACTCTATATACTATAAATTATGCTGTTTTACCATGTTAAATATTAAAAAAAACGAGACAATTAACAAAAACAAATTACTTACCTTTACCGTTTCCCCGCTGGGGTAGGCAGAGAGGATAGAGTGCCACACTCTCCTATCCCGACACACAATTCCCGCCTCATCCACATTCATACATCTTCTCATACAAGCCCGCCGATGAAACAAATTAGATGAATCAATTAGAAAGGTATACAGAAAACATCTAATATCGAAAAATATTTGGTTGCCACCGGGACACGTACCCGGAACTTTCTCTTGCCGCGAGAATGCGTTAGCTTTGCGCCACATTAACCATTTGAATTGATTTTTTAAAGTTTTTATTATAGACTTAATAAATATTATACAAGTGTCCCAAAAGTCTTTTTCATAATAAAAATTCGACAATAAAATAATGTATGGGTCTAATAAAAAATTGCATTTAAGTACAGTCTCTGGGAGTTTATTTATTAAATTATTTCGCCGGCACTCTTCTCAACGGGAGGCAAAATTTCTAAGAACTGCTCGGCACGTATTCTCCGTGATCGCTGCCATTTTTTCTTGGGTATTTTCTTTAATGGGTCCAGAGAGGGAGGATTGTTACTGTATACCTTTGATTTAAGGTAGCCCCATAGGAAAAAGTCCATTGGTGTCAAGTCGGAGCTACATCGGCTACATCCGGATATCAATTTTCTAGGGAAAATTTAACGAATATCTGGTAAGGACACGCTCCATAGCGACTGAATTCCCAAGGATGCGGGTAGCGATTGGCATACCCCTCGCCTCTCTCCCAGTCGTTGCGTCGGTGCAACGAATGAACCAAAATGAATAAGACTTTTGGGACATAATGTATTAGACTCGTATAATTATGTATTCTATTTAATTGAGACATTTCTAATTCTATTTCAATGTGTTTTTATCTTTAAAAAAGGAAATATTAATAATACGTACATTAAAACAAATACCTTGTACCTCGGAACGAATTATTTGAGCTATAAAATAATAAAAATTTAGCAAGGTTAGGTTAGCTTAGGTATTTTTTATTGAATAAAACTATAGATATATTATGTTAATGTTCATTATTTATTGTTGAACTGCACAAACAATTCGTTTTATGGAACAAAGTATTTATTTTGATGTAAAAAAAGTATTTTTATTGAAGAAGTTGAGGTTCACCTGACGCAATCCAGGGACATCGCCGACAGCGCTTCCGTCAGCCCTGACCCAGATAAGGTCGGGGGCGGGGGATCCTCGGGCGCGACACTCCACGACAGCTCCGGTGGTGTTGGAAAAGTCGATCCTGTTGGGGGGTTCTTTCACGAAGATCGGGCCCACCGTTTCGTCCTCGCCAGCAACTGCAATGAAATCATAATTCAGTTTCTCTGTCAAATGGCGATAGTTTTTAACAAGACTTATAATTATTATGTATCCGAATATTTACTATGATTATATCTGTTTGTGATATATATTTATTTGGCATATAAATATTAATTATTGAACGAAAATAATGCACTGTGCCTCCCCCCTTTCCCTTTCTCTCCCATCCCAATCACGCCGCCGACTAGTCGATTGACGACCTTGAATCAGTACGGTTACAACGTGTACGGAACAGTTTACATATTATACAATCTCGAGACTTCGCGTCTGTTGGAACCTTTGACGAAATAGTGAGTAAAGTATACAGTCCACATCTTTGGAGATGTCAGCAGATTCCAGATTGTAGTAAGTGCCAATTTCTTTCCTGTCTTGAGATTCTTCCGGCATACATGCTTTGTACGCAAAAATATCAGAAAATTTACTTTGCTCAACCTGTTCTAGCCGTAACACCAACATCTATAGTCATACGCACGCATTAGGGCCCTCAGACTTGCCTTAAACAAATCCTTCTGATATTCATAACCTACAGAGTGACTCTCACAATATACAATTAATACAATCCTTAAAACTGAAATGTTTAAACAAAAAAAAAACTTATTTTTTAGATGTGATCATAACTATTTTTTTTTCCCTTTCTAATATTTCCATAACCTACATCACTTTAAATGAAATACAAAGTGTCTCGAGATAAGATAGCATCTACTCGATGGAATAATCTAAAAAATAGTAATAATTCAACTAAAAAAAAAAATTAAATCACGCAAAAAGTCAGGTTGTGATTGTTCCAAATATAGACGAAGGAATATAGAGAAAATACTGAAAATAAATAGTGCGAAGTATCAATCCTCTCATGTTTCTGGCCCCCAAAAAGCCTACAACATTTTGCCGAATAGTATGAAACATTTCTCGATCTCAGGAGCTGGATATTGGGTGTTAGCAGAAAGGAAGCCGAGCAAAGATTCATGGAAATACAAATTCAATGGATCACATGAACAGAACATCATTTCTTTATATTGATTTTCTGTTTTGTATTGTGTTTCAATAATAGAAAGCGAGAATATTTTAGTTATGTTATTAAAATTATTTTATAACCCTCGTTTGAGACATACATTTAGTTGTGTAAATATATATTTATTCTTGAACGAAAATAATATACTGTGCCATCCCATCCCCCTCCCTATCCCCGTCCCCACTTGACCGCGCCACCGATCAGTCGATTGGCAACCTTGAACGAGTGCGGTATGCGTGAATCGAAAGAATTACAATATTATACATTTGAGACTTCGCGTCTATAGAGTGTCAGAACTCGTCGTCGTCTAAAGGAACCTAAGACGAAATAGTGAATTAAACAGTCCACATTTTGGAGGTGCCAGCAGAATCAAGATTATGGTGAGTGCCTGTTCCTTCCGCATCCCGAATTTTTCCGGCATTTATGCTTATACACAACAACTCTATTTACTTCATTTTTAATATTTTTGGTTTAGATTGAGAATAATAGTTTCATAATTGTATTGATAGATATAACAAATGAACCTGTCTCCTCTAGTACAGACTTCGGTCTAGCTAAGGAGACAGTAAACATATCTTACATTATGAATCTTGAATGGAATAGATATGTTTAAATGCTCGCATTATTTGTATATATTTATATAATATTATTTATAATAAGTTGAAATAAATAAATAAAATTTAAATTTAAAAAAAAGAACCATTGTTTTTTACCATCTTTCTAGTTTCTGATACAAAATTATATGATACTAAAATTCTCGACTTGTTCCGGTGGAGTTACCTATGCCTGTATACATATTCAATAATGTGAAGGGAAAACTATTTTTGGAACCTTTTCGCTACGTAGTATGTTGAGGGGAGGCTATATCCGGCTATTACGCTGTAACTGATAGGTACATGTAAATCGATAGAAATACTACCTATTTCAGAGGGTCTCATGACGCGATTTCCGGAAAATTTCAATGCAATTTTTTTGATGATTAGGAGACCTCGAAACTACCATCCATTAAAAAGTTTCACAGTACATACAGTCACAATTTATACCGCCTATTTTGGTTGTCTCACAAGATAGAGCTCTCGACTTCTGCGATTGTATCGTAAGATAGGTAATATTAATAAAATGATAACAAAATAAAGATGAAATTATTAGAAATAATTTCGTTAGGTAATAAAAAAATATATTTAATGTATGAAAATTATACTACGGGAATCGGAGTGGAAAAAATGAAATCAAAACAAAATGATTTTTAAGCAAATAATAGATATCTCATAGAGACGAAGCAATTTTTGAAATTATATTTAATAGAAATATATGGAAGTATGGGTAATTACAGGGCTTACGACCTGTCTTCGTCTGTCTTAAGTGATCACTTTATAAAGGTGGGCCAACATGGGCTGACTGTTTTTAAAAAATTATAACTTTGGTGGGGTTTATTTTTAATTATATATTTTTTTGCAGATAATAAAGAATTTATGAAAGTTTATAATGGCTACATACCCAGTGCAAGAGGGCGTTAAAATTGTTGAATTTTATTATGTTTCGCGACGATCTATTTTTGGTGAACGGTTAATTTCAAAAAATGCAGAGTTTGCTTGGCCTCCCCGTTCCCCAGATTTGACGGCGCCTGATTTCTTTTTCTGGGGCTACTTAAAAAGCCGAGTTTACATGAACAAACCAACAACAATTCAGGAACTTAAACAAAATATTCGTGCAGAAATAACAATTTTGGAGACAGAAACTTTGCGTAATGTAATGCAAAATACTTTAGAAAGAGCAATTACTTGTCAGCAACAAAATGAAGGCCATTTAAATTATGTTATTTTCCACACATAGATTTAAAAAAAGTTAACAAAGTACACTTTCACGTAATATATTTTTTTAATTTATATAAAAATTACAAAAGTTATGCGCATTTTACATCAGTCAGTCCAAGTTGGCCCACTCTGTATAAATATAACGTTCACTATTCTCACCCATTAATCAATCTCCATATCTACCAAATTTTTGAAAGTTATATATATGCTAATATGTGACATATATAAAATTGAAAAAATATTGATTTTTCAAGCTTGTTCTAGTATAATGTGTTAAAAACATTTTACAGAAAAGAAGCTTTAAATAATTTCAAAAAAAAAAAAGATTTTCATTGTGACATATATGCTGTTTTACGAAAATGAATTATCAAATTTAGTCCATAGATGGCGATAGCGTAGTGGTACTCGAAGTGTTTCCAACTTTGTATACAACTTTCAAAAATTTGATAAATATGGAGATTGATTGGATGAGAATGGTGAATGTTATATTTACATAAAGTGATCACTTAAGCCAGCCGAAGACATGTCGTAAGCACTGTAATTACCCATATTTCCATATATTTCCATTAAATATAATTTTAAAAATTGTTTCGTCTCTATGAGATATATATTATTTGTTTAATAACAGTGCCTTTGTTGGTGTAATTGTGTGTTCTTGGACGTATTAAAATATCGCTAAAATGATTTATATTATGCTGAGTAGGTATGTATCTACATGCTTTACACGGGAATGAAAACATTGCTCGTTTAATGGGAAACCACATTTACAAGTGCGGAGGGGACAAGTGGCGTTCAAACAATGCATGCTTCATTTATTGTCCTCCAGGAGACCGAAGTGTTTCAGGAAGGGGACAGAGGAGAGTGTAAACAAAGCCAAACAACTGTGAAAAAGACGGAGTATTTTGTTTGGAAACTAAAATAAAACGTGCCGAGCAACCGGTGGCACGCCGAGTGCTAAGGGAATGAACACTCTAGGAGAGGGCAATAATATTATCATTGCTAGAACGTAATGGCATAGTAATTAATATAAAAGATAATGAATTTAATTATTTTTATAAAACCTTCAGCTATGTACAGCACGTGGTCTAACAGGTTTTAGTTGTATGCGATCCACTACATGACACCTCCTACTAGGGCATGTATTACCGGTTTTCGTTAAACCGATTTACCGGTAAATATGGCTAAATCCATTAACGAATTTCCGGTAATTTTGTTTTCATTTTTTAGTGCATTATATAATAAAATTTTAAACTACGTTATTTGTAGAAAGCAGGATCGTTGAGTGTTTTGTTATATGGTTTGTCTACCCAGAATTTCGTGTAATTTTCCCCTGCGTAATATAATGCGCGCACGTGCGTTGGGGATCCGAGACTAACCATTAAAAAAATCACTAATCAAGCTTACAGTACTTTATTAATTATTATTCTTCCCTTCGGAGCCATTCTGTCTTCCGATAAATACTTTTTAGTATCCTTAGAGTCTAGTTGCATTATACATTGTCTTTTTCAAAATTTCGTCACTGCAATTTCATCAATTATTAAAATAGTAATATCCTAATCTTTAGAGTAAATGATTTTTAAATAATTTCTATATATTATTTTATCTCTGTATTACGTGTTATTTTAAAAGGAGTAAATAATTCGTATTTATTCTTAACAAAAAAATCTAATAAGTAATCTTTATGTAAAATAAATATCAATGTGAAACAATTTGTTTTTATTAAAATGTTTTTTTTTTTCAATTTGCTGTTTAATTCATAATATAATATTAACTTTTCGACACCTTGAGAATTACCGGTAAACCGGTATTAAATTCAGAGTTTTACCGATTTACTGGTAAATTTACATGCCTTACCTCCTACATAATGTATCATAATAAACAAATAAGTCTTTGTAGTTGTAGTTCTAGTATTTCGCATATAGATATTTCACACATCTTCTGTGTACAGTTTTCTGGGCTAATCTGTCGTGTATATCTGACCTTCTGGCTGACGTTTCAGATCCCATTGCAGGGTCCAACATCAGGGCTGATGTGATGTGCGACTATTGGTGTTGTAGTCAAGTACTGGCTTGCAGCACACGTATGTGTCATACTAAAGCAGAGTGAATTATTTTTAGGTACTGGCTTTGAGTCGAAATCAGGTGTGTATATATATATAAATAATGCTTCTTAATAATGTATCAAATACATGTAATAACTAAATATGGGATATATGTTAGTTACGATACTGTACGTAGGACAGATTAATATTATACGGAAAAGTACATTGTACAAAAATGGCTTATTCTTTTTCAATGGCCCCTATTGAACCTTGGCTTACTAACAACAATATCTATACTTCAATATAATAATGTTTTCAGTGATTAAATTTTAAAAATTAAATAGAAAAAATAGAGATGCGTACACGGAATACGTGTCACATCAATATTCTTACTATTTTCAAACTAAGCTAAACGCTTGTGCTATGAAAATAGGACTAACTTGTTGGTGTCCTGGAACGAGGCGCGAATTCCCGATCACTAGATCACTAGGCCAACGTCTTGACCACTACATCGACAAGCTAATCTACTCTACTATTGTTTTGTTACTTCGATTGGCACTACTGCGTTTCTTGGTTTATAACAATGCACATGTGTGTGTATGTGTGAGTATTTCCGCCTTTTTTCGGAAAGCTAAGAAGACGGTAACCGGCAGGCGTCATTCTTATTACATTCCGTGCTTCGAACAGTTCAGCGGTCCAAATAAATCACCAGTGCGCGCTTCGGTAAGTCGAAATCTAAAGACGACAACCCAGCTACTAAAAGAACAACAACATCGGACCAGAAAGACAGTAATATTAAAAAGGTTAGTGCAGTTCATATATCACATGTGTGCTTATTGTTAATCGGAAACCTGGGAACCAGCTATCGAAGGCATTCACATAAACAGTGATTACTACCAACAAACACATATTATTAAATACTAAATTAATGTATTAATTATAAATATATACATATAAAATCAATTTTGTCGAAAAATATTGTTTTTGTATCACCGGGATTCGAACCTGGATCTATATTTCCAATCCGGGGAAGTGCACTACCATTGTGCTATAACGCCAGTATTTTTCTTGACAAATTTTCGAACCTATATGTTACATTTTTCAAATTAATACACCTGTCGTTCCATTATTTGAAAGCCATCTACATTATTTTTACAGAATCTCAAATACCTTTGAGTAAACCGACTGCAGACGCACATTTTTCGACAAAATTGATTTTATATGTATATATTTATAATTAATACATTAATTTAGTATTTAAAATATCACAGACCTATGTTCTGAATAATTACAACTTCACAATAAGAATGTGTTTTCCTTAATAACATATTATTAGATATTACGAAAAATATTTAACATTTACGTGCACTTTGTACCCCAATTTTACGTTGGTATTAATTATAAATATATAATCCTAACCAGACCCAACATGACCGATCAATCTCTCGAGTACCTATTACTTTGAGAGGATCCAAATATTATTATGCGGGCCGCACAATCCCGGCGCACCAGCGCCCGCTACAGTAACGCCAATAAGTACGTATGCGTATATTTATTACATTATAGTTTGTAGCCAGGTCACGAAGCCGGTTACGATTAAATATTTCAAACGATTTGATGATGAAAATAATATTAAATTAAGATGATGTTTTTAATTTTAGATACAGCGGAACCCCGATTTTACATGCCCGGAGTTCACGTTTCCACTCCATTTGCGTGTTATTTCTGCAGTCCCATGTCATTTTAGTACATTAAAAACTCTATTTTACGTTTGTCTTTCCCGCAATTTACGTCGAAAATTTATCGAAATTCTTTCGGCCAGTTCATATTTCGCCATAAAGCCAAGAGAGTGTTTGTCGTATATACGCATTTTTCATTATCTTATCTATGTAATTTGTTCGGACGTAGTGGAAATTGATGAAATAGTGGACAGTCGTATAAACAAAAACTTGACAGAAGAACCTTCCTACGAAGAAGAAGTGTCTGTTCATCCCATAAACCCAGTTCTTACAGATGATTTTTAAATAAAAGCCCTAATTTACATTTTCCCTCCGTTTACGTTATTTTTTGTTGGTTCCCTTCAAAAACTTAAAATCGGGGTAACACTGTAGTTAAAATTGAATTAGCTGGAGGATTTCAATCAAGATATCTGCAATATTTTTAAAACGTTGTACATTTTCATTTTATTATGAAAATCGAAAATTAATAAAGCATATTTCAAAATTATTTGTCACCACCAAAGTGACAGATATCGAACGCCTAGGAGAAAAAATCCATAAAATAAAGCATACTCCATGATTATTTGTCACACCTATAGACATCTCCATCTACGCTTTAAAAATAGTAAATTTGACGTTCGAACAACCCGCAAACGATTTTAACCATGGACGTCAGTAAAAAGTTACTAATGATCACACAACCGGCCCTAAAATTTGGATAAGTTTAATTCAAAAACAAGAGGTAATTCTAACCTGAGTTTATCTAAAACATGTAAATCACTAAGTTTTTAAATTAAAATGAATCGTTCCATCTTCCAAACGTCCCTTGAAAATCAAGAATGATTAATTTTTTTGGAAATTTAAGGGAATTTTGACAAATAAATAACACCGCTTTAAAAAACCTTTGAATCCGTTTGCAATAGAAAAAAACCCTTAAAATTCGCGTCTCTGACATTAGCATAGATATCGGTAATAAAAAATATTACAGAATACCAGGGGGCTAAAGATCACGCATCGAATAACAATACAGCAATTAATCTTTATCTCGTTAGATCTCATTCAGTCATCACCATACAGAGTTACCTGTGACTCAGCCGACCCAGAATTTTACATATTCATTAACAACACACCTGGCGCGTGGCCCGTATTTCTGCCCCAGTAGAAGCTGTCGTTATTACGAGGCCATTGTATTACCTTATTATTCTTTTTTCCTCAAGCCTAGCAGTGTTCACACGAATGAACTAATCAATTTAACTTAAAATGTGATCGTACGTATCGTGATATACAGATATACAGATAAAATCAATTCATCGAAGAAAAAAAATTAGTAGCCACCCAGAATCGAACCAGGAACCCTTCCTATCCATTGTAAGGTAACGACAAATTTTTGAACTTATAAGTTGCACTTTTAAATTTATACTTCTGTTATTCCATTATTTGAAAGCAATCTAATTTATATTTGTATATTGATACATTTAATTTGTATTAAAATATCATAATATATATATATATATATATATAAATAATTAATAATAAAAATGGTGTAATTTAAATTAACGAATTTAATACACATCTGAATAAAACGTTGTGCGTCATACACAATGAAATCATTTTCATTAGGGCGATAAAAAGTACATATTTTAGACACATAAACGTAATATCACCTTTTGCATAGGAATTGCCACCATACGTCTAGTCAGTGGCGTAACTATGCAGCCAATGCGGTACCCACATTAGACAAAGGCCTGCAATACTTTTGATATTGATAGTATTTTCAGCACTAATATGGACCAATCATTTATAAATTCCACCTTAACCAAAATGAAATTATAACATTTAAAAATGTACAACACGTGAAAACATTATTGATGGTATACCTACTGTAGTTCTCCGCTAATGCGGATGTTGGGTTGGAGATCTGACCATACATGTAAAATAAAGAAAGTATTTTTTCTTTTGCGAGTATATATAAAAATATCTAAAATTACACTTTTGTTTTTTTCATTAAAGTATGAATATTATAGGAGATAAATTTTGTTCGTAATATTTGATGGATGAAACCAAATGTTACTTAATATTCTTTCATCTTATATACAGGTATATAATTTTTATAGTTACGTCCATTTGACAAGTTGAGATAGATAGATAGATATAAGATGCGGAAGATATCTGGTGTGGTTGTACGTTGTATTGCTTGATAATGATATTGGATAATTTGTATAGCGCCATTTTCGTAAAAACTTTCACCTCAAGGGCGTACGCGCTCACGGGAAGTAGTCTTGCTATTATATTGCTATTCGATACTAGCGACGAGCTCAAAATCACGAATCCTGAATCGATCACTCTTTCACTTTGTCTTTGAGTCACACTCACTATCAGTGATTGAATATTTGGAAATATCGTGATTCGTGTATCAAATTTTTTTTGATAAAAATTCTATTGATTTTCTGACGCCGCCGTTTAAATCGATTATCACTTGAATCAGCACCATCAACCGTATTTTCCATAATTTGATCAGAGCCATCTATTAGAATCTGTTTTTATTAACTTAATTTTGTTCTTTTTTTTTACATTTTGTAGGTATGTATGTGTGTGTATATACGTGCAATAATTTTCTACTAATTATTTATGCTAGAATATGTTTTTTTACGCAAATTAAGTTTTAATAATATAAATAAATACGCTTAAAATTGTTTTTTTTTATTTATTTGGTGTATTGTGATATCAGAAACTGTGTTCACAGTGTTCAATCACTGATATTATCGAATACCAATTATAATCACACCAGTGAGTCAAAAGTAGTATTTTTCTCATCACTATTCGACACTGAAATTCACGAGCGACCGGTAATCGTTCAAAGGCGACCGTTTTCAATATTATCTAACCTCGCTAGCATTTACGTGCGCCCACACACCCATGGGACTAAACCCGTTGTTGAATTCATCAGTCAGAATCGGTTAAACGATTAAACAGAGCTCTGTACAGATCCTAGATAGGTTGTTTCTATTAATAAATATTTTCGTATGTATTTCATTTTTTTAAATAACTTGACACTGTAATTTAATTTCTAATAATTTAATATAGTCAACGTTTCCAGCCACATGTCATCTATCATTCTATGGTCTAGTTATTCTATCAAATGACAGCCGTGAAAACCCACTAATGTATTTTATATAACACATATCGCTTACTAGGCAAACAATCTGTGCTGGGCCACATTAATATTGAACCCTAGTTCTAGATAAATATTAAAAGATATTTATCTAGAACTCACCAATTTTATCAATCTTGCGCAAAATACCAATTAATTACTGTTCAGAAAGATCAACGCGCCGCCACTGAAGCGTGATGACTAGACGTTAATTTTATAGCTGCTTTGTTAGAAAACCGGTTTCTGTTTTTTAATGCGAATAAAATACCCACTTCGTGTAGAAATTATTACATTGTGGCCCGTATCCACGGAAGAGATTTTTAAGAGATTTTCGAGACTATCTCAGACATGCCGATTTTGCTCCCATGAAATTTTTTGAAGACAACTCTCGGCTTTTATAGTCACCGTGTACACAGTATATCTCAGAGATTCGCCGTCAAACGTCAGTCCATTGACCATATATGCTCCTTTCATCAGTTGAGTGAATTTGTCTTCCTTCCCAGCAGAAATAAAAACGGAATAAATATCTTTAATTTATTGCATTGTGCGTGTATAACTTTCGGAATAAATATGTATTTGTAGGCAATATTCCCTCCGAGGTGTGCGGGTGTATGCACGTACACGATTTGGCATCATAGCCCACGCAAAAAAAAATAGCGCGCACACAATTTTTAACGAGACTTTTTCCAGTGCCGCTTTCTATCGAAGATTGGCGATCATGTTGATTTGTCCTATATAAGATCACCGACATTTTGGACATTAAACCACTTTCTGAGGTTACACAACCGAGATAACTTCTTTCTACCCTACGCCTCTGTTGCTTTCTATCTTCCCCTGCATAATGAGTTGTAAAAAATCATATTTTGCATTGCAGATAATGTGTCCAAAGTATGCAGCTTTCCATAACTTGATAATTGTTATTAGTTCTCTTGACTTATTTAAGCGTCTTATTTAGTAATGTGGTCAACCCAAGCCCTGCAAATAGCAGGTATACTGGTATGGTTATGTTTTATTATTTTCTCCCCTAGCACACAAATCTGTCCTTAAAATTGCACAAAAGATTTTTTATGCGCACACAATTGGTTGTAGACATTTATGGTTTTAGATACTAAAACGTAAAACTATAATATAAATACCTACAACCGTCTCAAATCGAACGTCGTGTAATCAGGCTACCATTCTACCAATCTTAAGCTGATCTTTGAGTTTATCTCCAGATCATAATCTCAAAGTGTACACAGAAGGTACTGAGATTTAGTTCGACTAAATCTCTAAGATGTCGCATCGTGTCTCTGTCCGTGGACACGAAGCATAAATCTTGAGTTACTATAGTGTTAGAAATAGACATCAAATGCAACTTCTTGTATTAAAAGAAGCGAAGCTCACCCAGAGCCCAAGACTGGTATAAGAAATGACATCATAAATTGACTAAAAACTTACGCAAATATAAAACCTGATTATTTTACAAAAAACGGGATGTAGAAATCGCGCAGCGCATCGTTTCTATATATGTATGTATGTTACAGTGAATGCGTATCACCAGCGAAATTATATTTTCACAAGTAACTCAGCCAGTTTAAATACATCAAACAATTAATTTACAATTTCACTGCCCAATACCAGTGAAATTACATTTGTTCACAAACGGACGATCCGGTATACATCACGCATGCGTTATTTGTTTGTGTCATTGATGCCATCTGACATCGGAACATTTTAACCTCAGCTGGTGATGAGTCGCCCTACGACTGCGTTTTGAAAATTAGTTATGTTAGTTATCTCATTATTATTGTTGATGTTGTGTTTGTGTTAAAATTATATTGTCCATGTATTGGTTCGAAAAAATAATTTTTATCAAAAATAAGGACTATTTTGATAAAAGTTTTAATAGACGACAAAACCACTCCGATTGAATACTTTTTCCGTATTTTAATCGACATAATCACGTATTTTAAGCGAAAACAAAAACACGCAAATTGACGTTTTACAACTGTCAAATTGACAGTTTAGATCGGCATAGAATTTCACTAGAGCCTGTCAAATTTATGTATTTTCGCCAGTAGAAATATATATCTTGCAGTGAAAATGTATTCGGATATGATTCCACTAAAATGCCAGTGAAAATGTAACTTCACTGGTAATACACATTTACTGTAACATATGTATAACATTCTGTTCATGTTTTGTAAATTACTAGCAAATATAAACATATTACAAATCTGAGTAAGACGAGAAATATTAGTATTCGTCGGCTATTGTAATGAGCAGACAGAAATGCGCGCAGAATATTTAACAGACAATTGAGATAATAAAGCTTTATATAGATAATGTAGTTAATTGGGAGTGTGCCGCCCTGCTGAGGAACGTCGGTCAAGCGAAACAGATTTGCCGACAGATCACATCATCAGAGGCGCACCTTACCGTTGATGGGCCCAGGACTGGAATAAGATGGAAGCTTTCTGATTTAAAAACACGTGGAAAAATGTTTTACATTTAAAATATATGTATAAAGCAACTCAGCACGCATATTAGACTAGAGATATCTGAACATCAAAGACAGACTCAACCGTTTGCCTGAGACGAATCCTTCAATTTTTTTGGCATCTTGCGAGAAAAGAAGACAGCTTGGAGAAGCTTGTTGTGGTGGGCCACGTCGAAGAATGAGGAGAAAGAAGAAGACCCGTTAGACCGACCAAGTGGAAAAGGCAACAGGTACTTCTCTGATGACAACCCTAAAATGTCTGATTTCTATGTCATTTGTTTAGTTTTGCTAAATCTTATAATAATATAGAAAGATAATTAATTATCTTAAATGTATTAATTATAAAGATATACATATAAAATCAATTTTGACGAAAAAATATTGCTGTTGCGCTACCGGGATTCGAACCTGGATCTCTTTTTTCAATTCGGGGAAGGTGCATTACCAACTATGCTACAGCGACAATATTTTTGACGACAAATTTTCGAACCCATATGTTACACTTTTTCATATTAATACATCTGTCGTCCCATTATTTGTCAAAGTAAAAAAAAACATTACAAACCTATGTTCTAAATAATTACAACTTCACAATTAGAATGTGTTCTACTTAATAAGGTAATCTATTGGGATGTAATTGCGAAAGTTTTAAAATATCAATACGTATCTTGGATTTATAAGTACTAATGTATTTTTAAGAATCAACAACAAAAAAGGTTGATTTAGAGTCTTCGCAAAGAATAACGCCAAATTTAAATATATTTTTGTCGTATTTTTATCTACCGATGTCTTCGACCTTTCACCAATATGGTACCATCTTACGGTATCAATGAAGGTATGCTTCAGATCAAAAACCTACGGGCTGCGTCAGTCCATATTATATTAGTATGCATATCGTTGCGTTGCATTATCAAGAATTATTGTCGGTACTCGTGAGAACCGGGTGAACTTGAGTTCTACGCTCTACCGCCGACACGGCGCTATTGCGACCGCTGGTGTCTGACGTGACACTGTAAGAAATTGAAAACATCGTTCGTACATATGTATTAGTTATCAATTAATATACTATAGCGAATAACTACGTATGAACATCGAACAACTTATTCGTACAAGAGATAACAGATAAGGTAGAGATCCAAATCGATTAGGATTCTATAAATGTGACGTTTATTTCAGTTACCGGCTGTTTTCAACATCAGAGAGTATATTAAAACTTGGTTCAAAATAGTCTTGTTGGAGCAAGAGTCACGTTGTCGGCTAATGCGATCGTTCGACTATACGCACACATATAAATAGAAATTTAAAATTGATTGGGAGATAATTAAAAATGTTATTAGGTTATCACGGCAGTTCTGAATCTTCTGTGTACATTTTCTGGGCTAATCTGCCATGTGCATCTGAACCTGATGGACCCTGTAATGATCAGATACACACGGCAGATTGGCCCAGAAAAATGTACAAGAACAACGTATATAAAAAAAAAAGTTAAATGTAGAATCGATCCAGTGTCAAAACAGAATATTTTAGATTCTATCTTCTTTATCTGTCATTCAATCTATGTGATTATAAATATTTATTTAATAAAGCAGAGATCATAATAGGTAAGTGCGTTTTCTGGAGTAGATCACTCATGCGATTGTATTATTGATGAATTTCATAATACATTTTCTTAATAAACAATTGAGAGCGATTTTAGAACGACTTTTCATCGCTACCTTCGATGGACGACCCACAATTTCATCACAAAAATTGAACGTTAAGTAGAGAATACATAACACCTAATACCATCGATATGGTATCTTGAGCCTTTCGGTAATGTAATTAATCACCAATTTGGAAGATTGTGGGCTTAAATTGCGATTTGAGGTTTCAATAATCGTCCAGAATACTAACATACACCCAAAATGTCAAGAATAGACGAGCTTAATGTTTTTAATTCAGCCGTATTACTAGTAATGTGAACGAGCTTACCAAAACTTTTTAATTCAGGTGTCACTAGAAATGTGGACGAGCTTAAAGTTTTTAATTTAGCCACTAGAAATGTGGACGAGCTTAATGTTTTTAAGGACGAGCTTAATATTTTTAATTCAGCCGTATTACTATAAATGTGGACGAGTTTATTATTTTTAATTCTACTGTTTTGTTAGAAATGCATACGAGCTTAACGCTTTTAATTCAGCTACTCTAATTCCAGTACCACCGCACCGGCTAGACTTTGTTTACTATGAAGAGTTCCGCGGGCTAGTATGCGCGCGCACTTCGCTCGCCACCTGTGCGCGGATGGCGCGGCGCTCGGAGAAGTTCGGCGAGCGGGAGGACGCAACGGAACAGATGTTTGAAATGCCGGACGCCCATTGGCCGGCTAGAACGACAGCTGCACCGTGCCGACGCCATCACGGCATATCTGTCAAAAAAGGGATCCTGTTTATCTTAGTGAACACTCTTACAATGCTGAACGAAAATGCATGCCCTAGCGGCCTAGCCAATACGGTAGAATACAGGTGAATCATTTACCTGAAAATACAATAATTTCTCGTAATTTCTCAATAAACTGTGCGTATGCGTGTGGTGCGTGCTATACTATACGATTGATGCATGCATACTTAGGTAATTGCATATCATTGCGGCGAGTGGCGCGCTTCACGTCAAGGCCCATGACATCGCCACAATTAAAAATATTTTGAACAAGACTAATTGATAAATAAACTAAAATATATACATTTTAAATAATCATGCATTGAAATCAGATTATTTTTTTGTTGGGAATGAGGAAATATAGAATAATTTATTTTAAAAAAAAATTGCTAGTTCAAATCTTTTAAATAAACAAAAATTATAATCATTTATTTATCCAGTATATAAAAAATATATTATATACTGAATGTAACACACCTAGCGCACAATATTTTAGTGAGTTAAAAATGTTCTAGCAGCGCGTGCCTAATTTCAATCATGTCAGAGATATAAGAATTTTAAAAGGGTCACAGTTAAGTGATTATTTCCATTAATATAAATATTTTATTGATTCCAAATTATATATTCAACACAAAAAATAAAAGCTAAGTGTAATACCTATATACATTTATGTATGTATTACATTATGACATGATTATTTACGCGATGCGATCGACATGTACTATTTCTAATCAATTTTTATTTCAAATACTAAATTAATGTATTAATTATAAATATATACATATTAATTATAAATAAATATATATATATATTAATTTAGTATTTAAAATATCACAGACCGTCTGTTCTGAATAATTACAACTTCACAATAAGAATGTGTTTTCCTTAATAATTTTTATTTCACTTTAATTTCAATTTGCTGGTAAAACAACCCACAGAAAGGCATTGCTTGTGTCAGACGAGCATGGCTAGGATAACATGTATAGATAACCCAATTATATTAATTGTATTATCATTAACATTGTTTTATTTTCTGAAAAATATTGTTATTTTGTTATGTATGTATCTACCAAACTCAAAAAAGTATTACAATCCTATTTATTCTTTTTAATGGTGGACTTCCCGCTTAACAAAGGTACAAGTCTCTTCTGGGAAAACGGCGTGATAGTTGCAATCGTATTAACATAATTAAGTTTATATTAAAATACTAACATAAGATGCTGGCTTTGTTTGTAATTATAACACAACCATATGATGCCGGTTTTGTTTGTACTCATATTACAACACAAACATAAGATGCTGGTTTGTGTTATAATACGTGGTTGGTTTTACTCATATGTTTGTATTATAACAAAACCATATGATTGCTGGTTCTGTTTGTATTATAACAAACATAAGATGCTGGTTTTGTGTTTACGTTATAACACAAACATAAGACGCCGGTTTTGTGTTTATGTTATAGCACAAACATAAGACGCTGGTTTTGTGTTTATATTATAACACAAACATAAGACGCCGGTTTTGTGTTTATGTTATAACACAAATATAAGACGCCGATATTGTGTTTATGTTATAGCACAAACATAAGACGCTGGTTTTGTGTTTATGTTATAGCACAAACATAAGACGGTGGTGTTAAGGTGATGATGAGTAATAAAAAAAACATAAAATGCAAAAAATGTTAAAATAAATAAAATAATGAGTAACATGACGAGGCTGAATAAGGGATAGACGGAAAGAAATAAGAATTAGAAATACAAAAACAATAATGGTAAATTTTAATTTGAAAAGGGGGTTAACATATACAAAAACAATCACGCACGGATCTATCTCTACTTTTTGTAAATATATAATTTATTACCAGTACTTATTAATAATTTAATATTTTGACAGTTAATGAAACAATTTTTTTATTTTTGGGCGTTGAAATGATTGTTGAGAATTCATTGTCCACAGCGGTAAGAATTATGATCAACTTCATACAAAACAAAGTTTTACTCGTTGATGCATTAAAAAACTGAAATTACATCAATAATTAAATTTAGAGAATATTTATATTGCAGGTACTAAGTACTCGCGAATATAATCACCGTACTTAATTTATACAAAGAATGCGTGCTCATTATAATGTCACCAGCGTCACCAGCTCTACATCAGATAACACAATCAACAATAAAACAAAAAACCTCTTTACAAATTTGGGACACGGCGATCAGCATACAATGCGCTCGAAGACGGGGCGGAAGCGCTAGAGTCTCACGGCGGCTATTTCCGAAAGAGTCTCCGATAATTTGATTTAGCTATCGCAGCGCGGGAGTGTTTGGATTTCCGGTCACGTCCATTATTCGGCACGGAAGGATGAGCGGCCATGACAGCCGTAAACAGATAAATCATAAAATCAAAGGCAAACATGACGGCAGGAGCAGAAAACTTCACGCTTCGGGTGTATCAATAATTCAAGTACCTTCTGACTTGATTCGTTTCAGTTTCAGCGCCACAAGACAGCGCACGATATGTTTTTTTAAATGTACTAACAATGATTGAAATCGTATCTATTATTTTCACCATTTAAGGAATAGCAATTCAGTTTTAGAATCAGAATAGAAAAATATTTTTAAAAAAAAATAGAGATGCGTACACGGAATACGCGTTACAATTAATATTCTTACTATTTTCAAACTAAGCTAAACGTTTGCTATGAAAATAGGACTAGCTTGATGGCCTCCTGGAACGAGGCTCGAACCCCTGACCGCTAGATTACTGGGTAAGTATAATAACCACTAAACTAAACGTCATGTAGATTACATCATTTTGTGTGTGTGTCACGGATGAGACTTTCGGAATGTGTCAGATACATCATTATACACTTTGTTCAAAATACATGCGGCAATGAATCATGTTCCGCGCTCAACTCTGTACTGTACTTTATACGCTTTCGAGACGAATCTCCGAGATAAATCTCATCCGTGTACAGGCGCCATTGGAGCATAATAATGTATCTGTACAAATATACCTATCTCAAAAATCAGATATTTGATACTTCTCGCTCTAATTACAATACATACTTTTTTACCATTAGAAAGTTTTGCTTAATTCGAGAGCAATTGTTTTTTTCATCTATAAAATATGCTCATGTACATATCTTCTATTAGGCCAGGCCTAGCGTACCAGACTTGTCAATTGTCCCACTTATAATTTTAACTTCATTATTAATTATGTATTTACGAAGAATTGTACTTATTCAGAAGGCGAAAGGTTGCAGAACTAAGTTACATAACATTGTGAGAACACCATCATAGTTACACAATATGTAAAATAAACAAAAGTGACACGAATCACCAAACAAATTGTTTAAAAAAAATCGAAGCACTTTTTGTCAAGTATTAAAAATTAGTGAAATATGTTCATATAAAAATTACTCCTAGCGGGTAAATAAAACAAATGTATAAATGGAAGCTGCGGCCTTTGTGATGTAGAATATGTATGGTATGGATAAATTAATAAATAATATTAAAAATACGCCACAGTTAAAGAGTTTCCACTAGAGTGTACTGGCTATATTTAAACTAATGTCACAAAAATCTTGAAATAATAATACAGTGGCGGTTTTAAATAAAACCAATACCTAAAACACCGATGACTTTAGAGCACGGGCAGCGTACAAGATTGAGGCTGAAATTATCTGTGCAGAAACGCATTTGAGGAAGAGGTGTCGCCTAGTCCAATATGACGCCAATCAGAATGTGTTCTCCTAATATCGCCAATATTAGGAGAACACATTCTTATTGTGAAGTTGTAATTATTCAGAACAGACGGTCTGTGATATTTTAAATATGAATAAAATATATTAATTAGAAAGATATACATATAAAATCAATTTTATGGAAAAATATTGTAGTTGCGCCACCGGGATTCGAACCTGGATCTCTTTCCAAACCGGAGAAAAGTGCATTATCCAACTATGCTAATTTTTCGAACCTATAAGGTATACCTTTTTGATATTAATACATTTAATCGTTCCATTGTTTGAAAGAGCCATTTACTTTATTTTTACGGAATTTAAAAATTTTATAATAATGAATTGATAATTCTGGCGTCTGTTATCAGATTACTCAAAGGTATTTGAGATTCCGTAAAAATGAGGTAGATGGCTCTTTCAAATAATGGAACGATTAAATGTATTAATATCAAAAATGTAACATATGGGTTCGAAAATTTGTCGCTAAAAATATCGTCGCTGTAGCATAGTTGGATAATGCACCTTCCCCGGTTTGGAATATATTTAATTCATATTTAGCATTCATTAAAATTGTTCACCGCTTGGTTTGTCTGACTATTTTGTTGCATCAGATCGCTACTCAATAATGCTAAAATTTTAAAAATATTTGTTTATTAAGAATATTACAACTGAACCGCAATCACACCATTGGTTCATTCACATTAACCATTTATTTACCTTTTAATGAAATGATTTCAATTTACAAAATATTTCCCTTTCCCAAATTAACAAGAACGTTCATTTATTTTCCCAACTTGGTTTTTATTATTACAACTTTATTTTTTTAGGTCGAAAACGCAAGCAACCAAAAAATTATCTCATGTTTAAAAGAAAATGAGAATAATCAAATATATCAAATTATTGAAATTCTTTGAAATATATTGTGAAGATTTTACAAAATCGTAATAAACATTATGACTACGCGCTGGAAAATAATATTTGCGAAATTGACCCATTATAATCCTGTACCTGTCTCCAATTTAGGGCCATAAAAAATATTTCTTGATCATCTATTCCAGCTGTTGGAAGTTCAATGACCTTTTATTTTTGTGTTCAATATTTCGTTTCGAAATCAATAAAATATTACTTTCAATTGATCAAAACTCTCTACGTCACTACGAATTATTAAAATGCTTATATCTCTGAAACGGTTGAGAATAGGACACGGTGGCTTGAACATTTTCGACTCATATTTTTATAAAGTATAACCTCCTAAAGTATTGTGTGCTAGGTCTGTCACACCTGCATACATGTACATTATAATTTTTATTATTTGCAAAACTCCATAACAGTTTAATGGCACGTATATAGATTAGAAATTAACGCATTTTTAAATAATATTCTTCTACAGTGTTAAATTAATCAACCTCAACACACCAGTACTAATTATCAGAGATGTGTTGCGGCCGAGAAGTTATGATTAATGAAATTAAAAAATATCTATCCATGCAAAAACGACAAGAAAAAAAATGTAGATCTGTGTCTTTTCATAGTTATATTTAAAATATAAATTATAGTTTAATTTAAACAATAAATATCTGTAAAACACTTTCAAAACATTCAAAGACCGTAATAGAACTCTTTATTTATTATTTTTGCAAACAGCCGATACTAAAAAAACTCAGTATAACAACCTTAAATTACACAGAAGGTTAATATTGCTAAAAAATACAAATAATCGAATCTCGTTAAGGCAACTATTTATATTGAGGAGAAACGACAGGGTACGTTTTTGGTATCCTAATCCTAAGGATCTCAGGTAGAAGAGTATTAAAAAAAACTGGAGAACACCAGGTGTGCGAGAACACAATACACACTACATACACAACACAATCTAGGTAGAACCTCGCATTTTTACGCGAACCAAGCATTGTCGAAGTTTTTATCAACAATACTCTCCAAGATGTATTTATGAAGTCACACTAACAACTAACATTCTGCAATCAATTTGGTTTATGATATAAATCATCTCGGCAAGTCCCTTGTTATTAATTTGGACCTGTGTATATATTTTATGCGTTTATGAACGTATCGCTATAAATACTTGCACGAATCACCACAGCAAAACTCTCTATGACGTACTCAAGGCCAAATGCACGTTAATATTACTTAGAATGTCCCGAACCATTATTCATGCAATATGATATTTAAAAATATCGATATCCGAAGTTGCTGTCATTGAATTTAAAGTATAATATAAAATGATATTGGAAAAATAATACATATAAAGGATGTTCAGCGGGAGATTTAATATTAAATAAAAAGTTTAATATTAAATAAAAAAAATAAAAACTACAATATTATTCTCCTATTTTATTTATACAAAATTGGGTTTAACGATGCTAATTTAACGTTTTATAAACAATATCGTCTAAATGCCGCCCATTTCTCTCAAGACACTTGCAATCGAACTCTTAAATTTGTAAACACCCGAGAGCAAAGCGTTGGTTCAATGGCAGCAACTTCACGACGGATATTTTCTTATAGGGCCTGAATTGTTCGAGGATTGTGACTGTAAACTCTTGACTTGAGGTATCCTCACAAAAAAGTAGCACGGTGTAAGGTCCGATGATCAAGGTGCCCGGGTATGTCTCCGTACTTGCTGATTAATTTACTGGGAAAAATTCCCCTCTCCCACTTGCCTCACTCTGATGGTTTACTAGCAATTACAATTTAATTTTGAAATTTTTCCGCTGAACACCCTATATTATAATAAAAACATTCGTTAATTAAATTGTATAGTCCTTGTCCTCAGTCAGATAACTATGTACTTATTAATGAAAATAAAGAATTAATATTCTATTAAGAGCCTCAGTGATGAGCATTGAAATGTTACTCAAAATAACAAAAACTAACCCACGGCAGAAGAAATTCTACTATCATCTGAAGTCCATGAAAATCTACAATTATTAGTATTAGTTTATTTTGTACAATGAACATCCTCAGAATCGAGTCCTTAGGGGGCAATATCTTATCAAGATACATAGATACTATTATAATAACTTCCTGGCAGCTTCTGCAATCGACTTCACTCTGTACGTACGTGGTAGCTCCCGCTGTTCCTCCGGCCACTGGTAACGAACGTCAACAGGGTGGCTCAGAGGACAGGCAAGTGTGAGTCTTCATAAGCACGCCTAGACGAAGCAAGCACCGATAAAGTATTGCCCATCTCAGCTGTCTCCTGGGCCCGTGTGCTGTACTTTCATCATCTCGCATACACTGGAGGCTAACAATAAGTTTTTGACACTTTTGTGTGGAGCTCTATCGCCTCCACAATCAGCAACAAGGCCCCTGAACGCACCTCGCAGATACTTGGGAGTAAAACTACGCTCTCACTAGAGGCAAAAACATGCCCGGTACCGACCCCAATACGTGACATTTCTGCGCGCCTCTCTGACGACTGCCTTCCCGTCAAGATCCCTACCAAACGCTCCTCGGTGTAGACTTTTTACTGCATATTTTTCTAACTGCTCAAGCATCAATAGACTTCTGACAACTATAAGTATCTTATACATATTAGCTTACATATGTATCGATCCATAACTTATCATATATTTCTTTCATAAACGTCGCAAAGTGCTACATACCTTCGTAACTTCTTCGTTTGCTACAAGCAGACTGTGTGCAGTCCCTCTTATCACTATAGCTGTAGTTTTAATCATTGAGCGTGCTATAAGATACGTTCTTAATAATATCACTAATTAATATCCATATTATGATATCTGCATATAAGTAATACAGCAGTTGATGTGATATAAAAACACACAGCCATGATTCTGTGTTAATGAATGTAGGTATGTGACGTGTTTCGTCAAGTACGCATGTTAATAATAGGTAGCACACGTATCTTTACATTTGCGCGAAATGAAATGTCGTCGGTGCGGTTAGCTTGTCGGTCGTTGATAATATTATTTCGGCGGTAGTAATTAACTCCAGTCCAGATCAAATGTCATGACTGACCACATGCTATCGTCATCCAAATGACAGTGTAGTGCAGTGTCGGCTCCGGCGTGGGAATAATAAAAAAATATTAATGATTTACAATATCATCTCAATTAAATTAAATGCGACATATTTTTTCAAATTTCGCGCAATATTGTGACAGTACCTACTGGCGAATAGTGAGGCGATTTATAGAGTTTGATCAGTAGGATGCACGTTATATACAAGAAAGGTGATTTTATGTAAAAGATAGCATATCAAAAGATATGGTAAAGAGTAAAAGTACTTGGGAAGATTATTTTATAGAAACGGAAAATTGAGATAGATATCAAAGGGTGAGGGTGGCAGGGAGTAAAGTAAATTGTGCTTTGTAGATAATCATTACTAATGAAAGTTAGTCATCCGAGGTAAACGATCACACGTAGTGATGAGTTCAAAATCACGAACCGTGAGTCAATCGCTGATATCTTGAGTCACATTCACTATCAGTGATTGAATATCTGGGAATATTGTGATTCATTATTTTATTTTATTTACGAGTATATTTGGGTTGTGAACCGTAATTCGGCGCATGTTCATATGAAACGAAAATATTAATGATGGAATGATATTATAATTCGTAATAAGCGCCATCTAGTACACCCAAAATGCTGAGAAATTGACCCGAAAAATAAACTCATTTTTAAGGGTTTTCATTCTTTTTGAGTTAAATTAAATATATGTATATTAATTATATATGCTAGAATACGTTTTTTACGCAAATGAAGTCTGAATAATATAAGTAAATACGCTAAAAATTAAGTTTTTTTTTAATTTACTTCGTGTGTTGTAATATCGTGCAACTGAAATGAAACTGATCAAAATCGCAGTTTTCAATCACTGACATTATCGAACATCAATCACAATCACACCAGTGAATCAAGAGTAGCATTTTTTCTCATCATTAGTCATACGTAAAAGGAAAAAATGGTAAACGTAGATAATTGATGGTAACAGAAATAAAGGAAGTTCTGATAATGCGAGATCTGAAGAGCTGTGTAGACGAGTAAGCCAGAATAGAAGATTGTGACGTTCTATTAATTAATATTACGTGTACGTCTGATAAATGCGTATGAAATAATATGAGAGTGTAATTTAATTAAAGAATTTTAATTTGTAAATCTTCAAATTTATTTACGCTTCACTGGGCTAGACGACGAAAGCAAAAATGAATATTTAAAGGTTACAATAATTCAAATTTAATTTATAAGTCTATGTGACAGATAGAAAAAAGATGACTGCGAATAATTTAACGTTTGAATAATGTAAAAGAAACATGCTGATAATTAATTTTAATGTTGGTGGGATCTTTTTAAATATTATTTTTACAAATAAAATAAAGATTTAAACACTTAATTTCGAAAATCACTGCAAACTAAACGACAACCATCAAACAGCAGACCGCACGCGACTAAGTGTCGCCACACCGTTCATTGTACAACGTAAAGCCTCTCCCCCCACACACTATCAATATTATTGATCAATAATACTGAGCCGTTCAATAAAAATTGATTTGGTGTAAAATTTATTAACGCGTCATCAATATTATATTTCTTCTCTATTAGTGGTGCAATCCTGTCCAATAGCTGATTGAATACCGAGTCCCATTCTAAAAATTTTATTTGTATTAAGTAACAATTTGAGTTAGGTTAGGAAATTTATTTATAAATAATTGTTGTCTTTTTAAAAATAGATTCTGGTAAAGAAACAATAATATGTGTTTTTAGTTAGTTATGACATCCTGAAGAAGAAAATGGTATTTTTCGAAACCGGTAGATGTATTTAAACTCAATTCAGCGGTTAATAAAACAAAGATAATAAATAAAAAATATGAATTTTAACCACAAAGTTAATATTGCTAATTTTAAAAGGAATATTTTTTGATTCGTCCTCAAGAAACTGCAGTAATCTGCTGACTCCTCACTGAGATCTCGAAGCGAGTTACCCTGACCATGTGTCGACCACCTCCTTAACCATTTTCTGACCTAAAATCTGTTCTTTAGTTTATTCTTGAAAACTACATAATGCTACCATTATCCTCGCGAATTCTGCATCACCAGCAGATGATAAGGTGTTTGCCACTATAGCAGAGTATACAGTTCGACGCTGTGAGAAAACATCCTCACCTTCAAAGCAGAGTCAATACTGAAATATTGAACAATAATCTGTGATCAATAAAACGCCTTTAATATTATTGATCAATAATATTGATAGTGTGTGGGGGCCTTAACCAATGAAGACATTATTTCTGCCTAACTGTGCGGTTACACGGCGTGGACAAGCTTTCGGGGAAAAATGTGAGGTGATGCACTGTAATGCAAGAGAAATTAGCCTTTTCGACAAAATATCATAAACATCACAGTACATTAAATTGTAAGGATAAGTTTTTTTCCAGGATTTAACGAGATTGGAAATGTTATATGTCGAGAACGAAGCTTCAGATAAAATCGAGGCACGACAATCTAAAAAATCAATACTTTAAAGATTCGAAAATGCGAATGGCAATATGACATTCGATCGAGAAATTAATGAAAATGTCCCGAGATAACACGTGAGAACGAACAAGGAACTAGTAACTAGTTATAACGAACGAGAATCGTAAATAAGGATGGTAATTAGTGTTCATGAAATGTTGCCACGCGCTATACAGAATTTTCCGTGCACGATTCTGAAAAAATAAATAAACATTAAAACATCTTCCTAATTTTCCTCGAAAGTATTATAAAGCTTTTTTTACGAGAATCTTGACTTTGAACCATATTAATTTTGTGTTTGGGGCATCCTTTCAAAACATTTTAGTGCGGAACCTACCTAATAAGATAAGGTATATTGTCTATTTTATTGGTAAACTACAAATCACCCCTATCAGTTTACATTTCAAAGATTCCGATGCGCGAATGGTAAATAATTAATCAACCGAGAAATGAACGAAAATGACCAATAACGAACAAGGAACTAGAGAGAAGAGCGTATAAATTTAGTGAACGGGCATTTGCTGCGGCAGGCCCAAAAGCGTGGAACTCTTTGCCCTCCTTTATACGGAACAGTGTATCAAAGAAGAAACTAAAAATGCACCTTTTTAAAAAATCATTTCCATAAGTAAAAATAACGATTTTTAATTAAAAAAAAAACAAAGATAATTGTTGGACTATAAACAGTTTATGTGTAAAGCGCCCTTGAGGTGAAAGTTTTTACGAAAATGGCGCTTACAAATTATCCATTATTATTATTATTATTATTATTATTAAGGATCGTAAACATGGATAGCAATAAAGTATCTGAGGGTGTGAATTTCGATCATCTGTCGTGCGAAAATAAATGACGTAAGCAGTTAGAGCACCGCTGCTGTGCGACCGATTCACACGGACCGAGAGATAATAATCTGCTCTCCCGCCCGCCCACGACCAGTGGTGTAACTTGCTCCACTACAATGCGGCGCATTGGCCACAACATTAGACAGGGACCCAAAAGATTTGCGCCCTACGAAACTTTTAGTTTTAACACTTTTCTATTCTTCTTCTTCTTCTTATGCCCTACACAGCGAAAAGCTCTACAGTAGACTGGCCAAACTATGTGCCACTTGGTGACCCTTGTGTATATGTTATCTATTACTATTGTCTGCATTTGATTTATTTCTGAATAAATAAAATACAATCACTTTGTATGAAACTACGAAATTTATTATACGTTAACCGGTTTCGTTTGTCTCAAGCATCATCAGGACGTATTTAAAACTAATCATAAATACAAAAAGAGTGCACTTATATGTACATAAAAAGAGAGATAGAATATAATATTACATGTGAAAAAGAGAGATAGAATACATATACATTTAGACGGAACATCAAGGGAGGGGAAAATACATCCATATATATGTAAATGTATTCTGTCTTTCTCTTTCACATTTAATCTTATATTCTGTCTCCCTTGATATTCTATCTAACTGTATATGTGTTCTGTCTCTCTCTTTCACATATAATTTTATTTTATAGCTCTCTCTTTACGAATATATAGGTGCACTCTTTTTGTATTTATGATTAGTTTTAAATACGTCCTGATGAAGCTTGAGATAAGCGAAAACGGTTGATGTATAATAAATTTCGTGGTTTCATACGAAGTATTTGTATTTTATTTAATCTAAAATTACTATTGTATAATGTACATAATATATAATAGATTGTCATTTTTACAGTGTCAATTTATAGAATGCCTTCTTTACCACCTTGCTTTGAGACCCAATTTTTATAATCACGCCACTGCTCACAGCACACATGCTCAGCACCAGCCTTCAGCTCGCTCGCGATCGTGTAACACACGGGTGACATGACAGCGGTGGGCGCCAGATCGTGGTGAAATCAACCGTTTCTGGTAGAACTCTCGATTTCAAATTTCAAATTACTATGACAAATGTCACGCCTGAAGCATCTCCTTCATCAAAGCCACGAACTATGTGTGTAATTAAAGAACGCACGAGGTTATTGTAGCCACACATAATTGCATATTATCCAGTTATGTCTCAATTTTTCCGTTTCATATATTTATTATTTTTATTTAAAATAGCAAAGGGCACGCTGGACGCCCTTAATTTAACCGAACTGATTGTAAACCATGTTCCCGCGCGAAGTACCAGGTCATCGGCGCTGTTCCATGTAAATGCATCATACACAAATTTTTATAGGAATACACTCACATAAAGACTTCTCAGTACTTGATTTTGGTATTCAGCCATTCTGTGTTAAACCTAAAGTTTATTTTTTCAGTGTTAAACCAAAAATTAAATTGTTTTTTTTGCTTAACTTTCCATTTTTTTAAAATCAATTTGATCTATTTCGGTTTTATATATATTCCATGCTACTTGTGTAGCTGCACATCTTTTTTCAAATAATTAATTTTGTAAGGCCCACAAGGGCGTGAATACAATATAAATAAATAAATAACGAGCTAACCCGCGCATGTGTCTGTAAATTTAATTGTTTGGAAAATATTCCCATAAACAATAAAAGAGTCACTAACAATATCGCAACACAGCACGCAGATATTTAAACTGTCAAAAAATTGTTGAGAATGTAATTATGAAAGTATCACGTTGACGTTTGACATTTAGAATTTATTGAAAGTGAACAGAACGAATCAAGAAGACAAATAAAATCTTTATTTTCGTTTCCATAGTTACGCGATCTTGAATCCAAAGTCAGTGTGTATGGATGTAACGAACATAACCAACTAACATTTTAGTTTATTACGTTTAAATAACCTACCATTATTCGTGTTTATAATCTGTAGAACAAATGCGTTAGTGATTTGTCTTCTACAGGCGCAGAAAGCGTTAACACAGACATTACATAAATCTCAGGCATTGCATAAAATTAACGCAATAGGGTAGTTATACTTACGATCAATAAAATACATGAAATTGACTAAATCATAATAAAAAAGTTATCATTTATAATTTTGAATATTAAAATGATTAGACAAACGAAAACGCCATACCATTGGTTGACGTACTTGATGAATAGCATTATTACCAATATTAAAAAATGTGCGATCTGCGCTTTGGTTTTGTTCATCCCTAGTTAATAAAATTAGATTTATTAGGGGTAATTATTTTTATATGATAAGTTTGCAAGATTTTGCAAGAATGATTGCATAGTTTTTAGATGTTTCTATTTTTGAGTACCTTGTTGTTTAGTGTCATTTAATGTTTAATTACCTTGTTGTTTAGTATTTGATTACCTTATTGTTTAGTGTTATTTAGTGTTTGAGTACCTTGTTGTTGAGTGTTATTTAGTGTTGGATTACCTTATTGTTTAGTGTTTGAGTACCTTGTTGTTTAGTTATCATTGTGCTGTCGAAAAATACATCTACGAGTATATCGTAAAGCATTTTAAAAATTGTAGATAATAATTTTTGCAAATATTCGTCACATGGTCGATTAAATGGTCAAATAGGCTCGTGCCTATCGAAAATGCTCTCGTGTTCATGTTAATATCAACACGCTAATCCCCTGTGATACGATATTATTTACGAATGTATAGAAGTAGCAATAAAATCAATGATTTGAATGCTTTGTATAAGCAAGTGTTTTTAGAAACAATATGTTACTAATCATTATTTCAACGATAATCAGTTTTATATTATCTCAGCTTTGTAGCAGCATAATGTATAATAATTACAATAGAGTGTGGATTCCAAATTACAAATGAACTGACGAACCGGAAACCCGTGGTTAGAAGACATACTAACGTTTTTATTATCTCTTAGAGCGGTCTGTTTCAGACAAATACACAAGAACGTGCTCGCGATGACTCTTTAATGGACGACCCTTTTCAACGAAGATAAATTGTTTACAGAATTACAAAACAAAAAAATGTTTAAAAAAATACACAGTCAATAATTGTGAGAAATTTTGTAAATAATCATTTCGTAATTCGTTACATTACAGAAATATAAAAGTGATAAAAATGATAAATGTGGCAATAACGAGAGGTTATCTTCAAAGTAATGAAGAAAGTATTTGAATTAACAAATTGTGTATATTTTTAGCATTTTATTAACGGGTAGTCGAATATAATTTATTATATTTTGTACGCAGAGCAGAATGATGCGAGTTCCAAGTCTCATCCGTGTACGCGAACTACAATATTAGTTTGACCTGATTAAGAAAATATGTCTAATTAAATTCAGAAAATATGATTTTATTTATTATTGTGAATAAAATAAAAATTGTAATTAATATTACAATGTTTATCGAAAAATATTGTTGTTGATACAGGGATAATATATACGAGGGCTGTCTGAAAAGTCTCCGATCTAACAAAGAAACAAGACATTTTTTCTTCAAATTTATTTTTATTTTTCTACATAGTCTCCTTGTAAGTCTGTACACTTCTTCCAGCGATGCTCCCATCTCTTTAGTACTCGGAGTCTTTCTCTGTAAAATAGTTATTTATCTTCTCATTTAACGAAAATCTCTGTCCTACGAGCGCAACTTTTAGCTTAGGGAACAAAAAAAAGTCGCTTGGGACTAGATTTGGTGAGTAAGGAGGGTGGTCAAGCAGTTCAAAACGTAATTCGTAGATTTTCGCCTGGGCAACCGCTGAGGTGTGAGACGGCGCATTGTCTTAGTGAAACAATTTTTTTTTCTGCAAATGTAGCTGTCTTTCCGCAATTTCTGCCTTCAGCCTGTCAAATAATGATGCATAGTATGCTCCTATAACGTTTTTTCCTTTTTCAAGATAATCTATTAAGACAACTCCGTGGCTATCCCAGAAAACAGTCGCCATCGCTTTCTCAGCCGATGAAACAGCCTTTGCCTTTTTTGGAGCCAATTCTTCCTTCGAAGTCCACTTTTTTGACTGTATTTTTGTTTCTGGAGTATAATGGTGTATCCAAGTTTCATCTACAGTAATTAATCGGGGCCTAAACTGCGCCAACAGAGCGTTCGAAATGTTTATTCGAACACGTTTTTGCTCCGGAGTGAGCAAACGCAGCACCCAACGTGCAGCCAGATTTCTCATGCATCATCTTGATTCAATATGTGACAAATACATTCTTTCGATATTTTCATAGTCTCTGCTATCTCTCTAACCTTAATTCGACGGTCGTCCAGCACCATTTGGTGAACTCGAGCGATGTTATCGTCAGTGATTGCGTCCCGAATGTCCATCGTCACCCAGGCTGGTACGACCACGTTTAAATTCAGCTGCCCAAATTTTCACCGTGGTAAATGATGGTGCAGAATCCCCATACACTGTGCGTCCAAAATGACTGAAATTTTGGTGAGTATTTATCAAAGCATGTGCAAATATGTTTCCCAACTTATGTTGACGAGTGTCGCCATCTTCATGTTGAGGTCGGAAATTTTTCAAACAGCCCTCGTATATATGTATAATAATAAATATTTTTCGATAATATAGATTTTATATGTATACATTTAATTAATATTTAAAAGAATATCACAGACCTACATTCTGAATAATTACAACTTCACAATAAGAAAGTGTTCTCCTTAATAATATTACAATGATTAAAAACATTATAATCGCTTTACATGGTAGTTTTTTTTATATATATTTACATAATAGGAAGCAAATGTAATCAATTATGATAAATTGTTTGACATATTAACTATAGCACAATTAACAATAATTATCGTACTGAAATATTTATAGGAAAAAGAAAAAGATAGAAAATACCAATATGCCGTAGATTTGACAGCGAATTAAAACAGTGAAATATCTTCTCGTACGTAGTCATTTTCAGTAGGTATATCACACATAAAGCTTCGACAATCGTCCAAGTAGCTAAATGTAACGGAATATCTACATGACTTATAAACTACGTATTTAAAAACATTTTGCAAATAAATAATTATAGGTATATAAAGAATGAAAAAACCTAAAATTAAATAACCTCGCTTGATAAAATGAAGTAATGAATGGCGCGTGAACTCGAATACCAGCAGCCAAGAGTGTCCTAGTATACCAGTATTTGTATGGCGGAGAAGCGAACAATGCTTGAAACAAACTCGTGCACGGGAGGGCTATAAAAATGGCGGTTATATTATATTTCTTGGCTGAACTGCATCGTGACGGGAATGACAATCAAGACATGTCGATATGTAAGGCCGTTCATCTTTATATTATACACAAAACTAATCACTAGCCCCGGCGTAAAAAGGTTCCATAATTACATATTACACAATAATATAAAATATTAGCAATATTTGAATATATCCAAGAACACACAATTACTGGATTTTCACCTACAAAGGCACTGTTATTAAACAAATATCAGATATCTCATAGAGACAAACCTTTTTTTTAATTATATTTAATGGAAAATATATGGAAGTATTGCTAATAATATACTGGTTAACATAAGAAAATATATAAAAAATACTGATTTTTCAGGCGTATTCTATCTAGTACAATATGTTTAAAAAACATTTTACAGATAAATAATATTGCTTTATCAAATTTGGTCCATAGATGGCGATGGTGTAGTGGTACTCGAAGCGAGTCCCCATACTAACATAAATTTGATAAATGTGGAGATTGAGGGTAATTACAGGTTATAAACCCTGTAATTACCCCATACTTTCATATATTTTCCATTAAATATAATAAAAAATAGCTTTGTCTCTATAAGATATCTGATATTTGTTTATATAAAATATAATTAGCACACATCTTTATTTAGCACAAATAACGTATATCTAGTTTCACATGCACAATTTTGACTGTCCAAATGAACGCATCGACAAATTTAACAATAGACCTGGCAATTTTCATCAATTCCTTGGTGAACTTATTTTTAACAGATGATACTAAAAAAAAAAACTCCTGAGCATGCTACTTACGTATTTCCGTTAGCTATTTTAAAATTCTGTATTTTTTTACATTATAAAGTTTATAACCTTGGGGCGAAATAATTGTTCCAGGTGGCCAACTTGTTAACTTATGATTTCATTTGTATACTATGCAGTAATACCCCAACTTACGCGAACTCAGAGTTACGCGATTCGTTTGGCGACACTGCCGCTAGACATTGACCGTTGACAACATTGCCGCTAGACGTTGACCGTTGACAACACTGCCGCCCGCTATATTCAGTGTTTCTCTTACTGTGATTGCTAGAAACTGATATGACTCATGCGGTAGAAGAAGTTGTTAATATTGGCAGGAAATTAGATTTGAATGTCAACGAGATGTTGGATTCACTCAGTCAGGAACTAAGAATCGATGAGCTCATAGAGATACGTAAGTATAACAGCAATGAAGACACTTCAGACCCAATTCGATTCCAACCTTGATAGAAGGTCTCAGCTCAATTGAAAGTGGCTTAAAAATTTCAGAAAACATAGATTCCAACGAAGAACGCGTTATATCTAAATTTACAAAGCAATGAATTAAAAAATTATTAGCTTGCTACGAAGAAATTCTGCGTGAAACAGAAGGCATTGTGTAGTCAGACGAATTTCTTAGATTTTATGAAGCCATCGATATCGAAATTACTTTTTTACGTAAATCGTTTATTTTTTAAATATTTTGTATTCATATGTATAAAAAAATTGCAATTTTATTAAATATTTTTCTTCTAAACTAGTGTTTTTGTTAGTCCTTAGTCCCAATTAAACAAAATTGTACGTATTTATATGCAAAGTTGTACCCCGACCTACGCAAATTCGAATTAAGCGATTTTCGTCGGTCCCACCTATCGCGTAACTTCGGGGTATTACTATACTATTTTTAATAATTATTAGTCAATATTAGTTAAAGAAGTTTAACAGTATAATAATACTTAATAAGGTGTATTACTAACGGGATGGGAAATTCGCAACACTCATCATATAACTTTTAAAATTAAAATAACAATTATAATATTATTTGGTGCTTTTTGCAGTAGATCTAAGTCTCATTAAGAGGTCGTCATGGACACGGACCTTGACTATTATTATTATTATGTAAATTTCTCCGAAAGAATAATAATACTTTTTTTTGTAGCATAAATAATACATATGAAAAACAAAGGTAATTGCTTTACTAGACGTAGTCTGTTCAAAAGCAATTACCCGTACAGTTTTTAAAAGATGTAAATGTTAAGAGGTAAGTAAGTATAATGGGTGAGTTATAAAAAGTTATAAAAAGATATGAAAATATTATTGTCAGTAATATACAATAGTCGGTGACAAGAATGTGTGGGTAGTTAAGTAAACACAAATGACAAATGTTTCATTTTGCTTTCTACCCACATCAACTACACACTACCTATTATTGTTTAATTCCTGGTGGTCGTTTTTTTTTAACTTCGAAAGATAATTTATTTCATGAAAATAACGAGTGCACAGATTTACTCGTATTTGACAATTTTAAATTATACATAATATTTTATACGCAATGTTTTCTGTAATGGAAGAGGTGAAGTTACAAACTCGGACCATTTTGTCAAATTCATCTGAAGGTAAGCAACATCTGAATGGATCGATCGATCTTGAGTAAGTTTGACATTGTCGAATTGTTAAATTCACTGCCCGGAAGGATTGGATTTCCTATCGAAGTATCAGCCTCCAGACTAGAACCAACGCCATATTATGAATCACCCATAGCAAAATGTTGGTAGTGAAACACGTTGCAATAGTCCTTCTTCCGCGTCGTTCTGGGTGTCGCTACAATTTGGCCTCCTCCACAAGTGGCCATTATTTTCCAGTTTCCAGAGGCTCCCACCCTGCTCCAGTCCTATTCCACATAGTCAGCCCATCTCTTCCTTGGTCTGCCTCTAGGTTGCTTACACGTGTACACAATTTTCTTACGTCTTTTAAAATAAATGAAGCCGGTCATATTGATAAATTTTACTATTTTCGAACAGATATAATTAAATCTGAGAGCTGCTACTGGATTCCAACCGCCGCTCTTTGCTATTAAATGCGAACGACCTCGACTACACAATAAATTAAAAGCACAATTTTTAACAAATGTAGAACGGGTAATATATTTTTATTAAATAGCAAACTTTCACGTTGCCACGCGAATAACAATTTTTTCACCATCTATAATTACCATTATACCTGCATAATTGACTTATGAAATTCATCATCTATTTTTATAAATAGTTAATTCCATTACTATACAGGCGGCCCTCGAACTTGCCAAGATTTTCCGTCGTCAAGTTCACGATTCATACATAGTTTTCGGTTTACATGCAGACGGTGGCGTACGGTCTGGCGCACGGCGGGGAGGCTTAGGGGTTCAAGGGTGGCGCGGTGGGGTGCGGCCGGTCACTGCTCCGTAGCGACACGCGACTAAATCCAATTTACGAAATGAACTTGAACTGACAACAAATTTATGTCAATAGAAAAAAAAGGGTAAACATTTAGAACACGAGTGGCGGAGTGAGGATAAGCGTACCCTACCCTTATTCGCCCTATCCTGCTGAAACATTGGTCGATAAAAAGTTAAGCTTTTTAAAATTATGTACTATGAAACTGTTCTAATAAATATTTTTTGAGATGTCCCACAACATCAGACCTTATTATAACACGAAATGTCATTACAAATAACGGCATAAACATTAAGAATTCGGGTCGCTAATGTTGGAAGACGTCGCGTCTACATTGCTCATATCACTAAGTGTAGATTGATTGTGTCGTATGCGGGAAAGATATTACTTCGCAATAAAAATAACACAATACATAATTACGTTGTAATATTGTGAGAATTATTATAAAACTCACGAATAGAGATGAAGGCCGCGTGAATACCAATGAATGAAGACTAAAACCTCCTGCAGGTGTCGCGGATGCATCGCGTCACGGATTGACGCCGAGAGCTATTTTTACCACGGTGCTAGACCAAGTGTCAGGAAGTAGTAATGATTATTTAGCACGGAACTTCCATTAGAAGCTCATGCAGCGTGAACTTATGACTCAACATCATTCCCGGGTGATGAATGCCATTTTGGAAGGAAACATCAAACTGTCAGGTATAGTAAAATTAAGTAATAGCAACACATACTCACGAGCACTATTCTGTGATTTGATCGAATTGATCTTATCTTATCTTATGAATGTTCTAATTAACAATTGAAGATAAATATAATATTTATATTTTCGCACCGCGCCTACGTTTTCGGCCGAGTTTCAGCCAAACATTGAATCGCGGGTGGGCCGTAGTCGGTGTCAATTAGATTCAAGTACCTAAAAACTGTATATTTTTTGTAGTATTCTTCAAACATAAAATAAGCAAATTGTGATGGAAAATTTAAAAAAATAATCTAGGTATACAATGTTATTAATTATAATTTGTGGTACTTCTAAGTACAGACAGACTTTACATGACGTACACAAAAAATAAATAATATATAGCGTAGTACAAAAAATTGGAAACAAATATTCTAAAACATTAGAATAATAATTGAAAATTTAAGAAAAAAATTTTTGGTCAAAATAACTATTAATAATCACAAGGAATACAAGCGCGTCAAACCTAACAATGTAATCATGCGTAATACAATCAATTCCGTTTTCGTTTCTACATTCATATATTCCAGTTCTTTCACACGATTATCCATATACAAGTTGAACAGCCACGGAAACATTACACAACTCTGCTTGACACCCTTTGTAATGTCAAACCATGGTGTGAATGATCCATCGATCCTTACACACGCAGAATTTCCTTCATATAGGGATGCTATTCACACTGATATGATAAGTTTGCTATTCACACTGTATTCAGAAAGCACCTTCCATAACCTAACGGTGAATACACCAAGTAAAAAATTATTGCACATCCATCTTTGAAAATCTATCTACAACCTCTTCACATCAAGCTTGGCCGCATAAAAATAATTGTGAAGACTATGAACAAAGCGGGAAAAATTTATCTGAGGGAAAGATTTTCTCCGTACCAGCGATGCCAAGATGACGCAGAGAATTTTATTTGACTCACAAATCAGGTAAATACCGATTAAAGGATTTTGATTGCAAGGCAGATTGGGATGCATTTGGGCAGGTGTGCGCGATTTTTTCGGGAAATGTACGTGCCAACAATTATGAGGAAATCATGAAAGAACTGCTGTCTCCATACCAAGCTTCGGGTTACATCATGTCCATCACAATTCATTTCCTGCCCTCGCATTTGGATTTCTTTCCTTTTAACTTGAGACCTGTCTCGAACATGGAAAGGTTCCATCAGGAATTTTTAAATGGGAAAACGTTATTTATTTTAAATACTAAATTAATGTATTAATTATAAATATATACATATAAAATCAATTTTGTCGAAAAATATTGTTTTTGCGTCACCGTATTATTTAAAATATCACAGACCTATGTTCTGAATAATTACAACTTCACAATAAGAATGTGTTTTCCTTAATAATATATGTTGTATCAATGTGTCCAAAATTTAATAAAAATGAATTGATAATTCTGGCGTCTGCAGCCGGTTTACTCAAAGGTATTTGAGATTCTGTAAAAATAATGTAGATGGCTTTCAAATAATGGAACGACAGGTGTATTAATTTGAAAAATGTAACATATAGGTTCGAAAATTTGTCAATAAAAATACTGGCGTTATAGCACAATGGTAGTGCACTTCCCCGGATTGGAAATAGAGATCCAGGTTCGAATCCCGGTGACGCAAAAACAATATTTTTCGACAAAATTAATTTTATATGTATATATTTATAATTAATACATTAATTTAGTATTTAAAATATCACAGACCTATGTTCTGAATAATTACAACTTCACAATAAGAATGTGTTTTCCTTAATAATACGTTATTTATTTATTACAAAATTGATTAGGTATTAAAAAAAATGAACAGCTACATAAGTAGCATGGAATAAATATAGACATACATAAAAATAGAAATTGATAGAATATACGTAGAGGGTGGCCTAAAAAAAGTAAGAATATCTCGTAACACATGAGTTATTTCAAAACATAATATACTTATAATTCTTAATGTAATTTTTTTGCACAATATCATCAAAATACCCCATATTGCATAATCTTCTGGGTTTAAATCTGGGCTGTTAGGTGGACACACGCTTGGTTCGGTGAAATTAACATTCTCACGACGAAGAAAGTTGACTGTATTTCTGGCTGTGTGAGATGGAACTCCGTCCCGCTGTAATGTCCAGTTATAGTGTAATGTCTAGCTATAATCCAGGTTTTGTTTTGAAACTCTTTGATCATTTCCCTAGCACCTCAACGTTTTTCAATTCGTAAATTTTTGATCAGAATACGATCTTCTGCAGTGATTTTTGTCATTTTGAAAAACAATTTGAAAAAACAAAATATAAACAATGGGAAAATTAATAATCAAAGATGACGACCGGAAATTATCGAAATAAAATGGTAAGTTAATTAGTAATTTATTTAACCTATTGTTGATATAGTTAAACTAATTTTGATGTAATTATATAACATTTTACAAAATGTTCACACTTTTTTGGGCCACCTGCATATATAGCTTTATAATAATAATAATAATTGAAAAATAAGCAAAAAAAAAAAACTATAAAAATTAAGATTCAAGACAGATAAACAATAAAAATGTTGGTTTAATACAGAATGGCCGAGTATCAAAATGAATTCTATCTTTGACTCAAAAACGTCACTCTTATATTTAAACATTGAATATCGGAATATATCTACAAGAACAAAGTTATGGCCCGTGTCTACGATAGTGTCTCAATGAGACACTGATATCTGAGAGCCGCTAAGGTACACGTGTACCGGATGCGTCATACAAATCCGAGCATAAAACATAAGCGTTGATGATTCACGAATCGCTGTTTTCCTTACGGACTAGACATTACTTTCAGACTCTCGGAGATCTAAGTCTCATTGAGAAAAGATCGTGGACGCGGGTCGGTATAGCAGTTTACTACTTTTGGGCAAGAGACAGAAGACGTATTATTTATATTGTCAACCAATCTATTAATTTTTTTATCGACCAGATGTGTAAAAACACGTTAATTAAAATATGAACAATTACAATATTAAAACATGAATTAAATATATTAATTAGAAAGATATAAATATAAAATCAATTTTATCGAAAAATATTGTTGTTGCGGATCTCTTTTCAAACCGGGGAAAAATAATGATCCAACTATGCTACAGCGACGATATTTTTAGCGACAAATTTTTAAACTTTATTTTCATTTTTTGATATTAATACATTTAATCGTTCCATTATTTGAAAGAGCCATTTACCTTATTTTTACGGAATCTCAAATACCTTTGAGTAATCTGTTAGCAGACGTCAGAACTATCAATTCATTTTTATTAAATTTTGGACACATTGATACAATTTCATTATTAGGAGAACACATTCTTATTGTGAATAATTATAATTATAATATTATTGTGAATAATTGACAATAAGAAGTGTTCTCTAAATTATAATATTACCCATCAATACCAGATACGTAAAATGTACAATTTTAGAATAAATTAAATGTAGGTATTAATGAATTAATTACAAATGGTAGCATTAAAAAATAAAATCGCTTTGTTATTTAAAGTCATCATCGATGCTAATTCAATTACTATTATTAATTATTATAAATAATATACATTATAAGTGTCTTGAAGTAAAAGATATCTACCAATTAATCACTAATCCAACCAACGAATATCATAATTAATCTTGTGTGGCTATCGACAACTGATCTTTAAGGTATCAGCATTGCACTAGCACATTGCATAGAAAAATAATGATGTTTATTTATATTATATTCACGCCTTTGTGGGCTTCAACAAAATCAATTATTTCAAAAAAGATGTGCAGCTACACAAGAAGCGTGGAATATATAATAAAAAAAAAACAGAAATTGATTTAAAAGAAAAAAAATGGAACGCTAAGCAAAAAATGTATTAACAAGGCATAATTGAACTAGTCACTTAATTACATACATACTTACATATTATAAACTAGTTTTATTCGCTTAGTGGTTCGAGGATTCGTCACGTGTTAATTCAATTTTCAAAGCAGTAAAAAAAAAATGGAAAGTGGATTTGAATCTAGAGATTTATATACAGCGATGTGCAGTGCATACAAACAAAAAATCTGTGCATTACTAAAAATTGGATTAACATAAACGGAAACATTATTTTACAATTGGCGCCATCTATGTACCAGTGGAGACTTTAATTGCTTAGTTCTAAAAACTACCACGAAAACTCACCGCTGTACCCATGGCGCTCTTGTGTATTCGCCGCATTGAGCTATTCACATTACTCTGTTCTAGCTTTAAGCTTGTGAATTACTCAAAACTACCACGATAACCCACCGCTAGAGCCTTAGCGCTGATAGATACAATCGACGTATTGTATCTATTTTTAAACTACTGTATTACTCAAGTCATACAATTGGCTATTTACTGAATTAAAAATTCTTTTCGGTTGATCCGTTTTGTATGGAGTCGTTACCTATGCTGTTTTTAACAGAATAACATTAAAAAGGCTTACAACTGCGTGCAAATCATTGAAGTGTCTACTTCCTGTTATACTAAATGGCGAATTTTACTATCTTACTGTTTTTAAAGTGTTGATTTTACGATTGTTCTTTAAATTTGGTGCATGGATTGGTTTTTGATTTGGGAAAAACAAAAAGTAATTGGCAGAATCATTTCCTACGTTAACCTTAATTATTTCCTTTAGTCATTACGTGAAGGATTTTGAAACAATAAATTAATCATGTTCAGTCACAGAAAGTGTTTTTAAAAACGTCCATACATTTTTTACATGAGTAAGAAGGTAATATTTTACGTTAAAACTTAAACTTTAAAATACTATTAATAGTACTCTAAAATTATAAATAAGTACATGGTAGGGTCGTATAAACGCCGGTACCATTTTGTTAAACGAAAGTACAAATATTGTATTACATATATTATATAATATCATTGGTAACAACAGCACAACCTAAATCTATACCTACTGCACGCCACTGATTATGTATATAGTAACCAGTAAACAAGCAAGCAGTTTGTGCAATAGAAGCAGATCAAAAATGATTTTTTTGTAGTAAAAAAATATTAATTTTACCTAATAAAATAGGTACATGTACCAAAGGATGTTGACTTTTAAATTTAAACAAATCTTAACCAACGTTCCCTCTAATTTTGGATCACATTGTATGCATAAAAAATCTTTTGTGTAAGTAGCAATGCTGTCACTTGTGCACTGGGAGAGAAAATAAGAAAAACATTACCAAACTAGTATAAGGCTACTGGCAGGATTGACCACATTACTATTGTATTAAGACCTGTAAATAAATCAAGAGAATTAATAACAAGCTGTGAACGAGTAATACAGTCACACTCCGCAATGAAAAATATGATATTTAGCAACTCAAGGTCATCATGAAAGAGGTCATCTTGGTTGTGTACCCTCAGAAAGTGGTTCAATGTTGCACATGAATGGCGTCTTGTTAAAAATTGTGTCCGCGCTATATTCGTTTGTGTGCACTATGATGCCAAATCGTGTGTGCGCACACCCGCACACCTTAAAGGGAACGTTAATCATAACATACAATTTATATTTAAAACATTATTTTGTACTTTAAAAATTAGCAATATTAACTTTGTGGTTAAAATTCATATTTTTTTATTTATTATCTTTGTTTTATTAACCACTGAATTGAGTTTAAATACATCTACCGGTTTCAAAAAATACAATTTTCTTGGTATTTTAAGAAATAGATGGAAAATGGTATTTTAAGAAATAAATGTAAAAATAAAAGTAGTAAATGGTAACTAGTTAGTTATGACATCCTGAAGAAGAAAATGGTATTTTTCGAAACCGGTAGATGTATTTAAACTCAATTCAGTGGTTAATAAAACAAAGATAATAAATAAAAAATATTATTTCATATGTGTAGACAACGTGATATTTCTTTCAAAATATTATGATACATAAAACAAAATATCAACTCATTTTTCATTATGAAAACGGTTGGTTAATTGTCAAGCTTCGGATGATGAAGAACTACCGGCGGTTTTTTTTTAAATGGAGACCAGTCTAACGAGACAAATGATAATTGTTCCAGAGGAGGGCGTTAACTTTGAGCGGATGGTGTTAAACGAGTACTACACATACACTCTGGTTATTTGCGGAAGTGCTCCGTGTACCTACTGCACGCTTACACGCAAACCTAAATTATCTAGGTACTACATGAAAACATATTTGGTGGTCTGTTTTGTACTTTTTTGAACCGTACTAATATGAATCGTATAAATGAAGACGTCAGAGGAAAATAAGGATTTGTCCATTTGTTATTATTTTACACCGTACCAAAAAATGTCACGCAACCCCTAAAATTACGAAGGAACTTCAAATAGGATATAAGAGAAAACGGGGACTGTAAAAATGTTTGTACATACATATTTGAAATTATAAAAAAAGAAAAATATTTAATTGAATAAACTATGCATTTAAAAAAATATACATATCTAAAAAAATAAACATGTCTAAAAAAATATACATATCTAAAAAAATAAACATATCTAAAAAAATATACATATCTAAAAAAATAAACATGTCTAAAAAAATATACATATCTAAAAAAATAAACATATCTAAAAAAATATACATATCTAAAAAAATATACATATCTAAAAAAATATACATATCTAAAAAAATATACATATCTAAAAAAAATATACATATATTAAAAAATATATATATTTTAAAAAAAACTTACGTCCGTCCAGCAAAAATTAATAAATAATTACACAGGTATGTATAATTTTTGTCAAATGATTCGCGGCGTATAAGATATTAGATTTCAATTATTTGTTTCCTTGTTAGTTGTACCACGTAAAATGATTCAAGATATTTATTGCAATCTATATATCACTGTAAATGTTGATGGGTTTACTTGAGTTCTTGATTATATCATTTTAGTCACGAGATATTTCTGTTTCATGAAATATATGGATATATATACCCTTTTTCCTTCGATATCGATTGTCGTGACAATAAAAAATAACCCAATCGAGCGATTCCTTTACTTTTCCCCTCGTTGTCCTCGATTTTTGTTGATGCTCATTTAGATTTCGCCTCTTTCGTGTCTACTAAGAGGGCGGTACGCATAAAATAACCCTTGGGGGAGTTTCTATAAATGCGCAACTAGGTACCTACACGGCATACTGCATTTGCTGCACCAGACAACAACTTTGGACTGTCTGGATCGAAGATTCCGGAGATTACGGAGATAAATAAATTCGGCACAAGTATATAGGCCTGGCAAGGAACAGGTAGCCGTAAGGTTTGGAAGAAAGATATACCGAAATGTACGTTTGCAAGTAGGTGCCACTACATAATAATTGTGTATTATTTTTTCCATGAATCTACGCAAGAGTCCCACACCACATTTTAGTCCGTGTCACCAGCGGGGCGGAGTATGGAAGGGGAATTATTGAACGAATAGTCATATTCGTTTCTCTTATGAGAGTAGTCTTGATGATGTGTACAGCCGTGATTTTATAGGCCGAAATCAATAAATTTTATATACTTATTTTTTTTATAATGTGAACAGCCTAAATACGTACCTTTATGTTTTCTGTTAGACACTTTCTTATTTTCACTCATCATGTAAGTTAATGTAATGCTAAGTTTGTTTCAAGTTATAAAAATGAAGTTTCTTCAAAAATATACATACATATAAACCAAAACAATTTTAGTTTTGAATATTACCGGCATTTTATACAAATAATAATATAGGATAGTAAATTTACTCATAGACAAAGATGATAAATTTAACAATTATGATGTCTAAACTTAGTTGCAAGGATTGTACTGCATTTTATATTGGTAAAACGGGTAGAAATTTTAATATAAGATTAAAGGAAGATGTTTGAACAATAGTGGGTTTTCAAAATTTTCTAATCATTTGATAGAAAACGGTCATGGTTTTGATAAAAAATTGGGATTGTCAATTTTGCACATAAACGGTGTTGGTCACAAATTAAATAATTTGGAATCGTTGGAGATAAATAAAGCATGCAAAACTAATCAAAAAATTATAAACAACCAACTAAATTTAACTACGAGTCACATTCTAAAATTTTTTCCTAAAAATTATTCGAGTAAATTTGTAAAACAATTTGAGTTAGGTACTAAATTTATTTTTTAAACAATTGTTTTTTTTTAAATAGTTTCTGGTAAAGATACAATAATATATGTTTTTAGTTAGTATTGACATCCTGATGAATAAAATGGATTTTTTCGAAACCGGTAGACGTATTTAAACTCAATTAAGTGGTTAATAAAACAAAGTTAACAAATAAAAATACAAAACAATTTTGTTTTCACGCAATCTCCCTCATACATAAACTGAGATTTATATTCAGTATTGGCCGGGTACACATCTTAATTACAGTCTACAATTAGCTAATGATCACATGCGTTATTCAAATATTATGTATGGTGGGTATCACACGCCTTCCGAGCGCCCCGCATACGCGAAGAAAAACATTAAATAGTTAACACCAGAATTTGATACGTTCTGTGGTGTATGGGTGTCTACATCCGGCGCCATACAGAGATATATTAAAATAAACGTAAAATGTATACTTTAGAATCATACATGTTCATGTGCAACTGGATATAAACCATTCATTTAAAAAATAAAGGCGATACAATTAATACTAAGCAACAATTTTTAAAAATATGCAATCGGAACATTCCAAAAATTATAATAATAGAGCTATTTACAGAAAATAAACAACTTATTTAAAACCCATGTTAAATATTTTTATTTGTAACCCCATAAATGTAATGCATATTAAAGAAGTATTGTGTATATTTGTATTTTTAATACAAATTAAATTAATCAACTTGAAAGATATACACAAAAAATCTATTTATCGAAAAAATATTTTAGTTGCCACCAGCATGCGAACCTGGACCTTTTCCTGTCCGGAGAAAAAAAATACCACAGAATTATGTTCTGAAAAACTGCAATGCGTTCTCCGTAAAGATATATTTGTATTTATTATGTAGACATATTGTACATTAAATATCACAACCGTAACTATATAATATGCTTCAGTGGAATATAATGTTATAATGCATATAGCAGTGTGAAATACTTTATATAGTATGAATAATGAAAACTTAAATGTACATATTTATTAGTGATGGTAAATCATTATGTGACTGATTATGACGATGGTTGGTATTTAAGATTTAGCGATGATTGGTAACTAAGATTTAGGTAGCTGTCGGAGGTTTATTTTCTAGGGTACCAGTCATTGCTTAGTGCTTATTGGAATTAGTAATAATCGGTTACCAATCATCGCTACAATCAAACAGAATCACAGTCACAGTAACTTTTTAACCATCACTAATATTTAAAGTGTATGTATATTTCATTGTACTAAATACGAAGCAATTAACTTAGAAATGAATCACAAAGAATCAGAAACCGTGTGAAAAAGTGTGTGTGTGTGTGCGTATTATTTACCTGATTTAACATTGAGATACGCCATTTACAAAATAATTTTTGTATGTCGGTTACTTCATTAATTTAGTATTTATACATCAAAAAAAAATTAAGGAATCACTCATCATTTTAATAATTTTTTCATGATTGAAGAAATCTGAATTCACAGAAAAACGGAAAAAATGTCTGAATCTAATGGTAATGAGTCCATATACTCGTATATTTTCTCTTTTACAGAAAGAGTAGGTATATATTTAGGATATGCTGTTACCGATGATACTATACAATCATATATAATATATGTAATACAATATATGTTGTACATAGGATTATGAACTTTCGTTTAACCAATGTTTTTAGACAAAATGAATCCGTCGTTTGTACGACCCTACAGTACTATTAATAGTGTTTTAACGTAAAATAATAGCTTCTTACCTATATAAAAATCAATATAAAAAATGTATGGACGTTTTTAGGAACACTTTCTACGACTGAACATGATTCTTTTATTGTTTGAAAATCCTTCACGCAAAATAACTATTATTTTTATTAAAGTATTATGTAGGAAATAGTTCTGCCAATTCCTTTTTGTTTTTCCCAAATCAAAAACAAATCCATGCACCAAATGCAAATCAACATGTTAAAACAGTAAAAGTAATAGTAAAAGAAGAAGTAGACACTTCAATGATTTGCACGCAGTTTGTATGCCTTTTTAATGTTAATCTGTTAAAAAAACTGGATAAGTAACGACTCCATACAAAACGGATCAACCGAAAGGAATTTTCAATTCAGTAAATAGCCAATTGTATGACTTGAGTAATACACTAGCTTAAAAATAGATAAGTGATGTGAATAGCTACAATACGTCAATTAGCGCTACGGCTCTAGCGGTGGGTTATCGTGGTAGTTTTTAGAACTAAGCCATCAAAGTTTATATTAGTACACAGATGGCGCTAATTGTAATAAATCCGTAAACATATGTTCACAGTCCATATTATAGATTATTTAATTTATATTTGTTTCCCAGAATTTTTAGTAATGCACAGCTTTTTGGCTTGTATGCACCGCGCCCCCCTGGTATTTACGTACTGTATATATATATAAATAAATAAATAAATTACTAAAAAACGGCTGTATGACAACTTTGGTTTTTCGCAAGAGAACAATTTTGGTGTTCGATAATTTGTCGAGTATTTTCGTTTTTTTTATTGAAACTCCACTATATATTATAGATAAAATAAATAACATTATAAATTACTTATTTATTACATAAAAAAGGTAAGTAAGTAAAAAATTTTAAACAAGGATGTATTGTCATCTTCCTTGGAGCAGTCGATTTAAACGCTGGTAAGGAAAGAAAAAGATTGGTTGAAGAGAAATAAAAGAGTATATTTTTGTGATTACTGACTTGTGCAACACTTTTTATATACGGTATTTACAGTACTGAAGGTCTCTATGCGACATAATATGTACATTAAAGGGATCTATTTATTAATTTTGAAAATTTATACCCCTGGAAGAAGTACCTCAGTCGAGGTGCCCGCAGTGGAAAAAGGATAAGGTCACGGTGTACGGGGAAGGGAATAGGGATATAGTGTGCGCACAGATAAACAACTCCATACTTTATGAGAACTTCATATCGGGAATGAAACATAATGTAATATAATATATCGTCCGATCACACCAAAGCAGCACACGCTGTTAACTGTTTATCAATCAATCAAACAGCTGATTTTTTTATCAATTATGAGATAGGTTTCGTCGACTGTGATAACCGAATATTGGAAAAATCAAGTAATTTTTTACATAAAATAAAACATAAAAAATGCATCCATTCGCGGTACTTCAAGGTACTTTTAATGATCCAAAGGCAAGATAAAGTTTTCGTATCGGATTTTACAGGTAGGCTATCATTAAAATGAAAAAATTCTTAATAGAAAATATATAAATTAGCCTGTGTCTAACCGTTATGTCCACCCATATTACTATACAACTAGCAGATTATTTAAAATCGTTCCTCACGAGCATTGAGAAAATAAGTGAAAACGTTATCGATGTGACAATAGTACCTACCCAGCAGGGCCGTGCAGAGCATATAAGCAAAAAAGCTGTACATTACTAAAAATTCTGGGAAGCAAATATAAATTAAATAATTGGTTTAACATAAACGAAAACATTATTTTACAATTAGCACCGTCTATGTACTAGTAGAGACTTTAATTGCTTAGTTCTAAAAACTACCACGACAACTCACCGCTGTACCTATGATGCTCTTTCGTATTCGCCGCATCAAGCTATTCACATTACTCCGTTCTGTCTTTAAGCTAGTGTGAATTACTCAAGTCATATAAACGTTATAACATAATATACGTTAATAACATAATATACGTTAACCTTAATTATTTCTTTTAGTCATTTCGTAAAGGATTTTCAAACAATAAATTAATCATGTTCAATCATAGAAGGTGTTTTTAAAAACGTCCATACATTTTTTACATGGGTAAGAAGGTATTATTTTACGTTAAAACTTAAACTTTAAAATACTATCAATAGTACTCTAAAATTATAAATAAATACATGGTAGGGTCGTATAAACGACGGATTTATTTTGTCTTAAGACGTTGGTTAAACGAAAGTACATATATTGTATTAAATATATTATATATGATTCTATAATATCATTGGTAACAGCATAACCTAAATATATATCTACTGCACACCATTGCTACCCAGCTAATATCATTCAGCCATCGCCGCAAAGCAAAAATAGGCATAAATCGAAGCAATTATTTTTTTCAGTTGCGAGTGGATATAAATATCTAAAACACAATTTTGTTATTTTCAAGAAGAGTGAATATTTAGGGATACAAGAGTCCAATTTTATTCCACCATTATTAACACGTAGTACATAGTAATATTCATAGATCTTATATACAATACATATATTTCCATTTTGAATTGGGGTCCATTTTCATAGTTACGCCACTGTATATACCTACTAATCTGTGATGTTTGTAGTTGCGGTTTATAGCAGCAATTGACCTACACTCGTATACTTATCTCGTATGTACTTTGAAAACCATTGTATTGCATTTATTGCCATCCAACACGGTAATATCATAAATAGTTCAAGATATATGTACTATTTGAACGATCAAACAAAAATAAATATATCGACGCGTCCATGTTGAAAAGTATTTTAAAGCCGCCTTCTGTGGTCGCTCAACCGTTTCACATGAACACAATATTTGGCAAGAAGCCTAAAACGCAATAGCAATTTGCCGCCTGCTAACGCTGAATACGAGAGCGAACAACCTTAAAATCAACACATTATTCAATCACCAACGCGATCTGACAGCCTAGTCGAGTCCGAGGTATGCAGGATCTGTAAAATTCCTCGAGAAGATACACAGCGTCTTGGAAATATAGGCATATGAAGAGCGTCCGAGGGCTCGGAAGCTTAGTCAGCAAGAGCGGAAAAAAGACCAAAGAAAGGATGAGGACCGCTAAAAATAGGAGCGTTATGGCTCGAGGGGACCCTGAATCCACTCTGGCGGCATCGCGTCACATGATCAGAGAAAGGCGAACGGGAAGAACATATCCAATACAGATATTAAGTGTCAGAGATGCTGACATTATGTTGTCGTGTCAGTGTTTGAGATAACGAGGGAGCAGTCGACCGCATCAAGCTCGCTTCGTGTTGAAAAAATTAGGACATTCACACTTAACGAATGACGAGTCTTTTATAATAAAATTCTTGAAAAAATATTGACATTCACACTTAATGAATGACGAGTCTTTTATAATAAAATTCTTGAAAAAATATTGACATTCACACTTAATGAATGACGAGTCTTTTACAATAAAATTCTTGAAAAAATATTGACATTCACACTTAATGAATGACGAGTCTTTTACAATAAAATTCTTGAAAAAATATTGACATTCACACTTAATGAATGACGAGTCTTTTATAATAAAATTCTTGAAAAAATATTGACATTCACACTTAATGAATGACGAGTCTTTTACTATAAAATTATTGGAAAAATATTGACATGAAACGAAATAACGTAATAGATTAAAATCTAACTGCACTGTCAGAATTGTAAGGATAAAAATCACTTGTTAATTTCAAACCGCTATTCAAGAGAATTGATATTTTAAAATACACTTCAGGTTCATTATTATTAGAGACTTGTGTCAGCAAAAATTATCTTCTCCCAACAAGTTTTACCTTAACTATTTGTGTGAAATTGCGTACTCTTTTTTCTATAGAGATGTCTTTAGTTACATAGTGTGATAGGTTTCTTGGGGTTCTATCCTCTTATCATTGTCTAATTACTTGGGTCCCAATTCCTTGTAAGTGAAACTCAGTCTTTCCAGGTAACAATATTATACCTTTATTACAACACGTTATACAGTAAATATAAATTATACATCCAGAGATAGACTAGTTATTCAGAAGAAGCTGTGATGGAAAAGAGCTGCTCCCCCAGAGACGGCCTCTTATAAGGTTCGTCCCCCACCACTCATCCTACTCACTTTCGTGACACACACACACACACATTTACAAAGTGACAGTTCTCACACATAATTTAGATTATTAAAATTATATTTGGTAAAAAGTATTATAATTGTTCGTCAACTGTTCTTCACTATTTTCGAAGGTACAGGTTACCTTACCTGTGGTTGTGATCAATTATTCAGCTCTTTGTATTGCATGGTTTTTGAGTTATTACTGAGTGATACACCTTGCCTTTTATACATTACACATCTGCTTTCATCCGTATTTTAAAACCAGGCGTTTCTAACCCCTGAAGAAGCTAATACTAGCTTACATAACATGTGAAGTTGATTTATTTTTAACTATATTTATTGTTTTTAAAAAAAAAAAACTGTTTAGTGGATTAATAGCGCTTTCTTTTGAACATATTTTAAAAACGAATCCTATCGCGTAGAACTCTGAGAAAAATAAATATTTTTAAAGAGAACACATTCTCATCGTGAAGTTGCTATTTTGCAGAACATAAGTATGTGATATTTTTAATACAAATTAAATGTATCAACTATTTCGTTCTAATTGATACATTTACTTTATTAAGGAGAACACATTCTTATTGTGAAGTTGCAATTATGCAGAACATAGGTATGTGATATTTTTAATACAAATTAAATGTATCAATTATTTAGTTCTAATTGATACGATTACTTTATTAATAAGAACACATTCTTATTGTAAAGTTGCAATTTTGCAGAACGTAGGTATGTGATATTTTTAATACAAATTGAATGTAATAATTAGAACGATATACATACAAAATTAATTTTATCGAAAAATATTGTTGTCGCTACCGGGATTTAATTTGTATTAAAAATAATAAATATGATTAATCTATGTAACAGCAATGACAAAACAATAAAGTCATACCAAATCGTGTTACTAGAAAAACCGAACCATAATTCTTTTACACGCAGTAGCTTCTATCGTACATCAGTGTCATGACTTCATCTCGACGAGGCTGACACAGTGAAGACACAAGATCAAATAATAAGATCAAGCACTTGCTCAAAGGTTAAATGGCTATTTGTATTGATTGATACCAGTAGGGAGAGACCTCTATAAATAAGCGGTTCTGTGACATTTTATTGTTTCATAAGGGCTTCGTTATATTCTTTCGACCTACTGACATTGTCATTGTTTTTGTTACTTACCTTTGTTAATCTTATTAGCGTTACAATAATACACGACTGTACGGTAAATACTGTTTTGAAAAAAAAAGTATGACATCTCAACTTATTTTGCTATTATTGCTATTATTATATGCGAAATGAAGAATAAAGACGAATAAATCATCTGAGAAGCAGTCAGCAAGTCACTGACTAAATCAAGCGCACCCACGAATCAGTATTAAATTGGGTTCATTTCAAAACGGCTGTCGCCCGCTTCCTGCACTCGGAGCTATCGATCGCGACCACACAACCGACTACATATAGCGCTCTCCTTTAATACTCCCCTCGCACATGGAGGCAGAGTACGCGGACGTACGTCTGGAGATATGTCAGTGACTCCCGTTCGTAGGCAGCGTGTTCGTGGCACAGGACGCCCTCCCGTGACGTCACTGCAGCACTCGCGTTCGCTTGGCGGGAAAATTCCCGGCGTCGATAAAATCTCGTTTGATCCGTCGAATATTGCAAGTTAGGTCCGAGACGGCGCAACGTCGGTGCACCACGCCTTTTCAAATAGAAAATCACGACGAATTGTAAATGACAGATACAATTCATCACAGTGTGTAAATAAAAAAGAACGCAACGATGCCAAATGTTTATCCATAAAAAGCAAAAATAGTATAAAATATCTGGATGTCATAGGAGACATACAATTAAAATGGAACGAACAAATACAAAATCTGGTAATTTTGGTGGTTTCAGAGTAAGAAAATTTATTTACATATTCATTAAATTGAGAAATATCCTATCATCTAGTATGATTAAAACAATTTACTTCCCTTTTACCCAATCTATCTTACAATACGGTATAATCGGTTGGGGAAGAGACTTTCAAGACTAACCTCTTATCAGTAGAAAAGATTCAGAGGCTGATTTTGAAAATCATCCTTCGAAAACCATCAACATTTCCAGCTTCACAACTATTTAACTGTCTAAAGGTTCTCAATTTAAATAAAATCTTCAAAAAGAACGCACTGCTACAAATTCACAAAGACCATTTCAATTCAATTTCCACAAAAATAAGTAACCGGCCAAGATAGCGTGGCAATTTAGAAATCCCCAAATTTAAAACTACTGCTTCTCGACACCATTACGCCCTCCCATATAAAATCAAAACAGATAAAAATTATAAAGCCTTCAAATCGCAAATCAAACAAATATTAGAAACTCCGAGAGCAATTACAAGTTCTAATTTGATTATGTTTATGTATATGTATTTAATAATTCAATTCTATATTTATATCTTATTTCTATACCTACCTTTACATTATTTTAAAACTTAAACAGGAGAATTGATTTCTCTATTGAGTTGGGTATTTTGTGTAAAATAAATTTAAATAAATATAAAAAAAACTCTGTACATTCTGTGGGTCATCTATCATGGGATCCCGACGACATGTCGCCTAACGTGAAGGATTCTATCTCGACAAATGTCATGTCAGCGTATTATAGCGTGCATGATAAAATGAACTACATTTATTAAAAACTTGGAGTGAATGCGTGGTTCGTCTTAATTATTTCCTCCTACACAAGGGACCACGTCGACGCCAGTCTCGAGCAGTATTTCAATAATTGTATGGGTCGATATGCAGTGGGCGGTACTAGTAGAATACATAAGATTTTCCATATACGAATTGTCGCATTTAACTACAACTATATACGTATAACAAAAACATAGAAAAACGATATACAATCTTGCGATTAATGTTGTACAAAATTAGTCTATGTACTATATCGATATCTTAATCTACAAAGCACATAACTCCACCCATGGTCAAAAAACTGTTTTTTATGTCATTATTTTCCTTTTTTATTGTTCTATGGTACACTCAAAGCCAAAAATTCCTATCAATTTTAAAACACGTGTTTTAAAATAATAAATAAGTATGCTACGTGCTGAAAAATTTTAGATTGATTTTTACAAAAACCTTAAATGTTTACCTGACGCAAGTGTTGATGGCACCAGAAATAGAGGACGTCCGCGGAAATCGTAATCACTACATCACTACATTATCATGGAAAATCAACTAACTCCCAATAATATTTTACAATTTTGGTAAAGAAATTCAGCTAACTCAAAATATTCCCTTAAGTACGAATTTTCGTAATCCGTTTAATTACAAAATGAAACAGTTTTTTTGTTGCTCCTGAAGATTTTAGTAAAATGGAGTTAGCTGCTTTGCAGATTAAGATATCGTTATCGTAAGGTCGTTAGTGAGGCATGAAAAAATATTAATAATTATTATACAATAATGTTGTTTTACGCCAACCGATTTCGTTCCTTCGCCAGGGTAGTATAAAACTACATTTTGCCGTCTCATCGCTTTTTTAAAAACTTGCAATGTTCGAGTTCCTGCTACACAACAGTAAAAATACATTAGCGTCAAGTGTCATTAGGGTCGTGGGAAACGGAACTTGGTGGTCAGACTGATATTTAACAACGAAAATAATATTTTGGTAACAACCAGGGCTGTGGAGTTAGAGACATGGAGTTGTGGTATTTTTGGCGGAGTCGGAGTCGGGGCGTTGTCGTGAAAAATCGGCTAAACCCCGACATCTTTTTATATTTTTTTCTATTTTAATCAATAGACAATGTACACGTATGTCAAGTTTACCATAACGACCGAGCAGTAGGTTCTGAGAAGACCGGAAAGATGGTGATTCATCAATACCGAATACATTTTATGTGGACGGATTTCTCGCTAGAGCATATGCAGACATGCATGTTTTCTTGATTAAATATTTATGTATGCACATACTTTTATACTAAATACTTAACATATTTGTATATAATGTACAACCTTTTAATTAAATTTATTTATTTGCGTACAAATGTACCTATTTACTTATTTAATTTATACAAACCGACCAAATACACAATAGCATCATCCAACAAGTCAATAAATATGAATTTATATATTAGGTAGATGTATCCAGCTTTTAATGTTTAATTATTTATTTTTTTAACAAAATATTGTTAAATTAATTGTTGTTAATTAATGTTATTAATAAATTTAGAATCAGCCGTTATTTTTTAATACAACTTGTATATGTGACAATAAGGTTAAAAGCAAAAAATTCAGATGAACTTCTTGTCGAGTTTTAAATAGACAAATAAAGTTGGAGTCAGATTCGGAGTTGGGGTGTAAGGTAAAGCTGGAGTCGGTGTGTCGGAGTCAGTAATTTTTTCAACGACTCCATAGCCCTGAACAACCAAAATATTATTTTGCATGTTTTTTTGTTCTTAGCTTATTTTATGTATTTTGACAAAATCTACTCTACTTTTAAAATTAGCAATATTAACTTTGTGGTTAAAATTCATATATTTTTATTTATTATCTTTGTTTTATAACCACTTAATTGAGTTTAAATACATCTACCGGTTTCGAAAAATACCATTTTCTTCTTCAGGATGTCATGACTAACTAAAAACATATATTATTGTTTCTTCACCAGAATCTATTTAAAAAAAAAAAACAATTATTTAAAAAATAAATTTAGTACCTAACTCAAATTGTTACTTAATATAAATTTAGTCGAATAATTTTTAGGAAAAAGTTTTAAAATGGGCCTCGTAGTTAAATTAATTGGTTGTTTATAATTTTTTGATTAGTTTTACACGCTTTATTTATCTCCAACGATTTCAAATTATTTAATTTGTGACCAACACCGTTTATATGCAAAATTGACAATCTCAATTTTTTATCAAAACCATGACCATTTTCTATCAAATGATTAGAAAATTCTGGGTGTAGGTTTTCAGAAAACAAAGATAATAAATAAAAAATAAACTTACTAAGTATTTAAATAAAAACTATATTATTTATAAATTAATAACATTTTATGTAATATAATGTTGAAATCAACAAAGTTTATATTTTTAGACAACAAAAAGAAAAATCCACTTTGAATTAATTCCATTTCTCCTATGAACGATTATTAATGCGACTGATCTAGATGCAAAATCTACCCATTTTTGGGTTCGCATATCCACTGTAGAGATTTAATTCCTTGAGCGGATTAAAAGCTTAACTTTACATTGGAAATTTTGCCCGGCACGTGATAATGTATTTATAGATCACAAAAACAATTGCGCTAAGCAGATGTAACAGACTGTGTTCAAAATATTTTAGATATGGACCATTTCAAAATTTGAATTGAAAATGTTCAAGCTGTGTATCCAAAATCTCGATCGTTTCAGAGATAAAACAAATGTATGAAAGTTTTTGGTTGAATTTTTATTTGATTTCATATAATCTATATAACAATGGTTACAAAGGCGAGTGAAAAAGGTCTTTATCCGTCAAATACGGGCCGTTATTAATATACTATTAATAAAAAAGTTTATCGGAAATTCTCACGTTATTTTTGTCGAAAATTTAAATAATTTTCGGCGATATTAAATCTCCGATAGACGTGAATTATCGAGATATTATTATTATTAGTCAAATACAGTGGAACCTCGGTTTACAAACGACTCTGTTTACGAATAAAAACCCTGACGAAAAAAAGCTTCAGTTTGCGAACAGAATTTCGGTTTACATACAAGCAGGCAGTCTCAGAACTCACTACGGAAGAACTGAAACAGTTTCTTAATGAGCAGCAAAGGACGGTGACAAAGGAAATATTATTTTCAGAGACTGATGAACGAATGGAAGATATTTCTGGGTCCTTGTAGAAATGTGCGCGAAGTGAAGTGAGGTACAAAGTTTTGTGGAAAAATATCACCCCGATAAAACTTTATCAAATCGTGTTATAAATCTGTTTAATGATAATGTCTTGTCTCATTTCTGTAACATTATAAAAAGTAAGAAGAAACAAATATCGTTGTATAGGTTTTTCGTGAGACAGAAACCTGATGAACTTCAAGCAACCGATGTTTGCAAGGAAGGAGTTCCCTCCCAAACAACAACACTTTACTACATATTTTGTAAGATAAGTTCAAATAAAGTTTGTTTTTACGTTTATTCTTTTCGTTTTATTACTTCCAATTCATATTAAGTTAAAACCATGAATTTTTATTGCTTTTATAGGATTTCAAGCAAGAAGTAGAAAATAAAAATGATAAAGGGCCATTTTCTTGGGGTCTTAAACAGATTAATAGATTTTACATTGATTCTTATGGGAATAATTGTTTCGGTTTACCAACAACTCTGTTTTCTAACAGTTTTACGTAACGAATCAAGTCCGTAAACCGAGGTTTCACTATAATCCCAAAAATTAAAAAAAAATCGATTATTTCCGCATGAAATTTTCAGAGGTTGAGCATTTTCGACAGAATTCAGGTACAGGTAATAATAAAATATAAGGACTTATTACAGGTTGTAACGGACCTAATCCGCAGTAGTTTATGCGTAAATAAATTACGAGACAAAAACGTTCAAGGCACATGTGCCTAATCTAAACCATGTCAAGAGATATAAGCATTTAAAAAAATCGTAATTTTGCAATTATTTAAATTTTATTGATTTCATATTATATATTGAATATAAAAAAATTAAAGTTCATCGAATTTCGAGCGGCCGGACTATTTTTTGATAGAAGATTTAGAAAATATAGATTAAACAATGGTTTTAATTATTTAATTCTTTCAAAGTACGTAGACTTGATGCTTAACATGATTTTCAGAATCCAGGTTCAGAATAGCACATATTCCTTGAATATTTTCAACTCGTTATAGGTATAGTCAGATATCCACCTATAAAATATTGCGGACTAAGCTTGTTACACCTGTATATTATAAAATATAATTCTAAATAATTTTTAAAAAAATCCACAATAGATGGATAATACCAACTTTCCAACGTAAGATAGTTTCGCGTTTTCACCGCCATAATAGTATGGAATATCACTTACCGTGGGCTACCATAGCGGCGACGAGGAGAGCGGCCAGCCACACCGCGCTCCACCCGCACATCTTCCAGTTCAGCCACATGGCCACTACCACCTTACACCTGATCTGATACACTGCACTCACTATCACTGCACGACACTATCGACCCTTGCTCTGGGCAGCGGCGCTCGGCGGGGTCGCTGGGACCACTCGACCGGAACACTGGAAAATAAAACATCTATTATATCATTTCATTGTAGAGGCAATGTCATTTTATCAATTTATTAGAGGCAATGTCCCCCTAATCTGTGCGGTTGTGCGCGCGCACACAATTCGGTATCATAGCGCACACTAAAAAAATATAGCGCGCATACAATTTTTAATACGGCTTCTTCTTCATATGCTGCCTTTCATCGAAGGTTGGCGACCATGTCGATTTATCCTGTATAGAATTACCAATACATTGGACATTGAACACACAGCCAAGATAATATATTTCAACCTTCTATCTTCCCGTGCAAAAGATCAAATTTTTCATTGCACGATCTTAACGATAGTTATCTTGACTTATTTATGCGTTTTAATTAGTGATGGTAAAATCGATATTTTAACTATTATTGTGACTGTGATTTTCTTCAATTGTAACGAAGATTGATAACTGATTAACGTAATTCTTCGAGCAATGACTGGTACATTAGAAAGTAAGTCTCCGACAGTTAAATCTTAGTTACCAATCATCGTTAAATCTCAGTTACCAATCATCGTTAAATCTTAGTTACCAATCACCGTTAAATCTTAGTTACCAATCATCGTTAAATCTCAGTTACCAATCATCGTTAAATCTCAGTTACCAATCATCGTTAAATCTTAGTTACCAATCATCGTTAAATCTTAGTTACCAATCACCGTTAAATCTTAGTTACCAATCATCGTTAAATCTCAGTTACCAATCACCGATACAATCATAATTACGTAACGGTTTACGATCACTAATCTTAATACATCTTCATAGTAATGTGCTTTATACTGGTAAAGTAATGTTTTTCTTATTTTCTCCCCCAGCAAAACACAGACCCAAAAAAAGTTCGTTTTTGAAATGATTTTTTTTAAAGCCCATTTATTTTAATAACATGATATATATATATTCTCCATCATTCAAACGAGTTTTTAATTCCTTATTTATAAAAACTCGTAGGCTTCGACGCAAAATATTATGTTAGGCCTATTTTTACTTCACTAACAGTATTAAATCTTCTTTCATCTAAATAATGCTGTATAGATCTAAACAAATGATAAAAGAGGGTGATTAACAATTTTCCATTCTATTGCATTAATTTTTAATAGAATAATTTTTGCTGTACGGGGACGAGCATTATAATGTTACAAAAATAAGTTTTTTTTTCTTTAACAATAAGTACTAAAGAAGGTATTTTTGTTTTCAACAATTGATGCAATCGATCCAGCTGTTCGCAGTACTTCTCTGTCGTTATTGTTTCACCCGATTTGAGTAATTCAAAGTTAATTATTCCACGAACGTCCCACCAAACAGACAATAAGACCTTTTTTAATGTAAGGCCGGTGTACTTCAAACGTATTGTACATATTTAACATGTATTTTTTAAATTATTATAACGATAACTATTTTTAATATCTAGCGTCATGAAGGACGATCGCAGGCAGGAAGTAATGTTGATTATTGTTTGTTTACATCATAAACCTAAAGTGATAAATTTTGTGAGAAGGCAACGATCTCGGAGATACTGCCAGAACACGTGGAAGTGATCGGACGAGCGCACGCGCACTTGGCTTCATATGGGGGCGAGCCCTCCTAGTCGAGTAGGTATAGAAAATTGACAAGAATGAAATTAAAATAATCCCACACCTAAAAAGGTACTTATACGCCCTTCCAGTCGATTTGTTCACTTTGTGACGGAACATTACGACTTATTTTGTCACTCGCTTCGTGTGGGCAGGACCCTTTAAATGGAAAGAAAACTTCACCCAAATTCCGCATCGGACAAATCATTGGCATAAATGAAAATGGCATGACTCATACCCATGATTCAAAACTACGGAATTTCCTTGAGCAGTGGCGTAACTACAAAAATTGGTCCCCGATGCAAAATTGAAAAAAGGGGCTCCCTAAATAAGAATTGTATATGTATATAAGACATACGAATATAAAATTAGTATTTTGTCTCATTTTAACATACTTTGTAAGGCATTTATATGCACATGCATTTGAAAAATGCTTGATTCGCTTTAATACGATTTTCGCTTTCTGGTCTCTAACCCGACACTAGCGGCTACTGCTACGGTATATAACGATAACCTTTTCGTAATATATAGATTTGTGAGGAACGATTTCTAAAAATGTATAATTCCATCTCTTACTGTGAAATTACCTTAACGCTAGGAAAGGTAACGCAAAAATATCGATTAAAATGGATTGGAGGGCACGATCTTTTTGGGCTCCTACCTGAGTGGGCCCTAATGCATTACATTGGCTGCGTTGGTATAGTTACGCCACTGCTCTTGAACAAATATTAAACGAAGTAAAAAAACGTACCTAAATACCTACAATTACAACAAGTAGTAATGCAGGCAGGTTCGTATAATCTTATATTACTATAAAAGTGTACAAATTTTCTGAAAATCTGAAGAAAATTTCAGGAAAGCCAGACATTTAAACTATATATAATATTTTTATATACAAACACGCATAAAACATACGTTTCTGATCTTTACGAGCCGACAATATAACGAGTCCACCTGGGTTATTTTTCATGATAATAAAAATGTTTACAGACAGGGTGTAAAATATTTTCACAGATCTCATTTATTCCAATTACCAACAAGAGACCTACGAAAAATTAAATAATGACGAAATAGTGATGTATTAATCACTTCTTGGCGTGGTCAAGAGATCTATGTTAAATAATTAAGAAAACACAAGAGCTGGGAGATCGTGTAACCAGGACGGAAACCGATTCAATCTCTCCCAACGAATGCCATCCGCGTGTGAATCTCCGCTAAAGACGACCGGAGCTAAAAATCAATGATGCAATTTTTTAGAGCACTTTTCATGCAAATACCGGTAGCAAACACACAGTATACCACTTTTCATATATTCTACAGTAATGGAAAATTACGAACGCATGGATAACTTCGTAACCAAAAAAAGTCAAACCCCCGAAATGTTTACAAAATATGTGAACATTTTTAATATTCAGTCTTCATAAATACGTGCACATGTAGATAGAAGATGACACAAGAACGAAGCTAGGCATGTTTGCAACACATGTCTAGACGTTATTTAACGATTTCAAATGTTGTACAACGGATCTTCATTCAAACTTAATTAATGCATTAAATATCCCGTTAAATAATTTATTGCATTATTTATATATATGTCGGATCTCTCCATTCATTTCTTTTTCTGATATTGCAAAACAATAGATGCACATACATGTGTACATCTTAATTTTATTGAATACACATGATTTTTTAAACAATAAATTTACTTCAATTTTTTTTATTTTAAATAATTTTAATTAGACTGAGTACATACTTAAACGCGATCGATTAGTTTTTTTGAAAAATTATCTCTACATACATTTTTTTTAAATATGTATCTATAAACGAGAATTTAATAGGCATGAATAAAAAAATGACAAATAATTTAAGAATTGGTGGAAATTGAAAAAAAAAATTTCAAAATAAAGTAATTCATTCCGTGATACAGTTTCAATACTTTATTACAGGAAAAATAAATTGAGTAAAGTCATCAAAGCACATTGTACAATTTATTGTAATATAGCCGAAACCACTTTCGACGTATTTATACTACACCACGCAGTATCGATTTTAGTGGAGATGACAGCCGGGCGTTTACCACAAACAATATATACAAAAAAAATACTTTCATTATCAAATAACAGCGTGGCTAGGACAAAAAAATATCAATAATTAAATTTACACAAACCTGTAAGTTATCCGAAATGAAAATAGAAAATGCACAATAGTAAACACTCGACAGAAAGACGCGAACGACGCGACGGCGGACGACACAACCTCACGAGAATACGCTCGGCTGATGAATGATTACCGAACTTGACCGAAGTGAGACCGAAAGTATCCGAGCGAACCACCCTTTTTTTCCCTTTTTATGTTCGTTCGTTCGCAGCCATTCGTTCGTCGAGTACTCGGCAATCTAAATTGAATAAATGGCAATAATAAAGCACTTAAAGTACTCCTTATAAAATATTTTTATGGTTTTAATATTTTTCATTTACTAATACAAGCGTATCGATAGGCTACAACAATTTTTTTTTAATTAAAAGAAAACTGTATCGTAAAATCGACTAGGAATAAATCAGTAGAAATCGGAAAGTATACTTTAAAATGAAGTAAATATTAAAATATGTTTTAGTATTTACTTTAATTATTTATCATTCACAGGGCTCGTCAACCATCGGTGCCGGATACACTAAAATAAAGTAATCAAACACCTCAGGACCGTATTTTGACTTCCTTTCAACATCCGGCTGATTATTTTGAAATACGATAACATTTCATTGTTTTATTAGACAGCCTTCTATAATCTCACGGCGCTACGCAATCAATCCCCGGTCCTCACATTGTATTCAATCCTTGGATACCTACATTGGACTGAACAACGAATATACTTACGTATCGCAGTGATGTCTCCCAAAAAAAAAGATTTTATCCTATTTGAAAGTCTTGAGGATTTCAAAAAAATGGTCCAAGTTACAACTTTTTCAGAAGCAATGGTCTTTGAATATTTTGAATTATTTTATACTGAACATATTCGTATCTCTTTTATTAATTTTTATAAAAATATTTAGCAACAATCGCTACGACGAAATGTTTCCAATTTTAAGAACCGGTTCCCGCGAACCCACAATGTGTCTACTGGTTCTCTTATAATAATGAAATTATTTTTAAAATAAGAAGTTAATGTGTATATTTCACCATTCAATCAATAAAACATAATTCAAGTTAAAAAATTTAATAATAAGATGATAAAATTGTACACTTCCTGCGATGGGAAGTCTGCATTTTACTTATAGATAAGAGAATTATTAAACTAGTAGTTGTCAGAACTTAGCTATCAATATGAGACTTGCGCGATATATCTTTGGGGGTTAGGCCAGTGGTTAAATGAGAGTGGTGATTGGCGTGCTGAGGTTTATTATTACAGTATGATAAAAACAAGGAAGACAGATAGAATGAAAGAAATTAATGAAGATGCAGAAGGCGCGCGTGTATTATGCGAAGCGATGAAACAGGAGAGAGCTCGACGATGAGGAATCAGATCAGACCTGTAGACCTGACCAGATATGTCGCTAGCGTCGATGCCGGCTGAGATGGCGGTGAATTTGAAATCTGATCCCTACATATCTTTTTTATGGTTGCGCGCTCAGCCTACTTAGTTAATATCATTGAATTATATCGTTAGTAGCGCGCGATCTGCCAACTATTACATGTAATTTTATTTAATAATATTTAGTTTATTCTAGAGTAATGGGGTCGTGCACGCTAGACCCGATCTGTCATATAAATAGTAAAAAAATACAGTAAATATAAAAAAAAGTATTTTCGTTAAAAAAAAGAAATGAAAAAATTCATATACGTATACGATTTATATATATCTATAAATACAAAATTGAATGTTTGCTTATTCTCTGCAGAATCCCATACCCTTTAAACGATCTAAACCAAATTTTGCTTGATTATTCTTTCTAAGAGTAAAAAAGTCATCATCCTTCCTCCCCCTGGCCACCTCCCTCCCTATCTGGTACAAATGTATTTTATATTAAACTGAATGCGATTCTTTTAAAATTTTGCACAGTTACTCTTTAGAACACTACGTAGAACATGGACGACCCTCCCCGCATAATAATATGTTTTATTTTATATTATATAGAACACTTTTCGATCCAAATACGGCAAAGTTACTCTTTAGGACACTACACAAAAAAGGCTTCTCCTCTCCCTCTGACCACCTTATCCCCTCCCCTCTTATCCTGGTCACCCCAACTTTCACCAGCTCACGATATAAATATGTATAATGTTGACCACCATCCCAATTTTGTACAATTGCAGTCTAGGATCCTGAGGGAGACATCGGCTTGGATCAAGATTTACGTACGTAGTAATTAGATATTTAGGGCCTGCCTAAAAAAAGGCATCCTCTCTCGCTAAAGGTGGGGGAGGAGGTTCAGAGAAGATAGGACGTCATACTCTTCTGTCCACAATATACATGACACTTGCCTCGTCGGTTTTCATACATCTTTTAATACTGCACGCTCTTTGGTTGTTGAAGATTTTTACAAGACCGTTCTCCAATTTATAGTTTTTCTGATCATGTCAGGTCTCTCGAGGTCCTCTGCTGTCTTCAGCCTTATATTTTTTTTACCATCTTCTTCTCGTCCATACATTCCACATGACCAAACTATCTCATTCACTCTTTCTTAATTCTGTTGACTACAAACCCACATTCATAATTTTTCCATTCTTTACTCTAGCGTACATAGATTTTCCACACACGAGTTTACCCCATTTTCATGATATTCAGTCTACTTTCGTTCTTTTTTGCCAATTTTAGGCTTCATTTCTATACATTAGTATTGGTACCAGAACTTCATTATACACCGCTGGTCTTAGTTCGTGTGACAAATTTCTATTAGCGATAGTTGCATTCACTTTATTTCCCACAGCTACTCTCCTTTCAATATCATTCTCCACCTTGTTGTCCTCAGTAAACATACTTCCTAAATAGATAAACTTATTTAATTATTTTAAATATAATCCCGTTAATCTGTGTTGGCGGTTTTGCAACGGGTGTTATTACAATTGGAAAGGATAAAAACATTTTGTAGGTCTACATAATGTGAATATAAATATTCACGCTGATAGTTATTAATATTTGAATGAGAAGCTCTCGCGTGGATAACGTATGCGTGGATAATACAGTGGATAACGAATGACAATTCGTTTTACGCTCAATTTTGTGCATAATTGACTCTGAGCGACTTAATGCTACTTTCGAGAACAAAGTTTCATATCCTATCCATAGCACGCTATAAATAAATACTCTATTTAAAGTACGTACTGTCTAAAATGTTTGGGTAAACGCTATACTCATTATATACTTATTATATATTTTGAAACAACAATTCTTTCGTTGTGGATAAACGAAAGAACCAAATACATTTTGTATGTGTACTATATATAGGTACATACTAGGTACCATAATTTAATCATTCGTAAGTAAGTACGCCTGGAGGGATGTTTTTCCATTGATAAAAAATTTTCTCCTTACGAATCGTGAAAAAATTAAAAAAAGACAAATAGTCAGATAATTATGTTCAAATTGTTTACAATTCTAATAATTGATCCATTGTTGAAAAGTTAACGTAACATTCATAAAGTTAACGTAACATTTCAAGTACATTGGGAACATAATATTTTAATGTAGGTTTGTGAAATGTGTCCGTTTTTGAGCGAAGTCGACGTTTTATTATTGTAGGTGATCCATTTGAGATTACAATGAATAGTTATCGGAATGTATATAATCATTTTCCACCTCAATACGCATGCATGGCTGCATATTATTTTGTGTTTGTTTTATTTGACATTTATCATTAAACGTATATTATGAGACCTTTTCTGTATCAATAAAAGAGAAACGCGTGAGTTTGACTACTATTTATAGCATTTTTATATAAAAATATTTTTGTTTTTTTAACAAATTTAATAAAAGAGAAGCTTCTTTCTAATTTGATGTCTAAGTTAGGTAACGCACTTAATGTCATGGCACGGAAGTCGGCCGAAAGTAGCTTTGAGGAGATCATAGAACTTCTCTTTCTCTTTTTCACTATACATTTCCACGATACTGATTCCACTATATTGATAATTGTAATGTTGAACTATCTTTATTATTTTAGCTGAAGCATGCCCAGTCATTTGTCTATTGGATTGAAAAATAGCTTTGATCCCTCTCTTCTTTGTACCCCTAACCCCTAACCTAAATGACTATAGTTTTTCTATCATTTGCCTAACTTTTTGGATGGTTCTTGTTATCTTTTCCAGGGCTTGCAAGCATGAAAGTAGGATACAGACATGAAGTCGAACTCGTTGATTTGGCGTTTTGCAGTATTTTATGGGAAAATATTAATCTTGCAAGAACACATTCCATCGCGGCCTACCAACCTCAACCAGCTTTTAAATTAATTAAACGTATCATCTAGAATATCTTCACTTTCTAAATATAATTCACACGTCGTTCTAAATATTCGCATCACAATTTCGTCGTTATTGAACATCCATCACCTTAGTTAAAATCACATTCATTCCTAGTTCGTAGGTCTTTGTTACCGGACGTTTTTTGAATGATTATATCTTATTCTGTGCAACTATGTCACTTTATGATATTTTTATATCGTTTAAAAAAATTATAAGAGTTCTGAAAACGATCTGTAAGTAAATAACTCACTTAATTAAGCATCCAGCCAACATTCAATCGGATGTAAACATGAGGTAAACCAAATAAATATTTTCATTAATTTTATACCCAGATATTAACTGGAAATTTATTCAGTAATATATGCGAAATTTTAGGAGCGATTGTATAATAATTATTACTCAGCGTGTAAAGTGTTAACTTTTTACAATTATAATTTTTATCGTTTTCATCATTTTTACGACATAATCAAAACCTAATAAAAATATATGAAAATTAAATCGCTTTTGTAATAGGGTATGTTCAGTTACAAGGCTCGGCAATTTTAGCCGAGGACTAGAATAATTTAGAGAATAAAGAAGTGATAGATTCTATGATTTCTTGATACTTTGAGTAATTCTAACCGTTGACTAAAATCGGCGAGTGTTATAACTGAACGTGGTCCTATAACAATTGTCAAATCTGAATATATTACTTATCTATGATCTGAACTGTTCTTTACTGTGATCGAATTTCCTGTTTCCTGTCAGTATATGTCAATATTATTTCAATTTTAATATTTGAAATATCTTGTGTCTTTAAATAAGCCGCGAGTTTCTGATTAGTTCTGTCCTAATATTATTCCGTTTGATATTTTGTGATCGGTAAGTTTCTTAAATTAACTTGCATGTATGTACGCCTCCATATTTTTTTCCATATTGATCTGTCATAAGAGGTACAAATGTTTTTTAAATATATTTTCACTCCACAAAATGTGTTGTAATCACATTGTAATTATTAAGTATAGTTTAAATTTCACAAAACATTCGTTTTCATTATTACGCAAAATTTCTACAAAGTATCAACATTTTCTCATAAATTTACTGTATTAATTCTTGAATTATGTTAAATACTTTAATGTGTATAATTTTATAGATTAAACATTGTAAATTTATATTTAAGGTCATCCATAAAATTGATGTGTAGATTTTTTAAAATTAATTTTGATCATTGCACTACAGCATATACTGTTGCCTATGTAACTGCTTGAAAGAGTAATACAGTGTTATCCGCGAAACTTACTATCAATAAGAAGGTTGTACAAGCCGTTGATCAAGAACACAGTTGGGACGCATTTCGTTGACTCACATTATTTTTTATTTACACTTTGGAATCGCTCTGTAATATACCTTTTGGATATGCCAAAATCCCTAGTATATCCGGTTTTGTAATCAATTTACTTTGTGATATTGTATCAAAAGCTTTAGCGAGATCTAAAAGTATGAACGTATATTTTTGATCATTGTCTAAAAACTGTGATAGGCAATTGCTTTGGTAGTACCAATATTTTTTCTAAAACCAAATTGACTTTTCGAAAGAAGTCCAGACAGAAGTCAAGGAAGTTTAATAATTGAATTTTTATGTTATAAATAGTTTAAATAATGGGTTCAAAAGTGTAATTGGTTTGAAATTGTTGTTATTAAGTTTTACTTCCTGTTTTATGAATTGGAATTATGAGTTCATGTTTGGCTGAGAATGAAAAAGGTCTTTTAAATTCATAGATTGATTAAGTAGGTTTAAGAAGGGTGTCAGAAGATATGTTATTTTAGAACTTGGATGGTGATACTGTCTAATCCAACTATTGTAGTTATTTTATTAAAGAATTTGTTGCCTTCTCAATATCATCTTTTTGAAAGTAAATCATTGAATCTTTTAACAGAATTACAAAATTTTGTTTCATTACTGGTTCTAGATTTGGGATGTAAAATCTTACTTGCTCAGTCAATTCCAATATTGGCAAAATAATTATTAGTATTAACAACAACTAAATGTAGTTTTTTATTAGTATAAAACATTTTTCCATGAATATTCAATTGTTAAAGATGTTATATAGATTCTTCTGCCTATAGATTGGTAGTTATACTGGTAGTTATATTGGTAGTTATATAGATTCTTCTGCCTATAGGTTGGTAGTTATATTGATAGTTTTATAATTCTTTTTTAATATTGTGTTATTATTTTTCTATATTACTTATATATTGTTGACTTATTTTTTATTTAAGTTTTCTTTTGTTTTTTCACTGACAGTTCATTTTCATTTTTATTCTATTTTCTACATTGGCCTATGTATAGCCTCAAAGCCGCTAACAATTAATAAATATTGAAATTAATTAAACCTTTGTTTATTTCCTTTCATAAATAATAAACAAAATTTTGAACATTTTATTTTGGTATTAATTTAAAAGAATTATTATTAATTCGAGGAATTTCAAAAATTAAATAATAAATTTTTTATTTTTAAACCACTTTATTATGTACATACACTAATGTCAATTACATAATGTATTGTCCTGAAGAAGTTTGGGTTCAACCGAAACTAGTTGACATTAGTGTACTTACTTACTTACCATCATGCCATTTCCCCGTGGGGGTAGGCAGAGAGGATAGAGCGCCACACTCTTCTGTCCTAACATACAATTCTCGCCTCATCCACATTCATACATCTTCTCATACAAGCTCGCCGATTGTTGAGGCTTATAACAGAACCATCCTCCATTATCTGGTTTGCCTGGTCGTGCCGAGCCTTTCGCGGACGTCCTCTATTTCTGGTGCCATCAACACTTGCATCATATATCTTTCTTACCATTCTCTCCTCATTCATCTGTTCCGTATGACCAGACCACCTAAGTGATCCTTTATTATACTTACTCACTATACTAACATCAGCTTTACATTCTTTTCTTATTTCTTCATTCTTTACTCTGTCATAAATAGATTTGCCACATATACGCCTAAGTGATCTCATTTCCACTGCATTCAGTCTACTTTCGTTCCTCTTCTGTCAGCTCCAGGCCTCACTTCCATACATCAGTGTCGGTACTAGGACTCCATTATGCACCTCTAGTCTTGCCTTGGTTGATAAATTCCCATTAGATATAATTTCATTCAAAGCGCTGTTCACTTTATTTCCTGCAGTCACCCTCCTTTCGATATCATTCTCAGCCTTTCCATTTCTATCAAACATACTTCCCAAATACACAAACTCATCTACTTGTTCTAAACATTCATTACCTATTTTGCACGGTGTCTTGCTTTCCTCCTCGAATACCATCTCTTTTGACTTGTTAACATTGAAGTCGCTTTCCTTGCATACATCGTACATTCTACTCACTAGATTCTGTAGTTCTTGTTCATTGTTCGCCATTAGTACTGCATCATCGGCGTACAATAAACAGCAAATCAAATCACCCATTTTTGCTCCTACATTCATACATTCTAGTTCTTTCACACATTTATCCATATACAAGTTGAACAGCCATGGAAACATTACACAACCCTGCTTGACACCCTTTGTAATATCAAACCATGGTGTGAGTGTTCCATTGATTCTTACACGCGGAAATTCCTTCATATATTAGGTGTACCGGAAAAGAATGTTGTTTTTTTAATAAAACAATTTGGTGCATTTAATGTATTTATTTATTAAAACTTAGTTCAAAATATAATTGCCATCGTTTGATATAACCTCCTTCCACTTCTCAGTTAATTTTTTAATACCACGTTTGTAAAATTCAGCTGGTTTTGATGTAAAATACTCAGATATGCCTTTTGTGACATCTTCATCATTTTTGTATTCTTTTCCGTTTAAAAAGTGTTGCATTGACCGGAATAAATGGTAATCCGATGGAGCAAAATCCGGTGAATATGGTGAGTGACATACAGTTGTCCAACCTAGGGCTTTGGTATTTAATTCCAATAACTCAGTGCACGCGTTTAGACGCTCACCTAAATTCTCTTCACTTAATTCATGAGGTATCCATTTTCCTTGTTTCGATGTCTTGCTGATTTTTTTGATATGCTCTTGCACGCTTGACCATGAACATCCGAATTGCTCCGCGAGTTCTTGAATCGTTGAAGTTGGATTTTGCTGAATCAGCTCAGTTAAAACATCGCTATCCACTTTAACAGGTCGACCACTTCCAGGGTTATTTTTTAGATCAAAATTGTTTAAACCACCTCTGGCATTTACGAACATTCAAAATATCTCCCAGTAAATCACAAATATTTTTTGTAGCACATGGTTGCACTTCCTTTCTTCATGAAATGGTAAAGCATAATATTTCGAATAAATTCCTCATTCGGTACAAAGCTCTCCATTGTATATAGGGCTGTAAATTTTTTTGTTTAAAAGTCCTAGTACACTCCAGGTATATGTAGTCAGAGAAACAACACAGAACACGTTGTAAAAGTTCGACTGCCGAAGCACAATTGACCACTCAAAAGCGATAACAAAAAAACAACATTCTTTTCCGGTACACCTATTATACGTAATAAAGTGGTTTAAAACTAAACATTCTATTTTTTAACTATAATGTCAAGCCACGTGTTTGCTTTCTTTGAAAATCTTATAATAATAATAATGATCATTGTCCTTTTATATGTCCTTACTCATTCTGTTTTCCACTGTTGAAATCTGGGAAATGTCCTCACTTCTCATAATGGAAATGTGGCAACCCTAGTTAATGATACTTTGGTTTATCCTCAGTTTAAGATTTTTTTTGCTGTTGAGAAATTTATATTTATGTACATATATGTTTTTTTGTGATGTATTTGTTCAATTCAGTTTGAATGTAATTATTTAGTAAAATATTTCTATTCATTCGTCTTCAGAATCGGTAATACGAAAAATTTCCTGCCTTTTTTACATTTATTATTTCAGATTCTTTTTTAAAGATTCAGTTTATTTTTTTAATTCTGCTGTATTCTGTTTTGGGAAAATTATTATTAGTTGACCTAAGAGAAATCATGCTAGTGTACTCATTTTCAATGGAAGTACAATAATTGATGATATACAATTTTTTAATTTAACCATGATGATTTGGATTGAGTCTTTGGTGGATTTGGTTTTGGGGTGATTTGTGGTATTACAAAAGTTGTAGTGTTTTTAATATTTTGGTAAGTGGGACCATAGATAAGAGAAATAATGTATGTATATAGAATACATGACAAATTTGAAATATTTTATCCTTGGCTTGAAAAGTGGAAAACAGCACAGTCATGTGAACTAAGTCAGGTGGAGGGGGGAGTGGGGCGGGGGTATTTTATTTTAATTAAAAAAATATTATTTGATTTTACAATTAAAAAAATGCTTAGCTTAAAACGGAAAAAATATGAAATTAAATCCAACAATTCTATAAAATACGTCGGAAAGAAAACTGAAAACAGAATATTTATAAAACATTTAAATAAAATTTGCACCTTGTCATCTACATAAAAAACTTATTAAATTAGTATTATGTGAAAGTGTACATTAATTTAATCAATTATTTAAAAAAAGTTTGGTAATGTTTTTTGTAATCGATTTGATATTTAGAGTGATAATTTAAATATAAGTTTTTGACCATTGTCTTAATGAAACATTTTAACTTTTGCATTGATATATATATATATATATATATATATATATATATATTGGGTCAATGCAAAAGTTTTGATGTCTTTTAAAGAGAAATGAAAAAAAAATTATTTGCTCATTTTTTTAATCAATAATATAATATATATAAATCTTTTATTTCTTATATATATATATATATATATATTAATTTTACATCTTTCCTGCAGAAAATAAATGATTTATTGGTTCAACTATGTACATAAAATTATATAATATACATTTTTATTATTATTAAAAAGTTATCTTTGACAACTAAAATACAAATATGTAAAATTCCATCATTTCCCTATGAAATCATAGATACCTTATATAACTATGCTTATTTTAGAAATACAAGTGATTTTCCATCATTGTTTCTTATTCCAATTGACTTCATATTTTGCAATGTATATTAATACTATTTAAGGTTGTTCAAAATAAAAATAAATTAATCATAAAAAATGTGACTAATATGTTTTGTGTTCATTTATCATATACATATTAGGATGATACCAATTTTTTTAGTTTCATGTCTGAATAGATGAGAGAGATGGCTATTACAAATACTCTCTCTCTCTCTCTCTCTCTTACATAAACACACATGTTCATGTGATCTTTATTTTACAAATTGACAGCGGTTTGCTTTGTTAATTTTAATTCACAGCTATCATATTAACAGTTATCATGTTCAATTTTATTACTTCTTATCAGAAATTTAAATGATACATATTATACATGTAATTTAAAAAAAAAATTTGTATCGGCGTTCTGATGTAAATTTATTTAGCAAGATTAATCAATCATTGGTTCTTCCACAAAGCAAACCCAGTTGTAATTATTATCCAATATTAACATTTATTTGTAAAAAAACTTCTCAATCTTAAAGTGTTTGAAAAAGCTACCTATTTTTTGTTTGTCAATTCTGGTTAGTTAGATTCGCATTTTATTTCACGTGCCTCTGGCACTTGTCATTTTATAGGTTGAGTGCTCCCGCACCATTCCACTAATTTGTTTGATAATTAACATTGAATAAGCAAATAGAAAAACAGATAAAGCTTTCCTAAAAAAAAAGATAAAGCTCATCTCCTATCATATTATTATTTTTTTGTTTTCATCAACGTCATTGTTCACCCGTGCTGGATTGATTATTGTAAAAATTGAAAAATGTTCTATTTAATATTTTGAAAGAAGTGATATTTTGAGTTATCGTAAGATGTACATACCCCATTTGTGTGCAGATGTACCACTATGACATATTAATTTCCTCATTATATTAATGCCACATCCTTAAGGCTTGTGAGAATTTAATTATTTAGTGAATAGAATGCAGTAGAAATTTGTTAATTGTACAGATGCGACTAAGGTATTTTGCAGTCAAAATTCTATTTATAATTATTAATTATCTACAAGATAAACTTAACAATAAGTGACTCTTAAAAATAATGTGATATCCTCAAAAATATGATAAAGGGGTCATTGTTATCTAATCCTGTTTTCTAAGTGAATTTGGGTAAGATGTTTCTGCTTGTATATCTTTATTTATTTTCCTTTAGCTGAACCTCACATTGGTTCTACTTGTGTATTAGCAAGTTTTAATAATAATAGTAACAGTTTAAAAAAAATCAAATCTAGTGTATAACTTCCGATATAAATGAATAATAAATTCCCATATTTTCATTAAAAACTTGAAAATTTTAATTATTAATGAAAGTGGCGCTTTAAAACTGGCAATTACTTTCTTTGATATATTGAGGGATGTTGCTTATTCGCCCTGAGTATACATTTATTTCATGGATGTATAAATACACTGACTTGGTCCATTCAATTTGTATTGATACCATGTGCGACATTCAGTTACCAGGTTATTCCTCCCATAGTCCACGTTCCATTCTGATATCATACATACAGAACCGGCACAACATTGTTTATTTAAATGAAGTGGGTAAAATTTGGCAAAGAATTTATATGACGTTATATGCAAGTCCTCTTATAACGTATGGCGAACATGGTATATACAATATGATTTATTATTTTAATTGGAATGTAGATCAAAATGTCATTAAATATTTATTTTTTCAGTAAAAAATGGTTGAAGGTACGCCATTAAGGGTCATTAAAGTAAGTTATGTAGATTGTAAACACCTGAAAATAATAAATGTTTATTGCTTTTCTTTCTTGGCTACAAGCATGCATTTTCAGATATCGTATTTTATTATTATATATTTATAAACAGAAATAAAATAGAAAACATGATCAATTGAATTTATACTTACTATTATATATTCTCTCAAAAGTGCATGTAATGATGTTGTACATCTGTATTTCTCATATATTACCGATCTTAGCCGAGTGTTCTAAAACACCGGATTTAGAAATCAGTATTACAGCTTCACTTCCAGGACAAACATTTTTTTAAAGTACTTTTTTTAAAAATAATAATTTAGCTAAACACAAATCACTTAATTTAAAAAGATTTAAGTAATCGTTGCGAAGGCAACGAGATAATATAATCTGTCGTCAGATAGCATGTGTGTGTACACGTCACTGGAATGGTTAAGTATGTCTGATTGCATTAATAGGTTAAGTTATACTGTTGTAAACTATGTTCCTTTTTTGATAACATTATATTATATTTTCAACATTGTACATAAACACTGGCCATGGCCGCGAAGCGACCATTACCTAACAAATGTAATCGACATGGAGACACTATCTATCTAAGGCAATTGGCGAAGGGGATATTTTTTGTTTCCGTCTCGTTTTATTCATATTCTATGCAGAAAAAATGGCATACTTTATTGTTTGCAAAGAGACCAGAAATATGCAAACGTGCATTTTCCATTTAAACTATATTCCAATATACTAAGATCAGGACTGGCCCGAGAGGATGGCGTGGTTGAGCCCCGCCCGAGGGCGCCTAGCAAGCCGGGACGCCGAGCAAGCCGAAATAAAAAAACAAAAAGCACAGAAATGGCTACAGTTTGAACAAAATAAAAAGTTTATGTGCATTACATAATACAAGAAAAGCAAGACGAACGTCATATAGAACCAGAAGAGCCATCTTCTGCTTCTTCAAATATCATCACAAATGTCTCCGCTGAAGTGTTACTTTGGAGATTGCCAGCTAATTCTCCAGTATCACAATAATTACAGCTTATGGGGTGCCGTTAAAAAATACTGATTGTAAAACTTTCCTGGGCTGTAATCTTAATAATAACTAGGAAATGAGCTAAGAAATAAATGACGATTCGGAAATTGAAATATTTTGCTTATGTGAAGCTAAACTTAGATATATATGTAAAAAAATACTCTCCACCTTATCATCAGTGTAAGCTTGAATCGCGAAAAAGAGGGTCTGGCCGCAGAAGGACGTAACTGCGGAATCTGAGAGTCTGAAATAATGATTCAACACATACACCTTTTTTTGTTTAAATGAGCCGAGGGCGCGACAAATGCTAGGGTTAGCACTGACTTAGACGCTGTCACCTACAATATTGAAAAGGAGAAATATGTCAATTACAAATATATTTTTATATGTACAATGCTCTATTTTGAAAATTTCAGTTAGAAATGTATAATTAAACATATCTCAGTCATTTTAAAAATGTTACTATCATTTACACCAGAGTTTATCAATTACACCAAAGTTTTTTGGTTTAATTGTTAGTATTGGAAAAGTTTTCATGCAACATTTCATCGTCAGAGTTGAATTAGTGACAAACTGATCTGGATACAAATTAATGGCAGTAAAAATAGTAGTACAGTGGTACCTCGACATACGAGTGCCCCAACATACGAGTTTTTCGAGATACGAGCCGGCAGCGAGTGATTTTTTGCTTTGAGTTACGAGCGAATTTCGAGATATGAGTTCGGTTTAGCAGGTCGGCCGGTAGTGCGCGTGCGCGGCCGCGCCCACCACGGTCAGTGAATCAGTTAGCAGCGTGCTCCCGCTGTGATAAGTTGTGTTCGCGTTTTGTGTTGCGTTTACATTTACATTTACAGTTGTAGTTCATTTATTTTTATAACCATGGATCGGAAGAAAGTTTGTGAAAAGTCAAGTGCTAAGAAAAAGATGATGAGTATTGAATTAAAACGTGAAATTATAGAAAAACATGAGTAAGGTGTTCGAGTTGTTGACTTGTCGAGGCAGTATGGGCGTAGTACGTCCATGATATGTACTGTGCTTAAACAGAAGGAGTCGATAAAGAGTGTAACGCCGACTAAGGGCCTTACAATAATTTCCAAGCTCCATGAAAATATGGAGAAACTGCTGATGGTGTGGGTGACAGAGAAGCAGCTCCAAGGAGATACCTTGACGCAGACCATCATTTGCGAGAAGGCAAGAGCGATCTACGGAGATTGCTGAAGCAAACCCCGCAGACTTCCATCGAATAGGCATCGGAAGAGTCATTTAAAGCCAGCCGGGGCTGGTTTGAGAATTTAAAAAAGAGGACCGGTATTCACTCCGTTGTCAGGCATGGTGAGGCAGCAAGCTCAGATATGAAGGCAGCTGAGGATTACATTAAAACGTTTTCCGATCTAATAAAAGCCCAAGGATATATCTCTCAGCAAGTCTTCAACTGTGATGAGACAGGGCTGTTCTGGAAAAAGATGCCGAATAGAACATATATAATGGCAGAGGAGAAGATGATGCCAGGCCACAAACTTATGAAGGATAGATTGACTCTAGCACTGTGCGCCAATGCGAGTGGCGACTGCAAGATCAAGCCTCTGCTCGTATACCATTCGGAAAACCCCAGAGCCTTTAAGTCACATAAGATTTTGAAAGAAAAACTGCAAGTTATGTGGAGGTCGAACCCGAAGGCATGGGTCACCAGGAAATTCTTTGTGGATTGGGTAAACCTAGTTTTCGGCCCTTCTGTTAAGAAATATCTACAGGAAAAAAACCTACCCGTGCAAGCCCTTCTCATCCTCGACAATGCCCCTGCTCATCCACCAAACCTCGAAGATGACATTCTCGAGGAGTTCAAATTTATAAAGGTTCTCTACCTACCACCCAACACCACTCCTATACTGCAGCCCATGGATCAGCAGGTGATTTCTAATTTTAAGAAGCTATACACCAAGCATCTGTTTCGGCGCTGCTTTGAAGTGACAGAGAACACAAACCTCACCCTTTGAGAGTTCTGGAAGGACCACTTTAATATCGCGATTTGCCTAAAAATTATCGATCAGGCCTGGCTGGGTGTTACAACGAGGACCTTGACCTCTGCACGGAAAAAGCTGTGGCCTGAAGCTGTAGCTGAAAGGGTCTACGAAGAATTGGAACCCGGTATGTCAGTAGAGGAGGAGATTGTGTCTCTGGGGAAATCCATGGGTCTAGAGGTGGAAGAGAGAGACATGAACAAGCTCGTCGAGGAGCACACCCAGGAACTGACGACTGAGGAGATACAAGAGTTACAGTCACAGCAGCATACGGAGGTTATGCAAGAAATTGGTTTCGAGGAGTCAGAGGAGGAGGAGGTTATTTCTACAAGTGAGATAAAGGAGATCTTAGGAATGTGGGAGAGAGTTTCACAGTTCGTGGAAAAGAAACACCCAGAAAAAGTTGCAACAGGTCGTGCATCTGATCTTTTTAATGACACTTGCCTAACTCATTTCCGGAACATTCTGAGAGGGAGGAAGTAACAAACCTCCTTGGACATATATTTTTCTAAACGGCCTACAGGTGAAAGCGAGAAAAATGTAGCGAAAAAGGCAAAGACCAGTGAGGATATCTAATTTATTTCTTTACATTCTCTTTTTTGTTTTTGTACAATAAATATTTGTCATTTATAAATACGTTTTTATTATTCAAAACCATGTGACAAAAATAACTGGGGTGACATTTTGGGGGTTGGAACGGATTAATGGTAGTTCAATTGTTTTGTATGGGGAAATTTGCTTCGAGATACGAGTAATTCAAGATACGAGCAAGGTTGCGGAACGAATTAAACTCGTATGTCGAGGTACCACTGAATTGGACCCATATCTCCCTTATGTTATGGTTGCTCACATCCAAGAGTTCAATACATAATAAGATAATATTCATATACATATATCTCATTTTTGCTGTATTCATCTTTGATATTGTTTTGTTTTCAAATTATGATTTTTATGTTTTGCATGGTTGTGTCAAAATATAGGGGTTATCTAATAGTTTTACAACCTTCACAAAGTTTGTCTTTGGAAACCATTTGAGACCAATTTTTATCCCTGAAAATTTAAAATACTATACTATACTTAAAACTTAAATAACACGAAAACTTAAAATACTTTCCAAATTTAATGATTTATTTTTTGTTTCAACTTTAAAAAAAAATTTTTTTTCTGTCAAACAAAGTATGTATTACATATTACTGTGATAGGACATACATATCATGACTCTGAATTTATGTAAATCAAAAAGTGAATTGGGCTGTTTGTGTTTTTCAACTTAATATTATATGAAATTGGCAATAGTTTATATTATAAATATTTTAGCAATAGTATTTTATTTATTATCTGACCATTTTGACCTAATAAATTTTCCATTGCATTCCAAGACATTGACTCTGGTTACACTAAGTAATGGGAGGGGGGTCACTGTTTAATCTATCAATTCATAATTTTTAGTCAGTGATTATGTCATTAGTGCTTGGTCTGTTACCACGAGAGTGTGCTGTTTGTTGAATAATTTGTTTAGTATAAAATAACCTTATCAAAGTTTACTTTTGTAGTTTATTTATTGACAATTCACAATGGGTTATTCTTTGGTATTTATTTTTGTTATTTCATAAAATATTTATATTAATTTCAACAGATTTAATAGTATGTTTGATATAACTGGATAAATCGTGGCTCTGGGTGATCTCTCCTACCTTTGCATTAATTTTAGTCCATAATCATCATTCATTACTATGGACTAACTAAATGTAAACAGTCGTAGAATGAACCACTGAGAACTAGGTGTTGCCAATAAATAAATGCATTGTTTGTTTTTACTATTTTCAAACAATGCAGATGATTGGATGGATTGCTCTTAGAAGGGATTCGAAACCCTAACCTTTATTGTTAAAAGAGGAACTTGTACAAGCAACTGTTTTGAAAAAGCTAATAAAATTGATTTTAAGCGGTGACAAACAAGCAAATTTTTAACTTTTTACCTTTTCTGGGTATTTTCGATTTATAGTAGCATTTAATTTTTAGTGGTTTTTTTTTTTTTTAGTAGAGAATGCTTGGGCTTTGAATTTTTCATGTAAACTTCTTTTAATATTTTTAATTTCATAATGTTATATTTCATCACAGTGTTAAGTTTCTTATTTTGCAATTTAAACAGTATTTGTTTTATTGGACCGCGGGGGTCATGCAATTAAACCCAGATAAATATAGTATCCTTTGTTATGACTTTTTGAACACAAATGATTAGATAAATAATTTTATTGTTTTATTTTATAATTTCTGTAACTTAAGTATTTTTAATTTCATGTAGAATGATTTGAAAACTTTTATAAAATTTAATTGGGATAAAATTAATGGTAATTTTATAAATAATTTTTGTAGAGCAAAATGAAGGAAGAACGTCAGCCTTTACTGATTGGACCGAGCGATCCAGAAGTCCCGGAACTTTTACCATTTGACGGAATATCCACCAGCGATTCTATAAATGAGGACAAGAAGCAAATTGGTGATTCAGACTCGGAAGCTTTTCATAGTGCATGTAAAAATAATTACAATCCAATACTGGACAGGAAATTGGAACATCCAACATCTAATTTGGACACCCTTATACATCTTTTAAAAGGAAATGTTGGAACTGGTATTTTGGCTATGCCAGACGCTTTCAAAAATGCAGGATTGGCCGTGGGTAAGTTATAGGATTATTGTTTTTCTTGCTCAACTGGCTAAACATAAGAATAATTACTAGTCATTTGATCTCACTGCCATCTGAGTTAATTTTATTTTCATACAAGCTAGCGGCGGCATATTACAAAAGTAGTAAAAAAATATTGTTGTGATATTTGATATATTTAGTTTTCCTTAATTTCTGAATTTTGGCATTCTTTTTATATTCCATTTTTTTTTTAAATTGAAGTTAAACTAGTGCGCTTCCTTGTTCCATCCGAATAGAAATATAACAGAATGATCGCTAACAGGGTTGAATCAATTATACAAAAACTATTGTACTTTGCTTGTGTAGTGCTATGCTACTTCATTAAAATAATAGATAGACATCTTGGTTTTACCAATTAGTCAAAATTTCTGATTAGATTCTAAATTTTTCTAAACTGAATTTTGTACAGTAGAACATGGATATTTTGAACATTGTTAATTCGAATTTATCATTAATTCGAACTTGTCTGTTGGTCCCGTGAATTTTGTTTCAAAACAATATAAAAGAAACAGATATTTTGAACTATTTTGTTTAATTCAAAATTAGCATTGACAAAATTCACGAGTATCAATCAACAAGTGCGTATAACAATCAGTCCATCAGCAAAAAAATTGTGAAAATTTTATCATTTTGGAAATACTGACGACGCATGACGTGTCACTGACGCCCCCATTGATGGTATACCCTTTGACTACTGTCAATTTAAAAATGATAAATTTTAAGGCCAGCACTGGTTGGGTTTAAGGAAAGAGGGCATCATTTTTAAAACCATTTCTGGAGAAAGTGCGTCGGTAGAGATCCCAAGGACATCTTCAACGCCAATGAAACAGGGTTATTTTATTGATATACTCCTGATAAAACCCTGGCGTTCTAAGGTGAGAGCTGTAGTGGTGGAAAGAACAGTAGAGAGTGTATAACTCTTTTAACCCTTCCCAAACCATGCAGTAATATAGGGCTACCGCTCTAATTAAAGCTGTAAATATTTCAGTAAATACACGCAACATGCAATTCATATATTAGTTAATTTGAAGGAAAATATTTACGCTTAGAAATTACTAGTGAAAAATCAAGTATGTAAGATGAATCCTATAAAAATAATTATCTTTCAATACAATCCGTTGTAAAATTAATACGTTGACAAAAATACCATCTGCGGCAAGACATAACGAAATCACACATTAATTTCACAGTGAAAAGAATAACAAACATACAAATGTAATGGTGTCTCTTTCTCTCGCTAATAAAGAAAGATAGATTAAAAGGAAGGTTGTATTATACAATGCAACCTCCAGTACAGGACTTGATGAATGCTCCGAATTATATTATATATTTCTTTAATATTTGATGCTCAATATTTATAGTAAAATTGTGGCATCAACCATTTTCAAACATTTTTTTTCACATTTCTAAGGCTAACAGAACTCTAATTTCTTACGGTAACACGAGTTGACAGCATGGCTACGTACAAGTATTTTATGTCACGGTATGGTAAAGGTTAATTGGGTCAAACGTGGATGGATTGGAGAAGTTGCCACTTTTGATGATCAAAAACGGTGGATCATCAGATGAAGGAGTGAAGAATTCCGAAACTAAGAAGCTTCTGAATTCTGGCGAAGCTTTAATTCACATCAACGAAGTGAGGCTTATTATTGAGGGACAAAATGATGTGGATGAAGATTTGTTCTAGTCTCTAAATAAGTTATAAGGGTATAAAAAAGCCCAAATAATTATAAATAAGTTATAAGGGTATAAAAAAGCCCAAATAATTAGTGCAAAAAACTGACAAATATCTTTCTATTTTCAACGTATATAAAATTATATTGCTTAAAAAATAAATTTAAGTGTGAAACCTGTTTTGTTTATTTTTAATTTGTTTTGTTTTTATTTATGCACATTGCGCCACATTATTTTATAATGTTTTAACAATATAAGTACAATGTTTTAACAATATCTTATTTATCATTTATATCAATATTTAGTAATAAGTATGTACTTGTGTTTTCTTAACAATCCTAATTACTTTTTTCTTAAAACAAATTTTTGAATAATTTGAGTTTTTCTGGTGGTCCCTTGAGGTTCGAGATATTCATATTCTACTGTATAATTTTTTAATGCAATTTGAATTTCAAAATTGGTGGGCGATCTTGTGAAATTGCTTATCATTATCATATTTATTTTAATTTAAGTTCTTAGGTTATTTTAATTGAAGTTTTAAAGTCTTCATGTAATAATAATGTAATTAATAAATAGTGACAATTACAATAATAAAAATACATACTTGGCCTACATAATTGTTTTTCTTATCATATATTATTGTATTTACTAATAATACTATTATATTAATAATATTATTATATTGCTATTTCTGGCACACTAAACATAATATCAATACACATTGTGCATAGTGGATCATGGTCAATTTTGCCAATGTAACGGGCATTCATTTTTTTTTAAATGGAGATGCATACACAGAATACGTATCACATCAATATTTTTACTATTTTAAAACTAAGCTAAACGTTTGTACTATAAAAATAGGACTAACTTGATAGTTTCCTGGAACGGGGCTCCAACCCTTGTTCACTAGACCACAAGCATGTTGAATATTAAATAATTATATACTATTGCATTTACAATTTTAATAAATATAAATTTCAGTATCCATAAAAATATTAGTAATTTGTTTAACAAGGAAACCCATAAAGGTCATTATTTTTCCATTTAAATAAATTTTATTTTGTCAGATTGATAATAGATCTCTATTGCAAATCAAATGAAACTGTAAGCTTTATTATGTATTGCTTAAAATAAATCAAACATTCGGTGGAGATTTTTCACAAGAATGCCATTAGTTAAAAAATTGATTATCATGAAATATATTCTCAGTTAGTTTCCTAAATTCCTCATATACATACATAATAATAAAACGTAAAGAAATGAAAATAATTTTTTCAAGAATGTAAAATATAACAATCAAATTGTTAGGAAAACAGATTCTTATTGTGAAGTTGTAATTATTCAGAACATAGGTCTGTAATATTTTAAATATATTAATTAGAAAAATATACATATAAAATCAATTTTATCAAAAAATATTGTTGTTGCGCCACCGGGATTTGAACTTGGATCTCTTTCTTAACTAGGGAAGGTGTATTATCCAACTATGCTACAGCAACAATATTTTTAGTTACAAATTTTTGAAACTATATGTTACCTTTCTGTTTCCAAAATTTAATAAAAATGAATTGATAATTCTGGCATCTGCTATCAGATTACTCAAAGGTATTTGAGATTCTGTAAAAATGATGGCTCTTTCAAATATTGGAATGATTAAATGTATTAATATCAAAAAGGTAACATATAGGTTCGAAAATTTATCACTAAAAATATTGTCGCTGTAGCATAGTTGGATAACGGACCTTACCCGGTTAGGAAAGAGATCCAGGTTGGAATCCCGGTGGCGCAACGATAATATTTTTTAATAAAATTGATTTTATATGTATATATTTCTAATTAATATATTTATTTCATATTTAAAAAATCGAATTGTATTTTCTAAATTATTCTCATATAAGTGAAGAAGTTATATGAGAATATTTTAGAAATAGAGGATTAACTTTCTGTTAAGTGCTCACGCCAGGAATATTTGAGCATAAAATAATCATATCATTCAAGTAATTAGACAAAGAAATTCTTTATTAGGATCGATGAATCAACTCACCCAATTAGGCAAGTCGGAACTATGCTCCATATTGTTCAATTCGCAAATCCTTTGTAGACAGCGAATATGGCACTTATAACATGCAATTACAGTAACCAGCCTACAGTAACTTTGCCAGATAATTAATTGTTGTTACCTATCTTTTATTTTTAAATTCATTACATTTATTATAGATAATAATGATATCTGGCGTTGAAAGATATTAGTTGTCATGTAATTTATTACATTTGGATTGCTCATGTTTTATTATATTATGTAGTCCTTGATCGTATTCTTCTTTTAACATCACCCATAGTCATTCTTAACGGACATTTTCTTGTCCCTGTAGTTCTCTCCATTAATCACTATGCTATGCCAGCCCTTTTGCCCATTTGCTGCGCTCTGGCAACTGGCTCATGTATGTTTTCCTTGGCCATCCTCTTCTTCTTTTCCTTTCATCATTGTGTATGAGCCGGAAAATGTGACCTAAACATTTTCCGCATCTGTTCGTTATTATCCCCATGATAAATCTCATTATAGTCACCGTTAGCCGTTTTTTATCTACTGCAGAATGGAGGTCTCCCCAAGTGTCTCCAATTTTTTTCTGTCCGTTATTACTTCCTGCTATTTGCATTATAAAAACACTTTTGTCAATAAATATTTTAATCTCCTATATCGTCTATTTACAAGGTATATAAATGACAATCCGTGAAAGTCTTAATACAATATATTATAAATATAAATGTAAATTGTAAATCTGAGGGAAATTCCCCCGCATGCTCTATTATTAGGTGCGATGCAAATAGGATCGTCAATCAAAAGTAAAGTGGTTCGGTGTTTATAAAATAAGTTGCGATTGGATCATTCCCTTAGATATATTGAAACCATAATCATAGTCCCATTTATACTCACTCAGATGTAGTGTTGATATATCAGTGATTGTTAACCATGACTCGACGCACGCACATACAAACCATGATCACTCATGCTGGGGGCCGCATTAATATTTAATATATCAGTGATTCAGTGCATATGCGTTTTCTATTCTTGGTGTATTCTATATTATATAGACTGCTCTTGTTTGTCTGTCCTCTTATTTACACATTTCTTCTCCTGTTATATCTTTCCATGCCCTTTTGTGTTACTGTATGTTTTTGGACTTCTCTTTTGTTGAGGGTTCATGTTTCACAGGCATGCATGAACACTGGAAATGTGCAATTGGTTGAACATTTTCCATTTTAGACACGGAGGAAGATCACTTTTGAAAATCATGTTCAGGCGTCTGAATACATCCCAGCTCAGTTTTGTTCTGCAAATAATTGTGCTTGCGGTCTAGTGGTTACAATACTCGCCTAGTGATCTAGTAGTCATTCCGGGAAGTCATCAAGTTACATATTTTTGTTGGATAAGCCTCCGGAGATTTGCTGTCTTAGGCAAACATACTAATCGACTTGTTTAAGTTGTGTTTCGTTAACATGAATGTTTATCGAGTCAACAGAGTAGTTCATCGTTACTTTAGTCTTTGAGACATCTATCTTCAATCCTGCTCTGACTTCTGATAGTTCCTGTATTCTGTTCTGAAGGTCGCTTGATTCGTCTGAGAAGATTACAATATCATCTGCAGAACGTAGATGACTTAGATACCATTACACACCATAGATGCCATTTATATAAAAAGTTTCTCCTCCCTCTCTAGTTGCTTGAATAGATTTTCAAAAGTAGCTGTAAATATTTTAAGTGAAATTGTATCACCTTGTCGAACATGGAGAATCTAGGGAATATACGAGATGGCTTATGAAGATTAACAGATGCTGGTGCATTATTATATATTACTGTTGCGTTATTGATTGTGTTTACATAACATTTAATAATAAACCTTGTTTGCTAAGGACAAAGGATGAAGATAGTCCGGATAAGGAAAAATCCGGATAATCGAAAAAAATCATAATTGACAGTGAAAGACATGTACATACAATATGAATAATTTTTATTTGTCTAGTAAAGCTTCAATATTAAAATATTTTTTATTAAGAAATTCAATTATCGATTTTTGCTCAAAGCTAGCTGTTGCAAAAATAATGGACCAGGTATTGGCTGTCTAGATGATTGTCTTTGTATGAACCACATAAAAATACACTCTTCAACTTCTTCATTTCTTGATTTTTTCATAACTTGATGCTCTGATGTTCCATCTTGTGACATTAAACATTTAGTAAACTTCATAATTTTTTCACTTTGTTTTTTTATATCTGAGGTCGTTGACGTTCCAATACCATATTTATTAGACAAAGAACGTTCCGAGTCACCGCGTTTCAAAGCAATGATTATATCCAATTTGTCTTTTAATGATAATACAACATGTTTTCTTTTTGATGACATATCGGTAATATTAAAAATAAATATTTAAATATTGCTCCAAATGGTTTGATTGATATCCATAACCAGCGGTTCATGTAATAATGCGTATTGTATCACCACTGAGTGTCCAGACAGATCAGTGCCATAGAAATATGTAATTTGAATATAAATTATGAGTATGTCAAATTATATTTTTATTACGACGCAAAATGTATTAAAAAGTATTGTATTTTGAACAATCCGGATAATCGAAAATCCGGATAATCGAGGTTATACTGTACCTTTTCATAGACGATGATCCAGATAAATCAATTTTCCTCTACTTCCAAAATTTCTAAATTTCTTTTCATGTTTTTGTAGTTCTTCTAAAGATTATTATTTATAAATAACTATCATTATTTTTATTTATCAATGAAGTATAATATTAACCCTATACATATTAAATATATATTATTTAAGGTGCTTTACAATTTAATACTATTTTATTTATAAAATATACATGGCGCGAGTGTTTACTTTGAAAAATAGTATTAATGTAATTAAGTAAACATAAATTCCACGTGCACATTTCTATTTAAAAAAATAGCGAGGCGCTTCATATCATGTTTTAAATTAAATTAACTTTATTTACAGGGTTGATAGGCACCCTCTTGATGGGAATAATTTGCACTCATTGCATGCATATGCTGGTCAAGTGTGCCCATGAACTGTGCATCCGCAGCCAAGTGCCATCTCTAGGATTCCCAGATGTTGTGGGTGTCGCATTTGAGACGGGTCCTCAACGGTTGCGGAAATATTCCACTGTTATTAAGTAAGTGGTGTTTTAAATATATACATTTATTCATTATAAAGTAATTATTTTCACAAAATATTTTTAATCTTCAATAATTTTGAATAATATCACACATTTGATTTTGATTTTGACTATACAGTAAAACTCACAGTAAAAAGAAATATGAATTACGGACAATGAGGGCAAAGTTTTTTGAAGGTAACATTAGAAAGAAATTTAAAAAAAAAAGTGTCAGTTTACTGCATCTGTATTTTTCTGCACGCCGCTGCTGTTGACATCAATTTTCATATTGAAACATAATGACTTCATTATTTCAGCTTCTTCTGTGCCAAAATATTTTATTAAATAATTAATTTCTCCTGAATAAGAAAGGTACATGGTGACACAGCGATCCACCACTTGACACAACAAAATCACGCGTATTTGATTGGCGATCGAACTCTCCTTTTCTATCAGAATTTGAAAATTTAAAATGGGCGTGTAAAATAATTCAAAACTTTAAAATCCTCACATCTCGCTGTCCTTGATGGTTGAAGCTTATTATTTTCCTGCGATTTTTCAAGTTTGAACCCAGAAAGGTATTCGGGATTCGATTTTTTCTGCCAATTTTATTTTTAATATTAATTTTTTGTTGGTTTTCATTTTTCCAAATGGTCATGGATTTACACAAATTACAAGGTGTTGGTGCCATTTTAAGGAACCAAACATGAAAATAAAAATTAATAAAATATGTCAACATATTTAAATGTGAAAGATTTAGTTTAGATTTAGAGATTTAGTACCTACATATACAAATCGCAACATTTCATAAACATAAAAACCAGATCTAGTAATTAAATGAAAACATTATTTTAATAACAAATCTTATAAAATGTGCTATGGAATTTGATATACATATGGCAAAACTCAGTTCGGTACCGGTCCTGCCAACACGCTGTTATTGTGATAAGGAACGGTGTCATTACTGACTGGTAGGCGGGGCTACCAGGGCTAGAAGGGGAGAAGGTCAAATGTGTAGTCACGCGAGTTTAAGGTTTTAAAAATATTTTCAAGTACGCGAATTATGTGAACAAATTATTTACTTCGGGTGTCAAAAACACATACGAACTACGAATAATCAGATGTTACGAATTATCGATAGAAATTATTATGAAATGTTATTATCGTATCTAATATTTTGGAAAGAAGTGCGAGTTCTGTGAAAATACGAAATATAAGTTTACGAATTAACGGAGTTTTACTGTGTATTATTACTGTATACGAATATAAATTACGTATTTTATATTTTATAAATTTTCTCATTTAACTTTTTCAGGAATATGATAAACGTATTTTTATGTGTGACACAACTCGGATTTTGCTGCGTGTATTTCCTTTTTGTGGCTGCCAATATCCAAGATGTCGCATCGCACTATTTGTCGTATGATCTCGGAGTGCATTGGTATTTGTTTGTTATATTGGTCCCAATGATATTACTAAATTTGGTGAAAAACTTGAAGTATTTAACTCCAGTGTCACTGGTAGCTGCAATATTGACAGTTTGGGGCCTCGCTATCACATTCTATTACATGCTACAAGGTTTACCACACGTCGACAGCGTGAAAGCCTTCTCATCATGGAGCCAATTGCCTTTATATTTTGGCACAGCCATGTACGCTTTTGAAGGAATCGGTGTGGTGAGTATATAATAATAAACATAATATATTTCTATGCTTAAAATATTTCATCTCACTTTAGCAACCCTCGCTAATATTGTTTGATATTGTAGATTTTACCATTGGAAAACAATATGAAAACACCACAAGATTTTGGGGGTTGGAATGGAGTTCTAAATACCGGAATGGTTATAGTAGCCTGCCTTTACACAGCGGTTGGATTCTTTGGCTACTTGAAATATGGAAATGCTGTTAAAGGAAGCATCACTCTCAATTTACCAGCTGGAGAATTGTAAGATTTACAAAAAATGTTTCATATTTGTCAACAATGCCGAAAAGTAATTTTGCCACTTTATTTCATTTTTGTTTTCAAGGATTATTTGTGGTTCGGTTTAAACTGCTAAAAAAAATTGCTCAATTGATTGTATTTGGCAATATCATTTTTTTAATATTTTGTATACGCATTAAAGTTTTGAATTGTATGAGGGCTGTATGATAAGTACCATTGTTTAACACCATCTTTCAAACGACGCCTGTCAAAATATCAGACAGATTTATCGAGTAGTTTTGTTTTGATAGCTGTTGAAAGTGGGCAAGTTTGTGTTTATTTTCAACCGTGGAAAATGGTAATATCGGTCAGTGATTCGATTCCTTTTTTTGGATGGGAAGACGTGTGAGGAAATCAAAGTGAAGTTGCATGCCGTTTATAAGGACCGTGCACCTTCGACGTCTACCATCAGATATTGGTTTAATGAATTCAAGTGTGCCAAACATCCGTTTTTGATGCGCCCAGGACATCCGATTGAGATGGGTATGGAAGATATAGTCAACAAAATTTATGATATCGTGTTAGTAGACCGCCAGGCGAAGTTCAGAGAAATTGCTGACATTGTAAACATTTCAATTAAACGCGTACATGGAAAATTGTGCATGAGAAAGCTATCGGCGAGATGGGTGCCGTGTTTGCTTACAGTGGAACAAAAACAGAATCGCATGACAACTTCGGAGCACTGTTTGGATATGTTTAAGCGCAATCCAAAAGAGTTTCTGCAGCATTTTGTGATTGTTGACTAAACATGAATTTATCACTGCGCGCCAGAAATGAAACAGTGGACTTCACCTGACGAACCTGCTCCAAAGAAGGCGAAAACGGTTCCATTGACCGGAAATATCATGGAGAAGGGAATGATAATCTATGTTGATTTATTGAGCCGATTCGATATTGAATTGATGAAAAATTACCCCCATTTGGTGAAGAAAAAAGTGCTCTTTCACCATGAGAACGCACCAGCCCACTCATCCACAATCGCCACAGCAAAACTGATTGAATTACTGTCTCATCCACCCTAATCTCCAAGTTTGGTCCTGTGCGATATCTTTGTATCTTTGAAAAATGTCTTGGTGGAAAGCGGTTCACGTTAAATGAGAAAGTCATCCGTGAAACAAGAGGCCTATTTTACTGAGTTTGATAAATCATATTTGTTGAATGGCTTAAAAAAATTGAATATCGCTGCACTAAGTGTATCGAGTTGAAAGGAGACTATGTTGAGACAAATAAAAATTTAATGCGTTTTCTTCCCTAAAACGGATACTTATCATACAGCCCTCTTCTGAAAAAGTTTAAGAGATTTCAATAATATGATTTGGAGAAATCTTAGATTATCTAATATTTTTAAAATCAAGGAATACGTAGGTTTTTTATTTTTGATTTTATATATTTCTTTCATCTTATAATTTTTTGTTTACCTAATTCTTCTGTTATTAATAATGAAAATTCAGTAAGGGTTTGGTGAAAGACTTGGCGTGACAAGATAAACCTGATACTGGAATAAGGTGTGATGGTAATATAGTTAAGTTAGTTAGTTCCATTGACTAATGGCTCACCGATTTTTGACACCAATCTCACATTGTATAACATATATGTATATCCTCAATATTTAACCATCATAATATTCCTCTAAATTTGATATAAATGTAAATTTATTTAGGATAGGGAAACATTTAATTTAGGTTAAATTTGAATTTGTTTTGTTTTTAATTACCAATCATGAACTTTTTTACTTGACTTATTTTTCAGTATGGCGCAAAGTGTCCGAGCAATAATGGCAGTGGCTATCTTCATGTCTTACTGCTTACAGTTTTACGTACCCATGAATATTATTTGGCCACTTTTAAAACCGAAACTGAAGTCTGAAAAATCACAAAAAATTGGAGAAAACGTTTTAAGGACAGTGTTGGTATTATTTACATGTAAGTAATTGACCCTGTGCATCATCATATATTTTAATATGATTCATTATCATGTTTAAATAAAATCAAAATTTAATTAATTAATGCCTCAAGTGACATTATTTTTTTTGTGGTTTACCATATTCTTGATATACTAATATATTATCTACAAAGCTGGGATGTTTAAGAGATGTGACTCACTAAATAGTGCGCTCGGAATTGTACATAATCATTCTGTGAAATTAACAAAATTCTTCATCTCGTAAATAATTTTTTGATGTAATCGGTATTATGTTGACTTTTGATGCCACAAACTTTAAACAATAATAATTGTTGATCAGATACCATCATTAGTGAGTCTTGCCGATAAAATTTAAATATATAAATAAATCATTAAGATCTGTTACATAAATATTGTTATGTGCGTAATGTTCATTTAGCTTCTTTTTATTTTAATTTGCCACTATTTTACCCATTGCCTACCCTACAGTTGAATTGTCCCCCTGAGTTTTTGTTGCTATATAGGTGTAACAGACCTAGTCCACAATATTTTATGGGTGGATACGTGATTATATTACGAGTCGAAAATGTTTGAAGAATTAAATACTTTGAAATGAATACATATTTGCATTGTTGTTAAATTATTATTATTAATAATAATAGTAATAATGGATAATTTGTATAGCACCATTTTTGTAAAAACTTTCACCTCAAGGGCGCTTTACACATAAACTGTTTATAGTTCTACAATTACCTTTGTTTTTTTAAAATTAAAAATCGTTATTTTCACTTATGGAAATGATTTTTTGAAAAGGTGCGTTTTTAGTTCCTTCTTAAATAAAGTCTCTGATGCACTGTTCCTTATAACGGAGGGCAAAGAGTTCCACGCTTTTGGGCCTGCCACTGCAAATGCCCGCTCACCAAATTTAGACTTCTGGCAACGGTTGGTCGGTTCTACAACCCTTCCTGCAGCTGAAGTAGAGGCTGACCTGAGAGTTTGACATCTACCATTCAAATTGTCTGGGATACAATGTTCTTGAAGATACAGAGGCGCCATGTTGTGTGTCGCCTTGTAAAGGGTTTTTCAATAGGGACGCTCAAACTTTCTTTCAACAGGGACAAGAAACTACGCCATATTTCTTCAATTTTTTTTGAGGTTAACACTCGTACTTAGTTGGCAAATCATCATGGAGCAGTACACACCGGAGCAACGCTTGCAAATTATTCAAATCTACTACCAAAATTTGCGTTCGCTCACCGCAACTTTAAGAGCATTACGACCATTTTATCGTCGTCACCACTTGCCTGCCACATCAACAATTCAACGTTTGGTGCAAAAATTTTAAAGCACATTGTCGCTACACAATGTTCCAGTGCCAGTGAGACAAAGAAATGCACGAAGTGAGGAAAATATTGCCGCCGCTAGAGCATCTGTTCTTGATGACCCAAATGAGTCACTAACACGACATTCTCAACAATTGGGCATTTCTGTGACGTCATTGTGGCGAATTTTGCGAAAAGATCTTGGCCTACATCCATACAAGATCCAGTTGACACAAGAACTAAAGCCGCTTGACCATTTGAAGCGTCGCCAATTCCTCAATTGGGCTGCACAACAATTTGAAAATGATGCTGAATTCCATCGAAAAATCATCTTTAGCGACGAAGCTCATTTTTGGCTCAATGGATATGTAAGCAAGCAAAATATGCATTATTGGGCAGGCACCAATCCACACATGCTTCACGAAACACAATTACATCCCGGAAAAATCACTGTTTGGTGTGGATTACATGCCGGAGGTGTCATTGGACCATATTTTTTTGTCGATGATGCTAATCGTCATGTTACTGTGAATGGTAATCGTTATCGCTCCATGATAACTGATTATTTTTGGCCTCAATTGCAAGGTATGGACTTGGCCAATATGTGGTTTCAATAAGACGGTACCAGTCACACGACACACGCAACAATTGACTTATTAAAAACCAAATTTGGTGAGCGTGTTATTTCACGAAATGGACCAGTTCAATGGCCGCCTAGATCATGCGATTTAACACCATCGGACTATTTTCTTTGGGGCTATGTTAAATCTTTGGTCTATACCAACAAGCCGGCGACGTTACAAGAGCTAAGAGAAAATATTGAACGCGAAATTGGTGCGATTCGGGCCGAATTATGTGAAAAAGTGGTGGAAAATTTTGGACTTCTGCAAACGTGCCCGCGGTGGTCATGCGAGGGAAATTGAATTTCATACATAATTGCCACTAAATGTACTTCAAAACATAATAATTTTTTTTTAGATATATTCATTCGTTTTTGTTTTATTTAAAAAAAAAGTTTGAGCGCCCTTAATGAAAAACCCTTTACATCAACCAGCACAATTTAAATTCAACTCTTTCAGGGAATCAGAGCCAATGTAGCTGATGTAAAAGGGATGTTATATGAGAGAATTTGGAAATTCCATATATTATCCGTGCAGCCGCATTTAGAATATATTGCAATCTATCCAGCTGAAACATTGGCGGGCCAGCATAGATGCTGTTACAATAGTCCACACATGACACCATAAATGCATTTATAAGTAGACGGGCTGCCTCAAGAGGAAGGTGACTCCGAATACTTTTAATCTCAGTTGATAAAAGCATGCACTGACAGTTTTACTGATTTGTGTATTCATTGAAAGATCTGAATCAATGTGCACGCCCAACAACTTAACTGCAGATTTAGCATTCGCAGACATTGATTCCTGTATTAAGTTTTGCCTTCTAGGTGTTGCTGTCCATATTAATCTATGTCTTTGCTTCAGGCCCTAAACATATAACACAATAATCTAGCCGCTCGAAATTCGATGATTTTTAATTCTTTGCATTCAATATATAATTTGGAATCAATAAAATATTTCAATTAATCAAAATATTCGCACAATAATGATATTTTGAAATGTTTATATCTCTGACATGGTTGAGATTAGACACATATCCCTTGAACATTTTTGACCCGTAATTTAGTCAGGAATCCACCCATAGAGTATTGTGGGCTAGGTCTGTTACACTCTGTATATATCTTGATATTTCTTTTGAACTGATTTGATACATCCTTAAACATTTTCACTAAAAATGATTATGTACCTTTTTCATGGCTGAATTTAAAAGTCACTAATCTATATTTATATAAATGGTAGGTCGATGGGTTAACAGGCAGCTGTCAAAATAAGACATCAAACAGATAAAAACTTTAAAAGCAAAGTGAAATGATACATCGCAAACCTTTATTTTTTTATTAGTCTCTTTTCGTTCTAATCGGTTCCCGTTCTCTGTTTCTTAATAATTTTACAAAGTATTTAAGAATTAATTATGTCATTGCCATGTAATGGTTGTATTGCAGCTGATGCAGTTATCAAATATCAATTTATATTTTTCATCTTCATTCAATTTATATTAATCATCTCAAAACAATATTTCGAAACTGTTAACTTTGCTAATAAATTGTATCTATTTGTATAGTGTTAAGTAATGATTTATAAATAAATTGCAGAAAAAATAATGTGGTGGTGACAGCCGCCTACGTATAAAATCTTTGTGGCATTTGGTTTTGAAATAAAGTTCATATTATAATAGTGGCATTGAGTTTTTAACTTCCATAATCGTGCATCACAAATAAACTTCGGCATGTTAAATTCTAACCTGTCTGTATTGTTTCAGTTATTTTAGCTGCCATGATTCCCAATCTTGGGGCTGTGATCTCTCTGGTGGGTGCCGTAAGTAGCTCTGCTCTTGCCCTAATATTTCCGCCAATAATAGAAATAATAACATTCTGGCCCGATCGATTAGGAAAGTTTGATTGGATCCTTTGGAAAGACATTGCTATTATTATTTTTGGCTTGGCAGGATTTGGTTTCGGTACTTATGCTAGTCTCGCCAATATCCTCTCACCGTCTGTGTGAATTATTTTATTTATTTATTGTGTGTTGTCTTTATTCTGTTGCCGAGAATTGTACGTACAAAATGAAGTATATGTTCAATTATAAATATTATTGAGCAACCTTACGTTAACTACTGAAAGCTTTATTGTGGTCCATTGAAACCAAATAACTAATTTATGCACTGAAGGTGTATAGTATTAAAAATCATAATATTTATATAGGCTTTCAGTCAATTGTTACCCTTCAAAAATATTGATCTTTAAAGATGTTGATTTTACTAAATCTATTATGAATTAAATTTTTTATTTAACCTTTCCTCTCCGGTGATATAAACTGAGTTGACATTCCCTCAAATTATGTTAATATCTCAGTAAATATACTAAATACAGATTTCACATTTTAGATATTCCTCCGTAATATATTTATGTATAGGATAAAATAATTACAATATATAAGTATTTACCATACGCAATAATAAAAAATCTTTTCTCAAAGAATGTGATGTGAATTTGTCAATGCATACATGTATGTGTACGTGCTGAGAGGTGCGGAAGGTGTAGTGCGCTGGGTAGGGGTGCCGGATGCCAATCATCACTTTAGTTGGTGGCAGAGCATACGCTGGCCGAGTTAGATGTGTCTTGTGCGTCTTTGTGCTGTCATTCCGTATGACCAATGTTTTTTTCTTATTCTTAGCATTTTTTCACAATAATTGATACATATATATATTCACTTATATATACACCAACTATTATTTTAATGATGAATATAAGTAATAAATGTAAAATATAAAATATTCATATTTATCCAAATTAAAAATCGCAAAAGTCTCCTTGTACACTGAGTTTACGGCACCGAAGCGCACATTATTGTTTTAGCACCGTATGGGAAAGGTTAATATTGTACCATATTTGTTTACAAATATTTTTGTACAATTTTTATTTTAACTTTGTACTACACACACAATTTACTAGTTTCGGCAAGAGCAGTCTTTACCATCTACAGGTATAAAATAAACTAAATTAAATACAGTTGGCTGTGGAGCGGTGGGGTACGTAAGGGTGGGAGTGGCTTTATTATTTCTTGGAAATATTGATAGTAACGGTGAAGTGATAGCTTAAAAATTGTGTGTGTAGTACAAAGTTAAAATAAAAAGTATATTTTTTAATCAAAATGTTACACCATGAAATAATTGCCAAATCAATCAATGATTTTTGTATGAATTTAGTATTTTTTTTAAAAATAGTTTTACATATAAATTTTGTATACTTATTTAGCTAAATAATTTTATGAAACTCTTACAACAAACAGATCGTACACAGTAAAACTGTTACATATTTATTTTACTTTTACTTAGAAACTGTTATGTCATTTTATTTAATTTTTGTTTTGTATGTTTTTATTTTTAGAATATTTAATTTATATAGTAAACTTAAATACATTTGTGATGTAAGTTAGTATTCTTTAAATATATATTAAATATATCCATGCAGCCATCATGGAACTCGTTAACAGGATAATTTCAGAGTACCTTTTTGTCTATTATTCCATGTTCAAAAATAAAGTATGTTGATATGGGTGTCTCTAAAAACGATGTTGATATCTGTCTGAAGTAATGTTTTTGAAATGTGTATTTTTCTTAATTTTCTCTCAATTTTAAAGCAAACTGTTTGATTAACACTTGTATATAAATTGTATTAGGTATCGGTTTTTATGTTTTATGCATCACAGCGCACAAGATTTTTAAGCCATGTTTATAATATAATCAGATTGGTGGCATATTCATTTTCAGGCCCCAGAGTTTGGGATCCTTATTCCAGTATTGGCAGTCATAAAATAAATCCTACTTTCGCAGTACTTATGTGTCTTTCATAGTATTCAATTTCAAGGTAGCAACAATCTGTGACATATTCCATTCCTATATTCTATAATACATTTTTTTTAAATAAAATTTCTGCCACATGCATATATTTACTTTAGAAGTTATGATCTCCCAACAGCTTTATCTGATGTAATGTGTAGTTTACAGTAGACAATGTAATAAGAAAATATCAGAAATAAGTCTTAAATAAAATGGCCATATAAGTATAATTTCATCAAATGAAATTGCATTTTATAAATAAATTTTGATGTTTCATATTATATTTTTGTAAGTTAACAAATTTACGATAAAGGTTAAACCTTTTTAGTCAAATGTGTTTCATGTTGATGTTATTAATTTGTTTGTTTCCGTAGAAATGTAAGGAAAAAACTACATTCATGATCGTTTCAAATGAAAATATACATAAATTATTAAAAATGATCTACATATTTCTTATTTGCAAAATAAAACTTTCATCTTTCCGGTTGCAAAGTATTTATGTAAGTTACTTAAAACTGTGATATAATTTGAAATATTTTTTTCATAGTATATTTTGAATTCTGTTTTAGCTTTAAGCTGTGCTACATCAGTATTTGAAAATCTTTTGGTGTTAGCATAACGCAGTTAGTTCTTTATCTGTTATTATAAGCCATGTTTTCTTTTGAAACATGCAATTTTAACAAAGGTTTTTTATTTCTATCTTATCTTAATGATTCAGGGTTCCTTTAGAAACAATGTTTTGACCATAATTCCACTGTTAAATAATAATTTGTATTTACATTATCTAACATATTATTTATTATTTTAATGATGCAGATATGCATTCATTTCTCTGAATTAAGCAAGCAATGTTGATGGAACAAAAAATAACGAGGAAAAATTAGTCCAGAACAGCTAATTAATAATAAATTTAAGTATGTATAACAATGCTCCCGATTTATGCACACTCTAAAGTTTGGAATTAATCTATGGCATTCACCAGATTTGGTGCCGCTACCAATGTACATGGTACAAGACACATAAAATTTATAATCAATTGAATATGATAAATAAAAAATAAATAATCACGAAAAACTATTTTTGAGACTGAAAATTTTAAATTAAAAAAAATACAGGAAAAATAACAATAAAAATCTATCAAAAACATGTATGTATAATGAAAAAGTAATGAAATTGTTAATAGAAGCATAATTTTCATGTAAATTTTTTATTTAAAAGTAGTAGAATTGGAATGAGATTGTAAACAGAGTTTTAAGTCATCTTCATAAATCGGGATTTACTGTATGCATTTTTTCCTCCCGTTATTTTGGTGTAATTTTAACTGAAATTTTCAATATCTGGAAAAAGATACAATTTTTTTATTGTTAATTATATAATAATTAATTGAGTTAAATTATACAAAAACAATCCCCATGAAATAAATTGTTAAAAATGTGATCCGCTATCTCAAAAATATTTACATTATAACCTCAGTTTCGTTAAATTCTAGAATAAATCACCAGTGATGTACACATGTTGATGCAATTTTTTATTCATATATATATATTTTTACAGATTTAAAGATCAAATTAATTTTAACACCAAATTTAGCCATCAGGCTGTAATTATTATCACAAATAATGTCATATTTTGTTTTGTTCCCGTTTTAAATATTTTACAATCACTTGCTTATTATTTATTTATTTAAATAGATCAATGTTTACATAATGCTTGTGTTTGTATCTTTAACAAATAATAATTTGAATGTTGTTTCTAAGCACACAATGTACATTAATTTAGAGCCAAAATAATAATAAATAAATAATTTATAATTTCATTGTACGAATAAGGTATAATTGTAAGTGTTTAAAATAGCTATCGGAAAAAATATTTTTTTTAAATTGGGCAAAAAATTAAAAATATCAAACATTTATTCATTTCAAGTAACGTGTTACCCGACAGCTTTTTTTAAATTTACAAGCTTCTCACTTTGTTAACAGATTAGTTAGGAACAGTTTCTTACTGTCATTATGGAAATGGTAAAGGTTTTCCTTAATAAACTTAATAAAGAAATTACAATTACTGTGACAACTTGAGTTTTTAATAAACTATATAGGTATACACTTGCAATGTAAAATTAATATTTATTATTTACATTTAGTATTTTTTGAGAATTTTATTGTTCCAGATAAATTTGACATTAGAATAACTTAAATTAATTTTCAAATAAAATTTGATAATATTAGACAAAATACCTTAAGAAATATGTGACAATAGAATAAGACAATAAAATATATATTAAATTAATCCATAAATGTGTAAATTGTACAATATATATATATATAGATATATCTGTTCAAAAATATTATATTTCAAAATAAAAATATATCTTTCTGCAAACTAACATGTATTTTTTTTGTATATATTTAAAATTACCCCAGTAACCTTTCAGCTGCAACAAATGGCACAACATTTCTAATGTATCTGTACTGAAAATGTCAGGAAAACAAAATTTTTTTAACACATGTTCAAGGCTATTTTACAACTTAAAATCTAAAACAAAATATCACAAATGCTATCTCCGAGTTAAAATGGACATAACTCACATTTCCCATCAAAGCGACGGGTGGGTCAATAAATTACTATGCTAGACACCACAAGCTTCAAGTTGACCTGTAGGAAGAACTCGGAAGAGAATAAACTGGCAGCCGATAGAGCAAGATAGGAGGTAATGAAGAAAAATGAGAAAGGTCTATATCCAGAAATTAGTGATGGTAAACCGTTACGTGACTGTGATTGTGTTAAATTATAACGATAATTGGTAATTAATATTTAACTGTCGGAGGCTTACTTTCTAGTGTACCAGTCATTGGTTGAAGAATTACGTTAATCAGTTATCAATCATCGTTATAATCAAACACAATCACAGTCACAATAACAGTTTAAATAACAATTTTACCATCACTACCAGAAATGGGTTGACATGAACTGAAGGAGAAGAAGAAAAAGATTTCTACACCGAAACTTCCTGTGATTTTTTTATTCCCTAAAGTAAAAACAATTATGCAGGGTTGAGGATGTAGAAAACATAAAATGTGAAATGACGAAGCACCTAAAGAGCCTAACTTCGGAAGATATGCAATAATTTTTCCAACAATGGAACAAGTCCATTCAGTCGAGGGTGACCATGTTCCCATTCTGAAATAATTAAATTAGATTTATGGTGGCTCAGTGCACAAACTTTTTGTCCACACATTGTAAATAGATAAATATAAAATAATTCTACAACAGGACAAATTTTTCATTAAAATCTAATTTACATATTTTCAAACAAACTCAGATTCTTATTCATCAAAATTTTTCTTATTTCACTAGTAAAAAACTTAACCAATTTAGTATGCTTTGTTTTTTTATACAAAAACATAAGATTCATTATTTTATTTCTTCATTGGAATCTGTTCCTTCAATTTGTTCATTAAGATCTGCAGCGAGACTGAAGAATCCAAACAGAAATTCTTCAAACATTTTAGAGTCCTACCATGAAATATTTTTGTCAGATAAAATATCCTGTAAAATATTTTTGGTTATCAGTCTGAAATTGCAAAAAAAACCTCTTTAGTCCTAACTAGATTCAATATTATTATACATTATGTAAAAAAAATATTTGGTTGCTACCAGGATTTATTTATATTCATTTCTAATGGAAGCAGACATGTTTAATATTATTTAAAAATGAACAAGATTGTTAATAAAATCAAAATTAAAATGATTACCTCATTGTGGGCATGGGAACGACTGATGCATACAAAACGCAACATACACTGTTTTCCTGTCTGTAAGCATGACACTTGTGATATTCTGAACACCAATAGGTTTCCAACATATTGCCTTCATCTTCTTTATTCTGGAATTCATTTTTATCATTCGCCATTTCAGGTGTTTCCGATGTAGGGACATCCTCATTAACGATACAAAAATCCTGCAATCAATATAAATCATGTTAATCTTTTTAATTCTCAATATGCTTTGGTCTACTAGTAGCAATTATTATTGGTTGTCAAATTTTTAGTTATTCGTAATTCTGAAAGTTCATGTCGCTGTTACTATTGATGAGGCTAAACATTGTATTGTGGACTACAATTTTGGATGAAAATTAAGAAAATTTGTATTAATAATAATAATAATTCATTTGACTTACTTATAAGTACATACAACATGCTAGAATTAAATTAAATTAATTTCAAAATTATTACTCTAGTAATATGAATGATGAAGAACTGAAGAACTGTCAAAACAAAAGTTTAATCATCCACCGGTTAAAATTTTGAGATATAATTTACTATACATAAGTGATATAAACATAAATAAGTCTAATTACCATAAATGAGTGATATAAATTGATAGGAATAGATCTCCTGAGGGTTGGAATTAATTCAATTGGATCAAATATTTTAATTCAGACTGCACCACCTTCTTTGTAGTCAAATTAATATTTTTTCCATGGGAGCAGTCAATTAAACATTCTCCATTAAAAAAATTAGTAAAGGAGATTTAAATATTCTTAAATTTCAAAAGAAAGTAAACACATTGTGGCTTGACATTAATAAAATAAAATAATGTTTTAGTTTTAAACCACTTTATTATGCACATATACTAAAGTTAACTAGTTTCAGTTGGACCTAATCTTCTTCAGGACAATATAGTACATATATAGACTAACCTAAGTACAGATATTTAAATATGAGGTAAAGAGAGAGAGGAACAGTATGAGTGGGAGAAAGTAACAGGTAGGGGGTGGGAGAAAAGGGTGGGAATTACATTACAACTTTAATATCGGACTATTGGATAGATTTATTTGGTTATTTAGTATCTGGCTATTATTATTGAGTGATTGATTAATTTTTAATTTGTCAAATTTGTTGTCAACTCACTGTGTTGATGTAGCATAATCGGTTAATGCATTTCCCCAAATAGGAAGAGATCCAGGTTCGAATCCCGGTAGCAACAACAATATTTTTTTGATAAATTGATTTTATATGTATGTATATCTTTCTAATTAATACATTTAATTTGTATTTTAAATCTTTGTGTAAACAAGAAGTATTTTTAACATTAATGCTTATATGAATATTGTCAGCATTAAATTTTTTGTTCCAATCAAGTCATATATTTTTTTTAAAGTTGCAGATTTATTTGATTGCTTAAGTGGTACCAAAGTGATCACGTGGGTGACATCAAAATGAAAATACTGGGACATGAAATTTGTGTTAGTTCATATCTATATGGTCTGTGCATCCATTGCACAATGCGGAAAGATTATTAATGAATATTAATATTTTTTACTAATCTGTACTGCCATCTAGCAGATTTCCATACCAAAACTGGCAATGACACTAATAATGGATACAATGATGATGGATGCATATGTTAGCGCAATTATAATACATATGTATTTCAGATTTTTTATTAGAAAACTACCTATATAATCCATTTAATTTTGATATGCCACAGATATGAAAATGATATATTGGTAAGGGTAAATTGAGTTGGAGTCAATAATTTTAATTTTCTTAAGCATGTTTCTACCTGTACAGCTTGAAGGTAAAAAGTCCGTAAAATATCAAGACGATGTGCACCACTTAATGCTCGTCTTCCGCTTATCGGCTGAACGCTCCTTGATATGACATATTTCTGCTCATCACATTGCACTACCATCACCCTGCATTGGTAATTTAAAAAATCTTATTAGTTTTATGATATCTAATAATCTACATAATAATAAATGTTGCTAACTGTTATTTAGAACAGAAAGAAAAGTTTTTTTTAGTGTAAATGTATTGTAGTGAAGTTTTACAGATTCCACTGAAATCAAAGATGATTTTAAATAAAATATTTTATTCTTTATCGCTTAGTTAAAAAATATGAATACACGTTTTAATAATGAATTATTATGTTGCAGTTAAGTTCCTAGAACTTGAAGCACTAAACAAATCTTACATTTAGGGATGGTGAAAACTCAACTACAAATTAAACAAAATTGAATCTGAATTTTGTCTAACAATATATGTAATATTACATACAAACTCATAAATTAATTTATAATTTTACTTTTGAAATAAAAAACATTGATTGGAATTTTATTAATGTAACCACGGAGGATTGTTCATCATTTCCATTTTCATTTCCAAAGGAGTTTTCGGTAGCAAAATATATTTTCCATAATCCGTCCCTAGCTTTGCGTTCTGCTCATAATCTGCATCTGAGTGTTTTCTACAAATTGTTTGCATGTTTGCTATGATTCCTTCACTGAGAAAGTATATAGAAAGTTCATTTTGTACATCTTCTCAGAATCAGAGATTGCAGATTCTTTTTGTCTATGACATTTTGAAGAGGTCCAAGTTCAAATCCCGGTAGCAACTAAATATTTTTTCGATACACATTTTTTCTGTATATCTTTCTAGTTGATCAATTTAATTTGTATTAAATACCACAGAACTATGTTCTGAAAAATGCAACTTTACAATATAAACGTGTTCTGCTTAATTTTTAACAATTGTAAATTATTTTATAAAACAGCTTTACGATTTACTTATTTCAAACTGTTCCTTAATTCTTATGGAGTATTTTGGTATACACAAATATACAGTTGCAGGATGTATTAAAACATTGTAAACACAGAGATATTTATTTAATCTTTAGATCCTACAATAATAATCTTCATAACAGCAACTTCAATTCCTCAAGAGCAAATAACAAGTGTTTCCTGATGTTATCCTGCTATTTATTTCTTGTATTTTATATTATAAAATATTATAGACATAGTAAAAGCAATTACCCTAATACTCCGGAGGGAAATTGTATACTTGGAGGGAAATTTCTTGGATAGCGTTGGCGCGCTGCTTTAAGTGTATCAGAATGTTGTTGCCAGCAGTTAAGTACAATTGCGTCAACTTCAGATAATACAGGAGTCGGACCACAAATTATTATTACATGAACATCGGACAGAAGTTTACAAATGACCGCCCGGAAGGCAACCTATAAAAGATCATGAAATATACAATTTCGATTAAAACTTTTAATATTAATTTTAATGTAGTTAGGAAGAGGTGAATTATAAATCTAACATTAATACAAATATTCTTATCTTTGCATTTTAGAGAATTGTACTTAGTATAAAACCTTGTTATGTATATCTACAGCAAGTGAAGAAATTGTTTTTGTTGGGTATGCTTAATTTTTTAACTACAGTAGATTTTCCATATTGCGAAGTACCTAGCTTTTTCCTTTAATTCTTATCAATCTGAGTTTTCTCACATATTTTTACTTATGTAAACTTTTTTGGGTAAACATCCCTTATTCTTGCTGATCTGTCATCTGACATTTATACAAGTCTTCTTAGAAAAAACTTATTAAAATCAGTTTTGTTTAAATTTATACAATTTACAAAAACCAGAATTTGAATGAGTCAATAGTTTTATTTCTGATTTGACAATTTCATTATTTCTTGAAGATTTCCCATTATATTTTCCTTAAATTACAAACTTTTTTAAATGTAAAAAGTTAAAGTAAAAATTTAATTACAAATAAAAGTTAAATTACAAATGTGTAATTTGAAATTTCTGCACCCGTGTTGTGATGTCGACAAAATCAAAAGTATTTGAGAAACAAAAAGTTCTAAACTATTTCATGAAAAGAATTTAAACCACAGGCGGTGCAATAAATATTTAAATAATAAGACAAAATACTTTGTTTAAACAACTATTTACTGATTATTCAACATGTTTTGATATATATGGAATCTTCTTCAGGAAACAAAGTATACTAAAATTAAAAATACAAGCATAGTTAAAACAAAACTATAAAGTGGTGGGTAACTAAGTAGGAACTAATATAAAAACAAATTTAAAAGGTGACTATTAGGAAAGAGGATTTGGTTATTTATAATATTTAGCTTGCTATTAATACTTTTTCTTATTTCTAAAATTTCATATTTATCTAACTATAAACTGCTAGTATTTTTATGTATAATTTCTAAACCCTTGTTAATATCAAAAGAATGGTTTGTTTCCAAACGGTGATTGGAGAATTTAGAATAGTTTTTACTATTTAGAGATTTCAAGTGCTCCTTAATCTAATATCAAAATTTCTGCAAATTTTTTAAAAATATAATCCATATCTTTGTTATTTAATATATAATTCTTTAATTTGTTATTAGTGTAAAAAGCGGGTTGTATAGAATTTGAGATATTTTTTATAATTGAATTTGAAGTATGATTATTTAAAAACACGATTTTTCTCAATAAAGTTATTTTGCTAATATTAAAGAAGCAAAAAATATTTGTTGAAGTTTAAGCAATGATAATTTTTAAAAGTGTAAATACAGTATGTATTCAAATTCCAGCATTGCTATGTATCAGTAGTTCCACATTTTTAATATTTTCTATTGTAAATGTAGGATAATTGTATTTTTTGTTGTCTATTTGTAAAAACAACATAAATAATACTTACTCTGGGACTACGGTGACATAAATATATTGGTGTGTCTCTCAATGAAGCTTCAGTATCAAGAGAGATCAACCTCAACAGAAGTTGTCGTTCATGAGAAGAAAGTGACCTCCAGCCAGCTGTGCCACAAGCGTAACGTCCCCAAACACAAAGACAACCAAATACACTTCCCATACGCGACGTGAATTGCTCTAACACAGGCTGAAACAAAAAAAAATTTAATGTGCTTATGTATTATTTATTTATTTATTCTTAATATAGTGTATATTTAAGTATTATTGTAATGTAATGTATTATTTACTTATTTATTCCCAATATAGTGCATATATAAGCTTTAATATAAACAATATCTAAATTTTCTTTTTCACTATAACCTATCTTGCACATATTTACTTAAATCATTTTGAATCTATGTAATTTCTCCTATCTTATATTACCTGGCATTTCATTGAAATATCTATAAATATTAATGATGAGTTAAATTGTTATTGTGACTGTGAAATTTGTGTTCGATTGTAACGATTATTAGTAACTGATTATTCGTAATACAGCGAGCAATCACTGATATAGTAGAAACTTAACTTCTAACAATAAAATATCAGTTGCCAATCATCGTTATAAAATAAATAGCAACCGCACAATCACAGTCACAATAACGTTTAGCTCATCACTAATAAATATTATACACAGCGCCACGTATCTTGTGTATTCCTGTATTATGAATAGACAAAATAAAAAACTCCGTTGTGTATGTACTATAAAGTTTAGTTAATTTAAAAAATTAAAATATAACTAAGCAGTTGACTAATATATAATAATATTTCCCAATTCAAGGTCCCAGGAGACCACCAGGTTAATCCTATTTTCATAGTACAAGTATTTAGTTTTAATTTGACCGATAAATTGTACAAACTCAAACATCTCTCTAGGAATATTTTTAAGGCAATTTTTACATCTGTATTTCTATTATAATATGAGGATGTTAATACATAGATTAAATTTTGTTCATGGTGTGGTGACTAACAGAATTTAGTGGTAAATGTTGAATTGGTTGGTTAATATACAAAATGCAATAAACAAAATAAAGTTTAAATGACTGATTCATTACTGATTTTGCACTGTCCTTTACATATTTTTCAAGGGAAAAATTTCATTCATGAACATGTCCCGTCACTACAGTGAGAGAAATAGTAAGACATTACCTCCAAAATAAGACTCTCTGGACAGAGTATCGCCTCAATTGCATTTAGAAGAAGAGTTGGGTGTGCTGCTGAGGCGCTCTGTGAATCCAAAGACTCCATCAGTCTGTCCACAAGAGGATAGCATGGCCGCAGTTCTCGTTTCAGTCTTTCTAGGTTACGTGGATTTTCAAGTTCATCGAGGCCGACAAACATGACCATTGCGTTAAAGATTGATATTAACAAGGAATTCAGATCACTTTCTAAACCTCCACTCGCTATGCCTATCAAAGTGACACTTGAGAAAGAAAAAGAAAAAATTGTGAAATACATAATAGATTTATTATAGAATGTTGAGTGGGATGTACAATACCTAATTAATCATATATCACATCACTTAAATAACACCTTCCCAACAAATATTGTGATTTGTAATTTGTTTAATTTATGTGTACAGGTAGTCCTCGGTTTATGCCGCAATTCCGTTCCAGAAAGAACCCAATTAAATTTTTTCTTAATTCATATTTTCACATTTTTTATGAAAATATGGGTTTTCATAATTTATTTATATCAGAAGTTATACAATAGATTAGATTTTTTTTAAAACCACAACTTAGGTAGATTGCTTACACTAATGTAAAACTAATAAACTCTAGGTTGTTTGCCATAGTTGAGATAGTACAGACATTATTAGAAAGATCACGATCATCAAATTTGCTTTTAGTGTACTAGAAAACTGCCTTGAATATGTAGAATATAGTTTCTTATGATATTGAAGCCAAATCGGTATTTAGCAAATTAAGAAAATGTTAAAAAGTAATATGTAGTTATTAACTGTTAAATTTGCAGGACGTATTATCAATTTTTGTTGTTTTTAAAATGTTTTGCATTCATATAAACAGGCTGTTTTAAATAATGTATGATATTTACTCACACGTTTTAGAGTATTAACTACAATTTAAAACTAAGTTTTGTATCAAAAACATAATTATTTCTTACAAAATAATATTTATATCGATCAGCAAGATTTACGTAAACAAAAAGTTCTTTCATATTTGGATATTATTGGAAGTAAACAAGCTATTAGTTCGTTTTGAAGGAGTGAATTTCAAACTGGAAAAATTAAAGGCCCTCCCCTTAATTGAAAACATCTGTTATATCTTCAGCTGTATCATCATCCAATTCAAAGTTGTCCATAAATGTTGTTATATGTTTGTGCCACTCTTCATTTAAACACTTTTCTGATGCGGCGTTATTGTTAATCGGTGTAAATGGAAGCATTATAAACCGAGGACTCCCTGTACATAAATAAGATCAGGAAAGGTATAAATTATGCAGGTAAACTTTTTGGCTGCGGTAACTTTTTATAAGACCTAATACAAATGCATTTAAATGATTAGAATTGGTAATGTATTAAAGTTTATAACTTTTGGTTAGTATAGCCTGATCGAGTAATGATAATTGTTGTAAATGTTAGGTGCAGATATGAACAGTCATGTAATTAATCTTTTAAGACATTATATTGGGAAAAAAAGGAAATATCTAAAGTAAAAACCATTTATTATTATATTTATTTTATTATATATTCATATAATAAAATAAAATAATGGTAATTTTAGTTGTACACACTGATAAAGAGAATCTCATGCATGAGATTCCAATCAAACAGAAATGCTTTGTCATATTTGAGATTACTAAGTACATCTGGCACTTTAGAGTTTAAAAAAAGACATTGTAATTATGCAAGTACAGAACTCCTCGCAGAAAAGCATTTATTTTGTTAGTGTGTACTGTTGAACTGCCATGATAGTTAAATATGTGAAGCACAGAACAAAAGTCATTGTTATATTTAATTTAAACAAAATTGTTACCTTCCTAAAAATTCTTTCCAAACAATGATTCCATTTTGAATTTTAGTATTTCTCAGTATAACATCTTGACATTTACTAAATAAACTGACTCCATTTAATGATGCCATCGAAGAAAAAGGTAACTATAAGAATAAATTCACATAATGTACGTTAGATTAAAATATTTTATGAAATTTTTAATAGCATTAATATAATCTGTAATTATTCCATAAATCTTATTACAGAAACTACATATTGTCATACTGGTATTTTGATTTAACTGCTAAAGGTATTGTCACGAATTGATTGTTCAGCAAAACTTACACTTTCATTGTCTCCCTTTTTTCTCGTAAATATAGGAAGACCACTTGCTGTTATTAACGCTAAAATGTGGATGGTCATTTTGAATCCTCGTCAATATTACCAAACAAACAAGCTCTGAATATCTCGATGAATGTGTTTCAAATGTTCGTTTACAAAACCATTTATTTATCTAGTACTATCTTAGGGTCATTAATACATAAATCTTAAAATATTTCAAAAATACTGTATCAGTTATCGCATTCCGAGTATTTTGACAGTCTGAAACCACCATGTAACCACCGACAACGGTATGACAACGGTAAACAGTCTTTTGACAGATAGGTGAGATAAGACCATAAACAATTATTTTTCAAAAATATTGCATCGCTACAGCCACAGATAAGGCTACAGCTAAGCCATAGATAAGTGCTAAGCCGAAATTGTTCCAATTGATATGCCTGAACGGTAATCTGTGTCGCGAGTCGATTTTGATTCGGACCGACCTATCGTTATTTGTCATCTGACCTCGTTTTCCAACTGCGTGCTTTCGATTGCGTTTCGACAACTTTCGATTACTGACTTTCAAAATGGCGTTCTAGCCCTTTTAAAGTAACGGTGGCAAGGGCGTACTTCCCGCCCGGGGTCGGTCCGTCCTCACAGGATTGGCGATGCCTCTTTTGTCCATCCGTTGACATCTTCGCTACACCCTCGCTTGTAGGCCTAATTTTCGGTTCCGCCCACTTTCTTCGTAATTACTTACAGTCCTGCCTTATTACATAAAAATTCAATAATGTCACTGTTCACTTAAATTGTCCATTAAAAAGCCCTACAATAATCAATTAACATATATAAACTATTACTAACTTATATTCTATACATCCTCACCATTTTTCACATTAAGCTTACTCCTTTTCAGAATTATTACTATCTCTAATTAAATCTTGAGTTTTCCTCTAAGTACATTTTCAATCAATATAAAAATATTTCACATAAAATCCTACTTAAGAGTTAATCATTTTATTTATTTTTATTACCTGAGATTATTTTTATTATCTGAGACGAAAACTTTTATAATTAGGTACGCATGAGGTTTATTTATTTCAGCTTTAAATTACATTGTTTCATGAGCAATTTTCGCATTACCTACACTTATATCTATTACATGTTTTTCCCACCTGCCCAGTTATAATTACATTATCATTTATATTTATTTACATTGAAATCTCTCTGCCCGCCTTCATTCTTATTTGTTTTAGTTGACTCAATTATTGCTAGTAGATTAGGAACGAATGCAGACTGAATACTGCGAAAGTGCTACTACACCGGCACACTTTGATTAGATCGAATCGTGGTCGATTTGAGACTTGCTAAAACGGTTTGGTCGTATGGAATGAATGATCGACGACGGAATAGTTCGATTTACGGACCACATAAGATGCATGAATGTGGAAGATGTGAGTCCGCGTACACAGACTTATCCGTATGCATCCTATTTCCTCTGCCTACCCTTACAGCGAAAAGACGCGATAGTCAGTCGTCGCTCATGGCGGCCCTTCTGTACGTGGATAATAGCCCGCATGCAACAAAAGTTGCTTTATTATCCCGGAGTCAATTGTCCTCTGGCGGAAAAAATGCACCCGCATCTTAATAGTCCTTTTTTTTTGGTGCGATCATTGTTTTATTGTTGACCCCCTAATTTACTGAAGGTAAATTGTTATCCGGCCGCCTTTTTTTTTTTCTCAACGTTTCTCGGAACGATTTCTTCTCGGACAAAAGGCAACCGATTGACTTCATAATGTATTATGTAACATGTGTGGTCATCCCTCGCAATTACGGAAAAGATTAATATTCCCTATGAATGGCCTAGAAAACAAAGGACCTTTCCAATGACGGGAGAAAAGGTTTTCGTGTGACGTAGGTCCTTGTGAAATACACTTCCAAGAAACCTAAGTATCCGCGGATAACAAATAACGATAGGTCGGTCCGAATCAAAATCGACTAGCGACATAAATTACCGTTCAGGCATATCAATGGGTATTTAATAAAAAATAATATACATGTATGTAAGATTTATGGAAAAAGTATTTGCTCAAAATTGATGTAGCCGACCTCGATAATGACGCAACGCGCCATATTTAACTAATTTGAATTATCCGAATATAAAGGCGAAATTTTTTTCTCTACGATCGCGGTAGTCCAGGCAGACTAGGGACCATCGATTTGAAGAAAATCTGACTACCGTCATCAGGGCCACATGGCAGAAATCGTTATATATTAACAATAGGCTGGGTCCAGCATTCCAGAGGAGACGGATCGATTTATTTAATTTTGTAATTGGAAAGCATCGACCCTAAGATTTATCTCGCCTACAGATGAAATCAGTTGTGGAAGAGAATCGCCGAACCACGTTCTGAAATGATACATGGCACTAAAAGGGCCCATTAGCTCGAGTAGCGAGCAATAACTGTTAAACAAAGACAATTATAATAAAATGATATAATAATCGTTAGTAGGTTTAAGGTATAAATAAATGAATAAGTTTGACAATAAATGTAAATGAATAGAAATAAGTTTATTCATAATTTAATATAGAAACAATGTGTAGAAATAATTATATAACCGGACTTTTAGTTAATATGATTATTTAGATAAAATGAACAATGATAATGTTAAGTGATTGTATAATAAAGTGGACAATACAAGTGATGGTTTATAAGAAAAATTGAACTATAATTAATTATAAGAAGAGGCGTGGCCTCTTACCATAAGGGAAGCCAGTGGAGCATTAATCCTGAAGGTGGGTCCGAATGGCGATCGTAGCACCACTCTCACATAAACAGCTTTAAAAGGGGCTGAACGCCATTGTTACGTTCGTCCCCGAATTTGAAACAGTTTGCCATGGAATACAGTTCGTTAGAAGTTCACTTGAGAACTTGGAAGAGTTTGTTGGAGACAGCCGCGAAATAGCTAGTGAATGATGGTCCACAGAGGAGGATCCATTAGTTAGCTTCTAACTGCATTCTCCAGTAGTCAAAAGTTGGGAGCATTAAATCGCGCTTGTAGTCGCTTAGCAGACAGAATGAATGAAGAAAGTGCAGAATTGAGAAAAGCTGAATCCAACGGATCAATGGATGTTGACCAAATGGAGAAGGAGACGGCTGGCAAGCAGGACAGTTAACACCATGACAAGGGAGACAGGAAGCGGACCGTGACCTCGACGACCGCGCAGATGTTCAGCCAGGCGGACACCAGAGCGGCAGAGGAGGTACAGAGGGGTGCGAAGGACGATGACGTCCTTTATCCGGTCGAGGACCGAACACGAGGCCAACCCCAGCGACGCAGCGCGCCATAATATTAAGGTAGTCCATAATGAGATTAAGTTAGTAATAAGAATCTGCCTGCCTGTTGTATATAAGTAGTAGAGAATAAATAATTAATTCATGTGTTATCCGTATTTTAAATAATTCATTTGTTGTTTCCTGTCATAACCATAGTTGACATAAAGATGTGATACCTGGAGTTAAATCGCAGAATGCTTTATTTATCAGAGTGTGGGATGTCGCTCTAATAAACTGATTTAGTGCCCAATTCTTATTTTTTATACTAAACCCCCCCCTATTAAAATAATATACTAATATTCATGTATGTACAATTGTTTAAGGTCAGGAATATAAGTATTTGTGTAGATGCGGCTTTCTAGCTTCTAGCTGTGTAAATATTTTGTGTATCTATTAAAATCGAGAGATGTCGCTAGTTCCAAAATTACCAAATACGCATTATGGTATTCCGCGCGTAAAAATCAATATATTTCCGTGATACGATTACTTTGTGTGGTTGAATTTTTAATATTAGTAAAATTAAGTCTCATTAAATTCCTTGAATTCAAGTGATTAAAGTGAAAAATATTATGGTTTATTTAATCTGAAAACTGATTCTAATTTTGATGTCTACAATGGTAATATTTTTTAATATTAAATTTAGTTAGTGTAAAATGAGCTAATTTTTAAAGATTTAATAATCTTAAAATAAAATAATTGACGCTTTAACTGTCGTCCTGTTTATTATACGGTTACGCTGCACTTCTTTGTTCCATGTATGGCCGCGCGTATGCAAGTAAAATAAACAAATTCACAAAAAATAAAATTAATGTGTTCTTTATGTTCTAATAAGATAAATAAAAAATCAGTATTTTATCATTTAAGATATTTACTTTATTATTTAGGTTTAAACAAAATTATAATTTGCCTAAACTATTATGCTATGTTCATGGGGATAGAGCATAATTTTTTTTAATTCATTAAATTTTAAAACATACCCTTTTAAAATGAATAATGTGTGATATAAGGACATAAGACGGTGTTAGAAAAGTGATCCTGTATGGCGTATAAGATTTAGAACAGGTTACAAGTTTAAAAATAAAGAATGAATGGAAATGCAGAAGCTGAAATTGACAAGAGTATAATGGTTGTACAAAAAATATATTACATGATGAAAAATAAAATCCACACCAAATCTTCACTAGTACTGATAAAGTTAACTGATTTTAAAAATTGATTCTCAAAATGGGTGTAAATTAAATAGTTTTTGTTGATGAGGAAATTTGGTCATTGGCCTAAGTGTAATCAGTTGTAATAAGTTAAGTGTAATAAGTGGGTTGCCAACTTCCTGAGGTACCAGGGAAGAGCATTGGTCAAAATATTGAATCTCCATTTAGCACGTCATTTGGAAGAGTTTGAAAAATTGCCATATATTTTCAGGACTAAATTTTTTGTCAATTTAAAAGTTTAACATAGAATTTTTTCAATGCAATTATATAAAATATGAGCTTGCAGTTGTTATGTATTGGCTTTCTGTATTGTTATTACCAAATTACTACAAAAGGACAATTCACATCCTTCCTGATCACAAGGAAGGACACAGGACAAACCGGCTGAAAAAAGGATTGCCCTTCTCAAAGAAGGATGTTTGGCAGCCCTAGTTACAATTGTACTTGATAAGTTTGAAAAAAACTCATATATGTTGTTTTGCAACTGTAGTAATTGTATTCCTTGCAAATTGAACAACAGATCTTCACTAACACTTGTGCTGGTGCATTCATAATGACTTCAAACCAAAAATAACAAAGTGGTTGCTTGATGCGGGTAGAAAGCAAAATGAAACCAATTTGTCATTTGTGCTAACCTAACTACCCACACATTCTTGTCACTGACTATTGTATATTACTGACAATAATATTTTTATAACTTTTTTTCAATATCTTTTTATAACGTCTGATTATACTTTTTTCACATAACTTTATCTAGACTTTAAAGAGTCTAAAGTGATTAATGACTTCAAACCAAAAATAACAAAGTGGTTGCTTGATGTGGGTAGAAAGCAATATGAAACGTTTGTCATTTGTGCTTACCTAACCACCCAAACATTCTTGCCACCGACTATTGTATATTACTGAAAATAATATTTTCATATCCTTTTATAACTTCTGATTATACTTTTTTCACATAACTTTTAATAACTCACTCATTATACTTACTTACCTCAACATTCACAACTTTTAAAAGCTGTACATGTAATTGCTTTAGAACAAACTAAGTCTATTTATGCTATAAAAAAATATATATATATATATATTAGAAGTTGAAAAATAAATATTAAAGAAGATTGAATAGTCTGGAAATGCTAAATGAAGTGAATGCAAATCATTATGTCTTGAGATGACAATGTGCATATTTTTATAAATTGTTAATGACTTTCCCCAATTTCTCTGTTTATTGTTTCTCCAGATCTATATTTTATAACAAAGAAAATAGCAACAATAATGTAAAAAAACATTGAAGTTGGGTTCCGAAGAACCAAGTATATAAGGAAACAATACACAGCATCACCTAGTGTTTTCACATCATATACACATCTTTCTTTTCTCCCTCCATATCCTTACCAGCAGGTACACTTTCTCAGATATACACACAGGTTTTTTATATAGGTATACATATAGGTATACGCAGATACAAGTAGTGATAATCACACTAAATCTGAGTGACATGACTGAATAGTATAAAATAATAAATTTGTTGGAACTGAACTTATTCGAAAGGTCACTGATAAGATGAAGATAAATATTTGTAGCGTGAACTATTTTCCCTCGAAGAGTTTTATAACTGAGACAAATGAAAACTTGCCATGAGAAGTTTTGATATATTTTAACAAAGTGCTATATGTGTCACGGATGAAACTTTCATCTCAAAACTTGCATAAAGAACGAGCAAGCTCTCATTTGTTGTTTACTGTATTTTTTATACAGAGAAAAATAACAGACTGGTGCATATCAACCTTTACAATCAAATCTCTGAAACTCGTGAGCAAAAATTAATTCATCAACACATACTCTAAGAAGGTCACCTAAATTATAAAGGATTTTTGAGTAAAATCATTTTGTATCTTGATGGAATGAACATTGAACACTGCAGGAAACAAATTCAGTATCAAAGCAGGGTAAGCTTTATAGTTTTAATCCACGTAGTCCAAATAAAAAAAGTTTTTAGCTACGATTTATGAATTTATTTGTTTCTTTTTAAAATGAATTAAAATTTTGAATTAACTTTGTACAATGTTCTCTTGCAATGCATATCCACAGTGTATCAAACACGTTGAGAGCGAGACAAGATGATTTGGGTGGTTATTTTACAAAAGTCATGGTCTCTTTTTATGTATACTGGCTGATTGTGCTTTGTTAAATCTTTATAATATGGCTGCTAACAATTAATATGAACTGTGCCTTCTCGTAAAACTTTTGAGAAATACCAAAGGATCAGCCCAATTTAGTCCATCAGTGAAGCAGTTCTGATGATGGTCTGAACATTGCAGAAATCTGCATTGATGCGTCAGAAAGCACAATTTTTAACTACAACTAGGCATTGCTAGTTAAAAAATATTTTCAAAACGGAAAATAAGAAAAAAGTAACACATTCATATTAAATTAAAAGCTTCATTATGAGTAATAATGGTAGAAGACATTTGAAATCGTATTTAATTTTCAGCTTGTCAAGCCCGGCTTGTAGATCACCGCCACGGAGACATCACCCGGCAAGGTGGGCGGGGGCGAGGCGGCCGGGGACTGGGGCGGGGGAGGAGGCGGTGGGGGCCTGGCCCTCAGCAGCAAGGTGCACCCCAGTCCCGGGGCGGCGCGCGGCGTTTGGGCGCTGCCGCCCCCTTGCGACATGGTGGCTGACTCGGAGCGTTTGGCAGCGCACGACGCTGACTGTGCCGAGTCTCATCTCTTGGGCTCGCAGGCCTCGGAGCTGGTATTCGATGCGGTTAAGGCTGGGTAAGAAGAGATTATGAAAAGTATGTGTTAAGATTTTAGGATTCAATTTTATAATGCACTGAAATATTATGTGCAACTCTTGCACACAACTGCAGAGAACAATGAAGCTTTCTTTATGACATTGCGCAGCACAATTGAACTTGTGTTAATTAATCAAATGTACAGCAATTTCAGATGAGCAGAACAATAAACGTGCAGTGTACATCGCTATGCAAAAAGTAAAATTATAAACAATGTATTTCTGCTTTAATATCCACTTCTGTGGGTATTTACCTAGATTTAGATTTCATAATAGTGAAAATTTAGTGATAGAATTATAATTAGTTACATATTTTAACATTACATTTGTAATGGAAGTACATACCTTATTAGTGATGAGCTCAAAAATCACAAACTGTGAGTCAATCAGTGATATTTTTGAGTCACACTCACTATCAGTGATTCTGGTAATATCGTGATTCATTGTTTTTGTTGTTAAATATTCAACTGATTTTTTGACGCCGCCGTCCAAATCGATCAAAGTAGATCACTTGAATCAGCGCCATCAATTGGAATCTGTTGTTGATAATGTTTTTGCTAACTTACTGAAAACTTAATTTTATTTTGTTCGTATTTTTATTTTACATTTTGTAGGTGTATGTGCAGCAATTTTATACCCCTAATATTTTTTTAATTACTTTTATTGTTTTTAATTTTTTACAAGATAATTATTATAATAATAATTAAGTTAAAGTCTTTTTTGCATTAGTGTGATTATATTTGAATAAACTTCATGATAATTTATATTTTTAATCTTTTAAAATTGTTTCAATATAATTCTTTCTCCTTTTATATGGGATTATAGAGTTAATATTTTTATGGAGCCATACTTTCTGTTGTTATCTGAGTCATGATCCATGAAGTCATTATAAGATAGTTTAAAAATTATAAATATATAATTTTTTTATAGGTTATTTATTACAAGTTTTTAAGTTTCTTTTAAGTTTTTTATTATAAGTTTTTCATAATTTTTTTATAAGTTTTATTTTATTTTTATAAATCATTTATATTTTTTTATAAATTATTTATTAATTTATATATAATCATATTATTTATTGTCTATGTAATTCTAAGAGAAAACCGTGATCAGTCATGCTGAATGCGTTCTTAATATTTGAAATATCAGTGATTATCATTATTATCATGGTCAAAATCGGTTTTGTAAATCGTGAACACACTCATGACGCTTTGCGGCCACACTGATATTTCGATATTATATCAGTAATTGTTAACTGTGACTACCGTGATCGAAATCAGTTTTGTAAATTGTGATCACACTCACAACTCACGCTTTGCGACCACACTGATATTTTGATATTTGATGTATCAGTGATTCATAACTGTGATTCCGCGCATACGTAAATATGCAGTGACAGTCACAATATTACTTGTTCATATTTGAATGTGAATCGTGATTTGGCGCATGCGCATTTGAGATGAAAATATTTATGAAGGAATGAGATTATAACTCGTGATCAACGCCATCTAGCACATTCTGCCAAAACATTTTACGCATATTAAGTGTGAATTTTAACAAAAAAAAGAATTTACATTTTTTAAAGAGTTTTCATTCTCTTTGTGATTATATTAAATTAGATTTATATTAATTATTTATGCTAGAACATGTTTTTTACGCAAATGAACTTTTAATAATATAAAAAAAAATACACAATTTAAAAATATTTTTTTATTTTGTGTATTGCGATATCGTGCAGTGCATGAGCATTGATCATTTTCAATCATTGATATTATCGAATACCAATCACAATCACACCAGTGAGTCAAAAGTAGCATTTTTTCTCATCACTACACTTTATACATCTCCCTCTCTACATAAAGTATTATAATCAACAAATACTTAGTTGTTTTAATATGTACTTCACATATATTTAACCTTTTTTTATACATTGTATTTATTTTATTGAACAAATTATTAAAAAAAAAGATCATTGCTATTTAAAAATGTAACAAATAGATGCATAATATTGGAACAATTAAAAATAACATATTTGTTATTTACAATATTTTATATAGGATTCGATATGTAGGCTCAACTGCTTCATGGAATTTCATCATCTTCTGTTAGTCTGGCACCTGGATACATAATATTAAAACTCTTTAAAAATATATCGTTTTCTGGTGCAAAACTGCCATTCAATATGGACACATTACTTGGTAATAGCAAAGTTATTTTTTGTGACTAGATCTGTACAGTTAGATTTTCCCTTTTTCACATTCTTGTATCCTTTTTTTCACAGACTATTAGCAGTTGAAAGAGATTGGGTCTCTCCTAGGTGAGTTAATAAATAATTTAAAAATAAATTTGTATTGTTTATTTCCAGTGATGTATCTGAGATTGAAAGATTGGTGGAAAAGTTGGGAGCGGAAGCGCTAAGTGGAAGGGATCGACATGGATACACGGCTGCCCACTGGGCCGCCCTGGATGGCAGTGTGGAGGTAGTCCGCCACCTGGTGGAGCGTAGCGCTCCTGTGGACTTGTCCTGTTTGGGCACTCAAGGGCCACGGCCCATTCACTGGGCTTGCCGCAAAGGGCACGCCGCTGTTGTGCAAGTCTTGCTGCAGGCAGGAGTTGCAGTAAACGCAGCTGACTTCAAAGGTTTGATTATGATAAAGCTATCATAGATAAATGGTTGTGCATTACTGTATATAAAACGCAAGGAGTCTTTGGTACAATTAGAAAAAAATAGAACTGCTGAGGAATTATATATCTTTATAAAAGTGATTATTTTACAATACTAAAAATATATAAATTGTCTCCAGTTTAATACAGGCTTTACATAATTATCATACTTGTATACTCCAGTTCTAAGACACTCACCTAGTGACCTGGTTGGGGGTTCCTATTTTAATAGCACAGCCGTTAAGCTTATTAAAATAATTGAGAAGAATAAACATAGCTTTATTTAGCTTTTAGTATGGATTTTTTAATAATCAAAAAGAAACTGTGAATTTTCATGAAGCTCTGCTTATATCAACTTAACAAACGAGATTTATTTAATTTTAAGTTCACTCATTGTTGTATTAAAATCTTTTGAAAAAAAAGTAAAACATGACATGCTTCAGATTTTGTGATTTGACTAAAGTTAAAATTAATATTTGTTATTTCAAAATCACAAAAAATTTATCAAGTATGTACAGATACTGATATCGAAATTTCCTGTATTTTCGTTGGGAAAGCCTATCACAGTGCGAAAGGTTTGCAACAGTAAAATATCATTCAAAGGAACGGAAAATATTCAGTGTATTTGAATTCACAATATATCAGACGACATTTACCAGCAAGCGATGTACTTTGTAGAATAAATATACTGCTGTAACTTTTTATTACATAAACCTAAAATCGATGTAGACTGCTAAAATAAATGCAAAACAAGGTCAGAAAGCAAAGTTGAAACACAAAAGAACTGTAATGCCATTTTTGAATTTTACTTGTGTCCATGATATGTGAGGCTTTATTGTTAAATTTTGATATGTGGTGGCTGACATATTTTTTGAGCATCCTAATATAGTTGTGCGACAATGTACATTGTTTTTTCTGCAGGATTGACACCGTTGATGACAGCCTGCATGTACGGCCGGACCGCCACGGCCGCTTACTTGTTGGGGATGGGAGCTCTGACACACCTCACCGATATAAATGGAGATACTGCCTTACATTGGGCAGCCTACAAAGGGCACGCCGACCTTATAAGACTTCTAATGTACTCTGGTGTAGATCTTCACAAAACTGATAATTTTGGATCAACTCCTTTGCATTTGGCTTGTCTTTCCGGAAATTTAACATGTGTGAAACTGTTGTGTGAAAAGGTTATACAAAATTATTTAAAAAATTCTTTTGCTTGTCCAATTGAGTTTAATATTCTTCAAATGTTCTAAACACTAATGGTACATGTCCATGAAGGATGACACATGCCTATATTAGAAATAAAAGTTATTATATACAGACAGCGGCCGAGTCATTAATTTAAAACATTGTCCATGTATTTTGATGGAGAGAAATACTGGACTCAAATAGATCAACCTTTATATCTTCTTTTGCACATTTTAATGCCTCATTGACACGCACCTTTAACAAAGATATTGAATTATTTCAGATAAAGACAGAATTGGAACCGAGAGATAAAAATGGTAAAACACCCCTGATGTTAGCGCAAAGTCATCGTCATATAGAGGTTGTAAAAATGCTGCAGTCAGAAATGAAAAAGAAGAGTCGATGGCTTCCTCCCATATCTGAGTTATGGGGTCTTTTGTTTGGAGGAGCGGGGGATTCCAAAGGACCGCTTTTACTTTTCCTTATTTCAGTTCTGTTGTGGGGTTATCCCATGTACATCATTCGGGTAAGAAGCTAATCACTTGGTAGCTAAAGTATTTACTTATGTAATTTATGGACTAACTTGCCGGTGTTCTGGAATGAGGCTCGAACCCCTGTCACTAGACGAGTGTCTCAAAATGTTGACTGTCGATCACGCCCATGGGTGTTATTACGTTACTTTATTAGGTGCTGTTAACACTCGAGGGTGAATCATTTCTATACATGTTTATTCGTATCAGTATGATAGAAGCATCCCCCGCAACCAGTTGTTGTTTGTTAATGTTCCAGAAAAGAATCCGCAGTAAATGTGTAAGCCATTAGACTGATACAATTAGATTTATAATTAGAATAAATTTTTATTTCCTAAAATATTTGGAAAAAAATTTATATTAATTGAATAAAAAGCTAAATATTTCACTTACGTATTTCAAATAAAAATATGTTATAAATACAAATTAAATGTGTTAATTAGAAAGACATACATATAAAATCAATTAAAAAAATATTGTTGTTGCTACCGGGATTCGAACTTGGATCTCTTCCAATCCGGGGAACGTACATTAATCGATTATGCTATGGCACACAGTACATTGATGAGAAATTTCATTGGAAGAGATCCAGGTTTGAATCCCAATAGCAACAAAAATATTTTTCGATAAAATTGATTATGTATGCATATCTTTCTAATTAATACATTTAACTTGTATTTAAAATATCACAGACCTATGTTCTGAATAATTACAATTTCACAATAAAAATGCGTTCTCCTTAATAAAAATATATTAACTTTGTAATGACACAAAAATATTTCATCTATGTAAATTCAATACCGCGTATGAGCCAATCATTTCAAAATAGATTTTTTGGCGCTTTCAGTTGAACGGCACACGCTGCATTGATTGGCGTATTCAAATTTTGAAATTGACCCATTGACTGCTTGCGCTCGGCCAAAGTCAATACCGTGAATAAACTATCTCCACTAAAGAATCAACCTCTTTTTTGTCCCTCTTGAACATTTTGACAAATGGTTCTGGACTTACACCTACGGTATTGGACTTACACCGACGATTTAATCTTCGCTGATTGTAGTGTGCATGTAGAGGTTTGTATGTATCATTCGATCATTCTGCTCTATGTACACATATACGCACAAAATACAATGGACAATGATTAACAACTCGTTCCGTACTGTTCTTTAAGCAGGTTTGGAGACAAGTTTCACATGTATACACGCATCCTTAGAGCTTTTTGAAAGTCACAAGAGTATTATTAGTGAATTTTATAATTGAGCAACATTCTCTTCTGTGATCATTAATGTTTTAACTTCATCATTATCATTGAATAATTTTTGTAATCAAATGATGAAAAAATCAGTTATGGAAGTTTCGGAACAAAGGATTCTATTGGTGTATACATTTTTCATTGCAGTGTATACCGATAACTTGGAATAGCCTTAGAAGATCTCACTACTGCTTCATATACTGGAACATCGTCATGTGGCTGAGTTGGATAATAGCCAATCGAAGAGACCCTGGCTACATACCACTAAATTCCGATACATATTACAGAGCCATTAAACAGATACCATATTTTGACAAATGGAAGAAGAGAAACGTAACGCTGTCACGCTTGTGCCACAGCTGCAGATGTTTGAGGCCACTGAGAGCTAAACATTGTCGTGTTTGTAACCGCTGCGTTTCATATTTTGATCACCACTGTCCGTTTATTTATAACTGTGTCGGTTTAAGAAACAGAATGTGGTTTTTCCTGTTTGTCATGAGTATAGCTATAAACTGTTCCTTCACCATTTATTTTGCCTGCTACTGTGTGATGATTGAAGGATTTGGACTGCTGTACATTTTAGGACTTTTGGAAGCAGTCGTCTTCTGCGGATTGGGATGGATACTGACTTGTACGTCTGTAAGTTCACATTACTACCAGGTTTTATGAGTTTGAATGATAAAATATTTCATGTTTAAACTGGGGATATGCTCAATGTCATCTTTTCAACTGAGAAATTATTTGAATACAATTTAGTAATATCTTTTTTATGAAAATATATTTTGCATTTCAGATACTTCACGCGTGTATGAATCTTACAACAAATGAGATGTTTAATTATAAAAGATATCCATATCTAAGAGACAAGAGGGGGCGATATCAAAATCCATTTTCCAGAGGGCCTATCTTAAATTTGATAGAATTTTTTGTGTGTCTTCCTGATAAATATGACGAACAAGATGTTCTTAATGAAGACCAACTTTGATGAGCCAAATAGCTAAAGTGTGAAGCGAGCTTGGGGATGCAAATATAAAAGTATGCTTTTTTCTAGCTAAAACATTGCCTCACGCCAATTCTGAGCACAAATTGTGATATTACATTAAATAATATATCTTATATGAAAATTGTTGAAATTGTTCTGGAATCATTTATTTTAGGAACATCGTTATAATAATTAAGACTTTGTTTTATTACAATATCTATAAAACTATCGCTTTTTGAATGTTTGAAATTTTAGTATACATATATGTAATACATCTGATATAAATATATAGATTGTGTAAGATACGGAAGTCCAAGAATGCAATATATAGAATTATCATATTTACATGGACATTTTTTATTGGCATTGCATAATCAGTGAAGTGATTTTAGGCTCATGGTAAGATAATTATTACCAAATGTATAACAAATATTACTAAAGTAGCATTGTATAAAAGGTCATAAACATTTAAGAAGTTTAACAGTATAAGTATCAAGGTTGTTAAAAAAATGTTTTAAAGTTGAAAATTTTTTAAGCTTAATTTTGAAGCGATGGTGCAGACTCCGTTCACTCCTTTCAATTAGGTGCTATATAACTATTTCACCATTATATTTATTTAAAAAAAACTAATATGTCGCCATATGCTAAATCATCTGTTCAATTTGACTCTAGATAATAAACACGTGAATCATGTATGTGCAGCCTCTTAAAATATTCATTTTTCATAACACATTTAACTACTATGAATCCAAATTAAACATAAATAATGCTGATTAAATGGACAAGCCAATAATACGCTACATGTTCGCAAGTAAAGATACCTCTTCACTGCGCAAACTTTTGTAGTAGATTTAGATTTTTTTCATTGGATAAAGAATGGTCATGAATGTTAAAAAATGGCACAACGTTAAGTAAGTGCGTAACATTGCAGCGCATCATAAATACTGGTAAAATGAATTGTATTACTAAAGAATAAGCTCTGATATGTAATACACAAAGTTGTCAAAATGGTCATGGATTTGTGAATGTTCACATTATTCATTCATAGGTCAAAGTTTATACAAGAGGACTGAACGGATATTGCACAGAGTTTGTAGGTAACTAATCAATCAATAAATGTAAAATTGAAAAAAAATTGATGTACAGTTTATTTGTGTTTGTTAAGTTAAATTTACATATCAATGCTATTAGTATGATAAAAGGCGAATGGTTAAAGTTAAATTGTGATAAAACTAGAATTTCAATATGGTTATTGTTCAAACCAATTGATGGGAAATAAGGATCAAATATCACAATTGCTTTTAGATAATCATATTTGCAGATAGTCATTATCAGACGTACTAGGAGGGGGGCTCTACGCAAATACAGTACTTATGTAATACATTGTCAATTTTATATACGATAATCTTGCATGTCTCGACATTAGAAAAAAAAATGGTGATGGTAATTTCTGTGAAAATTAAATATGCCACAAATGATTATAGTAATTTTTCAGAAGCTTAAAGTTTGAATTTTGGTATAAAACCTAAGACACAAATCCAAATGAAATTCTTTAAAGCGGTGTACAGAATTTTTAAAAATTTACTTACACATATCTTGATTCCTGAATAGAGTGGCATAATTTTTGAGTTATATTGACATACACCTCTTTTCATAATTGCAGCAGATTTGTTCAATTTACTGTTTTCGTTTTCTCTTATAATTTAAGAACTGTAACCGACCACTTACACTCAACATCATTATAATATTATCATTTAAAAGCACTGAGATTATTAGATTTCTTTATTTCATTGAGACTAAGCTCTGTTTGATTCACTATTTGGAATGTGTATTTATTGCTAATTAAAAACTCAATACGTAAAGTCAATAAATCTGATAATCTCAAGCTACGATCTTGGTCACTGTGTGGCAGATGTAGAATAGAAGAATAGCATACATTTCAAGATATAGTGCCATGTGGAGGATTGTCTGTAAATTCCCTGTACTACAAACGAGACAGTTGTTGGAAATGATGTGTGTTAGCGATGTGAAAAATAAACAATTTTTAATGTGTACCTTGAAAAGACTACAAGATATTGATAAATTAAATGTTGGTTTACAACAATTAACATTTATGTATTGTGTAGATAAACAATGAAACAATAAAAAGGGATGCGGATTAACTGGAATGCTATAATCATTTCCAGCTCTTATTGCCACTCTTTACACATTTGATAACCGCTCTGTAGACAAGCTGGATTTGATGTTTACATTTTACAAAAAAAAATGATGAGAATATTTAAAAAATCTGTAAAATATGTCTACTATATCAGTGGTGGCGAACCTTTTTATATGTGCATGCCAAAAATCCCCAAATAATATATATACATTGATTGTCTTACATACCGAGCAGTTTTAAAAAATGTGTTTATTTAAATAACTACAATTAGCAATTACGCTATAATTAGTTTTTTTACTTAAAAACACTGCGAAGACCTTGTCATCAGTTAACTGCCTGGTCTGATAAGATAAGGGTTCATTCACCCTCCCTAGCAATTTTTAATAGGGGAAAAATGAAAAAAAAAAAAGAGTATTTCAAAATTTTATTTAAAAAGTTCAAAAATACACTTTCAAATTATTAGTATTAATGAGATTTATTTTTGTTGCTGTACATTAGATGCCAAATACTTCATATCCGGTTCACATGTTGTCAGTTTTAGTAAAATGCATGCCCAACTGGATTCATCGGTCAATCTACTTGTACTAAAATTCATTTTGGAAAACAATGACTCACAAGCATATGTGGAACAGAAAATTGATAATATTATCGTCGCCATTTTCTTTAAACAGCTAAAGATTTCTGGAATGGCGTTCCAAGTTCTCTTATTTCTTCTTCTGCATTCTTTTTAATTATATTCGATAATCAACCATTTTCAATTCATTTCTCTAATCGACAAACTGTTTCCAGATCGAACTTGATTGGAGTTCAATCAATTGCATTTCTATACCTGTTAATTGTTATGTGCCAGCTAAATCGATGAACATGCCATTTCTGGCACGCGTGCCCTAGGTTCGCCACCCCTGTCCTATATGATTAAAATATGTCTACAGGTTGTTTTTATGAGGATAATCTCCTTCATTCTATAACAGCATATTTCATTTAAATTCTCAAAATATAAACCCGCTATCCCTCCATAAATTGTATTGTATTAATTAAATAGCAATAAACTATATTTTACGCTTAAAATAGCATTTTATTTTTTACCATACAAAAGTGTCTTAGATTTAAAATAAGAATTCCCACTTTATTACGTATTTAAAATAAAAGGACAGAAAGGATTTTTAAATCACATGTGGATGTTCGGCAGAGATGAGAAACTCATGATAGTGTGTGTATTAATGACAATAAAGTACAAAGAGTTCCTTTATGATGTTGTTATGAGGTAAGCAATAGTGAAATGCGTTATATATTGAACAAAATTTAATAAAAATGTTGAAAAAATTATTACAAAACACATGTGTACAACCACGGTAATTATTTCTCCCCATTTTCAGACAATCATTGTATTATAATAATAATATATGTCATGATTTTGAATATATTATTGTAATCTATAGTAAAGAAAAGCAATAGATTAGTGGCTAGCATTATTAATAAAAATAACAAAATTAAACCATGTTATTTATAAAAAAACACATTCACTTAATATTAACAAAATATTGAAAACTTTTGTATATTAATAAAAATAATAAATAAATGCATATTTTTGTTTCATCTGTACTTCAAATTTTTCAATGGACAAATAACAAAACAATCAATGTTAATCATCTTTGTTGGTAGAAAAGAGTAGTAAAAAATAAGATTACATTCGGATTCTACCAATAATAAGTTAAAAAGAATCAGCAGTTAGATATTCTCATAAAAGAAAATGTTTGAAAAGAAACTATCAAATGTACACATGAATTAGCCGCAACTATTATTTAAGTAATTAAATTTTATAATTGCAATATCAAAATGTGTAATTTGAACCAGTGCATAAAAGAAGAAAGTAAACATTTGATAAACTTATGTTTCAGAAAGAAATATTATTTGACGGAATGATAAATATGATAAAATTAGAATACCAAAGATGTATTTTGAGTGAAAATAAATTAACCTAAAATAAATAAATTTCAGTCTTTTTATAAATAACAGTGTACCCGAATAAAGTCGGTTTACATGTAGACAATAACAATAAATAATACAATCAAGACAGTTTTGGGTGTCATTGATTTAAACTTTATTCAAAATAAATAAATTACTGTATTCGTAATCGTGCATTAACATTATCAGCAAATTTTTCAGTGAAGTTGGCTGTCAAACAAATTTTGTCTGTACGTATAACTTAAAAATATAACAGAATGCTTTATTAACCTAACTTAATTTGTTAAAAAAAATTTACCAAAAAAACAATAGAAGAAATATATAATTCAAAATATATATTCATTATGATTAGTATTATATATACATATATATTTTTAATATGGGCACTGGTATGAGAATCTGATATTTTTTATTGTGCTGCCTTGGGAGACTGGCTGAGAAGGAAGGACAACCGATACAGTTGAAAAGTAATGGGATCTCAAACTCACAATGCAGTTTAGGATCTTAGGTGTTTCTTGTTGCACTTTGTACTACTCGCTACAGAATGATTAGAATAGACAGGTATGTGCATAACAAAATATTATCACCCATATACAATTTTTTTAAGACTGACTTATTCTTATAAGTGGCAGGAAATGATTTATGTTAAGGCTGTACCGGTGTCACATTTTGCCGAATCACTGAATAGAGAAAAAGTGTATTGCGTGTAGTATTAACGCACTAAGGTGGGAAGGGGGTATTGTGATACCCATTCACTGGATTAGTGTTTAACTGCGGGAATTTTTAATATCATTTACGTAAAAGCTTTTTTCAATTGAAAAAATTTAATTAAACTTTATCATTTCCTTTGGATATCATATTGCATCGTGTAGATAAGATATTAAATTAATATATTAGAGCAATAATTGTTTACCCACATTAATGTATTACGCCACCAGTTTGCACAAAAAGTACCCAAAAAAATGTGTTAATTTTATTTTATAAATTGAGTCAGACTTCCACATCACTTATGTAATAAAACAGAGAGTTGGGAATAAAGCAGAGTTTGACTCAATTTACAAAATAATCATAAAATTCCACAAAGTTTTATCAAAAACCTTTGAACAGTCTTTAATTTTAATTTAAACATGTGCTGCATTAGGAAGAAACTTTAAAAAAAAAATTTATGAAATGTCAAAAGGAGTTTTTAAATATTGTATAAAAAATAAGTCTGAAATGGACATAATATTAGATTGACTTAATATACAAATTTAGTAGGAGTAATATTTATAAAAAGCGGTACGGGGATATAATAAAAATGATTGTTATATTTGTGGCTTAAATGGAGATAATTTTCATAGATGGTTTTGTGCATCTAATAGGAAGGATCATTTGATGATATTGATTCCGACTTGCGTTAATAATTGGTTAAATTATGAGTGGTGCCGGTTTTTATATACATTGGCATTGACAATATGCAAAGTATGGTTTCGTATTAGATCTTGCCAGTCAATTTTCCATCTATCTTCTATGTGTTTTGGCTGCAGCTTGGTTTAATGTTTTAGAAGTTTGAGGTGAAAGAGAGCCAATATGATCATATCAATTACTCAAAAAATATACTTTTATATGGACATACCCAAATCTATGGTGTAATTTGTCCCCGATGTACTTAAAGGCATCACCGTACTTTATAAAGACAATTTTTGCTTTTAAATAAATTCTGAAAATAATTAATCTAAATGTTGATTGTAATGTCATCCACTAAGAATTTCGAAAATAAAATGAACAAATAAAAAATCCATAATTTATTGCTGTTTTCAAGAATAGTTCACGTCTCCCACGATAGTAAAATGAGAAATATCAGATCTCATCCCATCATCATTACCCTACTCAATACAAATTGTTGTACAAAAAATCCAAGGTTACTGCAATATTTAAAAAAATTAGGCAAATAAAAAGGATAGCAAAAACTTTTTATAAAATATATTATTTTTTAAAGAATCAGAAATTAATAGAAACTATGACTTCTGATTCAGGATGAATACTAAAATAAAAAAATAGCAATATATAATATGTATAAAGATTCCACCATAACACGCAGTCACCAGTCAAAATGTCTAGGGGAAAAAATTAGTAACCAAAAAAAGGACATTTTTTTATCTGACTAACTTGTCAGCCAGTTGTGATTTGATTGCCAGAAGTGTTTTTTGAAGTAAACTCAATAATTAGCTAAGATTCTCATGGTCCAGTATCTAAAGATGCATTAAAAAAAAATCGTTAAGGTTTAGAAACACAGAATGTAAGTACCACACGAATTGAGCGAAGAGAACAAAGCGGCATGTGTACAAACGTGTGACACTTTAGTCACGCAGGAAATAAATTCACCTATTTTGAATCATATGATAACTGGGGAAGAGAAGTGGGTACTATATAATAACAAAATACACATATTCAATGGCTATCGATGGAGCAGGTATTGAGTACAATCCCAAAAACTCAGCCATACCTTAAAAAAAATGTCCTATTGTCTGTTTGATTGGACATACATGAATTACTCAAACCAGACGAAACAATAAAGGCAGAGAAGTACTGTGAACAGATGGATCGATTATATCAATTGTTGAATACATAAAGACCTGCTTTAGTAAAACGAAGCAGAATCTTTTGCAATATGATAATGCTCGTCACAGCAAAATTCATTCGATCTGGATTAAAAATTCTGGATCACACTCCGTATAGCCCTTATGTAGCACCATTTGATTATCATTTGTTTAGATTTATGCAGCATTATTTATATGAAAGATTTAATAACGTTAGTGAAATAAAAATGGCCCTAACAAAGTTTTGCATCAAAGCTTAAGAGTTTACATAAACAAAAAATCAACACTTGCTTGAAAGATGGAGGAATGTGGCATCAGTGGCATCTTTCGATAGAGAATATATTTTAGAATGATATTGTTAAATTAAATAGCTCTTCATTAAAAAAATGTAATTTTTTTGGGTACTCCTAATATCTAAAATATTTATAAAAAGAAAACGAGAGTTGAGAGTCTCAGATTAATACATACATATGATTTATTTAGACAAATTTACAATGTGTATGTTTTTTTTGAAAATTTCCTAAATAGAAAATGATCAATAAACCAGATGCGACAGACCACTGTATTTTTAAAGAATAAGTTTAAAGGAGGTAATTAACATTAATATTGATAAAAAGAATATATAAAGCAAAACAATATAAGTTCAAGTACCCACTATGGTCATAGGAAGATACTTAAAATATAAGACTGCGGGCAACATATATATTTTCATTATAACTTGTTTATAATATTGTGTTAAATATTATAAAGATATGTCAATCATTGAGCAATTTTTTCTCTCTCGCAAACTCTTCCACACATGTTAAATTATTTCTGTATCATGATTCTGGTTAACTAAACTGGACGGAGAAATTATATTAATTTACAATCCAGATCATTTGAAAAATTATTATTAAAACCAAAAAGGATAAAAAATCAAGTTTTCACAAGTTTTTAAATGCAAAAAGCATTTGAAAAATTCATTAAAAAATTTTTATAACCAAAGTAAAGTAAACATTTAAACATTTTTAAATCAAAAGAATCACGAGAAAATGATTAGATAAACAAAAACAGTTAAAAAGAACAATTCTGAATTTATTTGTCTGTCTATCTGCCGTTTGGAGAAGATTTCATTGCTTAAAAGATCTCCTAGCTGTTCATAGAATGAGACGCAAATGTTCCTCATATCACAAAAAAAAATACTATAATAAGTGTCTCATGTACACTGGAAATAGGAAAAAACATTAATTACATTATTATTACAGCCCTTATTTAAAGAGAACCAATAAAATAATCTTCACAAGTTTTTGTCTTTACAAGATAGTACGATATGGACATCAAATGTCCCAAAATTTTTGGTATAATTTCAATAAAATTACAAAATGTCCCATAAGATACCAAGACTATTGTTACGCACTTGCCTGAAATGTGTTATATTTTTAATATTTGAAAGCACTAACTTTGCCATTCAACATTTTTAATAATAAATAAAAGTAAATTGTATTTTTAATTTTTGTTATTTTGGGTTTTATATTTTGATGCCAGCTTCGGAGTGATTAAACTCTTTCAGAATGTGATCAGATTAAAATTCCAAGTCATTGATAATGCAAATATACTGCCCTGAAGGGGGAGCGGTCAATTCGAAACTGGTCAGCATTAAATTGTTAAATACAAATAATTTTCAATTCAAAATTTTTCTCAATTAATTTAACTTTTAGGAAGGATAAAATTGCTGCTACTAATTAACAAAGTTATGGCCACAAAATATTTCACGTTAATCATGTGTTTTAGATTTTGTAATTATATTGAATGTTCAGTCTTTTAAGTGGTTCGTTCTTACAAATATGGTGATACTGTTTAGTTTTGAAAAACCATGTAAAAGTCGATAAGTAGTTTGAGTGAGTCAGGACTTATAGGACATAGATACCACCGATCAAGATGCAAGATATTGTAAACAGTTAAACTCCTTTGCAGTACGTAAGGTAGGTAATTGATGTGACATAACATTCTTGCATTTTCATCAATATGTATTAGGTTGATATAATATATATAAACACCGAAAATCTTTGTAGATTGCCATCATACTTACTTTCATTTCCATCTTAATCTAAAACAAGCACACATAATTTCAAAAGAAATTTATAATCTATCAGTACAAATACTTTTTATAAATACAAACATGACATTCAATCCATTTAATAAGATACTTAAATATCATAGGGTTGGGACAGTGTGGGTATTTTGACCACAGTGTCCTTTTGAGCCCCTCTATCTGCTGTTTCTAATAAGGAACCGCAACTTGACTTCTTTAACCTCATATTGGACTCACAATTGTCTGAGCTGGAGGTAACGTCTGAACTGGACATCATGAGCCGGCCTGAAGTGTGGCTCCTAACTGACCCGGCCGTGCTGAGCTTACGCGGCATGGTTGTACTTGTAACGAGGGAGCCATTAGATGAGGAGTGGTTCCCTATTAAGGGAATACGCTCTCGAGGATCTCCGATGGAAGGCGGAGCACGCTGGCTTGATGCTGCTCCACTAGAGTCCGATGTCATATCACAGTATAGACCGCCATTGGGACGAAGCCATCCAGATAACCTTAAACACAACAATGGTATTTAAGAAGAGCAAATTTAAATACAGTAAAAGCAAGTAAGCAATACTGCAAGTACATAGACGTTTTGGAGCAGAACATGGTCCCTCTGGAAAATTGTCATATTAAATTGTACTTATAAATCGAATATCGTTATTCAAAGCTATTTTTGGACCCTATCAGATGAATTTGTTGATCTATTTTTCGCCTAATTGGTTAGCAGCTGACTGACAAAAGTACGAAGTGGGTTACGCGATGTGCCTGTCAAAGTTCAAATGGGTAGTACCTGCCCCTATACCAATTCACGACGCATAAAGTTAACTCGCATTGTTTGTTTTCTCACTCATTTTCAGTACACTACAAAATATGACAAATCGCCACTGCAGCAGCAACACCGCGTATCTCATTTTTTGTCAAATTAAAATATTTATATCATTGGATTTAAATTTTTGCAGGGAAAAATAATGAAAAATTCACGAGGTATAAAAAGTAAATTGTTTTTGTCGAGTTTTAAGTATGTAGTTACAGTATTAAAGCACAATTATCCTATTTATTCAAATCGTGTACCCACTTACAATCATATTACACTAATAGTATGATTACCCTCAATTTACACTTCCCCACTGTTACAAGATTTTACCGCAGTCCTCGGAAAAGTTCTACTGCACTTGTAAATCTATACAAAATATTAATTACAGTAAAACTCTACTAATTCACAACTCACAGAACTGAAATTTAAAAAAAACTAATTACGAATAATGAGAACAATTTTAGAAAGATTTTTTTAAATGCTTCAGTTTATTGCGTCTGCATTTTTGCGCGCTACCGTTGGTGAAATCGTGATTTTCAAATTAAAACATGGCAACTTCATTATCTCAACATTCATCTCTTTCTATCTTAACTTTCCCCTTTAGCAAGATTTACGTAATAAAAAATGTCCATTAGTATTTAGGTGACAAGAAATTGGACTAATAGTCCCGGTTTGAAATAGTATATGATTCCCGTAGAATTTATCAAATTTAAAAATGAAAGTACACTAAATTTTAATTATACCTATGTGTTATTGCTGTAAAATTGGGTCTTTTAGCTGAAGTTTGGTGCCAACATTCTCTCATAAGTGCAAACACTGTCCGAGGACAGTCTGTGGGACATTGCAGAAGTTGTCTTCCCCGGACCATTGATATCACTTCTTGATTGCTATAACTAAAAGAAAACAAAAAACTAATTACTTTCATTAAATAAAATATTAACTTTGCATCGTTAATAGGTGCCTTGTCCAACAAATCCAACCACAACAAGCCTTATCTATAATTGTGAATAAAAGATTCTTCCAATTCTTTGGCCACTTTATGCGTCACAGAAACAGCCTAGAAAAGGAGATAATCCTGGACACAAGTTTGGGCCGAAGAGTGCCACTACAGCGGATAGATACGCTGCATCTGGCTGGAGACACCTTGGGGTAAACTGTAAGGGCAATCTAGGACCAGGACTTGTGGCAGTGCATTACAAGTGATTGAGGCCACTGTGGGAAGAAAGAAGGAGAAAATAATTGAAGAAATAATACATTTTTTTCACATTTTTTATAATTATAAAATCTAAATAAAAAAATTCATTATAATTACCCATAATAAGGCTGAAGGCCATAACTATAAATTTCCCATAAAACTACTCCGTAAGACCAAACATCACTTTCAGTTGTAAATTTTCCATATAGAATTGATTCTGGTGGCATCCAGCGGACAGGAAGTAGTGACTTTGACTGCACCTTAAAAAATAAAAATATTAATGTTAGTTTTAGTAAACACAGTAAAATTCTGTTAGTGTACGCATATTTTGTATTTTCACGTAATTTGTGCTTTTTTCAAAAGATTTGCCCTGAAAATAACAGTTCATACTAATTTATACTAATAATTCATAAAACCTGATTATTCATATGCATTTTTAAGTATATGAGTTCACCATACGTATACCAAATTCCACAATCCGTTTTATAAGATTTGTCGTTATTTTAACAGTGATTGTCAGCGCATTGTGAATTATGTATTTCTACTCACCCTTGTACCCCTTATTAAAATAACTTGAACAATTTTCATTTAATCCCGTAATTTATAAATTAATTGTGTGTAACAGTTCTATTGATTTTATATCAGTTTTTTTTTGTTTATGAAATGTTGCGATTTGTTTAATTTAATAAAAAAAACTGAAACCTTTGTATTTAAATACATACATAACACACTTTATACTTAATTTTTTTCATATTTCATTCTATAAAATGGCACCAACATCTTGTAATTCGTGTAAATCCTTAACCATTTGAAGAAATCTAGCTTATTCTAACACTGATAAAAAATTAATATCAAAGATAAAATTGATGGAAAAATTTGAATCCCAACATACCTACCAGGGTTTGAACTTGCGAGATCAGGGGAAAATAAAAAACTTAAATAATTAAGCATGAGGAATTAAGGCGCGACTTGCAATAATAGTTCATATTTTCGCATATTTTACGAAAATGTAGGTTTTTATTATTCATTTATATCAGAAGTTATTCAATATATTAGACTTTTTTTCAACTATTACTTAGATTGGACCTTTACATTCATATAAAACTAATAAACTGAATGTTATTTGTCATAATTAAGACGATACAAATATTATAAGAAAGACCGCGACCATTAGATGCATTTTAGGCATGGTACGAAATTGAGTCAATACGATAAATTAATGCATAAACGAAATATATTTTCTTATAATCTTGAAGCCAAGATTACGGAGACAAATCTGCAGGAAACCAAATTAGCAAAATGTTAAAAATGAATAGTTATAAATCATTCAATTTGCAGTACATTTGATGAATTTTTGACGTTTTTAAAATACTTTGTTTTAGTAAAAACATACGTTTTTAAATAATATACTATATTTATTCACATGCTTTGAGGTTTTAACTACTATTTAAAACTAAGTTTAATATCAGAAACACAATAATCATTTTTTAAATAATATATTTTCAGTCTTATGAAATACGATAATTTTAATCGTCTATCGAACTTTCAACACGCCGTTGGATCCGGCCACGACAGTTGTGAGATCTGTGCTCCGTTAGATTTTCATTAAATTTGCCTATAAAACACATTTTAGTACAAATTTTGACTACAATATGAATGAATATTATACTTATTATGGGCTGTTTTTATACGAAAACAGATTATAATTTTGACTTTTCAACATAAAACATGTGTCAAAACCTATGTTACGGATCGGAGCGTTAAGAATCTGACAGCGCATGAAATTCATTCATTCACAAGATTCAACGTGAAATTTGCGAACCTGTGATTTTTTTTTGTTGGGTTTGGTTCTCATTTAAAGTCTAATATATTTTATTATTCACATTATTGTTCTGAAATTACTGCTTCCTGTGACTCAAAATGCCTAAGGTCAAAAAGTATCCATTGACACGCTCTAGGAAATGTTACAACAAAATTTCAAATAGTTATAAACTTCTTGAAAAAAAATCGCGACGTAAAATGATAATTTTTACCATTTCTATAACAATTATCTATTTGATTTAACAATATAAATTACATAGTTCAATATACATATATTATGTAGTGCAGATAAATTATTTTTTATTGGAAATACATATCCTTAAAGATAAATAATTTTATCAAAAGAATTATACATGACAGACCTGTCTGATTGATACAAATATATTTGTTATAGTCATATAAATGAATAAACACGTATTTTAATATTTTAGACATAAAAATACTGATAACCAAATAACAATAATAATATTATAAATTATTTTCAGGATGTTCCCGAACTGAGCATTGAATGTGTGGAATGTGTGAAATTGGATGGCAAAAGGGTGGTCGACATACACCAATTCTTTTCTCAAATTTACTCCCACAAATCGATGTTTGTGTGCACAAGAACGAATATTGAATATGTGAAAGAACATAATGTTTTATTTCTAAATTCAGTTTAAAGGGTAATATGTGTGCATCAAATTTTGTTTGAATACATGTAAAGAAAAAAACAACAAAATTCTGAAGAACGATAATATGTTCAATGAACAACTAATTATTTAACAGTGAATAATAATACTTTTGTCATTTATATTTTAATATTAAATATATATATGTAATTTATTAAAACAATAAATATTTAAAAAAAAAAACAGTTGTTTTATTACAACCGGAGTATGATTATTATATAATATTAGCATAAATAGTTTTCTCTTCACAAATACAGCTCCTTCAAAAGTTATCAATGTTAATGTCAATTTTTTCCTTATAAATCGGGGCAAAATTGTAATATTTTATAGTCATATGTTTATCGACACAAACAATGGTTTTTATCATAAACATAACAATTCTTAGGTGAGAACTTTAACAAATTATATAATTTTCATTTGAAAATTTCAAATGGCAACACATATGTGTTATGAATGTTGAAGAAAAGCCTATTTTCTGATATTTATTACCTAGGAATTTAAGAAAACTAACAATTGTATACTTTTCCTTTTCTATTGATACCTTTCACTCTAGCAATATTTAGGTAAAAAATAACGCACTTTTATGTTTACTTGATATTGTAAAAGAATTAACTATTAATCTCATCTTGAAAGGGTATGCAAAATTATCTCGAAATTCAAACTAGAAAAATGAAAGTTAGCTCTCAAGAGTTTTTTGTTATTTTTCACACCTTACATTCCAATTTTGATGGAAAAGGCAAGTTCGACTGCTAATCAAATTAATGTCCATGATTTTGTTGCATAAAGTACTGGTGAATTGCTTCAAGATGCCTGTTTTTAATGTTGGATTCGCCATGCCACCACACACATTCCTTATTCAGGAGAAATAAATTATTTGATACATAAAAAGCTGAAATAATACACATTCATCATGTTTCAGTATGAAAATCACGATGTCAACAGTGGCGGCGTGCGCAAAAATGCGGACACAGTAAACTGACGCGTTTTTAAAAATTTCTCTCTAATGTTGCAATGTTGCCTTCAAAAAAATTGTTCTCATTATTCGTAATTTGGATTTTTTTTAAATTTCAGTCCTGTGAGTTACGAATTAACATAGTTTTTACTGTAGTAGTTTCAATATTACAAGGGTTCTTAATATGTGCTGACAGGGCACTAAGATATAACAACTAGTAGAAATAAAAGTATATAGAAAAGATTTTATAATACCATAGTAACTATGAATTATTACTATATATTATATTAAATGCACACTCACTCTGTAATAGTCAGAGCTGTATATGTCTCGAGATAGTCCAAAGTCTGATATTTTGACAATAAGATTATCGGCAACGAGACAGTTGCGCGCTGCAAGGTCTCGGTGGACATAATGGTGAGCGGCGAGGTACTCCATACCAGAAGCAATGTGTTTAGCAATTAACAAAAATTGACTCGGAGACAATCCAGAACCTTCTGGAGGTGCCTTTTCCATTAAAAATTCATGTAGATCACCTTTTGCCATAAACTCGAAGAGCATACACAATGGTTCTTCCCTCAAAACCACACCAAGAATGCAAACAATATTTTCATGGCGTAATTCTGAAATTAGCTCAATCTCTCTTTTAAAGTCTTGCTGTGTTTTATGAGAAGCATTTTCTTTTAAAGCTTTTACAGCTACAAATATGCTTTCATTGTCCTTAGATAATTCTCCTTTATAAACTTTACCAAAAGCTCCTTCGCCTAATTCTTCCACAAATTTAATTTGTGATAGTGTAAATTGAGGTACTCTCAATATCCCATTTGAACGAGAATTTGGATTTTGTCCAGAAAGTAATTCATTTAATTCTATGGGGGAATTTAATCTAGAATTCCCATAAATATTTTTGTCTGCATTTGGTAAATTAATATTTCTGATAGCTGCAGTATTACTTTTGGAGTTTATCTGCTTACAACATATAAAAACAATAAACAAAATAAATAATATACACACTCCAACCATGCTACAAATTATGTATATCCATATTTTCCGGGAACATTTTGGAATGTCACACAGCTGTTCATAAATGTTATCTTTTTCTGCAACATAGCACCATGGTTGGAATTCCTTTCCCCCAGGATTACGACAATAATTATGACCTCCGGACAATTCGGGATGATTGTCCATTTTGTGAATGAACTGTTCGGACCATTTAATGCAATCGTGGCCTGATTTGGAAGTGCTAACATTTCCGCGGTAATGTATTCCTGTCTCCCAGTAGCATGTGTCCGAACTGATGTGTTTCTCTATTTCAATCTCCAAACAGTCCCCCGAGTCTTTAGGAAGGTCATCACATTCTTCTAAAGTTAGTTTTTGTCCAATTTCTGGGTGTCTTTTAGCAATAGCATATTCCTTTTGACACAATTCATTTTCTATAATTATGCAATCTTCCCTACATACTCTGCGTAAAGGAATAGAAGATCGGGAGACACTGAAACCTCGACGAGGCTCTTGAACGTGCCGGTCAAATTTCAGCCGCATTTGTTCAGAAACAATTTTTTTTGTTTTTGTGTCAATATGCAATTCAATATCAGGTGTGGCGTGTCTCTTGTCACGAGTCCCTGAGACATGATCACCAGAGATGTAATGTTTTCTAGAAAGTTTATTATTGGGACTGAGGTGTGCCGGGAGTCCTTCAGGAGGCATATTTTCAAAGTGAACTTTGAGTACAGGATCATCATCTTGGTCATCCGAGCTTGATTCGGAATTTTTATGTATTTTATTTTGAGACTCGTTTAATTCGTGGAAGTGTTCCAGAAATAATGTATTTGTATCGTTGGGGAAACGGCAAATAGGAAATGTTGAAAAACATAAGCTGGGTAAAGCGTAGCGTCTACAATTAGAGCTGATTTCATTTGAATAAGAAACAACCTTAAAAGCCATTGTTAGTTTCTCTTCTAATGTAGCTTGTGTTACAGGATACGGAATGTACACATACTCTTTAGTCAAGAACTGTGCACAAGTAGAGCCTATGTAAACTTGGCAAATACCTTGAGAGGGATACGAGGTGCTTTTTTGGTTCTTCGAGTACACATTGAAATTTGAAATTTTAGACATTGCGTCATCAGCTTCGTCTTCTTTGGCGGATTGAATTGACGTCAGAATTTCTTGTTTAGTAAAACCGTAACCAGATATTACTTCTGTGACACCAGAAGAAAATGAATCTGGTCCATTTATGCTTCTAGTAAATAATGGTTCGTAAGACGGCACTATTTGATCTTCCTCTTCCATTCTATCTAGAACTTCTAAATAACCACTAGACTCAATTTTATTCTTACCAATACTGGCAACACATGAATAGTATGATTTATCAAGAATTTCCAAAGAACTAAATCTAAGGGATGAAGAAACAGTGCCATTTGTTATTATTTTCTTTATCTTAATGCGATTATCTATTTCCATCGGCGCTTTATTTTTAAACCAACGTATTTTAACCTTGTGAAGTAGAATGTCAGTAGTATTTTGAAAATCCTCATACTTTAATGAAGAATTGATGACTTCGGTGTAATAATTCGACAGGATCACTTCACACTTCAATTTTAATTGCTTCCCCACAGGTTTCGTATAGTTGGAGAGTTTATTGGCGAATTTAAGAATGTATTCAGATTCGTTATTAGAGCCATGCCTCGTCTCTGCATCGTAATTATCGTACGGGCCATCATACTCGGATTCTGAGCTATCGCAATAAATAAGGTGGATGAAACCTATCACTAGTAACAAATAATATTTTTTTTTCGTATTCATAGTAACAATGACTTAAAATGATATAAATCGACAATGTGACTAGCTAAGCTTCATAATATGATCATGATAAATTTGACTGGTAACGAAAAACTTATGAACACATGTCCTTATAATTTTGTTACATTCTCCAACCACAACCGTAAAAAATCCGATACGCGGTCCACAAGTAAACTATTTATACACAATTGTACAAAATACACAAAGACCGAACCACCAAAATATTTTCTATTTTCTGTCAATATTGAGAATATAATAACAATTGGTGTCGCCAGAAGACAAATAATTTTTTCTTTAAGTACAGGTCATAGATAAGGTACAGGTAGGCACGCCAAATGTACAATTGAGGGGTATTTTTCAAACACTGCTAACTAACATTTGCAAATTGCAAAAAACTGCTAATGGTTTTTAGAATGAATGTTTTTTTAGCAATTTTTTGTATATTGCATTAAGAAAAAATAAAATAATTTTCATCATTACCATCACAATTGGCTCTATAATTTCTGGTGGGCCTTTTCAAGAGTTTTTCTCGTAGATTTTTATTTCACGCCGCTTCTTTCCAATTTTGAATCTCTAAGGTAACACTATCAGCAAAATTTCATATATTTAGAGATAAAAACTTCAATAGTCTCCCTACAGAAATTAAAGAGATAAAGGATATAAAATGCCGCTAGCATCCGGCGTGGGCGGCTATCCGCCGTCCGTTCTGTAAGACTGCGAACCGGTCTGGGCGGCTGCTCCTGGGTGGATTGCGATGAACCCTAGCTGCTTCCTTCGTCGATTTCGGTCCCAACTGTGGTTGTCTTGACGTCTCTTTCGGATCTTGTTTTGTAGCTGCGTGCTTTCGACTTCCTTTCGACTGGCCTTCAACTTCTTTTCTACAACTCCCTTCCGGACCTCGTTTCACTCGTCCTCACGGACCTCATGTCCGTTATCTCCATCTCCGGGTTTACGACTCCCTTCCGAACCTCGTTTCACTCATCCTCCCGGACCTCATGTCCGAATCCGGGTTTACAACTGCGTTTCACCACCCTGGGTTTTCGACTTCAACTCCGAACCTCGTTCCACTCGTTCTCCTGGACCTCATGTCCGACTTACTCCTTCTACTCCGGGTTCGCAACTTTAACTGTCTTTCCAAAATGGCGTTCTGGCTCTTTTAAAGTAATCGTGGCGAGGGCGTACTTACCGCTCGGGGTCGGTCCGTCCTCACGGGATTGGCGACGCCTCATTGGTCCATCCGTTGACATCTCCACTACACCCTCGCTTGTAGGCTTAATTTTCGGCTCCGCCCACTTTATTCGTAATTAAAGCCCTGCATTAATCCATTAACATATACAAACCATTACTAACTTATATTCTATACATTTTTCACATTAAGCTTACTCCTCAGAATTATTACTATCTCTAATTATCTTTAGGTACATCTCCTTTATTCCCTCTGCGACTTTTATAATTAGGTACACATGGGGTTTTTTTATTTCAGATTTATTACATCGTTTCGTGAGTGATTTTCGCATTACCCACACTTATACCTATTATACTGCGGAAGTGCTACTACACCGGCACACTTTGATTAGATCGAATCGCGGTCGATCTGAGACTTGCTCACACGGTTTGTCCGTATTAAATGAATAATTGACGACGGAATAGTCCGATCTACGCACCACATGAGGTGCATGAATATGGAAGATGTGAATCCGCGTACACAGACTCATCCGTACGCATCCTATTTTCTCTGCCTACCCCTACGGAGAAAAGACGCGATAATCAGTCATCGCTCACGGTGGCCCTTCCGCATGTGGGTACTGGCCCGCATGAAACAAAAGATGCTTTATCACCCCGGAGTCAATAATCCTCGGGCGGAAAAAATGCACCCGCTTCTTAATGGTCCCTTTTTTTCTGTACGGTCATTGTCTTATTGTCGACTCCCTAATTTACTGACGGTATTGTTACTAGGCTGCTCCCGAGCGCGACACTTGTCGGAACGATTTCTTCTCGGACAAAAGGCAACCGATTGACTCCATAATATATTGCGTCACACGTGTGGTCATCCCTCGCAATTGCGGAAGAGATAAATATTCCCGATGAATGGCCTAGGAAACAAAGGGCAGCTTTCCAATGACAGAAGAAAAGGTCCTCGTGTGACGTGGGTTCTTACGAAATGCACTTCCAAGAAAACAAAGTGTCTGCAGATGACCAATAATTATAGGTCGGTCCGAATCAAAATCGGCTCGCGACACAGATTACCGTTCAGGCATATCAATATTATAGATGACAAATGTGTAACTTCTAATTCTATATAAATTATTACAGTGTAAGTCCGTCTTCAAGCATAAGAGTGATATGAACGCTGACACTCCGGTCGTTGCGGAATCATATTTGTGGTGGTCTCGAGGAGATGGCGGAAGGGTAAATTAAATTAACACGATCATTCTATATATATTTACATATTTATTTACAACAGAAGAAATATAAAGGAAAATTCTTATTGCTACTTATATCTAACCTTAATTAAATTCGGACTGATTGTTATTATTGTTCTTTTTGTCCATCTTCATACTTATGACCAACTGTACGTGTGCCCTACTGCGGGCGCGTGCGACAAGCCACATTTGGAGCTCGCTCCAGGTCTTGTTCACGGGCGTGGGGTTTGCGGCTTCGTTCGGATCACCAGCCTCGTGGTTTCCATGGCCGCAGCCGGCCATCTCACGATGGAACAGCTTCCGATCATCTAATATCCCCGTGTCCAAAGCGGGGTCTTCGGATGCCTCTCAGGAGGCACGTTGCAGCTTCCTAGCGGCTTTACCTCGAGGCAAAATGGCGGTCGGTAAGGAACTGCCCGGAGGCCAACCGCAAACCGGCGGTACCCCGGGAGCAGATACGAGATGTTGGACGATCGGGGAGCGAGAGAACGTCGTTAGTCTGGGCAGCAACCCATCTCGGCCAATGCACGGCGGAGGGGGTAGCAACCCTTTGTTCGCCCGCTAACGCCTGTTTAGAAGCGGGGCGTGAGCGGGGGGAGGAGAGGATAGTGTCGCCAGGCGCACGGGCCACGCACACTAATATTTAAAAAAAATTTGCGCCGTAAATAATAAATGAAATTCGTGAACGTCACACAAGAGATGCGGCCGTAACAAGAGTTTGTCTCTTTTTAGGAGAGGTGGACGATTACAAAACAAAAAAAATTTAGTTAAGTTTAGTTGAAACGCGTGGAGTGACATTTTACTAGAGTACGGGAGTTGCTTTAGTAAAATAATCAAAAGCGTGATTAATTGACATAATTAATTCAACAACAACCCACTGTTTTATCAAGAGAAATGTATATGTACGATTAAAGATTAGATAATAGATCATAGACAAGAAAGCACATTGCTTAGATAATGTTGGAGAATAGATACAGCCATAGGTAATGGCATACATAAGGGATATATAATAGAGTACATCTCTTATCTATGAAATAGATGTCAAGCTAGAAGCTTGCATTTATTATCATATTATGTTTTTTATCACATTAGTCTATTTACGTATGCCAATGCGAGTATTTATCAGATTGGTCAGTTCGGACTTGGATTAAAATTGGTTTGTAGTTAACACAAAGCCATTGTCATTATTCAATAAAATAAAATCAGTAGCGAGTGGTTCAGAGTAGCTGCTGCCAAGGTTATGGCTGGTTCTATTAATGCTGATATTTATCCCGAAAATGAAGAAGTGTACAATGAGGATTGTGAGATTAGAGAATTGGTGGATAACACACCATGTCCGAAGGTTGCAGGCGAACCTGTTGATCATTATAAATTAGTTTATTTCCTTTTCTATTTGTATGGTATAACATCTTTGATGCCCTGGAATTTTTTCGTCACTGCAAATGATGTAAGTTATCTATATATACTTATCATTGTAATGCTTTAAAACACGCCAAATTCATAACGCATCTGTTTACCTAATATAAACACGGTGAACATAATATTTGAACTAATAATAAGGATTAGACATAACACAACATTTCATTTTTATATTTGCATTTATTTATATGAAAAAATAAAATAGTATAGTATTCTTCTGTAGCTTATTTCTCAAGCTTTAACATAAATCAATATTAGCAGATTTTTCTAACGGGACATGCTAATATTTATCGACTGTTGTACTATTTTTTCGGATAATTAAATATGTTTGCGTTTATTAATTAATTAATTAATTCCTGTTTAGGACTGTAAAATCTTATAGACACTGTATAATAATCTGAATAATGCAATATGCCATTAGTTATTAGGGGAGTACAATTCAGAAAGAGATCAAAGATACTCAAAATATATTGGTGGGAAAGAGAAACACAGCACTGTATACAGATAACAAATCAGAACTACAATTAAAATTTTAATGTATGATGCTCCCGGGTGTATTTATAATTAAATACAAACAATTATTTATATGTCACAATGATTTTCAAATATGAAAATAGAAAGCAATATATGTGAGCCTGCAAAACAACCAAACAGAAAGTGCATAAAAAATTTAACTAGTGATATTTTGCATCCACCTTTTAATCGTTTTAGTGTCTGAGTCATTGAGGTAAATATTCTTCAATGTGGCTTCTATGTTACAAAAGTACACTTTGTACATTAAAACATCTTGCTCACATAAAATGTATGATTTTGTTAGTTGACGATATAGATTGGAAGAAAGCTAAGTGTATTAAGTAGCACATCTAGGTGATTTCACATGGAATGACTCGGCTTACAAATAGATTCCTTAGGATACATGATAATTTACTGAGTAATAATTGAACAAAATAAAGTGTATCCCTGAATATCTGTGATTACTATACAGTGAAACCTTTATCTATCGGTTTTGAAGGGACCTATTAAAATAAACTATGAATGCGGGAATATAGAAAAAAGTTACATTCATACATCATATTTAAAAAAATATATACATTTCACATGTAAATTAATGTGTTTAAATACAAATAAAATTAGAAAGCTGCACTGAAACAAAAAATAAGTAAATGAAATTTTGTATTATACATAATCCTTCATCAACAATTGTTTTTTGGCTGTTCCATTATTGCTGTAAGAAAATATTTTTTTTTCGGTGTTGCAAATGACATTTTTTTCAGCATCAGTTATTGAATGTGCATAAAATAAAAGGTTTCAATTATTCGAAGGCTGTGCATGCTTCTGAAAACAAAGGTACAACAGGCGAGGGATTTTCTTCAACAAGATCTTCAACCTCTTTTGCTGTCTCCTTCAATTCAAGAATCACTTGGGCGAGCTCCACAGTCGTCTACAAACAATAAAATATTTCTTTGTTTTACGCGCATTTCTGTGTAAAGGTCCCTTAAAAATAAATTTAAAATATTCATAGTCATCCATGCCTAAAGTTTTCTTCTCTTAAAATACCCAGGCTTCAATGATTTGCCAATGACGATTGGCTCGTATATGTCAGTTCCATCACTGTTGACGCAAAACAGAGATCCTTTCTTTCGACTCTTTACCACGCTCTCTAATGCTAATGTCCCGTTAGGCAGCCAATTATAAAACAAGGCAGTGTAACGAAATATGCTGCGTAACTGAAACAATTAATGTGGTAAAATGATGCATATTGGAATGATCGATGTAATCTATTTTTGTGTGTTTTGTATGAAATTAATTTGAGACTGGAAGAAATAAATAATACATGCGGGAAAACGATTATTCGAGGAACGATTGATCGAGATTTCACTGTATACTATAATTGTATTCTTAATTTTTAGTACTGGATGTATAAATTTCGAGATGTGACACCGCATAATGAAACGTTGCGGCTGGAGAAAACTCAATTTCAGGCAGAATTTACTTCCTATTTGAATGTAGCTGCTTCTCTACCCAGTACTCTGTGCTTGATTTTCAACTCTCTTTACAGTCACTTGTTAGTATAATTTTTTGCATGTTTTTTTAAGTAATTTCAATAGAAATGTAATATAGGAAAATAAAAAGCATAGAAAATGCACATACCATAATAAATTTATACATAAATATGTTACTTATGTTTTGACAACTTTTTTACTCTTCACATACTGAGGCTACTATATTTCTATTTTAGTAAATAATATATTTTTGATGCTTTAGTTTATCTATCTAATACAATAGTATATCTATTACAGGATTCCATTATCATTGCGTATGGGCGGATCCCTGTGTGTCATTACGCTTCTTTTTTTAGTAACAACTGTAATGGTTCAAGTTGACACAGATGACTGGCAAGATGGGTTCTTTATTGTCACAATGGTCACCGTGGTTATTATTAATGGTAAATATGAATTGGAAATTTTTTCATTTGATTATTCCTACTAATGATTTTAGATTTTAATTAAACAAATAATAGATATCTCATAGAGACGGAGCTATTTTTTATATTAAATGGAAAATATATGGAAGTATTGGGTAATTACAGGGCTTACGACCTGTCTTCAGCTGGCTTAAGTGATCACTTTATATAAATATAACGTTCGCCATTCTCCATATCTATCAAATTTTTGAAAGTTGTATATGTATTAATATGTGGACTCACTTCGAGTATCATTACACTATCGCCATCTATGGACAAAATTTGATAATGCATTTCTCTGAAACAGCACATATGTCACAATGAGAATCTAATTATTTTTTTTGAAATCATTTGAAGCAATATTCTTTATCTGTAAAATGTTTTAAAAAACACATAGAATACGTCTGAAAAATCAATATTTTTCAATTTTATGTATTTTCTTATTTTGACCAGTATATTATCAATGTTTGAATATGTCTAAGAACACACAATTACTGGATTTTCACCTACAAAGGCACTGTTACTTGTTCAAATATTAATATTTTAATTGTTTAGGTGCTGGCGCTATTTTCGGTGGAAGTTTGTATGGAATTGCTGGAAAATTCTCCACGCAGTATATGGCTGCAGTTGTGAATGGCCAAGCCTTGGGTGGTATCATCGCAGCTGTAGCTCAAATCCTCTCACTAACTTTCAAGGTTTCTGCTGTGCACAGTGCTATGATTTATTTTATAATCGGTGACATAATGATTGGCATATCTCTGTTGTCATACGTATTTATATCCAAAGTAGAATTCTTCACTTTCTACATCTACGGAGGGTGTCGGGATCTGGGAATTTCTACAAACAACCGTGTAATGTTCATTTCAAACACTCAAATCCTTAAGAAGATTTGGATTTATTGCTGCTCTGTTGGATTAGTGTTTCTAGTGACGACAGCAGTGTATCCGGGAGTCACTGTCCTCATTGAATCCCATCACAGTGGAGCTGGTGGTGATTGGAATAGTAAGTATAAGATATTTAATTATTTTAATTAATATGTTTACTATCTACTACAGTAAAATCCCGTTTATTCGGAATTTGCCGCAAGTTTTGGAGCAGAATGTGGTCCCTCAGGAAAGTTTTCTTACTAAATTGTATTTATAAATCGAATATTGTTATTCAAAGCTATTTTTGGACCCTATCGGATGAATTTGTTGATCTATTTTTTGCCTAATTTGACTTTTTTTTGTCAAATATCTGTAATCTGGAAAATACATGTGCGCATGCGATGTGCTTGTAAAATGTCAAAATCCATCCAAAAGGGTAGTATCCGCCCCTATATCAATTCACGACGCATAAAGTTATTTCGCATTGTTTGTTTTCTCATTCATTTTCAGTATATTAAAAAAAGATGACAAATATGTCTGGTGTGTCTTCGATTATTAAATCTTTATCTTCCTTACCATGACGCATTAACTTAGCTCGCATGCTTTTTTCTCTCGCTCATTTTCTTTACATTAGAAAAAGATACCAAATATTATCCTTGCGCCCTTATATGTAACGTGATTCTTCCAGTTGCCGGTCGGCGATTGTCAGTGCTTGCTAATGTTCTGTTTTGTATTATTACCATCATTATTTTTGTTTACGTAGTGTTTGTATATTTTGTTGTACAAACGCTAGTACGCGGTTGAGTTCCTCAGAGTTTTTCGTGTTTTATTAATTATTTCATTTGTATTAATTTTAATAGTCATTTTTTCTATTTAAGTTTAGTGTCGAGGTATTTTGAAGAATGTGGTCAGCATTTCTCAGATTTTCACGCATCTTGTAGAAACTGGGAGAATTATGTTACCTATAGGGCAGATAATATTTGCTCTTTTTCTAATGTAAAGGAAACGAGTGAGAAAAAAAGCATGGGCGTTAAGTGTCGCAGTGAGGAGAACAAAGATTTAGAAATCGAGGATGCACTAGATATGTTTGTCATCTTTTTTAGTGTAGTGAAAATGAGTGAGAAAACAAACAATGTGAATCGGTATAGGGGCGGATACTATATTTGTATGGACTTTGACATTTGACAGCTACATCGCGTAGCATACGTGTACTTTGCAGATTACGGACATTTGACACAAAAAATTGAATTCGCGAAAAATAGATGACAAACTCATTTGATTAAATCTAAAAATAGCTTTAAATAATAATTCACATTGAAATTGATGGAAATATATTCTGAATTTGCCCGAATTGTCTATAGTTAGGGAGTTTTCTGATATACATACTGAGAATGAATTTATTAGTCGTAGCATTTAAAAAAATCCACATATTGTTTTAATTATTACAAACATGGGTGAATTTTTTTAGTGATGTAATATAATATCTTTGTGCTTTAAAAAAAAGAATAGTATTGCTGTTATTATTACATTATTTAAAAAAAATACTTCTTTTATATCAGGTATGTAAATACAGTAAAACCGCGATATAACGAAATCCAAGGGACCAAAAAATAAAAATTCGTAATAACGAATTCCCACATATAACGAAAAAAAAAAAAAAAACCTACTATATGTTACGCGCCGTCGCAAAAAAATGTTGCGCGGCTTCAAAAAAGATTGCAAATTCTGCAAACAAAGGAGGAAAAAGGCCATAGGGAACTGAATACCTACATATTTTTAGTAGTTTTGTTATTAAAACAGATAAGCAAATGGATAATCAAAGGAATTAAATTAAGAACAGAATCTATTCAACACCAATTGGAAGATATTTTTGTAAATTCCAGAATATTGCAAACACAAAACAATATTTTAATTGTGTTTAAATGTAGAGCCGCTTCAAACATAGTTTTGGGCATGAAACATACAAAATAATTCAAAAATAACAATCTTACAGTTGAATCGCGGCATTTTTATAAAATGAGTCGTATATAAATTACGAAGGTACTTACCGGTAACGGCGGTAACCACTTCAAAATATATTTATAATCGTTAAAATTGTTTACTTAAAAATTATCGTTAACATTGTACACTTAAAATACACGAAAACAATAGTTAATAGAAATACAAAATACCGTACAAAAATAGTCCATAAAATATTTTAACGAATTATTTATATTATTGACGAGTTCACACGAAAACAATTGTCAAACGAAAATGAATTTATGTAAATATTCAGTTCGGTCATGCAATAATCGCATTAAAAGCTAAACAAACTTAACTCTACAGACGTTACACTGAGACTGACATTTCCAATAAGTACATACTGCAACTTTCGGGGGGTTCCTGTTAATTTTTGTATTTTACAGCTGTTTGGGTCTGGGTTGCAATCATATTAGAGGCGTATGCGTACGTAAAACGTGTCAGAGAACGCAGCAAGAATTATGTCAAATGGTTTTATGGGCCTACTATGAACCCAAGAAGTTTGAATTGTTTTACTACCTTGTCGGCCGACCGCCGCGCACCGCCGAGAAGGCCATAAAACCGTTCGCATACGGCAGATGCATCGGCGCGGCTTTGTAAGTGCGAAATAATATTTTCATCTTTTAACATTTTTTTATTTCGTTATAAATTTACGTAAATGTATTGGCATTTTATCGTACGCGACAAAAATGATTTTGTTATAAATATTAACGGGATTTCGTTATGATAAATGCATTTTTGTATGAAAAATTAGTTTTAGGGACTAAATTTCGATTTTTTTTTCGATATACGTCATTTTTCGCTATATCGGGTTTCGTTATATCGCGGTTTTACTGTATGAAACCGGAACTTGCCCATAGATGGCCCTAGCTGTCAATGTAGTTACCGTCAAACCGCGTCATTGGTGCCATTTTCTTGGTTTAACATCTAACAAAGATTTTCAACTCATAACAATACAAGTTTCATACAACAGCATAGTTTTTAATAGCGTTAAACATGTTGAATTTTGTACCTCGAAACTACAATTTGCGGACAGTATTGATTTTCTGCTACCATTTGAAGAAAATTGCTGCAGAATCGCATCGAATGCTTGTAGAAAGTTACGGTGAGTATGCTCTTGGTAAATCACAGTGCTTTGAGTGGTTTAAAAAATTAAAAAGTGGCGATTTTGATGACACTGGTGGATGAGGATGACGCTCAAATGCAACAACAACTCGTGGATCAATTAAATGTGACACGAGAAGCCATCTCCATATGTTTGAATGCCATGGAAAAGATCCAGAAGATGGGAAAATGGGTTTTTACATGAACTGAATGAAAGATAGCAAGAAAACTGAAAAACACAAAAAAGTACAAAAGAAAGTCATTTTTCCATCGAATTGTGACTGCCGAAGAAAAGTGGATATATTTCGAGAATCCTAAGCGTAAAAGATCATGGGTAACTCCAGGCGAACCATTGACATCGACTGCAAGGCCAAATCGCTATGAATGAAAGACAATGCTCTGTGTTTGGCGGGATCAGAAGGGTGTGATCTATTATGAGCTGCTAAAACCTGGCGAAACCTGACGAAACCTGGCATTAATACTGAACGCTACCGACAACAAATGATCGATTTAAATCAAACTTCGCGTGAAAAATGACCAGAATATCAAAAAAGGCAACACAAAGTGATTTTGCTTCATGATAATGCACCATAACACACAGTAAAATCGGTCAAGGAAACGATTGAGGCGTTTAGTTAGGAAAACTTTCGCATGCGGCGTACTCACCAGACTTGGCTCTGTTCGATTTCTATATATTAGTATCGATGGGACACGCACTTGCTGAGCAGCGGTTCACTTCTTACAAATATTGCTCGATGGCATGGCTTCCACAAATTGTCAGAGAGATGGGAAAAATGTATAGCTAGCGATGGGCAGTACTTTGAATTTTGTTTCATTTTCATACAATAAATGTGTATTTTCTATACAAAAATTCCGGTTTCATATTTATATACCTGGTACATGCATTAAGATAATTTTTATCATTACAAAAGTGGGATACTTCTTTGCTATGTAATGAATCACGACAAAATATGTTTCGAATAAAAAAAAAGGTAGAAGGATGAATCATTATTGAAAATCGAGCCTTAACGTATTATGTATTCTTAAAACTAAAATTAGTCATACACATTTCAAATAATAAACAAGAGAAGCTGTTTGACCTGAACGTAAATATTAATATTGAGGCTCGGGGAAATGTCACTATTCAGTCTTGCAGAACTGACTGAGTGTACACATATCCCGATGATGGTTCTCCATTTAGTGTTTAATTAAAAAAAATATTTTTTTTTTCCAGATATATTTTTTGTGCCCGTTGTTAATTACTTAATATACAATTGTGGCGATTATGCTGGACGTGTAATGGCTGGAATACTTTTAAAGGTAATATACAGACTTTCCACTAAATTATCTTTTATATTATATGTAATTAATGTCATATGCTATATTTATAGAAAAATAAAATGTGGTGCATCTATTTTGAAATGGGACATAGTCCTAGTCGTGTATATTACTCAAAAGTAAATTAAATTTGTTAATTTAAAAATTTAAGATATAAATAAATACAAGTATTCAAGTTATCCCAAAATGTTTTACATTGATTGACTATATTTTTTAATTAAGAGAAAAGGGATATTGCTGTTATACGCATACTGATAACAATTCATTTGATTCTATTTTGAGATCTCTACTAAATTTATTTACAAGTATATATGCCTAGTTTGATCAGCAACTAAACACTAACTTCATTTTCATGTTTGTATGTGATAAATTTAATAAAATAAATTTGCCATTCCATTTTCGGTTGTGTAAATAATTTTTCGCCTACATTTAAACTGATAATTTAATAATAATATTCACACAGTTTCACAAAGCAAATTCCACACAATGCTAAATATGTATATTCCTTTAAAGTAGTAGATTCCGCTTAATTGGGCAGCCCCTTATTTGGACTAAATCTCAAGGAACTGAAACCAAACCAAGGAACTAAGAGTAATTTACATCGGGACAGTAATTTTAAGATCACAATACATATTATACACATAACTCCAATGTTTACCAATGATAGTACAAAAACTTCCTTTTTGCAAGCAATAGTTTGTTGCTGACAGTTGGCTATAAAAACTAACACCATACAAAATTGCTTTGCTGTTTGCCGCTTTAAACCTTTAGACATTCCGGAAATTTAGTGCAATGAGGAAATGTTAGAAGTTCCTATTATTAATTATCAAGAATTTTCCACAATAGATAACAAATTATCACGTTACAATGAAAATGAAGACTGAGGATGCAATTGTGGAAGTCATTAAATCGAAACATCAAAATTTAGATGATGATGAAGATCCACTTGTGCTTGTGACTAGCCAGGAGGCAAAAAAATATATAGTCGGGTTATAGTGTTATTTTATGCAGGAAGGCAATAAAGGGAACCTTACACAATGTATATTTAAGGAAAAATATGAATTGTTTCATTTTACGCTCGCTTCACTTAACTGGGGCAAATGTCTGGTCCCGGTGTGTCTCAATTAAGCGGAATCAACTGTATATAAATCACACAAAACATGAATGTGTGTGATACATTAGGATGAAAAGGTTATACAGTAATTGAATAAAAAAACATTATTTATAAACAAGCAGTCTATTTAAAAATAATTGAGTTATTTTATAGCCTGAAAAGAAAGCTTGGATTATTGGGATTGTGGCTCTGACTAGAATAGTGACCATTCCATTGTTGATGATGTGTAATGCTCACCCTCGCACACACTTACCAATCATAATACAGTCCGACTGGGAATTCATCATCCTCATGAGTATATTTGCCGTGTCCAATGGTTACATTGCCAACATATCAATGATTAATGCTGCCAGGTAATACATATATGTATTAATTAAATGATTGTAATTATATTTGATGACATATTCGATGCAAGGGGTGTAATATATGTATGTATATATATGCCTGTTAATTTCAATACATGGACTTATTTCAGATTTGTAGAGCATCACGAAAAAGAGAGAGCTTCTTCTATGATGGCAGCAATGCTTGGGGTTGGAATAAGTGTTGGCGCAGCCATTGGCATGGTCTTGGTAAAATCTTTGTAAACAATTTGATACAATAATTATTTCCTTAATAATGATAATCTCAAGGGCTTGGATACTACGCCTTTTTAAATATGTAGCCAATTTAGTGATATATACCATTCCTGTATGACTAATATAATATGATATGTATTGTATTTTTGTGATAAGTGTGTACTCTCTAGGTTAAGTAAAATGTAAAGAGATTATAAAAGACAAGAGCAGAGAAAACAAAATAAACCAGATTGTATTTTTAATTAATGAAAATATAGAATTGTAATAAAATATTTAGAATCATTAGGATTTCCACTATGAGTATAACCTAGTAAGGTTTTTAATATATAATAAAGGTTGATCCAAAGGTTTTTACATATTTTTAAAAAGAAATGAAAGAAAAATTAAATGTCTGTGTAAATGTTTTCTTTATGAATTTCATAAAGGCAATAACACGATAGCGGCAACTAAAAATATTTATTATTTGTACAGTAGTGATGCAACTAGAGTTTCATTGACTCAAATTTGGTTCTCAAGATTTCAAACTGGAGATTTTTCATTGATTGGTAATCCACGGACTGGATGGCCTTTGAAAACTGATGACAAATTAAAGGTCATAATTGATGCTGATTCATGTCATAATACCAGAGATTGCCTTAAAAATGGGAATCAACCAATCATCCGTGGTGAGACATTTGCATTGCATGGGGATGATTTCCAAGTACGACATTTGGGTTCCTCGTGAACTGTCAGGAGCCAATTTAATGGATAGAGTTTCAACATGTGCAAGACAAAAACAAGAGCCATTTTTGCATAGATTGGTGACAGGGGACGAAAAATGGGTAGTGTACAATAATGTTATGTGAAAAAAACATTGGGCCAGACCTGGACAAGTCCCGTTAACAACTCCCAAGGCTGAAATGCATCAAAAAAGGTAGGTTTTGTGTTTGGTGGGATGTAAAAGGCATTGTCGATTATGAGCTCTTGGAATGCAACCAAACAATTACAGCTGAATGCTATTATGATCAATTGACAAAATTAAATATAGCCCCTCATAAGGACAGACCAGAATTAGTGAATATAAAAGGGATAGTGTTTCACCACGGCAACGTGCGACCATATGTGGCAATGATACCCAGCACAACTGAAGAGAATTAAATTGGGATGTAATCAAGCATTCACCATATTTTCCGGACCTGGCTCCATCTGATTTTCACTTATTTAGGTTGTTACAAAATTTTTTAAATAAAAAAAAATCTTAATAACGGATGTTAAAACATCCCTAGATTTGTTTTTTGCATCCAAGTCTCGTGATTTTTATACCAATGGAATAAATAAGTTTGTGGAAAGATGGGAAAATGTTGCAGGTTAACAATGGAAATTATATAATTAATATAATAAAAGTTTCAGAAAAAAAATCTTTAAAAAAAGATGTAAAAACTTTTGCATCAACTTAATACTATGTGTCTGTATATATATATATAATATAATGCCTAATTATTGTAAATTTGGATTTTTATTGTTGGATATAATTATTCTATTTAAAAAAATAATTTTATATTGATTATTGTAATTTTATAACAAATATCTAAAAAAAATATACCTATTTAAGTTATAATGTCCATTAGACAATGGGTTTGATTCTGTTTGCGCGCATCCAACTTTTTTTAAAGAGAACATATTATTATTGTGAAGTTGTAGTTTTATCAGAACATAGTTCTGTAGTATTTTTTAATACAAATTAAATATATCAATTAGAAAGATATACATACATACCTTTAAAATCAATTTATCTGTAAGGTGAGTCGGGGTAAGTGCATCTAAGTATCTTAATTATGTTGGAAATTCCAGTGCCGCAATCTATTAAGAAATGTTATAAATCAATATTTGAAGAAATAGTCCAGAGATAGTGCAAATCCAAACATTATTTTGCTTGTAATACCATTTCAAATTGACAGTTTGATGTCAATCTGCGAGTTATATACGCCTTTTCAATCTTTCGTATATCTCGATAATCTTTTGTGCCAGGATGCCAAGTACCTTTATTTTGAGTTGTAGTTTGTGATGTATATATTAGTTTTGTGATTTCCGCAGATTACAACTTATAAGGCCAGATACACTTACACCATAAATTTTTTCATCATAGGGGAAGTGCATTTACTCGGTGGTTGGTATGGTACCCCATATATTTTTGTATAGAAACTTCCTCAACTAGTGATGTGTAGACAGTTCCATTATTTAAAAATAATAATTAACCAATTTCAAAAACAATGATATGACCCACTTTTCCCTTCTGAGCAATTTTACTAATTTTTTTTGGAACTCGGCACATTTCATCCATTATTAAGGACCAAAATAACTAACCATTCTGTCATTAAGCAGATCAGTAAAGACATTTTTATTATTTTAACAATTTGTCAGAAATAATACAACTTTCCCTTATTCTTACCCCAAATTTGGGATAAATGCATTTACTCGTCCAAGTTTCATAAAATGCTTTCAATATCAACTATTCTAAAAGGTTACATTCCGATTTTTAAAGACTTAAATTAGGAAATGGTTAATTATCATCGTATCAAAGTTCTATCAAAGTCATAGCATCATCTTACGAAGTTTGAGAACAGTTCATGCCGATGATTTATATGTAGCACTTACCCCGATTCACCCTATGTATATCTTTCTAGTTGATATATTTAATTTTTATTGAAAGTGTTTGAGTTATATAACACAAATTATGTTATTGTCCAGAGTGGAAGTTACCTACGTTTTGCCTTGATGCAAAATCACCATATAGTATTGAAATGTCTGTTTGTTGTGTTTACTTATACCGATATGGCTTTGCTATGTTTAGTTACCAGATATAAATAGGTTAAACAGGTCGTCTACTCTTTCTCACAAATGTCATTTTGTACTTGTAAAATCTAAACAATAGTTTTGTGTCGAGAATTTATTTATTTTCTATTAAAAACAACAAAATACATGATTTTTATGAATCAAACAACACCATTTAGTATCTAAACATATACGTGATGATTGATGTGAGATCATTTTAACCGTTTGAATGCTACGCATCGCAAAAGCGCTGCGATTGTTTGTATCGAAAATTGCTAAGCACTAAAACGGTTAAAATATACTTGTTTCAATTTTTAAGCTGTACCTTTACTCGTTAGGTAACATATTTTGTTAATTGCTCACATTTTTGGCTGCTTTACCAACTATCAATTATCACATTATATGCAGCAGTATTTTGTTCTGAAAATGTCATGTCTGTAAATAATATTTAAATATTATTTTGGTTCGCACTGAAAATTTTAATGCCTGAGGATACTGGTAATCGAAAACTGAAGTATGTAATTTAACATTCAGCCGGATTGTGTTGGTCTGCTGATTTGGTTAGGAACTGTCATGATCCGGATGTCACCCCTGAAAGTACAAAGTAATAGTGATAATTATGAGAGGGGGAGATGAAGGTTCAAGGTGTAATTTAACCGCAAAGTATGAATTTAACATCTATTATAATAAAATAATTGAATTGAAAATATGTTTTCAACATTAACAAGTCCCTTATTTATTTTCCTGCAAAATTAAAAAAAAAATAATTAAGAAATTTTGTAACGTTAATCTCTATCATATCAATTCATAGTGGTCCAATATAAGACATAATATGGTCTTAGATAGTATTTTCAATCTCAAACACAATAAGAAAATACCTATATACATATATATATATAACTTTATATTATGTGTATATTATGCATATAATTTATTTTTGTAGAATATATATATATATATATAGGGGGTAACACACCTAGTCCACAATATTTTAAAGATACATTAAAAATATATGTGAAAATTGTTAAAGCTGCATGTGCCTAATCTCAACCATGTCAGAGATATAAACATTTAAAAAAGTTATAGTTAAGCGATTAATTTAAATATTTTATTGCTTTCAAATTATATATTGAATACAAAAAATAAAAAGTCATGAAACTTTGAGCGGCCCAATTATTTTTTGTTTCATGTTCATTGTTAGGGCTTGAAGCCCTAAATCATCTAACAAAAAATAGTTAATAATAATTGGTTAATTTTGCAATACGTTAACTTAAAGCTTAAGATGATTTTGTAAAAATCTCACATCACATTATTAAGATTTCCCATAACGGTATATAATTTTGTGCACACTCCTTGAACATTTTTGACTTGTAATTTAATCAGATACCCATAAAATATTGTGGACTTTGTCTGTTACACCCTCTGTATACGCAGTATAAGAATGTTAAACTGAATTTACATTTAAATAATGTATAATGATTGTGTTAATTTTTATTTTACTTATTGCTACACTTACTTAATTTGAATTAAAAATATGTATGAATTACACATGTAGCTTATTTATATTACGTGTAAAATATATGCATATATGTAATGTATGTTTGTAGAATATATTGTATCTATGTTAAATTGTGTTTATATAAATATTGTATAAATGATCCATGTTAATGTTTGTTTTCTTAGTACACCTAATTCCTAATACCCTTTTCCGTGATTATTCATGTTAGGGAATGCAGTAAGTTTTACAGATATTTAAATATAAAATAAAAAATGTGTTATAATTATTACAATATCGTATGACACTACACAGTTATTCATATGAACTAGATTATCATCCATTTTACTTGACCAATAAAAATAATAAGATGAGAAAAAATCTTAATTTTGACATTTAAGTTAACATTTTAAAAATACAACAGCGTTTTCTAACACTCAAAAGTACTTAACCAATACAGGGTATTAAAAAATAAACTCAAAATGCGGGTAATACACAATTATTGGCTTGATTTAGGCTTGTTAAAAATTAGATCATCTTGTTTCAAATTCTCATTAATTTCTGTTTGTCTTGACAACGTTGATTATCATTTACACTTGTCACAATTGTTTTTCACATATGAGGCGGTAAGAGTCAAAAGTTTCCAGCCCAATGTTAGTCATACAAATTTACTTGCATTATGTACCTTGACATTTAAAAAAATTTGCATTCCTACTCCAATTAGTTTTTGTCTGGCAGTCTACAGAGTGACAAATGCCATGTGATATTTTAAAATCTGAAAAACTAAGTACCATGCTGTATCCAACAGAAATTATACAGCATTTAGATGGTGTGTAGAGTACGACCAGTCTAAGTTTGCGCTTTAAAAAATTTGCGCAGAAACGCATTTGGGGAAGGGGTGTGGGCTAATCCAGTGTGTCACCAATCAGCTCTCATTTTAATTAGTCACCCCTTGTCCTTCAAGCAGTTTGTGTGCTCTGGATGTTTCTGATCACTTTTTAGTGCATGTATACTCAACCTAATCGAGAGTTGCGGAATTTTTAATATTTACATAATATCCATCTTCTTTGGGGCACGGACGAGCACTACGAGGGCAAGCACGTGAAATATTATTCAACATATACAAGTTCATGTCAAATGAAGCTGCCAATGGGGTAGGTGATTTGAAAAAAGTTGCGGAAGCTACTGGAATATCAGTGCGCTTATTACAAACAATTTTAAAGGAAAAACGGACAATGGACACAATCTTTGAACCGAACACTTCATTTTCTACATCTGGAAAAAAAGAATTAAAAAATTCCTGATGACATGTAGATAATTTAAACAAAGATTATCTTCAGTGAACTATTTATTATTTTCATATATTGTATAAACAAATGCCTACTTTAAAAAAAATACAAGAAAACATTAATTATACGGGAGGTACTCATACGTAAAATGGGATTCCATTGGCTGAAAACCGAAGACAACAGAAAGTTATTAAGAGAAAAAAAACAATGTTCATTTGCTAAGAATTTCCTATATAAGACTAATAAATAAATTTAGGCAACAATGAAGACAGATCATTTACATCGATGAAACTTTTGTGCACAATACACATACGAGGCCAAAGTCTTGGACTGATCTGACAGAAAAGGGCTTAAAAAAACCGGTCTCTAAGGGACCAAGATATGTACATTATTGTCCAAGCAGGCAGTTATTTGGGGTTTGTTCCAATGCTTTATTAATTTATAAATTTTTACAAAAAACTGGCGATTATCACCATGATATGAATGGTGACAATTATACTGAGAGGATGAAAGAAATGCTTATTCCTAATTTATAACCAAATTCGGTCATTGTTGTTGATAACGAGTCTATCATAACATTCAAGAAAATAGACCACTGACTTCAGCCTCTAAGAAAGCATGCAAAATCGGCTACAAGATAACAATATTCCTTTCAATGAATATTCAAATAAACCTGAGTTATACAACTCGATTCTTTTACACAAAGAAAAGGTTAGTTAGGCTTCCTCCGTATCATCCTAACTTCAATCCAATTGAATAAATTTGGGCTCAGATTAAAGGTTATGTCGCCCAGAATAATATAGAAATGAACATGAAACGTGTTCTTGAATTAAAGGAAAAAGTTGCAGTCATTGGACAAAATGAATGGTCTTTGAATGAAGAAAAAATCTACATGGAACGAGAAATTGTAACGGACGATCTTTCAGAAGGACTTGTTATAAATATAACTAATAATTAGAGTAGTGGTGACAGTGAATATTTAAAAGACAGAGGAGATAGAAACAATTTCGATATTGAAGGAGTCCACGAAATTGATGTACATATTTAAGTGCAAATGAGTTAATTTTTTTTTCTTGTGATATTTTTGTATTTAAATATAACGTATATTATTAATTTTATATAATATATTGTTGTGTTTAAATGTGTATATTTTGTGTTTAAATGACTATTAATAAGTTAATAAAACATTTTAAATGTTTTATTTTATAATATTTTTGCAGTTAAATGTAAATGACTATATTTTATTTATTGTGCCATTGTGCTTACTTAATTTCTAATGTTATTTTTATAATATTGTTGGGGTTAATTGTAAATTGTTTAATATATAAATCTTTTTATTGTGATATTGTTGTGGTTAAATGTAACAATCTTAATTTTCATTGTTATTTACATTATACTTCATTATTTATAAATTCTTAAAATCAAATTTTTATATTAATATTTTTTTAAATTGTGACTTCTGTTCAATTTTGTAAGAAGCCAGTATTAATAGAGTTAAAAATATTTGTGAACTGTTATTTTCTTATATAATTATTAAATAAATTGATTATCAAATGAAATTGACTTTTTATTTTTGTTTCTTTCAATAATGCCCAAATTTAAAAGTCAATTAAATTCAGAAGATCGCTTTTTGGTTTACCTACTGTAAGCGTTTGGCATGTGCGCCCCTTTTCCGAAGTTTTACAGATGTCTATATTCCATATTTTAAAAATAATTTTACCATCAGTGGACAATAAACAATTCTCAGTTTTTGATACATATTTGTAAGTTAAGATCTTTAAAGCCTACCTTTACCCTATGAGGTGTCATCTATTTCAAATACAGTTGGCAGTTAAAAGACAACGGTGTTAAATATATACGGAGTATTCAATTGCGACTTATTTACAAAATAATGTACATAAAATGTTCACTACCTTATTCACAAAGATATTGTTTTCCCTTAAAATTAGTAAAAATACATCTAATACTGTAACTACATGTACTGTAATGTGTATAAGTAAAGTATTAGATAAATATAATTAATATAATAATAAATTATAAGCAGGTAACTAGTGCACAATTTAAATTCTGGATCTTGTATAATCCAAACCCAGAAATGATGTAGATATAAAATAATACAAAACAACTTACAAAATATCCTCAGGAAGTTCATCTAAGCTCAACTTATATTTTAAAATTGTTAAAATGCTTAGAGTTTTGAGTGATGGTGCGTAATCCAGTATATGTAAGTCACTTTTGTCTATCAGATCAATAGCATTAGGATTAGAAGAATTTGGATTTGGTCTGTAAAAATATATACACAAGATTTAAATAAACACTGATAAAATCAATTATTGATTAGCAGTGGGTTGGAGATGGGCAGTTAAAAGTTATGGGACCTATACATGTATAGATAGCAGGCGCGGTCGCTTCATACACGCTTTGGATGCTCCGCATCCCTTGTGTTCTAGAGTCAAAAAGCTTTCGACTTTTTGTTTCTAGCCGAAAACAGCACTGCTGCAAATAACTTTGTCCTGTCCTTTAAGATTAGTCATAACACACACTAGCGAGTCGAAATACAAATACATTCTCAACAGCATACATATACAAAACAACAGTGGATTCTATCATTCGTTCCGTATCCACAAAGTTTGAAAGTATTTGACTTGCATGCGAATTTAGTTCCGCCTGTCAACGTTTTTGAATACTGTATACATATTCATTAACAGCTTCAACATATAAAAAATGACTTTAATGCTTAAAGGTATAATGCACAAAATAGCATACATTTACGAAGCAAGCAAATTTTTTTGAGAAATTTGTTTGTGTGCTGCATTTTTGACAGTTTGGCTTGAATACTTGAAGCCGAATTATTGAAACATTAAATATCCTTCGATTATATGTTATATTTGTATATTTAATAGTAGGTATAAATTTGTTTTCCAGGATCCCTTCTACAAAGAATCATCGTCCGCCACTGATAGATAGAACTGTTTAATTTTGGTAGTTTTTTCAATAAAATATTAGGAATTATTCAAATAGTATGTAGTTCAATATCAGTGTAGCTTGTTTATTCTAGCAGCAACCACTAAATGACGGAGGTCGCTGGTTCGATGTAGTATCCTATCTTAATTGTAATATAACAAACATTACTTGGCTTGGTATGAATAACAGCAACAATATTGATGCAATGTTTTCTATGAACATGCCTATATTAAAAAAAAATCTTGTTTGAAAATAATAAAAAAAATATATATATTAACATTCATCGAAAGACTTAAGACTTCCGTAAACTGGCAAAAATAAAAAAGATTTTACTCTTACCCGGTACCTCCAAATAAATACATTTGGTTTTGGACAAGTATGCAACACTGGCGTCTTCTTTTGCATGGAGGTTTTCCTGGTATTTTGAGGAGTGTCCATTTACATGTTGAAGGGGAAAACTTAAATAAGTCATTAAAATGTTTGTCATTTTTTCCATTGTAGCCCCCAAAAATATAAATTTCGTCATTGTGAAGCCCTAGGATTAGAAATACATTTTATTCAGTATTAAATTCTATTGGAAATGAAAAACATACAAAAAAAATAACAATTACAAGGTGAACCCGTTATTCTGTGTCTTTGGGAAAGCTCATGTGATATATTTTATTTTTTATTTAATTTAGCGAAAAAAATATATGGTATGGATATGGTCTTGAAATTCACTCCTTTGCTCTATTCATTTACATAACTGGTGGATTGAAAAAGGTATGAGTAAAGCATGAAGTCAAGCAAAGATGGTCGGTGCGTATGAGAATAAATGTCTGCAGGAAGCGTTTCTCCAGCTTTACGATTCGGGTTGTTCTTTTTGGATTCTCTTGATCGAAGCATTTTAAATCGATGTATAATACTTTTTGTTCTCGTTTATACTCTACCTTATGAAAGTTACATAGTTTTTTGTTTGCAAATGGAACTGTACGAAAATGCATTCTCTACTTTTCAGAAAAAATTTCCTCATACACTACTGTATTTTAATTGTACGAGGATCGGCAATCATTATAATTCATTAAAATGTAAGTTTGAATGGTAAATTCAATCCTATTTTCGAATGGTAAATGCGATCCTATTTTCGATCTTCCAGTAGCTGAAGGTTAACAGGCTAAATGTTTTGTTTTCATGGTGTATTCTAACGTCATTCCCAGTCATTTCGTATTTTGAGGTTTGCATAGATTTGAAATTTTGCAAAAGTTTTGGTGTTTGTCTATTTATTATCTGGCAAGCGAGCGAGTTTGCATTTTTTGGGATATTATTATGGTAGATTATTACCGCAGACCAGTAAATGAATAGACATGAAATAAAGTATACATATAGGAGAGGGGTTCAGAACATTAATTGCGAGACGAGGGGCACTTCACACATTATTTGTGGAAACATAAACCTGATAGTTTGAGACATTTATGCAAAGGTAAAAGTATTTAATCTTCAAAAATGAAGTTTTTGAATAAACGAGATATATTTTTTATATTAATGCATATTATACTGTCAGCGTTTAAATTTTTGTTCCAATCGAGTCATATATTTAAAAAAGTTGCAGAGTTATTTGATTACTTAAGTAGTACCAAAGTGATCACGTGAGTGACACCAAAATGAAAATATTGAAAACAAGGATTTTCCGTAAGTTCATGTCTATATATTTGATAGTCTGTGATTATTACTAATATTTAATGAAATGTAAAAATAAATCTATTTCTAATCAGTTTCGGCTATGGTAATTTGTAAATAAAGCTAGTTATTTAAATATATGTTTTTGAGCAATGTCAATGAAACATTTAAAATCTGTTGTCCAAAAGAGAAATCATAGATAATATTTTAAGCGAAATCATAGACAAGAGTATGGTACGGAGCAATAAAATAACTTGCCTTTTAAATAATAAATTCATAACTATATTCTAAATTTAAATTGATAGAATTGTTTTCAAAATTAAAAAAATTAACTTTTTTTTGATACCTAGATAGCATCGTCGGTAACATAACCTAATTTTGTGCCAACGCACGTCACTGGTGTGCATGAACCATAAGAGTCAACACTGTGAATGAATAGTGGAAAATTGGAAAAACATAATATTGTTGATGTTTTTTAAAATACATTTTCATGTAATTTGGTAAATTTGACATAAAAGTGAATATAATGATAATGTTAACCTTATTGATGGTATTCGGTACATGTAGCATCTTAATTCAGCATATACTGTTTTATTCCATTTAATTTTGAAGATAACATCAGGTGTGTGGCAAATACTGAATAACTTACATGCAGAATGGCTTCGCCTTCCAACTGGAATATCCCCTGTGGTTTCCGGAGAGAACCATTCATTTTTTGTAGTTTCAAGGTAATACATTCGTGGACAGTACACTGCATCATCTATGCCAACAGAACTTCGACCTCCGAACACGTACATGCGGGTGCCCACAGCTGTTGCAGAATGAAAATCCCTCGGAGATGGCGGTGTGCCTGTGGTGCGTAAAAAGCTCCATTTGAGGGTCTTCAAATTGAGTGTGTGGACTTCGGATGAATACTCCACAGAAAAATTTTCAAAACCTCCAAAAACGTACATCACGTCGTTTATTACACAAGCAGAATGGCCATCCACCGGGTGCGGAGTTTTCCCAGATGTTTCCGGAACGACCCATTCATGGTTTGAAATATCGAAATAGCACAAATTCTTAAAGGCAATGCGATTATCCCGCCCTCCCCACATATAAATCTGTAAAAAAAATTAGTAAATTATTAGGCATGTTTTATTTACATTTCATGTATCAATAAAACAGCAAATACAATGGAACCTCTATATTCGTCACTTCCATCACTCAGCACTGGAGGATAGCCACGCGATCAGTCGAAAAGTAGCACCTAAATGTTGCCATAGTCAACCAAAGCATAAATGCATTCAATAATAATGTGATCGACTACTTCAGGAAAGTTTTAAAAAACAGACAAAACAGGCAACATTGGAAAAGTTTTTTGTTAAATCGAGTGCTGTGGAATCATCGGTAAAACAAAAACTACTACCAGAATTAGAGTTATCTGATGTATTAAGTGATGATGACTCTCCCTCTGAACAATATTAACTTTCCTCCTCTTCCGCTTCCACCACCATGTCCCCTGAGTATAATGAAGACATAGTTTTGACAACAATACACCATTTTTTGGGGGCTGGGAACGGGTTAATTGAATTTCAGTTATGGGAAAAACTGTTTCCATATTCGTCAGGCCCTTAGGAACGAATTAATGATGAATATAGAGATTCCACTGTATAGTTTAATATGTTGTGAAAACATATACGCGCATTCAATTAAGCGCTGAGAACGTGATTGGGGGTTCTAGCCTCATTCCATGAGGCCATCAAGTTAGTGCTCTTTTCATAGCACAAGCGTTTAGCTTAGCTTGAAAATAGTAAGAATATTGATGTGACACGTATTCCGTGTACGCATCTCTGTTAAAAAAATATGTGGTGAAGAGTGACCGGACTGCAGAAATAGTCAAGGTATTTCTCTGTCCTAGCTGAGTAGTAGGACCAAACAACACTTAACAAGATGATGAAGTTTGACAGTTCTCGACGAGTAGCGTAAACAAATTGTCAGAGATCCGTGTGATGTACACGGCAAATTGGACTGTGTCGGCTACTTATGATGTTCAGATGGTTGTGTAAGGCATGGGGAAACCTTGAATATGAAAATCACCACCAAATGAATCCTTATAATTTAACTGCATAGCAAAAAAACAATAAAAAGTAAAATGGTAGTTATGTTTGTGTTAATTTCTTTGGAAGCTTTTTACTTCTGAGGATTACATTAACTTTAATAAATCAGGACATTCCACTCGGTTTGGGTATAGACAGTGACTTTAAAAAGAAAAATGTTTGTGAGTATGGGTGATGGGTAACAAGCTAATGACTTAAGTATTAAAACATCGGTAGGTGAAATCACCACAAGAGTGATGAAAGTGATCTGCATGTATATTATATAGTGAGTAGTTACTGTTATATTTAAAACTAAAAGTATAAGCTTCTTGCAACCGGATATGAATATTTAGAGAGTTTTAGGATGAGACCAATCAAAAAAGTTATTAATCAAGCTAACGTGCAATAATTCTAAAGTTAGTCTTTTTATCAAAGTAACGATAAAATAGAGGGAACAAAATACATATTTTACCTTGTCCTCATAAGGAACAACTGTGTGACCATACCGTTGATAGGGGCACTCCTTGTTTTCATTATTTACAAGACACCATCTCAGGTTATTAGTGTTCAAAATATACACAGGTATAGGCAACACCGTATTCTCGAAATCTTCACTGGAGCAGTATCCTCCAAATGAAAAAATTCGATCGCCAATGCATGCCGCTGCGTGGTTAACTTTTTTAGGGCCACCCTCCAAATGGACAGTCCAGAGCATGTTAAAAACTGTAAATAAATAACGATATAAAATTTTCAAGAAACGTGCTAATACATCCGGAAAATCAAAATATAGATGTATGGGTAATTAGTAATTTTTGCCCAGTGATGAAATGGATACCACTCATCAATTTGTTATTTTTAACAACTATTTATATCATTCAGGAATATAAATTGAGCTTGAATTGCGGGCCACAGAATAAAGTGAGCATAAATAAACTAATTATAATAAATAGTTTCAACAATTACGCCGGCGATCAGAAACGGATTGACATTTGACAACTGATAGCAATAAGTATTTTTTTACTCTGTAATTTAAATTAATCTACATTTTCACTTATCTATGCTCTAGTAGTCTATTCCATCCTTCTTTTCTATCATTTGTAAGTTATACCATATACGAAAATGCTTAAATAGAGATTCTCTGATTAGTTTGAATTACACTCTTTTGCAGATTGCGTGTCAATTTTGGAAGCTGTGTGGGTATTTTTAGTAAAGAAATAATTTCATACCATATAAAATTTATGGAATAAAAGATAAAAAATAAATTATAAAAAAATATATCAAAAAAAATAAATGTTATTTTTCTGGGTGGAACCGAAACATGAGCACAAATTCATAAAACGATCCCGGGAAAAGATGGAGATGTTTCGGCATCCTTTCGGAATCGTTAGTAAATTTATTTTTGCCGGATTTCGTTATCAATTTCTTCATTTATTATATTCGTCAAACATGATAAATAAAACAATAAGAACATTTAATTCAAGCACATACATTATACAATTAAAAAAAAAAGAAATTTTCTTAGAAATAATGAAGATTTCGTGCCTTCAAATTTAATTAAATTCTATTTTAATATAACATTTATTTTCAAAAAATTCGAAAATTTATTCTGTAGAAATTTCTATGACTTCTACAGGAACGCTTTTTAAGACTTTTTGTTAAGTATTCATGTCATTTGAATAAATCATCAGCCGTTCCGATCAAAGTTATATATCTATTGGCCATATTCATATTGTTTTCATCAGAATACATATTTACAATTACTAATTCACGTAAGTCAATCGTTCAATAAATTATTCCTTACATAGATAAATTTCCCCTCTCTATATTCTATAAATCCAACAAAAAAACAAATATTGCGTTTCATATAAAAAAAATCATATTCAAGGTACAAATTGTAGACAATGTTTAAATATTCAGTACATGTTACAACAAACCCCGAAACAATGTTTAGTTCATAGGATTTCCGCGGTAACGGTGTCTTCTTGTAGAGTAGGTAGGCGGTTTTGAACGGTTTGGCTTCTTCGCGAATGTGTTTACATTACAAAGAAAAGGCCGCCCGTGGGTTGTTCGGTTGTGCAGTTTGTGCGCTCTCTGCCCGCCGTTCCCTTTCGAACGATTTGACAGATGTCAATTCGCAGATTTGTCGAAAAGTGCGAAAAATGGTGTGATTTTTGAGTGCAATTAGTGTTAATCGTCAAACAAACAATATGCTTAAATAGTGGTATTCGAGGAAATTATTATTATTCTATTATGTCTCAGTTTTAATTGATTATGTTCAAAATGGTGGTGGAAAGTATATTTTTTTTTATTGAGATGAGTGCTAAGGAGAGATAACGTAAATAATGGGATGTGATCTCAGAGAAATTGTCGACAGTTACAATTTTATGCATTTTCCTTTCCTCAAATAGGAATATCAACATTGTTAAGGATGGTGGAAAACGGGGCCTCCAGCGGTGGTAGTGAGAGCCCGGGAGGGTCAGTAGTGCACTCTGGCCTCCTGGAAACCCTGGTCAGGGGCACGTGGTACAGAGTGCACTGTTCCCTGGAAGATGATTACTTGAGTGTTTGTCTGGATGACAGCTACGATGCATCTACAACTCTGAATGGGACATTAAATAACAATGTGGAGACGCCGAACGGTGACTTCACAGAGGTGCCCGAGTCTGTTGCTAATCAGAAAAGATTAGTTCAAGTTATCAAGTCTGACAACAATGGTCTGGGCATATCAATTAAAGGAGGGGTGGAAAACAATATGCCAATATTGATATCAAAGATATTTAAGGGAATGGCAGCTGACTTAACAGAACAGCTGTATGTTGGTGATGCTATTCTCTCTGTGAATGGTGAAGACTTGAAAGATGCGACACACGAAGAAGCTGTTAAGGCGTTAAAACGTGCTGGGAAAGTAGTCCAACTGGAAGGTAAATATGCAATATTACAATAATTTAATTTGAATTGTTTTAAGTAAATAGCTAATTCACAGGTAACAGTATTATTGTTACTACCAATACTTCTATTTGAGAAAAATGTATATGGAACCATACCACTGAGACTTTGACTATTCTAGGTTTAGTACTAATGGTATAGTGAAAGTGTAAGGCCATTATACCATTATTATGTATGATCATCTCTATGCTTACTATTTGGATTGTTCCACTTTAATATTATGTATTTTAGAATAATTCAACTAGACGGATCTGGCTAGAAATTAAATAACTGCAGACGATGAATTTATAGTTCCTTGAAAATTGATCTTTCACCTGCATATGAATGCTCTGTTGCCTACATATTTTTATTTTCTCGCTTATAGTTATCAAGTGGTTGTGGGTTCGAGCCTCGTCCTGGAAGACAACCGAGTTAATTTTATTTTTCATTACACAAGCGATTAGCTTATTTTAACAATTGTAAGAATATTGATTTCACATTTTGTGTACCTTTTACAATTATAATAAAATATTAAATCATATGCATATATATATTTATATTTAAATATCCACTATCATTATTTCTGTTCTTTATTTCTATAAACTGGTAAACAGTACAACTCATTCATCACAATTCTTAATTTTCTACTGATTTTATTCATTCATACATTTTTTTGGTCTAGCAGAAAGACACTTCGGTTTGAGCTTCGTTTCAGGAGATCACTGAGCTATTTCTCATACCATAAGCGCTTAACTTAATTTGCAAAATAGTAAAGATATTGAAGTAATATGTGAACAGTATACGCATCTGTACTTTATTTTTTGTCATATTTCAATAATAAGTTTTGTTGGTTTTTTACGTTATGTTTTTATGGTTGGTGTCTATATGAATACATACATGAATTTAAAATCATATCAAAAAAACAATATCATATCACTCATATGTATGTAGTATGTACTAAATTCTTGAATTGCCGTGATGAAATGAGTACTTGAGTAACTTGTTTGGTAATAGTGGTAAGATACTTATTTTAAAATTTTATAAATTAGTTTAGGAGTTAGACGTTAGTGCATTAGAATCTTTCATAAAATCATTAAAATTATAATTGGTTTTCACTATAGAGATGTGCAATTAAAACTACACCAAAGTAAAAATGGATTTTTGTTGTATGTTTTTGATACTTAAAGTCTGATCAAACCAATTTAATGATGTGTTTAGTATTATACATATTTACATTGTTAATTTGAGCAGTATTCTAAGATATGATGGTACCTATACTACAAATAATAGTGCTGTATGCACGTAATATGAAATAATATTTTTTTTGTTATTATCTAGGAAATACTAACTTGTGTAAATACATTAAAAAACAGAGATACATGTATAGAATATGTATTAATAATCATACTTTGTTTTGAACTGAGCCATGCATGTATTGTGAAAAATAGAACTAACTTTCTGGTAATTAACTCGACCACCTGGTACCCTATCACTAGGCGAGTAGGTCGGGAACCTTTTTTTTGTGAATAGCAATTTTTTAAATTAAAATTCAAATATATAATAAATCTAAAACATTTAGGTCATGTAGACATACCAAAACACCTTGTAGAATATTACGGTTTCCAAGGAGGTTTGGAATATTTATTTATTTATTAGACTAATGTAGCTGGATATAAAATATTATAATATAACATGCCATGACTGATTGTCTGCCCACAGACGTCCAATTAAGACATGTCCCCCCAGCTTGCTATGTGTTTTGCAAACAATTTAAAAATAATAATTTAGGGTTAAGAAATATTTTGTTTTTGTTTTATGGTTTAAAAAAGTTTGTACAAGCCAACTTAGTAAATTAAAGAAGTAATGTTTTTATATTATTTATTATAATAGCAATTAAATTAAAAATGATAAAGTCGATTTCATAATTAATTAATAATTATTGCCTTAAATAATAGAATACTTGTTTAAAAACTTTCATTACTAATAATAATAGAAATAAATGAAAATATTTTAAAGTTAAAAAAAAAAAAACACAGTAAAGTAACTACAAATCAAGAAAATCACAATAGTATCTATATATAAAAAAAAGTAAAATTAAAAAAAGTCATTTTCATTTTTTAATAGGATGAATTCGTGTTCGGTTATACTGGTTAACATTTAAGTCCTCCCGTTTATCATCAAAATCATTAATTCGTGTTATTTAAATTTACAAGCACTAGTTCAATATAATTTCTCCTCTGGTATAGCCGCGCGCCTGGCGCGTTCACGTTCAAATTCAAGTCCAACTGAAGAGTCATAGCTGATAAATTAATCTAGATTAAACAAAAGCTGATAATTTTTAACAGCGGAACCTTCGTAAAAAATAAGTAGGTGTAAATGTATCGCATTGCAGAAAAAAGGAGCCATGAATATTTATTTTATTGGATAATATGGCATACTAAATTTATGTGAATGGGACGGGACAGCAAGGAGCAGCCAAAAATGATTATTTTTTTGCTAAAAAACCTCTTTTCTCTCCAAAATTGTGTGATTACTTCACACATCAAATACAATCTAATATTTCTTCTATCGCTGGCCATTTATTCAATTTTTTGCTATTGTATTTTAGTTAGTTTTTAAATAAATTAAGGCTATAAAAATATTGGTTCTTGAATGATTTCCCGTTATTATTGTTACTATATAATGTGTATTCGGCATTGAAAATTTGAAGAGTCTATTCACAATACATATTTTATATAATATTTCTCCGCGGCGATATAATATGTAAAGCTATGTCCATATTTATCCTAAATTTATAACAGCTTTCATTATTGCCACCGCGGATATTTATGGCTCTGAATTACACCGGCTTTGGCGCCCTCGGGCGGTGACTGACGTCGGACGTCGGAGTGTTGTGAAGAGGATACCTTTCTAGTTAATATTAATTTTAAAGCGAACCCCGCAGCGTACATGGACCATTTTAGATAATATCTATAATACAATATAATGATTATAACGATGTCTTTTTGTAACTATGTATATTTAATTGGTTTTATGAGATATATACGTGTATGGAACTGGCGTCTTTTCTAGGATAGATCGCGGTTTTTTGTAGATGGTTTCTTTGGAGAAACCTAGGCCGATGTTTAGAAGCAGAGAAAGTGTGATGTAACTGTAAATAATGAATGTTTAGAACAACTGATGTGTTTGTTGTCTAGTGGTTACGATACTCGCCTATTGATCTAGTGGTCGGGGATTCCAGCCTCGTTCCAGGAGGTCATCAGGTTAGTTCTATTTTCATAGTACAAGCATAGATGAAATACGTAAAATTAAAAAAAAATTGGTTATTTACATGCACTGCATTGTTTTATAAAGAAATATATAAAAATCGAAGATATATTTTGGTTCTGAATATACGACCATATTATTCTTTAATCCCTTGCAATTGGTACTCATATTTTATACGGTCGAGTGTCTAGCGTTATTGCGTCAACTTTTGCGGTGTAAACTTCTTCAAATACCGATATTTTTATGTCAGCACGAAACACAATTTTCTCCATTACTAAGCAAAATAAAAATTAGCCGTTAATCTGACAGATATTAATAATATACATCCTTCTACTTTCATATTATAATTTGCTGTTGAGTTTAGATACGAACATGTAAAAAGATAATTTTTTAGAAATATGTCTCTCTCATTGCTTGTTGAATGCCCCTCACCTCTTATGATCAGTATTGCGGTTGTCGGTGGATGGTTCAATTAAAAATAATCAACTTATAGGAAAACCGACACGGATAATTTAATATTTTCCACTCAATATATATACAGTGAAATGTTGATCGATCGTTTCTCGAATAATCGTTTTCCCGCACGTGTCGTTTATTTCTTCCAGTCCCGAATTAATTTAATACAAAACGCGCAAAAATAGATCGAATCGATCGTTCCTCTACGCATCATTTTACCGCATTAATCGTTTAAATTACACAGCATATTTCATTTCACTGGCTTGTTTTATAATTGCCTGCCTAACGGTACATTGACGTTAAAGAACGATTCCTGCCACGGTGGTAAAGAGTCGAAAGAGAGAATCTCTGTTTTGCGTCAACAGTGATGGAACTGACGTATGCGTGCCAATCGTCATGGACAACTGTGCAGGTCGCCCAAGTGATTCTTGAATTGTAAGAGACAGCAGAAGATGTCGATGAAGAGAATCTCTCGACCGTACTTTCGTTTGTAGAAGCGTGCACGGCCTTCGAAAAATTGAAATTCTTTTTTTATGCACATTCAATAACTGAGGCCGAAAAAACACTGTTTATACTGCAATACTGTTTACTGACAATAACGCAACAGCCAAAAAAGAAATGATGATGAAAGATTATTTATGATACAAAGTTTAATTATTAATATTTTTTATTTCTGTGCAGCAATTTTATTTGTATTCACATTCATTTACATGTGAAATATGTATCTTTTTTAGAATATGATGTATGAATGTAACTGTTTTCTATATTCCCGCATTCATAGTTTATTTTAGTAGGTCCCTTCAAAAACGATAGATAGAGGTTTCGCTGTATATGATTTATTTAGAATTACCTAAAAGAAATGGGTAATTCTAAATAAATCACATCGACTGGAAAATATTAAATTATCAGTGTTCTGTGCCGGTGCGAGGATGTTTATGGGTTAGAAACATTACCTACAAATATCTAATTACGAATCTTTATACACATCAGAGCTGTGGAGTCAGAGTCGTTGATATATGTTATTTTAAACGGAATCGGAGTGTAAGGTAATATCGTAGCCGGAGTCGGGGTCGGTAGATTTTTAAACGACTCCACAGCAGTGGCGGTCGGTGACTATTTGTAGAAGGGATGCTGGAAAATAAGTTTATACCTATTATCAAATATAACATATAAATGAAGGTTATTAAATGTTTGAATAATTCGGGTTCTAGTATTCGAGCCAAACTATCAAAAATGCGTCACACAAAAAAAAATCTCGAAACAACAATCCGCTCGCTTCGTAATATGTATGCTATTTTGTGCATTATACTCATACGCATTAAAGTAGTTTTTTGTACGTTAAATTCTGTTAACGAATACGTATACAGTATTCGAAGACATTGACATTGAATACTTTCGAACTTTGTGGATACGGAATGAACGAAAGAATCCACTGTCGCTGGTATGTATACATATTTCGACTCGCTCCATGCGCGCGCCGTGTCATAGTGTGTGTTATGACTGGTATCTAAAGGACAGGACGAACTTATTTACAGCAGTGCAGTTTTTGACTTGAAACAAAAAGTTCAAAGCTTTTTAACTCAGATCATAAGGGATGCGGAGCATCCAAAGCATGTATGAAGCGACCGCGCCTGCTCCACAGCCATCTTATACGTATGTATGTATATATATCAAATATTAATTTCGTCGGTCTTACTGGGTGACCGTCTATCTCACGACCTTTTTCTTCTATAACTTGTTAGACTTTTTTTGTAACCCATTTCTCCCTTGAATAATTTACCCTTGTTTTTGCACATGCGATGGAGTACGCGTCTGGAACATGAAAAAGCAATAGTGCGAGTCCAGCTCTACATTGTGTTATGTTGCAGCATAATAACTAACTCCTCGCCGAGTCGTAAATAATGCCATTGATTTATTGCATTGTTAGTGTGGCGGTGTTTTCCAATGAACCACATTCATCTCCCTGCCGAATGGAGACTTGTTACTTTTCAAGTCAAAAATAAACGTAAAGAAAAATATGCACAATTTCGTAAATTTAAATATACACATTTTATGGCAACATAATAACAGATCGATACTAATAGTTAATATTTAATAAATATTACTTACCAATTACACGTATCGATGTCATGTCGCGTGTAATATACACGAGTGTATTGAATTGTATAAGCATCCTAGCTTTAGATAAAAATGTACCAGTCGTCTGAAGATGGCCGTGACAGGCTGAAACCGGTAATGGTCGTTAAATAATAAATAAGTGGAAAAAAGTTCAAAAGTGTTTTAATAAATCATTTAAATAGAATTCTACCATGAATTTATAGTATCAAAATTAGAAGTAATTAATATAATTTATAATACGACGATATTTCTCCTTCAATATGAACCTTCATCGATCGGTGGCATCATCTTTGTTAGACGCGAGGGGCGTCGACGGCCAATTCATTATTCATGCAATCCGAAATGATAAAGTTTTTAATTTAATAAGTTTCAATTTCTATTCCATAACTTTAACTAACCAACTAATATTTCAACAATTTTGATCCCTTTACGCCAACATTGTTAGTTTGTAATGTGTTGCAAAATATTGTCATTGTATGACGCGAACTATCTGATTAATCTAATTAAGCCTAAAAAGTTAAGTAGTTTATCATCAGTTAGTAAACTAGCTAACTAATTAAGCCCAAATTAGTAGAATAGTCTGTTTCTATATATACAGGATGGCCCAAAAACGGTGAGAATATTTCGTAAAATTTAATATAATTACATCAAAATTTAATTAATTAATTTAATTTAAAAAAAACAAAATAGAGATGTGTACACGGAATACATGTCACATCAATATTCTTACTAATTTCAAACTAAACTAAACGCTTGTGCTATGAAAATAGGACTAACTTGCTGGTGTCCTGGAACGAGGTGCGAACCCCCGACCACTAGATCACTAGTCCAACTCTTGACCACTACACCAACAAGCTACTACATTAGTTTAATTATGTCAACAATAGCTTAAATAGTTGACTAATTTACTAATTTACCTACATTACGTTTTATTTCGACAATTTCTTATCGCTATCTTTGATTATTAATTTTCCCATTGTTTATATTTGTTTTTTTCTAATTGTTTCCCAGAATGACAAAAATCACTGCAGAAGATTGTATTCTCATAAAAAATTTGCGAATTGAAAAACGTTAGGATGCTAGGAAAATGATTAAAGAGTTTCAAAACAAAGCCTGGAGTATAGCTAGACATTACAGCATAACTGGACATTACAGCAGAACGGAGCTCCATCTCACACAGCCAGAAATACAATCGACTTTCTTCGTCGTGAGAATGTTAATTTCATCGAGCCAGGCATGTGGCCACCGAACAGCCCAGATTTAAACCCAGCACATTGTGGAATACGGGGTGTTTTGATGATTTCTGATTAGCTAAACATTGTGCAAAAAAATTACTTTAAGAATTATAATTATTTATATTATGTTTTGAAATAATTCTTGTGTTACGAGATGTTCTCACTTTTTTTAGGTCACCCTGTATGTACCTATTGGTAAAATGTATTTTGTATTCGAAGAACTTGGTCTTTTTTGTATACTTTTCAGTCGTTTTTAAAAAAAATTAACTACCTAATTAATATTTGAAATTGCTCTAATCAAAAAGTTATTTTGTAAGATGGCGACCCACCCAACGAGGGATGAATAATCTAGTGGAGTTCTTATCAACAAGGGATGTCGTGTGATTCCTCGGTATGCCCATAATTTTCAACCATTTTGATGGATTAACGTTGTACCCACGAGTGTTACGATCGTGGATAACTGAGAATCCATGTACGTGCATCTACCTACAAACTAACAAATACATAAAGCCCCATATCGTCACCGTCAGCAGCAACACCACATAACATCTAAGAATTGTGTACTTTACAGGAGAGAGACAGAACTAGTTTTAAATGATTTTTGTAGAATTACTGAAGTATTACTTACCGTTCTAGAGCTGTAAAGAGGAACGGATTCTTTCTAAACTGAAACTAAACTAAACTTAGGTACGATTCACTTGACTTGTGCGTAGTTGATAGGGAGGTTACAGATATGTGGCGATTACATTTCTTTGATTCGCACGCCCTTAGCGGACGCTATCGTGAAACTAGTGATATAGAACGATTCCACGCGAAAATTCAAATCCAATGACTTAAATATTTTATCATATAATAGATTGACAAAAAATTGGGATATGCGGTGTTGCTGTTTAGGTGATGATATACAACATTTCCTGTGTGCCGCATTTAACGGAAAAAAAGAACACCTACAAGCCACACATGCGACTAATTCTCACGTTAATTTGTATGTAAAACACATCCTCTTATATATATGTCACGTTCGACATACCTTAGTAGATAGCACGTAGGCAAAAATTCGGCCTATATCAAACGCCGATAAATATTTTATAACTAGTTCTTTCGGAATAAATCTAACGTGAAACAACATCGCGTGTTTATGTTGGTGTACGTTCTGAAATCTTAATATATAAAACATTCACGCATCTCTCTATAATCAGTATATCAGTTAAAATATTATGAAGATTAAAAAATGAGCACCTGAGAAAGAATACGAAAGCGAAGAAATAGTCTTTACTCTGTATGTATACGAGTGTTATATTTTCCAATATTTTATTTTTCTGGGATGACATAAGGATGTCGTATAGTTATGGTTTTGTTTTGTTGTGTTTTCTGTCTACATTGAAGCATCGTAAATCAGGCGATATAACACCTCGATTATTTGAAAGAAATGATAAACAATCTTACTCGCCTGTACATATACTTGCGGTACCTGGGAAGGGGGTAAGTACTCGTGTACTCCGTTTTAATTAAGAATGCACCCTTTGAGATGCTCCTCACCACCCTCGGAGCCGGAGCCTCGGAGTCAGGATCGTGTACCGTACACTGAGACTGGCCTCGATAGTCTAAATTGACAAGCGAGACGCCAATGAAGCCGGAAATTACCTACACTGTGCCCGATCTCTTAATCAATTAATAACAATATATATTTGTCAAAGATAGTAGGTTGAGTAGTTATTTATTACAAAAGTAAACACACAACACAAAAAATATGAAAAGTCGCAATTATTTTCGCCGCTACTAATATAATGGGAATTCAATACCTAGCTCAAGTCGACGAATTTTAACGAACGTCCGATCCCGCAATACTTTTTTTGTTCTGGCTTGGTTCTTGTTGTCTTTGTTTCTCTCATTTTTTTCCGAAATATTTTTGACCTGGCGATCAAGATTTAAATGTTCATTTGTATGTAGACTTCAAGTTATTACTTAGTATTCATAGAGTAAAAGATTTTGTTTTATATACCTCTAAACTGTTAGACGATTTAACGTGTATACTCTTCTCTTTTTCAAAAAAGGCTTAAAGATCTTCATTATAGTAGGCAGTGTTCCGTCCATTTCTCTTCAAGACACAAGATAATAAAAGTCTTCTAATTAACAAGTGCTTTTTTTTTTACTTTTTCGCTATTATTGGGTCTACTTATAAAGCTGGAACGGTCTCAAATGTTTGACTAGATGCATGTCTGTCTTGACTTATTTTGCCTCTGTTCTCTGTTTCTTTATTCCACATAATACGACGACAACGCAAGATAAAGAGCTTGCGGTTAACCTCTTCAAGGATCTACGGACCAGTGTGAACGCTCAGCTGGTATGCATAAATGAGGCTTGGTATGCATAAATAAAGGGTGATTACGGAGTTCCTCAAACACTGAGTATTTCGACGATACACGCCCAATCTACGCTTGTGTCTTGTGGAACCGTTTTTTATTATTATATTTGGCTTTTGTTAAAAGGTTCGAGAGGATTGATTGTCTTCGTTTTATAATAATTGTTTTTAAAACATTTTAAAACATAAAAGTTTTATTGACTTTTTTCATATATTACTGGAGAACCTTTCGTTTGTCTATCAACTATTTGACACGATGCATTTTTTAATACATGTTTACGTTATTTTATGTTTTTCAGGGAATTAGCACCATTTAAAATTAATTAATTTCTATTTAGTTTTTTGGTGTATGGCGTTCGCGGTTTACCAAATTTTAATCTGTGTATCTCCTTCCCTTTCTTTCCTCACTAATTCTTAAGCACAAGGAAGAAAGAAGATATCTCAGTGATTAAAGTTTTCCAACTGCAGCAAGTTCAGTGCGCTTGGAACTTTTGTACGGATAACTACCGTCGCTTCACTCCACTAACGCTTATTAATCAATATTACCTTAATCCCGCTTATATATAATAATCCTTTTCGCGAGTGTTAGTATATACGCCGCAACGCTTGTACTTGTGGTGGAAAGGAATCAACAAATGAATCAGCATCCGGCGGACGAAAAGTAAGTGCCTTCCTTTCTTCGTCATATTTCCACCACAGGGAAATATAAGGAAATACGAAATTAATATACACATGAATCCAAAACGGGCGAAGTCGTGTTGTAAAAGTAGTATTAGATAATTACAACATTCTGAAATTTCGCACTGAAAATTTTATGTATGCAAATTTTATTTCACCAGCTTGGGAAATATGCATACTACGCCAACACTCACTTGGACATCTTAGGTACTTGTTATTTCTTAAGATTCTTAAGTGTCATCAGCATAGTTTAACGAAATTGTAAATATCTATTGTATTATCAATAGTGAACGTAAAAATCTATAACATATTGCTTATTTAAAAAAATTATGGTATGTATATAACATATCAAAAGTTGATTATAAAAAAAGAAATAATAATAAAATTCGGAGAATGCAATATATGAGAAAGGAATGGTGGTGACAACATAGATTATCATAGTCAAACAATGAAGACGAGTTAAGTTTCGATTTTCTTATACTTGTTAACTAATTTCTTTGTACAATTGCTTGTAAACTATGGCCGTCTCATCACAGATTTTTCTAGTGAGACGGGCGCAGTCCAACCATAATTATATATATATATATATATATATATGTATGTGTCACATAGATAATTAATAAATAAATGACGCGAAGTCACGTTGTTTTTATGTTCCAATTCTTTGAAATCTTCAAAACGTTCTGAGTGCTTCGTCTATCTCATCTACTATTTTATCCGTTTGAAAATTGTATACATTACTCTCTATCTAATAATCCTAATAGTAAAAAATATCACAAATACCTTTTATTTTATTAAATAAAATTAAAATTATTTTTTAGTAATTAAGTATTCGAATCGACGCTCTATTCTTATAGAGGCACACATATTCATTTTATAAAATTCTATCAAATTGTTCACGTAGTTATAAATCTGTCATTCTGTACGTAGTGAGCCCAATAGAAATACTGTTATGGGAATTCTAGATGTGTGCGAGCCTGGAGTATGTGAAGTGCGGATGTTAGATTATAGATTTGAAGGTGTGAAGGTGATGTGATGCTTCAATATTCACCCGAATATTCTCGTGTTCTTTTGCATTGCGAAGTGTATTGCGGCTCGTATTTGTATCAAAATATATGAATGTTACAAAAACAAAATTTTTTTACGGATGCACTGAATTTATTAAAGTAATTTACGAAGTTAAAAATTAACTGTACAAGGGTAAAATTTACCATACTAGATTCGAGAACTGAGATCGGAGGTGGTTTATAGAGCTGTTGTTCGTCTTTTCGGTTGATGGGAGTCTCGTTTCAAATACCGCCTAGCTGGGTGCGTTCAACTTTGCTGTGCGGTCTCGAAACGGTGAGAATGGAGGTGATAGCCCTCCACACTGTTCTCATTGTAATATTATATATTGTATTTGCGTGTTGTACACGTCCATTTATGCCGAAGATGCTAAATCTTCATCTTGTCAATAATAAACTTATTTATATGCAAGTAATATTTATTTCAATCAAATATATGTCTTTAATCCCGTCACAGGTTATACCGAACCGTACGCAGTGTCTAGTGGTTTTGATTCTACTCGCTGGCTTATTTATTATTAATATATGGTTCGCCGAATAAATCTTCACACTGTTCTTTAATATCGGAGGCTGGCGTGGCTCGCTCCATGTCGGCGAGACAGGCAAACCTCGACTCGCAGCCGGCACACGCACGAAAAGGTTCGAGAGGTTTTCAAAATCACGGCTTTACTGGCGCGTCGATCACGGGTTTAAGCCTGGTTCTGACGTGGGCGGGCGGTATCTCTGTGGTTTATTAAATTTATACTGTGGGCAGGTCCGCCGCCTAAAAGTGTTCCTCAACACTTCATACTATATTTATAATTAAATTTTTTTCCAGGTAATATTATATTTTGATTTTGCTAGAAATTCTAAGGGCCGGTTGTGTGATCGGTAGTAAATTTTGTCCATGGTAAGATTTTACTATAGTAACGTTTTTCCATCGCCGGTGGCAAAAAATATTTGCGGGTTGTTGGTACTTCAAATTTACTACTGTCAAAGCATAATGGCAAGACATGAATGTGCTTTATTCGCCTCTGCGTTCGAAAACTGTCACTTTGCTGGCGAAATTTTTATGCTAATATATATATAAACGAGTTCATCATCGGATGAATTGTCATCACTAAAATAGCGGGATATTGAATGATTTATTGTCGTACACTGTAACTTTCAAAGTATCAATGTGAAAGATGACTTTTAAAACAGCTGTGAAGAGTCCGCCATATTTAACTATCGATTCTCGTTGTTACTATCAGATATCGCAGAGTAAAATGAGTTTACTACGGGTGTACTTTTAATCTTACGCCATTGTTGTTACCTCATATGTCGGAGACAAGAGGGCTCAGCCCTTATCCCTCTCCCCTTTAACAACCGAATCAGAGACGGGATATGCTTTCGAGAAGTAAATATTTTTTTACTAACGATCAAACAACCCGTTTTCGCAAAAATGTTTACTTTAGTAACTTTTTTTACTATAGTAAAAAGTTACTACTGATCACACAACCGGCCCTTACTATACATTATTTTTTTTTGCGCGTTGAATGTTTTGGGATATTTATGAGGATTACAATGAATACCAGATCAATATCATTAATATTTAATAAATAGTTCTAAAAATAAGATTTTTGGGGTTATGTTGTGCCCCATTCCGGAACGTAAGTGTTAAACAAAACAAATATGTACAAGGTGTTAATGCCCGAAGTTTTTAGTAAAGATTAATATCTTTCGAAGACAAAGCACAAATTATTTGAAAAATGCAGAAAATTGGCAGACGTAAAGATGCCAACAATAGGTTCAGTAAGAAAATATTCAGTTCAATAGGATTCTTATATGGATTGAACAAACAAATTAGATGAGTACGTGCTAGTAAATTTCCTGCCAGCATTGCCACGAAGTTGTACACAAATGATTTTCAATTTTTCTATGTAACCCACGGCTAGACAAAAGTCGTGAGTTATGCTAATCTGACTAGAATTTTATAGAGTTTTTTCATAATAAGATTATTTAATTTATTTTCATTTCTCAGAATTTTTAGTAACGCACAGCCAGAGTAAAATTAGTTTATCATTGAATTTTTTTTAACAAGATTGAACAACCTTTTTTTGCAAAAATAATTACTTTAATAACTTTTTTTTTACTATATTAAAAAGTTACCACTGATCACACAATCGGCCCTAAGATGTACCGTTATTTTTTTTATATATATGAAGAACACGTCTCTGATACGTGCAATGCCTAGTTGTTAATTTGCACAATATTTCTCGATGCGGTCCATGCGTCAGGCAGTTATGAAACAATACTTATGTGCTGCGATCACGGAAATCTTTAAATTTTATGTCTGAAATACGTAAATAAGACAATAAAAATATTCAATTGTAATATTGTGTATCGAAATTTCCCGAAGAAACGTATATGAGGCAATAAAATGCGAAGTAACTTACGGAGTATATTGAAATTTCTTCTTCGCAATGTCGAATAAGTTGGCTTTTATCGCTTTTCTCGGTGGCCGAGTTTATAATTGATGGTCCAGAGGGTAACATCGGAGTGAATTCGACCCGAAAGATGATTGAAACGAACAGAATACACAGCGGAGATTTATGCAAGTCACGTGGGAAGTGTAAGGGCGAGAGGAGATAAAGAGGGCGCTCCGCTTTTCTCGCTTTTTACAAAATGACGTTCCACTTGCGAGATTTGTTGCGGAAAATAGCGTAAAGCAATTAACCGCTACTGTAACGGGGCATAATTAATCACGTAGCTTCTTGTTTTAATATTTTTCGTTTAGTCCAAAAATGTGCCGTAAAAATATTAATATCTTATCTTTAGGTTAGACTCGTGAATAATGTTGAAGATGTTTATGGGTTCGCATGTCATAATATAGATGGGCAATGTTGCTTGTATAGGCGTGGTTAATCCATGGAACGGACTATCGCTCTATCGTGGTAGAATTATTATTACTTTGCCATGCATGTTCTGCTTTGCATATTTGGCGAATTATTCAAGTTTCTTCCTCTTGTTAAGAGACATTCCCGCGTTGTTGTAGATATCTCCATTGATTCCTGTTTCGTGACAGATCTTTTATTTCTCTACATCTTCCGCATCTACTCCAGTTGAGCAACTGGCTCATAAATGTTTTTTTTTTTTTTTTTCTGTCACTATTACGTCAGTGGACACGACCCAAATGTTTTCCTCCGCATCTATTCACTATCGTCCTCAGAATAAATCTATTTTATCAAAATGTCATTTCGTTTGATTCCCGCTCAAATAATCTTCATTATTCTCCTCCAGTACCTAAACACTATGTTTTTTTTTTCAATGAAAAGTTATTTTTTAATTTTATGTGTATTTGAATGTTTCCTGCTTGAATTTTCTTTAATAGTGAGTCTCAATGGCTTCCTAAGACGAGAGAAGTCTATAATGGCGACTGCAGCTATTTCTTCAGTCGTTAACACATGTTCACACACACCGCGGTGCTCCAATTATCCGTCCATTTGCTGCAACTTGGCCCATTTGACCCCAAAACTCATGATCACTTAGTCTTGCACGCTTACGTACTTGTAATCTTGCAAGGGTAGGCCACACTGCATTACTTTTATGCTTTAAATTAATTAAATTAATTTCTTTATTATTTTTATTTAAGATGCAATTCCGATGTCTTTAATTGAGACAGAAATTAAATTTTACAAAAATTGAACAGGTTGCCTTAAAGCGAATAAGTATATTCGAATTAATATTACAATGAATGTAATGATATTGAAGAGTTTATGGGAGTCAGAAAAAATTGTTTAGTTATTTTCTGCCGAAACGAAGATATTGAAAAAACTGTCGTTCTTGATTGTGTATGCTAGTGAGACATTCGCCTATTGGCCAAGGGATGGGGGATTTATACATCTAGGGAGATTACCACGTTAGTCCTATTTATTATTTGTAGCATAAGCGATTAGGCAAGATTGAAAAATAGCAAAAATATATATTGTCCGGTTTTAAGTGTATGCATTTATAATAACTATTTTTAGATATCCAAAGAAATTATTACATTCGTTGTAATCATTTTTCTATTTTTAAAATTGGCAAAATTAACTTTGTGGTTAAAATTCATTATTTTTATTTTTAACTTTGTTTTATTAACCAGTTATTGAGTAAAAATACATCTACCGGTTACGAAAATTTTTCTAGTAATTTTGTATCATCAAGTAACAATTTGAGTTAGGTACTAAATTTATTTTTTAAATAATTATTGTTTTTAAAAAATAGATTCTGTTAAAGAAATAATAACATATGTTTTTGATTAGTTATTAACATCCCGAAGAAGAAAATGATATTTTTCGAAGCCGGTCGATGTGTTTTTTTTACTCAATAAGTGGTTAATAAAACAAAGTTAAAAATAAAAATAATCATTTTTCATACATTTCTCGTTGGGAATTTCGAGTTCTCGATCGACAAAGTTGCAAAAAAGCAACATCATATTAAATTAAATTTCAATTTCAATATAACTTCCTATTTTCTGTAAGATTTGAAGATATATTAAAAAAATAATATTTGACGATCTGTATAACCTTGTGCCTCGTAAAACATTCGCACTTCTTTTTAATTATTGTCCTTGTTTTGTGCGTTAATTAACATATTTTTTATTTATTTATTAATAAATTGGAACATTCACATATTAATAGCAAAATATTGGAATTTAACAATAATTCAATAGTCATATAAATATTCACTACATGCTGAATAATAATTATAAAAGTTTACATAAATATAATCGTCCAGCCAATAATTTTATTATTAATAATGACCATAAATCTTTCATTGACTTTAAATAAATAACATTATATTAGTTGTGGCAAACGTTTGAAAATAATAAAATATATCCAAAATGAAAAAGTCAATTTTTATTCAATATTGTTTATCAATAAAACAAATATATTCAAACATATAGCCATTTCAAACATTCATACACAATTATATGGATCTAGTCAGCAGTATCAGAATGAAAATATAATATCACATGCAAGTATTTTGTATTAATTGAGATGTTTGAGAACATATCGATTTCATCCTTTGCTTATTTCACTTTATTCCGCATTTTACTTAATATGGAATAATATATATTACGTCCAAATATTCGGAAAACCTTCAAAGATTTATTAAATTTCATAGTAGTGAAAAAAGTATTTTCATTTGTTAGATTGCTGATGGTTTGATGGAACATGTGTATGGAATTCATGAGAAAATATTTTATTGTGAAATTTACGTATTTATATGAAAAAGAATTTCGGAACAATTGATGTACCACCCAGATAGAAATCTAACATACAAAAGGTATTAGCGTACAAACCTATACATATATGAATTATCAAAAAAGAAAAAGATATTATAAATATTAAATTTTTTATTCAGAAAGTATTATACCTAATATTATGTTAGAATGTGATGTGTAAAATTGAGATACTATGAATTAGTTTTGTTATTTTTTTTTTTAAAGATTCAACGATATTTGGAACCATATATGAGATGAAATAACACAAAAATGAGTGAAAAGCATTCTCAAAAGAGGCTAGAGATGATCATTAAAAATATTAAAATTATATACTTTGTTACATGATATTTTTATTCCGCGGTTTTTAGAGACTCGGAATTTTGAATCATGTGTACAGGTTTTTTTGCAATGTTTGATTTTGAAGGGTGGATTGCATATGTAAAAGAAGAAGAAAAAGAAAAGAAAATTAACTGAATTATTTTGGTCTTTAGCTGTATATTGTTTTGTTTTAATAAGATAGTTTTTCTTATTTGTATTTACCTTATAGATTTTTAAATATATTAATAAATAAAAATATATTAATAAAGGCTTTTAAATATAAAATATTTTAAACGGTTGTACTTCAATTGACGTGCTTGTGGTCTAGTGGTTACAATACTCGCCTAGTGATCTAGTGGTCGGGGTTCGAGCCTCGTTCCAAAAGGCCATCAAGTTAATCCTATTTTCATAGCATAAGCGTTTATTTAGTTTGAAAATAGTGAGAATGTTGATGTGGCATGTGGTAATTCGTGTACGTATCTCTATTAAAAAAAAAAATTCAAACAATTTTTGACTGTTTTCTCAATTTTGCATGTCAATGTATATTGTAGAATCATAATGTATTGTTGAAAAAATAAATGTAGGTATCATTTTAATTTTAAATAATATTATACGTAATTTTAAATACTGTTGACAGGGGACAAAAATTCGATGTTTATTCTATATAAGTTTGTGTTTCTTGTTTTCCTTCGGAAATATAATACTTGGCTGCGTGGTTTTAGATACTTACGATTTCATTATTAAAAATAAAATAATATTATTATTAAACATTACTTTTTGTGTTCAATTCAAGTATCTATATTCGAGTACGTGGATAAATAGATATTAAGTGGGTGTTGACAAATTTGTATGTGCTGATAAACTGGCCAAGGAGGCCACTCTATTCCGTATCCCGATGTATGACTTAAATTCCATATCCCGATGTATGACTTAAATTCCATATTCCGATGTATGACTTAAATTCCATATTCCGATGTATGACTTAAATTTCATATCTCGATGTATGAAAGACTTAATATGGTAAAAAAACGTACGAATTCTATCTTGACTGCATAATGGATGGATCCAAATAATCATAAGGGTAATCGTAAGATCTATTCCCCGCACTCTCTGGTTCTCCAAAAGGAAAGTCTCCAAAAGAACAATATCAAATATTTCTAGAATGAGAATTGGGCATAACCAGGTAGCCTCACATTTATTCAGATTGAACTTAATAGATTCCCAAATGTGTGAGTGTGGTGCCGAGGAGGAAACCCTTGACCATATCTTTTGCGGATCATAGGTTTTTTTACAGTAATTTCGTCAATGGTAATTTTCAACTCCCGGTTAACTTGTGTCATCTTCTTTCCCTTAAGTCGCCACATTTAATCTATATAATATAAAATTTTTTGAACGACAATGGCATTGACTTGTATTGTAATATTTCCTATTCTATAATATTATTGTACTTTTTTCTATAAATTAAAGTTTTAACTTGATTAATGGCTCAAATCACTCGTGAAAGGTGGATTGCCTATTTAAAAGAAGAAGAAGAAGGTCTTGACAAATTGTTATATACGTAGACTTTTTAATTTGTTTGGATACAGAGGTTTAAGATAGATTAACGTGGGTGGGAGAAGGATCGAGACATCCTTTTATAAATAAAAGAGGTATGCCGTCAGGGTCTGTCCCTGTTTCATTCCTTCCAAGTGCAATCTCATGTTCGGGCACATCAAAGCTTGAACGAATTCATAGAATATATTGGGAAATTTGCTTGATACTGTATTTCATTCTAGTCAGATAAACTGATTTAAAAAAAACAGGTGTACCATCCCCTGATTTTGATAAATTTCTTTTGTTTTTATTTTATTTGTGAAAATCATTTTAAAAGTTTTCGTTTAATGATGTAATGCAAATATGGGAATCAGTAATCAACCAACTAAACCAGCGAACATTTAGTTCGTAGAAACTATCTCTCGACGGTACAACACAAGAAAAGATCGTGCAAGGCCTCGAGTACTCGGCACAAACCGAAGGTGGTGGAATGGGAAATTCTGACATAACCTTCGTGTTTATTCGGCGCTGCTTCTCTGACATTAAAATACCACCTCGGTGGAAAAAAATTAAAAACTTCCACAGTTCAACGTTGTATCGGAAAAGTAGGATGTACACTTACATATATTTTTATAAATAATATTACAAATGGACAGTATTTTAAATGATCGAACAAAAACGTGCTCAGAGACATAATAGAATGTTAAATTTATTTTTTACAAGTAAGCCATGTCATTTATTATAAGACAATACTTTATTTTCACCTTACTCAACACCAGGCGTTTTCTATCCACTGCCGTATGAAGATCTCCCCAATTGTCTCCTACTTTTCTCTGTTGTCTGTCATTTGCTGCCACGTCGCAGAGTTTATTGATTTCGTCAGTCTAGCGGGTTGTAGGGCACCCTGTCGACCTCTTGATTACTTTATTAATTATTTATGTTTTTAACGAAAACTCACTTTTATTGTGAAATTGCAATTTTAAAATGTGTTTTTTTGATAATTAAAATAAAATTAGATTAATCGCTTTGAAGGATAAACAGAATCTATCTATTGAAACAGTGTATAGTCCAGGTGTTTATATATTATATATTTTTGTATGTGTAAAAATCCACCCTTGACACACACGTCTTGTTGCAGTGAAGTACTTGCGGGAGGTGACGCCGTACTTCCGGGCGGCGAGCATCATCAGCGAGGTGGGCTGGGAGCTGCAGCGCGGCTTCCTGGCCGCGGCGCCGCCGCCACCGCCCGCGGCTGCAGCCGCCGCCGCGCGCGCCGCCCGCAGGCCGGACGCGCGCCATGTGCCGCTGCTGCTGGCCTATGTCGCCAGGGGGCTCCGGCACCCGGACTCAGGTGAGCAAGCTGCAAAAAACAAACGTTTCTGACATATTTTTTTTGTTTGAGTTTAACCGAGGAGTTAAGGTATGAATTAAAAATACATTACGAAGTGCTTCCGAGGAATCTAACCATCACTTCTTGCCGACAAGTTTCGCTTTGAGGTTGCAATTTAAGAAAAACGTCCTAATGAGCGATTGCATCAAGTGATTTTTCAGCACGATAATGCTCATCCGCATATTGCTAACGTTACTAACTCGGTTGTGAGATTATTCTACATCCATTCTCCGAATCTTGCATGTTCAACGTTTCCGCTCTCTATCCAAAAATGTCACTTCAGTTCTAAAACACCACATTTCTTCGGGCGAATTAATCGTAAACAATGGAGAATATATTATTGATTAGTTTTTGTATTTAAAAAAAATGAACATCCTGCAACGACCCAAAGTAATAATTCTATGAATCACGAAAAAAGTTCTTACATTCGTGCAATTTTTCTCTTTAATATTGTTGACGCTATTTTTTTTTCCTTTTTATGGAAAGCATACATTGTTAATTTTCTTACCATGTTAGAAAAGTTAGGAAAGCGTATTTACATGCTAGTGAATATTACATATATTTTGTATTTCTAATTTTGTGCATGATGTGACGCTTTTCGTATTAAAAAATGTATGTTTCTACAATGGTTATGAATTAAATTTAAAATTATTTATTGTACATATCTACGGTATCCAGAGCACTAGAGTGTGCCTGTATTAATCTAGAGATTTAGATAAATACACTATAAATTATATACGGAGAAATATGTAAAAAAAAAAATATGAAGAAAATGTAATAATCAAAGGAGAGAAATTATTGTTATATATTTTACATTACATATAATAAAAAAAAACTTTGTCTCTATTAGATACCTGATATTTGTTTAATAACAGTGCCTTGAAAAATCCAGTTATTGTGTGTTCTTAAACATATTCAAATATAGCTAATATAATGTACTGGTCAAAATAAAAAATATATATAAAACAATGAAAAAATATTGATTTTTTCAGGCGTATTCTAGTATAATATGTTAGAAAACATTTTACGGATAAAGAATATTGCTTTAAAAAATAATGTCAAAAAATCAGATTCTCATAATGATGACATATATGCTGTTTAAAAAAAAGAAAGGAAAAATGAATTATCAATTTGGTCCATAGATGGCGATGGTGTAGTGGTACTCGAAGCGAGTCCACATACTAACATATATACAACTTTCAAAAATTTGATAAATGTGGAGGTTGAGGGGTGTGAACGCTATATGTATGTATAAAGTGATCACTTAAGCCAGCCGAAGACGGGTCGTAAGCCCTCTAATTACCCCATACTTCCATATATTTTCCATTAAATATAATAAAAAATACCTTTGTCTCTATGAGATATCTGATATTTGTTTAGAAATTATGATATTGAAATCAATACTTTCAAAAATAAAAGATAAAGTCTTATACATGTTATAATACAAATTTATTATGCGTTCTGCATTAATCAAATTATCATTATTTATTACATTATCAAATATATTTGTATTTATGTCAATAGTGTGTATAATGCTATGTTTTTAACATTTTTCTATCGTTATTAAATTTTATCCAATTAATTGTGACATATGTGACAGCATAACATATTCCAAATTAAAAAATCTCCGCTTAAAAACTTTTAATTATTCAACTTTCCAATTTAAACGAAAACATTGTACACTTGGTCCTTTTTTTATGCGAATTTTTTTTACGTAATTTTGAAGTTGTGCGGTTTATGCAATTCTAACACACAAACTTTAAATATATGCTGTAAAGTAGCATGGCTTGGATATGTTAGTCTTTGAAACATTGGCAATATCAGCTGAAATCGTTACTTTGGCTCGTGAAATTGGCGGAGAAGCTTTTGATAACTTTAACCTTTCCTCTCCGATGATGTAAACTGAGTTAACATTGCCTTTAATTATGTGAATATCTCTGTAAATATACTAAATAAAGAGTTCATATTTTAGGTATTCCTCCGTAATATATTTATGTATTGGATTAAATAATTACAATATATAAGTATTTACCATACGCAACAATAAAAAATGGCGAAAACGTTGTAAAAACGAAGACGTGAATTTGTCAATACCTGTATGTGTACGTGCGGAATGGTGCGGACCGCGGGATGACAGATGCTGATCGTCACTTAGTGGCAGAACGTGCGTTGGCCGGGTTAGACGTGTCTTATGCTGTCGTTCGTGATGATCAATGTTTTTTCTCATTTTTAGGGCTTTTACACAATAATTGATATAAATATTCACTTATATATATATATATATGTCAATTATTATTTTATTTTTAAGATTTGCATAATCAACTTTCTGTTTAAAATCCATTTATTAGATTGTGAACTTTGTTTTTAAAAAATATATATTTTAATGATTAATATAAGTACTAAATGTAAAATATTCATATTTATCCGACTTAAAGATCGCAAAAGTCTACATGTATACTGAGTTTACAGCATCGGATCACGTGTTTTTATTTTAGTACCGTTAGCGAAAGGTTAACCAAAATCATATCGACGAATTACTTATGGATAATGCTTTAAGTGACGGTGATATTATTGATATAAATTTAATTATCTTTAAAGAATCAAAAAACAATGGTGAAGCGGATGAAAATCTAGTCCCCCTTTTTGATTTTGAGAAGGGCTTTAATTTTGCATTAAATTAGAAAATATTTTTTTTCTTAATGACACCAATTCTGAACGATCTTTCAAATTTCAACGTGAGCTTAAGAGTTGTTTTTCTGGCTATCACGAACTCATAATCGAATCACTAAAATCATCACAAAGTTTAATTACTGATTACATTTTTAAAGGAAAAAATCAACATAAAATGATGGTGAAGTTAACGCCAATTCTAATTGTGAAGAACCATTGTCTTTAACATGTAGTATATCTGATGCGCATACAATCTCTTCTAATGATGAAAGTGATTTCGAACCAAATCACAAGTACGATATGTTTAATGTGATCATTTTTTAGGTATAATTATTTTCCTGATCCTGCCTTGGTGTTATGCGGTTTTGGAGAATTATGGAACGCATCCCTAATTTTTCAAAGTAAGCCATGTCTTTTTTTATGCGATATCCCGTGGAACATCTACCGTATAAAAAGAGGATCGAGTGTACTCTATTATTCTTACGGTAATATGCGCGGTTGCTTTCATACATATACACTAGCGTAACGAGACATTGCCTGCCCTTAGGGCGAGTAAATAAACCGTACCCCCATCCCTTACTCAAGAGATTGAAAAAATTAACACACATAACTTCGTGTGTATTGTGTAGAAATGTTTTGGTCGCGCCTGGCGCGGACTATTTAATTCTGTTCTTAAAAATCTTATCTTATGCGTAATTAACGTGTATGTATAATAGATGGACGTATACGAAAAAATGTATTCTAAAGTATAAAGTGAAAGTGAGGAATAGGGGTGTAGGACCGGGTGGACAACAAAAGATGACGAGGTTATAATTAATAGGGGCGTACAATATAGTGCATATAAGCAAAAAATCTGTGCATTACTAAAGATTCTAGAAAACAAATATAAATTAAATAATTGGATTAACATAAACGGAAACATTTTTTTTACAATTAGCGGCATCTGTTTACCAGTAGAGACTTTAATTGCTTAGTTCTAAAAACTATCACGACAACCCACCGCTGTACTCATGGTGCTCTTTTTTATTCGCCGCATCGTGCTATTTACATTACTCAGTTCTGTCTTTTAGCTAGTGAATTACTCAAGTCATATAAATGGCTATTTACTGAATTGAAAATTCCTTTCGGTTGGTCCGTTTTGTATGGAGTCGTTACCTATGCTGTTTTTTAACAGAATAACATTAGAAAGGCTTACAACTGCGTGCAAATCATTGAAGTGAATTATGAAGTAATTATTTCGTGAAGGATTTTCAAACAATAAAATAATCATGTTCAGTCATAAAAAGTGTTCTTAAAAATGTCCATACATTTTTTATATTGATTTTTATATGGGTAAGAAGGTACTATTTTACGTTAAAACTTAAACTTTGAAAACACTATTAATAGTACTCTAAAATTATAAATAAATAAACGACGGATTCATTTTGTCTCAAGACATTGGTTAACGAATGTTCATAATCCTATGTATAACATATATTATATATGATTGTATAATATCATTGGTAACTGCATAACTGCACGCCACTGATAATTACAGTGAGGCAGAATGAAAGAAATGAAATTTGTAGTGTGTGTACGTATAAACGGCTAAAAGCATTAAATGCTAATATTATTGCCTTCGTATTGTCGAAGATACAGTAGTATCGAAACCGGTCGACGTTAAATTAATCAAAGTGGTTTATGGAAAGTTTATAAGTTTAAAAAAAATGAGATTATTATATTATAATGTATTATATACGTGGACCCCGTGTGTCCAAAACTTTTATTGTTTTGGAGGATATTTTCATGTTGGCCTTTGACATTTAGAATATTTTATATTGTTAAAGTGAGCAAAAACATCATTAGGACTTTGTTACATGGATAACTCGCATTCGGATTTTTTGATTTATCGTTATTGTGATTCGTGTTTCGTAATTTGGTTTTTTTGGCAATTTTTTTTTTTATCATTAGATAAATGTATTGTAAAACTCGTGCTGAGCTTTTATAATTTTAGAAATTGTAACATTTTGATTCGAGTGTATTTTTTTTTTTTTTACCGTGACAGGTGAGCGCTTTGTTTGTGTTTTGAGTTCGGTCCGGATTATATCGTATCATTCTTAGTGGTCCACGATTTTCGCCAGCGCTAGCGAAAAAATTAATCACTAAATTAATGTATTAATTATAAATATATACATATAAAATCAATTTTAATAATATATGTTGTATCAATGTGTCCAAAATTTAATAAAAATGAATTGATAATTCTGGCGTCTGCAGTCGGTTTACTCAAAGGTATTTGAGATTCTGTAAAAATAATGTAGATGGCTTTCAAATAATGGAACGACAGGTGTATTAATTTGAAAAATGTAACATATAGATTCGAAAATTTGTCAAGCAAAATACTGGCGTTATAGCACAATGGTAGTGCACTTCCCCGGATTGGAAATAGAGATCCAGGTTCGAATCTCGGTGACGCAAAAACTTTTCGACAAAATTGATTTTATATGTATATATTTATAATTAATACATTAATTTAGTATTTAAAATATCACAGACCGTCTGTTCTGAATAATTACAACTTCACAATAAGAATGTGTTTTCCTTAATAAAAAATTAATCATTTCATAAACTGTGTTTGTGTTCTTGTGATAACCACCTATAAATGTTTTCTATATATTATATTGTGTATGATGTACAATAGTTGGAGATGTCTTTTTTCTGATATGGAGTTTTAATTTATAAAATTGAATATTTAAATGTAACATCTCGAGAAATTAAAATATCACGTCATTTGTTAAAGCGCTAAGCGCTTCGCGTTATGTTCAAAAAATATTCCGCTTTACATGTTGGTTTCGTATCCGGAATGTTGTTATGTCACGTATGTAACGTTCAGGGTTTTAATATTATAAATTACATTAAATAAAACTCCTTATATATATATGTAAGAGATTTATTAATTTAATATATGATTTTGATAAATTACACCAGTAAGTGCCGTCATTACCTTACAAAGCACGTTTGAAATAAATAGAGACGTTCGGTTCAAATATGAGACCACCCCTGCAACAACACTGTATATCGGTTTTCGTCAGATCAGAGTTACGAATGACCCAACATTGTATTGTATCTTCTTGGGCATCGAATGGTATGTTAAATAACCATATAAAATAAATAAAAAATACTATTAAACACAATTTCTAAGTGAGCTTCCCTATAACTGCACATATCTTCACAGCAACATATTATATAATATATGGAGTTTCTAAATTCTTTCAGATAACATTTTTTTTGCATCAGTTCCGTTTACCTGAAAGAGTTGAATTTGAATTGTGCTGGTTGATGTGCAAGGCGACGCTATCTTCACGACTTTTGTATCTTATACAATTTAAATAGTAGACGTCAAACTATCAGGTCAGCCTCTACTTCAGCCGCAGGAAAGGATCTAGAACCGACCAACCGTTGTCAGAAGTTTAGTGAACGAGAATTTGCGGTTGTAGGCCCAAAAGCGTAAGAAACAAAGCTTCAGAGACTTTATTCAAAAAGAAAATTCGACAAATTTTCGAACTTGTATGTTGTACTTTCAAATTGATACATCTGTCGTTCCATTATTTGAAAGTGTCCACTGTGTAGGTGTAGCATAATCGGTTAATGCATTTTCCCGGATAGGAAGAGTTCCAGGTTCGAATCCCAGTAGCGACAACAATATTTTTTCAATAAATAGGCTTCTAATTAATACATTTAATTTGTATTAAAAATATCATAGACCTATGTTCTGCAAAATTGCAACTTCACAATAAGAATGTGTTTTTTTTAAATTAAAAAAAACATATTTTTTATTTGCATTTTAAGATCAATGATAATATCTAAATTTAGACAGTACAAAAAATGTTATCCGAACACCATTTAATATGTGTTATTATAATATATTGTATCCACTTGTATTTGTCGCAGTGTGACTTGTGTATAATTTGTCCATTCTACACGGTACAAGCTATTATCACACAACATAACAATAGAAATATATGACTCTTTGCTTTTGGCCTGTATTTGCTAAATCTTCGCAAAATTTCTGCAATATATGTTCCGAGATATTTGACGTCGTTTTTTGTGCGTGGTTATCCCGTCAAGGGGTGTTGGCGATAACCGCCTTGAATAACAATATCACTCATTTCACGAGATTGTATTCTGTGTTACGCTTTATTGCATCTCTCCCATCTTCGCATCGTTTTGATGATCGGCGTCAGAATTACTCTTATTTATATTACGGTAGCTGAAGTACCCGGCGTCGCTTGGACTTGACGCAGAGTGAAGAAACTTCATTTAGGAGGATGGGAGTAGTTTTTTTTCGAAATTAGATGTAGACAGTAATTTTTCTCTTCTTTTGAAAGTCAAGTGTGAAAAATTTCATCAATAAGTATCAAAATTCTGCTTTAAAAGGAGGGAAAGGGGGATGGGCGTGGTTTTTCGAAATGTCATGTAGACTTTCCTCTTATTACTTTTAGGTTTAGGACACTACGCGAGACATACTCATCAAGTCCCCACTCCCCTCCCGCTCCTCACCCTAACGCATCCCTCTCCCCTTCCACCCCCCACTACCCGGTCTCATCCCCTTCCCATGCCCATCCCCTTCCACTTTCCTCCCACTCCCCTCTCACTTCCCCCCCCCCCTGTTCTTCCCGTTCCCCGTTCAACAGGAATGCCACTCAAAATTATTTTGTCCAGTTGTACTCTGGGACCCTAGGATAGAAAATAGAAACATCCAACACTCCTCGTACCAGTACCAAAATTCTGCTTTAAGGTTGGGAAAAGGGGATAAGGGGTGGTTTTTTGAATTGTCCTGTATACAATGACTTTCCTCTTAATTTGAAGGTCAAGTGTGCAAAATTTCATCAAGCTCTGAATAAAACTGTAGATTTGTATAAAAAACAAACAAACCAACATACACTCTTTATATATATAGAAGATGTATTATTAATTCATGCGACTTCTTATATTTTATCCTTTGAGTTTTTTTTCAGGAATGTGTGTAGGTATACATAGTATTGATAATGGGCAACCTCATTGTCTGAGTGCGTATTTTTTTACCGGTGTATTCCAATTTCGATAAATTATCAGATTTTTTCTGTATATCTTTCTAATTAGGACAAATTAAATTGATCAATTAAAAAGATATACAGACAAAAATTGTTTACCGATAAAATATTTGGTTGCTACGGGGATTTAAATTTGGACCTTTTCTTGTATGGGGAAAGGTGTTATCTATTGAACTAGATCAATCGATTATGTTTACGATAAATTTAGAACTTATATTCTGTATATTTTTATAATTGAGTAGTTTGTTGGTGTAATGGTTAAGATGCTGGCCTAAGTGATCCAGTGATCGAGGGTTCGCGCCTCGTTTCAGGACACCAGTTAGTTCTATTTTCACAGTACAAGCGTTTAGCTTAGTTTGAAAATCGTAGGAATATTGATGTGATATGTATTCCCGTGTACGCATCTCTATATTTTTATTTAAAAAAAAATTGATACATCTATTATTCTTACCGTTTATTTTTTACAAACGATTGTGTTGTTTACCGTTACCGAGGTAAGTTTGTAGAACGCCATAATCACATATGTGAAAGTAACACTTGTTTTTTTTATTCTACTTAATTTATTTGAGACGCGTTTCGACTTGTTCTTCTTTCCCCCAAGTTGTTGATTGATAATACCTTTACAAACGAAACGCGTCTCAAGTAAATTAAACGAGTAGAATAAAAAAATATGTGTTTTTTTTAAAAAAAGTAACGATCATGTTCTTGGTTTGTAAAATTATACAATGTGGGAATTTCATCGAAATCCGAAATAAGTAAGAATATTTAAACGTAATTTATCGAAATTTACACACGGAAAACTCATACTTTCTCTTTTTGAATTTGAAATTGTTTACGTTTATCGAAAAATTTCGCGTATTTGATTGCTTTGATATATAAAAAAAAAAAACATTTGATAATTCCAATTTAGGGTTCTGTGAATGCGCCCACGCGTGTCGGGTTTATCTCGTGTCCGATAGGCTTTAGCTTCCCAGGCTTTTGTGTCTGACCGCAAGCTGACCGGCCCGGCGGCGCGCGGCGTGAAATCCTCCGGGACGATCCGAAATGTGAAATCCTCTTTGTGTCAATTATTTTTGGATTTGATTTTGTTCGTCCCCTCTTCCCAATTGCCTTTCGGGACTCGCCGGTGTAATAGGCGCGCGGTCCGCGGTGATGGGCTTTTATCGAATCGACAGCCGTTAATGGATTTTCGAAATTACTTTCGTATCAATCCTCAGATTCTTTAATTTTATCGGTGGTTTGTATTCCAGTACTGGCGTTTGCTTTGCATTACATTGAAAGAATACCATTGTAGTGATATACGGATATTGCGAGTCAAAGATTTAGTTTATAGTTCACCGATTACATTATTAAATTCCATTTTCACTACTAAAAAGTGTTAAGAGAAGGCTTTCAAGGACTATTATATAAATTATATGATTGCTTAGATGAATTAATTATTTGATCTAGGAAAAGACTGCTGGATTACCCGTTTCTATTGCATATCGTCGCATTACAAGTAAAGCCTACCCAATTCGGTGTGGTTAAATGTAGCAAAAAAGGAAAAAGGAGCATTTGGGTACTTTAGGGATATTGAGGCTTAAACGCAACTTATGTACTATTACACCGTTTCCGAAGGAATGGGCAGAGCGTCGCACTTTTCTGCCTTGCTACGCAACTCTTTCCACGTTCACATTCGTAAATCCTCTCAAGCATGCACATCGATTGCTGAGAGTTCTAACAGGACCATCTTACAGTATCTGGTTTACCTGGTCGTGTGTGGATATTTTTGCCGGCGTTAAAGCTCGTTTGTATTATCTTCTCTCTTTCCTCTGATTCGGTTTAGATTTTCTCATCATTCATTTATTCTAACATATATAAACTCGAGTACAATTCCACTACTTGGGTTTCCTCATTACAAAATGCACCCCTACATCAAAAATTGTTTTTTTTATTAATTTTATATTTAATTAATTCCAAATTATTCACTCCCTGTGATCAATTAAATTGTGAAATTTTAATGGACGCGCTACAACTTACCAGCTTCCGTTGCGAGCGATTTACTGTTTCTAATGAAAATATTATAATTAAGTTTGCTACCCTGAAGCGCTAGAAATAAATGATTCAGTTGAAGCTGAAAGTATATTGAGGATACATTGTTTTATCGCATCAATCCAGATATTATATTGGTTGGGAAACTCATTTATATTTATTTTTAATATCAAACGCAAATACGTTGCGGTTATTCATTTTGATAAATAATTCATTAGCTTCGTTTTTAATCACTACGAGTTTTTTATCTTTTACGAAGAAAGGGGTATTTTTCGAAACCGGTTAGTGAATATATTAAACTCATAGTGGTTTAAAACAAAGTTAATGAATTATTTCTTGTATTTAGATTAGAATACGAACAAATGTTTAGTTATTATTGTTTTTAGTACAGTAGTAACCGAATATTTTTTCTGTGTATCTTTATAGTTGATTAATTTAATTTGTGTTTAATCTTCTTATCGGCATAAAGCGTATAAGCACAATTGTTTTATTAATGTTTATATGTAAAAACTCGCAATAGCATAGATAAATATAGAATAAATTATTATCAAAAGTTCTATAGGACTAGCAAGTTTTTATGTTTGGATGAAAAGTGAGAGGCTCAATAGTTGTACTCAAATAAGGTAGTCAACAAAATATTTAGTGTCTTTATTGCCATTTTCTTTTATTTGCTTTTTCTCATTTACTTGGGGTCGGGTCTCTTAATTCTTATTTCCAAGTTATTTCCGAATTAATTCCAAGTTCTGCGGTCTTGGCTCGTCTCGCTAACATGGTTCATCTGTAGCTCTTTCTACATCCACGCCTACCACGTTGCCAGTGTATGTCTTGTTTCTGTCTGGATGCTGAGCGGCTTCTTTACGGCATGGTTGTGTTTTGTAATCGCCATTGGGTCGAAGTCGAACCTTTTTAAGGTTATCTGTTATGGGCGCTATTTTGAATATGCCATTTAATTAAACGTATTTCAGACATAATTTTTTTATGCGGTCTAGATTCGTAACACCCGCGGTCCATTTCAGCATCTTCATTTCGTTCATATGCATTCAACTTAACAGTTGTGACTGCGTTCTTGTAAACTTTGCGCCTTTGATTTAGATAGGTATTTTGGAATAGCTTAGAATGCCTGTAAGCGATGGCCACTTGAGACCACTTCGATCTACATTTGCATTATTTAAATTGTGATACTTCGGGTACTGAGTTGTCTTTAATATTAACTGTCTCGCATGTATTTGGTTTGTGGCAGAACTCCCCCATAGTCGTTTATATATTCTGTTGTGCCGCCCGTTTTGTTTGGATTCTTTTATCCATTTGTCAAAAACTTCCTGTAGTTGCTCTACTGATTCGGCAATCGAGTTATTAAAATTAGAAATAAATCTAAAGTGCAATAATTGAAGAGAGAACATAACTTACAGCAAGCCAAGTCAACGCTCAGATGATCTCGGGCTGACTTTCTTCAGAAGATTCGGAAGAAAATTGATTCGCGCAACCACAATTTTGTTGAAAATTCCTTCAGTATTCCCCGAGCGACGAAAGAAAAATTAAGAAAGACGATAAGAAAAAATTTGGAGCCTGAATGTGTTTTCCAGACAATAACAGAAAGAATCACGTGATATTTTTAGGCAATTGATGTGTATATTCATGATATTGTACGTCTGTTTAGGCGTTATGTACGCTTCAGTGGGTAGGAGCGATTTTTAAATTTGTTTAAATTTAAACAAGAAAAACAATAGCGGATCGGCTTCTGTTAGGACACGCTCGAGGACAGACATATTTTTCGGCGCTGTTTAGGAAGTATGTATATCGGATATGAGCAAATTTCTGAGGTTGGCCAGCCGAAGTAAGTAAGTTAACAGAAAACTGCCAGCCGAGTTTCGACCAACTCACGGAGGACTTTCAGAGCAGACTATAGTCAGGTTACGAACTACTCTCTCGACTACCAAATGCGAACTGACAAATGTCTGCTAAACCAAAATGGCGGCCAAACAAAATCATATATTCACCCTGTACTTCTATGATTAGCACGCTCGCTCGCTAAACTGTGCATTATACGAGTTACATTGATATATTTGGCTTTTAGCAACACTAGTGATGATTTTTAGTTCAAAATATTTATTTTAATGAAAACACATTTTTGTTGTGAAGTTGCAATTTCAGAACATAGTTCTATGCTATTTTGAATACAAATTAAAAATGGAATAATGGATGTACTAATTATAAAAATATGCAGAACGTAATCGGTCGATGTAGTGGAATGGGTAACACGTTTCCCCCGGATAAGAAAAGGTTTAGGTTTGAATTTCGGTAGCAATCAAATTTTTTCGAAAAATACATTTTTTTCTGTATATCTTTTTAATTGATTAATATTATTATTTAAAAAAAAAATTTTTACACTTATTTTATTATACATACATAATTAAATTAATTATATTATTTTTTTTACACTAAATTACCTAACTCAATAGAGAAATCAATTCTCGTGTTTGAATTGTATTCACAATATTTATAATTAAGTATATTTTTATTATTTTAAAAACTATAATATAATGTTTAGTTGTATTTTCTCACGCCATGCCCAGGAATGGCCATTTCAAGCCCGCTCTTCACGCACATGATCTGATGACAACGACCCTCTTTACGGTGTCTACAAATATTAAACAATTGATGAGACGGTCGCAAAGTTAACAACGGGCGGTGTGTATTTTCCCCGCCAATTCATTTCGTATCTCGTGGACATTTGTTCAATGGAGCGAATACAAAGATCTGCCCCAATAAATGTCCCCCGGGTTGTGGGGTTGTCGCGGACCTGCCCGGCCCCGCCTATTCTCCGAGGACTGTATTAATTTACAAAGTTGTCTGGCGGGTAGGCGACGCGCGGCTCCCGTTTTGCAAGAGCCGCTGCGTTTATATCTGGATTGAAAGCACCGGAAATAAATGGGATTTTCCCGCCCGCGATATTTTCTTTTCTCCGTGTAATCCGGAAGATTTTCCTCACAGAATTGCCGATAGTAGTCGCCCTTTATGTTATAAATGGGAGCGCTCTGTCAAAGGGTTCGGAGGTTTTGTGCCTGAAGAATAGCACACCCCTTCGTTAATATGCTTCCCGAAGTGTTTCTACATTCAACTGAAATCTTTGCCTCGGGAATTAATGAAATTGCTCTGAAAGGTGTTATTTGTCATTGTGAATGGCAACATAAAATGTACGGATTTGCCTAACAATAAAGTAAAACTAACCGTTTGCTTTGATATGTTTTGACATTCATCTATTTTTTTCCCTTTTATTTGTAACTTGTGAGGTACGAAGCGATCAATGAAAAACGAGAATGCGTGTGAATGAATAATATATATATATATAATATACAAATTAAATGTATTAATTAGAAAGATACATATAGAATCATTTTATTAACTAATTTTGTTTCATTAACTACTTATTGAGTTTAAATACATCTACCGGTTTCGAAAAATACCATTTTCTTCTTCAGGATGTTAATATTAATCAAAAACATGTATTGTTTCTTTACCAGAATCTATTTTTAAAAAACAGTAATAATAATAAAATTAAAATAATGAATTTTAACCACAAAGTTAATTTTGCTAATTTCAAAAGTAAATATAAAATCAATTTTGTATGGATATCTTTCTAATTAATACATTTAATTAGTGTTTAAAATATCACGGACATATGTTCCGAATAATTATGACTTCACAATAAGAATGTGGTTCTCCTTAATAATATAAAATGTTGTTAGTAGTTTATTTATTATCTTTTAATAATCAGTATGATAAAGAAAATGTGTTTTTAAACATAGCTGTAAAGATTGTACCGTTTTCTATATTGGAAATACAGGTCTAAATTTTAACAAAGTCAGAGAGCAATTAAGATGTTTAAATAATAATGCTTTTTCAGAATTTTCCAATCATTTTATAGAAAATAATAATACTTTTAATAATAATTTTTGTTTATCTGTTTTACATATAAACAATATTGGTTTTAAATTTTGTATAATTTAGAATCATTAGAGATAGGCAAAGTGTGTAAATTAAACAAAATATTATTAACCATATAACCAACTATCCTAAAAATGTTTGGATTATTAAGTCAATTTCCATATCTTTCATCATCGTAAGAATTTAGGTTAGGTACTAGATTTATTTTTTAAATTATTTTATCTTATTATTTATATTTTATAATTATTTAAAACAAATTGAATTTAAAAACATAAGAAAATTTTGATAGGTGATTTTAGTTATTTTTCTTTTTCATTCTGATGAGGGAAAATGTATTTTCCGAAACCGGTTAATGAAAGTAAATAACACAGTGGTTTTTAAAAACAAAGTTAATAAACTATTCATTACTAAAATGAACCACAACGTGTTTGCGTTAAATATTAAAAATATTATTATTATTTACATGTTTATTTACGATTTGCGGATGGAAAGAGGAATTCATCTCAGATACATCCATCTAGTAAATGAAGACCGTAAAAGATTATTAGTTTTTTTCATTGTAGTTTTATTATTTTAAATTTGGCTGTTTTAATATAAATAATATTGTTACGATTACATGGTAGATGATTGACGCTTGCGTAAGCAATAATTTTAATGCAAGAAAAATATTCTAGATACAAGAAAAATACGAATATAGTACTAGTCGCCTCGAATAAAAGCGTTGGTGTGACTCGTGCCCGTCCATATTGTGTTTACCTAAAAAACGTAATAGAATTTCGTTTCGGATATACGTGCAGTGTATCGCTCACATGAAGGAGATCCCGATCAGGTTACTTGAGCGGCGTTTTCGATTTAATTAAATTAATTTTTTGAATTAATTGAATTATCCCCTTTATCTGTCTCTCGTATTTTAGTACAGCAACTTATTATCATTTTTTATTTAATTTAATTTATTTAAATGTAAAAAAATACATAGTTTTTTGTTACTGCCATGTGCGTTTACGTTATATGAGTTACATAATCTTAATATGGAATTTAATTTTACTATTCTACAATTTTATAACGTTGGATGGTTGAGTTTCGTGAAATAAAATTATGTGATAATTATTTTAATGAGATTAAATATATTTTTATACACGTTTTTTTAGTATGTAATATGTCCGTGATGCATTTCAATCAATATCATACACGTTTATTTTTCAACTTGGGATGTTTGAATCACCGACTTGAGATGTTTTAAGAAGTCGGATGATATCAATACACAATTTCATTTATAAAAATTGAGATTTAAATAATCGGCTTATTGATATTTTTCTGACTGGTAATTTTTTGTGATGCGATATTTATATTTCTAACGATATTCATTACACTTTTTAATAATTTTATGAGGAGAACACATTTTTTGTTTTTTACAAGTTGCATTTTCAAAACAGTGGTGTTATTATCTCGCCAGCAAATATATATTTTTTTCTGTATACCTTTCTCATTTAATTTGTATTGATAATTTTTAAAATTAATAATTAATAAAACAAACGTGTGCACACAAAATATGCCACATCTACAATTATACTATTTCTCAAGCTAAACTAAGCGCTTGCGCTATGAATAATAGAACTAACTAATATGATATATGGACAATGAATCTGTTTTATCGCTAGTATAATATTCATAATTATTACATAAGTATAATATATTGGATTATAAATTATTCATAATTCTTTGAAAATAGAATAATAAACCCTTTTTCGGCATGTTTCATGTAGAATATCTGCAATGGAGCAACTTCAATCTACGAAATTGAAACTATAAGCCAAATTAGATAAACCACTTGAATGTTTAATTATAGAGAAATTTTATTTTACTGATCAGAATTTTCCTCTTTTTTGTTTTGTTACAAATACAAAAAGTATTTCCTAACAAAATACAGTATTCTTAAGGAGCATATTCTCGGTAATTCGACCAGTATCCAATACTTTTTTTTGAGATTCAGCGACGTTCACGTCTATATGTTTTTATGTTGTCAAAAAAAAATACGTTACTCGATGAGATAGGTATCGTTGGCTGTTGGCCTCCTTTTGTTTATGCGGGACGGAGACACAGCCCCGGGTTTATGAAAATGAAGCGAGCAGAACTTTTTCAAAACAAATTTTTGTGAATATATAAATCTGATAAAAGCGAGCATACTGTACAGGTCATCCATTGTTTGTCACCACTTTACATAATATGTGCCGTTACCGAGAAAATACCTAAACAAAGATTTTAGAAAAATCCTTCACGTATTGTGTTGATTTTTTTTTTTTTTTTTTACACATTTCTTCAGAAACAATAACACACAGTGTTTCAGCAACGTCGGTAATGTGTAATTTTTGCGCCATTCTCTTTATTTGGTCTTTTTACTTTTCTTTTTGAAAGTCGTTTGAAAACATGTCTTAATATTTAATATATGTATGGCAATGGCGGAAACTTTGAAATGCATTTTGATTACTACCAGCTTCAATACCAAATAATAATTTTTAAGATTAAGATGTCTCACAGAGACGAAGCTATTATTTTTATATGAGAGGTATGGAAGTCTCGGGCATTACAGGGCTTACGACCTGTCATCGGCTGACTTAAGTGATCACTTTACACAATGTATGTACCCACGCTACCACGTCTATCAAATTTTTGGAAGTTTTGTATATATTAAATCAAGATGGAACATTTCACTTATTTATTACCAATTATGCTGTCGCCATCTATTGACATTTTTTTTCCTCTCATATAAAAATAACAGATTCATCTCTGTGAGACGTGTTAATCTTGATGACAATCCTCCAGGGGATAAAACCCAGTAATTAGTTCCTACAACGATTTGGACACACTCAAAATATTGTAATAATTTTTAAATCAAATTTTTTGCCGGCAATTCAATTATTTTTCACATCTCAGCGTGATGCATTTGATGTGTTTTGTCTAGCCTTGGTAATATAACCACCGGTGATAAATATTTGTTGTTCGTGAAGTTGATTAAATTAATATGTATATTATGTAGGAATGCTGCGGTAATGGTCACAGAAAATGCAAACTTATTTTTAATATTATTTAAAAGAATCGGTGTTCATGTTTACGAGTTGAGTAGGTATCTGTATTGCTTATCATATATAATATTATAAAAGTTATGTTTTTCGTTAATTGGATTTGAATAAAAAAAATTGTTTCTTGTATTCCAAAATCTGAATCGCCCACGTGCAGCTTCGGCAAGAGCAACAGTCCACTCCAGCGAATTTATTTGATTTTTCGTGTTATATTTATAATCGTGTATGACTGTATGTAATTTTAAATACTCTCATAGGCTTATTGTAGGTATGGTAATACAATGATACGATACATACCTACTGACATCGCCTTGACCTCGCGCGGTCCTCCTGTGGCCTCAGTTGCATGCCTTTTGTTTTTTTTAATGTATAAAAATAATTGATTTAATAATTATATATTAATAGCCACATGAGTTTTATTGTTTAACCGGTATCGGAATAACGTGCGTTCCTCTTCGGAAAGCCTGAATAAGACTAAACATAACATATTGTTTTTGCTTTCTTGAGATTATTTTGAGATTCAATCGGACGAAAATGAACAACGTTGGTATATCACTGTAAAACACTTTATCGGCAATAGAACGGTTTCGGGTTCGAGTCGCGGAGGAAACTTTTTAGGAAAAATGATTTGTAATTTGCATTTTTTTTTAGTTATATTTACTTAGGGATAATCTTACAACGTTATTTAAGATGCTGACTCAAATCATGTTAAAAAACAAAGATTTGACTACAAATAGCCAGAATAAATGACAGCCATGAGAGGGTTGGTGGTGGTCAGCAACGTGGAGGGATCCAGAGGGAGATCACAGGAGGGTTATCGTCAGATTCCATGTAGACCGCGATCCTCAGTCACGAGAAAATGACGTAAGAAAAACACGTAGGCTTTGTTTGAGCATTGACATTTTACAGTGATATTGCGTTTCGGATTTTAATAATTACTCGCATCTCTCGATATCTTGGTTTTACAGTAAACGTGAACAATAATGTAAGTTTTTATTATTAACATATGTTTTTGATTAGTTCATGACATCCTGAAGAAGAAAATGATATTTTTCGAAACCGGTATCTACCGGTTTCGAAAAATACTTTGTTTTATTAACCACATAATGAATTAAATACATCTGTATTTAATTCATTATGTGGTTAATAAAACAAAGTTAACAATCTAAAATAATGGATTTTAACCACGAAATTGATTTTGCTAATATTAAAAATATTAATATCTTCCGCTAAAGTCTAGGTTACAAAGTTGGTGGGCCGTAAGCAAGTTTTAATTACATGTTTTAATTAGTCTAGGTTACAAATTTGCTTAGTTTATATATTTCATATGAATCACGCTGACGCCAGTTCATCAGTTCATCTTGAACATAATATATCATTTGTAAAAATGATTTAAAAAACTAGTTTCTAACAAGACGTTTTTATACAAACTCAAAATTAAAATTATAGTTTTTTTTTAAACGGATCTAAGCCATGAATAGTGGGTAGATAATGATATAATATTATGCCGACTCACTTTCTCTGTTCTTACAATAATAAATTCATGTATCTAATGGTCTGGGGGCGGAGTATGTACAATGTATCAAGTGATAAAACGTTCTTCGTAATTTCAAGTGTCTCCAAGTAATAAATAAAACACAATGGTATTAACCGCCAATGATTTGGAGTATTGCTCACTAAACTTTGTACTACACACACGTTGGGTTAATGTCACTACTATAGTTTCGAGAGGTGCAGTCCCTCTCATAATCAGGTGATAACTAAACTAAATACAGTATTGTAGTCTTATTCGAACGGGGCTCGGGAAGAGGGGGGAGGTTTCGGTCGTTAACGGGAATATAGACAGTAAAGGTAAAGTGTTAGGGAATATTATTTATTTATTATTATATACGCCCTATTCAGGCATTAACAGAATTTGTAAAATAAAAGAAAATTACAACAGAAGTGCAAGACACAAAGAAAAAAAAATTCATAGTTTCAGCATGTTTTTGCATATAAAAATTAAAAATAAATATAAAATGTGAAGTAGCAATTTATCCGTCACCATTGAGTTGAGACACAACAAATTGTAATGGTGTAGTCCTATAAAGAATTAGATTAACAGCAGAAATGTCGACTACCTCCGCATATTCATTTCCCAAAAATTACATTCTGGGTACTGCGGAGTTAGCTAGTGCATGAGTTCTGACATTACCATTGTAAAACAATGAATTGTGTCTCGATGACCTCAATGGTGCGTCAAAGTCAAGCAGACCAACAATCTGGGGGCATTCAATCATACCATTGAAAATCCTGTATAGAAATATAAGGTCGGTCATCGTGCGTCCCACTGGTAAGTTTAACAATTTCAGACAGCTAAGGAGATATCTTCAGAGCGTATATTTAATTTAAAATTAATAAATCTTAGAAACTTTCTCTGGATTCTTTCAACCACCGTCGAGTGTACAATGAATTATGTTGTTAATTAGTGTTTTCTCCGAATTTAAATTCTTTTATATTTCAACGGTTTCTAAATTGTTTATTATTAATCCTTTATAAAGTACAAATGTTACACCACAAAGTGACCGCCATGTCAATCAGTGTATAATAATAATCATATTGCACATTTATGGAAGGTTACTGTGTCGAGTTTTTTTCCTGAAGGAAACTGTAGATGTCTTCGACTTCTCTGACGCATCAGCGACATTAATTAATGATGGATCCTGTAATGGATCCGAAATGTCAACCATAAGTCGGAGACAAACGGCAGATTAGTCCAGAAAACTATACAGAAATGCCGTGAAAACATATATTTGGCTGTACCCGGAATTTCGATATAACTTGTAGATATTTACTACATTTATAATAAATAAAAATTTTATGTAATACAATTCAAAAAATAAATGACTGTTTTGATATGAGATACTGAGACGATTACCGATATAAGAAATGCGTATTGTATTTTATTTCAGATAGATGTTTAAAAGATAATATTTTCTAAAATAAAAATACTCTTATTTGAGCTGATCCGTAGTCCAATTTCTTGCGTAAATGTTGCCTCCCGCAGAGTAAGCTTTCTCCGTGTTGATGTGGATGGAGAAATAGTGAGAAGGAATTGATATATCAATTTCAAATATTTGCCTTTGATTTTATCCTTTTCGAATAATCTCACATCTTTGGGGGCTTTGGGAAGATCTCTTTCAACGACCGTTGTAATTATATTATTATTGAATGAAAACTCTAGATTTGATTTCGTCAAAAGCGTTTTTTCGTTCATCTTGCTTTTCGTTGGGTTTGATATTTAATTCAGGGTTGCAGCTTCATCGTCGTTACATTACATTACAGTAAAATTTATTGCTTTTTTTTGTTTTGTTTGCCATTTTGTCCTTGTCAAGACGATTATGGAGGTTTAGGAAAACGCTCTCTAAATAGATTTGTTTTTTTTTTTTGTAATTTACAAAATGGATTAGATATTCCAGGGCGAGTAAAGCCTAAGTGTGTAGTCAGATCAGTTCTGATACTGAGGCAGTTAGTTATATACTTGTATGAGCATAAGATAACGTTGCTTATAAGAATTTCGTCAACCACGCATGTATTCAAAGAAGACAGTGATAATAGTTTCTTGTTGAAGAATTGTCATACGACTTTTAAGTATTAATAGGATTCCACATCGGAATGTCCGAATACAGGTTTAGATCTTGTTGAAACAACGCATGAAAAAGAGAGAAGGGAGATTATCAAGATTGTTTATATGATGCTTAAGTCCAACAGGCTTTGATCCTAGGCTTACGTAGGCGGGCGTATCGAGTGGCTGAATACTGAATGGGCCAACTTTTCATTAATTACCGAGTAGCCTCCGATACAAATTCTTATTTATGTCGGTACATACTTTTCTTCTAATGCGACTTCTCCATAAAACTGTATTTTTAGAAAATTCTGAGTTATCCCGCCACAATGGATATAATATAATTGATGGAGTGAAATTTATATTATAATCATGTACATGTTGTTGAAAGGGAACGGTTAATCTGAGTCATAAATACAGATGAATATAGCCCAAAAGTCGAAAAATCCTTATAAAGGTGTCCAGCGGAAATTTTTGAAGTTTAATATTAATTAAAAAAAAACCTACAATGTTATTCTCATATTTTATTTATACAAAATTGAGTTTAAGGATGCGGATTTTACGTTTTATAAACAATGTCGTCTAAATGCCGTTCATTTCTCTCAAGACACTCTTGTAATTAGATTTTTAAATTTGCGAACACTCGAAAGCAAAGTGTTGGTTCAATGGCAGCGACTTCACGGCGGATATTTTCTTGTAGGGCCTGAATTGTTCGAGGATTGTTGCTGTAAACTCTCGAATTAAGGTATCCCCACAAAAAAAAGTCGCACGGTGTAAGGTCCGATGACCGAGGTGCCCAGGGTATGTCTCCGTACTTGGTGATTAATTTATTGGGAAAAATTCCCCTTAGCTTCTCCATTGAAACTGTAGCTGTGTGTGGAGTGGCTCCGTCTTGTTGAAATTGTGTTCTGTTGTTGAACCCGAGAAACTGTTGCGGTTGCGGTACGAAAAACTCGTCGATCATTCGGCAATACACGTCAGCAGTGACTGTCTCTCGCTGCTTAAAAAAGTAAGGGCCAATTATCCCTCGGGCAGAAATTGCACACTACACTGTCGTTTTTGGACAATGCAAACGTTTTTGATGGCGTTCCCTCGGGTTGTCGGGGCACCAGTATCTCATGTTGTTTATTAACATAAGCATCGATATGAAAATATGCTTCATCAGTAAACAATAGTGTTTCCAAGCGTTCGTACTATTCCAAAATGTTCCAGCATCGTTCTCGCTAAGGTTTCACGTAAAGAATTGTCATTTTTGTTGAGAAACTGCACTATTTGCAGTTTGTATGGATGAAACTAGTTTCTTTTTCAAAATAACGTGCACTGTTGAATTTTTTATTCCAGTATAAGTTGCAATCTTTCTTGTCGATTTACGCGGATTGCGCATAATTTCACCTCGAACTTGAGCCACATGTCCCGGAGGAGTTTAGTTAACCATTGTCCCTTCTTGTCTGAACTTTTGAACCAGATAAGTTGCATGCTCGGCCCGTCACTTACTCGTCGAATATTAAAGTGAGTACAAAAAGCGCGACGCGCACTAACCAATGAATCACCGCACTTTAAATATTGCTCAACCGCGAACGCGCGGTGCGCTCCCGACCAGTGACTCATTACGACTGGAAATCCCGCAAATCACGCGCGTCGAACAATACCCCTCTCACTAACCTCACCGTGATGGTTCACGAGCAATTACAATTTAATCTTGAAATTTTTCCGCTGAACACCCTAAACATTCGAGCGGCCGCGTATAATATCTTTGAGAAATGACTCATTCTGATGCAATGAATGTCAACTGAGTACGTAAGTTGGGCATGCGTTTTACATGTTCCCCTATCATAAACTGGGGTAGATGGGATGTGACACAATTTATCAGAGTGTCTAAGAAAAAGTTGTTTGTAAGATAAATCGCTTTTTCTCGCATAGTTTAACAAAATACTTACGGCCTTACCAATATCAGACTACAAGTGACTGCTTGGGCAATCCTGTGATTTGTAAACGATAAGCAGTTGAGTACGAGTACCATTAAAAAAGTACCTGTGGACTCTATACAAAACACAGTTTCTTCGAGGTCAACTTTGACTTAGCTTCTAGAGAACCCCAATTCTTGAGCTGATTTGATATATATTGTCATAATGAACCTTGTTTATCTAAACGCCTTCGACCGCTGGTTCCCAGGTTTCCGATTAATAATAGGTATACATATGATACATGAACTGCACTAACCTGTTCACTTTGCTGTCGTTGGATTTCGGCTGGATGAAGCGCGCACTGGTGGTATTAGGACTGCTGGACTGGTCGAAGCAACGGAGGTAATGAGAATCACGCCTTCGCTCCGTCTTCTCCGATTCCGACAATAGGCGGCAATAATCACGCACACACGTGCACATTATTATCAACCAGGAAACCCGTTGGTGCCAACCGAACTAATAAGGCGCGTAAAAAAACGTTTTAAGGCTTCCCTTTCATTAATAATTAAATTATTCGCGTTTTTTTTTAATTTTTATTGTTTATTATTGTTATATGTGGGTTTTTATTATTAATTTATATTAGATGTTATAGACTAGATTAGACTTTTTTAAATACCTTTACACTAATAAACTGAATATTTAAGAAAGACCGCGACACCCTGCCACAAATTGTCTCAATATGGAAAATTCTTGCATATACGAAATATATTTTCTTATAATTTATTTATTTATTATAATATAATTGAATTTATTATTTCTTATAATATAATTGAAGCTAAGATTACGCAGACAAATCTGCACTGAGACAGAATATTTAAAAAATAATAGTTACAGACCATTAAATTTACAGGACATATTATCAATTTTTGACGTTTTAAAAATACTTTGTGTTAGTGAAAACAAATGATTTTAAATAATATATTATATTTATTCACTTGCCTTGAGGCTTCAGCTACTATTTAAAATCAAGTTTTATATCAAAAACACAATAATTTTTTACAAAATTATATTTATATCGATCCTATTAATGTGTCTTTTTTATTGTTTTTTTTTCGCTTCATTTCACCGGTTCCACGTTAAATCGCGCTCTCCTAATTTTCGTTAAATAATTTCGTAATTAGACAGTTTTACACTGATTTTGAGGGAAAACAACGTTTTCTTGAACATTTTATGTAAGTCGCAATTGTATATTTCATATATATTAAATACCGTTGTCTTTTAAACAAGGCAAAATACTACGTAATTATGAAACAAATAGATCGCAAAACGGCAACGTAATGTTGTAGATCGATAATATTAAACAAAATCAGAAAATGCATCTGTCATAATAATATTAAATTTAGAACATATACGTAAATCTAAATGTATATATAGGCACTTTGACTAATTTAATGTAAATCAATCAGGTACTTTAATAAATTATTTACTTTTCGATGGATTAATTCAAATGACAACATACATTTTATTTCATTCCATAATATTAATTTGAAAAAACGTGGATAAGATGGATAAACCTTAAGATACGAGTTATTTTTGATACTTGTCTAGAATGCGAGAAAATCAACAATTTTATTGTCATCTTTTTCTCACATAACTTTCCTGTCTAGTAAGATTTACGTAATAATGAACGTCTTTTAGTATTTAGGCGACACTAAGGATTATTTAACTAATCTTGAAAGAATATGTAATTCGCGCATAGTTTCTCGAGTACGAAAACTGGAAAAATGAAAGTACACCCTTAGTGAATTTATTTATTTTTGCTAAGGATACCCTTACAGATTTTAACATTTTTTTTTTTTTTTGCAGAGGGTCGCACCCTGGAGTTGCACTCTCCGGATGGTGTGCACACGCTGCGCCTGCGCGCCGCGGACGCGGCGGGCGCGGCGCGCTGGCACCGCGCGCTGGCTGCCGCGGCGCGCCGTGCCCAACGCGCTGCCGCGGCGCACGCGCGCGTGGCCCTAGCGCCCACGCTGGGTGACTTGCGTCATATGGGCTGGCTGGCGAGGAGGCACACCGATTCGCAGGTAACGGTGTTGTTAATTCATTTTATTAACGTATTGTATATTATCAACAATATTATACGATTAAAACAAATGCCTTAATTAAATTAATTTTTTAATTTAGAACTCTACGATGCGTGTTGAAATTGATCTCGTAATTACACGAGACAAATCTCAAACTGTACGCGACGTTTGATTTGATAGCGAGAACCATATAAAATAAAAATATTTGTAATCAAATTATCTTAGGTGAAATTAATATCAATATTACCGAAAACGGTCATGGAACTCAAGTAAAAGAATATAAAACAAACTTGGTTATTCAAAGTTTTTTGTCATGTATTAATACGTTTATAAGAATCGAATTTTTTTTTTCTAAAACGTGTTTGGACCATATATGTTGTAAACCAGATAATAATCTACATCTGAAACCATATATACTGAATACTAAAATTACTGATCATTTCCCTGTAGGTCTATTAATATATGTTAAAACTACAAAAAAAAAAAAAAAACAATAAACCCTGTACAAATCATAAATATATTTACTAAAATTTATTCCGAAAAGATAATTCATGCTATAAACAAACTAAAATGGAATGATCTTTACTTAATCGGTAATGCTAATAATGCTGAAAATTATTTTATGGACACGAACAACGAACACATACAAAGGTTTTCAACTACAATGATTAGAAAAAATAATACCTTAAAAATAAAAACAAAAAATACACCTACAACTATTTAAGTGTCGAAGTGTTTTGACTAACAGAAGGCACGAAACGTGTCTCAAGTAAATTAAACGAGTAGAATACAAAAAAAATAAAAAAACAAGTGTTTTATTTTCACATATATATGTGATTATGAAGTTCTACAAACTTACACCGGAAACAATAAATAACAGAATGCATTTAATTAAAAATTTACCCAACCAACTAACGGAACATCAGTTGTCAACAGACTGGTGTTTGACGTATAACAAGCGCGGTACAAATAAATATTTATCCCTATCTTGGCGGTGTTAGAATCTTTGAGGTTTTCCTCACTACGAAAGCTGGGAGGAATCTTCAACCAATCTCGTGGTAGCGTAACTTCTGTCTCAGAGATTGTTTCAGGGCAAAAAATTAATCCGTGTACATATTATGATTTGACTCGAGACGATATATAGAGTTCAACGCGAAGCGATTTATGAAAGATCAGCCCATATATATTATTGATAGAATCGGCGGCTAACCTTGTAGTTTCATCATAATAGATGGATATAAATAAAACAATGTTATAACTCGAGTTTATTAGCACTACTCGAGTTTCGAGAGAAACAGTAACCCTCATCGACAGGTGAAGCAACTCTCATCGACGTTTCCCCGTGGGGGTAGGCAGAGAGGATAGAGCGCCACACTCTTCTGTCCTGACACATAGTTCTTGCCTCATACACATTCATACATCTCATACAAGCTCGCTGATTATTGAGGCTTCTAACAGGACCATATTCCAATATCTGGTTTACCTGGTCGTGGACGTCCTCTCTTTCAACACTTGTGTCATATATCTTCCTTACCATTCTCTCCTCATTCATCCGTTCCATATGACCAAACCGCCATAATGATCCTTTTTTAATCTTACTCACTATACTAAGATCAACTTTACATTCTTTTCTTATTTCTTCATTCTTTACTCTGTCATAAGTGGATCTGCCATACATACACCTAAACGATCTTATTTCCACTACGTTCTGTCTACTTTCGTCCCTCTTCTGCCAGCTCCAGACCTCACTTCCATACATCAGTGTCGGTACCAGGACTCTATTGTGTACCGCTCATTTTTTCTCGGTTGACATGTTCCCATTAGCTATAATTCCATTCAAAGCACTGTTAACTTTGTTTCCTGCAGTCACCTACTTTTAGATATCTTTCTCAGCCTTTCTGTTTCTATTAAACATACTTCCCAAATACACAAACTCATCTACTCGTTCCAAACATTTATTACTTACAAGTATTTTGCACGTTGTCTCGCTTTCTTCCTTCTCGAATACCATCACTTTCGACTTGTTGACATTCATAATAAGGTCACTTTCCTTGCGTACATCGTACATTTTATTCACTAGACTCTGTAATTCTTGTTCATTATTCGCCATTAATAATACATCGTCGGTGTACAAAAAACAGCATACAATCAAATTACTAAAGTGGTTCAAATACATGTGGACGCTAAATTTTAATGTGACAATGTATTACTGTGAAACGAGGCGAACGAGAAATGAAAGCAGTGGAAAAGTTTGTTATTGACAACGTTTGGGTACACTACGAAATATCGAGTAAGAAATTAACGTTAAGAAAAGAACGTAAAGCCTATATGAGTCTAAATATATAAAACGATTGGCTTACACGATTTAGGTTCAAAATATGCAGCGCACGAGTGAAGAAAGTTAAACAGACATATATTTATAACTAGCGCTGGTGGTATAAGGTTTATGTGATATGCCTTATGATCAAGTGGTATATATTTTTAAAGTGAAGAAGACACATGGAAGTAGAAGGCGGTGTCAAATATGAAGAAATTTCACTCCAAATTTATTTTGCTAAGTAAACTTAAATTTTTATTTATTTATTTATGCATTGCTTTCGGATTAAAGACACAATATCAACAGTGAGGTATTTTGATGAAATGTGATTTATTTTAAATAATTAACCCATATAGAAACGGAAAACTTCCGGAAAAATATAATTCCATATCTTGTATCCGATTACATGTAATTAGCTGTCATTACAGTGCGTATTCGGTATTCGATCATACAAGAAATTGAGTGTTTAATTTAATTAAAATCTTGCCTGAATTCTTCATAACTTTGACAGTATCGACATCTCTTGGTCACACATAATGTGAGCATTATTTTAGTAGGATTCCATTGCACGTTTCCCTTAAAAAATACAAAATTAGGTACTCGGTTTTTCAGTTTTTTTTTTTTTTTGAAACTATATGAAAATAAGTTAGTTGTGAATTAGACCGTTTTTTTTAAAATAATTTTGTACAACACGCACAACAAAATCACGACTAACAAGAAGAGATGCCTTAATTTAAATTAAAAACCTTCGGTTGGTGCATTGTTAGATTATGAATTGTCAATGCTATATGACCCTACTCAAATTTCGGTAAGCGGGTCAAAGTAATCTTTACACAAAATTTATTACAACCCTCTCTATCTATTTTGGGAGCACGAATTCCACTTTGTTTTTATTAATCATAAAGACAGTTTTGTAAATCAAGGTGGAAATATTTTTACGGCAGTCATTATTTTTAGTTATGTATTTTTTTTAAATTTTCATCGTTTTTGTTATATTCCAGCAATAATATGTATAGCCGCTAAGTATTCGTTTAATTTCTATTTAAATATGTTTTCGATAGTACTTATTGACTTAATATTTGGTCAAAATATCTCTTTACCTGGAATTAATTCCCTAAAACGGGATACTTAGCATATGTGTAGTACTGGTACTCGGTAAAACATATCAAAAATCAACACTCGTGCATGTTGTGCTATATTTTATAAGATGACGGCCGAATTTCACTTTTTTGACCATATTTCACTACCCGTTGAAAATGTAAAAATATTTGAAACAAAAGTTAGACTATTTGAAAAATTTAAAAATAGTATTATAAATATCCTAGTATTCCAAAAATCTTTATAAAATTATAGGTAGTTAGTTTATCTTGTATATTGTAAAAGCACAAGTTTTCATAATAAATTATTTTGAGTTTGTATCAACATCCTCAAACTTTAGAATGTTTGTATAGATTTAGAACGTACACAGAATACAGAAGTGCCTGCCCACATTTAAACACAAAACATACTAGTACAGTTACGTAATGTTTCAACGAGCAGAATGAAGTAATTGAAGCAATTGCTTCGTTTTAATCATTTCAATAGGAGCTAATGATATGTTTTCACTGTAGAGCTGTACGCCTCGGATTCGCACGCACATAACAAATAAATTGTTAAAATGTGTTCATATTTAATGGTTTTTGATTGAAATTGTTAGCACTTAACGTTTTTAAATACATATATGTATAATATGATTGATTTTATTATAGTGAATTTACGCGATAATTTCGGTTAATTTAAATACTTCTTTATTTCGCTTTTAACTCTCTTATATTTGTTTTGCATTCTATTTATTATAAATATATTTATCGTATTTATGTTCATTACTTTAAAAGTTTTTGTATTTAAAAAGTGTAATTTTGTGTTGACTTATTTATTAAAAAAAATAATCTAGAAAGAAATTAAACAATGAGATCAGGACATCGTTGCATGAGAATTACAATTAATTTTCTACAAATATAATGGACATATCGATTCCTTAATTTGCAAAGCAGCTAACTCCATCCACGGTCAAAAAACCGCTTTTGATGCCATTATTTTCCTCTTTTATTGTTCTATGATAGACTAAAAGCCAAAAATTCCTCGTGTTTTAAAATAATAAATAAGTACTACGTGCTGAAAAATATTACATTGATTCTTGCAAAAACCTTCAATACCTTCCCCTGACACAAGTGTTGATGGCACCAAAAATAGAGGACGTCCGCGGAAATTTTAATGGTTGCACTATATTATCATGGAAAATCAGCTAACTCCCAATAATATTTTACAATTTTGATAAAGATATTCAGAAAAACTCCAAATAGTCTTTATAAGTACGAGATAAATCAAAATATCAATAAAATTTCTCAGCCACTCCATTTTTGCACAAACAATATATCAAAGTGTGTTTTAAAATTTTCGTAATCAGTTTAATTACAAAATTAAAGTTTTTTTTTGCACGTGAACATTAAAAAAAAATGGAGATAACTGCTTTGCATATTAAGGTATATATATCGATATCATATTTAACGGTGAAAATTCTAGATGTATTAATGTTGCTACTTCTTGGGACCGCGAGAAAGAAATAGCGTGGTCGGATATGGCATTTGAATAAACGCAAGTGTTCCGTGGGAGGCGGCTGTCGTATTGTATGCACAATTAGTTCTTGGTAATAGGTAATACAAATACGTTAGATGGTGTCATTCCACCGAGAACATTATTTATCGATCGAACGGTTTATGGCTGCGGTCTTCTCGCAAAGTAATACAGAATATCCGGTGTTTGCCTCTTCTCAATTACCGCCAACCGCTTGCATTCTTATCTTAACAGTAATTTTTTGTTTGACATTGTATAAATTGTGACGTATTCACAATTAATATTGTTGGAACAAATTAAATTAATAAATTAGAAATATATATTTATCGAACTTTTTGGTTGCTACCGGGAGTCAAATCTGGACCATTTCCTATTCGGAGAAACGTTTTACCATTCCACTACATTAAATAATTACGTTTAGGTAGCAATTATACTTTTTCGTTACTTTAAACTATTCGAATATCGAATAGTAAAAAATAGAATATTTGAATATTCGAATATATTCGTAAAGTTATGAAGAATCTAAAAAAGCAGATTGAACAATTAATACAGGTACATACATATTTCTATGTTGTAAGGAACAACCAAAAAGTCTATTATTTTAATTTAAATAAATAAGTCCACACATCTGATCGCTTTGACATAGCTAACTGATTAAAAAAAATAAAAATGTATAAATTAGGGCAATATCATATAATATGGTTGCGGTTTCTTAGAAAAATACAATATTTGCTTTGTTAATTGCATAGACAATTAAGAACATTTCTTATTGACGCGAACGAGTCAACTTATATCTCGGTGTCTGTTTTAAAACCTCAAACACAATAGGCAACTTTCGTTTTTTAAAAGAAAAATGTGCACTGATTTCGACGAAACAGACAGAAATTCCGCCATTAAATGCTTTCTCAAAATATAGTCTGGAATATGGCTTAATGAACTGTCATAAATATTTCGGTGGATAATATGGAATACCTGTGTTATTGAAATGCGCTTCGAGTGAAACATTAACATATTCAGAAATGAAAATTTTCAAAATATTTCAAATAGTTAGACAAATATTCGATTATGGAATAGTTTAAAAATGCGAGAATAATCCGAATATTCGAATCGGAGTTCCTAGTAGCAGCAAATTATTTTTTCGATAATTAGATTTTTTCTGTACCTATATCTTTCTAATTGATTAATTAATTTGTATTAAAAATATTACCGAGTTCTGTTAGAACAGTTCAGTTCTGAATTTGCAACTTCACAATAAAAATGTGTTTTCATTGAAAACCATTTTTATTGTGAAGCTAATTAAGCTCATTGAAACTAATTAGTATTTTTTGTCATATGTAGAATAAATACTTTTGTTAAATATATTGTATTATATTTAATTTATTATTACATCAAGTAATAGAGACGTAATGTGTGAATAATTGAATATAAACTATATAAGTTTTCTACTAAATATTGTATTCATTCGACTAATTGAAACGGTGCTAGTAAAATTGCATCAATTTTCTTTTCGATTCGTTTATTATAAATTTCTTTAATTAATATCTTGTCACGGGAATGATCATGTTCTTGTCAAGCTGTCTCTGTCAGGTTGACAACGGAGCCGTAATGGGGGACAGGTGCTGTATTCTCCATTAAAATTGCTTTAATGGCTTCCCCCTTTTTGTACTCGTGTTTTCCAAATGTTTTGGACGAGATTATGTGTCGAGAGCACTTGTACGATTCGTATTTTTAGTCATATTCGCCTAACACGTTCAAGTCGAGCTTTGTGAAATCAGCAGTCATAAAAGTAATTTATGGCCGGTTATGATTTCGTTGTTCAAATAACTTTTATCACACGGTGTTTCCTAACCGTACCTGTGTGATGTATTATTTAATTAAATTCATTTATTTCTTTTCGGGACTTCATACAGTAATAAATTCGCGGTTGTTTTTTTTTATTTATAAAAAAAATAGAATTATCAAGGGGTTTAGTTTTGTTTAATTAATTTAAATATACGTATCTGTAAATAAGGGTTACTTTCTGTGAATCACGTTGCTTACGGTGAATCAAAAATTAATTCGTTTTTGTAGGTTCGTGGAAAAAATGAAAAAGTGTCTTCCTTGTTTTCATTGTAAGGGTAAACAGTGTTTAGAAAAATTGATTTATAAAAATATATTATTTTTGGCTGTGAATCGTTTATGATGCTATTTAGGTTCTTATTTTGTTTTTTATCAACATTATTCGTTGTGTCAAACGCTTTCATAAATTTAAATAATTCTAATGCTTCATCCTGATTTGGGGTGGTTCTATGAATGTCACGCTTTGGACACTTCCCGAGGATGAAATGTCCTTACTGTTAGGTAGGCCATTTTTAAAGTAAATATCGTGTTCCGAACGTGGATAACAATATTATCCGAGAATCTATATACACGATTCATCTACCTCCAAACAAACGAATATATGATGCCCTGTGTACAACATTTCATGTGTGCCGTATTAACGGCTAAAAAAAAACATATGCGAGCTCTGCTCGCGACTTAATTCTCACGTTATATCGTATCTAAGAACACGTGTCCTCGGGTATATTATAATGGCTTATTTACTAGTACGTCATGTCCACCACAAAAGTACACAAGTAAATAGCCCGTCGGCAGAGAACCTGCCGGTAAATATTTAATAACCCGTTTTCTTGAATAAATCCAACGTGAAACAACTTGACTTTTTATTGACGAAGTACATTCTGAAATCGTATTACATAACCTTCACGAATTTCTCTACAAATCATTATCATTATCATTCAGTTAAAATATTCAGAAGATTGAAAAAATCAGCACCTGAGAAAGAATACGAAAACGAGGAAATTCAGTTTTTCTTCTGTACGTAATAAATCGTTTGCATATAATAAAAACGAAAGGAGGGCTGGAATGTTGTCAGGAACTTGTCTGTAATCCTGTCGAGATTTTCTATGTGTCAGGCATATTTTCTCAGTGGTGTTTTATCGACCACGTTTCTATCATTAATTCCAACGGCTGTGAGATGCGATCGGTGATTCGTTTGGGATCAGAAATGTATTCTACTGATTGATTATTATCTGTCTCGAGGAGAAAACATCAATGCGCAAAGGTATCGGGAAACCTGTGGAAGGTACCGCACGCTATACAGAACCGATGGTGAGATCTGTGTGTGTGTGTCTGCTGCACGATATCGCGCGTCCTCATGTTGCTCGAACACCGTCCACACGTACGAAGAGGTGTAGAAGTTTGGACGAAAGCACTGGACCATCCTTCACCTGGACCTGGCGATATCGGTCTTTCATCTTTTCCCGGTATCAAAGGATTTTTTGGGCGGAAAACTCACACAGACCGATGACGGCGCGTTCTCTAAACAGCTGGTTGGAGGAATATGCCCCACGAAACAGTTGAAATCGCCCCTGCAAAAACATTGTATATCGATTTTGATCAAATCTGAGTTGTATACTGCCACACTGCCACAATGTTGTATACCTTTTTGGGTATATTAAACAATTATATAAATAAAAATACTATTAACCACAATGTCTAAGTTGTATTACCTGCAATAACACTGTAACCAACATCTGTAAAAACTGATATACAGTGTTGTTACAGGGGGGGGTCTCAGTTGATTCGGCAGATTTCTTCAACAAGGGGATTGTCAAGACCATCTCCCAGTCTCGATAATGCTTGGATGACTATGGGGATTATATTGAAAAGTAGTTGAGATATATTTCCGTTGCAATTAGAAAGAAAGTTATATTAAATTGTTATGAATTTATGACAAATTACTTTAAAAATGGCCCTCGTGTTACAGATATTTAGCATTTAACCAAATAAAATGCCAATAAAAATGTCAAAACTGTTTATAGAAAAAGTGTAATACTTATAGGTTCTACAAATGCTACCCACCGAGGCAACCTTTTCACCCGTGAAGTGACATTTAAACAATTAAAAACAATGTATTAAATCGTGCGTGTTTTCCGATGCTCCTACCCATACACATACACTCCTACCACACACATACACTCCTACCATACACATACACTTCTACCATACACATACACTCCTACCACACACGGAGCCCGCGTTGGTTGAATATGAAAATTGAGATAATTTACGGAGTTCATCACGTGTCCGCGGTTTGGGAGCAAAGTGCACAATGATGCGCGGTGTGAGCTGTGACGTCAGCATGTCTTGATGTTATTATGATGTATACGTTATTAAAACACGCTTGTCAGAGGCGCATTAAAATTCTATGTTTTTCGTGGGCCCTGGATGTCACTTTTATAATAATTTATTTTTTGAGCCGCAGAACAGTGTATTACATTATTATCAAGGAGAACACATTCTTATTGTGAAGTTGTAATTATTATTGTGATGTTTTAAATACTAATTAAATGTATTAATTAGAAAGGTATACATATATAATCAATTTTATCGAAAAATATTGTCGTTGCTACCGTGATTCGAACCTGGATCTCTTTCCAATCCGGGGAAGGTGCATTAACCAACTATACTACAGCAGACAGTACTTTTGACGACTGATTATACTGCAAATATATGTCCTCATTAACAAGTAAAACTTTTACAATTGGCTCACTTTAAAATGCAATGGATTTATTGGATAATTTTATAAGTATTAAATTATTTTATAAGATCACGTCTTAATGCGTTCACTAATTGCGCAGTTTCGTCTGTGTATACATGATTTAAAGCGAGAAAACAAGTTATATTTTAATGATGGGCATTTACATGAGGTTTTATTATATTAGAAAATAGGCCTAAAATCACCAAATAGTGACAATTTCGATTATTGTCTTTTGCGTTTAATTTAGTTCGTCAATTCCAAGGCTTCTGATATTCGCCTATTTCAGATTTGTTATATTGGTTATTGTAACATCCAGAGTCTTGTGTAGTATATTATTTATTTATTACACTAAAATAATAGTTTTAATTAATTTCTACATTGCATCCGCTATTTTACCGAGCGTGCATTTCCTGTCTGTAGTAGCAGAAAACAAATTCTACTCTTAGCTGATTAAGAATTTCATACTGAATATTGTTATGGAATTTGGTCCGTGGGCGAGGTATGCTTTGGGAAAGATTTATCTAGACGAACGAATGCACGCGATGCTTCAGGCATTCGTTTCATTCCTGAGAACATGGTGTATAAGAAGCAATTTTAAAAGCTAGATGTCTTGTATCATTCTATTATTGTTTATGTTGAAAATGTAATGTTTGCATTAATTATATATGTATAATTATTAACGACTTGCGTTGGAGGAGAACCGGAGATCGTGGAATGCAACGAAGGAGGTCTATGTCCAGAAGTGGACAGGCTAATGCAGAAGAGTTTTTATCTATTATATGTTAATATCTAATTAACTAACTTACCATCGCGCCGTTTCCCCGCGGGGGTAGGCAGAGATGATAGAGCGCCACACTCTTCTATCCTGACACACAATTATCCTCTCATCTACATTCATACATATTCTCATACAAGATCGCCGATTTTTGGGCTTCCAACAGAACTATCCTCCAGTATCTGGTTTACCTGGTCGTGCTGTCTTCCGCGGACGTCCTCTATTTCTGATGCCATCAATATTTGCGTCATATATCTTTCTTAACACCCTCTCATTCATTCGTTCCATATGACCAAACCACCTAAGTGATCCTTTCTTAATCTTACTCATTATACTAATATCAGCTTTACATTATTTCCTTATTTCTTCATTCTTTACTCTGCCATAAATAGATTTGTCACATATACGCCCAAGTGATCTCATTTCCACCGCATTCAGTCTATTTTCGTTCCATTTCTGCCAGCTCCAGGCCTCATTTCCATATATCAGTGTCGGTACTTTTTACTCTTTTCAGCCGCTCTTTCTTTTCTTTCACACCAGATTTAACTTTTCTCTTACAGGCATTGTACAGGTCTTTTCAGTCAATGTCAGGTATTCATCCCCATTTACTGTCAAAAGATAGCGCCACGCATTCTTCTTTTCTTTAAATATTATTTTAATAAAGAAGAAATAAAATAAGGTAATCAATCAATAGCATAAAGGAGAGTAAATTAGCTTAAAAATGTAATTTTTCCCACCAAATTGTGTGTAAGAAAAGTCTGCAAAAATGAAAACTGCCTTACCGACCGACTTACTTTAAAATTCTTCGAGGTACAGTACCTACTGGGACTCATCTTGTTTGTCATAGGTTTATATTAATCAAAAGTTAAAACTACCCTTAAACGGTTAAATGATATCATGCGTCTCCCCTATTTTCAGCAAAAACACACGGAAATGGTGAATAATATAGAAAACGTCGGAATAATACTGTTAAAAAATATATTATTAAGGAAATCACATCACTATTGTGAAGTTGTAGTTTTTAAGAATATACAATAGTTCTGTGATATTTATACAATTATTATACAAATAATGAAATAAACATATTTGAAAGTGCAACATATAAGTTCGAAAATATGTCGTTAACTTATAATGTTGACGTTGTGTAATAGGTTAGCACAATTACCCGTATAGGAAGGGTTCCTGATTTGTGTCCGGGTGGCAAAAAAATATTTTTCGATAAATTGATTTTATCTGTATATCTTTCTTATTGATCCATTTAATTTGTATTAAAAAATCTAATTTAAGAGGTTCTTAAGAGTTAGAAATATTTTTTCAAGAATGAATTTCTGACTCGGTCTATATTACAGTATGATATTGTAGCCTGGAGTGGTGCATTTAATGTTATTTTCGAAAAACCTCGAGATTTCCTTACTAACAAACTTTTCCATGCATTTAAAGGAATAAATGTGATTAATGTCTACAAAATAACTTATTTACTTTAAATTCATAGAAGTATTTAAAAAAACTATGAAACTCTTCCTAAAATCAGCACTAGACCTAGGACAAAATTCCAAAATTATTTGTTTTATATTTAGTGTATGGCCTGTCGTAAATAATAAAGACATTATTTGACATATCGATACCTTAGAATACCAAGGTTCCAACTAACATTCTGGGCTAATTTGAGTTATTGCGTAAAATGGGTTCCAAATGCATTATTATTTATTTTTTCCATACACACCAACTCTATTTAACAGATATTAAAGGCAATAGCAAGAGCTGAAAGTTCCAACTGCATTAGTTGGAACTTTCAATTTATGAATCATTATTGTTAATTTACAATGTTTTTACTTATTTTTAATTTCCCTCATCTCACAGTGATCATTGATAATACAAAAAATCAGTTAAAACCTTAAAACTGATCTATTTGCAAACTCAAAACAAAATATGTATTGAAATTCAATCAACACTTTTGAGCTCATTATCTTAAAACAGTGTCAGTGTCAGATAGAACCTTGTTATTCTGAGGGGTCGATATGTCTACAAGTTTATTTACTTAATTTTCTTCAGAGTTACCCTTCGTCCTCGTTTTTATCCATAGTCAGCCTTTGGTTATTCTCGCTGAATGTTTGAGGTCATGCTTAAACGCGAACAGTCGACATATTATTAACAGTGTTACGATACAGTTTTAAATAATATATTTTTGATTATTTGGATTTCTCCCACGTATTGTCAAGAAAAACACCCCCACACCAGTGCACTTCCTGCGTCATGTTTTACAGTAGACTGAAAGGGGCCTACCCTTACGAGGAACTGTTGAAGATAGCAATAACAATATCTAATTATGAGAAATCCTTACGCGTAATAGAAACACTAAATAACTAAGTAAGTAACACAAAGTATTAGCGGGGGACAATTTGTAAACCCAACGCAGTAAGGCAGCCACAATGGTTTACTACGTTTGATGACTTATCATGATTGGGATGGTCCGGCAGATATATCCCTGTGTAGATGGCAGTTAGGGATTCTGTATTCTCGGCTTTTTTCAATTCCCTGGACTCGAGAGTCAACATTTTCAAGTCCCGAGAATTCCCGGGAATCGAGACCATGAATTTTATTGAATTAAAAAGGAAATATATTTATAAGTAACTATTATCCGTGTAAAAAAACATACGTTAATATTCATTTTACAAACAAATAAATACTGTTTTTATGAATTATTTATTATTTCACAATGCGGTAGTAGTTTTTTTAAAAAATGAAATCAAGTTTACGTATCTATTGAATACAGAAATTCATTCATCTATAAAAATTACAAAACATAAACAATGCAAAAAATAAAAATAATAATATTAAAAACATACGAATTATACGAACTTTGTTTCAGTAAATGTCATGAAAAGATCACATTTTACAAGGAAACATAATAAACTGTTGGAACAAATCGACAAAATTATTTATTTCAGATATTTTTATGCAAATCTTTATGGCTGAACATATAAAATAAACTATGGAAACTTTCCATTTTAAAAATAATGTATACTTACACATGCGGCGCTCGTCAATGGGTCACAACAGGATTAACTCAACTTGTTTAAAATGAATAATATCACTGAAAGTAGTCTCGGGTCTGGAGTCTTGCGTTATTTTTTTTTAAAAGTCCCGGGATTCGAGACAGCCAAAATCATGGAATTCCCGAGTAGTCTCGACACAGAATCCCTAGTGACAGCACACCTCGCGGATAGTTCTACAGATTATTCTGCTAGCTCTCCTTGCCGGTCGGTATGCCTATCATCTCCCAGCGGGAGACCCACACCCTGATGATTTCTTGGAATAGCCCTTCCAATATGCAGTAGGTCATATTCGAGGGGACCTAGATCGATTACCCATTCCCTCTAATTCCGCAATCATTCTCTCTCATTCGTCCCTTAAAATAACACGTTCCCAGAGGAAGCGCCCTAGTGTCTATCTCATCCGATCGGGTCACGTGACTTGAGCCACGGGCAGCGGCGTACAGTGGGCCTGTAAATATTCTGACCCACTGTTTCTTCTTTACAATTTCCGAACACTTCGAATTTTGTCTCGTCCTTTTATACGTATTTCTTCGCAAAAGTTTGTCTCGCTTCTCTAAGCATTTTGGAGAGTAATGTTTTTCTTTAACTACCCTTTCGTGTAACTCGGTTCGATGGAGATTCCGTTTAATTGTTCTATCTGAAATATTCTGTCCTTCTCCTTGTATAATTTTTAACATTTCATGATCAGTTGAGGGTTTTTAAGAAATTCGCGAATAACTGTCTGTGGTCTTGTAAAAATTATAAAATTAGTTAAAAAACACAACATTAACCATAAAATTGAATTAGCAAATATTAAAAAAGAAAAAATTGTAACATTTAAAAAATTTCTCTCCTAATTTTAAAAACATAAGTCATTTTTTCGAGAATTATATATTTTTTAATCGCAAAGTTTGCGAACCTTTTCATCGACACTCAAATGACCTATTTCCTATTTCCTAGGTAATTTGAGGAACTGGTCTAGGAACCATCATTATCAAAATTGAATTTTGTTACGCTATTTAAAGTTAAAAAATTTCTAATGTACCATGAATAAATTAAAAAAAATATTTATAGTCATTACACGAACTCGTAATCTGTTTCCTCGGCCGGTCAGTTTTTAATAGTTTTACCAAGGAACGGTTTTATTGTATTGAAAAGCCTTAGTAACAGTGTTGTCAACTAATTATACATGATAGTTTTCCTATCCTTTGCAATATTTTTCTATTAAATATCACCCTTGGATGACTTGGCCTTCGCCCTGGGACGGCGTAATTATAAGATGGTTGTTTTATAAGTGAGGACAAGGACGCGAAACTTTGAATGGAACATACTAAATGTTTATAATTCAGTAATTTTCACGTTTGCCCAAAGAGAATTCAGAATACAGAATTCCATAGTGGGATTACTACTGAGAACAAAATTTCGAAAATATACTTCTGAAATAAAAATAATAATAAATTATTATACTTGTACCCGCGCCTTTAGTTGAATATGAATGTTTGATTTGTTGACTCGTTGGCGATCCCAAACTAACAATCATAACAAATTCATTCCTTGGAAATAACTTCACCGGCAAAACATTAAACATTTATACAGTGCCCGTTTAAAAATAAACATATAAATATTTATTAAACAGGCCGGAAAAATGTAAATGTTAAATTCTTGGGAAGTAACAAAATATGTAATAAAATGGAAAACTGACGATCATAATTTGTGTTGTTTTGCCTTACAACTTTTATGTATGATTACTTATTATCATTTCAAATACTTACATTTTTTTGTAGTTAAATAAATCTTAATAATAATACTTGTACAGTATTGAGTGTTTTATGTATTGATATTGAATCATAATATAATATTTATATTTTTTATTTATTATCTTTGTTTTATTAACCACTGAATTGAGTTTGAATACATCTACCGGTTTCGAAAAATACCATTTTCTTCTTCAGGATGTCATAACTAACTAAAAACACATATTATTGTTTCTTCACCAGAATCTATTTTAAAAAAAACAACAATTATTTAAAAAATTAATTTAGTAATTTAGTTAATACAACAAAGATAATAAATAAAAAATATGAATTTTAACCACAAAGTTAATATTGCTAATTTTAAAAGGATAATATAATATTGAATACTATTGTTGTTAATTTTCTATGGTGTTTTGACACCCAGAATTATTTATTTACGTTTATATATATACACCTACATATCGCACACCTAGATCAAAACTAAGACAACTCAAAAAGTAATTTTTCAGTAGACAGAAAAATAAAATAACATTTTAGGTCATAAATGTATCCTAAAATGACACTGTTCGAGAACTGGGTCTAAGTTAGTTGCGTATATCATAGAGTATCCGAATACAATAATAACTCAAAATTCTTGTTTTTTTTTTGAGTTGTCTTAGTTTTGATCTAGGTGTGCGATATATATTATATTTATATATGACCTCAGAAAACTTAGTAAGTATATGATAAATAATAGTAAGAATATTATATCGGTAGGTACCTATGTTCTATGATATTTGGCGTTATGAAGTGACTGCGGTCATGGACTTCCGAACCCATGAGGATGCTGAAGAAGATTAAGGTACCTACGTTAAAATATAATCTCGCTTTAATGACAAAATGTAGGTATTTTAATTACGCTAAAAGTTTGGAAGTATTCGGGGTAGACTTTAAAGCCGATCCTTTAACGTTATAATTAGTGCTGATATTTGAGACACCTTCAGGCTAAAATAATGATCAAATGTGCGAAAGAGACAAGCGATGCAGACCTCTATAAAGGTTTTTTTTTTTCCTAAATCATTAAATATTCAATATTAAAATACCAAATGTACTTACAACATATGATATGAAATAAATAAATAAATTGTTGTATTGAAATCTAGCCTATAGCTCGTCCTAGGACGATTGTTTAGACTTTAAATGTAGATGTATGTGATGATCAGAATACATTAGGCAAGTTGTTGGTAAAACAACACCTTGCACTTTTTGCTTTTTAATCATCTTATTCTGCCGATCTACGCCCATTGTCAAATATAGAACCCCTTTTTGGCTTTCCACAGTTTCCTCTCAGTGCTTCGCTTTCAATTTTTCTTAATAACTTTCCCGATCCACGTATTACGCGCATTTTCTTATTTTTTTCTACCATAATGTATATACGTATTTTAGTAATACATTTCCTTTGCAAAATCCGTAAACGAAATAGATATTTACGTATTTTTTGTTTTGAAAAATAATCTTGGTCTTATATAATGTAAACAATATAACATATCGAATACATAAAATAAAAGGTCATCGTCAACTTCGAGCGGCCAAACTATTCTTTGTATTTGATTTGGGGCCTGAAGCAAAGATATAGAATATTAACGGGCCAATTTCGCTTAATGCTTATCATGATTTTGTAAAAATCTCATACAATAATGTTTTCTGTAATAGTATAAAATTAGAACACACCTCTTGAACATTTTTGACTCGTAATTTAATCAGGTATTCATCCTTAAAATCTTGTTGACTTGATCTGTTACATAATGTATAAATTTGATAAAAACAATTGATCTGATAAATATAATAAAAGTTTGTTAATCAGCCTGAATTGCCATCTTGTTTCAAGATAGCGGCTGTTCAAAAACTTAAAATTTTCCAAACTTCGTTAATATTGAGCCCAAAGAAAAGGTAAAAATCACACAAGGTGTATAATGTAATGTGATGAGTTGCGGTCAGTGCCGGAAGAGTTTTTATGATCACTATCGATAAACAATAACCAAGCACTACAGACAATGACCAAGACACTACTAATTGCTAGTGATGATAAAATCGTTCACTCTTTCCGGAGTTTTCCCCCATTAATTCCATATCCCGATGTATGACAGACTTAATTTGGTAAAAAAACGTACGAATTCTATCTGGACTGCACAATGCATGGATCCAAATAATCATAAGGGTAATCGTCTTAAAGTAATTTAAGGATCTATTTCCCACACCCCCTTGTTCTCAAAAAGAAAAGTCTCCAAAAGAACAGTATCAAATATCTCTAGAATGAGAATTAGGCATTGCCAGTTGGCCTCTCATTTGTTCAGTTTGAAGTTGATAGATTCTCCAATGTGTGAGTGTGGTGCCGAGGAGGAAACCCTTGACCATGTCTTTTTTGCCTGTCCATTGCGGATCACAGGTTTTTTTTATACTGGTCTCTTCAATGATAATTTTCAGTTCCCGGTTAACTTGTGTCATCCTCTTTTCCTTAACTCGCCGCGTTTAATCTACATAATAGCAAGTTTTTTGAACGACAATGGTATTGGCTTGTAATATAGTATTTCCTATTTTATAATATTATTAAATACTAATTTAATGTATTAACAAGTTTTTTGAACGACAATGGTATTGGCTTGTAATATAGTATTTCCTATTTTATAATATTATTAAATACTAATTTAATGTATTAATTATAACTATATACATATAAATCAATTTTGTCGAAAAATATTGTTTTTGCGCTACCGGGATTCGAACCTGGATCTCTATTTCCAATCCGGGGAAGTACACTACCAATTGTGTTATAGCAGGTTCGAATCCCGGTAGCGCAACAATATTTTTCGACAAAATTGATTTTATATGTATATTTTTATAATTAATACATTAAATTAGTATTTAAAACATCACAGACCTATGTTCTGAATAATTACAACTTCACAATAAGAATGTGTTCTCCTTAATAATATAATATTATTGTACTTTCTTCTATAAAACAAAGTTTTTAACTCGATTAATGGCACAAATCACTCTTGAAGGGTGGATTGCCTATTTAAAAGAAGAAGAAGATAAAATCGTTATTTAAACTGTTATTTTAACTGTTATTATGACTGTGAATGTTCGATTGTAACGAAGATTGATAACTGATTAACGTAATTCTTCGAGCAATGACTGCTACACTAGAAAGTAATATAGATCATCGTTAAATCTCAGTTACCAATCATCGACCCAATCACAGTCACGTAACGGGTTTATTATCACTACTAATTGCAACAATAATAAATATCGATCGTTCACTAAACTTGATGTATATTTTTATATTATTAATTTTAGATCAAATTTTTAGATCGAAATATTGATTTGATGTTATATTAAACATTTGTATGGATTCGCTTCATAATTTAGCGTTGTTCGATGCGTGAGAAGCAACGACGATGGAAGGACGCGTGTCATTCAAGATTTCAAAAATGAATTACCAGATATAATTATTATTGTCCGTGTTTTCTGTCTTGAATTCCGAATGCCTGTAATGAGTATTTCAGTTGTAAAGGTAATGGAGTTTCTGTGGGGCAATGTGGATTGTAGGCGTGAATCTACGCTTCGAGTGCATTCACGTTTCGGATGGGATACTAGAACTAATGACTTTATTGTATCACAAGGACGTCGTGAAACCTTCACACATCTACACACAAATGATGACAATTATTCCTGCATTTCAGGATTACAATTTTTACAGGCTCTATATTTTGAATTAATTGAACTAGAAAATGCAACTTACTGAATAAAAATGAATCACGAGAAATTTAATTGAACAAGAAACAATTGTAGGTCCCAAAGACTGCGATGGGCTGGTCATGTTGAAAGAATGCCAGATTACAAGACGTCAAAGATCATCAGATATTATTAGGGAGAACACATTCTTATTGTGAAGTAATTATTCAGAACATAAATCTGTGATATTTTAAAAAATACTAATTCAATCTATTAATTAGAAAGATGTACATATATAATCAATTTTATCGAAAAATATTTGAAAATTTGTTGACAAAGGTACTGTCTGCTGTAGCGTAGTTGGATAATGCACCTTCCCCGGATTGGAAAGAGATCCAGGTTCGAATCCCGGTGGCAACAACAGTATATTTTTCGATAAAATTGATTATATGTGTATATCTTTCTAATTAATACATTTAATTAGTATTTAAAAAAAAATCATCAGATAGACCAATGAAGAAGTGGGTTGACTGTGGAAGAAGACTGGAGCAAGATGGGAGAGTTCGGGAACTGGAGAAGAATGGCTAAGAATGGTCGGTGGAGAACGCTTATGGAGGTCAATTCCCACCCTGGGATGTAGTACCGTGGAAGAAGAAGAATATTTTGAATTAATTTTTTTTTTCAGATATACGATTATTTTGTGTAATAAAGTAATCTCTGTAGATGATGCTAAAAAAAAATTTAATCAGCACTGTTGATGACTTTTTTGATTTATAAGAATGTTTATTATCGTCGATCATATTAGTTTGATATTGGTTTATATTTTTTATTTAGTATTTGTGTTCATTCTTCTAAAAACATATTGTAATATTGTTGTGTTGAATATATGTTATGTTCTCGGCATCTAAATTGCGACCGATTTGGGAATATTCCCTCCCTAAAAAACCATTGCCCGATGGTATTTTTCCTATGGTGCGTGACATTTTACGGGAAATCCAAACAGCCCTTGAGCCCGTGCCGTACCATCTTTTATCCGTATTCTTCACTTCGAGTCGCCAAAACCACTTATTGGAAAAGATTTGGGAATATATCGGCCGTCTTGTTGATCGCGGTGTTAGAATTATACCGTTTCACTGTGCCCCGTTTAAATTGATATGTACACGAACCGCTTTAAACTGTATTATGAAACAGCGCGTGCGTGTAACATTATTTCTAATTTTTATAATGTATACAAGATACACGAAATTGAACAAGCACTTTCATTGTTTTATTTGGGTTACCTTGTATACAACCAGCGACTTGCTCCGATGTTAATTTATTTTATTTATGGAATCATTGGCAACCTTTACGTCTGTCCTCGGGCGGTTCTGGGGACAAATTATCATTATCTTGTTGTGTCAAGGGCCAAACTAGTTTGATTTTCTAATTAATTCGATATTCGGGTCAGACTAAAAGAGGTCGCGGACCGGAGTTGTCCATACGTGATATACGTGCAGTATAATTAAAATCCACCGTATATATATTTTTGATGTTTATAGCGGTAAATTTGTGGTTGGACATAATTTAAAGAAATGACATGCTTTGTATAAATCATTCTCGTTTATTTAAATCCTCCAGCCTTGACTGAAGACAATAATGGATTTTTCTTATTTTAACATAATTTGTCCGTACGTCTGACATGCTAAACGAGCACTGTACCTTCTGGCTAGTGCTCTAATAGACTGTGGTATCAAATAGTCTCGTAAAGATATGTGCTGATTTTTTGTTAGATTTTATTGTGCACTGATTTATGTTTTTGTTTTATTATTTGTACATTCTTATTTTTTAATTTTAACATTTATTTAAATTTATTTAAAAATGGTTACCCCTGTCGAATTTAGTAAGAAGCTAATGGGCTTAAGATATTTTTGAACAGTTATTTTCATGTGTCATTGAGTTCTCGGTAGCGCAATGGTTAGCCGGTTCTTCGCCAGGGAAATTTTTATATTATTTTTTTAACATATTCTACGTAGGAGTGATAAGATACAATTGAGATATATATTTAAAGACCTTATTTTGTTTTTCGCCGTTACATTTTTATAATGATTTCTATGGATGGATGGATTTAAAACCATCCCACCCACAGAAATGGATCTCTCTTTTAACGAGTCCTGGAGACCGGTAATATATTGGATATACTTTTTTTCAGACGAGCCTCTCCGCCAGCTCGGAGAGCTCCGAAGAGTCGGACCGCTGGCAGCCCGTATTCGCCGCCGTCACGGACACGGAACTCAGGTGGGTGCCCGTCTCCCTATAATTCCAGCCACTGCTCGCTCAACCTCTCCGCAACGAAAATATCAAGTGTATTTCACCCGCGGTGCTCTCGAGCGGGAAATAAATTATCCTATGAAAAAAAAATGTTTTCGGAGGAGAGGGTTTATAAAAATATTTTTTCTGTATTCCTAAATAAAGTTAATTTAATTTATTACAATTAGATTAAGGGTTAAGCATTGGCTAAATTTTGAGATTATCATACGGCGTTACCGAGAAACCTTACATAGACAAAAGAAATCCACAGTTTTGCAATCTCTTTCAAGCACAAAGACAAATACACTTTCAAAGAATTTATTTCTACTATATAAGTACAGGGTTATTCAAAATGATGGACTCAATTTCTTAACTCTATATTTCAAACTGCGAACGAGTGACAAATATGAAGTAAATTACATTTGATAATACTCATAGTAAAGTTTTCAAATGCAGTTTATAAATGTTGAATGTGACCCCTTTTGGCTGCGCGGCAAATATCTAATTGGTAGCTGAACTCGTTCCGCACCCGAAGATGCATGTCTCGTGTTACCGAGTTCACCGCAGCTGTGATACGGTACCGCAGGTCGGCCAGAGTTGTCGGTAGAGGTGTACAAAAATTGGTTCTTTTACGAACCCGCACTAGAAATAGTCAGGAGCTCTCGGGGACCAGAACTGAAGATGTGCTGCATAGTAGTCATTTTAACATAACTGACGCGAAATGACTGGTTGGCGGCGCGAGCACTAGCGATCGTTTCAGGAATTATAACAGTATGAAATCGAGTCCATCATTTTGAATAACCCTGTATGCTCGTACATTAATTCACCAGTCCAGAAAAATTATGTTAGAAATTTCAAAATACTTCAACACAATAATTTCAGTACACAAGTAATACTAAAAAAATTAATATTTTTGCTCTTTAAGTATTTCAAGCTATTATAGTATAGAAAATTATTATTAAGGAAAACACTTATTGTGTTATTATTAAGGAAAACATTCTTATTGTGAAGTTGTAATTATTCAGAACATAGGTCTGTGATATTTTAAATACTAAATTAATGTATTAATGTGTTTTCCTTAATAATATATGTTGTATCAACGTGTCCAAAATTTAATAAAAATGAATTGATAATTCTGGCGTCTGCAAATCGGTTTACTCAAAGGTATTTGAGATTCTGTAAAAATAATGTAGATGGCTTTCAAATAATGGAACGACAGGTGTATTAATTTGAAAAATGTAACATATAGTTTCGAAAATTTGTCAAGAAAAATACTGGCGTTATAGCACAAAGGTAGTGCACTTCCCCGGATTGGAAATGAAGATCCAGGTTCGAATCCCGGTGACGCTAAAACAATATTTTTCGACAAAATTGATTTTATATGTATATATTTATAATTAATACATTAATTTAGTATTTAGAAAATTATTACTTAAATGTTGAAATTCGCGTCCCTGCAAAAATTCCAAACGAATTTAATAACTTTGTGTCCATTATTTTAATTGTTTTGAATGATTTCTGAAGTATGGAGATGTTGATACGTACCGACAGAGTTGATCGCTGAATTTTTTTTGGAGTGTGAAATTAATACGTCAAACAAATGGTTCAATGATCACACAATGGACATGGGTTTTTGTGGCTTGTTAATGGTTCGTACTTAAATTCTTGCTTAATTGAATTCGTAATATTTTAATTAGATTTTTATTTTTATGCACATATACAATGCATTGGGGCCCATATTAGATAGGGGACCGAAAGTTCGCGCCCTACAATCCATTTGGTGTTGATATTTTTGCGAGTATCTATATCTTTCCCAGCGTTAATAGTAAATCCACAGTAAGAAATGGAATGATTTTAGTTTAAAAATCGTTTCTCATGTGTATTATGAAAATACTATCATATATAGCGGTTCTTCGCTAATATGTCGGATAAGGGACCAGATCATCGATGTAAAGTGAAAATCGCTCTAAAGCGAAGCAAGTATTTTTAAATTGCAAGTGTATGTAAATGTTTAAGATAATTTTTTAATGTAAGCGTGAATATAATATGAGACTATATTTTTCTGTTAAATAAAATATGTCAAACTACGAAAAAAAAAGTATATTTTTCTTATTATTTAAGGGATACCAATATTCGTATATCTTATGTATTACTCTAATTAAGGGGGCCTTTTTTCCATTCTGCATTGGGGACTAATTTTTAGTTAGTTACTGACTATATTAACATAATGTAATGTAAGAATATAGTGAAAGTAAGAGAATAATCTCTAATAAGAATGATGTACAAATGATGTGTAATGTACGTAGTATTAAGGACAAACAAACACACAATATCTGAGTTAGGTTATTCAAAATATCGTTAAGATTTGAGGGCAAATGAATAATCAGTGGTGAGGTCATTAAGATAGAGCTGAGTCAGATTATAAATAAATTATTATTAATGCATATGATTCTCAAAAGGTCGACCGCATATATAGATTATTTTTAAATGTAGTATGTTCTCTTTTATACCCATGGGGATATATACAAGGGGCTCTATGAAATAGTGTTTAAAGCAAATTCAAATTCAATATGAATAATTGTAAATAGATTTTTTCAGGTGCGTTCTGTGCCACGTATTTTAATAAATTCTAATCTCGAGTCTTTTAAATTTGTATGTATAAAAAAAAACTTGATCTATATGGCTATTTTATTCCAATTCGTTTTTAATTAGTTTTTTATGCATTCATCTAATTTAAAAGTTTACTTAGATGTGTTATTCCTTTTCTTTCTGTTTTGTATTCGTCGATGTGTGTGCTGTGCGCCATTTTGTGTTCGTTTCCTACGTTCGGCGGGTGCATTGCCCACAAGAAGCGCAATTAAAAGTTTTCCCCGAACGTGAACGTTGATCGCAGGCCTTATTCACCCCTCCACGCTTTCAGACCAAAAATCTTCCCTGTACTTGCTCATCTGAGCAAGTTGGACCACATAGTTGCCTTAAGTTTTCCGACCATCTATAAATACCGAGATTAATTGGGCTTCCGACGGGATTACCCTGATTACATATGTAGTATGTAGTAGTAGGTTTAATCACATATATATAATGAATTGATAATTCTATCAATTTGTGTCTTCAAATGGAATCAGAGTTGTGAGATTAATGAAACATGCCTTACTATACAGCTGTTTCTTATCTTATCTTAACTCGTGCCATTTGCATTTAATAATTACTATTGGACTGACATTTTTTTTTATGGTTACGGTGTTATGTTATGTTATGAAGTTATTTTGATGGTTATAGTGTTTGTGGCGCGATATCATTATTAACCAAAAAAATAACAAACTTTGTATAAACCACTTTGATTAATTAAACATCGACCGGTTTCGACTACCGTATTTTTGTTAGAACCGATATTTATGGAGCTTAGTAGAGTGGAGTTAGCACGTCCCTTCTGACATTGAAACAAGCTAATATCGGTTAAATTAATCAAATGTGGTTTATACAAAGATTTTAAATTGTTTATTTTTTCTTGTTTGAACATGCGCCATAAAAATTCGCCATAATATGTTTTGAAATATTCATTTTGATAATTGGATTTTTTCCAAAATCATGCTTGAACATTCAAAAAGTTTAGTATCTAGACTTTAAAAAAAATCTTAATACGAGTATGTTAAGAAGGGTCCCACAACCAAGTAAGCTTATTCAATGGTCGAATCGCTCGAACGTTCTGCTTTGTTTATTTATTTTCAAATATCTCGTTGTTAAGTGATAATTAGTTAATCCTAGGGATTTGTTTACGGGAAATGTTGACAGGAAGTTGTGAAGTGAATTATTAATTTTATATACTTGTAATACTAATCAGAGGTAGTTAAACTTTACTTTACTTCCTACTTTTTAACTCTGTCTTCTATCATTAAAACCGTCTTCTACTACAAACAATGATGATTTTGTTAGTAGGTTTCCGTTTATAATGTATGATCTTCAATCATCGTGTCTATCTATTATCTACATTTCACCTTGCATTTTTTCTTGACTTTCTTAACCTTTTAACTGCCATAAGCGCGTTAACACGTCAAACTTTTTATGACATGCCAAGCTATAAGCGTGTTAACACATACTTTTGGAAGTTGCAAACTTGCAGGGATTAAAGTCATATTTTTCAATCATTTTGCCATCTGTGGACGATAGGTCCCAGCTTTTCAAAGGTAAGTCAAGACCCTTAAAGCCTAGTCTTACCCTATGTGGTGTTTTCCACTTCAAATAGAGTTGGCAGTTAAAAGGTTAATATAAATTATGTAACACAGTAGAAAATCACTAACACGTGACATAACTGATTTATTTTTCTTACGTTACGTAATATTATAACTAATAAGCATTTTGTCATGTTTACTTTCTTTTCTCTCTGGTTGGTCAAATCGGTTGCCTTCGAACCATTAATATAATATTTACCCTATCAATTTCATTCGCTAAGAAAAACAAATTCCGGTATTACAGATTGTATTATACATTAATTATTTTTTCATCAATTCCTTTTGCATTTTGTGCTGGGTCATCTTCTTTATTTGCGAAGAATTTGAAACATAGCGAACTCGGAGGGGTGAATTGTAAATAAAAGTCGAGAGTTGTTCAAAAGGGTCATTCCGGGAGAGGTCGTGTTGAAGTACAGGACCAGAGGCCGGCCCTCGCGGCTCTAGTGGATCGATAGGATGATTACATTCGAGAAGTGGTGTACTTGGCGAATTGATCATGGAGTGTATAATTTTTTTTTTTATAAAACTTCAAGTATAATTTGCTGTATTCTCTACCGTCTTACGTAGGCTTTTGTTGTCATGAAGACGAATAATGTATTTCTCAAAAATATTAGGAAAAGGCAAAATTTATATTTCGAATAACCATTAACATAATATTACGCGATAAACGTACGAATTGTTACGGAACGGATATAGATCCTCCCAACTTTCGAATCTATAGTCAAATTTTTGAAGTTTTGTCAAGATATTTCGAAATTATTTTTATTTTCACAAACATTTTTTTCAAAAATCCCCAGTGTACCTACCTCTAATGCTGACATAAAACTCGAATGCCACATTACATTTAATTGTAGCTATTATATTTTCTATATTCTTAAAAAAATACATATTTTCGCAGTGTATAGTGAATGGAGAACGAATCTCCTCGACGTGGATAAGTCTACCTTTTCTAAGGTGGTTAATATGGTTGGTTTTATATGTAAATAATTTTACCTACATTCATTTGAAGATAAATTAAAATTCATACGTATTTTCTGGCCAAATATAGGTATAGGTACCTCACTATACTAAATAATAATGCATTGTATACAAAATTTATTTGAAACTATCCTGAACTATCCTTGAACTATGAAATTATCTTGTACGTGGGGTGTATTAATATTTACTATAAAAAATGAGAAATATTACATATGAATAACGTTTCACAATTAAAAAAAATACTTTTTAGTTTTTTAGCGAATCAGTGAATAGCGACCCTCCTCTTACCCAGGGTTGTTCTATAAGCGAAAGCTTCCGTATAGGTCCTACTTATTCGGAGGTTGGTATTTTTTATTCTATTTACAAGCCAGCCGTGCCATGCCGCAACGCAGCGACGCAACAGTCTAGGCATTTCTAAATAAATAGTAATAAGTAAGTGAATGGTTTTTGCTGAGAGCCCTTACGTAATGACGTAACAAAAATAATAAAATCCAACATACATGAAAAACAATTACACGCCATTTGGACGGACACGATAATATGTAGGTGAACAAGACACAGTACAGTATAACAATCAGATTGTGGCCCTGTGGGACAGTGGTGGCAATAAAGCAAACATCCCCCTCGAGGGATCAGGACAGCGCGTATATTAAATAGGTGAGTTCAGACTCCGAGCATTTAGCGAATCAGAATAATAGTGACAGGGTAATTTTTATCTTTATTTTTCTTTTGTTTTCTCGTAAACATTTCGTAAAATATAATTCGAAGCTGGACAAAATATTAAAATATAAACCTAATTTAATACTCTTATGATTTGAGATTAAAACTAAATTAAATTATAATTAGACGGTGTATATTTTTATACCTGCCGTAAAAATCTACCAAAAGTATTTTTTTTTTTTAATGTCGCAGTTTTATGAGAATCCTCACGAAAGTGCACTGCGCTGATATTTACTCAGCATTTTCCTGGACCGTTTACCAGCTATTCTATTTGTTTCCGGAAACAATAGACTGAGTAGCAGATATTCGTTTTCCCATTGTGAGGAGATAGCACACTTTAAAAGCTGTCACCGTAGTAGCTTTGTTCCCAGCACAGTACGTACTCGTTGTTGGCTCTCTCTGTCTCGCGAGAGACGACAACGTGCCATTCAAATCGTGCCCGTCCATTGGCAAGAACCTGTGATTGATATTGATTCATCGTATTCATGTCGAGTGTTTCTGTCAATATTTTGTCCGTGGTTCTTTAAATCATTTAAAGGCCAAAGGTTGTTTCTTTTCTTTTTCAATTTTACATTCCAACGTTATTGTTAGCGTAATTGGGAAAACGTCTCAAAGTAATGTGTATTTTTGGATAGAAATTATATCTCATTTATCGATTCCGTAAATGTTATCTATCGCACCGTTTCTCCGTGAGGGTAGGCAGAGAGAATAGAACGCCACACTCTTCTGCCTTGACACAATTCTTGCCTCATTCACGTTCATACATCTTCTCATACAAGCTCGTCGATTATTGAGGGTTCTAACAGTATCATGTTCCAGTATCAGGCTTACCTGGTCGTGCCGAGTCGTCCTCTATTTCTGGTGCCATCAATAGTTGCTTATTATATCTTTCTTACCGTTCTCTCCACATTCATCCGTTCCATATAACTAAACCACCTAAGTGATCCTTTCTTAATCTTACTCATATGCTAAGGTCAGCTTTACATTGTCTTCTTATTTCTTCATTCTTTACATTACTTTGGATCTGCCGCATATACATATGCTTAAGTGATCTCATTTCTACTGCATTCGGTCTGCTTTCGTTCCTTTTCTGCCAGCTCCAGGTATTACTTCCATACGTCAGTGTCGGTACCAGGACTCCATTGTGTACCGCTAGTCTTGCCCTGGTTAACAAGTTCTCGTTAGGTAATATTCCATTCAACGCGCCGTGTATTTTGTTCCCTGCAGTCACCCTCCTTTCGATATCTTTCTCAGGCCTAAAATTAAAAAAAATATATCTCTCCATGCATATCATCTTCCAATTTCTTGAAATTAATCTATATGTAGAACGGGAATGCATCGGTGGTAGGGGGAAGGCTATTCAAGGGAGGCTGCTCAACAAATTGCCCGGCCCCAGGGTAAATACGAAACCGGAACCCGCCTACCCCGACAACGCACCTTGTTTGAATTGAAAATAATGACTAAAATAGGTTTTTTTTTCATATTAAAATTTTTCATATTTAGGTACCTTTAAATGTTCAAATAACTGTCATTACTAGTGGATGTCTTAAAACGAGTTTAGTTAAGACGTACTCCATTCATTCGTTAACTAAGATTTTTTTACACATGATGTATAATAGTTGTAATTCAAATGAAATGTATCAATTAGAAAGATATACAAGAAAATTTAATTTTTGTTGCTACCGGGATTCAAACCTGGATCCTTTCCTATCCGGGGAAATGTGTTAACCGACCACACCATACCAACGTATTAAGTTGACGATAAATTTTCGATCTTATATGTTGCAGTTCTTTCAAATTGTTAACATCTTTTATTTAAAATTTAAAAGTTTCTCGTTTTATTACGAAAATCTTAAATTCCTTTGAGTAATCATTTTTATTAAATTTTAGATAAACTTTGATGCAAATTAACTTTCACACAACTTAACTCAATTAAAGAGAACTGCAGCATACACGTTCAAAGAGTCAACTTACTTAGTGGTGCGGTGTAATCGGTTAACGCATTTCCCCGTATTAGAAAGGATTCAGGTTCGAACCCCGGTAGGAATAAAATATTTTTTCGATGAATTGAATTTTCCTATGTATCTTTCTAATTGATACATTTAATTTGTATTGAAATACCACAAAACTATGTTCTGAACTTCACAGTGCTGCCGCAACTTCACAGTGCTCTTCTTAATATACTAATTGTTCCACTTGTTGACATTGTTTAGGCGTTGATCCAGGGCAGCTGTCCAGCCTGCTCAGGCAATAGCTATTACTCAAGCAGTAGCTACTACTCAAGCAGTAGCTACTACTCAGGCAGTAGCTTCTATTCAGGCAGTTGCTTCTATTCAGGCAGTAGCTACTACTCAGGCAGGCATTAAAGTTATTTAAAATTAAGTTGCGCGTTCGTGTTGTAGAAATAACTTGGTTGGATGGCCTCTTATTGCATTCAAACGCCCGATCTTTGCTGTCAAGGTGGGCATTTTTACCATTCGTTTACGCATTCTTTTTGATATCTTAATCTTCTTTTATTCCCTTTATCCTATTTACTCTGGGTCTCATCATAGTCTAGACCAGATGCATTCTCTCTTCTATAAACATAGGATTAACATTTGGCTACCGAGAGTTGGAATCGAACTCTCGATTTTTGGATCGGTTGGCATTTTTGTAACCTCTCAGCCACCGAGTGGATCTAATGAATCACCCTGTTTAAATGAATGTATTATTTTTCGTCGCGCTATGACAACATTTGGTCTTGTATTTGTACAAAGCGTGATGTACGAGCTCGAGCCATTTCCTTCTAACTAAGACAGAGTGTGCGGAGTTAGGCCCGGTGAGGGGTCGTGTTGTCACCTACAGGTGTCCCGACCCTATTTATTTTCCCACCCCTCCTACCCTCCGTTAACCTGACGTTCCAACGATTACATCACTCACATTATCAAAAGGTCGTAGCAGCTCCAGTGGGTGTAGTCGTAGTCAGCACAGACGAGTCAGATATGCTGATGCATGATTATGAGGATATCGCATTCAGTATTGTTGATTATTCTTATGATTCAGTATTGTTAAAAATATTCTTATAATAAAAAAACTTATAACAAATACATTCCTATCTGAAAATTTGTTGAGATATTGACATTTTGTGCAAAACTTAATAAATTTAATTAATTTGACATTAATAAAACTTAATTAATTTGACATTAATTATACTCAATACAAATTAAATGAATCAACTAGAAAGATAGACGGAAAAAACTATTTTACGAAAAAAATATTTTAGTTGATACTAGGATTCGAACCTGAACCTTTTCCAATCTGGGGACAAATTATTGAACTTATATTCTGTAGTTCTTTGAAATTGATACATCTGTTATTCCATTTTTAAAAGCAAACAACTTTATATTGCGACTAATCTCAGATACCTTCGAGTAATACACGGAGAAATGAAACAACAGATGTACCAATTTTAAAGAGTTACAGAATATAAATTCAAAAATTTGTTGTATACCTACTTAGTTGAGGTGTCGGAATTAGATAACGCATTTCTCCGGACAGGGAAAGGTCCAGGTTCGAATTCCGATAGCAACTAAAATATTTTTTTGATAAATAGATATTTTCTGTATATCTTTCTAATTGATTAATTTTTAAAAATACTATAGAACTATGTTCTGTAAACATGCAACTTCACAATAATAAAAAAACAAATTATTACACTATTGTTTAGGATTTAATTTATTTTTCTTTCTCTTTTCATTTGGAAAACGTTCTAACTTTCATGTAATTTTTCTTACTTTTTCCTTCATGTCAGTATTGAAATATAGTAGTCTCAATCGGTGAAATAAGACTTGGCACGTAATGCACTTCACAAATCCTAAGTCCTGTGTCGCCCTCACAGCTGACTCAAGAGTGTCTCCAACCAGATGCTGATGGAGAAGCTGAGGGCAATTTTATATCTATACCTCCGTATACCTGTAATCTAAAGTGTAGAGTAATAATCCTCGAATAATACAGGTCCTACAAGAAAACATCCGGCATGAAATCACCGCCATCAACTCGGCATTTTTTCTCGCGTATTTGCCAATATGAGGGTTTGGTTAAAATAGCGCAAGAAGTGGACGTTACTAGACATAATCTTTAAAAAAATTAATCTTTTAAAGATCATGTCGTCACGTAGACGACATAATCTTTAAAAAGTGAAATTCGCAGATCTCTATTGCCTGATAAAACTAAAATAAATATAATAAACTTATTTGTTTATTTTTATTTCAATTTAAAAATCTAAAAATTTCCGCTGGACACCTTATATGTATCATATTATTAATAAAGGATCGAAAATTAAATTAACTTTTCATATGAATGCATGTAATAAATAATTCTCGTACGTTCTTTTTATTTATGAATATAAGTTAAATGATTTAATAATATATAAGCGTTGACCTTAAGATTATAAGTTTTCTTTTCTGTCATCTCGTTATTTGATTGCAAATTGACCAAAGTGTAAAAGTAGAAAGCTTCGAATTGAAAATACCACTTAAAAGCCAGTAGAAGAATTATTGGTCCTTATTTTTATATTGGCTCAGCTGGCAAGCATCCCCCGGGCGAAGTTCATCTGAAGTATCCCTGAGTACTTGAAACTTTTTTGGAAGGGCTGGCTACAATATCTCATCTAAGTGGACGAAGCTGCGCTCCGAAGTTGAACCATGTTTTTCCGATTGAAGAAGTTACATTCCACAAACGGGCACATTTTAGAACTATTAATTTCTCTGTATTGTACGAAGTATCTACACGCACAGTGTGCCATTGACCGATTTGTAATTCGCTGGTTTATTTCTTCTTATAAATATATAGTATTGATTAAACCAGGTGAAAGTCCGTCAGTAATGTCAGGTAAAAAAATTTCAAATCTACACAGATTTTAATACAATAGAGTGGATATCGAATTAATTTATTATTGAACACATGGGATGAGTACGCAAAGTTTAGTTGATTAATTTAAAAAAATAGAACGACCAGAGAGCAATAATCCAGTCAAGTGAGAAAAGTGCCAGACGATCGTAGAATTATTTATAGAATTTGGATTTAATTTTCTTTTGATCATTCTTATTTTAATTAATATAATATAATTGTTTCACTATTATAGTCCGACTATCGTATATTTATCTAAAAAATAAAAAAGTTTTTGGTGTTTTTTTTTACCTTCTCTCGGCGGCTATACAATTTATTCAATTTTTTTTTTAAAGTCTCGAGTTTCACTGTGGAGAAATCTTGATACTTTTTTTCCAAATCATTGTCATTATTAAACTCATATGGTTGTCCAGACTATGGGACAAGTGGAAGTCTGTTGGTGTCGGGGTCTGGTGAATATAATGGATGGGGCAGAAGCTCCCATCCAAGTTCCATTATCTTGTCGTGGGTCAAATTTGCCACATTAGGTCCAGCGTGAATGAAAAAAACTTTTTTTCTCTTACCAATTCCTCCTGAACCCGTTGAAGTTGGTCACAACAGATACTAGCAGTGACGGTTTCTCCCGCTTTTAGAAACTTACGGGGAATAAGTTGTGCAGAATCCTGCAACCAAAGTAAATGTTTGTGACCAGTAACGAGCACTCCGTACCTTTCTGCGTCATTTCCGAAAGCCATTTAACCAATTTGAAACAAAGTTTGTTCTTGTACAATACACATGTACGAATAATTTAATTAAAATTCAGACGTTTAAACAAAATATAGATTATTTAAATTTTTTTTATTTATTATCTTTGTTTTATTAACCACTGAATTGAGTTTAAATACATCTACCGGTTTCGAAAAATATCATTTTCTTCTTCAGGATATCATAACTAACTAAAAACATATATTATTGTTTCTTTACCAGAATCTATTTTTAAAAAAACAACAATTATTTAAAAATAAATTTAGTACCTAACTAAAATTATTACTTAATACAAATTTAGTCGAATAATTTTTACGAAAAAATTTTAAAATAGGACTCGTAGTTATATTTAGTTGGTTGTTTATAATTTTTTGATTAGTTTTACATGTTTTATTTATCTCCAACGATTCCAAATTATTTAATTTGTGACCAACACCGTTTATTTGCAAAATTGACAATCCCAATTTTTTATCAAAACCGTGACCATTTTCTATCAAATAATTAGAAAATTCTGAAAACCCACTATTGTTCAAACATCTCAAATGCTCCCTTACTCTTATATTACAATTTCTACCCGTTTTACCAATATAAAAAGCAGCGCTATCCTTGCAACTAAGTTTATAGACAGACACCAAAATTGTTAAATTTATCATCTTTGTCTTTAGAATTTATGAGTAAATTTCCTATACTATTATTTGTATGAAATGCCGGTCTAATGTTTCGTGGTGTTTAGATATTTGTTTCGAAAAGTTATGTATGTATAAAATCCTACGCCAATTATAATTATGTTTTATCTGTGATTTATGTAAAAATTGATTATTATATTCTTTTAATTTATTTTTTAAAATAGTGTCTATCAAACCTGTAATATACCCGTTATCAACTGCTATTTTTTTTTATTGTAATCAATTCAATATTGAAATTGGATGTTGACATAAGAATATTGACTAAACGATGTATCATGGAGTGGAACCCTGAATGTTTGTGTGATAATGGATGAGTAGATTCATTGTATATGATAGCATCTGTAAAAGTTGGTTTTATAAAAATTTAGAATTCAATTTTATTATTATTTTTAATCAATGTTAGATCCAAAAAAATTAATTTTAATTTTAATTTTAAAAGTAAAATACAAATTATATTTTTATTTTTTATCTTTTTTTATTAACCACTTAATTGAGTTTAAATACATCTACCGGTTTTGAAAAATACAATTTTCTTCTTCAGGATGTCAATTGACAAATAAAAATATGAATTTTAACCACAAAATGAATATTGCTAATTTTAAAAGTAAAATACAGATTGATGTTAACTGCTCGAAGTGCACTCATTGAATGATTCAGAGAGTGGTCCGTGTTGAAAAATTCCAAGAATAATGATTGTTTGATCGTTGGTAAAAAAATATTTACTTCTCGAAAGTACATCCCGTAGTAAACTCATTTTACTCTCCGATATCCGATAGTAAAAACGAGAATCGATAGTCAAATATGGCTAAATAATTTTCACAGCTGTTCCGAAAGTCATCTAAGACATTGATACTTTGAAAGTTGCAGTATACGACAGTTAATCATTCAATATCCCGCTAGTTTAGTGATGACAGTTCATCCGATGATGATCTCGTTGTTTAATAAATTAATATATACATTAGCATATTATACGAAAAAATTTCACCACCAAATATACATATATCGGCTAGAACTTTTCTGGGGACTCAATATAATATGTAAGATTTATTTTATATATAAATATTTGTTTACTCAATACTTATTTAAAAATATTCATAATTAAATACTCGCACCTGATTCAACTAAAACTGAAACACCGTATAGCGTCAAACGAAATAATTTACGCAGTTGATTTTTAAAATAAAGTACGGTTATAGAAATTATGAATTATTTTTTTAAGGAGTTCACATTTTTGTTGTAAAGTTGCATTTTTAAAACATAGTTTGTAGTATTTTTAATAAAATTAATTAGAAATCTATCAACTCAACATTTTTTCGATCAATAGATTTTTGCTGTATATTTTTTTAGTTGATTAATTTAATTTGTATTATTAATTGATTCTAATAATATTAGGTATTTCATTTTTAAAATCATCTTTTGTACCAATAAGAAGCATTTTTAAAGTTGAAAAATGAAATAAATAACGATTTATGACTCAATAGATTTTTAATCTATTTTTAATTACCTTAGTTCAGTTTCGTCCTAAGAATTTAGGCTCTGAACCTAATTAAAGAATGTATTCCGTACGTATAGGAAATTTTATTTTTATGGTACAGTTAAAACGAATTTGATAATCAGTCCTTGAAAAAATCCCTCTACTACAAATTTTGTAGATTTTATTAATATTTATTAATACAGCAGATTTTATTAAAATTTATTAATACAGCAGTATTAAGGTTTTATCTAAGTATGTATTTAAAAAAAAAATCTTTGATGTAAACGAATAATAAAAACTAATGTTATCGAAAAAAAAAAAACATGAGTTAGTTCTGTTGAAAGTAGGCTTTCAAAAGGCTTATAAAATGTTGTTTTCTCTCAAATAATTGGTTCGCAACAGTCGTTAGCTCATCGAGTTTTCATACATTTTTAAAATTTTAGTTCTAATTTTAGTAGTTTTAATTAGATGGGTGCAGGATATGTTTAGCAACAGCGCGACCTGTAGTTACAGTTATGGTTGAATTGTTACATTTATGGTTGAATGGTTACATTTATGGTTGAATTGTTAAAATGAAGCCGTGACTTGTACAATGAGCGGGTAAAATGAAAAAAAAAATAACACTTTTTTGGGAATCTACAACCGAAATAAGTTTATTTTACGTTATATATTATTATATTATCTCAGTATTTAAATGAATGTGTATTGCGTGGCACGATAGTCGTGTACGATGTACGATTTTAATAAAATACTTTCATGTTTCACTGAGACGGATTTTTCTTTAGTCGCCGTTTGCACGTGAGGCACGGGTTCGGTTTATGTTCTACTTGGATGTTATTATGTTAGCTTATGATTAATATGAAAACGTTAAATTTTTCTCGTAAACGTGTTTTTACTCAGAATACAATGCCCTCTCGGATTATTTAGCGCTCCGAGCCAGTTATCAGCGCTCGCCAGACAGCATCGTATATTTTTATTTACGTTTTACGAGCTTAACGCCCGTATTCTCATTTCACTTTCATTAAAGTGCTAGATTTTTCACGCGACCAATTTTCTTTTTCACCTAAGAGTTGAGAAGTGTGAGATAGGCTAGATTTTCTTTACGCTGGAACAGAAAGAAAATAGTGTGTTTTCAGTTCAGGTTTTTGGATGATTTTTCTCTATAAGCGTATTCAATCTACAAGGTGATTTTCTCGAATTCTACTTTCGTTTAGCGGATGGGGAGTTTTCGATTCTTCAGTTGTATTTTGAAAGAGAAATTGAGATGAAATGTCTGTACATCGAGAGCGATATACGGGGCGTAGCGGGGTGGATAAGGTGGCGTTTCTGGGGTACAAGTGGGGTGTTGAACGGGGACCGTCGGTAGCGAGGCTTTTTGTCCTCACCTCCCCTGTCACACACACTCTACTGGGCATTACATATCTCCATCGGACTCCCAATACTTTGGGAATTGAATCGGGAAATCAATTGCTTTATGATAAAGTAATTAAAATACGCGTTGCAGAATAAAGAGTACATTTATTTTGTACACTTATTTGTCTAACTTTATTTAGAGAATAAAACACTAAATATTATAATAATATATTAATACTATATTAATCATTTTTGACATTTATAACTGTTTTCATTGATCTTGGCTTTCTTATTCTCTAAGTATTTAAGTAGCTGTTTGAACCAATTAAAATAATTGACTACAACGATCACATTTTCGGTTCTTATATTTATTATTACTTATTTATCGCAGATTATTTATTAGCGTGGTAACGTCAAATACAATCTACAGCTTATTCAATAATATCCGAAGCATCCGTATGTCGTTGTATGAGTGAATTTGAACATCTACTTTTGAAGTCCAACTTGAATATTATGTATTTGTGAAGTTATTTTATCATTATGATACTGCACCACTGAGATAGGGATCTCTATCCAAATTGAAAACGTGTAGTAAGAAATATACGAAGTCGATAAGTATAAGACAAATGGACCGAATTACCCCGAGAACATTATCTGCAATCGTCTTCGATCTGTCAGAGGGTCTCGTGGGAGGGAAATCTTTCCTGCGGTGGTCTACGGTGTCACGTCCTTGTTTGACAAAATATTTTTATTAATCTTGATTTAAATGAAAAGTTATATTGTTATTTTAATTAAAATCACTCACTGTAAGGGCCGGTTTTACTTTTTAGTAACGCCCATAGTAAAAATCTTTAGCGGGTTGTTGATACATCAAATTTACTACTGTCAAAGCATAGATGGAGATGTCTATAGGCGCGATAAATAATTATGAAATATGCTTTATTTTATGCTTTATCTATGGATTTTTTCGCCTAGGCGTTCGATATCTGTCACTTTGGTGGTGAAATTTTTTCGTATAATGTGCTATTGTATGTATTAATTTATTAAACAATGAGATCATCATCGGACGAACTGTCATCACTAAAATAACGGGATATTGAATGATTAATTGTCATATATTGCAACTTTCAAAGTATCAATGTGTCAGATGACTTTTGGAACAGCTGTGAAAAGTCCCCCATATTTGACTATCGATTCTCGTTTTTACTATCGGATATCGGAGAGTAAAATGAGTTTACTACGGGATGTACTTTCGAGAAGTAAATATTTTTTTACCAACGATCAAACAACCCGTTTTCGCATTTTTTTTTTACTTTAGTAACTTTTTTTACTATAGTAAAAAGTTACTACTGATTAGAAGTTACACAACCGGCTCTAAGAAAATAGGAATTTATTTTAGGTGATTTTATCACTTTTTGTATTTACCAACGGTAAGAGATTTTTTCGACCTGAGAATGATTGTCTTTAATTAAATTGACTAAAGTTTGTAGGCATATTAAATATATAACAAGAAAGATTTATTATTTTTTCATAATTTATTTTAAAAGTGACGATTAAACGTTTTACCTATTTGTGTATTGAGAAATCCTATCAATAGTGGTTGATATCAGTATTTATATGTTTTCATTTGGTCATAACCTCATAACTGTATTGTATTTACTACCATAGTTTAACCATTTGAATGCTACGCGTCGCAAAAGCGCTGCGATCGTTTGTATTGAAAATTGCTTAGCACTAAAACGGTTAAAATAGCTTTCCTGCAAAATAGTAGTTTTCGGTTATCAAGTTTTGCCCAAACACCTTTCATCTCCTCGTACGTATATATAAAATTGTGTGTACATTTTTCTGTTTTGTATACCATCATACAACCTTTGACCAATCTAAATCAAATTTTGCATACTTACCTACTCCTTATCCATTAAATTTATGAAAATAAATTTATAAAAATAAATTTATAAAAATGCGAAGAATGCGAAAGACACGAAAGACTTGTTTCAGGTTTCCACAATTTATGATGCTATACAGGGTGTAACGGGGTGTCATTTTAACCATGTCAGATATATAATCATTTTTAAAACGTCGTAATATTGCGATTATTTCGATTAATTGAAATATTTTATTGATTCCATATTATATATTGAATACAAAAAATTAAAGGTTTTCGAATTTCGAGCGGTTGGACTATTTTTTGTTAGATGATTTAGGGCCTGAAGCAAAGATATAGATGAATAATTGAACAATTACGTAAATATTTATTTCGAAGTACGTAGACTTCAAGCTTAACACAATTTTATAACAGTGCAGAATTTTTGACTCGTAATTTAGTCAGGTGTTCATTCATAAAATATTGTGGACTAGGTCTGTTACTACCCTATATTACTAAAATTGTTGATTTTTAATATATATAAAGGGTCTTTCAATAGGGACGCTCGAAATTTGTTAGGTTATAGAAGCCATGTTGTTAAAGTGACATCTGTCAAATTTGTTATCAATTGTTTAGTAGTGTTTAGCAAATCACCATGGAAGGTTATATATAGCGTTGAACAACGTGTGCAAATCATCAAATTTTATTATCAAAGTCACTGCTCCGTTCGAGAAACGTTCCGCGTAATACGTGCTTTTTATCCTCGCCACAACCGTCCTGCCGAGTCGACTATTTGACGTTTGGTGGCCAAATTTGAGTCAACCGGTTCGGTAAATAATCGGCCAACGCCAGTACGTCACCAAAACGCAAGGTCTGCTAAAAACATCGCTGTTGCGCGTGAGAAAGTACGGGAAAACCCAAGGCAATTTCAATTTTTCGTTGTTCGCAATAACTTGGCCTTTCTGTGACTTCAACTTGCCGAATTTTGCGTCGGGACTTGGGTCTGCACCTGTATAAAATCCAACTAACCGATCATAGACGACGCCGTGTATTCGTTGATTGGGCTCTGGAGCGGTTGAAGTTGACCCAATTTTCGCCAAAAAAATCATCTTTAGCGACGAGGCCCATTTTTGGATGAATGGATATACGGACAAGCAAAATTATCGGATTTGGGGCGATACCAATCCATACGAGATACACCAGCACCAAATGCATCCCGAGAAAGTCACTGTTTAGTGCGGATTTTGGTCTGGCGGAATCATCGGTCCGTACTTCTTCCAAAACGAAACTGGCATTGACATAACCGTCAACGGCGAGCGCTACAGATCGATGATAAGCAACTTCTTGTGGTCTAAACTGGATGATATGAATACCGATAACGTGTGGTTCCAACAGGATGGCGCTACGTGTAACACAGCACATGCCACGATGGATATTCTGCACGAGCGATTTGAGGGCATGGTTATCTCGCGCGGCGGTGGCGTGAACTGGCCACCGATAGCGTGCGATTTAACGCCTTTTAACTTCTTCCTTTAGGGTTATCTTAAATCGCAAGTTTTTGCGAATAAACCGCAAACAATTGACGCCCTCAAAGTCAACATAACAAATGCCATCCAGCAAATTCAGGTAGATTTATGCGTCAAAGTCATTGAAAATTGGACCTCCCGAAGACTTGCCACCAAGCAAAGCCGCGCCGGATATTTGAACAACGTTATATTCTACACTTAATGCCATAAAATATACTTTTAAATGAAAAAAAAATTGAGTGGATGTCTCACACATGACTTGTTTTATTTACATTTTAAAATCGAGCGTCCTTATAGAAAGACCCTGTATATATATTTATTTATCGAAACTAGATTCCGTTTATAAAAAAAATATATTTAAGAAATTGTTACGTCTTAAATATGAATACCCGACTTAACACAATCATTTTTCTAGCGAGGCGGGTCACAAGCTTTGGTAACACATATATATTATGAACATTATACATTAAAATAAAAAGTGTCTGCACGTGCGATAGTGAAATTTTCAATTGCTTTTTAATCGGGTAAAACTATATTATAGAAAAGCGCGAAGAACACCCGACTGGTGCTTCGTAATAGGGAGGAGAATGAGCTGGTGGTAATTGTCTCGTCGCGGTATGCACCGTCGATCGTTTAACCCCGGTATAACTCAGTCTGGGGTGAACATGATCGCACGTTCAGCGATCGCTTGTGTGAGAGATTTAAATCTATCACGGACTCAGTGCGGAAAATCAAAACGAGATTGCTTTTTAATACACCACATTTGCGTGCGCTCCACAATTGTTTCACATTTCGCACGAAAAGGGATTATCAAAGATCGCGGTAGAGTGGACGTAAAAATATTTTATTTTATTTGGAAAACAATAATACAAATACACATAAAAAAAAACAATTATATATTTTCTTTAGATTACAATGGACTAGTGACGATGCATGTTTAATAGTTAATGAACAATTCAATTAAAAATAATAAAAGTACGCGGTGTTAACGAAAAATCAAATAAGTGAAGACACTATTTCTGTAAAATCTATCTTAATGAATAAAAACGGCTAATAAGTGGAGAAATGTAAGAGGTATGTATATAATTCATTATGGTTTGAAAAGAAAAGACAAAATTTGCAATAAAATACGATAAATAAGACAAAAAATAAGAATAAAAATTCAAGTTAAACACAGAATGGCTTAAATATCTTGATCGATCATACTATTATCTCAATGCTGCATTAAAAGTATCATACTTATATTTAAGCATTGATCATTGTTTCCAGTTATGAACTTTATAGAATAGAGACCAAATTGCCGAGTAGTATTTAAGTTACTACGAACTATAGCTGTGTAAAAGATTTTAAGCGTTTTAAGTGAGTTGAATTTAATTGAGTCAAAATATCATTAATAAATAATAAAAATAAAAGTGTCCCTAAATGTGAGCTCTGCGGTTCACTACTACTGCAAGCCTCGAATTGATTTGATGTGTAACAATTTTTTTTCGCAGAAGTGTCCTGGAAACCCAAGGCTTTTCATTTATGAATGGGTATACGGTTCTAGTTGATCTCCATGGTGCTCGAATGGATATATGTGAATTAGCTATTTTATGTAAGACGATAACATAACCTGTGTCTCTTTGTATATGTTATGGTGAAATTTAAAAAAAATAACAGATGACTTTGTAATGCTAGTTTGGATTCGATAACTAGGAAAGTTAAGATATTTCAAGAAGCAGAATTATATGTATATATTTTTTCGATTATATTATATTTGTAGAAACTGTCGTAGACAGTTGACGTTGACAGATTGACTCGTGAGGATCTTGATTGTGTAATCTGAGTTGTCGAGTCATTCGGATGGAGCGACTGACGTTTGTGTGTTATGCAATTCGGTTTAGAAGTTTTTGTACATGGTGAGACTGAAGGCCCTAACTCTCTTCTAGTCTTACTTGTGTCGGTGCATGTCGCAGTGTATATGTATGTGCGTGTGAATATTTGCGCTGTATTTAGAGCAAGGTATTTCAACAAAACATAACTTACTTCTAATCTAATTTTCTATAAATAATTAGTTTATTATTATTAAATAATAATATTTACTATTACGTTATTATTAAATTTAAATTAACTTATAAAGTTGGAATAATAGATGTATAAATTTGAAAAAACTGCAGCATATAAATTTGTCGTCAACATTACTCTGTTGGTGTGGCATAATCGGTTAACGCATTTCCCCGGATAGGAAAGGGTCTAGGTTCGAATCCGGGTAGCAATAAAAATATTTTTTCAATAAATTGAATTTTCCTGTATATCCTTCTAATTGATACATTTAATTTGTATTAATTAAAATATTTAGTTGCTACCGGAATTCGAACTGGATAGAAAGAGTCCTGGTTCGAATACCAGTAGCAATTAAATATTTTTTCGATAGATTTTTTCTGTATGTCTTTCAAGTTGATTAATTTAATTTGTATTCTTATAATCGATATAGATTTTCGTTAATTTTTCATGGCGATTTTATATTTCGATTTGATGTGGACTGATCGCGCAGAACGTAGTGTTTAATATGTAATTAACTTTTTTTATGAGACGAATGACTTATCAATCAATCGAAATTGACGCGGACACATTAGTGATGCGAACGCCCTTAACGTTATTAAATTTTTTTTTTTAATATAAGTCTGACTTACATGCTTACTATTTTATAATTTAACGAATTATGATGTTCAGATTATCGCTTTTTTTAAAGTGGTTTAAAGTCCTTTGTTTGCGATGCCTCGTTCAATAAAATCGTATTTTCGACAACAGATAAACTGCGGACCCAATTTCCGTTGTGGCAATTGATTCCCTTCGCAATTTACAGCCATGTGTGTTTTTGCGCCTATCTTTGTCCTTGTTTAATTAGTAAAACTGATTAAACCACTTCAATGAAAATATGTTCCCGTAATTACTTATCGAGTGGATATATTTGGTGTTAAAAATCTTTGAAATGATAAATTAAAGTTTTAAAGGATGTCTGTCATTTACAAGCACAGACCAGCAAATGAACAGACATGAAATAAAGTGTACATATAGGAGAGGGCTTTTTGGAACATTAGTTGCGGGATGAGGGGCATTCTACACATATTCTTGGTGGAAACATAAATCCGATAGTTTATGACACATTTATACAACAGTAAAAGTGTTTACTGTTCGAAAATTAAATCTTTGTGTTAGGTTTGACTGTTCATAAATTAAAACTATCAACTGCATTAAAAGTTGAGAAAAAAAAAGGTGTTGCTGACTTTGCAACTGGCTCAATTATTATAGTTTTTGTGGAATTTATTAGTGCTATAACAGCATAGCATAGAGTATAATAGCGTAGAGTATAGGTATATCTGATTTTAATGAAATGTATAGCAAAAAAAAAACATTTTTTCGTAAAACGGACAAAAAATTGCATTAAATGTGTAAGCGTAGATTATTGTTATAATTTTTATAATCGATGAATACATTTTAAAAATACTTAGGCATTTTAAAAGATGACAATATTAATATACACTTCTTCCAGTAATATAATACAATCGATTTTTATAAGGAGAATACATTTTTGTTGTGAAGGTGCATTTTCCAAACATAGTTCTGTGGCATTTTTAATACCGATCAACTAGAAAGATATACATAAAAAATATATTTATCGAAAATATATTTAGACATTTGAATATATTATATTTTCGATAAATAGATTTATTCTGTATATCTTTGTAGTTGATTCGTTTAATTTTGTATATAATATATCGTTTGAACGTCTGTATAACAGCTATATCGCTCTCATTTTAAGTCCCATTGCAATGATACTTTTCCAGAAAAATCTGTTATATTTTGAAGAATACCCCATATTATTAATTTCATTGGAAATAAATTCATAACTGCAAATTTAAATTTCCGTTACTATTTTTCTAAATTTGGCATTTAATTGTTGATCGTTTTGTTATATATGTTTAGTGCATATTTCTTTATATTATCTGTATACTTGCAATATTTAATTACTCTTAAACAGGCAAAGGTAATAAAGTGAACAACAATGAACTAATTCAGTACAAATAAAACTTAACCGATTTTTTTTTTAACATCAAAATTTAAACTCGAGACACTCGATTTGGACGTAAGATAGGAGAATGCTTTAAAATTTGTTAAGATGTCAATAGATGATTTTAATAAATAATTTTACCATATATTATATGTACGTACGCAGTGTATAAATTATTAAATACAAATTTAGAAAGATTATCCGATTATGGTATATCAACACAGTGGATTGGAGACAAATTTTCGAACTTATATGTTACACTTTTTAAATTAATACATCTATCGTTCCATTATTTGAAAGCCATCTACTTTGTTTTTACGGAATCTCAAATACCTTTGAGTAAACCGATAATGCACGTTCGTCGGATTGGAAGAGATTCATGTTCGAATCCCGGTAGCTACAACAATATTTAACGATAAAATTGATTTTATGTGTATATCTTTCTAATTAATATATTTAATTAGTATTTAAAATATCACAGGTTCTGAATAATTACAACTTCACAGTAAGAATGTGTTCTCCTTAATAGTGTATATTTTGTTGTGATTTTGATTTAAATTGAAACAATTAATATTTATAAATATTTGTATGTGTGCGGAGTGTATTGTCTCTACGGCGTTTATATTGTTTTGCCCTTTTCGGGTCTGGATTATGTTTTCCCGCCATAACGAGGCTTCGGCATCCATTGTCGGCTGTTTGTCCGCCATTAGGGTTCGATTATTGTCCTACGCTGGCTGTAAAGCAGATTTAGGGCAGTTTAGAATCAATGATCCGTTCACTTTTCGGCGTATATCCAGACTTACGAACGTCTTTGTGTATTTGCTAGCCTAAAATACGCTAATTTTATCTGTTTTTATCTGGTTAGTATCTATGTAAAACTATAGCAGTAAGTTTAAGTAAAAAACTATGTGAATTAAAATGAAACTTTCACAGATTACATCTATCTACATTAACATTTTCCTCTCAAATTTCTAATTATAACAGTAGAAATATTGTATGTAGTGGTATTTTTTTCATTAGGTTTTAAAAGTTAAACCTGATCATTACTTTTCTCTAACAATTTATTAATGTTAGAAGTGATTGTAATTATGATTGAAATATGAGATTTTTGCAACTTCTGTTGCCGCATTGAGCAAGCTCGTACAACCTTTATGCGCACGTTTTGCACTCATGATTGCGACCTTAGATTACGAATGTGAATGATCACATGTTATGTGTTCTCAATTTTATTTTATGGAATGGAAGCATGGACATTTACCGATTAAATGATAGGGCGACAATAAAACAATGAAAATCCGAAAACTTCAATATCGCGGACATGTATTGAGACTACCGGAGAAGAATGAGATCTTGCACCTCATAATGCAAGGAAAGGATGCTGGGTGTCGGGGCCTTGGAAGAAGGAGAATATTATGGTTGAAGAACCCAAGAGACCATGGTTTGGCTAGTCTATTGTATTGTAGAGTCCGGGCTGCAGTAAACAAAGTGATAGCCAACGTCCGTTGAACGGATAGAGCGCAAGAAGAACTATGTACTACTGACAATATTAACATAACCGCCGTACTTAATTTATATAGATATAGAGATTTATAATATTTTACAATCATCAGCGGGATAGTCTTATAAACTATTAAAAAAATATTTAACAAAAATATAAAAGTTAAAAAATTTCATCAAATTTTAGAATATAAACACTTTGAAGAGTTATACAAAAGTATAATAAATAAACTGCATATGAGTATAACAGTCAAACCCGATAATAGATATTTTTGCGAGGTATTTACAAAATCGTTGAACCTCATCGTTTCAAACTTTTTTCTCTTAAATGACGATAGTTACTTTTTGAAAATTAATTTTTCTACTTTCAGAGCGTTATTTCAGGAACAAGGCCATATAAAATAAAACCGAGCTAGATTATCGACATTGTGTAACTATGAATCGACATTAATGTATTGAATAATTTAATGTATTAAATACACTATTACAATACATTATACATATATCGTAGAGTTTAAAGGTTATGCGATGATGAGACGATTAAATATATATCACTGGTTCTACATTTGTAACTATAGCAAAATATAGCTTAAATATTTTCAATATTTGAATATATCCAAGAAAACACAATTACTGGGTTTTCACCTAAAAAGGCAATGTTATTAAAGAAATAATTGATATCTCATAGAGACAAAGCTATTTTTTTATTATATTTAATGGAAAATGTATGGAAGTATGGGTAATTACACGGCTTACGACTTGTCTTCGGCTGGCTTAAGTGATCGCTTTATATAAATATAACGTTCACTATTATCACCCATCAACCTCCATATCAACCAAATTTTTAAAGTTGTATATATGTTAATATGTGGATTCGCTTCGAGTACCACTACACTATCGCCATCTATGGACTAAATTTGATAATTCATTTCCCTGAAACAGCATATATGTCACAATGAAAATCGAATTATTTTTTTGAAATTATTAAAGCAATGTTTTTTGTCTGTAAAATGATGTTAACACATTATACTAGAATACGCCTGAAAAATCAATATTTTTCAATTATATATATATTTTCTTATTTTGACCAGTATATTATTAACAATATTTGAATATGTTCAAGAACACATAATTACTGGATTTTCACCTAAAAAGGCACCGTTATTAAAGAAATAATTGATATCTCATAGAGACGAAGCTATTTTTTATTATATTTAATGGAAAATATATGGAAGTATGGGTAATTACAGGTCTTAATAGTGTAGTAGTACTGGAAACGAGTCCACATATTAACATATATACAACTTTCAAAAATTTGATAGATGTGGAGATTGATGGGTGAGAATAGTGAACGTTATATTTGTATAAAGTAATCTCTTAAACCAGCCGAAGACAGGTCGTAAGCCCTGTAATTACCCATACTTCCATATATTTTCCATTAAATGAAAAAATGAACAATGAATCTAGATCAGAATGGAAACATATGTATTATAATAAAACACTAATAACATTTATTATAATGGATGGGAACTAATTTCCAATGCAAGCAAACATCTAGGCAGTCATATTGTAATAGGCGATGTTCTGTGTATTGTTGTTACTTATTATTATTGGACTAGGTTTATTATTTAAAAAAAAAAGATTAATTGTGTTGGTTGGTCTTCTTTTAAACATTTGATCAGGGCTTCTGTGACAAATATATCTAGCTCTTATCTATAGAAATGTACCTGTCCAAATTTCAGGGACCCGTTTTCACGACGCACGTGTACAGTCATACATTTAATGTTTCTTATTCATCTTTACGTATCGTCGCTGCAATTTTAGGGACCCGTGTTATTATTTGCGCGCTGTGGGAGAAAATAAGAAATGAAACGCTACTGGTGGGCGTGCCTGGGTTCACCACATTACTAATTAATGTGTAATAAGACGCATGAATAAGGTAAGATAACAAATAACAACTATGAAGGGGAAGATAGAAGACGGCAGAGCTGGTAGTATAGGTAGAAAGAATACAAGTCAAATGTATTAATTAGAAAGATATACGTATAAAATCAGTTTTATCGAAAAATACTGTTGTTGCGTCACCGGGATTCGAACCTGGATCTATTACCAAATCGGGGAAGACTATGCTACAGCGAAGATATTTTTATATTAATAATAATTACAACTTCACTATAAGAATGCGTTTTCCTAATGATAAAGCTGTATCAATGTGTCCAAAATTTAATAAAAATTAATTGATAATTCTGGCGTCTGCTATCAGATTACTCAAAGGTATTTGAGATTCCGTAAAAATAAGGTAGATGACTCTTTCAAATAATGGAACGATTAAATGTATTAATATCAAAAAGGTAACATGTAGGTTCGAAAATTTGTCTCTAAAAATATCGTCGCTGTAGCATAGTTGGATAATGTACCTTCCCCGGTTTGGAAAGAGATCCGGGTTCGAATCCCGGTGGTGCAACAACAATATTTTTGATAGAATTGATTTTACATGTATATCTTTCTAATACATTTAATTCATATTTAAAATAATAAATTCTTATTGTGAGGTTGTAATTATTCAGAACATAAGTCTGTGATGATAAAATTCATTTTATACGTATATCTTTCTAATAAATGTATTTAATTTGTATTAAAAACATCACAGACTTGTGTTCTGAATAATTACAACTTCACAATGAGAATGTGTTCTCCTTAATAGGTAGAAAGAGATTATCTTGGCTGTGTAACTTCAAAAAGTGGTTCAGTGTTAAATGTTATTAATTCTATACAAGATAAATCAAGATGAAAACCTTCGATGGAAAGCAGTATATGAAGAAGTCTCGAAAACATTGCTGCACGTGTATCGCTGAATTTAGAATTTTTCAAAGTGAGCGAGATAAATTCTTACGTATCCGCGTTTCCACGGTTCCACGCCAATTATAGAAAAAAGTACGCAAGTAATGTGGGGGATAGTGTTAGGTAATAAAGTCTAAATGGTTTGACAACGAAGCTTATCACGCACGGTAACGGCGAGAGCGGGCACTTTATCTTAAAACTACCAGAATCGTAAAAAATGTTCCCGCGACGTGCTGTGCTTTAATGACCGCAGATCCCATTTCCCCGGCCGCGCCCGCGCCCCGGCCGCCAGCGCCACCGCCAGCGCCACCGCCACCGCCCCCCGGGCGATCGGTTCACGCGACAGAAATGGCATTAACAAAGAATGAAAGGCGGCGAGCGGGATTAAAACGTTTATGGCGCGCATTGTCGGCAGGATTGGAGATTTTCTTTTCATCTCTATTTGCATCACATCCCGTGTGCTTGCCCCGTCTTAATGGAAAATCGATGGCGCCAAAGTGCGAGGAGTGCCCCCTGCGCAGGGTTGATTTATACATCCGCACAGACACGGGTCGTTACCGCGTCGCGCCGCAGACAATTTTTACAGATTTTTACGCCGCATGACCGTCCGTAACATCGGCCATCTCCAGTTTCCGCACCCGGTTAGCGCAAATTGTATTTTATCAGATTAAATCAATTTTTCACGTACTAATAATTGAAACTTCACCATCCTTGTCACTATTGGCCCTACAACTTGGTGAGTGAGTTTTGGCCTCTCCGAGAGTTTACACTGATCTGTTTTCTCCTTCATTAAGGACATTGTCGGTCTTCTGAGGCTCCTGAGTTTGTTCATGTCTTCGTTGTTCAACATCAACGTCTACGCGTGACTCATTTTTATAATCTTTAAGACGCTCAGCTCATTAAACATGTCATAGAGCTTATTATTGTAACGTCTACGTTAAAATCTACTTTTTAAAATTGGCTCAAAGAGATTTTTCAAATTTTTCCTTTAAAAACCGTGCAGTGCTCGCTCTTTCTTCTTAATCAGCGATTACCGGTCTGATGAACGTTTTATATATTAAGATTGATATTTTTTGTACAGTCGGAATTATGTTTAAAGGGATTATATTACAAGGTAAGTGAATATTTGTACCGTTTAGAACTTCCGGCTTCCATTTGAGAATATGGGCATTTTTTAAATGCAGCCAACCTTCATATAATATTTGGACATCTGATTTATTACCATATAAATGAAATCGTACAAATAAAACTTATACAATTTAAAAAAATTAATATATGTCTACACATGCCGACAGATCGTACATCTGATACATATTTTCTTTAGTGCGAAGCAGTAGTACTATGATAGATTTTCGTAGAAATGTTGGCTATGGAAAAAATCGACCCAAAGCAGAACAACTCGACAGACGTCCTATTATCGAGTGTTAAAAATGTGTAATGTACGCGTACAACGTACGTTAACAGTATATATTTGTTTTGTCAAAATAATAGGAATGTTTAAAAATGAAAAAAGACCTATTTGAATGGACAAATTTTAATAAAATGAGTGAATACCTAGGCTGTGTCTAAAATCATTATATTGTCTATGTGGCGTGGCGTGCTGCGGTGGGTGCCCGCGTTTATAAATCAACCTTTATTCACTGGCCGAGAGTCGGGTGGTACTTTTTTGGTAATTTGGCTAATGCCGTTCCTGGCGGGACTTAAGCGTGCTGGAATAAGCGATAATTGACTTAAATTGGCCGAACAGGAGCTGCTTCGGGCCATTCATTACCGACATGCAAATGGCCCCTCCTGCTCCGGCCCTTCGTCCCCCGCATGGCGGGGACAGCGCTACTTTCATATTAATGCCTCGTGATTTATTGCGCGAGTCTTGGGCGTTTTAATCAAGTGGTGCACTTTTTGCTCGTCCAGACCTGATTATGTACTGATCCAACTGATTATTGTTAATTTACTATGATATATGCATTTGGGGTTAAACATGGTTTAATTTTTAACAAATTAATAAAATCATAAAGCTCGCTTCCGAAGATGATGCAAGAATTTTACTAACGTATTATTAAAAAGTAGATTTTTAATTTTAATAACAGAAAATTGTATTTAGGTGATCTTAATATTTTAAATACTAATTAAATATATTAATTAGAAAGATATACATATAAAATCAATTTTATCGAAAAATATTGTTGTTGCTACTGGGATTCGAACCTGGATCTCTTTTCAATCCGCGGAAGTTGCATTATTCAACTATGCTACAGCAGAAAGTACATTTGACGATAAATTTTCGAACCTATATGTTATACTTTTCAAATGAATACATCTATCGTTCCATTATTTGAAAGCCATCTACTTTGTTTTTACGGAATTTCAAATATCTATAATATGTTCTGAATAATTAGAACTTCACAATAAGAATGTGTTCTCCTTAATGATCTTATTATTGTTACTGATTTCTCTAAATATTTCACACAAATCTGATGATGATTTATGTAGATATTTCGCCTGAGTACTGATGTGTTATTTTTAATAAAAATAATTAAATATATTAAAATACGTAACATTATAATTAAAATGAATAAATATGAAGGTTCTCGGACTTTATAATAATAGTATTTTCTTAATATTAATGCCCATGATTTTGTCAAAAATTAGGCCAGGTCAAGTTACTTAATCATATCAATATTCTATCCACCCCTATGTCTAATAACTATCCTCTTCAACCGATAGATCTTGCTTCTTTAATATTTCTGGTCAAGAATTGTATTGGAAATAAGTGTTTCCTCTTAGAACGGTTTTTCTGATATGATGAATATTACATACGATATGATATTATTTCTGATGTAATATTACAGAGAGGGCGCCAGATGTCACCCTAATAGCGTAATAGGTTTCCATTTGAAGTCTCGTAATGTGTGGAAGATTACACGTGATATTTGTGAAAAATGAGTTATACGTTGATAAAAAAAGCGACTATATAGGTAATAAATAATTTCAACTTTAATGTGCATATCAAAAAAAATTATACACATGCATGTATTATATATGGGTAAGTGTGCTTAGATATATCATATATATGATTAAATGTGCATCGCCCATAGATGCATACGCACACAGGTTTATATGGATAAAAAGGCTATAAAGAATTAAATTCTATAAATTATTTCTCATAAGAAGGAGAAGAGAGTTTTTATTAAAATTTATTGAACTTTTGAAAATCCAATTTTTTAGAAAAAAATCAATTTCATTCCCCGTACAGAAGCACCCATCGTAGTCGTCGTTTATATTATTAATAAATGTTTCCATATTACTTTTGCAAGGAAAAAAATATCAATTACATTCAGTTATTAAATTTAAACTTCTGTATATTCTCGTGTTCTCGAAGTCTACTGGAATTTGCATCAAAAGCTCGGAATCCGGGCTATCTGGTACATATTAATATAAAATAAAAGATTCAATATAAATTTAAAAAAAAATCTTAACTGCATAATTCTATTTCATTCCAATTCCCTCCAGAGAGAGAACTCAACTTATTGATTTATATTTTTTTTATTGAAAAGTTGAAACCTTTTAGAGAAAAATACATTTCACTGTCTCCACTCGTGTGTCACACAACTGCAACTGTGAAACCAGACATATTTAATACCAGAACATCATATATGAAATGACTATAAACTCTTAATCTATAACGACTATAAAGTATTGTTGATTGTGATAAGTTGTTGATGCATGTATATTTTTTTTACTCATTTTAAAATAAATATTTAATCATTGCTAACTTCCTAAACTATATTCTGATACCTTTCTTCTATCTCTTTTTCCATATGATCTGCTCTTATAGTGTGTCCCACTAATGCTTAATTTATTGCGATTATTTTATTTAAATTTATGTTTTGTGTATTTTGTGAAATATAATAAATAGCTTGTAATTAATAAGAATATTCATTGGTTTCAATTTTGTCGCTGTATTCTCAAAACAATAAATAAATAAAACAGATTTAATCTTTAAGGAACACTTCAAAATAGATTGATTTTGCCTTTTTTTGTTTATTTGTTAGTAATGCAATACGGTAAATTATTATTTATTATTTTATTTATTAACACCTTCCTGATATTTTACATTATTCCATTAAATATCGTAAATGTGAGCTACGGAGCCGGGGGCTCTACACCTCCACCGGCTAGTTCAGTGGCAAGCATGAGATGTGGATCCCACCAAGTCTAACCTACCAGAACTCCTTACCTTACCGACGATTTCCCAAATCTGCATTCGTCCTTCGAGGTAAAAGAAGAATAATTTTTAATAACCAAAACAGCTAGCAGTAGCTTAAACAGAGAAAATGTGAACAACATTATTTACAGACCAAATACTCTTCCGTTCCATATTGCTAATTGTATCTTCATCCTCCGAGGCTGCACCGAGATACAGAACTCGGTGTGCTAGACTTCGATCACAGCGGTGATTTCAGGGTACAGGTCAGGGTCATTATAAATATATACAAATAAAATTAATTATATCGAAAAATTGTTGTTGCGCTAACGGATATCTTTCTAATTAATACATTTAATTAGTATTTAAAATATCACAGACAGTCTGTTCTGAATAATTACAACTTCACAATAAGAATGTATTCCCCTTAATACTATATAAGTCGTATCAATGTGTCCAAAAATTTAATATAAATGAATTGTTAATTCTGGCGTCTGTTATCGGTTTACTCAAAGGTATTTGAGATTCCGTAAAAATAAAATAGATGGCTTTCAAATATTGGAACGATAGACGTATTAATTTAAAAAGTGTAACATAGGGGTTCGAAAATTTGTCGTCAAATATACTGTCCCCGGATTGGAAAGAGATCCAGGTTCGAATCCTGGTAGCAACAACAATATTTTTCGATAGAATTGATTTTATATGTATATCTTTCTAATTAATACATTTAATTAGTATATATATATATATATATGTATATCTATAATGTCGTGTATCTACACATGCATAACATAATACATACATCATAACATAAATGATATAAATCATAATACTGTGTACGGTGTTCGTACGTGTTTGTGAATATGTTATGAGTTGTACTTGAATAGTATTACGAATTACATTTATGTGAGATATATGAGATGAACTTGGCGAAGTGAGAGAAATATATTTAATTCATTAAATAACAGACACTTGAAATAAAAAATTAAAATCGATATAATTATTATGTGACATTTTTTTCATAACACGACTACCTCTTTATTTCGTCATCGAAGAAGTATAAATATTACGTGAATAAAGGGTGTACGTGACACATGAGTCAGTTTGAAAACGGATAAAAGTCTTATACAGTAATACCCCGACTTGTGTTACCTCGACTTACGCGAACTCAGACATACGCGGTTCGTTTGGCAACACTGCCGCTAGACTGCCGCCCGCTATATTTAGTGTTTCTTTTACTGCGATTGCTAGAAATTGATATCGCTCATGTGATAGAAGTTGTTTCTCTTGGCAGTCAATTAGATTTGGAAGTCAACGATGTCAACGAGATGTTGGATTCACTTAGTTGGGAGCTAACAATCGATGAGCTCATAGAGATGCGTAAGCAAAATGACAATGAAGACACTTCAGACCAAATTCCACCACAAAGGCACATGGCAATAAAGCAAGGAAAGTGGCTTAAAAATTTCAGAAAACAAACTCCGACGAAGAACGCGTTATAAGCTACAGAGCAAGGAATAAAAAAATTATTAGCTTGCTACGAAGAAATTCTGCGTGAAAAAAGAAGGCATTGTGTCGTCAGACGAATTTGTTAGATTTTATTACTTTTTTACGTAAGTCGTGTATTTTTTAAATATAATATATAAGAATGTATTCAATTTTATTAAATATTTTTCTTCTAAACTAGTGTTTTTATTAGTCCTTGGTCCCAATTTAACAAAATTGTATGTATTTATATGCAAAATTGTACCACGACTTACGCGAATTCGTCGGTCCCACCTATCGCGTAACTTCGGGGTATTACTGTATTAATACAAACGCAAGAATTAAACTAATTTTACTGCAAACTTTGTATTTGTTACTGTAAACCTTCACTCTCCAATGTCTTCAATTATCTAAATCTGTATATTTTTCACAATTGACAAAAGCTCCACACTCGTAATTTACTTTTTATTTTTCTCGGGTTGGCAGATTTTGGTGAGCACATTCGTCGAAAAGTTAATTTGACGGGAAACGCAAAATAGTCGATTTTACAATGCTTTATTTTTTGTACAAATTAAATTTTCGAAGTAGACTTATGTGGTTTAGTCTGGTAGTGAGCCGATGAAAGAAGGACGCGTTATAATTATAATAAATATATATAAATGACATTTATTGACTTGTGTGCTTTAGGTCCGTCGGGCTTAGATTTATTGATTCATTGGAATATTCACTGTTCTATTACAGAAACGTATAAAATGATGAAATAGGTAACTCACTTTTTTAACGCTACTTATCCAATTATGTTAATAAAATCAAGAAAAAAGTCCCATTGACCATGGATATTTCTAGAATTGAGACCCCCTGCAACAACAGTGTATATAGATTTTTATAAATGTTGATTGACGGATCGTCAGCGATTGTTGAGTGTTGCAGAAAAGGCAGCATTCGATGCCTAAGAAGGTACACAACAATGTGGAATTCATAATATGTTGCGAATTCATAATATATAATATATAGCGTGATTAGAACGAATACAAAATAGATTTCATCGACATTTTAATGTTGGATCTAATCTATTATTCAACTCCTATTTAGATGCAGCAAACTTCCACAAATTACTGCATGGGCATATTGACTGTCTCAGCTAATTAGAATTAATATCCTTTGACATACCGTCTAGATTAACTCGTCAGTCCGCACTCTTCCACATTCCTAGAAGTAGAACATCTTACATACAAAATTCATTCATTCACCGTTCATGCAAATACCACATAGAGAAATTAACAGAAATTGACTTTTTTAACATTAGCCTTACTACGCTCAAATAGTTATTTTATGAACCATCACAATCTCAATTTTTACCAATCATTCTACCTACAAACATATCTTGCTCTCCCTTTACCGCAACGATAGTTGCAACCTCCCCACTCATCATTAGTATCATATGTTTAATATTTATTATATTAGTTTTATTATGTTTATTTACAATGTCAAAATCCCTTAATAAAATTATAATCAAATAACTCAGATCTGCCCAAAACCGATATACAGTATTGCCTCAACCGGTTTATTATTCCATAGATTATACGAAGTGGCGCCCTGGTCGCTGGAAGCGTGGGGCTCTCCCGCCGAGACATTGCCCCTGGCCGCCCTGCGTTTGGTGGGATGGGCGCGCGCGGGCGGCGCCCCCTCCGGCAGCGCCCCGCCCGGCAGCGCCGGCGGCTCGCTGTCGGCGGGCGCCACGGCGGGCGGCGCGCTCGTGCTCACCGTGCGCTGCGGCACGGCACGCGGGGTGGTGCAGCGCGCGCTCAGAGCGGAAACGCACCGCGACCTGGCCGCGTGGGCGGGCGCGCTCGTCAGCGGCGCGCACGAAGCGGTCATGCAGCAGAAGGAGTTCGTCTTTAGTAAGTGGAAATGTAACCCTTTTAAAGTCAATTTTAATTCAGTACAATTACAATTAATGTGTGTATGATTTGAGTTATAATTATACATTTTTTAAATATACTTAATATTAAAAACTTCATTACATTATTTTCTCATTTTATTTTAGAACCGGAAAATTTCCTAATACTTGGCTTAATTAGTAGCATAGATCGGTGAAATTTCTTTTTGTGAATTTGACAGTTGCGCATCAAATTTGACATGGTGAATTGATTTCACCGTAATTTATTTGAGAATACAAGGGCCTAAAATAATACATGATGGCCCAAAAGTTGCTGAACCATTTTATAATGAAATAACTCTTTTATTTTTTAATAATTCACATTTATTCTTTTATAAACAGAAAACATACTCCTTGGATACATTTTTTAATTTATTAATAATTATATCCTATAAATAACCACCATTTTGCTCTTCACACTGACGCGGTCTTTCTAAGGTGTGAACTATCACCTGCCGTAATGTTTCTTGGCTTATTTCTTCAATTTCTTCATGGATATTGGTCTTCAATTGCTGAATGATTCGAGGATTGTAACGGTATACTCTATCTTTCAAGTACCCCCATAGAAATAAGTCTGGAGCAGTCAAGTCAGGTGAGCGTGATGGCTGCTCGATTTCAGAGTTTCGCGAAATTATCTTTCTTCCAAAAATTTGTCTCAAGAGTTCAATTGTCGGGTGAGCTGTATGGGCAGTAGCAGCATCTTGCTGCCACCATACCTCTGATGTATCCTCGACTGCAGGACGCACGAAATTCTCTAGCATTTCTCGATACCTTTCGCCATTGACGGTTAGTGCGTTTTCTGACTCATCTTCAAAGAAATAAGGTCCAAGAACTCTTTCCGCATTAAGACTACATCAAACCGTTACTTTTACAGGGTGCAGACTGCATTGGTGGACTATTCATAGAATTTCTGTCCCCCAAAATCTCATATTTTGTTTATTAACAAAACAAAATTCGATTATATTAACACGTTGCTCAGTCGTGAATTTATCCATATTTAATTTCTAAGGATTACGCTTTAATAATCTGAAATAAAAAAACAAATTGTTGAAAGTTATTGAAATTTTAAATGGTCTAGCGACTTTTGAATCATTTGTATAATTTCATTGAATATATGTTATTATTGATTTATTTATTATTATCATACAATTCAGCCATTAACACAATTTGTAAAATAATATAAAGTTTCGTCAGAAGTGCAATACACAAAGATTTTTTTTTATAATAATTTATAATATGTTTTTTCATAATCAAAATTAAAAATAAAAATTATTGTAAAATGTGAAGAAAAGAAATTTATCCGTCATCATTGAGTTGAGTTAAAAAACATTATAATAATGTAGTCCTATAAATTTTTTAATTTACAGCAAAAATGTCGACTACCTCCTCATATTCATTCCCCAAAGAATGCAATCTGGGGACTGCGGAGTTAGACAATACCCCTGTAATAGAACAATGAATTGTGTCTCCATGACCTCAATGGTGCGTGAAAGTCAAGCAGACCAATAATATGGGGGCTGTCTATTATACCATTGACGATCTTGTATATAAATATAAAGTCGGTCATCGTACGTCTCACTGATAATTTTAACAATTTCTCATGTATAAGGAGATAATCATAATTGATATCCTCAGAGCGTATATTTAATTTAAAATTAATGAATCTTACAATTTTTCTCTGGATTCTTTCACCTCCGTCGAGTGAACAATGTAGTGAAGTGAACATATGACCGAATTATATTCTACCTGAGGTCTGAGTGGATAAGTGTAGAAGACTTTATAAGTGTGCAGGTCTGAAGAGTTTTTTGCAGTCCGCAAAACAAATCCCAACATTTTGAGACTTTTATCTGTTATAGAATCAATGTGGAGAATGAATGATAATTTACTGACAAATGTTACATCCAGATCATTGATCTCCCTAATTGATACCAAGTCAACATCGCTGATAGAGTACGAAAATTTCACTGGATAATTTTTTTTTGTAAAACTAATAGATTGGCACCTAGAGATATTAATGTGTAGGTGATTATTGGAACATCATTTAAATAAGGAATTCAAATTACTCTGTATTATCATGCAATCAGATATACTTTTCACTGATCTGAATATCTTCAAGTCGTCAGCAAAAATTTGAATTTGTACATCATCAAAAACATCGGCAATATCATTAATAAAAATAATAAACAATATAGGTCCAAGATGGAAACCCTGTGGAACACCACTCAAAGCAATGAATTCATCAGATAATGAGGAGTTAATCTTTACCGAAAGTCTTCTGATGAAGAGATAGCTACCAAACAACTGAAATACATTTCCATGAATTCCCCAACCTCTGGAGTTAAACTATCAAGATACGATACGATTATATGATCTATTTGTAGTACAGTAGAACCCTGATTATCCGAAATGATGTGGACCGAGCCTACGTCGGATAATCAAAAACTCGGATAATAGGAACAGCTGCTGTTACATACCGAGTACAATTAAAAATAGTACCGATGCTTATTTACATATTTACACACTAAGTAATAAAAACAACATTTTGATTTCTTAAAATGTCCTGTAAATTTTTGTAACACGCCGTGATATTCCGCGATTTTAAAATACATTCGATTTGGATAATCGAGGTTCTACTGTAATATTATGTATAATTTATTAACGTTAACACCAATTGTTGTGTGAGCGCTGTATATGTAAAGTATTAATGGTGTGGTAGGTGCTTTAGCAGTAAGTGTGGGACGGGTATATAGCCTATATAACGAGAGATGACTGAGAATGTGTGGTCCCCTCAGGATGCTCCCACCTGGGCCGGCCCGCGCAGCTGTGGCTGCACTACGAGGGCGGAGCCGCACTGCGCGCCGGGGGCCGCGTGCTGTGGCGCGCGCCCTTCCACCGCCTGCGCTCCTCGGCTGATGACGGAGAACGGTTGCTGTGGCTGGACTTCGGCGGAGATGAGGGAGAGATTGTAAGTAATTTTTTTTTCCTTTTCATATTTTAGTATTTTTTAATGGTGGCAAAAACGTCCTTGGGGTGGCCTTGTGGGATGTCTACAGTCTGTCCGAGTCCGAGTCGTTGTAATTATCAGTTGCCAGTTTTACACTTATGTACGCTATTAATTATTATTTAGAAATATTAATACATTAGGTACCTTCTAACAAATATTTATTTTATATTAAATTCTTGTAAATACTTCCGAGGATATTAGATTTAATTAATTTTCAATGTTGGAATCTTGTATGCAGACCCTTTTGATTTTCAAAGTATTATCGTGTAGTATATAAAACATATCCTAAGACAGACGCATGATATGGTTTTGTAATTAAAAAAACATTTACATAATTAAATTCTTTATAAATAGGGGAAAGAGGGGCAAGATGAGGAAGCTAAGGGAAATCACAAATTAAGCACTTCTACTTTTATTTAAATTTAGTTTTACTAATCAAAAAACTTTTATTAATCATTAAACTATAATTTGGCATAATCTTTGGCATAACAAACTAAACATTTTGAATAATCAACTATTTTTAAAAATATACGAAAAACCAACTTACCCCTTCCTCGGGGTAACGTGGGGTAGGGTAACCAAAAATTGGGCAAGATGGAGTTGCTATTTATTTTTACAAAACACGCGTATGTGTATTTCTTCGCCATTCTCATCATCAACACCCGCTGAAGCGATGTGAGCCCAACGTCCACATCACTGGCAGGCCACCCAACACTCTGATGATTTTAGGTATGCGTGATTTAAATCGTTACAGTAAAGACATACGGTGTCCTCTTTATCATTTTATGTTATTGCTGTACTTTTCACAACTTTTTGTTTTTTGGTATTTTTTTTCAGTCGAGGATCATTGGGATTTGAACATTTTTTCGAGTGTTTGATTTCTTCAAGGTCCTTTTTACGCGGCGTTGAGGTAAGAATGACAGTTTTGCCTCAGCAATAATGCTTCCTTTTTTCACTTCGAAGGAATTGGTAACATATCTTTAGGTGAAGCATTTTCAAAGCGAGATGTCAGGTCGCGGCACACTGTTCGAATAGAAGAATAGGTTTTGGAGACAAGATTTTTTTCTGGTGCAGATTCAGGAACACGGGTCTTGTCACGAGTTGGTGTGGCATAAGATTCAGCGATATGTTCAGAAAGAGACTCCAGTTATTGTGGATGTAGATTAAGACTTAATAACGAGTAATCAACAGTAGTGGCGCAATCAGAATCAGAAAAATAATTTTGATTGAATGGCCATATCCCACATTTTCTAAGCCCATTAGACGTAGTAGACATCGTCGCTACTTGAATATAAGCTTAAGCAAAAATGTCGCTGAACTGAAACATGGTAATAACTCTCCCTGGATTCTAGCTCAACCAATTCGGAGCAGCTTGATCGTAATATGCGCTTAGGGATTTCATAAATGAAACATGTAACGGTTGCAGTCTGTGAGTGCAGTGTGGAGGAAAGTAAAGTATTATAATTCCATTTTCCCGTGCAAGATCTATCGCTTCTAAATGTTGAGTGTGAATAACATGGCCAACTAGGAGCAATATCACGTGATTGCTCAGCGAACCTGCCGAAAATCGGATGAATTGCTTAAACCAGGTCAAAAATATTTCACTGGTCATCCATCCACGAGAATTACATTCTGCTGTTGTTCTTGGAGGAGCATGGTCCAGTAATTCCACTTTCATTATTTTTCTCGGGAATATCATCAGCGGAGGCATGTAACATCCAGCTGCGTTAAAGCATATCTCAACAGTAACAGTCTGCTCTCGCTCTGCTGAAGACAACGAACCTATCTGTTTTCGTCCTTTTTCTGCTGTTATCTTGCTCTTCGTTTTCGAAACGTTTGATCACAGTTACATAGTTTGATCACAGCTAGATCACGGTTTCATCACAGTTATGTATTCTATCGTGAGTCAGTTGGTACTTATCATATATTTCTATAAACTATAAAATTTATCCACAATAACTTTGTTAAATCCCACTGCCCTAGCTGCTGAAGTGGCTTCGGGCTTACGAATGGACAAATCATAGAGACGCCTTAAAAATCCTTTCAGCCAGTCTACACTTGCCATATTTTTCTTAGTGTTAAAATTGTGTTCCTTACCATTTTTTACAGCCAGTTGATAAGCTATTTTTCGCAGAGTAAGAGTTGTTAAGCCAAAAAGTCGTTTTTCCGTGTCCTTAAAATATACAAGTTCTTCTTTTCTTCAAGAAAACTCAGGTTTGATAGGGCCTAAAAGTGCACCAATAGTAACTTCACCATCTTCTTTTACTTTCTTGAAATATCGTTCCTTTGAAGTCTGTGGGACCTTGTACTCTTGAGCTGCTCTTTTGTATCCTGCTTTTTTAGTTATAACGTTATCTAGAGCTTTTTTCATACCTTCTACACACCAGTCTCCTCTTTTAGACTTCTTTTTATAATTTCTGACCATTGAGAGCACCTGGAAAGTAACAAGGCTACAAAGCAATCCAAGCGATTGAAATTCAAAAGTAATAATACCACACAAGTGACTGCATTATGGGGTATGATGGGGGGTATTACACCACCATGCTCCGTAGTCATAACCCCCGTCTTGCCTCAACTACTGTATTTCTACAAAAAAAATGTTAGCAAAAACAAATAGTATTTTTATAAATATTACATATCATAGAGAACAATATTGGAATTAACAGCAGATATTAATTACTCCAATAATTACGTTTTTATACAGATGTTTTTATCAGCATGAAATTAGATCGATTCGGTGCGCAGACGGTTTTTCGAACATAAACAAAACATTCGTGCACCTCCCACAATCGAAAGTGGCATCTTAATGGCGGATTCAATACTCAGATAACACGTACAATTTCTTGTATATTTGCAGTACCCCGTCTTACCTCGCTACCCTGTCTTGCCCCCCTTTCCCTTATATAGTGTTTGTGGTATAGTATCATAATGCTTCCACGATGATGTGACAGTCGTTGATGTGAGCACTTATTTGAGTCCCAAAAATTTTTTATTCAAAAAATAGTTTAGCGTTTTAACTTGAAAGGACGATATATATAGATGTCTCACAGAAACGAAGCTATTATTTTTACACGGTAAGTATGGAAGTTTCGGGCATTACAGGGCTTACGACCTGTCATTGGCTGGGTTAAGTGATCACTTTACACAATGTAACGTTCACATATTTACCTCTATGAGACATTTATATCTTGATGACAATCCCTCAGGGGGATAAATCCCAGTAATTGGTTCCTACAAAGATTTGGACATACTCAAAAATATAGAAAGACGATCGTTATGAACAGGATATTTCTAAAAACAGAAACATTAATTCATGTAGGTAGATAATTATTAAATAAAATTACGGGCTTACACATATCCATTAATTCTATATTTTTAAATAAATTGACACTTCTCGCTCATGTAATAATAATATTAATTCTGTTGTTGTGAAGTTGTAATTATTCAGAACAGACGGTCTGCGATATTTTAAATATGAATTAAATATATTAATTAGAAAGATATAAATAATATTAAATGTATTAATATCAAAAAGGTAACATATAGGTTCGAAAATTTGTATTTTTTATTTATTATCTTTGTTTTATTAACCACTTGAATTGAGTTTAAATATATCTACTGGTAGATGTATTTAAACTCAATTCAAGCGGTTGATAAAACAAAGATAATAAATAAAAAATATGAATTTTAACCACAAGGTTAATATTGCTAATTTTAAAAGTATCGAAAATTTGTCGCTAAAAATATTGTCGCTTTAGCATAGTTGGATAATGCACCTTCTTCGGTTAGGAAAGAGATCCAGGTTTGAATCCCGGTGGCGCAACAACAATATTTTTCGATAAAATTGATTTTATGTGTATATTTTTCTAATTAATATATTTAATTCATATTTATTTGTACTTACATTGATAAATAATGTCTAACGGTCTGACGATTACTCTTCCAAATGAATATTCATTAAGTATACATTATCACCTAATTAATTACTATGAGTGTTGCGTAATATTTCAAATATCAGACAAATGTACCGAGGGTATGCATATAAAATTTGGCAAAGTAAATACAACATATCTGTAAGAAAGTAAGACATATATTTGGATACCCTGCCTGCTACACTAGTAATTTACTGTATTATAGCAGACAGTGTTCCTCCTGTATAACAGTAAGCAAAGTGCTATGATCAATGTACAAAAAAAAAAATATATATATATGTATAAACAGTTAATCAAAAGATGCAATTAGGTTATTCAATATATTGTTGTAGCAGTTTTATTCTCAGGTTTGGACCTTTAAAAGTTCTTGGGCGTAATTTCTCCCCATTTCGTGGAGCCAGAATGTTTTAAGTTTTCACTGAAATTTCTCTACGCTTGGTACGCACAAGGGTGGGATATTTTACAAAAGAAAGATGCTGTCGTTGTAAGCTATAATCACAGATTTCTTTTGATCGAGTGGATCACGTGCCTCTTCTCGGCATTATGGATTATGTCGGTCATTGGCACTAAAAATCCCGCTAGCGGACTTCCAATAGAATCTTACTCTCCAGCTTAGTTTAAAAAGTTAAAAGCTTTTCTTGCACGCTTGTAAAAACACGTAATATAAATATTGCGATGACGCCTTCAGCGAGCTTAACCCCGCTGATTATATTATTCCGTTCCTCCCTCATTGAGAGGGTACAATTTTTAGGCCGGTCGCTCTACGAACGTAATTTAGAAATGGGTCGCTGATTGTTTGGAATTGAATTTATAGATCAATTTATATTAACATTATTCAATTTAGCTAACATTAGCTTAAGGGTACGTTAATTATCGCAGTTTAAATAATTATCACAGTACCTATACTAAATAATATTTGTAAAGAGAACACATTATTATCGTGTAGATGCAGTTTTTTCAGAACATAGTTCTGTGGTATTTTTAATACAAATTAAATGTATCAACTAGGAAGATATACAGAAAAAAAATATTTTTTCGAATATATATTTTAGTTGCTATCGGCTCTAACAATGTTCTGAAAAAACTGCAACTTCATAATAATAATATGTTCTCTTTAAAAAATATCTAGGTTGTGTCAATATTTATACAAAATTAAGAAAAAATGAATTGATTTAATTTCTGGCGTCTTCTAGTGTATTTTATTCAAAGATATTTGAGATTTGTCGCAATATAAAGGTGATAAAAATGGTATAACAGATGTATCAATTTAAAAGAGGATGCAGCATATAAATTCAAAAATTTGTCGTCAGCGTGGTGTAACTGGTAACGCTTTTTGTTTTCATGTTAGTTCCTACTTATTTATAGTTTTGTTTTTATCTATGCTCGTACTTTTAATTTCAGTATACGTTGTACAGGTATCGAAACATGTTGAATAATCAATAAATAGTGGTTTAAACAAAATATTTTGTTTTATTTTTTGTGCAAAATTATTCCATTAATGTTTTTTTTTTAAGTACACCGGCTCACAAACGAAATCAAATACAATGAATATTTTCTATACAGCAGCAAAAGCTATTTAAAGTGTTTCACATTATTTACAAAACGAAAGTGAAAGTAATTGTTCTGTTGAAGTATTGATAGGGTAGGCAAAAGAAAAGATGTGGGAAAGGGGGCAGAAGGGACAGGAGGGACAGGGCTGAAGGGTATTAGAGTTTAGTAACTCTGTTTCTGAGGTATTACCTTTTTATACATATTTGAGCGAAAAATGATATTGTTGTAGTATTGAATATGTCTAGTTTTACTGCTAAATGATACAACTGCGGTCAATGTACACAGTGTGGAAAGGGTAGTTTGTCCTAGTGTTTAATTTTTTACCTGCCAACTCTATTTGAAATAGGACAGGCTTTAAAGGTCTTGACTTACCTATCAAAATATGGGACCTGTCGTCCGAAGATGGCAAAATGATTTAAAAATATGATTTTAATCCCTGCAAGTTTGCAAGGTTCAAAAGTGCGCGTTGACACGTTTATAGCTTGGAGTAACATACAAAGTTTGGCGTGTTAACGCGCTCTTGGTATTTAAAAGGTTAACGTATAAAAGATATGAGTGAAATGGAAGCTTTCAACGTGCTCAATCATTTGTAAACTTGTGATGTCTCTTTTAAGGCGATACATTTATAAAATTTGGCTTACTCCACATTTTTGCATATAATTCAATTGTGCGGATTACATTTTTTAGGAATTTATTTTGAATCTTTTCCTTTCTATTATTATTTCCATACTTAATTTAAAGTTGTAAATACAAACTGCAATTTACTCCAGACAATGTATAAAATAGAAGAAGAATAAATGAATGGAATTTATATTTTTTCAAATAATTGAAATTTTTTGTAATAATTCGGCAGATTATCTAAGTCACTTTGTAAATCTGCACAGCGAAGTTATTTTATATGATAGATTTAGAATCAGACGCAAATAATATTATTTTTCATGGTTGGTATGAAATGCTATTAATTAAAAATAACAGAGGTCCTAAACGGAATCCGTCGGAAGGGTAAATTAGACTGAAATCTGTAAACATTGAATTCCGAATTGTATTCTGAAATTCCATAACTTCGGCAGAAGAATTTCGTGGTTTATTCTATCGAATGCCTTTCGTAAAGTCTGCGTGCGTGGCTCTGCTCGGTGTGTGGGGTTACTGCCGATGGTAATGCAGTGAGAAGATTACTCTCTATTGATTAAGAAGCCATGTTGTTGGAAGTTCGGTTTTATCTAATTGTTGAAATAATATTTTATTTTCTAAAATTTTACCATGTATTGTAATTTTAGCACTAATTGATTTTAGTTCTTAATATTGTTTGGAGGTAGTTTATGATTTTTTCCTTCTCTAGGAGAGAGGTTGTAGATACGTGTACAAATTTTAATGAGGAATTATTTTTAATTTAAAAAAATCGTACACGGAATACGTGTCACATAAATATTCTTACTATTTTGAAACGAAGCTAAACGCTTGTGCGAAGAAAATAGGACTAACTTGATGACTTTCTGGAACTTATGAAATGTTCATTTAAATATTACACATTTATTGAAATACTACATAACTTTTACAATCGGCAAAAAGTTATGAGTTTTGGTATCTTATTAAAATTTTTGGAATACCAAAACAATGATTGTTATTACTGTTAAAAAATATCACGTGGTGGCTGTTTTGACAGGTCTAAAAAAGGTACAGTAGCACAGTACAGTAATAATAATAGTACAGTAGCAGTAGCATTACGGTGTTTTATCTATAGTACAGTAGCATTACGGTGTTTTATCTATAGTACAGTAGCATTATGGTGTTTTACATATAGTACATTATCATTACGGTGTTCTACCTATAGTGCAGTAGCATTACGGTATTCTACCTATAGTACAGTAGCATTACGGTGTTCTACCTATAGTACAGTAGCATTACGGTGTTCTAGTTTTCAAATTTCTGACAGTAAAAATATTTAAAAATAAACCTTTGAACAAAAAGATTACATGTCCGCCTATTTCGTATTCATATTTTAAAATAAATTGACATTTAACTTCAACGTAATGAATCTATTTTCTTTCAAATTTCCCTATGCATATAGAAGGTGGAGTATTATGTATGCGGACAAACATTGTGAAATAAATGATCTAATCGTGGAATTTTGCTGAATACGCATCTAAATAATCAAGTCTCGACCCTGTTAGGTTAGCCTCGGACACAATGCCCTTATCCTTTTTTATTTTTCGTGGTAATTTCCTCCATTTCATGTCATTAATTTAAGTAACTGATTTCTGTTTAATAAAAAAAAAATTCCTGCAGAAAATCATAATAATTAAAATAATGACGTCAATTTCAAAATATTTTAATGATAGAAATGTTTCGCCGCATATTTGTCAGCATATTTCTCCACATCTCCGGCTAAGTGCTTCCTTCGCTGTTTATTTTAAATGTGAAGTAAACAGTTCGCCGGATTACATTTTCAGAGCATGGCATAATTCCTTCCACTAATTTACTTCGGCAAAATGATTTTCCGATAAACAGAATGTGTATTTTATTATTCCGCGTCTCCAGATATACTCGTTACAGTCTCTCGGCGGGCGTCTTACCTGGCGACAATTATGTGTATTGTTACCCGGGCGTCTCTTCAGACCGCTATTTGCCGTATTCAATTATCGCCCTCTGATGGCAGCCGCGGCAGTCTGCGGGGATGGTTCGGCTCGATCTCGCCTATTTGCCGTAGAACAGCCAAACTTCGCTCTTCAAGACGATGTCATTATTAAGCATTATTATAATTTGCGTAGGCTGTGTGCCTGCGCCTGCACACTCTTCGTTATTTGGCCATTATGCTGACGCGTTTTCTTCAGTATTTTCGGTTTTATGCCCAATCCTAGCGTTAATATTTTCACGGTGAAACATTTTAACGCTTGTGCGGAGAAAAGTTGCCGAATTAATCCTGCAATGCTCAAAGGATTTTGTTAAATTTTCGTTTTAATCATCTGGAAAAATTATATCTTAACAATTTATTCGTATTATAAATTATTATGTATGTTAAGGAAAACACATTTTTGTGGTGAAGTTACATTTTCAGAACATAGTTCTGTGGTACAAGGTGAATATTATGTTCCAGGCCGATGTTGTTTTTGTATAACTAGGAAATGAAACACAATTTTTTAATTTGGTTTTTATTTATCGATTATTTGGTTCGTTACAATTACATATGTATAAAATACGACATTGTCCAAGTGGCCGTCTATGGCAGCGGCACAAATGCGTGCTCTTTTAACCATATTTTCATAACATTCTCGCACACTTTTCGTGTTATTTCAGCAATTTCATTTCGAATATTGTCCTGTAGCATCGGAATTGTTATTGGTTTTTTGGCGCAGACTTTTTCATTCAAGTACCCACACAGAAAATAGTCGGGAGCTGTCAAATCAGGTGATCGAGGAGGCCTATTGAAATCGCCACTTTTTGATATTATGCGGCCGGGAAAAATTTCTCGCAAAATTTTAAGCGTAGCGCGGGCTGCGTGTGAGGTAGCGCCGTCCTGTTGAAACCACATATGTTACAGGCCGAATTGATCCAATTTGGCCACCAAGAAATTTTCCAACATGTGACTATAGCGGTCACCATTAATGGTTATTTAGATAAAATGTTGTAATGACTTCAAAATGTTGTTGAGGCGTTAGCTGCTCCATAATAAATTGTAATCAACTACTCTTTATGACTACCAAATGCAAACTGACAAATAAATGTCTGCCAAACCTAAGTGGCAGCCAAATAAAATCGTCTTGGAACACAATATTCACCTGTATTTAATACAAATTAAATGGATCAACTAGAAAAAAATCTATCTATCGAAAAATTATTTAGTTGCTACCAAGATAATCTTCCCCGGAAAAAGTCCAGGTTCGTATCTCGGTAGCAACCAAGTATTTTTTCGATAGATATCTTGTTGATTAATTTAATTTGTATTATGTACGAGTACATGTCGTCTTTCTTGTACAACATTCAATTGCACACTTATTATTTGGAGTTATTATTAATTAAAAATATTAATATTATATACCTTAAAGGGTCTAAAGTGATTAACGATTTTAAACCAAAAATAATAAAGTGGTTGCTTGATGTAGCAACCATTTTATTACCAAAAGCAAAATGAAACTAATTTGTCATTTGTGCCAACCTACACATTTTTGTCTCTAACTATATTATAGACACAAATATTTTTATAACTTTTTCACAGTAACATTTTATAACTTCTGATTGTACTTTTTTTTTACTTAACTTTTTATAACTTACTTTACATTATGCTTACTTACCTTACTTTATAATGTTTGTACATTGACAAGTACAGCTTGTAAAAAGTGTCCAGGTGATAGCTTTAGATCAGACCACGTCAAGTTAAGTAATTACCTTTATTTTCATATGTATTATTCATGCTACAAAAATAAATAATTATAAACGTATATTTCTTTACACACTACGGTTATTCAAGGATATGAAATGAATCACATTCATTACAGAAAGGGTTAGTCATTTATTTGTTCAGCTGTACGCAGTTATTTATTATTTACCTGACTCTAAAGGTTGAATGCTCGTCCCTCGCAGTCCCGATAAATTAAATATTTGATCACTTTCTTTGAGCATTGTTTCCAACACATCTTACAACAAGTTTCGCTCCAGCCTTTGACAGCAGCTCCATTATTTGACAGAATAAAGTTTTGACGTATATTTTAAGGTGCATTATTTCGGTGTTATATGTTGGAACGCTTTTTGGGAGACTGCGAAATACATTTTCAAGCATATTAACGAATCTTATATCAATGTTTCCTTCTGTTTGTATTTAATTACTTATTCTTAATAAAGTGCATACATATGGGTCATTCTCAGCAAACCGGACAAATTTGTAAATATAATAATTGATTTATTTATTATTTAATATGTATATTTTTTTGCTGCAACAATTACTTAATATCATATAAAAGCTATCTGTCATAAAATACGAGATCGTTCATGATATTTTCGTGCGTTTAAATAGAAAATTACTTTTTAATAGTGTGAGGGAATGACGGAATACCGGGTGAGGGAATGACATTTATTACTTAATCATCATTAAAAAGTACAAATATTTGTAAGCATACAAATATTATTCAAATAAAATAATCTGGAAACACAAACTGTATGCCGCGACTATCAATAGGTTCTGGTGGAACTGTTTTGACTATCACATCCTCGGTAGAATAGACGCTAATATCATTTTTAACCGACCACTTAAATTTGTCTTTAACATCAGTCGGTGTCATGGCATACACTTGTACCGTACCGTTCCTCGCATACATCTCCTGGGTACAGGGTATCGTCACACTTGACTATTACCTAATCAACTACTTATTTATTTTTCCTAAATAATCATAAACTTACTCATAGTGTAATGGCTCCTTTTATAATTTCAAAATGACGAATTATTTTACTACGCGACACATTTAAAAATTGGTTAAAACATTACCCAATATAAATTGATTTTATTGAAAATATGAGATTGTTTTATTTAGGTTATATTTAAAAAAATATTTTTAATTTATTCATTGTTATTTTTGTATTTTATTAGGATTAGTACTAAAGTATGATTTATAATTAATCGGTTATAATTAATCATAATTAATTAGATACGTTCAATGCAGTATTAATAACGTGCAATAATAATAATATGATGTTTTTTTTTATAGGAGCTGGACATGGAAGGTAGTCCGAAGCCAGCTGTGTTTATCCTCCACAACTTCCTGTCTGCGCGCGTGCATGGCTTGCCGCCCTAGTGGCCGGCGGGCGGCAGCCCCCCGCCCTCCTCCCGTCGAGCGGTGAGTTACATCACCCATCCGATGCAATGTGTTCATCCATTTAATCCCCTGAGGATAGATTGTTTACTTAATCGCCATTTACCATTTACCAATATCGTATAGTAGTGATGAGCTAAAGCGTTATTGTGACTGTGATTGTGTGATTGGTATCCGACTCTAACGATTATTAGTAACTGAGATTTAACTGTTTAGTTTTCAGTGTATGAGTGATTACGAGTTACGAAATATTAGTTGCGAATCATCGTTCCAATTGAATACAAATTTCATAACCGCAGTCACAATTACGAATAAAATAACGGTTTAGCTCATCACTATCAATTATGTACAGTGAAATCTCGATCGATCGTTCCTCGAATAATAGTTTTCCCGCATGTATCGTTTATTTCTTCCAGTGCTGAATTAATTTCGTACAAAACACCCAAAAATTGATCGCATGGGTCGTACCTCTGTGCATCATTTTACCGCATTAATCGTTTAAATTACGCAGCACGGTTTCGATTAACAGCACTTGTAAACAATGAGAAAAACGTTCGAGAGAGAGAGAGAGAGAGGGAGAGAGAATACTGCTACAGACTGTCACGTGACATTATACGATTCAAAGTTTAATTAATTTTATTTTTGTTTCTGTGCAGCTTTCTAATTTTATTTTTATTTAAACACATTCATTTACATGTGAAATATGTATCTTTATTAGAATATGTATTAAACATTTAAATTTTAATATGATAAACGTAACTTTTTTCTATATTTCCACATTCATTGTTTTCCCGCATTCATAGTTTATTTCAATAGGTCTCTTCAAAAACGATAGATAGAGGTTTCACTGTACCTATATACATTTTACGAGATGATGACCAACAATTTCCAGACTGAAGGTGTTCGGGCGATAAAATAATAATATTTTAGCTTGAGTACATTTTTCACTGCGTTCAATACCTTTTATTTTTATTTTATTTTTTATTTTTTGGAGAAACAAACAGTGTAACAATAATAACTGATAATTACATAATATATAAAAATAACACCAGTGAAGTTTCTTCGGAAATTAAATACATAGTACATAATAAACTAAAAAATAGTAAATAGTACATAATTAAATACATAGTACATAATAAACTAAAAAATAGCAGACTGATAAACAAAAATGCTTTTACATAAAAGTAAACATAATAAACTAAAAACTAGTATATATTAATAAAAAAAATTATAATATTAATAAACTGAAAGAAGAAAAACAAAAAACAAAACAAAAACAAAAAAATGGTCAGAAGATTTATCCTGAAAACAGCTGTCTTCACTTAAGGTGGGTAGCAGTTTTTAGAAACTGCATTCAGTAATGGTGACCTTTACAATAGCCGCTGTGTGGCCATGCTAAAGTAGCACATCTTAACTGTGCTTTCCACGGCGTTTCTCCTTTCAGCTTGTCTGGATTGATGTTGCTGTAATATTTCCGGTTACAGTTGTATTAATTTATTTTAACAAGACCTCTTCACTGTCCCAGAAAACTGTCGACATGATCTTTTTTCTTGATGATGCCTCACTAAGACGGCGCCATTCTATAGATTTTTCCTTTTGAGAGAGAATCATGATAGAGGACCGTAGTTTCATCTCCCGTAACAGTGGACTCGATATATTTTTGTGCCACACTGCTTCAAAGCTTATTTATAACATTCATGTATCGACGCTTTTGTCCTTTGCCTGTCACTTCTTCCTTCTTCCATAACGGCAACTGTTTCTGGAGTCACAACATGAAATGACGCGATACTCTTCCCATGCAAAACTGTTTGTGGAAAAATTTCCGTGTACATATTTAATTTCTGTTGAATTAAGTAAAATACCCCATCGTAAAGATATTTGATTACAACATGGTACTCAACTTTTCATATTTTAAAATATCGCTCGACATGTCTCACTCGGTGGGCTGTCAGACAGAAAATAATTGAGGAATAATAATAGAAATATTTTACCTGTATGTCACAGAAGATTAACGTATTTTACGGGTAAATTTGTATGACACATTCTTAGCACCCTTTCAGGCCGGAAACTTTTGGTCCTTACCTCGTATAACTTATGTATCGTTTTTTTTTTTTTATCAACATATTGGCTACATTTAACTTTCAATAACCAATTATGCTTTTCTAATTAACCCACATACTTTTCTACACGTCTTCAAGTTATTTTTGTCTTTTGTCCACCTGTCTTAACTTATCGACTTTTCACCATTTTCAATGTTGGATGCTTCACTCACCTTTTCAATCACCTTTATATAGTTAAGTTTACAATCAGATTTTAAAGTTATCTTTGTCACATTTTCACATGTTCAGGTATACGAATTTTCCTCTTATATGAAAGCTGTACATGCGATTAAAATATTACTTTCATTTTTAAAAATTGTTTTCCTATTTATCTATTTACACATCTCTGTTCACACATCTACCGACATCTACTAATCCATTTAGCATTTTTATTTAAGTAAATCGAAACATTTTTTAAATACTAATTAAATGTATTAATTAGAAAGATATACATATAAAATCAATTTTATCGAAAAATATTATTGTTGCGCTACCGGGATTCGAACCTGGATCTCCTTCCAAAGCGGGGAAGGTGCATTATCCAACTATGCTACAGCGACAGTACTTTTGACGACAAATTTTCGAACCCATATGGGTTCGTTAACTTATGTTGCACTTTTAAAAAAACATTTATTGTTCCATTATTTGAAAGCCATCTACTTTGTTTTTACGGAATCTCAAATTAATTTTTATTAAATTTTGGACATATTGATACAAATTATATATTATTAAGAGGACACATTCTTATGAATAATTACAACTTCACAATAAGAATGTGTTCTCCTTAATAATGAAACATTTTTTGTTTTGTCGCACATGTGTATTTTGCACTCATAAGTTCTGCATAAAAAGAAATGTATATATTCCTGAGTAAATAAATATATTTTATTTAATACTTGGATGGAATTTTCTTAATAATTTAAAATTAAATAATATGTTGTCACCATTATGTTAACCGGTAAAAGTGTATGTGCGAGTGTGTTTTAACATTGTGAATAAACATTATATCGAGATATCTTCAAAGTCCTCGAGGGAAGTTACATAATTAAAATATTATTTTGATCCCCTTGTCGTATTTGATAATATTTGAATATATTTTGTAAACAGCTGCATTTTTGTGTTATGTTTTAGTCACCTGAAGATATTAAGCAGAATTCCGCCAGTGAAGAAAATGCACCGTGAACAATTATCGCAGACCGAGAGCCTCCCGTTTGTTAGTGATGTTATTGACAAATGTGATACGCACGACGTTGGAATGAAACTGTTATATAAAAAAGCCGCTTATGAAATCGTAATTAAATAAATAGCAATTTTATCTCAGCGAGTGAATCTCCTTAAAAGTATTAGTATTAAACGGTACACTTGTAATTTATCCGTATCCTCTCTCTCTAGTTTTTATAACATGTGAAACGTAGCACAAACAATATAGTCCAATTGAAATGAATTGACGCGTCTAATGCGTGTGTACATAATATATGATGATGTTTTCTGTAAATATGGTGAAAAACATGATTGATATATTTTTGTCAGTTCTTAAGTCCTAATGATGCCAACTAGAATAACTTGAACGTTCGCTATACGATTGAGTACATTTCCAGAGCTAACATGATCGTGTGTCTTTGCTTTACGGCACGGCAATGTTATGTAAAAGTGAATTTGTAAATGGATTTTTTGCAATATTTACCCATTCTTGTAGTAGTATTAAGACATTTTGTATGCATGTATTAATATTCATTTTTTCTATTATATCATATATATCCACCGGAATATTGGACAATAATGAAACTATGGTAACGTTTTCCTTGACGAAAATGCTATTAAGTAATTAACAAAACTTCGGTGGAACTGTTTGCGAAGTAGACTAAGGCACTGTTTTAACATATCCTTTACATTATATACAATTACTTTATGTGAATGAATACTCAAAACTTATATCAAAACAATGTCCAAAAATGTAGGGAAAAACGTGTATGTATTTTGAATGTAATTTCCCATTCTATGAATAAGAATTTTGAAACATATTATGACTTTTAAATTTCTTCATGAAACGAGTCTGTCATCGAAATAAATGTAACGTGTTTTTAAATGCATACTCTATATTTTAGCTTTTTATTGACATTTTCTTTATCTTTGTTCACTAGATCACCTTCATCATGTTATTGTCTGTCGTCCTAACAAATTAACGGTGATTTGAACATGTTTCTCAGCCTCAAAGGATTTTACCTAAATCCTGAATCATCTTTATTGAACACTTTTAATCTTACTTGTTTTTAATATTTTTTCTTCTTCTAAATATTACTTTGTAATTATTTAACATTTGTTTTGTTATCAATATTCGTTATGAGAATAATATTAATTATTACTTTTGTTAAGACCAATGAACATTCCAGTTTTGTATGTTTTGTTAGTTGGTAGTATTATTTATCTAAGTATTTTTTTATAATAACTACAACAGGTACCAGAGTATGAGTCAGATTTTTAATATCTTTCATTAGATATAATTTGGTAAATTTTGACGCAATTTATATCTGCGTATAGTTCATACATACAGCTCGTATGTTTACCTTATATACTCGCATCGGTATGGTATGTGTAACATTTTACTTCTCAATAATTATTGAAAAATAAATATAATTTTTTATATCTCATTGTAGATAAAGTCTACATTAAATTGGGCAAAACCGTGTCCAGAATCTTGATCGGAAAAAAATTAATGTTATTTCACACACAGGTCTGTCTTAACAATTTTTTTTTTTTTTTTTTTGGATTTGTATTGGGCAACTTTTCATATTAATTTTGTATTTACAAATTATTAATTTAATTATTGTATATATATTTAGCCGATAAACCAATCGAGTATGTATGAAAACTTTGTCGAAAAAAATAACAAAACCAAATTTTTTCAAGGACAGAATAGCATATCGTAGAATATTGAATAATTTTCTAATCAAAATTCTATATTCTGTGCCCACCATCTTGATGCAATGCTTTGTGATTTTTTTTGGAGGTCGAATATCATTTTGAAAGTTATGTTTTAAGCTGTAACCATCTCTTTGATTAAAATAATAAAATGTAAATAAAGAGAATAATAAAAATATGTGTTTAATTACCTTTTTTTTTACAGTATAACCAATTTTGATCCAAAAGAAAAATATGTTTTCACTGATTTCTTCCTCTCTAGAATAAGACTACAAACGATGTTCACAAGTATGGTACAATAAAAATGAGTGTATGTGCGTAGTTTTTGAATATTAAATAAATCATGGTCTAAATTCGTGGCTCGGTTTGGCAACGCCTTCCAAATTCGCTCGAAAATTCGAAAAATAACGCGTCCAGGATATAATTAACTCGCCCTTCGCCCGCCCTCCGAGTAATGACAAAAACAAACGAGAAAAGTGCTTCAAACGAATAAGAGAAAATGTTGATTAAACTTATCAAGCCTTTACGTACGCCAGTATCAATTTTCTTCTTTATCGAGTTTTTGAAGTTCCCGGAATTTTCTTTATTTAGTTCGCGACTCGCTGAGATAAATGGATTCATGTATCGCTCTGCGGAGGAAGGTATCTCATGAAACTGGCGCATGGCGTGTTCGCTAATGAAGTTTGCAAACATTCAACAGTAAATTTCCTGCTTATTTGATTAGAATTCGCCTTGTGCGAATACACACCCAGTTAAGCAAATGTTTAAGTACTTTTATAAATTCTCGTCGAAAATAATATGTTAATTGTATTAAAAATAATTTAAAAAATTTAATTTAGTACCTGAATAAAATTGTAATGCTGACGATGAAAGATGTGGAAATTTACTTAATGGTCTGAAATTATCAAAAAATTATTGGAAAATTTTATATATTTTTTTAGCACTTTTTAAAATTAAAAATAATTTACGTTATATAACTCGTATAACCGATTATTATTATGATATCGCTATCACTTGGTTACATCGCGTAGGCCTAAAACGATTATTTCTAAAATTGCCTACCCCGAGTGCTTACATTCGCATACATTAGGTGTAATTATATACGATAAAAAAATCTCGCTGCAGATCCCTTAATTATTTTAATAATGATTACTCTAATTTATCAAAACGTAATTTGATAAATTTGCAATGTTTTTTTAAAAATATTTTTATTTAATCTAAATATGTATTTTAAAATAAATAAATACATAAGACCAATAAAATATGAGAATATTCATGGATTGTTTAAAATCTCTTTTTGCTCTTTACATTAGACATTGTGGCGTTTTTTTCTGAGAGAATTATAATTTTTTCATAATATTTATTTTTACGAAATTTTTATTATTTATTTGTTTGCATTATTTCAATGTCACGATTAATACACTATTAAGTTAAAGTGATCGGGCTTTATTTATTTTTGATGTTTGTAGCGTTACTATGGTGGTTCGACATAATTTAGAATTATATTTATATTTTATGTTGTTTAAACCATTGTGTTGTTTTTACGTCAACCAGTTTCGATACTAACGTATCTTCGTCAGGACTGGCGTACAACTGAACTATTCCATAAAATTTAAACGACATCCATTACGGGGTGTAGGCGGAGTTTTGGTAAGAGTGGGGAGGCGATTGGCTGGAGGGAATTAAAATAGAGAATATATTAAATAGTGGGTTGTTTGTAAGGTTTAATTAGTTTTTCATTATATTGGACTTAATGTTGGGATTTTTAGACTTTCTAAATTATCCAACCTAAGGCATTTATTATTAATGTGTAAAATTTCAATACCGTTTTCTTTTACAAAATTGTGGCCTGTCTCTAAAAGGTGGTTGGAAAATTCTTCTTGAAATTTTATTATTTTGTTATAGTATGACGCAGTACACCACAAGGTAAACAAAATACTGAAAATATGCTAAAATCAACTTCAATAGCGCGATTATTTCGCGTAAGTAATGTATGATATATGCCCGAAGAAAGTGACTGGGAGACGTAATATTCAAAATTGAATTTTTCGCAAAAGACAAAGATGCGTGACTAAAAATATTGCTAAATAATTTCACTTCTGAAGATTTGTTAGTGTTGAGTCTTGGCAACAGTTTTTAAAAGTTTCGAGAATGATACTGAGAAAAAATAAATATATTCGGATAAGAAAAATTAATCAATAATTAGTATTAATATCCTACAAGAGGAAGAGATAGAATGAGACTGCCATTCAGGAGGAAGGCTAAATCTCAGAAATCGGTGATGTACAGTGCGATGAAGATTTGAAATGAAATGTCAGATGATATAAGAAAAGAGAAGAAACTACATAGATTATAAATTAAATTAAACAACAAATATAATTTATAGTAAAAAGGAAAATGTTGATATTGTTTATATTATAGCATATATACTTATGTACGCACCTTATTAAGAATAAATACATAAATAATTATGCTAATTGAATATTCTTAGCTGAAAGGAATATTGTTGGCGAAATGTAATTACACGATGCGGTCTTAATTCAAATGATTATATTATTTTGCCTCGGGATGTACCTCAGAAATGAATGAATAGTAAAAAAAGTGGATTTCACCCGGCGAACCTGCTCCAAAGAATTCGAAAACGGTTCCATCGGTCGGGAAAGTCATGGTCACCGCTTTTTGAGATTCGCGAGGCATCATATTTACCGACTATTGCTCCCCGGTCTTGTTAATAGTATTATTTTATATTATCTTTATGTTATATGTTGCAAATATATTTACTAATAAAGTGAGTCAACCGGGGATAATGAGGGCAAATTTTGTTTTGGCAGCTGTGCTATGTCCCCCTGTCAATATGCGGAGCACTATCGAACAGCTGCCTAGTAGCATTAAAAAATGTTAACCAGGCGTCGAATGACTAGGATCGAGATAGAAGCCTTGAACTTATTGAATGGGTCCTGGATAAGCGGTGAGTCCGCCCCTACCGACTATTTAGAGAAGAGAAATACAATCATGCTGATTTATTGGGACGATTTGACCCTGAATCGATGAGAAACGGCCCCATTTGGCGAAGAAAAAAGTGCTCTTTCACCGTGACAACGCACCAGCTCACTCATCCGCAATCGCCACAGAAAAACTGGTCGAATTACACTATGAATTGCTGCCTCGTCCACCCCATTCTCGAGATTTGGCCCCGTGCGATGATTTACTTTTGTTTCCAAATATGAAAATATGGCTTGGCGGAAAGCGATTCACGTCAAACGAGGAAGTCATCGCCGATACAGAGGCCTATTTTGCTGAGTTCGACAAATATTTTTTGGATGGCTTAACAAAGTTGAAACATCGCTGGACTAAGTGTACCGAGCTGAAAGGAGACTACGATGAGAATAAAAAAAAAACACGTGTTTCCTTCTCTAACACGGGTACTTATCATAAAGCTCTCGAACATATAAAATTAATATATGGAAATATTTGAATATATCCAAGAACATACAATTACTGAATTTTAATCTACAAAGGCACTGTTATTAAACAATTAATAGATATCTCACAGAGGCGAAGCTATTTTTTAAAATTATATTTAATGGAAATATATGAAAGTATAGATAATTACACTTACGACCTGGTACTCGAAGTGTTTCCACATATTAACATATATACAACTTTCAGAAATTTGATAGATATGGAGATTGATTAATGGGTGAGAATAGTGAACGTTATATTTATATAAAATGATCACTTCAGCCTGGCGAATACAGGTCGTAAACCCTGTAATTACTCATACTTACATATATTTCCATTAAATATAATTAAAAAAATAGCTTCGTCTCTATGAGATATCTGTTATTTGTTTAATATATGGGAAGCTATCCATGTTATTTGTCCATTTTTTTTTTCAAAAATCAAAGTAAAGACTATATTTAGGCAAAGAAACAACGCATACTTGCGAGAATTTTTTACGATTTACATCAATTTGAACCGAACACCGAAGAGAAGTATTTTTAATCGAGTTAATGGAGGGATTCTGTAGGTAACTGAACAATCAGATAGCTGAAGTTCTCGCGATCGAAATGAATCGAAACGCTACTTTGTGTTTTATCTCGCGGAGAAAGTTTCGCTGGAAGTTTGCACGACTTCATTAGAGTTAATTAGGTATTCTGTGACTGTTTCTGGCATTTGCCGGTCTTTGGTGAGCAACGAAACACATTTCGAGTCTTAAAATACTTAATTTAATTTGCTTGAAATTTTTTATTGTTTTCTCGTCTCGGATTGTGTGCGGTACATCGCCAACTTCTAATTCGGCTAATGAAATTGTTCGCTCTTTTAAGTTTATATTTTTATTTTTTTACTTAATCACCAGACTACGTTTTTCTAGTAGACATTTATCGTCAAATTGATCACTTGGAAAAATAATTGCGAACAAATTTGGAGATAAATTAGGGAAGCGGAGAAGACTAATAGAAGACGAACCGTTGCGAGATGATCAATCCTCTGTCAGGCCTACCAGTAACAGAGTGAACACTAATGGATCAAAATAAAATGAAGAAAAATGAGTACAATAATTTAGATGACAAGTAAAATACGGGAATAATAATAATTTCAATAAAATATTGAACGCGTTTGCAACTTCTTAATTATACATATTCGAGAAGTTACCATTTTCGATTTTTTAAAATTAATAAATAATGCTATTATTTTTGGTAGTGTGAAAGAGTTGGAAAAGTTTTCCAATTTATAATAAAATTCTTTAATTAATATTTTAATAATAATACTAGAGTTTGGACACCGTCATAGGACGGGTGCCAAAAACTTACACTGGGCGTGGTAGACGCCACCTGCGTATCCAGTTTGTTCCTATCTTTCTTATGCGTGACGCTTTACTGTTCTCTAGAATTTTTCCTACGGGGTCTGTTTAATGTCGTTACTTTATCGAGCTCGTCATTTTTACTGTTTTTTCTGATTATGTTTTTTCTGAACTTGATCGTCTTCAATATTAATAAAACATCACAAATTAAACACTTTTTAACTTTTCCCATACGCGCTCCGGTGCTGTAAACTCAGTGTACATAGAGATTTGTGATTTTTATGTCGGATAAATATGAACATTTTACATTTATTACTTATATTCATCATTCATATATCAATTATTGTGAAAAAGTGCTAAGAATAAGAAAAAACATTGGTCATACGGAACAACAGCACAAACACGCATAAGATACGTCTAACTTGGCCAGCGTACGCTTTCGCTCTGCGACTAACTAAAGTGACGATCAGCATCCGGCACCTCGCGCCCCGCACGCTGCGTCTTCCACAACGCCCCACACATACACATACAAATCACGTCAGGTTCTTCGAGAAAACATTTTTTTCTGTCGCGTATGGTAAATGTATCGTAATTATTTTATCCAATACGTAGATATATTACGGAGTAATACCTAAAATATGAACTCTGTGTTTAGTATATTTACAGAGATATTCACATAATTAGAGGCAATGTCAATTCAGTTTACATCATCGGAGAGGAAAGGTTAATATACAACGTCAAGAAAATAAAATAATTATAATTATTACCTTAAGTACTCACATATAATTTAAATTACTCTATAGTAGTATTGCGATGTTCTATTTTTTTTGAAATATCTCACAGCAGGTTTCTTTGTTTACTATTTTGAAAAAAAAAATGTACCTTCAGAACCAAAAGATCGCACTTACATACATTTTAAAAAAGGTTTGACTCCTCTCTTCGATGAAATGTATGGCTGGTCTTAGGGTAGTTATTATTTAAACGGAGTACCTACTCGGTTGTCTCAGGTGAACCAGACACAGAAATAATTATTTGTCTCCAATATTCAGAATGAATTTAGGATGAAGCTAATACCAGGGATGTGATAATATAAATAAACATACCTTGGGTCGTGTCTTGGAGCTTATTGTAGTCTCTTGGTTGTACAACAATAAGGTTACAGAGAGTGTGTAAATTTGAATATAAAAAATTGCAGAGTATTAAAGTATAAAAATACACTTTAGGAGATGCTGTCGATTACGTTGAGCCACGGGATAGGAATAGACTCTGTTAACCGACCTCTGAAGCTATTGGAACCGCCTCTACCGGCTGTGATTTCAAGTTTGCACCGCGTCTTTGCTTCGTGGCGCTATATCCGCCTTAAACCAACCTGTTTCGGAAAATACTATTTACATATTTATGACCTTACGAATAGAATTATGAATGGAATATTCGTTTTAGATTCTAGGAATTATTCTACTCTTCTCAGTTAATGGATTTCAACTGTTAAGTAAAGCGAGAAAAATGTGTCGGGGGTACTACTCGTAGTTTATGACGAAGGGTTGATGTTGCTCAAGTAACGAATTTGACCTCTCCGACGGGCCTCACTGTACCACCGTATATTGTGCGATCTCTTAAAATCAAAAGTGGGGAAAAAAAAAGATTTTTTTTACTAAGCTATATAAGTGCCCATTATTAAAAAGTGGTCCAAGTCACAGTTTATTTATTATATATAAATATAATAGTATATTAGTATAAATAGTAATTGTTTTAAATTAATATAATATGATGCATTTCAACGGTATTCCGCTAGTATTCATTTTGATAATAAAGTAATTCATTTTAACCTTAATTTTTTTTATTTCCTTATTTATGCATGCAAAATTTATGTCGAAATAAATTATAAATCTACTAGATTAAATACATTTTGTAACATTGTGTTGTGTAATATAAAAATATTTTTTAATTAATTCAAACACAAACCTTTAAATATCTCAAAACGCTAGAAACTTGACTTAGATTACTTTTATAATAATGTGTACACACATGATTATTGTTTTTGGAATCAGATACATAGGATTGGATTAGAATTTTTGGATAATTCCTATAATTTTTTAAATTAATACGAGCCGTAATAGACCTAGTCTACAATATTTTACCTGAGTAAATTACGAATCGAAAATGTTTAAGGAACGTGTGTCCAATCTTAACCATGTCGGAGATATAAACATTTAAAAAAAAATCGTAATTGTGCGATTTTATCGATTAATTGAAGTATTTTATTAATTTTAAATTGTATATTGAGTACAAAAAATTGAAACTCATCAAATTTCGATCAGCCAAACTATTTTTTATTAGACGATTGAAGCAAATATATAGATTATTAATGAATAAATTTCGCAAATATTTATTTCGAAGTACTTACATTTAGAGGTTAACATGATTTTGTAAAAATTTCAAACAATGTTTTCCGTAACGGTGCAGAATTTGCACACATTCATTGAACATTTTTGATTCGTAATTTATAAAATATTGTGGACTAGGTCTGTTTCACCTGCATATATTAAATCTAGTAATAAAGCGTCCGATAATTAATCACAGGGTTTGCGACCGCGCGGGAAAAATAAATAATCGATTTCATCCGGTTTAGGTTTCAAAATGGCTTACCCGATTACCCTCGCAGTTGTAGCTGTTTCTCGAAAAAAAAAAACATAAATATTTGTTTAATGCATTTTTAGTTTTCACTCCAGGAAATTTAGGACCTACCCATATATGCTAAACGTGGAGTGTGCTAAGTGTTTTCATTTTGAATAATTAACGAAATATGTAAATATTACCTAAGATAGGTACCACACGAAGTTTACATATTTAATAATATAAAGGGTTCTTACTTTGACATTCCCGCACCACTAGAGATGAATAAGTTAACCTAACCTGCCCTGACGGCAAAACCATTATTAATTACGATGCCGTTAATTTTTCTCACATCATCTGAATACTATTGTTGGAAGTGTTCGTAATTATGGAAAATTACTCCGCACACTGAGCGCCGAAAAGTTTTTGGGCCCGGGCTGTAATGAATCACGGACAAGTTAACAAAGTAGATGAGAGTTTTCTGAGAAAATTCACAAACAAAATGCGAGGCAAATATCAAATACAATAAGACTACGTTCATTGCTTTTCGGGGGGTTGGGGGACTAGCGGAGACTCGGAGAACTCTGGAAACAATAACCGGAGGAGAGCGGCGCAGCCGTGCGTGAATAGATATCGCTCGGGAAGCTGCCAATAAGACAGGTAAAGCAAAGATATTCCGCTCCGTATGGTATGTGTGCTCCGAGACACACTTCGTTGAATGCCGATAACTAGTGAAGTGGTGAATCATTGACAATAAGCGTCAGGAATGCGTGTTGGTAGGTAGGTATTCAAAATATTATTTTTATCTCAACCCCAAAAACCACACTTATTGAACACCTTTTGAAATTTGGAAAGGAAAGAAGTAGATTGAGTCAATTAAATTAAGAATTAAAAAAAAATTAATATACTCATTGTTTACGCGCCTTGTTACTTCGATTGGTATCACTGTATTTCCTGGTTTATAATAATACACATGTGTGTGTGAGTGAGTATTGCTGCCCTTTTATTGAAGGCTAAGAAGACGGTAACCGTTAGGCGTCATTTTTATTATATCCCGTGCTTCGACCAGTCCAGTGGTCCAAATAAACCACCAGTGTGCGCTTCGGTCAGTCGAAATCCAAAGAAGACAACCCAGCCCAGACAAGAACATCAACATCGGACCAGAAAGAGAGCAAAATTAAGGAGGTTAGTGCAGTTCATATATCGTATGTGTGCTTATTGACAATCGGAAACCTGGGAACTAGCTATCGAAGGCATTTACATAAATATTCGGTAACCAACTCTAGTGAAATAATAACAAAAATAGTTCAATGCAGGTACTTATTTGAAAAGCAAAAGCAAAAGTTGGTGTTATTGTATACGTTCGGGTATTTTTGAGAACTGCCGATCATTGCCGAATAACCCAAGTGATCTTCTCACATACTACAAGACCTGGCTTTAAATATTTTCTCCGTACAAGAGCGTAGAGTTCAACTCTTTGATTATAATCTCTTTGAAAAATAAAGATACAGAGATAGCGGAGTCTGAAATGAGTCGCACAGCGGTAGCGTGATCTATTTGCAATGTTATAAAATTGAGATAGAAGGGACTGGAAAAGATGACAAAACTTCATATTTGCGTTTATTAAAAAAAAGTATTAACATTATTATAATTATTGTAGGATGCGATCCCGCCTCTAAGTGAGGCTAGATGTTCCTCACCGACTAAGCAGAGTAAATTATGAAATTTAACGTGTGTTCGATACGAGATTCAGATCACCAACTCACCTCTTATTTGATCTACTGGTCATCACTGGAGGAATATGTATTTTTGTTATCTGAAATATGAAGTGTGGTATGTAAGCAAGAAAAAAAATTTCCAGAATGAAAGCGGACTTTTAACTTTAAAATAATAATTATTTATTCTATATAAATTTCAAATGTCAAGTCATAATAGATCGTAGAAAAATTATTGATATCAATCACACTTAGCTTGCGTTTTGCAGATCATATTGCTCCATCCGAGTCCATAAACATGTGGGGAATCCGAGATGGGACCTCCGCCTCCCTTCCATAGTCTCTTCCATAGTCTCTTCCATATTATTCCCATTCATAGTTAGCCAAGACGTCCAATATCTCAACTTAAATAGGTCCATTTAAGGCGCAACCGTCCGCATCCGGTATGCCCCGTCCACCAGGGTATTTCGTCAATTAAACAATTAAGACTCGTGAATTTTGAAGAAATGGTCGCGGAACGATTCCGGTCGTTTCACCGGAGTGGCTGGCACGATGCCAACCCACTCTCCTCGCTTCCCACGCGCAGGAGCCAGAGTTAACCCCTCCCCGCGGCCGCCTGCTGCTGTAACTCCATAGATTTAAAATTTCAAAGATAATGATGCCTACTAATAAAAATAAATTTCATAATATCGCACGCATGACAGTACTTTGTAATATTATATTATATAATGCTTCTATATATCCCTGCACATTAAATTAAACCAACACAAAACGATTAATTTTGAGCACATTAGTGTTTGTAACTGAAAATATGAAATTTTCCACTTTGCCGCTATGTATTTATTTACCTGATCACACATGAGAAATACTTACATATGTATCACGGCTATCGCTCAGAACAAGTCTCTTATATATGTGGATTCTTTCATTGGAATATTCTATAGCAATTCCGGGAACTTTCCATCAAATAACAAAACATAAATTATAGAAAAACATATAAGGAATAAATGTAATGAATTCTAATTGATTAATTCGAATTAGTCGAAAAAAGACACAATATTTCCAGGCGTCAATACAGACAAAAATATTAAAAATATTGTAGATGAATTGTGCAATCTCCGAGTCACACGTCCCGGAATGGATTACGATAATTCCGGTCATAAATCGGAATCACCGCAAGTCGCCGCCGAGATCACACAATAAATGACACGCGGATAAGCCGATTGCCGCCCCCAATTGAATACGGTGATGTCACAAGTTCACCCACGGCACAAACAACAATATCACTGTGCACAAAAATCACAGAATTACAAGCAATACAGTGCCGGTACACTGGAACTGAAAGGTCCACACCGCGAGAGATCGAACATTCGATTAAATTGACGCCAAGGTCACATTTCACACTGAAAAGACGAGCATGAGAAAAGGTATGTATGGAAATTTGGATGCGGAATGTGTCAATGACATTAATCGCGGCTGCTTCGAAAAGACGCATCAAAAGTATGTTTACGAATTCGGAACAGTTATACAACATAATTTTTATTATTAATTAAAACATGTCTTGTGGGATTACGGCATGATGGTAATAAGTACCTAATTAAATAATAATTTAATATAATAATTAAACGCGATAATTTTATATGATATGTGATGTTATTTTTTTGTAATACTACGAGGTTTCTTAGAATGATTTTAAATTAATTTCTCATAACAGGTATTTTTGTAAATAATATTTATCCACACTTTGAAAACAATGGCAAACATACCAAATTTTTATGATAAAAAAGTCGAAATAATTTTTAATATCTTAGGGAAAAAATATCGTTCGAGAAATCGTTGTGTTTGCTTTTTGTGTGTATGTTTGTATCTTCGAAGAAGTTTTCTTATTATTAAATATCCTGCTACAGTGAACAAGATCATAACAATATCTTTGTATGCCTGCCAAAGCGAAATTTCATTAGGTAATGTAAATTTACTAACAAAAAAGGGTAAGGCTTTTTTTTTGAAATCGTATTAAATAAATATAACCAGGAAGCATTTAACTGCCAACTGAGCGATTTTATCAAAAACTAAGACTCAAATAAAAAACGTTTCTCATTATCGATTCTAAACATGATGTAAAATTATCCGTTCCCCCTCTAAAATAATACGGAAATAAACATATTATGATTTGGACTATGGTCTCATTGCTACAAAGTACCGGGTTCATAAATATATTATGATATTTTCAGTCGGTACTCTGCCCAAAATTATGAGAGATGTAATGCGAGGCGTAACGGGGATTAATAGGTCATTAAAACGAAATTATCGGGAAATAAATACTCAAATTATTCATTTAACTATCAAACCAAATATTGATTGTTTTATAAAGTTTTATACAGAATGAATATTATGTTCCAGGCCGATTTTGTTTAACTGCCATTTTAGTTTAACAAATATTTGTCAGTGTGCATTTGGCAGTCATAGAGAGTAGTTAATTACAATTTATTATAGAGTATCTAATATCTCAACAACGTTTTGAAGTCATTAAAACATTTTATCTAAATAATAATGGCACTGCTGTAACCATTCATGGTGATCGTTATAGTCACATGTCGGCAAACTTCTTTTGGCTGAATTAAATCGATTGGGTCTGCAACATATGTGGTTTCAATAGGGCGGTGCCATCTCATACACAGCCTGAACTACGCTTGAAATTTTGTGAAAAAATTTTTCTCGCCGCGTAATGTCAAAAAGTGGTAATTTTACATAGGGATACTTGAAATGAAAGGTTTACGCCAATAAGCCAATAATAATTCCGATGCTACAGGACAATATTCGAAATAAAATTGCTGAAATAACACGAAAAGTGTGCGAGAATGTTATGAAAAATATAGTTAAAAAAGCACGCATTTATGCTGCTTCCATAGACGGCAACTTGGCCAATGTCGTATTTTATACATATGTAATATACAAAATAATTGATAAATAAAATCCAAAATAAAAAATTGTATTTCATTTCCTAGTTATTCAAAAACAACATCGGCCTGGAACATAATATTCACCCTGTACATACAATATTGGAGAGATAATTATAATTATTACGGCAATTGAGGAGTGTAGGTATATATTTTTCTGCAAGATATTGAAATAAATATTTTTTAAACAATGAACATAACCTAAAAAAGAAGAACCAAAATATGAGTTCAATGAATTACGAGTTGAGTTATAACTTCTCGGATAATACTGCCGTTGTATGAAAATAATCATATCGTTGGATTTCACTTCAATAAACCATTCTGAATTTATAAACTTATTTTTAATTTTTCTTGTTAATTTTACATTCTGGTTAAAAATCAAAGTTTTAAATAATCGATATTAAATTAGCTTTCTTTACTAATCGTGCCACAACTATTCTATATATTTTTAATGAAAATATATTTTTGTTGTGGAGTTGAGTTGCAATTTCAGATCATAGTTCTGTTGTATATTTAATACAAATTAAATGTGAACTAATTATAAAAATCTATCATTTTCGCTATATCAACTGATAACGTTTTCGACAAATTTGGAACTGTGGTCTTCCCAATTTATAGATATATAATTCCATTTTCAAATCCCAAATGCGCGCTAGGAGACAGCATTAAAACAATCCATTTTATTAAATTTGGATAAACTTTGATACACCTTACATTTTTAATTAAAACTCATTTTTGTTGTGAAGTTGCAACCAAATATTTCTGTATTCTAATTTATTAATTTCATTTGTATTACTTCTAATATAAATTCGTTAGATCAAAGCAAGCTTAGATTCTCTTCGATTGCTTTATTATTTATGAATAGGTTTATAAACCTTTCATGTTTCAAATTATTGAAGCCTTATATGTAGATTTGGCATACTTTTACAAGGCGACGTATTGTATCGTATTTCAAATATTTTTTTGAAAGAAAAACGGAACCTCTAATATATTATAATAACATTCTAGGAATGCGATATTATTTTTAACAATAATATAGGGTTTTTGATGTTCGTAAGCATTATGAATTATGTATTTTGATATAATGTGTGTACACATTTTTGCACACAATTCATCACGACAGTGGATCTCTACACGTGTCATTTCTGTTTTTCATATACGTTAATTATTACTGTTGTCTAAACAAGTTGTTTTTGATTTGTTAGCTCATATTTTGATATAATATTAATGTTTGTCAAATATTCTTAACTTATAATTGAATTTACTTTGTTATATTTTTAGATAAATGTGTGTACGAAGCGTGTTTTTTAAGTAAGTACCGGACTATTTTAAAGAAACACAACACTACTTTGTTTGGAAGCTACACACCTTAAAATAATTTTTAACATAGTCACCGCCACTTATAATAACGGTGCACCAATTTTTGTATACCTTCGTCATATAATGACGACGCCTGGGATTAAAACCATGTCTGTACTCTTAAAACGCTTACTACGAAGGAAAATATGGAAATCACTTGGCGCCATATTGGACACACTTGGCGATGAATGTCGGCTGATTTCATGTTTCGTGCATTCAAGAAACGAATCACGGACATTATCTCACAATCGGTATGATCTATTGTCTTGAACATTTCAACCACCCACTATAAGATGGCTGCACTATGTGAGTGTAGAGACATTCGGTGTGAGACAGACGCGGTGAGTAAGTGCGCTACATCCCAACCGCAGCGCTACACCGGGAATATCTGGCAATGGTACTTACTTAAATGTCCATTGCGGATCACAGGTTTTTTTTACAGTGGTCTCGTCAATGGTAATTTTCAGCTCCTGGTTAACTTGTGTCATCTTCTTTCCATTAAATCGCCACGTTTAATCTATATAATAGCAAGTTTTTTGAACAGCAATGGTATTGACTTTTAATATAGTATTTCCTATTCTATAATATTACTGTACTTTTTTCTATAAATCAAAGTTTTTAACTTGATTAATGGCTCAAATCACTCTTGAAGATTGGATTGTCTATTTAAAAGAAGAAGAAGAAGGTACATACTTAAAAAACGTGCCTCGTATGTATATATATATATATATATATATATCTATAATTGTTGATCTTTCATATGACTCAGTGGTTTCTAACAATCATAGTAGTCATTTATCAATATCATACACCATTTTTCGTGAAGATGGTTTGTGTTACTGTGCCAAAACGCAGATGAACGTTTTTGGTGGTCCTACATGTTCACTTAGAGACAATTTGAGTTTAGACTATTTCGTTATTTAAAAAAAAAATAATTTAAACGTGGGCGACGGAAGAAGATTATGGACCCATAAATTGATTGAACAAGAGATTCTAAAACTTTTCGAATAATGATCAGCAAACATAAGGGACTAATATTTTAATTGTTAATTATATTATTACCAAAGAACCTAGAATTTATTACGTGTAAGAGATATTTGGAAAACATGGACCATTTCTGTACAATACATTTTATGAATAAAATCGTATGAATATGCATATCAATTGCTTTAGTACAATAATATATACTGTCTTACCCCGTAAATCGATGATAATTGGTTCCATTAAATGTCGTCGATAAACGAATCGTTGTTTAATGAACCAATCATCTATGTCGGTCCCTAATGATTGAAGATATTGTTTTCCATTAACTCCCGCCCTCTGGACTATGCTACTCAACCTTTTTTGGCATCCTGCAGATCTTAGGGTCACTTATCACCAGAGAAGTACCTGTTGCCTTTTCCGCATGGTCGGTCCAACGGGTGGAGGATCTTTGTCCATCGATGTGGCCTACCAAAAAAAGCTTCTCTAAGCTCTATTTCCTTCTCCCGAGATGGCCATATATATTAAAATTTCGAAAATTAAATAAAATAGGTCTATTAAATGAGGTTTCATACAAATGTAAAAAAACATTCTAGGCACAATTAACACAATTCAGAGCCTATTTTATAGTTAAGCGTCGGGTACCATATAAGGGTTGAAATTAAGTAACGGTAACACAGTTAAACCAACATACTCGTTTAACACGAATAACTCAGTATAACCTCGAAAACAGTGTGCGCGAACATCGTGTAGAACATCGGCGCCGACGTTGCGTCGGTTGATTCAATCGTCGAAGCCGAATAGCGGGGTATGACATAATACGAGAGCGTCGATTAATGGAGCGTTGAATAACAATGTATGACTGTACTTGCATGTATATTTGCGTGTAAAGGACGCGAGACTGCGTTTTTTTTATCTTATTGTGCTAACTTAGGATCTATAAGTACGAGTACAATCGCGTAAATTTTCCTATTATTCTTAATTCTTCTATGAATTCTCCTGTAATACTGTATTACACAATATATAATAGGGTGTTTCGTACGATTGTTCGATGAGGAAAGAGGATATGAAAAATTTATTCAGTAGACTTAACCCCGGGATTATGTGTATATTGTGAAGCGATGTAAGAAAATGCGTGCTGTTCACCGTCGAGGCGCTACAGGGTTTGGAAGTTGAAATGATGGATGATAGGCAACTTATTGTTATAGGAACAAACTTTTAACATCGACGTGAAGATTTAATAAATAAAGTTCTATTGTGTACGCAAGCGCCTAAGATTACAATTTACTTAGGTAGATATATTTTGGGGCTTTATACTGACGCTTTTCCCCGATGAAAAGGATTTTCCTCATTACAGGCTATTACTTTGCCAAATAATTCAATATGAACTTCGTTAAGAGTGATATATTCTCTGATAATATGAAAATTATATATTTTTTCGATAAATTGAGTTTATCTGTATGTATATCTTTCTAATTGATGCATTTAATTTGTATTCAAATATTACATAACTAAGTTGTGAAAAAATGACAACATCACAAATAATAATGTGTTCTTAGGAGAACACATTATTATTGTGAAGTTATAATTATTCAGAACATAGATCTGTGATATTTTAAATATGAATTAAATATATTAATTAGAAAGATATACATATAAATATTTTTCGATAAAATTGATTTTATCGAATAATTACAACTTCACAATAAGAATGTGTTCTCCTGATAATGAAGTTGTATCAATGTGTCCAAAATTTAATAAAAATGAATTGATAATTCTGGCATCTGCTATCAGATTACTCAAAGGTATTTGAGATTTTGTAAAAAGTAAGGTAGATGGCTCTTTCAAATAATGGAATGATTAAATGTATTAATATCAAATATGTTCGAAAATTTGTCACAAAAAATATTGTCGCTGTAGCATAGTAACGCACCTTCCCCAGTTAGGAAACTTATCCCGGTTTGAATCCCGGTGGCGCAATAACAATATTTTTTGAAAAATTGATTTTATATGTATATCTTTCTAATTTCTAAATATTTAATTCTTATTATAATGTGTTCTCTTTAAAATAAATGTATATTTGTTTATGAACATATTGTGTATTTTAATCTATAGTTAATTGGGTATTTATGTGATAAGAGGTACTGCGAGTACCATGGAGTACTCCATGCGTACGATTGTTGTTTTTCTATGGGTTTACAATATAATGCTAAATTAATGCTAATTAGAACTTCGAGTTTGGAAGTATGCCTGAGTAATGAAATGGTCCATCGATAATATTGGGCTTTGCGTCGATATCTGAAGTGAATCAGTGTCAATATTTATCAAACTATAACTTTTTGTATGACTGACTGATTTTAACGGTAAAAATTGAGATGGTATCCAAGCGTTACTTTGTATCCGTTATTTTGAATAATTATTTTAAAAATATATAAATTTACCGATAATAATCAAATAATTAAATACAAAACATATTTAAATACATTTTCAAAATAGGAAATTAAAATTAAGTTTTTTTTTTTTGTACTGTCACTAGAGCTAATCACGATGAAACAGGCAAAGTTTAAAAATATATGTTCAAGTTGATTTTACAAATGTATCTACAAAAAATTAAGTATGAAGAAGATAAATAATTCAACATTCAAGAACAATCGAAACAATGTATATATAACATTTATAAGAATATATATATATATATATATATAAAGAGATAATTTGGAAGTAAAAAATTAACTTAGATATTTTATTTCTAAAAATCAATGTGTAGCAGAGTAAGTAATTAATATTATTTACATATTTAAGAGGATTAAGATGATTGATAATATTATCTAAGGTATTAATACAGTAGGTAGGTGACATACATGTTGAGAATATGTTTTAAATACTTCATCCGTCCTTATTTGTTGTTGGAGTTTTAAGAACTACTTTTAAAATGATTTTCTAAGCTGCCATTAAATTACAGAAATTGTTTACGTTGTTTAAAATTGATTAAATAACAGAAATTGATTTAGTTAGGGACATTTGTCACTACTGAACCCCAGGTAAATAGATACTTTTTCGAAAATTAATTAAAATGAAACCTACGCGGTTGATTAATTTTTTGGTATCAATCGAGAAAATGTTACAATTTTTATTTATTTAATTGACGTCTATCAGAAAGTATTTGCAAATCAATTTAATTTTTTTTTTCTGTCTAATAAATAACAGTTCAAATATTTCGCGTAATTGAGATATATTGAATATTATTTATTACAGTAGTTTATAAAAATATAAAATATAAAGAACAAACGTGTAATAAATTTTAAATACTTTTAAATTTTAAATATTTTATTTGACATATCCGAATTAGTTATTTATTAATTACTTAATTATCTTAGGTTTTTTAAGTGGCGTCGTTAAGTTTAACAAATACCTCGCCATACTTTTGAATAATGCTACACTTTAGTTATTAAAAATCTAATGATGATTGAAATGCGATACTTGGATAATTTTTGTTCGTGAATACGAATTCCAACTAATGCGTTGTAAGATTGACTGCAAAATTACTAATTGTCATAATCTGATGTTCTTTTCTAAACAAAGCATCGATTAGAATGTATTTAATATTCGACTTAAATTTAATTGCGTTCATCCAAGATCTCGCTGTGCGGAAAGTACTAGTGGGACAAGAGAGACAATTTTTTTTGTTGAATTCTAAAAACCATTGAGACTTTCAATGCGGTCTTCAATGTCGCGCGCTGACGAGGCGAACTTATGTACAGGTGAATATTATGTTCCAGGCTGATTTTGTTTAGCCGCCATTTTGATTTGACAGATAGATATCAGTTCGTATTTGGTAGTCGTAAAGAGTAGTTAATTACAATTTATTATAGTTTATCTAATGCCTCAACAACGTTTTGAAGTTATTAAAACATTTTATCTAAATAATAGTGGCAATGCTGTAACCATTAATGGTGATCGCTGTCGTCACATGTTTAAAAACTTCTTCGTGGACGAATTGAGTTGATTGAGCCTGCAGTATATGTGTTTTCAACAGGACGGTGCCACCTCACACACAGTTCGAGCTACGTTTGAAATTAAGAAAGAAATTTTTTCCGGCCGCATGATGTCAAAAAGTGATGATTTTATATGAGGATACTTGAATTGAAAGGTTTATGTCAATAAGCCAATAATAATTCCATTGCTACAGGACAATTGCTGAAATAACATAAAAAATGTGCGAGAATGTTATGAAAAATATAGTTAAAAGAGCACGCATTTGTGCTGCTTCTATAGACGGCCACTATTTCATACATATTTGTAATATACCAAATAATTGACAAATAAAAACAAAAATAAAAAATTATATTTCATTTTCTAGTTATTTAAAAATAACATCGCCTGGAACATAATATTCACCCTGTACTTAAATGGAAACTACGGATTACACTTCTGCTACACAGGGCTGCGAAATTGATCGATCAAATGAATTACTGAATTTTATCATAAGGTTTTTAATATTTTGCTTAATTAAATATTAGTAAAAATTAACTTAATGTATAACTTTGCTCATTATACTAATAACATAATTGATATGAAAATGATAATAATTGGTGAAATTCGTAGTAGGAGACTGAATGTTTAATATAATAATTCTGTGACACTTTTGCTACTTTTTTATTAGTTTCAAAACTATCTTTTCGGTCTTTTGATACCTTTCTAAATTAATCATTCTAAATTATCAATTTTTTACACGATGAATTCATTCTTGATTCAAAAAGAAAGGAGTAGGAATTCAACGTAGTGCAACCATTTCATTATCATCTTTCAGTAGCTTGATCTAACATATAATTTACTTTGATACCTGACTATTCATATTTGGTCCGCCCGCACAGCGACTATTTTTTTTTGGGTTCATTATTTCGTCATGTTATTAATTAAAATAGTTAACTTTTATACGAAAATATGTTTTTATAAAAAAGTGATTTATCCCACTCAGAATATGCGAAATGTAATTTTATGGAAACGTCAGGTTAGATGTCTTTTTTGGACTATTATATATATACGAGTATATATATATACGAGTATATATATATACGAGTATATATATATTATTTTGGATGATTTATATAATAAAGCCGGTAGTACGGTTGCCTGCCTACCTACGCAGCGTACTACCGTGTTATGACAAACTACGGTTGGAATCCTCGATTCCGCGAGCTGAGGAAGCGAAAGTTTGCGCTCGTCCTGCGTGTACATTTTTGCTTAGATTCTATAATTTTTATTTTAATCAATCCATATAATTTGAGCTTGCGGAAAACTTAAATTAAACACATATATATGTCTGTTTAATTTAAGGTATTCGCAAGCACTAGTTTATGGAACTGGTATTTTTTCTAGGTTAGATAGCGTTTTTTGCGAATAGTTTAGGAAACATCTATATATATATACGAGTATATATATATATATATATATATATATATATATATTTTTTTTTTTGCGAAAAGTTTAGGAAACGTCCGCATGCCAATGTGAAAAACTGACAAGAATCAAAATTATTCAACATCTGGAAGTACTGATCGATGATCAGTAACTTAACTGGAAAGAACACATCGAACCTAGCAAAACGCATAAGAAAACTAATTTACTTTTTTAAAGGAATACGATGTATAGTTGATTACAAACTCTTGAGATCGGTGTACTTTGCACTGTGCTACTCATTAATTAATTATGATATTTTAGTTTGGGGAGGAGCAGCAAAAACAATACTGGAGTCGGCTAAAAAAGCACAAAAAACAATTCTCAAGGTAATAATTGGTCGTCCCTTTAGATATCCATCAGACCTTATATTTAAAGAGTACAATGTCCTTGATATAAGACAAATCTTTATGTTGAGACTCGTTCAATATTTCCATACTAACAACAACTCTCCCCAAGCAATAAATCATGGACACAACACTAGACAAACAACAAACATCTACACACCAGTTCCGAGAGCAACAACGACATTTTATCAAAGATTCTACATGTTCCTAGCTCCGAAACTATACAATACACTCAGTACCAACTGGAAATCGTACAATTCCTATAAGATTACACAAATATGGACCCAATATATGATTTAATCAGGTAGAGATGAATCAGAAGCATGGATATCCTACAATTTAATATAATGTATACAATTCTTTTACTAATAACTCACTAGTCCTTCAACTCTCCCACTCCACATATTTTTATTATATTTTTATTTTATTCTTACTTTTTTATTCATATTTGATTTATCTTTTTATTCCAAACAACACCACAACAGCACGAAAAAAAACTGGCTACTTTAACACAGACTTTAGTCTAGAAAAGTAGCCAGGACAACGCTGTATATATCAGAGGTGAAGTCTACTCCATCCCACACAATAAACTATGTATTATGTATGTTTATTATGTATCCACTTCTGTTAGTACAAAAATATGGATGTCAAAATATATATAAATAAATAAATAAACTATATATATATATATATAGTTTTATTTGTAGTACATTTTCTCACCGACACTGGTTTATAATACCACACCCGCCCTGTGTTCACTACATCACGTGCATAAACGCACCAACACTATCGCATCTGCATAAATTATCTGAATATTTACGCAGTGTGCAGTTTTTCCCGGAAAAGAGAATGAATATTCGAGATTTTGCTGCTTTTAGCGCGCCGCACAGTGGTCGGAGAGGAAACCAGAGCGAGCGAAATTTTAAAATCGAAAGTAACAATAATAATAAAATAGAAATTAAACGAATCAATTTGATAGATATACAGATAGAATATTTTAGTTGCTATTAGGATTCGAACCTGAATATTTTGCTATCCGGGGAAACGCGTTATCCGGTTTTGTCATATCAAAAATAAATGCATAGCTATTTGAAACATTGTGGAAGATCATAAAACTAATATTTAGCCCTCAACTGATGTTACTATTTATTAGACTTTGTTGTGACATACATGTTCTTGTTGTAACAGTGATGAATATAAAATATTGTAATATAGTATATACTTGTAGTTTATTGTATGGCATGGAGTAGACTCTTCCTCTGATATATACATTATTGTCCTGGCTACTTTGCTAACTGCCGTCTGTGTTAAAGTAGCCGGTTTTTTCCGTGCCTGTTGTGGTGTTATTTAATTTAAGAAAGATAAATAACACATACATCGGCTGAAATCAAATTTCAGTCTCTAGTGAACCATGAATGAAAATGAGTTTTACCTCACGTTGACTGCACAAATTTCAAACTTTCCAAAATGAGCAGAAATTTTTGAGAAAAATCAATGAAATACATAATACGAGTACGTATGCTTTTTATTAGTTCTGATTCCTTTATCACCAGTAAAAAAAGCACTAAAATAAAGTAGAATATCATCTTACAAATGTTAAAAGCACCAATTTATTTTAAATACTAATTCAATGTATTAATTATAAATATATACATATAAAATTAATTTTGTCGAAAAATATTGTTTTTGCGCTACCGGGATTCGAACCTGGATCTCTATTTCCAATCCGGGAAAGTGCGCTACCAATTGTTATAGTGCCAGCATTTAAATTTGTCATGAAAAATACTGGTGCTATAACACAGATCCAGGTTCGATTAAATTTTAGAAGTGAATTCCGATCTACAAAATATAGAGATCAAATTGATATCCCAAAACTAAAATATAATATACCGCAACTCAAAATCAATATATTTATCAAGGTATCAAATTTTTTAACAATCTCCCCATCACAATTAGAAAAATTACGGACTATCATAAATTTATAACTGAAGTAAAAAAAATATGTACACAAGACTAACTGAAACATAAATTAACTCGAATATACTTTTATATACACGAGTCTTACTCTCATAGAGAAGAAACGAATGTTAATATATATATATATATATATATTAACATTCGTTGGATATATATATATCCACTGATTATTGAAATTGTATTATATTTTTAATATTAATAAAAAAGAAAAATAAAAAATATGTATATCTTTCTAATTAATTTATTTAATTCATATTTAAAATATCACAGACCGTCTGTTCTGAATAATTACAACTTCACAATAAGAATGTGTTCCCCTTAATAACCAATTTATTTAGCGATGAGGAAAATGAAGAAAAATAATTAATAAAGGTATTTTGAAAAGATCATACGAGTTATTTAATTGTAAATCCCTATTCATATATAATATTTTGATTTGTCATTTAAAACAATTATAGCACAAATACAACATTTATTTAATTATTATTTAATATATATAAAGTACAAAGAAACACCGAAATAATCTCGCTCAGATTACTTTTTCTGACTACCGTGCGCCGGGGTTCTCGCTGTTCCCCCTACCACGTCAGTTGTGCTACGTCAGCCGACGTTTTTATTCAAAAAAGACCGGACGCGTTGATATTTTATAATATGTGTACATATTCGGATACGGTGATTTATCCAAGGGATTACCAAAAGAGATGAAGCGTTTTACGACAGATGTTACACGGAGGCTTAGCGTTGGGCCCTGGGGTATTAAAGTTAATAAAAGTTTTAAAACTCTCACATTGATCTCCTAAATAGTAATAACAGGATAGTGATAAACTTTTTGCAAGTAAGAGCCGATTTAGCGATATTAAAAATCTTTCAGGCGGACGTTTTACTTCCGCCAATTCCATCTCTGATATTTCTTCCGATCGATATTGCGGTCCGGCGCTAAACTAACTTAGGGCGATCAACTTATGGCCTTCGCTATCCTCACCAGTGCCGGAGCTGTTCAATAAAATCATATTTTTTAATTTAGTTAACCTACTTGTTAATTCCTATCAACTTGTTATTCGGATGTCATCTAAATAATGTAGTCATTGATATAACTGTATATGTATACCACAGATACACCACCTATTGATAGGAGCTTCGGAAGGCAGTCATCTTCGACATCTCATATTATTATTTTAATAAACGAAATTAATTAATTCAAAAAGGAGGAATGCAAGACACCGTGCAAAATATTTGTTGGTAATGAATGGTTGGAACGAATTTGTGTATTTGGGAAGTATGTTTAATAAAACGGAAAGGCTGAGAATGATATCGAAAGAAAGGTGACTGCAGGGAATAAAGTGAACGACGCTTTGAATATAATTATATCTAACGGGAACTTGTCAACCGAGGCAAGACTAGCAGTATACAATAGAGTCGACACTGGTACTGACATTGATGTATGTAAGTGAGGCCTGGAGCTGACAGAAAAGGAACGAAAGTAAACTGAATGCAGTGGAAATGAGATCACTTGGGCGTATATGTGGCAGATCTATTTATGACAGAGTAAAGAATGAAGAAATAAAAAAAGGATGCAAAGCTGATCTTAGTATATATATCTTAAGAAAGGATTACTTAGGTGGTTTGGTCATATGGAACTGATGAATGAAAAGAGAATGGTAAGAAATATACATGACGCAAGTGTTGATGGCATCAAAAGTAGAGGACGTCCGCGGAAGACTTGGCACGACCAGGTAAATTAGATACTGGAGAATGGGCCTGTTAGAAGTCTCAATAAACGGCGAGCTTGTATGAGAAGATGCATGAATGTGGATGAGGCGAAAATTTTATGGCAAGACAGACGAATGTGGCACTCTATCCCCTTAGCCTACTCCCGCGGGGAAACGGTGCGATGGTAAGTTAGTTAGTCAGACGATATTGACATGGGCGCCTAAAACATAAAAATTACACAATGCTTGTATGAAAATGTTTAAAACCATTTTAACAATTTATAAATTTTCTTATTTAAAATGATCTACATTGTTTCTGGATACATTCTAATAAATAAACTGCCACATTATTAGTTCATGAGGAACAATACATAGTGTGATGACTTTTTAAGTATCACCAGATTCCCTTGGGGTTGTATCTTCTGCATAATGTCTAATTACTGGGGTTCCAATTCCTTGTAATATAAAACTCAGTATGTCCGGGTAACAATATTAAGTTTATTATAACGAGTATTACAGTAATTATAAAGTATACACTTCAGCGATAGACTAGTTATTCTGGAGAAGCTGTGATGGAAGAGAGTCGTTCCTCCAGAGACGGCCTTTTATAATGTTCGTCCCCCACTACTCATCTACTCACTTTCATGACATACATACACATACGTACATGTACAATGTGACAGTTATCACACTTAGAAACACTTTAATAACAAATATATGATAACTTAGTTTAGATGGTACAACATAGTATCTCGGTGTTATTCTGGAAAAAAGCTATTCTTTGATATGCACATCGATATTATAACAAGAAATGTTCACGAGATGCTAGAATTTGTACTAAGGGATAGCAAAACACACATGAAGTTACATGAATTACATAAGTACTAAGGGATAGCAAAACACACATGAAGTTACATGAATTACATAAGTACTAAGGGATAGCAAAACACACATGATACATGAATTACGCAAATATTTTCATAGAGAGCAGTAAATAAAAGTTCGTAAGATATATATCGCATCTGTATATTTAGAAAATCTATATTGTTTCAATCGTAAATCGTAAATTTCCTGGATACCTGTAATTGATTGCGTAAAATTCCATACCGTTATTCACTAAACCTGGTATTTCACTTTGTTTCCAGAAATGCATCCCGCTATGATAACATCCCATTTTACATACAGCCCAGTTATTCACATAAATCCTGTGAACATTTATCCTATAAGCGTTAAATAACTTACTAATGTTAAATACATACGATTATAACCGTAGACTAGCTTTAAATAAATACATATGTGTGTATGTTTTATGACGCAATAACACAAGTTTTCAACGATATTTGAATATATCTAAGAACTCTCAATTACTGGATTTTTACCTCCAAAGGCATTGTTATTAAACAAATCAAAAATATTTCATAGACGAAGCTATTTATATTATATTATATGGGAAGTATGAAAAATAAAAAATAAAAAAGTTTGTAAGCCCTGTAATACCCATACTTCCATTATTAGAATATAGTTTCAATTATTTCTAAAAAAAATAAGATTCTCATTAGTGACATTTATGTCGTTTCAGGAAAATGAATATCAAATTTTCAGACCATAGATGACGACAGTGAAGTTATAGTTAACACATGAAGTGTTTCTACATAGTATAACATATATACAACTTTCAAAACTTTGATAGGTATGTAGGTTGATTGGATGGAATGGTGAACGTTATATTGTATAAAGTGATCACTTAAGCCAGCCGAAGACGGGTCGTAAGTCCTGTAATACCAGTAGTTTTCAGGCAAACAACGTCTTGCACTTGAACCTTTTTACTGTTTAATTTTCTTCTTCTGTAGATCTGCGTCCGTTGTTGAATAGGCCTCCATTTTATTGCTTTCCACAGCTTCCTGTCTCTTGTGCCTCGCTTCCGATTTAGACCAACAACTTGCCTGATGTTTTTGAGCGTCGCGTCTTAAGACTTAGTCACCAAAAACTTCCCTTCCGGTACTGTCCAAAAGAATTACGTAGATTTTATCTGTGTATGTAAACGTATTTTTTACTTTTTCTCTAGGTTCAATGAAACGAATTCTCAAGTATAAGAATAATTACATTTTCAAGCATTTATTTTTTGTGGTAAATTTTTTGACATCAGTTAAACTGTTCTATTTTGAGAATGTTATAAGTCATGCAGAGCATGACAATGCATATTTTACTTTTAAAATACTTGTTTAAAAAATACATAATACTTTATTTAGATATATCATATTAAAATATAAACGAATTAAGTATCGGCAAATACTGGAATAAATGGCATTAAATGGCATGGTTTTTTTAATGCACGAGTATAAAGTGAACTACTAAATAATAAATGGGTCTAAATTAGGTATTTAGTAGAATAAATGACAAAATATTCAATATTGAGTTGATATATTTTTTATTGGTATTTTTATTTACGAATTTGGACCAGGAAAAATCATATTTATAATTATTTTTTCCATTCGTAAAACTAACAGCTTGATAAAAATTATTAACATCCGCCAAAGATGTTATGTTATTGTTGAACCGCATGGTAGTTTGGACAACCAAAATGTTCCCACTAATTTATAAACACACAGGGTGCACCTCACTACTAGGATGTCTGCTGGCTTAGCAAGGGTAGTTCAAGTTATTTCAAACAAATCGTAAACGAAACAGATCCGATCTCCATTAATATAAGTTATCGTATTTTTATTTACGTATTCATACGTCAGTATTTCTTGCAGCGGACGAGTTATACGACTGAAACATTTTGTTGACACAAGTCGAATACTCATTCTCTGTCCTCTTTCGTCTATCTAATCATTTTATACCTGTTCCGCTCTGGCCGATTACCTTACATTTCGCCGCCCGGGACCACTCTCCGATTGTGCTTCGACCTTGAAACATTAAGTTTTTTTTGTGCTTCTTCCTACCACCCTACCTTCACGCCGTGCGTATCGCTTGGACCGCGCAGAGGAAGTGAATCCGTTTCGGAAGTGCCGTTATAGATATCTCGGTTCGGCATAATATACGTGCTCGTCAACCGGAGGTGCAATCGACGCCCAACCCAGGACCTCAAAGCATGGTAGGCCATATCCATTTGCTTTAGTTTCCTTCAAACTTCTATTTCGAGTTGCGTCAAATATTTAAAACCATTCTAGATTACAGTCCACGGGAACTTATCCCACAACATTTAATTGAATCAATTGAAGTTAGTTAATAAATTAATAATATACGATCATCAATGTTACATCACAAAATAACCGCCATGTCAATTAATGATATTATTATTAATTTTTGTATATAATAAAGTTAACATTCTTGGAACAACGAGTACATACTTCTGTCAAGAACTTTGGTCTGTTTAAAATACAATTTATTTACATGTTTAAAAAGGCATGAAAAACGCTTGTAACTAGAATCTTGCTTCTGGAGTTAGCAGAAGATGGCTGTGATCGTGTTGTTGTCGGGGCAGCAGAAGATGGTGACGGCTAGACGGTCGCCGCCGGATCGGGCGTGAAAGATGGAATTTCGCTGTGCATCCTCGAGCTGCAGTGGGCGACGATGGCTAAATATTTCAAAAGTCTCGACGAACTTCTGCGAACTTGGGGACTGCGAAGTCGCGATTTATATAATTATGGTGCCACCCCTGAGCTGCGAGTCTCATAGGTGCAAAACACTTTGTCACGTACGCGTTTATTTAGATATTTCCACAATTAGAGAGTTTACTGTTAATTGTATTGGTAAGCAACCAAACCCCGTAATTATGATAATTTTATAAATAGTTTCAACTGATGAATTTAAAAAATATTGTTAATCAGATAAATAGGAGATATGAGAGGTTAGAGGTTATAAAATAATAAATCGTTATTATATGTTTAATATGAAATGTTTTTAAGGAGAACACATTATTAATGTGAAGTTGCAGTTTTTTTAGAATATAGTTCTGTCGTATTTTAATACAATTCAAATGTATCAACTAGAAAGATATACAGAAAAAATTAATTTATCGAAAAAATATTTTAGTTAATATCCCGGTAGCAATTAAAATATTTTATCAATGAATAGATTTTTTTGTAGTTGATATGTTTAAATAATAATATTTTATTTAAATAATTAGATTAAATACTTTGTTTAAACCACTATTTATTGATATTATTGATTCAAAATGTTTCGATACCTATGGTATCTTCTTCAGGAAACAATGCATACTGAAATTAAAAATATAAGCATATATAAAAACAAAAGTATAAAGTGGTGAATAATAAGAACTAATATGAAAACAAATTTAAAAGGTGACTATTTGCAAAGAGGATTTGGTCATTTATAATATTTAGTTTATTATTATTTATAATATTTATTCCCTATCCAAAATATAATTAAACATTAAACAAAACAATGTACAATTATATTGTAATAATAATAATAATAATTATACTACCGGATTCATAACAGATTCGTCAGTGGCCGAATGTATAGTGCCATGAGTAAAAACTTGATTTGTGCTGGAGAATGTGTCCACCACAAAACTAGTTCATTGACTGCAATCCGCCGCCAACCATTTGTCCTTTAGTTCCGCCGAGTATAACCTATGTATAGTCGTTGCGGGATATCCGGGATGCCTGGTTCTTAATTTATTATTCTAAATCATTTCATTTTTTTAATGCTTTCTATCATAATATATTGAACTTATCCATTCATTACACACCCTTCACTTTTACATTATCTTCGTAACACTTCGCCACTTGATCCATTCAGGAAATTTCTGCCCTTAAATTTCATTCCTAATAATCAACGATCACTCTTAATAAGTGTGAAAGGTACGTTTGATTTACCCTTTCCCGCAGGCATTCGCAAAACTAGACCCTAGTTTTCTATTGCTAATATTCACAGAGTATGCAATTACAAATTATGCAGATAATAACCACTGACCTATTTAACTGGCCTGCAATCTCCTGGGCCGCGGTCCTTGGTGGACTTCCAGTTGGCCAGCCTACGATATTAACCGATAACAATTCGCGATCTGTATTTCGCGTTCATCGTCGACAGGAGATGCGTAACAGAGGGTGTTTCAATTGACTCCCGAAATTCGTTTTCATAAATACAACTTAGAATTCGAATTATAAATGTATGAAAATAATATATTGTTACGATCATAAACTAACGGCTACGTTACGAAAGGATCATTTCTAGAATGCGATGTAGAGAGATAACACCTTCATGTAAGGAACCGATGTACTCGGCCGGCACTTCAACAGAAAAAAGATAGCGACTGCATCAAAGGGATATCTGAAAACTGGCGGATCAGCATAGAGATTTGTTTTGTCGGGTGCGGGGGTGCGGTATGTAGTCTGGATTTAGTTATTCTACCTTGGCTTTCTGTTAAATTATCGATATTTTTAACAAGCTAAATTAGAGCAGTTTTAATTTAATACCGTTATTTGATATATATATATATATATATATATATCAAATAATAATTTAATTTAATACCGTTATTTGATATATATAATATATATATATATATATTATATATATTTACTATATATAATATATATATATATATTATATATACTATATATAATATATATATATATATATATATTATATATAGTAAAACCTCGATTATCCAGACTAATTGGGACCATTGATAGTTCGAATAATATAAACACGGGACTTCTTAAGCTGATATTGTTAGCAAATAACCACAATGCATATTAAAGTGTTATTTGGCAAATTGGTTATGTTGACATATAGTAGGTCTACTATTAAAATTAATCCTTAAGAAATAACCGTTTATTTTTGGTTGAAAAAATAATATGTATTTTTTAATAATAATTATGAACAATTATGAATTTATTATTTTAAATAAGTTGTTTTTTATTATTAGTATTGACAAAAAAAAATAATTCGAAATTCGACCGAATTCCAAATTTTTTTATATTCGAATTTCGAAATCCGTTTTTTTTATTTTGTCAAAAATTACAATCCTTAATTATAGTTCAATACTTTTCCTACGTAAACATTTAGTTCCTCGTGCAGAGGGCATCGACGTTAGTCCAATAAGTAAAATCACCAAAATGTTTGAGGGTGGAACGATCAAATGCGTGGGTGTGTGCGCTAATATTCAATAACCTCCGGCTCCTTGTGGCAGCCCGAATATTTAAATATGGTCCCGCAGACGGGCGGGAAATTGTTCAGCCAGATGACGCGGTGATTGCAGCCGTATATTTGGAAAACTTAAGGCGGATTTATAATTCGACATTCGACACCAACGGAATACTAAAGCTAACACACGAGATTCCTACATAGGAATCTCGTGTGTTGTGATAACTAGACTTGAATATAAACATTTAATGAATTTAATTTACACAATTGCATCGCTCTTATACTTATTGATTTTATTTTACAGCACTTTTATTAAATTTAATTTGTTTCTATTTTTATTTTAATGTTTTATATTTGAAAATGGGTTTTTTTTTTTAAATCGCGTGCTTTTACAAGTGACATATATGAAATTGTATATTTTTTTATTCATATTTGTATATATTTGTATCATTTGCGGATCACGTCCTCTGATGTCAAAAATCGAGTTTCGTGACCGGTGACGACATACTGCGCTTGGAGCCCAGATCGTGACTAGACGCGTTCGGCACGGTATCGCATGGGTCCTCGTGCAATGTCACGAGTGCCGAATTATTCAGCACCCGTCTGAGAACATTCATATTATGAGGTAAATGACACCAACTTGAATACACTGCATTTAAGTAGGCATAGACACTCTGTCCGAAAATGGATATCAAAATATCAATTTTCATTTAATAATAAATCAAAAAATCCATAAGAATGTCACATGTTTTTGGAATGTTTAATAGTTAACATTTTCTTGAAATTTTAATTTTAATTTAATACAAATTAAATGAATCAACTATAAATATACATATACAGAATAATATATTTATAGAAAAAATATTTAGTTGCAACCGGGATTCGAACCTGGATCTCTTTCTATCTGAGGAAGCACGTTCACCAATTCGCTATTTCAATCCAATACATTTTGGACAAATTTTGAACTAATATTCAGTAATCAGTTCAATTGATACACGTATTATTTCATTTCCATTTCATTATGAGCAAGAATGTTTATTGTTGCTTTCCAAATTAAATAGACATCTTCTGATGGAACAGATTATTTCATTGTCTAGCTAAACTTTCATATTACCGGAGAGGATTTCAAGAGCTGCTTGCGAGTCGGAGAATATAACAGCCTTATCGACGTTCCGGAGTACGCAGATGTCCAAGGCCTCTTTAATTGCCCAACATTCTGCTGACAAAACCGATGAATCTGAAGAAAGACGTAGCTTCACATTTATTTCTAATTGAGGCATGAAGCTTGCAGTACCGCAATGGCCCGCAGGGCAGAGTTTAAAGGTTTCAAGGCTCAATTTATTTATTATTATTTTTTAAATTACTATTTTGTAGTTATTAAAAATAATGCTCCTTCACTAGGATGATCCTGTGTACATTAAATAAAACTAAAATTACTCAACAAATAATAGTTTTTTCTTGATATAGAAGTGATGGCTTTTTAACCGGTCGGCATGAAAAAATAAAACAACAGATATTAAATACAAACTTATCATAAACTTAAATCAAATAAAAACTTGCTACAATTAAAAAATGGCAGGTTTTTAAGTATTATGAGTAGATATTATATGATTCTAAAGGGAAATACAATTACATGTAGACCGTTTGGTTTAAGCCTTAATACCTTATTAGTAGTTCTGAATAATATTTTCTAATATATTCTGGAATATTTTCATGTTGCGGTCGGTTTTATCTCAGTTTGTATGAATGAAAAAGTTGGTTGATTGTACATCTTTAGATACGCGCGCCTTTGAGATAAAACTTAATGAAATCGGCCGTAGGTTGTAAGTAGCGTCATCATCATAAAAAGCCTTCTTTGATTATTAAAGTATATGAATACACCCATTTACGTCACGTAACATTTTTACACCAAATAAATAATTTGATAAAACGGTTAATTACAAAAATATTAGATCTTTCTTTTTGTAGAACGCGTTCCCAATACGTTTCCGTTTAATTCCATAATGTCATTTGTATAAAGGACATTACGTAATTTGTATAAATTGAGAAATTGTCCAAATTAATTTTGATGTCTTAAATGTTTGAATAAATACAATATATCAGCGTCACGTTAATGTATGATCTTTTATAAACTAATTTGTGATTGTTTTAAGCAATTTTCCGAGTCATTGACATTTATTCAGGCTCACAAGTTAAAGTTCCTAAAGTTTACTCATCAGTGAAAAGATTCGTTCATTACATCGGCATCAAAAGAAATAGGATACAACCTGATCCTTGTAACGAAGGGAAGGGGGTTAAAAGCTCAGAAAAGAGAATTTCGCCGAAAAAGCAATTATAACATGAAGGGATTAAAGATAACCTTGGCGGTTCTCGGTAGCACATCTACGTACTAGAAAAATGTATAAGTCGCTGCTTTGCTTAATTAAGCGAATTACTTTACCGGTAGCGGGCGACGCTACAGGCCAACGTCACGTAGCAGCCAAGCGGTTACTTTGCGTGCTCCATCCGCGTAGTCCTGCCGCCTGACAAGTCACAGTTTTCTTTCTTACTGAAAATATTCCGTGAAAATATGTATATTTTGTAAACAAATGACTAATTTTTAATAATATAATATATGATCGAGCCTAATTATGACTCAAATTTCTGAGTCTCTTTTAGAATATTAGTTGAGCATCTTAGAATGATATGCTCGCAGGCCTTTGACTTTTGATACGGTATTACTGTACTTGATTGTGAATAGTGTTTCTGCGAATCTTATAATGGAATTAGAAACACGGTCTCGAACATTATACATTCTAATGTCGAGTATGCCAAATGGATTCTAATAAAATAGTGAAACCTTTAGCGACTGCTGACGTATTTACATACCGACCTACCCATAGTGAAACAGTCGCATCGTTGTAATTGATCACCGAAATGAGTACATCTCCCTTTACAAGCTTACCTAATTGTTCCAGTATTACCAACATATAGTCGCACAGAGTGTGAAGCTCGGAACAGTACGAAGGGCAGAAAAAAAATCTTATTATTGTATAGGTATTAATATCGTGTTTTGAAACCATTTTGCCACCGTTACAACTGTTTTAGGTACACATTTCTCAGTGTAAGCCGAGTTAGAAATGGTTTTGTTTATACCTTCAGAGTTTTGCAAAACTGTAAGCATTGAAACGTACCGGAATTTTTAATGACACGAAAACTCTCCGTAACGTGAGGTCTTATTTTAATGTTTGCACTTAGACCACTCGGGCTGTTTGCGTGGGCTTTCTAAACATGAAAACGGCTCAGAAAAGAATGGGCCTCTGCATTATGGTTCTGTGCCTACCGGTAGAAGCAGGGCACAGAAAGTCTCGGAAATTTTAATACGCACGTAGCGAATTCTGCCGCTATGATTCCACCAGGTTAGTGACTTAAAAATGAGCTGTTTTATTGAAACAGGCCCTAGCGAAGAAGATTTTTACAAAATCTAATCACGAAAACGTTGTACAAGAAATGATAGTGCGATAGGCCTGACACAATGAAAATGTTTTAATCATAAATGAATACATGTGGATAAATTGATACGGTCTTAAAAAATAACTAACAAAATTAATAGTTTAAAGAAAATACATTATAATTGTGAAATTGCAGTTTTTTAAGAAAATAGTTCGATGGTATTTTAATACAATTTAAATGTATTAACTAGAAAGATACACAAAAAAATATTTTGGTTAATATCTTGGTAGCAACTAAAATATTTTATCGATAAAATGATTTGTAAACGTATCAACTAGAAAGATATGCAGATAAAAATCAATTTATCGAAAAAATATTTTAGCATTATATATTATATCCCGGCAGCCACTACGGTTTTTTCTGTCCATCTTTCTAGTTGACACATTTAATTTGTATTAAAATGAATATTTTTTTAAGATTAAAAAGTAATGTTAGCAATATTTGAATATGTCCTAGAACACACAACTACTGGATTCTCACCTACAAGGGCACTGTTATTAAACAAATATCAGATATCTCACAGGGACAGAGCTATTGTTTTATTATATATAATGGAAAATATATGGAAGTATTAGAGGGCTTACGACCTGTCTTCGACTGGCTTAAGTGATCACTATATATATATATAACGTTCAATTCTCACCCCTCGATCTCCATATTTATCAATTTTTTAAAGTTATATATATGTCAATATGGTGTAGTGGTACTCGAAGCGAGTCCACATATTCAACTTTCAAAAATTGGATAAATATGGAGATTGAGGGGTGAGAATTGGTATTTACATTTACAATATTTACAAAAATATATTTACTGACCATATTTTTATATTGGATAGTTATATAGTTATATTGGCGAAAACAGTTCTTGTTAATGTCTTCTATTTTCGAACACATTCGATAAGAATAAATGTTTAAATCCGCCAGGACACCAATCGAATCAAGGTTGCCAAAATCAAAAACGTACGGAGGTATTATCAAAAACGTGTTGCCGGTGTCAATTAAAACATCTGAATACGAGAAGCGAATAAAACGAAAAAATGATACAATAATCATTGCAAAAAATCGTTTATGTTTTATTGTCTATTTTCTTTTAAGGAATATATTATTAACCCTTATTTGTAAAAACTTGACTAAATTGAAGAGTGCTTACATTGAATCATTCTACCGAATGCTGGAGAATGCCTTGTTGAAATAATGTATGAACATTTTCCCGGGGGATGAAAGGAGCAGAGAGTCGCGCAGCCTTCCCCAAACAGTGGTTCTCTCATCATTTTAATGCGACAAGATTGCAAGTTTGACTCGTATACAAAATGTAATAATATTACTTTTAAAGAAAATATCCATTCTGATGACAATTAATATGGTTTTTTTTTAAAGTTATCTTCGATAATTCGATAATAATCAAGTATAGGTCTATTGTATTATACGTACCTACTGAATAAAGATTACATCATATAGTGTATGATATTTTAAAACCAATTTTCAGACATTTCGTAAATATTATATACAGGTAAATGATTACATGAATTTATGTGGAAAATGAAACGGTTTCTTTTAAATATAAATAAGTAAAGAGTAATGCATTTTAAATTATAATTTTATAATACATCCGACCTTGTTACGGCTTACGCTAATATCTTTACATTACTGGCTGAGCGCTAACAGTAACAGTTTACCCTACATAGATAATATTATTTTAATATGTACAATTTTAATTATTTTCTTATATCCATCTTTTTATAGGATTTTTCTATTCAGGATGCTTTTTAAACTTTTTTCAAAAATGTATTGTATTATCAACAATATATTATATAACTAATTCAATTTGTTAACTTTTTTATTTTAGCAAGATGAGGTTTCATTGCTTATAAGCCAAAAACCGTAGTCTTCGCAAAAAACATACACAACCTGCATCATAGCGAGTCGACGTCGACGCCGCGTCGGTGGGTTGGACGCGTCGATGACGCGTTTCGCGTCAGAGGGCCAACAGTTGAATATTATTTGTTATCTGTGGAATGAGAAAGAAATGGATTGAGATCAATAGAAGAAGAAGATTAAAAAAAGATACTTTAAAATGATTTTAAATGGAAAATCATAAATAGACGCAAGCCCGTCTAAGGACGGATATAACGGTACAACTTAAGACTCCATTTTAAATAGTGAAATGTTTTACATAAATAAATTCGGAATGGTGGGTGCCCGAAGGTCATTCGCTGAAAGAAATACTAAGCTTAAAAATATTAGTAATATAAATCTGTTTTTATACTCGGTATACTTGAACTCATTCATTAATTAAACTGAAAACTTATTAAATAATAATTAAAATAATAAAAAATCCAACTATGTGTTTACTATATTAATAAATAACCAACTAAATTTTATCACAAGTCCAATCCTTAAAAAAATTTCTAAATTTTTTTTCAATAATTTCGGATCATTAGGTCAATTTCTGCAGCTTTCACCATCATACATTTTTTAGTTAGGTACCTACTAGATATGTATATTTTTAAATTAATTTAGTAATAATTATAAAAAAAGTAATTTTAAAATATTATAATAATTTGACATGGTTTTAGTCAAAAGCCGATTGGAATAAAAACAATTTGTTGGAATTGGTTAAAAACAAAGATAATGAATTATTTAATATTAAAATGAATAAACACAGCGTGTTTGAGTTAAATCAAAAATATAAACAATAATTAGCATACTAAATGATATTCCTATGAAAATATTAAGTACTGGTTTCCAATGCCAATTTATAAATTTCTGACAATTTGAAAATTTTCAGAACAAAAATATCTCGTATCCATTTAATTTGTGTCTCAATGGAACTCGACAATTCATTCATATATGATGTTTCAATTTGTTTTCAAATTTACGCAAAAAAAATAAATGTTTGAAATACACATCAGTCATAATCATATTTTGATTATTAAAATATTCAATAAATTTGAGCTAAAAGAGATATACGAGTAAATTTAAAGTGAGTGAGAAAACTTAAAAACGTAATAGAGAAATTTGCCCATCACAAAGTAAAGATATTTCCTAAAATTTATCTAAACTGACTTTTGCTCGTTAAATTTGTAATTAAATTAGTTAAGTTATGATAAAATACAAAGCACCTGTCCATCAATCATGGGTATTCAGAAATAATGTCCAAAACGCTCCTTCAGTGAGTCGCAAGTTTCATCTCAACTTCGCGGGAAGGCCTTTAGATGCCGAGAGGATTGTTAGCCCTGCCGACATCCGGTGACAGGGTTGTGATGTTTCCTTACAAATGAAATTCGCCTCAGGCAACGAGTGAATTGTGTGTACACCGTCTACTCGAGGATTTTTGTGTGAAATTCTTCAGGTGGTCTGTGGAGTCCTTGAGAAAGGGTAAAAAGCCATCTATATACGTATGTACTCACGATACCACACTGAAAACTGAATTGTTGAATAGAATATCATTACAAGTAAACATTGTAAATATGATCTGTATTTATTTTGAAAATATTACATTATATTATTAAAAGATTTTTTTTTTAACGAAAACTACGTTAGACTATCTGCGTTCATAACACATTTATCATACGTTATATTTTCGCCTTTACCGGTACTGGAATCGATGTCAGGAACATTCAAAGCATTTTGAAATAAAATCTTTCTATCATAAATAACTACCACGTTGCTATTACTCCATTACACTGTGGTGTCAAAGTGTTATATAAAAATATAATGCTGATTTTTTTGTGTTACAATTTAGATCATTGATTTTTGAAAAATATGTAAATTTTTTTTTACCTGTCTACTACACACAATTTTTTGAGTCGTATCACGATTAGTTTTGGGAAGAGCGGTCCTTCCCACCTACAGGTGTAAATTGAACTGAAATTAAATACAGTTATTGGCTATTTGGGTAGTGGAGCAGGCAAGGGTGGTAGTGGCTTTATTGTTTCTAGGATACATTGATAAAAGCGGCGAAGGGTTTGAAAATATGATATTGTTATTTATGTTTTATCCGAATTCAATTTTTTCTAGATTTCTATCATTTCAAGGTTATTCATTATTATTCCCCTATATGATACCAAGTGGAGTAATTTTAGATTGCGGATGTCGAGAGAATGGTTGGTATTAATGTTATGATTAACGGATTCGGAGAAATTATTATTTTTCAGACAGCGTCGATGTTCTTTAATTCGCGTATTAAAATTTTTCCTGATTTGGTCGATGTATTTTTGTTACAATCTCCACAAGTTATTTGATATATCCCGCTTTTTTTCTAAAATACCTATTTGTGTGTAGTAAAAAGTGAAAATAAAAAATGGCATATTTAAAAAAAATCATGTGTTAAACCACGAAGTAACTGCCAAATAAATCATTGATTTTTATATTACTTTAATATTTGTACATTCTTAACATCAAATTTTAATATTATTATTAAATTTTATTTAAAAAATAGTTATACTGGTGATTTTTGTGACAATATTAATTATTAGTTATGGTAAACCGTTATGTGACTGTGATTTTGACGATGACTGGTAACTGAGATTTAACGATGATTGGTAAGAAGATTTAACTATTGGAGGTTAACTTTCTGGTGAACCCAGTGTAGCTCGAATAATTACTAGGATCAATTAAAATAATCAGTTACCAATCATCTTTACAATCGAATACAATCACAGTTACAATAACGGTTTAAAAAACGATTTAAGCATCACCGTTAATTATTAAAGAGTTTAAGATACTTGCAAATAGATATCCTATCATTCAATAAGTACTCAAATATACTTGAATATTTTATAAAGGTCTTCCATATCTCTGCTACGTATTGTAGATTACTTTTGATTATATCTTTGCAGTCTTTGATGTATAAATATAATAGAAGGTGCAAGTTTTTTGGAAATCTTTTCTATTGACTTAAATATTTCCCCACTTGATCCACGATCAGCATGCCATTCTTTATAAATATCAGTAATAATTATTACAGGCATTTTGTTCCGACATATTAAATTTTTTAAACCTTTTCCGATTATAATTGTAAGAAATAATAAAAAAATACTTGAATCTCATTACTGACAGACAGTTTGAGGTTCATTCAAATATTGTATATTTTATCTGCTTTAGTATGATTAACTAACACAGCAAAAGGGTCTTTAGTTCCTTGCCTGATTTAGTTACCCGATCCAGTTAAATACTACATATTTTAAAAATGTAGTTATCACTCTTTAAATGAATATTTTTTCATAATTATTTGAAAAATTTTCTTCGATTTATAGATTTGTGCAAATTGTATATAACCAAAAAAAAAAAATTTCGGATTTGAATATTGTTTTAATAAATATTAAAATGATTTATCAAAGTTTTAAAATACTGTTTCATAGCCGCTATGGCACCGTATTTCGTGTCAAATTTTTTCGAGCTTAAGAAAGTTAAAATTCGGGATTTGTGTCAAATATAGTCGTGAAGTTCAGTCAGGGACACGCCTTTGTTCCGCGTCATGAGCTTTGCCACCCACTGAGCAGAAAGTTTCTACGAGTGCAATTCCAAAGTCAAGGAGAATTCCACTTATTCACGTTAGATCTTTAAAATCTCTGCTCCTTAATAATAATTCATCGATATGAAAAATCAAGTATATGACTTATTAACGTTTCCTGTCTTCCGCTTACCCTGTCTTCTAGTGCTAGCGACATCTTTAATCTTTTGCCGTTTAATCTCGGCTACCCACTTTTTATCCATTTCACGTGACGAAGCAGACTCCGAAAATACTTCCAACATTTCTTCAAAGTTTTGTTTCGGTGTAAAACCTTTGATATATAATATTATTCAAATACGTAGCATAGCTGAAATGTATAAATTTTCACAAAAATGTCAAACACGCTAAATTCTAAATTACTAAAAGTGAAATAAAATCTCAAGTTTTGCCGCATATCACCAGTAGATATAAAAAGGTTCAAATAATTGATAAAAATAGAGATCGAGTAATGTGATTTTTTTGATGGTGAAAATTTTTCTGCCTATCAAAATATTTTTGAAGTAAAAAAAAACAATTTTTATTGGTAATTTTTTTTTTTTATTGAGATGCACACGGAATACATGTTACATTAATATTTTTACTATTCTCAAACTAAGAGAAACACTTGTACTATGAAAATAGGATTAACTTGCTGGTCTCCTGGAACGAGGCGTGAACCCGCGTTCACTAGATCACTAGGGCAGCGTCTTAACCACTAAGCCAATACCAACAATGACCAACTAGCTTAATATATGTTTTTATTAAAATCAATTGTTGTCTCTACATATAAATATTAAAAAAAAACAAGATTTGTTTAATGATAAAAATTACGAGTCAAGGAACATTGTATTCACGAAAGATGAGAAAGGTTCAATATAAAGAAATGACTACGCGTCGAGCTGCAGAAATTTATAATTTGCCTTAAACAAGTCTTTAAAAGAGAGTTACTTGTCTTCAAGTCGTTTGATGTGTCAATGTTTAAGCCATTGAAAACATACTATAACCAGCAAGCGACAGCATGGCAATATTCACACCCACATTTATATAAAGATATTTGAAGAAACATTCAACTTCATTGGGAAACGCTACAAAAAGCTTTGAGAAGACAGGAATATATCGACCCCAGTGCCTATCATATAACAAGTTTGTAGGTGATGATAATTGAATAATGATGATCGTACGTATTTCAATCTCTGTTTTCAACAACAACTCATAATACACAACCTTCAACTAGTGCGCAATCATCTTCTACAACAAACACTAAGGATATTGACACTACAAAATAACTTCTTTCATCACTTGCCGAAGACAGTGACTATAAAAAGAACTCTCACTGTCACGAATAATACAGATTGTTCTCAGTATTAAAGAAAATGTAAGTTTGATTCAAAATATTTGTTAAAAATGTAAATTTTATCAAACGTTTTTGAGTGAGATTTGCGGGGCTTATTTCACACTTTTATGTTTTTGTTCCTAGAAAAATAAAATTTGAATTAGTTTTCTTTTTAAATAGTTGTTATTATGGAAAAATGTATGCTGCTTACGAATCAATAATAAAAAATAAGCTTATACATTTTTATACCCTCAAAGTTAAAGTGATCTGATTCGCCTTGGTTGACCCTACTCGTGTACTGCGTAAATTCATATGCATCATCAAAACGATTATTTATTTAACAAAAAATATGGCATACTGACTTTTTCTGTTTCTATTTAAATAAGGAAGAAGAATACGGAAGATTGCTTGAAAAGTACCGGGCTATCCAATTCGAGGTTGATAAAGTAGAAATCTGTATACCGACATCTGTCAAAGATAAACGTCAAGTACGCTGTCATTTATTTAGTTGACATTCTGCCATTTAAGAATATGGAGCATTTAACAATCGACCAACGCGTTAAAATTATTAAATCTTATTATAAAAATAGTGATTCTGCCGTATCCACATTTCGCGCTTTACGAGCAGATTATGGTCGTCATAATCGTCCTACAAAGCAAACCATATTGAATACAGTGAATAAATTTGAACAAACTGGATCTGTTACTGATATTGTAAGGTCTGTGCATCATCGAAACATTCGCAATGCTGAAAATATCGCTTCTGTAGCTGAAAGTGTGGAAGAAGATCCAAATTTGTCAATTCCTCGTCGAGCTCAACATTTAGGCCTATCTTATGGCTCATTATGGCGCATTTTGCATCTGGATTTGCATCTTCATCCGTATAAAGTCCATTTGACACAAGAGCTAAAGCCTGCTGACCATGGACAACGAAGAACATACGCAAATTGGGTGTTGGAAAAACAGGCCGTCGATGCTGATTTTTCGAACAAAATTTTCTTCAGTGATGAAGCTCATTTTTCGCTTGGTGGATACGTTAATAAGCAAAACTGTAAAATTTGGGGCTCAGTAAATCCACAATTGATTGTAGAGAAGCCATTACACCCGGAAAAAGTCACTGTTTGGTGCGCATTGTGGTCTGGTGGTGTGATTGGGCCGTATTTTTTTGAGAACAACCATGGACGAACCGTTACCGTCAATTCTGAGCGCTATGGCCGCATGTTAACCGATTATTTTTTTACGAAAATCGAAGATTATGATCTTGACGATATGTGGTTCCAGCAGGATGGAGCAACCAGTCACGTAACACGAGCAAATCGAGATCTTTTGCAAGAGAAATTTCCTGGACGTTTGATTTCGCGATTGGCTGATGTTAATTGGCCTCCAAGATCCTGTGATTTAACGCCTTTGGATTTCTTTTTGTGGGGCTACGCGAAAGATCGTGTTTACGCAAACAATCCTAAAACTCTTGACGAATTGAAAACTAATATTCGTAATGTAATGGCCGAGATACCGCCCGAAATGTGCCGAAAAGTCATTGAAAATTACCTCAAAAGAATCAAGGCCTGTAAGAAGACCCGTGGAGGACATTTGAATGATATCTTGTTTAACTAAAAATGGCAAGGATCAATCTGTAAAATGAAATAAAAATTACAATACATTCCGAATATATTGTGTGTTTTTTTTAAGTTTACTTTATCAAGCTTGAATTGGATAACCCATTATTTATGTACTTATCTGAATCAAATGTAATGATTATAATAATTATCATATCATAATTACTTTTACTTTCGAACATTGGATAAGATAAAAATTATTGATATAATTCGCAACAATTTTATTTCAAAATAAGTTTAAACAATATTTTTGACAACACACCAAATGTTGTTTTATTTTTCTGTGTATTTTGTTTCCTAAACCAGTTATTCTTCTATGAATTTATGTACATAATCTGTTTCGTACTTAAATAAAGAACCTTTTGAATATTTAAGTGACTAGGTAATAAATAAGACAGTAATAGCGCTGCTGATTCATTTTCCGTTTTTTTTTTCAGAACAAGATAAAGAGAGATTATTGATTTAAATGCCGTTTGGTTATCTCAAATCAGCCATTTCACTACACCGTAACATTACAAACATAGAATGTCAGGTCGATTAGTTATTGTAACATATTAATTTTGCAAAGTCTAATTATATTGTATATCTTGTTATGGTTACATATTCTAAAAACGTAATATGATAATATTGTATTTGATAAAATTTAAATTTTAAAGTATTTTTTATATTTATTGTAGTTACATTTGATATGACACCTCGACTTGTATTATTTACCTTAAGGTAAAGAGAACAGCTAAGGAGTTGGATTATGATTCGATGTTTTGTTTGTTACAATTATTTAGTACAATTTTGTTGTACCTCTATACCTACTGGCGCTGACAGTTTTAAAATAAAATAAATTAAAAAGGGTTTGAATTACATAATACGTCTATCATCAATAGAATTCGTAATATGTTATACTTCTTCTTCCCGAAAAGGAAAGAATGTGGGAGAGGGAATGTCTTTTTCACCAGGCCCTAAAGAGTAACTATACAATAAAAATTGATTTCGATAGGTTAAAGGGATTGTATAGAGAACACACAGACATACATAAAATTATATATACATGAAAAAATTGTACAGTTCACCTTATACAAAAAAATATTTTTTATAAGTAATATTTCGCGTGTATTATTGTTGTGTGTCTATGGAAATATAAATAACTACATACATTGTCTTTTAGGTTTTGTGTAATTCTTCACTCTGAAGATCTTTTTATGACGGATCGTTTAATCTGTTACACAAATAGTCTGTATGCTTAATTTCCAATTATATATACGGACAAACCTAGAATTTTATTTTTAGGATATGTATACGAGTACATATATCTTTGCACCTTCTCTTTAGAGATCTAAAAAGAGAATATGTCGTAATGCATATTTGTTTGTGTTAATTGGTTTATTTAGATTGTATTGTAGTATACCACTTTTGTTAGATAATAAATAACGATCTTAACATTGATAAATTAATCATTATTTGGGTTTGAAGTTTATAGGTTTCATCTCACTGCTTTAAAATTAAATCTGTTATCTGTTATAATTACAATCATACAATACAATGCAGAGAAGAGGATTACATATTACTATTACATTATTACATATTATTATTATATTATTCTTTACAATAACTAGCTTATAATAAAATAAAATGCAATATATTTATGACAACGATATAAAAATATTATGAATTTCGGGATACATGTTCATCTTTAAAATATTTTATATTTATTATTATTATGATTATTTCTTTGTTATCATTAATATAATATAATAGTATTGTAGCTGAATTTTTCTTTCAAAATGTATCATATTTACATATTTACACACATTTAAATAAATTGCCCAACTAGGCAGGCCTGTTTTAGGGCAAATTGATAAACTAATATATATTTTATAAAACCAAAACTCATCGATGGCAAAACATAGTAAGATCGAATACATACATAGCATATAATGTGAAAATATTTAATGAGAAAAAAAGAAGTACATGTATATAAAATATAAAAAAGTGAATAAAATAGAGAGAAGAGAAAAAAAATATAACATATATATATATATATATATATATATATATATATATATATATATATATATATATATAAAATATATACATACATATAAAAATACATCTTTAATTTATTGTTTTATCGATCCTAATACGATAGAAAAAAAATATTTCGGTCCAAGACATGAATCTTTACCGTATTATCATTATTATAGTCATCAGAGGATCCCGAATCTCTACCAAATTCCAATTCATCGTGAAATGTAATATCATGTATAATAGAAGTCAAAAGTATACACGATATTAACAAATCAATAACAATAAAAGGTAATGTAAGGCAGGACACGTAATTTTGACGTTATTTTCTTCGCATATATTTTTTTCTTTCGACGTCTTAAATTACTTCATGCAACGTTATTCCCGGAACATTTTACAATATATCGTACACTTAGCTGACCATAATTTCAATATTAAGGTGACCAGATCGTTAAAGGGTTCCTAAAAAGCGATTCACCGAAGGGACACGTGATATGAAAGGCACCGATTTATTTTCCTACGGCCCGTAGTAACTCCATAGAGCACGGCCGCCGGTCCTGGTAATTCATTACTTCCGCAGCGATATTTCATGGGCAATTATTTTCAACAAAACCTTTCAATTATTTATGGTGGGCCTGTTATTAGGGAGTTATACATTCTACTTTTATTATGATGCATGACACAGGTGGAAGAGCGATTTCTAAATGTGATATTGAATTATTTTTTCAGATTGTTACGCTTGCTCGATTTTATTTACTGATTAAAATTTTATAGAAATCGTAACAATTATTATCGTTCTGTTTAATATAATTGTTGACCATTGTATTGGATCGTCTAATAATTTTAGCGGGTTTTTAAAAATTTTATTTTTCGATTTTTTCTGACAAAAAATTACTATTCGATATAATTTTTTTCGCCGTTTTCCTGTATCTTACAGTTTTTCTTAATTTTTAGGTTTAAATAATGGAGTGTCTAAATGAGAAAAACGAACATTTTCGACACATAATTCTTTTCGCCTTTAATCAAGGTTCAAATGGTAATCTAGGAACTCAACTTGGAAATTCTTCCGCATCCACCCTACAGTTCCGACCTCGCTTCGTCAGATAATCTGCCTTTTTTCCGTCGCTCTCCAATCAAATGGGTGGCGTTACGTTTAACAACGATGATGACCTCAGAAATTGGCTCGATAACTATTTCGATACCAGACCAGCTGATTTTTATAAAAAAGGCATTGACAAATTAGTTGAAAGATGGGATAAAGTCCTGAACAATAATTGATAGAAATGTTGTAATTTTTGTTTAAAAAATTGATTTTATAATAAATAATTGAAAAAACCCGCAAATAATTTTTAGACACCCGTATAACAATATGGTGATGTGCAAGTATAGTCTCAACCTGCATTAAATCAAAAGTGCACTAATTATTGCATAAGTTATGCGTTTGGAATATTATGATGTTTTACTTCCTGTCTGGATATCGCAGGATTTATGATCCCTCGGGAACTCGCCGAGCTCATAACATCGATCGACTCCGTAATTAAATAATTCATCTTAATTTGGGCTAAGTTTATGGAAAGTTTGCAGAATCCCGTCGGACCGAGTTAAATCCCTTTATCGGGCCACGGTTATCTCAGACCGTCTTCGGCAGTGTCAATAATGTGCCTTGAGCCCGCGGCGTGACTTCTGGAGTTAGATCGTTAAAGAACGTAATTAAAGATTTAATAATCAGCGCGATTTCATCAGTGGAAACTTTCTAAGAGACAAGATTAATCCTAATGGAAATTGAAATCAAACATTTAAATTTTCCTTTGAGATATTACATCGGGATTGAAATTGTACAAATAAAATAGGGATGTTATGATTTAACAAATGTCAATAATTCAGTAGGCAATAAATATGACATATAAAAATCTACCCGTAAAACACATTAAGGTGAAAAGTAAATTAAAGCACAAAGAAAAATATTTCAAACATAGATATTTTTTATTTCACTCAAAACGGATGTGTTTCTTTCGTTTTAGTATCAAAATTAAATAATTCTGAAATTTTGTATTATTCGGTTTATCCGCAAAAATGCGAGTAATTTTTATTATATCTGTGGATTGAAATGAAATATATTTAATTAAATATAGATATACTTTGATACAACCACAGGACAGTAAATGAATAGATATGAAATAAAATATATTTTATATGTATACATATAGGAGAGGGTTTTGGAACATTAGTTGCGGGACGAAGAGCATTCTACACATCTTCTTTGTGAAAACATAAATTTGATACATTTATGCAACAGTAAAAGTATTTACTCTTCGAAAATTAAATCTTTGTGTAAACGTGACGTATTTTTTACATTAATGCATATTATAATGTCAGAGTTTAAATTTTCGTTCCAATAGAGTCATATATTTAAAAAAAGTCTCAGAGCTATTTGATTGCGTAAGTGGTACCGAAGTGATCACGTGGGTAATACCAAATTGAAAATATTGAAACAAGGAATTTGCATTAATTCAAGTCTATATGTTGGATAGTTTGTGGATAAAACTTATATATTTTTACGGAGAACACATTTTAGTTGTGAAGTTCAATTTCAGAAAATAATTATGAAGGATTTTTAATACAAATTAAATAAACAATTAGAAAGATATACAGAAAAAATATATTTATCGAAAAAATATTCAAGTTGCTATCGGGATTTGAACCTGAACTTTTTCCTATATGGGGAAATGCGTTAATCAATTCCGCTATATCAACCAAGTATGATTACAACAAATTTTTGATCTAATATTCTGTAGCTCTTTGAAATTGATACATCTATTATTCTCTTTTTAAAAGCAATTAACTTTACATTGCGATGAATCCCAAATACCTTTGAATAATACACACCAGAAGATGCCAAAATTAAATCGATCCATTTTATTAAATATGGACAAATTTAAAAATGGATTGTAATTGCAACTTCACAAGAAAAATGTGATCTCCTTAAAAATATATAAGCTGTATCAAAGTTTATATAAATTTAATAAAATTGATTGATTGAATTTTGGCGTCTCCTAGCGTGTCAAATATAATATATTTACACGTTCTATCAACTGGCAGTAGACGTAGTGTAAATTGTCTCGTACATCTGATTTAGAGTTCAATGGATTAGCGTAGCTCGCCTGCAAGCGTCGATCCACGTCAATGAACGGCATTTTACGAAGACATAAAAAAAGAAGATTGAAACTTAAACGGATTGTAGAATTTCCGTATCACGATTTCCAAAGAATCGCATAAATATTTTTTCTTTCATAAAAACTTCACTGTGGATAAAAGATACCCTCTGGGGCCGAAAGATCCTAAAGTTGGGTCAGTAGTGTTCAGCAGGAAAAGTTAAAACGTATTGAGATCATGATCACGTAGCCTTTCCCGAATTTCCATATCAGATTGACCTAAAATATTTGAATGTGACTTTTAAACCCGCCATTGTAATGGCTTTCTTATACCCTCGGGAAGGTGGCTTTTCTAGAATACCGAGTGTATATTTTGAGATGCTTAGGGTTTTAAAGAGGAATGTATTTAGGAAATTGTTCCCTCCTGACCATAAAAAAATACAAGACTTATTTTACATGTTACGTAGCTGAGTGATGCCAAGATTGCTTTTTTTTTGGTTTTCTTTATTTATTGGTGTATACAGTTAAGTGTAATACGTTATCTATATAAAAAAAAACCGTAATATATTGGGGTACATATAAGCAGTGGCGTGCAGTAGACACAAATTTAGGTATGCTGTTACCGACGATGCTAACCAAGTATACAGGGTTATTCAAAATGATGGACTCAATTTCATACTGCTATATTTACTAAATTATACATTGCATGTGAATGATCTACATAACAATCGATAGAGGAGGTTTGAAAGTTTTGAATTCAACCGCTAGATCGCCTATAGTTGCGCAAAATTGGAGATTAAAAGTATTTTTAATATTAAAAATATTTATGAAAGAATAATGATGATTTTTAATTAATATGTAAAATATGTACTTCAAATCCCTACTTATCTTCAAATCATTCAAATTAGTTGGTTTGAATGCGTTTTCGTGGTAAATTATTCAGAAGTAAGTTTAAAAAGGGTCACTAAGCATGGTTATGTAAAACGTATGAATAAGAAGAGAATGAAATGACAGATATATACGCATATTAATAGCACCAGATGTAGAAAACTTGGAGGAAATTTGGCGTAACAAAATTGTTCTATTAGAAGCTTTTTTACGATTAGGTGTATGTTTGATGATTATGTTGTATTATAAGACTATGTGAGCGTACAGCTACGTTAAAGTAGGGTTTACACTCATATTCGTTTAAGTATGTCGCGGAACGATTGTAATTAACGTGTAGGTATAGGGAGGTAGTAAGGTTGTAAGACAATAAATGCGTTTTTACGTTAGACTGAATTTATTTATACTTTTAAAATTAGCAATATTAACTTTGTAGTTAAAATTCATATTTTTTATTTATTGTCTTTGTTTTATTAACCACTTAATTGAGTTTAAATACATCTATCGGTTTCGAAAAATACCATTTTTTTCTTTAGGATGTCATAACTAACTAAAAACATATATTATTGTTTCTTTACCAGAATCTATTTAATAAAAAAAAGAACAATTATTTAAAAAATAAATTTAGTACCTAACTCAAATTGTTACTTGATACAAATTTAATCGAATAATTTTTAGGAAAAAATTTTAGAATAGGACTCGTAGTTAAATTTAGTTGGTTGTTTATAATTTTTTGATTAATTTTACATGCTTTATTTATCTCCATTGCTTCCAAATTATTTAATTTGTGACCAACACCGTTTATATGCAAAATTGACAATCCCAATTTTTTATCAAAACCATGACCATTTTCTATCAAATGATTAGAAAATTCTGAAAAACCACATTATTCAAACATCTCAAGTGTTCTCTTACTCTTATATTAAAATTTCTACCCATTTTACCAATATAAAATGCAGCACAATCCTTGCAACTATGTTTATAGACACCAGAATAGCTAAATTTATCATCTTTGTCTTTAGAATTTAAGAGTAAATTTCCTATACTATTATTTGTATAAAATGCCTACAATGTCAACTAACTACATTTCTAAATTTCATTAATTCATTTAATAATAAAATACAATTTACATTAGAAATGGAAAATAATTCGACCCTAAATTTTTTGGATGTAACATTGATTAAAAATAATAATAAAATAGAATTAAAAATTTTTAGAAAACCAACTTTTACAGATACTTTCGTACAAAATGAATGTAATCATCCATTATCACACAAACATTCAGGGTTCCACTCCATGATATATCGTTTAGTCAATATTCCTATGTCAACATCCAATTTCAATATTGAATTGAATACACTTAAAAAATAGCAGTTAATAACGAGTATAATACATTTTTGATAGACGCTATTTTAAAAAATAAATTAAAAGAATATAATAATCAATTTTTATATAAATCACAGATAAAACATGATGATAATTGGTGTAGGATTTTATACATAAATAACTTTTCGAAACAAATATCTAAACACCTACCACGAAATATTAGACCGGCATTTTATACAAATAATAGTATAGGAAATTTATTTATAAATTCTAAAGACAAAGATGATAAATTTAACAATTCTGGTGTCTATAAACTTAGTCGCAAGAATTGTGCCGCATTTTATATTGGTAAAACGTGTAGAAATTTTAATATAAGAGTAAGGGAGCATTTGAGATGTTTGAACAATAGTGGGTTTTCAGAATTTCCTAATCATTTTTCAATTTTGCATATAAACGGTGTTGGTCACAAATTAAATAATTTGGAATCAATGGAGATAAATAAAGCATGTAAAATTAATCAAAAAATTATAAACAACCAACTAAATTTAACTACGAGTCCCATTCTAAAATTTTTTCCTAAAAATTATTCAATTAAATTTGTATTAAGTAACAATTTGAGTTAGGTACTAAATTTATTTTTTAAATAATTGTTGTTTTTTTTTTTAAATAGATTCTGGTAAAGAAATAATAATATATGTTTTTAGTTAGTTATGACATCCTGAAGAAGAAAATGCTATTTTTCGAAACCGGTAGATGTATTTAAACTCAATTAAGTGGTTAGTAAAACAAAGATAATAAATAAAAAATATGAATTTATTTAAGTTAATTTCCGAAGTTTGTTAAAATAAACTGATTGGAACTTACGCGGAGAAAACGGAGTTAGGGACAGATGTAGCGGTTGATCGGGCGTCTGGAAACAAGAGTGCCGCTTTAGCCCGCTCGGGAAGCCCGTTAGCCTCTGGCTGTCGTTCAGCCATTCAAGTGTGTCGCTGGCTGTCAGTGGCGGCTAGACACCGTTCTGTTGGAATGTTCACGTTCGCAGTTCCGAACAGTTTCATCCGAAGTAACAGTTGCTCGGAACCGCGCTCTCTGCAGCTATAACAATCGACGAGCTTTCATACATGTAGATGCGCCAAGTGTTGTGTCAGGACAGAAGTGTAGAGCTCCATCCTCTCTGCCTACTTCCGCTGGAAACGGCGTGATAATTAACGTTTGTAATAAGCGTTTGTTAGTTAACTTAGAAATATGTTTTATGTATTATTACGTTGTGCGCTGGCACCGGTGGATCGAACGTCAGCGCACCACGCCACCGGCTAGATTCAGTCTGTGGGTTAGGTGTGTGTGGTGTCAATATACCTGTCTCGGAAGGATGGGAATGATCTTTAACAATAACAACACTGATTCACAAATTGATTACATTATATTTACACTTAAATTCTCATTACACAAATTGCAGGTAACTCCCAACGACTTCGCTCTGGAATCGATTGACCCGGCGTCACACGCCAGGGTCACAGTTACTTATTTATGGTTTGAAAAGCACGGGTAGTAGCGACGGCTATCCTTTCAGACGCCGGCCGTGTGACGATTTTGCCTCACCACGGGTCAAATCTGGCGCTTAGATCTCGTCGGGGCCATCCTGACGTTGGCTCCTCTACGTGTATAAATTAGGGCCCAAACTCTCCCAATTTACCACGGGTCTCCTGGCTCCATAACACCGCCCGCGTCCGCCACCATTGTTTTCTTCTGCAGCCGAGGCTCGCGCGCTTGACTTTCTCTGCCGCCTGTCAAAAAGTTCCCTCTTCCAATCTCGTCTTCTCTCGTTTTGACCGATTCTGCTCCGGTCGGTAATGCAGTGCTCGGTATGCCGCGTATTTTGAAATGTAACATAATAGTATATAAAAACTATATACAGTGATTCATTTCCTAGCGTATGTAGACCTCGTATCGTAAATATATAGGGTAACCATGCGGAGGAAGCGGAAGGAGGGGATACGCTCAATTGGCTGTAGTTCTCCAGTTTGCCGTAAGATTGCGATTGTTGTGGCTCTGTCGTATATCCCGCCATATTGCCTATAAGAATTGTCAGCGAAGAACGTGTTACGGCGTGTTTCGTTTAATAAAATATTTTTTGAACGGTAGGATACCCTATTTTTTATGTGCTATATAATATTATATGTCACATACATACACACATTGACACATAATTTGTGTCATAACTTTTTACGTGGTTTTATTGACCTTTTGTGTATAATAAAAACGACTGTTGTTTTTAATTTCTATTAAAGAAATTCAAATAATGGGGTTAGGCATTTTCCCCATATATGTGGGGTAATTCGTTTAATGTTTAGTTTCCTATTATTATTATTGTAATATTTATGTATTCTTGCTATTTCACCATCATTACTGTATTAATCTATTTCTGGATTAGGGGCTCCTCTTACTATACAGTCTAACAACTATTACTAGTTATTAGCTACTATTGTGTATCTATCTGGTGAAGAAATTTTTCAAATATATTTGTTTGTTGTGTTTTAAATTATATAAAAATGTTTTTAAATTGTGATTTTATTGATTATTATTTGCACGTGGAGATATAAGTTACTGTTTCAAATATTAAAAATATCAAACTTATATATAATTTATTATCGCGTTAGGTACCCAATCCGATAGTTAGGATATAAAAAAATTATAATAAAATGTTTAAAATAGTTTGTTTCGGTTAAAATTCCAAAAACTATGCATAAAAAATTATTAAATTATACAGTATAATGGTTACTAGTCTCAGATACGCAATGGATCTGGGAAATAAAAAGTAGTTTTTTACCAATAAAAAACTGGCGCGTGCTTTCTTCGGCGGTAAGACGTTCGGGGGTTCGATGGGTACTCTAGTCTTTTTCATTGTTAAAATATTTTATTTTATCATTGTAAATACAAATAAAATACATTCTCTTATATTCGTATGAAATTCTTCAAATGATTTCTTAGATGTAGTTCATGGTAAAGCGAAATTAACTACACTACTATGTGGCAACACTGGGCTATCTGTAGACGGGCCTCATAATAAATGTATGTATACATCTTAGAGAGTTCTATTATTCTGAATGCCTATTCTCTAAATCACTGGTAAAAAATTTAAACTTTTTTCAAGTAACATTAATGAAAATAGGTGTATATAAAGTATTTTATGGTTCTAAATCCGAAAAATCATATGTTCAATACTGTAACACGTACAGTTTTTTTTGTTACAGCGGTTGGTGGTCGGTTTAAAAAAAAAGACGACATATTTTTGCAATCTAATGTTTATTTAATACAAACATGTTAAATCTAAGCAAAGATATTTCACTAAATATCACGTGCAATGAAAATTATCAAATGTTACATGAAGATATCATACAGCGACAAAATATTTCACTTTTTTCTCTTGTGTTCGGTATAATTATCTCTTTTTAAAAACCAGCAACAGTCGCCCAAAATAGATGGCTTCCAGCTTCCCCGTTATTGTGTTTCCATTATCTTGATGTCCTGGTGAAATCTCTACCCTTGTTCATCATTTGTTGCACCCAAATTTTCTGGAAAAAAAATCCAAATACATTTTAAATGAAATGTGACATCCTAGTAGTTCACAGACTTTTAAGAGTTCATCTATGAGGGTTTTATAGTTCTCATCTTTCTCGTTACCCAAAAATCCCTTCATTATACTTATTAAACATTTCCAAGCTGCCAATTCCTCGTCACTTAATTTTTTTTGAAAAAGGTAATCACCTAAAAGTTTCCTCATTTGAGGTCCAATAAAAATGCCTTCTTTTAGTTTTGCATCACTTAACTGAGAAAATATTTCTTTTAGGCCCTTGAAACCATTACCCTCTTTGTCCATAGCTTTAACAAAGTTTTTCATTAGTCAAAGCTTAATATGGAGAGGCGGCAGAAGCACCTTTTTTGGGTTAACAAGGGGGACATATTTTATGTTTGAAGTACCTGGTTCAAAATAAGTTCTATGTAAGAGGCCAATCTTTCTTTACTAAATGCTTTTTTGGTGCTCGACTGTCCCATAGACACAGAAAAAAGCAATACTTTGTGAAAGCCCCTTGAAGCCCTAGCAATATACCTATCACTTTTAAATCTCCACAAATATCCCATTGATACTGTTCATATTTAACTTGATTTAGTATGGTAGCTAAGTTATAATAGTTTTCATTTATTGCCACTGAATGGGCAAAAGGAATAGATGGTTTTTTGTTTTCATTATGAAGCAAGACTGCTTCTAGGCTGTATTTAGATAAATCTATGAAAATACGCCATTCGGAAGAGGCATGTTTTATATTAAGCTCATTCACTAAACCATCAATATCATAACAAACAAGGCGATCCTTCCATTTTATAAATACTTGAAAATGTTATATTCCGTTTTCGGTCAAGTGAAACACTTGCATTTTTATCTAACTGATTCCACTGTTGAAGTCTGGAACCAAGAAGTTTAGATTTTTGTTTTAAAAAACCCAGTTTACGCACCAAATCATTTAATTCATTCTGAGTTATTAAGTGAGGTTCACTTGTAGCTGGTAAAAGTGTTGGGTCACTACTGGTATTCTAAGTTGTGGATCACATATTGATGAAGAATTAGAAACACCGGGAAACAACGTTTTCTAAGTGTAAAGGCGCTATCGGCACCAGTAATTTCTGGTTATGAGCAACTGGCCTTAGTGCAGAAGGCAAATTTGGATATTCAATTTTGTCCTTTTGCATTTTTGAATGCCCTTCTGTTTTCGTGATACAAAAGTAGCAATCACTTACATTGTCAGTAGGTTCTCTCTACACCATATGAGCAGTAAACGGCATAGAATTTTTCTTTCGATGCATCCACTGGACTAAATTTATGTGACAACTCACACAGCAAACATGAGGAGCCAAACTTTCATCTTGATCTTCAATTTGACACTCTAGCCTGTGACTTTAAAATAAATCGTCCACATACTCGTATATAACAAAACTTATCCGCTGGATTTTTGCAACATCGACGATTAGAACTTGCCATTTTATATAAAATACGACAACAACACTTGACTGGACTGTACACGAGACAGAAACAGACTAAGCTTTAGAGAAACATAAAAGTGCACTTAAAGGTTCGTAGAGTACGTTGGAAATACCCCCGTTACCTCTCGAGATAATTCTTCCTACATTGTCTAAAGCCAGGTACAAATAATTTCAATAATCCCATAATATAAAGGACAAACAAGTACTCGAAAATGGGATGTGCTAGGCCATTTCTGTGAAAAGGCGTTTTAATAAAACTACCTAAATGAAACACAAAAATTGTATTTTCATTAATGTTACAAAAATCATGTAAACCAGTGCAACGGTTAATCAATTTTTATGGTGGTCTATTTTTATTGAAAAGCTAGAGCTGAGTATGGGATAAAACACTGACTTGCTGAGAATGCTGTGCTTTATAGCATGGGAGAGAAGAATAAAAACCATTATCGCAATTTTATGGTGCAACGACAAAATTCTTCGTACTGCGATATTCGTATTTTCGCAAGTAGGCGGGCATGTTACTTGCATGAAAATATTAAGATACTGGTTCAAATACAGTTCCATTGAATTATTTCACAACCAGAACATTCCACATCATCAAATGTAGGCTTTTTAATCTTTTTACTTAAGCGACACACTTGACTCTCTACCAAACTGCCATAACACACCATGCATTGACATAATAACGAGTAGTGCGACTCACAAACTTTGTTAAGGGATTGACTGAGTTTTCATTTCATTCGACGACGCGCGCGACTTGGTTAACAGTAGTTCGCGGAAAGTCAGCGGTATAGTACGGGAAAATAGAAAAAAATAGTTAATTGTGCATAGTTATTTTAAAATTATATATCACCTAGCGACTAATTTATCTGCTGATTATTGTCATAGATGTGAGTTGTTAAAAAGTTTGATGTCGTTATTATTCTCTTTATATTAAATTAAAAATATAAGAAAATTTGGCCACATACTAGGATACTCACGTCACAGTTTTTCAAAAACACTGATCTAAAAAAGATTGTAACTAAGACAGCCAACCTCCATTAGGAGACGACATGCGGAGAAAAATATGTTATTGTATAGATGCAAAGAATATTATTATTTATATCGTGATGGAAATCCATCCCGTGGACAGTATCGTTTAAAATTAATGTTTAGTTGACGCAATCCGAATTGGATTCAGAAAAGAATAATGGCAGATGTCAGTCCTGGGTTGGACGTCAATTGTACACCTCCAGTTGACTCGCACTCTTGATATGAAGAACGGAGATCATTGCACTTACGCGTGCTGTAGAACAATGCTTCTTTTATCGTGGTTCGGATTTTATGCACGTCGCCATTCTCAACCGTTAAAAAACACATATGTTGACAGGTCCGCATCGAAATGCAATCGGTCCCAAGTTGGCAGAAATCCCTAATTAGTAGTTGACCAGAGCGGGACAGGTATATTAAGGTTATTGGAAAGACAGAATATACAGGGAGTACTCGACACATGTCAACATATCGCATTCAAAATAAGTATTTGTTTTGTGGTACACAAAAGTGAATTGCGTAGTATCACAGCACGTCACTGGTATACCTATCACTGTTTGATTAAAAATGATTTCTATGCGTCATTCGATAAAATTAAATATTGCTTCTCGCTTCGTGGATGATTTACTCGTCCATGTTTTTTTCGGATAAACAAAATCAGAAAAATACCCCTTGAAAAATGGCTACAGCCAAAGGAAGCTTTTCGGTAATCTTCGTCTTTTCTAGAGTCGAGGTAAAAAATCGCTTTCTCAATTCTGAAGACAAGTCAACATTTATTCCAAGAAAACTTACCTCAGTTGAAAGTCATCCCGCCCCTTTTCAATTATCTTCAAGTACATACCCAAAGAATTTCGAGTGGTCTACAAGGAAACATATATGTACGTATCAATGTATCCATTAAAATAGAAAGCGCTCTAAAAAAGTATGAACCAATGATATATTTTTAGAATGATTTTTCGTATATCACACACAACTGTTCTATAATTTTTTTTTATGCCATCTGTTCCGAAATATTGTAAATAGTTATTCTTTAGGACTTTGCGCAAAAAAAACATCGTCCACACTCCCACTGGCCACTACGTCTTCACCCCTGTTATAAACGTTTTGTTTATGTAAATGCCTTCGATAGCTGGTTCCCAGGTTTCTGATTAACAATAAGCACGCATATGACGTATGAACTGCACTAACCTTTTTATATTTGCTGTCTTTTTGGTCCGATATTGTTGTTATTTTAGCTGGGTTATCTTCTTTAGATTTCGATCGACCGAAGCGCGTACTAGTGATCTATTTGGACTTCTAGATTGGTCGAAGCAAGGGATGTAATGACTTATGTAATGATGTAAAGGGAAAATAATGACGCCAGTCAGTTACCGTCTTCTTAGCTTTCCGAAAAAAGGGCGGCAATACTCACACAAGCCATGTACATTATTAAAAACCAAGAAACCCAGTGGTGTCAATCGAAGTAACAAGGCGCGTAAACATGTGTTTTATATTATATTAAATGCTATCCGTTTCAAATTTTGTGTAGTTACTCTGTAGAATCTCGTTAAAAATATAGATACCCCCCTCTACTCTCTTGGTTACACTTACCCATAATTATAATTAAGAAGTAATCACATACCTAAAACTGAAAATCTGTAGGTATGTCTAAAGCAGCAAAAATTCTCGAACGGTGAACTCTCGCGTTGTGATATTTGCACAGATTATTTTGTCCGGAATTTATAGGTAAACAACATCCTCTGCGGTGGTGGGTCAGATCTGACCCGGGTGTTTGTAAAAAACATAAATAACGCTACAGATATTCGTTTAATACTGTTTTTCTTCTAGCCAAACTTTTATTAAACATTTACAAATAATTTGAGACACAAATGAATATTTTTGAATGAGATTCAAATGAGTTATTGATAAAAATGTGAAAAAAAACGCACAAAAACTGACCTAAGACAGTCGCTTTTATGGGATTGCCTCTCACCGCTCACGGTATAACATACACTGTCAACCTTCATATTTTTTACTCTCCTTTCTGACGTTCCGTGGACAGGGTATGCAAAGGACACATACCTGGTTTGTGTATAGTGATCTAGTCCAATTATTATACACATATTTATATTGTTACGCTTATAATATAGTCAAATCAATATAGCGTAAAAATGAAATGTTTGCAAATAATCTCAAATCAACACAAAACGTCCAAAAGCGTCACGAGTAATGGAAAGAAGAAAGATCTTAAGCGCGTGAAGCATACAAAATTCAATGAGCTATTCGATGGAGAAACAAAGCTGCAACTTGCTGAACAACGATCGCAAAAGACGAACCGCCGAAGAGATGAACGACCGCCAAAAGTCAGATCGCTCACGAGCTCAAAATTTAAGAGCTACTGGCAAAATTCAAAAGACGGAGCATTCCATTACGATCCTAATTGTATTATTCAAACTGTGGCATGTCGTAGAAGTGCTATTTTAGCGATGTGCTGAAGTTTAAAGCGAGAATGTACTGAGATGTGCTGTTCCGCTGGAAAGATTTCGTTACCATAGCTTCTAGAATTATCAGAGCCACTAAGGAGCACTGTTTCAGATGCAGAAGTGTATTAAATATACGGCCCAGTGTTGAAATAATCACACTATGAATAAATAATTTGTAATAGTTTGATTTGTTTTGGCTTTTTTCTTTCGCGACAATTTTTTTTACCGTTTTTCAGTAAAATATGGAAATATGAAATTAATATATGCAAGAATCTAAATCACGTGCGAAAGCGGGTTGTAAAACTAGTTTTTCTGTAAATGTTTTTATACATAAGTAATAAACGTAGTTTACGAGGCGCACAGTTCTATATCTGCGCGTCGCGTTTCCAATTTGGGAAAGACGCATGAAGCCACGCGCGTCGGGGCATCCACCTCACCAATACATATGAACTTAAATAGATAAAAAAATCTTTGTTGGCACTAAGCGTACAATATTTTTGGTATCCATGAAAATACTACAAATGAAAATATTACGGACAAAATTATTACAAAACGAAAACTATTAAAGATCAATTAATGTATACAGTATTAAAGTTAATTCAAGTAAGTATTATATATTTATATTAATTCAATTCAAGTAAGTATTACTTATTTAAGTAGAAAACACAATAAGGATAGCACTGCATATCGCTCTAAGTTTTTATTAGCTTTAGATATTTTAGGAACGTCGGTACATAAGTAATATAAATATATTTTTTGAGCCTCGTTTTCATATATTCCCGCAATACTATTCCAGAATAAAAAACGGTTTACTATATTTCAATAAAGTCCTAAGACTTTTTAGCGCTGTTCGCGGTTATGTGTTTTATAATTCAGATTGCAAGGGAAAAGAGTTTTTAAAACCACTCTTGTTTCACAGACAATTATTGCGAGAATCCTGTCATCCAAGCTCTGTGTTCTCCCAGGGGCGAAAGACAGCTTCCATTAAATGGATTGAGCCAGGCTAGAAATACGTCTCTCGGTACGCAAGCATGTGAAGAATACTATTATGTTATTTGATGGCTTCAGTGAATATTGAATTGAATATTTATTAAAATAATACAATGATGAGAAGGGCTCTCTCATTAAAGTCAGTTTATAACTCCGTAATTGTGTATAGTATTGATCTTTACGTTAATGTTAATCAAAACGGCAGCAACTCAGGTAATTTTTTGTATCCTCTAGGTTGGTATACATAATAATTCTGCCTACGGTTATGTCTATTCAAGAGAAAATTTCATTGAGCCCTACCTTCGGCTTTTAACGTATTCCACGTAAGGGAAAAAAAAAGTTAAGGGTTAAACTTGAAATTCTTTTATGGGTTTAAAGCTTAGCCGAAACGTATTTACGAGTATATACACTCTTATAATATTTTTCTTTGTATGTTTTTATTATTTACGATGTATTTGTATATAATATGTATACATCATAATATTATCTATAAATTTACGATATGAACAGTTTTGATATCATTCTCACTATACATATAAATAAACTAAAATAAATCAAAATGCAGTGTAAAATTTTTTCTTTGTATTATTTTAGATTGTTAACTTTGTTTTATTAACCACTTAATGAATTAAATTAATTTTTAATTTTTTAAAATTTATTTGACATTTTTTAAATATTTTATAGCATGAATAAAGTATTTTACATATTTTTTAAATTACATGGTTTTTTTTTCGCTTACCTCTCTAAAAAAGAGACCAGCTCTTGCGCTTAAAGAGGGAGTTACACTACAATAATTTTATATAATACCTTACATATTCAATTCGTTGTCCATGTGTGTAATTCTGAAGTGTTCTGTAATATTGTTTATTGTCCAATTATGTGTTTTTGAAGTGTTCATTTAGTTTTTTTTTTAAATCTTTTATATCCTTTATTTCTTTAATTTGTGTAGGGAGGCTATTGAAATTTTTTATCGCTAAATATATAGAATTTTGCTGATAATGTTTGGTGTTACATTTAGGGATTTTAAAGTTTTTTTTTAAACCTTAATGATGTGCTTGTTTCAAATTTTACAGTGTTATTTTCTTTAATTAATTGATTTTTTTGTAAATGTTTTCTATTTAGGGAACTGGGAATTTTGCAAAAAATGTTTGTGTTGAAAAAGTTGATCTTTTTTTAACACTACTTTAATGATTGTTCTCTGTATTATTTTTACCGAGTTCATTATATTATTGTATGCTCCTCCCCATACAATTATTCCATACTGGAGTAGTCAGTGAACAATAGCAAAATATACCTTTTTAAAATTATTTATACTTAAAATGTTCCTTAATCTTATGAATATATAAATACATTTTCTTATTCTTTTCACTAATTCGTTAATGTGACTATGCCATTTTAAATTTTGATCAATAATTACACCAAGATATTTAATTTCTTTTTTTGGGCTTAAATTTATACTAGAGTCTTTACAGGTAATTTTGTTACAGTTGTCGTTATGGATAGTAATTTTTATATGGGGCGGTGTTTTAAGACTTTTAGCTGAAAAGGGAATGTAAAAGGTTTTTTCAGAGTTTAAAGAAAGTAAATTACTATCGAACCAGAATACATCTACCGGTTTCGAAAAACATCATTTTCTTCTTCAGGATGTCAATAACCAATCAAAAACATATGTTATATTGTTTCTTTAACATAATTTATTTTTAAAATACATGGTCCTTAACAGGTCGAAATTTTATTACAATAGTTAAAGAGCATTTGAGAAGTTAGAATAATAATGGTTTTGATAAAACTAATCAAAATATTATAAACAACCAATTAAAATTAACCACAAGTCCCATTCTACAATTTTTTCCTAAAAATTATTCAAACACTTTTGTATCTTCAAGTTTAAGTTCAAGTAACAATTTAAATTAGTTTCTATATTTATTTTTTAAATAATAATTATTTTTTAAAAATAGATTGTGATAAAGAAACAATATAACATATGGTTTTGATTAGTTATTGACACCCTGAAGAAGAAAATGATATTTTTCGAAACCGGTAAATGTATTTTATTAATAAATTAGAAAAATATAAAGAAAAAAATCTATCTATCGAAAAAATGTATTATATTAAAAACTCGGAACTACGATACCAATGCCGCTATTAATAGATGGTTACGCTGATATCCATGGTCGCGCAAAAGAAGTAGAGGCCGACCACAAATGGGCTAGACTGACAAAATATAGAAGACTGGTGGGTTTCACTGGAGGAGATCGAGGAAAGAACCTGCGATCATGGGGAGCGACGATAGAGGTCCATATTCAGCATAAAAGCTAAAAAGAAGAAAAAAACTTGCGATTTCTATAAGTATTCTTCGTCTTCGGTTATTGTATATGCACTGAATTGGTCAAATGTATCTTTGAAACTGACTTGTCTTAACATTTTTGCTTTTGCTTCCTCGACATTTTTTTCGGGTCATGTGATGGTGTCTTATTTACGATGTACTTTGCTTGGTCGTAGAACAAATCTTTTGTTTCATCATTCGTGTCCTCAATTGGGGCGTGTATATTTATCAGTGTAATGTTACGCCATCTCTCGCAGGAGTTTAGGGATGATGTTTTCCTGAAAGAAAGTATTCATTCATTTGAAATCCTTCCCTTTCAAATTGGTGTCTTTGGGATCCGCTTTATATTAGAATAAAGTTTTCAGACAATATTTTTCATATTTGTTAAATATGTATTAAGGATGTTCCCAAAGAGCAGTCGTACTCAATCTTCAAGAAGACTCCCTCGTATGTTAACTACTATGAATAGAATAAAAAATAATTGAGGTACAGTGTATAGTGTCTCTCACTATTCAAATTATAAAAGGAAACGTCAAAACCATTCAAAAGTAGCTCACTTTTAACATTTTTTATAACAAAACAAATACCGCTTGTTTTAGTTATTTTTACAGAAAGATATTTGTTAATTTTTCATTTAATGATTCTCAGTTTTCCGAAACAATCGTAAGAAAATTACTATTGCTATTCGATTAAACGTGCTCCACAACATCGAACTGGGTATGGTTCGTATGTTAAATATGCACATTTTAATAGTCAATATTTACAAATTTACTACCGCAAAGACTATTGAAAAAAATTTCTACGTATAAAAGATACTCATAAGTATGTGTATTCAAAGTTTCAAAAGGGTTGTAAGAAAACTGATTTTTTTGGGAACGTCTTTAATCATTTTTGATCTTTTCATTCATTGTGGAATTAAATGATTTAAATTAAATGTTTAAATAAATCATTTAAATGATATATATGTGTATATATATATATATATATATATATATATATATACACAATTGAACATGGTAAATAAAAAATAAAAAATAGAGTAAATACAATAGCTTCAATAACTAGATCATTAAACTGTAAAACATGGTATTGAATATGATAAATATTAAAAGTAAATTAAATTCATGAATACATTATGTGAGAACTGTCACTTGTTGTGTGAATGTGTGTGTGTATCCACCATGAGAATGTGAGTATGAGTGGTTGAGAGGCGAGCTTTATAAAGCGCCGCATTAGTGGGGAGCGGTCTCTCATCACAGCTCCTTCCAATTATAATTAGCGTATATATTACATTAACCTCTGTATTTACGTGCTTGAATAAACTGGTAATTGTTACCTGGAATACCAAGTTTATATTACCAATAATCCGATACGAGATAACCAGACAGGCAATAGAGGATTGAACACCAGAGTAAACGAGTGGTAAAAGCGCAGATTAACACACTGGCGCAGGTTATCATACATTCGTTATAAAAACTCAAATAATAAGAATGTAAATACATGGTTAACTTTCACCTCAAAATATAGGTCAAGAGTAGTCGCAAATGCTCTCGACTCACCTCTATTAGCCTGGCTATTGATTCTTTCCGAGCTGTTAGAGATACTTAATTCCATTTTTTTTTGGTTACATTGTGGAGCCAGGAACACATGAAATTGTTGCCTTAAAAGTAGCTCGAATTTTCGGAACTATTACTTTTGACTGATTTCTAGAGGTATGTAAGTATGTAGGTATGTTTTTTCAACAACCGATTTTTTCTAAAAAGTTGTTCTGAACATTACTTATATGGTTTTTTGTACATTACTCTTACCACTGCTTTCTGTGCCCGGACTAATGGCTTACTATGCTATATTTTAATAGAGACTGACATAAAGTATGGTAGACTGTTTTAGTTTATGAAGGTCCTAAAATGTCTCTAACTTCGATTTGACAGTTTATTCATATGATTTATCTAGTTCATCATCATTATCATAAAGATAACACTCAAATTAATATTAAAATTCACACCAAAGCCTGTACTCAGGAAGATTCTTGTGACCAATGTTCATCAATTGAAGAAAAATACTATATCAAGCACCTAGGAATCATAATAGATAACAAGCTCAAATGGAAAAAAACATATTACTAATCTTACAAACAAAGTAACGAATACTGCATACATATTTTTAAGATTCAGAAACATCTTATCACCTACAAATCTGAAAATAATATATTAGGCTTTTGTACAGTTACATTTGCAATACGGTATTATAGAGTGGGGGGAAGCGTATAAAACTTCAATATCATGATTAAAAATTTCTCAAAAAAAGATAATAAGAATTATTCTAAAAAAAAGACTATCCAAGTATATAACTCTTCACAGATTTTAAAGTTACAAAAATAATAGACATATACAAAAAATTCAAGAATCCAAATTTTCAAAATTAAAAATCTTTAGACACCAAATTGATATTCCAAAACTAAAATATTCCGTAACAAAAAATCACTATGTCAGGGCATCAAATTTTTTTAATTATCTCCCTATCACTATTAGAAGAATTTCAGACTACTATAAATTTGTATCTGAAGTAAAAAAAAATATGTACACAGACTAACTGAAACATAAATTTTCGTATAATACTCCTTCTCTATTCAGTAGTCTTACTTTCACAGAGAAGAAATAAATGTTAAAAGAAATTATATATATATATATATATATATATATATATATATATATATATATATATATATATATATATATATCCTACTGATTATTTTTAAAATGTATCATATTTTCTAATATTGAATTAAAAAAATAAAATTATATTTTGGGAGATGCCACTGCTGCAACTAGTAATCGTCTCATATCTATATACATAAAAACTCGATTGTGTTGACGTTTCTAGAATAGCACTCTATAGAGCAGTGGTGGCGTCAAATATAAATTCAGCTCTGCACTGTCATATTTACACATCACATTTCCACAGCGGAAATCCAGCGGTCAATTGTGGAAAATTCATGTATTTTAAATTGTTCCCAGCGCTGCACCGGCGCTCAGATGCATTATGCATTTATCCACCATATTTCTAGTGAGTTAGCTCACACGTGCACGACTCGTACTGCATACGTGTTTTTCTGCCAATCATGCTAACTGCCGCATAGTATGCTAATATTTTGGCATGATTTCAAAACCTCGATTTACAGGATTTGGTTTGTTTACTTTTGTGCCATGAATAAGTGCATTTCTGCCTTTTTTATGGAAATAAAAAGTACAAAAGGGAAGTTTATCATGTTCATAAATGTTCAATTTGTAACTAAGCTTTTTTTTTGAAGAAATGCAGAAATTCTGTATTTATTAAATAAGAATCTTATCATATTTACAGTACGAATTTCATACTACTTTATAGGCAGTAAAACTATTTTGATTTATACTTGTAAACTATTTTAAAAATCAGGTAATGAATATAATTTTATGTGATAGGAATAAAAAAAAACAGTTTAACTTTAAACAAATAATTGATGTTCTCTGTTGTGATATCTGTAATGCTTGAAAAATTTCAAGAATTACTGAGGAAATGAGCTCGCATTTGGGAAAACGGTAGCCAGCTATCCCGTTTCGGACAATGGCGGCATAAAACTTTTCATTACCTCACAAGTTATTGGCCGAGGGAACGCCAGAAGTTTCCAGCAAATTATCCAAGTTGTTATGCTCCAACCTTTGTTTCCAGCTATGCGGTCCGGTACCCGACCGCCGACTATCCGGTAAGATGTCCTACTTGAAATTATTTATCAAATGTTGCTGGAATTGGTAAGGGCTTTAAAATAATTTGTACGTAACTTGCAATACCATTCGCATTGTAGACCTCTCTAAAACCCCTCACATTTAACCCATTCCCGGGTCGCAAGAATCAGACAGATTTTGTCTCTGTGAAAATGTTTTCTCGATATTATTTTATGGAATGGAATATGGACACTTAATTACTCAAAATAAGCTGAATGGATAGAGTAACGACTGAAGATATTATAGACGTTATGGTTTGGATGAATAAAGAAAAATATGTATTTAAAATAATAAAAATCAGAAAACTTCAATGTTTCGGACATGTAATGAGACATTCGGAGAAGTGCGAGATCTTGCACCTTAATGCAGGAAAAGATTGTTGAAAAAGAAGAACATCATGGCTGAAGAATCTGAGACAATGGTTTGGCCAGTCTACTGTAAAGCTTTTCCGGGCTGCATTGAACAAAGTGATGATAGCCAACGTTCGTCGAACGAATAGGAAGAAGAAGAAGAAGAAAAAACCGTTTTTCACTTTTTTCTTTAAGTCCAATGACGAATTTTGAATTTTGAAATAAGATAGCGAGTCAGGTTGGTTAAAGAACTTAGCTGAAGTATGAACATTTTGAATAATTTTAGATAATCAACAAAATTTAAAATATTCAAAAGCATCGATAAAGTAGCGAGATGTTTTCAATCATGATCCGGTGTATAATCAACCATTTGGCTGAGACGAAACCATCAATTTTTTGGGCATCTTGCGAGAAGAGAAGGTGTTGTGGTGGGCCACGTCGAAGGACAAAGAGGAAGAGGACGACTCCCCAACCGTTGGACGGACTTAGTGGAAATGGCTTCAGGCACTTCTCTGGTGATAACTTTAAGATCTGTAGGATACCGAGAAAAGTCGAGATCGCAATACTAATTATTAACTAATAATTTTAAACATCAACTGCAATAAATATAATATTTGTGTGTTTTAGGTGTTGGGAAAGATGAATATGTTGTTCCACATAACATATTCAACAACATAAAGTTTTGCTGCTCAAATATGATCAATACTGAGGTCTGTTCTTTACTGAATGCTGTCAAATATATATATATTATATATAATTATACAGATAAAATCAGTTTACCGAAAGAATATTTTTATTGTTACCCGGACCTATTACACCACGTCACCATAGTATAATTTTTAGAACTTATTATGTTTTATTACTTGAAAGCAACATTTTTTTTGATAAATTGATTTAACTGTATATTTTTATAATTGATACATTTAATTTATTTTAAAAGTATCAGAGAGCTATGTTCTGAAAAACTACAACTTCACAATAATAATCTGTACTCCTTAATAATGTGAAATAATAATGTAAATTAAATTAATCGACTAAAAAGATATACAGAAAAAATCTATCTACCAAAAAAATATTTAGTTGCTAAAGGGATTCGAACTTTCAATGCTTGAATGTTAATCGTTTGTTGGAGCTTCTTATGCTTGATTGTTATTCGTTTGTTGGAGCTTCCAATACTTGATTGTTATTTGTTTGTTGGAGCTTCCAATGCTTGATTGTTATTCGTTTGTTGGAGCTTCCAATACTTGATTGTTATTCGTTTGTTGGAGCTTCCAATGCTTGATTGTTATTCGTTTGTTGGAGTTTCTAATACTTGATTGTTATTCGTTTGCGTTATTCGTATGAACATACAAAGCTCGCGATGTAACTGAATCGTGATGCATGCAAATATTTTTTTGTACATACATTTATGTTTTTAAATAAGGTAGATGAATTAGAAGACAACGCGAAAGATATAAAATAGCATCTCACATGTACACATTTGCATTGAATGTTCAAGAACTTTTCAATCTTCGTCTTTTTTTGCTTAAATATCTGGCTCATTTGATCAAAGTAAGATTAAAGTCTTAAAATAAATGTTCAACACAAGATTGACTCAAACGATAGGTACAAATTCAAAATCACAAAGAAGGTCATTTTTTAAAATTAATTTAAATAATACATTTTAGATATCTAAAAATAAATGATTTAAAGCTGAAGCTATATTTTCAGATCAGTGGGTTCTAAAACACATTTTATAATGAAATCGCTTCGTAGATAAGTGCAAATATTTCTGAATTATGAAAATATATGCGATTGTATTTAATTGTGATATATTGTTATAATATGTGGTTACCAATATTTTTGCAATGTGCATAGAGAGAGATCAGTGTAAAAATAGTTCAACGGTCTCCTCTTTATTCCCTCTATTAATTTCAAAATTAAACTTACATAACACGAATATAAAATTACTTAATTAAAATACTATACAAAAAACGAAGTAAAAAAAAACATAATAAATGGTATAATATTCTTATATGATAAAATTAAATGCGCCTATCGTATACGCAAAACAGCGATTTTCTATGATGTACCATAACGATGGCCAGGCGCCAACACCGGTCCCGTGGCTATTACGGCCAAATATTGTATCGCATCGGTCCGATTCATTGGAAAAATATGGGCATATCGACTGGTGTGACCCGATCCTTATTGCTCATTTGGGTCCAAATTCCGAGCAACGTGCAAGTAAACTGAATAAAATTTTTAAACATTTAATATTTTATCATACCGGTCGGTAGTATCTATTATGATGGATTGAATATCTACTAGGGTAGATTGAAATGCTTAAGAAATAGCCGCAACATAAAAATATTATTATGTTATTATATTGGCAACTCTTTTATAATATGAATTGACTGCAAATCGATCTATCAAACGCTCTGGTTTTGACAAGTGTTCAGGTCAAATAATTCGAAATTTTAGCGGTCATCAAATTTTTTCATTTGAAGAAAAAAACCGTAACGGAATTCAGGTTGGATATTTTCCTTGGAGTTTCATCGCCTTCATGATCACAAGCGATGAACCATATTTAGGTTCACCATGTCCACGACATGGTTTTCGCTGACTGCCGAATTAAGCTGGGTTTCCACCAAACAGATTGTTTAAAAAACAGTTTTGTTTTCACAAAACGAAACAAACTTGTTTTGTTGTCTTTAAAACAGTTCTGGGAGATTGTTCTAAAAACTTTGTTTAGATGTCCTTCATCGATGACGATTTGTTTATAATTAGCTGTGGTTGGTTTTCAATTAATAGTTGAATAGATGATACCGGTATTTAGCACTATACAGACATAAAAATGCGGTGTAATGTATAGTGAATCGGTTCTGAAGAAGGTATATATCATTTAATCAGCTGGAAAAATTATGGCATTGGTTTTTTGGGATGCTAAAGTATTTTTGCTAATTGATTATTATGAAAAAGCAAAAATTGTTACTGTTACTACTTACTACACACAATATAAATAAGCTGAAAGCAGACATTCAGGGAAATGCCCGGGAATGGTAGAATAAAAATGTTGTTTCACCATGATAATACACCTGCTTATCTAACTGCAAAAAATCAACAGAATTGTAGTTCGAAATTCTTCCACATTCACGGTATTCGCCTGATTTAATTCCCTCGAATTTCTGCCTGATCCTGAAACTAAAAAAATCGTGCCCGGAAAGATATAGGGGTCGAATTAAGAGATGCTTGAGGCTGTAAATGGTTATTTTGAGAACTTCGTAGAAAGTCATTTTTAAGTGTGATGAGTTTCGAGGTGATTATTTAAAATAATTAAATACAATTTGCATCAGTTAAAAAAACTATGTAACAAACGATATTAATAAGATGGCATTGCAATAATCACTTTCTAATTTTTATTAACTTTTTTCGTCAACAAATCACATATGATTTTTAAAACGCCCAACTGAGTAGTCTTTCTTTGTCTTATGTAAAAGGATTATATACATTTTTAATGATTATATTATATATAGTTTATCCAAATTTATTAAAAATGGATTTAATTTATTCTGGCATCTCCTAGTGGATATTACTCATAGGTATTTGGAATTAATAGCGATAAGTTATTGATTGTCTTTAAAATGGAATAATAGATATATCAATTATCATAAAGACTACTCAAAATAAGTTCAAAATTTATCGAAAACGTTGATATGGCAAAATAGTAACGCGTTTCTCCGAGTAGGTAAAGTTTCTGGTTCGTACTCCGGTAGTAACCAAAATAGTTTTCGAATAATAGATTTTTTCTGTATATCTTTCTAATTTATTGATTTAATTTCTATTAATTAAATATGAATATATCAATATTATACGTAATAAATAACAAAACATAAATACATTATTACGCGGATGACACCATATTACAAAAAATAAAGAATTTAATATGGGTACTTTGATAGTAGATATTAAACTCACCTACTGACCCTTAACAAATTACAAGTTGGCCCAGTTATTAAATTTGGCAGCCACCTATGAGCTGGTGGTGGCACCCTTAAGTATAATATTTACAAACCCTTTTGGGATAGACAATTATTAAACTCTGAAGCACTTAGGCGTGCTGGGATCTTTTTTACCGTTAGTGGATAGTGGTTTCAAGTACTGATGTCACCTTCTGCTGTAGCTAATGGCGGAATAAGACGACGAACGTAATCCTGGTATTTTTACAATCGGTACTGTAGGAAAAAGAAAACAAGAATAACGAGTAAGAATATTAAAAATATCTGTCAAAGAACCCCCTACTATCACCTCAGCCAACCCCCTCCTTAGTACAAAGCAGATTCCTTGTGTGGGTTCATATTTTAAAATATGACTGAAAATGAATTCAATGTTTTCAGACTTTCAGAAAATTACGATATTAAAAAAAGATTTTACATTATTAATATATCATACATACATACATACGTTTATATTTAAAAAAAGAAAATTAAATATCTAAATCGAAGAATTGATATCATTAGATATAAATTAAAAATTTAATAGTTTCAATCGAAAAAAAATCATTGTTTATGAAGTCATAACCAATAATTAAGTTTGTCCTTAAACCTATTACAATTATATTTTTGAAAATATAGTTAAGAGTAAAGAAAAATTATTTCATACATCACCTTGTTTTCTTACATAGGTAGCCACTTCTTTAATACAATCATTATAAAAATTCTAAAATAATGAACATTCATGCTCATCTGCGTACTCTGGAACGTCGATAAGGCTGTTATATTCTCCAACTCGCAAGCAGCTCTTGAATCCCTCTCTGCTAATATGAAAGTTTGGCTAGACAATGAGATAATCTGTTCCATCAGGAGATGTCTATTTAATTTGCAACGACAGCAACGATAAACAGGTATTATTCTTTTGAATTCCTATACATAAGAGAATTCATGGAAATTAATGTGCTGATAAACTGGTCAAGGTAGCCGCTCTTTCCGGAGTTTTCCCTCATAAATTCCATATCCCGATGAACGGCAGACTTAATATGGCACAAAAACGTTAGAATTCTATTTGGACTGCACAATTCATAGATCCAAATAATTATAAGGGTAATCGCCTTAAAATAATTCAAAGATCTATTCCTCTCACTCCCTGGTTCTTCAAAAGATAAGTCTCCAAAAGAACAATATCAAATATTTGTAGAATGAGAATTGGGCATTGCCAGGTAGCCTCACATTTATTCAGATTGAACTTAATATATAATCATCTACATATCTTTTCCAGAAGAGAATATATTTTAATAGTAAACCAGAACTATTAAAAAAATTATTCTCTAAATTATTTAAAAATATATCAGCAAATAAATTTTAAATTTGTTTTCATATTAGTTCTTATTTATTCACCATTTTATAGTTTTGTTTTTATCTATGCTTGTATTTTTAATTTCAGTATACATTGTTTCCTGAAGAAGATACCGTAGGTATCAAAACATGTAGAATAATTAATAAATAGTGGTTTAAACAAAGCATTATGTATAATTATTAACATTTAATTTGTATTTATAATATATGTTTTGTGATTACAGTACATCTAACATGGTCTAGTATATCTATATAAACATTCAAATAATTGCACGTGTGCAATAAAAAAATAAGTACGTTATCTCACAATACATGGGATGTTTCAAAGGTGATTACTTTGCACTCTACTTAAATTTATCTTGATCGAGTGGGAGACGTGTTATATAAACGAATAGGCGTTTATCGTAGGGAGCAGAGAAATGGAATGAATTTCCCAAAGGTGTCACGTGGCTGCCTGGTCAGCATCTTGACCCGCCGAGGTGAGCAGTGACTCCATTTATTACATCATCTAAGATTACCTTAACCAAGGATACTACCACAGGGAGGCTCGAGAAGCCTATTCCTTTAGGCAGTGTCAGTAAGTTTTATTTTCTTTTTTAATAATGTTTTTAGTGTCTAATTGTTACCATCGTGAAATTGAAATAAATGCCAATTTATTTTGATTACGCAGAACACTTTCAGTAAACTCTTAAGTAATTATCGAGACGATGTTTTGAAATATTCTTCAGGCACCATGTCTGAGAAGAATGGATTTATTTTGAATTCTAATTAAATGTATTAATTAAAAAAATATACATATAAAATAAATTTAACGAAAAATATTGTTGTCGCTACCGCGATTCGAACCTCGATTTCTTCCAATCCGGGGAACGTGCATTAATCGATTACGCTACAGCACAAAGTACTTTGACGACAAATTTTCGAACCTATATGCTACACTTTTAAAATTAATACATCTATCGTTCTATTATTTGAAAGCCATCTACTTTATTTTAATGCATGTTGGAAGGGATCCAGGTTCTAATCCCGGTAGCGACAAAAATATTTTTAGATAAAATTGATTTTATATGTATATCTTTCCAATTAATACATTTGATTAGTATTTAAAATATTACTGATATATGTTCTAAATAATTAAAACTTCACAATAAAAATGTGTTCTCCTTAATAGGATTTGTTTTCATTTCGTTCTCATTTTTTTAATCATATTATCTGAATAAATTAAATGAATCTATTTAAAACTGATATATCTTTAATTCGACCATTACGGCTGTAAACAATGATGCGAGAATTCAGGTAATCAAGAACTCGATGTACAACAATTCCGTTTGTTACGAATCTCATAGTTATTAATACAATATAAGAGATGTGTTCTGATCTACGATTCCGGAGTGAGAGAGAGCGCGCGCCCAAGCGCGACGCTCTTTTATCCCTTCCACGCTGTCATTCTTGATAACTTACGCGCGTTATACAATCGCTTCATCATGATACATTACAAAAACTATTAAAAAAATAGACATTGCATTACTTCTTTAAAAAATATACAGACATAATTTATAAATAACTTTATAATTAACAATACTCGCAATTACAAAATACTAAAGTATGCGTAGTATGTGTTTGGGTAAACAAGCAAATTTACGTATACAAAAATCAAATTTAATGGTAAAATGGTTTTTTGTATGAGTACTTAGTTGAAATGAAAAATGATAGTGCAGATCAATATATTAAATTGAACATCGCAGTTACTTAATTGTACACTGTACACATTTTCATTTAAGCAGTAATTATTCTATTTCGTATTATTCTTTGAAATCAAATTTTTCATGTTTTTTAGGAATTTTCAAAACAATTTAAAGGATCTTATGATGAACGCTAAAAATGTAGTATTCAGTTTTGGAAATTTGCTAATACGTGATAACGGTCTGAATACCGTTCTTTGAGGATCTTCAGTTTTTATATTTTGAAAGTCATTTGTACACTTTGTTTAACGATAAAGATTATTATAGATTTTATTTTCTGCTTTAAAATATTATGGCTGACAATATCAAAAGGTTTTAAAGAGTAATTTTTTTTTAAAATTTCAAATTGGCTTAAAAACTCGTTAATATATTAAGTATAGTGAAAAGTAAATGGTTTTAGTTAAGTTGTATATTAGTTGGTAGTATACTACACACTAAACATATACTAGTATAGTTGGTAGTATATGTTCTCATATACTACCTACCTAAAATCAATTGCATCATACAATTTGGAAATAAATATTGATGTTTTTGCCAACATTTATTTTTAAATAGAATTAGTATTTATATTTTTTATTTATTATCTTAGTTTTATTAACCACAATTGAGTTTAAAAAACATCTACCGGTTTCGGAAAACACCTTTTCCTTCTTCAGGATGTCATAACTAACTAAAAATATAGTATTGTTTCTTCACCAGAATCTATTTTTAAATTTTTTAAAAAACAACAATTATTTAAAAAAATAAATTTAGTACCTAACTCAAATTACTGCTCAATACAAATTTAGTCGAATAATTTTTAGGAAAAAATTTTAGAATAGGACTCGTAGTTAAATTTAGTTGGCTGTTTAGAATTTCCTGATTACTTTTACATGCTTTATTTATCTCCAACGATTCCAAATTATTTAATTTGTGACCTACATCGTTTATATGCAAAATTGACAATCCCAATTTTTTATCAAAACCATGACTATTTTCTATCAAATGATTAGAAAATTCTGAAAACCCACTATTGTTCAAACATCTTAAATGCTCCTTTACTCTTATATTAAAATTTCTACCCGTTTTACCAACATAAAATGCAGCACAATCTTTGCAACTAAGTTTATAGACGCCAGAATTGTTAAATTTATCATCTTTGTCTTTAGAATTTATGAGTAAATTTCCTATACTATTATTTGTGTAAAATGCTGGTCTAATGTCTCGTGGTAGGTGTTTAGATATTTGTTTCGAAAAGTTATTTATGTATAAAATTCTACGCCAATTATCATTATTATCATTATGTTTTATCTGCGATTTATATAAAAACTGATTATTATATTCTTTTAATTTATTTTTTAAAATAGTGTCTATCAAACATGTATTATATACCCATTATTAACTGCTATTTTTTTAATTGTATTCAATTCAATATTGAAATTGGATGTTGACATAGGAATATTGACTAAACGATGTATCATGGAGTGGAACTCTGAATGTTTATGTGATAATGGATGATTAGATTCATTGTGTATGATAGTATCTGTAAAAGTTGGTTTTCTAAAAATTTTGAACTCAATTTTATTATTATTTTTAATCAATGTTAGATCCTAAAAATTTAAGGTAGAATTATTTTCCATTTTTAATGTAAATTGTATTTTATTATTAAAACTAAGATAATAAATAAAAAATATGAATCTTAACCACCAAGTTAATATTGCTAATTTTAAAAGAATTAGTATTTGTTGAACAAATTCGTTAATTGGATACATCTCGTGAACTGTTCTCTGTATTTTATTTATGTAAATAATTAATAAATAATAATAGAGAAGTTTTAATGATAGTATGAGCGTAATACAATAATATTATAACGATAAATACAAACAATTAAAGTTACGTAGTATAAAAGACGATCAAATGCAAATCTAGAAAACGTAGGAAATTCTCCTTCTATTGAAGTATAAGAAAAATTAATAAAAAGAAAAGAAGCAAACAAAAAAGAAAAAGATAACACATGTGATATAAAAGAACCAGAGAAAATTGAATACATTTAATTGAACTCTTATTAAAAATTACTGAAGTCAGATGCGATGCGGTTACTATACTTGCCTAGTGATCTAGTGGTCGGGGGTTTGAGCCTTGTTTCAGGAGGCCATCAAGTTATATATATTTTCATAGCGTAATAGAGTAAAAATAGAAAGAATATTGATGTGATGTGTGTTCCGTGTACACATCTCTATTTTAAAATAATAATAATACAAAAATATTTATAAAAATTAATTAAGATGAAGTAAACTAAAGACGTACTAAGAATAATGGTTTGGGTGGGGGGTGGGGGGGATGCGTTATTACTAACAAGGTTTATTTACTAATTGAAAATAATCTTTATCTTAGTCCCAATTTTTTTTTGTAAAGAAGAATAATTTTCATTAACACGTAACTAATCACTTTTGGAACTTGTAAGCTAAAAAATTAAGAATTTTCTAGAACATAAATTTAGGATTTTTCTTTAAAACATTTTGCAAAAATTATATTCTAATTAATATTTTTGTGTCATTTCGAAAATTAGTATGTTTCCACGTATTTGAATAATTTTAGTGATTTTTTTGGAGATTTTATGAACTAAATAAGTACAGGTGTGTAGCTACATACGTTTAGAAGAGTGTGATACTCGAAAAAATTGAAACCAAGTTTTTAATCATTTTCATATAATATTGCATTTATCAAAAAATTTTGCGTCGTAAAAAAATATTATAGCTAGGTACCTACGTGAACATATTTAAAAATCCATTTCTTTATAAAATGGAATTTCGGTGCCGTGTTTGATGATAAGTGATGATATCAGCATATCTCGGAGTATAACGGCTGGCTCAAGAGCTTTCTCTGAGCAGATAAGTCCCGACGTCCCCACCCCCGTCGAGGTTCATCCGCTTGTTCGAGTTCCGTTCGCTTTGCTGATTTAGATTTGATGCATAAGGGACATAAGGGTCTTACTGAGAAAACTCCCGGTTACATGGCATCAGACAGAATGAAAATTTTTTGTATACAGTATCTCAACATAGAATTGTGTTCACACCCGTTTGAATTGTGTTCTACAGAAAAGTTGCCACGCTGCTGATAGAATTATGAAAAGATTTATATTCGGGCAGTAAACTAAGAACGTACTAATTTATGTGTACACATAAAATAGGTACGATATATTCATTAGCCTCACTGCTGGCTGATCTCCGCCCACGTCAATTTGTAATATGTGTTAACTGCTTGCGGTCCATATTGTGTGCAGACTTAGGTAACGCAAGGATATTTCTATGATGTGATGATAGTAATTTATTATACTAAGTTTACAGCTATGAATATGATACAAGAGGTGTGTTTCGAGCCACGGCTGCGATGCGAGAGAGCGCGCCCGAGTTCCCTTTCACTCGCGTCATTCTTACCAATATGCGAGTGTCACGCATTCACTACATCCAGATACATCACATTATGCAGTGGTAGGAATTGATTAAACTATGATACATTTTTATATTTCATTTAGTACAACTCGACATTAAACGGTTGTCCGGACGAAAATGTATTTTGCATGATCTTTCTTGACCATCAGTTCCGTTACAGTTTTTGATCCTACAAGATGTGTTTTGTATTCTATTCATCAGTTGACATCTGGAGAATGTTATTTTAGTGAAAAAAAAAGTTTTTCGAACGTAGGTTAATGTATACCTGACAAACAATTTATATAAAATTGCATGTTGCACGAATACTGTCGAAAAAATAATGCAACAACTGAAACTTAAAACATTTGCGACACATTCTAGAATGTTTAACTGTTCGGCAACGCCGAAGGTGGTTTAAACTATTTAACAGAGGAGATTTTAATCTAAAAAATATTCTCGAAGTGAAAAAGTTGTGAAAGTGGATGATGACGTATTGAATATAGAAGTTGAATCAAATCCAAGATGACTATACGACAATTAGCTAACAAGCTTGAATACTCAAAATTTAGTTTTTAAGAACATCTGAAAAAATCGGCAAGATTGTGAAATAGGGCGTATGGATACCGCACAATCTAACGGGTGAGACAAAAGCGTTATGCAAGCGCACATTACATTTGTTTGATATTAGAAATATTACGCAACACTCATAGTAATTAACCAGGTGAAAATGTATACTTTATGAATATTAATTTGGAAGAGTAATACGTCAGACCGTAAGACATTATTTATCAATGTAAGTGCATGATACATGTAAAAAGTGAACCTAATAAATGTATTATTATAATTATAATTATATGTGAAGATTTAATCGAAAAAGAGACAAATACTCTGTTTATACATCATTTAGTGACCGGAGACGAAACGTGAGTGCTATATGGTGCTAAATGAACCAACGGTGGCTTTCAAAGAGGCAGGTAGCAAAACCGACCCCTCGACCGGGTCTAACTGTAAAAAAAAGTGCTTTTGAGTGTACGCTGGGATGCAAAGAGCATAATTTATCACGAAGTCCTTCCTTGAGGTAAAACAATTACGAGTGAAGTATAATTAAAGTATAAGTGAAATAGAAGTCATCCATGGAAGACTTGGCACGACTAGGTAAACCAGATAATGGAGGATTGTTCTGTAAGAAACCTCAACAAGCTTGTGTGAATGTGGATGAGGCGAGAATTGTGTGTCAGGACAGAAGAGTGTGCCGCTCTATCCTCTCTGCCTACTGTCACGGGGAAACGGCGTGATGGTAAGTAAGTTAGCGAAGTATACTGTGCTCAACTCGAAAATTTGAATACCAAGCAGCAATAAGGCTAAAGAGACCTGGTTTTTCCAATCGATATTCAATTTTATTGCAACACGACAACGCCCAACTGCATACATCGAAAATGACTGAAAATAAAATAAAGGAGCGTTGATGGAAAACTATTTCTCACCCACCATATAGTCCCCATTTGGGTCCTTTAGATTATTATTTATTTAGATTTATGCAGCATTATTTAGGTGAAAAAAAATTCGCACTTATGAAGTGAAAAAAAGCATCGAAGAATATTTTGCATCCAAATGTACTAAATTTTATTCTACCGGTATAAAACAATTATTAAATGAATGGAAGAAGGTCGTGTCTACCGAAGGAGAATATATTATGTTGATGTAATAAGAAAATATGTAATTATTTTCAATCTATCTCATTTATTTAAAAAAACGACATTTTTATTCGGACAACCTATATTTATAGTCTACATTGATAATTGATATATTCAACTAGACGCTGACTACATCACTGGATAGTAAAAAGTGTAGTCTGTTTAAGAATTATTATTAGTGATGTAGATTTGAAGAAATTGGTGGTACTGAATTCGTGCCTCAAGGTTATATATATATATATATATATATATATATATATATATAAGTCGGTTATCTATAAAATTGTACTTCCTTTTACCGACCTTAACAAAATTTTTGCGTGGGTACTTTTCAGACCCTGCGCAATACATGCATCCTCGCCCCATTTCCTAGTGATTCAACCCTTTATGACATAAATGTGTATTATATTGTATGATATCCATTCCAAATATTTCTAAGTTGCACTTAAGGACCCTGAGGAAAATACAATCTTAACCCACCCCCAGAGCGTCAGATCCTTCCCCCGCCTAAAAAAAGGCTTTTGTTGATAAACCAACAATCCATCTACCTATTTTAGATACCGCTAGAGTATCATATATATTATATTTGTTATTTAACTCTGATTTACTGCTTACTAAAAAATACAAAAAAAAAAATGAAGTGTAATTTTATATAATTATTTATATGATTTTAAATTTATATAAAGCTGTTAAAAAATAAAAATTATATTTATTAGAGAGCATTTTCACACATTTTCTCAAACCATTTGGTTGTAATATTTATATTATATATTTTTATTTCATTTTAATGTTTATAATATAATTCAGCTATACAATATATATTATTTGCCAATTCGTTTAAATTTTTATCTCGCCAGATTTTTTATTTAATTCATACTGTCGATGTTTAAAAGAAAATAAAAACCAAATTTATATTTAAATAATTCGTTTTTAAAATGGGTTGTGTAACAACGTAACCAGCGTGTTACCTAATACGTTTCGCGCGCGGATGACTGGTGGTGTTCCGCAAAGGTTTTAGAATTCTTTATATCCTCACACAGCGTTCCACAAGTTAAACCTTTTTATGGAGGTGCATTGTGAATACTACACTGCAACATTCCAGTACCTTAAGTTTTTAACACGTTACAAAAATTAAACGAAGTAAGTTATGCCAATATTTTTAATTTGGACAAATCTTTTTGTTTGCTTTCGTCCTCAAAATTTCAAAGTAAATTTAATAGATGATTTCATTTTTTATTTATTCCGTGTGGAAAAAACCTGCCAACCAAACTCTTTAATAACTGCTTTTGCAATATTAGCATTATGCGGACGAACATTATTATACTGAAAATTTATTTAATGCCGTCTTCCCGAATATATATTCTTTTGAATTGTGGTCTCAAGGTTACGGAGTTGTCGGCGATAAATCTCAGAAGTGGAAAGATTACATGTCTCAGTATTCATAGTAAATGTTAGTTTTACATTATAAAGCATTAAGATGTTACAAATGAAGGGAGAGAAAAGATTATTTTTCAGTTGTAAAAATACGTAAAAAAATTAATTGAAAATTACTATTAAGGTTTGCTAGTTTTTACTATAATATTTTAATTGATTTATTTTTTAATTAACGGCTCCAATTGAGACTTTTACAGTTGACATAATATATAACAGTAATTCATAAAGTAAAACAAATACGAAAAACATGGGATAAAAACCATAAGTACATGAAAAATGTTAAAATAATTAAATACATGGCAAAAATAATGAAGAAAAAAATATGAAAAAATGTAGAAAATAATTATATAAAGTTTACGAAGTCCAGAAATTTAGTCAAGCACCACCTTTAAAAACCTATTTCTTATATACTTACATAATAATTAAATATACACAAACATTCGACAAAAAAATGAATCAATTAATAATAATTAACATTAATTTTTAAATACATTAATTAATTTAGAAAGATATACATTTAATTAGTATTTAAAATATCACAGACCGTCTGTTCTGAATAATTACAACTTCACAATAAGAATGTGTTCTCCCAATAATTACTCTATTCAAAAAGTTTAGGAGTGGTAGATAACATCACAGACCAGTAAATAAATATACATGAAATAAAGAATACATATAGAAAAGCAGTATGAAATATTAGTTGCGGGACGAGGGAGGGAGGTTTCTACAAACATTATTTGTGGAAACATAAATCCGATGGTTTGATGACATATTTATGCAACAGTAAAAGTATTTACTCTTCAAAAATTTAATTTTTGTGTAAGCAGGACGTATTTTTTACATTAATGCATCATTCCAATCGAGTCGTATATTTAAAAAAAGTCTCGGAACTATTTGATTTTGTAAGCGGAACCAAAATGATCACGCGGGTTACACCAAAATGTAAATATTGAAACATGGAATTTACGTTAGTTCATGTCTACATATTTTGTAGTCTGTGAGGTAACATGCATATTGGTCTATAATTACTTATTTCAGTTTTGGCTCCTTCTGTGCATCCATAAGTCGGAAAAAGAACCCAAGGTTAGTGAATAATTCAATAATTTATAGAGGATAAGGAAAATAGGAAAGACATTATTGCAAAAATACTCTTGGAATGTTGTCTGAATATTATATATTTGGTGGAATATTATATATTTGCTTCTGATAAATAAGAGAATCTTTGTGAAATAATAAATGAGGTAATGATGTTATTTTTAAGGATTTAATGGAGCAGTTCCGTGTTTACTCTTATCGCTTCCGCTTTAGCTCATCCGAGTGGATGCTGGCTGAAAAGCTGTTATAATATTAATCAAAATTCCAGACCTAATGCTTACAATTTATTATATTAAACTTATTTTCATAATAGGATTATACACTTCTTTACATTTTCATTAATTAATATAAGTCATTTTTGGTAGTATAGATATCAAAAGATTAATTTTCTGAAATTTATGTGGTAGAAATACACATTAATTAAATTAATCAATTATAAAGATATACAGAAAAAATCTATTTATCGAATAAATATTTAGTTGCTACCGAAAATTGAACCTGGACCTCTTCATATCCGGTGAAACTATTCCACTGAATTAACCGATTACGACAAATTTGGAACTCATATTCTGTACCTGTATTTCAATAATTGATACATCTATTATTGCATTTTTAAAAGCATTCAACTATATATTGCGATGAATTACAAATATCTTTGAGTAAAGGTCACGATTCGAATCCCGGTAGCGACCAAATATTTTTTTGATAAAGAAATTTTTTCTGTATATTTTTCTAATTGATCAATTTAATTTGTTTTAAAAACACCACAAAACTTTGTTCTGAAATTGCAAACTTCACAATAAAAATGTTTTATCATTGATAATACTAAAAGTATATTTTTAACTTCTTTGATTCATAGTGGTCGACTAAATTTGTTATAACGTGACCTATATATTTGGAGCAGAAAATAAAGGAATAATTCAAATAATTAATTAGGTAAATTGTATTATGAAAAAATATGATATTTTTATTCATGGTTGAATCAGTGTCGCTTGAATGATAACTATTCGATGCATCATTTATGGCATCTTCCTTTTCCCATCAAGTGTTATCCTCACTCCTATCCAGATTGTTGGAAATGCAACATTTCTTAAAACCTTTTTCAATAGATGTGTCACTAATCTTCTGCCAGGCGGTCTTGATCCACCCCAGACTGGAATTTATGGTTTCTTTATTTCCCTGATTTCTAGCTAAATAGGCGATAGGCGAAAAGGTTTGGCTGTGTGCACTGCGCTCATCTGGACACGGCCTAAACCCCGAATATAACGCGAATGCTATTTTTAGAATATTATTTTGAGTAAAAAATATCGCGTTATATTTGGGCTAATACGTTAAATGTTACAAAATCGCTACTATGTGATGCGCTTTCGTACTGTTTGGTGAATCAGATAAATTGAACCTGGCTCGAAACGGGAGCGAATGTTGCGTTAAAATTTAAGTTTCAATTGAGATTTTAAATGAACACTCGTCCGATAGAGGATAACTGGGCTCAGAAGTCGGGACTTAACATTTACTCCGTTTATGAGCTTTTTCAGTACACACGCGGAATGACTCGGGAGGGTGGTTCTTTCAGCTTCAGGCTTTCAGGCTCATTACAACAGTGGGTATACATATTTTCAGTTCTGAAGGCAGCGAGAATTGAGACTCAAATGCAGCCCCTAGCGCAGTATAGCGAGTAGCATCGTGGCTCATTGAAAAACGCTTTTCTATTTCTTTTTTTTTTTTTACTATTCAGTACATCATAAAAGGTTATTCAGATTTATAAATATGCCGCCAAAAACTTGATAGTCATTTAACAATGTAATATAAAACGTACACTTTAAGTTACTTTTATGGTGTTTTTTAAACGAAATTAATTCAGATTTTTTTATATTTTTATTCTACGAATCCGTATAAATAAAATAATGAAAATAAGATTTATTTTCAATTTTACTGGCTCAGAGATAAAGTGTAAATATAATAACATTATGATTGATAATTGTGTACTATTGCCATCGCATTTATTAGTAAATGCGTAGTTTTTAATCTACACTTAACTAGAAACATTCCTAAATAAATTTAAAAGCGCAATTATGATTTTTTTAAATTAAAATAATGTTTTACTTGTATGTATTTATAACCGGAAAATTAAGCGATTTTATGCATCTCTGTACTTGGTAGCTACCAAATATATGCGTATTTAATTTAAGGTTTCCGTGAGTACTAGTGTGCGCAACTGGTATCTCTTCTAGGTTAGATCGCATTCTCTGTATATGATTTCCTTGGGGAAACTTAGGTAGACTTTTCGACAACGTAACACGTGCCATTATTAAGGCGTTGCCTCAAAAAATTACGGTACAGTTGAGTTAATTTTAGTGGACATGAGATCTCACGGTTTGCAGAGTACCGGGTACCAATGGACCCCTCGTTCTTTCATTTGTGGTAGAATTATGAAGTTATGAATTATTGAACTAATTCTGTATCTCCATTCATGTTAGTTGCGAATGACTGTACCGTCATCTATGGCTTAATTTATTGAAATAAATATTATTTTATTCCCTTTTAATTTGCACTGACACTGGCGCTATCTATGGGTTGATTTAGTAAGTGCGTTATTATTTTCTCAGCCTTTCAACCAGTTATATATATATATATATATATACTTTTCTTCTGGGTTAGATCGCGCCCTTTATGTATGGTTTCCTTGGAGAAACCTAGACCGACGTTTCGGTACGGTAAGACGTGCTATTGTCAAGGCGTTATATATATATATATATATATATATATATATATATATATATATATATAATTACACCCACTAAAAATAAAAATCTCTAATATATTATATATTTTTGTAGTTCCTAATGCAGAACGCTATAACTATAGACTTGTATAAAATGAAATGTATTTTATTAAGTAAATATATTAAATGCAATATAAAAATAACACATATTGACGACCCTCGTAGTCCAGTGGGCAGGGTTCTGGTATCCCATGTCACGGGTACGGGTTCGATTTCCAGTGAAGTCATCCATGTGATTTACTTAAGCCTGATTATTGTTTGTGATGTGTATAGCTATAATAATTGAGTCTTAAGACCTGTCGTAGTGTTAGAAAAAATAAAATAATTATTTTAGATTGTTAACTTTGTTTTATTAACCACTTAATGAATTAAATACATCTACCGATTTCGAAAATATCATTTTCTTCTTCAGGATGTCATTAATTGCCCGTCTCGACACAGAATTTCTCTAGTGAGACGGGCACAGTCCAAACAAGTTTTTATATGTATTATATAGTTACAAATAAATTAATTAATCAAAAACATATGTTATATTATTTCTTTAATAAAATCTATTTTTAAAAAACAATAATTATTTAAAATAATTAATTTTAGTACTTAACTTAAATTGTCACTTGATAAAAAATTATTATATTAATTTTAAGTAAAAAATTTTAGAATTGGACTTGAGGTTATATTTAGTTGGTTGTTAATAATATTTTGGTTAGTTTTGCACACTTTATTTATTTCCAATGATTCCAAATTGTACCTGTATATGTAAGTATCTGCACAAATAACGTAATTGTTGCCTGATGTATATGTTACAGTGGATGTGTATTACCAGCGAGAATATATTTTCACTGACGTTTCAGTGAAATCATATTCGAATACGTTTCTACCAGTTTCTACATATTTCTACTGGTGGAAATATAACTTCACTAGCAGGTTTTAGCAAATGTATATTCTACCATAATCTATAATAGTACCTAACCTAACCTATGTGTTGAAAAGGAAATAAAAATGGCTGAGATTATAAACACGGTAGTTTATGCAGTAAATAATTTTACTTAATATAAATGAAAATACTATAAGCGAATACTAGTGACAGTTACCAAACTATTAACCGTGATGTAGGGCGACACATCGACACTTAAGGCCAAATATTCCCGGGCGGCGTATTCTCGCTTGTCAACGAATACACACTCACTAAATGTAACCAGTGAATTTGTATCTTCATTGTTAGATATACACCCATTGACCGGCTTAGCGAAAATATACTTTCACCAGTGAAAATATATTCTCACTGGTAATACAGATTCACTGTAACGTATATAATTAAGATAAATCAAAGTGGGTATGCGTTACTGAAAGTGTGCCGCAGGATATTATTGCATACGGTAAAATTCAAGCGTCACTTACTAGACTCTATTCAATTCTGTATAATTTAAATTATAGTTTTTCGTTCAAAATAAACAGAAGACAAGGAAAATCACCATAACTCTCTTAATTATATATTAAAAAATAATCTGATAATACGTAGATGCTTGCATACTTTGATTAACACAATGTCAATCAACATATTCAAAATTATTGTGACAGATTCGAGAATTTTGTTCAAAATTATTTATTAAGAAGAACACATTCTTATTGTGAAGTTGTAATTATTCAGAAAATTTTTCGTCAAAAATACTGTCGCTGTAGCGTAGTTGGCAATGCACCTTCCCCGGATTGGAAAAGAGATTCAGATTCGAATCCCGGTAGCGCAACAACAATATTTTCAATAGAATTGATTTTATATGTATATGTTTATAATTAAAATAATACATTTAATTAATATTTAAAATTATTCATTGAAATATTGTGTAATTTCATTGCTATACAATACGCGTGGACACGGATAAGTCTATACATATATATTTGTACGATTGTGTTATGCTATTATAAAAAATCTTTATCACCAATTTTTTAAATAACTATTTTTTTTAGAGTAAAACACGCACAATATCTTGCATTAGGATTTTGAAAAATGCGAAAGTTCAGCGTGTCGCGAAAATTATATAATTTAAATAGTGCCGTGATGCGAAAAAAGTTAAGAACCACTGCTGTTGACAATTGACAAAACAACATAAACAGAAATTTAAATGCAAAGGTTTGTTCGTTTTATGCCAAATTGTAGAAATACGGTAGTGCATTTACTTAGAACAATTTTTTTCTGGACGGAGACGAGTTAGAATGTTTCAGAATTAAATATACAAAATAAAGTACATTAAATTAAATTACATAATTTAACTAACTCACCATCACGCCGTTTCTTCGAAGGGGTAGGCGAGAGGGTAGAGCGCCACATTCTTCTGTCCTGACACACAATTCTCGCCTCATCCACATTCATACATCTTCTCATACAAGCTCGTCGATTATTGAACTTCTAACAGAACCATCTGTCAGTATCTGGTTTACCTGATAGTGCCAAGTGTTGCACGTTCATTCCCTATTTCTGGTGCTATCAACACTTGCGTCATATATATTTCTTACTATTCTCTCTTCATTCATTTGTTCCGTGTGAACAAGATGTGCTGGTCGGTCTAGTGGTTAAGATACTCGCCTAGTGATTCAGTAGTCGGAGCTTCGAGCCTCATTTCAGAGACCAGCAAGTTAGTCCTATTTTCATAGCACAAGCGTTTAGCTTGATTTGAAAATAGTAAGAATATTGATGTGACACGTACTCTGAGTACGCATTTCTATTAAAAAATAATATATGTACCTAAGCGATACATTTTTAATCTTATTCATTATACGAAGATTGTTTTTACGGTATATTACAATGTGCAAAAGTTTTTCGTAAATAAAATTACAATATATTGTGCAAAATTGTAAATGGCTAAATATAAAATAATCTAATTCGTTCTTAGCACTCAAATAATACCTGGTGTGAATGAACAAATTCATTTTATTAAGGAGAACACATTCTTATTGTGAAGCTGTATTCAGAACATAGGTTTGCGATATTTTTAATACAAATTAAATGTATTAATTAGAAAGATATACATATAAAATCAATTTTAACGAAAAATATTGTTGTTGCTACCGGGATTCCAACATAAATTTCTTCCAATCCGGGGAACGTGAAATATTCGATTGTGCTATACCAACACAGTACATTGACGACAAATTTTCGAACCTATATGTTACACTTTACAAATTAATACATATTTACATTTTACATATATTACAATATACATTTTTTATTTAAATTTATTTTAAACTTATACATATATTATATATACATAACATAATTAATTATATATATATTTTTATACACAAAATTACCCTATTCAATAGAGAAATCAATTCTCGTGTTTGAATTGGGGAGTATTTAAGTTTTAAAATAATGTAAAGGTAGGTATAGAAGTAAGATATAAATATAGAAGTAAATTATTAAACACATATACATAACTAAATTAAAATTTGTAATTTCTGTCGGAGTTTTCTAATATTTGTTTGATTAGCGATTTGAAGGCTTTATAATTTTTTTCTGTTTTGATTTTATGTGGGAGGGCACTAAAAAATACCTTTGAGTAATCCGATAGGAGATGCCAGAATTAATAACTTATTTCGGACCCGAATCGGAAGAGATCCAAGTTCAAATCTCGGTAGCAACAACAAATTGATTTTATATTTTAATACAAATTAATAAATTTAATTTGTATTAAAAATAAATTTTAATTCAATTCATCATAAAACAGACAACAATAACAAAAAGGGTTGATCGGCGCGCGCTGGAAAATAAGATGTTTCAGGGTGAGATCTCGGGCGCAATCTGCCCATGGGAGATAAGCCCGCACGGCCGCACAGATGACCGCAGATGATAGATTATCATAAGCCCGACTCCGTATGGCGACCACCCCCGTAAAAGGGAGCTCATGGAGCGGATACTCGGGCCATCAGTTAACTCTAGTAATTTTAGTTTTGGAATTCTAGTGGATGCCTTCAGCCATTGGGTAACCAAGTTTGGCTATAATTAAAAATTTACGAGATGCGTTTTTTAAGTAACTACCAGATTTTTTTATAGAAACAACACTATAATATATGTAAATAATAATATAAGTTAATGAAAAATTTTCGAAGCTACATATTGCACAAAGTGATACATCTGTCATTCCATTATTTGAAGGCAATCAACTTTATATTTATAAAAAATTTCAAACACTTTTCAGTAAAATTCGATAGGAGATGCCAGAATTAAATGAATTAATTCATTTTTATTAAATTTGGGGACATTAATGCAACTTATATATTATTAAGGCTTATATATTATATATTTTTTTTATTGTACATTTTATTTGTATTAAATATCACAGAACTATGTTCTGAAAAACTACAACTTTACAATAATAAATGTGTTCTTAACTTTAATGCGATAAATATCATTTCATTTCGAATTTAATCATAAATACAATCATTATTAACCATGAATGAAATTTCACACTAATTCATATTTTAACTTGTTTCGTTGTTTACGAACTTGCAGGTTTTTATAATTGATTTATTTCAGAAATTATACATTAGATTAGATTTTTTTAAAAACAATAACTTAGATAGAACCTCTACATTAATTGTTCCGGATTCGTAAAACACATTTTTGGCGCGTTTTGCGAATCGGCCGCGACCCGTGTTATTGACACCTTTCCACGTTCAAATTCACACCAATAACCTTTCCTTTATGCTCGTCTTCAGTCAACAGACGTCAACGTCACCGATATTTGTTTGATCGCGACATCGTGATAGCATTAGCGGTGTGGACGTTTAGCTCCAGTGCACCAGCACTGTATTGTGTGATCCTGTCATTTGTGTGCACAGTGATACTTGTTGTTTTGTGCTTCAATTGGAAGCGGATATCTGCCCACTGCGTGTTATTTGTTTGAATTTCAGTGACAGAGTCGTCATAGATAAGGTAAGATGAGCAGTCCTTCCAATCCCGGCTCCTCGAGATCACTGGTCTTTCGACTTTAACCCCTATCCCATCGTCGAGCCTTATATCCAGGTTCCTTAATATCCTTCTTTTATCCCCCCCTCTGCGGTGATTCCGATTTACGACCGGAATCCTCGCAATCCAATCCGCGGGACGCGCGACACGGATATCGCGCAATTTGTTCATTAGATTCTATTCGCGCAGGACTTACATCTCCTTTACAAATATTATTTGTCATAATTAAGACAATACATGCATTATTAGATAGACCGCGACCATTAAATTCATTTTCAATGTGCCAGAGTGATGCCGTGTTATAAAAAAATCTTCGATAACATATGAAATATAGTTTCTTGTGATCTTGAAACAGTGATTAAGGTGAAAAAACTGTACCAAACGAATTAACAAAAAGTTAAAAATGATTCGAGTTATAAACCGTTAAATTGTTATAATTATTATTTTTTTTATTAACACGCTTGTATTAAATGTTAACAGTTTTGTATCATTAGTTTTTAAATAATATATTTTCAGTTTTAAAAAAGATTATTATTTTAATGTCAATGGTCAATTTGCCTCTCAATCCAACAAGACCTGACGTTGAGCTGGAATTTATGTGTCTAATTTTGCGGAGAAAAATGCCGATAAAATATATTTTCACGCCTATGTTGACTAAAATATGAATTAATATTGTACTTATTACACTTGTCCTCATAATACTTTTGTAAAAAAGACGGTTTTTTGGATCTTAAGGAATAACAACATTTTCTTTTTCTTACGGTAAAATAACGATTAGGTACTTGTTCAAATAAAACATTTTATGTGCGTTATTTTGTAAGTTATGGCAGTTTAACATTCCGCATTGTCTTAAGAGATTACAAAATAGCGTTGTATAATATTTAAATCATTCACTTTAAAGAAATGCAGAAAGTAAATCTGTCGAAATAATTTGGAATATTATAGCTTCACATTATATTCCATTAATTAAAATTAAAACAGTATACATTAGCTACATGCTAGTATTTCGAATTAAAAAAAAAAAAACGATTTATTATTTCTAATGGCAATACGCATATTATGAATAGGTACAATAATATTAGTAAAATATAGTCAAACAAGCTCGAAAAACGTATATTTTTTGATAGATCGTGAGATTATGAGAAAATCAATTTTATTCTCTATGTAAACCAAGATTTATGTAGAAAAACACATTTTTTAACGTTTATAGTCCCTTATAAAATTAAACTAATTCTCAATATTTGAATATGTCCATGAACACACAATTACTAGATTTTCACCTACATAGACACTGCTATTAAACAAATAATAAATACCTCATAGAGACGTAGTTATTTTTTATTATATTTAATACGTCCCATATATTTAATACCATATACCCATACAGTAATATATTTCCATTAAATATAATAAATAATAGCTTCGTCAATATGAGATATCTATTTTTTGTTAAATAACAGTGCCTTTGTAGGTGAAAATCCAGTAATTGTGTGTTCTTGGACATGTTCAAATATTGTTAATAATAAACTGGTCAAAATAAGAAAATATATAAAATTGAAAAATATTAATTTTCTAGTCGCATTCTAGTATAATGTGTTAAAAACATTTAACAGATGAATAATATTATTTTAAATAATATTTAGAGTCTCATTGTGACATGCCGTTTCAGGAAATAAATCATCGAATTTAGTCTACAGATGGCGATGGTGTAGTGGTACTTGAAGTGTTTCCACGTATTAACATACATACAACTTTAAAAAATTTCATAAATATGAAGATTGATTAATGGATGAGAACGGTGAACATTATATTTATAAAAGTGATAACTTAAGCCAGCCGAAGATTGGTCGTCAGCCCTGTAATTACCCATACTTCCATATGTTTCCACAAAATATAATAAAAAAATAGCTTCGTCTCTATGAGATATCTATTATTTGTTTAAAATGATTCAACTATCAACTACCCATAAAGCTTTCCCACGAAATGCAAATCCGTCAGTTTATATTAACTTTTTGTTATGGTTTACTCAAACGATGTTTTTTTTAAAATGATATTTTTGCATTGATATTCGTGTTTTTCAGTTAATTTAAGTATTTTTTTTTTACTTAATATTACAATAATCAAAAGCTGTTCTCAGTCAGAGATGCTTTTTATACTAATTTATCGTAAAAAATATGCTTATACGAGTATATTTATTTTAATTGTACAATATATATTTGCATCCTTTGACTCACAAGTTTGTCGATCCCTGGTGTTTATTTGTGTGTATTAATTTTGTTGAAGGCCCCGATGGCACAAAGGTATACGAAGCTGGCTCTCTGATCCAGAAGTGATTCATTCGATTCTTTTCAAGTAGCTTTGAGAATATTTTTTATGGAAACTCAATGCATTTGGACTGCAGTCTGAGTATTTATGTATGAAATAATAATTGAAAATATGAACATGCAAAGAATTTGATGCTTTGTTGCAGCTTGTGAGGTTCAAATAAGAAATATTACATAAAACTCAAAGGAATGTCATATAAGTTTTTTTAAAAATTATCATGTGAAATGGGTCTGGTCTAAATGGACAATATTTATAAATAATAAGAAAAAATATAAATACTTTGTTTAATCCTTAGCATGCCTGGTAGGGTCTGTCAGACTCACTACTATCGATATTTTTTGAAATTTGTGACTTACGTCGCTACTAACACTTTGTCGCTCCTACCGCAGTCCGCAGCGTGTTCGCGTCCGAGTAGCACGTGCGTAAAGTGTGTGCAGACTCAAACAGGCATATGGTCTATTTTTAATTACCTAAAAAAAGAAGAATTTTCAATCAATCGTTTTATTTTTATTTATTTCGTATAAATATAATATTGAAAATAATAGAAAGTGTGATATCTAATATTCCCAGCACATTACTTCATATAAAAAATGATATTCAATTACGGGTCCATCAGACCTATCAGACATGCGGTGTGATTGTTTTGAAGGGTTAAATCACTATTTATTCTTCTTCAGGAATGTTTAATGTTAGCATAAGTAAAAACAAAACTACAATGTATAAGTGGTGGGTAATTAATTAGGAACTACTGTGAAATCAAATTTAAAAGATGACTATTTGCCATAGGATATGGTATATTATATATAATAATAATATTGGATAATTTGTATAGCGACATTTTTGTAAAAACTTTCATCTCAAGGGCGCTTAAAAATAATATGAATATGATATTTCATTAAAAAAATTAACGTTGACGTAAAATATGTCAAAACAATATTTTTTTAAATTATTTGATGCTCTACACACACGTTAGTGTCGAAGAATTTAAACGAAAACTGTACAATGTTAAACTTTCTGGCGGCGACAAAAGATATATAAAATGTAATAATGAACAGCTATTTGAGAAATCTATATACGCAATGAAATTTATAATATTCTAAAACGTACTTTAAAACAAAATAAACAATACTAATAAGATAAGACTTTGACGCAAAGTTTATTTAGATGATACTAACGAAATCAAATTAGTGGGATATAATTTTTTTTAGAATTGTTTGGTTTATTATATGCAGTAGTTATTTTGAACCAAAACGAACCTAGATCAAATGTGGAATATACAAGCGTTGGCTACAAGAAATATGCACCAGTTCGAATTCGTTTTGAAAATTGATTCCTTAACATGACAAATACGTATAGGGGGATATTTTTTTAATGAGTATAATCTATATGTGGCCACATTACAATATTTATAGATAATCCTTTCATTTATCTTATTTCCTTATAATATTACTTACTTACTTACTTACCATCACTCCGTTTCCCCGTGGGGGTAGGCAGAGAGGATAAAGCGCCACACTCTTCTGTCCTGACACACAATTCTCGCCTCATCCACATTCATACATCTTGTCATACAAGCTCGCCGATTGTTGAGGCTTCTAACAGAACCATCCTCCATTATCTGGTTTACCTGGTCGTGCCAAGTCTTCCGCGGACGTCCTCTATTTCTGTTTCCATCAATACTCGCGTCATATATCTTATAATATGAATATAATATCCTTATAATATTATTGTATAAAATCCTTATAATCCTTATAATATTATTGTATAAAATCCTTATAATCCTTATAATATTATTGTATAGGCTCTCAGAATATATAATCAAATTGGAAATAATATTAAAATTTTAAGTGACGTTAAAGCTTATAAAAAGGATGTTTCAAATTGTTAAAATTAGGTAGAGCAGATATTGAGAGTAAACTGTTTTATATTACGAAATAATTCCTATAACTGCATTTTGTTGTATTATACCGACTGAATTAAATCTAATCTTACATATTTTTCTATGCCTTGCATAAGCCGTCATTCTATTTAACGTATTGTATTGCACATTAGTATTTTTATTCTCTTATTTTATATATTTTATTTTCATGTTTACTTGCCTAGTATGTTTCATTTTTGAATTAATTGTATTTTGACTTTAATGAATTATTTGGTTTGTGAAATAAAATTTGTTTGCCAATTGGCCCTAAAACAGACTTGCCTAGATGAGCAATACATTTTAAAATCTGTGTAAAATATATGGAACAGTCTTCTTTTTTAGCTGAACAATACTTATATATTACATGTGTCTAAATAAATAAAAAAGATATTGATTCAAAAAATAATTTGCCATATTTCCCCAGTTGTTCCATACAAAACAACTTAACTTCCTTATTTTTTTTAGTGTTTTTAAATTCATCTTGAAATACATTACATTATGGTTTCGTATTAATTTGACGTCAGGGAATTCCGTTTTTTTAAAATTATTATTAATTAATTATTAAGTTAGACGAATAATAATGATTGATAGCACTAAATACAATTACGTGTCAGGCGCTCCAGTCGCTACCGCCCGGAACAAGAGTATGATGCCGAATGGTGCAGGATGACGTAATAAATTCCGTGACGAACGAGTATTAGTGAATACATCTTATATGATATACAAACTGAATGTCTGTTCTCTTTACAATCCTACGTCCTTTGATCCATCTAACCAATTTTTGTATAGTTGCTCTTTAGGATCCTGCGAAAGACATAAGCCTCATCCCCCTCTCCCTGGATATCATAATTTTACCCCGCTATATAAATATGATTTATATTGAATGCTACCCATTTCTAATTTTGCATAGTTACTCAGGATACTAATATTTAAATTGCAAAACATGAGCACTAACCCCCGGCTACCCATTCCTTCCCCCAATGTGCATGGGTATTATGTTAAATGGCATCTTTTCCAAATTTTGCACAAGTACTCTTCAGGATCCTGCACAAAACATAGGAACTCTCGTCAGGTAGTGGAACGTATGAAGATATAGAAAATAAAATGGATTGATCGTTTATAATTTGATATTTTAATTATCTTCGCACTCAAATAACATTTTTTATGATTGGCTATTAAAAACCAATTATAAAATGGTTTTATATAACAGAGCATTTCATGCAGGCTAATTTACTGAAATGTAATGTATTTAAATTTAGTTTTTCAATAATAAATTATTACATTCCTATATAAATAATATAATGGTACAGGAATAAATATGAATATGAAATACATTTTTAATAAAATACGTTTAAAACGATTTTTTGATTACTAGTGTTTAAATCCCGTCTCAAGACGGGTATGATGTACATACATTGGATGATTAAAAACAATTATCTATTATATAGTAGCATTCCAGTAGTCCAATTTTAAAATGTATTATCAGAACAAAAAAGTCACATACTAATTCATATATTTCAAAGGAAACTGACAATATAATGTTTCGTTTCAAATTACCCTATGCATGACACACGTATAACATTAGGGTACTATATTTAAGATGAGTTATTTGTCATTCTACTATGTCTAAGCAGACACAAGGAATAAGTACATTGATGTATTTAATATGAAACAAAAACAAGCAAAGCACCCAAATTATTCACTCGTGAATAATCTTGACAATGTAGGTATGTATAGAAACAATTGAGAAATATATTTGGAACATTGCCGTGAGGCTTTATCGAGGATTTATAGTACATTTCTCGACGCTACGCGGCGTCCCCGTCGACACCAGCCTTGGTGGAAATATTGAGACTCGCTAAGCAATATCGTCTAACTTCATAAGCTCCGCATACACATGTAAGATTATATTACGTGATGAATAGTTATTGCGGGTTTTCGTGAATTCTTAGAATTAATTCATTTTAAGTAATGAATTAAAGGATATGATTAAAATCGTTTAATCTTTTCGTAACAAAATTATAATATTCTTATATAACTTCAATTTGTCACTTGGTGATTTAATTTCGGCTAAGGTTTTTGCGTTTTATGTATGTTGAATTTTTGATACATAATTATAAAAAGACTAGCTGAAGTACTCGGCGTTGCCCGGGATTTACGCAGAGTGAAGAGGCTTCATTTAGAGGGATGAGTAATTTTTTCGAAATCAGATGTAGACAGTAATTTTCCTCTTATTTTGAACGTCAAGTGTGCAATATTTCGTCGGTGAGAAAAGAGAATGGGGATGGTTTTTTAAATACTATGTAGACAGTGATCTTCCTCTTGTTATTCTTAAGTTTAGGACTAATAATTACTCTTAAGATTATGACATTATGCAAGACATACTCATCAAGTCACTATTCCTATCTCACTTTCTTCCTTCTCACTTCCTTTTTTCCACTCCCTTCCAAACTATTCAATTTCCTCTCACTCACTTCCCTCTCATCACCATCTCACTTTCCTCTCGTCTCCCGATCCCCTCCCTTTCGCTTCCGTTTCGCTTCCCATTCTTCTCTAATTCTCCTCCCGTTTCTCTTCCGCTTCCCTCCCACATCCTTCCTGCTTCTCTTCCGCTCTCTCCCCTCTCGCTCCCCTCTCTTTCGCCTTTCTCTCGCCTTCTACTCACCTCCCGCACACTTCCTGCCCCCTTCCGCACCCCTCCAGCTCCCTTCCTGCTCCCCTCTCGTTTCCATCCTACCGCTAATTCGTTCTCATCCTGCTCCTCTTCCACTCCTCTTCCGCTTTCCTCCCGCACCTCTCTCGCTTCCCTCCCACTCCTATCTCTTTCTCCTCTCTCTTGCCTTCCATTCTCCTCCCACTCCCTTCTCGATTTCCTTCCGCACCCCTTCTAATCTATTCCCACGCCCCCCCCGCCCCTTCCACGCCCCTCACGCCCCTCACGCCCCCCACGCCCCCCCGCCCCCCCCACGCCCCCACGCCCTCCCACGCCTCCCCACGCCCGCACGCCCCCACGCCCCCACGCCCCCACGCCCCCACGCCCCCACGCCCCCACGCCCCCACGCCCTCACGCCCCCACGCCCCCACGCCCCCCACGCCCCCACGCCCTCACGCCCCCACGCCCCCACGCCCCCCCTACGCCCCCCCTACGCCCCACCCCCGCCCAAACCTCTCCTGTTCCCCTCTCAATCCTCTGCCTCCCCCATCCCGTTCTCCTACCACTCACTTCCCTCTTACGATCCCCTCACTTCTGTCCCCCTGCTCCTCCCATAACAGGAACGCTATTCAAAATCATTTTGTTCAGTTGAACTCTAGGACTCTGAGGAATAAATAGATTTCCTCCTTTTAGGAATATAGATTAAAATAAGTGCACTACGTCTGATTTAAGTGTATTCGAAAATTTTATTTAATGTTTTTTTATATTTATGTTTTAAACTATCTGAAGTACCCGGCGTTGTTCGATCTTTACGCAGAGTGAAGAAGTTTCATTTTGGGGCGAATGAGGTAGTTTTTTTTTCGAAATCAGATGAAGATAGTAAGTTTTTCTTCTTATTTTGAACATCAAGAGTGCTCAATTTCATCAAGTACTAAAATTCTGTTTTACAGAGGCGTGAAAGGGGGGTGGGGGTAGTTTTTAGAAATCTCATGTAGACGGTGGCCTTCCTCTTGTTTTAAAGGTAAAGTGTGTAAAATTTTAAAAATCTCGGAATAAAACTGTAGATTTGTATAAAAAACAAACAAACCAACATACACTGATTGAAGATAGTCACTCTACTACGGAATTTTTGTTGGATATAAAAAAAGTGTTTATTTTACAATATAGATAGGTATAACAAATATAGCTCAGATACCAGGTTATTTTACGTTACGAGGGGTTGGTGATGTTATTAAGTCATATTGGTAATATTAGCCTGTCGTCTGTCAAGTGAGGGCAGCGGCGTGCGATGTCAGTTGTTTTTAAAATTAAGTTATCGATTTGATGTATTTTATCCCTTCAGATAGGTCGTTATACAAGAGTATAGTTTTAATTAAATATCTCTTTGTTACGGATTTTTTACGTGTTATGTTATAGATTCAAGTCATATTTTTTGTTCTCATAATCATGCAATATAGTTACTCATTAGATGCAATTTGAAATAATATTAATTAAGTGATTAAGTTAATAACAGATGTATAACCTCAATTATTAAGTAATTGAACTGCCCAAAACATACCGTGACTTACTTGTGGAACTCTAAATGTCATATTGAATTATTTACGGATAGGTTTCATGAACTCACATTGATATATAGCTTTTCGATAAGTTTTTATACAACGAACGAAGCTTTTTACAGGATGAAAATGGATACTCAGAAACGTGCCTCGGGCTTGGTTGGTAGGGTTGGTTGCCGAAGGGTTAGTTGAGTAATTATATACTAACCCCAACAAAAGTATTTTATGATTATAATGTACCTACTAACAATGCATCAAACAGTAGTTCTTGAGCTTGTCAAGTTGAGGTAAGGCGCAAGTCTTTGAGAACTTGTTGTGTACATAGTGACTTCAGTGCAGTTATTGTGCATATAAAACGAACGCCATAGAAATGAATTTTTGCAAAAAGATGATATGTGCTTTGAAGGATAGCACGACGCTGAGCGCTTCAATCATTCAACAAGTCCAACCATAGCAAGATCCATCTACCCCCGTAAACAAAAGATATTTTGAATTTTTTGACCACATTATGTACCAAAGAGACAGCCTAAATTATCTTGGATACAATTTTGAGCCGAAGAAAACCTCTGAAGTGTGCCGAAGCGGTGAATGGAAGCGTTGCATCTAGCTGGAAAGACCCTGGAGTCAGCTGTGAGGGTGATCCAAGACCGGAACTTATGGAGGTGCCTTACGAGCCGACTAATAGTTTCATCTGATTGAGGCTACTTTGTCAATACTAATATGAAGAAAGAAAAAATAATAAATATCGATAAATTGGATTAAAAAAAAAAGAGTTTTTCTACTTTTTACAAATTTTTAAATTTATATTCTCATGTGTGGAAGACAAAGAAAATGGGAAACGGTGGTGCGTCGTGATGGTGTTTCCTTTTAGAATTGTTTCAACAGCCAACCTTTTTGACAGTTTGCTTGTTTTGTGCGGATTTTCCATGTGAATTTGATCTATCTAGGTTTTTTGAATAACTCTTGAAAGTTAAGTAAAACTTTGAAGTCTTCGAAAACTTGGGATGTTGAGAATGAAAGGTTTCTTGGGATTAGTTTGATCAATTTTATCCTCTTAAAGTTTCTTTGTAACCTGCTCCCTATCTAGTAACGGTCCGCTGTAATGTTGACTCAGCCTGTGATAATACTATTTGTATGTTAAAATAAAATCTTGGATGAATGAAAACGTGATACAAGTTCTTCATCTGATCACTCTTCTCTTTGTTTTATTTTCTGAATTAGACTTTATTGGCGTACAAGTTTTTATTGTAGCAGAGGTGAATATATTATAATATTAAATGATAAACATAAGATACAATTATATTGCAAAATACTAATTATAAAAATATACATATAAAATCAATTTTATGGAAAAACATTGTATTTGCGCTACCGGGATTCGAACCTGGATCTCTTTTTCCAATCCGGGGAAGGTGTATTACCAAATATGCTACAGCACCAGTATCATTAACGACCAATTCGAACCTATATGTTACACTTTTTTCAAATAAATACATCTGATACCGGATACCGAAAGAATGATGATTTTAAAACAATACTCAAAACCAAAGTACAATGTAGAATTTTAATTTATAAATTTAAAAATATTCCCTTTTATTTAAAATTAATTTCACCTCTGATAAATTAATATATATGTAAATATAAAGTTGTTTAGTGCAAGAAACACACTTCAATAAACTATATCTCAGTTTTTTTTTTATTATTTTGATTATCCATTTAAATTATTCCACGTAATGTTTTTCTCTCAAAGTTATTTAACAAAGTTAATTAATTAAAATATAAAAAAATAAGAAAGTGAATGTCTATAAAAGCTTAATCTTTCATCCCTTCGGAGAGGGAGTCGGAAAAAGTTTCAAGCTTTAATTCGGTAACCGAAAAGAATAAAAAATAAATTTATGGCGGTACAATAGTAGCAAGGTGAAAAAAGTCAATATTTTTTTTAAAGTCATCATTGTATCCAACTTCAAATGAAAATGTTACTTTGTTTTTCTCTTTCAGTTTTCACGCAAATTTATTTTGTCCCTGATATTTTTTCCCAAAACAGGCGCTTACGTAGGTGCGCAGCGTCGTAGACATTTTTATCGAACTCATAAACCTTAATACACGTGTTCTACATTATAAACTCGATATTTACCTCGATTTATATTTTATGAAAAGTGTAATAGATTACTTCGGTATTATGCTAGTGATTGATTTGATATGCTTTTACCGTGTGGTATTATATTCTGCGGATATAGAATTAGACGCCATTAGGTACAGAAAGATGCTGAGAATTTCAGAGTGTGTGTACGGCGATTGGACGAAATCCCGATCCTCTGTCTCTTTTCTTCCGCTCATCCGGGAAGGATACACCCGGGGAGGTGTGATTTACCGGACCGTTCGCTGTCTCCGTTGGTATAAATTTATCACAAAGAGTCGGAGCGAGACAGCGCGCTTGACGTCGGATGATGTTATTATATTTGTTTCCGAGAAAGCAAAATATTAACCGACGCCTCCCAGGTTCTAGTACCGTACCCCAACTGCTCGCTTGATTTAATACCTTTCAACTAAATAATTATATATTTCTCTAATCGTTAAAATTCTTTAACTTTAATTAACATATCATCGTACCGTTTCCGGTGAGGATAAGCAGAGAGGATAGAGCGCCACACTCTTCTGTCCTGACACACAATTCTCGTTCACATTCATACGTCTTCTCACACAAACTCGTCGATTATTGAGGCTTCTAACAGGACCATTTTCCAGTATCTGGTTTACCTGGTCATACCGAGACTTCTGCGAAAGTCCTCTATTTCCGGTGCCATCAACACTTGTGTTATATATCTTTCTTACTATTCTCTCCTCATTCATCTATTTAACATACAAGCCTAAGTGTCACATACGTTTCTATCTACGTTCGCTCCTCTTCTGCCAGCTGCAGGCATCCCTTCCACCGACGAATCCAGGATTTTTTCCAGGGGGGCAATGTGCTGAAAATAAACAATATACATTTATTTTAATACACCAAAAATGAATATTTCATAAGCATTAGATTTCATATAATACCTAACTTAATTAAAAAACACATTGCGAGTTTCGAACGATAAGTACAAGTTTATTTGAAATTAGGGGGGGAGCGTTCACCTCTATCGCCTCCCCCCACTCATTATATCAGTCCTTGATCCATTCTATTCGTTCCAGGACTCCATTGTGTACCAACTGTCTTAGCTCAGTGTCCATTTGATATTATTCCATTCAATGCGCCGTCCACTGTATTCCCTGCAGTCCCCCTTCTTTTGATATCTTTGTCAGTCTTTCCGTTTCTAATAAATATTCTTCTCAAATATTCAAACTCATCTACGAGTACTTGTCTTGAGTAATTATTTTGCACGCTGACTTGCTCCTTTTCGAATACCATCACTTTAACCCTTCCCAAACCATGCAGTAATACGGATCTACCATCATAATTAAGCCTGTAATATTTCGATAAATACATGCAACATAAAATTCATATTTAAGGTAACCCTAAAGAAAATATTAACACTTAGGAATGACTAGTGAAAAACTAATTATGAAAAAGGAATCGTACAAAATAAATTGTTTTTCCATTCACTCCGTTGTAAAATCAATACGTTGGTAAAAATACAATTTGTGATATGTAAGGCAGAGATTACACACTATTTTCACAGTGAAAAGAACAACAAACATACAAATATAATTATCTCTTTCTCACTAATTCAATGAAGAGAGATAAGAAGGAAGGACATATTGTATAGGGCTTAATGGATGCTATAAATTATATTATCAATCATTTTTTCAAATTTGAATGTTTAGTATTTAGAATAAATTCGTGCCATTAAAGCCATTTAAGCGAATAAAAAGATTTTTTCTAATTGTTATTTACGGTAACACGAGTTGACAGTATGGCTGCATTGGGGTGTTTTATATCACGGTATGGTAAAGGTTAAACATTCATAATAAGGTAACTTTCCTTGCATACATCGGTTCTAGATAAATTGCTAAAAATCAATTATTTGAAAACGAATTGCTCGATGCGAATTTATTAAAAGAAAATTGCTCGAAGTACAAATTTCTTGAAAAATCAATTACAGTAAATTGCTCGAAAAAGTTATGAAATAGGCTATTTATTTATTAAAAGTAGTCATATATTTATAACTCATGCTACTATATAAATAAATGTTAACCAAGTCGAGAAAAAATTTAACAGCAAAAATAAAGTAAGGATAAAAAGTCAAAGCTATAGAGTAGGTTATTTACTTAACAAAATTGTTTATATTTTTAAAATTATTCATCTTATACAAATCTGTACATGTTTACACATTTCAAAACAAACTTAGATAAACTAAAGATACAAATCAAATATGGAACATATTTAAATATAAATACATGCCTTTAATATGTTAAGTTGTATTCTGTCATACGTACATAATCACATATATTTGTGCCAGGTTCAAGTCATGTATGGAAGTAAGCCCTGGAGCTGGCAGAAGAAAAACAAAAGTAGACTGAATGTAGTTGAAATGAGATCACTTAAGCGTATATGTGGCAAATCTATTTATGATAGAGTAAAGAATGAAGAAATAAGGAAATAATGTAAAGCTGATGTTAGTATAGTGAGTGAGATTAAGAAAGGATCACCACAAAGGACGCAAGTGTGAGATGGCACCAGAAATAGAGGACGTCCGCAGAAGACTTGACACGACCAGGTAAACTAGATAATGGAGGATGGTTATGTTAGAAGCCTCAATAATCGCCGAGCTTGTATGAGAAGATGTATGAATATGGATAAGGCGAGAATTTTGTGTCAGGATAGAGGAGTGTAGCGCTCTATCATCTCTGCCTACCTCCGCAGGGAAACTGCGTGATGGTAAGTAAGTAAGTGAGTAGATCCATAATCATTAAAATAATCCAAATAACCAAATTCGAGCAATTGCATTTCGAGGAACTTGTATTTCGAGCAATGTGATTTTTGACTTTCGAGAATTTGATTTAGAAGAATTCATCGGATACCGCATACTTCTACTCACTAGACTCTGTAATTCTTGTTCACTATTCACCATTAATACTGCATCATTGGCATACAATAAGCAGTTTTTAATCAAGTGCCCATTTTCGCTCCTACATTCATATATTGCAGTTCTTTCATACAATTATTCATACACAAGATGAACAGCCACGAAGATATTACACAAACCTGCTTGACACCCTTAGTAATATCAAACCACGCGCCGTTCACTTTATTCCCTTCTCTTAACGTTAAATTGTTCATCTTTATATTAATACATTTTGTCACGTTTTCGGGTCACGCGCTGGTACCCCAACCAATATATATTTATTTTATTGAACACATGATTGTATAATCTCACTTGCATATTCTGCATTCTGTAGTTAGATGGTGATATTATTTTTAACGGACATCCTTCATTGTTCGGCGCGAGCTGGCGACCGCGCGGAGAACATAACACGGCGGCTTGTGTATATCTATCTGTATTGGTGTTCTTGGGGGCGGAGAGGAGGGCCTATAAGTGTAGGAGTTTATCTGCTAACATATTGGAAAACTTCTACCTGAACTTTGACTCTAGACGCTAGGTGTTTCGTGAAGATTATAATCGTTATATTGTTGCTGGGCTAATAGCACCGAGATGAGAATTATTCATTATTAACGTATTGCACATATAAATTACGCATTATAAAAAATATTATACATACACAAATAAAGCAAACATTCAAATGTAACTATTCTATTCATAATTCAAAAGTAAGAGATGTTCACTGTCTCCTTAATTAGACTGAAGTCTGAGTGATTTATCCTTCGATAGCGTAAATTCGGGCTTTCTATTGATAATATAAAAATGTGTCAGATATCCACTAACTTGGGCAGTTGGCCAATCTCCCAGATGCAATCCGGACTGCTAGTTTTGGTGATGTTGTGTTGCGTTGCGTGCATCATCGATGCTTCCTAGAGTGCTTCTTAATAGTGGAACGACCCCGATGATAGCTGTAGTATTTCTGTCGCAAGTCTCCGCTAATACCAAAGTACACAGGCCTACCACCTTCAACAAGAAAACCCAAGGCTATGTAAAAACGTATAAAAAAATATGAAACAATCGTTCTCAATATAAACCAGAAATATTAAATTATTTAATAAACAAGGCTATAAAATAGTTCTAATAATATTTTTATTATCATAACAAAAATAGACTTGCTTGCACAAGGCAAGTAATATATTATACATAAAACGAAAAGAAATAAAATAGAAAATTAAAATAAAGAATTGATGTTCTGTTCATATAATCATTTGCTGTTTCCTTTTTGCCAACACCTATCGAGAATTGTTTCATACGTTTCGGTAAAATGTAGTAGGTTTTGGGAGGGCAGAACATATGTGAGAATTGACCAAAGCTCATTATCATTTTGGGCTTCATAGTGAGCCTATTCTTTGTTGCTCTGATAGCATAATTATACAATGGGTATTCATGAAGCTCTATGGTAAAGTGAAAATAGAGGATCAGTATATTTACACAGTGTTGTCGAATATCAAGAAGCTGCCATTTCTCAAACAGTGAGTCAGAAGGAAACCTATATGGTTATCAGTAAATAATTCTGAGAATAGATTTTTGGGTAATTGGTTAAGGACAATTTTATCAATTCCAACATATCCAAGATTGCGTAGCTAAGAAAAGAGTGGCAGAGAGCATGATGTATAGTTTTTATCACACGTTTCTCTAGAATATTCCTAAGACTTATCAAGCTTTATTAATATACCGCAAAGTTTGCTAATATGCTCAGATCAGTTGATCAATTTAATTGCTCTACTCTATGTAACTTCTTAAATTTATATATTGTGTATGATGAATTTTAATGAATTATCAAGATCTGGGCTACGAGCCTCAATAATATTAATGATAATAATATTGTATAATTTTTATAGCGTTATGTTCGTAAAAAAAAATCACCTCGAGCGTATTATACACAGTAATTGTTTAGTACTATACTATCTTTTAATATAAAATGAAAAATTGTTATTTATGTAGGTATTTGTTTACTTACATAAAAGATTTTTTGAAAAGGTGCGTTTTTAGTTGTAAATAAAGTATCTGATTTTAGGCCTGCCACCGCAAATGCCCGTTAACTAAACTTAGACTTCTAGCAACGGCTGGTCGGTACTAAAATCCTTCCAGAGACTGAAACATATGTATACACAATTATTATTTTAACTCCTTAATCAGTAAATTTTTCATTCAAACCCTTCATCGTAGCATTTTTGCTACGGCCAGTTTTCATTTTTTCTTAAAAAAAAAGTTTTAAAATCTATCTTTTACTTTTCATAATAATTAATACCTGCCACGTTGAAAACGAATTAACGCGAGCAAACATATTATTCAAATGGATCAATATATAATATTATTCGGCTTAACTTGTTTTTTCTTTCTAAAATACAGAAATATCTCTCTTTATGGCTCTACGAAAATTTTAAATCAAAATAACTAATTTCGGAGCAGTTTTCACTGTTGACACTGCGGCCTACACCATGTAACTCGATTTAAGTCACGTGATGTGCGCGTCAACCCTGCGCATTTGTCCTGTAGTTTGTTTACACATATAATTTGTACACCGCGTGTCTCAAACTACACGTGTGTACCATTTTTAGCATTTAATTAAATTTTCTCTATTTATCGGTTTTATACGCACTTAATAAATGATAGTGAAAACACGTTTCTATACGTTTACACCCTCTGGCAAGTGAATAAAGGCTATGATTTTTTTTATAACGGTGGTTTGGAACGTAATCCGCCATATTGTTAAGGTATGCTTGTAACTAACAAAGGCAATGCAGGAAAAGAAAAAACTTAAACATAGGAAATATAATTTGGCAAAGTTACTTGCCTATTTGGCATGAAGCCAATCCAAACTTTGTGGGAAAACGTTTGAAAAAATAATACTTCATTAAATTAACAATTTGATGGTGTGTGTTTTTTTCTTTGATTATGGTATGGTATTATTGTTATTATATTATGCTTTTTCACGAAACTCTCAAGCAAAATAATTTTTAAATATTTCCGACTTATGGATCTTTTTTGCTTGTTTTGAAGTAGGGACATGGTAATTTATTGGAAATCACTCCTTTTTCAGAAATCTGTTTTAAGTGTTTTAAATGTCAGATTATTATGGTGAAATTTCTAAACTTTAAAGTGTGATAACTTTTTAAATACTTGTTACAGGATAAGTTATTTTTTAATTGAATGACTTAGAGTTTATGACAATTCCGGCCGTAAATCGGAATCACCGCAGGGGAGAGGAGAGGATATAGGAAAAAATGGTACAGGGAGAGGTCAGAGAAGGGAAAGGAATCTAGTTGAAGAACCAGTGATCTCGTGGAACCGGGATTTAGAAAGGACCTTACCGCCTTACACTGAGTATCCCTGTGGCCGCCGCGAAATCACACAATGTTTGCACGAGGATGATGGTGACGATCTCCGCTCCCGACTGAAGACGGAAATGTCAATATGTATCCACGACATATACAAACAATATACACTATGATCACTCAAAACAGTACTGGTGCATTGAAGTTGAATGGTCCTCAACGCGAATGGTATCGCGATGTCGAGATCGAACACAATATCACTCAAGTCGACGTCTGTTGGCGTCAAGGTCACATTTCACACTAGTGGGCAAGCATTAGGATTAGACGCGGGCATGTGATAATAATAATTTTCACACCGGTATTACAAACGAGCTAAAGTGTGTTTTGCAAATACGGAACAAGATATATGTATGTGATTTGTATGTTGTATGCGCAAAGTTAATAATGGTTTTCTGAGTTGTATGTATTCGACATCGCATTGACTAGTTATTATAGCGACTAGTGATGACCTCAAAATCACGAAACGTGAGTCAATCATTGATATATTTGAGTCACACTCACTATCAGTGATTAAATATCTGGGAATATCGTGATTCCTGATTCATTTTTTGTTAATTTTATTTATATTTGGTTGTGAACCGTTATTCGGCACATGTGAAACGAAAATATTCGCGAAAGAATGACGTTATAATTCGTGATAAGCGCCATCTAGCAGATTCTGCCAAAACGTTTTACACATTTGACCTGAAATGCGGAGAATTTGACCCGAGAAATAAATTCACATTTTAAAAGGGTTTTCATTTTCTTTGTGATGATATTATATATGCTAGAATATATTTTTTACGCAAAAGAAAATTGTAATACACTCAAAATTATGTTTTTTAAATTTATTTCGTGTATTGTGATATCGTGGATCATTAATGAAATTGTGATCACAGTCACAGTTTCCAATCATTGATATCATCGAATATCAATCGCAGTCACACCAGCTAGTCAAGAGTAGCATTTTTTCCCATCACTAATAGTGACCGCCTCCCGCAGTGATTTAAATTAATTCTCTTCCGCGGAATATAACATTTGTTAATTGAAAAAGTGTACAACTGGTAGTTTGTCTCCCGTAATCCTGCGCAGCGCTAACACAAAGGCGTGCCGTTCATTTGAAAATATTCCTTTGTTACGGTATTGTGATAAATTGAATAAATAAAATTTCTTTATCTCACACGCTTTGTAATCTCCGTATTTTTCAACGGCATTGTCTTGCAGAGCACAATTTGTACCGGTATTATTCCGGTGATGTAAACTGCCGAAAAAGGCGAAAAAGATAAAATCTGAATCGTAATTATTATGGATTACGGCAGTTATGCCTTAGAGCGAAACGGGCGTGGGGCGTTTGTTTCGCCGTCAAATAATAAAGGGAAAATTTTTTGTACACTTGTAACTGCTGAGGAAATCTGAAGACTTTTGAAATGGCAACATTTTAATACCTCGTAAAGGGCGTAAATAATACGGTAAACAGAAACGTTTCATACTGACTGATGGTCTTCTTTTTAAGTGTGGTTTAGAAACTGAACATCATATTGAAATTATGTATTTTTTTACAACCAACATGAAATAATCCAAGTAACCTATTAATTATTATTCTTATCGTAACGCTACTCGAAAAATACTTTTTATTTTACCGCGAGCTCTGTGGCTTAAACGATGTATTTTTTATGTTTATATTTTATGAAATTGATGGTAAAGTTATAATTAAAAAAATATTTATAAATATTTGGAATGCTCTTGACTTTAAATAATGTGTATGATCAGTTTCACAGGGTGAACATAAACATTTTACAAGATATTTAAAATGTAATTTGTGGTCGTAAAAAATTCAAGAACATAATATAAATTTAAAAAATTAACGCAGAAATTTTTTTCTGGACAGATGCACGCGGTAGATTAGCCCGAAAAACTGTATATAGAAAATTCAAACGGCCATGAAAACTTAAAAAAAATGTAATATTCGAAAAAAAAAAGACACGGATATTTTCTTATCCGGGGAAATGCGTTAACCGATTCCGCTATATTGACCAAGTACGCTTACGACAAATTTTGAACTTATATTGTTTTATCTATTATTCCATTTTTAAAAGTAAAGATGCGTCAATTTTATTATAAAATATATATTTCAGAATACAACTTCAATATTTGTCATAAACATATTTGGTTGATATAGCGGAATTAGTTAACACATTTTCTCGGATATGAAAAAGTGCAGGTTCGAATCCCGGTTGGAATTAAAATATTTTTTCGATAAATAGATTTTTTCTATATAACTTTCTAGTTTTTATTGAAAATGCAACTTCGCAACAAAAATGTGTTTTTAAAAATTCAAGAATATGTTTATTAGCATGGGAGTTGATGCTGTCGACATAAGCGAATATAAATATTAAAAAAATGCCAAGATAAAGTACTTTACGTGCAGTTAAGGAGAATCAAAGGTTTTAGTATTATGTCAATTTAATAATAATTTGAGTTTCAAAGTTATGAAAATAAATCTTTCGATTTCAACGCCCGTGGGGCCCAAAATGTCGCTCTATGATTTAGAGTTCGGATAATAGAAGCAATGTTTTCTCTAAGGTGTGTGCGCGCACACAATTTGGTATCATAACCCACACAACAAAATATAGCGCGCACACAATTTTTAACAATACTTATTTTTCATGTGGCTATCGAAGGTTGCAGTATTTTGATTTATCCTGAATAAGGTCGTCAACGTTTTGGACACTGAACCACTTACTGAGGTTACATAATAGATATGTCGCTGTAACTAACAAATCACTCTTCATGGGTGGATTGCCTAATAAAATAATAAGATGAAAAATATACTTTCTATTTTCTTCTGTATGTGTTGTAAAAGGTCGTATTTTTAATACAAATTAAATGTATTAATCAAAATGATATTCATATTATTGTTGCTACCGGGATTCGAACCTGGATCACTTCCAATCCGGAGAACGTGCATTATGCTATACTAACATAGTGGATTGACAACAAATTTTCGAACTTATATGTTACACTTTTCAAATTAATACATCTATCGTTCCATTATTTGAAAGCCATCTTCTTTATTTTTACAGAATCTTAAATACCTTTGAGCAATCCGATTAATTTTTATTAAATTTTATGTAATTATATATAATGTATAATAATACATTTAATTTGTTTTAAAAATATCATAAACCTATGTCCTAAATAATTACAACTTCACAATAAGAATGTGTTCTCCTTAATGTTATTTTTTATTGCTGAGAACTTGTCCGAAGTATGCAGCTTTCTTTGATAAGTCTTATTAGTTATCTTGATTTATTTATGCATCTTCATTAGTAATGTGGTCGATAGTGATGGTAAAATCGTTATTTTAACTGTTAATTGAGATTATTGTGATTGTTTTCGATTGTAACGATGATTGATAACTAATTAACGTAATTCTTCGAGCAATGACTGGTACACTAGAAAGTAAGTCTCCGACAGTTAAATCTTAATTACCAATCATCGTCAAAACTCAGTTACCAATCATCGACACAATCAGTCATGTAACGGTTTACCATAATTAGTGGTCAACCCAGGTCCTCACAGAAGCACAAATAGTATTGGTCCTTAAAATTGCACACAAATAATTCTATGCGTACACACGTTATCTAAACTCAGAGGGAATATTGAATAGGAGGAGAATGCTAAGCATCTGAAGGTTTTTAAAGTTCTGACTCATCCCGAGTACCATCGTTCGTGGATTAGTGCATAAAATGCAACGATTGATCGGAACGTAATTCAGATACGAGAGAAATCAGAAAAGGGTTCGCGATTTCTGGAATCGCGGTGTTTGATTCGACAGCCGCGCGCAATAAACTAGGGGTGAAGAGTTTTACGACCGCTGTAAATGATGATAGGACTGAGATAGGGAACGGACGGCACCTTCGCTCTCATCCCTAAGTGAAAAACACGATAATACAAATGTGTGCGTTACTTCCACGAACCGCGAATATGCGAAATCGATACGCGGCGAACTTATCTCGACATAACCCGGCAGCCCCGCGTGTGTCGCGGCGACGGGGTGGGTTTTATTACCTATAAAATCCTTTGAAGCGAAATTGTATTCGGCGCTGGGCGGCCGCTGCAGGACGCGGGGGTGCGGGGGCGCGGGCCAGCGGAGACATTCATGTAAATTAGATTATAAAAAGAAGCGCGCTGGAGGTTTCCCGCCAGACTTCGGTAACAAATGAGTAATAAAATGAAAATTCATCTAATGTATTCATGAATGCAGATGGTCTTGTATAAAAGCGAATGGATTAATGAAAAATGTCTGATTCTTGTCAACATCCATACTTACGTCCTACAATCTATTTTGTTACATGAAGATTTTTAATTTCGATGTCATTTATTTTTGACAAAATTGAGAAAAAGGGCAATTTTACGAATACACGAATAATCCGTACTGTGAACGGCGCCTATTTTTTGTTTGCATCCAAGTAACAGAACATACACATTTTTTTATAAAACTTAGAAAAACGCTGGAATTAAAAAATGTTGAAATTATATTTATTTCATACAATTTTATATTGTGAATTTCTCTCGAGGTCCATAAAATAAATAAATATTTAAACAATATTTTGAAATGTTATTTAAGACCCTCTAATTAGATAATAGTTAAAATGATCTCATTTGAAGTATTTTCCTAAGGAAACTTTATGAAAGATAATATAGTACTCAAGAAACTGAAAAATTTATTCAGATGCTAACATCTTCAATATTTATTTATTTGTGTATTTACTCTGTACTGATATTCTATTTCTCTGTCGTATATTAATTGAATTGAAAATTTCAAACACATATTAAAAATATTTAAATTTTTCCAGTTGATCATGAAATTCCTCACATATACTCGTAAATGCAATTCACCAGTTAATCGAAAATAATATTAAAGTTTCATTTAAGAAATTTATCATTTGACTTTGAAAGAATTATAATGGTGTATTTATACAAACACGATGTAAACATTGATCATAATTAGTTAAAATAATCAATTTATGGGTATAATAGTCATTATCATATAACTTTTAAGTGAGAGAAAAATTTTGAAAGATACTATTACTAAGAGTGTTCATTCTCATTGTGTTAGCATCCCTTAATTTTCTCTGTTTTATCATTATTCTAGCACCTTTTTGAACACGTAGTGCAACATGAGAACCTGCACTACTAAAATAATATTATAGTTTAATTATGTCAAAGTTAGAAAATTTAAAAATACGTGTTAACATATTATTATAAAAATGTTTTCATGGATAAATATGCTTTGGAAGAGTTTACAAATTACATTTAATTTTTATTTTATTTTCATGATTCGAGCCGTAGACTACGGTCCCATGATCGATCGCTTCGTTATTAATTGCTGTTAATATTTATATTAATACTTGTTTGTATTACAACCAAATAGGCGTTGAGTCTAATTGAAATGTAACTCGAAACTTGGAAAACTTCCGCAAACTTGCTCGGGTTTTCTCGCGACAAGCCGCGGTTTCCCTTTAACTGAAAATATGGTCTGCAATATTAGTTTACAGTAAGTTGAATGCATTTAGAATAAGATCTTTTGAGACAAATTGTGCTTAAGAGAGACTTAAAGATTTACTTTATTCTACTTTTAGAACGACGAGTCAACATTATGTAAAAAATATTAATGTAGTATTTAACAAATATTTATTTGATTTAATTTATTATATACATCCACACGTGAAAATTACACGGTTCGACGGAACTGTGTAATTTTATTTATGATGTAATGTATTTATGATGCAAAAATTGTCTGGAACATATATTCAATTAGTGTTTTCTTTTTAGATATATTTTATGTGTATTTATAATAATTATAAAGCAATGAAGTGGATATTTAGATATCAAGGAAAAAATAATAATTTCGGAACAGACTACGATTATTTTAATTTATTCAGAAAACATATAGCTTTACAGTAAATAATAATAATTATTACAATATTTAGTGTTAAGGAAAATTAAAAAAAGTGAAGACATTTTCCCTCTAAAAGCTCTTACAAAGAGTTTAAGAAACTAATGAAAAATTAAGAGTGGGAAAAAAGAAAAATATTATAAAGGTAGAAGATAAATTAGGAAAAAAGACTAATAAAATATTTCTAGAGAGAACGGAAGGAAAACAAATTAAAAGGGTTTTTTTTTTTAATAAAGTTAGGACAGTTCTAACTTTTAGGAGAGTTAGAATTTGTATCAATATATTTTATATGAAAGCTGCTTAATATTTTATATTTATTGTTTACAGGAATGCGTGACATTTAAAGGAAATACGAGAATTACTAAATTTACATACATATACTAAATTTTTTAATCTGTCAAATGACAAAATGGCCATCACCCTCGAGTAGTGTGAATTTATGAAAGGATGCCATAATTTACAAGCAGTTAAAATCTTATAAAACATTTTGAGTAAATTACAAATTGGTGTTCAGAGCAAGATAGTCGTGACCTAATTTAAATATTACAATGGCTAGGAGTAGTTCAAAATGAAAATTATACGATACTTGGTGCTAGTGGCTTCTTCCGCAGGTATTGTTCCAGGAGCCAGACTCGAGGCATTGTTTCGCATTTTGTACCCATTTCGTGGAGCTGAATTCCAACTATTTTTGAAAGTATTAAGTTCGGTTGAAATATCAAGGAAACGTGTTATTATGTACAGTAAAGTGACACAAGTGGTGTTGCATTTTGCAATGAGTGTAAGAATGCTTTGTCTTAATTATAAAAATTCATCGTGATTAAAAATAAATGATAGTATGAACGTGATGAATTTATTGATATGGATTCATGTTAGAATGGAAAAATAATGTTTTCTTTAACTGTTTTGTATTTTTTCTCCTAAAATGAGTTTATGGATATTTAATAAATAAATAATATAATACATAGACATTCCGAAATCAAACATAAGAACAAACTATATAAATGAATAATATATAACACACAAATACAACATCAAACAAAAGATCTATGACATATACACATTGTATATTATTTGTATAATACTATGTTAAAATATGATTTAGTTGTATTATTTCTAAGGGAATGAAATACGTGTTTACATATGTACGAGGATATTTTTTTGTTTCTTTAATATAGTGGGCATTCAGCGGAAAAGCATTAAGTCAAAAATACTAGTTTTGAGGGAATCTTGTTTGAAAATTTGTATAGCATTTGCAATTTATTTTTACGATAAACGTCATAAATTCATTGACTGCAGATTGGTTTGTGTTTCATAGAAAAATAATTGGAATATTGTTATTTTTTTGGAAATAACGAAGGTTACTGCATGACTTAGATATACCAAAAAAAGGAAAATAATATTTTTATTATATTGGTTTTCATTAAGAAAAAATAACAATATCTTCACAATAGATTAATATTCATTTTGAAAACTCATTGTTCAAAAGAATGCTAGCATACCAACTTTGAAACTCGTGCTGTATAATTCTTTTATGACATAAAATCAACAGACTAACAATGGGAAATTGGAATTATTCTATTATATATAATATTTTAATATTTCACTATCTTCATTAAAAATATGTTGTCTCCTACCCCTTCATACATTACGGACGTTAATAACAGAAAATTCATCTGTACTGTAATTGTGTTTGCGCGGATTCCGTTTCACATATCTCAGTATTTTTATTTTAGGACAATTTCTGTCCTTATCGATTTTTTTTTGTTTCAAGAGACACATTCTTTAAATTTAAAAAATCATCGTATCGCAACTCTTTAACAACGTTTTTTGTCTTCGTTATGCCCCCTTTCTGAAAGAGCTAATGTAAATATATTCACGAACGCTGTAAACATCTGTATTTTTATTATATATATTCAACGACATTGCACGACGCAACGACATTTATATAACTACCTCTATGTATTTGAAAATATTTTGTAAATTAATACATTTTTAATATTTTTGCATTATTTTGAAAAATAGCAATACATTTTGAAGTGCGTTTTTTGTAATTAAAAGTAATGAAAAAAATTAATATTAAAAATACTTTCAGTGAAATAGCATTATGTTTGACTTAATGCGGTTTCGTTGAATAGATTTACCTTAGATTGACTTATTACAGAAAGTAACTCGGTTATTAGTATAGATAGAATGTAGTACGTTATCGTAAAATCAGCAAAATTTTGACTTAATGCTTTTTCGCAGAACATACACGATATGTAAGTAATAAAAAAACAATCTGTTTAAAACCAAAGCATATTGAAACTTAGGGTAACTTACACCCTTTTTTGTAGTCAGCAGATTCTACACTCACCAAATAGCTAGATAAGGTTCAAAATTGAAATCACAAGTCAGACAGTCAAGTAAAAATGAAAGGTTATGATCAGGAAGAAATCAAAGATGGAATGTACTCAGTATATTTGAATCGCATTAAGTTGTATATATTATTTAGTCAAATGTTTATATCAAGATTATATATATAGATTGATTATATAGTTACATGAATTTATACTTGACATTGCAGAACGAGTGCTCGGTGTTACTGATGACGGATCTCTTGGATGGTCGGGTGGAGAATATACAATGGTACGTGGGCGCGCTCGGGTGGTTGTCCTGTCTGTCCGCACGTACGCATGCGCCCAGAGCTTCGCTAAATAGCGACCTTTCGCCACACCTTTTTCCTTTGCACAGTTGATACAAAACGATTCCAAAATATTGATCGATAATGGATTCAACTCAATTTTTTAAGTTTTTCCGTAATAAAGAGTACTTTTACTAATAAAGAATTTCAGATTTTTCGTTTCATTATGCGCATACAAATATATATATGTATCCTTGTATACTTCCTAAATAGTATCGAAAATGAGATAACAAATCTACGTTGAAACTTACTTCAGAAGATTGTTTAAGTAAGTAAGGTATTTTGGAAACTTTGTTCTCAATTCTACCACAGTTCTTTACCTCTTATTTTCTGAAGAATACGATAAGACATTTTAAAATCCAATAATATTAGGCTATGCTGAGGATTTACATTATCAACATATTCCAGATTAATCCTGAATGGATTTCTTATCAAAATCTTTGAGGGTTAGTAATATAAAATAATACTTTATCAAATTATAATAAAATAGTGTCATCTCATTTGAAAAAAAAAAATATTCTTCACAAAATGAGCTAAAGAAATGTTTCTAATATATAAAATGTAACGGTTTATAAATAATACGTTTCTGGATGGTTACATATTATCAATGAAACAAATATACCTTTTACATACTAGTAGGAGAAACAATCAACAATTGTAACTCCTTCGCGGCTGATAGTGAGCTCCACTCGGCTAGTGGTGGGCGCTGTGCGGCCAAGATTTCCGTAGGATCTATATTTCAATGCGGAAATCCTTTATTATATTGTTTTAACGATGCACTTTGTACTTTGTCTTTATTTCCAGTAAGAAAAAACAAAATATTAGTAAAATGATACGTACTGTATACATACGTACACCTGGAGGTATCTTAAATTAATAAATTAAAAGTAGAAATATTGCGTGATATAGCATTTAGTGAACTTAAAGAAATGAAATAATATAGACAGGTAAACAAATTAACTTAAAATCTCAAGTGAATCAAGTTTTGAACAGCAATGTTAAAATGATTTGAGTATTCATATTTAAGAATTAATATTCACTTAAAAATCTTTCCACCACGGCCAGTGATGTATTCATTCATCGCGCCTTAATTTATTTATATGCTTTGAACAGTGACACCTACTGGAGACCTTAATCAGTGACATTTATTGCACATTGCGGAAAGATTGTACGTAAATGAATATTAATATTAATTATTATTTTTTGCTAATATATACTGCCGAAGAAAATTAACGATGACACTTATAATGGATACATATTATTATATTTTGTATTATTATATATAATTTACTAGAGCCGATTATATCAATTATAATTGTTATCCGCATTATCAAAAAACAGAAAGAAGAATTAAATCTTGTCTATTTTTGTGAACTTTCTAAATTAACTTTTTTTACCTAGACTTATTTAGATGTCTTTATCCTGGGCTACATTCAAATAATCCTACCTTTCTGATTATTACGCTGAAATTCTTAAAAAACGACACTACTTCAAAAGATTAAATTGTTTTCACATATGATTATATAAACTAAAAAAACCCATTTAAATTGCACTTGAGAGAAACTATTACTACTTTATTAGGAGGACACATTATTATTGTGAGGTTGTAATTATTCAGAACAGACGGTCTGTGATATTTTAAATATGAATGAAATATATTAACTAGAAAGATATACATATAAAATCAATTTTATCGAAAAATTTTGTTGTTGCGCCACCGGGATTCGAACCTGGATCTCTTTCCAAATCGGGAAAGATGCATTATCTAACTATGCTACAGCGACAATATTTTTAGCGACAAATTTTCGAACCTATATGTTACCTTTCTAATATCGTTCCATTTTTTGAATGAGCCATCTACCTTATTTAAATTATAATAAAATTTAATAAAAATGAATTGATAATTCTTGCGTCTGCTATCAGATTACTCAATGGTATTTGAGATTCTGTAAAAATAAGGTAGATGGCTCTTTCAAATAATGGAACGATTAAATGTATTAATATCAAAAAAGGTAATGTATAGGTTCGAAAATTTGTCGTTAAAAATATTATATTGTCGCTGTAGCATAGTTGGATAATACACCTTCCCCGATTTGGAAAGAGATCCAGGTTCGAATTCTGGTGGCACAACAATAATATTTTTCGATAAAATTGATTTTATATGTATATCTTTCTAATTAATATATTTAATATATATTTATTTTTATATTATTTTAACTTTGAACACGTAAAGCTCGGTTGTAATCATTTGCCTTCAGTTGCTTTTAACTGAAATACCTCACTTATACAACCGAGAACTTTGGCTCCTGCGGTTTGTAAAATGTAGCTTAGAACTGCACATTAAAATAATGCAGTCAAATACAAGTAGTTCAAATGCTTCCAGCTTGCAAAATATAACTGATGACCAATTCAAAATAAATGAAATTCAGGTATTAATGAAAACTTATGAATTATATTCGAATCGCGTCTTGATTTCTAAACACTTTTATATTTACTTCTAAGTATTCATTAAAAAATAATCTTTCATAATATTCATATGATGCATAAAGGTACAAATGTTTCAGAGAGAAAAAATAACGTTAAATATTATAAATTACATTAAATATAGATCGATAATTTTTAGAGATAAAAACGCTTAGATTAGTTTATTATTATTATTATTATTAACAATAATAATAATGAATAATTTTTACAACTCCATTTTCGTAAAAACTTTCACCTTAAAGGTGCTTTATTTTTTTATTATTTTTTTAAATAAAGATGCGTACACGGAATACGTGTCACATCAATATTCTTACTATTTTCAAACTAAGTTAAACGCTTGTGCTATGAAAATAGGACTAACTTTCTGGTGTCCTGGAACAAAGCGCGAACCCCCGACTACTAGATCACTAAACTGTTTACAGTTCTACGATTATCTTTGTTTTTATAAATTAAAAATTGTTATTTTCACTTATGGAAATGACTTTTTTAAAAAGTGCGTTTTTAGTTTCTTCTTAAATAAAGTCTCTGATGCACTGTTTCTTATGACAGTGGGCAATGAGTTCCACCTTTTTTGGCCTGCAACCGCAAATGCCCGTTTACTAAATTTAGACTGCAACGGTTGGTCAGTTCTACAACCATTCATGTAGCTGAAGTAGAGGCTGACCTGAGAGTTTGACGTCTACCATTCAAATTGTCTGGGATACAAAGTTCTTGAAGATATAGAGGCGCCATATTGTGTGTCGCCTTGTACATCAACCAGCACAATTTAAATTCAACTCTTTCAGGGAATCGGAGCCAATGTATCTGATGTAAAAGGTGAGTTATATGAGAGAATTTGGAAATTCTATATATTATCGCATTTAGATAAATCCCGAATAAATAAGAGAGAAAAATAGTTCAAACTTCACTTTGCTTTTGAACTTGATTAGTGACGATATTTTAAATTTGTATATAATGTACTATGTACACAGGTAAATTTGCAAAATAAAGCGCACATGGAAAATCTTTTAAGCGTAATAGACCTTTCCATAAATTCGTCAAATTCGTCTAAGCTGATGTACGAGTTCATGAGCGTAATCGGAAATAAATTCTAAAGTTTATAATTCTCAAAGCAAATATTTATTTGTGAATGAGCAAATCTGTCCGTAAGCTGTGGATGAAAATAAAATATCTCTTGTCTTGATAAAAAGATAAATAAATTTAATATAAAACTTCAAGTCCATATAACGCTTCAAGCATAGAGAAAGAAAATAAAAATGGTCACTCGCTAAATTATCATAAACAGATTAATTCATCATTAGCATTCCACTTAGCGCGTTTAAATGTGTACATTTTAATTATTAATATAATATAATAATATATTTTTTTAGTATTTATTACATTATCATAAATCAATAAGAATTTAAATCACATAAAATTGAGAATTTTATTATTTAAAAAAATAAATTGGCACATTGTTTGAATATTATTTGCATACAAAACAGGTTAATTGAATAACAAAATCGAAAACGGTTTGAAAATAATTATGCGTATACATGTAATTTGTGAAACTTTACCAAAACATTAAACAAAACAAAACCAATATATAGGGTGAATATAAAATACACGTGAAAAAAATGTTGGGTTGTTGGCGGCGATTTCACGCCGGATGTTTTCTTGTAGGGCCTGTATTGTTCGAGGATTATTTCTGTACACTTTAGATTTCAGGTATCTCCACAATAAAAAATCAGAAGCCGTTAAATCTGGACAGGGTATGTCTCCGTACTTTCATATTAATTTTTTTGGGAAAATTACCTTCAGATTCTCTATCCTCGTGAAGTTTCCTCGTTTTGTTGAAATTGCGTTTTACTGTATCCGGGAAACATTTGCAATTGCGGCACCAAAAACTCATCAACCATACGGTAATAAAGATCAAAAGTGACAGTTTGTTTCTGGTTAAAGAATAGAAAAATTCCCACTGGATACCCTATGTCTTAGGTAATTACAAATTATTAAGGAGAACGCATTCTTATTGTGTTCAATAAGAATATGTTCTCCTTAATCATATATAAGTTGTATCAATATGTTCAAAATGTAATAAAAATGAATTGTTAATTCTGGCGTCTCCTATCTATCTGATTACTTAAAGAAAAATAGAATAAAAAATGAAGAAGATGGCTTTCAAATAATGGAACGATAGATGTATTAATTTGAAAAGTGTAATATATAGGTTCGAAAAATTGTTGTCAATGGATTGTGGTGCTATAGCATTATCAGTTAATGCACGTTCTCCGGGTTGGAAGAGATCCAGGTTCGAATCCCGGTAGAAACAATAATATTTTTCGATAAAATTTATTTTATATGTATATCTTTCTAATTAATATATTTAATTTGTATTAATTACATATTTTTTCCCCTTAATATCCGACGATATATATACAATTATTAAGTGAATAATCATTTTCTACTTTATCACTTTACAATTGATGATAATCGTTCAGCGGAAAAATTTCAAGAATAAATTATAATTATTCGAAAACCATCAGAGTGAGGTAAGTGGGAGGGGTATTATTCGACGCGCGTGGTTTGCAGATTTGCCAGTCGCAATGAGTCACTGGTCGGGAGCGCACTGCGTGTTCGTGGTTGAGCAATATTTAAAGTGCGGTGATTCATTCTCAACGAAAATGACTATTCTTTACGTGAAACCTTAGTGAGAACGATGCTGGAACGTTTTGGAATAGCACGAATGCTTAGAAACATATTGATTACTGACGAAACACATTTTCATATTGATGGCTATGTTAATAAATAGAACATGAAATACTGGTGCCCCGACAACTTACGGGAACGCCATCAAAAACGTTTACATTGCTCAAAAACGACAGTGTGGTGTGCAATTTTTACCCGAGGGATAATTGACCATTATTTTTTTAACCATCGAGAGACAGTCACTGCTGACGTGTATTGTCGTACCGGTACCACAACTACATCTGTTTCCTGGGTTCAACAACAGAACACAATTTCAACAAAACAGCTGAGGGGAATTTTTCCCAATAAATTAATCAGCCAGTACGGAAACATACCCAGGGCACCTCGGTCGCCGGACCTTACACCGTGCGACTTTTTTTGTGGGGGTAAGCCGAGAGTTTACAGTAAAAATCCACAAACAATTCAGGCAAAATACAAGAAAATATCAGCGGTGAAGTTGCTGCCATTGAACTAACGCTTTGCTCTCGCGTGTTCGCAAATTTAAGAGTCCGATTGCAAGAGAGATAAGAGGTTGAGAGAATTTCAACGTTTTGGACAGTTTTTAATATCCATTAAGTTTATAATGGCGCTACGTGGAGTATCCAGTTGGATAGTATAGCCTTTTTAAATACTTTTTTCCCGCGCTCACCTAGCCTATATTGCACCTACTATATTTATATAAAATGTAAAAAGGTAAAAAAACAAGATTTTCACCTATACAAAATTAAAATGTTTGTTTTCGTCACAGAACTTCTATAAACGAGTCAAAGCAGTATAAAGGGCGATTGAAGTGTGTCATTAAACCCGGTATCGGTAAACGCCGATTGAAACGAAATCACTCGACATTTATTACGCTTTGACGAGTCACGTGGTGGTATTGTGGTGACGACTCGCCGGGCCAAATCGCGTAGCCGAAAGTATCTATCAACGTTGCCAATATCGTATCAATTACAGTTCATCAGCGTGGAAGTCACATTCGTCCGCTTCGAATACTATGAGGTACCGCGAGCGTACACTTACACTGGTGTAAGTGTATCCGAACGTTACGATTGGCTAATTTTATTTTAGAGGGAATAGCAACTTGTACTGTCTGCTTTGCGGTATTTCGGAACTAACCCTGCAATATCAATGGATTTAAGTGGTATTTGTGAGAAATAATGTGTTCTGCATGTAGCTGACAAAAAATTTACAAAACTGTATATTTAACTCTAACTATCCCAAATCCGTTTTAGCGGGTTTTGAAATTAGGCACTTCACATAACTTCTGTCAATGCTTTTTCCTTCCACAGGTGAACATGGACCCGTAATTTAGTTCACAAAACAGGAAGTATAATCACCGTCAGTAATTACAGACGAAGTATATGTTTTTAACTAATTATATTATTTATGAAAAAAACATTAATAATTCAGTTTCTTGAGAATAATATACTAAAAAAAAAATACTGGTATTGCTGAAGTAATATTATCGGAAACAAAACGTACATATTTTTAAATCTCGGTACGAATTTTGATACAAAATAATAAAGGCCACGAATTAAAATTTGAAAGGGTTCAACATACATTTTAAAAGTCTATTAACTTCAAACTGTGTATACCCGTTAAGCAAATGAATTATGATTTTCTAATGAGCACTCTTAATTTAACTAACTAGTCGTGTGGAAGAACTTTAAGTGATTTATTTAAAATAGTAAGTGACATGCTAGACCCCCTTAAATTAACTGAACTGATTGTATACCGTGTTCCCGCGCAGAGTACCAGGTCGTTGGTGCGGTTCCGTGTAAATGCATCGTATACAAATTTTTATAGGAATGCACCCACACAAAGACTTCATAGGCTTGGGAACGATTTTGGTCTTGTAGATATATTCTGATGTTCAATATTTCGATACAAGAGTGATATTTTTGATGCTATTCTGAGTCAAAGGTTTAATTTATTTTGGTACTCAGCCATTTTGTGTTAAACCTAAATTTTTTTTGTTTTTTTTTTGTTTAACTTTCCATTTTTTTAAATCAATTTTATCAATATCTATTATCCACGCTACTTATGTAGCTGCACTTCTTTTTTTATTATTAATTTTCTAAAAGCCCATAAGAGCGTGAATACAATATAAATAAAAATAAATAAAAAATATAGTAAAGTAATTAGAAAAGTAGAAATACTAGAAATCAATGGTAAAGAATTTGATCTATTAATATCTTGGCATAATAGCATTACCAAAATAGTAGACAAAGTATGTGGATATGATGCTGTTTAAGTTCCAGTGCGAATTGTGAATGCCCTTTCACTGAACGCACTGACGTAATTAAATGTCTGAACCCCACAATAGGGCTTTTCTACGATGGAAAGAACACACGCATTTAACTATTAACAAAATTAAACGTTTTCATTAAATTAAATTAAATATGCCTGACACTAATCAAATAACAGTTATACACTATCCGATCTGTCAACTACTTAGTGAATATGTAATAATCAGATTGTATGGAGCAACAATGCCCCTATAATAAAAGTCTAGGATATTGTTATTAAAGAAATTCTATAATTCCTATTAATAATAAGTACAAATTAAATAATTAAAATAATCAACTATTAAATATGTAATTAATTTATGCTAAAAACATTATAATTTACATCTATAAAAATAATAACATATTTTATAAGGAGACACTACATCTAATAAACAAAACTAAAAATAGTTTAGTAATTCCCAAACGGACAAAGATGTTTCAGATATTTTTCAATTAAACTCTTTAAGATTGTTCCAAACATGATGGCAAAAATAAAAATTATTATGGAGAAGACATTCTTTTTGTGAAATTGTAATTATTCAGATAATAGAATATGCAATATCTGTTATATTTAAAAAAAACTAATCAAATGTATTAATTAGAAAGATATACACGTATAATCAATTTTATTGAAAAAAATACTGTTGTTGCTATGGGGATTCGAACCTGGATCTCTTTTCAATCTGAGGAAGGTGCATTATCCAACTATGCTACAGTAGATACTACCTTTATCGACAAATTTTCGAACCCATATGTTACATTTTTCACATTAATACATCTCCCGTTCCATTATTTGAAAGCCATCTACTTTGTTTTTACGGAATCTCAAATATCTTTGAGTAAACCGGTAGCAACAACAGTATTTTTTTCGATAAAATACATGTATATCTTTCTAATTAATATATTCAATTAGTATTAAAAAAATAAGAATTCTTCATATAATTAAAACTTATTGTAAATTAGTTGATATTCAATAAAACGCACATAGTGTTAAATAAATTTTATATCTATGGTGAATAGTTGATCATTTTGTTGCGGTAATTTAAATTAAATCATTCTCCATGTTAATTTAAAACGTAGAAAAGTTGATATTGAAAAAGTAATTTTTCATTGAAAATGAATAATTCTGTTGATAAGCACGGAATTGCGGTCAAACTACTGAAAATGCTGAAAACTCATTTGTTAACGCCCTTGCACTATTTAATCTATTTAAGCTTGAAAATTCAGTATTTGTGTTCTGTATTTGAGTTTTAATATAAAATAGTGGTTTAAGGGGATGGAGGTGAGGGAAGCGTTTGTTTTTCGCATGTTCTAAATAATAACAATGTATGCAAAATTAAGTCAAGGCAGGGAGAGGATAAGGTTAGAACAAGTAAAATTTGGAATGGATGATATTATGGAACGCATATATAGAAGTATAGAACTGTGCAAAATTTTGAACGGATGGCAATAAATATCATATATATATTTATATGACATTCATTCAGTGAGATGGAATGGCTAGGAGAAGGGGACAGGGTGCCTATGTTTTGTATAGGGTCCGAAAAAGTAACTACCAAAAATTTGAAATGGATAGCCTTCAATATGATGTATATATACAAAATTTAACTTGGATAGGAATACAGTTTTTTGGCTCAGAACCAGACTTAAGTCCCACAAAAAATAAAAACTGTGTTAGCCGCGCCACTGCTATTAAATAGTCATCCGGTAACGATAATATGACAAACTTATTTCTTTAATTTTTGTAGGTTAGACAAATCTGGTTCACTTGTACTCGATACTATATATATATGTATATAAATATATACTTGCTACATTTATAAAATTATTTAATATCACATATATTACAATTGCTGGTAAACTTTGTCTGTTTCGCGTAGATTATGGAACTACGAATTTTGCCAGGTATATTACAATCTGATTTATATATTTTTTTATCCCTTAAAGAGATAAATAAACAAAATCGACCGGTTAACGATTTGAGTAATATCTCAAAATGAATGTAATTTAATATGCATTTCGTATAATATTTTCAAGAGTTAATTTTTTTTTTGTACTGGCACTGAATTTATTTAACCCATAAAGGGTTTCCAGATCTAAAACAGTGGCGTTTATTAATACAAAAGTTTTCGTTTTCATACCGTGATTCTCGTTATTATACTTGATACATTAACGTAAGCAAATTTTGTAGTACAAGTAAGCCATAGCATGGAGATATATTTATTTATACACCATATAAATGTGTATAAATAATAATGATCTCATGTGTGAAAATGAAAATGGGGATCATTTATATTTTTTTTCATATGTGCATAACGGGAGCGTGCAATACATACAAGCAAAAAAACTGTGCATTACTAAAAATTCTGGAAATAAATATAAATTAAACAATTGGATTAACATAAACGAAAACTGTATTTTATAATTAGCGCCATTTGAATACTAGTAGAGACTTTAATTGGTTAGTTCTAAAAACTACCACGACAACTCACCGCTGTACCTATGGTGCTCTTTTTTATTCTCCGCATCGAGCTGTTCACATTACTCTATTCTGTCTTTAAGCTAGTAAATTACTCAAGTTATATAAATGGCTATTTACTGAATTGAAAATTCCTTTCGGTTGATCCGTTTTATATGGAGTCGTTACCTATGCTGTCTTTTAACAGAATAACATTAGATAGGCTTACAACTACGCACAAATCATTTAAGTATTTTACTTCCTTACTGTTTTAAACGTGTTGATTTCATGAGTGTTCTTTAAATTTGGTGCATGGATTGGTTTTGGATTTGAGAAAAACAAAAAGCAATTGGCAAAACTATTTCCTACGTTTACCTTTAATGAAAATAATTATTTTCTTTAGTTATTACGTGAAGGATTTTCAGACAATAAATTAATCATGTTCAGTCAGAAAGTGTTCTGAAGAACGTCCGTACATTTTTTTATATGGGTAAGAAGGTACTATTTTACGTTAAAACTTAAACATTAAAAATACTATTAATAGTACTCTAAAATTATAAATAAATACATGGTAGAGTTAAACGAAAGTACATATATTGTATTAAATATATTATATATGATTATATAATATTAAATATATTATATATGATTGTATAACCTAAATCTATACCTACTGTACGCCACTGGTGCATAAGTAAAAAAGTATAATATCATGTGAAAGATAACTAAAAAATTAATTTTAATTTTAATGATATAGATTTACTAGCATAGCCCATATATTTTACCAGATAAAAATAATTGCAAAGGGAGAAGTAGTCCCAATAAAGTGTACATTTTAAGAACTAACATAGATACGAATGAAATGAAATAAAATAAAATATATTCCACTTGCGTCTACAATGTACGTTGTAGCATTCTGAATTAACTCTTAGCACCCGTACTTGATTGAGGGACAATTGTAGGCCAACCATTTTTTAAGTCTCTACCCTGTTGAAAAGTGAGTCACTATCTAATCTAATGAGCTAAATAACTCGTAAACGCTTTTCGCCAAACCTGGCTACATACGCCACTGGTAAATTAACCGGCTCAAGGTATTTAAAAGATTCACAGTGGTAAAAACAATAAATAATATAAAATTAGTTTCATAATCAATAAGATTGATTACATTATACACAGCGTATTGCTATATCAAACAGGTCGACACTTAATACCCGTATCCTTTGAAAGGGTATATTCTGACACCGCCTGTCCCAACATATAATTGAGTTACATACATATATCAACAGTCAATTACTCAAAACATTGTAGTTTGATGTATGTAATAATTATTCATCCATTGCATCGCAAAGGGAGTAAACATATTATATACTATTGTAAATCATTATACATACAAGTATCGACAAGGGTAAGGTTGCTTCTAATAGACAGATATATGTGCGGGTGATGAGTTTCCAGGTGGGGGAGATAATGATATCATGGCGAGGGAGCGCTGATTATTCAACTTAAAACAGTGGAATCCCTGTAATCAATTTTGATTTTACTTAAATTAATTTTTGATGGAGAAACAGAGAACCTCGTTTTTACGAACAACGAAATACAAAGAATGTAAAAAAATACATTTACGTGTATTCGGTATGTAATAACTGCAAATATTTAATACGAAAACATCCTTGTAGATTAAAAAATACTGTAAGTAGTATTCGAAACACAAATAGTAAAATTCGTGTTTCGAAACTAGAACCGGTAAGAATTTTTAAATTAATTTATTTCATCATCAAACGTAAGAACAAAAATTTATTTAATTTAAATATAACAGTTCATTTTTAATGTTTAAATATAACAGTTTAAATATAACATAAAAAAATAAATAAACTAAGCATAATTTACGTACAAATATTTCTTCAATTCAGATAAGCTCCTGAAACAAAAAATGTCAACGAAATTCAACTTGTTACCAAATCAATGCATTCGTATTATTGACGAGTTAATAGTATCATTATTTATATGTGTACCTATAAAGAACGTTCGAGTTGGTGCTTTATACGAAACCATTTGAATCGATTCAGGGCAGTCCAACATGCTATTGATAATTTTATAATGAAATACTATATCGCATCACTTCTCCAGGCAAATTTTTTCAAATGAAGTACTCCGTAATTTATATTTTCTATCGGAATATGTAATTTACAATTGATAAATCTTAGAAATTTATGTGGCACTCTTTCTATTTTTTTAATATGTGAGCCACAGTAGGGAGACCACAGAGTGGAGTTAAATTCCAGCGTACTTCTTACGATAGATGTATCTAGAGTTGTTCGAGAGCGGAGCGAGTTAAAGTTTTTGGCTGTCCTTAACACAAATCCTAAGGATTGCATCGTCTTGTTACAAATTTCGTTGTAATGTTGAATAAATGTCAATTTTTCGTTGAAGAGCGCACCCAAATCCCGCATAACTGCGACTCTACTTAGACCAATATTGTTAATGTTGTTTTGAAAAAGGAATTGATTTTTACTTCTATTGCATTACATTAAGATATAGTTCGTTAGCACAGCACCACATATGAAGCAAATTTAGATTATTTTGCAAAGTACTACAGTCATTTATGGTAGAAATTGCTTTATATATTTTAAGATCATCTGCAAATAACAGAACATGAACTCCATTAAAAATGTCAACAATGCCGTTTATGAATAGTATAAATGAAACGCGTGAAAAGTATATTTTATCATGCAAACTAATGGTTAAATGCTACAATCAATTGTACCAACAATGAAAATTAAAATCAATAAGGTATATGGCAGTTTCCTTACACCATTATTGTATAATAACTTAGAAAGAGGAAGTAAAATTAAGAAGTTACTACAATAAGATTACTAAATCTTTGAAGTAATAATTTCTGTCAATTCATCAAATAAAGTGAGAAAACTTTTATGTTGTAGAAACAAAATGAAGTGATTTGAAAGGTATTCTAGTATTTTATAAAGATGAAATTTTTGGAACGTTGAACAAGAGATTTAGAGGTATCGAAATTTTACAATTATTTTTCTAAAATTTAACAAAGACTCTTTTTCAGGTATACAAATATTTTTATAAAAGATATTTAATTTGGATTATACCATTTAAAGTAATTGATTTTTATTAATCATTCCTTAGGTGACTACTATGTAGGAAGTTAGCTCTCAACATAGAACGTGGTGGATGGTATTAAATTTTCATAAATTTAAAACTATCTACAGATGCGCAGAGAATATTTGAATAATTAAAGTCAATACATAAGTAGTTTGATTTCATCCTCTAAACTTTATAGTTTTTTATTCGTCGTGCTAATCTTTTGTGGAGTTTTATGGCTCCAAGTTGGACGTTTTTTGCCGTATCACTCATCCATGTGATTCAATATAATCTGTAATAATATCTTAATACCTGTTATAAAAAACATTTGCGGGATTAAATTTCAAGTTTTACAAACTACAAATTCTTTCAATCTATTTGAACCAAATTATGTACAATTTTGTTATAATATTATATTTACTATTATTCAATACACCAAAAAGAAACACCTCAAATTATAAAAAATCATGCTCAAAAACATTTTGTATATTGTTTTTTTTTCATTTTGATATAAATGTCGGTCGTGTAGTGCCTAAAGCATTTAATCACATTTATTTTTCACAAGAAAAGCACTGAATTCGTTCAACAAGAATACCATTTTGCGAAGGCTTACATTCTTTTTTATAAAATTCTTTCAAAGGAAAAACACATTCTGAAAGAATGCTCGGATTCCACCGGACTAACTTTCTCTTTTTTCTCATGGCTTAAAATTCATTCACCGCATTACTCGGCACAATTTTTCTTCCTCGATCTCACACTATTTATCTTCTACCAACGTCAAACTACTACATCCATTTAAGTACTAACATCTCTGTCACGGGGCTGCCTTTCGAGTATATCATTTGTCATCCGTCCATGTGGAGGCGAAATTTCGAGACGTAAATAAAAAAATAGCGGCTTTTTGATGTTTTCTTGTTATCATTGTAATTTTAAAGAAGTTGGTAAGGCAATAGAGTTTGGCTGCGTTTGTTGCTTTGGATGAAAAATAATTTTAAAATCTGTATCTTGATAGATCGAATCTCTTTTATTATAATCATCTTCTTTGTTGTATCCATCCTTGTCTTATAAAAGGTACACTTTAGAATTAGCATTTTGACCCCTTAGAATAACAAGGTTCCAATTAACATTTTGAGCTAATTTGAGTTATTGCGTGAAAAGGGTTCCAAATGCATTATTTTTTATTTCTTCCATACACACCAATTCTTTTTGACGGATATTAAAGGAAATAGCAAGAACTGAAAGTTCCACCTGTACCAGTTATTTATTTAAATTTATGAATCATTATTGTTAATTTACAATGTTTTTTAAAATTTTTAATTTCCCTCATCTCACAGTGGTCATTGATAATACTGAAAATAAGTTAAGATTTTAAAACTGATATTTGCATACTAAAAACAAAATATACATTAATATATGTTGAAAATAAATTAACACTTTTGAGCTCATTATCTCAAAACTGTATCAGTATCAGATGGAACCTTGTTATTCTGAGGGGTCGATTTCAAAATTTCAAAATATCAAAAAGACAAAGCATTTTCGAAAACACTGTTTCTTAGAAAACTAATTCATTGCCGTTCTGTACATAAACTGAAATACTTATTTACGATATTATTAATGTAATTGTAGAAGAGAATAATATATAATATAAATAAAAAATACTCATACAAAAGAACTATTAATTATTTTAGATAAGATGATATACAATACAAAAAAACAGATAACAGTAAACGCTAAGTTTTACAACTTTATACTTACGATAAATTTTATTAGCCGAAATGTTAAATAATGCGTGTTTTCGTTCATTATTATTTGTACATAAATAAATTTAAGGACGATATATGGGCGGATACAGTAGAGATGGAGATAGATTGTAGGTTTCGGACTCGAACTATTTGGATCGATAAAAAGAGAATATTTGTGCAGTTGCCTTTGACTATCACCCAATGGTGATGTTAATAATGATATTCGTGAAGCACTCGTTATTGCATTATTATATATGAAGTCATTTATTGTTCGCTTTCATTATTCGGTTGTTCAGAATATTGTAATGTAAATAACATATTTCATATTCCAAATGTAACAACTAATTCTGCGTAATTAATATATTTAAAAAAAATAATTATTTACGTAGAAATCTATTGATCTCCATTATAGATAAAAATGATAGTAGAATGACAATAATAATTATGGAAGGATAACAATCACGTACATATAGTTTTATTTTTAATATTTGTTATAAATTTTACATTATGGTTCATTTCATTCATTCTAATAGAAATTATTTAGAACTTTGTTTTGAATTAAATACATCAACCGGTTTCGGAAAATACCATTTCCTACAGCAGGATGTCAAATAAACTAACTAACACCATATTTGTCAAATTGTTATAATGTTTTTAAAATTCTATTTAAAAAAATATACTTGTATATATTTAAAAAGTACATAGGTACTTAACTTAAATCTTTAATTTCAGACTTATAGGAGAGACAAATATTTTTTGTCATGACACGTTCCACCTGTCGGATGTTATTTTAAGAAAATGAAAAACAACTCGTAACACAACAATAAAAGCATAAAATATAAAAAAAGTGCTACAACAATACGAGGTACGGGTATATTCCTTTGTTTGTTCGAATAAGGGTAACCATTTGCCTGCAAGCAATGGCTTAAGTCTGTGAAAAAACATTCCGTAGACAGAACTGTTTGGGAATTGGGTCCATTTAAATTATATTTCTCTTGGGTTGGTATGAATAAGAAGTCAGTTGTAAATTTTTCGGTGAAAATTACATAACCATATTAATTAGTGTTAATGTAAAAAATAGTTACATGATAGTCATTTGATGAAAAATAAATGAGTGGAAATCAATTAGAAAATAACAAATAACTTGAAAACAAGAAAAAAAAACAGAACTGTTGTAAAGAAGACTAGTAATGTGTAAAATAATTGAATGGTTGGAATAAAATATTTATTTAAATGCGTGCAGCAAAATTCTATGTGTGATATCCATTACTCTGTTAATATGTGTGTGTGTGCGCGGCGCGCCAGAGTTTGACAGATGATGGATACGTGTGTGAATGCCGTCCGGGTACCGTGCATGGGGGAAGCCAGGAAAGCCGTGCAGATGAGAGAAGCTCTTTATCCTCGTGTCTTCTTCTAGTTAATATTTGCTTTAAGTGTAAATACTGCATTCATCTGTGTACATCTGTGTACAACAGTGAATTGTTCTATAGCAATACGAGTTTCATTGCTATACATTCCGACCTAATTACACCAGACGAAGCAATAAATCTAATCATCAAGATACATCACACCATGTAAAATCTATTACAAATCAGAAAATAGCTATTCGTAGCTTTCTGTTTATTTCACGAGTTGTACAGAAAAAATGAATTAGTGAAAGTTGTTCATAAAGGAAGATCCTAAATTATTATTGAATTAAAATTAAGAAATAAAGCATTTAGAAATATAATATGTATTATACAGAGTGAATATTATGTTCTAGACCGATTTTGTTTAGTTGCCATTTTGGTTTGCCGGATATTTGTCAGTTAGAATTTAGTTGTCGTAGAGAGTAGCTAATTACAATTTATTATGGAGCATTTAACGTTTCAAAAACGTATTGAGGTAAAATAAAACATTTTATTTAAATAATTATGGCAATTCTGTAACCATTTATAGTTATCGCTATCGTCACATATTGGAAAACTTCTTGGTGGTCAAAATGGGTCGATTTGGTCCGCAACACACGTGGTTTTAATAGGACGGTGCCACCTCACACAAAGTTATGTTTGAAATATTGAAATTTTTCCCAATCGCATAAGATCAAAAAGTTGTGATATCGATTGTGTGATTGTGATCACCTGATTTGACGGCTCCCGACAGCAATGTCTATATCAATAAGCCAATAACAATTTCGATGCAACAGGACATGAAATTCGAAATGAAATTGCTGAAATTACACGCGAAGTGTGCGATAATGTTATGAAAAATACGGTTAAAAGAGCACGCATTTGTGACGCTGTCAGAGGCGAACACTTGGCCAATGTCATATTTTATGCATAATTGCAATAAACCAAATAGTTGATAAATAAAAATCAAATGGAATAATTGTTTTTTTTTTTCTAATTATTCAAAAGCAATATCGGCCTGAACACAGTATTCATCCTGTACAATGTTTCTTTGGTCTGATAAGGAGGGCAGAGTTTAATTTAGTCTGAACGCGTGTCATAATTTTGATAATATATGCCTTTTAGCCTACAAAAATACAAACTACTACTATAGTATGAAAAAAGTAATAATGCGAATAAGAAAAGACATCTTAAAACGCAGTAAATGTTACATTTCATACAAAAACCAAATTAAAAAATTGTTTTTCATTTCTTAGTTATTCAAAAACAACATTGGCCTGGAACATACACGGCCTGTATTCATGTTTCTAATTGTTAATATTTTTAATTAATTAGTTGTCTTTTTGTTTTTTTATATTGTTACCAATATTTGTCTTACTAGAATGAATTTGTTGATTTTTCTATTGCTACGAATATATAACTACGTACTTACACTATAAAAGCTGTCCATTAAAAATAAATATTCCTAAAAGCATTGTATATTCCAATAATCCATTTTTTCTCCGTACACAAATACTTAACCCTATTTCTTTCACATATACACGACGACAGAAAACATGAAATATATATCGCGATAATATTTGAGCTCTGTATGTGTTGTATGTTCTATTCCCTACGAGTTTTACGGCACCATGAATTTATTTAATATTTAAAAAAAGTATTACACGTCTTTGAAACAGGCCGTTCTATACTAAAATTTTTGATAAGCTATAATAAATTAATTTCATGATTATAAAAAAAAACTCTGATACAGACTAAAGATATGTAGGAAGTAAAAGAAACAAAACAAGCAGGGAGCAAACAATACATGATAAGTACGAGGTAGGATGTGACGACAAAAATAAATACATAGAACGAGTAGCTTTGATCATTTAAGAAATTCTTATATGTATAAAATTGCTAATTTTAAAATTTTTTAAATTATGGTCACATCTTTTAACTGATTTTATAATTATAATATTCTAAATACTTCGAATGAAAGTAAATAATAAAACAAGCTCTCACCAATCGCGCTAGTTAGTAAATTGTATCTACGCGGGAGTACCTACGCACTTATTGCTCTCGCGTACTTGTACTTGTGTACATACATTGCATTTATGAAATACTGCAGAAATGCATTAAGATTGAGAAGTTCATCTCGTGTAACATTAAAATATTCCTTTCAATTAAAAAGTTAATATTTTTTAGTTTGCAAAGTTTATCAGTTTTATTACATCTTCCATATAAGGCATATATTTTTCGGTTAATAATAAAGGTTAGTCAGTAAAGATTGAAAAATGTAAGGTTTCAGCAATTTCTTACAGTTTGGAAAAAATGGTCTCTGAATCTATACTACTGAATTATTAAGTGAGTTTGAAACAAAATGACTTTTGTACACTATAAGTATTTTCTGCAAAGTAAACAAGCACGTTAAACTTTATTAATTTACCGTATTAAAATGCAGAATTATTTCATGTAAGAAATATTACTTATGTAGGTGATACCATAAATATAGATTTGTAGAGTGAAAATAAATCGTACTAGGTAATATTAAGTCATTATAAATATATTATAACTAAATACGGATGTAATATTACAATTTAAATGCTATATTTTAGATTGAAATTTTAAAATATAATTTTTGAATTCGCCATTCTTTAGTACTGGTCTCATTTCATTCCTTTTTATAGCAGTTTTGACGGGGAGAAATGGAATTTAGACGTGTCCAAAAATCCTAATTTCCTCCCTCTCTCGAGGCATTCTATGATTTCGGCAACCTTTTAAAGAAACATTCACCCACAGCTTTGGTAAAAACGCTTAGTCTAATAAATAAATAAAAAGTGTTCATAAAATCGATTACTTGTTCGTTCACATAATATTAAATTCAACCAAAAAAAATAGCAAATTTGAGATAAAGTTATTTGTCAGTGTTGCAAAAAATAACTCGCGTATCAATCACTCAGTTTCAAACATATATAAATAATGTTTTATACAAGTTTTACGCATGAACGTTGAATTATATAACTTTTAGACAGATAAATAATATATATTTGTTGTGTAGCTACAGATTGTTCATTAAATCGCAGCGAACAACGTTCGATACAAACTTCCGTTTTAAAAAAATAAATAAATTATACGAGAATATGTAATGTCCCATGCTATTAAGCATCCACGAATATATTCAGTTCAATGGAATTATTTTCACTTATTGCTGTGAGTATATCAAGTATCTTTAAAAATTAAAAAACATTATTTGAGTACATCGAAGTATTTCGAATCAAAGTGAAAGACTTTCATAAATATTTATAGCAGTCGCAGCGATCATGAGGACATTATCGTAATATTATTTACTGCCATGTTATAAATGATAACATTCAATAGTTTTTCCTTAAAATAGTGCGAAAGTTGGCTGTCGCGCGAATGCCTCTTGAAAACCTACAAGAAATCCAATCACGGCAAGCTCTATCTGCGGTAGGAGTCTAATGAATCTTTCAATACTTTGGACAGAAAAGAACGCAAGATTTGGACTTCTGTCTCTTTCGACTTGGAAGAAAAACACATTGGTGCGTTGTACCTGTCTGCAGAGAGTCCTGGAATTGAAAGTATGACTAAGCCATATCTCTTCTGATTGAAACCACAGTATATTTGTTCCCGTAAATCTCTTTGATAGCTTATTATTTCTCGGTTTTCCTATTGATAGTATGAAAGTCAATGCAACCATAAAAATCACCACTAATCTGATATTAAAGATGTTTGTTTCCTTGCTCGTCGTGAGTTGTATTGTTCTTCCTTGTGCTCGGATCTGGTTCGAATGCGCTGTCTGCTGACTCCACGTATTGTTACGACTGGTCGAAACAATTAACTCCCGCGGCGTAATTGTATGTCCTTATCTGACGGAAAGCTGACTGCGATTGATGCTCGCAGAAACAGCGACAACTTCACACTCGCACGGATAATCATATGTACCAACATGCAAAACCCAGGGGTGCCAACCGTAGGAATAATAATGTGCATAAACAATATCGATACCGATATGAAGGAATGAATAACAAAAAAGTTGAGCAACATAAATTGGCTTTATTTATCATTACTATGTTTAACCCTTACAATATTTCAACATCCAATTCTCATTTTGAAGAATTCTTGTTGAAAATACTTTTCTTACTACTAAATAAAACACGGAATAACTAGTTTGTTTTTATGGTAAGACGCTCGTTCGATAGTTGAAAAAAGTCGATGATTAAAAACCCTGCATCTGGAAAAATAATTCCATTACATAACACTAGCACCTAATATTTTGAGAAAATACAATAAACAGTGCAAATGTTTACATGACATATTTAAAATATTTTTGTTTTTATGTTTTATAATTCATATACGTTAATTCATGATCAATAATAATAAAATACATACGTGAAATCAGTTTCCTAATTCTACCTATGAAATCTGGAAGAACTCATTTTGAATAATGTTTGCACACTATTATTAATGGCCTATTATTAATTTGGTTCATTACATACATATGTACGTATGTATATATTTGTTTTGATTCTTTAATATTATCAGGTGTCATGTACTTGTGAATACGCAGGTAGGTAAAAAAATTACAAATTAAATGAATCAATTAGAAATATTACGGAAAAAAATAATTATCTTTCTAATTAATTAATTTAATTTGTATTAAAAATACCACATCACCAAGTTCTAAAATTGCAACTTCACAATAAAAATGAGTTTTTATTAAAATAAAAATATATACGTTATGATCACTGATCTTATTGGATTTAATTACCCAGCCTGTCTTTACTCATGTTCAAAGATAAGTAGGTAATATTTCTTATTATTTTCAATATAAAAAAATGCGGGCGTCTTGTGATATAACAGATTTTACATAAAGTTAGCATTTAAAAAAAACATGTTTAAAATCACTTAACTTACTAAATAGATAACATAATTTAGCTATTATATTTCTAAAATTTTATTAAATTAATCAATATTTTTTGTTAAAAATCCGGATACTTTTTATAACTTACTTTTGAAAAAATATATATAACGTTATTATAAAATATATATAACATTATTATAAAATTTACATTGTATTTTTTATTAATTTATACAGTATTTTTTCGAGACCGTTGAATCAAGAGTTTCTAATTGCTCTGATGATCGGACGGATATTTTGAGGAATTAATTTTATATTGATGGATCTTCTCGACTATGTAGACAGTTATTAAATATTTCATAGCTTTCTCATAATTTTCAAACTGGCTTTGAAATATATTAATTTACATAGACATGGATTAAATTTAGCTATAAGAAAATACCCTAACGCCGGAAAATCAATTCACAAAATCTTGAAACGGCAGCGTGATAAATTAATCCCATAACACGTAGTAAATTAATAGTTCATAGGCGCAATTACCAAAGCGGGTCGAGATTTCGCTCTTTGCGGAAGATGGCCTCGAAGATGATGAGCAGGATGTATGACTGGGAAGTTGTACGATGAAGCAGGATGAGAGATAAAATACTATTAATATACCCAAAGGCTGGGCAGGAACAATAGGTCGTCCATTAATTTTCAGTTCCAGGAACTTTTTAGCAGTTGCGTTGTTATTGTAATGTGCACTTGATCGAAATGCCTAATTAAAAGTATTATCTCATAATATCTTATCGAGGTGTTTGAAACTTTCTAACATTGTTGTCTTAAATTGTTTTCTTCGAGTCAGTCACTAGACAACCCTTCCTTTCAACTGAGCACGTAGGCTCATCTTATCTTGTGTACTGCACGCCTCACCTAATTACCCAAACCGTATCCTGCGGCTTAAACACGCCCCTTCTCATTGATTAAAGGTTTTCTACATTAAATAAGGTTTTAAGTAAAAAGAGTACAATTTTCAAGTTATATTAGTAAAAATTATGTTTTAAAATAGATTTATTAAATCTTTTTCTAATCCAAGACAACTCGTTTTAGAAGATATGTATGTGTTAAATTCACTCCATTTTTAGTGAAAATTCATTCAGTTTTAATGAAATATAAATCAACGAGTTAAACTAATTTTTAAAGAGATTATAGATACTTATAGATATTATGACACTTTGATGAATTAGTTTACTTTCTCTCTTTTTTGTAGAAGTGTTTCCTGGTAATTTACCCCGGCACGCACGACGCCGACGCCCCGTCAACCCTGGTCCGGAGACGGATGGCACGCCATCTTGTGTTATGAAGGAAAGAAAATCGTGTTTGTCTGCTGTTAATGTATCAGATAAATTCGTGTCGGAAGTGGTTAAGGCGTAATAATATATATATAGTAATAATATATCTTTACGTGTTAAGGAAATGCACACGGCGCTTATTGTCTATGTATCACGCTGGGAGAATTATTTAACAAGCGGAAGGTTCTTTACTAAAATAATATTAGACTAACCTCTAATCTGTAAATTTTAGAAGCTCGATATTACTTTATTATAAATCAATTTTGGTTAATTAAAAATGTAAATTTTTAACGGAATTATTTTATAAAATTTTAACATAAATATGTTATTTATTTATTTTAAATATTTATATTTAATTTTATAAAACTGATATACTATTATTAAAATGAAAGAACATTAAAAACATTTTTTCAAAGAATATTTATAGAAATCAACGCTAGTTTAGGAAAAGATTTAGGATCGAATCGCGGCAGCAACAAAAATATTTTTCGATAAATTTATTCTGTATTTCTTTCTGTTGCTTAATTTAATTTGTATTAATCATATTACGATGTTCTGTTTTGTTATGTGCAATTGAACAAAAAATTTTGAAGGGCTATTTACGTAATAATCTAATTTTGAATAAATAAATAATTATTAAATTAAACACTACCAGTATTGTGATTTGTAAATTCAACATTTTTTACTCAATTAATTATTTCTGATATCTTACATAAAAATTATTAATATTTCATAGCAGTTACATATTTTTATTAAAAATATAAAAAATAAAAAAATGTTACGTTCATATTGGGAAAATAACTTAATAATCATTAAATAAATTATGTATTTCAGTGTATAAATTATATCAATAAAGATTTATAATTAAAATCATTATAACATTAACATAAAATATGTGCAATATGTTAATTTAAACATAGTATATTATTCCATTTTCACTAGAAAAAAGAAAAACTCATTCAATAATGATCATGTAAAAGTAATTAAAAAACAAAACAACAAAAAATAGATTTATAAAAATAAAAATTTAGTTAATTTTTTTTATATATTAGATTATTAGTATTTATTATAATTAAAGGATTCTTCTGATACGTGTAGAGTTTTCTATAGAAAATTAGTCAACTTTGACAATAATATTATGATGTAGTAGTGCTTAGTGTGCAGCAAGACAATATATTTTTTAATACAAATTAAATTAATCAACTTGAAAGATAAACAGAAAAAATCTATTAATATAAAAATATTTTTATTGCTATAATATCATAGCAATATTCTTTGTAATGTTTTGCCATTCATTTTACTTTTTACGTAGTTTAAGTTAAGTTGATAGTTGTCTAGGCTCTCGATGACGTGGAATAAATTCAGATTCATACTATTTAGTTTTAACAATTTGCTGTACTTTTACGACAATTAAGATAAATACATTTTAAAATTTATATTTGTATTTAAAACAAAATGTTTTCTAAAGTTGTCATAACATTTCACCATTTTCAGTACATTGGAGAAACAGAACAAAAGCTTACACGTGTAAAATGATTGAAGTCTCGAATGAAAAGCGAATTGGTGCCAAGTCATTACGCCGAGTCCTAAAGCTTTCCCGAGAGAAAATACTTTTTGTTGGATTTAATAAACAAATTTTATTAAAGCCCATTTCCGAAAATCTTATTTTTAATGGTGTTTTTATAGTATACCTAACGTATCATATTATCGGTCTTTAAAGGTATATTTTCAAAGAATCTGCCTTGCCGACATTTTAATTTTTTTATTTAATTTACTTAGATATAGGTATATAACATTTGTACAGCTGCAAAAAAAAGATAGTTTGTAACGTATGTTTTACACACATTTTAAGTGCATTGTCCAATTAAGCAAGCCTGTTTTAAGGCAAATTAGTAAACAAATACATTTTACTAAACCAAAACTCATTGTACAATAAGATCGAATACATAACATACAAGGCGAGTAAACGTGAAAGTATTAAAAAAAAAAATATATATATATATATATGTGTGTGTGTGTGTGTATATAAAAAAGAGAGAGAGAAAAAATACTAATGTGAATATAAGGTAGATGGAAATATGCAAGACTAAAACAAACAAAAGTATTCGTTAGAATTATTTAGTTGTATAAAAAAGTTTACCTCTGTATCTGCTCTTCCTAATTGCAACAACCAATTTGAAACATCCTTTTAAAAGCCTTAATGTCAGTTAGGGTTCTAATTTTATTTCATATTTGATTGTATATTCTGGGAGCTTGAAAGGTGAATAATCTTTGGCCAAAAGTAGTTTTCATTCATGGAACTATCTTTTATATATACATATACATATGTAATATATTTTCCATTTGCCATCTTCAGGAATAACACTAAATAGTCCTCTGGATGTGAACTAAGCGATTGATCAACTCAAAATTTTATTACTGTTTTTTTTCTAATCATTTAAAAAAATAAAATATGCAGTTGATCGATACATAATTTTTAATTTTGATAAAATTATCTTTGCGATAATAATTATCAATTAAAATAAATATTTAATTTCTGTTAATCATGTTGACTATTTTAGTTTGGTTTGGTAATGTTTGAATAATTCTTTAATTTAGTTTTAGAGGCAACTCGTATGCTTTATAATGTCTTTTGAATTGTTGACGAATGAAAACCCAATTATTATACTTTTTCTGCTTTGTTCACATCTTCCGTTTCATTCACACGCTATTCGCTTTTCAGGCACAAAAACTACTACGGAACTTTATCTGCGAGTAAACTAATTCGAAACTGAACAAAATTTATTTTTTGCACATGCAGAAGATTACAATAATGATAAATTATGCATTTTTAAATTTTTTATTAATATTAATAATATAATACAATTTGAATAATCAGTGGATATATATATATATATATAATATATTAATATTTGTTTCTTCTTCTGAAAAGAAGTATATACGAGTTAATTTATGTTTCAATTAGTCTGTGTATATATATATTTTTTACTTCAGTTACAAATTTATGATAGTCCGTAATTTTTCTCATTGTGACGGGGAGATTGTTAAAAAATTTGATGTTTTGATAAATATATTAATTTTGAGTTGCGCTATATTTTAGTTTTGGGACCAATTACATAACATTAAATGTAAACGTACACAAGTCTCGAAATGGTTTAAATTAAGTCAATAGCATTTTGTGCAATATCAACACAATATTATATGTTATATATTAAGGCAGTGAGCTAAATTTAAATATATTCAGTTTTAAAATAAGATTAATTAAGAACGGAACGATCGCTTTGGCAAAGCATTGCGAACAAGCAAGTTTTTTCAAAAAATAAGTTATTGCGCCGGGCATATCGATACGCGGCTAATATCGATAATATGGTATTTTCTCAGATTTTTATAAAAAGTTTATTTTCTTGTGGAATTGAGTTCCCCGATTTCATTTTTTTTTCCTGTCGCAAATATTTAAGGTTATTAATATTTTAATGTTTCAAATTATCACCATACATTTTGACATTTGAAACGTTTTATCAATGGATATGATGAATTCACTCAAATCGTAGATAAGTTAGAAACATTATGAATACATACTAAATTTTAAAGTTTTTTTTATACAAAATGCACGATTTTTGATAGAATTAATTTTTTATTCCATTTGGGTTAAATTTGTTACTTCGGTTTGGTAAGGTAAGGTTAGTTAGTTTAATTATACAATCAAATGATGCCTACACATATTGATGATATTGTATTTTTTACATTATTTATTTATTATTTATATTAATTAAACTCTAAAGTGAAATATTTTTTTAGTATTTTCGACTTAAGGGTCATTATGATTTATTTCGAAATATGACACCGTAGTTTATTGGAAACCATGACCTTTTCAGAAATCTTCAAAGTTAGTTAAGTGTTTCAAATGTCGGAAACTATTATGGTGAAATTTTGAAAGTTTAAGGTGTTATAATGTTTTAAATATTTGCGACCGCAAACTTTTTTTCATTCATTTTTGAAATCAGTGTAATTATTTCTACAGGAAAATACATTTCTTGTCAAAGTCATACTGAAAAAAACATACTGTCGATAAATGTCGAATACGTTGTACACGTGGTTGTATAACGTACACGTCGTTTGAACTGCTCGCGTTAACGATATGCGTCACTTGAATGAAAAATTGTCTTCTGAATGCAGTCTTTCCAATATTTTACAATACAATTATTTCGATTCCAAAATTGGTGTAGTAAGGTTTTGGGTAATTTGTGGAGATATCTGTAAATGCTCACGTTTTAGTGTCGTTAGGATATGAGGTTAGTATTTTAATACATTATTTACGTGCTCAATAGCGAAGGATCATTTCTAGGTGATTTTCCGGATACAGATTACTGGAAAAAGTTGCAAAAAACCTCAGAAGTGAAAATAAACTAGATAACCACTCGGAGGGCCTAGAAATAGTCGTTTATAATTTTATTGGGAAGATTTTAGATACAATTTTTTTTAGATATTGATAATAGTATTTTTCTGATCCACTTCAATTAAACGCGTGAATATATTTTTTGTATATATGGTTAAAGTCAGTTTTATTCTCTTAAAATAGCAATCTAAAGAGAATAATGTGCCCTGTAATCACTGGATATATTGCCTTCCTAGAAGGCATGCGGAGGCCACTCGCTTGGCTATTTCATTAATGTGTCAGAGCGGATATTGCGTCCAAAGAGCTCCACGTCCAATTAAGAAAAATAATAGTTTAGGGATTATTTTACTTTTGTTTCTATTTATTACATTTATTAGTATTATTTATCATCGTTGAATCTCATGAATTGGATTTGGTTGGTAATCAAATTATTTGTGAAGTATTTAAAATACGTGATAAAATTATTAGTAGATACATATTTCAAAATTACGTAAATAAGTATTACGATAAAAACCACTTGAATTATTTCTTTGTTATTGCATATTTTAGAGCTGAATGTGGATAGCTTCTTATTGAGTTAACTGTACGAAGGTTTAGTTTGTTTTTTTTTTTTGTTGGGGCGGTGATTCAAATCTCCCTTCATTATCACCGTTTCCAAATGACCGACGAAGACGACGCGGGCGACATTTACATTAGGGTATGAGGCTCCTGTTGAGAGAAACCGTGCACCTACTCGACCGCGCAGTTGCGCCCCGTTAACTCTTCATACCATGCAACCTTTTGTACTCTTCTTTCTAAATAAATTTACGCTAATATACGATTACATAAAAACCCATGTTTCGTTCCAACAATTTTAAACAAACATTTGTAAATAAATAATACAAATACAAACAAATAAATATTTTTGCCCGCTTATTGATTTATATATTAACAACAATGTAGTGCAAAAATATTATGTTTCTAGAAGAACCGTTTAGCGAATCAAATTTAGACTCTGGTAAAAATTACAGGTATTATACACTTTAGATTAGTATTTCAGAGTTCACCCACGTGGGCCGAAATAGCGAAACTTTGTCTACATCGTGCATTCAGTTTAAGTTAAGCATTTGCTTAAGTTTAGGGAAAGCAATGAAGAACATTTAGTTATAATTACTTTCAAGTTCGATTAATTGGTATTACATTATTTCTTCGTCAACTAAAACCGTATCTCACGTTAGAAACTTGTCATCACTAATCACCGTTGGTTGTAATGATGCCTTGTTGAATATTTGCAGAGTACAACCTCAACACTGACTAGATATTACAGGCGAGATTTAACTACACATGCCTTTCATAATATTTCGATGTTAGAGTGAATTTTCGATAGGTACCTAATTAATCCGAATATGTTCATTAATAGTATTAATATATTCATACTTAAATAACGTAGTGGAAGTTAAATATTGACTAACTTATTTGGTGTAATTAAGATTGTTGATAAAGAGGTTAATACAAATTATTAGTTCCTGTTTCTCATGGCACAAGTTCACAAAACATATTTAGAAAAATGGCAAATGTGGCAATATAAATATGTAAACACATGCCTCATCAATATTTCTACTATTTTTTAAACAAAACTAACCACTTTACGTAATATAAATGAATCTATTTTCTAATTGTGCGTCACTAAGGACTATATTCGGGATCAAACCCGTGAGCTCTATAGGCCCCAGGGTATTGTAAATTCTCAGTATCAGAGAAATTATGGCTGAGTTTACATAATTTTACGTTACAGCCTGATAATAAATTATTCTAAAAAAGTAAAATAAACATTGCACTGCAAATATTTTATCCTCATTGAGTCATTTTTTTGGGTAAAATAGCGAACGCAATGAAGTTTATGCGATCGGAGAATTTTCCAGCGCTGTGAACAAAATAAAATTAAAAGGAAGTGAAAAACTTGTCAGGAAGTTATAATTAATAAAAATTATAACTTTCGCAAACTCTTGCGTTGAATGCAATTCTTAAGGTGTCGGTTTAAAAGGCGAACAATTAATTTTTCTGACAACTTTCTTTTAATACTCTATATATATATATATATATATATATATATATATATATATATATATATATATATATATATATTATGAAGCAGTATTTATGATTCAGCGGTAGGTATAATTTTAAACGTCAGATATATACGTATTACGTAAAAGTTTTCATAACGTTAAATAATACTATATAGTTTCCTTTTGTTTTATCTGTATTAGATAAGATACAATTGTATTGACAAATTATGGCGTTTTACACGAAAGGTGATAACGACACAGCATCAATAATGTAATCAAATAATACATTATCTATTAATTTTTTAGATTAGAATTTTTTGGGTATCTTAAAAACATTGATCTGAATTTTAAATAATAAAGATTTTATATATTTTTTATTGGCTTTCGCCTGCTGTACCTAATGGGATATTATTTCTTAATAAATTTTTTGTTCATTGAATATATTTATTGTAATCTATAGAAATCTTTTACTATTTACAGTTGTTTCAAAAATATTTTTCATTTTGGTTCATTCGTTACAATGAGCGAGAGGAGGGCGGGAGGTACGCCGATAGCTAGCCGCATCCTTGGGAATTCAGTCGCAATGGAGCGTATCCTTAGCAGTTATTTGTGAAATTTTCCTTGGAAAATTGATATTCCGAAGAGGTAACATAAACTGGCTTCCACGTTGCCCCGACTTGACACCAATGAACTTTTTCCTATAGGGCCACCTTAAATCAAAGGTATACAGTAACAATCCTCCCTCTCTGAACCAATTAAAAGAAAATATTTGAGAAGAAATGGCAGCGATCAGGGAGAATACGTGCCGAGCAGTTCTCAGAAATTTTGTTCCCCGTTTAGAAGAGTGCCAGGAAAATAACGGATCACATTTATAAAACATAATTTTTACGAAATAAATTCCCAGGGACTGTACTGAAATGCAAAATCAATATTTTTTTATTAAACCCATCCATTATTTAATTACAAAATTTTTTATAAAAAAAAAACTTTTGGGATATTGTAGCACATACAATTAATACACAGAAACATATTTTATTTTAAAAATACCGTATTACACACTATGTATATATTGTGTTTCAGAAAAAATTTACGAATACATACTCGTATTATCATCTGAGTCAACTATAAATTGAAGATTTTACGACCTGGTCGTAAATAAGAATGGCTTTATATTTACGATCGAAATCTTATGCCAACAGAATCCAGTACGTTCTACATTGTTTTAACAAAAATTCTGGTATGGGAAAATATTGTAGAATGTGCTTTATTCAATTGCTCTGAAGAAGTATACGTATCTATACGTAAAAATTACTTTTATATAATAATTTTACATAATCCATTTCATTACATATTTATTAAATACTAAATTAATGTATTAATTATAAATATATACATATAAAATCAATTTGTCGAAAAATATTGTTTTTGCGTCACCGGGATTCGAACCCGGATCTCTATTTCCAATCCGGGGAAGTACACTACCAATTGTGTTATAACGCCAGTATTTTTCTTGACAAATTTTCGAACCTATATGTTACATTTTTCAAATAAATACACCTGTCGTTCCATTATTTGAAAGCCATCTACATTATTTTTACAGAATCTTAAATACTTTTGAGTAAACCGACTGCAGACGTCAGAATTATTAATTCATTTTTATTAAATTTTGGACACATTGATACAACATATATTATTAAGGAAAACATATTCTTATTGTGAAGTTGTAATTATTCAGAACATAGGTCTGTGATATTTTAAATACTAAATTAATGTATTAATTAATACATTATAGAAACTAACAGTATAAATATATATTATAGTTATAAATAAGTAATTCAGAAAAAATAAATCAAAATTTATAAATATAAGACTTATACACAAAAAAAATTGTGATCTAATATAAAAACGCATCTCAAAACAATCTGCAAAATTGGATCTAAGTGAACTAAGTAATGAAAAAACGTACCTTAACAACTGATATGTACATTAAGATATATGGTTTCAGTAATAGTCGAAGTAAGTAATCTATAATTCTAAAACACGTATTGTAAATATCCAACTCGCCAGATTTATTGGTAAACAAATGTAGGGCCTAATTCTAAACCTCCCCTAAAACGGCTTTATGTGATTTTAAGTTATGGACGAAAACGTATATTTTGAAAGCAAATATACAAAGTGTTTGTTTTTACATCAACACTTTTTAAAGAGACAATTCTGTAATGTAATTTTTTTTTTGTATATATCGTTCTGGTAGCCATACTGGATTTTGAATCATGTGATCATCAACAAGCGTTGTGATTGGTTGATTTAATTTTAGGGGGAATAGCAACTTGTTCTCTGTCTGCTTTGGGGTATTTTGGAACTAACCCTGATTTTGAACATGCAATATGCAGTGGCTTTTGCGAGAAACAATGTATTCTGCATGTAGCTGAAAAAAATCTACAAAACTGCATATTTAACTCAAATTATTCGAAATCCGTTATATGAGGTTTTGGACTTAGTCGCTACAAATGTAATAAGCGGAATAATATTTAACATTAGTTTGTATTATATAGGGGAGACTTAAAGTATTAATCAATCTCGGGAGTCATGCAGGTAATCTTGGATTAGATACCGGGTGATCAGTTCAAGATCAACTCATTTGGGCAGTGATACGCAGGTTGTATTTTTGCGATTTTCAAAGAATGTTATTGGTTACTCGGGTACGGTGGGAATGGAAATCAAGATATTTATATAATCAATACTTACTTTGTGGTGTAATGTGATTATTTTAATTTTCACAATGAAATTTTGTAATATACCTACGTTGGGATATTTTTAATACTAGTTTCGAGAGGTGGAGTCCCTCTCATCATCAGGTATCAATTTAAAGAATTAATAATGATTAATTTGAAAATCGTTGAAATACAAAAAAATTTAAAATCAGAGAAAACACTTATTAACAACATAATATTCCCTAACACTTCGCCTTTACTGTTCATATTCCAATTAATGACAGAAACTTCCCCCCTGTTATAAAGCCCATAGACTACAATAGTGTATTTAGTTTAATTATTACCTGATGGTGATAGGGACTGCACCTCTCGAAACTAGTAGTGAAAATAACCCAACGTGTGAGTAGTACAAAGTTTTGTTGTGAAAATTAAAAAAAAACAAGATATTTATCTGGGTGCTGCTTCCGACACTATTTTAGAGATTTAGTACCTACAATTCCAGACACTAGACTTAAGGATACTGCGAACATAAGAAAGGATCTTCATAGTATTTAATCTTTAAAATTGTTTACATGTGCGGAGAATGAAACCTAACATACTCGAAGCCTCAGCAACTACTAAATCAATGTGTTTGTCAAGTGTAAGTTCACAGTATAAGAGTCGGGTGACACCGAGTTTTTTGGTTTCTATTTTAAAGCTCAAAGGGGACATATAATATTTTAGATATAATTAAATTACAGAAAAAATATTATTTCTAGTATACCGTAATGCTAAACAATTTTTGATATATATTGTTGATTATTGTGATGACTTTCCAAGTATCACCAGATTCCCTTGGGGTTCTAATTACCTGAGTTCCAATTCGTTATAAAGTTCAATAAATATGAATTAACTATATGAATTAGAAAGATATGCATATAAAATTAATTTTATAGAAAAATATTGTTGTTGCGCCACCGGGATTCGTACCTGGATATCTTTCCAAACCGGAGATGGTGCATTATCCAACTATGTTACAGCGACGATATGTTAAGCGACAAATTTTCGAACCTACATGTTGCCTTTTTGATATTAATACATTTAATCGTTCCATTATTTGAAAGAGCCATCTACCTTATTTTTACGGAATCTCAAATACCTTTGAGTAATCTGATAGCAGACGCCAAAATTATCAATTCATTTTTATTAAATTTTGGATACATTGATACAACTTTATTATTAGGAGAACACATTCTTATTGCGAAGTTGTAATTATTTAGAACATTGGTTTGTGATTGTGACAGTTCTCACAATTATGATGAGTGCGATCGGCACGAAGTTGATACATATCGCAGATCTTTCTGTATTTTGCACTAACGGGAGCAAATACCTTTATATTATCTGCACATAAAACTTAATTTATAATAATTAAGAAGGCACTTTCCGAAATCATTTATATAAATATTAAAAAGCTAGGGTCCTAAATAATGATCTTTACGAGACACCGGAAGGTACTCTAACCCAAATGCAAGACGAGACTCGTATAAAGATCACCGTGTATACTAATTAACCCTTCCAAAACCATGCAGTAACATCGGTCTACCACCCCAATTAAAAGTGTAATATTTCCCTTAATACACGCAACATAAAATTCATATTTTGGTTAATTCTAAGGAAAATGTTTATGTTTAGATCTAATTAGTGAAAAACTAGTTATGTAAAGCGAATCCTATAAAAATAATTATTTTTCAATTCAGTTAGTTGTAAAATTTATGTGCTGGAAAAAAATACCATTTGTGGTAAGACAAATAGAGATGATGCATTAATTTCACAATAAAAATAATAACAAACATACAAATATATGATTTCTCTTTCTCATTCATTTAATGATAATAATTTAATCATGATTCTATAAGACTTGATGAATGTTCCGAATAATATTAGGATATTGATCCCATTTTCGTAATTAATGCTTAATATTTAGAGAAGTTTATAGGATTAATATCTTTAGAGTCATTTAAACTAATAAAAGCTTCCTTCACATTTAGAATGTTAAAAATTTCTTGCAGTAACACGAGTTGATAGCGGGGCTGCGTATGGGTATTTTAAATCACGGTATGGTAAAGGTTAATAGGATAAGATATTATAAAGAATTTTAACAAAAGTTTCAATGTAATCAGTGTATCGTGCATCTACTTAAATCCAACAATATATAATCGTATATTCTATTACATAATATATAATGTAAACTATACACATTATCATTAAATTTTTATTTAATTATTTACTAACGCGTCCTTGCATGTTGGTTTCCATTACGAAAATTAAAAATGGAGATCATCAAAAGCGTTATCAAATGCTGGCAGTACGGTAAGTGCCCGAGTTTTGAGAGTGCTGAGAAAGCTTTCGACTCGCACATTCTCCTTTCACTCTTTACGACTTCATTTTCCCCTGTCACTATATTTCTATCTTTGTCTGACGGATCGCGGATAGACAACCATTGTATCGGATTAAATAAATATAATGCATTTATATTCTAATATATTCGCTTATTCATAATTTTTTGTGATTTAGGCTATATTTTAAATGGAAAAGTAGTCATTTTTGTTGGTTATGTGTGATACCTAGTTAAATCTCAAAAAAATAAACATCGTTTAATTATTTTCACCACACACACCATAAAAATATACACGTTCTTTATATTCAAAGAAAAAAAAAAAGATATGCTGTTGAGATCTATCGCCTCCATTATAATCATCACCGCCGACGACTCTGAACGCACCTTGCTTATACCGGTGTGTGCATCAGAGCTCTTAACAGCCGTAAAAACGCACCCAGTCCAGTATTATCGATGGATCCAAAAATATTTTTAGATAAAAAATAATGATTAAAAAATAACTGCTTGCTGCCGTGACATAAATATTTTGAAAAATTACAAAAATTTTCGCTCGGAGAAAAAAATATTTCGAGCTTCGAAAGATAAGTACAAATTTGTCTGAAGTTAGAGGGAGCGCTCGTACCTATCACCCCCACCCCCCCTCTGAATCCCTCTTTGCCCAATACCGACGTCGGGTGCTAATACTAATGCGCCTGCAACCCTCTCTCGGGCCTCACTCTTCTCGCGTTACCTACCAGATAACATCTCAAGGAATTACCTTTATAACTCTTTGCGTTTAGACATTTACGACTATTGTATTTCACTAAAAATGTAACCTGTGCTCAACAACAAACTTGTGTCCACCGTTAGTATTTTTCGTTTCTTAACCTGCTCTGGCCACACATATTTACAAAATACACTCCGCAATTATCAACCATGGACACAAGTGTGTGAAGGGTGATTTTATTGCATCACCCACCATTCAGACATCAGTACATCTTTTTGATCCATATTCACAAGAGTTTAATCTACATATTCATAAAACATATTATATGTATCGATATTTCATCCCCCATAAGGCCATTAGGTAGCAAGGCGTAATTAAGAATTCAAGATAAATTTAAATAATTTAATCCTTGTATTTTCCAATTTGTCGGACATTACGGGGAGGATGACAAAAAGGCTAGTAATGATTGGAAGGGTGAAAAAAGGTGACTCTAATTCGATTAACTGACAAGATCAAATATGCCACTGGCTATCCATTCGATAGACACGTGATAGATTCGACGAACACGTGTTGACTTAATCCTTCTTTTCAAACTACTGCAAGGCCATATTGATTGCCCCAACCAATTGGAATTAATATCTCTCCATGTGCCATCTAGATCAATCCGGCAATCCGTACTCTTCCACATTCCCAGAAGTAGAACATCTTACATACAAAATTCATTCATTTACCGGTCATGCAAATACCATAATGAGAAATTGACAGAAATTGACTTGTTCAACATTAGCCTTACTGCGCTTAAAGGGTTCTTTTTATGAACCACCTCAATCTCAATTTTGACTAATCTTTCTACCTACAAATAAGTCTTATTCTTCCTTTACCGCAACAATAGTTGCAACCTCAACACCCTTTCTCCCTCTTTTTTATCTTTTTATTTATTTTCTGCACCTAAACATACTTATGTACATGAAAATTTCTGTGGATTTTCATAAATAGTATCACATGTTCAATATTTATTGTGTTAATTATTATAATAAGTTTATAAATTGTCAAAATCCCTCAATACAATAAAAAAAATAAAAAAATAGCAACTAAAGTGCGAAATGCAGAGGTGGAGGAGAATCATCAAGGACGACATCAAGAGGTTACACTCCACAGTAATGAGGGAACTGATTCCAGAAGAAGTGGTATATTGGTGAGTGTACAAAATTTGGTGCGTTTGATGTCTGTGAGCACAATTCACAGAGGTTTTTGAGTTTAATGGAAAATATTGTCAAAATAATGTAGTTTTGTTATAATACGTAGTTTTGATTAATGTATACATATACGTAATAACGATAAAAAGAGAATAAAACGCATATATATTCTATTTTAAAGAGAACACATTATTATTTGTGAAGTTGTAATTTTTTTCAAAACATAAGTTCTGTAATATTAAATACAAATTAAATGTCTTAATTAGTGGCAGCGTAAATATTTTTTCGGTTAACTGACTATCTGTGTGTATATCTTTCTAATTGATGCGATTAATTTGCATACATTATCGTTTATGTATTAACTATACAACTATAGGATTAACGTTAATACGGTACAGTATTGAATGTTTGTTGAAAATAACACGTATTATATTAGAACATACATTTGCACGTTACAATAACTTATAAATTTAGGTTAATATTAAAAAAATAAATATATATGTACGTGCTTTCGATATCGTTATTATTTTTCGTTGATACCTTTATTATTTTTACTAAAAATTATGTAAATGGGCGTTTTTATTGTCTAAAAAGTATTTTAAATACTAAATTAATGTATTAATTATAAATATATACATATAAAATCAATTTTGTCGAAAAATATTGTTTTAGCGTCACCGGGATACGAACCTGGATCTTCATTTCCAATCCGGGGAAGTGCACTACCTTTGTGCTATAACGCCAGTATTTTTCTTGACAAATTTTTCGAAACTATATGTTACATTTTTCAAATTAATACACCTGTCGTTCCATTATTTGAAAGCCATCTACATTATTTTTACAGAATCTCAAATACCTTTGAGTAAACCGATTTGCAGACGCCAGAATTATCAATTCATTTTTATTAAATTTTGGACACGTTGATACAACATATATTATTAAGGAAAACACATTCTTATTGTGAAGTTGTAATTATTCAGAACATAGGTCTGTGATATTTTAAATACTAAATTAATGTATTAATTATAAATATATACATATAAAATCCCGGTGACGATCCCGGTAACGCTAAAACAATATTTTTCGACAAAATTGATTTTATATGTATATATTTATAATTAATACATTAATTTAGTATTTAAAATATCACAGACCTATGTTCTGAATAATTACAACTTCACAATAAGAATGTGTTTTCCTTAATAATCTAAAAAGTATATTTGAAAAAAATTGGGGGAAAGGCTGTATGCTGTGAAGTGGTCCTAAATTAAGCTACGGAGTGACGCAAATTGCTGTCTTGCAGCTTGAGCTACTGAATAATTAACTGTTACATATATAGGGTGGTTCAAACTTAATCATTATTTTAAATATTCAGAGTTAGAAACGTTATATGTGACATTCGTCAAATAAATACTATGTAGCATAATAGTGAAAATGAGTCGATACACGATGGAGCAGCGTATTGAAATAGTGTAAATTCGCTAGAAAAATATGCAAAATTTTACGGAAACAGTTCGTATGACAGGAAGTGCTTTTGAACGATATCTATTTTCAGCAGGATAAGGATACGTGCCACACAAGATGAAAAACAATCGTGTTATTGCGTCAGCTATTTTCTGGATGCGTAATCGTTTTGGAGTCACCAATTGGCTTCGTATATCGTGCGATTTAACGTCTCTAGACTTTTTCCTTTGGGGTTATGTAAAATATAAAGTTTATGCTCCAGAAACGATCCAAGCACTTAAAATTAATATATGAGCTTCAACTGGTAAAACAAGGACTCAATTATGTAAAAAAATCATTAAAATATCCGTTGAGTTTGGATAATTTCTTAAAATAGATAATTTACTGATTGCGATATGAAGATAAATTTGCTGATTCCGTTAAGTTTAGATACAGTCTCCTCGCAAGTTATGCGTAATGAATTTTGTCATAATTATAAATAATTTTGCGCTATTTACAAGGTTGATACATAATACAAATATATAATGTGTCATTATGTACCTATTGGTGGAACTTTAAACGTCTAATATGCACATCATAGATTATATTCATCTAAATGCCTTCGATCGCTGGTTTCCAGGTTTCGGATTAATAATGAGTATACATATGATACATAAACTGCACTAACTTGCTCACTTTCCTGTCTTTAGATTTCGGCTGGATGAAGCGCGCACTGGTGGTTTTAGGACTGCTGGACTGGTCAAAGCACCGGAGGTAATGAGAAATCACGCCTTCGTTACCGTCTTCTCCGATTCCGATAAGAGGCCGCAATACTCACACACATGCACTATATTATTAACCAGAAAACCCAGTGATGCCAACCGAAGTGATAAGGTGCGTAAACAGGTAATTTCATATCACAATTGGAATAACAATATATTTATCTCGCATACAGTTAGCGCTGTTAATTAAATTTCTATTAAGTTTTTTCGTGTTTGACTTATTACCTCACTCACGCATACCTTCAGATCGCTATTTACCCTAATTTTAACCGAAATATCTCCATCCCTTTCTTTCCTAACGTATTCTTAAGCACAAGGAAGAAATAAGATGTCGCAGTAATTAACAGTCTCTCCAACTGCAGCAAGTTCAGTGTGTTCTTCGAACTTTACACGAAGTAACTACCGTCGCTTATTAATTAACCGCTAATGCTTATACCCAATTTTACGTTAACCCGCTTATATATAATAATCCTTTTATCGCGAGTGTTAACAGTGTAGATACCCCGCTCAAACGCTTGTTCTTGTGGTGGAGAAGGAATAAACAAATGAACCAGCACCCGGCAGACGAAAAGTGCCTTCCTTTCTTCTTCATATTTCCACCACGTATGTACGATAAAATTAAGAAATCCAAAAGCATTCTATTCAATATTCACCAGAGAAGATGCTTTCGCAAGAGATTACCATATAACGGTTTAATATAAATATTTTAATAAGGGTGGCATGTCAACAGAAGGGGTTGCGGACTCCTGCGTCCACGACTATGGCCGTTCCGTTGGCCGTGTAATGCGCGCGGCCGTCGGCGTCGCGTCGCATTCGCGGAGTTGTAACGATGCAATTATTTCCCTAACATACCCCTGGGGTAGAGCGCACGGAAGGGATGAAGTGCACGGGGAGTGGTGGGAGGTAGACGTTGTGGATTGTGTAATTTTGAAACTGTTGGATATTAATAAAATAAATTAAATTTCACGGTAACGGAAGGATGTTTTGAAAAATATGGTGATTATTAATATTATTTTAAGGACAACGCATTATTATTGTGAAGTTGCCATTTTTCAGAACATAGGTCTATGATATTTTAATGCAACCCGTTTTTAAACCCGGTCTGTCATACTGTTCGATAGTACCTAGTCATGAGTACCTTTTAGCCGTTTTAGTATTACATTTGTGTATTTTATACATCAGTAGTAGATCTGTAGATATTGTGTAGAACGATAGCAGAATTATTTTAATACTGTAAAAAGGCTTTTTGTATCGTGTATCACACATTGTTAATCGCTAGTTTTTTAAATGTCCATTATTCCACTGTTCCTAGCGGCCTTATCGCTGTTGTTATAATAATTGCAAATTTGATTAGGTTTTGTAAAATTTCAAACGAGATATTCCTTTCCAATCATTGCATCTTAATAGTTTAAATTTCCTTCTACAGATCGCCGTAGAATTATGCTATTCTTTCAAAAATATGACTTCTGTTTAAGGAATATTTCAGTAGAAATTTTTTTTGATCATGATCAGGAGATGTCGAAATCTGTTAAAAAGTTTGTCGATTTGTGGACACGATAACTTCCACAAAACTTATCTGATTTTAATCAGAATTTTCTAAAAAAATTAATCTGGTAGATATCTTGACTTAGTTCATTAATTATCTAGATATACAGCTGTTCAAAAACTTAAAAATCTGTAACTTTGTTCATATTGGACTTTGAGAAAAAAGTAAAAACACACATTTTTTTTAGAAGTTGTATCATCTTTTAGTACAGACTATTTTTTTTACCCCGTCTATGTTCCTACTTTCACGAAGATTATGAGCGTTCTGCGATTTTTTGTGAATTATATATACAATGATTTTAGATATGTCTTTTAGTAGATGATATTAAAACAAAAATTAAAAATAAACATTTTAATAATTAAATTTATCTCAATAAATATATAAAATCCTCAGATCAATTAATATTAATATTAATACAAATGAAACGAATCAACTAAAAAAATACAGGTACAAAAAATACTAATTATCAAAAAAGTATGTGGTTGCTACCGGGATATGTTCTGTATGATATAATGGAGTCATTTTTATTTTATTTTTTACAAAAACTAATCAAATAATCTCATTTACATAACTGAAAGATTTTTTTTTGATATTTTGAAATATGGCAGAGAGAAAAATTACAGATGTTCAAAGTTGCGTGTTTTAAAAATATTCGGTTTATACCGACGTCACATCTTCCGAGTCAGTAATCTATACTCTGGCGGGCGAGCGTTTTTCAATAAGCCCAACTTTGAACGCCAATTACTCAAAAAATATTACACATTTCGTAAAAATTAAAAAATCATTATCTGGATTTTTTCTTTATTTTTTAATGTATAAAATAAGCTCATGTCATGCTCCACTAATGTCATGCTCCACTACCTCATTGTATAATAAAAAAGTGTTTTAATTAAAAAAAAATAAAAATAATAATACCTATTATTGTGATAAAAGTGGTTAGCTGTAGGACGCAGCTTATCATTTCACAGTTGGTTTCATAATAAAATGTTATCCATAATTAAAAGTAGATACTCGTACTTCGGTACTTTAGTTCGTCTAATTACCATAGACCACCATTAAGTTAATGTTGCCTGATCTGAAAAGTCATGTTCTCTCATATTTTCTGTGTTTCTATGTTAACATCTGGATGATATCGCAATAAAATCAATAAAATATAAAAGAAAAAACAATCATGAAATTAATGTAAGCATGTTTTAGTTATGCGTTAAAACATCACGGACATCAAATTAAGGTTAAATCTTCTAATTATGTATAAATGAGAAAAATAATACGTATATATTATGTATATAAATGATACTCGCTTCTGGTTGCAAATATTTTATAACATCTCAAATTTTTTTATGTGCCGTGGTAAAGACCTAATTTTGTGTACGTTTGGAGTGTTGATTCTAAATATGATTCTAATGGTATGAGATATTCCGTATCAGCTCTAGTTTTGGAGATATAGAATACTTATACGTACACATAGCATACAATTAACATTTTACTAATAAAATAAAACAATTTAATGTTTAAATAAAGATTATTATATATTAACCGACAACCATCACCCCCCCATTACATTCATCGTGCATTCACCGCTGTATTCATAATGCGAGCGAGACTTAAATAAAGCCTCATCAATAAACCTTTGGCTGAGAGAAAAAAATCATCCAGTCGCCATTTTAATACGTAATACTTGGCCTGTTTAAACAATTCACGCTTTAATCAATGACGGTTCATACTTTGAGTGTTTGGTATAAAAAAATTGCTCGATTGAGTTGGGAAAAATTTAAATTGGGAATTTTTGATGATCTCAAATCAGAAATCATCATGAAAGATTGAGCTTTTACAAATTTGATGAGCAATACTGAGTTATTTTCCTAGTCTTCACTTGTTTTAGTAATTAATAACTTTCTTGGAACACAAACCAGGAAACTATGCTCAGCTAGTTAAAAATATGATGTTTAGTTTTTGCACTTTTAACTGCAACATAAATATTAAGATACATTACCTCTACAGTCATTTAAATCGCTTTCTTAATAATCTTGGTGATTTAAGTGAAGAACCAGATTTCACTACCATATAAAAATCATAGAAGAGAGGTACTACAGAAGATAAGATATCCACGTTATGGCGTCTTAGTCTTGGAACCTTCAGCGAGACTATTCTGTAAAACCTCACTCCAGAAAGAGTTATAAAACAAGATTTTTAAATTGTGCATCGTGACCACTAAATTTGTTTTTAAGTAATTATGTAAGTTAATATAAACAAATCTATTTAGTAATTTTATGGTTGTTTTCATATAAACCAGGATTACTTTATTATTTGTGAAGAAATAAATTAGCATAAAGGATATGTGATGTGTCTTAAAAACTAGAGCTGATAGGGAAAACCCAATGCCATTTCTGAAATCAGCAACCCAATAGGTCAAATCTTTCGAGCACCAAAATGTGTGTACCAGTGGTATTGTTCAACGGCAAATTTGAATATGTACTATAATAAAATATTATTATATGTATATATGTAAATATTATATAAAATAAAGCAAAACATATCTTACAATCATGTAATTTTTTTTTTATATAGATGCATGTGATACGTGTTTATATTGGATATATGAAACAGCAAACTTTGTTCTGTATTTTATAACAAGACGAGACAAAGTATAATATAATAAATGAAAAAACGTGCATAGTTAAATATGGATTCACTTGATTCTCTTTTTATACGATAGATGAGTTCCATAGGATATCGTATAAAAAAAGACTTGGCATACGTTGAATATAGCTTAACTGCGTATTTAATTATGTTTAATTATAACATTATATTTTAATCAGAATTATCGTCATCATATGATAATTACAACTTCACAATAAGAATGTGTTCTCCTTAATGATATCATTTTGGTAAAACGTATCAATACCACCAATTTCATGAGCCAAAGTAACGACATCAGCTGATATTGCCGATGTTTCAATTGTTCCATTGACTGTAATATAAACCGCATAAATTCAAAATTGCATAAAAAGAGAAAATAAAAATTGTAAATATGTTATATTCACGAAGCATTGATAAATATTTATCTTTTAATAATTTAAAGGTCTCATATTTTTAAACCATGGAACAGTTATCTCTGCCTCTTTAGCCGTAAGCAGTTTGTAGCCGAACCCTTTCCGGCAGTTATGAACTATTTTGAAAATAATCTCAAGTTCTAAATACAATAAGAATTTACTAATACAAAATACACATTCATTTTAAATACATTCGAGATTAACTAACTACTCAAATAAATTTCCTATATTATTGATAGTAAGGTATTTAGTGTGTTTTTATTAATATATAAGTTGTATTAAAGTTTTCAAATTTATGAAAATTGATTAATCAATTTAATTCTGACGACTCCGATCGGGTTTTACTCAAAGGCATTTGAAATTCATAATCATATATATATATATATATATATATATATGTATTTATAGTTGCTTTTAAAATCGGAATAATAGATGTATTAATTTGAAATATTACTGAATATAAGTTTAAAATTTGTCGAAAATGTTTTCGAGCGCTGCGGGAAATTTGAGAACGCGCTTCCCCGGATAGGAAGAGGTCCAGGTTTAAATCCCGGTAACTAAATATTTTTTCGATTGATAGATTTTTTTCTGTATATCTTTCTAGTTGATTAATTTAATTTAAATTTAATATAATACCATATTATCATTTAAAATATAGGTAATTTTTTAAGAGATTTACATCATTCTAATACCACGGTTAACGTACTGCAGGTATTAAGAATATACCGGTTATTCAATTTAAATGATAGATAATTTTCATTTCCAAAATGTTGTCGACGTATTGACATATTCTTAAAACTTAATAATTTATCGTATCCTATTTAATTTGATATATAATATATGACACCAGTGTGTAGAGATTTTTTCCTAGATACGTTATCTATACGTGCTTTGAATTAATTGATCGTTTTCACTTAAACACGGTTAAGCAAAGCATAATTCAAATCAAATCAATCGGTATATCACTCTAAATATACATTTTTTTATTATGGTTACTTATGATACTGTTAAAATATATAACACTGAAATATTGCAAATTGAATATAATGGTTTAATTAAGATATTTTATATTGAAAATTAAGGACATTTTCACTAATACCTTCCTTAAGTTCTCATAATGTGTAAGTATCACAATGAAGGGAAATACATTGGAAGGGCTACCGCTCTAAAGCCGTTTCATTAATTTTATAAACCCAAACAACACGGCGCAAACACAGGACAATCAAATAAAATATTAAAGGAGGGACGATTCCGTCTAATGGAAGAAGTCTGTTAACAATGTAAGAAGCGAGGAGCTCTTTGCGAGGAAACAAGATAAGAGATAAGGCATGGAGCCTTTCTGCACTGCCCCCAGTTACCGGCAATGGTATCACTTGTAATGTTACACTTTTCACCGCTCGGGTGGGAGTTGTCCTTTTCACGCGGAAACTTTACAAACTTATCTTTAACGAGCGGGAGGTGAAGAATTTTTATTTCGAAATCAAATTTGTAAATTAAGAAGAATATTCTTTTAATAATCTTACATCCTATTTTTTTCAATTATATTATAATTTATTATTTAATTTAGTTTATAATCACTTAATGAGTTATTTTATTACACCAACCTGTTTCGGAAAAAACCATTTCCTTCTTCAGGATGACAAATTAACTTGACGTCCTGACTAAGGAAATGCTATTTTCCAAAACCGGATTCAATTTGTAAAAATTAAAAATATCATAATTTATTTTAATAGTAATAATTTTAAACATATACTGCATTATGTTTTTGGCAAAAAAAATCAATTATAATCATTATATAAAATCAACCTTCATTATTATACTATTGATAATGTTTCAATATATAAAGAATAAATATTTTTTATTAGATCAATTTATTTATAAAATCAACTAAAATAAAGGGTCACTTCTGAGATTTATTAACGTATGATTGATGAGTTTTTGGTGCCGCAATTGCAAATGTTTCCCGGATTCACAAAAGAACGCAGTTTCAATAAGACGAAGTAACTCCACACACTTCTGGGGTCTCCATAGAGAAGCTGAGGATATTTTCCCAAGAAAATTAATAAGCAAGTAAAGTACGGAGACATACTCAGGCCACCTCGGTCGCTAGATTTAACGCCTTGTGATTTTTTCTTGTGGGGATATCTGAAATCTAAAGTGTACAGTAATAATCCTCGAACATTACAGGCCATATAAGAAACCATTCGGCGTGAAATCGCCACCATCGACCCAGCAATTTTTTTCTCGCATATTTGCCAACATGAAGGTTCGGTTAAAAGAGCGCATTGCAAGAAATGAACGTCACTTAAACGATATAATTAAAAAAAATATTAAATTCGCAAATCTCTTTTATATAATTAATGTAATAAACTTATTTGTTTGTTTATATTTTAATTTCAAAATAGAAAAATTTCCGCCAGATACCGTAATAGAAGATAAAATGTGATACGGATTGCTATCAGTGTATATTGTTTACGCTGCTGTGCGACACGGACAGATGAAAATAATGAAATTATTTTAACATGAAGAGATTTGTTCAGGATTGATTGAAGTCATAAGTAATTACAATTTGGCAGGTGGGTACCAATTTACCTACTTAAAAGGCCTATTGAGAATTATTAAAGTTACAAAATGGTAACAAAATTATACAACTGTGCATTCAGTTTTTGCAGGATGTCATAAAAAATTGCGGAGCATAGTCAAGAGGGCGGGGGGAGTTCATGGAGATCACGATCCTCAGTCACGAGGGACCGACAAAGATGATGATGATGTATAATTCTGTTCTTTAGTTACCTGGTGTTTAATAAATAAATAATATATATTTTTTATATAAAAATAATACAGATTTTTATTACTTTAATATAGGTACTTCACTAAAAATAAGACTAGTTTAATTATTTTTTAGTAATGATTATAAATTTGAGATAGATGTTTGGGACCGATTCTTTTCCAACTTATTCATCCGTATTGTGAGATAGACTCGATCAAAATCAGTGCAAAGCGTATAATTTTAAGCACAGATAGGTTATAATATCATTTAGGTATTTTAAAAATCGATCAGTGTTGAATTTTAAACGAATTAATATAATTTTATTTTAGTAACAAATAACATTGTTTATAATAGGGTCGTCTAGTAAGTCGTTGCGGTTTTTGTAAAAATGCAATTTTTCTGCTATTTTGTTTTTTATGACAAAAAATTACTTTTTTGATAAAGAATTTGAAAACGTCGGTGTCAACGTTATCCAGTATCTTATAGTATTTCTTGATTTTTAGACTTAAATGCATAATTTTCGATGCATACCTCTTTTTGTCTTTAATAAAAGTTAAAATGGTCATCCAGGAGTTCAACTCGGAAATTTTTCCGCATTCACCCTGTAGTCCCGACCTCGCTCCGTTACATTATCACATTTTTCGGTTGCTTTGCAATTAAATACGTTCAATAACGATGATGACTTCAGAAATTGGCTCGAAAACTTTTTCTATAATAGACTAGACAATTTTTATAGAAAAGGCATCGACAAATTGGTTGAAAGATAGGATGAAGTCCTGAACAATAATAGAGAATACGTCATCAATTGAAATGATATAATTTTACTTTAATAATATAATTTTATAATAAATAATTGAACAAAACTGCAAAGACTTATTAGACAACGCAATACAAAATCAAGTCAGGACATTGCAAATCGTTTTGACGAGGTTGTGAAATAAGTAATATTGCCAACTGTTCAAAATTGTCTTACGCATTCTCGCTCACATAAATAGTCCGAGAGTTGTCCTCATATTTATTTAAAATATGTATAAAGGCACTACCAATTCGGTAGCTGAATATTGCGAACCCATTAACTGAAAATGCCATGAATTTAATTTTAAAATTAATTAACTCCAGGGTAGACCGATATGCAAATCAACAATATGGTATTCCGGCAATGTAACAAAACTCATTCCATTTCATCCCACGGCTGCGGATCGCATATATCCAACCAAGATATGACCCCACACAATGTTGATTGCTGCTGAACTATTCATTTAGAAATTAAATATGTGTGAGATTTATTTTTTAATACAATACCAACACAATTTTTTTACATAATACCAATAAAATTTTTATACAGATAATATAGATTTTATCGTGCGATAAATGTAAGAAAAGCAAAAAATTTATAAATACATCATATTCATTCGTATTGTGTAATTAATTACACATTATGTAAAAATATATAAGAAGTTTTATTAAATGTTGTTTTTCAGTTTAAGATGTAGAATTTTTTATTTATTAAATATATAAGCTACCCTCGGAAGCCTATTAGTATTGGAAGCTTAAAAATATACAATAAGATTTACAATTTGTCTACTTGTTTTTTTACATTTTTCCGTTACTTACTTACTTACCATCACACCGTTTTTGGCGGGGGTAGGCAGAGAGGATAGAGCGCTACATTCCTCTGTTCTGATACACAATTCTAGCCAAATCCACATTTATAAATCTTCTCATATAAGCTCACCGATTGTTAAGGCTTCTAACAGAACCATCCTCCATTGTTTGGTTTACCTGATCGTGCAAAGTCTTCTGTGCGAACGTCCTCTATTTTTGGTGCCATCAACACTTGCGTCATATATCTTTATAACTATCCTCTCCTCATTCATCCGTTCATCATGTGACCAAACCACCTAAGTGATCTTTACTTAATCTTACTCATTATACTAACATCAGCTTATTTCTTTATTCTCTGTCATCAACAGATCTGCCACATATACGCCAAGTGATCTCATTTCCACTGCATTCAGTCTATTTTCGTCCCTCTTCTGCCAGTTCCAGGCCTTACTTCTATACATCAGTGTCGGTACCAGGACTCCATTATGTACCGTTAGTCTTGCCTCGGTTGACAAGTTCCCGTTAGATATAATTCCATTCAAAGAGCCGTTCACTTTATTCCCTGCACCCTCACCCTCCTTTCGATATCATTCTCAGCCTTTCCGTCTCTATCAAACATACTTCTCAAATACACAAACTCGTCTACTTGTTCCAAACATTCATTACCAACAAGTATTTTGCTTTCCTTCTTCTCAAATACCATCACTTTCGACTTGTTAACATTCATAATAAGGTTGCTTTCCTTGCATATATCGTTTATTCTACTCACAAGACTCTGTAGTTCATGTTCATTATTTGCCATTAGTACTGCATCATCGGCGTACAATAAACAGCATACAATCAAATCGCCTATTTTTGCTCCTACATTCATACATTCCAGTTCTTTCACCGTGTCTTATTATCCATATATTTTTTGTTAGGGTACTATTATACTACTATACATGTATGTGTGTGGGGGGATTTACTCGGTTTAGTATTAATTTTTTTTAAAATTCTGTTTTACTTATTGTTGTCATTATAAAATATTGATTAGATATTTTACGTATATTTTTAATTTAATGTCCTTATATACTAATTAGTGAATAGTAAGTACGTAATTTTTTTTATAAACGAGTATTGGGGTTTTGCTGTGCTATCACAAATATTTGTATCCGACAAAGTTCAGTTTTAATTATAAAAACGAACAGTATACCAAACCAACAATATTTAAATGAATAATATATATCTCATACAGACGAAGCTATTTTTTATTATATTTATTGGAAATATATGAAAGTATGGGTAATAACAGGGCTTATATATATTTGTATTAAATATAATTTAAGAAAAAAAAGCTTTGTCTCTATAAGATATCTGTTATTTATTTAATAACAGTGCCTTTGTAGGGGAAAATCAAGTAATTGTGTGTTCTTGGACATATTCAAATATTGCGTCAATATTTACTTTATAATTTTCCAACTCCTATTGCCATAACATCTTTTCTAAATATTTAAAATGTAAACTTACCAAAGTTATGATGTGGTCCATGTTACTTATGGGATAAGTTAAGAAATAGGAAGTGAAGACTGTAAAAAGAGTTCGGTTAATCGGAGTCTTAAAAAGACTCCAATTGTAATATTCCTAGTAATATTTTTTTCCGTTCCATATTCTGTTAAAAATACAATTATATACTCGTATACATATAACAACCGACTGAATGTTATTTACTAATCCAATAATGTTTTCCAATTAAAGAGAATAGACTATACATACTAATTACACTTTCGCGTTTTTTTAAATGAAAATTTGGGTTTTTATTATTTATTTATATCAGAAGTTATGCACAAGATTATTAACACTTATTTAAAACTAAAATATTGAATATTATTTTTAAAAATAATAATAATAATTTTAATAATACAGTATAGGCACTGATTGAAAGATAGCGACTATTAAATTCATCTTTAGTGTGCAAGAAAACTCTCTAGTTGTGAAAATTTCATATGTATAAAGAATATGTTTTCTTATTTGGCCAAATACCAAACTAGAATGTAGGGCCGAGGAAAAAGAAAAAAATATTTATTTTATCAATGATTTTTTCTTTTTCAAGTATTCAAACTTTTTTTTAGCTGATGTACGTATATATTTTTAAATTTACGTTAACACATTTATTTAGCAAGTATTTGTGTAAAAATGTACTATTGGTATAGTAATACATAACACAAAAATGGTATGGATTGACTTTAATAATTAATACATTTGATACCTTAGTAGCTGTAACAAAATTTTATTGGAATCCTGAAATAATATTTGATTTCTCTGAACGTAAATACAAGAAACGAACGTTATATCGTTAATCATCATCAAATTAGTGATAAGCACCTCCCTCGCCCGAGACGATGGATTAGCTATTAATTATCGTTATATCGGCCTCACAAAAGATATGTTGCTTCAAAGATTAAATAGAGTGATTCATAACAGAGATTAAATAGAGTGAAAAATAAAACTAAGAAACAGAACAACGCGTTCGATCTCCTGTACTGAAATGCAGATTAACAGACAGCGTCAGCCTGAAACCCATTTTATATAATTAAAAAAATAAATATACAGCTTTCAACATTTGATAGATGTGGTAACGTGAGTAAATAGGTGAACGTTACATTGTGTAAAGTGATCACTTGAGCCAGCAGATGACAGGTCGTAAGTCCTGAGACGCCCAAGATTTCTATACTTCTCATATAAAAATAATAGCTTCGTCTCTGTGAGACATCTTAATCTTAAATAAATTGTTATATTTAATATAAGATTTATAAAATATGGTAGTGCTGTAATTAAATGCGTGCCTAATAAATATAATGACTTAATGTTGTGACTGCGGAAGGGGCAGTAGACCGATCTGATCGAGTTGTGCCGGTAGTGGACAATGAACACCTTGATCGATGGAGAAGTCAAGCCAGTTACGGCGGTGCCGGGTGGTATCCACGTGGTGTCGTGGACACGCACGTGGACGTTTTGTATACTGAGTTCCTGCTTGGGTGTCGGTGCGCATTTGTAACTGAACTTCACTTTGTATATCGGACAGAGGAAGAGTTTCTTGCCACAAACTTCATCACACGTTACTTTATTTCATTATCGACAGGGAAGTTTTAAACGAATTTTTTGATATAAGTTTTATTTTATCGACTTCGAAGATATATTTGAACCAAAGTCATTTTATTTGAAAGTAAATTATATTCGTATTATTAATCAGAACAGATTGAGTGACAGTCAAATGTCTGCATTCTAACAGTTTATATTTATTAACTACGTAAATGTATTACATACGCTAATAACATAAACAATAATCTCAATTTTTTCAGCTGGTGAGTCGTATTCTTTTAAAATAAAATATACGTATAAAAAAAGAAAAATGGAAGCTAGACGATGCTGGATGCAATCGACTTAGTATAAGCGCCCGGAAGGTAATCGTATACAGAATGTGGAACGAACAATGAGCGTAATGCAAACTGAGTTGAAAACTAACGATTAAATCATCGTTATTGAATCGGATCGGAGGATCTTGAAGTTCGGATCGAGTGCATGCATTGAGAGCGAATCAGACTATTCAAGAGCGCGATGCTGAAAGAGAACGTTGCGATATGTGATTTCCTCGGACAGTTGAAGAGCGCGAACCTAATAACTAATGAGGGTGAGCGAAGTTGAATTACAGAGAGCTGTGTAGAACGTGTAGCATTGCTGTTTCATAGCTCTGACTTTACGACTCATGTTCAAAATACACTTAAGCCATTTCCAGTTTCTCATTAAAGCTAGCAAATTGATGGGGAATATTTAATCTAATTCACTGTTTGCATGATTTATTTAAGCAATTTATTCTTAATATGTTTTCTGTGAATCCATAAAATTATTTAAAACAGTATCCGAATGAGCAATTTACCTATTTAACGTTGGGAATTTCGTTCGAAAAATATTTTTATTTGTTCGTTTTATTCTATTATTATTCTATTGTATTCTAATGTCCTTTTCAATGGATTGCATTAATGATTACTACATTATTGATTTACCAATCGCTGGTAAATCGTGTTATCACTAGTTACAATCATAGTATTATCACTAGTTACAATCGATAATAGATTGAATATGAATATTCTAAATATTATATACAGATACTTTACTTGTGTTTTTTAAAATCTTTTACCATATGTATATGATTATGTATACGGCATTGAAGTTAGCACATCTCATAATATGGAATGCTTATATAGTTTACCGAACCTAAATACGCATATTATTGGTACAGTATGTCTAGAACATCGAAGTCAACCCTTCTCTTCTCAGTAATAAGGATAACGTAATCATTGGAGAGACAAACATTCCAATCAGAAGTGAAAGCTAAATAATTTGCATGAATATTTAGGAAGCTTCTACACGCAGGTAGAGCAAATATTTGCACGGGCTCAGGTGTAACAGTGCCTGACCACTGATTTAGGTTATGTTAAGCGCCAATCAATCGAAGCCTTTTCGGGTAAACAAGGATTGCTATAGTATCCGCGTAGAGTTGCATGGTATGCGACTTTTGTATGCGTAGGTAATAACAATAACGTTATATATATATAACATTATATACGTTGTCTATGCAATTTGAAATAAAGTGCTGGTACTAATGGGTGTTATTTATTTATTTCTATGAAGAATACGAAGAATAAAATATGAACTTTAAAATTAAAAATGTATAAAATCGAATTACCACAGAGATCAAATAAAATGTAATCAGTCAATATGTATTTATAATTATTTCTAAGCAGGTTTGATGACCATATTTTTATTTATTGTGTATCTATGTTCTATCATCGAACTATAAAATATAAAATAAAATACAAATAAACACGAAATGTCTAGTTTAATGCTTTACATTTTTTAAACATTTAAAAAAATTTATTACAATTTCCATACCAGAAATTTTCCCGAATTGTTACTACGTAATAGTATAAATGTACCCACTTCTGCAATATGCTTTTAGGCTGATGAGAAGGTTTCGCTTCTAATCCTTTGACCGTATGTGAATTATTGCTATTGATAGCATTCTTTAGAAATCAAAAAAAAACTTTTCTCCATAATTTAAATCTGAAAAGTATAAAGATGACGTAAAAAAAAAGTTTAGGATTACAATTCCTCATTCTTCCATAACCAAAAGTGACTAATATATTTTGGATTGTTTTTCAAACTTTAAATTAATATTATTATGGAGAACACATTCTTATTGTGAAGATGAAATTATTCAGAACACAGATCTGCGATATTTTTAATATAAATTAAATCCATCAATTACAGAGATATACATATAAAATCAATTTTATCTAAAAATATTGTTGTTACTACAGGGATTCGACGAACCTGGATCTTTTCCAATCCAGAGAACGTGCATTAACCGATTATGTTATATCAAGACAGTTAATTCTAATTCTAAATTAATAACCATAAAAGTGACCCTTTTTTACAGCTTCTTTGTCTAAACTGAAAACAATAAATTAAAGTCTTGTCTAAGAAAGGTACACTTTAATACGCAACTGATAATAAAACAAATGATCGCTGAAATCGTTAAGCGTTTTATGACCACTTTTAGAAATAATATAATCACGAATTGAAAGGAAATTCATAAATATTTAAATGTAAGTAATGAGAAAAATGCACACCATATTTAAAAAAAAAATCATAGGTAAGACAAGTGTCTGGTACGTTAGTCGTAGAGAGGAGAGCTTTGATGCGTAGTTAAGTAGTCTACAACACAGTAGCAGCGTCTGCAGTCAAGAGCGCCTTCACTTGATACTATGTCAGAGTAGCGTTAGTTGTAGGGTAGGTAAGAATATACCCATGTGCATTTACAAATTGATAAGAGGTGAAGAGATCGTTAACCAGGAACACGATGGGAAACCCCATACTAAAAAGTATTTTTATAAAAAAGGTTTGCGAATATAAATTTTACAATTATAAAGTATTAGGAACGTTTAATACAAGTAATGTGATAAATCGCCGGGGATACGTTTTGGCCATGCTCGCGATAAGTGAAATTTCGCGATCGATCAACGGAGGATTAAAAAAAAAGATTTTAAAATTCGAAAAAACACTTTATTAATAACAAAAAAAATGTCTAAAATAGTATAATTCATTCACTTTGTTCCGCGTTGCAAAAAATAGTCTAGACTCCCTTTTATAATAACTCCAGGCATTGATTGTGAAGAGAAAAGGCACTTTCAATGATTTAAACACCTTACTTTCGCACGAGAACAGGTTCCTATATTCATTTTCTTGGGACGTAGTATGGCAGTTCATTTCCTACAGCCAACCGATCACATTTTAAAAATTTCACTGAAGGATAGACCCAAATGATGCACTGGCTCAATCAGGCACTGGTGTACCGGCGTTCTTTTATCTCACTCACGCTCGTAATTTTACGCATATGCACGTATACGCGATGCAAGTAAGCGAGAAAGAAAGATAGCGCACAAGTGCAACTACTCACTATGACAATTACCTGACAAGTGCCAAAACAAAAAAAAAAATTTACAAATGATCGCGATATCACGAATCCGCACTCACCGGGGTCATGATGAACGAGCGGGGGGATTACCTGTACAGGAATTATATATGTTTATATACCTAAATATTCATTGATATAATTCGTAATAATATTATGCTTCCTCGTCTATATCTATGATTTTATGGATGTGGCGTCTTCGGTAATGTTATATCGATAGTGTCATCATGTATATATAGTGCTTGGTTTTCGGAAAAATGAATATGTTTTTAATATTTCTAGGTTAAGATTACTTAAATATTCTCTCTTTTATATATTAAATAGCAGTGCGTTAATATATGTTCAATTTGAAATGAAGTGTACATTGTTTTTATTACGAGTAAAAAAAAACATATTTTAGCGAAATCGTATATTGACAAGTCATCTTTTCTTCTGTGTATGTTAAGGGAGAAATCTCACTTACCATAGAAATCGTCTATCCATGATTCTTATATGTCATCTTCATGTCATTTTTGTTCGTTTTGACAGTTAATTTACAAAGATGGAATAATTTTAATTACATCGACATTTTATTTACGTGTAGTTTGTTTTGGGGAAAGCTCTGTCATTGAAATATAGATTATATTGAGATTCTATTGCTAGTAAATAAATAAATGGCCTAGTTAAGTTTTGAAATTATTTGTCCATTTTTCGAGGATTTAATTTACCATTAAAGGCATTTTTTCATTGTCTGTATTTTGTGAAAGCGTGACATCTTCAGTTTACGCAGGTCCACCAATTCATTCCGAATGTATGTACGTATGAACTATTTCATTAGAAAAAAAAATGCAGGAGTATATATGTACACCCTGTGAATCCAACAATCGTACCCGAATCTAAATTAAAATTGAATGAAAAATCTTATTTTGTATCTAAAATCTGCAGTATATATTTTTTTAATAAAAAATAATAGGTAGGTATATTATTATTTTTTGTAAACGATGCGGTTAACTGTACGTACTTACCGTAATATCATTTGTTATTTATTTAAAAGTAATAATTATTTTCGCGTCATTTTAACTTAACCATTTACCATTTCTGAATGTAGAGTAAACCGAGTGTGGATGTTGTGTGGTACACGAGAGCATAACATTTTCTACATTATCTCATATATCGTTTATCTGACAAGCAAAAGGATCACACCCCACACATTCCTGGTCCACTAATGACAGGAGAGATATTCCCTTCTGCTTTCATTAGGGCGGCCCAGAGGGCGGACCCAGGGAACCCAATTATCCAAAGGCATCCGGGATAACGACTGTTGAATTAACTTTGACTAATATTAATAAAATAAGCCTCCACGCCGTCGAGCCTTATCCGGGAATCGTGGATGATAAAAATTGTGTGACGAGGCCGAGCCGTAAATTCGATTTACTTTTTCCAGAGCTCAAATGGCAGTTTAATTCCATGCTCTTCTCTGTAACTTGATTTTTTGAGAGATTATTGCTGGCAATGAGGAAATTATTCATATTTTAAATTATAGCGTTAATTTAAAATGTCGAGTCTCGTTAAAATGTTTGTTTCGATAAATGCGACAATTTAGCTTTATGTAAATTGAAGATGCCAAATGTAGACTTGAATCTTAACATAAAAATATATGCTATTCTTAATAAAGTAGGCAACCTGAAAAGCCTCGGAATGCTTAAAGACACTAAGTCTCTTCCGTCGACGCGTTCATTGCCGATCCTTCCTCACCACCACAGGTTAATCTTATCAAGAAGTTTCATCACTCGGGAGAGTCAAGATGTCGTTACATGAATATTTGACGTTGGGCCTGAAAGGTTGTAAGAGATAATGTTGGAATACGAAGTCGGTTCGGGTTCGGGTTCGGGGGTGAGTCGGGGCGGGTGGCGTCTGATACTCGCCAGTTGCCTGTCGTTCTCCCGCAAACTAGTCTACATGTGGCCTGGCTGAGAAACTGTTTTGTGATAACATTTTGTTTGTGGCTTCATTAGCTTTATGTGTCTCCGAAGTATAGTTATGACTTGAGTGTAGACTAAGTCTGCTGTCGAGTAAACTTAGATATGTGATAAAGTCTAATAAATGGGTTGTTATTTTTACAACTAAAAATAAAAGTACATTGAAATAAACAACGATTTATGTACAGGAGGGGCAAGATGCTCGCCTACTGATCAAGTAATCAGAGGTTCGAGTCTCTTCCTAGGAGGCCATCAAGATAGTCTTATTTTCATAGTACAAATGCTTTGCCTAGTATGTAAAAGTGAAAAAAAAGTAAGTCTTGATTTCGCACGTATTTCTTCTGTACGTACATTCTTATTTATGAATTAAAATAAAATAATCCAATAACTGAATTGAGGCCAAAAATATACGAAACATCACCTTTAATTGCCCTACTTTAAATTATGCCTTACGTACCTTTAGAGAACTGCTAATGAACTTAAAAAGCTTCCCAACTAGCAGTAAACCAGAAAATAGTAAATAATCTTCAAAACCAGGCATTTTGCGGTTTCTTACATAATAAAATGCCATCGAAACGGTGTGTCAGACCATCCGCTAATCATATTTTCCCGCTTATAAATTAATATCATTTTATTAATTCATAGATATTTTTAGTTCTTTAGAAATTTAACAATAAATTTGTATTTACTTATGCTTCAAACTAAATTTACCAATCTCTCCTAAAGTTAGTGTAAGTAGAAATTTATCTGAAGAGATACTGATTAAAAAATTTCAATAAATTAATACACAAAATCGCTACGAACATATACAATGATTTTATAAAATTTGACACATCGATCATTACATGAACAAATTAAAGTTAAGACAATGTAAATATTGGGGCAAAATTAACTTCCGTATTTGGTTTGTTTACAATTTTCAAATAGATGAAAGAATTGTTGTTTTTTTTTAAAATATTTCGTTAGTCAATTTTTAAAAATTATATCGCTGGTTATTTTTATTGATTTTTCTATCACTTTTTTTTCAATTTATTAGAGCCTGCAGACAAATTCAAATCACCAAAAGAATAAATTAATCGATCTGGAAAAAAGTCTTTCAAAATTCGTATGACTTCTATGGCTATGTATAGGCGACGTTCATACTATGTTATTCAATTTAGGAGATTAAAACTTCTCCAATAAAAATTGTACAAGTTAGACTTAGTAGTGTAATGATGTTTCATGATTTGTTGGTTTTATCTTCTTCAAAATCGAAAATTTTATTTATGGACAATGAAATGATAGGCGAAAATGGTCCTCATCACTAGTTATGATATATTTACTTATTATGGACTGATTTCAGTCACAGTCACAGTTTGAGTTCAAGTGGTAAATATCGATTTACGATTAATTTAGCGCTATATTTTTTTAACAACTTAATTTAAAAAATGGTAGTAAATAACAAAATAAAATAATGACACGTCTGTAAATGAGTCTTCTCAATATTTTACGTATTTATTTTCAAATTACATTTATTAGTGCTCTGAAGGTGAAATTTTTTACAAAAATGGCACTTTACAAATTATCCAATATTATTATTATTACTAAAAACACATTTTGTTACTGAATATTGCACAATATTCAAACACTGCAAAGCGCGCTAATGTTTTTAAAAAAATGCAATCGTCTCCTGGTTAGCAAATAAAACTAACAGCCGTTGATTTTTTCTCTTGGGCGAATCCAGGATTCCTTCTTTAAATCTGGGAGCAATCTCTAAAGGTCGTGAAAGTGTTTTCAAAAATCTTTGTCCCGCTGTCGGCAGAGAAAGTATTAAATGTTAAAGTCTGCAAACTTTGCGAAGAGATATTTGATTGCATTTATCAAAATGTATTTTTTTTCGTTTTTCACAAATTTGAAAGGAACGGAAAATTTAACAATTTTTCTCTTCAAGGGCATAAATTAAAATTTGTAAATAAATATTGTAATTCAAATAAAATTAATTATTTAATTTGTTTATTAAAATTTTATATAAACTCTTGAACTCTTTGAGACTAAATATATGTATTTGAATTTAAACATTTTGTATAAAAATATTTATATTAAGAAAAAATATTTACCTCTTCTAAGCTCTATTTCTTTAACTACTGTATTCGAATGAAGAAAAAAGTTTCAATTCAATTGAAATTTGTTGTAGCTTGCCAGGGAAATAATTATGTTATTTGAAAATACTTCAAGGTTGTAGGGTGGTATTACTACATAAATTGATTTATATAACTAGTATTAAATAAAAAATATTCAGTGGATTTAATACTTCTGTAAAAAAAATATCTTAAAGCATTCATAACTTGAGACATTACATTTTTAGTAAGTAGATTATTTTACTCAGTTTTAAGTATTCAATCTAGATAGGTACCTACTTTCTATTTGAAAATATATCTATGATATAAAATTCCTCTCATTATTTACATAGTTATTACATAAATAACGTGATTTATTTTAAATTGCAAAAAATATCTAAAATGAAATATTTATCTACGCATTAAATATAAATTATTTATATTAAACCAGATACTGGAGGATTGTCCTGTTAGAAGCCTCAATTATCGTCAAACTTGTATGAGAAGATGTATGAATGTGGATGAGGCGAGAATTGTTTGTCAGGACAGAAGAGTTTGGCGCTCTATACTCTTTGCCTACCCCCGCGGGGATACGGCGTGATGGTAAGTAAGTAAGTATTAAATATATTCCCTCTCCAAGCACAAGAGCTAGTCTCTTTTTTGGACAGGTAAGCGATTCACAAAAATATGTAACTTTAGTTTTGTAACAGATTCAAGTAATTCGTACACTATATAATATTATAAAAAATAATAATTAAATAGAATTAATAGTAAAGTATCGTGCAATCTTTATTTGACTTCATGCTTTCATATTATATTTTTGAAATTGAAACCACGATTAATATTATGTTATTTTTATGAAAACAAGTAGCATATCAAAATATGTCTTCTTTATCTCCAGAGCGGTAGTGTTTCCTCTTATTTATTCTTTGCGATTTGTTCAAATACTTACGCCATTTTCCATTTTCATTAAAACAATCAATCTTCATACTCGTAAACGCGTGAAAAATATGAAAATTTAAATGATTTAAAAGGCTATTTCATCGAGAACGCAAGCCGGGACTAATATGATTCTGTCAAATCGTTTATCATAGGACTGGACAGACAATCCGAGAACGTTATGACACCAATAAATCTGTCCGATTCCTATCAAAATATGGTAAAACATCATGTTTTTAGATCTATTGTTAAGTAACATATTGTTATAGTTATCTATTGTCTACGCACATTTGATTTTTACTATCATAGCACAGCATAGCGAAAAATGCAATTTGTGATACATAGAGAAATATATAAAATCACCAGGTACCCATGCAAAAATATCCTCGTCATGGTAATAAGGTTGAAAACAGATAATATTTGACTTTGTTTTCATTTTTGGGATTAAAAAAATAATCTAAAACAAAAATAAAGCTGTTTTTGGCTGAAACGAATGTTGTGAATATTTTTTAGTTAATTTTATACGCTTTACTTATTTCTAACGGTTCTAAATTATTCCATTCAAAACCAATATTGTTTATACGCAAAACAGATAATCCAAATTTTTTACCGAAGGAATGATTAAGATCATTAGGTCGATTTTTCTACAACTTTCATCATCAAAATAATTTTTGTCAGATACTAGATGTATTTTTTATTAAAATTATTAATAATTTAATAATATTTATAAACATAATAATAATTTGACACATTTTTTTAGTTAGTTTTTTATCACCTTGATGAAGAAAATGGCATTTTTAGAAACCGGTTGGCGAATATAGTAAACGAATTAGAAACATTTTACTGACAGTTAAATGTACTTGTATACCTCAGCGGTCACCTGGATATAATGCAATATGTAGGTATATTATTTAAATATTTCTTTTACCGAGAATGCAACAGTATGTGAAATATCAGAATGTAACAGAATGTGAAATATCAGTAAAATATAAGTTAATCTAAATTACATAAGAAATCATACCTAAAATAAAGTTATAAATTGTTTGTCAAGATGACAATTATTTGGTGTGGATTTTATAATGTTTTATAAATACTGTGTTACCAGTTTCTTTCTGATAAGTTTTATAGAATTGTTGAATTTAATTAAATAAATTATATTAAGCAAATTATAGATATATCATAGAGACGAAGCTGTTATTATTATTATATTATATGGGAAGTATGGGTATTACCAGGACTTACGACCTGTCTTCGGCTGTCTTAAGTTTTTTAATTAACATCTTATACCAAATATATAATAAGTATCTTTGAGAAAATAAAATTAATTGAAATAAATAACAGATATCTCGTAGAGACGAATTTATTTTTTATTAATGGAAAAATATGGAAGTATGGGTTATATAACAGTTAATACAGGGCTTACGACCTGTCTTCGGCTGGCTTTACCATTTCACCCAATCAACCTCCGTATCTATCAAATTTTTGGAAGTTGTATATATCGTATCATGTAGAAACACTTCGAGTATTAACTACAATCTCATTGTCGCCATCTATGATCTGAAAATTTGATATTCATTTCCCTGAAACAACATAGATGTCACTAATGAGAATCTTATTTTAGAAATATAAAAGCTAAATTTTTATCTGTACGTACGTACGTATAGAATACGCCTGAAAATTAAATTTTCAATTTTAAAATATTTATTATTTAGACCAGTATATTATATTAAGAATATAATATCAGATCGGCTACTTATCTACAATTCTATATATATTATTTCTCTTATCTATGATTGGAACTGCATTATATATCTACCTGGATCGATGTTTACTGTTGCCAACAACTTAGTATTATTCCATGAACACGGATAAAAAATTTTCTCCTCATGTTTAATGTATCGATACTCAAAACAGCTCTCGGAATGCAGAGTGAACGAGTGAAATGAAATTTAGCACAAACGCGTGCTTAGAATAAAAGTGTGAAGAACCCAAAACATCTAAGTGTATTATTCATGTAGTATAAAAAAGGAATAGAAAAATATGAGAGTATACTATTCTCTTTTAAAATGAAAATCCCGCTTACTACTAAATTACGGAAATGGACCGCTTCCCGTCGTTTCGCTGCTGGATAGTATTTCAGGAGATTTTCTGTTAACTGATGTTTGTATTTGACTATCGATATTAATATTTTATCTTAAATTTTTAATCGATAATTTACTTTACTATAAAACAATATATTATTGAAAAATATTTTTCAAATAAAGAAAGGACCCTTAACTATTTGATTATTTTGGAATTCAATAATCTATGGTCAGTTGTCTTTCGCGTTCAGTAACAAATACACTTTTATAGCATTTTAGTCGCTTTCCTGTCGTGTTAGCTATTTCACCTGGATAATCGAGATTTTCATGATTCATTCGAGCGTCAACACATTAAGCTCTTTTGGAGAGTGAATTTTATATTAATCGAGCTGAAATCGAAAACATAATTCAAAAAATAAATTCAGAAAACTTCAAAATAAATATTGAAAACACGGATTTGTCCGCCCATTTAAATCACATCATGTAGCTGTCAGATTTATGATACCTACGTTATTTTAATAAAATGAAAACTTTCAAAATCCAAAGTAATATTTGCTAACATTTTTTATAAATTTGGATTACGTATTATAAATTATCATGAAATAAAATATATAATAGATATAATAATAAAAATTAATGTTATTCCTTGATAAAACTTATTAAATATATAGCCTGTTCGTCGTGTCTATCTTTTTCTTTTAGAATTTAATTGATTTATACATATATAATAGGATAGCCTGTCCTAAAAGTGTGATAAACAATGTGAAAATAAAATAGATGGAATAAATAAAAATAGATTTTATACTTGGTTTCATAATTTAGTTTTGATAATTCTTGATTAATTAAGATTTATATTTTAAACATCTCTTTGAATACAAATTGACGTTCATTGCCTCCCAGAAGCTGTCATTTTTTTTTTCTATTATCTGGACTATCACCTGATCTAATTTCTTGATTTTTCATATTTTGATTACGATTGATTGCCATGACGAAACAAATCTCACATTTTTTATAAACTTTCAAAATTGAGCTATATTTTGTTTTTATGAACTTTTCTATTATTAATTTAACACCAAAAGATTACATATAAATTTGTGGAGGCCTATCGCCTCCACAATCAATAATATAGCCGATAGTTCCTGAACGCACCCTGCATATATCTGGATATACAACGGGGTTCTCAGTAGTCTCAAAAACACGCCTGGTACAGACCCCAACATCAACAATAATAAGCGCCGGCAGCAGTCCGGAGACCAGTTCGTTCGCACCACTTCTCTCACGGTCGTTTCCCTGACAAGTTCACTAACAGACGCTCTTCATTATAGACCTCATACCGCATATACTTCAATCTGTAACTTCGCTCAAGTTTCAATAAACGCCACTATATAGCCATTCATACGCACAAATTCACACACACGTACATACCTACATACACACACCACGTTATTAAGTCAAACGAATATGTGAGTGAATGGGTGAAATAAATTGGGGCACTTGTCCATTCACCGTTTGATATCTTGACAACATTTTAACATAATACAAATACACTCATAAGCATCTTAATCAAAACCCCAAAGTGGTAACACACAACTTATCCCCGTAAATTCAATTCGTTTTTCAAAGAAAATTAAAATTTCACTCTGATATAATGTATTTCATCGAAATACGAATTAACTTGATATATGCTCTTAGAGTAGGATATCAATTTGATCAAATATTCTTTTAAAATTTGCCTATAAAGTTTATTTTCAAATTTGTCTGTTGTAACGAAAACTTTTCCTCGCTATTAAATGTTATAATTCAGGACAAGTTATTAAATTTTGACAGACCTTTGATTAGGTTCTCGAGCACCTACCTTTTGAAGTTGCTAGCTCAGGTGGTAGAACAGTTCACTTCTTTTGTCTCAAGTTTGCTCGGAGTCCGACTCAATATATGCTTTTGTGGTCAGGGTGTCGAAATAAAAGGTTTATGTACAGTTGGTACAGAATGACATATATTCAATTAAAGAATCATGAACAGGACATGGACAGTATAGTGTTTATGGCGACGGAAAATAATGTTAAAAATTTACATGTTAATACATAGGATAATTTAGAAAACACATAACTGAAAAGTAATAATTTTATTTTTAATTGAAGACTGGTTTATACAAAGTTATACCAGAATATGGACACCGGGGAGACATCGAACGGATATTAAAATCTTACTCGACCGGGTCTAATTATTCTAATAAAATAAGAGTTACCTTATCAGGAAATAAAAGAACGAGATGTATACTTAACTAGAGGTGTTTGGATATGGTTTTATTACGTAGGCAAGTTTGATCAGAACTTGCTTGTTTGTAAGTAACAGTGCTCCGGTTTATAAATAATTATTAATAATATTTTCTTGTTGAAATGTAAAGTGACAAAGAGTTATAGACAACACCAAAATCTAAGGTCGAAATAAATTGTATTATTGGACCAATAAAGTTTGCTGAAGTAAATCGAGGTTATTATAATTTCTAAGGTGGTCGAAGATAATTTTACACTGTCAATGGGTTTTCTAGAATTTTCAAACGCAGAAAACTCGAGGAATCACTGTTGGCGAGAGTCGGAATATTTAAAGTAAAGATTTCGAAAAGGTGGAGGTTTACGGTAAACGCTGAACACTGGGGGGCACACGATACCTTGGTTTTAGACGTGGAACATGGTGACGGCGTATCGAAGTCTGATCGACGAAGTCTGATCTCTTTTTAAAAGCTTTTGGCACTTATTTCAAATATGTTTTTTGGTATTATGCTTACTTCTTAATAACTTTTCTAAAGAAAAATAAAAATTATATTAAATAAAATAACAAGCACTTTGTATGAAACCACGTAATTTATTAAACGTCAAATGGTTTCGCTTATCACCAGAACGTATTTAAAACTAATCATAAACAAAAAGAGTGCACTTATACACATAAAGAGGGAGATCGAATATATAAACACATGTGAAAGAGAGAGACAGAATACATATATTGTTAAATAGAACATCAAAGTAGACAGAACATAAAATTATATGCGAAAGAGAGAGAGAGAAACAGAATACACATACAGATATACGGAACATTAAGGGTGGAGAAAATTCAGCGTTGATGGATATTAAACTGATTTTAAAGGAAACATACCTTATATGGGGCTAATGAATAAATTAATTCAGTTATTAAGAATTGGTATACCTACCACTATTTATTGCTTTTTTTATTTCAAGGGCTTCTAAAACGTCCTACCGGAGGCCAAACCCGTTTATATGATACAGTTATTGCAAGTCAATTTATTTTATTATTGCAAGTTAATTATTAATTTACCCGAGTGGCTCAATTTATTATCTTTATCTTTTGAGTTTATAATTTTTTTTTCTAAATTGTTGTTCATATAGAACGCTGGCCTGACATTAGAAGGAAGATTATTCACGCAAAGGAAAGAAAAATTATTAATATATAAAACTCAACGGCATTGGTAATTTACGTAATTATAAATGTTTTTACCGGGAGGACTAGTGAACAAGAAGTTATTAATAGCTTCATATCTATTTAAGAATTTTATTAAGAATTATATTAATAAGGTTCGTGTCATAATGTGATTGTTTCTAACAAAATCGGTTCTGATGTATAATAAAGTGATTGTTATTTTATTTAATATGCAAAACCACAAAGTGATTGCTTTCCATGAAAAACTAAAATAAATATTAGTTGAGGTGGTGTTCATTACAATAGTTACTTACTTTGCTTAAGTGTGTACTGAGAAAAGGGTGGAATTACTATTTTAACTATTGTACTTCGATTTTCAACTCAGTTTAATTATGTAACCTGACGTGTAACTCCTGTGAACACATTGTTAAATACATTGATGTTAATTGAAGGTGAGAGTAAGGTACATTTGATGGCGTTATAGTTAATTCATGTAATATTTAGTCGATACGATTATCATTAAAAATGTTATTTCAATTGGTAACATGTTAATTTTAATTAATTACGTTATAACTACTTACTTACTTGCGTCAGTATAAGACGATATCATGCCGCCTGTCACAGGATCCAACTCAGTTCTTGTGAGACTAATTTTCAAATCTGTCATCTTTTGTGAGATTATTGTTATTTATCCAGCCGAACATTTATTCTGCATATCAAGAAAGCGACTATTCGATTTGTTGATTGTATTGAGCAAACTAGTAGTACCAGAAAACGCAATTCAGATTCATGATATCGCACAAATCGAATTGACATACGAGTACACTCTGTACAAAAATCGCAATAGACATTTCTTTGCAGATAGTTTCTGTATCTTTTACCTACATAGGATTTTATCTGTTTCTAAAACTATTTAAAACAATTATATTCATTATTAAGGAGAACATATTCTTATTGTGAAGTTGTAATTATTCAGAACGTAGGTAGGGTAAAAATATCACAGACCTATGTTCTGATTAATTACAACCTAACAATAATAATGTGTTCTTCTTAATAATATACAAGTGGTATTCTGATGAATTCGACATTTCTAAACCTATTTATATATATAGTTAAATTGAATAATTATATTACTCTAAAATTAATTCAGAATAATTAATGAAAACCCCTGGTTTCCGGCACCAGTGTAAGGGTCCCGTACATTCTCCTACTCACTTAAATAATATTTCGTGTTAATTTATATCCTCCTGGCCTCCGTCGCCAGTGTGGAGATCTTGCTTTCTACCTTACTTAATACTAATTTTTACGCTTAATGCTAGTCTATTCGCTTAATATCTAAATTTGGCCAACGTGATCGTTCTAGTGGTTAAGAATATTCCCCATGTTATGTCCGTAATGATCCTAGTTCTTTTAACCCGCGTTTTCAATTATCAAATATCTAAAGTTTACAAATATCCAAATATTATAGCCGTTCAAATACCTATAGAGCACTTATTAAAATGGATATACCGATTATCCTATTGTATACGACTAGGTAACAGAAAACTTCCGATCAAGCGGTATGATATTCGAGCGCACTCCGAGCCGAGGCGTCCTTCCTCTGGGATCTGTTCCGTCCACTCACGTCTTAGCCAGGGCGTGGGGCAACAGCATTCAATCGGCAGACTCTTTCGTCTTTTGTGCCAATAACGCCACTTGGTCAGCTAGCTTATGTATACCCCTCGGCTCTGCAACTAACGTATACGATTGCATTAAAACAATTCCCGCGAGTAATATATATCGCCCAGAACAGAGACCCTCCTCAGCAATTGTAGTCCACTCCAAACTCGACGAAAGACTATCTCGACAATCAATCCCTCTGCATCAATATCTGTCACCCGCGACACTATTGTTACTTTGATCACAAGGCAGCGAGGCCCTCGAATAATTTCAGTTTGGGAGGGGGGATGTTAGTACTAGTAATAAAATAGTAGTAACAACAAACGCAGTATGATTTCCTACCTATGCAAACGTGCGATTTCAAGGTAAAATGAACATACAAAGGCTCTCTGATAAATTCTATCATTTCAACCTGCAAGCCATTTCTTCGGATCAAAAATGTAATCTATAAAATGTGCACCATCCCCCACCATGGCGCCAGCAGCGTGAGCCGCGACAGGATTTATGAGGTTTTTTAGGTTTAGATTTCCGCGGATAAGTAAATATACAAATAATTACGTACATAGTTACATGATTATCTACACGGCCAATAGTAGTATATAATTGGTCCTAAACAATGAGATACATGTAACTGAAACTTGTAGGTGGGTGTTCCCAATTTATAAAACGGACAGTAATTCAATAAAGTGAAATATCGGGTAGTCTAGCGGTTACGCCAGTCCCTTTCTATGAATGAGTAATTACATGATGACCCGAATCACACTACAGTATTTGTTAGCGGTTTTAATTATGTATACAAGCATGCTAAAAGGTAAACTTAGTATTTTGGGTCCTCTGCTATGGTCCTCAGCGTCTGCGCCAACCACGGTCTGCCTTCTGTCACCACACTCACGATTTCGGAATTTCAACACGACCTTCGCGGACCCGAAAACCAACACGATCACCCCTAAAACACTTGCGGCGTAAACCTCGAAAGGAAAAGCTTCAAAAGCGACCCTCTCCCGTGCGGTTACGAAACTGACTATCGTAAGGTAATCGATTATCACTTTAACACATTAGATCAATTCTAACAACCCTCGCGGCCGTGTAACCGACCGACCCCCACCTGGCCATTCCCAAAGCTCGAAGCCGACTGTCGCGTGCGATCCCCTCTCGCCTTTTTTCGAGCCCCACCCCCTCTGTCCACCCTTGCTCCTGTCGCATATGCTCTAGGAATTTCTCGGAATTCATATTTTTTTATCAGTTGGTTATATGTGGATCATCACAGTATCAATGTCTCCAAAATTCAATAATAATGAATTGTTAATTCTGGCGCCTGCTATCGGTTTAGTCAAAGATGATGATAAATGGCTTTCAAATAATGGAACGATACATGAATTAAATTGAAAAAGTGTACCATGTAAGTTCAAATATTTGTCGTCAAAAATACTATCGCTGTAGCATAGTTGGTAATGCACCTTCCCCGGAAAAGAGATTCAGGTGGTTCGAATTCCGGTAGCGCAACACTAATATTTTCGATAAAATTAATAATATATATATATATATATATATATATATATATATATATATATATATATATATATTTTTTTTTATTTTTTATAATTAATACATTTAATTATATTCAGCTTTAATATGTACTTTTCAGAAACGTTACAAAAAAAATTATGCAATGTACTTAATAAAAAAATGATATAAATTAATTACTAAGGAAAACACATTCTTATTGTGAAGTTGTAATTATTCAGATCATAGGTCTGTGATATTTTAAATACAAAAATTAATGTATTAATTATAAATATATACATATAATTAATACATTAATTTAGTATTTAAAATTTAATTACTGTGATTTTTTAAAAATAAACATAGCTATTTTAACTGGTACTACTTAAAATATTTGATGTACCAAAAAATGTTAGCGAGGTTTATCATTGAATATCACGAAATATCGAATATTATAAATATCACAAAAAATCATAAAAGAAGAATTTTAATAAGAAATATAGATTAGGGATGTAACAATTTAAAAAATTAACATTATTTAACTTGGGATTTAACTCATAAAAAATGATAAGTGAAAGTTTAATAAAATGCACCATAAAATAATTAAAAAAAAAAAAATTAAATTACCAATGAAGAAATACATAAAAATCATTATTGTCATTACACGCTCAATTCACATGTCTATTGAATCAGTTTTTAATATACTTATTTGTGAAAAAAATGAAATGATGGAATCAGAAAATAGCACGAACATTGAGCAAATATGCTAAAAAATATATTTTACATATTTAAATATAACATGTACACCAAGATGATACGAGTTGCCTTTGTTACCCTCGTCTCTACTGACATGGGCTTAGTTATATTAGACTTTCTATTAAGGTGAGTAGCTATTCAATGTTCATTGTATTATTCGCATTATTCGCCAGTAGGATTATGTTATCTGAGAAGTGACGATTAGATATGTTTTCTGCTTATTGATTATTTGAATACATCAAGACAATAGTCATGACGCGTGTGTATATTTTGAACAGCCATGGAGATAGGAAACATCCTTGACATATTCTCGCATTTGTTTGATAGTTTTCAAAATGGGCATCGTTGATTTTTAGTAGTGCAATGTTATTCATGTTCACAGACATGGTTTAATCGGTAGATTGATCATTTTAGTATTAATTAAACAAAAAAAAGTAATCTTTAAATAATCTAAATATAGATCGCCGATTACAGTCTCGTGCGCACGTAAACGCGTGGATATAATTCCTATCCAGTACATACCCACTACTCCCTCCTCCTATACCAGAACACGACCTATTTCTACGGTTTGTTTTCTATGGTTCAACAGTTGAAGTTAAACCTTCGAACTGTCAAGTGAGCGTTTACTATTGGGTGTGCTTATTGCCGCCTAGTTTGTCCTTTCATGGGAACGAATTGTTGCTTTGAATATATTATGTTTTGGATCTTCGCTACCGTGCGTGCCGAAACCTGTATATTGTAGGATTGTAGGTGTTGTTTGACATTTTCGTGAGATCAATGTATGTCCAAGTATACTTCGCGCTGAATGGCGTTGTACGTATCCTGGAGCCGGAAGACTTGTGGATCCAGTGGAAAAATATACCGAAAGGAGCTTTTCACAGGTGGGTTGTGTTTTTTGTTTCTGGTGGTCCTTCAGCCAGCCTCTGTTTCCTATACCTGTCCGTCTCCTGAATTCCTTCAACCCTTCCTGCATACCTTATTTCTCTACCCCTTCCTGTAAACAACACTGTTTATAAATTGTGTTAAGATGTATCCAATAATTATTAAATTAACTTTGATTACTCGTCATTGTAAATTCTAGTGTTGATTCTAAATTCTAGTGCTGATATCTATGCAGTGTAAACTGCTCACTATTATATGTATCTAGAAAATGTCTCTTTTGCGCCGAGACAACGGAATATTCAACTCCGTAGGGACGGTTTTCAGAGTTTCGGGAGAGGCAATGAAATATAAATTATTATCTTGAAATCGCACTTCAAAAATATTCGAATGCTTTACTGTAGATCATTTTGCAGATTTAATTTTTGAGGAATAGTCTTATTTTTTTATGATCTGTCATTATGTTAAATAATTACTTCGTGTATGTAGTGGGCTAAAATGATTGTTTGTAATCACGATCATATTTGATTCTACCTAAATAAATCGTAAATCAACGTGATTATTCCATCGTCTAATGATTTTCCATTTCTTGAGAAACATCGTCAGATTTCGCCCACAAAAGTTGAGCGGCGTTCTTTCACATATTGATTTTGTAAGTTTATTTATATCATAGATAACCAGGACTTATTTTCACTACTGCTTTGGAAATCAGGGATTTTATTATAAATGTTTATTAAGTCTGCTTGAGCCAAATGTATGTTTTTCGTCAAGAAAACAGTATTTAAATAAGATTAAACATTAAAATTATATGTAGTGGGGGATATAGTGACATGGATAACGCTAGTTAAATTAAAGACATCGTGATTGAATAACTCGTTGGTCAACTGTGGGATATTTTCATATGTTGAAATTTTTCAGATTAATAAAACTCACTTTCAGTTTCATATTTTGTGATTTCTTGATTACGTATGGAACTGGCGTCTCTTCTGAGTTAGATCGCGTTTTTTTTGGAAGATTTCTAGTCCGACTCGCAATTAATAACGGAATGTACAGAATTGATTTTAAGGGATTGATTTCGAAATAAAATTCACTCGACTGTGAGAGATTTATATCTCCTGCGAAAAAGTACGGTTGTATCGTAATTTTTTGAGGCAACGGTTTGATAAAGGGTCGTGCTACCGTGCCGAAACATCGGCCTAGAAATCATCTACAAAAACGAGATCTAACCCAGAAGAAACGCTAGTTCATAAGTTTTATTCGTTGCTTCATTTTTCATTTTGTTATTCTTGAAGGATCTTATTCTTCTTCCATGGTACTAAATCCCAGGATGGAATTTAGCCTCCTCCACAAGCGATTTCCACTGATTCATATCCTTGACCATTCTTCTCCAGTTTGCGGACTATCTCATCCTGCTCCAGTCTTCTGCCACATAATCACTCCACCTCTTCTTCAGTATGTCTCTAGGTCGCCCCCACAGAGGTATCTACTTGGTCATAATTTTTGGTGTCCTGTCATCTGGAATTCTTTCAACATGGCCAGCCCATAGTAGTCTATTTGACCTACAGCATCTTATGATTATTTCTTACTCAATTAAGTTTTCAAGCTCATGATTCATTTCCATTCTGTAAATTTCATTTTCTAATGTAGGTCCAAAATTTTTCCAAAGATCAAATTTTTCATTTGTATAAATATATTTAGAAAACTATGAATAAAAGCAAAATGTTAAACTATTAGAAACTCGGATAATTGAGAAACACGTGTATGACAGTGTATTGATGGTGAAGGAACCAAAGACATGTAAGGCGGACTGACAGTGCCACCTGCCAACGGTTGGGCGAAGCGCGGTAACACGCCGTATACCGGTTCACAACGAGCTTGCGTTAGCTGCCTAGAGAGGGCCGCAATGCTTCATATGACGGCCGGCAGAGTGGTATTCCGGAGTCGACGACGAGCCAGGGTCCAGAACATTTTTCTCTCGCGACTGTCAAATATTGTCTAGTATTTACATTGTGAAACTATACAGATACCTTGTAACTAAATTTAAAATCTACTGTGTTTTTAGTGTGTGCCTGTACGAACTGAAGCAATAAAATATCTCGACAAAACCGCAGGTACGTGTCTTATTATCGTATCTCCAATAAGAGGGTCATTTTTCAAATTGAAACTAATCTTGCTGAATCCGACTGATATTCTTGAGCAATCGTAAGTACCCACTACGGATCAGTCCAAACATGCATCACGAATGTGATCTTCTCTATCCATTACCAAGGGATACATTGTATGATATATGTACTTACTACCAATAAAAAACAGAATTAACATTTATATGTATGTATTAATTACTTTAAGTAATTAATATATATATATATATATATATATAATACAATCCGGTAATTTTACTTTTACAATTGTAAAGTAAAATCTATTGTAATACTGTTGTTTGTTGTTTCATACTTTATCGGCACGAATTAGTACAAACTGGTTGTTTGTTGTACATGTGAAACTATGCCGGATACAATTTCCATTAGTTTCATTAATTAAGCGAAGCAGGAATTTCAGCGCTCCTGTCGAAATACTGCAGTCCGGAGAATGTAGCAATGAATTAATATCAGCATCCCGAACAGTCGTGCACAATCAAATTTCCAACGACTTTGCGCAGAATTGTGTTTTTGAATTGCACCAGCCTGCCTGTACTCCTGGTGACATTCAACCGCAGCGAGAGGTGTCGCACGGTACGTTCAGGGTGGTAGCTGGATACTACATCTCGTTCGCAATTCATGAACTAATCAAACCAGATGCCGCCTGCGGGCGCGCAGGGGTGGTTCAATCATCCCTGTGTTATTACAGCATTAATTATTATCTCCATTAAGGTATCGTGTGCTAATGTACAGTATTGATTATTACGTAGAAGTCAAATATTTTAATGTTAATAAAATGAGCACTGATTTAATATGTGAAAAAAGTTCTGGCACACGCTACTCGGGTCATACCATTTATACCGACTCGGGCACGACTGCCATCGTAAGATGTATATCGACTCGGGCACGACTGCTATCGCATGATGTATATGAGTATCATCACATACGTGACATTGCTGATATAACTATCGCAACATTAATTATTATATTATTTACATAATAAAAACATTTTAAATATGAATTAATTAGAAAGATATATATATAAAATCAATTTAATCGAAATATATTATTGTTGCGCCACCGCGATTCGAACCTGGATCTCTTTTCAAACCGGGGAAGGTGAATTATCCAACTATGCTACAGCGACGATATTTTTAGCGACAAATTGTCGAACCTATATGTTACCTTTTTTATATTAATACATTTAATCGTTACATTATTTGAAAGAGCCATCTATCTTATTCTAATTAATATATTTAATTTATATTTAAAATATCACAGACCTACGTTCTGAATAATTAAAACTTCTAAAAACATATTTATTAATCTTCTCTTGTGTCCCAAGGTCGTGTCTTTGATTTTGCCTTCAATCTTTTCGATTTAAAAAAATGTAGATAATGCCTTTCGTAATCACTCTTCTCTTCCTAGTTTCTATTTGATGTCGTATTTTTTTTCAGCTTTTGATTTGATAATTTTAACAGAAATGTAAATATAAATATATTATTTTACTAAACACTAGCAGAAATTTACCAAATGTATTTAAAATAATAAACCTTATATTTAGGATAATACGAGAACGTCGTTCGGCAATTTTAAGTCGAAGTTAGCCCACGTCAATAGTAAAGATAAATATAGAGTTAGTTTTTTGTTTGTAACTGTTATCGTGCGAAAAATTTTATTATTGCGGAATTCACCAAAAATAAATTTGATTTGCGCTTGACTATTTAATTATTATATATCGACTTTTCATTACAAACAAGTAATGAATTTGATACTATTGACTATGTAATAAAAATAATTATTAGTGTTTTATTGCACGTATAAAAATAGATCACAATTAACGATACGGTTATTAATGGTTTTCCAGACGCAACATCTCATCTCGTTTCGGTGACAATATTTTCTCATCTTAGTTTAAGAGTTGAACCCGATAGATGGGTTTAACCAATCACTTGTTAGCGTAACTTTGGAATTCAGTAGCACGCATTATGTTAGGAATCTAACGAAAACAAATAATACCGCCCATCGAGTTTTGCTCATTGATTATAAACAGATTCACAACAATTAATCTTCTTTTATTATTTCTTTTAACTATTCTTTTATCAAATAAGAAATAATATTCTCTGAAATTTCAATAACTATTGTTAAGAAATCATCCTTGATCGTTGATTCTAAACATGTTTAGTTACGTTTTAAATTCCCAGTGCCGCAAATGGGCGTTCATTTCGAAAACAAGTAGATACACTATTAACCCATAAAACTATTTCTAAAAACAAGCACTTGATTGCCCCTGTGATACAATATTTGACACAGCAGTTGTCAGACAGGTGTGCCATTTGCAGGATTATCATTGACAGAAGTTAAATAGTTAAACCAATTACACCGAAATGTATATTTTTATGTTACTTTATTATATTTGATTATTATAATACACCATTATAAAATACCAAATTACAATACAGTGGAACTCCGATTTTACACGTCAGGAATTTACGTTTTCCCTCCATTTGCGTGCTATTTCTGCAGTCACGTATCATTTTAGTACATAACAAATCTTTACGTTTATCTTTTCCACGACTTGTGTCTAAAATTTATTGAAATTCGTTCGACCAGTTCGCTATTGAACAAGTATGTTGGTCGTTTGCTTGTCATATATACGTATTTTTCATTCTCATATCTATGTACGTTTCGTTGTTTCATTGTTTTTGACAAGCTGGAATTAGCAAGAAAACTGTGTAGAAGATAGGATAGAGAACATTGATGGCTGGGATATAATTGATGAATAACCCTTGCACATTTACTTAGACGTTGACTCCTATGTAACAATATCGAACGTAGTGGAAATTGAAATAGTGGACAGTCGCATAAATGAAAACTTGATAGAAGAAGAACCTTCCTACAAAGAAGAAGCGTTTTCTCATTCCATAAATTCAGTTCCTAATTGGACGATGCCATGAGTCATATTGAAGGTCTCAAAGCATATTTTACTAGTAGTAGCAATGACCACCAGAAATTTTTAATTAAATTTATAATATTGAAAAAACTATTTAAAAACAACAACAAAAATATGCAGCCATTGTTTGATTTTATCAATAATTTTTTTTTTTTTTTTTTAATACCCCCAATTTACATTTTCATTTTGTTTACAAATTTTTGTTGGTCCCTCCAACACTTAAAATCGGGGTTCCATTGTATGTGCACTGAATTTTAGTTTCAGTAGTGGTAATTTTAAAAATTACCTGATTTATTATCTGATGTCACCTTAAAGTATAACCTTGCGTTATTATGAATAAACGCATGACTTCGATATACGCATACGCATAGTAAGTTAAATTATAAAATGCCAAAGAGGTTTTCCAGTAGAGTTTTTCTTGTTTATACACGTATTAAAAAGATAACCAACGCAATAATTAAAGGATATTAATATTTACCATAGTTTTGGTAAACTCATAAAACTATTAAATATCTCCTATTGAAGATGAGGCAGTAGTACTCGGACCATTAGCGCGATAAACTGCCAAACAAAAACCTAGCCATTGAAGAAAATTGAAAAACTAACTACTTGAAAATTCCCCGGCTATTCTCGCCGCCAAACCTCGCGGTAATCAAGCAAGAAGTTCCCCAAAATAAAAACCTGTTATACGCAAAATTCCCGGGTTAAGAAAAGGAAGTTTACTCCTTCCGAACGTTCCTGGCGACTCGAGGACCAGAGAGCGGAGAGGGATGTGGAGTGGCGATAATGAGATCAGAAGGGTGGCTGGCTGGAGGGAGGAGGCAATACGCCTGTTAATTTACCCGAACCAGGTAGGCTGTGCTTAGGGAAAACTCGTTATCTATTGCCATCCAGGTGATAAATTTGCTTTGGTTTGAAAAAAGACAACGCTGTTATGCGAAAGAGGCAATGATTGAAACGGAGAAAACTCGTTAAATCGGGGCCTATTTGAATAAAGAACTCGCAGAAAATATTTTTAATACTTACGTTGGCAGTATTGACGTGGTATCGACATATAATAATATATTTTTTTTTTGCTTTACAGTACAGTGTTGTATTGTTATAATCAGATAACATTGCAGCAACGTAAGACATATATTTTGGTACCCTGACTGCTACACTAATATTTTACTGTATTATAGCAGACAGTGCTTTTCTGGTATAGTAGTAATATTCAATGTACAAAAAAAAAATATATATCTATACATAGAGTAGAACAAGATGCAATTAGATAACATATAAATACAACGTAAAACTTAAAGTAAATGCAATGTTCAATGTATCAAAAATAAAAAAGAGTAAGTAAAGTAAGAGTGAATAATATACAAAAATGAAGAAAGAGTGTAAAAAAATAAATAACATACAAATATGAAGTATGAATATGAAGTGAACTTATGTAAAATTATAATTTTCAGTATAAAAAGATTGAAAAAAGTTCAGTTAAATAATATACTAACACAACTACAGCGAAAAGTAGAAAATACAATATTCAATATATTGGTACTGTTGTAGCACTTTTAATCTCAATTTTGGACTTTTGAAAGTTCTTGGATGTAATTTCTCCCCATTTCATGGAGCCAGAACTGCACTTTTCTTGAGTTGACTATGGTCGCAATTTTTCACGTCGGAATTTAGACTGGTGTATATTTTTGGTGCTAGAAACAAATGAAATCTTTATGCAAAAGTTTTGTTTAAGTTTGAAACTTGCGTGAAGTTCATATTAATTATTATAATTGTTGGAATAATCAAGTAAATAATAACATAATTCAAATTCACAAAAGTTCTGAAAAAATAAATAATCACGAAAAATTTTTGTTTCTAAATTTTACGATATTGGCGATATTTTTATAGTAAAGCTACCTAATTACAAGATGAAAATTAGTTTATAACAATTATTTTGTTCCTTTGTTAACTTGAAAATTTAAATAAATGTTTGATAATAATCTTTCTGAATTTTTTAGATGCAGCAAAGTTCCACTATATGAAAACTCCAGAACTTCGTAGAACACGTGCTGACCAAATACTTCTCTTCAAACTACTGCAAGGCCTTATTGACTGTCATAGCTAAAAAGAAATAAACCACCACAATCTCAGTTTTGGTCAATCATTCTACCTATAAATACATCTTGTTCTCCCTTTACCGCAACAATAGTTGCAACCTCCCCACCCTTTCTCCCTCTTTTTATATTTTTATTTATCTTCTGCACTTAAATGTGCTTAAGTATCTAAACATTTCTGTGGATTTTTATAAATGGTATAACATGTTAAATATTTATTATCTTAGTTATAACATGTTTACACTGTCAAAATCCATAAATAAAATAAAGTATTTTTACCGTATTATTTTTTGTGTATATTTCCAAATATATAAGGATATTGTCTGTCTGCTTATTTCGTTTATTACTTTCGTGTAATTATTATATATTTTGTACTTACGTAGTATTGACATATATATATATATATATGTGTCAATATGTGTCGTAGTATTGACACATATATATATATATATATATATATATGTGTCAATACTACGTAAGTACAAAATAGATTTAGAAATAACGATTGTATATATATATCCTGATAGAAGCATACTAATCACTTAACTAATTAATACCAGCAAGTGTATATACATAGGCATACAAGTTTTCCGTTATTATACTTAATAAATAATAATAGTATTGGTATTAGTATAGTATTGGTAATAATAGTATAATATTGGTAATAGTATTGCTGTAATATTATGGCTTTTTAGTTACATAAGAATTTAGAAATAACGATTGTATATATATATATATAATTGTATATATATATATATAGTATAATAACGGAAAACTTGTATGCTTATGTATATACACTTGCTGGTATTAATTAGTTAAGTGATTAGAATGCTTCTATCAGGATATTTTAATAAATTTGAAAAAATTAATTTAAATAAACATTTACAATATAAACTTACACAAATTCAAAACACTTGCGAGTTTAGGATTTGAAAAAAAAGGTAATTTTTTAATTTTAAGAAGGAAAACAAGAAAATTGAAAGGTCAATAACCATGAAACAATATTTGAAAAAAATCTTAAAAATACAACAAATTAACTAATTAAAGTTTAATATGACTGCTCCTATAGCTAATAATAACTTTAAGCTTATTTGGCATACTATCTTTTATTTTATACTTTTACAAATTTATCGATAATTTTCATCCCGAAAATACTCAATATGGTTAGAATCCAGAGACATTAATGGCTATGTCTATATAATCACTTCATTTTATTCAGAATTGCATTTGGTTATCCTTACTGTATGTTTGAGTTCACTGTCATGCTGGAACGCGAATAGTCATACTAAACTCATATTATTTGACGATTTCAATAGATTATCTTTTCAAATGTTACTCTACAGTTTGGCAGTTAATTACCTTTACTTTCATTTAATTTAATTTTACACACTAGTATGCTTCCTCCACCATATTTTCCTGCAGGCTGTAAATATTCTGTATTAAAAGCAATTTCCTCTTTTCAAGATATTAAAAATCTAGATTCATCACTAAATTTCACCGTTCTCCAAAAATTCTCATAAATTTGTATGTTTTCCTTTGCAAAAGCCATTCTCACTTCCTGTAGCTTTTGGAGAGTAAAGTTTTTCATCTAATTACTTGTCTTTGGAAGCCGGCTCGATGGAGATTCCATCTAATTGTCCTATTCTAAATATTCTGGCCCCTTCCTCGCATAATTTACAACATTTCACGACCAGTTGGTTAGGAATTTTTGCGAAATTCACGAACAATACATGAATTATCCCTTTCCGTGATCTTGAGTGGGTAAATCAGCCACTGGTAATCATAATTTGTCCTTGTTAACAAATTTTAGAACTTCTTGCATAATTTTAAAGACATGAGCTACATTTTTTAGAATTTAATTTTTCTTAGTACCATCATAGGTTGGCTCCGAAATCATCGTACCAGAGCCATACCTGTACCATTTGACGTGAAACTCGTTATCACATTAAATTCAGAAGGCAGTCAGAGAGAAGCTATAGAAATCATGAACCCCCAAAAGATGTTACTAACTGAATGTAATAAAAAAAGTAATATTGACGAATCGTAACGAGAGTAAACAACTCTCAAAACGACTCGAGATAGGCTGTAAATAAATAAAAAAATAATTTTTCTGTATCCATACGTCTGTACGTAAACTTTGTCCTCAACATTAAAATAACATCTAGTAACCATTATTATTACAATATTAATCTTATTGCAATGGAAATGAAGTACAATGGCTAAACAAATTTGAAATGTATTAAGGAGAAATTTTACTCTAGGGTTAATTTGGATTGTCGATTCTTCCAGAGAAGATAAAATATTTGCCGAGGAAATTTTCTTCAAGAACCACCAGGTCTATCTGCATAACCTAAAAATTTATGATTCCCGTTTCTCTTATAGATTTCTTCAAAACTTAATTAAATAGAAGATTTAATTCTGAGAGTCGATATTTTATCAAGATTCTGTTCAATTATTCTTCTGTAAATACTCTGCTATTTGTATAAGTCTTTCTGAGATTTGAACCATATTACAGAACACATTAAGCTCCAAATGCCCTTCCTGTGTACAAAATCATAAGCAATTTAAAATACATGAAAATCAATATCCTGGTTGTACTTCCCCTTTTTTCAAATATCCGGCGCGGAGTAAACATCTGATCTAGAGTAAAAACATATATCTAGTAAGTCAATTTTTATTTAAAAAATTAAAAGTGAAATTTATTTCTAGTAATTTAAAAATATTATTACTATATGTCAAATCAATATAATATAATATTAGCTATTAAATATTTTTTTCTTCGGTGCGTATAGTGGTGTCGTGCAAATGATGTGTTGATTTTTGAACATGAAAATACAAATTTAAACCTAGTACGATTTTCGGTAATAAAATGATAATTTTCTTTTTCTTTTAATAGTTAAAGAATATAATTTATTATTATTTCTAAGGTGGTTTGGTCATATGGAACGGATGAATGAAGAGAGAATACAGAGAGGTACCAGAAATAGAGGAGATCCGCCGAAGACTTGGCACGACCAGATAATCGGCGAGCTTGTATGAGAAGATGTATGAATGTGGATGAGGTGAAAACTATGTGTCAGGACAGAAGAGTGTGGCGCTCTATTCTCTCAGCCTACTCCCGTGGGGAAACGGCGTGATGGTAAGTTAGGTTAAGTTAGAATTTTTTCATTGGCACTCTGAATTCTTCAAAAAGTTTTTTTGTCGAATAATGTTTTGGTTTTTTTAATATTACTTTTACGATAAGTTTTTGTACATTTTTTACTGGAATAAGGTTAGCATTATAAGCTGATCCCCAACTAATGATGCCATATTGTAATATGGATTGAATAAGTGCGTAGTATACCAAGTACAGTTTTTTTATCGATAAAAATGTTCTGATCCTTAAAAATATGTATATTAATTTTCTTTTAACAACATAAATGTTTTCTGACAAAGCTAAATTTGCAATTTAATATTATAAAATATGTATTTATTCTTAAAATTTAAACCGATATGTAGAATATGTAATTAAGGGTTAGTAAAAAGCGGTCAAATTTGGATAATAACGATAATTCCGTGTTTATATGTAATACATACTTGTTGTCATTATCCGATTATATTTAATAAAATACCAGGTAATACCTAAATCCACGTTGAATACATAAAGCTGGCTTTGCATAGGGGAATGAACATAATAATAGAGCTTAATATTATAATGCTAAAGATTTACATTAAGTATTAATAGCTTGCGCTGATTGCGGCCTGGGCTAAACGAGGAACCAATGGCTATTGTTGACAAATTTCTAACGATAATATAAATCGATTCTATTGTTGGTACAATACAAAGAGCAGAATTGAATTTAATGAAGAGGAATCAGAGTGGAACTAGAGTACATAATATCATATTATACTAATTCGAATTGAATTTCTAGAAACAATCATGAAATTGTGAATAGGTTTAGAAAAAAGTAATCAACATGAATCATGTGCTTATTATCTGGAGAGTCAATTTAGTGTAAAGTTTTCGAATATTTTTGCAAAAACTACAGCAATAGGTGCTTTCATCCAATCTTAAAGCATTAAAAAAAGGTCTAAATATATTGTAATTATCACCAAAAAAATAATTAACGCTATTCAGAAATAAATATTTTTTTTTTACTTTAGTTATAAAATATGTCGTTTTCAAAAAAGTAAAAATTCACATTTCGTCACTTATATTGCAGTATCCAAAAAAAGTATAAAAACATTAACCTATTTAATTTAAATTTATAAGGGAATTACTTAGAGAGTTTATAGTTTTTAATATAAAAAATTAAAATAAATTATTGTACCCTATGCGCATATATTTTTAATAAATACTAGAACAGAACCTGTAAAACTGGTCAAATTTCGACTTGAGTCGTCCGTCAGACATTGACCGCCGTGCACTGTTTGGATCGCTGTCTGATGTATTGGATAAATACTGCCTAAAATTTTTTGAATGGTAGAATATGGGAGTTGTCTTTGAAATGAGTCAATTTATAAATAAAACGACTAATAAAGATCGGAAAGTGCATTTATTGAAAAATTAAATTCAATTTAAAATGTTTGAATCCGGAATGCCGCCTTTTTTTTACGAGATGTAAAAAAATTAACTAATTTATCGCATGAATTTGAAGTTTTTTCTTGTTTTTTAATAAATATAGTCTTCGCTTTGTATACATACTGATTTTTAACGCTTTATATTACTTCAATAATGTTCTATATATGAAAATAAAAAATACCTTTTAGTGATAACAATTCCAGATTTATTGGAATCGGGATGAGAAAATTCTCAATCGGTATTTGAAGCACGTAATCGATATACTCTGGAAGATTCCAATTTTAATCGACACATTTTCATTGAAAAGACATTGAATTATTCTTGATTTAATTGTTTTTGTATAAATGTATTATAAAAATTATATTTTTAACGCTAAATAAAAGATTAATCACAGTACGACGAAATGTAATTTGTATATAGTTACCACCGCAGAATTAAAATATTTTTAAAACTAAAATTTAAATTCATTAATACAAAAGTTGTCAGTTGTGATCTACAATTATAACTAGATTTCAGATTCGTTAGAGTAGAAGTAGTGCATTGGCGTGACGTGAATTAGTAAAATATTATAATCCTTTAATTTTTTAATTCTGCACATGACAACAGCATATGAATTTAAAAAAATTGAATAATCCCTCCAAACAATATAAAAAATCATTACATTTGTTAACAAACTTCAGGGAAAAAAATAAATCAAGGGCATCACATTATGTTATTCATTTTATAGAATACAAATAAAATAAAAAAGCCAAAATTTATCAAACAAAAATACTTTTTGTATTTGCACACGTAATGTCATTTATTTTAAATGTTCTTTTGAAATAAAGCACGAATATTTACGTTCTGCAGACATATTTTCAAAAATCCACTAATGCAATGAAAAAATCCGACTGATGTTAACGGAGTGAATTTATATAACTTATACAAATCACTACTTGATTTTTCACTTGTGAACCGGAAATCTTCATACCCAGAATTGCGGCCTGAAATTTTTCAGTTTTTTTACCTCTTTATTCTTAATTAAGTGTACGCAACATTTTGAAACAAACAAAATAAGATATAGATATAGATTTAAATTTCGTCAACGTCTTTAAATAAAACTTTTTTCTGTAAAATGTGGCGATTTATTGACGGTAGAAATGAACCGGTCATCCATTGAAGTCGTCCGTTTCGTTGAATGTATTAAGCAAGCAACTTGTAGAATATGCGCGTACCCAAAAAGGGTCGCACACATTATACTATGCAATTGGAAGTTTGGGTGTTATACAACAAACTATAAGTTGCAAGAATTGTGCTGCATTTTATATTGGTAAAACGGGTAGAAATTTTAATATAAGAGTAAGGGAGCATTTGAGATGTTTGAACAATAGTGGGTTTTCAGAATTTCTAATCATTTGATAGAAAATGGTCATGATTTTGATAAAAAATTGGGATTGTCAATTTTGCATATAAACGGTGTTGGTCACAAATTAAATAATTTGGAATCATTGGAGATAAATAAAGCATGTAAAACTAATCAAAAAATTATAAACAACCAACTAAATTTAACTACGAGTCCCATTCTAAAATTTTTTCCTAAAAATTATTGGACTAAATTTGTATTAAGTAATAATTTGAGTTAGGTACTAAATTTATTTGTAAATAATTGTTGTTTTTTTAAAAATAGATTCTGGCAAAGAAACAATATATGTTTTTAGTTAGTTATGACATCTTGAAGAAGAAAATGGTATTTTTCGAAACCGGTAGATGTATTTAAACTCAATTCAGTGGTTAATAAAACAAAGATAATAAATAAAAAAATATAAATTTTAACCACAAAGATAATATTGCTAATTTTAAAAGTAGAAGTACTATTGTTGTTAGTAATTATATAATACAATATCGTTATCTGGTTGAAAAGTTAAGACCCTTTATTCAGTCTTAAAAGCTCACAGAGTATCAACTTTTGTTTAATTGTCAGAAGCTATGATAGCATTCTAAAAACTTTCATCCACCGAAGGTCTATAAGATGTAACAATAGCGCTGTACGATTTCAGTTAAACGGCATTACATTTCAAGAGAAATGTCAACACAACACAAGTTCCTTGCCTGTCAGACGGGGAGAGGAAGGCGAAGATATAGTTGAGGAACAGCCCTGTGGATCAACTTTGACACAAGTTGAACGTTTAAGTGGATTATTAATTGACAGTTACGGGGAAATACTGGAGTTTTCGAATTTTAACGTTGTTAAGAAATTCTCTTTCTTTATCCATTCGGCAGAGTACTTCAACATTACTTACGATGTATCTACAGAATTTTCAGTATTTTTCGGTAGATTAACATCTCAAATGCTTCGATCCGGTCTGATTTTTTCTGTTTTAACTTCCGCGCTTTTATTTCATAGAAGAGAGTCTAAACGCCGGTTGTTTGATAAGTACATTTTTTATCATAATAAACTTTTACTATAGCAATTTTTTACCATCGCCCGTGGTAAATAAAATAAATTTGGGAACGTTAAGTTTACTATTGTCAAATAATTGCCTATTAGTGTGGCAAGGGAAATAATCATCAAATACCTGAAAATTTGATTTATTTTAAATATTCATAATTGGCAAGACATGCCATTTATACATACTCTTTATTTAAGCGAGCGTTCGAAATGTTACTTTACTAGTGTAAAATCAGATCTTTATCTTGATGATCCTGTATCGCGGGCAAAAGTTATTTATTATTTAGTGTTTATTTATATTTGTAAAAAAAATTTATGTTTTTTCACTTTTTTTGTATAGTGCTCGACTTCATTATACAATAACAGTGTTGTCTGCACACCTAATATTATTAACAAGATTGCGATTGAAAGGTTTGCGCTCCGTGCACTGGGGTGTGGCGTTCTATCCACAAGCAAGTGTATAGAAGGAAAGCAAGATAATCCATCAAAATCTATCTTAGTTACGATTGTCTCTAAACCGCATGACCAAATTTAATTCCTTATGAGACGTCTGTGTGTGTGTAAGGAGCTAGATTGAAAATAACCAATACAATTACAAATTTACACTTCACATCATATAGATATTTAAGGGTAACGCCTTTTGCCATTTCAGATATTCAGTATCAGTTATTAGATACAAAACATACTGCAAGAAACTTTATTTGCTAGTGCTACATTCAAATAAATACGATGGCTATTTTACTACTAGTAAACTCACCTTTAATATGCTCCTTTGCATTTTTACAAAGACCATTTGTTCACCTTCCAATTAATAATAACTTAACATGTAGCAATGTTCTTCATTTACAAAGCAATCATTACGCAATATTAACCATGTGGCTGGATGGGAGAAAATTGAGCGTTCAAAATAAAGTCAAATACCTTCGCCATATATTCAATGAAGATAGACAAGACGATGATGACATAGAACGGCAGAGAAGACAGTTTAGCAGTCGTGCAAAAATAATGTCACGGCGTTTCTACCGATGCAGTAAGGAGGTGAAGAGCATCCTGTTTAAATCGTTCTTCACCAGCATGTATACCTGCGAGCTCTGGTCGAAATATAAGCAAGTGACGTATAACCGTCTCCGAATTCATACTGAATACTGTTCGGATTGGCGCGTTATTGCAGCGTATCTACAATGTTTACCGAAGGCCGTACACATGGATTCGTTCCGTTTCTGCGACATCGAGTTGCGGGCGTAAAGCTGCGATTGGAGCTTGGCACCAACTCTCTAGTACAAGTGGCGCTCTCATGGAAAGCTGGTTCCCTGACCAGTGAATGGCAACGCTTACAGAATAGCTACATATACAACAATGGCCGCGACTGAAGTATTTATTTTTTGTTTATATTTATATATATGTGAACTTTTTATTTATTATTATTTTCCTTGGTTTCCTTTTTTATAACATTATACTTATTTCGTAACTTTAATGTATAATATAATATGTATTATATTTATGGCGAATCGGGTTAAAAAAAACCTGATCACGATGGAATAGACACATTATTATTATTATTATTATTTTAACTAATAAATCTGCACTCTAAAATTTTTACTGCCATCGGTAATTTGCAAGTCTTAATTACGACGAAAAGGAACGTTATTCACATACCTTCGTTAACAATTCTACCCTCTTTATTGGTTGTTAACTTGAACCACGCATGCCAATCTGTCGTGCGTGGTCTAATGTGTATGGATCGCCTCTTGAAGCACAATTATGGAAAGGGGCTGATTTCTCCGGACGGTTGAATCGTCGGACTCATCCCTTGTACTTTAGACTGCATAATTCAAAATGGTGAAAATGATGGGCCCAACCTTCTATGAAAATGTACGCCATATTGATTCCAAGACTAGTATTCTCTATTGTGCATGACAGTCATCCAAAGCAGTTACTGATTCCCAAATCCATGATGCCATCTGCGATGTTGTCTTTGGATAACTCAGAAATAAAACACAATTTTTTAATTTGATTTTTATTGATTAATTATTTGGTTTATTACAATAATGTTTTTAATATGATATTGGCTAAGTGGCTTTTTTAACCATATTTTTAATAACATTCCCGCGCACTTCGCGTATTACTTCGGCAATTTCATTTCGAACATTGTCCTGTAGCATCGCAATTGTTGTTGGCTTATTGACGTAGATCTTTCCTTTCAAGTACCCCTACAGAAAATAGTCGGGAGCCGTCAAATCAGGTGATCGAGGATGTCAATTGATATCATCACTTTTTGACATTATGCGACCGGAAAAATTTCTCGTAAAATTTCAAGTGTAGCTCGGGCTGTGTATGAAGTGGTATCGTTTTATTAAAACCACATGTATTGCAGGCCCAATAAACCTAATTCAGCTTCCAATAAGTTTTCCAGCATGTGACTATAAAGATTACCATTAATGGTTCCAGCAATGCTATTATTATTTAGATAAAATGTTTTAACTACTTCAACACGTTGTTGAGACGTAAGATGCCGCATAATAAATTGTAATCAACTATTCTCTACGACTACCAAATACGAACTGACAAATGTTTGCCAAACCAAAATGGCGGCCGCACAAAATCGGCCTGGAACTTATTTGAAAATTATTATTCACCTGTATAATGGCATCGAAAAATAATGTTTCAGAGAGAACATTCCTGGGAGACATCTGAAATTTATACATTTAGTAGAATTCTATTTACGTTATCGATTACAAAGGGTATATCCGGCATATTTTATGAAATTTCTTACCCGGGTTATAGGCCTAGCCAAAAGTCTCTCTAATGGATGCAAAATCATAACAAGCTTTCGAGGCGCGGCTTATTTAATGGTAGATAAAAGAAATAACACATACAGAAATATACGAGAAGCTCAAAAAAATTTATCAATGGGTTGAAAAACAGAAAATATCGCAGTCGTGGTTTTTTTGAGGACTAAGCTAGGTGGAGGGGGGTTTGGTGACATTTTAAGATTTATAATTAAAAAAATTTTTTGCTACGAATTTCAATCTACAATAGAAAATAGTTAAAAATTTAAAAAGAAAATATTTAATTTTATCCAATAATTCTATAAAACATGTCAAAAAGAAAACTAATGACAGAATATTTATAAAACATTATAAATACTTAAAAATTTCCATCTTCACAAACAATTTATATACGTCACAAATAATAATATTCTTAGGTAAAATTTATCATGTTTTTTGGAATAACTTATTTTTGTCTGATATTTTAGTCTTACAAGTTTACATGTTAGTTAATTTATTCATTTTAAATCGTATTATTTCACTTTTGAAATATTATTTTTATTCGGCCTGAACCGAACTGGCCTCACATTTACCGGTGCTCTTGGCAGCCGAAAAAGCATGCCCGGTACCGACGTCATAGTAAACATGCGCCCGCAACCAAGGAATACCAACTCGTGAGCTTCACTCCTCACGTTGTCGCTTTCCAGACAAGGTCTCCAGGGAACTTTCCTCTGTGTAGATTTTTTATTGTACGGATATCGTATGTTCCCAAACTGTAACTGTGCTTAATAGTAATTTTATATCAACCGTAAGTCATTTACATCTTTCGTTTTCTGACCTACTCTAGTCTGCCGTACACTAACGTCGTATACACACGTACATAGTAGTACATAGTAGTAACTCCTTTTCTATTTTATTACGTCTCAAAACATCATTTCATAACCTCATTTACAACTTCGCACATTCCCATAAACTCTTCACTTTTCTTTTTCCCTTTTTTTTAAATAAGTTTTTCAAAAGCACCTATCGCATCAGATCTCGGTTATTTAATTGGGACAATCAAATGAATAAAATTATTGCTTTATATACCTCCTCTATAAAAATCCACAAAACATAGAGCAGGTAACCTCGCCAGACATTATCTGCTCTTCATAGAGCAACCCTCGAATTTGCCGACAGAAATGAGGGTAGAGCTCCGTTTTGCTGGAATCACATTATTTCTTACATGTAAATTGTAGAAGACTATGACTAGGAATAACCGAAAAATATTCTTTAGTCTTAATGTTAAAAATAAGTATTAAGGAGAACACATACTTATTGTGAAGTTGTAATTATTCAGAACATAGGTCTGTGATGTTTTAAATACTAATTTAATGTATTATTTATATATATAAACATATAAACAATATAGATGGCTTTTAAATAATGGAACGACAGATGTATTAATTTTGAAAAAGTGTAACATATAGGTTCGAAAATTTGTCATGAAAAATACTGCTGCTATAACACAATTGGTAGTGTACTTCCACGGATTGTAAATAGAGATCCAGGTTCAAATCCCGGTATAGCAATAAAAACAATATTTTTCAACAAAATTGATTTTATATGTATATATTTATAATTAATACATTAAATTAGTATTAAAAATTAGTCTTTCCATCCGCTAATTTCATAAAAATTCATATTGTGTTCTAATAATCATATAAACACAATACATATGAAAAATGCGTAACTGAATCGATTTATCATTTTATTTACTAAAATAAAAGTATCTGACGTTCTTCAAAATGTATCTAATAATAAATCACAGACCAAATAGTGTTAATGATTATTTATATATATTTTTTTGTTAATTCGCATTATTTTGCGAGAATACGACAGATAGTATTTGGTAAAAATATTAGATACTATTTTTTGTCGCAAATAATATTCAATAAGTAGAAATTACTTCATTCACACCCTTACTTGAAGTGGAACTTTTCCGAAGCAAACAATCCCATCTTTTGTTCTCGTTTTTTTTTTTAAATTTTAATGACAATAAGTGCCAATTAAATCTGCCAGTTTTTAATTGTACTTCAACGAATACCAAGTTTGTTTTCTTTCTCTTTATTGTGGCCTTCGCCAATTAGGCGTAATTAATCATTACAAGTACATACAGATTAAATATATAATACTTTAATTATATAAACAATTTACATTATTGAAATAATTAGCGGAATTAATTAAAAATTTTAAAACTTTACAATATTACTGTTTTCAAAGATAAGAAAAAGACAATTCTTTTAATTGTAATGAAATGATATTAAATACTAAATTAATGTATTAATTACAAATATATACATTATAATTAATACATTAATTTAGTATTTAAAATATCACTGACCTATGTTCTGAATAATTACAACTTCACAATAAGAATGTGTTTTCCTTAAGAAATGATATTAGTTAATATCAAGACAGTATTATTTACTACAAAATATTGAAATCGTTCAATTTCGCTAACAATTGTACCTTCTTCTCCTTCGGAGGTCCCTCGTTACGAGATGACATTTGCCATGGTTTTTAGGGTTGGCCACGACAGAAGCTTGTGCGTGGGATTATTTAAGGGGGAGGTGAAATTGCACAGCACTCCCGGAATAATAGAGAATTTGATCCAGTGGCAAGGGTGGTCCAAGACTACTGGAGCTCTCCGTTATTTTGCAGCCATATTTTAAATATATAAACAATTGACATAAATGAAATAATCAGCGGAATTAATTAACATTAACAAAACTTAACAATATTACTATTTTCAAAGAAAAAAAAGGTATATATTTTAATTGTAATATAATTATATTAATTAATATCAAGACAATATTGCAAATGTATGAAACTATACATTCACAACATTAATAAACATAAAATAGTCATTATAATAAAATTAATATATAAAAATTGGCGAATTCTACAGCCAATAGGAATCAAGTAGAAATCTCTGCTGTAATCAATTAGGAAGATTGTAATCAATTATCACCAGGATACGAATTTGGATCTCAATTTGCAATCCAGGGACGCAAAAACAATATTTTTCGACAAAATTGATTTTGTATGTATATATTTATAATTAATACATTCATTTAGTATTTAAAATATCACAGAACTATGTTCTAAATAATTACAACTTCACAATAAGAATGTGTTTTCCTTAATAATATATGTTGTATCAATGTGTCCAAAGTTTAATAAAAATGAATTGATAATTCTGGCGTCTGCAGTTGGTTTACTCAAAGGTATTTGAGATTCTGTAAAAATAATGTAGATGGCTTTCAAATAATGGAACGACAGGTGTATTAATTTGAAAAAATGTAACATATAGGTTCGAAAATTTGTCATGAAAAATACTGGCGTTATAACACAATTGGTAGTGTACTTTCCTGGATTGGCAATAGAGATCCAGGTTTGAATCCCAGTGACGCAAAAACAATATTTTTCGACAAAATTGATTTTATATGTATATATTTACAATTAATACATTAATTTAGTATTTAAAATATCACAGACCTACGTTCTGAATAATTACAACTTCACAATAAGAATGTGTTTTCCTTAATAATATAATGAGTAATTAGTTTCATTAAATTATGTATTTTTCCGAGAATGCTATCGGCGCCGGTGCTGCTCTGGAGTCGCAACTGGGTCCCTACTGCACTGCAGTCTGTACAAAACTCTGCTCATAGATAGAAAAGGTTGTAAAATAACTGAGAGCTCCAGTCGTCTCAGACCACCCTTGCCGCTAGATCAAATTCTCTATTATTTCTAGAGTGCTGTGCAATTTCACATACCCCTTAAATAATCCCATGCACAGACCAAGTCGTGGCCAACCCAAAAAACCATGGCAGACGTGATCCTCGTAACGAGAAACCGCCGAAGGAGAAGAATGTAAGGATTTAGAATTGATGAAATTGTACAATTTCAATATTTTGTACTAAATAATATTTTAAAAGTTAGATTACTGATTGGTAGGTAGTGAATTTTTCTAAAAAATGTGTAGATTATGAAAAACATTAATTTAGTCATTTTGTGGCGGAGCAACAAACAACCTATACGAATTTAATGTAAACATTAAATTCGTATAGGTTGTCCTAAGGGGTTAAACCACCCTGGAATATAGTTTTCCACAGATATTTAAAAAAAAATTTATCTACAATGTAGCTATACGGATTTTTTATTCCGATAAACTATTTATTTTAACTTTAAATTTTTTTTTGTGAATTTTTTTGATTTGCTTTAAATTTTACAAAAAATAGTTTTTTTCAAATCAAATATGCTACACTTTAAATATTTTATTTTTAAATAAATACACGTTCCTTTTTTTAATTTCAAATAAATGAATACCGAGAAAAGTGGCAGGCCAGTTACGCGCGTAAAGGCGGAGGAGCTCAACGGAAATGGACACGACGCGGCCATTTTTTTTTTCATATTTAAAAAAATAAAAAACAGTTTAATATCTTTATTATAAATGTCAATAAAAATAGAAAAAAATTAATCACCCAATTCCTTAATTGTTAAAAAAAAGCCCTAACAAATAAGAATCATATAAAGAATTGTAATCTTGTAAGAATTGTAATTGTATCTAATTGTAGAAAGTTATAAGAGTTTTAACCCAGTGTGGAAACTGATAAATAAGGAGACATACCTAATAGTAGCTGATGCCTTTATTACCATCTAAAGCTTCCGTAAGAACATTTAGCATGGGCAATGTACATAACTCAAAGCTCGTTTCATAGTGTTTGTGCCTGTTTTGTTCAGAATTATTAGTGCCGGTGGACTCGTAAGCTCGCTTAAATGAATTGGTTCCTCGATTTATGTATTTTGGTACCAGCGGTCATTCAATGTTTTGGTACCAGCGGTCATTCAATGTTTTTTCGTTTGTTTTAAATCATCATTACTCATTGTCAATCTACTGCTGGATGTAGACCACCTCACGACTACTGCTTCAGTATCGTCGTGTTGTAAAATCGATGGTCATCTCTATAGCGTAATAAGAACACAATTCGACTATAGTGTATTGCTTTCAAGGTTGACAAAACTTCATAACATCATTTGATTAATTGTATTACTTTATTTGAAATAAGTTATTTAAATTATATAATCATTGAAAAAAGTACGTGTTAAGTCCATAAATTTGAGATATATTTTCCAGTTGGAGTCGCCATTTGTCGTTAAATAATTTGTTTTTAAAATAGAGATACGTACACGAAATGCATATCACATAAATATTCTTACTGTTTTCAAACTAAGCTATACGTTTGTGCTATGGAAATAGGACTTGATGGCATCCTAGAACGAGGCTCGAACCCCGACCACTAGACCACAAGCACGTCAAATAATGACGTAGGACTAACAACAAACCGGCAAACTAATAATTACATTTTATGTTGAGTTAAAACGTTTCTTCAGTTCGGCAATATACACATCTATTATTGTAACATGCATTTTTTTCGTTGATTTTTAACAGTAAATATAACAATATCTAAAAAAAACTATATTTCAATTATTAGCTAGTTTTTTTTTTATCAGTAATTTACCAGTTTGATAAATAATGGCGAAACTGGATGAATCATGGAACAAGTCTTAGCCGTTTTATTGCACCCTCGTGGCAGCCTAAATATTTTAGCTAGGCTCCCTTTAACAACAAGTATAATTTCTTATAAGCGGTGTATGTCAGTTTAATAAATCTACTATATTTTTAAACAAAGTCACACATTATTCATTCATTCTCATGCCTCTTTATGTCACACGAAATAAAGAGTTATATATCGGAAAATGAGATTAAAGAATCCAGGAATGTTGACCAGGTTATTCAGATACAGTCATTAAATTTTGCTACAGCACTTACGTCTATGATAGCTCGCTTCACGCTCAACTCTGTACTCTACGCGCTTTCGAGACGAGAAAATCTTGTTACATCTCGCGCTACATCGATTGGATTTTTGTTGTGAAACGTATTGTGTAATAACTTAATTTTGTGACGGTATGTTTTGTTACCACGGTAAGCCGTTCGCAAAACGTTTTTTTTTTGTGCTGCTTAGCTTTAATTAATATGAAAGATGATCTCATTTAGAAAAAGTGACGTTAATATGAGGATGACGGCGAAGATGAAACTTTTTTGTTTTTTTTTTATTGGAAAATCATCCTACGTACGTCCGCATCCATCCGCAGATGAATTTTAAACATTAGTATTATTAGAATATGTTCAAGAACACACGATAACTGGATTTCCACCTACAAAGGCACTGTTATTAAACAAAAAATAGATATAGAAAAATGTAGAAAGGCTTACGACCTGTCTTCGGATGGAATAATTAAAAATAATTAGATTCTCATTGTGACATATCAGCGAAAATTAATTTAAAATTTAGTCCATAGATGACGATAGTGTAGTAGTATTCGAAATGATTCCACATATTAATATACATACAACTTTGTAGTGATAAATTTGATAGATAGATGTTGATTGGGTGGAATGGTGAACGTTACATTGTGTAAAGTGATCTCTTAAGCCAGCTGAATACAGGTTGTAAGCCCTGTAATTACCCATACTTCCATATTTTTTTATTAATAAAAAATAGCTTCGTCTCTTTGGGATATCTATTATTTGTTTACTAATATTATTATTAACAGAACATATTTTAAGTCTTCCTAAATTTTATTAAATAGGCAATCTACTCTTGTCGACTGATTTGTGCCATTTAACTAGACAGGTGTAAAGGATATGAATCACATTTATAGGTCTAAAATAAAAAAAACATTATTTTAATTTTATAAAAGTATGTCAGAAATAACATCTTCACTGAGAGAAAGTGGGATACATTAGCGAAGTGCTGTAAATGGGTACTGAACAGCTCACTACAATGAAATTGCGCAAATACTTGGCCAACTTTAGGGTTCTCCAAACCACATTCGCATATTGAAATAATTCATTTATTAATAAAAAATAATTTAAAAATGTACTATTTAACAAAGCTTTCAAGATATTTTCAATTTGTGAGATTCATTTTTAATTTGATATTTATGCTATGATTTCAAAAACTTCATTATATTAAAACAAATATTGAAGTGATTTTACAAAAAAAATATTATTTTATATATTGTACATATTGTTTATGTAAATGCCTTCGATAGCTGGTTCCCAGGTTTCCGATTAACAATAAGCACACATGTGATATATGAACCGCACTAATCTTTTATTTTCGCTATTTTTCTGGTACGATGTTGTTGTTTTCGATTTCGACCGACCGAAGCGCACACTGGTGGTTTAATTGGACCGCTGGACTGGTCTAAGCACGGTATGTATTTGATTGACGCCTGTCGGTTACCGTCTTCTTAGCTTTCCGAAAATAGGGCGGCAATACTCGCACACACATACACACGTACATTATTACAAGACGCGTAAACACATATTAATTTATAAAAAATAAAATACCGTTGATAGGGAGTCTGATAACATTTATTTATTTGAGAAATCAAATAATTAAATTTGAAATTGAATTACGCGTAATAAACTTTGTTACCCGCTTCTTCATGTAAATGATACATCATTCATTTATCTACCGATAGAAGTCATAAGGAAATCTACAGCCTTCTTTTAAAATTACCTCTCTAAAGACTTTAATTGGGGAGATATTTCATCGTTGGCAGGGAAATACATTTCCTTGGGGGTGGTAATTTAGAATGGCTGCCGTGGTTACCACCAGGTGTGCACCCCTCACCTCATCCTCCTAATGGGTTTAAGGAGCTAAAAACGAGATAAAAAGCGTCATAAACATAAAGCCAAAAACATCGAAGTTAAGCTCTTTACTCTTCTGAGATTAATATCTTGACGATAAATGGGTAATAAAATCTTAAAACCAACACTTTTACTTAATTGTTTAAAATATTACGTTGACAGGTTTTGTTTTAGAATAGATGTTTACAAATCAATAATGAATAGACAAAATTTAACATTTTCTAAAAATTTGTATGTTTTTTTTGATTTTTTTTGATAAAAATCACATAATATTTCTTTAAAATACTAATTAAATGTATTATATATAAAATCAATTTTATCTGAAAATATTGTTGTTGCGCTACCGGGATTCGAACCTGGATCTCTTTCTAAACCGGGGAAAGTGCATTATCCAACTATGCTACAGCAGACAGTACCTTTATCGACAAATTTTTGAACCCATATGTTACATTTTTCAAATTAACACATTTACCGTTAATTCTGGCGCTGCTATCGGTTTACCTATATCTCTTTTTCAATCTGGGAAGGTGCGTTATCCAATTATGCTACAGCGACACTATTTTAACGACAAATTTCCGAACCTATATGTCACGCTTTTTCAAAATAATGTATCTATCGTTCTATTATTTGAAAGCCAAAATACATTTGAAATAAAGTAATATTTATTTATTATCGGCCTTTAAAGGCAAGGTTTCGACGCCATTTACCTCATTAGCTCGTCACTAATGTACGACCTTGTACAATCTTCCTTTCTTCAACACAATCGACCTCGTTTTTATATTTTGAATTTAATCGATGTGTAGATATTTTGGGGAAAAAATATATTTCTATTTTATTATTGTGGTTTTCAAACCTACAAATATACCAACAAGATCATTGACGAAATTTTCATTAATTTTTTTTTCCGTCTATCTATCTACTTTTATCCACGGATTAAAGAGGCTGTTTCAAATTAGAGAAAGATTTTAATATAATCACATTTTAATTATAACAATTTTAAAAGAATAGGCAATTTTAGCAGAAAATTAAGTATTTTGTTTGAAATTTGAAATGGTTTAGAGAAGAGAGGAAAGTGAGGCAATTTGATAAAAGGGGCACATAATAAATACATTAGATATACCTATATAGTTCTTTCTTCACTCAAAGAGTGGCGTTAGTTGTACTATTCAAGGCTAAACATAATTTAAAACTGTCATAATGTCTTTTTAGAGGTTATGGTTTTATTGTGTGTTGAAAGTAAAAAAGTGCCCTGTCAAAATTTCAAATTATCTTCAGTGTTAATATTATATAATATTAGATACGAATAATTATTGAAGTATCGCTTTAACTATTACATTTTGTGACAAGATAATTGATATAGATTGTAAAAGGTCACTCACAAAAAAAGTTCCTATTCTAAGGATGAAAGTGACCCTTAATAAAGTAATTTTTTATTTAATTTCAATGTATTATTCTATAATACTTATAGAATTAGTCTTAGATAATTTGTTAATACTTTCGACAAACATGGTCAGAATATTTATTCGCAAACTAAACGATCCTGTGCAGACAAAGAAAATATAAATTTGACAATAAAAGACAAAAAGAAATAAATAAGGCCTCTAAAAATAAGCCGAATTGATAATTAGACAATCCGAATGAGAAAAGAATTATAAATTCTTAAAATAATAAAAATCTTAAAATTGCAATATTTTGGCTTTATTATGTGACATTCAGAAAAGTACAAGATCTGGCATCTAGAGCAAGCACAACAGGGTTTGGAAAACGACGGACATCCAGGATGATAAATCTGACGCAATAGTTCGGGAAGTCATAATTACATTTTTATTTTATATTTATCTACCTACTACCTTATTTTACCATATTTTTAATCCAATTCTGTTAATATGTTTCAATATGCCCCTGATGTGTATCAAATGCTCCACTAGTGGGGCACGTTAATACGAAACTACATGTTTATGAAAGTTACAATCACAACATAAAAATAAACTTTATGTAACACTTTAAAATAAAATCTATGTTTTATGTAATGACTCTCGAAGGTAATTGAATTCATTAATAACAAGTGTTTTATTGTCGTATAAAAAGTACATTCCCGTACAAATTAATGTCGCGATCAGAAAATGAAGTAATTTTAATCGAAATAAAATTTATCTGGCTTCTGTATAATTATTCTCTGCCATAATTTTATCTATTCCGCCAGACGCCATTAATCATGTCTGATTTATTGGGAAACGCATCGTAAATTGCAATTTATTTTTGCTGCGGATGATCGGGCAGAATTACGATTTCCTGTCAACTAAAATTTACAATTTCCTAGGAATCTAAATTATTCGTAACAAAACATTAGTATCACGGCAAATAATTGCAGTAAGTGCGTTCATTATTTGTATTATTACACTTTCTTGCAATGTGATATTTTTAATGTCGTACTTATTTATGCTTTTATACATAATTATTTTATGGACGCATTTAACGAATGACTATAAATATTTATTATTTATCTACTATTTAATGATTTTACTGACATTTTAATTAATAACTATGAATATTTATTTAGTATATTATTTAACGACATATTTAATGAATAACAATGGGAATAATAATATCCATGCGTAAAAAGTGAACGGTGCTTTGAATGGAATTATATCTAACGGGAATTTGTCAACCGATGCAAGACTAGCGGTGCACAATGGAGTCCCGGTACCGATACTGATGTATGGAAGTGAGGCCTGAAGCTGGCAGAAGAGGAATGAAAGTAGACTGAATGCAGTGGAAATGAGATGTGTACGAAATCTATTTATGAAAGAGTAAAGAATGAAGAAATAAGGAAATAATATAAAGCTCATATTAGTATAATGAGTAAGATTAAGAAAGAATATCTTAGGTGGTTTGGTCCTATGGAACGGATAAATGAAGGGAGAATAGTAAAAAAGATATGTGACGCAAGTGTTGATGGCGCCAGAAATAGAGGACATTCGCGGAAGACTTGGCATGACCAGGTCAATCAAATAATGGAGGATGTCTCAACAATTGGCGAGTTTGTATAAGAATAGAGAAATGTGTGTCAGGACAGAGGAGTGTAGCGCTCTATCCTCTGTGCCTACCCCTGTGGAGAAACGGCGTAATGGTAAGATAGTTAGTTAGTTAATATTTCCATACTGATGATAATTTATTATAATGCTTTAAGGTACAGTCAAAACTTTTTTATATAGATTCAAGGATGCTTCTCACGTTTTGATTATCCTAGTATGGTATTTGTGACATGGAATCTTTGCCCTAAGAAATAAAAATTTAATTTTTTTCCTTTCTCATCAGCTATATATCATCACCAACTATCGTCCTGAGAGCAGCATCGTCTCGCCTATCACTTTGCAGTCAACATGACTGATTCATTAAATTCAAATCGATAAATGATCGGATTCGCAAAGAATATATACAAGTACATAATTATAAATACAATTATTAAACCTTCAATATTTTTGAATACCTGCTAGAACCTTGCACGTCCCTGTTACATATACAACATTCTAATTTTATCTAAAATATCACAATGATTGCAATGATTTACAAAAAAATCATCTTCATTCTCATCATCTCAGATTTTTCCTGTCCCGCGCGAAGATGATTCGATACCCAATTAAAGCTTCATAATATATTTTTAATTCTTTTAACATTGTAAATTATCCCGCAAATATATAAATGTAAAGATCAGCAAAGATCTGTAATATAAAACTTATTATTTTATATTACACCGTAGTATATTTTTATACATATGAATTCGTTGTTTGTTTGTCGATATCTTGACATATAATGCATAGGTCCTGAAAAATTCACTTTCTATCTAAGTAGATCAGATTGTCGAACACCTGCTACTACAATATGATGTTTTCTTATTTGCAACCCATGCTCCCGTATTGAATGTACTTTCTGAGGCGCACCTTTTCATGCAGTGAATATTTTTGTTTTATTAGGTTAGGGCTTCCAAACCGGTTAAAACCGGAACAAGTTAACTGTGCGTTTATTTAATGTTAAACCGAAAAAGGGTTGGTAATTATTTTATAAAACACACACACACACACACACACACATATATATATATATGTATTGTGATTTTTGAATTTACGCGCCAAGGTCTGGGTAGCTTGTTTTGCCGACTTACGATGATTGGCTGTCTAAATGGACGAATCAGAGATGAAAATCCGACTCTGGCGGGCAGCGGAGCGAGACGTCACTTTTGGTGAGAACGCTAGGAAAGAGGGCAGTGGGCAGCCGCGCTTCGAAAAATGTAGCGGCGAGTGGGATCACCGCCGTGGACCTAGATATGTATGGGCCTGGTCCACCTGCGGGTTGACGCTGTAGCAAGCAGGCGGCATGCGGGCAATGATCGATGGATGAGCGTTATGAATATGACTGAGACAGGATGGTGTCCTGGAACAAGAGATGAAACCTGGCTTGGGCGTTGGCGGCCCGGGTCCTCAGCTGCATCGGTACTCCGCGGCCGCGTTGGCTGTTGTTGGCAAATATATTTATAAATTCCGTAAATAAATAAAATAAATAAAAGTGACTTCCATCAGAGGAAAGTTGACCTGAAGAAAGAAGATCTAAAGAACATTTTACATGCATCCAATGTCGTGAATAATTGTGTTTTGTGAATAAATGTGTAATGTGAAAAGCAGAATTATCTTTGTATCAATTATCATCCCATCCGAGGTAGCAGGCGACACCAGAGCACATACACACACACACGTACACACACACACACACACACACTTGATACACCATAGTGAGCTAGATCGGTGGCGGCCCCAATAGCTACCTATCCTCTAGGGCCCAAAGGCACCGTAACAATATATATATATATATAATATATTACTCACTAATCTCAAGATATATGTATATACCTATAGTGTATATATATTCCTAATTTAATATAAAAAGTAATTAGACAGATTATTTGCTGATAAATTTTAATTGATATATAAATTTACCATCATCTATTAATTTTGATGTTTTTGGATAGCTAATTTTGATTAGAATTTTTTACTTCTCTTCACAATTTAACTTATATTCAATATTTATGTACAAAGTAAATACCTTTGTGCAGAATGAAACTAATCAGATCATAGGTACCGAATGAATTTATTTGTCTGAAGTAAGTAACCGGAAATGGAAGACCGGAAATTAGATTGGTCTTAAATGTGCACATATTGAACTGTGCGAATTGCGAGTATTCCTGAAAGGCTGCAGGCTGTCGGCACGATTACATAACCCGGGCAATAGATATGTTATCGTACGATGTTTTAGATTTGAAAACAAAGAGATTTAAGTAATATAAATGAAAATTTTAAAACTGTTATTCCGAATAAAGTGTATTTATTTTATTAAAATATTAACAGATTAACATTTTTTGTCATGAATAATAAAGATAATCATCGACTTGTTTTCACCAAATCGAGAATACAATAATTAAACATATATAATATGTTAAACGAAATCTCGTATCATATTTTAAAAGTTTACACTTAAAATATTGCATAAAAGGAACGCCATTTTTTTAGAAAAGAGTGTCCATTAAACTTTTAAAGTTTATTAATTTATTCAAATATTATAATGTTATTGAAGTGTTTTAGAAAGATGGTAAAAATCGTATTTGGAAAAAAAAAGTCATTTTGTGTCTAGATGTAGGTATGCAAATACGTAATGCAAGTAGATGCATAAGAATTTAAAAAATCTCGATATGTACACGAAATGTTTGTTAAAAAATATTGTAACATTACAATATATTACTCGCCCCGGTAGCTAAATCATATAGAAAATGGTTATTCTACAAAAGCAATTACCAGTCTATAAAATTAAAAATCTATGCCTGGCCGCCTGGGCTGCGGCAGACGTCCACAGTGCCCGGACCGAGAGGCAGCAATTATATTTGCTACTCTAGTCCCGGCGTGATTATTTGAAAATTTGAAATACTCCCGCTACTCGGACTGAAAGTTATTGTTAGTCGGTGTGCTGAGCAAATCTATGATAACGATACGATAGGTTGTGCGTCATCGATCTTGGCAGAGAATTCTTCTATTTTTTAATGCAATTTTTGGATGCGTGTTGTTGAATTTGGATTATGTCAGGATGGGCACAGGGTTTGGTCCTGCCCGCCTAGACAATTAAATATTTTGGGCTGGAGAAAGATTTGGCCCGACTCGGAACGGAACAAAATGCTGAGCTTGCGCCCAGAAGTTACCATCAAGGATCGAAGTCGAGTTACCTAAGAAGATGCAGCTAACGTGCGATATAGAAAGGAAGATTATGGTCTGTAAATAAAGTTGTACCTGTTTTTTTTATAAGTAAAACTTCAGTAGACGTAATTTTTCTTTCAAAAGAAAATTATTAAATTACTACTTAAGAAAGTTATATAGGTAAAATTCAAAGTATATAACTTGTAATTTAACAATCAAGTTTTTATTGATTATGAAAAACCACCTTTATCATTTTGTAACTTCTAATTATTGTTTTTTTGCCTCGAGGGATGAATGCAGATTTGGGAGATCGTTGGAAAGATTTGGCTCGGTGGGATCCACATCTCATGCTTGCCACTGAACTAGCTGGTGGAGGAGCACAGCTCACAATATATATACATAAAAGTTAATTTTTTCAAAAGGTACAGGTCTACCTTTCTATAATGAAAGCAAAATGTGCGTCATTTACGAACGTTTCTTTCTTAGTTTTTGTCTACCTAAAATACTGTGTAAAGTCCGAAATAAAATATAGTATATAAATGAAAAATGTATCTTCTATCAAATTATGTATACTGTCGCCACAATGACGCGCGCACACTAGGAGTATAAATGTCTAAAATGTTTGTTTTTAAAAATTCAATCATTTTATTTTTTCAAAGGCATCGAGTACATAAAACCATCTAAACCAACGAATTGATTAATTGTTATTCACACAATAAATTAATCGATTTATTCCCATTTTCGAGAGTTTTCCAGCAAATCGTGTAGATTTTAATATTGGTTTTTTCGTTTTACGTACTCAGGCGTACAGCAAATTCTATTCTATTGTTAGTTCAAAAATTATTCCTGTGCTCAAAATATCAAGGGCCTTAGTATGTACCTACCTACTAATGAGTTCCGGAAAAGGTCGAGCGCGATACAATAAATGTAGAACAAGTTGGTTTGCAAAATAAATCGCGGCGGAGATGTCGTCCGTCGCAAACCGACCCACCCTGTACAAGTTAAAAGTTATATTTTCAGCGCCCTGAAATTTATCGATTTCATCATAGCGCGCTTTTATTTTGTTTCTCTTTAATTTTATTCCGAAAACATACTAATAATAAACTATAAGTAAAATCGACATGGAAATCAATAATTATTAAAAAAATTTTATGATTAAGATATTTATAATATTAATAACTAGCGTCCCTTGGATTCAGATTTAGTCGTAATATTAAATAGATGATTGATGGTACCTTAGCAAATACCTTTATAAAAATGTTCTAAGTTTTCACGGCCGCTCAGAATCTTCTGTGTACAGTTTTCTGGGCTAATCTGCCATGTAAATCTGACCCTGCAATGGGATCCAAAACGTCGTCCAGAAAGGTCAGATATACCCGACAGATTAGCACAGAAAACTGTACACAAAATCCTTTTTTATCACAGACGACTATCAAATACATAGACATGAACTAACGGAGATTCCTTATTTTAATATTTTCATTTTGGTGTCACTCACGTGATCATTTGGTACCACTTATGTAATTAAATAGCTCCGCGACTTTTTTAAATATATTAAAATTTAAACACTGAAAATACAATACTTTTACTGTTGCATAAATATGTCATAATCTATTGGATTTATGTTTCCACCAAGAATGTGTGTAAAATGCCTCTCGTTTCGCTACTAATGTTCCAAACCCCTCTCCTATATGTCTACTTTATTTCGTTTCTATTCATTTACTGATCTGTGCTTTTTATTGTGTAAAAATATGTATTTATTTTTCAATCTTATCATCAAATCGTTTGGAGTTGGATTTAGGATATGGGGGATATGTAGGTATTACGGTCACCAGTTTAGAGAAAATATATTTCGTTGATGATTAGATATGTTGTATTACTATGTAGGTTGTATGTGTAAGTGCTGGATGTCCCATTTATTTCTCCCAGCGTTCACATGTTCATTTGATAATGATCGTGAAAATGTATCGTGTATATGTGGCCAGACTAGAGCAGGTTGGAGACGAGAAAGAACACTTACGGTTGACATAAGTTTATGTTGATTGAGCAACGTTACAGTTTTGAAATGTACAACGAAAAATTAACACAAATCAGCATTTGCTGGATATCTTAATTGGAAGGCAGCAGCGAGACGAGTAACATTCAGGAGCCGGCCTTGCTTGGTTGCGGGTGCATGTTATTGAAACATGTTGGCGTCAGTACCGGGCGTATTTTTAAGACTGTCAGGAGCTCTGATCATCGGCGGTGATTATGATTATGGAGGCGAGACCTCCACAAGAAGATGGGGGAGAAATGATTTTTTTACGCGTGGTCCTAAAGAGTAACTATGCAAAATTTGTCACTCAGTTAACTGATCAATCAAATAATGTAGAATTGTTTAGAAAATGGACCAACAAATATGTATTCATATACAGGGTGTAACATACCTAATCCTGAATATTTTATGATAGGATACCGGACTAAATTATGAGTCAAAAATGTTTAAGGTATATGTGGAAATTTTTATGTTATGAAAAATATTATTGTTTGAGATTTTTACAAAATCATGTTAAGCATTAGGTAGGCGGAAAGTTGACGCAAGTCAAGTACCTCCTCCCTGTGCCTTTTATTTTTTCAATATATACATTGATATACCTGTCCCGCTTTGGCCAACTAATGACTTAAGGTTTTCGCCGACGTGGGATCAGATTGCCTTCTAACACCGAACTGTCAAGACTGTGTTTTTTTAATGTTCGAAAGTAGCGCCATGCGTAACGCTAGAACTACGAAAAGGCGGTGTTCTAAACAGCTCTGGAAGTGCAGTGATACCTCGGTTCTTCACTAAAAAGGTCAACTGTCAAAAGTCAACTGGAGATGAAAACTTGACGTCCAAGGTAGGCCAGATCCATTTGCCAATATTCCTCTCTTGAATTCAATTCGGATTGCGTCAACTAATCATTATTGTAATCAATACAATCCACGGGATCTTATCCCATCATTTATTGGTCCATCATGCTCAAGTCTATGTATTTTGAAATAAATATTTGCAAAATTCATTATTAATCTGTATCTTCAGGCCCTAAATCATGCAACAAAAAATTAATTTTTTTGCATTCAATATGTAATTGAATATCAATAAAATATTTAAAGTAATCGAAATAATCGCATAATTATGATTTTTTTTAAATAATTTTTTTATATCTCTGACATGGTTGAGTTTAGGCACATATTCCTTGAACATTTTAGATTCGTTATTTAGTCAAGTATCCACCCATAAAATATTGTGAACTTGGTTTTTACACGCTGTATATTGATAATTTGGGAAAGTTAGAATTTGAACAATTTTATCAAAAGACTTCTTTGATAAATTAAAAAAATTAAAATTACGTATTATTCATATCTTAGCACACAGAATATCAGAATATTTTATTCGTTTTTGACAGAGAAAAAAAGACAAGCATTTTATACCATACTTTAAATTTTTTTTATATATAACGGTATAGCTGCATGATAATAATCCATAAATAATCTATATTATATCGTCTTCGTAATATTCTTGAACGTTATTTTCAATTTCACCGTTATTAATTCAAGTACGGCAGCGGACATCTCTCAATTCATTCTCAGAGTTCCCCGGAATGAATTAGCAGTAAGAGATTTTCCGCCTCGCCGACCGCCATTATCGCATCTTCAAAATTGTTAGGAAATAATCCACTCAAACTCGGGCGCCATTGTTGTATAGTGTGGGGTAGTGCGGGGTAGTGCGGGGGTCGCAGCGATCAGCCACACATCGCCCGCCCGGCGCAGCAGTTGAATTATTATTGGGTTTCGCCAAAAAGTATTCAAGTTGGCCCTCGCAATAGAAGATAATTATTCTTTGGACCGAGTTTGAAAGCACTTCAAGATACGAAAGTTGTACACAAACTTTTCAATTCTCCCCGGTATTCATCTTTTTGTTAGATATTTTAAAGAAAGGCCAACAGACATGGCAATATTTTAAATATTATCCATTGTCTTTGAGATATTTAAAGAAAAACCAATTAACTTTGTAATATTTAAAATATTTTTACGTTGTATTTCATATATTTTAAGGAAATGTCAATTGATTTGGTAATGTTAATAAAATTAATCAATCAAAAAGATAAACATATATATAAATTTATCGAAAAAAAAATTGGTTTCTAACGAGGTATGAACTCCGAATTTTTTTTTTTTGCATTCGCGTATATTATAAAATTATTTGACTGTCGAAAAATGTATTGGTACAGCGTATCAAATTCATCGCCATCCCAGCCGGCATCGATATCAGCGGCATCTGCATTCAATACCTAGCCGGCGGCATAGTGCTGCCTCCACATCGACGATACATCTTCCGTTCCGCTGCACCGCCACGGCGCTCCAGGCCAGCGGTGCCGACACCGAACACCGCCAACTCGCTCTTCCACGCTCCGCAGTTCTTACTACTCTATACTACATTTTTATACGCATAACTTCTGTACTCTGTTCTATTCTCTATTAATAAACGACTCTAGACCGACCGCGCGCATTCATTTTATTCTCACCACCTATCCTCACAGGTTTTAAGAGAAGATAAGTTGCTATTAGACGTGGCGAGTGATATTCGACAATTAGTGAAAATATCTGTATTATTTCGTTTATACATAAAAATGTTTACAAGAATTGAAAACTAAAGTAAAAATATTTTTCTAATTATAAAAATTGGTACAGGCAATACTTAAAAGTTTACATATTGTTTCTAATCAACTGTATGTGGTGTGACGATCCTTGAAATAAAAATTCGCTCATTCAATAAAATAATAATATTTAACTCTTTTTATACTCAAATCGCAAAAAACTTTTAATAAATTTGTCGTAAAGCTACCAACTTCCGCAGTATGTCATCGTCACCTATCAATCGTGTTTTTTATTGGATATTATTGACTTATATTAAAAAGAAAACAGAGGCAAAGTAGATTCACAAGTTAACATCAAATGATGACGCTCAGAGTTTTTATATACTTTGTGATGTCTTTTACTATTTATACTTTGTGATGTCTTTTACTATTTAAACTTTGTGATGTCTTTTACTATTTATACTTTGTGATGTCTTTTACTATTTATACTTTGTGATGTCAAATAACATAAGTGAATAAAAGCATAATAATAATAATAATAATTCTAACCGAAATAGTTACCGCAATAATCCCCTAGACAGTATTTATGAATTTTCCTTACCATTCAAAGAGAGGCAGGTATTAGGGTACCGTTATGTTTCTCAAAATAATTCTATATGAAGATAATATGTTTGTGGTTTTTATGTATCTTGATATCTGTGTTATTTCAAAATGGATTCCAATCGGAATTGTGATAATGCTTGTCGTATAAACAACGATTACTTTATATTTTAATCCGAGTCTTTAAGACGTGAAATTTTCCTTCCGCTTTCTTTCTTGGACTCCTAAATATTATAAACATTGTTTATGTGTTAACACGTATACTACTATTTATTCATTGTTCATAGAACACCCATTAAATTTTTTTTCTGAATTTATTTTGTATAATGATTTAAATATCAATAATAATGGCAATATGAATTAAATATATTAATTAGAAAGATATACATGTAAAATCAATTTTATCAAAAAATACTGTTATTGCGCGCCGAAATTCGAACCTGGATCTCTTTCCAAACTGGGGAAGGTGCATTATCCAACTATGCTATATATATTTAATTCTTATTTAAAATATCACAGACCTATGTTTTGAATAATTACAACTTCGCATAGTTGAATAATGCACCTTTCCCGGTTTGAAATGATATCCAGGTTCGAATACCGGTGGAAACAACAATATAATTTTCGATAAAATTGATTATATGTGTATAAATCGTTCATATAAACATCATTATATGTGTATATAAACACCGACATGTGTTCTGAATAATTAAAATTTTATAATTAGAATGTGTTCTCCTTAATAACAACAATACTTTTTCGATAAATTAATTTTATGTGTAGATCTTTTTAATGAATATATTTAATGTTATGTACTTGCTTTATAACTTCTCAAATTGTATATCTGGTAGAAGATTGTCGGTGGTCCAATGAGAGACTTTTATGTGACAATATTAATCTTTATTACACTGTATTATTTATTTATTTATTACAAAGTATATAACTAGTCACGGAGCCAAACGGTAGCGAAAAAAGGCCGTGTCCCGCGCGTGTCATCCTTGTAAGCCCGCCACACACGACACATCCACATGCATCTCACACCGGCAGAGTTAGCGCACTGACACACGCACGATCTCAATGACATCACATTTAATTTGCATGAAAAATATGTAGTCGCTATCACAATTCAAACCTGGATCTCTTCATATCCGGGAAAACGCGTTAATTATTCCACTACAGCAACCGTTACGAGTTACGATTACGATAAATTTAGAACTTTTCCCTTTTACCACAAAGATTTTACATACTTAGTGTAGTATAAAATATACTAGTTTTTAGAATTTCTTGGAAAGAAAGAAAAAAAAATTAATGAAGAAACTTAATCATTCGAGTATAAAAAAACAGCAGAGAAATAGACCATTAGGCATTTAAAAGTACCAGATTCATACAGCTCCAGTCGTCCGCAGACAACCGAGGCAGACCGCCCGTAAATACGGATTACCATTCACGGCTGCTTAATGTATTATACGGCCCAAGTTCCAGCCTAACTGCCGATCCGTTAAACGGGGCTCGCGTCTGGCGCCATTTAAACTGGGGGCATCGATTGTTTGCTGACGAGACGACGAGAGCGGCTGGGGGAGGAGCTCCGGCCACTCCGGTCACGAGGCGTGAGAATTAGATTTCAGCAGACGTTTTGCGGAGACGTCTAGATGAAATCAAATTATTTGTTCAAGATTAAGGTAGCGCGCGTACGTGACTGGGACTATTAATTCATCCATTGGGGTGATACAGCCTCTACCTGAGAGCTCCGCTTGCAATAAGCCATTCGTTGGAACATTAAATTACGTATTATTAGTTTTACGTCATTAAATAATGTTTATGATACGGGTATACATATCTACTGTTATACCGATTAAAAAATAAAAATATTCATTATTTGCAATATTTGAATATGATCAAGAACACACAATTACTGGATTTTAATCTACAAAAGCACTGTTATTAACCTTTACCATACTATGATATAAAATAACCAAATGCAGCCATGCTATCAACTCGTGTTACCGTAAAATAACAGTTGGAAAAAATGTTTTTATTAGCTTAAATGGCTTTAATGGCACGAATTTTAATTAATTTTGAAAAAATGATTAATAACATAATTTAGAGCATTCATTAAGTCCTATACAATGTGTCCTTCTTTATTATCTATTTTCATTTAATTAGTGAGAAAGAGACTATTTAAGAATATTTGTATGTTTGTTGTTCTTTTCACTGTGAAAATAACGTGTGATCTCAGTCTTTCATATCACAAATTGTATGTTTACCAAAGTATTAACTTTACAACGGATTGAATGAAAAAAATAATTGTTTTTGTACGATTTCCTTTTCACAATTAGTTTTTCAATAGTCATTCCTAAGTGCTAATATTTTCTTTCGGGTTATCTAAAATATGAATTTTATATTGCTTGTATTTACCGAAATATTACTGGTTTAATTATGATGGTAGACCTGTGTTACTGCATGGTTTGGGAAGGGTTAAACAAATAATATATATATATCATAGAGACAAAGCCACTTTTATTATATTTAATAGAAATATAGATACATATTCCTGGACATATTCAAATATTACTAATAATATACTGGTCAAAAATTACATTCTAAGAGAAGGTTTCTGTAAAAACGCTGTCGACGTAAGTAGGCGGAAGTTAGGTTAAAGATCGTCAGTACCAAAAAAGAGTAGGATAAATAATCTACGTGTAAATCCTACGGTTCGAAAGAGATCATTTTGAATGATTAAAGAAAACGCATTATTTTTGTGAAGTTGCAGTTTTTCAGAACATACTTCTGTGCTATGTTAATACTTATTAAATTAATCGATTTGAAAGATACACAGGAAAATTTAATATATCTTTTAAATTAACATAAAAAATTTAAAAATTGATTTTTCAAGCGTATTCTAGTATAATGTGTTAAAAAGAAACATTTTACTGATAAAGAATATGCTTTAAATAATTAGATCCTCATTGTGACGTCTATGCAGTTTCAAGAAAATGAATTTCAAATTTAGTCCACATATGGCGATAGTGTAGTAGTACTCAGTGTTTCCATATAATAACATATACACAACTTCGATTTTTTTTTGTTAGATATGGAGTTTGATTAATGGAGAGAATGGTGAATGTTATATTTATATAAAGTGATAAAACGAGTGATTTTATACTTTAGGTGTCTCATAATAATGATAAAATATGATAATTTAAGAAGTTTTAGTGTTTTAAGGATTTTCTATTGCATTTGCACTCAAATCAACACATTTATCGTTAGTGATCTTAACAACTCAGATTATTTTTAGTAGTCCGTTATGGATACAAACTTAAAATCGCTGTGTCATTGTTTTAGTGATTGTTCACGATTCTAATTCATATAAAAAAAACTATAGGGAAAACCTAGTATCATATCATTCCCGTTGCAAATTTAAATATAGGTCATGACTGCACAGTGCTTTCTACACATACTAATTTATATTCTATTTCAACCCTTGTTCCGCCTACGGATCTACAAAAATTCGCCAAATTCATCGACGGAAAGTTCACCGACAATAATTCACCGACCTGCAATTCGTCGAAAGAAAAATTCACCGATTCTACAAATCTAACCTAACGTAACCTAAACTAACCTTATTAAATAAATATCATAACATCGGCGATCATTTGTAGAAACGACGAATTTTCCTTCCGACGAATTGTTCTCGGTGAACTTTCCGTCGGTGAATTGCAGTCAGTGAACTTTCCGGATATCCTGCCTATATACAGTTTGCCTTCATAAATTTCATTTTGTTTGCTAATGATAGCAGTGTATTTATTTATATTTGAATTTAGTTTAATACTATATGCATGCACACACCAATCATGTAAATATTTCTTGGATATCTTCCGTGAAGTTCATTAATATCACTTTGTCGTCTGGAACGAAGATTATTTATATTTATTCACATTGCGAGGCCTTTTTCGCTTCATAGAGAGCCTCCTCTAATATTGTTTCTGAATAGAAGTGGTTGAATAGAGTAAACCTGAGTACTTTCCAAGTTGTATACTTCATTGAATACTGTTGGCAGTTCAATGAGAAACTCTTTATGTGCCAATTATAATCTTTGTTATAATAATAATATACAGAGTATACAACTAATCACGGAGACAAACGGTAGAGAAAAGAGGCCGCGCTCGGCGCGCGTCATCCTTTCAAGCCCGCCACACACACACACCAGCGGTGCTGGCGCGCTGACACACACACATTCATACAATCTTAAGGATATATCACTTAAAATGATAGCGTTAACGATACCTAAATTTAACATAAGAACCTTCATAAAAACATGATGGACTTTTATGAACTTTTATTTAGAAATACCTAATACACAAACAAAACACTATTTATGAAAAATATTATAAAAATGATAAGCATAGCGAAATCGAAAGATTAAAAAAAAACTTTGAAAAGCGAATAAAAAAAATTAAAAGTACATTTTAAATTATTTAATGCAAATGCAAGCGGAGTGTGAAATATTTTATACTTGAATAGCTAATATATAATATTAATTCCATGTCATAAGGTGGCTTCTTTGGAGCTACTTTGTGAGAAAGTGGTAAAATATGCTAATGGCCGGCTGAATACTGGTGTTTCCGTGTTCCTAATTAATTCTGTAACTTTTACCTCAAAACAACTGAATTACAACCTCTGCGGACCTCCTAACAGGAGCGGTTTTCTTTAAGGAAGCTTTTATGCACAGCTGAGAAAACGCCTATTTGTTTTGATTATTCCAACACCCACTGCTCGGGCACGGACTATATTTTTGAAATAACGATAAAAATGAAAATAATAAAATACATTTTTAGCCAAATATCACTTTTAAAAGACGTCTTTTATATTTATCTTATGATTTTCGGAAGTGCTCTGTACGTATAAAAATAATAATAATAATAAAGAAAATCTAATATAATTAGTATTTTAAAATTATTTTCATTTACGGGAAAGAATTGCTACAATTTCTTAGTGATCCAAATGACTGTAGCTAAGTTTTACATATTTGGAGTCTTTTAGTTATATCACAACAGTATGCATATCGCATTAAAACAATATTTTAGGTAGATCGTAGAATTCAATATAAATATTACCTATTGCAGGGAGTCCCATGATACAACTTTCGGAAAATTTCAATGAACTTTCATTAATCACGACCACGAAGGAGATCTCGAAACCATATTACCTATAATATATATTTTGTTTGATGTGAAATGTAAAGTGTTAATTCGTTAAGTAATGTTGTAGAGATTTAAGGAGAACCTACAGAGACTGCTGAAAAAAGAATAAAGTGTGTATAGTGAAAGTATCATGGGCTGGGCAAAATCGGATTCAAGCGCTGAGTTTAATTAATGGTAGCAAAATAATATTGTGTATGTGTGTAAAATACATATTTATTTAAACATTCAGAAAACATTAATAGATTCCAAGTTGGTATCTTTTACATTTAATTATAGAAAATATACAATTACAAGTAAATATAAGAAGTAAAATATTTATCTTTAAACGAATCATGGCTTGAGTAAAATCTTCTTAGATAGTCAATCATATCTAATCTAATCTTCGTAGATAGGTTACGGTAAGGGCTGCCAGCACGATGGCTCGACCTGTTAAGAAATTCAATGCGGAGTCAGCTCTTGGACCACACAATTAATGCCACGGACAAATCATCCACAGGTGACACCACGCCATCATTCGCAATATCTAGCCATATAATTCGTGATCACAAGGACTTTTACGCAAAGAAAAAAAACTATTGTAAAATGTAAACGTTCATAATAATATGACTCATTTCTCTGTGTTAATTTTAATTAATTTCTTATCTTTATTAAATATTGTGATATTTTACTCATTAAAAGTACAAACGTAATGTTTTATTTTAATAAATAATATATTTTTATTCAGTTGCTTAATTTATTATGTGGCTGAAAAAAATAATATTCTTTATTCTTATAATATACGACTATGAATAACCCACGACTATACTACAAAAGTAAAATCCTTTCCTTAAGTTATATGAAGTGGCCTAACTATGCTAATGTAGCCAATGAAGTGCATTCGGGTTCACGTCTAAAATCTACCACAGGAAGAAATGGAATTCATCTTTTACTAAGGCAATCTAATCGAAATTTTAAAATTGTTGACCTGTGTTCAATACGAAACTATGTGAAATCATTATCGTACAGTAGCAATACCCCGCTAATGTGAAGAGTTAAGGTCGTCATTGTAAAGCGAAAATCGCCTTAAAATGATTAAGTATTTTTAAAATTGCCAGTACATATAAATTTCTGAAAACACTGCACTTTTTCTATGAAAGAGTGAATATTATAGCAAACAGACTAATTTTATTCTGACTATTTAATATTAATTAATATACGCAGTACTAATATTTGAATATCGTATATACAATACTTATGTTGTGGGCCTTTTTCCATTCTGCATTGGGGCCCAATTTTTGTAGTTACGCCACTGATTATATGTTTCAGATTCGATACAGGAGCTTTGCGAAAACCTCAGTAGTATGTGAAAAGCTAGATTTTCTTTCGTTATTTTCCTCTAGCCTGTTCACAATTCGATATCAGGTACATTACATTATTTGCAATGGGTGTTAAAAATTCGCCATTTTACGAGCGGGATTACAAGCGTCTACAGAATACTCACGCTCGGATTTTATACGAAGAAATCACCGTTTACATCACTGTGTTAAGATTGTTTCATTTCAATGCGAAATATATTAATCTCTATATACATATTATATTTGACTGCTGTTAACTAGCAGCAAACAAAATATCCAAGTTGTCAATAGACTAGAATTGGAATTTATATAAATTTGAATTGATTTGAATACATAAATGGGAATATTATGAACATTACCGTTAAAAAAATATCAAATTAACATGGCCATAGATTTGATAAAAATAATTTATAATGTATTCAAACGCGTTATAAATAAATACTACGCATTAATTAAAGAGAAAGGCACCACGGATAGTCGCAAAATATAGTGTTAATAATGATAATAATAGAGAAATATATATAGTCGCAAAGTATACGGGATTTATATAGTTATGCATATAAACGTGTTAGCATAACCCATCAAAAGGATTAAATATATGGGAAAAGTGTGACGTTTTCAAATCTGATTGATAGATAATTGTTTTGTGCGCATAGTACTGTTAAATACTTACCTATTCAGATATTAGCGTAACCCATAAAAAATATAATGATTATGGGACATTCAAATCTATCCTAGATAATGTATCCTGACACATACAATTCTATTTTGTAAGGGTTGTGTGATCAGTAGTAACTTTTTATTAAAAATCTTTTGCTGGTAGTTGATACATTAAATTTACTACTGTCAAAGCATACATGGAGATGTCTATAGGCGTGACAAATAATCATGAAATATGCATTATTTATGGATTTTTTCGTCTAAACATTCGAAATCTGTCACTTTGATAGTGAAATTTTTCCGTATTATGTATTAAACAACGCGATCATCATCAGAGGAACTCTCATTACTAAAATGGTGGGACATTGAATGATTAATTGTCGTATATTGCAACTTTCAACATATCGATGTGTCGGAAGACTTTTGCAACAGCTGTAAAAAGTTCGCCATATTTAACTATCGATTCTTTATCGCAGTGTAAAATGAGTTTACTACGGGTGTACTTTCGAGAAGTAAATATTTTTTTACTAACGATCAAACTACCCGTTTTCGTAGAAGTAACACTTTTTCATTATAGTAAAAGGCCCGAAGTATTGTTAAGGTTTAATATATTCTTATTTGTGTTCGTTTTTGCCTCATTTGATGAACGTTTTTAAAAGTCTATTCTGCAACGTTAATTGTAATAATATTTTGAGACAGATAATTTTTTAATCTTGGTTCAGTAATTTATTATTTTTAGTTCAATTGAATTTGACAAACAAACAAATATTTACATTTTTAGAAAATATGCTACTGCAGCGCGAATACCTGCAGCTATGCAGCGGTGCAGTGTTCATATTGAAAGCTGCGGCACGCGAGTAATTAAAGTTACTTACAGTTTTTTGGTAGTATGCGCGCAATGTACGAGCAGTTAGCTAGCGATCAATTCAATTCGGCGTATCGTGAAAATGTTTAATAAACGTCCAATTGGATATTTGTGTGATTGAATTTTTTGTCATGATTAGATACAAACGTTGTGTGGTAGATTAATTCCTTATAGATGATGATGATTTTAATACTCACTAAAAAAGAGGTCCACAAACAAGTTATTTTTTGATTTTGATATTTCAATTTCTTATATAATTTAAAAATAGTTTGGCCATATCATGGTGGACGGCCTACGTATCGTGTTCAGCGGAGCTGATCCAACATGAATGATATACAGGATGTAATATACCTAGTCCACAATATTTTATGGGTGGATACCTGACCAAATTACGAGTCGTAAATGTACAGGAAATATGTGCCTAATCTCAACCATGTCATAGATATAAGCATTTCAAAAATCTCGTAGTTATGTGATTATTTCGAGTAATTAAATTTTTTTATTGATTTCAGATTATATATTGAATACAAAAAAATAAAGATCATCGAATTTTGAGCGGCTAGACTATTTTTTGTTACATAATTTAGAACTTGATGCAAAGATATGGATTAATAATAGATGCATTTTGCAAATAATATATTTATTGCGAAGCACGTAGACACGTTAACGCGATTTTGTAAAAAATTCAAACGATAATATTTTCCGTAACGGTGCTGAATTTGCACATATTGCTTGAACATTTTCGACTCATAATGTAGTCAGGTATCCACTCATAAAATATTGTGGACTAGGTTTGTTACACTCTGTATTTATACACTATAATTATTGTAGTTGTTATTGTCATCTTCACTGTTGTAAATTTTTTATACCTGTTACCTGGTACCCAAGCGATGTTAAACATAACTTGTCTTGTTATTTAAAAAATATTTTTTCATGTTCATATCGTTAATTTTGTCGTGTTAGACATACATATTAATTTAGACAAATAACAAACTTTGTATTAACCACGTTAATTATTCAGGCGTGTTTTATTATCTCTAATCTTCATCAGGACGGATATAAACCAATTAATTCATAAAACAAATACTACATTAATTCAGCCAATGGAATACATTGTTCTCTTTACTGTTAATTAATTCCTATCCTGTTTAGAGACTGGCTGTGGTCACGTAGCAGCCACCACGGGGCGGCCTCTATAGCCGCATGCAGGACATACAAACAAAATTGCATTATAATCGGAGACTCTCGTAGTCATTTGATTAGCACTTCAAGGCACTGGATTCCCATACCGGTTATTCCGATATTCTTAAGACTGGGTGTTTTTGTAATGTTTTGCCGCTGTAATTGGGCCACGTAGCCTGTTGTGGTGTTAAAATAAAAAGTAAATTAATTTTAATTAACCGCTATTTACATGCAAAATTGCAATATTGTGGATTAAGCCAATGGATTGTATTTTTCTGATTCTCCAGAATGTTTAAGAACAGTTATTTTATTAACAAATAGTTATAAACAAATAGATATAACCATATGGTATATTGCGATAACGATAATATAATAACGATAACGATAATAACGGATTGCAGATGACATATTGATGAAAATAGGTATGTTTCATAAATATATGACGTTGTCATTGATACCAATATTTATCGAAGATCGCAACGTGGTCGCTGACTTTTGATAGAAGACTGTACATGAAGGAGAAGAGAAGAAAATAAAAAACTTAAACATCTATTGGATCAACCGGTCAATAGTTATTGCCCAGCTGCACTGAATTTTTTCTAAGATGATTAATTTGAATGTCGGTAGAAGTCAGTTTAAGAAAAAACTTATAACTTTTCTTCTTATTCTGTATTCCATTATTGACATATATTTGCTGTTTATGCGTCTTGTTACTTCGATTGGCACCACTGGGTTTTAAGGTTTATTATAATGTACGTGTGTGTGAGAGTGTTGCCGTCCCTTTTTCGGAAAGCTAAGAAGACGGTAACCGACCGGCGTCATTCTTATTACATCCCGTGCCCGTCCAGCGGTCCAAATAAACCACCAGTGCGCAATTTGGTCAGTCGAAATTTAAGACAACCCAGCTAAAAGAACAACAACATCGGACCAGAAAGACAGTAAAATTAAAAAGGTTAGTGCAGTTCATATATCACATGTGTCCTTATTGTTAATCGGAAACCTGGGAACCAGCTATCGAAGGTATTTATATAAACAGTGACCTCAATCAGATGAGTTTTCTTATTCCTGTTACCTTTCACATCGCAGAACTATATCCATTTTGACTGCTTCAGCTATGTAGGGATATGATAATCCAGAGACAGACCGGTCCGAAGTTATTTTTCTTTGTTTCGGTATTGATGGTTACCGCTGCCTTCCATCAGTGGATCTCGTTTAGTCTGAAACATCATCTTCGACCTTTTTAGTTTGGGAAATCTTACCGATAGTCAGACTATCGCCTGCATAGCTCTCACAATCATTGGAATACACAAGCCTCGTCACCGCGACAAGGTATATGATTATCCAATTAAGGAGGAATAAAGTATCTCTTTAGTTCATATTATTTATTTATTTATTATTATTATTATACACGCTTATTCAGGCATTAAAATAAATTGTAAAATAATAGAAAATTTCATCATAAGTGCAAAACACGAAGAAAAAAAAATTATATAATATCAGCATATGTATTATATACGCAAATTGCGAAAATATCGCTGGCAGTAGAAATATATAGTCAATAAGTTCTACAAAACAAACATCCCGGAGTAGTCTGGCGAACCGCTGCACACGAATTTAATTTAATGGTAGATCTGAGCAGCAATGTGAGTAAACAAAATTTAAATAAATCAATGAATTGTACGTGTACATTTTTATATATTTCGAAGACCAGGACGTACAAAACTTTAAGGTGGCCAAAAAGAGAATATATTCAAGAGAATGGTAAGCCAAACTAGTAATTAAAAAATCAAAACATATCAGTGCTAGGTATCTTTCAATAAAACGCAATAATGAATACGATTTTTTACTAATAAATTAGTATGGTTTGACAGAATTTCAAAAAATTTCACAGCTACAATGTATAAATGTTCCACGAAGTATGCATTACTACAACACAAATCCATTCACAAGTAATTTATCCGATATATATCTTTATTTTTAAATTAATGTTGGGCGATAAAAATAATTTTTTAATATTTGAGAATCACTCGCAATCTAATAAAATATCAAAGCTGTTGTTATGGTTATTGCACACACACGTGTTCTAAGAATTTTGTAGGTACATAAAACCGATGTTTTCTAACGCAAGGCTAACCGACTTTGTACAGGATTCCAAGTCCTGATAGCTTTGTATGTGTACATTTTGTGAAAGAATATAAACCCGTGAAGTTTGTTACTCCCGCAAGTTTGAAATGATCTAAGAAAAGAGAAAAATGCACGGTGTAACAGCTCGTTCCCTTTTCTTGCAAGTCGTATTAAGTTTTACTTTATACATAACGTACGCCGGGGGATTTGCTTCAGGTTTAAATTGGATAGGCTTTCGGCAAATTTGTGTCTATTAGATGACACGTCCGCCCATAGTTTGTCATATTATGCCATCCACAGTTTGCATTGGTACTTTCGATTCGTTTTTCTTTTGTATAAAAACGTTGTAAAAAATACATTTTTCAGAAAGATCATCGTTGACATTGATCATCGTAGCTAATAACAGCGTTGCTGAGGATTGAATTAATTCTTAATTCATTATCTTTTATACAAACGTAATGGGTGGTTAAAAAATGTATGAATCGGAAATTTAATGAAAGCGAAACAACTAATCTTCAATAATAATATTTTACTATTTTTCAGTTAATACATATTTAACTTTTTTCAAAGTCTTTTTACTACTGAAATTATTCAAATAATAGTAATTTGTTTAAATGCTCCAGTTTTGGCATACTGCGAATGTTTAATAATAATAAATTTAAAAATAATAAATGTTTTGTATATTTATTAGAATTATAAATATTATATTATACTATAAATTTTAAAAACACTTAAATAAATATCAAAATTCATTGATTATTTATTTTTAAGTAGCATTTAAAGTAGTGGAAAAAATATGCAGTCTGTTAATTAGATTTTCACGATTTTATTTTTATTGTTTAAGTATGATATGAATAATATTTTTTTTGGAATTATTCAAAATAATAATATTAACCAGTAACATTTCACAATGAGTATTATAAGCCAATGGCTTACTAGAGTGTAGTGAGTCTATGAAGAAAAGTTTTCTACGAAGTATTAGCATGTTTGGGGGCGCTATTTGGAACAATTTGAACAGACCCACCCGAGCAGTCGCTTTGGATGTCTTCAAGACGATCGATTGGGTTTGGCACTGAACCCTTGTCAACAAACTACTGTCCTCCGCCTCCCTATCCCCGCCATAACTCTTCTACCAGCATCTGCCTGATCGATGAATTAGCCTGAGTCACAACTTACATATTTTTTATTGCTTAAAATGTGCTATAAAATGTGCTATAAAATAATTCAGATAACTGTTGTTTTAAAAGATTTCTACGTTGCGAAGAGTAAAAAAAAAGGATTTGACTTTCAGAGAAAGATGACGCGTATTAGCGTTGAGGTCACAATATACGCAGCAAGGCATAAATCTCACTTAATTTCAAATTTACTTGACGTACTGAGGGTTGGACATAAACCTTTGGGCGTATATCCCGAGTATGATTTTAGCATTCCGCGCGCATTCTGGGGATCTGTGGAACTATTGAAAAATATACCGCTCTTCCGGGACGAAATATATTCTAAACAACTCTTCTCAATAAAACATGATTTTGTTGGAGAAAAAATGGGTGTTTTTGTTACTTAATTCTTTTATAGTTTTTATATAATTGATATTTAAAACAATTCTCTATAGAAAATCAACCAATGAATGAAATTATCTTACTCACGATGCCTCCGAAATGATGTGAAAATACAATTTTTATATCCAGTCTATAAATTTATACGTAATTTTAATAATCAATTTAATAAAATACATTAAAAAAACATTAATTGAATTGAATGACAAAGTATTGCTTAAATTTTCACACCATTAATTAAATCATTTAGTAATATTACTATCAAATATGAGTTATCTGTCGTTTTTACTGTAGTCAAATGTTTTTCAACTAAAATATTTCAAATTGTTTGTAAAATTTTTAATAATAATATTATTAAGGAGAACACATTCTTATTGTGAAGTTGTAATTATTTAGAACATAGATCTGTGATGTTTTAAATACTAATTTAATGTATTAATTACAAATACATACATATCAAATCAATTTTCGATTCGATTCGATTCGAACCCGGATCTCTATTTCTAATCCAGGGAAGTACACTACCAATTGTGTTAAAGTGACAGTATTTTTCATGATAAATTTTCGAACCTATATGTTACACTTTTTCAAATTAATACATCTGTTCAATTATTTGAAAGCCATTTACAGATGTATTAATTTGAAAAAGTGAACATATATGTTCGAAAATTTGTCATGAAAAATACTGGCGCTATAACACAATTGGTGGTGTACTTCCCAGGATTAGAAATAGAGATCCAGGTTCGAATCTCGGTAGCGCAAAAACAATATTTTTCGACAAAATTGATTTTATATGTATATATTTATAATTAATACATTAAACTAGTATTTAATAATAATATTATTAATGTTTTCGTACAAGCAATTACATCCACACAAATGACCACCGGTTTTATTATATCAATCAACAACTAATCATTTGTGGCTGATTCCGTATGAATACAATGGATGTCCACTACACAAATAAACAAATACAATCGTAACAAAAATTAATAGGATTTAATTCGAAATTAAATATTTGTCAAAAATATGAACTAAACGATAATAATTACGTTAAAGAATATAATCAGATAACTGTTTAATTCTGATTTTTGTATTTTCCGAGTAGGTATACGAGTAATAGTTATAAACATTTTTTACAATGCATAGTGAGCACGCCTCAAAGCAATTCGTAAACACTATGTTAGTTTTTTTGAATAACATATACAGATTCGTATAAAATATATACAGACGCATATATAACGCATTTTAAACCTTCAAAATATTATTGATTTATGGCTGTCGAGGCAAGAATAGAGACTTTCCTCCACCTTTGATGGTAGTAAAATCCTTATAGTATGTTTGAAATAACTATTGTGTCTAGACAAATATTAGCAATTGGAAAATCACAATTAAAAATAACGAAGTAGTTGATTATGACAGATAAATTTAATATTAATAGTATAATATAAAATTAATTATTGGTTGTAATAATTATATGTATATATATTATTACAACAAATATACAATTAATATACAATTAATAAACATTACAATACTCAATCTTCCATATTTTTATGGTTTACAAGCGTTTGTATATATACATTATTAAAAACTGATAAAATGTACCTGCTAGTCTAGTACCTCTCACTGGTAGGAAAATTATAAAAACCATAGTAAGTATCTACTGGCTCTGTAAAGTGAGAGGAAGAATACTTTGATATTATTTTTGGATAACTAAAAAACGAAAAGACGAATTTTATATGTGGAAGAATGACGAATCAAAAATAAATACAAAGTAAATATAAATAATAAATAGTTATGTAAAATTTCGATGATGAATTGATTGACATATACATAAGTTTTCAATTTTATTTTAATAAAATTACGTTGAATTTATATTATAAATTTATGTACAGCGTGTGTGTATTAGTGGTATGTAAATCAATTATCTTATTTATAAATTATGCATGTATGAGATTCGGTCCAGTGATAATATTAAACCTCAGCCTAAAGAAAAACGAACGTAAATTTAAAATAAAATTCGGATAAAAATATAAACATTTCGTCTGGTGTTTGGTGTTCGTTGCTTGAGAAGGCTCTTTCGTAAATAATTTTTAGCTTTCACTCTAATTTTTATTTACTGAAAACGACAGAGACCCGAGAATTTCCAAGATTATTTCCAACTATTATATCTAAATAAAATAAACAAAGTGTGAAAACTCATGGCTTAGCTTTGTCCTTACAGAAATTTCATCAAATATTACAGGAGCCTTCGCTTCATATAATTTATTAAATCAATCACTGCCCTTCAGGATAGAAAACACAAGAACCATCGCCTTTCAAGGTATACGAATCCTAGAAATGAATCAATCCTCTTCAAGATTTCGATAGGCACAAAATATATAAAAATATTCCCACTCTTCTACGAGGAGAATTTCATCAACTCGGCATTTGCACATTCTCGGAAATACTACAATAAGCAATATTGTATTTTCACAGTTCCTGTATTTCTCCCTCCGAATTTCCCCAGTTTTGAAGAAAGTGGTAAGTACACGTGTCTCGTGACGTCACGTAGGCGCGTCGTGCGTAATAAAGGTGGGGCGTGCTAGATGACGGTAGTGTCGGATACAGGAGCGAGTAGGGAAGGAGGTATTTGGCTTAAAGTAAAAATGTATTAAATAACGTGAGATGCATAATTAAATATATCTGTGCTGTGACTTGAGTTCTGACAACTCTTTTAGCAAAGGTACGATATTTCAATTTGTTACACTGTAGTCCAGATTTTGTGTCGGGCATGACTTAAATAGTATTTATTATACGATACTTATTCTGCAGTGGTTTGACCATTACAATACACTTTTTTTTTTACTAATTATCATCCATTTTTATCGGTAACCAGCCTTTTTTACTGGCTATTATTTTTTTTCTCTGTATTTGAAACAGCTGTCTGATTGGCATCATTTTTTACCTACCTACTTGATATTACCTTGTTGTTGATACTTACTATTGGTAAATCCAGTTTAAGCTTATGAATTTTACCACAAAAGCAATGTAAATACACTGTAACAAAATGAAAAAACAAAGGTTCTGAAAGAAGTTCGACTTAATACTTTCGATGAAGGTTTGTTTTACCGAACTGTTCGCTTACTTAAACCTTGCCTTTAAGAAATGGAATGATCCATTTTCAATGTCACATCCCTTCTATCATCGTATAAGTTTGAGTGAACAGAATACAAATCCTGTGACATGTCTTTTTATGTTTTTATAGTTTCCCTTTACGATTAACTTTTAAACATAAAACTATATAATATGTCAAAATATATTTTTAATTTTTACTGTTAAAATTATTATTATGATTATTATGTAAGCATTTAAATATTTGTGTATTATTTTTTTACTATTTTTACATACATTGCCTGCCCCCTCTAACTCAACATTTGCTAATCAAAGATGGTTAATGATCTGGGATGCTAGCTACACAGTAGTCATTGTTTGTATATGTATTGATGTCATAACATGGCGGTCTAAGATGGATATTTCACCTAAATCGGAAAAATTTTCTACCCGAAATTACATGAACGTTATTTTAATGCATGATTAATATGTTAACTTAGCACAATATTTGTACTGTTTGTATTTATTCCAGCATGGTTGGGTCGATAGTGCAAGACCCGTTTCGCCTTAAAAATAATATTTAAGTATTCAACAAAAAAAAAAAAACGAATATTTTTTCGTTCGTCTCACAGATCTACAATTAATGGAAACTTTTTTAATTGTTTTCGCTATTGTGGTCTTTCAAGTTTTTCGATTCAAAGAATTTTCGGAGAATAATACCAGTCGGCCAAATTTCATTGGACATGAGTGTCTTTATCTTGTCAATACTTCCTTGCACTTTGAAGGTTCTGAATTGTGCGAGGTTGGTTCGCTTGATTACTTCTCCTATGACCGCGTTGTGTCCGATGCTTTCAAGGTAAATTTCGAGATCATGGAATGTGTGGGTAAGTAAAATTAAATGAATCGATTGTCGCAATTACATTATGTTCAAAATTAAAATGACAGTAAAAATTAATTAAAAAAATATTAAATATCTCATCGAGACAGATATTTAAAAATAAATAATGGAAATGGATAATGACAAGGTTTATATATATTTACATTAAATATAATTTAAAAAAATAGCTTAGTCTCTATGAGATATATATTATATGTTTAATAACATTGACTTTGTAGGTGAAAATCCAGTAATTGTGTGTTCTTGGACATATTCAAATATTGGTAAAACTAATTATTTAAAATAGTTATACAAACTAACGATTCATTGTCTTTATTCTCAAACACAAATATGTAACAAAATAAATACAATTAAGTCTTCCCTTCTTCTTTATTAGGATGCACATATTATTTTGCACGTTCCGCTTCATCACCACGTCAAACTTGCCAAGGAGCAGTTCATCGGATAACACGTCCTAATTAGTCACCAAAGACAAAGGATCAGGATCGATTTTTCTGCTGTAAGCGTACCGAAGCGGTGTGCATCATTTCTAAAACCAGCGATTCCTCCATCCGCAATCGCATCATCAACATTTTTACCCTCCTCAGTGACTAAATAAAATGTCTACACTATGATGAACTCCAAAGAAATTTCTAGAAGTTGATCCACAATTGGATTCAATTCGATGACAATAATTTGTCGGTTACGGACGCAACTAGTCTTCGAGAATTAGATGAACATAATTGCCCGCCATTGGACACAACAATAAATGATTTCGTTTACATTTAGAAATAAAACGATCGAGCACGACAAACGAAATTTCCTTCATGACTTACCCCGCCCTGCGGGAACATCCCGCCCGAGCAAATACTCGCAGTACGCTGAGTTGCAATGGGTGTGACCCATGTGTCGCGGAAACGAATGTATAGATAATCCTACTCACAGCATTCATGATGTTTTAACGCTCCAAAATAATGAATATAAATATTTCAAACTAATTAGTTATGCTAATTATATTAATATTAAGAAATATGCCTTATTTACAGCAATACAATATAATGAATAGATCTTCATCGACACCGTCATCGGAGAATATGAGAAATATATATTTTTTCTTCTTTTAAATAGGCAATCCACCCTTCAAATGTGATTTGTGTATGAGAAATATGGGTCCACTACATAAGATTTACTTACTCACATTTAAACAACAAAATTTCTCTCCTTCGCTTGCAGAAAAATAGAATAATCAATAAAATAAATAATGTAAATATGAAGATAGGGAAGAGACAGATTATAATTTACCAACATTGAAAAAAACATGACGTCAAGAAAAATCATTTCATATAAAAAATAGAAGTAAAGCATCAAAATGTAATGAAATGACAAATTTTATTAATAGCTTTTACATTAAAATGACTCATCATCCATAATTTTACCTAGAATAGCAACGTTAAAAATGTACGATTTTGCAAATAACAACAATAGAAATGACGCAAGGGATATCAGATTTCTAATATTTGTATTAGGGAATAATCTAAACTAACCGAATTGTAGAACAAATCAATAATAATTGCAAGATAAAATCAAGGAAAGGTAAAATATTTTTACATTAATGTAAAATTCACTCCTTAAATTCAACATGTGCACATGTCTTGCCCCATTATTATTGTCTACATTTCACAAAACTGAGAAGCGATAACTCAACTTTCCTAAATTTATTCTATTCGGGCTTGTTACTGATGTAGAAGTTGTGGTAGTAGCCTTTGCCAAATGACAGATGCAAAAAGATACTCCGTCATCAAAATTATTTCCATCATAAAAAGAATGACATTACCAAGTTTCTCATAACAGGCACTAACGGTAACAAAATATATCTTAAAAGAACACAATTGTCAAAAATAAAGAGAAATTGTCTGGTTTCTAGAGTAAAAAAATTGCACAATGCAGATTAGGCACGAATATTTCCCGCATAGGTGCACTCTTATTTATATTTTTATTGTAAAGGTGTTCTTTTAGAGGTATGTTTTTCGTATTGGTAACACTTTTCCGGGCGACAGCCAAGCTAATAGCTGAGTTGTGCTCAGTTTGGTTTGCCATTTTACCATGAATAGACTTATACTGGAATAACGCTTGCAAATTGTGTAAATTTATTTCAAAAATCGTGGTTCAGTTAGTGAAACTTACCGTGCGCTGCGTCCATTTTACGGTCATCATACGCATCCGCAGAGACGTTGTACAGTGCGCACCGAAGGAATTGCAGTTGCTGCAGTGGAGAATAGTATTGAGTAGGATCCGATTGAGTTGATTCGCCATCGTGAATAGGAATTGGAGCTGTGCCCATCTTTATTGAAGATTTTGCGGAAGGATCTTGGTTTACAAGATTCAGCTTGTGCAAGAATTGAAGCCACTTGACCATCGTGTGCATCATATGTTCGGTTAATGGGCTGAACACGAGATTGCTCTTGATTCTCATTTTCAATACAAAATTTTGTTCAGCGATAAGGCTCATTTTTGGTTGAATGATTACGTCAACAAACAAAATTGCCACATTTGGAATGAAAAAAATCCACAAATCATTTAAAGACGCTGTTACATCCACAAAAAGTCACTGTACGGTGTGCTTTATGGGCTGGTGGAATCATTGGTAGATATTTCTTCAAAAAAGATGGCGGCCAGAACGTTACAATCAATGGAGAGCGCTATATATCTATGATTTTTTGATGAACTTTTTCGTTTGCCAATTGAATGGCATTAATGTGTGTTATGAAGCAATTTCAATCATCAGCGCTGAGAAAACTGGAATGATCATGCTGTTACGCAGGCGCGCATGAGTCACGTGCCCAAGCACGAGCGCACTCGTGGAAAAAAAAGAGAGGGGCAGTCACCGGAGGGCAAGGAGGGTGGGTGCACGCATCTGCGGCGAGAACACGTATCCCTCCCAGGAGATAGTGACCAAAAGTAACCAATACAACACCTTCGTAGCTGTGCGCCTGACCCGTTATCAACCTCGACTTATTCTCTCCACCACTACGGCGGCGCTTCGTCTCCCATCGACCGTCGCCTTGACAACTTGGCCAGGGACCGGACTACCATCTAGGAACGGCGCCATCTCCCCGGTGAGTCGCCTATGGATTTATACCAGCATTCATTTTTTTAGTGGCAACCGTTAATCAAGATTTAGTTCATTCAAGTTTTATTCATACCAAGAGACAGCACTGATCAACCCCTACATCTGTGAATTATTTAGTATGTAAGCTCATTTGTCTTTGATAATTTCCGTCATTAAACATCGCCCAAGAGGCTGCTAATTACTACCTGTTCATTTTTTCATTCAATCTACCTTTTTGGTGGCCCTCAGGGCTGCGATGCCATCCCAACTTGGCAACGAACAGTAGGAAACTTAATTTGTAACATGTGGAAGAGCTATGGTTTTAACAAAACGGCGCAACATGCCACACAGCGCACGTCACAATCAATTTATTGAAGGAAACATTCAATGCGCGCATAATTTCGCATAATAGACCTGTAAAATAAATCCAAGATCGTGTGATTTAACACTTTTGGATTATTATCTGTGGAGATATGTAAAGTTGCTAGTCTATGCCGATACATCAACCGACCAACTAAGAAGCCTACACTCGTCGCGTTATTGCCGATATACGCCCCCAGCTGCTCTAAAAATTGATCAAACTTGGATTTACAGATTGCGCTTTATTCGAGCCACCCATGGTGCTCATATGCGCGAAATCACATTTAAACACTAATGACATAAAATTATCTTTTCAATAAAGCCAATACCATGACTATTACAACAATTTTTATTTAATTTTAAAGTTCCATACCTCTAAAAAAACACCCTTTTATAAACTTGAATGATCCAGGATTTTACATTTTTTTATATCAGTACAGAGCACACGACCCTAGCATATCTTACTCGCTCTATACGGAAATGTCAAAATTCGCAATCTTACAACACGCCGCGCTGCTATTGGTCAGTGGATAATATTGGTGATATCATAGTGTAAAAAAGTATGGCATCCATTCAAAATCAATTAGCGACCTTACTTTCGCAACGTCACAATATATAAAGTAATAATAAAAACCAAATAATTTCAGTTTATAAAATTGCAAAATGCATTGCGGATTCAAAATTGTATTATTGATGTATCAGTGATATTAGATAGCGCAATAATTTTTAACGTTACCCACAAAAAAAAAAAAAAAGATTGCTGTATAGCTTAATAATTCAAACCTCACATAAATTTTCTCTTTTCATTTAATAAAATATAGATCACTTTTTTAAATTTTATAATATCGTTTGATTCTAAATAAAAGGTAAATTAAAACACAAATTTTAACAAAATTAATATCTAACGGTAATTGACATGCAGAGGCGGTACCATAATGGAGCATCACCGTGGGTACCACTTTAAGGGGGTAATAAAGGCGAGATTCCTTAAAATTTTAGCGTCTCAGTAAAAAGCACTTCCATTAGTAGTTTAAAATATCCACTAAGTAGATGTTGAGTTTGATAAAGCGATCTTATATAACGATATATTAAATAAAATTACTCATTTTTCAGTTACCGTATTTTTACTTTTTACTTTAAAAAACATCTTAAAATTGGGCTGCACCTTGTGGTGCAATGTGCGTCTTATGGTCCGAAGGTAGGCGATTTCAGTGGCGTACAGTAGGTATAGCTTTAGGTTATACTGTTATCAATGATATTATACAATCACATATACTATATGTACTTTTGTTTAACCAACGTCATTAGACAAAATAAATCAGTCATTTATAAGACAATCTCATGTATTTATTTGTAATTTTAGGGTACTATTAATAGTGTTTTTAAAGTTTAAGTTTTAACGTAAAACAATACCTTCTTACCCATATAAAAATCAATACAAAAATGTATGGACGTTTTTAAGAACACTTTATATGACTGAACATGATTCGTTTATTGTTTGAAAATCCTTCACGTAATAACTAAAGGAAATAATTATTTTTATTAAAGGTTAACGTAGGAAATAGTTCTGCCAATTGCTTTTTGTTTTTCTCAAATCGAAAACTAATCCAAGCACTAAATTTAAAGAACAATCATGAAATCTACACGTTAAAACATTAAGATAATAAAATTCGCGAATTAGTAAAAGGGGATTAGCACGCAGCCTTTCTAATGTTTTTCTGTTAATAGACAGCATAAGTAACGACTCCATATAAAACAGATCAACCGAAAGAAATTTTCAATTCAGTAAATAGCCTATTTATATGACTTCAGTAATTCGTTAGCTTTAAGACACAACAGAGTAATATGAACAGCTCGACGCGGCGAATACCAAAGAGCGCCATGGGCACAGCGGTGAGTTGTCGTGGTAGTTTTTAGAACTAAGCAATTTTAAAGTCTCTACTGGTACACAGATGGCGCTAATTGTAAAATAATGTTTTCATTTATGTTAATCCGATTATTTAATTTATATTTGTTTCCCAGAATTTTTAGTAATGCACAGTTTTTTTGCTTGTATGCACTGAACCCTCTTGGGTTGTACGTGGTAATAAATCTCCGCAGAAAATAATTAAACTATCATAATAAATATTTTGCGAGCATTTATTTTTACACACATGGATGTATTTAATTTTATTTTCACATATTACATTTTAAATTCACTCTATTACTTCATTTTAGTTGCTATATGATTATTATGTCATCAATCAGATTAACTTGATAGTTTAATTAGCTTGCCAAATAAATATAGACATTCGAAATAATCGAACAATCAGCGTAAACTAGTGATCGTTGGCTCGTGAATGAGTCATACATATTTCTTTGTTTTGCAATTAAATATTTTTTCTTAAAATTGTCTCAAAAATTATAATCCGGCGCATCTTATTGTCTATAAAATATGGTTGTTCCTATCCTTAAACGAAAATAATTATAAAATTTTTGGATTTTGCACAGAAGGATTTGGAAAATAAAGATATTATGAATTTTATTTTTGTTTGCTTATTTCAGAAAATATTTCTTTGGTAATTTTAATATAAATTAAATTAATATATTAGAAAGATATGGAAAAAAAATCTTTTTATTACAAATGATGTATCAGTTGTAAAAAAGACTTTAGAATATAAGTTCAACATTTGTCGAAAACGTAATCGGTTGATACAGCGAAGTGGTAACGTATTTCTCTGGATAGGAAAAGTTATGGGTTCCTATTGTAGGATACTTGTTAAATAAGATGTTCTTTCAAATTGAATTATGTTTGAACAAAGGGTTGGGAAAATACGGAATGTAAGAAGGATAGATCAAATTGGAGAGAGGGACAGGAATACGGAACAGGGAGGCTGAAGAATCGACCAGAACTAAGAATATACACGACCCACCTAAGAAATGCTCCTTTAGGTATCTGGATTTTCTTCTTCCACTGGATCCAGAGATCTTCTGTCTCCAGGAAACGTACTCCGTTATTCCGCACGAAGTATTCTCGAATTCACACTTCGTTGATGGCGCGAAGTGTGACACAAGCATAATAGCAAGATGTACAGGTTTCGGCACGTACAGCCTACAATTCGTTCCCACATGGCAGGAAGAACTTGGTGGTAGTCGACACACCCAATGGTAAGCGATTACTGTCAGTTCATATATCAACTTTCAACTGGTCCAAACCATAAACAATAAAAACCTAAGAAATAGTCATATTCAGGGTATACGGGAAAAAGGAGGACGGGCATTTATGGATACGCGAGACGGCGATAGGCGATCCGTAAATCATAAAGATCGAACAAAGCATATTATATTATATTACCTACGTAGTAAAAAATAGTATGGATGTACTATTGAGTTTTTTTATACTGTGAAATCAATTTGTTATTTATTGTATGAAAAAATTCGAAGTAAACAATAAATTTTCAGGAAGGAAGAAATGTCTTTTATTTTTATACATTTCGCGATTTGCGCACTCCGCTGTTTTCCCGTCTCCTGGCGGATATTAGATGTTGTACACAGGTACCTATGAAGGACCATTGGATTGAGAAAGCTGTCAACACCAGGTAACTTGCTCCCTAAGATGGTCTCCCTACGGGGAGAGAGTTAACAAGTTACGGTGATCGGCATATTTAAGCGGACTGTTTGTTTTTTCATAAGGAAACAGAAAAGAACTCAATTTTCAAAATGTACATAAAATATTGAATGTGTATAATTTATAATCTCGTAATATATGATAGTATTCTATCATCATTACTTAATACAATAATTAAGTAAAATAATAAATACACTAAACACATACATCGTGTACCGCCCTGTTTTTAAAATGTTGGTACGGATAATTTATTATAAGACATTAAATATGCTTTGTAATTAAGGGTTTAATTTGATAACACGATAACATCGCACATATTTAGTTATTTATTATCAGTAGAGTCGGTAATCTTATTTAAGTAAAATCAAGAATTTATCTCAACAATATTCCGCGTTGTAATTTATTACCTCAAACTAAAGGAAGGTGTTTAATTAATAAAGAACTTTCTCAGGCTTCCCAACCGCGTGAGAATTTCATGCAAATGTGAACATTGTCTGTTTTCGTAACGCATATGAAAAAAAAAACTATTTAACGCACAAATGATAGCTCTGATTAATAATAAAGCAGCAAGAATATCGTACCTGTCAATACATAAAGGAAAAACATTTGACGTACTCACGTCTATTACGAAAATTTTCGCTAATTTTAAATGACGTCATCATTTTTAGCACTTTTACGTCCAGTACATGTATTATCGATCTAGCGGGCTTTATTGGCCTGCACTTATTTTGTTTTTTAGTATGTGGATTCCACTTTTTTTAGGGCATCTATTATCCGCTCAACTTGTGAGATATCTCACCCTTACTATTTCAACTTTTCCTCCTGATGTTTTACGTTTTTGAATTTATTTTGGAAACGCATCGACTCATTTATCCTTCGTTTATGTAGTGAAATCTCTATCATAAATTTCTCCTTGGCTCTTTGGACTAGGTTGAGCATTGGCGTCATGGCATGTATATATCACACCCATTTGTCAGAATAGGTTATGATGTTTGAATTTGCGCGCCGAGGTCTGAAGTCTGTAGTCTACTTTGGCGATTTATGATGATTGGCTGTCTAAATGGACAAATCAGAGACGAGAATCGGACTCTGGCGGGAAGCGGAGCGAGACGTCACTTTTTCACTAAAAGAGGGCAGCGGGTCGGTGGAGCCGCTCTCCGGAGAAATATGGTGGCAAGAGATGGCGTAGATTAAGAGTGGGATCATCAAGGTGGACCCAGAGATGTATGGGCCTAGTCCACCCACGAGTTGAGAAGATATCTCGCTGCAACGATGAAGGAGGCGGCATGCGAGCGTTGGCCGATGGATGGGCGTTATGGAAATGACTGAGACGGGATGGTGTCCGGCCTATCTCCTGGTGCAAGAGATGAATCCTGACGCGTGTGTGTGGCGACCCGGGTCCTCAGCTGCATCGGCATCCCACGGCCGCGTTAGCTGATGTTGTGCAAATAGATAAACTTCTCCTTCAGAGGAAAGTTGACCTGAAGAAAGAAAATCTAAAGAACATTTTCCGTGCATTGTTTTGTGAATAAAATTCGTAATGTGAAAAGCAAAGTTGCCTTTGAATCCATTATCATCCCATCCACGGTGGCACGCTTGAGGAGCCGGACTGAGTTAGATCGATGGCGGTTTCCTATCCTATAGGGCCCAAGGGCACCGTAACAAGGTATTTTGAACGCATTGCCGAAAAGTTAAAAATGTATTAATTTATTAAATTGCTGAAGCGCGATTGATTTGAAGACAATATTGAGTCTTCCGCATTTTACCCTTTCTAGACGTACTCGCCTCATGACCTCTGGCTAGGGCTTCGTTGAAGAATGTGATGACTTGATACAGATAGATGGTATTCATTGACGTATTCAATTTATTTCGTACTAACTCTAATAGATAATAGGCTTTCGTGGTTTGATATTACCTCTGTTTTATCGATATTTATGAAGAGTCAAAATTTTTGCAAGCGGATTATGAATTAAATATTATATAAAATTCCATACTTCAAAAATATCAAAAATAAAAATAGAAACCTTACTGCATATTTGAATATAATCAATACTTTCGAACGGTTAATACTAAAAACATTTCAATACAACATTATAGGGCCTACAGTTTTCAAAAATATATTTTATTTTAAATACTAAATTAATGTATTAATTATAAATATATACATATAAAATCAATTTTGTCGAAAAATATTGTTTTTGCTTCACCGGGATTCGAACCTGGATCTCTATTTCCAATCCGGAGAAGTACACTACCAATTGTGTTATAACGCCAGTACTTTTCATGACAACTTTTCGAACCTATATGTTACACTTTTTCAAATGAATACATCTGTCGTTCCATTATTTGAAAGCCGTTACATTATTTTTACAGAATCTCAAATATCTTTGAGTAAACCGATTGCAGACACCAGAATTATCAATTCATTTTTATTAAATTTTGGACACATTGATACAACTTATATTATTTAGAAAATAATATAAGTTAATAAATAATAATAATCCTTAATAATATATTATATTCGACATAATAACTCTTATTTTTTGACACAATGAGAATAGTACCAAATCATTTGAATGAAATATTAAAACTAGCTGTACCCGGTGGCGTAAAGTCCTACCGTCTATCATACATCAAAGGATATTTATTACCTTAGTAATATTTTTTAAATACAGTTTGTGGTCCAGTAGTAAATCATTCAGGTGGCAGGTTTTGATTCCCAACGGCAATCCTGTTTGATGCAAAAAATCTATTTGAATAAATCAAAATTATTAATGACTGTATGACTGTTCATTCTCTTTACGGACAAATAGCAGTATAGGAGCATCTAAATAAAATGTATTATTTTTTATGATTGATTATGAGTGAGTATCCACGGTGAGTGATCCACTCTAATTGTAACGGTAATGATTAATACCGGTTGGTTTAATCTTCTCTTCACATAAAATGTAATAAACAATAATGTTTATTGAATGTTTAAATTACTTATCGCGTACAACACTCTCGGTGTTTATTGTGCTACCTGCTAACCTTGTTACCTTGAAAAATTGTAAAATTATTTATATGTTTTAGATATACATAAATTTGTGTCATATTTTGTATATAATTTTTAAAGAAAGCACATTTTTCTGTGAATTTAGATGGTCACAATATAATTCAGTGGTATTTTAAATACAAATTAAATTAATCAACTAGAAAGATATACAGAAAAAATATTCGAGAAAAAGATTCGAAATTGATCCTTTTCCTTACTTACTTGATCTTTTTCCTATATGGGGAAATGCGTTAACCAATTTCGCTATGTTGACCAAGTATGTTTTCCACATATTTTGAATTATATAGTATAATTACATTTTGATAAGCAATAATTTGTATAAATAAATTTTTGACATTTTGTGTAAACGTATTTCTATGAGAATGAATATTAAACAACAAAAAATATTATTGAGTATTTCGTTTGAATATTTTAAACAAGTTATATTAAAGAATACATTCATTAGAAAAGTTAAAATTAAAATATGATAGTAAATACATTTTTTCCCCATAAAGCGACTATGCACGAATGCATAAAGCTTTTTAAGAATTCTAGGAGCTTAACATCCGAAAACTTTTATATATAACTTGTGTTTTTTTTATCGTTGAAACCTTAACGATTACACTTAGGATTGTTTTTGAACATTGGTTCATCGCAGTCATGTCGCACTCACCGAGTAATTAATTTCATTTTTAAACAAATAATAGATATCTCATAGAGACGAAGCTATTTTTGTTATATTTAATGAAAATATATGGAAGTATGGGTAATTACAAGACTTACGACCTATACTCGAGTGTTTCGGAGCGCCGAAATGGAAACTGACCATTTCCTCGTCATCTGAAGAATACTTTTATTTCAAGGATGGCGGTCTATGAAAGAAACGATATCAGCGCCATCTAGAATCAAAATTGAAAATTTGCAAAGGGATGATGTCAGAGAAAAATTTGAAAGGAAAGTGTGTGAAAAACTGAGTGAGCAAGGAACGAGTGATATAAATGTAGACAATACCTGGGAATACATTATGGTTACTTTATGCGAATCAGCGAAAGAAACCTGTGGCATAGCTACCCAAGGAAGGAAGAAAGACGATGCATGATGGGACAATGGCATAAAGGAACTTGTGAAAGAAAAGAAAAGAGGGGATGAATACACGACAGCAAAAGACCTGTACAATGCCTGTAAGAATAAAGTTAAATCTGGTATGAAAGAAAGGAAAAAGCGGCTGAAAAAGAGAAGAAGGGATGAAAATGACTGAGAATTTTCAGTATAATATAAAATTTTTTTGGAAGGCGGTCAAAAAATCCCGATGTGGTGCTGAAAGCAGTAGTATGGAAGCTATTAAGTCAGTAAATGGAGAGATGTTAACGAATGAGGATGAAATAAAAGATGGATGGATAAAATATTTCCAAAAAACGTATGAGAGTGTGGAGAATTCAAATGAAGAAGCACCGGAAAGGTTTTAAGAGACTCTAAATATAAATGAGGAAAATTATATAAATGCAATAAGTATGGAAGAAATTAAGTGCGCAATAAAAACATATGAAGAATGGTAAGGCTGTGGGGCATGATAACGTTGCTGCAGAGTATATCAAGGCTGGTGGCTCGTTACTTGTCTTGTGGCTTCATAAGCTCTTTAATCAATGTTTAGTTAATAATTAAATATAATAAAACAATTTCGTCTTTATGGGATATCTATGATTTGTTTAATAACAGTGCCTTTGTAAGTGAAAATCCAGTAATTGTGTGTTCTTGGACACACTCAAATATTGCTAATTTCATTTTTGATCGATTCAAAAATATTACTGTGCGGTAAAAATATTCTTATTCGTTTAATCAATTTTTAATATAGGTTGCTACCAAGTTACACGCATTCTGAAACCCGTGTACAAAATATTGATGCATTTTTCATGATATTTTTTGTGTGAAAAATAAAATGGAAGCCTTTTCGCAAACCATCATAACCGTGGTTGCTGTGGGACATGTCTCAACGAATCATAAACCCCGATAAAAATATATCATTCCACATTTACCCTTTACTTGGGTTTTTTGCTCTGTTTTATACATTATCCATTACTCTTTAGGGATTTACCGTGAGCCATGGCTTTGTAAAAGCTGCCATTTTAAAAGTTGAATTTAAATAAGAAAGATTTTACATACACGGAATATGTACTCGATTACTATTTTTACAATGGTTGTGTAATATATTATGTCTAATCCACGCCAAGGCCATCATACATTAGAGACTTATAGGTACATAAACTTGCAATTTATTACAAAATTTTTATCTTTACTAACAAATATTCCAATTTAAATTTATTATGACATCGTTAAAAATCAAATCTTTGAATTTGGCACCGTCGTAGAAGTATTTTGAGTATTCCCAGTCCAAGATATGAATTTAATTCGAGTAAGAAAATATGATAGAACACTATTTATATATTTTTTAATACATTTGACCGAAGCCAAATTTTTGCAAGCTCCACGTATTTTACGCAATAATAATGTATACAGCATTAAGTACTCATTAAACAATTTATAAATTAACAATTTTGTGACTTGAGGTATAAATGTGTGCTGTATCTAAAAATAAAATTAAAAAAGGTTCGCCCAAGTAGTCTGTTCATGTTGAACGGATGAATGAGAATAGAATGGCACGAGTGATATATGACGCTAGTGATGATGTCACTAAAATTATAAAACATCCGCGGAAGACTTGAGATGACCAGGTAAACTAAATACTGAAAGATGGTCCTGATAGAAGCCTCAACAATCGACGAGCTTGCTTGAGAATGTATGAATGTGGAAAAAGGGAGAGTACTGTGTCAGAACAGAATAATGTAGCTCTATTGTCTCCGCCTACCCTTGGGGAGAAACGTCGTGATGGTAAGCTAGTTATTTAATTATATTTTTGCAACTATGTATATTACAATTTGTTTAATTTCATTCGTCTGAAAGTGGAAGCTGGAGGGCTAGGGTGTAGAACAGTGATGGCGAACCTTTTAGGCTCGGCGTGTCAAAATTTCAGAAAATCTAACTTAACTTTGCTGGCGTGTTACCCCGCCCCCCACCGCCATAGTATTTATTTGAAGTCAATTAATTAATTGCTCATTTCAATTATTTGTTTTTTTCACATTTATATGTAATATATGTACGTAGTAATAAATTCGAACGTTGTTGTCGGGTAGACGTCTAACTGTCATGAGTCGTACAAGCTTCGCAACAAAAGGACCAAACACGACATTTTACGATCATGTACGTCATACATATGTGCAGTGATACGATAAAAAATCAGCTAGCCAATGTTCACTTGGAGACATTTTTTTATAAATTCGACATTAGATATATATATACTTTATTTTTTAAATATTTTTGATTGTCTGTTCTCTCTTTCATGATATAAAAAATCAGTTTTTAAAAATCAACGCGTGGGTCATTTAAAAAGTCTATATGGGTTAGTGTCTGACCCGCGGGTCACAGGTTCGCCATCACTGGTCTAGAACATAAATGGAAAATTAAGAAGATGAGAGGAAAACAATAAGAATAATAATTCAAGGTCGATAATGGAATGGAAAGGTATTGTGAGAAATGTCACTTTGTAAATGTATGTGTATGTGTGTGTGTGTGTGTGTCATGAAAGTGAGTATATGAGTGGTGGGAAACGAACCTTATAAGAGGCCGTCTCTGGGGGAACAGCTGTCTTCTATCACAGCTTCTTCTGAATAACTAGTCTGTCTCTGAATGAATTATTTATATTTAATGTATCATGTGTTGTAATAAATGTATAGTATTGTTACCTGGAAAGACTGAGTTTCACTTAAAAGAAATTGGGATCCAAGTAATCAAACAGTAATCAGAGAATAAACCCCAGGGGAATCTGGTGGAAATTTAAGAATTATCACAGATATGAATAGATAAGTAGGTGTAGGTGCATGAACATCTTCTGTAGATCCACATCTTAAATTGTTCAATTCACCTTATTATTTATTCGGTAAGTGTCCACATTTCCATTTTATAAAATGATATAGAAAACGCATAGTATCTTACCATTCACATCAACAGTATAATCAATATTAACTTTATTAGTATTTAATATAGTTTGACAATATAATTTTAGCCTGAACATGAGATATTTTGGATTCATTGATATAATATATAGTCCTCATGAATATTGCTTATAATTCTTTTTCAAAATTTATTATAGAATATGTAACCGTAATTTCATAACAATTAAGAAATAAATGTGGACGTTTAGATTTACACCAAGTACATTAATTTAAATACTAGAATCAGTCGCGTGTTATCCCTCTGTTAACCTCAAGTGGTGCAAATGTCGGTGTTTTATTTAGTCACGCTCCAGCTCACGACTGCGATGGCTGGTGTTTAAGACAAATAAATGGCAATTTATTCTGAAAGCAATTAAAAAGAATTTATACGAAATCAGGCATTAAAAATATAATTAATTTATATTTTTTTCTTTATATACTTACATTTAATTAACTTGATTTATATATTTCTATAAAAAGTGTGCATCTAATTCAAAGGAGTCAAATTCTATGGATCTAGCAGAAATGTCATCATTAATATTACATTATATAACGAGATGGCGCGATTTTTGAAAATGTTTATAATAATTAAAGAAGTTAATTTTTTGTTTGTTTAAAAAATTTAATTATTTATCATTAGCATGCTGAAGAAAAATGGATTTTACTTTCTCATTTAAAAATGTTGATACATTATTTTCTCTCATCCATAGTAATTGCAATCTTATATACACATATGGAATTGGCGTCTCTTCTAGGTTTGATCTTAAAAAGTTACGGTACAGCTGTACTCGTTCGCAGAAGATATAAACCTTTTTTTTTTCGTAGAAAGCAATCACTTTGTGGTTTGACATATAATATTAAATAAAATAACAGTAACTTTGTGTGAAACTACGAAATTTATTGTACGTCAATCGATTTCGCTCATCTCAAGCTTCATCAGGACGTATTTAAAACGATAAGTGAAACCGGTCGACGTTCAATAAATTTCACGGTTTCGTATAAAGTTATTGTTATTTTATTTAATATATATACGAATCTCCCCAGTCGGCCTAGGTTTTCTCAAGAATCTAGAAAAAACGCGACCTAATCTAAAAGAGACGCTAGTTCCAGACAATACTACTTGCGGAAACCTTAAATTAAACACTCACATAATTCTATGTTTGTTTTTATAAAACCAAATTGTATTCAAAAGCACTGATATGTCTGAGTGGAACAATGTTTAGAGATATTTTGACACATTTTTAGTCTTTTCATTTTCGAAAGGTGGTTCTATGTGTTCACATCAATTTCCTGGAGCTAAAGTTCTGCACTGTTTGCAATCGATCAGTAAACAAATATCCATTATTGATGTTTACGAATGTGATGTGAAACAAAACCTTCTGTTGACTTTATATCTTATCTTATGAAAACGCATTGAAGTTTGTTTTAGTCTCTTGCTTTTGAATTGAAAACAACCATCGAATTCCACTATCTTATAATATGGTGTATTTTTTTTAACCTAGATAATAATGAAAAAATATATAAAGTAAAATATATATACAAATAAATGCTCATTTATTTAATAACTGTAAAACTATATTTTAAATTTAATTCAACATACTTGTAAAATTGATGGAAAATGGTTATGACTACTTACAATATATAACTTATAATATTTAATCTCCATATAACATCTTAACGTAAAATAATGTTCTCATAGGGATAAAATCTCGTGCTCGAGAAATGAGATTTATTAGTATAGTGTAAAATACAGAAGGTATACGTAAGTATGATTAATTATTTTGAAATAGGGATAAGATATTCCTGAGAAATTAGAATAGGTGTACTACAAGATTAATTAAAATTGTATTAAAATCATATTGTCAAACATATTTTTTACAAGTATGTTATAGTCGTACGGCATCATATCAATTTTTGTCTGTTGTGTCTGTGTCAGGAGAGTGAGTAGATGAGTGATGGGGGACAATGATTATGAGAGGCTGTCTCTGGGGGAACGGGTCTCTTTCCATCGCCACTTCTTAATAATTACTAGTCTATCTCTGAATTGTTAATTATAAATTATTGTAAATACTTCTTATATTTATTAAACGTGCAATTGTTACCTGGATACGGAGTTATTATTACAAGGAACTGTACTCAAGTAACTCGACAGTAAAGAGAGGATAGAACACCGAGGGAATCTGGTGGTACTACGAAAGTTACCACATTTAATAATATAATGAAAAAATATGGGTCTGCAATGCTTCCTTTTTTATACATAGATTTGAAAGAAATCTGATAAATTACCTTAGAGAGGAAATGCCAATTTACGAATTGGACACACATGTTCTAAAGGTACATTTTTCAAATTAAAAAAACAACAATTCTCAAGTCTCAAATGTCAAAACTATAATTTATTTCTAGTTTCTAGCTTCAAAATTAAAATTTATAACTTCATATTATTATTATGACTTGTAAAACATACTTTGAGTTGAACCTTGTAAATTGTTATTGAACTAAAACAATCTATCGGAGAGTACTTCTCTTAATTGTAACAATACTTTCAGCGTGAATAACTATATCTAACATTAGCTGAAAGGTTCGCTTTTATAAGACAGATTAGTTCATTTTTGATTAAAATGAAGTGAAAGTTTGAAATATAATTTATTGCGAACATTGTGCAAAAATTCAAAGTAATAGACGAATGAAAGATGAATAGAATAATGAGAATAAATTGTTATATAATATATAATAAAATAAATTCTTCTTCTTATTGTGCCCTATTCATTCAACGGACGTTAGCCATCATCACTTTGGTTACAGCGGCCCGTAGACTGGCCAAATTATTGCCTCAGGTTCCTCAGCCATGATGTTCTCTTTTCAGTAATCTTTTCTTGAATTATGAGGTGCAAGATCTCTTACTTCTCTGGATGTCTCTGGATATTGAAGTTTTAGGATTTTTATTGTTTAAAATACTTATTTTTCTTCATTTATTCGAACCATAACATCTTCATTGGTAACTCTATCCATCCATCTAATTTTAAGCATTCTTCTATAGATCCACATCTCAAATACTTCAAGTCGCCTTATCATTTCGTCGGTAAGTATTCATCCTTCTATTTTATAAAATAAAATCGAGAACACATACATAGCATTTGACCATTCTCATTCGTAATCTAAGGTTGAGATCATGACTGCATAAAACATTTTTCATGCGGATAAAGGTTGCACGAGTTTGCTCAATTTTTTTAAATTTACATAATTGAATCATATCATTAGAATGCATTAACATTGATGAGATGTGCATAATTACGTTATATTCACGTTGTATAGTATTCGAATTAATAATACCACCACGCTAATACGCGTATGTTATAAAATATTTAATAATTTTAAGACATTAGGAACTATAATCGCGAGTCTAGGAGATGAAAACTGAGTACTTGAAGATTCTGAAAGTTCGGTCAGAAATCGAGGCATTGCTTCTTGTTGTGGATGTAGCGAAGGAACCCGGGGAAGCGAGGCCTCATGAGCTGAGTTAGATAAACGTTGGATAGTGCGTTGTGTTATTGGATGAGACCGGATGATGAAGAGAAGATCCTTCCGTAGATATGAAAATCCATCCCATTGAGGAATTGGGAGAGAGAAGAGAGTTCAGACCGTTATTTATTACGCGAGTTATAAAATGGTTACAATCGTTCAATGGCCAGAGGTTACATGTGGTCTAATATCTTATAATGAAATGCAATCTTGATAATTAAATTACACATTTCGAAAATTGTCCCCGATATTTGAAAGAACATAATTACTCGGGGCTTTTGCCCAGACAGTTGTTGAGTTTATACCGGAGTTGCCACGGTACATTGTTTAATTTGCCAGTCCGACAACATTACATAAATTCAATTTGGTCACGACATTATGACTGTATAATTTTTACTTCTATAAAGTTTCATTCCATAATTTAGTCTGTGGACATTATTAGGCAAAATCGAAAGTAAACCACAAGAGACAGGGAGTTGCGAAAAATTAGAAAAAGGAGGACTATATTTAACGATGGACGCAGATCGGCAAAAAAAGAAGACGAAGAATGAAAAGTGAAAAGGTTAAAGGTCTTGTTAACACAATTAATCGCTTTATATAATATGACCATCACGTATAAAACAAATTTTATAATTGATTAAAGCTTCAGCATCCATCCTACGTCGGTTTGCAGGATAGTTTATTAATATCTGAAAAATAAAATTTTAAATACGATGTTATTATCTATTTAAATAGCTTCATAAAATAATAACTATTTTAATGCGTATTTTATTGAAAACGCAACAAAATTTAGTGAAAAAAAACGTATGAAATAAAGCATTAATTAGGCATTAAAAAAATTACACTGAATAAAAATATAACGATAAATTAGTGTATAATTTGTCCACACAAAGTGAACGAAATATTAATAATTATCTCTGAAAATTTCTTCAAGAGACCATAAAGGAAAAATATAGTGGAGGATTACAAAGAAAAGTGATATCCATATTTCAAACTTAATTACATTAAAGTGCAACTCTGAAAGCTTTTCCGGAGTTCGTGGACCGAAAGGGGTTGTTTGAAACCAGCCACCATAGATGTATTCAAGCACTCCGCTACAAAAACATCCATCATGACGCACTCCGTCACTTTTGCAGTCAAATTAAAAGTAATATAAAATCACACAACAATAACAAATAATATAACTAACTAACTTACCATCACGCCGTTTCCCCGCGGAGGTGGTAGGCAGAGAGGATAGAGCGCCACACTTTTCTGTCTTGACACATAATTCTCGCCTCATCCACATTCATACATCTTTTCATATAACCTTATCGATTATTGAGGCTTCAAATATGACCATCTTTCAGTATCTGGTTTACCTGATAGTGCCGAGTCTTCCGTAGACGTTCTCTATTTATTTTTCTACTAATTTTTTTTATTGTGTTAATTATAAATATATACATATAAATCAATTTTGTCGAAAAATATTCTTTTTGCGCTACCGGGATTCGAATCTGGATCTCTATTTCCAATCCGGGGAAGTACACTACCAATTGTGTTATAGCGTCAGTATTTTTCATGACAAATTTTCGAACCTATATGTTACACTTTTTCAAATGAATACATCTGTCGTTCCATTATTTGAAAGCCATCTACAGATGTATTAATTTAAAAAAGTGGAAGAAGTTGTAATTATTCAGAACATAGGTCATATAAAAATAATATTTTTCGACAAAATTGATTTTATATGTATATATTTATAATTAACACATTGAAAAAATAGTATTTAAAACATCACAGACCTACGTTCTGAATAATTACAACTTCATAATAAAAATGTGTTCCCATAATAATATATTTTTCTTACTATTCTCTCTTTATTTATCAGTTTCATATGACAAAACCATCTGATTCTTTTTTAATCATAATCTCAATGCTAAGATGGATCTGTTAAGTACACGCGTAAGTAATCTCGTTTTTGCTGAATTCAATCTACTCTCGTTCCTTTTCTGCCAGCTTCCATACATCAGTGTTGGTACCAGGACTCCATCGTGTACTGCTAGTCTTACCTCGGTTGACAAGTCCCCGTTAGATATAATTCCATTCAAAGCGCCGTTCACTTTATCCCCTGCTGTCACCCTCCTTTCGATATCATTCCCAGCCTTTTCGTTTCTATCAAACATACTTCCCAAATATACAAACTCATTTACATGTTCCAATCATTCATTACGTACAAGTATTTTGCACGGTGTCTTGCTTTCCTCCTTCTCGAATAACATCACTTTCGACTTGTTGACATTCATAATAAGGTCGCTTTCCTATACATCGTACATTATATTCGCTAAACTATGTAAATAATATTATATATGGTAAAATACATGTGTTTTAATTCCTAAAAAAATCGTTTTCATAAAATCATATACAGCCTTACATTAAACGTTCTAGAATTTCAGCGTCGTTTTCTCGTTGCCTGTGACCTATGCTTATATTTTTCTCGAGATGTTTCGTGCTTTGCCATTAGAAAATACCAGTCCTTCGTTATAACGCCGTTCAGTGGCGGCCCCTAGACTTTCTCAATCGAGCGGTAACGACGCAATTATTTCGTCGTTATTACCCGGACATTATTGTAAGGCTCCTTACTGAAGCTTTGTTTTACTACACAATTTCACCACTATCTGTCTGCTCAATGAAAAATGTTGTTAAAAATTTAATAAAAAACAGCTATGGCGTGTAGGTGTATAATAATTGAGAGGTTCTGCAAAAAACCACTACCATACTATTGATAAAAATAGAAGGTTATATGTTTGAAAATGATTATTTGACCAATATGGTAGTTTCACAATTGAATCACGTTTTAAAAAAACTTTTTAATAATTTTAAAATCTCCGCTATGGCTATACAATTAGTCACATACGTACATGTTTATCTCAATTTCGTATATTTTTCATTTCGTGCTTATGAACCACTCACTTGATGAGTGTTTAACCCTAAGTCGTATAATTGTAATAAAACTAGACAGATTATATACAGAAAAAATCTATATTATCGAAAAAATATTTAGTTGCTTCCGGGATTCGAACATGGACCTCTTTCCATCCGGGGAAGCACGTTTACCATTTCACTGTAGCAATCGAATACATTTTCGATAAATTTTGAACTCAAATTCTGTAATTTTTCTATTGATATATCTATTATTCCATTTTTAAAAGCAATCGAATTTATATTGCGGTGAATCTCAAATACCTTTGGGTAGTATAATTGTGATCTGAGATGCTAATTGACAACTAATAAATTTAGATAAATATTTTTTTACAATCAATTAGGGCTGGAAAAATATTTATAAATACTATCTTAACGCCGTTTAAAATTAATTAAATTCTGTTAAGTTTTTTGACGTTTAACTTTTTGCCTCATGCATACATTCAATTAGTTTACCAAGTTTTGACCTGCGTGTATGCTTCCCGTTTTTTTCCTCACCTATCCTTAAGTACAAGGAAGAAAGAAGATGTCGTAGTGATTTAAGTTTTCCAACTGCAGCAAGTTCAGTATGCTTGGAACTTTTGTACGGATAACTACTGTCGCTTCACTTCGCTAACGCTTATAATTAATCTTACTTTAATCCAGATTATATATAATAATCCATTTTGCGAGTGTTATACATCCCGCGGGGTGTAAATATTTTTCTTCAAATGAACTAAAATATGATGTGTATGTTGCGTATATTTGCCGAAGTATTACAGATTTAATTAAAGCGGTAGACCTGTATCACTGGATGGTTTGGGAAGGGTTAATAAAATATTATTCATTTTGCTTATTGATAAATAATGTCGTAAATTTTAATCGCATTTAATATCAGGAAGTGCTGTTATAACGCAAGCTGGTGCCTAGTTTGATAAGTTGCCTTACTATTTTCTCTATCCTTCGTAAATTAGGCGTAATTCACCATTACAGGCATATAATAATGACCTTCGTCAATTAGGCGTAATTAGCCATTACAGGCATATAATAATGACCTTCGTCAGTTAGGCGTATTTAACCATTACAGGCATATAATGACATTCGTCAATTAGGCGTAATTAACCATTACAGGCATATAATAATGACCTTCGTCAATTAGGCGTAATTAGCCATTACAGGCATATAATAATGACCTTCGTCAATCAGGCGTAATTAGCCATTACAGACATATAAAATATAACGTTATATAATATTATAATTTAAATTTAACAAAATATTTAACATCAATTAAGAAATTAGAAGTTTTGTCAAAAAATAATATTATTATTGTTATTAAATAACGAAAACTATGAATGTATATAATACATAATATTAATTCATAATGCGGTATTTTTATACTTCTTTTATTTTTTAAATTAAGATAAACAAAGTAATTTTTTAATCTAAAATAAACACAATCTCATTTGACAATGCTCTTCTATTTTTTTTGGTAGACTTACAAGGCCCCTCATCCAAAATTCACTTGTCTGTGGCCAAAAATATTCCTCCAGTACTGTTCTGACCTCGTTTGCAGAATTCATATTTTTCCGTTCAAATGATTTTGAAGACTGCGGAATAAATGATAATCAGATAGGGAAATGTGCGGCGAATATGGTGGATGGTGCATTGTTCCCAAAAAAGGTTTATTCTTTAAACGTGATAGTAAACAAGGGCACACATGCGATTAGACTCTGAAAGTTTGTTAGGAACCCATTAACCCAATTTGCTGACTTTTCCAATGTCACGCAGGTGTCGATGAATGGGTGAATGACCAAATCCAAGAGTATCTATTAATTACAATTGGATTTTGTTCCACCAAGGTTTGCAAGACATCGTCGCCGACCTCTATAGATTTTTCAGGACGAGGCTCGCCTTCTAGGCTATAGTTTACGGCTCAGAATTCTGGAACCATCGTTGACACTAGCTTATGTTTATTATACGATACTTATATACTGCATTAATATTCTTCGTATTTTTCATTAGGGTGTTGGTTTTATTGAACTCGTAAAGCAAAATATACCGAATATATCTCACTTCTATTACAGCTTTGAAAAAAATAACTTAAATTCGAACTGCACTATTCAAAATCATTTTACCTGATGGAGGTAGTATATTCCATCTTCCTCCGACTTTTAGTTCATGTAATTTATAAAACCACATTATTTATGAAGTGACTCAATATATTCATAATCTTTTCATCTAATAAAAAGAAAAAGGTTATATTTGAAATGATTAAAATAAAAATGATTAATAATAACGGAAACTAAAAGAAAAAAATAGTAGTATTTTAAATCATGTAAAGTAAAGATTTAATTTATAAAGAACATTATGAAGACATTAATTATATGTTCACATTTTTACCAGAATATCATCACAGATCAAAAAATAAAACCAACTTAATACGAACAAATTTTACCAAATTTTAATTTTCAAAGATGTGTGACAAAAGAGAATCAATTTATTTGTTGTATTATAATAATATTAAGAATCAAGAAAATATTGTGAATGTATAATTTTCATACATTCACAACATTCATAAGTTATACAAAAGGAATAAAAATCTTTTATTTAAATAGCAATAAATAGATAAAAATAAGGAAGTAAATGGAAGTCTATCGCCTTCACAATTAGCAACACCGCCGACGGCCACTAAAAGCACCTGCCAGATTGCTGGGTGTAAAATAAGGCTCTCAGCAGGAAAAATACACCCGGTATCAACCACAATATGTGCTAATACAATGCGCTGGCAGCCACCCGCGTTAATTATATTTTACAATAATTAAATTTATCATAAAAATTGCGAAGATATAGAAATTATATGTTCACATTAATCAAACATTGACAATGTTTAATTTTCTTTATTTTCTCGCGTACAATGGTTTTAAAATAAGTTAATATATTCTTAATGCGATCATTTAATTTCTTGGATAGTGTAAAACATCAACATTAAAGTATACGAAATACATTTTTTTATTCTCATTACATATATGTATGTACATCGAAACCTACCCCAGCAGGATTCTAATATCGGATTTTATGAACTGCCATACAAACAATAATGAAAACTGAAGACAATATCATCTGCAAATGTTTTAATGGCGGAAAAGTCTCTAAAAACGGATATCAAAGTAATAAAAGCGTGAATAAAAGAACTTTATTAGATCGTATATAAAACAGGCCAGAAAATGAAATTCTATTTTTGAAATTATTTCTTCTTCAAAAATTCTTTTACCTTTATCTACAATTTATATATAAAATTAAGAATATCCGAGGCAATAAAAAGTAATTCTACAATTTGTGTACACACCTACTAATATTAATATTTTTAATAACTCAGAGATCTGCCCCTGAATTCTTTATGTAAATTTGACAGATCAAATTTACATAAAGAAGTCTTAATAGCTGAAAGGGTAATAATTTTGGACACCTGGCCGTTACTAACTTCTTACGGGACATTTTCTTGTCATCATTCTCATTTTCTTTATCGATTCGTAATTTGTGCTAGACCTTATACTTCTCTATAGCTTCTGCAACTGCTCCATTCCAGCAACTAGCTCTTTAATATTTTCCTTGGCCGTCCTCTTCTTCTGTCTATATGTTGTGCTGTAGAAGAACTGAATAGTGAGTAGAAAATAGTTAATACAGTTAATCAATAAAATATAATGATATATATATTATTCAAGATGTTACAAGATGTTATCTTTTCGTTACAATAATAATAATATTTTATATTTGTTATAAAACATTCCATTAGAAATAATACAATAATATAACTTAAACACGGTACTGTGGGAATTGCGATATTAAGAGGGGCAAATTAATATATTTTTTAAATACTGCAAACATAAAAAATAGGTATTTTATTTTACTATACCTAGATATATTCTAATTCAAAACATTCAAAAACGCGTCTCGGGGCAAATTCAGTGTAAATATTGTATATTCTGCATTGATGATTTTGGTAAAAAATAAATATTTCTGTACCTTAACTGAAGTCCATCAGATTATTCATAGAGTTAGTTCAAAATGCAAATTATACAGAAAAAAGAAAAATAAACAAAAAAACTTGCTTTGTTTAAAATACATAGGTTATTTTTATAACCTGTTTAATATCTGACGGTATCAATAAAAAACAATTAAAAGCATAAACTAAATAATAACGTTGGGATATATTTTCTCATTTAAACTGGAGGTTTTATTTTTATAATAAAACATGAAAATGTGGCATCAATATATAATAATTACAAATTAAGGAATACCACTTGGATTATAAAGATGCTTACTTGAATTGCCGATAGTGGGATCTGAACCGTTGACTTTTCGATTACAGGCATCCTGGCTTATCAATAAAAAAAATATTAAACAAACTCCGTGTGTAGTATTGTACTAAATTAATTGTAATAATTCTCGCCTTTGCAGCATTAAAAAGCCATTTATTTTCTTTATTTCGCTGCTTATCTCCCCAGCCCGACCTTTGTTCGTCCTCAGCCGATTCATTTCTCCGATATATTTTCGCACAAAGAATGTTTTAAGGCTATCTGTGCGCCTTTTTATTATAAGCCCAGACAGAGAGGGTCTGTTTATATTTTAGACATTATCTCGAGCTTGATAAACGGCGCACAATAATGCCAACTTGCCAACTTGGCTTCTTGGAGGAGCAGAAAGGAGGAGCGCTTGAGTTGCCCGCCTGAAACAGATTTTTCGTATAATTTAAAACACCTACGAGTCATTTAACAACATTATTAGTTTTTGGAATATTTACGTACTGACACATTATTAACAGTGTCTTTATATCTTTTTATATAATCTCGTCGATTATTGAGGCTTTAAACATAACCAACTTCCAGTATCTGGTCTACTGATCGTGCCAAGACCTCCTCTATCTATGATGCCATCAACACTAGAGTCATATATCTTTATTACTATTCTCTCTTAATTTATCCGTTCCATATGACAAAACCACCTAAGTGATTCCTTTTTAATCTAAATCACTATGCTAAGATGTGATAAATGGATCTGCTACGTACATCTTAAATATAACTTATCTTGTCTGGGTCAACAAATTCCTATTAGATATTATTCCTCTCAAAGTGCCGTTCAATTTTAATATCTTTCTTAGCCTTTCCGTTTCTATCAAACATACTTCCAAAATATACAAACTCATCATTCATTATCTGAATGTATTATATTTTGAACGTTGTCTTGCTTTCCTCCATCTCGGATACCGTCACTTTCTACTCGTTGACATACGTAATACTTTCCTTGCATACATCGTACAATCCTCACACTAGACTCTGTAATTTTTATTCACTATTTACCATTAATATTGTATCATCGGCATACACTCAAATTGTCCATTTTCGCTCCTAAATTCATACATTAAAATCCACTTCTATTAATTAAGTATTTAATAATAAATAAATATATTTTATACTTGTAAAAACTATCTTAATGAGACAGATAAATCCTAGAAAGAAAGTTTGATTTACTCTTTGTTTCTTCCAAAATATTTTTATATATCTATTGTTAGCTGAGGTGGGCTTAAACAAAATCAAATATAGCTTACAATATTAACGTTTCATATAAATTGTTCTTTATTACACTTAGCGGAAAAAACTCAAAAGAGTACCTCCGCGACGATATAGAATAGTTTATATTGTACCACTGAAGTTTATGTACTTGCAAAGCCTACCCATGTCCTTTTAGAGTTTTAGATAAGCAATAGAGCTACAAAAATAGTGACAAAAAATATATTATAATTAAAATGTCCGCTTTAGTTTGAGGAATAAAAATCATAATTTCAACTCAAAAAGGACGAGTTTTCAAACAGGAATGAGTAAATTTTTTTTTTGTATTTTAAGGGTTCTATTTATTGTCAAGATTCGGAACATTTATATTGCAGATGTGATAAATAGTTGATAAAATAAACCAATCATAATATACTGATTCAATAATAATTAGTTTTATAAACGTTTACACTGCAACAATGTCTTTACGATGGAATCATACAATTACGTAAAATAATAAAAATGTTTTCTGAGATTTATTTTTATGTAATCCATGCCACGTTATTTTTAATCAGATTTATTTTGATTAAAATTAATAAAAAACTATAACCTACACGTCCGTTTCATAATATTTAAACTTACTTTCGATAATGTCAAATTCTTTTATAAAATATTGATTAGAATTAATAAAAATATTGTGGTGACCCTGCACGCACTCCACAGACATGGTCGTGTAATGTCTCATCTAACAACCATATAGGGCCGAAACGGACCAATCAGTAGATAGTATACATCGCGACGGACACTGGCCTAGGAGCTAGCGATCATTTCTCCGCAGACCGCCTTTATTCAACTACATACGCGAATTTAACTGTATACTCGCCGAACCGCCTTTGTATAATTCATCCAATAAATAAACACCAACTTTTGTAAGTGTTATTTCATTTTAATGCCTTTCTCTAGACAAAACATAAATAATCACACACGCATACCATATATCTCACCATCCGCAAATCCTTCCGATACAATCATAGTCAATAATATTCTACAACCATAACCCCTACAAAATATAACCTACACGTCCGTTAATGTCCCAAAATATTTATACTTGCTTCCGATTATGTCAAATTCTTTTACAAAATAGAAACGTAATTAAAAAAATTAATTAACAGATTAGGTACAAACATCTTTAATTATTTACTCCCTTAGATTGTACGGAATTACACACCGAAGAGAATATTATATTTGATCACATTACACCCGATCTCAGTAATTATTCAGTTTCAGTACCTCTGACCGCAGTTTTGAGCACGGGTGAGTTTGAGCGATGAAAAGAAAACATTTTAATCGAATTAATCATTTAGTATTTTAATATTTATCACAAAAATATTGTGGTTATTCATTTTAATAAATTATATACATTTACTTTGTCTTGTTAATATTCCTTTGTCACATATTAAAATAAATTTATCGAAAAAATATTGGTGTTGCTACCGGGATTCGAACCCGGATCTCTTCCTATCCGGGGAAATGCATTAATCGATTATTCTACACCAACACAGTAAGTTGATGTCAAATTTTCGAACGTATATGTTGCACTTTCAAGTTGATACATCTGTCGTTGCATTATTTGAAAGTCATCTTATTTATGTATATATATACGTATCAATTTGAAAGTGTAACATATAAGTTCGAAAATTTGCAACGGCAATATTTTTTCGATAAATTGATTTAATATGTATTATATATCATTCTAATTAAACAATTTATTTTGTATTATTTCCATATTAAATTAAATACTGTAAAACAAATAGAATTTAATAAGGGGTTACAGAATTAATTGGCACGATTTAAAAAATAAATTATAGAAATATATTACTAGCTAATTTTTATATATCCCATAGATAGTAATAATAATAGAAGTATATAAATTAAATTATAATAATGATGATTGGCGTAGAATTTTATTTATAAATATTTTTTTAAATCAAATGTTTAAATGTTTAGCGCCAAAAATTAGACTTTCATTTTAAACAAATAATAAGATAGTAAAACCATTTATAAATTCAAAAGACAGAGATGATAAATTTAACAATTCCGGTTTATAAACTTTGTTGTAATTATCGTACTGATATGTGTATTAGTAAAACAGGTTGTAATTTTTACATACGAGTCAAAGAGCATTTAATATTGACGTGCTTGTGATCTGATGGTTACGATACTCGCCTAGTGATCTAGTGGTCGGGGGTTCGAGCTTCGTTCCAGTAGGGCATCAAGTTAGTCCAATTTTCATAGTAGAATTTCAAAATAGTAAGAATTTTGATGTGACTTGTATTCATTCTTTTAAAGACGTTTAAATAATCATGTTTTTTTAGAATTTTCGAATCGTGTCAATCGTATCAAAAAGTGATTATACCTTTGATAAAAATTTGGGATTATCGATTTTATATTTAAACAATGTTGGTCTAAAATTTGAAAACCGATAGAAATAAGAAAATAATGCAAAACTAATCAAATCATCATAAATAATCAACTGAATTTAACCATAAATATCCTAAAATTATTTCGGATCATCTTTCATCATCACTACAATTTTAGTCAGGTAATTTAAAAAATATTAATTTAAAAATTATATTTAAATCAATTTTTTAATGCCTTTAAAAAATAATAATTTGACATAATATGGTTTTAGTTTATTATTACTCTGATGAAGAAAAAAAACCCTTTCGAAACTGGTCGGTGTATATATTAAACTCCTTATTTAATGTATAATTTATTAATCAATAATACATTAAACTATGTAATTTGCACATTTTTTTTACGAATGATTTTTTTGGAATATGAAGGACAGTGACCTAGTGATGCATGGGGCGGTAAACGGGGGGAAGGGGGGTCAGGTAAGCCGCAGGTACAGATGAAGGTGAATTAAACCTTTCCAGTTTGGATTTCATTATCACCGCTGGGCTCGCGGCCCCGCCTATTCAATCTCATTTTCTGTCCACCACCCACACTTCGCCCTCCAACGCCATAAACTTTTCGCCAAAAATTCTTTTTCTCTTTTTCATTTTTTCAGTCATTTCACGCTAAACGGTAGATTCACCGAGTTTGTGAAAAAAAATTATTTGACGAAATAAAAATGTACGGGTATCAAGCTACCTCTCTAATATGTATGTTAATTCGGGATGCTTAGAATAGTACGAGGGTGAATAATTAGATGAAACTTCTGGACCAGATTAATAGCTTCGGGCTCCTTCATTTTTATTCTAAAAATTCAACTGAAGAATGATTCACATAATTCAAGAGGCGAGTAGATAAAATAAAATTTATTAGTTTCTAACTGATTATTTTTCAATCTACATATACAATATTTTATCAATTCAGTAAAAGAATCTTGTTATAAATGCAATACATATACTTTAAAAAAAATTCTTATATGTTTACAATTCATGTGAATGTAGCAGATTTACTAATTAGAGAAAAGGGATGTACTATTATAAATGGTAATTTAGTTGAAATATATTTTAGGGATTATTGTTTTATGGGGACACCAGTGTAAGGGTTATAGGAATATAATGAATTCTGATCGATATGTTTGATCTGAGTTGTTGAGTCACACGGATGGAGTAACTGACGTTTGTAGGTTATGTGATTCGGATCGGAAGGCTTTGTACATGGTAAGACTGAAGGCCCTAACTTAATTCAATGTATCACACATGTGAGTGCATGTCGCAGTGTAAATGAATGTGCGTGTGAGTTTTTATGAGGTGTCTAGAGCACGTTGGCGTTTATTGCGGGACGATTTACAATTGCACGTACCATGAGTTTAAAGTTAACTACGCTTATAAAGTTGAAGACTGTAGTGGCTCGCTTATGGTGTTATCGTAAAAACATTCTGCGGAGAAGTGGCTGACTTTCGATAGCTTCTAGGACTCGTCCATCACGATGTATTGATATCTGCTATTGGTCAGTGCGTTTCGGCACTATATGGCTGTAGAATGTTAATTTTACGTAGCCAGGTCTGTGAGGCGTGAGTAGACCTCCACAATTCTAATTAGTGTTTCAAATGTAAATTTTAAACATAGACTAAGAAAATATAAACCACTTTTTTAAATATAAATATAGAATGCACGTTATTTTAATATTGTTTCTATTTTCCAAACCCTGCTAAAAATAGAATAAATTATGTAGATAGTAGCTACTTGGTACTGAAATATCTACTTAGTACTAAATGTTACTAATCTACTTGGTACTGAAAATCTACTGGCTATGTTTAGTGACCAGATCTGAATAATCAGGTAATAACGTGCATCATTAATACTAGATCCTGGGTTGTTAATAATATAGATCACGCATTGACCTCTCTCATTATTATATAATGTTGCACGCAAAGTTTTATGTTGTTTAAACGACAGAATCGGGGGTAAGAAAGTCTTTTGCTATTGATTTTTCACTACTGACACTAAAATAGGTAAAATTCAAATTGTCTAATATTAAATATGTAATATTGATAAAATTTTCCATTACTAAAACAGAAGGTAATTTATTGTTTTTCTAGTAATTTGCAGGTAAGCGAGTCAAGTTTTACATGAATTAGGGAGCTCATACTGGTGTTTGTCCAGGAGCTTGACGAATTGTTGCTGCTGAGTCAGTTCTATGCTTCAACTTCAATTTAATAACATCAATACGATGTCTCAAGAGTGGAATGAATCCATACACACGATCTTCGGCAAACATTGTGGATGCGCTACAAGAACGCGCCAACCAGAACAGTATTCTGTTGGCGTTATTGTATTAAAATATATTGAACTGAACTCGTAGACGGTTATATGTCACTTGCTTGTAGTTTAGAAAGAGCTCATAGGTACGCATGCTGATGAAGAACGACTTAAAAATAACACGTTTTACCTCCTTTATCGTTCGATATCACCATCGTCCTGTCCATCTTCATTGAAGATATAGGCAAGCTATTTGACATTTTTAAACACTCAATTTCATTTCGCTTAGCACACGGTAGTCATTTTAATGCTGTTATAATCGATTTTCTGGAATTACATTAAATATTACGTTTCTTGGCATATTTTAGAAAATGACAAAGATTTTAAAGTGTGGTTAAACTAAAATTTCTCATTTAATATTTTAACCTTCCGTAAAAAATTCAATATAAATTTTAAACATTTATTAGTTTGATGTAACATTTTGGGTTGCAGCCATAATTATCACGCTCTTTCAAATGCACATCTTGTTAAAACAGAAACTAATAATTCATGAAATTACCGTTGAAACCAATACTATGTGAAAACATGGTATTGTTGATATAAAGGATCACATGAATATTATTTTCAATATCAAATCACGTGGTAAATAATAACAGTATAGATATTTAAGTTAGTCGTACCTAGATATGATTATTGTGAGATGTTAAAGTGACGAAAATGTTCTAGAATTATATAAAATATTCAAGATATCTTGGATTTGAAAATTGAAAGAAAAGAATGTAATAAAAGTAAAGTAGAGAATATTTTATTATTATTTTAAGAAATATTTTTTACGTTTCTTAAGGGAATTTATGAACCTGCAGACGAGCTTCTAGAAAAGGACTGTGGGTTTATACTTTTGAAATATGTCACATTTCTTTTTATGCGAATTTTTATACAATAAAATAATCTTCTTTTATATGAAATTATAACTATTACTAATATTTGTGCATGTGTCATGATCTAAGTATGTAAGTAATGCGCTATAATGTGGATATCTTTCTCTAGGATTTTTATATTTTGGCGAAATCTTTGTTTTTCACTTAAATCAAGATTATCAGAAAGTTTCAAGTGGCTATAGAAGAAATATATCTCAATATTCATGTTGCAGCCAAAAGTGCAAAAACTAAACAGCATGCTTTTAACAAGTCGTTTATAGTTTTCTGACACATGTGTTCAAAAAAGTTATTTATTGCTAAAAAAAATTAATATATTTGTTCATTGAATTTATGAAAACTGAAACTTTCATTAGCTCTCATCAAAAATCCCTATTTTTAATTTTTCCGTGTTCAATCCAGGAAATTTTATCAGAAAATACTCAAAACACAAACCATCCACTTTTAAAGCCTTTACGAATTGCTTTATTAAGCTAAGTTTAAAATGTAATGATGACTGGGTGATTTTTTTTCTTTCAAGCAAAGGTTTACTGATAATCTTTTATTTTTCCACTACTGCGTATCTTCTCGAGGACGAATCCTGAAAAATTATCGCGTTCATCTCAAATCAACGGGTTGTTTAATTGGAAAAATAAAAAATAACTGTTATTGAATTAGGTTTTTTTAAAATATTGTAAATTATGGAATTCACTTCAAATGACGTATAAACAGTTCATCAGATTAAACTGTTGATGCGAGGTGTTTAAATATTAAAACAACTATTGAGTGTATTCCTTTCCTCAAACAGTAATCAAGTTAGTCTAAATTATCTTGATGAATTTGCTGAAGACGATATAATGGAACTGCTGACTGACTGTAAATATTTCATGGGCCAACGCGAAGCAAGATCTAAACGAACGGTATGCTTATTCGAAAATATTCCATGACGTCAGAATATCGAAGTTAGAAGAATTATTCAAAATTTCATAGTTAATACCTGTATGGCTTTCAAAATCAATAACATATTACAGAAATAATATCGATACATTTGGAAAAGAACTTGTAAATGGATAGTTTTTAAAAATAAATAGAAAATTTTTATTGGACGATGATTTATTGAATGGAGTGAAAGTTTGAAAGCTTGCGACAGATGCGATGGTTTGTGAACCACTAAAATAGCTGAATTATTTAATATTATTACTATTGCGTTTATTATATTATTTGTCATTACATGAAGTCAAATCAATATGGTTTACGTTTAAGTATTTTAGATTGCATGGAATGCACAACCAACGTTGGGCGCACCTTGTATTTATTTATGAATACTGCCGTTAGTTTATGTGGGATAGTCCGGGTTGCGGAGCGGGTGGCGCGGTGTCAGCGGGGAATTTCAGCAATGTCAGAGTAATTAATTGGACTTGGAGCCGCAGATCATTGGTTTTCTCCAACTTGGCGGAACGGAATTAAAGTTCACGGAGAATGCGCAATTAATTAATTAACCACTACACTACCTAAGCACCTCAAACTACGAGTACCTAAGCAATGTAACAAAATTTTTTGGAATCGTGTTTATTTTGCAATTTATTTGCAAACTCATCAAATATTAAAACATTATTATTTAAAAATGATTGGTGTTGTTCCGTATTCATAGAACATATTTTTGACGCAACTTGAGAATCGGTCGCGACCCACATTATTGGCACCTTTCGTGTTCAAATTCCCACCCATCCTTTTTCCCTATCGATTGTCTTCAGTGTGAATAGTGACCTTGACGTCGGCAGACGTTAACGCGACGCGATACTTGTTCGGTTGTGACATCACGATTGCATTGCGTGATCCAGTGATTTGTGCACAGTGATTATTGTGTGATCCGCGGGTGAAGTGAGTGATATCGCCATCTTCATTTGGAAGCGGAGATCTACCTGCCTGCGTGTTGTTTGTGTGATCTTGACTGCGACTGCGGGAGTAACGGAGGCGTCATACACCAGGTTAGGCGAGCAGTCCTTCAGATTCCCGATTCCCTGAGATCCACTGGTCTTCGACTGGATTCCCTCCCATCATCCTTTATCCATTATTTCAGGTCCACTTCCTTCCTTTCTTCCTTCCTTTACTGTCCCCTCTTTGGCGATTCCGATTTACGACCGGAATCGTCGTAATCCAATCCGCGGGACGCGCGACTCGAAGATCGCACAATTCGTTCCCTAGATCCCATATCGGCGCAGGATTTACGTCTTCTTTTCAGGTGTTTATTAACGTCGTTGAAAAGATTTTACTGCAAATCGTAACTTTAACAAAAAGAGTTAAAGAACTTATGAGATGTTTAATTAATCATGATTTTTTAGAATATTGATAAAAAAAATTAAAAAACTTTTGATAAAAAATTTGAGTTTAATTATTTTATATGGTCTTAAATAAACAATAAATTAATGAAATTTTTAATTAACCAAAGTATTACCACAACTAAAATTAAGATTATTTTTCGACATCTTTTATATAATAATTTTATATTTTATGCAAAGCGGGTAAATACCAGATAATAATAGATATTAAACCATTTTAAGAATATTGTTAAACTTTGCATTTATAGTTTTTGGTATATTTTTATTGTTATATTTCAAATTATTATAACTTGATGCGTCTTGCTTTAAATAAATGCAAATATTTGATATATTCTCATTAGTGTTTTCAAATAAAAAATCGCATCTAATCGTATTTTTAGTTTCCGCAAAGTTTCAGTCTTAAAATATTTAATAATAAAAATTGGCAATGTAAGTTTTACAATGGGCCAATCAATGTCATTTTGATATTAGAACTAATATATTAATAAGTATGATAATAATCAGGCTATGTTTTTATAAAATCTTTTTAATATGGATAAGATGTTTAAAATATAATGACATGTTTGTTTCTTTACGTATTATAAAAAATAAGCTCACTTGTAAATTATATCAAACGAGGATCGAGGAACATTTATTCTTGTCAGACCAAAACGGATTATAGTCCCGTCCACAAGGACATGCACAAAGCCTATTAACATGTTCCGCCATTTCCCTCAATTTCCCATGAATAATATTGTCCCTTGTGTTATTTTTCGCACTGTGTTCTGCGTAAATTTAAAGGTAAAGCTTCTTATTTTTAAATAATGAAAAAACGAGGTAACAATAAAAAAAACCTAGGAATACTAATCTCCATTATATAATAATAATAATAAACATAAATATAAGAATAAACAGAATCGTTAATAAAAATAATTAAGGTTGTTTGGGGATAGGATGCGGTTATGAATTATTATTGAATGTTATGTGAGATATCAGAAGTATGCGCTACGGCAGTGATATATATCACTCATATGGCCTTTTGAATGTGATAACGGAGTGTGTGTGTGTGTTGGTGTTGAGTTTTCAGAGCAGGTTAAATAAGAAAAACTACTTACAGTTGACAAAAGCTTATTAAACATAGTTATAGTTAAAAGTATATGCAGTAAAAGTCTACTAGAGACCTTCGCGGGATGGCAGCTGCGATAGAAGTGGCACGCGAGCCAGCCTCTGAGTGGCTGCAGGCGTACTGTATTGGCAGATGTTGTTTGGTCGGTACTGGCGTATTTTTGCGGCTAATGAGAGACTAGTTTTACACCCAGGTATCTTGCAACGTGCATTTAGGGCTGTCGGCGGTGTTGCTGATTGTCGAAGCGATAGACTTTTGCAGTTATAATATCCAAATAACTGAACAAAAGTAATACAAAAAAAAATGATATTTTTAAAGATTATTGAGTTATAAATATTCTTGTTTGCAATAAGAATGCGATTTCAAAACAGATTAGCGAGAAAAGCTGTAAACAATCGAATATGATTTTGCACTTTTTAATATGATTTCGGTTTCAAGCGGAGTTGACTGTTAGCAAACATGATTTAATTCATGTGTACATATTTTCTAGTAAAACACATTAATTTGATTAATAATATTTGTTTATAACTAATGCAGATTTAAATTGGATGGAATCTTTCTTTCCCCACTAAAATTTATTATATATTTTTTTAGTATTGAAAATGAACAAGCAATATAATTACATGATTTTGTGTATAGAAGCGTAATATCAAAGTAATAGGGCCATCAATAATGAAATTAATTAATGACTAAAATCTTATCTTTTAAATATTACTTATTTTATGGAGTATTTTATCAAATATACATAAACACTTGACCGACCTTATGGAAGTCATGTATATAATAATTTGTGATTCTAAATGTGTCTTAAACACATCGTCGCAACGCTCACAATTATAATAATAATTAATCTGGCTTCACACACTGATTAACAGTTTAACTGGTTCAAATAGCTTTGAGGTACGTCTGAAACGAAGAGTGAATTAAAAGTCATTTAAAGGCTCTTCCTTTACACTTCAGCAAGCAATTTTAATTATTATTTACATATTCATACTGTGTATTTCAAGGCAAAACTAGTAATTCATAATTAAATAATATCACTGAACATTTAAGGTGCGTTATCTTTTTGAAACAGACATATGAGAATAGAAAATAAAATATTTGGTTTTCTCGAATAAACGATATCTTTTCATCCTATAAAAATACACTCGGTAGTCGGATATTGGAAAATAAGTTACGCCTTCCATATACAATAGGTACAACAACTGAAATTTTAAACCTGAAGTTACGAGGGTTATGGGGCCCGAAAAACTTTTTGGCCAATTAGGCCAATAGAACTTTAAAACGTATGATTATTTATTTATTCAATCATTTTATATAGATTAGTGGTAGGTTGTCGACAAATGAAACAGTTGTCTATATTTCATAAATTATTTTTACAAATACTTATAGAAGTGAATATACGAAAAAATAAACAGAAGAAAGTAAAATAATTTTCTTCTTCTTCCACGGCACTACATCCCAGGGTGGGATTTGGCCTTCTCCACAAGTGTTCTTCACCTACTCCTATCCCTGGTCATTCTTGTCCAGTTTCCAGACCTTCCCATCCTGCTCCAGTTCTTTTCCACACAGTTAGCCCACTTCTTTCTTGGCCCGCCTCTAGGTCGCTTCCACTAGGGTATCTACATGGTCACGATTTTTGGTTACCTGTCATCTGGAATTCTTTTAACATGGCCAGCCCATCGCAGTAAGTACAATAATATATTATTCAATAAAGGAAAGGCACCGAGAGAAACTAATAAATATTCAATTAAATGTAAATAAAAAAATATTTATTTATAATGGATTGCTTAAAGGTTAATAGCTGGACGGCAATACATCGTACAAACATTCAAATATATATATACAAATGTAAAAATAAGGTTATAGGCACAATTAACACAATTCTAGACCTCTTTGCTACTTTAGCGTTGGGTGCCATATTAGGGATGAAATTAATTCAACAGGAACGTAATATGCTAAGGTATTCGCTAGTGTAACGCAGACTGAGTGCATAACCTCGAAATCAGTGTGCGCGCACATCATGTAGAATATCGGCGCCAGCGTCGCTTAATTGAATCGTCGAAGTCGAGTAGCGGGGTATGACATAATATGAGAACGTCGATTGATTGAATCGTCGAATAACGAGATATGACTGTACCTAATATTGTATAATTATAACATTAATATCGTTTCTTACTCTATTCCTGTTTCAAGTTTACCTATACTATAAAGGGTCTTATTATATACATATACGATGTCATAAACCAGATATAGCTGATTTATTATTTGGTAATGCAAGATTCATTAATTAAATAAATTATAAATATCAATACGTGCAAAAATAAATAAAAGAACAAAAAAATGTTCTGATTAATGGTTTTTTAAAAATATTTTATCGCAATAATATTAAGAAAAATAAGAATGTAAAGTTCTTGGAAATTAATTGTTCATGGTAATGTGTAAGTCTATCGCCTCCACAGTCATAATTACCGTTCACGGATGTAAAAACGCACCCGGTGCCGAGGTCGGGTGTCAATAACATGCGCTCGCAACCATCTAAAAGACCCACTAGTGAGCTGCACTCTTCTCGCTGCCACCTTCCAGATAACATCTCCAGGAAACTTCTCTGTGTAGACTTTTCATTGTATGACTGTTTTATATCGCTAAACTGTAACTGTGCTTCACAATAAATCCAGTAACAAACGTTAGTAGTTTGCTATCTCCAACCTGCTTCAATACACTCTGCAATCTTTAAATGAACATGTTAGTGATGGATGATTAATGGGGCGCCCACCACTCACACATAAGTTTATCCTTCTGATCTAGTAACCACACACACATATATATCATAATCTTATTCCACAAAGGCAAATTTAAAGAAAGAAGGGAATTGGCTATTCAACAATTTTATGAATTATTCAAGTGATGGATGAAAATTTAAGAATGGTTTGGTAGTTTCGAGTATAAGAGAATAAATGAATAATATAATAAAAGCCAGACCAACGGAGATATAAAGGACAAGCAAAAATGGTAGAGGGATCTATTCTCTTCTTTTTTATTAAAATGGGCAATCCACCCTTCAAGAGTGATTTGTGCCAATAATCAAGTTAAAACTTTATTTTATAGAAAAAAGTACTAAAATATTATAGAATAGGAAATATTACAAGTCAATACCATTGTCGTTAAAAAAAATTGCTATTATATAGATTAAATGTGGCGAGTTAAGGGAAAGAAGGTGACATAAGTTAATCGAAGGTTGAAAATTACCATTGACAAGATTACTGAAAATTACCATTGACAAGATTAAAAAAAACCTGTGATCCGCAATGGACGGCAAAAAATATATGGTCAAGGGTTTCCTCCTCGGCATCACACTCACACATTGGGGACTTTCTTAAGTTCAATCTAAATAATTGTGAGATTACCTGGCAATGCCCAATTCTTAATCTAGAGATATTTGATATTGTTCTTTGGAGACTTTCCTTTTGGAGAACCAGGGGGTGCGGGGAATAGAGCTTTGAATTATTTTAAGCCGATTATCCTTATGATTATTTGGATCCGTCCAGTGTGCAGTCCAGATAGATAGATTCGTACGTTTTTTTACCATATTGAGTCTGTCATACATTGTGATATGAAATTGATGGGGCCTCCTTGTCCAGTTTATCAGCACATTAATTTCCATGAATTTCCTTACGTGCACAATCTATCCTCATCCTATTAATATTTTGGCTCTGAATGCATACGGTTTATTTGCATCTAATTATATAGATTGTTGATATTAGTATTGTACGTACCAAAGCAATATTGAATTTTCATTATGTAATGTTTATTTTTTTGGCTAATCACTCCTTTTAACCGAGTCTGCTAATTAATTCAAAACATTGACAAAGGGAATTGAATAGTAATAATAATACAAACATAATTAAATTCATATATTTACTGTCTAAATTATCTTAATGATATTTATGATAAATATGACTGATTTTTTTTTTTTAAAAAGTAGTTACATACTCGTATATATTAATATTTTATATTTTTTAAAGCATATTTTTGTTTTGACATTGCAACACCACAACAAAAATATATTTTTATTAAATATATATGAGTTGTATCCGAGTTTATTCAAATTTAATAACATTGATTGATTTAATTCTGGCGTTTCCTAGCGTACTAGCGTACATTACTCAAAGGTATTTGGGATTTATCGCAATACATAATTGATTCTGTTTAAAAATAGTATATTAGATGTGTCAATTACAAAAATATACAAAATATAAATTACAAATTTGCCGAAACGTAATCGGTTGATGTAGCGGAATGGTAACACGTTTTTTCGGATAGGAAAAGGCCCAGGTTCGAACCTCGGTAGCAGCTAAATTTTTTTCGATAATTTTTTTTTTTATCGATCTTTCTAATTGATTTAGTTAACAGGTATTATATAATTCTATTATTTATTTAATCATTTTGTACGTATTCTTATGGTGTATATATCAATGGTATGTTTTATGGTAATTTATTAAAAATTATGTGAAAAGAAGGCGCTGTACGAATTGCCCGATGTCCGGGTCGCGCGTCCCGCGGATTGAATTACGACGTTTTCGATTGTAAATCGGAATCGCCACAATGGGTGGGGGGGAGAGGGAAGAAAGGAAATAAAGGGAACTTAGATTTAATGGATAAGGGTCGATGATGGGATAGAGGTTCCAATCGAAGGACCAGTGGATCTCGGAGAACCGGGATTGTGAAGGACTGCTCGCCTTATCTTGTGTCTGACGCCTCCGTCTCCAACCTCGCAGTCGCCGACGAGATTACACAAACGGTACGCGGATGGGCAGATCTCCGTTTCTGATTGAAGACGGCGATATAAATCACTTCACCCGCAGCACACAAATAACAAACTCTACGTAATCACCACAACACAAGATCACATGTACACAGTAATACAGTGCTTGTGCACTGGAGCTGAATAAATCTACATCGCTAATTAAATAACAAATTTCGATCTAGTTGATGTCTACTGACGTCAAGGTCACTATTCACACTGAAGACAAGCAGTAAGGATGTGAAATTGATTGCGAAATGTGTCAATAATATGGGTCGCGGCCGATTCTCAATACGCGCCAAAAATGTGTTCTATGAATACGGAACGTTATGTTTATGTATGGTAAATTACCAAATTTCCCAATTTTGGCAGATCTCTATCAATGTAAAAAAAAGGATCAGAATCAGAATGAAAGAAAACGGAATATGAGAGAAACATGGGAGATGGAAGCACATAACTCCCTTGGATCCGGGCTGCACTGCAGTTGCCTTAATAGATCTCGCCATAAACTCATTAACGTTGCACTGAATTTGGATGAACTCGAGAGCGAGACCTTAACTATCGAACTGAATTCGTACCACTGTAGTTGGAATATACATGGTATTATACATTATAAATATGAAAATAAATTATAACAACAAAATACAAAACATTTTCACTTCTTCAATATTTACAAAATTTCTTCGTTTAAAACAACTATTTATTGATAGATGAACATGTTTCGATACCTATAGTATATTCTTCAGGAAACAATGTATACAAAAATTAAACATGCCAGTATAGATAAAAACAAAACTATAAAAGTATTTGTGGTGAGTAATAGCAAATTAGATATTATAAATAACCAAATCTTTTTTGCAAATAGACATTTTTTAAATTTGTATTCACAGCAGTTCCTAATTAGTTATCCATCACTTATACTTTTATGGTATGTAGTGGAAAATTTTCAAGATTAAATTGTAATTGCTCGTAAACCATCAGAGTGAGGTAAGTAAAAGGGGTATTGTTTGACGCGCGTGATTTGTGGATTTGCCAGTCTCAACGAGTCGCTGGTCGGGAGCGTACCGTGCGTTCGCGGTTGAGTAATATTTAAAGAGCGGTGATTCATTGGTTCGCACGCGTCGCACTTTTTCTACTCACTTTAATATTCTCACTTTATATTTAAGTGATGGGCCGGGCACGCAACTTATCTGGTGTTGGATTCAAAAGTTCAGACAAGAAAGGACAATAGTTAATTAAACTCCTCCGGGACTATCTATGTCAGCAGCGACGCCGGAACATGTGGCTCAAGTTCGATGTGAAATTATGCGCAATCCGTGTAAATCGATAAGGAAGATTGCAGCGTGTATTGGAATAAAAAAATCAACAGTGCACGTTATTTTGAAAAAAGAAACTACAATTTCACCCATAAAAAACTGCAAATCGTGCAATTTCTCAACGAAAATGACTATTCTTTACGTAAAACCTTAGCGAGAACGATGGTGGAACGTTTTGAAACAGCATGAACGCTTGGAAACATATTTACTGACGAAGTACATTTTTATTTCAATGGCTATGTTAATAAACAAAAATGAGATGCTAGTACCTGACAACCCAACGGAATGCTATCAAAAACGTTTGCATTGTCCAAAAACGACAGTGTGGTGTGCAATTTCTGCCCGAGAGACAGTCACTGCTGACGTGTATTGCCGAATGCTCGTCGAGTGTTTGGTACCACAACAGCAGCTGTTTCCAGAGTTTAACAATAGAAGACAATTTTAGTAAGACGGAGTCACTCCACACACAGCTAGAGTGTCAATGAAAAAGCTGAGAGGAATTTATCCCAATAAATTAATCAGCGAGTACGGAGACATACCCTGGGCACCTCGGTCACCTCGGTCACCGGACCTTACACCGTGCGACTTTTTTTGTGGGGATACCTAAAGTCAAGAGTTTACAGCAATAATTCTAGAACAATTCAGGCCCTACAAGAAAATATCCACCGTGAAGTTGCTGCCATTGAACCGACTCTGCTCTCGCGTGTTTGCAAATTTAAGAGTCCGATTGCAAGTGTATCTTGAGAAAAATGGACGGCATTTAGACGATATTGTTTATAAAACGTTAAATTAGCATCATTTAACTTCATTTTGTATAAATAAATATGAGAATAACATTGTAGTTTTTTAAAATATTTAATATTAAACTTGAAAATTTTCCACTGGGTAATGGTATATGTATATATATATATATATATATATATATATATATATATATGCGATGTCTGGTGAGACTAAAGGTTCTAAAGGCATAGGAAAGGGCATACGAGGAGCATGAGGGCTAACGCAGACCTATCAAGGAGATGAGGTTGAGTGCTGGTGGGGTGCAGAGTGGTGCTGGGTTGATTGGGGTACGGGAATGTGTGGTAAGGGTAGAAGTTTGGGAAGTGAAACGCCAGGTATTTTAGCTATATATAGTATGTTTTTTATTAGGCTTATTTTAAAATAAGGTATAAAGTATTTAAGTGAAAAAAATAATCTAAAAGTTAACACACAGTAAAAGTAAATGTGAGATCATGTCCAATTTTGGTTACATAAAGTTTGGTTACTGAAAAATGAAAGCATTTTGAAATGACAGCATATTTAAAAGTTGATATACTGAATATCAAATAATGTATGACGAAATTATAAAATTGTGACATATTTTAAAAGAAGGATTTTTTACCCGAAATTTATTATTAGGTAATTCTTCAGGATCATGAATCGGCACTATAAAAATAATGGGGTTTAAAATAATCAGTTGTCACTGTGTTGTATATAATAATAATAGTAATATTATTATTTTTGAAAAAAAATTATATAGAGTAGATGTATTATTTATATATATTTTTATTTTCAATTTATCATAAATCAAATGATTATATTTCTCCTCTAGATTGAGAACATATTTCAGGCCCTGTGGGCAGCTGTGTTGTGGCCGCGCGGCTTTTATGTGGTGTTACCACTGCAATTGAAATAAAAATAATAGTGAAGAGAGTAATGCACGGTATGGCTTCAATCCTTTGTGCTTGGTCGCTATTCACCATTGACAACTAACAATTATTATGACTGTGACTCAGACTATGAAATCAAAAAAAGAATTGAGATGGTACGAAGCACTTTAGTGAAAATGATACATCTTTTTGCAATCGAGACCTGCGTATTTATTAGAAGGTAATAAAATGCTATGTCATACCTATGCTGCTCTACAGAGTTGACGTTTGGATATGCGAAGGTAAGCATGGAAGTCTTGGGCATTACAGTGCTTACGACCTATCATCGACTGGCTTAAGTGACCACTTTACACACGTACATTATGTGAGATTCACCAATTTACCTATGCTTCTACACCTATCAAATTTTTTTGGAAGTTGTATATAAGTTATCATGTAGAAAACTTTCAATTATTTATTACAGCTACGCTATCCCCATTTATAGTTGAAAATTTGATATTCATTCTCATGTGACAGTATAGATGTATATATTCTTTATGTGTATATATGAAATTCATCCGAATTATTGATACATATATTAGAATACATCTGAAAAGTCAGTTCTTTTCAATTTTTTAAACTTCTTATTTATACTTCTATACTTACCTTCTCGTGTAAATAAAAAACAGCTTCGTCTCTGTGAGACATGAATATCTTGATGAAAATCCTTCAGGGGATAAATCCTAGTAATTGGTTTCTACAAAGATTTGAAAATACTCAAAATATTGTAAGAAGAATTTTACACGCCAACTTAAAGTTTCATCTTTACAAAATGATGGTCGTGCAGCAGCTACATAAACGTGACTGGATTAAATGTATTGCTTCTTGCCAGGCTGTTTTGGAAAATGTTCCAGCGAATTCGATTGTGCTGTCAAGTGACGAAGCTCATTTTCATTTATCGGGATATGTTAACAAACAAAATTTTCGATACTAGGCAGAGAACAATCCTCTGCAACTTGATGAGCGCCCTCTGTACTCTGAGCGTATTACAGCTTGTTGCAATTTGGATTAATAGCGCCATATTTTTTGAGGAAGAATGGCGATCAGTTACAGTAACTTCTGAAAGTTATGTAAAAATATTACGCGTCTTCTTGCTACCAAGACTTGATGAACTCGAAAATCAAGCCGATAGTTTATGGTTCCAATAAGATGGGACCACTGTCCACACAATGAATTTCATAAAAGAGATGTTTCCCGAACGTCTTGTTTCACAACGAGGTGACATCCAATGGTCACCCGATCTTGTAGCATTAGAATTTTTTTTCTGGGAACATCTAAAGGCTGAAGTCTTTAAACAGAAGTCAAGAGCCCTCGATGATATGAAAGCTGCTATCCATCAACAAATTTCTACAATGTCATTGTAAAGATAAAATAAGTAATGCGGAATTTCAGGGAGAGGTTGAGACCTGTATAGACAGTGAAGGTCGGCATATGAACGACATAATTAAAAAAAAAATAATAAAAGGTATGTGAAAATAAATGTCAATCCCTGTTCTTTCAGAATATATTTAAATTTGTATAATTTTATTATAATGTCTATTTCATTAACCTTTCAAAACTGGGAGTTATTTCTGCCGGACTCTGTATATATAAATTAACAAGAATTATTTTCAATTCGATTCCAAAAAAAATCGACATCATAATTCGTGAACACTCCACACAAAATACAACTCACAATAAAAGTTATTGTGTCTCTAACTGGTAAATTTTAAAAACAACAAATAAAATTAATCTTTAATGGAAAAATCAAATTTGTTAAGTTGTTAAATAGATAAGAAAATTAATATACATATTTTTAAGAATCAGAACATTTTTATCGATAAATTTATACATTGTATACTATGCATTTATTCAATCCATATTACAATATGCCATCATTAGTTGGGGATCAGCTTATAATGCTAGCCTGATTCCAGTAAAAAAAGGTACAAAAACTTATCATAACAGTAATATTACAAAAATCAGAAGATTATTCAAGTACCAATATTTTGTGATCTATTTAAAAAAAAATTGCTCTTGAAATATTAAAAGAAAAATATAATTTTATTACTGAAAATCGTACTAGGTTTAAATTTACATTTTCATGGTTAAAAATCAATACATAATTAGCACAACATCAAAACAAAATTTAACAGCTTACCCGAAAATATCAGTAAAATTAATGATAATTAAGAAATAATCAATGCCATCAAAAAACGCTTTAAAGATAAACCTTATAATAAAAATTATAATATTTTTATATCGATATTGCTATTAATTTATTACATTTTTATTATATTTTATTATAAGCTAGTTATTGTAAATAATAATTATTGTATTACAGTGTAAAACAAAAAAAAAAAAGAATTTTAATATTCTTCGCTTTGTATTTCTCAAAATACTAATGAAACCATTTATTTTAAGCTGAGATAGGTGTGTCAATGCTGACAATACGCGACGTTCCAGAGCAAAATGAAATATTGTTTAAAATTAATTAACTAGTGTCCATCATATATATTTCGAAAAGGAGCCCCTTATTTGGTTTATAATGGCAAACAAAACACGATCCCTTTTAATTTGCATGAGTCAATTTAAACAAAAGATTTGAAAAAATATGAAAGCTTCTAGCCGCGGTTCTACTTTTTGCTTCCAAAATGGCGTCCATGAAAATGGGATGAATAATGCGGGGGAGAAGGTGGCCGAGGGGTCTGCTTCCGCGTGCTTACGTCGTGATGGATAGTTTTTTGTCGAAAATAATCCGGATAGACGAAGGCCCTTTGGGTCGTGATGGATAAGAGGAATTGAGCGGATGAAAACGTATTTAGAATGTCTTAGAAATCAGCTGCTATCTATTTATTTCAAATTGTCATCCTTTTATATCATTTGTTTTTTTTATTGCAATAGCGTGAATAGAGATGCATTGTTTAAATATATTTTTGAAATAAAAAATGCTTGAATAAATACCTAAGTAGTTAAAACCATATAAGTATTTACTTGTACGGCGTGTAACAGACCTAGTCCACAATATTTTATGGATGGATACCTGACTAAATTACGAGTCAAAAATGTTCAAGGAATATGTGAAAATTCTGCACTGTAACGGAAAATATTATTGTTAGAAATTTTTACAGCTTGAAGTCTACGTACTTCGATATAAATATTTGCAAAATTGTTCCCTTATTAATGTATATTATCATTGCTTCAGGCCCTAAATCATGTAAAAAAAAAATAGTCTAGCCGTTCGAAATTCGATTTCATTTAATATATAATTTGGAATCAATAAAAATTTTAATCAATCGAAATAATTGCATAATTATGGAATGCTTATATCTTTGACATGGTCGAGATTAGGCACATGCCTCTTGAATATTATCGACTCGTAATTTAATCAGATATCTACCCATAAAATATTGTGGATAAGGTCTGTTATATCCTGTATATTACTTAAATATAACCTATAATAGTTATATACATATCTATTGAGTCGTCTAATAAATCTGTTTTTTTTTTCTGCTATTTTGTTTTTGATGACAAAAATGATATGCCTACTCTTCGATAGAATTTTTTCTACTCTAAAACGCCAGTTATATATTTTATACCTACCTAATTTTTTATTAATTTTGGATTAATGTTTCTTGTGGAATGGGGTATCTCGTTGAGAAAAACGAACATTTTCGACACATACTTATTTTCGCCTTTAATCAAGATTCTAGGAGTTCAACTGGAAAATTCTGCCGCATCTACCCTATCCATAGTACCTACCTCGCTCCGTCAGATTATCACCATTTTCGGTCGTTCTCCAATCAAATGCGTGACGTTACGGTTAAACAACGACAATTACCTCAGAAATTGTCTCGATAACTATAACGAAAACGAAAAGGTATCGACAAATTGTTTGAAAGATAAGATGAAGTCCTGAACAATGATAGAGAATACACCATTAATTGAAATGTTGTAATTTTTGTTTAAAAAATTGATTTTATAATAAAAAAATTAATAAAATACATACTAGACAACCCGAAAAATTATTCAATAATCGAACCAATAATCAAAGCAGTAGCGTACATCGTAACCGACAGATTTCTCAGGCTTTATTAGTCTAGTTAGGTTAGGTTAGTATAGTACAGTAGGTATAGTGTTAATACATGTGTGTATTGTAATTCATAAAAAATACATAATTCATAAAATGGACCGATGCGCAGAAACTAAGAAATTAATTTAAGCGATATTTGGATTTATTTAATTTATTATATTAATGTGCTGTGTGGAAAGATGGCGGGTGATCTGTTCAGTAATTATAATCGGTATACAATAATTAATCAACGTTTCGATACCGAAGGGCGGACCTCCATCAGAGGGGTAGGATTGTTTAATTCATCCTAATGCCTTGAATGACTGATGACTAAATTGTAATATCCGAGTGTTCCATATTCCAACAATCTCTCTCTTCCTTATCTTCGGCTCGGAATCTGTAATAGACAAAATTTATAGACTGGGAATATCTGATAACTTGTTCACATGAATAATGTTCTTAGATTTTCACTACCGTTCAGAATCTTCTGTGTGCAGTTTTCTGAACTAACTGCCTTGTATTAATGGAACTTACATACAACACAACACTACTCATTTCACGCGACACCTGTTTTTGAAAAGGTATTGCAAGCATCTATCTAAAAACGATACACCTTACGTTCAACGTGGTACTGCAAGCCAGTACTTAACTATTGTAAAACAGCAGCAATTACACATCACATCAGGCCTGATGATGGATCTTGCAATGGCCAGTCAGCCAAAAAGGTCAGATATGCACGACAGGTTAACCCAGAAAATTGTTCACATGGCATCTCCAGTTTAAGATATTATTAGTTAACTCTCAAATATAATTATGGAATGGATTAAAGAGAAGAAACAATGGAGCATATTCGGCATATTTTGCTTTATGAGTTCAATAAAGGCAACAACTCAACGTAAAGTGTGAAGAATATTAATGTAGTATGTGAGAATCAGATAATATATAGCCAGTGATAAGCCAGTGTTAACGGTGGTTCCAGAAGTTCTAAGTCATAAACTACAGCCCGGAAGATGAGCTTCATCCTGGAAAATCTGTAAAAACGTCCTGTAAAACCTGGTGGAACAAAATCCCATTGTAACTAGTAAAAAAGCTAAGATTTGGTCATTCAACCAATCATCGACACCTGCGCGAGTCTAATCGTCTTAGAAATAAATCTTTTTTGGAAACGATGACCCACCCACTATATTTGCCGAACATTGTCCTATCTGATTATCATTTATTCCGCAGTATTCAAAATCATTTGGACGGAAAAAAATTGAATTCTGTAGACGAGGTCAGAACAGTACTGGAGGAGTATTTTTGTCACGGATAAGTGAATTTTAGAAGAGGGGCTTTGAAAGTCTACCAGAAGAATGAAAAAGCATTGTAAAAAATGAAGAAACGTGTATTTTAGATTAAAAAATAATTTTGTTTATCTTAAATTTGAAAAATTAAAGAATCATAAAAATACCGCATTATTTATGGGATAACCTAATACGATGACGAATGTCACTAGATTATGTTTTACTAATTTGTCACATTGATCAAACCCAATTCTGCATATTAAAACTCATGTTTGCGATTTCGCAAACTTTAATATGGATTTATGCTCTAATGTGGCCAGTTGAATTCACCCACAAAGGATGGATTGATGTTGCTTGTTACATGAGTTCGCAACAGAGCAGTCGCAACTATAAATTTAATATAGATGCGCGTAACTTTGTTTCAGGTTACAAATTGCGCTTGTCGGGATCGCATTTTATTGCCTCTTTAGATTCAGAGGCAGCGCGAATCCACGTAAAAACGAAACAAAGTTGCTATGTGAAAATTGTATTATTACGAAACATAGTTACTAAGTGAAAATACCAATATTTACAGAGGAAAAGAGGAATTGCATTTTATAATATGAGTTGATAACATGATTACACGAGTTGATAACGAATGTAAATTGTAAGCAATATAGCCAGTCTTCAAAATATATATGACTATTATTAAAAAAAAAAAATACATCGTTTTTGATATTTTAGTTTAAATATTAAAAATAATTTATTATGTTTATTTTAAACTACTATTTTTCATACAAAAAAATTAACATTAAATATTTAAATAAATCAGTGCGTTTTATATCCACAATGTAATATATCCATAATGTATATATGTGTGTATTGTATATATGTACTAATGTGTAAACAAAATAAAATTTTAAATGCTGCTGTCTGGTATTAATATATACAATTTGAAAATATATATTACATTAATATTTTCATCTCTTGAGAATATTTAATAATATTTAACATACAATTAATATTTTATTCATAATTAATAAGTGTTAATTTATAATGTTATGTTCGTACTTTAAAAAACAAGATATTTATTTAATTAAAAAATCATGTTAAAATATGCGTATAATAAGTATTGTTCGGTTTTCGTGCACAGAAACACATCTTAAGCATATCAATTTTATCGGCGCGAATTTCGTATTGATACAATAACTCCGCTTCCCTCCACGCGTTCTGTTCCATGCTCGACTTATTGGTGTAAATTCTCCGGTGCTTTGGTACTCTGTATGGAGTATAAATTTTGACTTTGACACTATCGGGTATGAAAAAAGTAAATGTTGACGCGATACATTATGTGTTCCGTGGAACTTTTTCAATTGTAAATAATTTTGAAGTTAGCTATTGGATTTATTTAAAGGCGATGATTGGTTGAGCGCTTATCAGCCACTTTGGGATACGTTTGTGTGGTGGAGTTCCGTGCAGTGGAGATTATTCACTGTGAACTTCAACAATAGTGATGGGTTCACACTATACGAATATTTCAATGTAATTAAATACTTTGTTTCACAGATCGCACGTTTTAAATTGTGCTACCACTTCAATGCTTCAATAATTTAAAAATACTGGCGTTATAGCACAAAGGTAGTGCACTTCCCCGGATTGGAAATGAAGATCCAGGTTCGAATCCCGGTGACGCTAAAACAATATTTTTCGACAAAATTGATTTTATATGTATATATTTATAATTAATACATTAATTTAGTATTTAAAATATCACAGACCTATGTTCTGAATAATTACAACTTCACAATAAGAATGTGTTTTCCTTAATAATATATATGTTGTATCAACGTGTCCAAAATTTAATAAAAAATGAATTGATAATTCTGGCATCTGCAGTCAGTTTACTCAAAGGTATTTGAGATTCTGTAAAAATAATGTAGATGGCTTTCAAATAATGGAATGACAGGTGTATTAATTTGAAAAATGTAACATATAGTTTCGAAAATTTGTTAAGAAAAATACTGGCGTTATGGCACAAAGGTAGTGCACTTCCCCGGATTGGAAATGAAGATCCAGATTCGAATCCCGGTGACGCTAAAACAATATTTTTCGACAAAATTGATTTTATATGTATATATTTATAATTAATACATTAATTTAGTATTTATAATACTTTAATAGTTCACATATGCAGCTCTCTGTAATTAACACACACTAAAAAACAACTCAGTTATAAAGTGTGCAGAGAATGAAGACAACAGACAAAAATATGAAAGAAAAATCTAATTGAAGTATAATTCAATTACGGTTTAAGTAATGATTTAACCATAATGCATTGGACTGCATGAAGTGCAAAGCGATTTCTACCTTGATCGAAAGTGGGCCAACTAGTGGTACTAACATACTTCGAATGAAGCATTCATTTTGAACGCTTCAAGTTAGTGAATGAGTATTCATTACGAAATTAAGTTTTCACTTTGCGACTCAACTATATAATTGATAATCTTTTCGCGTAACTTTATTTGTGCATCGTATGACGTCACTGGTTTGGAGCAAAGATCAGTTGTAACATCATTAATAGCGTACCGCATAGTGTTGGTTTTTGGCGGCGACTGCTAGGAATTGTGGGGAGACGCGGTCATACGTGACGTAAGCCGAACATTCGTGCAACCAAAGACTAGGTCCTTTGATCGTTAGAATCCTTTCTACCCAATGCCTTATATTCCTCCTATTTCCTTTCCCAATCTCGTGGTATTCCGAGCTTACAATCGGAATATCGTTCCCTCTCCATGGAACGTGCAACCCGGAGATTGTACAAGTGTAAGTAATACATAATATTATGTTTGTATATAAAAAAATAATTTAAAGTTTTATTAAAAATTTAATATTTCATAAAATAATAAATCATGTTAAATTAGTCAACTTTTTGTTCTTCGTATTGAAAAATCTTTAAAATAAAATAAAAATATTAAAAAACACTTATTTTTTGTAACTTTATGTTTTCAAATTGTTTTTAATTATATTTAGAATTCATGAAATGAAATGGTCTTTTTTATTTATGTTATGTTCATATGACAACAGCTATTTTGAATAAGTAACATGACCTTCTGTGCGTGAAGTGTTTTTGCTTTGCTTTTCAACTGAGCAAGCAGTTCGCGTTACGAGAGACGATGTGCGAACCCTCCTTGTTAAAATAATTACTTAACACGCCTTAAAAATAATAAAATAAATTATACGCCACTCAGACGTAGTCAAAGAATTAAAAAATCGAATAGAATACAGTATTTTGTTCATCAGTTACTTAGAATTGGAAATTCATTAATTATCTGCAGTAATTATCTGACTGGAATTGTAACCACGGCAATTTCTAAATGTTTTGCAGGTTTAGACAAGAATTGAATAATACCGCCCTCTCTATTTTACTACCATCCCTCTCTCCCCCTGTCATCCAGGCTAGAATAGTTAATGCATTAGATATTAAAGATCTTGTATTCAAAATTCAACAATAAAACACATCAAACGTTAAATAACTAAATAAGCACTGTTCACGATATTTTATTTCATTTTTAAGTTTCTCTCTTCTAACTTTAATAGCATTTTCTGTTATTCCTCTTAATCTAATAATACCTTCCTCGTCTTTATTTTAGCAAAGTCTTTAATAAGATCATTAGTGTTAAGCCATGTTTTTTTCTACTGAAATTGTGGCTTCTCTCACGATTCTCTTTTGGCTCATTGAACTGCGCAGATAGGTTTTTATCAATATAAGTTTTGAGATACTTTACTCCGCTTCTTTTTAAAACCATATTCTAACTTGTTTGGGCACACACAGTTCGGCATATATTCGGGTTTCGCATTTTTTGGATTCGATGACTTATTCATGAAAGTTCAGAGCAGAGAGCTGCCGAGTCAATGTCCTTTAGAAAATATGAGGTTTCTCCAGGGCTACGCCGGGTTAGAGCTGTTTCCAATTTGATGCACAAATTCATGAGTTCTTTGGAAGTTTTCATCTTATATTGTATAGAAAACCAAATAATCTTGCAATTTTATTCAACTGTGTGAACCGTTCTTTTACAGAATGAATTGTCGTGTCCAATATTGTAAAATAGTAATTTACTCTGAACTTCTTTTTGGGGTCAGCGATGGGATCATTTTCTGATTTCTTTTTCTTCTTTCTTATCTCTGATTGAAAAATTGGCTCAATATTGATTTCTTCAGCTAGCTCTCGAGCATTGACCAAAACTCTCTCAAATTCCATGTCACTCTTCATATTTTTTAAACACTCCTTTGTATTTTAAAGGTCATTTACTGTTTTTTGAAGAATAAAGAGCTAGGTTAAAGAGTAAGGCATATTTTTAAGATTGGTGAGAGCCTCGTTTTACACACATATAAGTTCAGAGGTCGTCGGTGGTGATGATGATAGTGAAGGCGATCGACCTCCACAAATCTATAACCCGTCATAACAAAAATAATAACTAATATACATATTGGTAAATTGTTAAAAACCTAGTTACTGATAAATTCAATACTTGGGTAAATATTATTGGGCTTGAGTACGCAAATTAATTGTCATAGATAATAAATATGGAAATGTTCTTATCACATCTAAAATTTTGTGTATTTAATTTCTCATTTTATGCCAAAATTTAATAACATGTATTCAGTATTATGATCTGGTGAAAAAATATACAACATTAATAAAAAGTAAGAATATGAAACAAATATAAAGAAATATTAAATTTGTTCATACACTACGGAAAAAAGATGCACTATCTAGAGGAATACAGGGTGAATATTACGATCCAGGCCGATTTTTTTTGGTGGCCATTTTGGTTTAGTAGATATTTATCAGTTTGTATATGGTAGTCGTAGATAAAAGTTGATTACAATTTATTTTAGAGTATCTAATGCCTTAAAAACGTGTTAAAGTCATTAAAATTATCTAAATAATAATGGCAATGATGTAACCATTAATGGTGATCGCTAACTTCACATATTCGAAAACTTCTTGGTGGACGAATCGGGTCGATTGAGCCGAAAACATATCTGATTTTAACAGGACGGTACCACCTCATACACAGCCTGAGGTACACTTGAAATTTTGCTAGAATTTTTTCCCAGGTGCATAATATTAAAAAGTGGTGATATCGACTGGCCTCCCTCCTCGATCACCTTCTTTAACGTCTCCCGAATATTTTCTATAGAAGTACTTGAAAGTAAAGGTCTACGCTAATAAACCAACAACAATTTCGATATTACAGAATAATATTCGAAATTAAATTGCTGAAATAACACGCAAAGTGTGCGAGAATGTTATGAAAAATATGGTAAAAAGAGTACGCATGCGAAGTAGCCCCTTGGCCAATATTATATTTATATATAATTGTAATAAACTAAATAATTGATAAATAAAAATCAAATTAAATATTTGTGTTTTTTTTTCTTAATTATTCAAAAGCAATATCGGCCTGGAACATAATATTCACCCTGTATAATGTTTCTTTGGTCTGATAAGGAGGGCAGAATTTAATTTGGTCTCTGAAAATGTGTCATAATTTTGATAATGTATGCCCATCAGCGTATAAAGAAAGCGAATAAGAAAAGATATCCTGAAACGCAATAAAAAATATACGATACTTGAAATAGATCACGAAGTATTCTTTTTATTCTTTCCCTAATAAATTCAGCAGAGTAAAATTCACCGTTAATTTTGTCGATATATATTTACGTGTTGTGTTGTCGGCCTCACCGCCCGGTTGTGCGGAATCACCGCGCTCGAGCGCGAAGTCTCGCCACGTTGTGTCGCCTTATATTGGCAATAAAGTGAACGTATAAGGTTTGCAAATACGCCATGTCGCTCCTGCCGCTGAGATATTGGTTTAATAAAGCAAAGCGATGGCAGCGCTATAAACAATAAAGTATCTAACCTGCATAGGTGTACGACATACTTGGGAACAGTACTTTCTTACTTACACTATTGGGTTCCGGATTTGAGAATGTTTTGAGTTTGGTTCTGATTAAATGTAAGTATATTAAAATAATGAAACGAGGTAGAAAAATGTCATGAAAATAAATATAAATATAAATAGCTCTAACACAAATTAAATTAATCAATTAAAAAGAAATATAGAAAAAATATTTTATTTTCCACCAGGATTCGGACCTGGACCTTTTCTGGACCTGTGTAAAAAATTTCATAAAACTACTTAGATATGAGAAGGTCCAGGTTCGAAGTCATATATAGTTTGAATCAGATATGGCAAAACTGGATAATTTGTTTTCTAAGATAGGAATAGGTCCTGGTTCAACTCTGGTAGCAACTATAAGTATATAATATGATATGGCGAAATTGGATGACACATTTCCTAGGAGTTCCACGACAAAAGCTCCGTGAACTTTTGGCCCAACAACTATACGTCCACGACAAAAGATCTAGCCTACCATTGATCCACGCAGTGTTAGATATAATGACATAACGGCCACAAACAAAATTTCAAAATGATTTTTTTAAGAAAGGTTTCAAGAAATCGAAGGGTAACTGAAATATGCATATAACCTTCGCAGATTACTAAAAATAAGTAACCGATCAAAACAAATCCGATTCGAAATACAGTTTACAGTGAGAATGTGAAATTATTTAAATTAAAAACGAACGCCATAATTATACAAAAAACTGCAACTTCACTACAATAATGTAAAAATATAAATAGCTCGGCTGCGCTTGGGATTTGTACCGATCATGCGGGTTTGGAATATATGTGCCCAATGTAAGACTGTAAAAATTTGTCCAATGTTATTGTGTACGTGTTCGATGTAAGAAGGTGTATACAAATGTAAGAATGTATGTTCTAAAAGTAAGAAAAACATGGTTTAAAAACAAATTTTCTAATTCACGTCATTAGTAAATAATCATCAAAGCTAAAATACCCTAATCTCTAAAGATTAAATAAAACCTGCAACTAATGCGAACTCCGTGTACTTATTATACACGTAGCTGAGACGTGGACTCTAATTGTCAATGTCACATACACACATATACATCTGCCCAAAGAGCAATGGATAGAGCCATACTTGGAATATCTGAACGTAAAAAATTAACCAAAGAACAAAATTTGGTCCAAAATCTACATGTTAAAGTAGCAACGACCTGAACTTATCTATTGAAGGGATGATGCGCGGTAGGGAAAGAAGCTCCTAGGGTGAAGGTCTCGCACTGGTAGAATAAGTATTGCCCATTACTTAAATATGAATTAATTTAATGTATTAATTATAAATATATACATATAAAATCAATTTTGTCGAAAAATATTGTTTTTTCACTACCGGGATTCGAACCTGGATCTCTATTTCCAATCCGGAGAAGTATACTACCAATTGTGTTATAGCGCCAGTATTTTTCATGACAAATTTTCGAACCTATATGTTACACTTTTTCAAATTAATACAACTGTCGTTTCATTATTTGAAAGCCATCTACATTGTTTTTACGGAATCTCAAATACCTTTGAGTAAACCGACTGCAGACGCCAGAATTATCAATTCATTTTTATAAAATTTTAGACACATTAATAATAATTATAATTGCTTTACTAGACAGGTCTCTTCCAAAACAATTATTTGTACAGTTTTTTCAAGATGTATTTTATATTTTTAAAGTAAAATCACAAGTTATACATAAATACTTTTATCTTTAATGTAGTTGGAGACAAAACAACAATTAACAAAATAGTTTATTTTTGTTTTTTACCAACATCAAATGACCACTGCTAATTTTGGTTTAACTAGTTTATTATGTGTATTTTATCGCGGTCAAATAATTATTGTATAAAGAGCATAATATAAAATAAGAAAGAGGGGTTAAAACTATAGAGTAAAAAAGCGTGCGTCATCAATAGGGATTCTGTATTCTCGACTTTTTTCAATTCCCGGTACTCGAGTGGCAATGTTTTCAAGTCCCGGGAATTAAATTTTAATATATATTTATGTCTGATGTACAGTAGCTATTAAGTAAATTATGTGTAAAAAAATATACGATCGTATTTATTTTATAAACAAATAAAAACTGTTTGATGAAATATTTATTATTTCATAATGTGGTAGTAGTTTTTATTAAATGAAATTAGTTTACGTATATTTTGAATACAAAAACACATTCATCTATAAAAATTATAAAACACGAACAAATAAAATAAAAAAATAATAAAGTATACATACAAAAAATAACAATTAACTAAGGAACATAAATATAGACAATATAAGTAAGAATAAAGTAATTCAAATAATTTCATCCACCAATTTTTTTTTTTTAAATAACATGAATACCCTTAAAATAAAATATCACATTTTATAATGAAACATAATCTCCCATTTAAACAAATCGATGAAACCATTTACTTTAGAAATATTTTTTCTGTAGTAAATATCTTTGGACTAATTTCTTCTTAATTAATGCAAATTTCTATGGCTGACCATATAAACTACGGAAACTTTCCATTTTTTTTTTAAATATAGGTTCTTACACATACACCGCTCGTCGCTGGGTCACTACTTGCTGTATGCCAATGGACACTAGGATTAACTAAACTTGTTTGTTATAATATTATCAAAAAAAATTAAGGAACTCGGTACTTAACAGTAAAAAATCATGGATTTCCCGGTAATTTATTCCTGGGTTGTCTTGATACAGAATCCATAGGCATTAGTATATGTGATTTATAAGTGGGGTGAGTTATGTTGTTATATGTGTCGATCAGAAGGTAGCATACGTGGAAACTGAGGACCTATATCTCCCAACTCTCCGCTATGTTCGGATGAGAGTGATATCGCGGAGTGTGTGTGTGTATAAGTGTGCGTGGATGTGGCTAGAACAAGTTGGACGAATAAGATAGTTGATAGACGTTTATTGCGAATAAATGGTTGCACAATAACATGAGGATATTAGCAGTGAAGATGTGAGCCGTCTGCTGGCCGGCCGAGTGAGAAGTGAATGCTTATGGCTGGCTTATATTCATGCACAATGTTTTTAATCTTTATTAAAGCTGAGAGATCATTGAATCTTTTCATCGACAAATAGAAAATATATAAACATTTTTTTGTATTTTAATTTTGTGATGATAACGATATGTTGGAAAATACGAGTATTATGTGTGCGCGGAGGGTTTAACTTATCGTATTTGTTTTATGGTTACACAAGATTTTTTCCATCGCGACGCTGGAATTCAGGAGCGCTTATTAGATAACTTTGCAGACTACTGTTGCCGAGGCGAAAAAGTTCACATAAAAACCAAAAGCATTATAACAACCTGAACTTTAGAACTATAATCATTTTAAAACTTTCCTCCCAACAGGTTTGTATAATGAATATTACATTTTTTGAAAAAGGTATTCAAAAATTAAATAAATGATAAAGAGTCAAATAAAATTGTTAACGATATAGATTAAGATATAGATATCTCACAGAGACAAAGCTATTATTTTTACATGGGAAATAAGGAAGTCTTGGGCATTACAGGGCTTACTACCAGCTATCGGCTGGCTTAAGTGATCACTTTACGCAATGTAACGTTCACCTATTTACCCGTGCTACCACATTTATCAAATTTTTGGAAGTTGTATATATTATATCATGTTGGAACATTTCAATATTACATACCAACTATGCTGTCGCCATCTATGGATATTTTTGAAAATTTGATATTCATTCTCATGTAACAGTTTTGATGTCGTTGATCTTGATGGCAATCCCTCAGGGGATAAATCCCAATAATTGGTTCCTTCAAAGATTTGACATACTCAAAAATATTGACATTAATTAATTCTGTTCAAAACAATTATTATTTTTATTTCATTTGTTTTTGAAAATATTGTGTACTCATATTATGTGAATATAATGGAAAGATATATTTTTTTTCAATTAATATCCATCACCATTATATTTCCCCTTCCCTTAATGTTCCGTCTAACTGTACATGTATTCTGTCTTTCTCTCTTTCATATATAAGTTTTTATTCTGTCTCCCTTGATGTTATATCTAACAGTATATGGTATATATTCTGCCTCTCTCTTTCACATGTAATTTTATATTCTATCTATCTCTTTATGTATAATATATAAGTGCACTCTTTTCATATTTATTGTTAGTTTTAAATACCTCCTGACGAAGCTTGAGCTAAGCAAAACCAGTTTGCGTGTAATAAAATTCGTGGTTTCATACAAAGTGATTGTATTTTATTTAATCGAAGTATATACTCCTTCAATTTTCTTTTTGTTTTATTTGTGCTCGATGAAAATGATTAATAATTTTGCTGGGCAATAAGAATAAATTTGTAATTTATTTCGATCATGTGTAAAAATATATAGTTATATATACTTAGTAACACTTAGAAATTTATTATTCAATAATGTTAATTTATCTGGACTAAATCAGGACATGGGTATTTAAAACAATTTTTTTACATTGACATTTTTTAATAATGAATTCTATTATTTTTCTTCTTATTCTACAATTCATGTCCATTCAACGTTGTATAAAAGTGTAAAGATTTCTTTCTATTTTCATGTCGTTAGTCAACGTTTGGGGCAGTTAATGAAAATTAAGAAAACTTGATTTTACTTTGATTTTTAAAAATAAAAATGTTATCTGATTTCAGAAAGTTTTCTGCCGTGTATATCCAATCTTTTTGGCCAGTGTTTCAAAAATCTAGCTATATTTAAAATACTCTGACTTCGAGAGCAAACTGGATATTTCAATATCTGCTGGTGGAAACACGAATACTCTGAATGGCGCTGGAGTGCAATAGTTACTAAATGCGAAAGATCCAGTACATCGTAAGAGAGAAGTCCGACTACCCCGGAAAGCACACAGAGGGGTATTTAGAGGTAATTTTATCATTGAATAATTGATTTCATTTTACAAATGCTGACCAGTCTAGTTGCACATGTTTATCGATTTATTTTGTAATTAAAAAAATGAGCGACAGGATTTAGCGGACTACGCGGGTGGCCCTGAAAATCCATAGAATTATCAAACATGCTAAAATTTATTATTTAATGAAGTATAAACAAAAAAGCACAGACTACCAAATATACAGACATGAACTAACGAAAATTCTTTGTTTCAATATTTTCAATTTGGTACCACTTAAGTAATCAAATAGCTCCTCTACTTTTTAAAAATGTATGAACGAAAATTTAAACGCTGACAATATAATATGCATTAATGTAAAAAATACGCCTTGTTTACACAGAGATTTAATTTTCGAAGAGTTACTACTTCTACTGTCGCATAAATATGTCATAAACTATCGGATTTATGTTTCCACAAATAATGTGTGTATAATGGTCGTCGTTCCGCAACTAATATTCCAAACCCTTCTCACATATGTACAATTTATTTTATGTCTATTCATTTACTGATTAATGCAAAAAAAGTAAGAATTAAAAATATATTTCGTTCACAATAAAACAAAATTTTTATAAAAGTTACTATTTAATGAATATTTTTATATATAAAAAACGGTTCAATGTGCTGATGAATCTTCTGTAATATAGGTGAGTTGGTGAACAGAGGGCTCTGTGTGGCTCGACTGAACGGAAGCTAATGCTAATGTAGCTCGCTAAGGCAACATTAAGCTATAAATCATATCTGGATCTTTGTGTGCGCTACCTTTTATTTGTTTGGATACTCGTTTCATGGCAATAAATTACAACAGCGGCTATGGATACACCGAGTTCGTCCCTTTTTAAATAAGTACAGTCTGGATACATGCTACACTAAAGTATTGATCCTGTAACAATGCACATTTTTTATAGAGTCAGGCCATCTTGTACGAAGGACGCGGGAAGTCGTAAAATAATACACACGTTCGGGAACAATATTTTTATGGCAGAGCTATAAAAGTCTGAAAACAAATTCGTGGTATCGGAAAAAATACGAGCGTCTTTTAACGAGATACGAGAAGATGTTTGTAATGAAAATAAATTGTATTTGCTCATTCTCAATATGATTACAATTATTATTCGGTTGTTAAAATAACATTTTATTAGGTAATATAGCAATGTAAAAATAGTTATTTTCTTTAAATTAACACACGCGCTGCGGTGGTGGGTCAGATTTGACCCGAGTGTTTGTAAAAATATGAATTACGCTACGTTTAATTCCTTTTTTCTACTAGCTAATCTTTTATTAAATATTTTAAAATAATTTAAGGTACAAATAAATGTTATCGGATGAGATTCAAATGAGTTATTGATAAAAATCTGAAAAAACGCTCAAAAACTGACCTAAGACAGTCGGATTGAATCTCAGCGCTTACGCCGAAACATATATTGTCAACATTTTGAGCGGGTAGACAAAGGATACCAGGTATGCGTCCATGTATTTGTTTTGACTTATTTTCGTCTGGCGGCCCCTAGATAATGTCAGTAATATAATTATTTGAAGGGCGTAGCGCCTATTTGTAATTTTTATGACACTACCTGTTCCGGTTTCGACGAGAAGATCACATGCTCAATGGATGTTTGTATTTTGGCTGTGTAGGGCGTCTGTTGATGCGTTAGAATACGTAGATTATTCGTAATATTTTTTAATTTTTAAAATTAATTTTTAGCAGAAACATTACGCTACATCATGCCATTTCATTAAATCATATTTAAAATGAAATATCTATAAAAAAATCTCCCACAAAACGGTTGAAAAACCGAAAACTTGAGGTCGGTCTAAAATGACCCACCACCGCCAGACGTGTTTCGTTTGTGACTATAGATACCCAACCATCGGATACTATCAAAACATTCTGTCGTGTATCGGTTTTGTTGTAGCAAATACATTGTAGAGCAGTAAAGAAGATATTTAATTCTTATGGCCTACGTTAACGATGATTTTTCAATAAGACGTGGATCTCAGAGAGTCTCTAAAGGTGCGTGTATACTGGATGCATCATTATAATTCCCGAACAAAACAGCGATTTAGAATGACGTTTTAACCCTTTCCAAACCATGCAGTAACACCGCTCTACCGCTCTAATTAATCCAGTAATATTTCGGTAAAGACACGTAACATGCAATTCATATTTTAATTAAATTGAAGGAAAATATTTACGCTTAGAAATGACTAGTAAAAAATCAAGTACATATGTCGAATCCTACAAAAATAATTAACTTTCTATTCAATCTTAAAATTAATACTAATTTAATGTATTAATTATAAATATATACATATAAAATCAATTATGTCGAAAAATATTGTTTTTGCGCTACCGGGATTCGAACCTGGATCTCTATTTCCAATCTAAGGAAGTACACTACCAATTGTGTTATAGCGCCAGTATTTTTCATGACAAATGAAATAGAGATCCTGGTTCGAATCAGGGTAGCGCAAAAACAAAATTTTTCGACAATATTGATTTTATATGTATATATTTATAGTTAATACATTAAATTAGTATTTAAAACATCACAGACCGTCTGTTCTGAATAATTACAACTTCACAATAAGAATGTGTTCTCCTTAATAATAGTAAAATTAATACATTGACAAAAACCCCATTTGTGTCAAGACATAAAGAAATCACATATTAATTTCACAGTGAAAAGAATAAAAAACATTCGAATATAATAGTCTCTTTCGCACTAATTAAAGAAAGATAAAAAGAAAGGTTATATAATATAATGCAACCTTCTATACGGGACTTGGTGAATGCTCCGAATTATAATATAATATATATTTTTTAAATTGAATGCTTAATATTTATCTTAAATTTTTTCAAAAGCATTTTTCACATTTAAAAGGCTAATAGAACTTTAATTTCTTACAGTAACACAAGTTGATATCATGGCAGTGTACGAGTATTTTATATCACGGTATGGTAAAGATTGAAATACGCACGGACCTTTATAGACTCTAAGAGACATCATCATGGACTCGGGTCATTAGTATGTATGTATTCTTCTTTTTGGAGGGTTTGGGTCAAAATACCATATGCAGAAATACTGATAAACAATCATTCAGTAATTTATCCTCATGACTGAGCATCATGATCTCGTCTTGACTATGCTCCTCCACGTTTCTCGGCATTCTGCAGATATTTGGTCTTTTTCACTTGGTCAGTCCGACGGGTGGGGGATCTTCCTTTTCCTCTTCGTCCTTCATCGTGGCCTATCACAACTAGCTTCTTCAAGCTATCAGCAAGATGCCCAAAAAATTATGGGATTTGTCATAGGCAAAAATGGTATTCTAAAATTTCGAAGAAGCAATAATACAAAATGTAGTTATAAATACGTATTATTAAATGATTATATGATGATTGTCTAGCATTTCATTTTTTCAATTTAAATTTCGTTTAAAGTTCTATAAAATATTTGAAACAAAAAGGAGTGAGTATGGTCACTACGCTGCAAGTTCATTAGTACCATTGGTAAGTCTTGAACTATTAGGCTGTCGTAGTATAGACCTGGAGTACGGCAGCAGTCTTAATTAGGTCCACCCACATAACTTCTGTGGTGCGTTACTACGCCGTTACCGAGGTTTAAATATTCCCTTACCACAAATATTATCTCGATACAGTTACTACTACTATATATTGTGACATGACACACATATACAGTTGAACATAATTATCTCAAACCTCGAGAGACCACTAGAAAAATTAAAAATTCGAATTAAAAAAAATTTGTAATTGGCATTGTTAAGAAAACACAAATATAATACATACCTATTACTACTATTTATTTATTTAAAATTGCACATGTATGAGATTCTTAAAACACTTAAAATATTATAAAGTATGACACAGTGCACAAAAATTAAAAATAAACAAATTTAGATTAATCTTTTGAATAATTTATTTCAGGTCTGATACAAATTTTCATCCACATAATTTTGCGCGCTTGATAATTTTGTAGATACTGACTTTGAATTAAACAAAATAGTTCAAAATATCCATCTTTCTTTTGTACTGTTTTGAAACGAAATTTACGGGAGCAACAAAAAAGTTCAAATTAATAATAAAGTCGAATTAACAAAATTCGAGGTATTCATGTTTTACTGTATACCATGATTATAAATTATTTTCTATCCACTGCTGGATGAAGATCTCTTCAAGTGTCTCTCACTCTTCTCTATCAATTGATCAGTCCAGCAGGTTTTGGGGCGACTTGTTAGCCAGGTCTGCCTTATGAAAACAACAATATCTAGAGTCATGTAGGTATTATGAACGGAATAGACCTAGTCCCTAGTCAAAGAGTAAGTACAAATTCTGTGCCGTCACGGAATATATTATTGACTAGTATCGAGACTCTGGTATTTTTTCGGATTATTGCAAAAAATATATTCTCTTGTATAACTGATTGCCGTGATTTATTTCAAAAATGAAAAAATAAACTATCCGGTGACAAGTATTTAAAAGTTATTACATTTTAAAGTATGAAATTTTAACACAATCGTGTTACATATATTTAACTATTTGCAAAATTTGCCTTTTATTGTTTTATGTCTTTGCCCAGACCCTAAATCATCGTTCGAAGTTCGATGGGCTTTTATATTTTGAATATAATATACAATTTGAATCAGTGAAATATTTCAACTAATCAAAATAATCGTAAAACTACGACTTAAAAAAAAACTTGTATCTTTATCATGGTTGGGATTAGACAGAAAAAAGAGCCCATTATATATATACTTACATATATGCCAACGTAATGTTATAAGATTTACATAATTTTCATTCTAACATCAGAATTCTATCGAAAATCACGAGGTTATAAATTTTCGTTAAGGTTTATGCTGCAAGTATCGTCGGTAGGTTACGACGGACGTTAATATTATTTTAGCGTTATTTACTGCTAAACCTCCAACGTTAGCGCCATCCCCGATGGGATAAAGCGGGCTTTACTGCCGCGGCCGGAGGCTTTTCTTCTTGGGGTGAAATTATTATAATCACAGAACGATTCCCCGTCCCCTGTCCCGCAGAACAACCCCTAGAGTCACTTCCGCCGCCAAAGCTTTTTGCGGAAGCTGAAACTCTACAGAGGTGACTATCGTGATATTTGAAAGCAGTTTATACAATTCGTTTAAAATAATGAGCGCGAACTATGTACCTTAAATTATTTTTAATAAAATGTTTTATAACAAATTTTTTGACTTTAAAGACAAAATAATGTGTTATCGGGTTCTGTTTAGCAATTTAATATGATTGGTATATTAGATTTAGACTTTATCGTCGATTTAAAAAATGACTTTGAATTTCTGATTTATAAAATCTAAACTTTAATACTTCTATGGGAGAATATGACAACGTTGTAAAATAAAGATATGTGTGTGTAAGAGTGTATGTCAAAATATGGTCGAAAAAAAGAAGGATGGGCTGTAGCGTGATTGAATGAGTGCCCCAATAACCATGCATTTAGAACGATTATAATCGCAATGTGTCTGTGAGTGCGTGAGACCAAATTGAAGTCAAGAAAGACTACTTACAGCTGACAGAAGTTTATTGGGCACAGCTTACAGAAATGTGGAGGTATTAGGAAGTATTTGGGAAGACGTTGATGAATAGAGTGGCGCTCAGGAGCCGGCTTACCGGTTGGCTGCCGGTGCATATTATTGTCGTCGGTACCATGCTTGTTTTTGAGGCTGTCAGGAGCTCTATTTTACGCTCAGGTATCTGCAAGGTGCCTTCAGGGTCCGTCGATGGTATTGATGATTGTTGAGACGATAAACATTCATACTTCCACCTTTTACACCAGGAATGCAGTGTTTCAGTAAAAACATAAGATACAAAGACAGATTCGCTTGATAATTAAATTTGACTTGAAAATGATGATTAAAACTAGACTAGATACATCAGCGATAATAAGTATTAAACATTAATATGTTTACTGTATCACAGCAGTTGGACTAGCTTACCAATCTAGACATAATCTTGAACGTGAGATATATTTAACATAATACATATCATTACAGAAATAAATTAGCCATCTTTGCATTAAATAATAATAATTTGAAAAATAAAGAAACATTCTTTTACATATATCTATGTTGTTTTATATATATATATATGTATATATATACATATATACAATAGTGTGGTAATACATTTCTCTATTGTATCTAAGTATAAAATATTATGAATACGGACTATAATTTTGGTCTTGTTCCCTCGTAGTAAGTATTTCAGGCTCAGTGTTTAGGACAAAATAGTTTTCATATGAAACATTTTATAATCTCATTTACATGGTGGATCGGGGCCCAACTACGCGCGGGGCTGCTTATGAGGAGTAAACCCGCGGTAACGGCCGCTACAGACGCAGGGGGAAGGGCGGATCGTAAGGGGTGGTTAGGCCCACACACAATGCTACAGCGACGATCATTTGTACAAAACAAAGGATTTTTATTTATAGGGCAAGTATTTATTTTGCGAGTCCATTGCAACGCTAGTATTTTATATACGCTTTCTAAAGCTAACAAAAATGTTGGGAGCTACATTAAGGATAGTAGCGGAAGTCTTTTCATAGGTATTTTAAATGTATAAAGGCAAAAAAGAAGTAGTATTCTATGGTTTACCTATTAGCTTGATTTCTGTGTACAAAAATATAATTAAGCAGGTAGATTTAAAATTTTATGGTGCGGAATACGCCTGATTTGCCAAGTTTTGAAATGATGTCTTTGTTCATTATTTCTGACATTCTCCTAATTCCTCTCCTATCCTTCTATACAATATTCTTTCCCGTATTTGCATAGTTAAGTGATTTTATAAAGTGGTACAATTATTGTGTTTATTAAATTAAAAACGTTTACTTTTATTAATGAAAAAAAAAATGCTACTGGAAAACGTGAAGAAACGATGAATACAAAGAAAACCAATACATTGTGAAGCGGTCTTTATAGTCGAAATAGCAAGAGTATTACACATTTTGGCGAGCTTTCGTTATGTTTGCTGTGTAGGAAAGATTTTATGACCAGCAAAAAAATGCACGAAGCCAACTCTAAGGTTTTTAAGAGTCATGTTGCAAATTTACCGTGGCTGAACCAGCTTTTTACATTACGGAAAACGTGTAGGTATTATTTAAGTTGAATTTTTCTGTTAAATTTAATTAATGTAATTATATGAAAAACTGATAATTTAATGTGACGTATTGTTTTGGAGAGTATGCACCTAATGTAGTGATGATAAATTAGAGGTAGGTATGTGTCACCTGCTAATATTAACATTAATATTAATAATATAATGCGAAGTGAACATATAAGTATTGTTGGAAAATGTTATATAAATATTATTGGAACAATTCATATTTTAAATAAAGTGATCTTTAAAATAAAAAAAAATTACGTAAGATTATGTACAATTATGTACAGATTATGTACGGAAAGACAGAGAAAGATATTGAAAGAAGGGAGACTGCAGGGAATAAAGTAAACGACGCTTTGAATGGAATTAGCTAATGGGAACTTGTCAACTGAGGTAAGACTAGCGGTTCTCAATGGAGACCTGGTACAGAAACTGATGTATGTGAGGTCTGGAGCTGGCAGAAGAGGAACGAAAGTAGACTGAATGCAATGGAAATGAGATCACTTATGTTATAGAACCATTTATGGCAGAGTAAAGAATGAAGAAACAAAGAAAGAACGTAAAGAAAGGATTACTTAGGTGGTTTGGTCATATGGAATGGATGAATGAGAAGAGAATGGTAAGAAAGATATATGACACAAGTGTTGATGGTACCAGAAAGTAAAGAAGGTCCGTGGAAGACTTGGCACGACCAGGTAAACCAGATACTCGAGGATGGTCCTGTTAGAAGCCTCAATAATCGTCGAGCTTGTATGAGAAAATGAATAAATGTGGATGAGGAGAAAATTGTGTATCAGGACAGAAGAGTGAGGCACTCTACCCTCCCTACCCACCCCTTCGGGGAAACGGCGTGATTGTAAGTAAGTAAGCATGTACATTGTCTTATCTATTACTTTATTACACACAAAATTGTGCCTCGCGTAATACACAACGACTTTTCTCATACGTGTATATTAGCTTTATTCATAAATATTTAATGTCGGCTTTTCTCTAAGTACGAAATAAAAAAATGTATTGATTCAATTACGTAGATTTGGCGACAACTATTTTAAATATATCCAAATATAAATTAAAGTTATTTTTCTATTACCGATACACGGTACGAGTCTTTTTGTGTGATCAAGTGGTGGTTTCACTATTATTATTATTTTCTTATATATTTGAGTATTTTCATACAAATTACCTACATAATTATCCCATCTGAATTAAATTGCTTTATTTAATAATCATAAAGCTCCAATAGTAGCATTTAAGACTAAATTAAATATATATTTTTTTGATTATATTTGATATTGTAAAATTTTATTAGAACCTACTGTGTAATTATTTGGTCCGTATAAAGAAAGAGTAATACAAAACGCAAAAACAATCAAAAAACGACGAATTACATCATTGCATGGTAGAATTATTAGAATTTGGTATAAAAAGATTAGTAAGTAATACAATACTGGTAAAATACTGTGAAACAATATTGAAAAATACCAAGTTCTACAAAACTATTGGTTTAAACTAAATTCCATTGGTTGTTGTTTGTATTGTAATTGTTTAATAGTTTGCGCGATCGAATCTCAAATGAAAGATGGTTTTAATAATTCGAAGCATTTTATCTACTGTTAATTGTTTCATAAGTATTTGACATTTCAAAGGACTTAAAAACATGTCATGAGACATAATTTTTTTTTGTTTATAGTTTTAGGCCAACTGATTTTAGACACCGAATTTCTCTGAATTTTCTCTATGTTGATTAATTAATGATGGATCTCATCAATATGATCATTTTAAGTTAGAAATATTTAAATATGTCCAAGAACACACAATTACTGGATTGCCACCTATCCACAAAGGAAATGTTATTAACCCTTACCATACCATGATATAAAATTCCCGAACGCAGCCGTGCTGTCAACTCGTGTTACCGTAAATAATAGTTAGAAAAAATGTTTTTATTAGCTTAGATGGTTTTAATGGCGCGAATTTACGAATTTTGAAAAAATGATTTTATTTATTTATTAGATAACATACATATTTTTGTTCTAATATAGGTGAATACATAATAAACATAAGACATAATTAATACTCATACTTTATTGTGTGGGATGGAGTAGACTTCACCTCTGATATATACAGCGTTGTCCTGGCTACTTCGCTAGACTGAAGTCTGTGTTAAAGTAGCCAGTTTTTTTTCGTGCTGTTGTGGTGTTATTTAAATCATTGACAGGAATAAAAAGAGAATTAAATATATGTATAAAAAAGTAAAAATAGAATAAAAATATGTGTAGTGAGAGTGTTGTAGGACTAGTGAATTATTAGTGAAGGTATTGTATAAATTATATTAGAATGTTGGATAGCCATGCTTCTAATTCATCTCTACCTGATTGAATCATATATTAGGTAATCGTATTGGAATTAAACGATTTACAGTTGGTACCGAGTGTGTTGTATAGTTTCGGAGCTAAGAACATGTAGAATCTTTGATAAAATGTCGTTGTTGTTCGTGGTGTGTAGATGTTTGTTGTTTGTCTTGTGTTGTGTCCATGATTTATTGCTTGAGGAGAGTTGTTGTTAGCATGGAAATATTGAATGAGTCTCAACATAAAGATTTGTCTTAAATCTAAGACATTGTACTCTTTAAATATAAAATCTGATGGATATCTAAAGGGACGACCAATTATTACCTTGAGAATTGTTTTTTGTGCTTTTTTAGCCGACTCCAATATTGTTTTTGCTACTTCTCCCCAAACTAAAATAGCATAATTAATTAAGGAGTAGCACAGTGCAAAGTACACCGATCTTAAGAGTTTGTAATCAACTATACATCGCATTCCTTTAAATAAGTAAATTAGTTTTCTTATGCGTTTAGCTAAGTTCGACATGTGTTCTTTACGGTTAAGATGATCATCGATCAGTACTCCCAGATGTCGAATAATTTTGACTCGTATCAATTTTTCACATTGGCAAGAAAAAGCTGTGTTCTTGTTCGTTTTGCAATCATGTACGATGAGTTTAGGACTTTGATGTGGATTAATGACATAATTTAGAGCATTCATTAAGTCATATACAATGTGTTCTTCCTTCTTATCTCTCTTCATTTAATTAATGAGAAAGAGACAATTATATTTGTATGCTTGTTATTCTTTTCACTGTGGAAATAGTGTGTGATCTATGTCTTTTATAACACAAATAGTATTTTTACCAATGTATTAATTTTAAAACAAATTGAATGGAAAAGATAATTGTTTTTGTACGATTCCCTTTTCATAATTGGTTTTTCACTAGTCATTCTTAAGCGCTAATATTTTCTTTAGGATTATCTAAAATATGAATTTTATGTTACATGTATTTACCGCAATATTTTAGGTTTAATTATGATAGTAGACCTGTGTTACTATATGGTTTAGAAAGGGTTAAATAAATAATAGATATCTCATAGAAACGAAGCTATTTATTATTAATGGAAAAATATGAATAAATGAGAGTGGATAAACAGGGCTATAAAAGTAGTATTCGAAGTATTTTCACATATACACATACATATATAAAACTTTCAAAAATTTCTTAGATATGTAGGTTAATTGGGTGGAATGGTGAACGTTACATTGTGTAAAGTGAAGAGAGGTCGGAAGCCCTGTAATTACGCATTCTTCCATATTTTTCCATTAATAAAAATTCGCTTCGTCTTTAAGTTAATTTAAATATAAAAAAAGCTTGCTTTTACGTTGTTTCAAATTAAACCATGGAATTAAAATATAAGTCGAACTATAGATTTAGAAAAATAATAAAAAAAATTAAATAAAAAACGTTCAACTATTTTTCAAAATTGAAATTTGATACTTTTTGACAATAAAATATTTTTGAAGCATTTTTTTATTTTCATTTTTTATTCATTATCATCGATTTTCTTGGGTATGTTCATATCTCACGTTCCCCCGGTTCAAATCTCCCACCTATTGGGGATACTTGTGCCATTTTTCGATTATCTTTTAAACAGACACAATACTTTTGTTTACGAATCTAGAAAATCGTAAAATTTATGTATTGTAGTTTGATAACCAAGCTTTCTTCAGACGTAAAATTTATTTCTCAAATTTATTTTCAAAAAAGCACTTTCATAAAAAGTGGTTCAGCTGTCTCGGACTCCCCCTATTAATTAGTTCACAGTGAGAGTTTCTGATTCTACGAGTGTACGCTCTAGAAATTGGGGAATTGAGGTATATTTAATTGTATTTGTTTACATTACCAAATTTTATTATATGTTTTTAGCTAAAATAGTACAAAGCAATTAAAATAAGCACGAATTCCACTTCAAAAGTATTAATGATAGCTCAAAAATTTTTATGAAAGAATCTGAATAACTAACGAAGATGTTCAGGGAGATTGGAAGTCTTTTGAAACACTTAAAACGATTAATAAATTCAAAACGGAATGATGAAGACTTCCATTTTCACTACTTCAAATTAAAAATGGTCCAATGATAAATGAATATTTTCTTAAATAAATATACCTTTAAAACCTACTTTATGAGAAAATGTAAATTGAAACGATCTTTCAAAAAGGTTAGAGGAATTTTTCAATAATAATTGCAAAATATGTTTACGTGATAAATCGGAAGTAAATTTTTTTCCATAATGATAATATGACATCTTTATTATATTATAAACACAAACAGTAATCATGGTAATAAATAGTATTACCATGATTACTATTTGTGCAGTAGTAGTAGTACCAAATTATGTTTATGTAAATGCCTTCGATAGCTGGTTCCCAGGTTTCCGATTAACAATAAGCACACATGTGATATATGAACTGCACTAACCTTTTTAATATTACCGTCTTTCTGGTCCGATGTTGTTGTTCTTTTAACTGGGTTGTCTTCTTTAGATTTCGACCGACCGAAGCGCGCACTGATGGATTATTTGTACCACTGATCGAAGCATGGGATGTGATTAATAAGGAAATTCACCTAGTAATATTAGTAAATAACGACTCTAATCCAACCATAAAAATTTTCGTGCATTGTGTCATCAAAATTATTAAATAATTACAAAAAATAATAACACATTCTATGTTATTTTTATTTATTTAATACATTTATTATTACATGTTTTTTTATCATTTGTACTCTGCTCACTTCACTAGATAAGAGTCTATTTCGAAGTAGTTTTTTTATATTTTAATAATAATAATAATATGTAAATTAGCATGTGTTTACGATATTAATTATAATAAATTTATTTCGTTTTTAATTTGCCTTTGCTCCATAGTTATGTAGTCACATTTTTATTATCTATAAGTACAGGTACCTAATTAATAATATAAAAATAATATTATATTGCTTAGGTAAATAATTTGTTTACGATTTAATGACTAATAAATAATTAGTAAAATTAAGCTTAATAAATTGTCGTACACTATACAGTAAATGATTTGTTTCAGGATTTTCCTGATCGTGTCACAGTGCGCATGAAATTTGAGTGAAAAAATTATCTTTGATGACTAGATAAAAGTGTTACATGATGTCGGGAAATTAAAACAATAGAAACATAGCAGTATATAATACATTCAATTACAATATAAAATTGAAGGAAAATTGTATATACAAGAGGACTAATAAATTAAAACAATGTTATGTATCTGTTGTCACCTAGTGGACACTATAGAATCATAGGTATGTTGTTAAATATTTCTAATTAATACATTTAATTTGTATTTAAAAAAAAAAGTATTTTGCACCGCGAAAATATCGAATGGAAGAGGGCTGATGCAATTACCGAGATAGGGAGAAAAAAAAAAGAAATAGAGGAAGATTCGTCCCTTAGAACCTCCCTGCCCAGTGGATGGATGTGCAAAATATGTAGAAGGGTGTGCAGTTTGAAAACAGGGCTCTTCGTCTACACACCGACGCACAATCGATAAATTATGGCAGCCATTATCCTCGTAATGAGGGACCGCCGAAGAAGAAGAAAAATATATAATCATTCTCAGGCAATCTGCTGTCACTTGACGGCTGTAGTCCTTTACCTTCTGCACTCGCACACACACTATTTTGATTCTTGGATATATTTCATGGAGAGGTGACCATTATTTGGATGCAGGCTCGTTCAGAGATTTTTAATCCATTTTTATTGCTTTTATAAATGATTTGGTGTCTCAACACATTTTGTTTTTTTAGAAAGCAAATTAAATATTTTTGGCGCAACAAAGATATACCTTCATGTGGAATAATAAAAACACAAATTGTTTCTTTAACCTTTACCATACCATGATATAAAATACCCGAACGCAGCCATGCTGTCAATTCGTGTTACCATAAATAACTGTAATAAAAAATGTTTTTATTAGTTTAAATAGCTTTAATGGCACGAATTTACTTTAAATATTGAGCATTCAATTTTGAAAATATTATTAATAACATAATTTAGAGCATTTATTAAGTCGTATACAATGTGTCCCTCTGTGTAATTTAATTAGCGAGAAAGAGATAGTTATATTTGTATGTTTGTTGTTCTTTTCACTGTGAAAATAGTGTGTGATGTCTGTCTTATATATCACAAATTATATTTTTACCAGCGTATTAATTTTACAACGGATTGAATGGAAAAAAATAATTGTTTTTGTACGATTCTCTTTTCATAATTGGTTTTTCACTAGTCATTCCTAAGCGCTAATATTTTCTTCAGGATTATCTAAAATATTACATATTTTATATTGCATGCATTTACCGAAATATTACAGGTTTAATTGTGATGGTAGACCTGTGTTACTGTATGGTTTGGAAAGGGTTGAATCATTCGTGGTTTTTAAAATATAAAGAGTTAAAATTATTAGTTCTCCAATAAATCATGCACAAATATTTATTAAACTTTTTTTTTAATAAATTAACCTAATAACCTTGCGTGTTAGGTTATTTTACCACCACTATTGTTTCAAGCGATGCAGTTCCTCTCATTATCAGGTGGTAACTAAACTGAATACGGTTTCGTGTTGACCCGTTCGGGTAGAGGGGCGGTGCATGGAAGGATGCTGAGTTTAATCATTAAAGTGAATATGGACAGTGGGGGTGAAGTAACACTCACCTACCTCTTGGAGGTCCATCTTATTCTGTTGTGTTACAGATATCCTGCTCTTTGTAACCTCCTTACTCTCACTATAGTCAGGATTCCTCGGGTGCCATTCTGTACTGAGGGTACAAGTTCGCTAACTTCTTCCATTAATTATTGAGCTGTAAATCTTGCTCAAGACTTTGTATTCCAAGACCTGTGAATTGGTTTTCAGCTAGATGAGATATCAAGGATCACACCTATATTTAACAATCGGTTGAATCAGCATGATTTAGTTTAAGGTTCTGTTAAAATAAATTTGACGACACCCAATTTTCGTAGAGCGATGTGAGCGCTTTTAATTTTATCCTGCTATTTATTTTTTATTCAAAATCATTGTTTCCATTATTTTATTTACGATAGTTAAAACTCAAATCATTTTACAGAAATTATTAACCACTTTCTGATTTTTTGATAAAAATTAAATGTAATAATAAGAAAGATATACAGATGAAATCGATTTATCGTAAAAATACTTTTGTTGCCACCCGGACACGAACCAGGAACCCAGGATTTTATCTGTATATCTTTCTAATTAATACATTTAATTTGTATTATTGTATATTTTACTAGTGGTGATTTAAAAATCACTCTGTACATGAGTTTCATGGAGCTGGAATGAATTAAATGTATTATAAAGGATATTACTTAAGTAAGTGTTAATCACAAAAGGAAGGACACCAACGTACTTAATTACTTTACATATTTGGACGATGGTCACAACTACGAGCTCTTTACATTACAACATGCTCATCAACGGCAAGAAAAGTATTCCCTTATTAAAATTTGTGAGATACAGTCTTTTCTCATATATAGTGATATTTTTACTTGTATTGTGTACATTCGTCTAAAACATTTCAAATATTATTTTTTTAATCTGAAATCAAGGCATTTACGAAGGATTAAATTCAGAAACGTTTCAAAATATTATCTTAACGAATAATTTTCTGTTCGTAATTAATATTCAGTGCAAATTTTAAGATGAATAAGAAATTCGTCACAATTAATGTTCTTTGTTAATATGCCTGTGGAATTAAAATACTTGAATAAATTTATGGAATATTCGGAATAGAAGAACAGTGATTATAATTAAAACGTTAAATTAAATACATTTTTTGCCTTTATATTTCTAAATATTCAAAATACTTATATAATATAATATACAACTGAAACTGTCTGTGTGTCTATTACTACACTCTTTGATTAATCTAAATAAAATTTTGAATATTTATTTAACTAAACTGTTTAAAAATATAGGAACCATCTCCCTCTGGCCATCTGGCTACTTCACTCCGACATAAATGAATACCATCCGTTCCAAATTTTGCATAGTTACTCTTTAGGATCTTGCGCAAAACGAAGTTAACATCCTCTTCCCGCAAATAAATATGCATTAGACCTGTAGGGGTTGTGCTTGTAGAATATTATTGATTGTGATTGTATCAAAATGTTTTGTGAATGTGAGACTGAAGCTCCTAACCTCTTCTAGTCTCATGTATGTTAGTGCATGTCGCAGTGTATATGGTTTGTGTGTGGTTGTTAAAATGAAAACGCACTTAAAAAGGTTGGCGTTTATTGTTGGATGAATTATACAAAGGCGCGTTCGACGAGTATATACTTAAATGCGTGTACGTAGTTTAATAATGGAGTGGCTCACTCGAGATGTCGATAAATGGACGGTCTGCGGAGAAGTGGTCGCTAGCTCCATGGACTCGCCCGTCACGATGTATTGCATCTGCTGATCTTTGGTTTGGTTTCGGCCCTACATGACTATTAGGTGATTACCTACAAGGATATGTCTGTATGGTGGGTGCAGAATCACCATAAACTCCTTGAAAAATACCCTCCACTTTCCTGACCGTTCTTTTCAATATAAATGTGCGTTATATTATATTGAATGCCATTCATTCCAAGTATGGCCCTATAGAGTATTTGAGTAGCTTGTTGGTGTAGTAGTCAAGACGTTGGCCTAGTGATCTAGTGATCGGGTGTTCGCCATTACTGCACATAACTGACTAACTTACCGGTGTCATTCCAGGACACCGGCAAGTTAGTCAGTTAGTTAGTTAGTGGATACCCCATCCCCATTCTTCATATAAATGCGTTCGTTTCTTCTTCTTTTTCAACAACCTTGCAGTCCATACTAGTCTTGGTCTTCTGTATCTTTTGCTATTTTTCTGGGCGATTTCTTCCAGTTCGGAATCTCTAGTAGCTTACAGAAAGCCCTTGTTTACGGCTTTCATTTAGGTTGCCTTTCTTCAAAAATATTATAGATGATGTCCTTTGCGTTTATTTGATCGAAAATTATGTAAAGAATAATACGTATATATATATATATTGTTACGGTGCCTTTGGGCCTTAGAGTATAGGAAGCTATAGAGGTCGCCATCGATCTAGCTCAGCCTGGGTCCTCAAATGTATGTATGTGTGTTCTGGTGTCACCTATTATCTCGGATGGGATAATAATTGATTCAAAGGCAACTCTGCTTTTCACATTACGCATTTATTTGCAAAACACAATTAATATCGACATTGGATGCACGGAAAATGTTCTTTAGATCTTCTTTCTTCAGGTCAACTTTTTTTTGAGGGGCGTCGTTTTTATTTATTTGATTTATTTGTCAACATTAACCAACAGCCTGCCATATGCTCGCACCAGGATTCATCTCTTACTCCAGGAGATAGACTGGACACCATCTCATCTCAGCCTTTTTAATAACGCCTATTCATCGGCCATCGCATGCATGCGGCCTTCATGCTCGTTGCAGAGGGGTCTCTCCTCAACTCGCGGATGGACTAGGCCTATACATCTCTGGGTCCACCGCGGTGATCCAACTCTTAATCTACGTTATCTCTCACCGCCATATTTGTCCATTTAGATAGCCAATCATTATAAGTCAGCAAAGCAGGTTACACAGACCTCGGCGCGTAAATTCAAACATCATAATATATGTGACGTTTCGGTACGGTAACACATGTCATTATTAAGGCGTTGCAAATTACGGTACAACCGTATTTTTTCGCTGAAGAAATAAATCTCTCACAGTTGAGTAAATTCTAGGTCAAACCCCTAATATCAATTCTGAACATTCTTCATTTTGTTGGTTGGTATTTACCGTATTTTTTTGAGGCAACGCCTTGACAATGGTACGGGTTACCGTGCCGAAATATCGGATTAGGTTTTCCTAGGGAAACCATATACAAAGAACGCGATCTAACCTAGAAGAGATACCAATTGCATACACTGGTTCTGACGAAAACCATAAATTAAACAAACACACACACATATATATTATATAAACATATTTGAAATAAATTTTATAATAAAATAAAAATCATAGAGAGAACTAAACATTATACTTGAAAAAGGATAAAATAAATCTCTCTGAAAATACTAACATTAAAAGTGGGCGGTTATTTCAAGCGAAATAGAAGGCCAATAAAAGGAACGGGAAAATCGAAAATGTTCGGTATTTGCATAAGACCCTCCGAGGGTCCACGGCCGGTGACTGTAAAGTGATATAGAAAAGGCTTACAGCTCGAGGAAAAATATTATTTACTTTTCATATCGAAAACGCCTGTTAGTAGTTTGTCTGCCCTTGTCCAAAATCTTCGAGAGATTTGGCGCAGTGATTTTTCCATTTTGCAAATAGTTTATTTTTCGTTCGTGCAAGCTGGTGTTTTAAAGCAGTCGACAGTAGGTGTCGGGCTTTATCGAACGTAAGAATGTACCCATCGGTACGTTGTCTTCAAGATAGCTGACGTAATAAATTATTTCATCGGTCCTTTTTAAAATCATTCAGACTATTTTTTCAGACTGTCGTTTATATAATTCTAATTAGTGGATTTTCGTGTTTACAATTATAAACATCCTATAATTCACGGATGCAAAATATATAATTATGAACATATAAAAACATAGATTATCAACAGTTAGTCATTTCTGTCTTTCTATCTATATTTATATATATTTGAATAGAGATACGTATACGGCATACGTGTCACATCAATATTTTTACAATTTTCAAACTAAGCTATGAAAGTAGCACTAATTTGATGGCCTCCTGGAACGAAGCTCGAACCACCGATCATTAGATCACTAGATGAGTATCTTCTTCACGCACGTTGTTTTGCAAGCCTCTTGACTTTTTAGCTTTTGTCTAATGTTTACGGTTAAGGTTAACCGCGCGGATGTCCGAAATCTCTCGCCTTTCCCCTGTGCCTCCATATCAACATGTGTTTAACTATTCACTCACTGACTTAGCCATTTGCATAAACTGAGCATGTTCTATTAATTTAAGAAAATTCTTCCTTAATCTTTCAACAACTTTTTCGGCTTTACATCATATTTTCCTCTCTTACTCCTTCCCTTATATTTCACACTCCTTCATAGCAAGAGTATTTTTACTAAATTTAAATCAAATAACGATATATATATATATCATTGTTAAGTTTTCGGAATGAATTATGTTAATTATTATTTTGTAGGTGAACACATATACTTTTATTCTTATTCATTCAATCATAACATTGTTAATTATAGTGTATTGTCACCAGTTTTTAGTTTATTCATACCCCCTTAGCCTATTCTCCTTAGTGCATATTGTTTCCTTTGGCTCGACTGGTTGTCCTTTTGGAGTTCGAGGAGAGGAAATGTATTGATTATTCGTGCTGAATCACTACTCGTATACACCGCTGTGAATTTTTGTTTTATTGTTAACGTGACACTCATCAAAGTTTTTTTGTTCTGGGTGAACTTCAAAATCATGAAAGTATCATGCTGTTGTAATGATAAAGTCATTATTTAAGGATGTTATGTAAAAGTTATGTAATTATACCGCAAATAAGATCTGTAGGCAATGAACGTAGCTTTTTTTGCCACATTAGAAGAAATAAAAATATTCCTACCCTCTTCCCATGGACTAAGCCACGTATTTTAAACACTTTCTCAAAAGTTTTTGGATTTGTGCGCGTGAAAAAGATTAATCACCAGAACGACAAGGACCTACGTGGCAAAGACGAGTCTAGTAATATAATACAATGTTAAAGTAGAGGCAAAGATATAAATTGATCACATTCAGTCTTATCTTCAATTTTATAGCCATTACAGCAGACGCGATGGTAATAAAAAATACCGTAATCTAGATTCGAATATTAAAAAAATGTACCTATCGTACCAATCACAGTATGAAACATTAAATTCCCATATACATCTTATGAGACTTAAAAAATATTTTCAAGACTCAAAATTGGCATTTAAATATTCTTACGATCCGTGTCCACGAGTGAGATTATTAAGAAATTGACCCGAGACAATAGTTCTAAATAGTTATACTCTAACTGTTCATGATTTATAATATGACTTTGATTTGTTTACAATCAGAGTACCGGGTCCATTCGGGTATACAAACAATTCAATAGCATAAACGCTATGAAAATTCTGTACTTCTCATACGTCCAAAGTTTTATCAAATACGCCTCTCAAGTCTGGAATCCAAGATATACCACATACGTCAATAGAATCGAAAAAATACAGAACAGCTTCCTGAAATATCTTCACTTTCGTAGTTATCGAACCTTAACCAGCACTGCTGAGTCATCTATCATTTTCAAAGTTTCATCACTACGAACTCAAAGAGACATGGCCGATGTCATTTCCCTACACAAAATAGCCAACTCTAAAGTAGACTATCCTGATTTACTCAGATGCATATCCATTCGAGTGCCAGCCAGGTCAACCAGAACTAATCTTACATTTAACCTTCCACATTGCAACACCAATGCCAAACATAACTTATTATTATTATATAAATAAATAAATAAATAAATTCTACCGAGCCCTCCTTTATTTTAATTCACACCTAAATGAACTAGACATTTTCAATACTTCGGTTACCTCAATTAAATCTGAATTCAATACATAATTATTTTTATCACGCAGATTTTACTTACTATCCCATTTTACTTTTCCTTTCCCCTCACCTTACCGTTCCTCTGAAATACATATTTTTTTGTAACTTTTTTCTCTGCTCATATTTTTATTCTCAATTTATTCTCATTTTTTTTCTACATTGTAGTCCTTTTTAAAATTTAAATTGTATTCACTGTACAAAGTATATAGTATTTTATGAGAAAATATGTAACTGGTTTAATTATTATTTATCTTTTATTATATTTTTTGTATTTACTGATAAACTGTATGTTTTCCGTAAAAAAAAATATAGTATGCTTTGTGATATAATGATTTAGAAACCAATCAAACAACATGTTACATGTGGGATGAAATAAGTGGTTGCCGGCGTTCTGATGAAAAAGCTGGCACAATCCACTTGAACAAAATGAATTTACTGAATGCAATTGAACATGTTACATATTTATTAATCAGATAATTATTGAGGACTATGTCACAATTTTAAATTTCCTGCAGTGCAGAGATACACAGACCGCAGTCCTCTATTCATTTGTTGGCGGCCGCCTCATGTGTTATTTTAACAAGTTATGCATTTTTTTATATACCTAGAAATAAATAATCGGGCAACTATAAAGTTTATGGTACATGTACATAAATCTGAAAACAATTTTATTAGTCACGAGTATCAAAAAATCAAAAAGTAGGAACCGCTTGACTTGTATAGTGTTTGGTGTATTATAATTTTTTTATATGGAGTAGAATTATGGATCCTGAAAGCAAGCGAAAGAATACGGGTAGATGCCATTGAAGTGAGGTCCAGCACCATGTTGTGCATATCATGGGTGGCGAGACCCATGAATGTCTCTATTCAGCAAAAAACTAAACATCAAGGAAAGACTCAACAATTTATTTGAGACGAATCTTTCAATTTTATGAGCATCTTAAGAGAATATAAGATAGATATATAAGAATATAAGAAGAATATATAAAAAGAAGAATATAAGAAACTTGTTGTGGTGAGTCACGTCGAATGACGAAGAGGAAGAGGAAAGTCCCCCACTCGTGGAGAGTAGAAAAGGTCTGCAGGATGCCGATAAAAATGGAGGAGCATAATCAAGAGGGTGAGAGTTCACAGAGATTGCGATCCTCAGTCATAAGGGACTGACGTGGATGATGGCTAAAGAAAATTTATAATCAATTTTGAGTTTGGTTACTTCGAATATCCTAAAACATTGTAAAATCATTATATTTATTTTTAATCTTTGTAATACACAATTAATAAAGAATATTTTATACATAATTTTCACTTTTTTATGGTATATCACAGTTGCAATGCAACAAAAGTCCGGACACAAAAAAATAGAACATAAAATTTTAGAACCAGGCCACGGGGCATGCGATAGTAACTGTGCTAGAATAAATAGGAACAAACCTTATGATTTATCAAGTTTACATGGTACCAGCTAAAAAAATATATTAGAAAATATAAAGGCATGTTGTCGTAGTAAAAATAGACAAAATAAAAAGAGTAACTTGTGGTATAGTGGTCGAGATGTTGGTCTAGTGATCTAGTGCTCGGAGGTTCGCGCCTCGTTCCAGGACACCATCAAGTTAGTCCTATTGTCATAGCACAAGCGTTTAGCTCAATTTAAAAATAGTAAGAATATTGATGTGACATGTGTTCCGTGTATGGTTTTGGTATGGTATGAAGGTTTTTAGGATTAAGATTAATGAAGATTAGTATTCTTATTCTATATAAAAGTTTTGCTTGCTTACTTTTGATTTTATGTAACTTTATAATTTTTATAAATTTGTAATGTTTGTTTATGTCACTAACAATTATACATAAAATTAAATATTATTGTATTTGAGCAATTTTTATATTTTAAATATGAATTAAATATATTAATTAGAAAGATATACATATAAAATCAATTTTATCGAACAATATTTTTGTTGCGCCACCGGGATTCGAACCTGGATCTCTTTCCTAACCGAGGAAGGTGCATTATCCAACTATGTTACAGCGACAATATTTTTAGCGACAAATTTTCGAACCTATATGCTACTTTTTTGATATTAATACATTTAATCTTTCCATTATTTGAAAGTGCCATCTACCTTATTTTATTTAAAATATTTAAAATATCACAGACTTACGTTCTGAATAATTACAATTTCACAATAAGAATGTGTTCTCCTAATTTTTATATTGTTAACTTTGTCTTTTTATTCACTTAATTAATCTATACACCAACCGATTTTAGAAAATACCATTTCCTTCTTCAGGTTGTCAAATTAACTAGTCAAAAACATATATATCATGTTAGTCTAATGTTTTTTAAAAAAACTATTTAAAAAAATAAAATTAACAACTTTTGTCAGTATTTAAAAATAAATATACCATCAAATTTAAATTGTTACGATGAAGAAAGATGTGGAAATTGACTTAAAGATATATAAAAAAAAAACAAAGTTAAATAATCTAAAAATGAATTTTAACCACAAAGTTGATTTTGTTAATATTAAAACAACGTATTATGTTAAATTTGTTAAAATAAACAATATGTCAAAAATATCTATTCTAGTTGTAATGAATTTTACATACGACAAAAAAATTATAATTGCATTTTTTCCAATGTAATTAAAATCCTTGAATAATATTCATGGACTTCCAGTTTCATTTAAAATATTTCATTGTGTATGATGAACAACAAAATGATTTTGAAATCAGATCGCTTTGAATGCCCAGAATTATCAGAGGCAAACAAAATTTAATAATTGCTGAACCCCCCAACGCTTGTTATCAAAGGTAGGTATTAGGACCATTCGATTATACGAAAAACTTTTTTAGATTTGCTCGATTTTGTCGATTTGCAATAATCATAAATACACAGCAGGAGCGAGAGTTGTAAAAAAAATAAGAAAAATTACGAATTGGAGAGAGAGAGAGGCGCATTTACGTTGCGCAGACACTAATAGTACTACTACTCTACGGCTTCGATATCCAAATGAGTCTTCACTTGATATTTAACTTGGCGTTAGGCATCTTTGTCCTGGACTAACACATTTTCTTCGGAGACAGTACTATTGAGCGCCTCCAGATCTCCTCGCATTATCGGTGTGTGTCTCCAGATGGGAGACTGCTGAGTAGTTTCATCACTTTCTTTTTTCTATGTTCTGCCCAAATATGATATGCGATATACTGTTCTTGTGAGTTAAATCTGCCGGCAGTGGTGTCTCTCTGCTCCCCGGCCTTCTTAATTGTATCATTGTATTATTTTTTATTATCTTTATGTCGTGTATTGTAAATATTATTTATTTATTTACTAATAAAGTAAGTCATTCGGGAGCAATAAGGGCAAATATTGTTTTGGCAGCTGTGCGGTATCGCCTTGTCTATATGCGGGGCGCTATCAAACAGCTGCCTAGTAGCATTAAAAAATGACAACCAGGCGGCGAATGAATAGGACCGAGATAGGAGCCTCGAGCTTATTGCATCAGTTCTGGGTAAGCGGTGGGTCTACCCTCATTGTTGATCTTAATCTGTGTCTGCCAAAAGGTCGCCGGTCCGGTGTAGAACAGGGGCCAAGCGTGCCTGACCCCCGCTGGACGAAATAAATAGTGGTGCCGGCAGCCTAGGAGCTCATTCTCGCCGCTGACCGCCTTAAGTGAACACGTTCTATCTATTATTTCTACACCTCGACCCTGCTACGACCCTTAAATTTGGATCTGGACTCTTCTAACTTTTGGCTGCGACACGGACGACGATTTTGGACTCAACAATGGACCCGCACGGTCTTCGTCTGTCCCATCGAGCAAGGAGCAAATCGATGAATTACCCCTGTATACAGTTTAAACTTGCTTCCTGTATGGAAATAGCGTATTCCATATTCATGCAATCTGTATTCTACCCGCCATATTCTTTGCGATTTAATGAATAAGATTTTTTAACTCTGAATTGTTGCAAATACGCCACTGACCTGACTGATTATCTTTCACCGGCCCGCGCATTTGTTCATTTAAAAAAAAATCCCTCGGTTCCTTTTCCATCTCAAATACGTACGAAGCAGGACTTATTAGTACGAGGGCGAGTCAAAAATTATCTACACTTTCTCCTTAACACACCTTCAAGGTTGTCACACTAATTTCTGCGCTTGCGTGCTTAGAGTTGTTATGACTGCGGTCGCGTGTGCGAAATTTGAAGCTGATTGCATAATTAGCCTTCCAGCTACTATAGTGTAAACATGTCCGCTCCGCTAGTAGTAGCAAGGAGGAACATCGAGCAGTGATCTGATTTCTCTAGTCGGAGGGTTTGAAAGAGGAATTCATCCTAAGCTTTAATCACAATTTGAGGATAGTGCTTTATCACGTAAAAGCGTTTTTTTTTTTTAAGAATCTAGAAGTTTAAAAGTTGCCGGATTAGTATGATGCCCGTAAACTTCCACCATGGACGGCAAAATTCAGCAAGCTCAAGAGATGGTGAATAGGTAAGTTACCATCGGTGAAGTAGCGTCTTTTTTGAATATCGGTCATGGTTTTGCCAATAAAGTCATCCACGCGAGCTTGGCTTCTATAAAGTTTTATGTAAATAAATTGTATAACGAAAAAGGAAGACAATTTTTGACTTGCCCTCGTACTTATTTACGTCATAGTTTCGATTCCACGAGTATCTTCAAAGCAAAATAATAGTATTTTTTATTTATTATCTTAGTTTTATTAACCACAATTGAGTTTAAAAAACATCTACCGGTTTCGGAAAACACTTTTCCTTCTTCAGTATGTCATAACTAACTAAAAATATAGTATTGTTTCTTCACCAGAATCTATTTTTAAATTTTTTAAAAAACAACAATTATTTAAAAAAATAAATTTAGTACCTAACTCAAATTAATGCTCAATACAAATTTAGTCGAATAATTTTTAGGAAAAAATTTTAGAATAGGACTCGTAGTTAAATTTAGTTGGCTGTTTAGAATTTCCTGATTACTTTTACATGCTTTATTTGTCTCCAACGATTCCAAATTATTTAATTTGTGACCTACACCGCTTATATGCAAAATTGACAATCCCAATTTTTTATCAAAACCATGACTATTTTCTATCAAATGATTAGCAAATTCTGAAAACCCACTATTGTTCAAACATCTCAAATGCTCCTTTACTCTTATATTAAAATTTCTACCCGTTTTACCAACATAAAATGCAGCACAATCCTTGCAACTAAGTTTATAGACGCCAGAATTGTTAAATTTATCATCTTTGTCTTTAGAATTTATGAGTAAATTTCCTATACTATTATTTGTGTAAAATGCTGGTCTAATGTCTCGTGGTAGGTGTTTAGATATTTGTTTTGAAAAGTTATTTATGTATAAAATCCTACGCCAATTATCATTATTATCATTATGTTTTATCTGTGATTTATATAAAAACTGATTATTATATTCTTTTAATTTATTTTTTAAAATAGTGTCTATCAAACATGTATTAACTGCTATTTTTTTAATAGTATTCAATTCAATATTGAAATTGGATGTTGACATAGGAATATTGACTAAACGATGTATCATGGAGTGGAACCCTGAATGTTTATGTGATAATGGATGATTAGATTCATTGTGTATGATAGTATCTGTAAAAGTTGGTTTTCTAAAAATTTTGAACTCAATTTTATTATTATTTTTAATCAATGTTAGATCCAAAAAATTTAGGGTAGAATTATTTTCCATTTCTAATGTAAATTGTATTTTATTATTAAACGAATTAATTAAATTTAGAAATGTAGTTAGTTGACGTTGTGAACCCGTAGATGTTTTTTAAACTCAATTGTGGTTAATAAAACTAAGATAATAAATAAAAAATATGAATCTTAACCACCAAGTTAATATTGCTAATTTTAAAAGTAGTATTTTTTATTTTTTATTTATTATCTTTGTTTTATTAACCACTGAATTGAGTTTAAATACATCTACCGGTTTCGAAAAATACTATTTTCTTCTTCAGGATGTCATAACTAACTAAAAATATATATCATTGTTTCTTCACCAGAATCTATTTTTAAAAAAACAACAATTATTATTTATTGTTTTAGATATTTTTTTTTAAAATAGATTCTGGTGAAGAAACAATGATATATATTTTTAGTTAGTTATGACATCCTAAAGAAGAAAATAGTATTTTTTGAAACCAGTAGATGTATTTAAACTCAATTGAGTGGTTAATAAAACAAAGATAATAAATAAAAAATATGAATTTTAACCACAAAGTTAATATTGCTAATTTTAAGAGTAGCAAAATAATAATGATTTCCACTATGAATCCTCAACTTGATTTCTTGTCTAAATTCTCACGTTGGTTGTCTCATCACAGCGAATGACAAGGTTATTTACAATTATTTTATATGTTAGTAAAAGAGAAAATGATCGATGGTTTGTAAATTTCATTTTTATGTAAATGTGATTCCATAAATGATTTCAACCTTATTTTAAAAGTTTTGCTGGTATACGATAGACTGGTTACTGGTATTGATTCTTAAAAATTTGATTGCTGTATAACATTTATCTGGTTGGTCTACAGGGGTTTTAACTATCCGCGTAATATGAGTGTTAATAGAGTTGAAGCAATTTAGAAATTGATTGAAATATTTCGTTTATTGTTGTAGGATATCATCTTCGTAATTGATGAGATTTCTTTGATGTATTAAGACATGACATCGCGGTTGGTAGGCTTTTATAATTAAATTAATTATTAACGATTATCGACTCTTTGTATGTTGTAATTAAGAGAATTAACATAAATAATAGAGATGTATTCAAAATTTGGTACATATTCAGGTTGGGTAAGATGGTGGAGTGGAGTGATTGCGAGTACTCGTATATTTTACTCGGGGTCTTAGATCCTAGAGTTAACTGATGGACGAAATTCAATATAATACACATTTATTACCGGGGTTGGGAAGAAGGGTACCACGCAAAATTGGGTTGGTCGTAGGGTAAAGAATTGAATAGAGAATAGATAGACATACATACATTTAATATATATATATTTTTTTTAATAGAGATGCATACACGGAATACATGTCACATCAATATTCTTACTATTTACAAACTAAACTAAACGCTTGTGCTATGAAAATAGGACTAACTTGCTGGTGTCCTGGAACGAGGCGCGAACCTTCGATCATTAGGCCAACGTCTTGACCACTACACCAACAAGCTACTATATATATATATATATATATGTTTGTGGGTATATAGATGTCAGAAATATATTTTCTGTGGTACTTATTAGAGTATAGAATAAAGACATGTAACTTTATCAACATTAATATATTATTGCTATAGTTAAATCCCTGAAATAAAATGTACGGACATATATAATATACATGTACACACTCGTAACTATCACGCATGGATATGTTTTTCAATTATTATGTGAGCCTTGGTACGTGCTACCCTCAATAATTGTGCCTAAATAGAAACGATAGATGTATTAATTTGAAAAGTGTAACATATGAGTTCGAAAATTTGTTGTAAAGCACTGTGGTCCTATAGCATAATCGGTTAATGGACATTCCCCGGATTGGAAGAGATCCATGTTCGAATTCCGGTAGCAACAATAACATTTTTCGATAAAATTGATTTTATATGTATATCTTTCTAATTAATACATTTAATGTTAAGTACTTGAGTTGTCTGCGACTATTCAATGTTAGCTACCCAACATACAATTCTCGGTAGTTCAGTAATGAAACGCGTCAGGTATCAATTACAATTTTTATTACAAGAATATTGTTATCATACAACAATATACACGTATTTACGGAGATGCAAACGGCAGAGAAAGAGACCGCGCTTCCGCGCGCGTCGCCTTTTAAGCCGTCTCCTCACACACACACACACACATACATTTTCTACGGGTAATTCTTGCGCAATGACATACACACATCATCGTAATCCCAAAGATATCACATCACAGTTTGTATTATAAACATCACAGACCTAAGTAAATAATTACAACTTCATAATAAGAATGTGTTCTCCTTATAAGAAACATTCTATTTTATTATTTTGTTTTCTAATATTTGTCCTTACTTTATTGATGTAAGTAATTATAAATGTATTTATGTTTTATAGAAGCACAAAATTTTAAATACTAATTAAATGTATTAATTATCAAGATATACATATAAAATTAAATTTATCAAAAAATATTGTTGTTGCGCTACCGGGATTCAAACCAGAATCTCTTTTTCCAATCCGGGGAAGGTGCATTACCGACTATGCTACGGCGCTAGTGATTTTGACGACAAATTTTCGAACCTATATGGTACACTTTTCAAATTAATACATCTGTCGTTACATTATTTGAAAGCCATCTACGTTGTTTTTACGGAATCTCAAATACCTTTGAGTAAACCGATAGAAGACGCCAGAATTAATAATTAGTTTTTTATTGAATTTTGGACACATTGACACAACTTATATATTATTAAAAGGAACGGATTTTTATTGTGAATTTGAAATTATTCAGAATACGCTTTTTAGCTGGATTGGAAAAAGAGATCCAGGTTCTTCTTTTTTATAATTAATACATTTAATTAGTACAAAATATTGTTATTTTAAAATATTGCATTAACATACCCGGATGCGTTTCAATCACGGTTAAATAATCTAACAAATATTTCTCACATTTCTATTTACAGAAATATTTCAACCATTATCACGTAGTTTTGCCACTCGAAGCCATTTTGTCTCGTGGTCAGTGGCGTTGCTTCCGGTCGAGAGCGCGGTGCGCGGCGGGTCAAATCAGGGTGTCAGGGACCCCGCTCCGCCGTCCGTGCGGAGATTTATCCCCCTGGAACGCAAACAACGGAAACTCTCGTGTAAATTGTAATTAAATATTTGCGGACACGCTCCGCCGCGCCGGCGAGCACGGCGGGAAACTGAAGGAGTGCTTCCGCCGAAGAAGCGTCGGTCAAGAAGGGTCTGTTTAAAATGGTTTACTTCAAATTTTAAAAGTACTTAAATTTTGTCAAATCATCAGACATATATTAGTCCAGGTAAGATGTAATGTATTGTTTCTATGATGTCAGTTTATCTGTCAGCGTATCACCATAGGTTTTCCACTAGGATCATTGCCTGTTCTCAAAAAATCATCTCTATTGTGTTATATATTAGTAAATGAGGGCGGACCCACCGCTTACATATGATTGATGAAATAAGCTCAAGGCTCCTATCTCCGTTATTCACTACTTATTCACCGCGCGGGTTGGCATTTTTTAAAGATGTTCGATAGTACCTCGCATATTGAAAGGGCGATATCGTACAGCTGCCAAAACAAAATTTGGCTTCATTGTCCCCGGTTGACTCACTTTATTAGTAAATACTATTTACAATAATATAATAATAATACAATTAACAAGACCGTGGAGCAAAAGGAGAGTGATGAGGTTCTCCCTTTCGGGAAACGAGACGGCACAAAATAAAAACATTTAGGAGACTTGCCCTCCACGCTCTACTGCCGGCAGATTTAACCCACAGAAACCGTACATTGCAGATCATATTTGGGGAGAAGGCAGAAAATAAGCATGTTAGTAAAGATGAATATTATATTATTAAGACGTTGTGATGCATGTGCCCACCAAAAACGTCAGATATAAAATGTCACACTGTGTGTAGTACCGGCCGCGATCCGAAAGCCAATGAGGAGCCCGCTCTTTGGTTAATGACGTATGGCACAATGGAAGATGGGAGCTGTCACTTTTTATGGCGAGCGGATCAAGACTGGTGTGATTGAAGGAAGAGAACTGGCCGAGATGAAAAAGAAAAGGCGAAAAATAAGAAGATGAGGCTCGTAAGGGCCATAACTAAAAGTCGTCCTTGGCTATAATTCTGATGAGATGGCGACGTGTTTTGTGCTGGCAAAAATTCTGGGATAGCGGATCCGACTTTCGGGGAACTGATCCGTGCTGGCAACTGTCAGCTCCTGGGCGTCTGGTGTGCAAGATTTATCAAATCAGAAATGATGCTTGAAGAATAGAAAGTGAAGTGAAACATGTATATGAGAACAAGGATTTGGGATCATTGGGTATGTCAAGTGAAGCGTGGGTAAAATATGTTAAATTATAGTTTATAATTGTGAACTAACTTGTTATCATTGTGTATTCACTCTTCCCTACAGACAAAATAAACTCTCATAGAGCGTCTCACGGACGTTGCCCGGTAAGAACCCGTAAATTTATATGAGCTGATTGTAGCTAGTCGGTGGCGTGAAACTCGGGGCCTGGCGTTCTCTTCATGGCATGCAAAGGATGCCGAGCATAACGTAACAATGTATATATATATATAGAGAGAGAAATAGACAATTTATACACACTGACAAAATAAATATGGAGCCCAAGACATTTACTTATCTGTAAACGATATGCAAAAAGAATCACAGTTATGCCATTTGAATTTTTTTAAACACATCTAATGTTTAATTTCCAACGCGGGCTTATTCGGAGGTGTATGAACATTACATTTTTATTTATTTTTAATACGTGTATATTACGTAATGGTAACGTTTTCTTTGATATTTAAATATTTTTAGCATTTTAAATAAAGTTTTATTACGTTTAAGACGAAGACCACATTAAAAAAATACATTTAAAATAGGTATTATTCAAATTAATTTATTTTATTTTATAGATTTTAATCATGTAGTATTTTAAACACAAATTAAATTAATCAAATTAAAAATTATCTAGCAAAAAAATATTAGGTTGCTACCGAAACTCGAACCTGAACCTTTTCTAGGAAACGCGTTACCATTTTCGCTATGTCAACTGAACACGTTTTCGATAAATTTTAAACTTATATTCTGTGATACATAACGATACATCTATTAATCCATTTTTAAAAGCTAAAGAAAGACTATAGAATAGAAGCTGTGTTAAGAAAACGTGTCCGGTTGATATATCGAAAATGGTAACGCATTTCCCCGGAAAGGAAAAGTTATAAGTTCAAATTAAATTTAATTTTTGTTTGAATCTAATTAGTATTTTTGTTAATTTATTTCAACGATACTTTATCGTCCTTTGTGACTCCTTTAAATACCAATATTAAAGAAATTATCGAACAACCCTAATTTTAATCAGCCTAATAATATAAAAGTTCAAAGAATTATATGCTAGTTATATTTTATTCGTTTGATGGAAAATAACCTTTCGAGGAAATAGATTGTGTGTGGTGTAAAATGTATATTATATAAAGTGTTATATTGTAATACAAGAAATCTCTCCGTGAGATGTCACAAATAATTTAAACTTATTATACGCCTTAACGAGTACAGAAATGCTTGAAATACAGTTGTTGGTTCTTGAAACTCGCATCTCGCAAATGTTAACGGGTATGCTTTAACTGACAATAGGAACATATTATACAAGTGTCTATACTATGTGTGAAGAGTTTGCAAGGTGGTGTTGGTAGACAATTAAAGTAAATATTGTTACCGCTTTAGTGATTTGTATGTTTCTCGGATAGGACTTGTATATCTTATATTATAAAATTTAATTTTAAATGCAAGGCGCGTTTTTTAAGAAAGTACCGTTGCCGAATTATGATATTGTGCATGCGCAATGGTTTCCTTCGTCTGTTGACTCACCACATGCAACGGTAGAGACATTCAAATAGTGTGGTCATCTTGTAATGAGTGGTTGAAATGTTCAAGACAATAGATCAGCCCGCCAACTGTGAGATACGGTCCACTATTAATTTCTTGAATGCACGAAATACGAAACCAGCTGACATTCATCGCCAAGTGTGTCCTGATTTGGCCCCAAGTGATTTCCATCTTTTCCTTCATCTGAAGCGGTCCTTTGGTGGCAAGTGTTTTGATGACAATGATGAACCCGAAGAAGAAATGACGAAGGTATACAAAAATTGGATAATTATAATGGTGGCAATTATGTTGAGAAGTAATTTAAGGTGTGTAGCGTCCGATGAAAGTAAAGTGTTGTAAAAATGATGTTGTGTTTCTTAAAAAAAAAATCCGGTACTTACTCAAAAAACGCGCCTCATATATTTAGAACCTGTAGACAAAGAAGCAATTAAGTTGAAAATTGAAGGATTTATTTCTTAGGGCATAAATCAAGCATCAAAAACTGAGTAAAGGTTCAACATGTAGGTACTTCCTAGATTATATAGAAAATCTAGAAAAAAATAATGTATAATACTCAAATAAAAAAATATTAACATGTGTATTGTAAAATGTATTACATTGGATTTGAGATTCATAAAAATAATTTCCCTTGAGAAAGATTGAATTTATTTCTTATTCATCCTCCGTATCCCGTAGGCGTAGTTAAAAGGTTGTTAGTCCTAAGAATTATTTTTTACAATTTTCACAAAAATATACAGTCACTGCATAATCGGAATATTTAATAACTTATGTACTTATCAACATATTAAGATTTTTTATACAATACTTATTATTATAATAATTGAAAAAAATGCAACTAACAGCGCTATTTCAATGCAAAATGTTTATATTAAAATGATTGAACCATATTATATTACAAGTTAAATAATATAATGTGTAAAATATAATAGCTTAAGTTAATTCATATTTAAGTGTGAGCTAAGAAGATGTATTTCACAATAACTATTATAATGTTAAAATATTATTATCTTAAATATGAATATATTTTTAGCCTTAAAAATATTAAGGTGCAAACACGAACTGTTTAGTTCATTTACTTAAATATTAAATGTATTAAAATTAATCACCAAAAACTATTTAAAATGTAGAAAAAATTATGTATATTGACTAATAATGTAGCAATAAGTCAGGGCATAATCAAACCTTTTTTGCTAAACTAAAATTATTAACATCATCTATTGAGTTTTTATCTTAATTAAAATATGGTCGTATGATGGGGGATGACAAATATCTGAGTATTTAATAAAATATTCCTAAAAAAAAAATGTTTACTAACAAATACCGTTTTAGAAATAATAATATTTATTTATTTTTTGTAGCATATATAGTGCATATGAGAAAATAAAGGAAATTACTTTATTAGACGTGGTCTGTTCTAAAGTAATTACCTGAACAGTTTTTAAAAATTGTAATTGTTTAGAGGTAAGTAAGTATAATGTTTAGTAAGTTATAAAAAGTTATGTGAAAAAAGTACAACCTGAAGTTATAAAATATTATTGAAAAAAAGTTATTAAGATATTATTGTTTGTAATATACAATAGTTGGAGACAAAAATGTGTAGGTATTTAGGTTAGCACAGATGACAAATTAGATTCATTTTGCTTTCTACCCACATAGAACAACCACTTTGTTATTTTTGGTTTGTTAATCACTTTAGACCTCTTAAGGTCTGTGGCAATTTGTTAAATATTCGCGGAGCACAAAATAAGAAAGTTCGTTGAGCGAATTTGGTATTAAATTTTGGCACTGAAAAGTATTACTACTACTAGGTACTGTTATTTATTTCCAAAATTATTACGTGGTTTAGATTTACAAAACTTATTAATATTTAATACAAAAGAACAAAAATTTAGGCTACAGAAATCTTTCTGAATTATAATAACTTTAGCAAATATAGCAATATTGTCCAAGAACGCAACCATTTTCTGATAACTTAATCAGAACGATGTAAACAGAATATTCATAAGCGAAAAAGTAAAACACAACATATGATATATCTATATTCGTTGGTCAAATATCTATGAGTAGGTTATTAATATTTATGGATAAAAATATAATAGTAAAAAAATTCATTTCAACTAACTAAAAAAAAAATTGTAAAATATGTTTTTAACCATTATATCGAACACTTGTCTGTCTGATCTGAAACTTTTCGAATATCGTACTAGCAGCATGCAATTAAAAATATTATGTATAGTAAATAAATTTCTACCAACTCTAAAACCATGTTAGTTCATAAACAAAAATCTGTTCTCAAATACAATTTGTAATAAATTAAGAAATCTGTTTATTCGCTATGCAAAAGGCATAGTGTATATTAATATTGTGGTTACGTAGCCCATGAAACCAGTTTTATAAAAAAAATATTTTTGGTCAAAATAAAATAGAATTTTCACCAAGTTTTCTCTTTTGACAGCAACACAAAAAATTTCTCAGTACCTACCTCATCCCGTATTTCGTAGATTCTTAAATTTTTACGCTCACTGGCGCGCTCTGTCGGACAATGGTCGAACAAATGTCCTTTTGTCATTTTGAAGAATATTGAAATGTTCGTAGCGAAGAATGAAAGGAAGATTTTACAAGAAAGGATAATGATTTCGAGAAATGTAAATAATTTTTCTGCTTGAAATATTTCCCCTATTTATTTGTTATATTTTTATTAATTAAAATACGTGTACGTAGCACATTAGTTTGTAATTTAACTAGTTTGATCGATTTCGAGCGGCTAAGAAAATCTCACACGAAAACAGTTATTAATAGTATAATATAATATAATAGTGATAAAATAATAAAAATATAGTATGAAATTAAATTTATTTTACCAAATCATTATGAAAACTATCAGAGACCCAACTAAATCTGTTATACAAACAAATAAAAGATAATAACTTAACGAAATATATAACTTCGGTATACGAGTGATAGTTTATAAAAAATCCTGATGGATATTGGGAAGCTTACTGAGCTCAGGAAACGAGCTATGACAAAACTGACAAAATAAAGAAGGGATAATGAGGATTGACTGCGGCCATGAAAACCTGAGTTAATAAGTTGTACGTCCTTCTTAAAGGTTATACTTTTTGATATTTACGAGACAGTTATTTCTCCTACGATATTTTGTGATTTCCAAGGAACTATTTTTTTCTCAATCATTTAGAGTAACAAATGCGTTTTATATTATTAGTTATCTTAATACTTAAGTAATACAAATAGTCGATAATACATCACAGAATAAATGCGACTAAACAAAGTTATTTAATAAAACATTGTTTGGTTTCTCAGTCTTTCAACTGTTGAGTTGATCGCAATTAATTGAATGTGCGGAGGGCGGAAATTCAAATCCATCACCAGAACCGCCGTCCCCTGTTGATCATTACCGATATCGGCGACATCTATATCTAGGGTTCAGGCTTCAGCAGGGAAACCGCACTGAGTTTGACCCGATCGCTCACTGATGATAGTTTCTCCGTTTTGCTGCACATCCTGATTCGTAACATTATGTTCTGTGCTCTTCCTTTTTTATTCTGACTAAATAAACGAAATTGCATAACTCACGCGTTTCATTTCATTCATTCATTCATCAATAGACGCCATTTAATTATAATGCACAATCATTTTTATTTTTAAGGGCAACAAATTATTATTGTAGAGATGTAGTTTTTTCAGAACATAGTTCTGCATTTCCCCTGATATGAAAAGTTCTTGGTTTGAATCCCGGTGGCAAACAAAATATTTTTTCGATAAATTGATTTTATCTGCATATCTTACTAATTGATACATTTAATTTGTATTTCAATTTTATCTCTTACGATGTGTGAGAAGAAAAACGAAAACGGATGCAGAAATACCGGAAAAATGAGTAAATCTTGCTATTGAAAAGACAAAAGCGTTGATCGAATGCAATCATCCAGTGATTCTGATGGGAAATCAAATAGTCGACAAGCCTCTCTAAAACCCGCTGGACTGACGAAATCATCAAACTCTGCCAAAAGACGCGTCAGCGAATGAAAAGTAGGAGACATTTGGGAGACCTTTATACACTGGTGGATTAAAAAAGAGCTAATATATAATAATGAATGATGGTACACAAAACTTTTTAATGGATGGTGGTTTCGAGGACTCCTGGTCACGATCGAAGAGCATTGATATTTGCTGTAAGTTACGTCATGAGACCCTCTGCAATAGGTAGTATTTCTATTGAAACCAACCTGTTGTTTTGAAGAATTAAGAAACAAAATGTTATTAGAAAATCATTTAAATTAATAAAAAAATAAAAGTGGTATAATTAAGATCGTTCTTTAAATTTGGTGCACGGATTGGTTTTTGATTTGGGAAAAACAAAATGCAATTGGCAGAACTATTTCCTACGTTAACCTTTAATAAAAATAATTATTTCCTTTAGTTATTACGTGAAGGATTTTCAAACAATATTAATCATGTTCAGTCATAGAAAGTATTCTTAAAAACATCCATACAATTTTTATATGGATAAGAAAGTATTATTTTACGATACAACTTGAACTATAAAAACACTATTAATAGTACTCTAAAATTATAAATAATTATGGTAGGATCGTATAAACGACGGATTTATTTTGTCCAAAGACGTTGGTTAAACGAAAGTACATATATTGTATTACATATATTATGTATGATTGTATAATATCATTGGTAACAGCATAACACAGACGAATTGAGCGAACGACCATCTGATGCAAAAATTGGCTGCCACATGGGCGAGACAAATGTGAACCACATTAGTTATGCCGATGATATGGTTATACTAGCGCCATCTATAAAAGGGATAAGAAAGCTTTTACAGATATGTGAAACACATGCCAGTGAACACAATATTTCATATAATGCCAGCAAATCGGTCATAGTGGCGTTCAAATATGGAAAAGGGCCAGATAATATCCTTCCCGTGTGGCTGGACGGGACGAAATTGAGCGTTTAAAATAAGGTCAAATACCTTGGCTATATATTCAATAAAGATGGACAAGACGATGATGATACAAAACGTCAGAAGAGACAGTTGAGCGTTCGTGCAAATATGCTGTCACAGCGTTTCTACCGATGCAGAAAAGAGGTGAAGAGAGTCCTGTTTAAATCGTTCTTCACCAGCATGTATACCTGCGAGCTCTGATCGAAATACAAGCGAGTGACGTATAATCGTCTCCGAATTCAGTACAATAACTCATACAGAATACTGTTCGGATTGGCGCGTTATTGCAGCGCATCTACAATGTTTACCGAAGGCCTTATACATGGATTCGTTCCGCTTCTGAGACATCGAGTTGCTGGCGTAAAACTGCGGCTGGAGCTCAGCACCAACTCTCTGGTGCAAGCGGCGCTCTCATGGAAAGCTGGTCCCCTGACCAGAGAATGGCTACGCCTACAGAATAGCTACATATATAATGGCCGTGACTGAAGTAGTTATATATGTAATATTTATATTTTGTGTGTATATATGTGTGAACTTTTTACTTTTTATTTTTTTATTTATCAATATTTTCCTTGGTTTTCTCTTTCATAGCATTATATTTATTTCATAACCTTAATGTATAACATAATATGCATTATCTCTATGGCGAATCGAGTTAAAAAAACCTGATCACGCTGGAATAAATACATTATTATTATTATTATAACCTAAATCTATATCTACTGCACGCTACTGCCTATGCATTTTTTATTTACTTTTATTATTTCTACGTATATTTATATCTTAACTGTCAATTTTTACTGTTATTTTTGGATATGTATTTTTATTAACAGCACATCAAAAATCATCATAATATTTGCTTTTAGTTCCTATGTAAAAAATACAGTAATACAGTGGATTATTTACTGTATGTTTTATACTTATTTATGTTTTTAATATCGTTATGTAATTTTATATAATTAATTTTTGCCATTTTTGTTAAATAATCTGTAAGGATAATATTATTTTTACAGGCTTTTGATTGGTAAGAATGGTTGGTATGCCGTGCCGTATAAATATATTAAAAAATAAAAATCTGACTCTTAATTATCGATTAAAACATGAGCAACACAAATAATTTACGGCTCTTGCGTTTAAGCGAGCCCTAAAAACAGGATAAATTATTTCGGAAGTTGCGAGATTATTGTGTTCAAAGATAAAACGGAATTAATGTCACCCCAGCATACGTACACACCAAGTCTAAATCTAGATTCCGTTAGCAGAACTGCTAACAAGAAAATGATTACGTATATTCTTCGTGCTGCTCATTCCTGAATTAATATCGAACAAATTTATGCGATTCTACTCCAACATAATATAAAGTTATTTTAATTTTAAAATATCTCGCACAGCTCCCGACCATTATCTAATTTTCCATTATTTCGAAACACTCTTCGAAAATTCACGAAGGGTTCAAATAATATTATCATCCGCAGACTTTGCCGAGCTTATCGCGTCCATTAGCACCTCTCACATTATCTGCGGATATATCCTGCAAAGGGTATCGTAGCAAGGAAGTTTCGGCACAAAAAGCCATTGTCACAGTTCCGGTCTATTGAGCTGACAGCAACACACATTTACTGGGGCATTTTGTACGATGTAGTGGGGTGAAATGAGACGCTTATCTAAATTAGTAATTTCTCGAAACAATTAGTTCTGCTATTGAAGTTTACTAATAATAATTGTCTTTAACAGCAGAGCGGACCAAATTATGTGTGTTCATTAGCAAGTATTATTTTTTAATGATTTATTAGGAAACGGAGAATTTTCTCCGGTCTGAGTAGTTCCCAAATTCTAAATTTCTAAATTCTAAAAAAAATATTTCCTGGTTAATTATATGTATAGGTATATTTCTTCATGATGTTTGTAGCGTTAACTTTGTGATTAGACATAATTAAAAATTACAGATATATATATAGCGACCTTAATTCAAATCCACCGCCATCTTAGTCGGCATCGACGCTAGCGACAGCGTTGCCGGCTGCTGCTACAAGCCTGGCTCGAAATTCACCGCTAGAGAGTCTCTCCAGTTTCATCGTTCTACAACGACGGTCTTGCCAGTCCGAGAGCGCCGAGCGAGACCGCCAAATCGCTTCACATCATTTCATTTCGTAATACACACGCACCTTCTACATTATTCATTCATTCATTTCATTCTATGTCTCCACTGTTTCTATCTTAATGCCATAATAAACCGCCACACGCCAAATCACATATCTTTCATTTAACCACCGACATAACCCCCAAATATATAATCTTTGTATAAATCACGGATACTAAAGTATCTTCGTCAGAACTCACGTACGCGTATGAAATCGGTTGACTTAAAAATAATTCACAGCGGTTTATACAAAGGTTATATGCATTATATATATTATAATTTTAGATACCTACATTTTTTTAGATCATTTCTTTATAATTCTTTACAACTACATTTCCGATAGTTAACATTCATGTGTATTTCTATATGTACCCTGAGAACATGTTTCGAGTATAAAAAATAATATTTTTTATTACCTAGTTAAGCAACATTATTATAAGACGAATATCTTACTACATTAACAGAATTAAAATAGGAGTTTGAAAGCATTTTTACAATAAACTCCAAAATTCATTCGTTGCATTCTATATTTTCACATGGCGCGGAGTCGTGGACCCTGAAGGCAATGGCAAGGGGGAGAAGACGGATTGATGACTGAGATGTGGTTCACACATGTTGTCCATACTATGAGATGCACGAATATCTCAATTCTTCACGATCTGAACATCAATTCAAATATAAAATATGTATACAATTGAAAGAGAGTGGTTGACATTATGTGATTTTCAAATCTAGCCAAATTCAACGTCAAATCGTTTAAAAAACCTTCTAAACATGGAACTAATATTCAATGGTGAACTAATCTGGACAGGTTTATTTTCAATCAATTTCAACCAATCACAAAGCCAGACGCCATCTTGCTGAATCTCATACATTGTGATGGAGATCGGAAATACCACGCCGATGATTTAGTGCATAAATATTGTATGTTCAGTTTTTACGAAAATTAAAGTAATAAGTTATAGAAATAATGAACGTCCAAATATAGTATTTGATAAGATAAAAATTAGTATGTCCATTTTGCCAATAGTGCAAAAAAGTTTTAAATTCCATTGAGGCGGACTTATAGTGTCACCTGGCGGTGGTTCGCGGAAGTACGATGACACGCCGCATAGCGGTTAACGGCGAGCTTGCAGTAGACACCGACAGAGAGACGCAGCGCTAGTGGGCGATGCGGTTGGCAGACCCTTTGGCCTGGAAACGAGACTACCAAGCCCAGACATTCATTCTGCTTCCACGGCTAGTGCTCTCAACAAGTTCTCTCTCTTAAAGTGTAAATTATTTTGTAATTTGCAAGTCATACGACCTGTAAATGTGTCCGTGTCCTGATTGTAATATCAAAAGCATATCATCACTGTACCTTCTAACTAATACCAACACTAGCCAAACCATTATTCCTAATTATATTTATCAAAATTTGAACATCATGCTGTGATACAAGACGATAAAGACAAGGTCAATCATAGTAAAGGCAAGATATACCGAGAGATATGCTAGCTGTCTTCATACTGTCATACGATAAATACAGTAAAAAATACGCGAATTAAAGAAGTTGTTTGTGAACAATTTCACAACATTTGGTGCCTATTTTTCAAATGATATCTGCTACGAAACCTATGGTTGTAGAGGATCAACAGAGATATGCATATGTTTTCTTAGATACCTTTTCAGGTTTCTTCAGATACTCGTGAGTGTCAGCATTGAAACCAATATTAGGAACTAACTAATAATTTTTAAAATCCACTACAGCAAAGTGGAATTAAAGAATTTCTAAAAAAATTTCCCATCTGTATTATGAAAACACATTATCTATGTACTTATACCTACAGTAGTAATTCTCTAAAATAAAGGGTTACACTAAGTTAGGTTAGGTATCAGATTATCGCCGCAAAGCGAAAATATGCATATAATGACACTAGAAATCTATTAAAAACGCTGAAAAAATAACATTATTAGGGTATCTAATCAGGAAATAAACAATAAAGTATTGTAAATCCAATAAATAATACGTCGTTCTATTTATATGGGACCATATTTCCATTTTGTTTTGGAGCTTATATTTTGTAGTTGCGCCACTGAATATAATGTAATACATGAATTTTCTAAAAGAAAAGAACTTTAATAATCCTAGGATCTCAAAACTTAAACATCTATTTTCTTAAAAGGCGGCTCCCATAAATTATGTCACAAGATTTTTTATTTTAAAATTTGAATTTTCTATTCAAAAATATGTTCAAGGCTTAAATATCTACAATCATTTTTGCGGTAATTGTTTAAACTGGTACATAGTCACCTCGGAAAACCTTTTTAAGTCTTTCAAGTACACCGAATTTAACAGCAAAACTTTTCATTGTAAAGAAAAGATTTTTTTTAATAATACCAGAAAAATATTACAATATTTTAAAACCTATGAATAATTATTATGTACGTTTCAAGAAAATAATTTATTATATATAAATTTAGGCCATCTTACGTAAAATGTTCGAAGCATCTGTTAAATAATGTCAAAAGGTTTTGTAAAAACGTTAGGTCCTAGGGAAATCAAATAATAATTCACATCCATACCATTAGATGGATATTTTGAAACTTTATATAATATTTAAAAATATCATAATATGTAGTTACATATTTAAATAACATTATTGATTATTTCTGAATATCAGATGTTTAAAAAATAATTATCTTAAGATTCCTTTATTTTGCGCCATCTATGGATGAAGGTGTGATTCTTTGCTGGTACACATTTTAGTACAAATTAATGTATTTAAAAGCTTTACAAAATTCCTTCAGATGGCAGTACTGGTTCTAAATAAATGTTTCGAATTCCATTCTTCACCAGTTTGTATTTTTAAGTAGATATTCTTCGCATATATATTTCATATCGATTAAATGTTAATTTAATTACGTGTTAGTTTTTATATAAATATTGTACGAATTAAAGATTTTGATTGAGGGGAGGTTAACTTAAAACGGTTGGACCGCTGACACTAGACATGATACAACCTGTCAGTATAAACTAATTTCTCGAGTCTTTATCTATTCCTAAAAATATTATGTTAAGAATCTACTTTCAATGATAATTCAAATTTTCGCGTTTTTTACAAAAATGTGGGTTTTTATTATTCATTTATATCAGAAGTTATACACTAGATATGACCTTTTTTAAAACTATTATTTTGATAGGAACATTATAATCATTAAAACTAATAAAATGAATGTTATTTGCCATAATTAAGACAATACGAGCATTATAAGAAAGACCGCGACTATTAGACGTATTTTCCGCGTGCTACAAAATTGTGTGAATGAGCTAAATTATTACAGTAACGAAATATATTTTATTATAATCTTGAAGCCAAAATTACGGAGACAAATCTGTTGGAAACCAAATTAGCAATAAGTTAATAAAAATTAATAGAGTTATAAACCATTCAATTTGCAGTATATTATCAATTTTCGACGTTTTTAAGATACTTTGTTTTAGTGAAAACATACGTTTAAAAATCATTATTGTATTTATTCACATGCTTTGAGGCTTCAGCTACTATTTAAAATCAAGTTTGATATCCAAAATACAATTATTTTTTATTAAATAATATTTATATCAATCCTAAAAATGTGTATTTTTTATATTTATTATTAACTTCAGATCGCCGATCGACAGCGGCCGTAATGACGTCTAGTTCACGCTCTCTTAAAAAATGCCGAAAATATATGTTTTCACGCATGCTTTACCCACGGTACGAATTAATATTGAATTTATTCACAACATTAGTGGAAAATTTCATAAACTAGACGTCTTTTTACTGATTTTAAGAGAAAACAACGTTTTCTTGAACTAAGTAAACATTTTATGTACGTTATTTTTTATGTATGTCGGAATTAAATATTTCGTTTATGTATAATGCTGTTGCATTTTAAACAAAGCTGTATGTTTCATAAATCGTATATAATTATGAAACTGACATATCACCAAAACGGTAACGGTGCATTTTAAATCGATAATATTTAACAAAATAATAAATTAAAGCTGTCATAGTGTAGTAGTGAAGTAGTTATATATGTAATATTTATATTTTGTGTATATATGTGTGACCTTTTTACTTTTTATTAACTTTTTTATATTTTTTATTAATTAATATTTTCCTTGGTTTTCTTTTTCATAGCATTATATTTATTTCATAACCTTTAATGTATAACATAATATGTGTTATCTCTATGGCGAATCGGGTTAAAAAAAAACCTGATCACGCTGGAATAAACACATTATTATTAATATCATACATAGGAATTAGGTACCTAACACATGATTTAATTTTCGAATGTTTAATTCAAATGACAACACACATTTTTATTTCATTTCATACGATTCCAATACATCAATATGAAAAAAGGTGAAAAATACTCCCGCCACGAGTTATGTTTAAAACTTGTATCAAATGCGAGAAAATCAACAATTTTATTGTCGTCTCTTTCTATTCAAACTTTCCTCTCTCGCATAATGTACGTAACAATTAACGTCAATAATTATTTATCTGATACATAAAATAATTTAACTATTAGCGTTATCTTGAAAGCATATCAAATTCGTGTAAAATTTCTCGAATTTCAAACTGGAAAAATGAAAGTATCTCCTTAACATTTCAAATTGAAATGTAGATAACAATATTATTAGAAATTGTGAATACAAATATAATTGTCAAATTTTTCATTTGTTACAATTTTTATTAATATTTTCAATCAACAATAGCAATTGAACTATACACGAACGATGATATTAATGTATAAGGTATATGTGCGTATTATTTTAAGCATTTTATGAAAGTTGTATTAAAAAAAACGAATTTATAAAGTAAAAGTATATTTATCTACCAATATGTCTCAACGCAGAAAATAATATTATTAAAATAATATGACAGCACGATGAGAATAACAGAGTTTAGAAGAAAGAGAAAAATAGTATATTACAATTTTCAGCGTAATAAATGAAAAAAAGTCAATGAAAATATAGAATAAAAAAACATATTTTTTTAAATAAAAAATACTACAAAAAAATTCTAGAATCTGCAGACAATGATAGTAAGAGAGTTTGGAATATCATTGATGAAATTATGGAAAATAAACAAGGAAAAAAGAAAAAATAAGTTTTATCATACATAACGATTCAAAAATAAATTGTTCAGAAAAGCCCCAGGAAACAGCAAACATTTTTAATAACTTCTTTGCTAACGCCGGTAAAAACTTGGCTAGTAAAATCACAAAAAACAGGAATACTGACGTAGCTACTTCTAATATTTATATACATGAAATAAAATATAAATTTTTCAATCCACAACAATCAACGAAATTGAACAAATAATTATATTTATGAAGGGGAGAACAGCACCAGGTTGTGATGGACATACTGTTAATACATTAAAATTTATAAAAAAAACAAATATTCAAACCCCTAATGCATGTAATAAACCTATGTTTAAAAACAGGGGTATTCCCAACATGCCATACATGAGCCATCATTTCCCCCATACATAAATCAAATAACCCTGAGGAAATAACCAATTACAGACCAATCTCTCTTTTGTCAAACTTTGGAAAAATCCTAGAAAAAATTGTTAAAAAAAGATTGTCTCAATGTATTAAAATAAACAAAGTAATTGACGAAAACCAGTTTGGGTTCATGGAAAACAAAAGTACACAAGACGCAATAGTTAGACTATCTAATATCATCCAAGAATCTCTAGACAAATTTCTTAAATGTATTGGAATTTTCGTGAACTTGAGAAAAGCCTTTGACAGTATCTCCCACAACAAACTAATATTAAAATTAAAATCCGTCGGTACAGACGACAAAGCACTAAGCTGGATTCAAAGCTATCTTCACGAAATACCGCAAAACGTAAAAATTAACGAAAGTCTAAGCCAACCCCTAATCAGTGAATTTAGTATACCACAAGGGCCAGTTTTGGGCCCACTTTTTAAAAAGAAATATGTCAATGAGATTTTCAGACTAAAATTGACCGGAAAAATTATATCATACGTCGACGACACTGCATCATTGTTAACGAACAAGAGTGGAACACCACAAACAAACGTGCAAATAACGTCTTGAACACACTCAAATCCTAGTTCGATAGTAATTTACTTTCTTTAAATTCCGAAAAAACCTATTACATTCTCTTTTCAATCAAAAGTCTCAAAACACCGTACCATATAAAAATTACTATCCATAACAACTGTAACAAAATTACCTGTAACGACTCATGTACAAACATAAGCTCAAAAAAAGAAATCAAATATCTCGGTGTAATTATTGATCAACAATTAAAATGGCACAGTCACATTAGCGAAATAGTGAAAAGAAAAAGAAAATGTATTTATATACTCATAAGATTTAGAAACATTTTAAGTATATATAATTTTAAAAAGGTATATTGTATGTGTATTGTTCACTCACTACTCCAGTATGGTATAATTGGTCGGGGAGGATAATACAATAATATAATAAACTCGGTAAAAATTATACAGAGAACAATCATCAAAGTATTTAAAAAAATATCGACTTTTTTAACACAAGCACTTTTTGCAAAATTCCCAGTTCCCAAAATAGAAAACATTTACAAAAAAATCTCAATTAATCAATTATTTAAAGAAAATAACACTGTCAAATTTAAAACAAGCACATCATTATGGTTTAAAAATAACTTTAAAACCCCTAAATATAACACCAAATACTCTCAGCAAAATTTGATATATTTAGGGTTAAAAAATTTCAATAGTCTCCCTACACAAATTGAAGGAATAAAAGATATAAAAGAGTTTAGAAAAAAAATAAATGAACACTTCAGAAACACGTAATTAGAAAATAAAAAATATTACAGAACACTTCAGAAGCACACAAATAGACAATAAATAAAATATATAAAATATTATATAAAATTATTATAGTGTAACCCCCTCTCCAAGCACAAAAGCTAATCTCTTTTTTGGAAAGGTAAGCGAAAAAAATTATGTAATTTTAATAATATAAAATACTTAATTCATGTTATGGAAAATTGTAAAAATGTCCAATAAATAAAAAAATAGAAAAAAGAGATAACGGTAGAGATGAAGGATCGATAATAGAAGATCTATGTATATTTATAAAACTGTTTATCTACACCTATAATCTTACATATTATAATTGATTTAAAACAAATTTTACATTATTTCTCTTTAGGACTTTAATCAAAGCATACACTCCTTGCTTTGGCAACCTCACCCTCTTGTGCATTATATTGAATGGCATCTGTTATAAAGTTTGTTCATTTACACTCAAGGATCCTTTGAAAATGTAGTCTTCACCCTCCACTCTGGATGTTAATGGACAAACTATTATATGTAATACCTACGTGAATTTGATATTAAAAACGTATGTTATTTATTATCTCTATATACCTTTATATAATATGTTCTTTGCTAGTAATCATATACTTATATTTTCTTTCAAAATAAAGCGCAAATCATAAGAGCGGTCCATTCACCGCACATACATACGGTCGTAAGTAATACATTCACATACAAATATGTAATATTATATATATTATACAAATATGTAATATTATATTTCGTTCACGTGTCATAAAGTATTGTATTTAAGATAATTTATAATTTAGTTTCTTTTGAGTACAAAATGCCACCCTGCACATTGACAAAATTTTGCATAGTAACTTTTAAGGGCTCGCGTAAAACAAATGCACACCACTCCCGGCACCCCTGTCCACTACCTATTTTGAATTCTAGGCAACGGCGGGCACGGGTCGCCAGACTTACTTTATATTTATTTATATACTGGCATGTTTTTGAATTATGCTAAAATTGTTTTAAATATTTCAGATTCAGTCACCGTGTTGTCACATAATGTTCCTAAAACTTGAAAAGTAGTATCGAGTTAAAAGTACCTCCAAGGCTTACATTACACATTGCGAAATAAATGATTGACATTGACATGACTAAGTTATATACATTTATTGTATGTTTAATTGTCGAATACGTAATAGCTCGAGGTAGCGAAATTGGTTAACGCATTTCCCCGGATACGAAAAAGTCCAGATTCAAATCCCAGTAACGAGCTTTTTTGTATATCTTTCTAGTTGATTAATTTAATTTGAATACAATTTACTTTGATTAAATACAATTTATAATGTTTACCTTCTTTTATCATTCATTTTTATTATATGTTTACTACAATTGTCACGACGTAAACTATAATTTCTATAAGATACCGTGACGCATTGTACCAAAAGATATTCGATGGTATTAATTTATAATAGAGAGTACTCGTAAGAATAAACTTAAATTTGAGTCAGAAATCATGGAAGCAATAACGATTTAATACACCCAAAAATGGATTAACACACGCATGGGTTAAACACACGAGTCAACCTCGGAGTACCATCTTTTGTGTGGCCGCGGCCGTGCGCGCTTTCACACGGAAATTAGCTTTTCAAAGGAACGGTCGGAATACTTGAGAGACAATGCAGTCTAAAAGACTATGTCCTGTTAATTTTGCCTCAACAGTCAGGTTAATGAGTTTTCGGGCCGGGGTATGATAACATATTTAATTATAAATTATAATTGTAGATGTGTGAGAATTAAACATGCCTATTATTGCAAATGATGGATTTGATTATATGATAACATATGGCTTTGTCCGCTTTGGATATGTCATAAATGTGTACCTACTTATATATTATTCAATACATACTAGAGGTCCGGGCCCGGCGTTGCCTAATAATCATATTTATTTATTTATTATATTATATAAATTAAAAATAGTGATGATGAAAAGCCCGGGGGGTGGGGTGGGGTTGCAAAACTGGGAACGGATGACATTTATTGTAAAATCCGTCAAAGAGTTTATGATTTATATGTATATTTGAGGTAAAAATATTGAGAGGTTATGATTCATTGTTTGGAATTATTTTTGATGTTTGTGTGGAGTTGTTGTATGTGAATCAGCTTATGTGTGAGTAGTGAGTGCCTCAATAATTGCCCATCACTCACGTGCCCGTGGTTGATGACGTGGTGATGATGAAAAAAAATAAACAATTATTTGTTTTTTAAAAATTTAAAAAGTAGATTCCGGTGAAGAAACAATGATATATATTTTTCGTTAGTTATGACATCCTGAAGAAGAAAATAGTATTTTTAGAAACCGGTAGATGTATTTAAACTCAATTCAGTGGTTAATAAAACAAAGATAATAAATAAAAAATATGAATTTTAACCACAAAGTTAATATTGCTAATTTTAAAAGTAATAATATTAATAATTGTAAAATAATGTTTTACTTATATTTTTTACAAATCTTGTCTGTAAAATAATGCAATAATATTCGTTTGTTATTTTTTAATATTGAAGTATAAATGGCAGAAGTTAAGTTTCTTTTTTATGTACCGTTATGCTTTATAATAATCTGCAAAAGTTTTTTCTAAACGTTGGTTTAATGAAGAAATAGTAAAAAAGACTGTTTTCAAAGATTACTTCAAGTATTTGGATTTATGGTTGCTTGAGATTATACCTGTGTTTTTTTTCCCTTTTGTTGTTTCACAGGAAAATGTATGAACGTAGCTTGTAATACCCAGAAGGCTTGACCGCAACAAGTTTTATTATCCAAATTCATTCTTGTGTGGCTATGAGCCATTGTTTTACTTTAAATGTATTTTAACTTATACATATACATATACATATTTCAAGAGAAATATGTATATTTCATAAGATGTGAAATATACATATTCCACATCTTAGAAACTGGGCCTGGCGTCTCGATTTAGTGATATCGACGCTCAACTAGTGACCGAGTAAATAGAGGTTTAATCTTTGTCGCGGGAGATTACCAAATTAGTCATATATTAGGTTGAGTCATAAATAACTTCCGTATTTTTTTCATACATTTATTTTTTAATAAAAAAATAAATAATCTAAAATATAATCTTCATTATTTGACTTGTTCCCATCTAGTTTTAAATTTATCGATTCCTTCTCCATATGGCTGGTTTGGACTGGAAGAAGTCTCGAACAGCCTCAATTATTGCCTGGTCAGAATTGAAATTTTTGCCATTTAAAAAATTCTGTAAGGAACAGAAAAGGTGGAAGTCTGTTGGAGCAAGATCTGTTAAGTATGCTGGATGAGGTTAAACGGACCAGCCAAGTTCGAGAATTTTATTTTGAATCACCTTTGGTGTTTGCGTATGTTCTTGCGTTCACTAAAATTATTGGGTACCCATACTCCTAATTTACTAACTTTCCCCAAATTCTCTAGGTGGCGGTAAACAGTTGATTGCGACGTATTGAGCTTCTCTGCTAACTCTCTTCTTGTTCGACAGATTTTGTTTTAATATTTTCTTCAATATATCGTCATCAAAGTCTGAAGGCCAACCCTCCCTTGGTTCGTTTTTCAAGGTCACGTCTCCAGAACGAAATTTGACAAAGCAATTTTTCACTACCCGATCGGTTATCACTACTTCACAGTATACACGGCATATTTTTTGAGCCGTGACTGCAGCACTATTGCCTTGTTTAAATTCTCAAAGCATCACATGGCAAAAGTGAGTTTTTTGATTCTCTACTTTTAAAGTAAACATTTTTTTAAATGTAACATGCACGACACTAGATTGTTGTTTAAAGCCTAACCAAACTTTTAACTGTGTAACAAAAATAAAAATCCTTTATCTGGGTAACCCATTGTATGCGTAAACAACAATAGTAGATACTGTCTACTTGGGCGGAAGTTGTTTATGACTCAACCTAATTATTCATGTGTAAGCACGTAGCTTAGCTTCTAAAATAGTAAGAATTCTAACGTTTGATGAATGAATATCAAAAATCTTTGTGTAATAAGTTGCAAATATAATGTTGATGAATGGCAGCTCTTAAAAATGGAATAGGTATATCATTAATAAAAGTTTTAAATTTTAAACTTAAATGGTTCAACATCCACTAAGGTCCCTCATGACTGACGATCGCGATCTCCATGAACTCTCGCCCTTTTGATTATGGTTCTCCACTTTTTTCAGCATCCCTGTTGCCTTTTTTAGGTGGTCGGTCCAACAGGTGGGGGATCTTCGACGTGACTCACCACAACAAGCTTTTCCAAGCTATCTTCTCTTTTCGCAAGATGTTAAAAAAATTGAGTAGTTGAAAGTCTGTCTTTGAGACATTTGTGTATCTTGCGTTCATGGTATGCGCAACATGTATCCAGCACCATATATCAAAAGCATCCGTTTTCTTTCCCATGTTTTCAGAGTTCATGATTCTATACCATATAAAAATATAGAATGCACCAGAGATTGAACAAGCCTGAACCTCGTTGTCTTAGAAATATCGCGTTCTTTCCATATTTTGTCAAGTTCGGACATAAAACTTTTCACCGTACCTATCGTATCGTCATTTGATTACTGACTCGCGATTGCCGTCATCAGTGATTATGGGCCAGAGATAATCAAAATTCTTGATAATTTCAAGGTCTGAAAGGGTATCTGTTCGTGAAAGCTGGTTATGTCGATTAATTTTATACTTTCTTCTTCAATCAACGTAGCCATTTCGTCTTATGATATAGCGATCAAAGTCAAATTGTCCACGTACTAGAGTTTGGAAACCTTTCTTACTCCTTTTTAAACTTTTTAAAGGAAATGGAGTTGAATTTAACTGTGGCGGTATTATCCAAATATATATTGCAAATGAGATGCACAAAGTGTTCTGGGACTCTCATCTCACCAAGTTATTTCCACTTGCATTTCCATTCCGTGCAATCAAATGCTTTTTTATAGTCGAGGAAGCATAATACAACGCGATAGGAACTCTCTGCTCTTTTCCGCAAGTTGGCAAATATTAAGTATTTACTCTCGAGTTGCTTTGCCATTTACAAAACCAGCCTGTTCTTGGGGCATCTGCCAGCTTATGTAGTGCTTCAGACGTTTATTAATATTCTAAAATAGTATTTCGATTGTATGGGATGTGAGTGCAATGTTTATGTTCGGTTAAGCTTTTTAATTGCATCTCGAACTAGTTAAAGTTTTGTTGTTTCATTCTCATGGTTGGCGGTTATTCTTCTTTCTTGTACAGTTCTGTACAATATTCCTAACATCTCTTTATGACTTTGTTAATCTCTATTATAAGGTGACCCTGTTTGTTTTCAATTGTCCATGACTTGCGTTTGAAATCTCTTGAAAGTATCCTTACTTTCTGAAAGAGGTTTTTTTGATTCGATGTTTTATGCATGAATCTCTATTTCGTTACAGATGTTGTCAATGTAAGCATTTTTGACTTTGCAATAGCTCTCTTGTATCTCTTTGTTAAGTCTTGTATTCGTTTCACGATCAATGAGTGTTATTAATCCTCCCATTTTGAAGTCCTTAATTGCTATCAAATTATAAAACATTTCTGTGATCCAGGGTTTCTTGTTTTCTGGACGAGGTGGATTTAGAGTTAACGTAACGTAATGTTAATGCACTTCTAGGTTCCGGGCTCGTAGCCCTGTGATAATCAAATATTTTCTGTATATCCGTTTAATATGTTTCAAATACCGTAAAATTATATACCAAAATTACAACATTACAATAAAATGTATTGAATTAAAATATATATGTATATATGTCGATGTTTCGGCAGGGTAACGTTACGCGCCACTGTCAAGACGTTGTTTTAAAAAAGTTACCACGCAACCTTATTTGTTCGCATGAGATGGACATCTGTCACAGTTGAATAATGAAGGAAACCATTTACAAAAAGCGCGATCTAACCTAGAAGAGGGGTCAATTACATATATATTATATATATTTACATATGTAAATAATATATGTACATGTAATTGAGTTTTAGATTGTGGATTACGAATGGTATTGTGAATTCAAATATTGATTAATGTCGCCGGGATTAATTAAAACCGTCAATTAATTAATCGCTTCGCCTTATTAAACCGACCTCTTGGTCCGCCTGTATATCCTGCACAAGTCTAGACAGTGTCGCTTTGAAATTGCTGCTAAAACCCAAATAAACCGTGCCATCTCGTCCCATTAAGATTGATCCAGATAATTGTGTGAGTAATGAAAAACGTTTTTATGTAATGCGAATGAATGTATAGCGCACGCGAAACAAAAGTGTTCGTAGTTTTTTAATGTTCGCTATTTTCGGTTACTGAAGATAGTATTTAGAACAAAACTGACGAGAGATAATTTTTGTCTATCCCATTTACGTAAATTATGGTATACATACATTCATAATATCAAAAATCCACCTTCAAACGTTCTTTAGAAGTTCAAAGGCAAAACTCGACCAAAAAACAAACATATTTAGCTATAACGTAAAGGTAGATCAAATTAAAAAGCTTATATAATAGCAAAGCTAATATATAAAGGTCAAGCCGATGGTACAGAAGAGCCTGTTGAGGTCTAAGGAGCCGACATCTAAAAAATATTTAGGTACACTCCGGTAATAATGTATTTTTCGTTTTATTTTATTTCATTACGTAACTTTATGTATTTTTATGTCACCCAAGTATATATATAATATTTTTTGTTTGAAATAATAATTAAAAAATACCAAAAAATTCGGAAAAATCGAATCATTTCGACAGAATTGACAAAAATAAAATACTCTGAGATTAGTGTAGTTTGTAGTAAAAATTCCGCTAAATATTGGTCGAATAGTCCTAATGTGTATATACTGAAAATCCTTATAAGGGATCACTGACTAAATAGGCTCTCAGTTTTTATGACATTATTATTGTTTTTTTTAAAACTTGAAATAATTTTTTTTAATTCAATGCGATCTTTTCTAAAAATTATAGTTAAAAACCTTTTGTGAAATCCACAAGTTATTTTTCTGATCTAAATCTGACATAAGATCATGTAATCTTAAAATAAACTAGTATGTATTGTAGCCGATTTTTACCTTTATCGTACAGATAAATTAATTTACCACATATAAAGAGCTGAATTGTGCTGAATTTGGTTTTCCATTTCACCATGAATAGACTCACGCCAGAACAACGCTTGCAAATTGTGCAAATTTATTTCGAAAACCGTAGTTAACTTTTCGAAACTTACCGTACGCTACGTGCATTTTACGGTCGACATAATCGTATAAGTAATTCGAATAATCATGGATCATTTTCACACCATGCATACTCTAATTGACAATACGCTTCCGCAGAGACGTCGTACAGTGCGCACTGAAGAAGTTGTTGCTGCAGTGGACCGTAATATTGAGGAGGACCCGAAAGAGTCGAATCTCCATCGTGCACAGCAATAGATCCATGATTACTGACTTTTTCGATCGCCAATTAAATGACATTAATGTGGAAGAGCTGTGGTTTCAATAAGATGGCACAACATGCCACACAGCGCTGGTCACAATCAATTTATTGAAGGAAACATTCGATTAGCGCATAATTTCGCGTAATGGACTTGCAAATTGGCCTCCAAGATCGTGTAATTTAACACCTTTGGATTATTTTAGGTGGAGATATCTGAAGTCGCTAATCTACGCCGATAAACTAGAGACGATAAACGACTTGGAAGCTAATATTTGTCACGTTATTGCCGATATACGGTCCCAGCTCCTCCAAAAAGTGGTCGAAAATTGGACTTCCAGATTGCGCTTTATTCGAGAAATCATATTTAAACACTAATATCATAAAATTATCTTTCCAATAAAGCCAATACTATGGCCATTACCACGATTTTTTTCATTTCAATGTTCTATATCTCTAAAAAATACCTTTACGTATATGAAGAAAAAAAATTGTGATATTGAACTCTATTGATATCTAAAAATATATTTTATAAATGTCTTCAGACATTCAGCTGAAAATTCCAAATACTCGTATGAATTATATATTTTTTAAACTTATTTAATAGTTAAGGAAGTTCTACATACTATGGTCTTTTTTTTAACGATTGTTTACATTTAGAAGTAGTGTAGAATACACCCGGCATTGCAATGGTAATATCCTTCCCTCCGCATATACAGGGTGAATATTATGTTCCAAGTCGATTTTGTTTACTTGGTCACTTAAAATTTAATAATCTTAGAAAATTATTGATTAAAATTTATTATAAAACATCTAACAATTCAACAATGTGTTGAATTTATTAAAATATTTTATCTAAATTATAATAGCAATACTGTAACTATGTAACTATGTGCTGTAGCAATTGTGATCGCTATCGTTACATGTTGGAAAACATCTTGGTGTTCGAATTAGATCTATTGGACTTGCAACATATGTGATTTCAATAAGACGATGCCACCTCACACACGGCCCAAGCTACGCTTGAAGTTTTGCGAGAATTTTTTCCCGACCACATAATGTCAAAAAGTGGTGATATCGACTGGTCTTCTCGATTACCTGATTTGACGGCTACCGAATAATTTTTGTAGAGATACTTGAAAGGAAAGGTTTACGCCAATAAGCCAATAATAATTAAGATACTGCAGGACAATATTCGAAATGAAATTGTTGAAATAGCACGCGAAGTGTGCGAGAATGTTATTAAAATATGGTTAAAAATGTTATAAAATAGCACTCCTATGTGCCGCAGCCAAAAGTAACTACTTTGCCAATATCACATTTTATAAATAATTGTAATAAATTATTTCACTGATAAATAACAATTAAATTACGAAAGTTTATTTTATTTTTTAGTTATTTAACAACAATATCGGCCTGGAACATAATATTCACCTGCATAGAGACAGACAACCGACAACCTAAAATTACACAAGATTTTGTCTTGTACGTGAAAAATTTCACTATGCAAAGATTAATCATTAATTCTTATAACGTAGTCGATGGTATCATTGGAAAACAAGCGAAAAGAGATGAATTTCGAAAATGATGTTAAAAAATACCTACATATAAAAATAAATATCTTAATATGGCTGTTGTACCCACTATACTACACTTTATAGATGTAGTATTAACAATGATTAATACACTTTGTTCTTCTTCTTCCATGGTACAACATCGTAGGGTGAGATTTGGCCTCCTACAAAACTGATCTCTACCGAATACTATCCCTAGACATTCTTCTACAGTTCTGGACCCATTCTGCTCCAGCCCCGAACCCATTCTGCTCCAGTCTTCTTCCATACAGTCAACCAATGCCTTCCGGTCTGCCCCTAGTTTGCTTCGTACCCAAGTAACCCAACCAATCGGTCATGATCTTTGGTGTCCTGTCATCTGGCATTCTGTCAACATGGCCAGCCCAACGCAATCTTTACGACCTTCATCATCTTACAATAGTTTCTTGCTCAATTAAATTTTAAACTTCATGGTTCATTTTATTCTGTATGTTTCATATTCTAGTTTTATTTTCTATGGTCCATACACCTATTTCCTCTTTGGGTGTGGGACCACATTTCGCATCCATAAGTGACCACTGATGCTATTATTATTATTTTATGTATTAGTAGTTTGCTACATTAACTCAGTATTTTCGACCCGAGCAGTTGCTTACATACATAAAAGCTTCTAGCTTACTTACAATCACGCCGTTTCCCCACGGGGGTAGGCAAAGAGGAGAGAGCGCTACACTTCTCTGTCCTGATACACAATTCTCGCCTCATCCACATTCATAGAAGCTTGCCGATTGTTGAGGCTCCAATCATCCTCGTTTATCTGATTTACCTGGTCGTGCCAAATCTTTCGCGGACGTCTTCGATTTCTGGTGCCATCAACACTTGTGTCATATATTTTTCTTACCATTCTATCCTCATTCATCCGTTCCACATCACCAAACCACCTAAGTGATCCTTTCTTAATGTTACTCACCATTCTAACATCGCCTTTACATTCTTTCTTTATTTCTACATTCATTGCTCCGTCATAAATAGATTTGCCACATATATGTTTAAGTGATCTTATTTCCTCTGCATTCAGTCTACTTTCATTCCTCTTCTGCCAGCTTCAGGCCTCACTTCCAGTGTCGGTACCAGGACCCCATTGTGAACCGCTAGTTTTGACTCAGTTGATAAGTTCCCATTAGCTATAATTCCATTCAAAGCACCGTTTACTTTATTCCCTGCAGTCATCCTTCTTTAGATATCTTTCTCTGTCTTTCCGTTTCTATTAAACATACTTCCCAAATATACAAACTCATCTACTTGTTCCAAACATTCATTACCTACAAGTATATTACACGGTGTCTTGCTTTCCTCCTTCTCGAATACCATAACTTTCGAAACAGTAGATACATAACAATGAAAATGTAATTAGTTTTTTAATTTATTTAAAGCAATATTCTTTATCTGTAAAATGTTTTTATACTAGAATACGCATGAAAAATCACAATTTTTCAATTTGATATATTTTCTTATTTTGACCAGTATATTATTAGCAATATTTGAATATGTTCAAGAACACACTATTACTAGATTTTCACAGGTCGTAAGCTCTGTAATTACTCATATTTTCATATATTTCTATTAAATATAATAAAAAATAACTTCGTCTCAATGATACGTCTATTGTTTGTTTAATAAAAGCTTCTATTTATTTTCAGCTAGAAGGTGAATTTTCAATTAATCCGATGTCTTATTTAAGGTGTTCAACTTAGAGCCCAGATATGTAAAATTATGAACCCTTCAATATACATGTTATCCTATGCAAACATCTCGTGGAGCCACCTGTTCACGTGTACTGACAATGTACTTCGTTTTTGAGGCTTTTATATGCAGTATAAATTTTTCCGCTTCCTTTTACAGGGTAGCAATATGGTTGATCATTATTTATTTAGATCGGCTCGTAATGACTTAAGTCAATTAATACAGCCTGTTAATTTTATGAGTTACTGCCTCCAGTACCACATTGAAGACTACAGTAGAGAGTGCATATTTTATTCTCTGAGCTTAATTTCAACTCATTCTGAACATTTAAAATTGCTTTAGACTTCTACAATGTGAGTCTTATTAGAATGATGCCTAGTATTATCAGAGTGTGTAGCGCGTTATTTCTGTTTATTAATACGCTTTGTGGCGAATGAAAATAACGATCTAATGATTCAAACTTATAGTTAGTAAAATAGTTAAACCATTTACGTCTAATGACTAAACCAAATTTACCACAATATATTTTAAAATGTATCATAGAAATTGAAAAACCATTTCTATTGCAATCGCTATATTTTTAGTGTGGAAATGCTGAGTAAGTCAATCTCTACTTACTGAAATACACCAGACACCCAACCGCACGACCCTTCAACCCCCATCCTCCAAGGGGGATGCAGGGCCGGAATATTGGTTAACATCATCATTTTACGGGTGACAGAAATATTACCAACTTTCATTTTTAATATTGTAGACAAAATCGAATATTTACATGCTTGAGAAATATTCATGGATATATAGAGAAATTGAATGATTCATCTAGACTCGAGCGATTCGCATTTTGCAATAGCAAGCAACCTACTACATCAAAGCATGCTAAATAATTTTCTGTGTACAGTTTTCTGGGCTAATTTGACCTTTCTGGCAGACGTTTCGGATTCCAATGCAAGGTCTACCACCAGTGCTGATGTGAAGTGTAACTGTCGGTGTTATGATTGAGTACTGGCTTGCAGTACCGTGTCAAAAGTAGGGTGTGTCATTTCTAAGTATTGATTTACAATACCGTGTCGAAAACAAGTGTTGTGTGAAATGAGTAGTGTTGAACAACACTGTATATCGGTTTTAACAAAAATTGATAGATAGATGGAGCGTCGGCCATCTTGGATGATAAACAGTATTGTTGCAGGTAAGATCATTTGTGATAGAAATTGTGTGTAATAGTATTTTTATTAATTTTATATGGTCGTTTAATATACTATTCAATGCTCAAGAAGATATAATGGGTGTCCAGTGGAAAATTTTCAAGTTTAATAATAAATAAAAAAAAATACTACAATGTTGTTCTCATATTTTATTTATACAAAATGGAGTGTAACGATGCTAATTTAATGTTTTATAAACAATATTGTCTAAATGCCGTCCATTTCTCTCAAGACACTTTTGCAATCGGACTCTTAAATTTGCGAACACGCGAGAGCGAAGCGTTGGTTCAATGGCAGCGACTTCACGGCGGATATTTTCTTGTAGGGCCTGAATTGTTCGAGGATTGTTGCTGTAAACTCTCGACTTAAGCTATCCCCACAAAAAAACGTCTCACGGTGTAAGGTCCCGTAACCAAGGTACCCAGGGTATGTCTCCGTACTTGTACTGTAGTTTCTTTTTCAAAATAACGTGCACTGTTGATTTTTTTATTTTAGTACGGGCTGCAATCTTTCGAATCGATTTACGCGGATTGCGCATAATTTCACGTCGAACCTGAGTCACGTGTTCTGGCGTCGCTGCTGACGTTGATGGTCTAATTGTCCCTTCTTGAACCAATTAATCACCGCACTTTAAATATTGCTCAACCGCAAACGCGCGGTGCGCTCCCGACCTGTGACTCATTGCGACTGGCAAATCCGCAAATCACGCGCGTCGATCAATACCCCTCCCACTCACTTCACCTTGATGGTTTACGAGCAATTACAATTTAATCTTGAAATTTTTCCACTGGGCACCCTTTCTTTACAAATACTTTGCATTCATAACTTAGATCCGTCAAATTAAGTTAGTAGCGATAAATAAATAAAATACAATTTTACCTAGTAGCAATAAGTGCGTTGACTATTTGAAATAATTTTATATATTAATTTTGATAAGTTTTTATTCAGTTTGTATATTGCGCCTAATAATTTAAAATACATAAAAATAATGAATTTTGTTTCAAAGCAATTTAATTAAAGCAGAATATGCTGGGAAAAATGTAATTCATCGAATTATCCCAGATGTTGGAGCTTAAGGATTGAAAATGGGGAAAAAGATTAAGACTATATATGGGACCGGTGGAATTGGAACTCGGTTTCCAAAGACGGGGTTGGCTCATTCTACTAACCCAAGTGTTCTAGTAAATGGTGATCGAGTTTAGAAATGTCGAAAGCGTGGGCTTATTTCAGCGCTGTTCAATTTTATTTGTACGTCAAAGTGAATTTGAATTTTTTTTGGCATCGTTTTGTAAAAGAAAATTAGTTCAGTTTATTATTATGATAAACATAATATAACACACTAATTATATTACATATAGATGGTGAAAAGCTAACAATAAATAAATTAGTAAGAATATTGGGGACTAATTATTATTATTTTTTAAGGAGAACACATTATTATTGTGAAATAACAGATGTTTCAATTTAAAGAACTACAGAATACGAGTTAAAATATTTGTCACAAGCCTACTTAGTCGATGTGGCGAAATTGGATAACGCATTTCCCCGAATAGAAAATGGTCCAGATTCGAATTCCAGTAGCAACTAAAATATTTTTTCGACATAGAAATAGATTATTTCTGTTAATTGGTATTGAATTATTTATATTTTTTATGTGTTTTATCATAGTTTAATAGGAAACGCAAGTTTATTATTTATTTTTTTACAAGTTAAAATATATTTTTAAGGTACCAATGATATAAATAAAACGGATATTGTAATAAAAATATTATCAAGACATAATTTTTCCAAAAAATGTGTTTATTCCCAAAAGCAGAGGTTCTTTTTTGCTTTTGTCTCAATAAACTCTTCATCCCTCGAAAATAAACAATTTTCTTTGACCCGGCCGTCACGCCTCGCGCCGGGCTAATAGCAACGACGACCACTTTTTTCTTTATTACCATCATTCCACGCCTCAATACTCTTCCAGACTTCGGTAGTGTCGTCCGTATTGTTCTAACGACCCCGTGACCCGAGTGGGCCAGCAACCATTATAAAAAGTGTTTTAGCAGTTCTCGTAAAACGTATTACAAAAATCGTGTCTGTTTTAAAACTGGATTGGACATTAATATTTTAAACAACCGTAACTTTACACGTCAGCAACGAAAGGCGTTCTGGGCTAAAACGTTTTATCGCTGAGAGGAAAATAGACCGGTTAAACATAGTGGATTTCTAGCCGCGAAGGACTCCGATCCTCGCATGTCCTGGGCTTAATCTACTCCAGCGTGCTCGTTAGGCGGAGGGGTGGACGGAGGAAGGGCGCGAGGGCTGGCGGGATCGGGGCTCGGACCGCCGAATGTCATGAAACCAGACAACCGGAAAATTACGTTGAACGGGATTCTCTCACGTTACGGTATATGTAGATAAAAGTAGATATTCTGCTTCGTAATATGTAGATAAATGTGGATATTACCATTTATATAGGTAAGCGGGCGAGTGGGGTAAGTGGAGCTGTGATTCGGTGGGGGAGAGGTAGCTCCATCCCATATAACAGGTCGGGCATTCGTGACATTTTTATCATCGTCATTTTTTAATACAGCATTATATAAAACGAAAAGTTAGTATTTAAAATGTTTTAAAAGGCGAAGTGTCATTAATACATTTTTTATGTTTGTGTTGAGTTATGTAATATGTTTTTTTGTCACCATTTAAATGTATTTTTTTATAAAAATGTGAACACGCATTAGTTTTTAAATAATAAATTGAAATTCTGTATATTTCCTCACATAGTATGTTATAAACTACTTTCACGCTAGAACATATCTACAATGACATAACAATTTTACACGTGGATTAAAATAAAGAGGAGACATATTTTTATTCTAAATTTATAAAGGTTTGCCAAAAGTCAAGAGTTATATTAGATTATTTAAATATCATATAAACATGTTCAGTCTATAGAGTTAGTATAGCATAACAATTAGGTATTTAATTTGACACATACATATTGGTATTATCTAAATAATTTATAATTGTGTCTAATTATTGTATTATATATTTTATAATAGTTATTTTCTCTTCGTTTTCAAACCATTTAAAATCCAGTAAAATAATCCGTACTTAACTACGTAGCTCTGTTTCAAAGCCAATTCTATAATAGATTAAAGAATTAAGACGCTTTTCACAAAATTGAAAAATGTTGGCTAACGACAAAGCTGTGAATTACGTTTTTTACAAAGGCAGTGCAGTATATTAATTTAATTTATATTCATTATATTCCGTTTATCAGTGCAAAAATGGGATTCTAATAATGAGTTTTAAAAAATTGACTGGTTAATCATTGTTGCGATTACGTGCTTGTGGTCTAGTGGTTACGATACTCGCCTAGTGATCTAGTAGTCAGAGCTTCGAGCCTCGTTCAATTTTCATAGCATAAGCGTTTAGATTAGTGTGAAAATAGTTATAATATTGATATGATACGTATTCCGTGTACGCATCTCTATTTTTTACATAGAAAAAAAATTGTTAATTATAATTTATGTGAACGATATATTATATCTTAGTAATATATATTGATTTATTTAAAGAGCATTAATTGAAAATTTGATTGAATTGACACAATCCCACAGAATGGTTAGGCTGTGGATGCACATAGCTCGCGTATATATTGCGCCGCGGCTGCCATTACATACTAGTATAAGTGCCAGTAAATTATACAACACTGACAGTTTTTTACAAATGATTTAAAAAATATTTTAAGCGATATTATTTATAATGCAAAGAGCCATGGAAAGATACATGTTGATTATAGAAAATTCAAGAGTTGTTATAATTAGGCAGGTCACATGGCTCGGAAGATGAACAATCGTTGGACGAATGTAATCATCTAGTAGTATTCGAAGGCCGCTTCAAAATCCGCTGGAATGACCAAATCATAAAATACTGCTGAAATACGTGGCAACGAATAATAGTGGACAGAGAAGTGTGGGACATACTCGGGGAGGCCTTCGTCCAGCAATCGATAGAAAAGGGCTGATAATGATACGAATATTATTTTAATATGTGTATAATAATATATTTATTTAAATAATGACACAAAAAGAACGAAGATATTTCATGATATATATGGAAACGTGAACAATGATATGGTCAAGTCTGTTGTTGAAATTAATCTATAAACATAAGAAGTTTCATCTCAAAAAAAAAATCTGACTGGTGTTTTTCATAGGTGGACCGTTGAAAAGAAATGAATAAACACGTGATATACCTTCAATATGATGACGGTATACGTAGTATGCTATGTATATTATGGATTGCCAGATGAACGAATATCTCCAATCTGAAGAAATTTCGTACTGAATAAAAAATCTTCCTAACATGAAGGAAAAAAAACTTGCATATTTTATGAATATTTCAAGATGAGATTGAAACTGTTTGACTAGGTTAGTGATCATCAGAAATAATGAAAAGCGACGTATCGATCTCCAAGAAAATGGAGGTAAAGTTTGAGAAATGAGAATGTTATATTCCCGCTGCTTTTTTGATACTTAGCATAGCAAATAAAATTAACTTAAAACTATTCCTTATCCGCAATATTTGAATACATCCATATTCAAATATTGCTAATAATATAGGTATTGATCAAAATAACAAAATATATAAAAATTGAAAAATATTGATTTTTTTCAGGCGTACATTAGTATAATGTGTTAAAAAATATTTTACAGATAAAATGTTTTAAATAATTTAAAATAATAATAATTAGATTCTCATTGTGATATATATGCTGTTTCAGGAAAAATGACTATCAAATTTAGTCGATAGATGGCAATAGTGTAGTGGTATTCGAGGTGATTCCACATATTAACATGTGTACAACTTTCAAATATTTGGTAGATATGGAAGTTCATTGGGTGGAATAAGTGGATAACGATTTAAAGTGTAAAAGTCAGAAAGGGGCGATAGTTGGATTACCATGTTGGCGGATTTCGTTATAAGAAATTCTTTACAAATAAACAATAATAATAAATCTTGCAAAGTAACTTTTAATTATGACTATTTGTGTGAGAAATATAATATTGTTTAGAGTCGGACTATACAAGGCCCAGAACAAGAGTAGAGCTAAGCTGTTTGGACTGTAGAAGCAGATCAAAAGACATGAGCACATGTTTCAGAAAGAGTTCGAAAATAATGTGAATGCATTACAAGACATAAAAAAATAATAAAAATGATTTTGCCATGTTTAACATGACTAGCAGATACACCTTTCTGATACAGAATATGGGAACAATACCATATGATCGATAATAGTATATTTAATAAAATTTTTTGGTTACTATTCATAGCGTCATTCCAATCAATCCATTCTCTAATCATGAGCTCTTCTGAGGATATCTTAATAAATTAATTAATCACTACCAAGTTTTTACTATACAACAATAAAATAAGGTAAACTGTCTTTTGTCATACGTATAAAACATTTTTTTGTAACATTTGTAAATATTTTTAACTGAAGGTCTATAAAAGAAAAATGTTCGTGTTTGCTACGATATGGAATGGCGCATGTATCGATTTATATTAGTTACCAAGTAGGTACAATATTCCCATATTGAAGCTGGTGCCTGTGTGTATAATTCTGTTGAAAGGAATTAATTATTAAATGGTCAATCAGTATATTGTTTAGGTATTAGCATTTTACGATTAATTTTTACATTTATAATTCATGATTTAGACGAGGTAAGCAATTAAAAGGGAGTTTCGAGCCGTATGTGTTTATTAATTAATTTAGATTAAATCTTAATTATTGATGAGATTGAATAATACACTACGTTAAATTACAATTTTATAGTACGTTATTGCAGTTGCTATAATATAATAAATATTTAAATTTATTATAAAAATATGTTTATTTTTGTAACAAAAAAATAAAATGTTTTGTCTTGACGCTCTTATTGCTCTTGAGCGCTGTATATTGTTTATAAGATTTATTATTCGGATTTTATAAAGAAGGAAATAAAATCATCGCTTTATAATCTAATTGGAATTTTTAAATATATCACTCATATTTTTGACAAAACGCATGGAACTTTTCAGAAAATTCAACGGAAAAATGCCGCGCCTTACGGTGGGCAAAAAAATAATAATTAGAAGAATGTCACGATTTCTTACATCATGACACAGTTGTATTTTGTTTTAGAAAAACGAAATTAGGCCCGGGAAAAATTAATTAACAAAAAATTAAAAAAAGTGTCACAATTTTCGAACAAATTTATTGGTCCGCCTTGTTTCGATAAAATAAGATACGTTCTTAATTTTTACAATAATTTGACGGTACAGCTTTTCGTGACAATTTTTGTCGGGCGCCTAAAAGTTTTTTTCCCGAAAGAACACCGGACTACTTCAAATATAGAATTGTTTATTTGTAAACTTTCAGTGGGTCGTGGCGCGCCCCGCCGGGGGCCGGCGTAATGAAAGGGTGAGCCCGCCCGGCCGCACTTGCCTCGTTACGCTGTGACTCCGCGGGCAAAAAAAACCCGATCGAGTCTCTAATTTGTTTTTATATTGGCGTTTTATTTTATACTCGTTGCGTGCTCGACTTCTATTTAAATTTAAATCTCACCCCAGCCCTTTCAACCCCGATCGCTCGCGATAAAGTTTCCCCCGGATGTGTGGTTTATCAATACACTTTATTTTTTAAATTTATCTTTACGCCAGACTATGAAGGAGTCTTCTAAATATAATTCAGAATATATATAGTTAAGGCATGGCTGAAACTCATGGCTGAAAATGTGTTTTTCGTTGAATATAATAATACAAACTGACTAAATATTAAGGGAAACAATTTTTTTTACATAGTTCTGTGATATTTTAATACAAATTAAATTAATCGAAATCGGATAGGAAGAGATCCAGGTTCAAATCCTTGTAGCAACTAAATATTTTTACGATAGATAGATTTTTTCTGTATATCTTTCTATTTGATTTGATTAAATTTGACTTACAAAAGACATATGGATCAGATAAATAGCATAAACAATAAAATTATTTATATAGATAGTCACTTATTTTGTCACGATGGTTTTTCACCTTCAAACGTATAAAATACGATACCTATATCAAAACTATATTTTCGCACGTATTTAACACGATATTAAAATAATGGAATTTTGTTAAATGATTCAAGTTTGAAACCTGTTGGTATCAAAAAATTTTGTCACAGTCATGATTAAAATAGCTTATAGGCGTGTATGTGATAGGTTCGTGTATGATAGAGTAAAGAATGAAGATATTAGGAAAGAATGTAAAGCTGATCTTGAAAATTATAAATATGATTAAAATTGGATTGCTTTGGTGATTTGGTCATATGAATGAATGAGTAAGAAAGATATATGACGCGAGTGTTGGTGACACCAGAAATAGAAGACATCCGGAAGATAGTCCTACTACAATTCTTAATAATCGACGAGCTTGTATGTGAAGATGTATGAATGTGGATGAGGTGAAAATTATGTGTCAGGACAGAAAAGTGTGGCGCTTTATGCTCTCTGAATATCCCTGCGGAGAAACGGTGTGATAGTAAGTTAGTTAAAAAATGTTCTTATAATCTTATGTTGTTTTGTGTCTATCTCTGACCTCTATGACCTACGATGACGAGAGGCGAAACGAAATTTTAACGAAGAGACACGATATAAAATAATCTTTAAGTTAATGTTTATTTTAAATAAATATATTGAAGAGTTAAAAATACAATTTAATATTGTACGAGAAACGAAAGTAAATTGGATGTAAGATTTCAGACCGTCTCGAAATATTTTCTTGAAGATTTTTTTCACTCGGGGAATATACCAGGGCCAAGAGAATGCCGGAAAGACGTAAAACTACAACTGCTACAGTATTACTGTTTTAGTAATTTTCTACTGAAAAATGGTCGGGTTTAATGCTGATGACCTTTTTATCATTAAAAAAGGGACACGAGTCCTCGAGGACTATTCGATTTTCAGTTGAAAAACTAGACCATAATAACTTGGGGAGTTATTGCCGTGTTTAATTTTGCAAATTTAATGACGTTCGAATCCGCTGGTTTAATGACGTGTTTTAAACGTTTAACCATAAATCTGCTAGAAGGGCCCGGCTCTAAATGATTGTTTTCTAATCGTTTTGCTGTTTTGGATTTCCATGGAAGAATTACGACAATCTACATGGAAAAATTACGAGGCCTTTCTGAACAAGGATCAAACGTTTAAAATTGACCGATTAACTTACTCGTGCGTAATACATACAGTGACATTGAATTAAAAGGTGTTTTCATTTTATTCTTTTATTGAAAAATTACTTTTGATGTGTAAAATAAAAATGGTGGTACAGTTTATACATTTAAAATGAAAGATTTTTTCTTGATACATTATTTTATTATAAATACAACAATTTCTCTTTTAAGTAATATATATATTTTTTAAATAGAATAAATACGTGTCATATTAATTGTGACCGACGTAAGTCACCGAGCACAAGTGGTGGGTGATGACTTTGCGGACAGAACGGAATTGGAAGTGGAAACGAATGGATACTTTGGAGGAGTTGACGAATGGAATAAGGAATTATAAATAAAGGAAGAATGGGATGATGGTAAGGAAATCTTTCAATAGCGGATCAAGATGGCTTACGGGATCAGGAGGATAGCTTGACTCAACTGACTCGAACCGGCGATTCTGATGAATTCATTGCGCACTGTTCATTGAAATTCACATACACAAATCCTCTATTATTCCAATAGAATGATCCAGCGTGAACACCACTTCCTTTCAATAATATCGATGAATTTCACACATACAAAAACGAACTAGCCGAGCTGGGAAACAGGTGCAGGCTGAATTAGGAATGGACTGAGGGGTAGGAACAAAAACAAAACCTGTGAAAATTATACAACATTTAACAATAATAATTTTAATTCAATTATGGAAATATATGTGTTCACCTATGATATAATACTTACGAATATGGAAAATCAATATTATTATTATTATTTTCAAATTAATCTAAACGCTTGTAGTATGAAAATAGGACTAACTTGATGGCCTCCTGGAACGAGGCTCGAATCTTCTAAAACGACTTTTGAATTATAGATGAAAACGTATATTTTGAAAGCAAATCTACAAAATGTTGGTTTTTACATCAGCATTTTTTAAAGAGACAATTCTGTAATGGTTTTTTTTTCTGTGTATATTGTTCTGGCAGCCATATTGGGTTTTAAATTATGTGATCATCAGCAAGCGTTGTGATTGGCTGATTTCATTTAATGTGGGTATAGCGACTTATATCGTGTGCTTTGGGGTATTTCGGAACTAAACCTGATTTTTAATATGCAATATCAATGGATTTAAATGGCTTTTGTGAGAAACAATATGTTCTGCATGTAGCTGACAATAAAATCTATAAAACTGCTATTTTATCAGTAGATATAATGTGCATTTAATTAAATATGGAATCGGGTGAGTTGCAAACATAACCAAAAACTGACGCTTTTACATTACGACTAAGAAAGTGCTGTATTCTATGGTAAAACATCTATCTTACCATAGACAACATAGATAAGAAAATATGTTTATATACTTGCTACATGAAGAGAATTTACACATTTCACATTGAATATATATTAACGTAGGTACTGTTATTGAATATATAAAAGAAAAAAAAAATCAAACAATCTTTACCTAGAGATATTAAAAACACGATCGTTTTTGCACTATTTGCGCTTCACAGACATGGCCGTTTAACCAAGTACTTTACAGCCACAAATGACATTACGCTCGAATCCAACACATCCAGAAAATCACAGATGGATTATGGATTTATAAGAGGTTTGTGATGTCCATGGAATGATGATGGAGTGACAGGTGCACGCGCGTTCGGGGCGCATGGGTCTGTGTGTATGTGTGCGTATAACTGGCGAGAATTGATAAGTACGGCCGACAATGAGCGAGTCGGCTTCTTCGCTTCGCGTCTTTTAACGTAGATAGACGTAAAATCATTTATAATCTGTACTTGTGTTAATGGGAATAAATAATAAATTGTTACAAGGTTCCACCGGGTATTATTCACGTCGGCACTAAACCTATTTGCTTCAAGGGAGAGATATAACAAAAATGTTATTACATTTTGACACATGTTATAAAATAGTTGTGTGAAGTAAAAAAAAATCTTAGATTGTGAAAAAAAAAACCTATTGTTATGATGAACAAGACACGTTATGACAATAGGTAGGCACTCAGGTACAGGAGTTGCAATTTATTACTCCAGTTTGTTGACGAATCTACGGATTTAATTGATACACCTCAGTTAGCCATATTTATAATTATGACCTTCAGGGACTTTATTGTGACAAAGAAGCACCTAAAATTTATCCTTCTTAAGGGTCGTAATATAGGCGAGGACATTTACTCCGTGACCAAAAATATATTTCTTCTGGGAGATTTATTCATTCAAAAACTTGTAGGTTTCATACAGACGGCGATCCAGCTTTTTGTGGTGTCAAAAAAGATTTCATAGCTTTAAGCCAGAAGGATGAAATATTTCCTCACTTTTTACGCACCACTGCATTATTATCCAGCAGCCACTGTTTGCTAAACATTTAAAATTTAACGAGGCAATGAAAAGTGTTGTTATAATATTTAACTAGGTAAGGGATTATGCTCGTTAAAGATGCCTGTTTAAAGCTCTGATAATGGAGACCTTCTGCTTCATACACCAATATGTCGATTGCATAAGAGATATTGAATTTTAATGCACTGTTAATAATGATAGAATTTTCTAAAGAACGTAACAATCCAAAAAAATGAAAATTTTGAGAAGCAGTAAGATTTTTGTAAAGCTGATGTTTGTATAGTGAGTAAGATTAAAAAAGGATCACTTAGGTGGTTCGGTCATATGGAACGGATGAATGATGAGAGAATGGTAAGAAAGATATATGATGCAAGTGTTGATGGCACCAGAGTAGAGGACGTCCGCGGAAGACTTGGCACGACCAGGTAAACCAGATAATGGGAGGATGGTTCTGTTAGAAGCCTCAACAATCGGCGAGCTTGTATGAGAAGATATATGAATGTGGATGAGGCGAGAATTGTATGTCAGAACAGAAGAGTGTGGCGCTTTATCCTCTCTATCTACCCCCCACGCGGCAACGGCGTGATGGTAAGTAAGTAAGTAAGTAAGCAAGATTTTTCCTTTCGTGTGAATAACTCAACGAATTTAATATTCAACATCAGAAATAATGAGACGAAAATTATGGAAATGATTTTCACTGTATCGGCATTTTACAACAAACTTGCATTTTGGGAGAATATCCGAACCGAGGAGTAGCCAGACTTTTCGCCTGTTTGAAAGGGAAGTTGGAAAAATAAATAAATGGTGAGACCTACAAATGGGAAAATCACGTTCAAATACTTTCGAGCTCGCGAAACAGCTTGAGCAGCGGTTTAGCGACTTCAAAATAGTTGCTTGCGCAGTTTGCTTCAACTCCGGTTTTGAATATCGACATTGATAAACTATCCAGCCATTTCATGAACATTTTTCATGAGGATAGTCCTTTATCAGAAACGGAGTTGGCAGATTTTGAATGTATAGTGAAAGCATTGTTTTGTCCTACATACTGGCGATAAGCCTCCGTATCGATTTCTAAAATCAAAAAATTATAAAAATCATAAAAGAAACAAAATGTTTTCTCATTCATTATTTTTGGCTGGAATTTTGTACTCAGTGTATATTTTTTATTGTAATTTTGTTTAAATTGTTAAAAAATAATTCATTTAAATGGGTACACTTTTTATGGTTTACTGGATATTTATTTAAAATTATTACTTGTTTATATATTAGTCGTCTGTGTTGTCAAAAACGTAAAATAATAAACGTTTTATAACTAAGTACGTGTAGTTCTTCAGATAATTTTCTAACTTAATTTCCCCATAATTAATTTTAATAGTAAGTCCCACGCGTATTGATTTTGGACACCCTTGCTCTTTACCTTAGTAAAGAAATAGCTATTTCTATCTCTGAAATGTTACGGAAAAAATATGGGTGTACATCTAATATAACTTATTTAACTATTTGATAATAAATAATAATAATTTGATAATCACAATGAATTATAAATACACATTTTATTAAGTATTTTTTAAACCATTAACTATTAAGTATAATAAATTATTTTTAGTGCGTCTCAAAAAATACTTGTGCTTATGATTTAGTTACGATACTCGCCCAGTAATCTAGTGGTTCTGAGATTTAGAGACACCTTCTAGTCGAATTCTATCTTCATAACACAAGCATTCAGCTTAGTTTCAACATAGTAAGAATATTGATGTGACATGTATACCGTGTATTAATTTTTACTTAAATTTTTTTTTTCTATGTTCTTAGACATCGATCAATGAATGTTTGTGAATCAAAATTAAAATTAAATTATTCGTAACCCTACTATTAATGCGGAACCCCATTGAACGCCAGTAGACTATTAGTATAGTGGTCATTTCAGAAAGCGTCTTGCATTTAGGAATTTTAAAAATAGTTCACGATATATGAACACAGTGTAGGACCAATCAAATGAGCAGCGGTATACCGGTGGTCGTTTACTTGAACCATTTTAGGTTGTTATCAAATTCAAAATATTTGCTATGTTGCGTCTCGCCATAAAATCTGTGATTGATCATTATAAAAGGGACAAATTCTCAAAAACATATAGCCGCAAAACGAGAGAATGGTATGTGAAGTGGTATTTGGTGAAACTATATAAAACTATATATAGTTCTTGTGTCAACTGGATCTTGTATGGATGTAGGCCAAGATCTTTTCGCAAAATTCGCCACAATGACGTCACGGAAATGCCCAATTGTTGAGAACGTCGTGTTAGTGACTCATTTGGGTCATCAAGAACAGATGCTCTAGCGGCGGCAATATTTTCCTCACTTCGTGCATTTCTTTGTCTCACTGGCACTGAAACATTGTGTAGCGACAATGTGCTTTCAAATTTTCGCACCAAACGTTGAATTATTGATGTGGCAGGCAAGTGATGACGACGATAAATGGTCGTAATGGTCTTAAAGTTGCGGTGAGCGAACGCGAATTTTGGTAGTAGATTTGAATAATTTGCAAGCGTTGCTCCGGTGTGTACTGCTCCATGATGATTTGCCAACTAAGTACGAGTGTTAACCTAAAAAAAAATTGAAGAAATATGGCGTAGTTTCTTGGTCCTGTTGAAAGAAAGTTTGAGCGTCCCTATTGAAAAACTCTTTATGTGCATTATATATGGTAGTTGGTGTATTAAAATAACTTATTAAGTGGTTAAAAACAAAAAAACTAAATGATATATTGTAACATTACAAATTACGTTTAAATATTTGAATTATTTGGTCTTTGATATCATTTAAAAATTAAAGGCCATTGGAAATAATAATCGTGATAATAGCAACACTCTCGCATGCGCGTTCGGTAATCGTTGTCAGGTACCAATATGCCGACGCACGGAGCGCGAACGGACATTCACCACTAGACGAGGGAGGCGGCTACCCACGCGTTTTGCGTGTGGCAGAAGCCGGCGAAAAGATGGTTGATCTTATAAATCACAAAGCGATTTAAATTCATTATTTAACAAATGGGTAAGAAAAATATCATAATTACTATTGCGTCGATTTTCTATCAATCTAGTGATAAACATTAATTTGCATTGTATTCAATTCTTCTGCAGAAATATTGTATTTTACCTTGGAATGGGATGAATGACCCATATGAACGTTGGACGATGTCGCAAATGGATGAATTCAGCCGAAAGTCATTTCCACGTAACCCGGCAAGCTTCGACCAGAAAGCAACAAAAACAAGTTCAAAATGGAGAAAGAGCATCTCGTGTCTAAAAGTCATGTTGTTTCTTTTATATTGTTTTAATTGCTGTGGTTGTTAAATAACCAACAATTCTTTTATCACTATGGGAGTCATGGTCAACACGATCTTCTGGGACTACTCGCACGCCAAGTCGTCGCCGAGCAACCACGTTGATAATTATTATTGTCGTCGGAGTGTTCATTCTGCGAGGATTTGTATGATATTGTTTTTTTGACCATTACCTATATACAGGTGGTTATTTATTAGGTTGTATTTTTCTCCCATTAAATCTGTTGATTGAACATAACTTCTTTCAATAGTACTACCTATTTTTATTATTTATTGTATAAAGATTATTATTTATTAATTATCAGAGGGGAGATTGTTGGTAAGGTGAGGAATTTTCGTAAGTATTTGGCGCGAAGGATCCACATCTCATCTTCACGACTGTAGCCGGTGGAAATGTGGAGCCTCCGGTTCTGAACAATTATAGGATATACCCGACGATGAATTCTATAAAAATTAGAGAATTAAATATTTGCTTGACTAAGCAATACTAGTTCTATACATAATATAATGAATACGTGTCCAAAAAGTAGGGTATTAATACAATAAATAGCCTACCAAACTGCCGAAAAATGATAAAGAATATGAGTATGTAGATAATGAAAGATGTGTATCATGGCAGGAAAGCAGACAAACAAAATGCACATTTAAAAAATTATAGAATAATATTAATATTTATTACATTTTTTTATATTTCTATAGATTATTTAGGTGCATTTATTGATTTAATATAAATATTGTAAAGATTAATATTTACGTATCTATAAATGTATTAAACATTATGCGTTAAAAGTCGCGCACTTCCGAAACATAAATATTCGTATCACAATGACGTTATACTAAAATTAACAAAACAAGTTAATTAACTGTTAATTAACAGGTAAATTAATACTAAGTTAACAAAAAGGATAGCATCACTATTTTTTTTCTTACACACACACACATATATATCGCCCGGCGGGGGTGCTGCTCTGTACCACTGTACGCATCTGGAAACCTACTATATTGAGATTTGCACAAAGTCTTGTGCATAGACGGAAAAGCCTGCAAAGCAACGGAGAGCTCCAGTCGTCTCGTACCACCCTTGCCACTGGACCGAGCTCTCCATTAATCCAAGAGTAGGTATGGGTGATACTTTGGAATATCACCTACAACTTAAACAATTCCATGTACGAGGTCTTGCCATGGCCAACTCAATAAGTCGAGTGGCAATATACTCAGCAGGATCACTCCAATGCGGTCACAAAAATGATGGAGGAAGATCCGTTGCTTAGAACCGCCCTGCTCAGCGGATGCACGCGCACTTCATGTTGACGGATATGCGGTTCGAGAATAGGACTCCTCAGCCACACTCGGACTCACAATCGTGAACCGTGACGTCATCCTCGTAACGAGGGACCGCCGAAGACATATATAATCTAAGTAAGAACAGTTTTCTAAGTAAAACCTTTTCACTGAAGCCACAATAAATATTCCATATTAATATGTCATCATTAGTTTACTTATTAATTTCTGTATGATAATATTTGAGTTACAATATTATCATAGCGTAATATTTGAATCAAGCGAAAGCATTGCTTGATCGATCGGAACAAATCAAAACCCCGCGGTGCACCGCCCCGCTTAATTCACCAGACTAGTTGGTAGATATAATTCCAACCAAACCGTATAATGTTATACATGCGACATACGAGTCCTTCCATATTATCAGATGGTGAAAAAGAACAACATTTCAATAGTATTTCAACTTATTCAAATTTGAGGAAAATTTAATCTTCTATCTTTATTCCTGTTGACCAAAATTAAACATTAAAAATAAACTTTAACAGGCACATATTCGTAACACAATTCACAAAAGTTTTGTGAATTATGTAACATACTTTGTAAGGAGGGTTACAGAGAGCAAATCATTACACTTACTGTCCGAATATATGCTGCCTTCGTGTATTTTATTAAATTTTGCGTATTTTTTTCGACTGGCAAAATGAATTTAATGATAAATGTCAAAAATGTATTCAGATTTTCAAGAGATTATTATAACAGGTTGGTACCTATATATGTTTTAAACATTTTATATGCCATAAAATATTCATTTATTTATTGGTAACTATATAATATAAAAGTAAAAATATGTTTGGACTGCGCCCGTCTCACTAGATAAATTCTGTATTGAGACGGGCATAGTTTACAAGCAATTGTACGAATACAAATTAACATTGTTTACATGTGCATAAACCTTACATATATATATAATGTGTGTAAAAAAAACAATTTACAATAATACAAAATTGAGTACAGTTAAAATTTTAAACCACAAAATACGAATGCGCAAAAATTGAAAAGAAATTAAATAAATACAAGAAGATCCGAATGAAAATTAGAACCAAAATCACAGAGGCTAAAATAAGCTGGCGTGATCAAAAATGTACAAGTATAGAGAAGTATGATATTCAGCGGTGTCGAAAATACAAAATAAAATGAATTATTTTTTTATTTTTTTTATTATTTATAACTATATTATACATATAAAAAAATTTATTTGGACTGTGCCCGTCTCACTAGAGAATTCTGTGTCGAATAGAAGGAACATAGGTGATACTTATATAAACTTATATAAATTACTTCAAAATTTGAAAGATACACATTAGAGTTACAGGACCATCAACCATAAGAGATGAAATGAAAAAAGCAGTAAGGTTGGCTAAGACTAAAAAACTACCGGTTCTAATGGAATACTCGCAGAAATTGTAAAACTTCTGGAAAGTAATGGAGTAGAACTATTAATAAAGCTCTGCAACTCTTTATATGACAAGGAGTTATTCAGTCAGATTGGTTACAATCAACATTTATCGGGATTCTGAAAAACTGAAATCTAAAAAATGATGTTATTACCGCACAATCCGCTTGACGCATCAAAGATAATTACTGTAGAATATATTACAGAGTCGAAGAGGAAGATATCAATTCGGTTTTCATGCGGTCATGGAACTCGAGAGGCGCTATTCGGTATCCAAGTATTAATACAGAGAGTAGAGATGTTAATCTGATTTGTAACTGATTTTATAAAAGTATTAACCGCAAACGCTAATATTGATATATGTTGATATATTCTATATTATCAATTATATGTTTAAAAATAAATAAATTTCAAAGCTATCAGATATATATATATATATATATATATATATATGGCCTTATTTTTTTTATATTGAATAGTCTTTTTGGTTATTTTTTATTACATAGAAATATGTATTTACCTCTATTTATTATTCAAACTATTTTTCTAGATTCTTTATAACTTTACGAATATATTCAAATATTTTATCTTTTACTCTTCGTCGTTCGAATAGTTGAAAGTAACTAATATTTGGAAACTCTAGCTAGGATTGACGATAAGAATATACGGATAATAAAAAAACTTGTATTGACGTCAAAATACATCAGTTAAGGACTAATTAACTGAATAAGTAGCAACACGGAGAGGAGTAAGACAGTATTGTATTATTTCATCAATGCTTTTTAACATTTACACAGTACGTAAATAATTTTTCTACATTAAATATATCTAAATCCCCAAAAGAGATAGCCAGCTTTCTACACTAATAATAATGTAGGCAAATTTTTAACTAATTGTAAAGCCATTTTGGCATCTATTACTTTAAGTGCAATGATTGTCCAATTTTCTATATAGGAAAAACATCGAGGAAGGCAAATATTATTATAAAAGAACACATTAGATGCTTCACAAGTATAGATTTTTCAGAATTTGCCGAAAACTTAATTAATTCTAACCGTACTTAAAACTTATAAGAAAAATACAAGGGGACAAGTGTTATATAAAAATGGAATAGGTTATTATTTCATGCCAAAATACTAAAGTAAGAAGAATATTATTTTAACAGTATATTTATATTTATTTGGATTATTATGTGTTGTATTGTATTATTTTAAAAATGGGTTGTATAAGATGTCGCAAAAGTTTTTTTCGTAATAAAAATTCTGTAATAAAATAATGGATGGGTTTAATAAAACAAGGTTTAATTTGCATTTAGCACAGACGCTGAGAATTTATTTCTTAAAAATTATGTTTTCTAAATGTGATCCGTTATTTCGCTGGCACTCTTCTAAATGGGAGTTAAAAATTCTCAGAACTGCTCGGCACGTACTTTCCGTGATCGCTGCCATTTCTACTCGGATGTTTTCTTTTAATTGGTCCAGAGAGGGAGGATTGTTACTGTATACCTTTGATTTAAGGTAGCCCCATAGGAAATAAGTCCAATGGTGTCAGGTCGGGGCTACGTGGAGGCCAGTTTATATCACCTCGTCAGAATATCAATTTTCCAGGGAAAATTTCACAAACAACTGGTAAGGACACGCTTCATAGCGACTGAATTCTCAAGGATGCGGCTAGCGATCGGCGAACCCCCCGCCCTTCTGCCGTTCGTTGCGTCAGTGCAGCGATTGAGCCAAAATGAAAAAGACTTGTGAAACACTGTATAATGAACCATCTAATAATTAATTTGAAACAAATTATGCAACATTCAGAAAAAAATTTAATTGTATCAAACTTTTCTCTACGAAACACCATCCGTGCAATATTTTACGTCAAATTTTACAAAACAAATATAGGATACTTTTTACCACCAATGACGGGATAATTAAACGAGCAATCGAAAACAACTTTGCAAATTATTGATAGGTCAGATTATTTCGTGAATATAACATTTGTCTGGCGATGGAATACTGTTTGTTGATTCGTTTTGAGTTTTAATGGGGTTTCCAACTCGTGAGCTGAAATTGTCGACTTGTTTTTGTTAAACTTTTTTGTTGTTTTATTTTCTTAACTGGAATGTTAAGGAAATAAAAATGTTGATCTGAAATGCTCTTTATTATGAAAATAAAATTAAAATATTGATCGGTAAAGACAGGCCTGTGCACTGGATCATAAAAATTAAAAGTTAATAAAATATTATACTTTTTTAAGAAGAAAGTGGGTAGTATATTAATAGTGTAATCATTTAATGAACAATGGCTATATTTCGTAATATTCTAGTCTTTTAATAAAATTTAAAATAAATTCATATTTTAAATACTTAGTATAAAATAAAATATTAATAAATAAAGTACTTCAGATCGAATACTTCTGCGTATTGAGTTATTTCTGCTAAAAATACCTTATTTCTTTGTAAGATAAGTGATTCCTCAATTAACGTGGTTAGACAAATTACAAAGAGTACATTAAATAGCGCGGCTCCCCCCCACCTACTGGAAATCCCGGGAATTCCTGTGTCATTTCGGTTTGGGAAGCAAAACAGCTGCCGAAAATAAAGGAGCCGGGATAATCCAGGGCAGATTAAAGTAGCACAGCATGGCGGCATGGGCGGCATGGGCGGCATGGGCGGCAAGAATCCTAACCGGCGGATCCGAGACAGCGGCGGATGGGCGGCGAATGGTGCGATTTAGGGCCCAGTACTAATACCTCGGCCGGGGAATCCCTCACCCCACATTCCGCACCCTGCCGGCGAGGCTGTACGGCGCAAATTGTCCATTCACCTCGTTATAAGTGGATCTTTGATTTGAGAGGTGTTAACTTTGAGCAGCTTTTTATGATGTCGACAATTTTGTAAGATAAGTAGTCTCTTCTCAATAAAATAGACGTTGATTCCATGAATGAAATTTCATATAAATTAAATATGAGTTTTCATTTACAATGCTAACCTAAATAATAAATTATTAAAACAATTAAATTTACGATTTATTGGTGAAGTTGCGAGTTTTCAGAACATCGTCTTTTGTTACCGAATTTCCATAACTTCCACAATATACTCATACCACGATATTCAACATAGCCGTTTTAATCGACTAGGTATAGAACTAAAATAAAATATTATCAAACAAGTAAACTTAGGTATGTATTTTTTTACGTGCTTACTTGTTATAATTATCATAATAATTTAATCAATTTAAAAATGTTACTGAAAAAATGCAAAGAATAAATCTTTCTTTCGAAAAAATAGAGATCCCAACAGGACTCGAATCAGGGGAACTATACCATTATTAAAAAATATGAATTAAATATATTAATTAGAAAGATATACATATAATATCAATTTTATCGAAAAATATTGTTGTTGCGCCACCGGAATTCGGACCTAGATCTCTTTCCAAATCGGGGAAGATGCATTATCCAACTATGCTACAGCAACGATATTTTTATCAACAGATTTTCGAACCAATATGTTACCTTTTTGATATTAATACATTTAATCGTTCCATAATAGTTTAGAAAGAGATCCAGGTTCGAATCTCGGTAGCGCAACTAGAATATTTTTCGATAAAATTGGTTTTATATGTATATCTTTCTAATTAATATATTTAATTCATATATAAAATATTACAGACCTATATTCTGAATAATTACAACTTCACAATAAGAATGTGTTCTCCTAATAATATATCATTATTGTTAATTTTGTCAGATTATTTTTGAATTTACTTCAGTGGTAGGTACATTTATTTTTTCCAATAGAAGACACCTGCTACGTGGTGCCAAGACTTTCAAATTATTATTTTTTTCAGTTACGTAATTACTTTGATTAAATTAAAAAAGTGAACTTAATAATATTGTAGTTTATTGCCTGGACGATTAAAATAGAAATGCTGAATAACATAATTAGACATGGTAATAATTATCAATGGTAACAACATTATTTTGGAAAAAAGTTTTCATATATTTTTTGTACGTGTGTACCTACTATAGTGAGTAAAATATTATGTCAATGTTTGGATTCAATTTATTTACAAGAATGCAAGTAAAAAGACATTGATGCATGGTCTAAGGAAAGTAAAACAAATATCAACATACTTTTCAATGTTCATTGACTTTTTAATTAACATCTTGTGTCAAATGTATAATAAGTATCTTTGTGAAAATAAAATAAACTAATAATAGATATCTCATAGAGATGAATATATTTTTTATTAATAGAAAAATATGGAAGTATCGGTAATTACAGGGCTTACGACCTGTCTTCAGCTGACTTAAGCTTCCGTTTACATAAAGTAACTTTCACCATTCCACCCAATCAACCTCCATATCTATCAAATTATTAAAAGTTATATATATATATATGATAATATGTGGAATCACTTCAAATACCACTACACTGTTGAAGACAAGTCGTAATTACCCATACTTCCATATTTTTCCATTAACAAAAAATAGCTTCGTCTCTATGAGATATCTATTATTTGTTTAATAACAGTGTCTTTGTATGTAAAAATTCAGTAATTGTGTGTTCTTGGACATGTTCAAATATTGCTAATAATATACTGTAAGAAAATATATATAACTGAAAATTTTTGATTTTTCTGACGTATTCTAGTATAGTGTGTTAAAAACATTTTACAGATAAAGAATATTACTTTAAATAATTTCATAAAAATAATTATATTCTCATTGTGACATCTACTGTTTTAGGGAAATTTAATATCAAATTTACTGCATAGATGGCGATAGTGTAGTGGTACTCGAATCGAGTCCAAATATTAAGGGGCAACTTTCATTTTTCCAGTTTGAATTTCGAGATATTTTTTCATTTTGCATACCTTTTCAACATGAGACTAATAGTTCATTCTTTTACAATATCAAGTAAATATAAAAGTGCGTTATTTTCTACGTAAATATTGCTAGAGTGAAAGGTATCAATAGAAAAGAACAAGTAAACAATTGTTGATTCTCTTAAATTCCCAGCTATCAGAAAATAGCAATTTCTTCAGCATTCATAATACATATGTGTCGCCATTTGAAATTATCCAGCGAAAATTAAATAATTTGTTAAAGTTCTCACCTAAGAATTGTTATGTTTATACTATGAAATGAAGAATTATTATGTTTATTATAAAAACCATTGTCCGTGTCGATAAACATATGATTATTATATATTACAATTTTGCCCGGATTTATAAGTAAAAATTTGATATAAATAATATTGATAAATTTTGAAGTAGCTGTATTTGTGAAGAGAAAACTATTTATGCTAATATTATATTATATAATATTCATACTCCGGTTGTAATACAAAAAACTGTTTTTTAAATATTTATTTATTGTTTTAATAAATTACGTACATATTTAATATAAAAATATAAATGAAAATATGACAAAAGTATTATTATTCACTGTTAAATAATTAGGTGTTCATCGAGGAAATTATCGTTCTTTAGAATTTCGTTGTTTTTTCTTTACACGTATTCAAAACAAAATTTGATCCGCACCCACACACATTACACCTTAAACTGAATTTAGAAATAAAGCCTTACGTTCTTTCACATATTTAATATTTGTGCCTGTGCACCCAAACATCGATTTGTGGGAGTAAATTGGATTAATTTGAGAAAAGAATTGGTGTATGTCGACCACTCTTTTGCCATCCAATTTAGGAAGTTCACACGAGTCCACACATTCAATGCTCAGTTCGGGTATATCCTGAAAATAATTTGTAATATTATTATTATTGTTAATAGTATTTAGTTATTTTTATGTCTGAAATATTAAAATCCGTGTTTATTCATTTATATGACTATAACAAATACATTTGTATCAATCAGACAGGTCTGTCATGTATTATTCTTTTAATAAATTATTTATCTTTAAGGATATGTATTTCCAATAGAAAATAATTTATCTGCACTACATAATATATGTATATTGAAATATGTAATTTATATAGTTAAATCAAATGGATAATTGTTTTACGAATGGTAAAAATTATCAATTTACATTGCGATTTTTTTTCCAAGAAGTTTATGAACATTTTAAATGTTGTTGGAACATTTCTTAGAACATGTCATTGGATACTTTTTGATCTTAGACGTCTTGAGTCACAAAAGGCAGTAATTTCAGAACAATAATGTATATAATAATATATTATTGAATACATTAATTTAGTATTTAAAATATCACAGACCTATGTTCTGAATAATTACAACTTCACAATAAGAATGTGTTTTCCTTAATAATATATTATTGACTTTTAATGAGAACAAAAAATAACGGTTTCGCAAATTTCACGTCTTCGCATATTTCACGGCAACATTGCAATACAACGCTGTCAGTTTATAAAACGTTATGAATGGTGACGTGAAGTTTGACGTATGTTTAATATTTAAATGTCAAAATTATACACTGCTTTTGTATAAAAACAGTTCAAAAACATACAATTTACAAAAATAAGCAATTGGTATCCAGAATAAGTATAATATTCATTCATGTTGTAGTAAAAATTTGTATTGAAATATGTTTTATAGGCAAATTACATTCAAATCTATCGGAGCGCAGATTTCACAACCGCCGTAGCCTTGTCGAACGGCATACTGACACTGTGAGAGCTACTTAATAATATCGTATTCTATAAGACTGGAAATGTATTATTTAAAAAATGATTATTGTGTTTCTGATATTAAACTTAGTTTTAAATAGTAGTTGAAGCATCAAAGCATGTGAGTAAATATAACATGTTATTTAAAAACTTATGTTTTTACTAAAACAAAGTGTTTTAAAAAAATTGATATTTGATTAAATATAAATGTAATAAAAATTGATAAAATATAAATGTAATAAAACCCACATTTTAGTAAAAAACGCGAAAATTTGAATTATTATTGCAAGTCGCGCATATATATAACTTTTGAAAATTTGATAGATATGGAGATTGATGCGTGAGAATGGTGAACGTTATATTTATATAAATTGACCACTTAAACTCGCTGAAGACAGGTCGTAAACCCTGTAATTACCCATACTTCCATATATTTTCCATTAAATATAATAAAAATGGTTTTAGAATATTTTTTAACATGAAATAGCACAATTTTTTCCTTAATTTTGTCATGTTCATTCTTGTATTTGCTTTTGAGTACACAAGATTATTGTGTTACTTTTTATGGTACTTTTACTAGAATTATTGTACTTTTACATAAATTACGTTCTAAACAAATAGTGCGCCAAGTGTATAAAAACACTAAATAATTAAATAGATCATTAAAATAGACACACTATTCGACTTTGTGTTAATAAAACTGTGACGGGCGTTATTTGATTAGAATACCTTTTCAGTAGGTAACCTTTTTTTGTGTGACCCTTAATTTAAATTTATAATTTAGAATAATTAATAGACTCTGACCTTTTCGTTGATCTATTATAAACCGAACTCGAGCATAAATTTGTTTGAATCGAATTGATAGGGTTTTTCTCAATAATTAACTACCAGAAACGGTCAAGTGTAAAATGGTATTTAAATACTAACTATTTATATTTAATTATCAGTTTATATTTAATTTTAGTTTTGTTCTGTTATGATTTTCATCATTAAGTAAATTTTCAAGTATCTAAAAAATCACTTAATTTTTTTAAAATATTATTTTTTTATATTAAAGATGTGAAAATGAAATCTTTACATCTAAAATACAAGCTTTTTTCATCTAATGCTTACATAACGAGAGAATTTACGAAATTATTTAAAAATTGCGTTGTGTGAAAGGTTTTCTTGTGAATTTATATACATACTTGTGCATGAGGATCTCAGCCATGAAAAGTGGGAAAAATTCCAGCAGAATATGGTCTATCGATAGACAATCTGAAGTATGTCGTGGAGGTTGTACGATGTACTTATACGGCTGTTCAGCCTGCTTTTATAAAAGTATGTCCCAGAGATGGAAGAATGCATATATCATAATTCGCCATTAAGAAGAAAGCAGATCAGATCTCAAAAATTATCGGGCAATAAGTTGTTACTTACTTACTTACTTAACATCACGCCGTTTCCCCGTGGGGGTAGGCAGAGAGGATAGAGCGCCACACTCTTCTGTCCCGACACACAATTCTCGCCTCATCCACATTCATACATCTTGTCATAAAAGCTCGCCGATTGTTGAGGCTTCTAACAGAACCATCCTCCATTATTTGGTTTACCTGGTCGTTCCAAGTCTTCCGCGGACGTCCTCTATTTCTGGTTCCATCAACACTTGCGTCATATATCTTTCTTACCATTCTCTCCTCATTCATCCTTTCCATATGACCAAACCATCTAAGTGATCCTTTCTTAATCTTACTCACTATACTAACATCAGCTTTACATTTAGTTGTTACTTATCTTGTATAAGATATTTACTAAAATTTCCTTAAACAGTGTGAAAATTCTAGACTAGAACCATCCAATAGAACAAGCCGAATTCAGGATGAAGATATTAGAGATATAGATAGATATCAGCATATTAGAGAAATTACAGTGGTATTCTATAATACAAGTTTATATCGGATTCATCAAATATGAAAAGGCATTTAATTACAAAGAAAATATCGTAGAAGACCTTTAGCAAGAAAGCTATTGACAAAATATGTAAACACATTGAGTAATATACACAGTAAAGCAACGGTAAACCATCTCGTAGATTCCCTGTCAAGAAACGAGTCCTACGAGGTAATATTATTAGGAGAACTTATTGTGAAGTTGTAATTATTCAGAACATAGGTTTGTAATATTTTAAATATGAATTAGAAAGATATGCATATAAAATCAATTTTATCTAAAAATATTGCTGTTGCGCCACCGGGATTCGAACCTGGATCTCTTTCCAAACCAGGAAAGGTGCATTATCCAACTATGCTACATTTAATATGAATTAAATATAGGTTCGAAAATTTGTCGCTAAAAATATTGTCGCTGTGACATAGTTGGATAATGCACCTTCATATTTAATACAAATATTAATGGAAAAAATCTGTTCAGATAATTGGAGCGGAAAATAAAGGTAAATAAATGGCGAGTATTAAAGCCATCAATATGTGATCCAGGCATCTCAGATAATCCAGATGACCTGCATAACAGAATACAGAAACTATCACAAGTCTGTGAAAGATTCATGACAAACTTGTCAAATTGATGACGTACTGTGTCGACGTGATAGTGGTTTCTGTTCATTTAACACATCTTGAAAAAGTCTGTAATTATGTTTACCTAGTACGATAAAATGTCATGCCAGGAGGCGTTTCTGAAGAAATTGTTAATATAACAAAACTGGCCCCTCGGACGTATGAATATGATTTTCAAAAGTTAACTTTTATTTCTTTCATTTAATGCATATTTATATTGATCACGAGCCGCCGCAAAACATAAACTGTCATCGAAAGCGATATCCAAAAAACTTAGAGTAACTAATAAAATGTATTAAAAGATGTATGTTGGGTATCACGTGAAGAGACAGGAAATAAATATATAAATAAGATAACAGACTAGAGAAATTGATATAACTGAATACGCCAAAATAAAAAGAAATGTCAATAGACGAGCTGTATATCGATCAATTGGTTGAAACCATGAATTAAAAAAAGAATTGACATATAATGACCTTGGAACTATAAGGCGTCATCTAACATTTTAATTAAAATTAACTTTTTGCATCAAAAGTCTTTGCAAAAAATTTTCATATTTTAGTAGCACTTAAAATATTTTTTTAAACAACAACTGAGATCTCCCTTGCAACAACACAGTATATAGATTTTTAGAAATGTTGATCTTACAAATGTTGATTTTACAAATGTTGATGTTGAGACAAATCGTCGGTCATCTTGGATGAAAAATTGTTACAGTTAAGACCACTTAGGTATTGTATTATTATTTATTTTATATGGTTGTTTAATATACTATTCGATGCTCAAGAAGATATACAACGCATATGCATTCATAACTCTGATCTGTTCAAAGGAATATACGATGTTGCAGGGGTGATCTCAACCATTCATTTAAATACTAATAAAATATATATTATGTAACATGCCCGAAACCAGAAATCGGTTTATTTTGTTAATCTAAATAATATAGCGAAATTTGTGTGAAAATTTCTCCTAATGGATAACCAACCAAACTTTCTAAATATTTCTATAAATTAATGTTTAAAACATTGTACGTCAATATATCAGTTTGATGTATATGTCGGATAATACCTTGTTGTTCCAAGCGCACAATATTATATTATATTAATTTTGGGTCGCCGAAAGACGTTTATGTTCACCGCGAGAATTCACATATTAGTATTTAAATGTTTGCTGTTCAAGTAAATATTGTTTTTTTATCCTTATTATTAAATATTATTAATCAAATCATGTAAAATACTTTTGGAGCCGCCGTGTATTTTCCTGACCCGAAAAGATATAATATTTTTTTATACAGAAGGAACTGTGGTAACACGCGTTCGTTCCCCATTTTATAAGTACAAGAATAAAATGATTAGTTTATATATGTTACGCAAACTCGTAAATTTAGGTGTTATTAAATATATTTTATTAATATTTATCAATTTACAAAATTTAGACATTTACGTTACGATATTTTTTAGGAGATTAATTAATTTATTTCATTATATTATATTAAATAAAAAATTTTGAAAACAACGTATAACGTTTGCTTGTTTTTTTTTTAAACGTTTGCTTTTGAAACTATCAACAAGGCCATCCTGTAATATATAGTTTACCTGATAGTGCCGGATCTTTCGCACACACCTCCTGTTCCGGTTACCTTTAAGACAACTATAACACGATCAGTTTTAATGCACTGTTTGCCAGTTGACAAAATCATTATAATAATTTAGATATTTAAAAAAAAATTATGAATATTAATTTGACGTGTCATGCGTGTAATTTTATGAAAAATATTTTATACTAATAATAGATAATTACATTCTTAACGTAATATTAGGTATGTATTTATTTCTAAAAATTCTTGAATATCAAAAAAAATTATGTGTGCAATGCGTAATGTGTTAGTTTTTTTAGACTATATCATTATTTTCTACCCCTTAGGAGGGTTGAAATATCGCCCAAAAAGCCACCTCCAGGAATCCTCGTCTTCCGCATACTATTATACGTTAAGCCTGTTTTCACACAGATTCTTTGTGTGTTTTTTCTGGGAGTCTTCCTTCTAGGGTTGCTGAACCTTCCCCAATCAAATTAGGAGTAAGGCAGACTTGCGGGCATATAATTATTTTCACGGGGAATTCGTGGTGCATTTGAAAAATAGAAAAGAAGCACTATTTCTTTATTGAAGATTTTGAATTATACTTTAATACATATGCGACGCACAACCAATCAGGTCACTTTAATTTACACTTGCGTGGCGGGAGTAAATTTAAAGATGAATTAAAGTAAGAGTAAGCTTTCAGTATTCTCAAAAAAAAATTTTTTTTGAGAAAACTCTCATGTAATACTGACTAATAATAAATTAAATAATAAGGGTTACTTAAAAAAATATAAAGAGAGAGCGAAGACTGGCAAGTCGTCTCGAAAGTACTCACTGGGCTGGGAGTGGGAGCTAACTAAATACCGAGCAAGACTGTTGCTAACCATGATAGTTGTGATGTAACATCAACAAACCTGATCCACGTTAACGTCAGACTATTCGGGCAGCGGCTAACGGACGAATGGTGAAGGGTGTTTTTGACGCCTTAAATCTGGAATAATCCAGTTAATGAAAGAAAAACCCCAACAGAAAAACCCTGGTTCTTTAAATTGCAAAGAGCCGATACTTCATCCACGTACATAGTTACAATAGAGAAATAGGCAGCTAGATAATGGCAAACGACCGAAGCAAAGATATTAGAACTTGAAATATACTACGCGGAATATCAGAATATATAAACCTGGAGCATTCAACTTTCTAATAAAAGAAGTAAAAAATAATATAACCTAGACACTGTAGCAATACAAAAAACAAGGTGGATAGATGAAGGCGAAGATAACGTCTGAAAATTACACAATTATGTATGGTGGATCCCAGAATGATCAGTTTGGGATAGCCCTCATAATAAAGAACGACCTACTGTGGGCAGTAGATAGCATCTGTTTTCACTCTGAAAGATTATCATATCATCCTTATGGCTACAGAGAAGATGAAACATATAGAATCATATTGATAAATATCTATGCTCCAACAGAAAAAAATGATGAAAAAACAACATATAGTTTTGTAATCAAGCAGAGGAGATTTTAAAGATGATAACATCATGACAAAAAATCATACTAGGAGATTCAATAACCATAATAGGAATACAGGTTTACTACCGAGATGCAGTAGGCCATACAGTGTAAATAAGGCATTCAATGTTTAAGGTATTTTTTATTGTCGTTGCAATCTCCCATAATTAAGTAATATATATTTTTTAAATCCTATTTCTCCCCGAAAGGATATTCACAAACTCATCTGGACCTTACCTGGCAGCCTTATCAAAAACCAAATAGATCATATTCGATAAAATACACCAATCAAATTAGCTCGATATAAGAGCAGCAGATATTGATAGTGATCACTTACAGGTATAAGTTAAGGAGAATATATCAACTACCTATAGGAGGTTTGGCGAATTGATTATTGATTCCTGGTGGTGTATTCTGGTAAATTCACCTGCTTAAAATTGACTATAGTTTTTATGCAAACATCTGGGATGACAAAATAATTAAAATGCTTACTTGGATTTCAGCTCGCTTTTCTATTAGAGTTGGAGTAGTGAGTAGAAATTTGGCTAAATAAGTCACAATACTTCCGTAGGTGCTGCCTTCTGCGCCGGTCACTACCGACCAAACCAGTAGTACCTCTGTCAGTGAAGTCCTAAAGCTCGCCCGCTGCTGCTACAAGTGTGCGTTACTGCTTCACAGGTGTCACTATTTACTCATCACAGAAATATAGATCTGGAGCAAACCATAAGTTTTATGTATCGAAACTAAATTATATAAGTGTCGAAAAAAAGTAGAATAGACAAATATGTTCAGGAAGACCATCTATGACAACTCAAGTATTACAGAGAGATGGAAAGGGTTTAAACAATGTCGTGAGTGTGGTAGAAGAATAAGAAAAGAAGCTTGTCTAAGCTAGAATATTTGCAAGACACAGATAATATTATCAGAGCCACATAATATGGGAAAATTAGAAAAACGCCTTAAAAATTTTAGTGCAACAACGGAATAACAAAAATACCAGAGAACCTTAAAAACATATCAACGAGTATCGTAATGCATATAATGAGCAAACTAAAGTCATGCGGGACGCTGAGGTGAATATCGTAGCTGATGAAGTAGGTTAATAAAATATTAAGATGATCTCCTAAAACATAAAGCCGGCAATGAACCAGCGGTCAACATAAGCACAGCGGAATCTTTAGAGGAATCTTCTATCAAGGATGTTTATGGGGTACTGAAACAAATATAGACAGAATATCTGCAGAACTTCTAAAACACGGGAAAACCGAGTTAAAAAAAGATCTTCGAAATCTGGAAAAACGAACAACTCCCAGAGGAGTGGAGACCCAGAGTAATAATCCCCATCCCCAAAAAAGGTGATAAAAAGGATTGTGGTAACCAAAGATGGATCACATTGATTGTGATGGCAAAAAAGATTTTATCAAATACGAATTAAATGTATTAATTAGAAAGATATACGCATAAAATCAATTTTATCGAAAAATATTATTGTAGCTACTGGAATTCGAACCTGGATCTCTTCCCATCCGGGGAACGTACATTATCCGATTATGCTATACCAACACAGCGAATTAACGATAATTTTAAAATCTATATGGCATACTTTTCAAATGAATACATCTATCGTTCCATTATTTGAAAGCCATCTGCTTTGTTTTTACGGAATCTCAAATACTTTTGAGTAAACCGACAGAAGACGTCAGAATTAACAATTAATTTTAATTAATTTTTGGACACATTGAACAACTTATTTTTAAAGAGAACACCTTTTTATTGTGAAGTTGTAATTATTTAGAACATATTTTTATTCAGAACATGTTGATATTTTAAATACAAATGAAATGTATTAATTAGAAAGATATATATATATATATATATATATATATATATATATATATATATATATATATATATATATATATATATATATATATAAAACCAATTTTATCTAAAAATGATCGTCAATCCATTATCTTGGTATGGCATAATCAGATAATACATGTTCCCCGGGTTAGAAGAGATCCAGATTCGAATCCCGGTAGCAACAAGATTGTTTTACGAATACGAATGCGTTCTCCTTAACATGATTTTATCTACCTGAATTCTCTTTAAATTAGAACCGTATACTGAGAAGATAGTGGAAAATTATCAGTGTGGCTTTCAATGAATCGCTGTATTAGACCAGTCATTAGATAAATAAAAAGACCTTCAATAAATAGGCAGGTGTCGGCAGACTGGACCACGAAGGTAATACTAAGGGATGTATGGCGTTCTGTTGTGACTGCGGTACAAAGACTTTCGAGTCCTACGAGTGCCAGGCATTTCCGTCTCACAGCAGTGACTAGAGCACTTGACTGCTCATCTATAAGCATATAATGACAGATGATGTGTTCTTATTGATTGCTTAATTATTTTGTATTTTTCACTTACCATATGTTGTAGACCACATTTAAGAAAAGCGAATTTTGTCTAGTAGCCGTGTATCGTCGCCCTGTTACCTATGTAATAGAGCATGGTGGTAGGGTATGGTCGTCTTTTAGCATTAAAAAAATGCTAACCTGCCAGTGAATGAGAGGGGTGGATAAGTGGCGGGTCACCTCTCACTGCTCCTTTTCTTTTTCCCTTTTTCCCTTTTTAAAGTAAAATACTGACATTCTGTTGACATTGCATAATCCTTTGCGACCTTGCAATATTTTGTTGCTTACTTTGTATAATTTTCTACTCTTGTTCATGTTCATTTCTTGTACCGTTCCCTATCTCATCTATTTGTTTATTTTATTTCATTAATGTAATCAATTGTAATGTAAATCTTAATAAATAAAGATTGGGAACTGTGAGGGTTTTTAAGATGGCAGGTGTATAGCTCCGTCTCGTCACGTATGCGAGACGAAGTTGCATAGCTACCAATTAGCATTAAAAAAATGCCAACCAGGCGGCGAATGAGTAGGACCATATAGAAGCTTTTGCTTATAAACGATTATGAGTAAACGGCGGGTCCTCCCTCACTGCTCATCTATAAGCCTATCTCAAGTTAAAAAGAAAAAATCCAATACTGAAAAATAGGATTTCTCTAACATAATAAATTATAATAATTAAATTATAAATGAGAAAACGACAATATGTTTCTCTTAGAAACACATCACGTTTAAAAAAAATCAGAACGACAGATGTGTCTGTTATTTTTTTTGTGAACCGTTGTGCGGTGGAGGCAGAATCGATTCCCAACTATGGAGACTGGTGATGTTTTGACAATCAGCATCTATTGAGCTGTTGAGTGTTACGTGTTTTTGCTCAAAGTATTTTTTCAGTGCACGCAAACTTTTTGATAGAGATATTTTTACTATTTTCAACCTAAGCTAAATGCTTGTGCTATGAAAATAGGATTAACTTGCTAGTCTCCTGAAACGAGACTTTATTCATTATGAAATATTTATTTGAAATTTTGCTGGAAACTAAGAAATTTAGGGCTATCTGATGTAGAAAGTGTTGGGGCCGTGCAATGCCTGAACTGAACCAGACCCAGATTATCATAATCTACATAACAATTTGCGGCATACAAATGTTGACCCTCATCAATGTCACACACTGGAATCTATTAGGGAGGATGTATGGAGGGCCTATATATAAAGCTTGAGCCTCGTTACAACGCCAATTTGTTAACTGAAAGCTCCTTAGATCAGTTAAAATCTAGCTAACACTAAATTATTGCCGAAAAGTGAAATTGTACTCTGCGTCGCTCCGTTGGTGTAAACCGTATCGAGTCAAGTACATTGCTATGATATACAAGTGAAATGTGAAAAATATCGAGATATTTAAAAACGAATGATTTTCTGGAGCAGTCTGTTGTCATCTAATATTGAACTACATAACACATGGATTCAAATTGCAATTATTTGGATCGAACTTAGCTAACTAGGATGCACCTTTGTAGAGCCTGGAAACTAGTCTAGAACAATACAAATTGTTGTTTTATAGCTACGTTTGTAGAACTCCATAATCACGCTTATGAAAATAAAAATACTTGATTTTTAATACTGCTCGTTTAATTTCCGCGAGACGCGTTTCGCCTTATGAAGACATTATCAATCTTTAGCGCGTCTTACAAAAATTAAACGAAGAACTAAAAAATAAGTTATTAAACTAAGATAAAAAAAAAAAAATAAAAAAAAAAAAAAAAAAAAATAAGTGTTTTTATTTTCATATGTGTGATTAAAAATTGTAATTTTATAATAGTGGGCAATAAAATGATTTTTTTTTTGTTGCTGGAAAAGTAAGAACTGATTTTGGATGTGCTGATTCCAAAAATATGTATCTTTTTTCCTATCAGCTCTAGTTTTTGAGATATAGGATAATTGATTTTAGTTCTGATAAAAGGGAAAAATAATTAAATAATTTTCAAAATTAAAAATCAATTAAATTTTAGAATCAAATTCCGATCTACAAGATATAGTGATCAAATTGATATCCCAAAACTAAAATATACCGCAACTCAAAATCAATATATTTATCAAAGCATCCAATTTTTTAACAATCTACCTATCACAATTAGAAAAATTACGGACTATCATAAATTTGTAACTGAAGTAAAAAAATTATGTACACAGATTAACTGAAACATAAATTAACTCGTATATACTACTTCTCAATACACGAGTCTTACTCTCATAGAGAATAAACAAATGTTAATGTATTCCGCATATAGCGAGAGCGAGAGATATATGAGCTTTTACCAAAATTTTAGTTGGAATCATTTGATTATTTATTTTGAGGATATTAAAATCAAAAAAAAAAAATTTTTTTTACAGGAAACACCGCTCATTTCGTCCGGCCTCCTATATAAGTAAAAATGTAATTTTTCATATTGAAATTCAATGCATCAGAAGAGGAAATAAACTTATCACTTTGATTCATTTACACGAACAATAACGATCGTTTTTTTTTGATACATTCATTACGCTTTTTATTATCAGATACCTTATTGATTTTTAAGTTAAGTTATTTAAATTGTATCATTTAAACCGATTGCTATCGGCTAGTATATAATAAAAGTGATATAAAGTATGAAGATATAAATAAAATCTAAAGAGTTTAACTAGTGAAATTATACTTTTAAATATTTCCTTAATTTTTCGGCGTGAGATTTGAACAGTTGTTAAAAGTAAAGTTACGGCGATTTCCCGGACTTCGTGTAATAATATTAACAATTATGATTACTTGAAATGAGGAAAGGTTTAATTTAACCTCTACTTAACTTCAGTTTATATTTGCATACTAAAATTGTTTAATTAAATGGTAGGATGGTCATTTTAGAAGTAAAAAGGGGAAAAATCAAGATAATTGTCTTTTTTATAATCATTTTAAAACTAAATAGGTTTAATCTTTATTAAAAAATGAAGCTTTTAATTAACAATTTTGCTACGAAATAAACGATAGCCGTGGTGGAAAGCTACGCTTACTAAACTAAACCCTTTAAATTAGTAAGCGATATAATATAACTTGATTATTTATGATTTATAAATCTCAGTAATTGGTTACTACAAAGATTTGGACATACTCAAAATATTTTTTTTTTTTTATATTCGGGTCATCAACGGGAATGTGGCTAAATATATCATAAATGGTAGCAAACCAATACAAGCAAATTTTTGTAGAGTCTGGGGCGCACGCTATAAAATAACTGTATGCACTTCCATTACCGTCATCATTCCCAAGAACCATTATAACAGGCTACCAAGTATTGCTGCTTACTCGAGCTAATAAAATAAATAAGAACCTCATAAAATTAACGGGCCAAGTTATATATTATTTATACTTTGAAACAAGTTTTGAATTAAGTATATATTTTTGTTTTTTATAGTATACTTGTATATGTATTTTTAAAATATCATTAAACACTAGAACTATAAAACATATGCCTATCCATTTTTTTTCTAAAAATATATATTTTTAATTTCATATGTAGGTATAAAATTCATTTAATTTATATATCTACTTTGAACCATTCCGCATAAATTTCTTAATTGGTTAATATACTTACTTAAACCTTGTATTATTTTATACATAAAAGACGTCAGTCGTAAAAATAAAAAAAATTAAATGATGAAATAAAACATACTCTGCCTCCAGGTCTCCAGGTCATAAAAATATGAAATTACTCGTGATAAATTGGCTGTTTTTAAATGAAACAGAGAAGGACCTGAGAATGATTAAATGAGATTTTTTTTTGTATTTAATCCATTAATATTTCTTTTGATCTTTCTGTCAATTTTGATATTGATCAGAACTCTAGATTTTTTACAAACCACTAAAAAGTGAATTATTAGATCATTTTTCTCTCAGATGACTTACCCTATCAAGAAAGGCCTCAAAAGAAGTAAAAAAATAATACTCATATTTTTGTTAGTCTAAAGAAGATTGTAAATATAGTTCTAAAAGTTGTTGCTATTTAAAATTTTAATCTATAACTAACTATGTTTTATATCAGGTTGCGATCTATTTCATTTGTTAAGGCATCTGGAGCATTTTTTTTTGGGGAAGTTTAGGGAGCATACCCTTTTACTAATTGAAAAGTCCATTAGGATACTACCTGAATTATATGCTTTCGTGATCATATTGAAGAGACTTTACTTCACAAGTTTATTGATAACATTTTTTTACCGCTGGTACTTGATCTATTTCAAGTCCTTAATTATCTGCTAAGCCTTATTCGTTTCCGTTTCCACTATTCATGCATATTACTATGTTTATCTAATATTTTTTAATACACTTTTCTTTACATTTTATATATTTGTCAATAAAATTAAAAATTATGTTATACTAGCTGAAGTACCCAGCGTTGCTCGGGCTTAGCGTAGAGTGAAACGGCTTTATTTAGTAGAATGGGGAAGTTTTTTTCGAAATCAATAATCACGTAATTTTCCTCTTATTATGAATGTAAAGTGTGTAAAATTTCATCAACTACCAAAATTCTGCTTTAAAGAGTGAAAAAGGGAGATTGCGGTGGTTTTTCGAAATCTCATCTAGACAGTAATTTTCCTCTTATTTTAATCGTCAAGTGTGCAAAATTTCATCAAAAAGCACAAAATTTCTACTTTAACGACTGGGAAAGGGGGATGGGGGTGGTTTTTAGAAATCTAGATTTTGACATGCCTAAATAATATATTAAATATCGATTTCAAATATATATTTCGAAATATTAATTTTATCTAGAAATTATCAATGACGTTTGTGCTGCCCAGTTCGATAGTATCTACTAGTTACAAGTAAATATATTTTATTTTTTACGCATAAATTTATATTTTTATTTAATTATGTGTCCATAATATTCTTATTTTTTTATAAGTATTACATGTTTGAAAATGAATTTAATAATTAATAATTTTACCGATAGAAAAAACTTAGAAAATTTGTGATGATAATTAAAAGTTCAATTATTTTAAGATAGATGTAGTGTGGCTCTGTTCTCACTGAAGGTGAGAAATTGTGACTAGATACTTGAACGTGATTAAACGCTCTCAGTGAAAAATGGGGTAAACGTTTGCACGGGGGTGTCTTTGAGAGGGTGAGATCACCTTTGTAGGAAATGTAAATTTGGTTTAATTATCTCAGCAGTTGGCCGTAGGACGCTTGAGGCAATTGCCACGTTAACTGAAACCTTATACTTTGTAATTATTAGCTATCGATTCAACGAATTTTCACCAATATTTTATGAATGTACGTATTCAATTTTAATAGGGAGAAAATATTTCAGAAACATTTTATAAAAGTATTCTCTTAACAAGAAAAAAAAACTGTATTTTTGTATCAATCGTATATTAAATGATACATGAGTATTTATGAGTATGTCGCTGTACACGCAGTGTTTCATGATGAAACGGTGTATATATTAAATATACAGCAATTAATATCAGCCATACGATTTCTTATAGATTTTGAATAATTTAACGTTACTAACTACATTATTTTAATATCACAAATGACACATTGTACGTAATGTTGGTTATCTTTCATATAAATTTATTGAAATTACAATAGGAAATATATAAAATGAAAGGTGTTTGAATATTGGCAACAACCACCGTTATGAAAGAGGCCCAAAACAGCGAATTGCGTCACACGTTGTTACAGAGGGACAGGTTAATGAGAAGGTCCAGCGAGGGCAGGGACAAGGGTGCGGGGCGGGGAGACTTACCGCTTACCGCACTCCACCACGGCCCGTTCGGCCAACCCCCTTCAGAAATAGGCTAATGCAATTTACTTCGGCCATTGTTTGTACTCCCCGAGACATTGTGGTTATAGAATTTAATGATTCGTGAGGGGTAAAGGTTCGGGGTTGGGCTCTCGGGGTGGGATGTTCATTGGTAAGTGTATTTGGCGCGAGACAACGTCAGGTATCTAGCTGAGAGTCTGCCTTTCACAAAGCTTTGACGAAAAATGTAATTAGTTTTTTAGTAAGAGCCTTCTATCCATTAATTATTATTTCTATAACTTCTTTTGTTTTTCAACATAATCACTGGTTGTGTGTGATGTTGGTGTGTATTTATATAATATTAATACATTGTTTCTTGCGTACTACTAATGAATGTTCCAAATATAATAGATTTTTTCTTACGTCGACGTGCTCAGCCCAACATTTTTTAAATATAATAAAATTAATAATTTTCAGATTTTTGTTTGACGAATAAGTTATATGTATTATTATTACATTTCGTTATAATGTTATACTGGTACATTTTACATTAACATCTGAAAATCGACGTTTGTTTAATATTGTATTCCTAACATCAGTAATATTGATCCGGAAAATGGACATTTTATAATATTTTCTATCGAAAGGGAGATAAGTGACTGCAGTGATTAAATTGAACAGTACCGCAAATGCAATAAAAATAATAATTGATAGTGAAAACTTGACGATGCATAATTAAGTTATAGTATTAACACTAATATATGGAATGCCTAGAATTAGTAAAAGTCTAACCAAAGTAGATAATACACTCGAAATGAGGTCGCTATATGGGGTAAATTATTTATGATTAAAAAGTGAAAAAGAGTGAATACAAAGATTATATAAACACAGCGAGCAGAATTTAGTGACGAACCATAGGTGGTCACGTGGAACGGGTGCATTTTAGGAAAATGATTAGAACGTCCGCAAAAGAATTGTTATGTTCCACCAAACCAGATACAGGAAAAGAGTCTTATCCCAAGCCTCAACAATTAGCAGGCATGCATAAAACGTGTGTGTTAGGACATAAGAGTGCGGCATATTATTCATTCTTCCTTAGCTGATATTATTAATGACTTTATTTTGTTTTACAAAATGAAAAAAAATATATATTTTCCCTTATACGGGATGGACCATAAGTTTCTGTTCTTTTTAAAGCGCTTCTGCGCGGAGACCGCGCGAAGGAGGGAAACACGGGCGACAGCACGCGGAAGTTTGGTTCTTGGAAATTTAGTCGCAATGGATCGCTTCACGGGGAAACAACGCGCAGTTTCTGCACTTACGAAAAAAAAATCTATGTCTGTCTGCATGCGTAAGATATAAAAAATGCTGTACATATTACTTTATTAGATGTTCTAGAATCTAAATATTGAAATAAACTTAATCTAATGTGAATTGGAAAGCATCATCTTGTATATGTAGATTAGGTTATTCTGATTCGATCTTTTTGTGGGGTCTATTGTCAGGACTATAATGTCATCATATCAAATACATACAGAAGTTTCTGAATTTTTGAGAAAACCTGAGATCTAGTGACCAAACATATTATGGAGCAGAACAATTGAATTTAGAGTTACTTTTCGTCATCATTGAATGGAAGTGATTATGTACCGCTCTTAATCATACCATACTTCTACTTCTAATGAAAATAAGTAAAGCTTTAGAAAGTATTGTAGAGGATTAATGCAATTTATTTAATAGGAGGCAATTTATTATTCATCATTGCCTAAATAAAAAACATTATCCGTATAAAACCGTTCTTTAATTAATAATTTTGAAATTATAAATATATTGCGTTAATTTCCAATTAAAAATAATAACAATTTGTAGGACTGTCTGCCACTTTTAGAAAACGATAAACCCAGAGATACTTACTTACTTACCATCACGCCGTTTCCCCGTGGGGGTAGGCAGAGAGGATAGAGCGCCACACTCTTCTGTCCTGACATACAATTCTCGCCTCATCCACATTCATACATCTTGTCATACAAGCTCGCCGATTGTTGAGGCTTCTAACAGAACCATCCTCCATTATCTGGTTTACCTGGTCGTGCCAAGTCTTCCGCGGACGTCCTCTATTTCTGGTTCCATCAACACTTGCGTCATATATCTTTCTTACCATTCTCTCCTCATTCATCCATACTATAGATACTTTTTGATAATTACAAAATCTGTGTTTTCTCATTGACTCATGTCGTGAGGTCAATTTTAAATATGCAGTGAATCTCCTCTATTTTACTACGTAAAAAATACAGGCTAGTTAAGTACAACTAAAATTAAATTGAAGCCCAGAGAACAAGGTTCTTTTAAAAAAAATATATCTTAATTTTTCATTAATTAAAATTATATCTGGATATTCCCGGGTAACACGGAGGGATAGCAGTCCTAACAGTCTGTAATAAAATAATACAATTTGCGATTATAAATAATTTAGGTTTGAATGATATATATGGCCCACCCACCGTATCGCTGTCTACGGAATTATAAAATTTAACGATTTTATAAAATTATATATAATTAAACTTTAAAAAATACAGTAATAACGTTCAAACTGATTAAAGATATAAATAATAATAATAATAGTAATAATAACCAGAATACCCATTTGTTTGGAAATGAAATTTCATTAAAATTACAATGATTTAATCAGAACCAAAATATAACACTAAATAATATTTTCTGTGTTATTAAAGTTCGAGGTTACTTTACCGTCTAACATTAAGAAGGCGATAAATTTTACAGCGAGTTTTGTAAAAGACAATCACTCGGTGTTCCAAAATGAGAGAGCCCGGAATGAATAATGAACCAAATCCGAATTTGGTCATGTTAACAGCACAACCAGGTGTTCAGGATTAAGGGAATCCTTTATCTCTCATTGTTCCGCCTTCTGCTTTATGGGTTGAAATGTTTACACTTACTTTATAAGCAAAGCTCGAATGAGTTTCTCGCGGTTTATATTCATTGTCATCCACAGTATTTTATGACGCTGAATAATATTTAATAGCTATAAATTAAAGGAGTCAAATTAATTTATTTAACTAGCTTTCTACGTGTTCCGCACGTCGTACAAAAACCGAATGATTTCACGGGTATTTGGTAAAACAAAAAAAAAATTGCACCGTGTAGGTATTAATTTTTATATAATATATAATTCGCCTGCACAGTTTAGGTATAATCTGTACAAAAAAATGTTATGATTTCAAACCATCCATGTTTTATGAAATAATACCAAATAATGATTTATTTCATTTCATAGATGATAACCATCACTTCTAATGAAAAACATAAAGAGAACAGTCTTGAAAACTCTATATAGACGATTCTGAACGGGCCGCGAAAACCAGAAACCATTTTTATTAAAATCATCATTTTGACTTATACTTCAATACTTCATTACAAGGCATGATATTTCATTGCTCAACTGATTTACAGAAATAATTATTAATAACTTATGTATTAGTTAGAACCTATCTAATAATACGTATTTAAATCTCACTGAACAATATTGAGCATTTAAGGAAAAAAACAAATTTTTAAGAATTATGTGTGAAAATTCTGACTTCATTATTTAAAATTATTGAACGATTCATTTTATTTATGTATTATTAAAATAAAAAATTATAAGGATAAAATATCAAATAATAACATAGAATAACTGGAGTGTACCAGTTATTCTACGTTATTATTTGGAGCTCCTTTAGCGATTTATGAATCTACGTAAATCTTATTCCTACTACTTCTCCTAAGATCGGGCAGCCAATATCTCTTAGTCGATGTGCTTATGTATGAGCATCGTGGTCCTTTAGCCTGCTTCTTTAGCACGAACTGCTTACTTCTACCTTCTATTCTTGGTCCTTTAGCATGCTTATACAGCACGAACTGCTTGTTTTCACCTTCTGTTGGTCCTTTAGCCTGCTTCTACAGCACGAACTGCTCGCTTCCACTTTTTATTCATGGTCTGTGAATATTGTTGGATACGGACATATCGCTCTTTGTCTACGTTCTGGTTTGTTAGTTTTGAAATAAACGGAAGAATTTCGTTTTTTTATCAAATAATATATTTGTAAAGTTTTAATTTTTCTATGAATTTTTTGGATATTTCGACTAGTATGATTACGATTTCTTATCGAATATTATTATTCAGTTAATGGTTCGTAATTTACTTACAGATATTTCTTCTTTTAAATAACCACAAAAATAATTGCATTGCCGTTAAATTACCAAAGCAAGTCACCAAAACGAGAAATTTATCGACCTGGAAAAAGGTTTTTCAAAATACATATTGCTTTTGACTATATGCGATCTTGTATGTGTGTGTCCTATTGAGACCATATATTGTCCACTCTGTTTCTTAATATGCGGCATTAAAAAGCCTAATAATAATAATAATGTTTCTTAATATGCGGCATTAAAAAACTAGTAATAGTCGTTTGATCATTTTCATTTTCAAAAAATAAGGTTTACTGACATTTTGGGCATGACTAGCTCACCATAATGTAACTATTTGTGGATGTTGATAATTACTTTTCATTAATGATTTGTGGGCTTTTTCTTCATTAAATTAAAAAAATTAACTGTTCAATTCCATGATTATTTTATAAATTAAGTTGAAAAATTGGTTTATTCCACTATATTTTACTATATTAAACGTTAGAACGTTTTTGAGAACATCTTCTCATTATCAATCATATAATTTAACTAAAGTTAAAAACATTTCCAGACAGTAATTAATGGTGTGTCTGTCTGAAAATGTTTTTAACTTTAGTTGAATTGTATTATTGATAATGGAAAGATGTTCCTGAAAACATTCTTATGTTTAATATAATAAAATATAGTGGAATATAACAGTGTTGCAACTCAATTTATAAAATTAAAATTTTTGTTTCCACTATGGTGAAAATGTGATTATTTTTCAACTGAATTGTTTTTTTGACAAAAACAATGTTCACATGTTGTTTTGAAATCATAAATATTCATGATTTTGTTTTTGTATAGATAAACAGTTGTCAATAAAAAAAAATGACAGCTATTTCTAATAGAGGAGTTAATTTTATATTCCTTGTATTCCCAGTATTTAAATTTGTCCAGACTATAAGAATTATTTTTCTTTGAAGAGTTTTGTAATCCGTGGTAGACCTCAAGACCATATTTCGAAGGCGTCAAATACGTTTCTGTCTTTCCTATTCAGATAACATGTTTCAACTCTACACAAAGAATAACATGGTTTTAATTAGTGGACCTTTAATGTTTCTTGAGATATCAGTTTCGACATAGCAGACTTGGCCTTACTAATTCTCGGCTTTGCATACTTCATTTCTTGAGACGAGTTATTCTAAGTAGATAAAATCAAAGATCGCTGCATAGTCATCAAGAATATTACTTCTCTGCATTTAGTCAATATGAGTGTGTGACTGAGTATTTTTGTCTTTGCTTAGATATGTTTATTTCAAGAATTAAAACTGAGGTCTCGTCTTTAATCCTGTAGATACGTTTTACTATTTCGGCTTCGTTGTGTTTTTCATTACTTGAACCGCATTAAAATAAATAATTATTTTACTGCTTGAGTTCTTTGATGATTTGACTATGAGACGGAGGAGTACTAATTACGTCATAAAGTTTTATCCCAAGGTGCAAAATAAGCAGAAACTTAAGGAATACAGGCTGAAGCTCGAGTGTGAAAAACAATACAATATATTTTTAATTGTAACATCATTCCTGCTTCATCCTGTATTTATGCTTAAATGAGAGAAATCTAGTAGAAATTGACAATAGAATCAGAAAATTAGATGAGCGAAGGGCGGTAACACAATGAAATATCATTTGGAAAATGTCAACAAATTAAATTTTAGTCAAAGTAATGAAATTTATTCAAAAATTGTGGAATGCTATAATTTAAAAAGTAAGATATATTTATTATATTACTATTCATCTTCTACAAATTAAATGTATCAATTTCAAAGATATACATTTCATTTATATTAAATATCACTGACCAATGTCCTGAAAAATCCTTAAAAAAATATATATATATATTACATCTGTAATTGTCATTTAATAAATTAATGCAATTAGAACTTCGTTACCAAAATTAAAAATAAATTAATAAACAAGTCAACATTGATCAAGCTTAACTAAGAAAACCGTTTGTGTTGAGACAAAAAGTCATATATCATTTGTATTATTCCATGTCGGTATTCCAATTTTGTTTGAAGAGTTCTAGCAAGACTGAATTAATTGATTTCAGTTAATTTTCTGATTTGAGAGCGGAAATTGTTTAAAAGTAACAACCAAGACATTGAACATAACCGAGTGCCGTATCCAAACTTGTAACACCCAGTTTTGTTTATTGTCGAAGTAAAATTCAGCTCAGCTAATAAGGCCATCCAGATAATGCGAGCGGTTGAGTTTCATTGTTAGAGTAACTATATAAGTCATTCTTCGTCCTAATATTAACCGGTGTCCTGAAGTCCTGAAGCTGCTAATGTTAACTCCCTTGCCCCTTCCGTTTGACTTCACCACCATGCGGAGGCTGTGATCAAGTTTGTAGTTAATTTGCTAAGGTTTTACCTCAGGGCTAAAGAGATGCAAGTCATTTTATTCAATTTGAAAAATATATTTTATTATTAAAGAGAAAACATTCTTATTGCGAAGTTGCAATTATTCAGAACATAGGTCTGTGATATTTTAAATACTTGAAAAAGTATAACACGTAGGTTCGAAAATTTGTCGTCAAAAGTACAATCGCTGTAGCATAGTTGGATAATACACCTTCCCCGGTTTAGAAAGAGATCCAGGTTCGAATCCCGGTAGCGCAACAGGAATATTTTTCGATAAAATTGATTGTAAATGTATATCTTTCTAATTAATACATTTAAATAATTTTATTATTGATGTTTTAAAATTTTTCATTTTTTTATAAAGATATTCAAAATATTTGTACTATAAAGGTGGATATGATTATATATATGAAATTGGCACCTCAGATAGCGTGAGGAAACAATGACTGACCTCAAAAAATTACGGTACGTACTTTTTCGTGGGAGATATAAATCTCCTACCGAGGCAGCGTCTTGAAAATGTCAGTGTTACTTTGCCGTCGGCCTAGGTTTCCTCAGGAAAAGTATCTACAAAAAACAAAATGTAACCTAGAAGAGACGCCACTTCCTTACCTTAAATCAAATATATATATATTTATAAATAAATAATTTTTATTAGCAATATTTGAATATGTCTAAAAACACACAATTACTGGATTTTTACCTACAAAGGCACTGTTATTAAATAAATATCAGATATCCCATAGAGGCAAAGATTTTTAAAATTTGATAAATGTGGACGTTGAGGGGCGAGAATTGGTGAATGTTATATATATATATATATATATATAAAGTGATCACTTAAGCCAGTCGAAGGCAGATTGTAAGCACCATACTTCCATATATATTTTCCATTAAATATTAAAAAAACATAGTTTTGTCTCAATGAGATATCTGATATTTATTTAAATAATTTTTCGTTAAATTAGTTTTATTTTACGGAACCATTCCAAAGATAGAGAGATTATAATATTATATCAAATATACAGGATGGCCCAAAAAAAAGGAAAAAATTTCGTAAAATGTGATATAATTACATCAAAATTAGTTTATCAACAAGAGCTTAAATAGTTTACTAATTTCCTTACTTACCTATTTACCTATATTACGTTTTACTTCGACAATTTCCAGTCGCCATCTTTGATTATTAATTTTCCCATTGTTCATATTTGGTTTTTTCAAATTATTGCCCAGAATGACAAAAATCACTGCAGAAGACCGTATTCTGATCAAAAATTTGCGAATTGAAAAACGTTGGGGTGCTAGGAAAATAATCAAAGAGTTTTAAAACAAAGAATGTCTGGAGTATAGCTAGACATTACAGCAGGACGGAACTCCATCTCACACAGCCAGAAATACAATCAACTTTCTTCGTCGTGAGAATGTTAATTTCATCTAGCTAGGCATGTGACCACCGAACAGCCCAGATTTAAATCCAGTTGATTATGTAATATGGGATGTTTTGATGATTTCTGAATAGCTAAATATTGTGTAAAAAAATAAATATTAAGAATTATAATGAAATATATTATGTTTTGAAATAACTCATACGTTACGAGATGTTCTCATTTTTTTTGGGCCACCCTGTATATTACGTAAATATAGACTATAATCAATATATGAATTATATCCATAAAATGTAAGTAGTATATCGTATTATTTAAAATAAATTTGTATCAATTCACCTGAAAAATAATTATTTTACACGGGAATTAATTTCGGTACAAATCCAGGGCCCTCATCCTCCGGTTTACAAAAGCAACATCACCCTTTTACACAATTCATCCCTATTACGCCGTATATTGAGTGAACCGACTAAATGTCCGAGGTAATTGGAACATAGTAAACAAAGCGACACCGTAATCAATATAATGGAAAAACGAGAATAAAATCGTTTTAACTTTTCGTTGAGGAGCATGAACATTGTTTACCGACGTCAGTTCCGGTCGATGATCTCTTCCTGGTCTTTATGTGTACACAGCTGACGGGGCTAGTTAATTACCACAACAAAGGTCCGGTGCCCAAAGGGTAGACCATTCGTTAACGGTGGACCCATTATGCTTCAAAAATCATCCCAATACATCAAAACGAGCCGTCACAAGTGAGAATCGTGTTCATTTGTTTACATACATAATGGGTAGAAGAGGAAAAGCCAAACACCGTCTAGGGTTAAGTGGTATCAAATGATATGGTTAACGTACTAAAATACTACTCATGACCGACACACTTTAAGTTTCACTAAAATACAAAAAATGTGTACATAAAAAGAAAAAATAACAAAATTATTGAATATATAAATACGTAAAAGTTTTTAAATACAAACATTTTGAAATGCCTATGAGTAATAATTAATTTCTCTTGTAAATTAAAAAATACATACAATAAAATACCGGTATAACTGAATAAGTATTTGTGTCGTTTACTGGTCTGTTCCAACATATATTATATTAACAAATTGTGTGGAATTTTAGGGGTTTCAACAGATTTTAATTTAAAGACAATGTGAGGTGTATTTATTCCATAAATATTTATTATTACTGTCACTTGTAAGAATGACGCATCGAAATAAGAGTGGTTATGTCATATTACTTCATTGGAATAAAATTCGGATATGCCTGTTTGAATTGATTATGGGTAAATAACTCGTAACTTAATTTTAACAAAAAACAAGATATGCTTTTTTGAAAGATGGACAATACATATTGTATACTTGGTAAAATGGTCACCGGTCAATCATAGGGTCTGAGTTCGAATCCCGGCAAACCATTTTATCGCACCTGTTAGATCTGTTAGAAGTTTGAAATTCCATTTTGTATTTTACACATACATGCACAAAATATGTAAATATAGGTAAACAATGTACCTGTGAATATGCGTAACAGGAAACCTTATATATCGTTAGTGCAACAGCTGAACTATGCAAACCTTTTAGTCTTATGTACAGTTTGCGTAAACATTGAATTAAGTGGGTTTCCCTTAGCTATTTCTCTAGACCATTGAAATATTTGTGGTCGGTTAAGGGACACGATGATTTAATATATTCCTAAGACTGAGGAATCCCCTCTTAAGGTTATCAACAAGATTATGGTGATTTGGGTCCGGGAAACATGGTCCAGGATAATAATTGCTTCTTTGAAAAGCTCCCGAGAATTAGGAAGCTTAATTATTTAGAAAAGGTTACCAAGTACGTACATAAGGTAGATTTGTATTAAAAAATCTAAATACATGTTACTTGCATGTACATATCTATAAAAGCTTTACATCAAAAGCTCGGCTGCGCGCTCGTGTGGGAGTAATATGTATTTGTAAAATATCATGCACCTTGACGAACGCCAGAAGTTGATTTAGTGACGACATTTTAAAATCTTGTATCTTTTTGTAACACAATGACGAGATTTAGACACGAAAATATTTTTTTCCGCTTCAAAAGCTTTAGCATCCATCGAGCAGAAAGCTTCTAAAAGTGTCATTCCGAAGTTAAGATGAATTTTACTCATTTAAATGAGATCTTTAGGACTTTTGCTACCTTTTCATAGTAATTCGGTGATCTTGCGAAACCAAGTCAATGAATCTGCTGACAATTTCTGAGATTACTGTAGATTCCTGTCTTTCACTAGAAGGGTCGTCCAATATACTAAACAAATTTGCAGTACCAAAAAAATATACCATAGCAAAAGTGATTGTAACAAATTAGAAAAAAACACTTAATTAATAATAATTATATAAGAATTTGAGGCGAAATAAAAAAGGATGAAGGATGATAGAAAGGACGGAAATATAAAATACAGATCTGAAAGGGTATTTACTTTATTATAATTGAAAGCGTGATTCTAAATATTTTACATATATCATTTTAAATCGCATGTGCGAAACGGATATGGGAACCAATTTTTTTAATTTCGTGTAAATGTCTTAATTTTAATATTTTTAACATTTGGAGTAAAAATCTTGTGATTTATTTTTAATAATTATTAGTTTATTAACTTTGTTTTATTTTATAAACCATTGTGAGTTTTTTTTTATATACAACCGGTTTCGGAAAAATACCTTTCTTTTATCAGGACGAATTGATGTTGGTGTAGAATGATGCTGTGTGAGAGAAAAATTGAAGTTAGGGTGCGAGAAAGGTAAAGTAACTTGACTTTTTAGATTTGGTAACTAAAAACAGCTAATGTACAACTATAACAAAATATTATTTTGTAATAAAAGGACAAGAAATAAAATGGTAAGCGATGGGGTTTGCATGCACCAGAGCGATACTAAAACAATTTTAAAAAATTCGATTTAAAAGATAATTGCTTACTCGTATGTATATACAAGAGGTTGAGAGTATTATTTAAATGAATGAGACCAAACTCACTGTAAAATTTAATTAACATGTAACGGCATTCATTGGTCATGAAGCGCCTCTAATCATTCAGTATTTCTTGTCTTTAATCGTCTGTTGCCAAATATTATATATTATTTATAGTTAAGACCATCATTTAGAAAGAAGTAAGTAAAGTGATATTGAAGACTGACTACTTACAAAGATGTTTAACCTTGATTTGCGTATGATCCATATTAAATTCAATGAGACGTAATCAAATTTGCCTTTGTATTCATCAGCTGTATCAAAAGAGATGGCAAAGCTGCCGTAAATTTTTATGGATAACAGTCAGTGATGGCCAGGTGCTTTTGTTAGTAAAGAATCAAAGATGTAAAGAAGTAAGATAATAATAATAAGTTAGAAGGGGTGACAATATATATAGGTAGAGGTAACCCCCATTGATCGCGGAGGATTAGTTCTGCACATGGTTGCGATAAGTGAAATTTCGCGATCACCGGGGTATTTAAAAAAAAAACATTTTAAATTCCGAGAAATACATTATTAATAAATAAAACATTATTAATAAATAAAACATTATTAATAACAACAATAAAAAAGACATCCATAACATAAAACGCGTTGCAATAAATAATCTAGATTCCTTTGTTTGACCTCTCAAAGTTCATTATGCAAAATTAACTTTGTATAATGTAACTGTCAAACATGCCGTTTCAACAACGCTTTACAGCGCTCACTCGTAATTTTCATCGTTTTCTTCTAACAACTGCATGCATTGATTGTGAAGAGAAATGACATTTTTTAAATAATTTTGACACTTCACTTTTGCTCGGGAACAGGTTCCGAGACGTCATTTTCTTGGGACATAGTATAGCAGTCCATTTCTTGTATTAAGGGTTCGCCGTGTGAAGTCTGAATATCATCTAGCGTGCGCTTTACACTGCTACTAAGATTATACTGAAGGATAGGTTCAAATGATGCACTAGCTCAACCTCCCTCGCAACTTTACGTATATGTACGTGTATGATGTGAGGGAGCAAGAAAGATAGCACGCACGTGAGATCACTCATGATGACGATTCCTGGCATATGTCAAAGCCAAACAAGTGCAAAGGCAAAAAAAAAAAGTTTTAAAAAGATCGCGATATAACGAATCCGCACTCGCCGGGGTCGCGATGAACGGGGGTTACCTGTATATATTTTTTAAAGAAGTTATATTTTTGTTATGAAGTTGCATTTTCAGAACATAGTTTTGTGGAATTTTAATAGAAATTAATTGAATGAAATAGAAAGATATACAGAAAACAATCTATATATCGAAAAATTTTTTAATTGCTACCGGGATTTGAACCTGGACCTCTTCCTATCCGGGTAAACGTGTTTACCATTTTGTTATAGTAATCGAATACATTTTCGACCAATTTTGAACTTATATTTTGTTATCTTTCCAATTGATAAACCTATTGTTCTATTTTTTAATAGCAATAATTTATATTGCGGTGCATCTCAAATACCCGTTAAGAGACGCCATAATTGAATTAGACCAGATAGAAAGAAGTCCAGGTTCGAACCCCGGTAGATTTTTTTCTGCATATCTTCCTAGTAGATTGGTAATATTTATTTAAAAAAAAACACACTCCTTTGGGATGCGCAATTTTTCACAATAACTGTTTAATGAGCGCACTCTGTCGTGATAGCCGGAAAAACTGTCGGCATTTGACACAATTTATTTAATGAGACGACGTGGCGAGGCGGGCCGTCACCGTGTTTTGAGCGCCCTCTCTCGCTCTGGCCCCCGCTATCGCCGCCGGGAGCGTCCGAGGGAGATCGTCCGACATTGCGGTAATAAAGATAAAACTGACAAATTTGTGAGCCCCCGGTAGCGGGAGGACCTTTAGGGAAAAATATTAATCCACGTCCACCGTTTGTTTTTCAGAAAAGCCTTAAATACTTATTTGCGCCGCTGACACGCCACTTATTCTGAGTAATTAATGTTTGCACGACACACGAGCGATCGCCCGAAATAAATTCTCTCCTTTAAGCCATCGCTTGTATAAATACCACTTTAATTTTGCAAAATCAACACCAAAACTCTGAAAAATTGTTTGATTTTTACTTCTTGGAGTATTATCTTCTCAAGGATTTTATTTAATTGCTTTTATTCTACTTAACAAACCATTAATGAAACAAAAATATGTTTCCTTTGAAGAAATTCACAAAATAACAAAAATTTTATTTATTCATTATAAAATTTCGCTATAAAAAAATTTTTACACTTACATGAGTTTATGTCATAAGCAACACAATAAATCCACAAAAGTGTATTAGTAAAAGGAAAATAATTTTAAAATACTTTAAAAATATAATCGATAAGAATAATATATTCATTCTTTAATTCTACTTTTAAAATTATCAAAATTAACTTTGTGGTTAAAATTCATATTTTTTATTTATTATCTTTGTATTTTTTATTTATTATCTTAGTTTAATAATGATAATTGGCGTAGGATTTTATACATAAATAACTTTTCGAAACAAATATCTAAACACCTACCACGAGATATTAGACCAGCATTTTACACAAATAATAGTATAGGAAATTTACTCATAAATTCTAAGGACAAGGATGATAAATTTAACAATTCTGGCGTCTATAAACTTAGTTGTAAGGATTGTGCTGCATTTTATGTTGGTAAAACGGGTAGAAATTTTAATATAAGAGTAAAGGAGCATTTGAGATGTTTGAACAATAGTGGGTTTTCAGAATTTGCTAATCATTTGATAGAAAATAGTCATGGTTTTGATAAAAAATTGGGATTGTCAATTTTGCATATAAACGGTGTAGGTCACAAATTAAATAATTTGGAATCGTTGGAGATAAATAAAGCATGTAAAAGTAATCAGGAAATTCTAAACAGCCAACTAAATTTAACTACGAGTCCTATTCTAAAATTTTTTCCTAAAAATTATTCGACTAAATTTGTATTGAGCAGCAATTTGAGTTAGGTACTAAATTTACTTTTTAAATAATTGTTGTTTTATTTTTTTTTAAATTTAAAAATAGATTCTGGATAAATAGAAAAACAATGCTATATTTTTAGTTAGTTTTGACATATCCTGAAGAAGGAAAAGGTGTTTTCCGAAACCGGTAGATGTTTTTTAAACTCAATTGTGGTTATTAAACTAAGATAATAAATAAAAAATATGAATCTTAACCACCAAGTTAATATTGCTAATTTTAAAAGTATTATTATCTTTGTTTTATTAACCACTTAATTGAGTTTAAATATATCTACCGGTTTCGAAAAATACCATTTTCTTTTTCGGGATGTCATAATTAACTAAAAACATATATTATTGTTTCTTTACCAGAATTTATTTTTAACTACGAGTCCCATTCTAAAATTTTTTCCTAAAAATTATTCGACTAAATTTACATTAAGTAACAATTTGAGTTATGTACTAAAATAGATTCTGGTAAAGAAACAATAATGTATGTTTTTAGTTAGTTATGACATTCTGAAAAAGAAAGCGATATTTTTCGAAACCGGTATACGTATTTAAACTCAATTAAGTGGTTAATAAAACGAAGATAATAAATAATAAATAAAAAATACATTCTTTAATTTATGTTTGCGTCGTAAAAATGATTTATAAATATATCTTAGAGTGCATGTATTTGAGAAATACTTGTGTGAAATGAAATATGTCATCGTATGTATTATTAAGACGCTTTATTAATGGGCGAATTTTCAAATGATTAAATCATAAAATCGTGCAGAAATTCAATAACATATGAATAATATATGAATAAAAATTTATGCCATTGAAGCGACAATTTGAAATTCCTGGACCGGCGACTGTGGTAGACTTTCGTCAATACATTGAAAACATGAGAAATTTTAGCCGTTTTTCGATAATCATTTTTGGTATTTTGGTCGTTTATGAAATAAATTGATTTATACACACACACAAATGGTTTCGGAGAAAATTATCATTTAATATACTAATGGCCGTACCCTTCCTGTTTTTTATTATTCTTTTTTAAAACAACCGAAGGTACATAGGCAATATACAGAGTATACAAATTAAAAAAATATTTTAGGTAATATTGCTCTTTCCTGATCCACGTTGGTCTTTCAAGAGTAAGGATCACGTTCTTTGTGAATTCCCGCCCTTCGATTCACATCGAAGGGCGGGAATACCATAACAAGCTTCTCTAAAAATTGAAGCATTCGTCTCCGGCAAATGGTTGAAAGTCTGTCCTTGATTTTCAGTTCCTGGAGAATGGAGATATTCGTGCGATTCGCCGTCCATGGGATGCGCAACATGTGTCTCCAGCACCACATATCAAGGGCATAAATCCGTCTTCTCTCTTTTGTTTTCAAGGCCCATGATTCTACACCATATCAAAATATAAAATGCACCAGAAACTGTACTAGCTTGATGTTCGATGTCTTGGATTCTAATCAAGTCTGGACATAGAACTTTTCGTCATACCTATTGTTGATGTCGGAAGAAAATTAGAAAGGAGGTTTGCATTCACCACAATCCAGTTCTTTAGACTCCTCCAAAGTTGACTGTAAATTTATCACTATTTTTATCTACGGTCTTTTGGAATACACTGCATAGACGCGATATCTCAATTGAATAAAAATTCTTCGATTCACGAATTACCGCACCGCATCAAGGCCGCCGCTTTACTGACGGCGGCGTGCCGGGAGAGGGTAAGGCACAGTACATTATTTTCGTTCAAGAATAAATAAGTAATTGGCAAATAAATATTTGTCCCAAACACCTATGCACTCTTTAATTCCTGGTTCGCAGTTACCGTCGTCAGTAGTTATGGACCAGAGATAATTGAAATCCTTGACATTTCAAATCTTTTCTAAGACTTTAATAATGACTCTACTCCTATTGTTGCACAACTTGTTTGTGCTGGAGGTTCATTACATAAATTATATACTCAAAATACACAAATATGTACTATTACTTACACGTTATTATTTTGGTTACTCAACACAATAAATCAAACACAATTTTTTTGTTCTATATTTAATTTTTACAAATAATTGGACCATCATGGATCGACTGATAAATTATAGAACAGTGTGGTGAGCTTGTATACAAATTTTGTTACGAAGTTGAGTATTACAAATTAGGTGATTAACAATACAACATTCCCATAATGCTAATACTGTTGTATGAATTATCAGTTGATAATAGCGTGATGTCTAATCGAAACAATAGTCTAATTATTTGGAAAAATTAAATTTAGAACCAAAAAATCGTGTCTGATTTATTGTGTTGATTAACAATTGAGCTCTATAAAATGATTACGAAAAATAAAATAATACTTTAGTTACATTAATTACATATATGTATCTCATATTATTAGAAAAATAAGATATTTTATAATAATATTATAATACGTTGTTCTTTAGTCTAGTGGAAAGAAGCTGTTTTAGTGACCGAGACATTAGATAGTTAAGATAGCTTTATTTTTCACAATAACAACGCTTAGTTTACTTCGAAAAATAGTTAGAAATTTAATGGGAAATTAAATTACGTGTTGCACCTTTCTATTAGAGCACAGTGATGATATTATAATTTAATTAAAAGTAGAAATTTTTATTTAACTTTAAATAGCCAGTAAAACTGTAAACAATGACACAATCGAAAAATATTTTACGAAGTTAACAGTACATTTTCATGTGACAGCAGATCTTGATTGTTTATTTAAACCGACAGAGATAACTATCAGTACCTGTTTATTTTACGCTACTAAGCGATATGTATGGACAAAAATATTGAAATTATTATAATAGAGATGGCAAAACTTTACTTTAATTCAGTTACCCTATTAATGTTACGTACTTGTCTTCTAAGTACGTCTTCAGTGTACATCTCGTAATGTGAAGGTCCAAGAAATAGAGTTTGTAATAATTATTCATTTATTACAATACGATACAATTTAGTACAAGGTATGTCATAGTATAGGTCAAACGATTAAGCCGATGGACACGCAGAGAAAAATACCGCGCGCTGTCCTTTATAGCCTTGCACGCACGCACGCCGGCGGTGCGGCACTCACACACACTCACACACAATCCCAAGGACATCACAATTAACTGTTGCAATAAATGTAGACACAGGTTTGATTGTAATAAATGGGTGCTGTGTATAAATTCAAGAGTATGAAACATTTATTTATCATTTTTGTGTAAATGAATTAAATTTATATTAATAACATTTTTTTTCTTGATTCATAGTACAGTGTGTTATATTATTATAATCGGATAACATTGCCGCAAAGTAAGATATATATTTCGGTACCCTGCCCGCTACACTAGTATTTTACTGTATTATAGCAGACAATGCTTTTCCGGTACAGCAGTAAACAAAGTATAATATCCAACGTATAAATATATATATATATATATATATATATATATATATATATATATATATATAAACAAGAGAATGACAAGACGTGATTAAATAGGATATAAATACATTGTTAAACTTAAAGTAACTGCATTGTTCAATGTATTATATAAAACAAGATGCAATTAGATGACATTTAAGTAATGTAAGAGTAAAAAAGTAAATAATATGCAAATATGAAGTAAAAGTACGTAAAATAAGTAAACAACATACAAATGTGAAGTGAACTTATGTAAAATTGTAATTTTCAATATAAAAAGATTCAAAAAGTTCAGTTAAATAATATACTAACACAACTACAAAGAAAAGTCTAAAATGCTATATTCAATATATTTGTCTCAAGTTTGGTGTTTTAAATGTTCTAGGGCGTAATTTCTCTACATTTCATGGAGCCAGAACTGTACTTTTTTTGAAAAGCATGTAAGACTATGGTTACAATTTTTCACGTCTGAATTAAGACTGTTGTATATTTTTGGTGCTAGAAACAAATGAAATCTTTGTGCAAATTTTTTTCTAAATTTTGGCACGAGATAGTGACAATTAGCTCAGTCCTTGTTAGCTTAGTCCTTATTATATCGAGTGCGACAAAGATGTATTATTTCACTGTATTCAGAATAAATATTCAATGAAGCTCTTCAAGAAGCTACTCTAGGACTTGTTATAAATGGGAAGACTGAACAACCTGCATTATGCAGATGATACGGTACTTCTAGCAAGTAAAATTGAGGATTTACAACTTCTGCTGAACCAAGTAGTGAGCACATGCGAGACATTTGAGTAAAATAAACTTAATGTAAGTAAAACAACATATGCTCATCATATTAGTGGAACGAAATTGGAGAAGATACAAAGCATTATATATCTGGGTTGCAATAAAAATGAAAGATGGGTTCCTACTGTTGAAATTAAACGCCACGTTGAGCAAGTTCGTGCAACCTTTATCACCATGAAAATGATCTCGAATTTAGATTACGAATGAAAATTATTCTATGCTATGTGTTTTCGATATTATTTTATGGAATAAAAGCATGGATACGTACCGAAGAAATGATAAGACGACCTGAAGTATTTGCGATGTGGATCTACAGATAATGTTCAAAATAAGTTACGAATGAAGATGTTAAAGTTCAATTGAATAAAGAAAAATAAATATTTCAAACAATACAAATCTGAAAACATAAATATCTCTGATATGTATTGAGACATCCGGAGAAGTACGAGATCTTGCACCTCATAATGCAGGAAAAGACTGCTGGAAGATGGAGAACGTCATGGCTGAAGAATCTTAGGCCAGTCTACTGTAGAGCTGCACCAGGCCGCTGTGACCAAAATGATGATGGCCAGTATGATAGCCTACGTCTATTGTACGGAAAGGGCATACAAATAAGAAGAATTGAGAGTGCAGATTATCTGAGTGACTCTTTAAAATAATTCTCGAAAATAAATATCTACTTATTAATCTTTTCTGAATTATTAAGATTCGTATGATCCGTAAAAATATTGCATTTATTGAAATTACTAACATTGGCCTGCGAATAATAATTTTTCTTATAAATAGCTTATTAAAAAACCAAATAACTAAAACCAAATAATGAAAATTTGGATTTCAAAAAGAGCGCTATTCGAATATGCATTTTTTAATCTTTAAATCAATAGAGTTGCGTACACGAAATATTAGTATATCACATCAATATTCTTACTATTTTCAAACTAAGCTAAACGTTTGTGCTATGAAAATAGTACTTACTAACTTGCTGGCCTCCTAAACGAGGTTTGAACCTCCGATCACTAGATCTAAGCACTAAACCAACAAGCTACTCAAGGGAATCCTTCACATGTATAATTCTTTATTAATAGATATTAAAACATTCTATAGTTTTCCTGTTGATATTTTTATTAACATATTAACTGAAGTACCCTGCGTTGCCCGGGCTTTACGCAATGTGAAGAGGCTTAATGTAGGGGGATGGGGGTAGTTTTTTTTTCGAAATCAAATGTGGACAGTAATATTCTTTTTCTTTTGGACGTCAAGTGTGCAAAATTTCATCAATAAGTAAGGGGTGGGAAAGGGGAATGGAAGAGGTTTTTAGAAATCTCATCTAGACAGTGATCTTTCTCTTGTTTTGAAGGTCAAGTGTGCAAAATTTTCGATACGAAATATAACATTTTAATTATAAAATTATACACTCTAAATATTATCAATGGTCAATCAAAGAAAATCATAATATGTTAAATTTTATTATTAATCCTTTTATTTTAAAAATTGGTACTATGTGTACCTATAATGTGTACGTGTGACTACTTGAAAATCTATTTAAAATCTATAAACAACATATGTGATCGCTGAATTAAAATAAAAATATAAATTTAATGAATTTTAATATAATTATATTTTAAGGAAAACAAATTTTTGTTGTGAAGTTGTATTTTCAAAATATAATTCTGTGGTTTTAATACAAATGAAATGAATAAACTAGAAACACATACAAAAAGAATCTATCTATTGAAAAAATATTTAGTTGGTATCCCGGTGGCAACTAAATATTTTTAGATAGACAGATTTTTTTCTGTATATCTTTTGAATTTGTTTATTGAAAATAAATCTATTTTTCACTAATTGTTGTAGAGAGAAAAATGTCTAACACACGTTGTGGATAATATTAGTTTATCTGCGCTCCATATTTTGACATCCTGTAGTTTGTGCTTTCACAAAATTCGGAAGGAAATCCCGTTTGTTATAATTCCATCAACATACATGCGATATCTTAATGCTATTTCAGTTTATCCTATGAGCCAGGAAGAGCCAAGAAAGCGCATCAATCAAAAGATGCCTTCGTATAAATAAACATGTCTCGTTAACAGCTTAACCGATCGTTGTTTCAAACACGACGGCGCCAGCGCTGTTATTTCAACTGAGCAAATACAGAGTATTAAATATTATAAAGATTCATTACAGAAGCCGGAGCTTACTCGTACAAAGCACCAAGACAAGTCCGGGATACTTGAGCGAGGATACCAAAACACAAACAGTTATTTAAATGTAATTTGATTTTAAATATGAATTGTATATATTAATTAGAAAGATATACAAATAAAATCAATTTTATCGAAAAATATTGTTGTTCGTTGTGCCACCGGGATTCGAACCTGGATCTCTTTCCAAACCAGAGAAAGTGCATTATCGCACTGTGCCATAGCGACGATATTTTTAGCGACAAATTTTCGAACCAATATGTTACCTTTTTTGATATTAATACATTTAATCATTCAATTGTTTTGAAATATCACAGACTTATGTTCTAAATAATTACAACTTCACAATAAGAATGTGTTCTCCTAATAATAATGTTGTATCAATGTGTCCAAAATTTAATAAAAATGAATTGATAATTCTGGCGTCTGCTAACAGAATACTCAAAGGTATTTGAGATTCCGTAAAAATAATGTAGATGGCTCTTTATATGTATATCTTTCTAATTAACATATTTAATTCATATTTAAAATATCACAGACCTATGTTCTGAATAATTACAACTTCACAATAAGAACGTGTTCTTATTGTGAAGTTGTAATTATATTATATTAATGGGTCAGTTGATTTAATAATGGAAATGCGATAGAAGAGTAGAAGACAATGTCTAAATAATAAGAGAAGATGAGGTATAAACCGCAAATGTAAAATAAGATAATATTTTTGTTTATATGTACATTTTTTTTTAGACCTGAATTGATTCCTATGGATGAAAATTTTCGTACATGTCCCCTTAGATCTGAATTAATTCCATAGGTTATAATTTTTATTTATTAAAATTTGTGTTAGGGAGCATTAAAAAGCAGGAAATATTTTTCCTGTTATTTTTTATACAAGTTACATGTCTCGGAATATTACGGCTTCCACTCAAACATAGTGTACACTATAATGTGCACCAGGTCTGAAGAAATTAAAACACATGTACTACCTATATGGCAGAAAGAAAAATCAAATATTTGTATATATGCGTTTTCATTTTTAAATTTATAGTATCTGTACACACTTTATTAAAATTTAGTGTAATTAATATGCAGTATTTATAACTATGAAAATAACTTGTATAAAACCTAATTTCATAACTATGTTTAAATATGGTATTTTGTCTCACCTGTTAACTTTTTCTCTTTCTGTAAAGAGGTCATTATTGGAAAAACTATTATTTGTAAATATAAAATATTTTACAATGGTTAAAAAATTCAGTGGCGTGGATTATCAATTGGGAGGTACACAATTAATTTTTCATCAACAATTACAATGTTCATTCGAAACGGATATTTCATTTCAGTTTGTATTTATTTAGTTAGTAAAATGCACTGTTGATCCAGATTATTGCCAATTGGGTACTGATTCATTATGCAAGTGAAAATGGACGAGTTCAAAATGTACCGACTTCTCTAATTCTTGTAGCCATGGGTGAAACGAAATTTTTAAATATAATTATAATTTAAAAAAAAATAGAGATGCGTACACGGAATACATGTCATATCTATATACTTACTATTTTCAAAGTAAGCCAAATGTTTATGAAAATAGGACTAACTTGCTGTTCTCCTGGAACGAGGCGTTAACCCCCGACCACTAGATTACTATGCCAGCGTTTTGACCACTAGACTAACAAGATAATATATGAATAATTATTACTTCTTTTTAATCTACATCTTCGCCATACTCTTAATGAGAGAAGTCGTGATTATGGGACTGCAGCTATTTGTGCGGTTTGAATGATCTGTCATCACCTATTTTGGTGAGCTCTGTATCAATGTTTAGACCTAGTCGGTCCAGTGTGTGGTTACCTTTCATGAGATCTAGTTCCTTTCACTATTATTTTTTTTTCAGTTAGAACGTTTTAAAATCAAAGATGTGGGACTGATAAAAAATAAATAAATATAATATGACAATTTTGAATGCATGGTAAGGTCGACATGAGCATAATAATTATTAATATAAACTACATATATATTTGTATAATCAATCTGGTGGAATATTTGTAGATAATATATGAAAAAAGGCAAGTTTTGACCACAATAATAATCTATCTTAATAATAAAATTAGGTACCGAATTAATCATCGTATCTTATTAAGTTAATTATTATTAAGGAAAACACATTCTTATTGTGAAGTTGTAATTATTCAGAACATAGGTCTGTGATATTTTAAATACTAAATTAATGTATTAATTATAAGTATATACATATAAAATCAATTTTGTCGAAAAATATTGTTTTAGCGTCACCGGGATTCGAACCTGGATCTTCATTTCCAATCCGGGGAAGTGCACTACCTTTGTGCTATAACGCCAGTATTTTTCTTGACAAATTTTCGAAACTATATGTTACATTTTTCAAATTAATACACCTATCGTTCCATTATTTGAAAGCCATCTATATTATTTTTACAATATTTACAATATATTTTTACAATATTTTTACAGTATTTGAGATTCTGTAAAAATAATGTAGATGGCTTTTAAATAATGGAACGATAGGTGTATTAATTTGAAAAATGTAACATATAGTTTCAAAAATTTGTCAAGAAAAATACTGGCGTTATAGCACAAAGGTAGTGCACTTCCCGGGATTGGAAATGAAGATCCAGGTTCGAATCCCGGTGACGCTAAAACAATATTTTTAGACAAAATTGATTTTATATGTATATATTTATAATAAATACATTAATTTAGTATTTAGTTAATTATTAGACTGGAAAATTACCGAGATTCACTACATATGGTGAAAAATTTTCCATTTACTAAATCATACCCAGGCAGTAGTAATCAAAGGTTTTTACATTATCTTTCCTTACCGTTCCTTCCAGGATCCCCTGAGAAACCTGGGACTCTTTCTATGTAATTAATTTATAGATGACATGTGCTTTGAAATACGACAAATTCTGAATTTTTTATTATATTTTTCAGAGAACTTGAACAGATTAAGCGCTCTCTGCTTGATAAACGACTTTTCCAGCCGATATACAGACATTATTTTATAACTTATGAACATCTTTCTTTCGTAAAAATTAAATATGTTGATATTTTATGCTCCAATCTAAATTTGTATTTTCTGCATAAATTGAGGAAATTTCAAAGAAGTTTAAAGGTTCGTGTTAAGATTCTACAAAATATTTTCGAGAGCAGAGTATCAACCCTTGTAATTTTATATAAAATCAATTGGAATATGTTGTACGGCGTTGTATATATATATATGGAGTGCCGTATGGCATCATACAAACAACATTAAATATGAAACCACCGACTGCACTGAAATCTTGAATTGAAATCTGAAAGTCGAAAACTCTGGATGTTCGACCGGTAACACAAGGTATAGTACAAGCAGTTTCGTCCAGTACAAGCCGAATAAGTACTTTACACGACTCGACACTAATTCATAACGATAGCCTTCCAAGATTATTGAGAATAAAATTTTAAAAGGTTGAGAAAAAATGACGTATACTTAATGAATCAACTCATAGATGGCGCCAGTACAGTGCAGTTAAGAGAAAATAATAATGAGCTAATGAACGAATAAATCAACACATAGATGACGGTCAAGTCACTCGCAATTAGCATATGAGGGAAGGTACAGAGTTGGTTAGAAATGGGTTGACTTTGAACTAAAATTAACTCGACTGTTAAAAAATTATATTATCTCCTGCGAAAGAGTACAGTTATATCCATTATCAGTGGCGTAACACTATCAATGCAGTCAATGCAATGTATTGGGGTTCACGTTAGATAGGGGCCCAAAAAGTTAGCGCATCTTTGCAGTATCTTTCCCAGTGTTTAATAATAATCCACAGCAAGAAATGAAATTATAAAATTAATTTTACTTCATTTGGAAAATAAACGTTACTACTTGTTTTATATAAAACGTTTGTCTGTAAATGAAAATTAAAATATGTCACAATATTTTTGAGCATGTCCAAATCTTTGTAGGAACCAATTACTGGGATCTATCCCCTGAGGGATTGTCATCAAGATATAGATTTCTCACAGAGACGAAGCTATTATTTTTACATGGGAAGTATGGAAGTCTTGGGCATTACAAGGCATATGACCTGTCATCGGCTGGCTTAAATGATCACTTTACACAATATAACGTTCACGGAAAAAAAATAGTCTCAGCATCAGTAACATCTGTAGTGTTACATGAGAATGAATATAAAATTTAAAAAAAAATCCGTAGATAGCGACAGCATAGTTGGCGATAATTAATTGAAATGTTCCAACATGATAACATACATAAAACTTCCAAAATTTTGATAGATGTGGTAGCATGGGTAAATAGGTGAACGTTATATTATGTAAAGTGATCACTTAGTCCAGCCGATGATAGGTCGTAAGCCCTGTAGTGCCCAAGATTTCCATACTTTCCATGTAAAAATAATAGCTTCATCTCTGTGAGACATCTATATCTATTAAAATATGTGTTCAAAAATAGATAATATTAAGGAAAATAAAAAAATATTTATGTAACATATACTCGTATATAACAGTTGATATTGACAGCACTAGCTTTATAACCCGCTGATTTGGGACACTCTTTGATTTAAGGCGTATGTATCCGAGTTAAAGGGAAATCTTATAAATTACTTAATATCACTCTATTTGTCTACAGGGGTAGTTCTCAAGGGAGAATGGAACACCACACTCTCACCTGGCGTTCTACCCATGCCACATCTGTTTTCATATATTTAATTGTCACGCTCCTCACATTGAACGTTCTAACATGGCCATCATCCAATACTTTATTAATCTATAATAATTTAAAAAATGATATTTTGCAACTTGTGCAATGAAATTTCAATTAAAAACGAATAGTTTTTAATTGAAATTTGCAATCCTCGAGAGTGCTACGGAACAAAGTCAACATGTGTTGTACTTCCGTTTCGGAAGTGAACCATTTTTACTGCGATACAATGCACACTCTGTGTGTATCGTGATTATGAGTGGACTGTATAAATAGTGTTATCGCACTGTCATTTTACGGACCATTATGGGTTGAGTGGCCGTTCCGGCAGATCACCCTCACGCTTCACATTCTTGTTTTCCAGTGGACATATTTCACTTTTTATTATTTTTTAATAATAAATAAAAATCTTCCTTAAGTACTTTCCAAATTATAATAGACAGATTTGGAGGTATAGAATGTATAAGTAATTATATAGGGGTTGATAAAAAAAATGTATGAGGTAAATACTAAATAGATAACGTCCGAGAAAGACCTGGTATGAACGAGTAAACTAAATATTGAAGAACGATCCAGTTTCAAGCTTTATATGAAGGTAAATAAAGTAAGAATGGTATGTTCGAACAGAGGAATTGAAATAGATTCCGTGGATGTATCGATTTAAACTATTGTTTAGTTGATGCCACCAGAATTGGAGTAAGTAAGGAATAATTTCAGGTAGGACAGATTACCTTGATCTCAGTCTTGGGTTGGACAGAAAATTGCACCTCCTGTTGACTTGCATTGTTTTGGTGAAGAAAGGAAATATTGCTGCACTTCGGGATGCGATCGAAAACCGTTTTTTTATGGTCCGGATTCAACGCACGGTGACACTCTCGACGGACACGTGAAAAAAACGTGTCGACACATCGGTATTCGAAAAGCAATCTATCCTATCGGCCGAGATCTCTAGGTTTCGTTAGGTATAAAGGGGCATATTTTACGAAGTATATTAGATATTAGATAAAAAGAGTGTGCAGAAAGCACTCGAATTGCGTGAACACCATCTATACCTGCCGAGAAATGGTAAATTAGTTAACTTTGCTAGCGTGATCGCTGTTAGTTTCTCGTAGTGTAATATCAAATCATTAGTTTGTCTCTGATTTTGGTGTGCACATCTATACCTAGATGCTTGTCTGCAAGTTGTTGAGAAAAGTGGGGGAGCATAGTTACATGGGCGGGATTTCATGAAGATTGCGATATTTAGTCATGTATGTCATGATGAGATGTATATTTGGTTAAAAATTCAATAAATTTATAATACTTATTTTACACGTCTCTTATATATCTCTTTGGTCGTCTCCTTAAATATATAAATACACCAAAAAATAAATAATAAAATAGCGGTAGTTTTATGCAACGTTCTTTCTAAGATCGTCTTCGCCCAGCGCGGAAAACCAAAAGGCAGAGCAGGACAAGTCACCAAATGCGCGAGCGCACATCATTTTTATACTTATACAAACTTCATGTCATATTTGAATATCTATTATAAAATGTAGTATTTTTATTTATTCTATAAAAATATAACAACCATTATTTAATTAATTTAATTATTAGGTCCATATATAAAAATTGAACAATGGTGAAAATATGTAATATTGACAGCTGAAACGAAAAGAAGCAAGCAAGGGAGTGTGGAATTTTTTCTGTCCTTGAGACGAATACGTTCCAGGAATCGATATGTATATTGTGACGTTATAAATCAGGGTCACGTATGAAATTGCCCCGTTACTTATTTTATTGTCAAGCATCTTGAAATTCACAAATAGTTACTCTTAAGTTGGTATCACGTTCGATTTCTGCGGTTATAAAAACGGTTGCATCTATGGCACATTTTCAAAATCATCGAGAAAATTGTCGGATTTGGGCAGTTGAATAGCCGCGACCAGCGTTACTAAGATGTAGCTGTGTGCGATCCACTATAGCCAGAGGGTAAATATTTTATATTATTCAATCATTAGTGCATAATTTACTATTAATTTATTAATCTAATCACATGATTAATTATCTTTAGAGGAAACAAGACGTTTACGTGATTTCTCTGATGATTTCTGTTTTTGGTTTCTACCTTTGCTTTCTGCCATTGGTTTTGACTTGATTGAGTCGCCTCACTGTAGTCGTCAATTTTCTGACATGAAGTGATCTTAACTAATTCCGCTTACGAATCCGATCGCGTCGGCCTGGATGCTGAGGATCAATCACGATGAGGAGCCAAGGAGATGGGATCCATCAATTTTAACATCTGGTTATCACCTGCATGAAGGACGTCGAACTCGCGCCCATCCTGACGAGATGAGGATTTGTCAAGTAGATTGTATTATCATTTATTTTATTTGTTCTTGTGCTTTTCTAATTAGAAGCAATTTTTATAATGGATAATATCTTTTTAATTATCACCCCCATGCGTTACTTATTAATTTTTCCCAGTTTAGGATGAAGGCAGAATGTGACAAAAATAAGGTGGGTATGTGTTGCTCAAGTATAGAACTTGCGGATCTTGTGCTCTTCACTGATTAGCATCAATCGCACATCATTACTTGAGTGCATACAAGCAAAATGCAAGGGCGTGCAATTGTCTCACTCACTATCGACACATTTTATGCAAATAACTAAAAATGAATGGTGAGTCAGCATTCGCAGTTAATGTTATTTAAAATTAATTTTTTGTTCTCTTATATAAATAAATAAATTCAAAATTTCATAATCTTTTGTTTGGTCTGAAATTTTTTTAGAATGCGCACTAGCTTATGATCATTGCACGGGACTTTTAAAACTGCTGCGTGGTCGCGCACGCGTGCAGTTTTGAGGGAACGTTGATTTTATGGCTGTTCGACAATTATTCTTCCGATAAATTTTATCAAATTTTTTAAAAATCAATATATTATACAAATACCCAACTGTAAAATATGTAGGAAGTTACTATATTATTATATAAGCGTTATAAAGTATCTCTTGTATTGCTTATGCGAGATGCTTAATTAAATTCATTTTCATCACAATCGAAAAAAAAAATGTAATTTTGAGCGACTCAAATAAAAGTTGAAAGTTTCAGCGAGAACGACCATAAATTCGAAGTTAGAATCTAAAAGAACAAGACAAATAAAGCAATAATTTGGAAAATGAACTAATATTAATGTTTTCTTGCATAAATTTAATCTTGTGTGAAATATTTATAAATAATTATTGTAAAATCAAATTTTATATCTCTATTTTGTTACTCTTATAACCCATGAAAATAGTTAATAATGTTTTTCGAATGAAAAGTCAAAACTAAAAAACGTAAAAAATATATATCGATGTCTTTCAATTTTATAATGTTGGAAAAATAATTATTTATCGCGTATTAATCAAAGAAGATCTTATAAAAAAATACTGGTTTAAATTGTACGATTCGTTAAACATTACTGGGATCATGGTTGTACAGGATCGAGTATTCAAACAGTACCTTTCTGGTCAGTATACGTCCTTCCGCTCCCCGGGCTAAACGATCTAATGACCAATTATATGTCCGGTGACTGACATAGCTGACGTTTTATACAACACAATAATATGTAGGTATTAACACCGTACTTAAATACGATGCTCATTAATACGTGCTTTTAATGGCTATCGTAATATAAGACCATATTTTACAAAGTCGGAGGAGCACTCGCTAAGTTTGAAATTTCACAATACTTCGTTGAGTTGCCTTAAAATATTAGGCTCAAAGCGTTTATTCTAAGTAGCAACTGTATAAATTATTACTGAGAACTACGGAGATAAAATAAGAATACGTTTAAAAATATTTTTTCATGTAGTCGAATTTACAAATCTTCTAAAAAATAAGATCAAGGGGAATACATTTCGAATAACTACAGTACTGAAAGCTTTCGAAAGTTATTCTCAGGAGACGAAAAGATCTAAAATACATTTTATTGATGTAGGACCACACAGCACAAGACTCTTTGGTCTATAGTTAGGATAGAATTTGTGGTATTTGATTTACTCTATTCATATTTGAAAAAATATAAATGTAATTTTGAATATATACGTATCAATATATAAAGCTTGATGAACGGTAGTTCTGAATAAGGAATATTTTTCCGTTTGTTCATAATAGTTACTAATATGAATTTTACTTTAATTATATTATGTCATAGATTGATTTATATAACTAAATAGCATAACATCATTATATTATACATACTTATATATTCATTGGAATTACAAATATTTAATTAATCGTTAAATTAAAGATTTAGGATAATTTAACGTACTGCTGTCGAAAAAATACAGTATTAGATGTAAATATATTTATGAAAATTTAATTGAAACTTGAAATACTTAATAATAAAAATTCAATAACGAAATGATTACGAATATAAAATGGAAATTAAATAGTCCCGTATCATTATGATGTTATTTGTATTTTTGAGATTTAAAAATTAAGGATGATCAATTTTTATTTTTTATTTTCAAATATAAGGTTTTATTTAGCAGTTTAATAGCGATTAAACATTGAATAACATGATTCTGTGGTAATATGATAATACACATTATTATTATTTATTTAATATCCTGAAAATTACCTACGTAGACATATCATATTAATTTATAAATTTTATTTTTCAGTATCGATCATCTCATCAGAAAGTTATATTTCTGATTGTTACACTTTGATGTCGCAATTTTACAGATCGTGTATTTCGCTCTTTATTATTAATTTAGAAGGGATTTTCTTTAATAATAAATATGCATTTCGATATTATATATAAACATGGAGTTAGTATGGTGCTCATAATAAACCAATAGAACTACACAGTTATTACGAAAATGGAACAAGGTTTTTATTTATTAAAATGGTAAATAAAGTGTAATAATCACCCACGTTGGTGCCTCGTGACTGAGGATCGTGATCTCCACGAACTTCCGCCCTCTCGAGTATGCTCCTCCACTTTTCTCGGTATCCCGCAGATCTTTGAGCTGTCACTATAGAAGTGCCTGATGTCTTATCCACTCGGTCGTTCCAACGGTCGGGGGGAGGAGGATTTTTGTCTTCCTCTTCGGTTTTCGATATGGCCCACCACAACACGCTTTTCCAAGCTGTCTTTCCTTCTCGCTAGATGCCCAAAAAGTTGTAAGATTCATCTCAGACAAACGATTAACTGTCTGTCATTGATGTTCAGTGTGCAATATGTGTCTCCAATACCACATCTCAAAGGCATCAATACGTATTCTCTCCCTCCTTTGATTTAAGAGTCCACGATTCCACACCATATAAAAATATAAATAAAATGTAATGATAAGTTAATGTGTAATGATAAGTTAATGTGTAATGATAATTGTTCGCCTCCAAAATCATTATTCGTCTTCAGATATGTATTAAAATGGTTTACGTAGAGTAATAAAAGGATTATGGCATTGAATGTATGTGAGCAAAATAAGTACTTATTGTGTTATACAGATTACAATATTATACGCGTCTCTAAACATGATTTAAATACGAGATGGAGCTTTGCGACCATAGCAACTGTCGTCTGATGGAGTCCGATCTTAGGCTGGGTGTACCCATTGCTGTTCTATCATTTTACCGCGCGCGTTATACGAGTGGCAAAATCAAACTAACAACGTCTCGTTGTAAGTTTGGTTTTGTCTTGATAGATGCCGCTTTGCGTTCAGCTCACTATAAATATTTACAACCAAAATTATTCGTTATTAGGAACACAACAGAACGCCATACGTCCCTTGGTATTACCTCTATGGTCCAATCTGCCGACACTTGCCTACGTCTTGTAGGTATTTCTATTTATCTAATGACTGATTTAATACAGCGATTCATTGAAAGCCAGATTGATAATCTCCAACTATCTCCTCAGTATGCTCTTCTAATTTGAAGAGAATTCAGGTTGATAAAATCTTATTAAAGAGAACACATTCTAATTGCGAAGTTGTAATTATTCAGAACATAGATCTGTGATATTTTTAAATAAGTAAATGTATTAATTAGAAAGATATACATATAAAATTAATTTTATCAAAAAATATATAAGTTGTATCAATGTGTCCAAAATTTAATAAAAATAAATGAATAATTCTGGCGTCTGCTGTTGGTTTACTCAAAGGTATTTGAGATTCGGTAAAAACAAAGTAGATGGCTCTTTCAAATAATGGAACGATAAATGAATTAATTTGAAAAGGTGTAACACATAGATTCGAAAATTTGTCATCAAAAAATAATGTCGCTGTAGCATAGTTGGATAATGCACCTTTCCCGGTATGGAAAGGATCCAGGTTCGAATCCCGGTAGCGATATTTTTCGATAATATTTTTCGATATAATTGTTTTTATATGTAAATTTTTCGATAAAATTGATTTTATATGTATATTTTTCTAATTAATATATTTAATTATTCAAAATTATTCGCTTGTTGGTGTAGTGGTCAAGACGTTGGCCTAATAATCTAGTGGTCAGAGGTTTGCGCCTCATTCCAGGACACCAGCAAGTTAGTCCTATTTTCATAGAACAAGCGTTTAGGTTAGTTTGAAAATAATAAGAATATTGATGTGACATGTATTCCGTGTATGCATCACTAATTAAAAAAAAAATCTTGGTTACAACTTATGGAATTATGTTAATTATTATGTTTTTAAAATACTTTAGCATTAAATTACGTTAAAACTAGTTTATCTTTAAAATATAAATATTACATAATTTGCAGATATACTCCGTAAGACGTGACTAATATTTTATATGTGTTTTGTTGTTTATGTTTTAAGTATTATTTAGCGGTTTGTAATACGTAATCGAAACGTCTTTGATATGAAAAACGATACAATTTATCATATAGTATATGCTATACATATACTATATGATAAAAATTATCTTAACTGACGTTTTTAGGTAAAATTGAATTGCCATTTACGTATAATATAAACATAAGTTTCAATTGCAAAATATAATGTTATATCAATACACATGAAATTTAACCATTATTAAATGTATGCTCTTTAAAAACACACTAGTATAAGATACAGAACGTAATGCTCTTTTTAAAATATTCTAACAAAAACAAAAGCTTTGTTCAAGTTGTTTAAAATTGAACTCATCTTTTTTATATGCTTTGAAGAAAAAGCTATATCAGCACGGACAGTTTTCAGAAATATAGTATCTTAGATAAATTTATTGCAATATTTTGAAAATAGTTTGTTATGTTTGTCTTTTTAAGATAAAAACATCATGTAGGCTAACATTATTTTTAAAATTAGATTTGCTAAGGTTTACAAAAAAATGACTGCTAAAAATAACGTCTAGGAACCACGGCTTCAGAATGCTACATTTACACACTTCTACGCAGGTAAATTTTATTGATGATTCCAAAAAAAAACGATCATGAAAACGAAACGTGACAAATTCGAGAATTAGTAAAAAATAGTGTACCTTCGAGCAGCTATGAGCTAAGCGGAAAACCTTTCAAAGAGATATAGTAAAATAAGAAAAAATGATAGTCCGGGAAATTAAAGATAACCAAAATCTATGACACGTAATATTGCTGATAACTGCGTCATTTTGGCGGAAATTTCAACACACTACTATATGAATTCGAATCATGGGTATTATATAGTCGCAACGTAAAGTCCTTTAAGAAATATGACAATAGACGATTGAGAAAATCTTAAGTATAAAATGTGAAAAGGTAATGAAGCATCAACTACGGTGGGCAGGTTATTGTGTGCGTACGGATGATACATGGCTTCTCAGACAAGTTATGTTTGCGCAGCTATATGACGACAGAAGAAGATAGGGTGGGCTCAGGAAAAGATTCCTTTCCTCTCCGATGATGTAAACTGAATTGACATTGCCTCTAATTATGTGAATATCTCTGTAAATATACTAAATACAGAGTTCATATTTTAGGTATTCTTCTGTAATATATTTATGTATTGGATAAAATAATTACAATACATAATTATTTATCATATGCAACAATAAAACATCTTTTCTCAAAGAACCTGACGTGAATTTGTCAATACGTGTATGTGACGAAGCAATGTGCGGGATGCCGGATGCTTATTGTCATTTTAGTGGTAGAGCGTGCGTTGGTCGAATTAGACGCTTTATGCGTCTTTATGCTGTAGTTTGTGATGATCAATGTTTTTTCTCATTTTTAGCATATTTACTTAATAATTGATATATATATATATATATATATATATGTATATATATATATATATATATATATATATATATATATATATATATATATATATATATATATATATATATATGTCAACTATTATGTATAACAAATATAAAATATTCATTTTTATCTGACTTAAAAATCGCAAAAGTCTACATGTATACTGAGTTTACAGCACCGGAAAGCGCGTTTTTATTTTAGCACCTCAAGGGAAAGATTAACATGGATCTGAGCAGATGTAAAATCTAAACACTTGGAATCCTCGGCTTATGGTCGAGGACAATGGCATCAAAAAATACATTGCGCTAGGGAAAAATGCGGAAAAGGGCCGTCGCAATCACAGAGCAAATAAGAAAGAGAAAATGAAAAAGAGGAAGTTCCGTACCTCAGAACCGCTCTGCCCAGCGAATGCACGTGCACAATATGAGGAAGGGTGTGCAGTTCGAGAAAAGGACTTTTCAAAAAGCTTGGCAGAAATCCTCGTAAAATAAGAAGAATAGCGTACTGTAGAACAAGTTCCACCTAACAACATATAAATACATATCGTCTGTCATACAAACATGATTTTTTAAAAAAAATTTAATATAATGCTGAATGCTCATGTGTATGTATTCGTATATTGGATTATCTGATTATTTACTGCATCTCTAAATTATTGTGCGATAGCCGTTTTAGAGTAAGGTATAAATATTTTTGATATGAATGAAAAATAAATTCAATGGAGCGTTTATATTGAAGTTATAAATTGGAAAAATCATAGCAAAAATACGCGGAATGTGTAAACAAGATTACTATTTTATACTGACTACTCTGAAACCGCGATGGTGAAACTGTAATCAGCTGAGGACAATTTATTCTGTGGAATGTCTATAAATGTCTCGAACAATGTTAGGAATAATTTATAAACCTCTGTAGGGAATATATCACCTTTGGGAATTTAATTTTACGTATAAGTAAACCAAAAGTGTTCAAATAATGCATACTTCCACAGCTCACTGTGACTGAGAAACATAGACTCAACTAAAGAGAGGTTCAAAAACTAACTAACTAACATAATGGCCGGGCCGATTGATTGATCTGTGGTAAAATTTTACCATAGTTAATTTTTACTATGTAACTTTTCACAATCGCCCGTGGTAAACATGTTTACGTGTTGATCGCACGTCGAGTTAACCACTGTCAAAGTTAATTCCGCCTAATGGTGTGGCAACGTGAATAATCACCAAACAATCACCATTGTTTATACAATTTTTTTTATTTTATTTCACTATATTTATGGCTTTATTCACCTTTGTGTATGAAATCTGTTACTTTACTGGTGCTAATTTTTCAATCTAAGTGCTAATATAAATTCAACTCTTCACTAAAATACCGGGATATTGAATGATTCATTATCGTATTCTGTAATTTTCAAAATATCAATGTGACAAATGATCTTTGAAACGGCTGTGAAAAGTCCAGAATTTTTAACTAACTATTTAGGGTTTTTACCGTTCGATATTAGATGGTAAAATTTATTTACTATTGAGTATACTTTCGAAGAATAAATATTTTTTAACAACGATCGAACAACCCATTTGTTTTTATTAAAGTAACTTTTTTAACTATAGTATAAATTTACCACTGATCATACCACCGACCTTAAGAGGCGTGAAAATGTGTATGTTGGACATTGCACGAAGAGACAGGAAAATAATGTAAATGTGAAAAGAGTATTATTAAGAGAATATTTATGAATGTGTGATATAATTGGAAACATCAAGAAAATGAAATGGCAATGAATTCGCTATATCGCTCGGAGGACGGACAATCGTTGGATGAATAAAGTCAGTTGTATCTTTGTGATTCAAAGTGTAGTACTAAAGTTATTTTTTAAATAAGTATGTTTTTTTTTTAAATAGATTCTGTTAAAGAAACAATATAACATATTTTTGATTAGTTAATGACATCCTGAAGAAGAAAATGATATTTTTCGAATCCGGTAGATGTATTTAATTCATTAAGTGGTTAATTAAACAAAGTTAACAATCTAAAATAATGGATTTTAATCATAAAGTTGATTTTACTAAATTTAAAAATAATAAGAATTCTAAATACAAATTAAATGTATTAATTAGAAAGATATGCATATAAAATCGAAAAATATTGTTGTTGCGCTACCGGAATTCGAACTTGGATCTCTTTCCAAACCGAGGAAGGTGCATTATCCAACTATGCTACAGCAACAGTACTTTTTTTCGAAACGACAAATTTTCGAAACTGTATGTTACACTTTTCAAATTAATTAAAAAATTATTTTAATTAATTAAATTTAATAATGTTTTAAATATTACAATTTAAAATATTATTCAATTAAAGTGACGCTAATACTTGCCCAAACATATCATAAATAATAATATATTTATGTAGTATTATTGACTAGACTAGTTAAAAAATAAACATTATACTTTTTACCAACATATTTTGTATTACCATTAATGTATCAGTATTTTAATGTGTATATATTAACTTATTACATCTGTTAAAATGCTACGTGGTATCTTAACAGATGTAATAAGTTTGGTGTTTAATGATGCTCCTACATTGGGAAAATAGAAAGTACTTTATTGGAGCAATGTAGTAATGAAGCTTGTCATTTGATCAATTTTATAACCTGGATTTGGTTCGGATTTAGATGATTGTATATATTAATACATATTTTTAAGGAAAACACATTCTTACTGTGAATAAATTATGTAGATGGCTTTCAAATAATGAAACGACAGGTGTATTAATTTGAAAAATGAAACATATAGGTTCGAAAATTTGTCAAGAAAAATACTGGCGTTATAGCACAATGGTAGTGCACTTCCCCGGATTGGAAATAGAGTTCCAGGTTCGAATCCCGGTGGCGCAAAAACAATATTTTTCGACAAAATTGATTTTATATGTATATATTTATAATTAATACATTAATTTAGTATTTATTAAATATTTCACTAAAAATACTGATGCCTGCCGAAAAGCCGAAACAAATCTAGTCCTGATAAAATACTTATTTATAGTGTGATTATTTCAACACTTGGCCATAAACAACATTTATGATTTCTGCATTGTTTAAATGGCTCTGGCAATAAAATATTTCCATCGAGACAGCGACGTATTGGTATCGCACTTTCAAACCTCGGCGTATCGCTTTTTGAGCATTGCTATGATAGTCGAAGGAAAATTTGAATAATCCAATTCAAGATGATAATTATGGCCCTTTCAATAGCTAGTTACGGTAATTCTCAAGTTTTGAGCTCGTAAGCGATCTGACATTCAGCGTTCATTCGTCTCTTCGGCAGTCGTTACTTTGTCCTTTATCAGTTAGCGATCATTGATCAGCAGTCGCACCTCTGTTTCCTCGGAATTTTCGTTTAGAATAGAATAGTTTAATGAGTTTTTCTACTTCACGTACTTGCGATCTTTTTTCTTCTGATAGCTCGGGTCATGACACCATTTGACGTTTTGTGTTGATTTGAGTTTGAGTTCAAAAATAGTCTCTCTTTTTTGGGCATTGCTGTCATAAAAAAAAGGAAATATATATAAAAGGTCTTCCTGTATATTCCCCGTACGATCCAATAACCTTTGTCTGATTTAAACCTAATGTTGCATACTAACGCCTTACCTCTGGCTATATCACCTCCCACCAATAAAATTTAATATTATCCATTTTAAACTTTTCATAGTTACTCTTTAGGAATCATTTCCTTCTTCTCATCTATATAAATATATAATTTATACCATTAAAATTTTGTTTAGTTGCACTCTAGAATCATGAGTAAATTATATTGTCATTCTGTCTTACTTTCCCGGATATATCACCCTACCTACCTCTGCTGGGACTAAATTTTACATATATCGTTATTAACAAAATGAAACCCTATCTCCCTGAATCTCTATTTTAAATTATGTCTAAAATCTATCAGACCGTTATTAAACTGTAACTGCGAAAAATAGTATTTGACGTCTGACGTTTTCTCTCACGTAAACTAGATTATTTCGTGTATCTTTAAAGTAGTTTCAACTCATTCAAATAAACATAATATTCTCGTTGAAAATATGAAACAAACGATGTCTTATTTTTTGACAGTTAAATTAATATTTCAAAGCATCATATCTCATAATGGAAATGATGTTGTAAGCTGAAAACAATCGCAATAACTTAGACATTCCAGGTAGAATAAGCTATGCGAATCTTACGATTCCAGAGGTCACCGAGCTCTGGTATCATAAAATTCACATCACCGATACGTTCGAGAGTTTTCGCTGCTTCAGAGAAATTTTCTGTTTTATAAATGAGATATTATAATAACTAGAATTTGATATATTGTTTAAACAAACTATTACTTTTAAACCAATCGCATTGAGTACTTTCAGTCTGCCTTTCCCCAGACGAGAAAGCAGTCCTCGCCTCCCCTAACATCCATAACAGTTAACCGCTCGTGCCGAGAATAACGCCACGGGACCGGAGATAACCTTATGTCTAAATCCGAAGGATTATCAAAGTGGATTCTGTATTGGCGGACCTCTGGGACCTATATATAATCGCTAGACTTCTTATGTGTCCACGTTGAGGTTGTGCCAACCGCTGATTACCTGTAGTTCAACAATTATTGATTAAAACCATATTGCAAAATGTATTAAATATAACTTATGTTATTTTCCCGCTGAGTACGTCTGATTCGATAGTTAAAGGAGAGAGGTATAAGGGCTGAGCCCTCTTGTCTCCGACATATGAGGTAACAACAACGGCGTAAGATTTTTTGGGGGACCCTGTTTGGGGAACTTTGTATATAATTGTATAAAGCAGTAGCAAAAATGGATAAAGTTTTTTTTTACATTTTTAAAATTTTTGTATTTTGTTAATTCTTTTATTGTTTGATTTTGTTGGATTTTTTATAAATTGTTATATTTTTAGTGAAAGTTATAATAGGGTAAAGAAGTGAAATGAGACGAAGATTATGTGAATTGGATGAGGGATAATATAGGCCGGGAGAGTTTATGGAAGGGTTTGGGATGGAAATTTATTTAAAATAAAATTTAGACGATAAATCGTGTGTGTGTATCGCTGAGTACCAAACCCTAACAAAGTTCACTGGAAATAATCGGTATATTTTGTGACTGTCAGTACTACTAATAATATAAAACAATATTTTTAAGTTAATTATTTTATTTCATTCAATTATAAAAAATAAATTATTATTCAAAGAAAATACCTTGTTACAAAAAATACACACAGTTCACACAAATTGTTTACTTCCTGTCGATTCTGAAAACAAGAAAACAGAAGTGTAGAATCATTGAACAGATATATAATTCATTCGTTAGCATTACTTAATTGTATCTATTAATCCTTTTCTATAATTATTTACTTCTCGCTTACTATCTGGAAACTATAGTAATACATGGATAATTTGAGAAGTTCATGTAAAGTATTATAATTATTAAGAAGAACACATTCTTATTGTGAAGTTGTAATTATTCAGAACATAGGTCTGTGGTATTTTAAATACTAATTTAATGTATTAATTATAAATATATACATATAAAATCAATTTTGTCGAAAAATATTGTTTTTGCGCTACCGAACCTGGATCTTTATTTCCAATCCAGGGAAGTACACTACCAATTGTGTTATAGCGCCAGTACTTTTCATGACAAATTTTCGAACCTATATGTTACACTTTTTCAAATTAATACATCTGTCGTTCCATTATTTGAAAGCCATCTACATTGTTTTTACGGAATCTCAAATACCTTTGAGTAAACCGACTGCAGACGCCAGAATTATCAATTCATTTTTATTAAATTTTAGACACATCGATACAACGTATATTATTACGGAAAACACATTCTTATTGTGAATTTGTAATTATTCAGTACATATGTCTGTGATGTTTTAAATACTAATTTAATGTATTAATTATAAATATATAGATATAAAATCAAAAGTGTAAAATATAGTTTTGAAAATTTATCATGAAAAATACTGGCGCTATAACACTACGGTAGTGTACTTCCCCTGATTGGAAATAGAGATTCAAGTTTGAATCCCGGTAGCGCAAAAACAATATTTTTCGACAAAATTGATTTTATATGTATATATTTATAATTAATACATTAAATTAGTATTTTAAAGAATTATAACGTGATGAAACAGAAATAATATATTCTTCTTTTTAATACAATTTTCCTAAACTTAAAAACTCTGGCCAGTGATGTTCCAGTGCCATTTTTCTATCCTGTAAGTGGGATTCCTCAAATCACCCAAAACGGCCATTTACCGTTTATTTAGAAAAAACCGCTTGCCATCAAATAATTTTTTGACGTTTAGTACCAGATGAATGTCAGAAAAAGCTAAATCAGGTAAATAAGATGGATGTGCAGGAAATTATATTTATTTAAATTCGGCTATTTTAGATATTGGAACCATACTATTATTTTCATGAAGAAAAATACGATTTTTTTGGTAAACATGGTTTTTTTCATGTATTTTTTGGTTTAGTTTATTTAATGATTAACATAGTATTCGCTATTTATTATTTAGCTCTTTGAAAGATAGTCACGGAGAAATATTTTTTTTACATCCTAAAAATGGAAACCTTCATTAGTAGACAATAACTATGTTTTCAGTATGATTCCAAATTTCATCAGTGGCTATAAAAAATTATAAAAATCTATATTATCCTTTTTAAAATACTTCAGATAGTCATTAGAAATCGGTATTCGATTGCGTTAGTGACTAACTGTTAACAGATGAGCTATCTGTCTTTCCGATAACTTTAACGTAACTAATAATTTGGTTAGAATATAAAATGATCATTCACATTAGATGCTTATAACCTTAGCAATTTCACATTAGATGCTTATAACCTTAGAAATTTCACATTATATGCTTATAACCTAAGCAATTTCACATTAGATGCTTATAACTTTAGCAATTTCACATTAGATGCTTATAACCTTAGAAATTTCACATTATATGCTTATAACCTAGGCAATTTCACATTAGATGCTTATAACCTTAGCAATTTCACATTAGATGCTTATAACTTTAGCAATTTCACATTAGATGGTTATAACCTTAGCAATTTCACATTAGATGCTTATAACTTTAGCAATTTCATATTAGATGCTTATAACCTTAGCAATTTCAGACAATTTAAATCAGTAATGTTCTAAAGCAATATAATAATGATTTCTGGTGTCGTGGCATCATAAGGGCGTCCGCTACGGGGGTCATCTTTAAAGCTCATATAACCACGATTAAATTTTACATTTGTAAATATAGGTATAAATCAACCAATATATTATTTAACTCATTACAATAACCTAGTGACCTTTTTTAATAAAATTTTTATCACAGCACGATGTTCAATTTTATTTATTTTGAAACTATACTAAGGTGACTTGACATTCATAAAATACATTAAAGATTTAGATATACTTTCTTTATGTTAAATACTTGATCGCGAACTTTTCAAATGACCCTGGTTTATAAATTATACATAACTGTAAAAATATATCACAATAAGTATAATATATGTTCAGATAATAATATAATATAAAAATGTTCTGAAAACCCACTATTGACAATTTTTTGAGTTTTAAAGATAATAATTTGTTGCTAAAATAGAGCTAAAACGAAATTCATTCCAACAATATAAATTAATTGAAGTATTATTGGAAATTTAAAGTTAAATTCAAAGACATTGAAATTGAGAATTTACTTTAGAACCTTCAACACAACTAACGATCTTTCAAATCTGGGATAAATTTATAAGCCAAGGTTACCTTGGAATAATTGTAAAAGCAAGTACCTACCTACAGAAAAATATTAAAATATGATTTCGTTATTGAATATTAATAAAACAAGTATTCACTTTTCTAAAATTAATATTTTAATATTAAATAATTTATAATATTAAATACCTTTGCATTCAAGTGTAATGAACTTGTAAATTTTCCAAAGCTTTAAGAAAAATAAATAAACTTAAATAATTTTTAGTAATAGTTAGTATTTTATCGTTTCATAATGTGCGTGGATTCCTTTAAAAAAACTTTACACAATAACGTTATACGATGTAAATACGGTTGCTAGATACTGATCAAATCGTATATTGACAAAAACATAATTGGGCACAACCCTATTACGAGTAAACTGATAACGCTTATCCTCTGTGCCGATGTATTGTGTTATCTTTAGTCTCCATTAGTTACTACTATTGTCCCATGACTGAGGGGGTCGGGGTATGTGGGGTCTTCTGTGGGGGTGGGGGGAGGTTCCTACCCATTAAAGGTGGACGCTAATGGAGGTAACATTGGGCTAATAGCACATTTCTTCGATGTTTTGTTAGAAATATATTTCAATAAAAGCAATAGACATACATTTTGAAGCAAATGTTCACAATTAATTATGTGAGTATAACAATATTGAATATTATATTCACGAAGAAATTTGATGAATCACCATGTTTAGACGAGGGGGTGGGGAAATGGGATGTAGGAAGGGTGGCAGAAATTTGGTATATGGTATACAAAACAATAAGGTTCTCATAAACCAACCAGGAAGAATACGACTTACTTGAATTTTCTTGCTGTACTCACAGCTCTCCAGGAATTTCTTCAATAATTAGCACGAAACTGTGTATCACTTAACAGTGGTTGTAAACCTGTAAATCATCGGTACGCACTGCGAGAAACCGAAATACAATTTATAACAAGATCGTGCAGGATATTTACACTTCTTGACAGTTCACAAGTCATAGATCATAGACAGAAAAAGTTGTGCTCTGAGGTAAGGGTAAAAGGAGGAGAGAGGGACATATAGGAATAGTAAACCTAATGGAGCATCCACATGCGCGTAGAAATCGTCGATCTGGTCTTATCATAAATACTGAACACACCAAAAAGAAAAACCGAAGAAAATTAACTATCGAAATTATTATTTTTTTAAAATTATCAAACATTTAGGTGTGTTCTAAAATTGAACCTTCATAATACAAATTTGTTTTAAATCTGTTTGTTTTCTAACGTACAAGAAAAATTAATATTCCTTTATCGTTTTATATGAACAAATCAATTCGAAAACAGCATTATCGGATATAATTAATGTTATGAAAGTATTATTTTGGAAATTTGATGGTGCTGTCATGTTATTCAGAATCTTCTATTTAAATTCATTGGTTCGTAATTTTTCCATGTTGATTCGGCTGCATTTGTTATTGACTTTATGAGTATCGTAGGTAGTAGGTACGATATATTGATAATAATTATTTAGCACTAATTTTGAAAAGCTGAATAAAATTTAAAAAATTGAATCAGTGTTAACAAAAATCGTAAATACCCGAGGTATCTCTATTAGAAATCTCCCAATGTGCGAGAGACACGTGTAAGCATTAAGGGGCGGTGTAATTTGAGCATTTTGATTTTATTATTATTGCTTATTAGGGTAAACTTATTAAGCTCGGTGCTCTGGGACACAGAGGGGGTACCAACCTTACATGTGTGTGATTTTACAGCTTTAAACGCGATTGACGTGTTCACGAACAACGAAGTTGGAAGCGTAGGAGGCCTGCGAACGATTTCTTCCCCGAGGACAATGGATTGAATAATTCTAGGCAGAAATCAAACGAAGCAAAATAATGAAAATTATTAAATATGTAAAGATGATTTTATTGACGTATTTTTCACTGATTATGTTCTATAAATTATCTTGAAAACATATTTTCGAAGAAAACTTTTTACGAGGAGTTTAAAATCATTAAGTGTACTAACATGAACTATGCGAGTTTTAAATATCTCAATCATCCAAAGCTTACTTTGCTTTTATAACTGACCAAAATAGCACAAAGTATTATATATAATTAATGAATGTTTTCCATAACAATATCAAAATAATATTTACAAAGTGACGTAGTATTTGTCAAGTGCTTATAGGTTTTCATAGCAAACAGCCGGCTTTGCCGGTTGTCATAGCTAGACCTTGGGGGATTTTTGCCATCCCGTAGTCACCAAGTCAGATAAATTAAAAGCTGCAATGAATTAAAATTATTCCGTAATATGATAAATTGTTTTTCTGACAATTAGTCGTTTTTATATTGTTTTTAAAGATCCTGGCAGACACGACAAAGGGAAAAACAAAGAAGAAGAATAAGTTTTTTGAAATAACTAGCACGGAGAATAATTATCGAAATTTATAAGAGAGTCTTATTTTAGATCTTCAGATAAATATAATACTAGAAATAATTAATAATAAAACCGGATTCAAAAATCTAAACCCTTAACGACTATGAAAAGTTTAGTGATTTTATTAAGCTAATAGCTCACGTTGTATGGTCTCCAATAAGTCTTTAGTCTTTTTCAACAGTCTCCAATAATCTTCTGTAGGGTATTGTACACCTTCCACAATATGTGAACAACTCTAGTCCGAAGTTGGAATGAAATAACCAAGACAACTTTTATTTAAATAAATAAATAAAACTGTTGTCGAAACATGTTAAAATTTAGAAAAACCATTCTATTTCAAGAAACATAAAAGTCCAGTAAGTAAATTCATTGTGTTCCCTATAGTTTTCTATGGATTTTGAACATAGATTCTAAAAAAAGAAAGAAAAAAATTTACTCCATGTCTTCAATATGTGATGTTGACGTCGTATTGAATTATTGACTTAATTTTTCACGTATTATATAATATGTACAAAATATTTAGGCATATTGTAAAAAGAGATGAATCACCAACACGAACGATTGAACAAATTTCTGAAACGACCGGAGTCTCTGCACGTTGCATTGATCAATGTACATCAAACACAATCAAAAGGGGTGGAACTAAACAGTTAGCAAAGTAGTAGGGTATTGCAGGCCCACAACGTTCAATCATGAGCTCAGTGACTGTAGAAGGGATGTGCACAAACATAGCTCGATAATGATTATATTGCTTAGTAACCTCATCTATCTACTTAGGACTTTATTTATTATTATTTGTTATTTTTTCCTCTTGCATAATATTATCTAATAAATCTTAGCGGTTTTTTTCAATTATTTATTATAAAATCAAATGTTTAAACAAAATTTATAACATTTCTCTACTATTGTTCATCATCAGGATTACTTCCCGTCTTTCAACTAATTTTTAGATGCCTTTTTTATAAAAATCGTCTGCTCTGGTATCAAAATAGCTATTGAGCCAATTTCTGAGTTCATCGTCGTTGTTGAACGTAACTCCTCACTTTTGATCGGAGAGCGACCAAAAAAGGTGGTAATCTGACGAAGTGTGGTCGAAACTGAATGGTTGATGTGGTAGAGTTTCCCAGTTTAGCTCCTGGATGACCATTTGAACTTCGATTAAAGGCGAAAATAAGTACCTATGTGCCGAAAATGTTCGTTTTTCTAAGCCTAAAAATTAAGAAAAATTATAAGGTACAGGAAAATGGCGACGTTGACGTTTTAGAGCAGAAAACATGCTATTGAATAGTATGATATTATTTGTCACAAAAAACAAAATTGCGAGATAGTACTATTTCAAAAAAATCGCAAAGACTTATTAAACTACCTATTAGATCTAGTTAATGTGTGAATGTAGGCAGGCAGTAGATACATATAAATGTAAAAAATTATCTATATTAAATCGCAGATTTTTTTCATCGTTTGCTCATATACATATGGAGGTAAGAGTATATAGAAGATATATATTTGATAGTACTGTATAAAAAAGTATAGAGTAACGTTTTCGAGGAGAAATTCGGCGGGCGGTTTCAACCTTTTTAAACTTCATAGGTATGAAAATCCATTGTGTAAATACTTTGCATCTTTATCTGTTACTTTACGAAACTTTGTGCTAAACCTTTCCATGGCTATACTGCTAGTCGTGGACTACTTGAATCTACATAGTCCGACGTTTACAGGGGAACGACGCTCTTCAAATTCAAGATTATGACCAGGTTTGCTGTATAAAATGAGAAGTAAATGCAAATATATCTAATTGCAAGGCGATGAATTTTTCCATATAACTAATATAGAATGATTTAGGTCAGTAATATTCTCAAAAAAAAAAAAAAAATCGGTTTGCCAATGAATTAAGTATTTTTACATATACACTTACTTTTCATGAATTATTTACAAAAAGTACTGTTCACGAAGCATTTAAATATCAAACTATTTTCCATATTGTTTCCAACTATATTCTAAATATTATTTTTCTCCGCCAGAGGGAATCTGAAAGAACAAAACTTTATACGACAGCAAACATATTGCTTAATCTTTTCAGTACTGGCATAGAAATTTGTTGGTGACAAATTTAACCAACAACACCTATCACTGCCCTAAAAGTAGCCCTATAATCATGAACACTTTATTTATTTTATTGTGATAAGTGAGTTTACTAGAGAAGTTCCTGCTGCAAAAGTAAGTCTATAGTAAGTACGTTTGTATGAATACTTATATAGCCGAACTATACATTTTGCGTACTTGTAGACTGATAGCAATGGTTGTAAATGTTTTTATTGCATCTTATGGATTTTTATTAATTAAGTCTTCACCAAAATGTGGATATGTGAAATTTCAGTATGATATGATTCATTTTCGTGGATTTGTGATTTGAGGTTAAGTACTAATCGTGCGTCACCCGCGGCTTCAGAAAGTTAGGGAAAATCTCTCCATAAATATCATCCCTCCCCATCGGGAGATAAGGGACGCCGTACAGGAATATGGGATTCCGGCACGTAGAACTTTACGAGAGCCGTATTGAAAGATTGACTCCGTTATATGAATACGATCAAAATGATATTGGCTCGAATTTTCATGGCTTTATCTTTTGATAGCGAGCTTGGAAGCTCCGCGTATTTTTATGGAATCCCTGTAGTGAAATTTCTCGTCCTTTACGAAAATATTTCCTCTTTCTTATTAGTTAATTTTTTTTTTGATTATCGTGCTGGTAAAATATTTTGTTTATGAAAGAAATTTATACAAAAAAAAAAAAAATTGTCAATCATCAAATATTAATATCATGTAATAATTATTTAACAACCTGATATTTTTTTCTGTATTAAGATGATTTTTCTTTTATATTATCTGTAAAAGTTATAAATTTAGATATAAGTATGTAGATGATTGTTTATTTTTAGAAATATCTTAGAATCGATACTTTGAGTTGAATATAATTAATTATTTACATTCTAGATCTATGATTGTATGATGAAATAATCAGTGTAAATGAAGTTCATTATGATCATAAAATAGGATACGTCTTGAAAACTTATGATTTCATTTATTTTAAAAAAAGCAAACATTGTTTTAAACATACGAGTATGTTAGCATTTAATTAGTAACGAAATTTAATAATTTATTTTAAATTAAGGAATTGTGATTTTCTTTGGTAATTCTAATTCTATGCGTTCTATTGACGTTTCTTTCTGGTCACTGTAACAAAAAAAATATTTGCCGTTTTCAATTTTTCCCCAAGATAAATTGTTTCACCTCAGCTTTGGCTAGCAACCTATTCAACGACATGACACCATATTAAAATTTTATTAAAAATTGTCATGATGTACAATGTCGCACAAACGATATATTTTGGCTATCCGTGACTAATAACAAATAGATTAACATTATTAATTATTCAGGCACAAATCAAACAAAAATTGGTTACAAAATTAAGAAATATTCTTATTATTCGTGTACTTAGGTATTTTTCTTAAAAACATATCATGTACTGTGTAGAAAATATTATTTACCTATTACTAAAAACATTGTTATTTTATCTGGTGAATTTCGGAATATAAATGAGAAAGCTTATCTAAAAGTGCTTCTACTATTGCATGTACCAAATGATGAATCAGAATTAATTGTATTACTAACGGAAAGTTGTTCAGAATGTTCATTCCCGTCTTCTCATGAGAATCAAAAGTAATACGCTTAAGAGATGATATGAGAAAGTTCTTGGGCCTTAGGCTGTATTCAAGTTTCGATTCCAAAGAACATGCTTACATATTATGATAGAATTGGAGATATTTGGAAGGATAAAGTACCCTCATTGTTACGGATAGAATTTGTCCTTGTTCGATTATATTTTTTTTCGATGAATTTGTTTCATAAACGAATAATTAGGATTAAAAGCTAATAAAAAACTATAGGAAAATTAAAGAAATAATCATGTATGTACATTAATTATTTCTGAATTTAATTTTTAGACAAAAAAATTATCATAATTTGTGTTGAACATTATCGACATAAGTTTAAATTACGTATGATTTAAGTAATTTTAAATTAGATACGGAATGACGTATTGGAATATTATAACATATATATATATAATATATGTTAAATATTATTAAGGAAAACACATTCTCATTGTGAAGTTGTAATTATTCAGAACATAGGTCTGTGATATTTTAAATACTAAATTAATTTATTAGTTATAAATATATACATATAAAATCAATTTTGACGAAAAATATTGTTTTTGACAAAAACAAAATTGTGACGGAAAAACAATATTTTTCGACAAAATTGATTTTATATGTATATATTTATAATAAATACATTAATTTAGTATTAAATATATAAAATAATATGTAAAATTATATTTAAATGCTTAAACACACATATTTAATATTTTAAATAATAAATATTCGAATATTTGTGAAGAGTGGCACAGCATAGCGACACACTCTTCTGTTCTGTAAACAAATTTTGCCTCATCGTTGTCGTTAATGATTGATTGTATGCGTTAGTGATGGTGATAGTGCGAATTTAAATCTTTGTTAACATAATAACATCTATTGCAATCTGACTGAGGATGATGGCGTCATCGGTATTACAGTCATACAGAGGAATATTCTTATTAGATATACACATATGTGATAAACAAAAAAAATCTAAAATAATAATAATCTTACTTCAAATTCAATTATAAAAAAAACATCCTAAATTTTATACAACCAGCTTTTTTAACTAATAACAAATTAAATAATTATATATTAAATAACAAGGATAAGGACGATATTTAAAACAAATCGGGGGTCTACAAATTAATTAGAAATGATTGCAATTATTTTTATATAGGTAAAACTTGGAAAAATTTTGATATTAAAATTAAGGAGCATTTGAGATGCCTAAATAACAATAACTGTTGCATAAAGGCATAGATGCCGAAAGAAACAGGATATTCGGAAGGAGGTTTGCACTCACAACAATCCAGTTCTTCTGGCACCTCCAAGGTGGACTTTAAATTTATGTTTATCACTATCTTCGTTCAGGAGTCCTAGTCCTTCAGATTGCACTGGATTAGACGCGACGTCTCAATTTTATAGTATACTTCGATTCATTAATCACCGTAACGGTTCAAGATCGCCGTTCGACTGGTGGCATCATGCCGGGTGAGAAAAGAGAGGGGAGTTGGAGGGCACAGTTCGCAAGTTTCGTTCAAGAATAAATATATGTCCCAAACAATAACTATTCAGAATTTTCCAACCATCTTTTGGAAACAAACCATTCATTTGATGTCAAATAGTCGCATTTTAAATTTGTTTTCATATTAGTTCTTACTTATTCACCATTTTATATTTTTGTTTTTATCTATGGTTGTATTTTTTAATTTCAGTTTACATTGTTTTCTGAAGATGATACCATAAGTATCGAAACATGCGGAATAATGAATAAATAGTGGTTTAGACAAAGTATTTTGTATAATTATTACAAAAATAATTATTATTCTTTATTTTTCAAGAACATGAATAAAAATTGGATATTCACATAAGATATTATTTTGATTTCAATAATATATATATACCTGAATTTCAATAGAATGTAAAGAATATTATATGGTATTGGTAAACTGAAATTTTAGAATAATTTTATTCGTTGTTTTATAAAAAAAATATGTAATTCTTAGAGCCCCCGCAGACTACAGACTTTTAATCGATCGACATTTTAATCGATTGCTTAATAAGCACGGAGACATACGTGAGTGTGCACACCTAATAATTCATAATAGGCCGATAAAATAATTAGCAGACCCGCAGACTGTCCAATCAGCGATGCTTTCTGCTATAAGTTCAAAATGTATTCATATTAGTTCATATATATCAATTTTGATATCGTTCGACACATTCATTATTTCGGAGGTAATTTTGTAGAACTTTATAATTACACACATATGTAAATAAACTAAAATGTTAACTAGAATCATTCAAAAACACCTTTAAAAAACCCTAAGAATTAACAAGAGTATTATTGTCTCCATCTTATTTATATAAGATTGTATAGCTATCCCTTTTCATATATTACCTTTCATTAAAATATTATTATCGTTTCTATATACAAGCGCAGCTTCAACTAGCAACTGTCTAGAAAAGCAATCGGCCGATTTAGACAGTCTGCGCATCAACTGCCAATCATACAGTTTAATTTGCTTGGTGTGTGAGGAAGCTGCCCAATCAGACTAAACTATCGGCCGATACTTTAGTCTGTGGTCTGCGGGGGCCCTTAAAATACAGATAATTATGATTATAAATAATAAAAATAATATTTTAAATATATCATACATTAGTATATATAGTATTAAAGTCTATTGTCATTAGTTGTACTATGATTCGGCATAAAAATAAATGTCTGTATTTTAAGTAAGTTAAAATATTATGAAATATAATATTATCGGATAAGAGCGGTGATACTGGAGGTGGATTTAAATCGCCGCTCCTACAATTACATGAAATAAGACGCGCTTCAGGACTAAAACTAACTTCTTAAAAATGTCACAATTTTTTTTATAAATGGACGTATTTTTAAAACGCATTCTGTTTTAAAAATCAATCTATTTTAAAAAAGCTACGCAACCATTTTTAGGCCATTTTAATATTGATTCAACTTTAGTTATGAATAAAATAGTTTAGTTATGAATAAAATAGTTTATCACAAAAAATAATATAAAATATTGTTTCATGATAAATAAATCGTGGAGTAATTAAATTTGTACCCATATTGAATTAATTATCAAAAAAATATTTTCGGCTTGATTAAAATAAACTTTTACAAAAACTAAAAAATGCACGTAAATGATTTATGCAGAGTGTAAGAATGTCATTAACTTGGAACGATTATCTTGATAAAATAAAACGGATCGCCGAAAGCCGGAGCGCCCATTTTGGTGGTACTGGGAAAATTTACACGAGAACTTCACACTATTTTATTTCAGCGGCAATCTTTGCTACAGGGTCTGAAACATTTTCTTTCGCAGAATCACTCGCTTTATTTTCCTTCATATACTTTTCTTAGACAGTCCCGGGTAATCAAGAGCAGGGAGAAGATACAGACAACGGGGATACAATCGTTACTGAGAAACTAACGCAGGAGTGGTTTCCGCGTGGGCTGGGGTTTTGCAAACCTACGATATGGTAAAACGCTCATTTCGTTAACTGAGGGTTTTTGGATTATCATAGTTGTTTTAAGGTCAGGTGCATTCAGGTTTATATAATATAAGCACTAAACTAGATTTAACTATTTAAGAATCAATATATAATAGTCATAAATTTATTTAATTTTCTCTGTAGCTAGTAGCTTTCTTGAGAATACTTAAAAATATATATAATGTTATATTAAAAAACGATATAGCACGAGAAAATTTATCTTGAAGATTCGGTGTGAACCATTTGCTCGGTGCATGTTAAAACAGAATTATAGTTTAGTTAAACCCAGTTTAACATGCACCGAGCTAACCAAGCTGTTAAGAATCATACAGAATGTAGGACGATATTTATTTTTATAATTCCTTAGATGCTAAACAACTTATTCTACTACTACAAGTGTATCAGTGATATTCGCTTTGATACTTTTACAAACTACCTTATTATTATAAACATTTTTTTTTAATATTAATAGTTGAATTGAAATGGTAGGTAAGTAATTAAAATATCTAATAAAAACATTTTTGAAAGATACATTTTCTCGTGCTGTAATGTATATTCTTAAGTGTTCTAATGAAGAAAACTAAAGGGAAAAAAATAACAATTTATGTTTCACTGACCTTTAAATTATTAAATCTGATTTAGTTTAACCTAATTTGTTTAAATCGTAACAACGTAACATTTCGTTCCCTTATTAAGTTTATTTATTAAAAGTTTAGAATATTATTTTTAGAATTGTCCAGCTGGGTAGCTTATCACACAAGAGATGATTTTGAACAAAAATAGTGCAATATTTATTTATTTATTATTATTATACAAGCCCTATTCAGGCATTAACATAATTTGTAAAATAACAGAAAATTTCATCAAAAGTGCAATTCATAAAGAAAAAATTATATAATGTCAGCATATCTTTTCATAATAAAAATAAAAAATAAATAAACAATGTGAAATAAAGCAATCTATCCATCACCACTGAGTTGAGATACAAAAATTGCACCAATGCACTCCTATAAAGAGTTAAATTTGCAGCAAAAATGTAATAATGCAAGCAATCGACTCCCTCTGCGTATTCATTCCCCAAAGAATGCATTCTGGGGACTGTGGAGTTAGCTAATGCATGCGTTATGACATTAGCTGTTATCTCCTTAATTTTAGGAAATTTGACATGTACAATTTCAAAAATATATATTTTTGAAGAACTTTGATACAATAAAGTTAATTTTATTATAAATTAAATTAATCATCTGAAAAGATATACAAAAAAAATCTATTTATCGAAAAAATATTTTAGTTGCTATTGAGATTTTAACCTGAACTTTTTCGAAATATAAAGTCGCTATATAAAATTGATCACTTTTAAGAATCGAATAGCAGATGTATCAATTTGAAAGAGCTATAGAATATAAATCTAAAAATTTATCGTAAACCTATTCGGTTGATATCGTGAAACAGGATAACGCATTTTTACAGATAGGAAACGGTTCAAGTTCGAATCCCGGTTTAACTAAATATTTTTTCTGTATATCGTTAACGCTAGTTGATTAATTTAATTTGTATTAAAATTCCACAAAGGAAATTCACAACACAAATGTCATTTTTGACCAAAATGTTAAAAGATACCTTGCTATTCCGAAGTCTCGATAACAAGAATCGAATGCATAATACTCAGAGTCGCATTCAGGAAGAACCATAAACTGATTACAGTCGCTAGGGAAATATTTCATTCGCGGTATTGATAAGCCGATTCAAAGAAATCTGTTCAATCTCTCGGTCGATGTGCTCGTGACTGAGCATCGCTGTCTTCTATTCTGCTTCGATAGGGTGAACTGATTGCCTCCACTCTTAGCGATCTTGGAACGTGTTTAGAAGAACGTGTAACGATGCTCAAGTAATTTTTCGGACTTGGTATGTCCGTCTTATTAGAAATCGACTTTTTATCTTCCGTTCTTGTAATTTGCCTATGATCACCAATTTTTCAAGACTATCTTCATTTCTTCTTGCAACATGCCGAAAGTATGTAGTAATTTGGTAAAGAATTTCAGAAAAAATAAGATATTCGTTTGTTTCGCAGTTTATGGTACGGCAGAATGCGATGCCAATATTACATCTCGAAGGGGTCGAACATGTTTCTTTCTTTTCTTATCAGGGTCTATGTTTCAGCTCCATACAGAGCAATGGTAAACACTACGCCCCAACCAATTGCATTTTTTTTGCATGTTTTGTGAGATAGCGCTGTTTTTATAAATTTTAGTCAATTTTAGACCTATGCCCCGCATCCTCTATTTCTTGGGACAAGAGATAAAAGGTAGATAGAATCTCTTCAAAGTCGCCAAGAACATGGATCATGGAAGAACATTTGTTCAAAGCGATCTTTTTTGAGTATTTTTGTCTGGTTTCCGTTAATTTTAAGCCAGTACCAAGCTCTTTTCTATTATTCTTCTCAAGTTCTACCATTCAATCACATCACTGGAAGCAATTAGTGTGCTATGATCTGCTAATCGAAGGTTGAAAAGCTATTGAAATACCTCCTTCCCATTCATCTAGTGCTCTTCCCAATATATTTTCTCCAAAGAAATTGAAGAGATCCGAAGACAGCACACATCATCTTTTGTCTTTTGTCAGAAATCTATTGGTCAATTCTAAAATTTGAGTACACCAATTGTTAATGCAAGTCGAATATTACCTTGTTTTTCCTTTCCGTTGTTTTAATACTCCCTTGTTACACCTGTCCCTTTTTAGCTAACGGGTACCTAAGGATTTCGACCGAGGTGGGACAGATTGCTTTTCGAACGCGGATATGTCAACACGTTTTTGTCAGTCGAGAGTAGCGCCGCGCGTTAAATCTAAACCACGAAAAAATCCGCTTTCAACAGCATCCCGAATTGGAGCGATATCTTCTTTCTTCACGAAAACAGTGCGAGTCAACGGGAAGTGTAATTTGCCGTCCAACCCAGGATTGAGATCAAGGTAGGCCAGATCCTCTCTGAAATCTTATTCCTTTCTTAAACCAATTCGGGTTGCTTCAACAAAATAATAATTTAAATCGATACAGTCCGCAGAATCTATTCCCACCATCATTTTAATGCATATTTTAATGTGTAACGGAAATCGGGATATAAACAAATTTTATATATTTGGGCACATATGCGGTATTGCACATTAAAAAAAACATTCGATTTTATTATATACTTCATGGTTCGAGAGTAGTGGTACACAATGAAGTCCTGGTACCGACACTGATGTATGCAAGTGAGGCCATACAGTGTAATTGAGATCACTTACACTTATGATTTATGACAGATATAAGAATGAAGAAATGACGAAAGAATGTAAAGTCGATCTTAGTATAGTGAGTAAGATTAAGAAAGGATCACTTAGGTGGTTTGATCATATGGAAAAAATATATAAATAATAATAATAATGAAGATGTAAATATATATATATTTTATTAAAATATTTTTATACCATTTACTACACTCTAAAGACGAGTAAAAACATATTATATTATATAGACGGCATGTCAAAGGGTCATGGGCAATGCAGCATTTAAAAGGAAGGTAACAAAGTGGTTACTGAAAATTAATGAAATTTTTCCGATCTCGAAAGTTGAAATGCGTATACGGAATACATGTCACATCAATATTCTTACTATTTTCAAACTAAGCTAAATGCTTGTGCTATGAAAATAGGACTAACTTGCTGGTGTCCTGGGAACAAGGCGCGAACCCCCTACCACTAGATCACTAGGCCAACGTCTTGACCGCTACACCAACAAGCTACTCTACTATATGGATAAATCTTTTTTGTTTTGTTATTTTAATTAATATATTATCATATTTAATAATTATTGTTATAACACATTTTTAGTGCAGCAACATTAAAAACATTGTGTTTTATTTAATCTTTTGAAGAATAATACAAATTAAATGCATTAATTAGTATTAAAATATCACAGAACTATGTTCTGAAGAAATTACAACTTAACAAATAATAATGTGTTCTCTTTAAAATATTTTAAAGAATAGTTTTTTTGTAAAATATGTGCGAATTAGTAAATCTTTAATTTATATTTCTTTCTTCTGGTGCCTTTCTGCTTTTCTTAATATTTTATCTTAGTATCATGTATCGTGTCTATGGTACCAAGAATTTGTACCTAATCAACGAACACATATGTAAAGCGAGCCGAAACCCCTGGAAAACTAACGTATGCCAGAAGGTGTGTTATTCGGTAGACGCAGTAATTTTAGCTTCTCACTTTCTTTGTCCATCATGCGGAAACGAGGCGCAATTTATTTTAACGAGTAATCTGCTCATAAAGGAATGACATGTATAATTTAATTAATTACAAATATTTTTATTTCTTTATAGGATTCCAAAACTATACTAAAACAAGGACAACATTCAGATTAAAATACAAAGAATCTTTGTTCTCTCATTTTATTCTCATTTCTCCGATACGCCATGCTGTTTTTGTTAGTCTTCCTTTTCTTGTTTGGCTGTAGAGAATATGGCGGACATTTACAGTCGTAAGTATGGCGAACATCTGCAGTCACCAGTACGGCGGACACCTACAATCGCAAGTACGGCGGACATCTATGAGTATAGTTCCCAGTACGAGATATCTACAGTTGAAAATACAGTAGTGCGGTGGGCGGGAATGATCGGTATTCTCGTGTAGTTTACCTGCAAAAATTGATACGCATGTATAATACATAACTCGTAAGTTTTAGCAGTCTCACTTATTTTGCGCATTGGTATATTCATTTGACATTGATGGAAGACAGTTCACGAATAATGTCGGTAATAAGAGTAACGAAGTATATTTTCGATAGTGTGTGAAATATTTACTAGATTTATAATTAGTAAACAATAATCAGTTTAAGATCAAGATACTTTTATGTTATAAAACGAGTTGAATGATTTTCGATACACGATTGTTTGCATTTTTAGCGGATGAAACAAATTAGTGGCGGTAGATGCCGACTTACTTTGAAAAACTATCAAACACACGATAAACTTCCTGTGTTTAGAAAAATGTCAGAGAGCGCCGTCAGAGTTTCAAATCTTCTAGAGCAGTCGAGTGTTTACTGTGTAGTTTTTATTTTATAAATAAAATCTCCACTGCTCGTCGAAAAGCCGGGATAATTTTTACACACAGGGTGTTTCAAGAATATTATGATCAAATACTTTGAATGGCTAGAAAAATGTATTTATCTGAGCCTATGTTTTGGGCAGGATCATTCGTGTGTTGGAATTCAATATAATACACATTTATATCGGATAGAGAGGTTGGGGTAGCCAGAGGGAAAGGGAAGATGTCTATGCTTGGAACAAGGTCCTATAAAGTAACTATACAAAATGAAAATTATATCGGTATAGGATTATATAAATAAAATATATTTTACGGGTGGATACCTAACATGTTCAAGGAATATGTGCAAAATCATGTTAATCTATTATGTTAAATCATGTCTACGTACTTCGAAATAAATATTTTCGAAATGTATCCATTATTAATCTTTATTTTTGCTTCAGGATCTAAATCATCTAACAAAATATAGGCGGGTGCTCGAAATTAGATGACCTTTATTTTATTGTAATTCAATACATAATTTTGAATAAATAAAATATTTCAATTAATCGAAATAATGACAAAATAACATATTTTAAAAAATGCTTACATCATTGACATGGTTGAGATTAGGCATATACTCCTTGAACATTTTCGACTCGTACTTTAGACTGGTATTCACCCATAAAATATTGTGGGCTAGGTCTATTACACCTCGTATAAAACACAAATTATATCGTGGAGGGGTGGGTTGGCCAGCGGAAGGGTGGAGCATGTCTATGTTGTACGCTAGGTCTTAAATATAATAGTAACAACACAAAACTTGGAATAAATGGCATTCGATATAATACACGTTTATATTGAGGAAGAAGGGAAGAAGCTATCCAAAATTTGGTATGGATGGCATTCAAAATTATACATATTTACATCAGAGGCGGTTCGGACAATTTTATTAGATTCAAAAAGAAAGATTTTCTTTAAAAGTAACGAAAATAAATAAATAAAATATCTACAATATTTTAAATATTATCGTTTGCCTTCCAGTAAGATCTAGATCAAAATTATCTCTCGATTCTGAGGCCGTTAGTGAGCCCTATCCCATCAGAGTTACCCTAATTACCAGATGGGGGGTAATGCACCAGCAAAATATTATGTGCAGATGGCGGGAAGTGCTAATAACTTACAGTATCCTATCTCATTAAAGTGATCTTGTCGTGATCGCGTGTGCATCTAATGAGCGTGAACTGGATTCGGTATCGCCAGTTAATTATTGCGTTGATTTAGCAACGATTTCCACAATCATTTATTGGAACATTCATTCATTGTAATTAAAGGATGATCAAAATAAATTTACAAAATTTTTATGTTTCAAATGTTGAATTTTTAATTATTTTAATTTTGGAACCATGAGTGACTGTCATAAAATATACAAGGTGTAACAGACCTGGTTTATAATACTTTATGGGTACCCGACTAAATTATGAGTTGAAATTGTTCAAGGGATATGTGCCTAATCTCAACTATGTCAGAGACATAAGCATTTAAAAAAAAATCGTTATTATGCAATTACTTCGGTTTTTTGAAATATTTTATTGTTTCCAAATTATACATTGAATAAAAAAAATGATGATCATTTCGAGCGGTCAGATTATTTTTTGTTACATGATTTCGAATCTGCAGCAGATGTAGATCGTTAATTTAATTTATTTCGAAGTACGTAGACTCTAAGCTTAATACGATTTTGTAAAAAATTCAAACACTAATATTTTATGTAACATTACAGAATATGCACATATTGCTTGAATATTTTCAACTCATAATTTAGTCAGGTATCCACTCATAAAATATTGTGGACTAGGTCTATTACACCCTGTATAGTAGTATAGTGTACGAGTAAATATTATAGTTATTATCAATCGCACTATGTCACATTTAGTACTAACCATTATTATGTGTATATGTTGCAGTATGCATATTATTACCCGTGAAGATATATTTTTACTGGCAATTTAGTGAAATCATAACCGAATATATTTTTACTGGAAGGTTATGATGTATTATTATTAGCCAAAATATAATTTAACTGATAGGCGCTAGTGTCAATTTGACAGTTTAGAGCAGCATATAATTTCACTGTCAATTTGACAGTTTAGAGCAGCATACAATTTCACTGACAATTTGACAGTTTAGAGCAGCATATAATTTCACTGTCAATTTGACAGTTTAGAGCAGCATACAATTTCACTGACAATTTGACAGTTTAGAGCAGCATATAATTTCACTATCGCCTATCAGTTAAATTGTATTTTTGCTAATAATAATACATCATAATCTTCCGATGAAAATGTATTCGGTTATGATTTCACTAAAACGCCAGTAAAAATATAACTTCACGGGTAATTTGAATGTCAATTTGACAGTTGTGAAACGTATATTTGCGTGTTATTGTTTTCGATTAAAGTATGTCTATTTCGATTAATATATTAAAAAAAAATTCAATCCGAGTTATTTAATCGTCTAGTTGTCAAAATAGTGCTGATTTTAGATACAAATTGTATTTATATTTGTTCGAACTAATACATGGATAAGAAACAGTGCATCGGAGACTTTATTTAAAAAGAGACTAAAAACGCACCTTTTCAAAAAAATCATTTCCATAAATTAAAATAACAATTTTTAATTTTAAAAACGAAGATAATGTAGGACTATGAACGGTTTATGTGTAGAGCGCTCTTAATGTGAAAGTTTTTATGAAAATGGCGCAATACAAATTATCCAATATTATTATTATAACTAATTAATTAACTTCACTTTTACTAATATTGAGTAGTGAAATTATAAATCATTTGTTTGATGATGAATTAGTGAAATTATATTTATATAATACTAGTGAAAATATAATTTCATTGGTAATACACATTTACTGTAACATATAAAGTATGTTACACAGTATGAAATATAATCTATTAATAAAGGTATCTGTACGTATTGCACTAACTATATGTTTAGTAAAGTAACACCTTTCTTTCTAAATAATACATTACTAGAGTGTGTTTACACGATGAACCTTATAAACGTAGAACTGAGTTTCGCTAGTCGTTAGTTCTAGGGTTACCTTTAATCCTCGTCCAGGCAGGAGTAACGTCGGAATGGTACAAATAGACTGACAGTTCCAATATGGCGATTCCAATTACGCGTTGCTGTCGAGCGCAAAATGTTATAAAAACGAGTTAATCTTTTCTTAAGTCGTGATAATTAATGTCAAAACACAGCTTTTATAAAGAATAAATGGAATTAAATAATGTTTGATTTGGTTAGAGAAATATCACGATATCCAGCGGTGAATAGGATACGAATTAAATACAATCATAACTTTAGGTTCTCTTAAAAAAAGGTGGATAAGTGTTGCCTGATGACATCTAATGTGCCCACCAGATTATCATTAATTTTAATAAGTTATTCTATTTTATAAGATAGAAACTCATATAATAATCATAAAAAAAAAAACTTGAATAATAACATGAATATAAGTTCGACAAAGAAAAACATATGATATTTGTAAAGGTAAAACAAAGATTTTATTCGTTTTAATTTTGTTTATATACATTTTTCTTCATGTGGATTTTCAATCCATCATTAGTTTTTATGACTTGGTGTTACTCTACAGTAACACAGTCACGACATTAATGTGATTCACTTAATGAAAATAACTAAAACTAATTATGTAAAATAAAGAAAAACTATTCTTGCAGATTTGATTTATTTGTACAGTTATTGTTATGAATGGGAAATATTCTCTGTCTCTTGAGATGTAGTGGTGAAAATACATATTGCTCATACCATAGACGGCGAAATGCATGAATGTATCCATTCTGCAGGAACTCAACATCATGGACAGATTCTCAATGGTTTATTCAATTTTTGATCATCTTGCGAGAAGGGAAGATAGCTTGGAGAAGGACAAAGAGGAATAGAAAGATCCTCTACCCATTGGACCGTCCAAGTGGAAAAGGCAACAGGCACTTCTCTGGTGACAGGTGCCCTACGATGTGTAGGATAACAAGAAAAGTGGAGTAGTATAGCCAAAAAGGTGGGAGTTTGTGGAAATCAGGCTCCTCAGTCATGAGGGACCGACGTGGATGATAATATGGTATAATGCATCAAAAATCAATTTAGCTTCTCGATTAAAATTTTTTTCCTTGATTTTTCCGTTAAATTTTCATAAAATAATCAATTTAAAATGTTAAATACTAAATTAATGTATTAATTATAAATATTTACATATAAAATCAATTTTGTCGAAAAATATTGTTTTAGCGTCACCGGGATTCGAACCTGGATCTTCATTTCCAATCCGGGGAAGTGCACTACCTTTGTGCTATAACGCCAGTATTTTTCTTGACAAATTTTCACAATAAGAATGTGTTTTCCTTAATAATTAATACTTTAAAATGTATTTTTTTATTACTTGTACTCATGTACCTGTGCATGATGTGCATGTCTGGAGCAAAATATATACTGATAAGCAAGCGGCATAATCAATAAAACAATTTGACAATGTAACATTCCTATAATATCCCAAAATTTGGAGCATTTCTGGTTTTATACCTTGCCAAACATCGGAGGCTTTCAGCGACAGACTGAAATGTTGTAAAGTTGGAAATATAACAATTTTCCAAATACGTAACTAGTCTGAAAAAACAAATATTTTTATAAGAAAACGTACTCTTCTTTCCGAACTGCGTATATTCGAAAAATAACTTCCAATAAGTGAGATCAATAAATTTCAATTTTTATTCAGTTATTAAAATACACACCTGAGTAATATTTGTAGAACTGATAAAATAATATAAACTAGTAAATAAATAGACATGATATGAAGTGTATATATAGGAGAGGGGTTTGGTAAATTAGTTGCGGGACGAGGGTCGTTCTACACACACTATTTGTAGAAACATAAATCCGATAGATTATGACACATTTTCAATAGTAAAACTCTTCGAAAATTAAATGTTTGTACACATTTTTTACATTAATCCATATTACATTGTAAGCGTTTAAATTTTTATTCTAATCGAGTCATATTTTGAAAAAAAGTCGCGGAGCCATTTGATTGCGTAAGTGGTACCAAAGTGAGTGCCACCAAAATGAAAATATCGGGACGAGGGTTATGCGTTGATTCATGTCTATATATATTAGGTGTTCTGTAATATTAACACATTAATTTTTTTTATTTTTTATTTTATATTGTCAAATGCACAAAAAATTTTGGGGACGTTGTAATTATTTGAAATCTAACCGACCTCTTAACCGATAACTTTATATCCCACTTTGTTAAATTATTATATGTACGTACTCGTACATAAAATATTTAATCCATTCTTTACAACAATGAATCTGGTACCATATTTTGAGGGATATTATTAGGTAGTTAAAAATAATAAATTAAATATCGACTTTTGTATTATAGTAGGATTAAGACTAATTAAAATTCTTCAGCAGTAGGGTTAGAAAATAAGAAATACAATTTTTTTGAACCATAACAAAGTCATGTTATATAAATTACTCTAAATGTGTAAAATTACTCCTAATAATATTAATATTGCTGTCTCATCATCATGGTTGTGGGAAAGAAAGGTAGATGCCTGGACTTACTTCAATGCTGGATCACTATGAGATGCAGATGGTCTCAGGTCTTGAGCAAGTTGTGATGTGTTGGGATATGTGTGTGACTCGCCGTGCAGCTCTGATCGTGTGAGGTTTACCCTCTGGGAATGAGTAATCCTGAGGGATGTAAGAGATGAAATGATAACGATACATAATGAAAGGAACCTCATATTATTCCAAGAGTTCATCAGAGTGTAGGCTTCCCTCTGGGAGATGCTAAGAAGACTGTACGCGGGTAAAAGCTAACACAGTAATCTGTATAGTTCTACCCAAAGGCTGCTGTAACCTGGGGAGATCTTAAGAATGAAATCAACATTCTCCACTTGAGTGAGAGTCGTTTAAACTCTTATCTTTCATAGAAATTTTAAATCAGGCTCTCATACTTAATAACATAATGATTAATATTTTTTTGTTTAATCATAATAGTTATACAATTGGGAGAGCACTAAAAAAATTGAATAAAAATCTGTTTAAAACATTTTTTAAATTTAAAGATAATTATGGTAAATACAGAAGTATTATATCATTAAAACAAAATAATATACATCTAATGAATAAATAAATTGAAAGTTTTCGGACATTGGAAAAAAATCTATACATTTGTGTTCCAAAATTTACAGTCTATCTCTAAATATGACAAAGTGCAAGATTTTGATATTATGTGTAGTCTTCCTTAGCTAAAGGCTTTTTAGATAGAGATCCATTAATTTTTATATGAGTGAGACCCATATTTTCTACAGATTCTTCAAAATTTTCAGGTATTAAACGTATTTAGTATTTGAAATTTTAAATCCCTTTGATTTCACCCAGATTTCTCATCCCATTGTAAGAAAAACATCCCCTCACCATTATGAATTGCCACCATGTCTTACAGTTTTTGAGAAACACTTTTCATTTAAGGATTCATCCAATTTCTTCTTCACTTTTTTAATATTTTTTAATTCAAAAAGTTTAGTTTTTCCTCTCATCATTCCAGATTACTTATTTTAAAAACTATAATGGCACGTTTTAATGTTTTTCGTAAAATGTAATGTTTATAACATAGTTGCTATAATTATAAAAGACTTTCTTCGCGGTATACAGTTTCACAATCAAGATGCTCGCAATCCGCGTTGAATAATTATTTCAGAAATATTAAAGAACAGCTCTTTGATAATTTCTGTACAAGATTTGGAAGTCTTTTTTTATTTTCAGCAAAATATTACGTTCAAAAAATACAAAATTTTACCCTTTCAATTGTTGAAGGTTTACGAACTTGTCTCTTTAACGTATTCACTGTTTTGCGATTTTTAATTTTTTACATATTTTTTTGACTGTCGTATTATAAATATTATTTCTCTCACTTACTTGACGACCATTTTCATGGCTCTGAATTACCAAAAGTTTAATTTGTTCAGAAAATTGTATTAAATCCTGCTGAATTTAATACAATTATTGTAACAGAGAAAGTGTTCACTGCACAGGTAAGCAGTGTACTAATATTTGAAATACACATTGAATCAAAATTCTTGACTTGTAATTTTGTGGAAAAAAATACAGTCAGTGTCATCTCGATCTTGTCGCTCAGCTCAGAGGTGCGATTCCGGGAATTTTCAAGTGAAGTATTAGTTTAAATATATTAAAGATATATCGGTATAAACTACTAAATAGTAAAACAAATTAAATTATTTGAGGTGTCCTCTCAATTTTGCAGGTTAATGTAAGTGAATTTTTTTTATTTTTGTATAATGTTGATTTACATGAAGAAAATAAAGTATAAACATTAAACGGAGATTGAATAGCAGTAACAGTAGATTCGCAAAAAAAATCGGATTGTGTAACGTACAGCAAATTTTTATACTTGATTATTATATTTTTTATATTGTTATAAAAAATTTAAATAAAGATACAAATAATAAAACAAGTTATTATTACACGTACATAAATGTATCAGAATATTATATATATTACTAGCTCAAATGGCCAACACAAACTACTAACATCTGACCATAGATTTTTGTTACTGATAGTGGGTGTCAAAATATTTCTACCGCGTAAGTCGGGCATTTAATATTACGTAAATATAGTCAGCAACACTTTGTTTTAATTCACGGTAGTTTTAGATTTTTATCACTAATGTTAATACATTAATAATACATTAAACTGTTGTTTGCGCATTGTACATCATTCGATTGGCAGTTTTAGATTTTTTGAAGGCACACCTTCACAAAACGTGTACCTTTGGTCTTACGTGGGTACACCATTTTAACTTGCGGCCAGAATACATCGGGTCGCCATCGGGATTGGAGTTCCTAAAAATCCTCTACAAAAGACGAAATTAAACGGTGGGCTCGCGAGATCCAGAACGAAAAATTATCGGTTAATTTTTAAGACTGACCAACGAGAATAATAATAAGAATAATCAGTAGAGCAGCCAGCATATCGAGCAGTCCGGATTGTAGTGAAGAGATCGAAAGATTAAATAGGTTAGCAGTTATCTGCCTAATTGTAGAATGACATATTTACATTGCCAATAGATTAAGACAGGATCAAAGAATTACTTATGTGTAAATAAAACACTTGTTTTTTGATGCTACTCGTTTTATTTTACTTGAGACGCGTTTCGCCATGTAAGGGCATTATCAATTTAACTGAATAACTTGTATTTATAGTTATAATGGGGGACGGATATACAATTTTATTTGCGTGAGATGAAAAGGGACAACATTATTCATTGGAATTCTGAGGATTTTCATACATTTTGAATGCTTCTCATTACTCTAAGTAACCATTTAGCCTATAATGAATTAGCTATCGAAGGGTGTTTAGATGCATAACTGACGTTATCGCGAATATACTTCACTTTTCTCGGCATCCCGCGAGATCTGAAGACTGCCACCAAAGAAGTGCTGAATCCATTTGATCGGTCTAATCAGTGGGGTTTCATCCCATTTCTTCGCGCCCTTAAGAGCTTCTTCAGCCTGAATCCTCTTTTCGAAAAAAAAAAAAAATATATATCAGGTATATTGTTTACATAACTTAAAGAAAAATAAAAATTATGAAAGATAATTTGAGTTCATTTGAGATACAATATAATAAAATGTGTACTTTGGGTTCCAATTTAGCAAATCTCTAACACTTATTCGTCCTCACGCCTGTACAATGTAAATTGAGGTGGTTTCAGCAGAGATATTGATGGTAAGGTATGGAAAAGCAAAGAAAAAATATTATGTAAATTTATTCGAAAATACCCAAAAGATTTAAAGATTTCTGAAATAAGCGTATTTGCTTAGTTTGTATCTACTTTACTCAGATTATTTTAAAGAAAGTTTTATTTGCATTCCAAAAGAATTATCCCTTTTGAATTCAAAACGGTGTGATATTTTTTCATGATAATAACATTTTTTGAAATGTTAAAATTAAAATACTTTAATAAACAAAAATTGAAAGCATTTCTACTTTGTGCTGACAAAATAATCTTCAATAAATATGCTGAAAGAATTACGTGTAAGACAATTCTTTCAGAATTTATTTTTTATTTTTAACTGGTAAGGTAAATAATAGTTTTAATTTACGCCCCTCCGATAGATCTAAAGGAAAAGCACATCCATTTTATGCAATACAACACTATCCAGATGAAGTGCACGAACAACTTCTGCCCCCTAATAACATCGAAATAAAGAGGTTGGATACGAGTTGAATACATCAGAATACGAGTTCGATACATCAAGATGAAGTACATGTCTACTTGCAACACAATTTATCTCCTTTTTCTTACAATTGATCGCCATTCACAAAAAGGGTTCCACAAGGAACAAGTTTCACTCATCTCTCATGCAGGCAAGATTTTACTCTCAGCAATCAATAGTCGTATGAAATATTACACTGACGCAAATATCTCATGAACACATTGGATTCGTAAAGAGAAAAGGCATCGGGAGCAAACCCTTAAAATTTATCAGCTCATCGAGTTTCAATTACTAACTATTTTTTATTTTACTGACTGTAGAAAAGCTTTTGATTGTGTAAAGTGAAAGAATGTATGAACTGTCTTATTATCTTATTAGAAATAAATGTTCCTACACAGTTCGTGGGCCTCATCTGAAACCTCTACGAGCAAAGCTCACAGCAGTGAAAGTTAATTATGTTATGTCCAAAAGTTTTACGCTAAGGATCACTATTTCTCTAGACCTATTAGGTCCAAAGGGTTTCCATTAAGGGTCACCCTTTCTCTATGTTTATCACTTCCAAAATATTTCCGTCAAAGATCATCCATTCTTATAACCTTGTAGACCTATTATTAGACCTATTATGTCTAAAAGATTTCTATCAAGGATCATTCTTTATGTACACTTATTATGTCCAAAAGATTTTCATCAAGGATCATCTTTTCTGTAGACCTATTATATCCAAAAGATTTCTATCAAGGATCATCCTTTCTGTAGACCTATTATGTTCAAAAGATTTCTATCAAGAATCATCCTTTCTGTAGACTTATTATGTCCAAAAGATTTCCATCAAGGATCATCCTTTCTGTAGACCTATTATGTCCAAAAAATTTCCATTAAAGATCATCCTTTCTATAGATCTATGAAGTACAAAAGGTTTTGATCAATGATTACCTTTTTTCTAGAACCATTATGTCCAAAATGTTTCCGTTAAGGATCACCCTTTTTCTAGACTTATATCCAAAAGGTTTCCATCAAGGATAATCCTTTCTCTAGACATACAATGTTCAAAATATTTCCATCAAAGATCACCCTTTTTGAAGATTCATAAGTTGTAAAAGAAAAATATTAAAAGAAAGGCTGGAATATTAAAGACTGGAATAATAATAATGACTTTTATGAGAACATAAGAAATATGAATATGTATAAAATATGTACAGAAATTAATAAATGGCAACGATGTCTAATTGCTGCATAATTTCAAAATACAAAATGTATTTTAATTTTAATACATTATGTGCACACATAAACAATAATAAAAATATTTTTTTTCTCCTTCTATGTACTGAAAATATTCGCTTGCATATCTGCATGCATAAGAAAATATACTTAGATACAAAAACAATCATAAAAATTCATTAATAACTGTGATAACCGGCGCCTTGTGTGATAAGCTGCGCACTTTAGTTTACTCTGGTGTTCAATCCTCTGCTACTTGTCTGGATATCTCGTATACGGATACCTGGTAAAATAAACTCGGTCTTTCAGGTAACAATTATCAGTTTATTGAGCACGTAAGTATACAGGTTTAATATAATATATACACTTCCTAAACAGTAATCATAATTGAAAGAAGCTGAGACGAGAGACCGCTCCCCGCTAATGCGGCACCTTATAAAGTTCGCCACTCACACTCACACTCTCCTGGTGGACACACACACACACACATTCACATAAAAAGTGACAGTTCTCACAATAACTTTTACTTAAAAATAAGAACTTTTAATTAAATCACATAGGAAATATGACTCAGGAGTATTGCTTGTTCAATATAAACCTACACAATGGTTCAATTCAATATGAACGAGAAATAATAAATACAATATTATTAGACAAAATCAGCTGCAGCAAGAATGAATTAATCGGATGTCGTGAAGGATTCCGTCGTTCTTATCGCTATTTATTCGGGCAGAAGAACCAGCGACGACGGTAAAGAGAGTGACTCGAGAGTTACTCTATTAAAATGTAGGCTGCATATTTTAACAAAGAATGTCGACGCGGTGAAGTTTCAATTTTACGATGCAGTAAATTAAAAAAAAATCATTTCGATGTTTACACAGGGACATTTTCACCCCATCCCTGCATTATTCAGGTAGGACATGATGTAAATAGTATCGATTTTACATTATATATGTAGTGTGTTGATTTTTTGTGATCAAAATAAATTGAATTTAAATGCCAGTCGATCATTTAACATGCATCCTGGTTGAAACGGCAAGCGAGCGAAGTAATATATGCTAAGGCGTAACTTATAATACTCCTTTGTAACTGTTGCTGGTATAATATGAACCCTATCAAATGTCAGATTCAATGAGTTGAATAAAGCTTAGCTGTTTGTTTTCTTTTCTGTGATATATTGTGCCACGGCAGTCGAAAATTCGTCAAGATGGAGAAAATTGCCACCCTAATTCGCGCCATAAGTATACAAAGAAGACACCTTACTTCTATTAATTTTATTTCAGCCAACGTTTTAATTCACACGTATACATATAATATTATATATAAAATGGTGTAAATAAAATGATAAAATAATAGTGAAAATAAGAAAAAATTTGAATGAAAAAAGATTAAGAATAGTCGCGTAAGAACATAAGAAAAAATACTATGTTATTAAGAAACAAAGAAAAGAAAGTAGGATCTTTAAACGGCAAAATAGTATTTTATTTTAAAACTTTGTTTTTAACCACTTTTTGAGTTTTACACAAACCGGTTTCGAAAAATTCATCAAGATGTCAAATTAACTAACTAAAACCATACATGTCAAATTGTTTTAATTTTTTTTTTGAAATAAGAAAAAAAGAATTATTATTATAACTTTTTCTTCTTCTTTTAAATAGATAATTCACCATTCAAGAGTAATTTGTGCCATTAATCAAGTTAAAAACTTTGTTTTATAGAAAATGTACAATAATATTGTAGAATAGGAAATAATATATTTTAAGTTAATAGCATTGTTGTTCAAAAAAACTTATTATGACACAAGTTAACCGGGAGCTAAAAATTACCATTGACGAGCCCACTGTAAAAAAAAACCTGTGACCGCAATGGACAGGCAAAAAAGACATAGTCAAGGGTTTCCTCCTCGGTACTACACTCGCACATTGGGGAATCTATCAAGTTCAATCTGAACAAATGAGAGGTCACATGGCTAGTAAATTGTATTAAATATAACTCAAAGTTTTAAATAATCTGTATCAAAATTAATAAAAACCACAATGTAAAATTTGCAACAAATATTAAAAATAGTATATTTCAAGTACACAATTTAAACAAAGCAGAAAGATGTTCTAACAGTCTAACATGGGAAATGTCTAACACGTTATCGGATAATTATCGGTATCGAATAAAATTTTTGATATATATACCAAAATATTTATTGAATTGGTCACTTTAATATTAATTAAATATAACAGGTAAACGAGATTTTTGAATATTATCAACAAGGTTTAAAATAGTTCGACAAAAATCACCCGATACTTAACGCAAGCCTTAAGCCGTAACCTAACATCGAGATACGAAGAGCATGGTTTATTTTTGGGAGCTCTGTTATTAAGTATTTTTAAAATACATATTCTAAACCTTTTGTCAGAGAAATTATTGTGTTAATTTTACAAAAAATGTAGTAATTATGAAACCAACGTGTTTAATTGATTTTAATTTTTAGTAAGAGCAACTGATCCAGTCATTGTGGTGTATGAAAACATCCAATTTATATTTTGATTGTTCTGATGGTGCCTACTTTGTTTTGACAACATAAAGTGTCGGATAATTCAGGATGAGCCAGCGTTGTTAATATTGTTAGTATTGTGTAGTGGTGTTGTTATTAACAGAATTTATATTGCTCATAATAACTTCAGCTTTGCGGTGTAAGTACAGTGTTTTTTTGTTTTAGAATATTAAAAAAATGTATTCGGTACATGTATCATAATTACTATACCTTCTATATTAATATTATATAATTGTACTATATACAGAATGACCCCAAAAAATGAGAACATCTCGTAACACATGAGTTATTTCAAAACATAATATAATTAATTATAATTCTTAATGTTCTTTTTTGCACAATATTTAGCTAATCTAAAATCATTAAAACACCCCATATTGCATAATCTACTGGGTTTAAATCTGGGCTGTTGGTGGCCACATGCCTGGCACAAGAAAATTGATTGTATTTCTGGCTGTGTGAGATGGAGCACGGTCCTGCTGTAGTGTAGACCAGCTATGGTGTAATGTCTAGCTATACTCCAGGGTCTATTTTGAAACTTTTTGATCATTTTCCTTGCACCCTAACGTTTTTCAATTCGCAAATTTTTTTTTACAATACAGTATTCTGCAGTGATTTTTGTCATTTTGGGTAACAATTTGAAAAAACCAAATATAAACAATGGGAAAATTAATAACCGAAGATGGCGACCGGAAATTGTCGAAATAAAACGTAATGTAGGTAAGTAAGTAAATTAGTAAACTATTTAAGTTATTGTTGATATAGTTAAACTAATTTTGATGTAATTATATCACATTTTACAAAATGTTCTCACGTTTTTTGGGCCACCTTGTATATTATAGTTAGGGCGGTAAATACATATTGATATTGATAATAATGTGTTAATATCAATATATATTTACTGTATTAAATTGTAGTAAATACACCAATATTGTATAGATACATATCGATGTATTTACATCAAGAGCGCTTCCTACCGCTCAGTTCCGGGCACCGTAAACATTCAGATATGTATAATTTTTATTAAAACGCATTTTATCAAAACGGTCGTTATTAAAATCAAAATAGATCCAGTGGTAAAGGAAAAAAAGAAACGTATATTGTGGTCTTTCATGGAGAGAATTAGGGTAACGAGGTGATTTCGGTTTCCAGCGGACAGATTATTGCAGATTGAACGGTCCATTCCGGCTTTATTAATAGTCGGCAGCTGCAGCTGGGAGGACTTGGTTTAATCCAAACAGTTAGGAACATTCTGGTGATGGCTTAAGCTCTTCTCTTGATGAAAATTGGGATGATGGTTGGGATGAATCTTTCGATAATATGTCAAGACTTGAAATAAAGTTCACGTTGATTAATTAACAAATTGCACAAACTCGTGGAAGATAAAATATACGTTTAATGATATTAATCGTATTTCAGTGAATCGGGTTTATTACATAATTTGTATTAATAAATCATTTTTAATTTACATAGAACATTTTTGTTTCGTAACACAGTACATTTTTGTAGAACGTAGGTTATTTTTTTTTAAATAGTGGCACGTACACGAAACACAGCGCAAATAAATATTATTACTATTTTAAAACTAAGCGAAACGCTTGTACGATGAAAATAGGACTGATTTGATGATCTCCTGGAACGAGGCGCAAACTCCCGATCATTAGATCACTAGGCCAACGTCTTCACCACTAGACCAACAAACTACTACTTTTAAAATAGGTACTTACCCATTATACGCATTTATAGTTTAAAAAGAAACCTACCTACTGCTCGTAGATTCTCTAATACTCTAATGGTCCGAGTGAGATTTTTAAGAGATATTTGACTCGAGATAAAATCTGGGATACGGATTTTACTCCCATGAGAATTTTTAGAGACAATTCTCAGCTATCGTAGCCCTTACGTACACATGATATCTCAGGGATTCGCCGTCTCTTGTCTCACTTCACGCTTGCTGTATCTACGTCAAACGTCGAATGTCAGTTCATTGATATATTCATATTCCGTTCGTCAGATGGGTGAATTTGAATCTCCCCTGCAGCTGTTAAAGTGAAATAATATATTTTTAATATAACGCCTCTGTTGGTCTAACATTTTAGAGTAAATAGTGGTTATAAGTGACGTTTGGACGGTGACAAATTGAACATCGTTTTTAAGTTTTTGTCTCTTTCTATCGTTCTTAAACTGATCTCTGAGTTTATCTCCAGATCAAAATCTTAACACGTGCACACAGTACTAAGATTTAACTCAATAAATCTCCGAGATATAAAGAAAATATTAAGTATACACTTAAATCGCATTTCATTTCGTGGAAACAGAATTTAACAAACTCTGAATTATAGAAATGGAATTGATTTTTAATACACATTAAATGTATCAATTACAAAGATACAGATAAAATAAATTTATCGAAAAAATATTTATGTTGCTACCGGGATTCGAACCTGGATCTTTTCCTATCCGGAGAATAGCATTAACCGATTACACTACACTAACACAGTAAGTTGACGACATATATTCGAACTTCTATGTTACACTTTCAAATTGATACATCTGTTGTTCCATTATCTTCTTTACATTTACGGAATCTTAAACATCTTGATACATTAAATTTGTAATATAAAAAAAGGGTCACTCAGGTGCTTTGGTCATATGGGACGGATGAATGAGGTGAGAATGGTAAGAAATATGTATGACGCAAGTGTTGATGGCATCAGAAATAGAGAACGTCTGCGGAAGACTTGGCACAAGCAGGTAAACCAGATACTGGAGGATGGTTCTGTTAGAAGCCTCAACAATCAGCGATCTTGTATGAGAAGATGTATGAATGTGGATGAGGCGAGAATTGTGTGTCGGGACCGAAAAGTGTGCCACTCTATCCTTTCTGCCCACTTCCACGGAGAAATTGCGTGATGGTAAGTTAGTAAATCACAGACCTATGTTCTGAACAATTGCAACTTCACAATAAAAATGTATTCTCCTTAAAAAAAACAAGGAAATGATTTTAGTTATCTCCAAATAAAAATACTTTTCTTCATAATAAGTTAAAAAATACTTTTTATATATACGTTACATATATTATTCAAATTTTATTAAAAAGAATACTTTATTAGTCGCATTATCATTGCTTGTAGGATTAATTATATCATCTCGTTGTAAACGAGGAATTTCATGGATGTAAGGCGACCGAAGGTTGTGTTTGCAAAATATAAACAAATTGAATGATATGAGGTCAAGATGAAATGGAAAAAGTAATACCCGTACTCTGGGTTGACCAATTACTGGTTTTCACTGTTCTTCAAGGTAAGGTGTAGTGTCTTACATCCCAAAACGAAATTATTAGATCATTCTTTATTGAGACCGCAGTGTGTGACATAAATGTCACATCCTCGACGTGAACTTGGTTTTGAAAACATTACGGACATAGACTGGAAAGTCATAAACGTTCCTGATGAAGGACAGCACAGCAGCACTCACCAGTATTGATCAAAAACCAAAGATGACTGACGTAGACGAGGTTTGGAATCAGGCAACCGCAGGTGGAATCGGAACACGACGTCATGCGATCTGAAGCACGATGTTCAGTCATGAGCACATCGACCGAGAGAGAGAGAGAGATATAACAAATAATATATTATTTAATATTTAATATGTATTATCTGAGTAATTAACGTATTGCAAGCTTGTGAAAAATTAAATATGTCCCGACACTGTATTTACTAAAATAATAAATATTCAATCACCATTTTAAATTGACAAGCTGGTAAATCCCCGCATCAGTTTAAAAGCCGACTATAACAAAAATAAACGTCACCTTGTACGAGAATAATTATTTATTCTTCATCATAATACATATGTATATTCAAAGCTCAGCTAAGATATCATCTATTTTCGGAATCATCCGAAGTATCCCATATGTTGGACTGAATAAATATTCCATGGTTCATGCAGACTGCTTCATTACGTGTTGACGTGACATCGTGTTGCACCGCATCAGCTCGAAATCTGAGCTAGAATAATATAGTCTAATCTATTTTTTTTTTCAACATGGGTTATCAATTTAAAAAGTGTAACATATAGGTTCGAAAATTTGTCGTCAATTCACTGTGTTGGTATAGCATAATCAGATAATGCACATTAACCGGATTGGAAGAGATTCAGTTTTGAATCCCAGTAGCAACAACAATATTTTTTGATAAAAATTGATTTTATATGTATATTTTTCTAATCAATAGATTTAATCAACTTATATCCAAAATTGAATGTCTGTCTCTCTACTCTATAGATGCGTTTGTTGGTCTAGAGGTTATGACTCGCCTAGTGGCCTGGTAGTCGGCGGTGTGAGCCTCGTCCCAGGAGACCATCTAGTTAGTCCCATTTTCATAGCACAAGCATTCAGATTAGTTTGAGAATAGTACGAATATTGATGTGACACGTATTCTATGGACGCATCTCTATATCTTCTATGGACCCCAATAGACAAAACATAGGCAACCCTTTAAATATAAAAAGTATAAGTTTTCTTCCACTTATAATGCTTATTAAGGAATGACTTTTCAAAATTGGAAGAAGCTACCTTTAAGAGATCTTGAGATGATCTAAACTACTTGTACTATGTAATTATTTTCTGTTCTTATATCCTACCTCATACTTAATATTTTGTTTGCTCTCTGCTTATTTTTATTCTAATCTTGATTTTTATCTCGTTTTTACTCTATTCTATTATTTTTATCATATGTCTACTATTTTCTTATTTTAACCTGCTTTTATGCTCTTACTTTAATGTTATTTACTCTGTTTCTTACAATTACAAGTTTGTATTTTATTTTAAAATTTTTACTTTACTATTACCTACCTTGTTTTAATTAAATAGTTCTTATTTTTTACTTCTAACTTATGCACATATCAGTATTCAGGAATTAATGGCTACTTGCCTCAGAACATGTACTTTATAGGCACTCAGCGAGACGGATAGCGGCTAAATAGGCTGCATACAAATAATTTTTTCACTTAGGACCGGTTGTGTGATCAGTAGTAACTTTTTACAATGATAAATTTTTACTAAAGCCCGTAGTGAAAATCCTTTGGGGATGGTTGATACATCCAATTTACTACTGTCAAAGCATGGATAAAGATGTCTACAGGCGTGACAATTAATCATAAAATATTCTTTATCTATGGATTTTTTCGCCTAGTCACTTTGATGGTGATTTTTTTTCGTATTATATATTAAACAACGAGATTGTCATCCGACAAACTCTCATCATTATTAAAATAGCGGGATATTGAATGATTTATTGTCGCACACTGCTACTTTCAAAGTATCAATGTGTCAGATGACTTTCAAAACAGCTGTAAAAAGTCCGCCATATTTATCTATCGATTCTCGTTTTTACTATTGGATATCGCAGAGTAAAACAAGTTTACTAGTGAATGTACTTTCGAAAGTAAATATTTTTTTACTAAAGATCAAACAACCCGTTTTACGCAAAAATTTTCACTTTAGTAACTTTTTTTACCATAGTAAAAAGTTACTACTGATCACACAATCGTCCTTTTTTGTATTTGATGATGTAATGCAAAAAATGTTTATATTGATGCAAACTGTAAAAATAACGCGGATTTATTGGTTCTGAACTGAAAAACTAAGCTGAACTTACATTTATCATTTTTTTGCAAACCGACATAGATGATAACATTTTATCTCATGACGACCATCTATTGATGTATTGGGGTTGGAGAAATTATCTCGCTCTTCATATTTGGTCATTGAACAAAGTCGTATATTGTCAAGCTATATTAAGGAATTCAATAAAGTTTTTACACTCCGGTGAAATAAACCATATTATTATCCAAATGTGTATTATGAAAGAGAGGGAAGGTTTTACGCGGGCTTCTAAGATTGCAAAATTTTGAGTTGATGACGTATAATATAAAACGGATTTTTATTGGGGGGAGAGAGATGGGGTGGCTAGGATGTAAAAGTACCTATGTTTTGTGCAGAGTCTTTGTGAAAATGGTTTAGATCGGGGTTTAGGACAGACAGACACTTAGTTTTATGTATACTCGTGTATAGTGTTGTATTTTCTGTAAAGCAAATTCCCTGATCTTATATACCGGTAAAAATATGTATTTTAAAGTATAATTATGCCAAGTAGCATAGATGAATGTCAAGTAATATGAATTATTTGAAAATCGCGATTAAATTCGGTTTTTTGTAGTAATAATAAACAAGTGAAACAGATGTTAAAATGTTGACAATTTTAAAAAGTTTCTAATCCATTTACGAAATGTTACAGAATCTACTAGAACTAGAACGATGGAGGTTAGTACAGATTATTAAATTATAAAATATGCATTAAATTTATTAAACACGACTGACAAAACTCATACTTTAGGACTACCGAAATATTCAAAGAGTTGACACAAATGCGCCCGAATCAACGGGCCGCGCGCTCGCTTGTATTGTACCATTGTACGGGGATAAAGAAAGACGTATGGTGCATGTTCTGTTGTTAGTATCTGTGACAGTTGTTGCACGGGGCATTGTGTGATTTTGAACAAAAGTTTTATTTGTGTTTATGTATTTTCTAATGTGATTTTAAAGTGAATAGTTTAATGCTGATGACCTGAATGAGAAGCGAAAGAGAATACAATTAAAATTTAATTTAATGTAGTTATTACTGTGGATGTTACGTAATTTATATTTCCATTATTATCTTTAACATATTTATTAGTTTTTCAGGTGAGAGGTGAATGAAAACTATATTTTTATCCAAATACCAATTAAATGTATTAATTAGAGAAGATATACAAATATAATCAATTTTATCGAAAAATATTATTGTTGCTACCGGAATTCGAACCTGGATCTCTTTCCAATGTGGGGATGGTGCATCATCCAACTATGCTACAGCAAACATTATCTTTGTCGACAAATTTTCGAACCCATATGTTAGTTACATATTTCAAATTAATACATCTACCGTTCCATTATTTGAAAGCCATCTACTTTGTTTTTACGGAATTTCAAACACCTTTGAGTAAACCGATAGCAAACGCCAGAATTAACAATTCATTTTTATTAAATTTTGGACACTGATACAACTTATATATATTATTAAGGAGAACACATTCTTATTGTGAAGTTGTAATTATTCAGATCATAGGAACATAGTTGGATAATGCACCTTCCCCGGATTAGAAAGAGATACATGTTCGAATCCCGGTAGCAACAACAATACATTTTTCGATAAAATTAATTATATATGTATGTCTTTCTAATTAATATATTTAATTAGTATTTTAAAAAAATAACACAGACCTATGTTCTGAATAATTACAACTTCACAATAAAAATGTGTTTTCCTTAATAATGTTTTGATCCGTATAAAAATAAAATAAAATGATTTTTAATAATAATAAAATTAAATTATTAAGCAATAAAGACAGTAATAATAATTGATATTCTTAAAATAATATACAGTAAACCTTCGATTTGATAAATCGATTGGGAGAATGAGTTTTTTGACTTTTTGACGAGAGTCCATTAAATCAATTATATATAACCTAGGGAGTCGTTGTATACAAATTTTAAATGCATATAAAGATTTTTTCAAATTAAAAGTATAATACCTATATAATTATTAAAGTATAATAAAGAATAAGTAATTATAATAGTGTACTTGTAGAATATTGCAATGACAGTTGAAGTTGAAATAGAAGTGGAAGTCGGTGAAGTTCGACGTTCGGTTTCTTAGTTATGATTGACCTGACCTGGAAAAAATACTGATAGTAAACAAAAGAATGCGATGTAAAATAAAAATATGTTCAGTTGAGAGTTAATTTAAAAAAAATATCTTTTAAAATTCGGATTTTAGGATCCGATCCCCTAAATCCGAAATTATGTACAAAACAGTATTTTAATATCCATAAAACGTGATTATTAAAATATCCGATTAATCGAGTATTCATTTTTAATTTTTTTATTAAGTGCCATAACATAATAAACGTTCATATATTATAATAAAGGGTTCTGGTGTAATTAAAAAATACTTATTTACTGCACGATAATTCAATAAACATAATTAAATTAAAAGTAACCCTTACTCATTTGGTTAATTATTAGATGTGGGTGAGATTGACTCACGTGTTATACAGTGTTAGAAAAAAGCAATCAGCTCTCGTCACTAATAAAAAATATCGTCACAGAATTGTCATTATACAATATACTCTTCCAAGAATCGAAACAATGTAACACGGAGGAGATTTGTCTCAAAGACTTGTCTCGAAAGTGCGTAAAGGACATGACAGAGTAGAGGGCAAAGTGAGCTATTTATTGCCGTATGTGTTTTGAATGCAGAATAGAATGACGTTATTGATACATACAGATCTTAACCGAAAAATCTCTGATTTGACAAATCATACTCTCATCCATGAATACACCATAAAGGCGGTATGTATGCAGTGTTATAAGTATATTTGTACGTAATACGATAAGTTTTTTTTGTTATAATTTATATCGATTCATAAAAAATAAAAATGACGTGTTTAAAATCGTTATATTTGTTCAATAAGAGACCTGATTTTAAATTTCTTTTTAATTTGGCGTCCCTGGAAATTCGGCCATTAATTAATATACGTGCGAAGAGTTTATGAGGTTACGACTTTTATATTCTTAGGTTTCCGTAAAGTGTTATGGTTTTTATGAATTAATTTAATAATAAGTTTGAATTGTACGGAGATCAACAAAAAAATATATTTTATAACCTTTTAATCCCAGAGTACACTTTAGTTTGCGCCGTGACTACTTTGAAGAAACAAAATTTAAAAACTAGAATTTTTAAAAACATTCCTAAGGACGATTTGTTTCGAAAAAAACGTCACTCCGAAGTTCATTCCAATAACTGGTGCAGAGTTAAATTATATTAGAAATAACATTAGAGTCTAGAATTATTCAAAAGTGTAGCAGGGGGTTTGTTAAGCTGATCGTCGCTGTTTAAGAAAAATAAGGAAATTAACATTGTAAATGATGATGATAAAATAATTCAATAAAGTATTTTTATTCCTATTATAATTAGCTATATAAATAAAGTTGAAAAATAAACAATAATATGCTGAAAAAAAATGTTTATGCGTTTGTGAAAGCATTATTTTATTTGCTGCCTAGATGGTTTTAATCTGGGGTTCAAGTAACACAAAAATTTTAGAATCTAAACAGAACAATATCCTTAGGAGACTCACAAACTCACCCTTGTTTGTCAGAAACACAATCATTCACAAAGACTAAAATATACCCTCACTTTAATGATACATACACAATTTATTATCTTATTTTTATTTTTGATTAATTTCCAACCCAAACCCTTCCATAAACTTCCTCGGCCTGTATCATCCCTCATCCGATCCCCATCATCTTCGTCTCATTTCACTCATTTATCCCAATCTTACCCTGCTGAACAAAATTTATAAAAATAAATGTAAAAAAATCAACAGAATCAACAAAATCAATCAAAATAGAAATAAAAAAATATTTATTTAATAAAAAAATTTTTGTTACTACTTTATGCAATTAAGTTAAAATAAAAAATTTCACCATGTTTCCCGTCAATGGGGTCCCCCCCAAAAAAAACTTTGTTGTTACCTCATATGTCGGAGACAAGAAGGCTCAGACCTTATCCCTCCCCCCTTTAACAATCGAATAAAAGATGGTTGTAATGTAAACATTTTATTCAACAAATCAAATCGATTGTCAACATCAATGACTTTGTAACTATTCGATATTATATTTGACGATGTGATTTTAGCACCAGACTAAGGTCACACGGTAATGGTAAATGTAAGGTCGTAGTTATATGTTGTCAGATGTACAATATCCTTCTACTAATTAAAATAATATTACATTTTGTTTTGTGAATACTATTATCATTCTAATTATTATTACTTTTATCTCAACAATTATAATAATATCAACATTTATAATTATAATACTTATTTAATTTAAGTATTAATTTTAGGCTAAGTTTGTAGTGTTGATTTTGAATATGAAATCGTTTTTCCTATACTGGTTCTAATTTTTGAGTTTTTGGAATAATTATGGAAATTTAATGATTAGGCGGAGCCAACAACATACAAATCGTATTGAAATCATCTCAAATCGTACAGAAATAAACACGTGAAATACATACCTAATGGCATTTTATTGTGTATAATGATTGGTAAACATGGGAAGCCGATTTAGATAGTTACAAATAATGACAAATTTAAAACATTATATGTGTATTTGCACGGTTTTCTTTATGTATGTTCAAGTATGATAACTTTCCTCTATCACCTTTATATTTTCAATTCAAATCTGTAAGAACATCTGGGAATATATGTTAGTGGCTAAGGACAAAGTATAACTTTACGCCCTTAACACATTGGTACCTAAATGGTTAAAGTATGTTTTCATATTCATGTCCGTTACGCAAGAACTTCTTGGCAACTGAGACAACTGCACAAGACAGAAGCTTGGACAGCATTAATGTATATCGTGTAATTAAAATTCTTGATAAGTTTATAATTTTGAGGGCCATTAAAGATTCCAGGTTACAAATTTTCCATACTCAGTCAAGGGAACGGGAATCTACAAGTATTTGAAATAATCGTTATTTTTTTCACGGTCATATAATTGTTGGTAAAGTCATCACAAGATAGTGAGTTGTGAGAGATTGATTTTTTTCGTTGTTAACCGATGGCTCGTTAGTGATATTCACTGTACCTAGTCATGTTTTCTCTTGAAGGCCGTATTGTGTTATCAATGATCATGCTTTGCACCATTATTCTAAGATAATAAAATAATCTAGTAGATTTCACGTGCACTTTATAGCTAAGTGCCACTAGTATTTTTTAACAAATAATCAAACGGGCGCAATACCTCTTTTAAACAGTTTAATAGAATGAGAAATTAATTTAAACAATTGTTAATACGTTTCCAATAAAAACAAATTGTAAATTATACAGGTATAGCAATTACACAAATATTATTTTTTGTTAAGTTTGTTTTGATAATAATACATTAAATCGTTCCATTATTTGAAAGAGCCATCAACCTTATTTTTACGGAATCTCAAATACCTTTGATTAATCTGATAGCAGACGCCAGAATTATCAATTCATTTCTATTAAATTTTGGACACATTGATATAACTGTATTATTAGGAGAACACATTCTTATTGTGAGGTTGCAATTATTCAGAACATAGGTTTGTGATATTTTAAATATGAATTAAATGTATTAATTAATTATAAAATCAATTTTTTTGTTCGAATATCGGTGGTGCAACAACAATATTTTTCGATAACATTGATTTTATATGTATATCTTTTTAAATAATACATTTAATTCATATTTAAAATATCACATACCTTTGTACTGAATAATTACAACTTCATAATAAGAATGTGTTCTCCTAATCGTGTATATATAATAAAAAAAAATATTATTTTATTTCTAATTGTTAAGGCGCGTGTACACGACAATCTTTTATTGAAACTTTGACTTTATATTTGAGAGTCATTAAAAGTATATGCATAGTGAATGCGTCATTCTAATCCACGCGCAAAACATATGGGGTGATGATTTATAAATCGCTTATCGCTAAACGCTGATCTGTCATTTATGTCAACTCGAGTCGGATTTCAGAGAGAAATCTCATCAGTAAACATTGGCTATTAGAGAGACTAATTAGGAAATTAATATTTTATATTGATGTCATAAGAAAAAAGCAAACAAAATTTACAATATATATACCAGAAATTGTCTGAAGAGTACTTGCAATTTCACATTATTGTATAAACATAATTTATATTAATATACGAATATAATTATCAAAAATTGTAACTTTTATATTATCGGATTGGTATAAATGATAGGTATTATAAGAAAAATCAACATAAGAAAACGCATTTTTAACACTGATAACTGATCAGCTTCAGAAGATCTGCTCCACCAAATAAAGAGACTTTCATCTTTGAGACTCGCTATACGTGTACTGGACGCGTCATTCTAGTCCGAGCACAAAACACACGGGAAAATGATTCATAAATCGCTTCATGGTGAACTCTGTATCGTCATTTATCACGTCTTGAGTCGAATCTTCTAGAGAAATCTCTTTCATGGACATGGGCCATTAGAATAATTTATATAAATATTGAACACGAAAACATGTCATAATCTTAAATATTAATCAAAGAAATATTAGTTTGTTGATGTTCCTTTTTGGGATCGAGCGAGTTTATTATATTTGGTGCCCTCATAATACTATTATTTTCACATTTTAATTCTTAATAAGGAACGGGAGTGTATAACCTTCATTGATTCATTATAATTTTTAAATAAGGTAACACACTATTCAATCTTTTAAAGTAAAGTTTTTTCCGTTTTACTTTGAATGCAATATAGTATAAATATTTAAAATTTTATCTTTATTAGGTTTATATATAATCATGTTACTCTGTTAATAAAATGAGTTAAATAATATTTTAAAGTACAATATTGAATTATTAATTACTTCGTTTTTAATCCAGTTTCAATGAGTAAATTATACACCAACCGGTTTCATAAAATATATTTTCCTTCATTAAAATGTCAAATAAATAATTTATAAATAATTAAATATTAAAATGAATAACCGCAATATAAAATTGGCGTTAAATATTATAAAAAACATTGTAGAATCTGATACGTTCCTGTGAGTTAACAAGTGATAGTTCTTACAACTTTTTGGTTTTAGTAGAAGTCTAGGCGTTTAACTGTTTATATATAATTCAACAAAAATAAGATTTTTATACTTATAATTACTTTGAAAATTATTTTAAGCACAAAGTAATGAATACAAAAATAATAATAAATACTAGTGTAGACTTAAAAAATATTTGTGGAAACCCTGTTTGCTGGCGCCATCAGAGCACTCGATACAACACACACGAGTCGTGCGGGCCACAGGGTTCTCACTCCCTCTGCGATGGTTTCAATTTTTATTGTAATTATCCACAGGGCGGCCCTGCAGTTCATCCTACAAAGGGTGCGCGCGCAACGGATTGTTAGGAATTCCGATCTCTACGTGACGATGTAAAAACAATATTTTTTATATAATATATTTCTTCAAATATAACATAAATACACGAATTAGTTAACGGTAACAACTCGATTAAGCTAATAACAAAGATTTTAAAGATAAATTAAGTCGTTCAATAAATAAATCTTTATAAATTATGCAAAATAATTCGACAGGTTAACAGGTAGGTAATGCTTTAAAATATGATAATGTGTACGATTCTTAAATACAGATGTTTTGTATTGAGAATTGAAAACAATATAATTGGTTTTACTGGAATTAAGATTAATATAAATTTAAAAAATTGTTTTGTTTCTTTAATAAAATACACATATACATTTTATCTTGGATTTAGATCTTTGCCCATAACAAACCACTTTGTTCGCGGATAGACAATAATAAACACTATAACGCTATTTGGAATCGGATGAAAAATTTAATAAAAAATCGTTGTTTTGATATTTCGGAAAGTACTTAATTCTATGGAGAGTACTTAATTGAATATATATTTACGTACTATTATTGAATATATAAAAGAGAAAACATTTAAGTAGTCTTAATCCAGAGATATTAAGAACACGTTCGTTTTTTCCGAATTCGCGTCTCACAGACCTGGCCGTTTAATCAAACACTATACAGTCATAATGACACAATTGAAGCCGGCATTCAGAGAGTAATAGATGTAGATGGGGAAGCGTAATTTTGCAAGACGCCGGTTTGTTGTTCATTTAATGTCCTCTTATTATTTAATTTAATTTAAATATATTATTTTGTACTCTGTGTATATTCAAATAAAATTAAAATAATTCATCATCTTTTCTAGGCATAACTTTGTGATCTGAGAATGATAAGAATCAAATATCTCGATAAGGGGAAGACTTCGCGTAGAGAACTGAATACACTCGGCCTCTACAAATAGCGTCGTGTATTCAGTAAGTCGCGAACCGTTTGGTGGGACGGGTGTAGTCGGACGGTCGTTAAAAATACGTGGTTTACGAACTCGATCAGTGTATTATAGACTGCTGAATGACACGGTGACAAGTGAAGAAGTGACAATTACTGTCGCTTATGTTTGAAAACCGAAAAATTGTCAACGATTCTTATTGGATGGGTATTTTCTATTTTTTATTACCCGTATCGATGTATGTAGCGAAATTGTAATTACTGAAATTACTCATGAATAATTTATTTAGAAAGAAATGTAAGTGTTTCCAAGTTTGTTGCGTGATTCGGTAACACCATTTTTTGGAATGATTAATTGGTACCTATGGAAATTAAACCCTAACCGTTTTAATATTTTTTCAGAATATCAATCAAAACTTCTCATATAGGTATAAATATTATATAATACATATGGAAACATCTGTGTACATGCTTTTAGGCATTCATTAGAAATTGATTGAATTTTTTATCTCTATTATTTTATGTAAAATGTTTTTGACATGTTGTACAAAGGTCTGTACATACATTAAACATTTATTTGTATTCGGAGATTGTGTATTTTGTATATTCAAAGGTCTCTATGGGAAATAATTTTTGTTTAATAATAACAAATTGTGATTAATGAATTGGTTCACGCTATAGATTAAAAAAATATGGTTTAATTGTTTTCTCTCAGTATTTATTCAGTATTAAGATAATTGTTAAATAGTGAAAACTCTTTTCAATGTTTTTTTATTATATTATACTTGCAAAAGGTACAATAATATGTCTCGAAATTTCAGCGTTGTCGAATGATTAGATATGAAGAAATTTTAATCAATTTTATATTAGGGATTCAAAAAGAGGAAGAATTATTATGGATATTATATTTTAAAGACTAGAATTTTGATAATGCTCGTATGATGTATGAACAATGCTTTGTATAAGAGACCATTAAAATGTATTCAGTTGCAGTTTAGTAGATAATATATAAGAGTGACTACTGAAATCAAGGTACCCCTTCTTTTGTCCTTCACCAGAAATACAAATCTAACGCTACATTAAATATATATTATAAATATGATCTATATAAAATGTTATTTTATAATGAACGCAAAGATAATGCTTAGGAAAAATATCTCGCGTATGAGTGTATGGAATATGGTCTAGGTATTCATAAATAAATGTTGGTCTGCACCGAGACAGAATTAAAAATAAGAAAAGTTAAGCACGATCGAGATACTTTGAACGGAATGACACATAGATACAAAATCATATAATATTGTAGTGTAGAACATGGCAAAATATATGATCATCAAAAGATTGAAGAGAACGTTAAGTTTAAAAAGCGACTGGTTTAAGAATGTATACAGACATGAAATAATACTGTGACAGAAATATATGGCAGTCTACTCCCACCTCTGGTCTGGGATCTTAGTGTGTTACTATGGAGATAAAAGTAATTGTGTTAAATGTGTGTACTTATGTATGTCAAATTTTAAATACAGTGATAGTTTTTTCTTTTGTTCACAATGAGTTTTATAAATTATATAATATTTTTGCTAACGTGAATTTAGTTTTTTTTTTTTTTCATTTTAGAGATAGAAAAACACATGTTTTTATCTTTAATTACTTTGATCGTTTTTAAATATATTTGAAATCAATTAATATTTTCTATTTCATTTATGTCGATGTTCTGTTTCAATTTTGATTGTTTTACAAAATAGTACGATACTTAGAGAACCATTTTTTTTTATAAAGTAACTAAATTATTAATAATATTAATTAAAAGGACAGAACTATCACTGTGTAAGTGCAACTTAAAATGTTATCAAGTGAATGTGATTACGGTTTTCAATATTTTTGAATTTTAATAGATGGTATTAAAAATGGGCAACGGAGCAGAATAATTTTATTTTCCGCAAGGCATGATTTAATCACTTTTGAAATTGAAATATATTTAAATTAGTTAAACATGCATCTACCTGATAATATCAATAAAATTACCATTAATTATTGTGAGGGTTGCCCTCATTATGCATAATTACATGTACCTATATATGAAATTAAAATTTAGAAATAACAAAAACTATGCAGTTTTGGCATTTCTTTTATTACAAATAAATCAATCAAACAATTCATTTTATTTATTCATTTAAGCATTTTTTATTATGTCTCTAAACTGTTTAGAAAATTTGAATTTCGTTTTACATGGATATACAATTAAATTTTATTACATTTTGTATTTAAACAATACACACGTGTTACGGAACAAAATTTTTTTTTCTTCGAATATAAAATTAAACTTTACTATACCTATTATTATTAGTCAAATATTTATTAATATTATGTATATATACTACCAGGCCATAATTAATTATTTATATTAATTTAGTGAAGATAAACTTTTGACACTTCTGTGATTTGATAAACTTCTACGAAATTCTTTGAGAATGTTTCGTACTCGTTCGGTCCAAATAATATATTGGGTGTCGTGGAAGATATAAATCCTGAATAGAATATACGAAAAAGTAAAATTATGACGAGTAAAGTATTCATGTGTTTTAATAGATTGAAAATGAACTTCTGGTGAACAAGTGCATAAATACATTTATAAATATATACAGAGATATAGTTATCATGTGTTTTTTAAAGAAGAATAGAAAATAAGAAACTAATTAAGTGTTGCCACAAAAAAACATGATGGAACTGATGCGTTTAGTGCTCTACCTCCTGGTTTACACAGTTTTCGTATTTGATGGTAAGTTTTTAAAAATAATAATATTACGTTAAGTTACCACTGGTGATGAGCTTAAAATCACGAACCTTGAGTCAATCACTGATATCTTGAGTCACACTCATTATCTGTTATTGAATATCTGGGAATATCGTGATTCGTGATTAATTTTTTATTTTATTTATATTTGGTTGTGAATCGTGATGATGGTGCATGTGCATATGAAATGAAAATATTCGTTAACAAATGGCGTTATAATTCGTGATAAAAGCCATCTAGTAGATTATGCCAAAATGTTTTTATGGATTTGACCCGAATGATGAGAATTTGTCACGAAAAATAAACTCACATTTTTTTAAAGAGTTTTCATTCTCTTTGTGATGATATTAAAATAGATGTATCATATATTGATTATGCATACTAGAATGTGGTTTTTACGTAAATTAAGTTTGTAGTAAAATTATGTTTTTTTATTTCATGTATTGTGATATCGTGCGGCGCACGCGTATTAGTAATGAATCTGTGATCACAATCACAGTTTTTAATTACTAATATTGTCGAATATCAATCACAATCATATCAGTGAGTCAAGAGTGGCATTTTTTATCATCACTATTTATCACATCTTTGTTTTACCACAAGAATTCTTTTTATATCACAGACGTAGATCAAATAATTCACGCATTGAAATAGTATTTATGTATAATATCTCAGTGTTCTTCTGTATGTCACGTGCAAGGAAATTTGAAAGGAAACTCGTCTCTTATATTGGAGTGAAGTGACAATTTTCTTTAAAATATACGGATTAGGTGGATAAACAAACATAATAATAAACAAGTCATATCTAGGTCCATAAGTAAAAAGGTAATTATTAAAATGTTTTAGTAATTAATTAAATTATATCTCATGTACGTCTTGTGTCCTAGGATGGTTTAAACACTAATCTATAAATAAAAATGTCATGATATATATATAATTTTTTTATTTTATAAAAAAATAGACATGTGTACATGGAATACATGTCACATCAACATTCTTATTATTTTCAAACTAAGCTAAACGCTTGAATCATGAAAATCGGCCTAACATGCTGGTCTCCTGGAACAAAGTGCCAATATCCGACCACTAGATCACTAGGCCATTGCCTTAACCACTAGATTATCTTGGAAACCATCTACATTCATTTGCATTCGCCTTGCTAATTATTTGATGAATGTATATTTTAAGGAGAAGACATTCTTATTGTGAATGAAGTTGTAATTATTCAGAACATAGATCTGTTATATTTTAAATACAAATTAAATGTATTAATTAGAAAGATATACATATAAAATTAATTTTATTAAAAAATATTCTTGTTGCTACCGAGATTCGAATCTGGATTTCTTTCTAATCCGGGAAAGGTGCATTAACTGACTATGCTACAGCGTACAGTACCTTTGACAACAAATTTTCGAACTTATATGTTTTACTTTTCAAATTAATACATCTATTTAATGCACCTTTCCCGGATTGGAAAGAGATCCAGGTTCGAATTCTGGTGTTGTTTCTGTATTATAACAATATTTTTCGATAAAATTGATTTTGTATGTATATCTATCTAAATAATACATTTAATTAGTATTTAATGTATATTTTAATGGATCTTTCTCTATCGTTTCCTTTTAATATTTTCTTCAATGGCGTTTCTGAAGTACGCATTGTATCTAAAAATGTGTTTTATCCATTGGCCCTTTGATTTTCTATGGTTTCTATTATTATATCTTTTTATTTTCTAATACTCTCTTAAAAGATTCCGTTCTACACCAGCACCACATCTCGAATACTTTTAAGATGTAAGTTTTGATGAATAACTTTATCCGTCTTTCTGTTTATTTGTAATTTAAATGGTTGTATGCATCAACAGTTTTGTTGGTGCTACTAACCTGGTTTTTTAATGTGCATTTACCAATAAATTTTATATGCATAATATAAAATACGAGTACCTTATTTGGTAAAAAATGGTTAGAATGGTTAAAAAACAAATTATTTGTGGTTCTTGACAGCCTATAAACGTTTGGAAATAATAAAACTTAATGCAATGTTATAAAGAAACCGTTTAAGTCTGATCCTAATCAATATTCTACTTGTATGAAATTTTATTACATCCTACGTAATAAAAGGATTTTCCGCTCTGTTCGCAAGGTTAAAAAATCAATAATATCTTTCTAAAGTAGCACTTCACGCAAGGATATGTCGTTTGATCTTTTTTATCGGCCATGTAAAAATAAACGATGCCTTTTGACTGGTATGGAAGAATATTTAATTTTGAATTCGAAAATAATTTATAGAAATGTAAGTAATTTAGAGAAATACTCGGTAATTTTACGTGGTTTTATCGATTGATATAAGATAATTCGTATATAAAATGCATGTATAAGATTTTTTTTAGGTTAAGTTTCAAAATGTATAAGAATACGAGTATTTCAATACTTACATTAACATTAATTATTATGTACAATATACACATCAATAATTGTGGCTGTATTATTTTGAAAATGCAACTTATTATCTGTATAATTTCGACTTTAATAAATAATAAAGAAAGAGTACCCCACGGGAGTGAAGTGAAAATTGAAGAAAGTGCAGAAAATAGTAACAATTTTTTGGGAATTTAATTGTTGATGTAGATCTCTTATGTATTATTCGTATTTGGAAATTTGTATAAATATTTTTATATAATATATTAGACACAACATGTCTGTACAAATATAAAGAACTATACATACCTATGTATGTATGACATCCTGATAAATACGTTAACACTTACAGAGATTATTTTTTGAAACCATTTTTCATCCTTGGGTTGAATTACCATTTTCTTTTTGATAAACAGTACATACGCAGTCTAATAAACAACAGTACAGATTATCGGAATATATTATTTATTTAATTAATAGATTCAATTATATTAGAAAGAACATTAACTAACAATCAACTATCATGCTTTAAGTTCTATATTAGTATAGTGCGGCTTGCATTCGAATATGGAAACAAATCTGGAAAATTATTCGAGAATTGTTCGATCTCATATGGTTGGTTGCTTGCTACGTCTTCTTATGTCTTAGATGAGGTAAGTAAGTCACTCTGAGTTCTGACAGAGAATTTAATTTGTAAATTATTTTGTTTTTAATAAGACTATATTACTCAAAACTAGATGACGAATTTTGTAGACTATTAAAATATACCCATGTTTTTACGGATTATCTTCACTGAAGATATTAATTGAAATTTGATACGTCTGTTGGGTAATATGATACCGATCATTTAAACAGTATTTTAAAAAAATGCTATTTTAAAATAAGGTATATTCCTATTGACAATTTATATTTGATAGGTAAAAATACCAGCTTTGGTCTGCATGAGCATTATAGCACTTGAGGGTTGAACGAAATTCAAATTTCACCTGATAGTCTCATCCTGAATAAAATGGACTTTCGTAACAATGAGTGGCCTCACAAAAAGAGAACAGAGTGCTTTTTTCAGCCCTAATTTATCGAAAAAGTTGTTTTCGGATATTAAAACGTCTCGAGAGTGAAACCTTTTTGTTTTTTCGCTGTCATTATTGAAAAGAAGGAAAAAGGTAAGGATGAGCTGGATGGGAAATAGAGAAAACCTTTAATGGAAAACGCGGTAACAGCTTATTGATTCCATTCATTTGGTGACATGCTTTTCTTTGAAAATTAGACGGTGGCCATTTTGATATAAAAATGTCTTTCTTTGCTGATTGAATTAATCTATTGTTTTACGCACTCGTCATTTTCTAGCGGTTTGTGCGTCTACATAATGTTTGGTTAGAAGTTTATTTGTTACACGATGGTCGTACTATTTAACATTGTTAGATTTATAATAATATTAAATTTCGTCTGTATGTGAAGTAATGTTTTATTTTTTTCTCTAAGATCAGTACAAACACAGTTAAAAATTTCTTAAATTTATGAACAGCCTAAATTTTAAAAGGATACTTTTTTTAAATATTTCCTTCTATTATTGATTATAAGTGCGATGATAGATGATTATAAGTAAAATAACTAATTGTATATTTAAATAACAAGACAAATTATTTAATTTAAACCACTATTTATTGATTATTCTTTCGATACCTATGGTATCTTCTTCATGAAACAATATATACAGAAATTAAAAATACAAGGTGTGTAACTAAGAAATAAATCACAATGGAAAAAAAACATTCTTTTGACATTAACAAGGGTTTAGAAATTATACATACAAATACTAGGGGTTTACGGTTAAATAAATTAGAAATTTTAGGAGTAAGAAAAAGTGTTAATAGCAAGCTAAATATTATAAATAACCCAATCGACTTTGTAAATAGTCACATTTTAAATTTGTTTTCATATTAGTTCACACTTAGTTATCCACTACTTTAAAGTTTTGTTTTTATCTATGCTTGTATTTTTAATTTCAGTATACATTGTTTCCTAAAGAAGATACCATAGGTATCGAAACATGTTGAATAATCAATAAATAGTGATTTAAACAAAGTATTTTGTCTTATTATTTATATAATATGTGTCCACAAAGTAATGCTAATATTGAAGAATTTGTATATTGTTTATCAGACAAAAATTATTTTTAGAAATTGTATTTTTATCCAGTTTACAAATAAATATATTATGTACTTAAATCCATATAACACAGAATGCATTTTCGTTCCTCAGATATAATTTATTTTATTTGAAAAAAAAAATGCATTAGAACAGAACTCATTAATTTATTATACGAGTATCAACAGATTTTAGCGGAGGAGCAATAGAGATTTGATCAGAACCCATTTTGTGATAAATGAAACTCATTTTTTAGTAAAATTAATAAAAATATATTTTTTTAACGTATACAAATAAAAGATGGATCCACAAATTAAATGAAAACATTATTTATATCATGATTTAATGCGATTTTATTTCACTAAGATTTTGTTTTTTTTTTTGAGAGACTTGATTCTATCAATATTTTAATCAAGGATGTGTTCCATAACTTTACGCAATATTTTTTCATCTCGTACCTACTACAAAATTAAGTTGTTTTCTTAGGGCCACCCTTGACTAATAGGCAAATAAGGAAAAGCTTTAGAGCGACACTTTCAAGGGGCGGCAAATTTATGATAATAGTAAATAAACAAAAAAAATTTGAAATATGAACTTGTTTATTTTATTTCAAGATTAAGAACCGCTTAACTGATTTAAATAGCAATGTTGATATAATGTAAATAAAGAATATTTAACAAATTCTAAAATACGTTATGAAAATCAGAGTAATGAGTTTAATATTAAGAATTAGTCGTTGTGTCGTCGAGAAACGTTTTATCTAATGTTTCAATACAAAAATAAATAACAGTTTTAAATAATTTTACCTTTACCATACCGTGATATAAAATACTCGTACGCAGCCATGCTGTCAACTCGTGTTACTATAAAAAATTAGAGTCCTATTAGCCTTTAAAATGTGAAAAAATGGCTAATGCCATAAATATAAAAAAATATGTAATTATAATTCGGAGTATTCATCAAGTTTTGTAAAGGAGGTTGCATTATATAATACAATCTTCCTTTTTATCTATATTTATTTAATTATATTCGTTATATGTTTGTTTTATTTTCACTGTGAAATTAATGTGTTTTCTTTTTGTCTTGCCACAAATGGTATTTTTGTCAACGTATTAATTTTATGACGGAATGAATTAAAAATAATTATTTTTGTAGGATTCGCGTTAAATAATTGATTTTTCACTAGTCATTTCTATGCGTAAATATTTCCCTTCAAATTAACAAAAATATGAAATGTATGTTGCGTATATTTACCAAAATATTACAAATTTAATCAGAGCAGTAGACCTGTGTTACTGCACCGTTTGGGAAGGGGTAATATCAATCAATGCATTTGTATAACTATGGTGCCGGATAACTTCCCGACAGTCAACTTCCCTAACATTGGCTGTCGGTAATTGTCATTCGGGTAGTTGGCTATCGAGGAGTTGACCGAAACCCGAAATACAAGGGCGGCACAGCATTTAAGGACAGCCTGTGTACACAGAAATACATTTCAATTAAAATAATGTCTTAAAACAAAAACAAAAAATATATATAGTTAACGTAACATAACACAAATACAATTTATTGTTTACATAATTAAAGATGTAATAAAATTTGATTATAACACATCTGTTATTGTTAGAGTTTTTTATTTGTTAATATTAAACCAAAATAAATCTAGACCACCCAAAATTTCCGTTCTGGTTATTGGGCACATGGTTTGTCGTAGTCAAAGCCCACCGATTACTCACGGGTTCTTGTGATGTGAATAAAATGTAATTATTGGAGCTGCTTATGTTAGTTCAGTCGTTAAATTAAGTTTAAAGCCCATATAAATGTTTTATAGACACTGCTTAGTAGTTTTGATTAATCTCAAAGTATATAATTAATTTATTTCGTGTTTTTTTTATATAAATCTAATAACAATGCATTTAAATTTAAAAATTAATTTAGATTTTTAACAAAAGCCTTTTTAATAAATAGGTTTATGTTCAATACATATCCATTCAATAGGTTTATATTCAACACATATCTCACTCAAAATTCTACAAAATCTTTGTGTTTTAGATATAAAAACGACGTGTTTGTGATCTAGTGGTTACGATACTCGCCTAGTGATCTAGTTATTCGGGGGTTCGAGCCTTGTTCCAGTTAGTTCCTCCACCAAGTTAGACCTATTTTCATAGCACAAGCATTTAGCTTAGTTTAGTATATAAAAAAGTAAAAATATTGATGTGACACGTATTCCGTGCACGAATCTCTAGGATTTTGTTAGATAACATGAAAGTAATGAGCCGTAGAATTTTATTTTCTCATTAATTAAATGTTACCAAAACAAAGATAGAAATTTTTTCTTAATAGTACACCAATTATTCTTTATAAACCTACACTTAAAATATCATAAAGCCACGGACGTCACATTCACATGCAAGTTAATATGTTAATTTGGTGAAAAATAATGCAGGGATAAGACCAAGTCGTAAGAAAAGAGTGACGATGAAACATCAGAAAACAAATAAATACTCAAAGTTTGCAGTCGGTTTACTCAAAGGTATTTAAGATTCTGTAAAAATAATGTAGATGGCTTTCAAATAATGGAACGACAGGTGTATTAATTTGAAAAATATAACATATAGGTTCGAAAATTTGTCAAGAAAAATACTGGCGTTATAGCACAAAGGTAGTGCACTTCCCCGGATTGGAAATAGAGATCCAGGTTCGAATCCCGGTGACGCAAAAACAATATTTTTCGACAAAATTGATTTTATATGTATATATTTATAATTAATACATTAATTTAGTATTTAAAAATATCACAGACCTATGTTCTGAATAATTACAACTTCACAATAAGAATGTGTTTTCCTTAATAAAATAAATACTATTGAAAAATAATTAACGTGAGTAAAAATGAAAAATAACTTTAAAATATAAAAATTGTATGTTTTCTTTTTGAATTTTTTTTTGTATCAGTTTTAAGTAAATCGGTTTATATTTATCTTGAAATTAAAAATATCCACACATACAACAATCCGTACATTTTAAGGTGGATTCCCTCATAAATTATTCCCCGCGCAACTAAGTACATTAAAAAGTTATCAGAATGTTGCTGGCCGATTTTCCCTCATTTTTCCACTCCAAGTAAAACCAAAAGATTCGCTGACGCGAGATATTCAGTAAATGTGATTATCATTGCGAAAAAAATTTAGATTTTCAGCAACTTTCAGACCCGATAATTATTTCTTTTAAAAGTAATACAAAATGAATCTTAGGGAGATAAGAATTCTTATTAGTTTTAATCAAATTAGAATAATCGGAATATTATACTGATTCAAATTTCAAAAGTTTTCCTCTTTTACTGAAGATATATTTATATATATATCTTCAAAAGATTATATATGTAATATAATCTTTTAACATCAGTTCCTTAAACAAGATGTAACAGACCTAGTACATAATATTTTATGGTGATACCGACTAAATTACGAGTCGAAAATGTTCAAGGAATATAATAATAATAATTAGATAATTTGTACAGCGCCAGATTCGTAAAAACTTTCACGTCAAGGGCGCTTAGTGCCTAATCTCAAGCATGACAGAAATATAAGCAAGTAAAAAAAAATGTAACGGCCATAAACACACCTAGTACCGATGTCAGGCAACAATTACCATGCGACTAACAGCCATTTGGAAGACCGTATCGCGAGTTTCACTCTTCTGTTTTCACGATCACGACTCCAAGTACCGCCTCTGTAACTTTTCGCGTATAGAAATTTTATTGCACAGCCTGATCACTTCTCTAAATATAGTAATTATGTATAACAATAAATCGAATGACAAACATAAGCAGTTTTCGTTTCATAACCTACTCTGGATACACACACTTACACAATACACTCCGTGAACATCAACCACGAATATTTGAGTGATGGGTGATTATTGGGACATCCACCGCTACCACACATTTTATCCACCGCTACCATATTAACCCACACGATACACATTTACTTCATAACGGACCATGCATTTTATTAAAATCCATCAATTCTCTTTTGCAGCCCCCAAAGTATGACTTAAAACTGGAGAAATCTTTAGAGGAATGTAAAACAAATTTTTACATTTTAAGAAAACTGATACAAACTGCTCCAATATGACCTTGAAATGTCAGTTTATTGTCAAATCAGATGGCAAGATCCTTGCAGCTTACTTTACGTGAGAGATTTACTGACCAGTTGTAGAGAAGAGACAGTTACGGTTTAAATACGTAATTAAGTATTTCAAGACATTATGCATATTTTTGGTGTCTTTTTGAAGATTAAGAAAATTAGTTCTACTGACTATTCAATAATCGTAATGGATCAATTTGAAACCACACAGTATATCCATGAACCTAGATTTTTCGCTATTATCATATTTTTAAGTCTGTAAGTCAGCACGCTGCCTAAAAAAATAATCATAGCAGGCCACATTAAAATATCATCCAAATTACTTTGAAAGTCTCGGTTTTCCGAATAAACCAACATTTTTCAATCAATCATTCAGTAATGATACCCGTTAATAAGACCGCTACACTACCATTGTTTACTTTTATCAGTTTAAAATCTCCTGTCCGGTTGATCGATAAATGAAAAAAATCAAAAAATTTCTCGCGGGCCGCAGGTTGCCCATGAAAGCTTAAGTATATCGAAATTGAAAAAATCTTTATAAGAATAGTTTTTTTGATGCCCAATTTTCAAGATTTTTGATACGATTTGATAAACCCCGAATACTGTAAGGTAATTAATTTAGTACAACGTCCGAGAGAATTACTGATCCTCACCATAGCAATTCAACCAGATCGTCGGGTCGAACCATGAGAGTACCGATCACGAACAATGTGTACGGTGAGAGAATTAGAAAATGTGTTGTGCCATGAATAATTAACAAAATCAGTAAAGACTTATTAAACGTTTAAAAAAATTATGAGACCTCAGTGACCACCTTAAAATATAAAGTAAAATAACATATTCTTATCTAATTTTTTGATTTCTCGTTATATTATATTATATTCAGGTATCCAGCCATAAAATATTGTGGACTAAGTCTGTAACACCCTGTAAAAATTGTATATTTTTTTGAAATATTGATTTTGTTTTTACATCTTTCTAAGCAAATCATCATTATGTGTATATCATGATTTATAAGCGTGTCCCACCACTCCAATTGAAGAAAATTGCTCTGTATTATATTAATATACCTATTTGGTGTAGTAAGCATACTATTAGTGCATTAACATCTTATCAATTTTTTTCCCTTGTTATATTTCACTTATAAAAAAAAAATATTGTTTATAAAACCTCAATAATAACTATGTAAAAGGCAATCCTTGCCGTAAAAAAAAAAAAAAAAAATATATATATTTATTTACATATGTAATAAAGTTGAAATAAAAAATTAAAAAAACTGTCACAGGACTATAATTATCCATGAATATTCTAAGATTAGATTTATAAAAATAAGTTCTTGGATATTTACCATTTTTATGGAACCATACGATTTATTATACGGGAAATATATTATCAAAAAATATCTCTTAATGATACTGTATGAATGAAGTTAGGCTCATTTGAAAACGTGTTAAGTAATTTCAGCTTCTTATTCCTCAAATAAAGAAGAACGAATCAACTATGCAGTGAATATTCTTGGGGGATTGGTGGATCAAGAGTTGGCCGTACATTGCAACAGATCGATCTAAAATGTTTAATGAATGCTTCAGCTATGCCGGCAAATATTAATACAAATATGCCTAATTTTTCTAATGATTTCAACTCTTTGTAAGCCGAAAATTACATACTGACATTCCAAGATTTTCCATTATTCATGTTGTGTTTGTTTACTTTAAATATCCCCGCTAAAGTCTGCCGACGTGCTTATTTGTTCCAGTGGTAAGACAATCGCTTAGTGAGTGAGTGGTCGGGGGTTTAAAACTCGTTCAGGAGATTAATAAGTCATCCTGTTTTCACAGCACTAGCGTTCATCTTTTACGTCCATCGGACAGTTTTCTGGAATAATAATCAAAAATATTAGAATATTAAAAATATAAAAAAAAATAAAAAAATTAGAAATGTCTGACTGCCACATATACATTAATGATATCATATAATTCTTCTCAGATGATTTGACTCGACTATGTTATATTCCAAATTCATTAAGCTTGGAAATTAGCCATCTTTTAAATGTGACGTAAAGATTTTTAATTTATTTAAACGATATAAATAATATTAAATAAGTTGATTTTATTATACAAAAAGATAGAAAATAAGTATTTTCCATAAAATAAGTGCCATCACTAAAGAAATAGTTACACATACAATATTGTAATTATGTATTATACAAATGATTACTCAATTCATCCTTATGACCGGGTTCAATTCAATTTAAATCCTTTTCAGACACCCGTAGGCTTAACGGGCTTTCCATTTAATGTTCAGTATGGAGTTTTACGTAACAGCCATGTTTTAGTTTTAGTTATTATTCGGACTAGATGATTTATTGTATAAAAAGATAAACAACGAGGAGTAGTTTATGTGACTGGAAGCTAACTTATAAAATGACTATTGTTGAACAATGACTTTGTACTCGTCAAACAATAGACAAAGCATAGACACGTTTTCTAGAAACATTTACTATTTATATGATAAGTATACGACTTTAAAGTGCCTATGATCAATTTTGAATGAAATTCTATCTATTAATAATCACCAGAAACGATAACAAAAATAATTCTATTTGCTGTTCTATGTTAGAGATATTTTTTGAGCATAATATTTTGATAGTAGTTTTGAAGTAATTAGGGATTATTTTTTATCATTTTCCTATTTTGGAAACTAATTCATTTCAAATAAACTATTTAAAACGATAAAAAAGAAAAATAACGTATTGCAATGACATCGTTGTACTAAAAATATTTTTAACATCATCCATGAACGAAGTGTCATTTTATGTTCTTATTCTGCAGGTTGATAAGCCACTTTATATGTATTTTTATAGCTCAAATAAATAGATATTGCTGTATGGCGCGAGCAAGGATACAATAAATATTTCATGATTATTTCATGAGGAAAACCTCGCTTATTTATGAGGGTAAGCATCCCGAAACTTTTAATCGGGTTCAACTTTTTCACTAACTCGTTTACCCTAAATATCCTTAGTAAGTTGAAACTATTAATTATGTACGTAATCTTGAATATCATTCATTTACATTATTTAATTACACAAATAAAATTATACGGGTTCGTTTGTTCAAACCTAGATCTTTTAGACATTAAAGAAAATAGTTATCATAAATCCATAAAGCTTCCTAAGAACATCTAAAGGTATGTCACATTGGGTCACGACAAGATGGACGTCTGATACGGTATATTTAAATCTTAATTTTCTCTAATTGTTTTGAATATTAAAATAATTGTTTTTTTTACGTAGGTATTTAGTTTTCTATATAAAAAAAAATAATCTCTAAAATGGTAACGATATATTATATAAATATTTTATTGTTGAAGACGACATATGATTGAAAAAATGATGGGAATAAACAGGAATAATATGATTAATAACGACTGAAATGTTCGACGAAATAATGACATCTGTCATAGCAGAGGCCTGTGCGTGGGATTATTTAAGATCTATTTGGTATTGCACAGTACCTACTACCCATACGCACTCTTGGAATAATGGAAGGCTTGGTCCGATGGCAAGGGTGGTCCGATACGACTGAAGCTCTTTGTTATTTTGTAGTCTTTTCCGTCTATGCGCAGGGCTTTGTACAGACTACAGTGCAGTAGAGTCCCACATGTGACCCCATTAAAAGTCCAGTAAAAATACTAGACTAGCGAAGGACACTTCGTATCATATGAAGGGTATTCAATACACTTCTCAGTAAAGGGAAATTTCACATTTTCTGGTGTAGCAATACTAATAGCACTACACTTAAAGCATACGTGCTCGATTATAATACTGTCAGCGACAGAATCATACATCTAATAAGTACGATATGCAAACTAAACATTTTACAGACCTGCGCATCCACAACTTCTACAGAAAAATCAATAGAGACTGTTTATTTAACTTCCTCTACTATTTAACTCTCGTTCCTTGTTTATTTAACTATTTAAATTTAACTTCTTCTTCTTTGGTAACTTACCTCGATCACGAGATGCCCTTAAAATGGGGCTCTCACTCAGGGAGAACATCACAAGACAGCTTTGACAGGATCAGATGTTCATGGCGAAAATTGGTTCAGTATTAAACATGATAGTGTTATTACTCCGAAGGTCATCAAAAGAATAAATTCAAATAAAAAAATGATGTTGTAACTTACAAGTATCGTAAGCGATGTTTATTGAAAAAATAGTTACATTCGTTATCAAGGTGACATTAAGGGGTTTTACATGGCTATGGTAGTCAATGGAGCACAGATACCTGCCATCTTGTAACTACTTTCGTGTACGAGCGAGTATAAAATGCGTACATTTAACAATAGCGCGATGGGCTGTCAATTAAAACAATTATATCTAATAATCTTATATATTATCGTAAGCTTATTAACTAAATATCTTAACATAATCAACTAGACTTTCTGGTGACTGAATGATGGTCTCAAAAAAACATGTACTCAAATAAAGAAATAACATCGGAAAACGGTTGCCACTAAAAAAAGAAATACTATGTAATTTACATAGGCGACTTACTCGGGATGGCGGCACAGCATTGGATGGCGTGTTCAGTTCTTGGGGAAATGAGCAAAGCGTTGCGGTCGGCGGGCTTCCGAGAGATACGCGCGGCCGTAGTAAGAATCCGCGGTGGGATTACGGCCGCCGACGGATTGCCGAACGCGACAAGCGTTGTCCCTATAAAACGGTGCAGCATTGGTATTATCTAGTAGATGATATCTTAGGGCGGCAAAGTTATGTCTCAATAAACATTTCAATATCTGTGCACTAAGGCAAATTGATTTCGCAAGTCGACACAGTACCGAGAGAATGGAAACACACTTTGATTTCGTTCCGACGTAAAGGGAATGTTTTACAAAACGTGGCAGTTTGCGCACTTGCGATTGAATTAACTATTTTTATTTGAGGTGAGACCGAATGGCACACATGTAAGTAATTATTGAATCAGCAGACGCGCTGACGTCTGGCAATTATCCGCGCCATTACTATATTTTGAGGGCTGTACGCATCCACACCAAACATACGTCTACACATCACCTTTGCTCGTGCAGGATTGCTCTTTCTCCTTCGTGGCCTGCGCAGCGTGCGATGCGCGTTGCGCGATGCGTCTCGCACGCCTCCGGTTCGTGCTCGGCCAATTGTGGAATTAGGCGGATGGAAATTTCCTACAAGTGATCATATTAAAATTTGTTTCATATCAAAATCGATCAAGATTCCTCGTGGGAATACTATGAAATTGATACACGCAATGGTAGAGAGGAAGAACTGATACATTTCTGCACAGAGAATGAACTTATGAAAACATGGTTCAAAAATTATATTTGCATATTTTACATATGGCAATCACAAGGGAATAGATACAGGAATCAAATTGATCACATTGTGACTAATAAGAGATGGAGGTTGTCAGTTCATAATGTAATAACTGACTGACTGAGTTGACTGCGGATCTGATCACCACCTTCTGGTAGCAGAATTACATCTGCTAGTAGTGCATTTTGTATAGCCCTTCATGGAATTGTACAAACGGTGTTTTTACTTATCAACTTTGAAGTATGAATACCAAATTAATTATTAATAATTAAACTTAAAGACATTCTTGAAAAAACTGAGACCATGTTTACAATAAATAATTATTGAACAAACGTAAACATTTCGAACATATATATTTGATAGATGACTAACTATGCGAGATGACAGATGGTCAATAAACTTGCTAGTCAGAAGACAATGTACATTTCATTTCAAATTCAATATATATTTGCGTACTATTATTGAACATATAAAAGAGAAAACATTTAAGTAATTATAACATAGAGATATTAAAAATGAGTTTGACATATTCATTACTTTAGTATTTTTTCTTATTGGAACCTACACTAACTGAAGTAAAATGAGTAACGAGATATGTGTAACGTTAATAGTCAAAGATGAGGATAAATGGCAGTAAACCAGAAGCACAATCAAATAATCAAAGTCCTTATTATTAAGGAGAATACATTCTTATTGTGAAGTTAAAATTATTCAGAACAGACGGTCTGTAATGTTTTTAATACATATTAAATGTATTAATTATGAAGATATACGTATAAAATCAATTTCATCCGAAATTCTGTAAAAATAAAGAAGATGGCTTTCAAATAATGGAACGATAGGGTAATTTGAAAAAGTGTAACATAAAAGTTCGAAAATTTATCTTAAATGCACTGTGGTGCTATAGCAAAATTGGTTAATGTGCGTTTCTCGGATTGAAAGAGATCCAGGTTCAAATCTCGGTAACAACAACAATATTTTTCGATAAAATTGATTTTATATGTATATCTTTCTAATTAATACATTTAATTTGTATTGAAGTCCTTATCATCAATCGATTCGAAACACAAGGAACAATTTATTAAGGGACTATGAAGAGAATTACTATTTTATATACCTAGGTACTCTCAGTTAAAAATCAGATATACAAAGACGAATTGGAATGGCAAAATCAGCGATAAGCAGTCAAATGAAGATATGGAGAAATCTGTCCATTCTAAAAATAACCAAAATACTTTGTGACATATCTGGTATTATGTTTGCGTAACTACCTCACGGTGAAATAAGACAGCTTGGACCGAGGAAAAGATTCAAAGACATCTTAAAGTCAGATCTGAGTAAATGTGGCATAGACTCTGAATACTGGGAAACCGCGACCTAGGAGCGAGGACAGTGGCGTAAAAAAGTGCATTGTGCAGGGGAAACTTGCGAACTGAAGAGGGCGAAATAATGGAGAAAGAGAAAAGAAAAGGAGGAAGATCCGTCACTCAGAACCCCCCTGCCCAGCGGATGCACGTGCATATCATGTGAAAGGGGTGTGCGGTTTGAGAATAGGGCCTCCCCAGCCATACTCGGACTCACAATCGATACCATAGCGGACGTCATTCTCGTAACGAGGGACTGCCGAAGAAGATTCTCCATAGCACTGCATGGATTAAAAATTCGGACCGTAAGTAAGAAGGAAATAATTGTATTGGATTACTTCAAAATGTGATGCTGGAGACAGATGTTGCATATAATTCTCTAGAAGTTGAGAATTACAGAAATGCTTTCAATAAAATGGAAGAGAAGAATTCTTGTGTATTTTAGACATGTTTCTAGAAGAAAGGACAACAGTCTTGAGAAATCTGTATTCACAGCGACATTTGATGGAATACAAGCAAAAACACGGTCTCTTGTGAGATGGATAGTCTAAATAAACAAGTTAACTGGGTCCTCTTTAAGCACTACGATCAACATTGCTCAAGATCGGGAGAAATGGAGTCGTATTGTGCACCGAGTTCTAGGTACTACAGGATACCACGATGCTCAGCATTGAGCATAAGATGAAGAATAAGAAGAATTGTAAAATGGACGATATGACGAAAGGATATTTGGTTCAGAAAATATTTAACGATCATAAATAATTCATAAATTATTGGGAACCTTAAAAATGATAATGGAGAAAAAACCTAAGGCTACCAAACAATTCTCACTTGTACAGGGTGAATATTATGTTCCGAGACGATGTTGTTTTTGAATAACTAAAAAAATTTTTAATTTGGTTTTTATTTATTGATTATAGATTATTTAGTTCAGCCAAGTGGCCACCTCTGTTTTCATTTCGAATATTGTTTTCTAGCATAGGAATTGTTGTTGGCTTATTGGGGTAGATCTTTTTTTTAAGTATCTTCGCAGAAAATAATCAGAAGCCGTCAAAGGCCGTCAAAGCTGTCGATGAGGCTAGTCGATATCACCACTTTTTGACATTATGCGGCCGGGAAAAATTTCTCTCAAAATTTCAAGCGTAGCTCAGGCTGTGTGTGAGATGGCACAGTTCTGTTGTAACAACATATGTAGCAGGCCCAATCGACCCAATTCGGCCACCAACATGTGACCATAGCGATCACCATTAATGGTTAAAGCGTTACCATTATTATTTAGACAAAATGTTTTAATAACGCTAGATGCGCTAGATACTTCATAATTAATTGTAATTAACTAATCTTTACGACCATAAAATGCAAACTGAAAAATGTCTGAAAAACCAAAATGGTGACCAAACAAAATCGGCCTGGAATATTAATTCCGTATGAAATATTGTTTTTATTTACGAAATAATAGTAATAGTATTGTTGTAACGCAATAAAAGTTAGGTACTCGGGTTTATATATATTTTATTATAATCGTTGCGTTAATTTGTAAATGTCATGCGTGAGTAAACTCCATTGCATTAGAATATATTGTGGTATGCGCGTGCACTCGGGCACTGGTTAACGTGCGGGCGGTGGGAGCTGTATTGCTGAACGATGGTCCGGCAGTTCGGTAAATTTTGACTTGAGATTCATCGGAACACTAAAGGGAAATGGATTTAATTTTTTTTAGTTTACCTTACTAAATTTTATAAGAAAGGTAGGCGGATAATTCGAGCATGGTACCAAACATCGATGAAAAGACAAGAAATATTATGTTTTACTTTTGGGTACGTTGGGAAGCTGACGTGGAGTCGTTACTTTGATGAGAATGCCAGATGACATTAAATGAAGATTTGGTGGATAATTACTGCTTCTGTGCCATAAATATCTATTATTATCGAGACTCTATGCCTTGTACATGATATGATGGAATCGAATCGAAGATGGGCACTAATGATCTCACAAATGCTGCTGAATATACTTTTATTTTTAGTTCCAGTTGGTCGAGTTAATTACCACCATGTAATGGAATGTTATTAGTTTGGTTTATAAATTGATGACTTTACTATTTGTCTGTTAAAATAATTATCTAACATTTATTTTCTTAACTGGAGTCTGAAAAATTTATTTATTGTGTTCAAGTTATCTATGACTTTTTGTCAATTATACGGTATTGTGTGTTGACCGCTGTATTCGCATTATTTATGTATTTAAAGAAAATTGAATTATTTAACTTTTGATGTAACTTGAATTTAAACCACATGACTCCTTTGTCAAATCTATTACATGTTTCTACTTTCCTCTCTATTGTATAATTCCGCCGCTTACCCGGAACCGTTTATAAGCAAAAGCTCATATATGGTCTTTCTCATTTGCCGCCTGGTTGGCATTTTTTAAATGCTAATATGCAATTCCTTCTGTTAGTTAAGTGACAAAACGGAGCCGCACAGCCGCCATCACAAACGCCCTCATTGTCCCCGACTTTTTAATTTATTCCGATAAATAAGCAAAATATATTTGAAGAAAACATAATAATGTGTATACAGAATCACTGAATAATGAATATATATCTTCTCTATTGCACACTAATATTTTTCTCCAAGTGATGATCATGTGTAGCTTCAACATTATAGTAAGTAGGCTGCTGATCTGGCCGTTGACGGATAGACCGCCAATCTAAACATCACAATATATTATTGTTTTTTTATTATCTAAATTACATGTAATTTTATTATAATTTTTTTTTTGTGATTATTTTAGATATGTGTTCGGAAAAATATGGATAATATTGCATTGCAAGACACCTGGATATTATGTGGAATATTTTATCATTATTATTGATATCTTGGACAATATATATTAATATAAATAATGAATTCCACCAGAACAGATAAAAATTATTATTAAGGAGTGTTAGAATGCAAAATTATCCAAAACAACATTTTGTTTTTCAAGGATATAAAAGCACTTAGTCGAAGTAAGGGACGGAGGGCAATAAAAGTCGGTATTATTAGATGGACGGTGCGGCGTGGGAACGCCAATAAAAAATCCAACGAACGTGATTTTAGTCACGTAGGCAAATGCACCATAAGGGATGCATCACCCTCATGAGTCAGTCTTTCTCCCAATCCCAGCCGGGAGAGATCGCTCCATAATTACGATCTAGTTTTCGATTAGAAAACAAAAACACTTATCGTCTCTGATATGTAATTTGTGATTCCGGGGAAAATTCAAACTGTGCGCCTCGAGTACAAAGCTTAGACTGTGATGTTCTCTGTGTTTAATCGTTGATGTGGTGAGAATAAATTGTCACCATCAAAAGAGACGAGATCATATACGGCACGCGCTAATTGTAATTAAGAACATCGTGTCCAGAGCCCCGGTTTGCCTGGATAATTGGACATCGTCTTGTGGTCAATCCTGAACTCCGTCAACCTACCCTGGCACCACAACTATTGGCCACACTTCACCTCCCGGCCACATTTCACTTGCAGGACTATCATCTAAACGTGGAAGCTGTCTCCAAAAGGTAATGCCTTACGTGAGGGACCTGCATTATCAAAATTACACAAGAATCGACACAGAAAATTTGGTAGTTAACTTTATGTTGGCATGATGGACGCTTAAATAATGTTAAGTTAATTGTAATTATTTTTGAATTGTGTTATTAATAATTAATTAGGTAAAATGCTTTTTTTTAACTTTTAATACATGCAAGTCACAATATAAATAATAAACTTAATTGTAAACAATACCATTCTGTTATTTCATTTAATAACCATTTGACTTGATGATAATTTAAAAAAAGAACCAGTTAGGCTATATGCCTCCCTCTGAACATGAAGCCGAGGCAGAATGAAGAAGTAACGTAACAGGAGAACACATTCTTATTGTGAAGTTGTAATTATTCAAAACATAGGTACGTAATGTCTTCGTATTTCTGATTCATATCCTTTATGTTTTTAAATGAAAGCACCTAGGTATATAAAATAGTCAACCTCTTCATAGTCCCTTAAGGAATTGTTCCTTGTGAGTATTTTAAATCGATCGATGTTAAGGACTTTAATACAAATTAAATGCATTAATTAGAAAAATGTACATATAAAATCAATATAATCGAAAAATATTGTACTTTTAAAATTAGCAATATTAACTTGGTGGTTAAAATTCATATTTTTTATTTATTATCTTTGTTTTATTAACCACAATTGAGTTTAAAAAACATCTACCGGTTTCGGAAAACACCTTTTCCTTCTTCAGGATGTCATAACTAACTAAAAATATAGCATTGTTTCTTCACCAGAATCTATTTTTAAATTTAAAAAAAAAACAACAATTATTTAAAAAATAAATTTAGTACCTAACTCAAATTGCTGTTCAATACAAATTTAGTCGAATAATTTTTGGGAAAAAATTGATTATTATATTCTTTTAATTTATTTTTTTAAATTTTTTCCTAAAAATTATTCGACTAAACTTGTACTGAACAGCAATTTGAGTTAGGTACTAAATTTATTTTTTAAATAATTGTTGTTTTTTTTTTAAATTTAAAAATAGATAGGTTCGAATCCCGGTAGCAACAAGAATATTTTTCGATAAAATTGATTTTATGTGTATATCTTTCTAATTAATGCATTTAATTTGTATTAGAAAAAAAAAAATTTTTTCTGGCGCTATCGTTAACAATGTGAGTTGAATCCCTAAAAAATAGGTATCTTCTTACTCGTATTATACGATGTGGAGAAATTGTAATTTAAAAATTCTATGCAACACAATCTCTCCATTGTATGTCTATTACTTATAGGTTTAAATATTTTTTAGCTTTTATGTAAATAAATAATTAAGAGTTTAATCCACCGTTGGAGTTAAAGCCGGGAGGCTATGATAATAGCCGGGAATGATGGTTGCCGTTAGGTAACATTTTCAAAATATCTGTGTGGCTTTGCGCGTTCGCTTTTAAGCCAACATTTATTAAATGCAATTATATTTAAAAATGTGACGTATTTTCAATATATTTTTTTATCGTGTTTATGTACATCAAGCTCTCTTATAATTAAATGATTTTTAAACGCCAGAATTATATAATCCACTTCTGGTAAACCTTTTTCTTACGGTGTTAAAATAAAAACGCGGGTTCCGGTGCTGTAAACTCAGTGTACATGGAGACTTTTGCGATTTTTAAGTCGGATAAATTTGAATATTTTACATTTATTATACATGATAGTTGACACACATATAAGTGAATATATATATATATATATATATATATGTAAAAGTGCTAAAAATTAGAAAAAACATCGATAATCACGAACGACAGCATAAAGACTCATAAAACTCGACCAGTGCACGATCTGCCACTAAAGTGACTATCGGCATCCCGTGTGTTGTACATGTGTTGACAAATTCACTTCAGGTTCTTCGAGAAAACATTTTTATTATTGCGTATGATAAATATTTATTTATTGTAATTATTTCATCCAACACGTTGCTAGAATATTAACTCTCTATTTAGTATATTTACAGAGATATTCACATAATTAGAAGCAATGTCAATTCAGTTTACATCATCGGAGTGGAAAGGTTAATAGAAGAAGTCTGAAGTAATTGAGTGCAGAAAAGTGTCAAGATGCATATTTCTAGTGCAAAGCGGTCACGAGGTGTATTGATTTCCTTCTCCGTTAGCTCTGCCCACCCTCGGGGCCGAAAAATAAACGATTACGGGGTAAAGATAAACATTGCGATAATGTCATTCACTTTATTTGTATTATGAAAGGTGACAGTTTGTTACGAGACTGATCTTATCGGAATGTTTCGTGTCCCGTTTCTGACGGCGGAGGCCTCGGAAATCGGAGTTTCGTAACACTATTTATTTCTCACTCTAGGCGTTTATAAATGTGAGCGGGTCAACTCGGCTCTACAGACTATCACGGCACACGTAATTAAATAGGTAAAATAATTGAAATCATAATTTAATGAGTCAAATTTTCAATTTTTAGTTTTGTTTAAAAAAGTATTATAAAATGAGATAAACAATTCAAAATTGTATTTATATTTATATTTAACTTTGTTTAAACTACTGTGTTGTTTTTACGTCAACCGGTTTCGATATTGATGTATCTTTTTTAGGACTGGTGTACGTTCGGTACGTGGCATGTACGTCAGTATCGAAACCGGTTGACGTAAAAACAACACAGTTGTTTAAACAAAGTTAAATATAAATCTAATTTAAAATTATGTTTAACCACAAAATTAACAAATATAATAATATTTACTTGAATATAGACGAAAGATAAAAGTATAAACTCAATATGTATTTGAATAGTTTAACACCGATACAAACACATTACACATCTCATGTTATGCTTATATAATATATAGGCATACGTTGTTTTTTATAGTGCGCGATGTTTATAGATAATACGCGAAAATTTAATTGACTATCAAAATCGTATTAGCGTCAATCCATTGTGTTATATTGTTATATATATGTGAAAAATGTAAGCGGTGATAAATCCAAATATTTTTTTTTAATTTAGAAAGCAGATTTGAAAAAAAAACAATACATTTTTTGTAGTAAAAATAGTTTCATAGTGCTCTCGCTTTTCAATCCTGTACGTAAAATAACTGTATTTATTTATTTAAACTACATAATGCTTGATTGTTTTTAATATTGATAATTTGAGTAATTATGAATCGAAGAAGATAGAAATATAAAGAAAGTGAGAGCTATTGAAACAGCATAAGAAATAATTAAAAATTTAATGCTAAATGAATACAATATACACATTGGCATACGGAGCAACGAATTTACATCAAACAAGTGCGATATATGCACACAATAATATATTAAACATTAAAACAAAATTCAAGATATAAAATGGATAATCAAATATATAAAAAAGTATCAAAATAATTAAGAATAATTGTGCCATCTCTTGAAACTGCGCAGAAAAAGTACCTAAGATCATGTACTTTGAAGAATTACACAGATCGGCTATTTTAACGTACTTTGAATTACACAGATCGGATATTTTAACGTACTTTGAAGAATTACACAGACGGCTGACATGTTTTAATTTTTCAATACTCGAGGTATGAAGAAATATTAGTGATCCAATATGCCTGTATAAAATAATTCGTAAATATATCGATCCTCGTGCGTGCCTCCGGAAGATTAAGTTTGTTGTGCCAATTCGTACGCCAAGGAATTTCCTCATTTTCCATTTAGCAGTCTACAATACAAATTGAACCCTCTGTTTAGAATGTGTCGTAACTTAAATAAATATTCTAATAATAAAGATTTTTATATTTTTTCACTCAGTTTGTCAAATTTTAAAAAGGCTATCATTATTACTACATTATACGTTAAATTCTTGACATTTTACCGAAACTGGACACGATTTATAGTACATATTTTAAATACTAATTAAATGTATTAATTAGGAAGATATACATATAAAATAAATTTTATCAAAAAATATTGTTGTTGCTACTGGCATTCTAACCTGGATCTCTTTCCGATCCGGGGAAGGTGCATTAAACAATAGATGTATTAATTTAAAACGTGTAACATATAGGTTCGAAAATTTGTCGTCAAAAGTACTGTGTGCTGTAGCACAGTCGGTTAATGCACGTTCCCCGGATTGTAAAGAGACCTAAGTTCGAATCCTGGTTTTATAAAATTTAAAAATAAGTATAAAATATTGTTGTTGCTACAATAATACTTCCGATCCGGGGAGTGTGCATTATCCGATTATGCTATACCGACACATTGGATTGACAAGAATTTTATTTGGTAAAGATTTAATTTGATCCCATTTTAGGTTTTTTTTTTTGTTTTGTTCAGCGAATAAAATGTGAACTAAAATATCTGAGAAGAGTAATCAAGATCAAGATAAATTAATATAATATTGGCACTTTTTAAATAATTTTTTTTAAATAAAAATACGTACACGGAATGCATGTTACATCAATATTCTTACTATTTTCAAACTAAGCTATATGCTTGTGCTATGCACTTGCTGGTGTCCTGGAACGAGATGCGAACCCACGACCACTGGATCACTAATCCAACGTCTTGACCACAACACTAACAAGCTAATAATAACTCTAATAATTGCAACTATATATTGTGAAGATTTTCTTTTGGATAGCTGAACAGCAACGAAATGTAAAAGTTGCTGCCAAGTTAGACAAATTTCTCAGCAATATACTGATGAAATATCTGAATTATTAAACGTGCTTTTGTTCAAAAGAAACAGCTGAAACTCAAAGTGATCAATATCACACCAGAAAATATTATTTAGCACTTGTAACTGTTTTAGAATAAATGGACAGATTTATAATTCAATATCTTCTCTATACCTAAATTATAAATTATTTATTAACGAACTATAATACGACACAGTTTATAATTGTTGACTTTATAGAAGATAATACAACTGAATACTGAATTAAACAAAGTATGCATTAGATCTACAACGCAAAAGTTCGATAAAATAAAATCAATCAACTAACTTACCATCACGCCGTTTCTCCGCAGGGGCAGGCAGAGAAGATAGAGCGCCACACTCTTCAGTCCTGACACACAGTTCTCGACTCATCCACAATCATACATCTTCTCATACAAGCTCGCCGATTATTGAGGCTTCTAACAGGATGATCCTCCAGTACCTGATTTACCTGGTCGTGCCAAGTCTTCCGCGGACGTCCTCTGTTTCTGGTGCCATCAACACTTGCGTTATATATCTTCCTTGCCATTCTATTCTTATTCATCTGTTTCATGTGACTAAATCTCCTGAGTGATTAATTTTAGTCACTATACTAAGATCAGCTTTACATTATTTCCTTATTTTTTCATTTTTTACTCCATCGTAAATGGATCTGCCACACATACACCTGAGTGATTTAATTCTAATGCATTCAGTATAATTTCGTTCCTCTTCTGCCAACTTCAGGCTTCACTTCCATACAAAAGCATCAGTGGCAGAACTTCATTGTATACCGCTAGTTTTGCCTCGGTTGATAAGTTCCCATTAGCTATAATTCCATTCAAAGCGCTGTTGACTTTGTTTTCTGCAGTCACCCTTCGATATCTTTCTCAACCTTTCCGTTTCTATCAATCATGTTTCCCAAATACACAAACTCATTTACTTGTTCCAAACATTCATTACCTACAAGTATTTAGCACGTTGTCCTGTTTTCTTCCTTCTCGAATACCATCACTTTCGATTTATTGATATTTATAATAAGGTCACTTTCCTTGCAAACATCGTACATTCAATTAATATAAACAAATCAATGTCACAAAAAATTCAACATCAAATATTAAAATAGGGTTTTAGGAAACTCCGGCTTTGACATATAAAGATAAAATGCTCCTGAGGTGAACAAAAACTGAAGTGTAACAATTATAATATTAATCGAATATGATGGGGAACCTCTTACTAAAAAAATATTTGAACTAATTCAAATGGTGATAGTGGCGTTGAAATATTTCTCCAATGAATGGGAGTTGTCACTCACTATTATTTTTCCTTTATTAAAATGTCTAGAATATGGACAATTACTTCTTTAAGAATAGAATCCTTCAAATCTTAGAATGTTTTCAGATAAAAATCAAAAAATATACGTATATGTGAACGAAAAAAATATCAAATTTAAAGAAATATTAGGGCCGTATGAATCACCGGGTAGCAAAAGCTAATAATTTGTTTATCGAAAGTAATAGGTGAGGACCGCTTCGTAAAATATTTCAAAGGTAATTTTATTTAAGCTGCAACAGATTACTAACAATATATTTTTTATTAAAGTCAATCACTCAATTTATTTTCATCGTGTCATTAAAAATATAATTTTAATACGTATATAAAAACTTCCCGCATGTTTCGTTGATGTTTCACTTATGTGTATGCCCAACGAAAATAAACACTTTTAAAAGTCAATTGAACTGGGAATTTGAATGTTGCCATATGACTCTTCCGTGAGGGGTACATTCGTTCGAGCGACGAATGGGGAGTCAGTCACCTAAGAGGAGATATACACAGTACCTACCCATGTACATAATATGTACATAACCTTGAACTCATAAATATAATATTTTTCATGGTTATTTCTGTACATCTACCGACAAAATATTTAATTCTAATATTTTAAATGCCATTACGTAACATTTTTACTTCCATGTAATAAGCAATACACTAAATGTTATATATATCTACCTACCAACATAAAGCAATTGGTCTACAAAATATGCAATTTTATTTCATAAAACATTCTTGAAATACGTTCATTAAAAAAATAGTGATCAGTTTAAAATAGTTTAATCCAATAAAATGTTAATATTATGTAAACTCGCATTTCGTAACCTCGCGAAGAATATACACATTTTGTTTAAATTATAAAATTCGAAATAAATATTTACTTGCTTTGTTTTCCAGTACCTACCAGTAATAATTTTAACAAAATAAGCATTATATTTATAAACTAGTATTTAAATCTCGTTCTAGGTCTATGGAAATTCCTACTTAATTTTCATTTGTAACGAACAGAACACCATTAGGATGTAAATTATTAGAAAATATTATAGAGGAATAAACACAAACAAGCGTAAAAACATTTTATTAAATCCATACAATATCAAGTAACATGACAGAACCAAACTTCGAACTGAAAAAATGCGTTGAAATTAATGTTGATTTCTCGGTTCGTTGAGCAATATAACATTTTTTATGAACACAAGTAACTAAAAAATAATGAATGGTTACATACTTAAAAAACATTTCCTGCTATACCGATTTATCGAAATTAAAACTTTCCAGTTGTACGCGAAATGTGACTTAATTTAACTGATTAACCGCGAAATGAAAAAGGTCCCAGTGATTGATTTAGAGCATGAATTCGTTTAATAGATTTGCTGAAACACTCAAATATTATCGACTATTGGTGGGAGGAAGGAGGGTGATATTTTTAAAGACAAAATCATTAAGGAATATAATTAACACAAATATTTGGAAGATTAAAAGAAACATTACAAGTAACAATAATTTACAATATATTTGAGTATGTCCAAATCTTTGTAGAAACTAATTACTAGGATTTTATCACCTGGGGGATTGTCATCAAGATAAAGATATCTCACAGAGACAAAGCTATTATTTTTACATGAGAAGTATGGAAGTCTTGGGTATTACAGGGCTTACTACCTGTCATCGGCTGGCTTAAGTGATCACTTTACACAATGTAACGTTCACCTAACGTGCATTTTCAGATAATTTAGGGGATAAAATCCCAGTAATTTAGTTCCTACAAAGATTTCACCATACTCAAAATTATTGTAAAAAATATAATGGTCTAAATATGAAGTTAAAAATTGAAAAATACTGCATTTTCAGACGTATTCTATTATATGTTAATAATTCGAATGAATTTCAAATATACACATAAAGAATATTGCTCCTACTTCAAAATTAAGTCTCAGCTTCAACGACATCCATTTTGCTACATGAGAAAGAATATCAAATTTCCAAAAAAATTCATAGATTGCGACAGCATAGTTGGTAATAAATAAGTGGAATATTCCAACATAACATATATATCACTTCCAAAAAATTTGATAGATGTGGTAGCATGGGTAAATGGGTGAACGTTGCATTGTGTAAAATGATCACTTAAGTCAGCCGATGACAGGTCGTAAGCCCTGTGATGCCCAAGACTTCCATACTTCTCATATAAAAATAATAGCTTCGTCTCTATGAGACATGGGTACCGATATAATTAATTTTTTTTTTTTAGAAAGGATAAGAGAAGCTAGACACATTACATACGTATTGTAATAATATGAGATACTTGTTGCCGTAGTATTTATTAACGATTTTTTATTAATTGTAGCAATTATATATTTTTATTATAATACACCTACATACATTTTAGTATTAAAAATCCGAACAGAACATTAAACAGTACTTGGAAAAATAAACTAATATTAAGATTTTAAACACATAAATTAAATTTACGTGAATTGTCTTAATCGTCATCAGATATGGTTGCTATGTAAATTTTGGTTGTAATGGAATAGAATTCACGCCTTTTTCATGTTCATTGGCGTTTCAAAATACTTTACTTTTATTCATGCGATACTTTATCTATGGTTGGAGTTTTAATGAGTATTTGATTTTAACATGACTAATTAAGGCATTACAATTTGCTTATACATAATATATGAATGTAAACCAACCTTAAATAAAACCATCTCAATAGGTTATTAGTAAGAACGGATGGCCAACAGCGATATACATTATTTCCGTAATTAAAAATTAACATATTTGAAAGATTCTAATGATAATTTGCTGAACGAGTTAAGCAATGAATATAATATAATAAGACAAATCATATTTTTTATCGATATTTTAACTGATTTATCAAAATAATGATTTTAAGAATACTACAGAAGTCTTTTGCCAGTACTAATGGCGAATAATGAACAAGAACTACAGTGAGTCTAGTGAGTAGAATGTACGATGTATGCAAGGAAAGCGACCTCGTGATGAATGTTAACAAGTCGAAAGTGATGGTATTCGAGAAGGAGGAAAGCAAAACACCGCGCAAAATACTTGAAGGTAATGAATGATTGGAACAAGTAGATGAGTTTGTGTATTTGGGAAGTATGTTTGATAGAAACAGAAAGGCTGAGAATGATATCGAAAGGAGAGTGACTGCAGGGAATAAAGTGAACGGCACATTAAATGGAATTATATCTAATGGGAATTCGTCAACCGAGGCAAGACTAGAGGTGCACAATGGAGTCGTGGTACCGATACTGATGTTTGGAAGTGAGGCCTGGAGCTGGCAGAAGAGGAACGAAAGTAGACTGAATGTAGTGGAAATGAGATCACTTCGGCGCATATTTGGCAAATCTATTTATGATAGACTAAAGAATGAAGAAATGAAGAAAGAATGTAAAGCTGATCTTAGTATAGTGAGTAAGATTAAGAAAGTATCACTTAGGTGATTTTGTCATATAGAACGGATGAATGGGGAGAAAATGGTAAGAAAGATATATAACGCAAGTTTTCATGACATCAAAAATAGAGGGCGTCCGTGGAAGACTTGGCACGATCAGGTAAATCAGATACTGGAGCTTATATGAGATGTATGAATGTGGATGAGGCGAGAATTGTGTGTTAGGACAGAAGAGTGTGGCGCTCTATCCTCTCTGCCTACCCCCGTGGAGAAACGGCGTGATAATAAGTAAGTAATTAAATAAGTACGACAATAATTATGGCATCGTATTCTTTCAAGTTCTCAATTCCAAAATATGTTCTCCGGAACGTCGATAAGGCTGTTATATTCTCCGACTCGCAAGCAGCTCTTGAATCCCTCTCTGCTAATATGAAAGTTTGTCTAGACAATAAGATAATCTGTTCCATTAGAAGATATCTATTTAATTTGTAAAGCAACAATAAATGAGTATTATTCGTTTGGATTTCTGCACATAGGGGAATTCATGAAAATGAATGTGGTGATAAACTGGCCAAGGAGGCCACACTTTCTGGAGTTTTCCCCCATCAATTTCATATCCCGATGTATGAAAAAACATACGAATTCTATCTGGACTGCACAATGGATGAATCCAAATAATCATAAGGGTAATCGGTTTAAAATAATTAAAAGATCAATTCCCCGCACCCCCTGGTTCTCCAAAAGGAAAGTCTCCAAAATAACAATATCAAATATTTTTAGAATGAGAATTAGGTATTGCCAGATAATCTCATATTTATTCCGATTGAACATAATAGATTCATCAGTGTGTGAGTGTGGTGCCGAGGAGGAAACCCTTGACCATATCTTTTTTGCCTGTTTATTGCGGATCACAGGATTTTTTTATAGTAATCTCGTCAATGGTAATTTTTAACTCCCGGTTAACTTGTGTCATCTTTCCCTTAACTCGCCACATTAAATTTATATAATAGCAAATTTTTTGAATGACACTGGTATTGACTTGTAATATAATATTTCCTATTATATAATATTATTGTACTTTTTTCTCTAAAATAAAATTTTACCTTAATTAATGGCACAAATCGCTCTTAAAGGGTGGTTTGCCTATTTAAAAGAAGAAGAAGAAAAATAATTCCAAAATATCAAATTCTTTTCTCCTGTCAATATTTATGAGTTGAGTAAAAATTTGCGGCAAGAATACGGTTCTTTTTTTAAAACTGTATTGATCGAAAAAAAAAATCGTAATTATTTATCAATCATAATTGCCTAAATATTCCTAGACAAACAATTTACAGATTAAAATCAGCTGTTTATATTGTTTTGTATATTTTGAGCATTAAATAAAAAAAAATAATAGTAAACCTGGTAAAAGCTGGCAAATCGTCGTGAATTTTTCCGTGTAGAAAACTCATTATAGCAAATTTTGCACGATCCTAAAAATCGGCGTGACTTCTGCATATGCGCTGAATATGGTGGGTCTCATTCGCTAAAGCCAGATAAAAAGGTGTATAACTAACTACATACGATATATGAAAAAAATGTAAAAGTCGTAAAGTAGACTAGAAAAGACTCAAAAGCACAAACCACCAAATATGTAGAAATGAACTAAAGCAAATTCTTTGTCTCATTATTTTTATTTTGGTGTCACCCACGTGATCACTTTGGTATCAGTTACACAATCAAATAGCTGCGCGACGACTTTTAAAAAAAAATATGACACGATTGAAACGAAAATTTAAACGCTGGCAATATAATACACATTGATGTAAAAAATACGTATTGTTTACACTAGATTTAATTTTCGAAGAATAAATATTTTTACTGTTACGTAAATGTATCATAAATTTATGTTTCCACCAAGAATGTGTGTAGAATGCCTTTCGTCAGAAGAAAACTAAGTTAATCCATAACCAAACGGCGGAATCATGAAATAATTAAAATGACTCAAGAATGTTATTTGTTTTAAAACGAAAGCTGATTTTTTATTTTTTTATTTGAACTTTTTTTGATTTTAACAGAAATATATCATATTTACATGTTAACACACATTTAAATACATTGCATGGTGCAGTTCTCCGCTTTCCAAGGAGGATCAGTAAACGAGATGCAAGTGTCTCGATTTACTTTGTTAGAAACATCTTCTTAGGGCCGGTTGCATCAATTTTAGGTAACTTTAGTTTATAGGAAAAAGATTGAAGATTAGTCTAAACTTTAAACCTAAATGGAGATTTAGACAAAATCTTATTACATTTAGGCTACTTACAAAATTTTATTAATTATGTTAGTGGTGTTGCAATTGTATATGTTAGATAGGTTTACGACAAAAAAATCACATTTCAAAGAAAATGTACAGGCAAGTAACCCTATTTATAGCAACACATGTTTTGCGCTCTGTTTGATAACATATTTTACGTCATGTTATTTTTGCTACCGGTTGAAACATGGCAGTTGAATCCATTCTTATGCTTTTGAAATTAGCAAAAATAACTTTGTGGTTAAAATTCATATTTTTATTTGTTAACTTTATTTTATTAACCTCTTAATTGAGTTTAAATACATCTACCGGTTTCGAAAAATACCATTTTCTTCTTCAGAATGTTAATATTAATCAAAAACATGTATTGTTTCTTTACCAGAATCTGTTTAAAAAGAAAAACAAAAATTATTTAAAAAATAAATTTAGTAGCTAACTCATGTTACTTAATATAAATTTACTCGAATAATTTTTAATAAATTTTAATTTTAATAAATAAATTTTTAATAAAACAAAGTTGACAAATAAAAATATGAATTCTTTCTTGATTGAAACAATAAATGACGATATTATATGGTAAGTTTTCTTGCGTTTTAATATGGTATCAGTTGAAAAATGACAAACAATATAAGTACTTACACATTTTGTACTTTAACGGTATTTAAAAGTATTAAATTAAATTAAATCTATTCCTTCCCACAAAAAAATTATCTGTTCGGGGTCCTGAAGCTTTGATATTCCTGTTGAAGGTGTACTCTACAATTATTTCATCGTCAGAAGGATCTGTGACATGACGATATAAAATTGTAAATTTAATGTGTCTCTACAATATCTAAAAAACTCAATTGTGATGAATGTCTCAATGACCCAATTGGTTTTTGTGCCGGGTTAAACTTTAATCTTTAACGACGGTCGTCGGAGGGTGAAAGTCGATGGTACCATTCTGTCAACTTTCAAGTAATATAATTTTAAGAAGTTACATTTATTTATAAAATAATTATAATCCATGTAAAAAAAACCGTCAAATACAAAGAAATATTTTTCTTCGATAATTTATAAAACTGAAAAAAAAATTGTTGTATTTTGTGTAATATGCCTTCATGGATAATATATCTGTCTTATTATACGTATAGATTTTAAATTCTTAAATTCTATGTAGATATTACAGTTAAAAAAAGACTGTCCAATTAATTAAATTGAAGAGATTATTCATAAGATAAGTAGTTACTAGATATATTGTGGAAAATTAAATTATTGATTTTGTCTATATTCTCCTACAATATTCTAGAGCATAGGAGTTTTTGACATTTTATAATATTGATGTCATCAGAGTATACCTGCTGCTATTGTTCCAAGTGAGTCTTATGAAGAGTGTTTTTTTTAGAGGTATAGAACTTTAAAGTGAAATAAACCACATAAAATCGTGGTAATGGCCATGGTGTTGGCTTTATTGGAAAGATAATTTTATGCCATTAGTATTGAAATATGATATTGCGCATATAATATATGTGGGCGCCGCGGCTGTTTCGAGTAAAGCGCAATATGGAAGTTCAATTTTCGTTAACATTTTGATCGTATATCGGCAAACACGCGATGAATGTTGGCTTCTAAGTTGTCTATCGGTATTGGTTTATCGACGTCGACTAGTGACTTTACATATCTCCACAGAAAATAATCCAAAGGTGTTAAATCGTACGCTCTTGGAGACCAATTCACAGGTCAGTTGTGCGAAATTATGCGCTCATCGAAGATTTCACCACACAGCTCTTCCACATTAATGCCATCTAATTGGAGAATGAAAAAGTCAGCAACCATGGATTTATTGCTGTGCACGATGGCGAATCGACTCATTCGGGTCATCTTTAATACTACGCTCCACTGCAACAACAATTTTTTCGGTGCATACTGTACGACGTCTCTGCGGATGCGTATTATCAATTATAGTATGCGTGGTGGAAAAACGATCCATGGTTATTCGAAATGTTTGCTCGGATGGACGATTATGTCGACCGTAAAATGAACGTAACGCACGGTATGAGGTTCGCGAACAGAACCACGATTTTAGAAATAAATTTGCAAGCGTTGTTCTGGCGTAAGTCTGTGGTAAAATGGCAAACCAAACTGAGCACAAATTTGCTGTCAGCTGTTAAATTGGCTGTCGCTGGAAAACATGTTGCCAATTCAAAAAACAAACCTTTAAAAAAAACATTTTTTACTAGTAGAACTATAGAATTTATTAAAAGAACTGGAAGAACAATAATTATTAATGAAATCGATGTTTTAAATATGAATTAAATATATTAATTAGAAAGATATACATATAAAATCAATTTTATCGAAAACGAATTTGAACCTGGATCTCTTTCCTAATCGGGGAAGGTGCATTATCCAACTATGCTACAGCGACAATATTTTAGCGAATCGAACCTATATGTTACCTTTTTAATATTAATACATTTAATAAAAATAAATTGATAATTCTGGCGTCTGTTGTCAGATTACTCAAAGGTATTTGAGATTCTGTAAAAATAAGGTAAATGGCTCTTTCTAACAATGGAACGATTTAATGTATTACTATCGAAAATATAACATATATATTCGAAAATTTGTCGCTAAAAATATTATCGCTGTAGCATAGTACCTTCCCCGGTTAGGAAAGAGATCCAGGTTCGAATCCCGGTGGCGCAACAACAATATTATGATTTTATATGTATATCTTTCTAATTAATATATTTAATTCATATTTAAAATATCACAGAACTATGTTCTGAATAAAAACAACTTTACAACAAGAATGTGTTCTCCTAATAAGAAATCGATATTATTTGAAGCATATACTAATATTTGTGAATAGTGTCGAATAATGTTATATCTTTTAATTACACACGTGGAGCTTTTATACGTATTATATTGAATTTCCCAAACGTGTTGTATTAAATAACGATTTGAAAAGTCAACTGTTATTTTGGGTATTAACTATTCTGTAATCGTTCAAAAAGTCCCAATGGGAACATAATAATATTACGTCGTGTTTGTTTTTAATAACATACGGTAAATATCACCAAACTGGTTGAAGGGTGAGTACTGATGAAGGGAATGAATTAACTATACTATGTTAATAATATAATTACTAAATAATACATTAGAATTATATTTAGTTTAAATAACCAGCCTTGAAACAAACGATAGAAGTAAAAAGAGGTATTCTGTGGCGATCGCTTAGTTATTTTGACTCCTCGTACCACGGCTGTTTACTGAGGTCAACCGACACACAAAAAAAAAAACCAAATTCTGTTACTTTTACCCAGAAATTTTACTTAAACTTTATCCGATAGTCAACATGAAACCATATGCTGTTTCATATTAGATATCCCTTACCAAATAATAATGCTCGAGAGCGAAAGATACTTAATACAATCGCCATTGTGTTTCTTATCGTTTTGTACACACATACATACATATATCCTCTTTCATTCCTGCGACACGATTAAAATTTAACACCGTGCCAAGGTGTGGCTGGCGTATCAAAATAAAACATTAACGTGGGTCCAAAATTTTACGTGCGTCGTGAGGGTAAAAATGAACCGCAGTTTTAAGCACGGGGCTCGCCTTGCCGGCTGTCAGCTGTCAGCTGTGCCGCCACCTGGCCGATAAAACTGTAACCATTTATTTCTGAGAAACACCCGGCCCGACGGCGCCGATACAATGCGCTTCGCACGATGCACACTGCTCCCTTGCTCACCCGCGCTCTTCAGCCAACGCGGTTACGTCATTGATAAATGATGTTAATTTGTATCAAATTATTGCACTTACGATTATTCCCTTACGGTACTCTTCATATTATTTCAGTTGCAGTAAATTTGAAGTGTGAAAATCATAAACCGAAAAACATTCATTACTTACTTACCATCGCGCCGTTTTCCGCGGGGATAGGCAGAGAGGATAGAGCGTCACACTCTTTTGTCCTGACATGCAATTCTCGCTTCATCCACATTCATACATCTTCTCGTATAAGCTCGACGATTATTGAGGCTTCTAACAGGATCATCCTCCAGTATCTGATTTACCTGGTCGTGCTAAGTTTACCGTGGACGTCCTCTACTTCTGGTGCCATCAACGCTTGCGTCACATATTTTTCTTACCATTCTCTCCTCACTCATCCGTTTCATATGACTAAACCACCTAAGTGATCCTTTCTTAATCTTACTCGCTATACTAACATTAGCTTTACATTCTTATCTTATTTTTTCATTATTTACTCTGAGATAAATAGATCTGCCACATATATGCCTAAGTGATCTCATTTCTACTGCATTCAGTCTACTTTCGTTTCTCTTCTGCCAACTCCAGGCCTCACTTACATACAATAGTATTAGTAGCAGGACTCCATTTTGAACCGCTAGTTTTACCTCAGTTGACAAGTTCCCATTAACTATAAGTTATATATACATACACATGTATGTATATATATATTTATTTATTTTATTTGTAACTATATAATACAATGTAAAAATATGTTTGGACTGTGCCCGTCTCACTGGAGAAATTCTGTGTCGAGACGGGTATTGAAAGCGCCGTTCATTTTATACCCACAATCACCCTACTTTTGATATCTTTCTCAATCTTTCTGTTTCTATCAAAAATACTTCTTAAATACACAACTCATCTACTTTTTCCAAACTTTCATTACCTACAAGTATTTTGCACGTTGTTTTGCTTTCCTCCTTCTCGAGTACCATCACTTTCGACTTGTTGACATTATTTTAATCTTTATATAAAGAATCCTGATTCACGAATCTACATCAGTGAATACTCCATATTGTGAGAAATTATGACACAAATGAACGATAATACAAAAACAGAGATAATAATTCCATCCAATTTAATAGTATTTGACACCTCGTCACACAATATAAATTATTCTCTACAGTACCTACATTAATCAAATAAACAGTAAATAGGTATATAAATTATAATAATATGAAGACATAAAATCAAGAAATAAATACCTACTAATTTTTAATATTTTGTGCACTTAAATGACAGTAGAAATAAAATGGTACATTTTTTTAATTGAAAAAATAAACCTTCATAACAGAGTAGGCTGATGTTTAGTATTGATGTAAGTATACTATAATAACTGATATTTTATTATAAACACTAATCATATATTTTTTTAAACTGCTGATTCAAAATGATTAAAAATACTCCCGATAAAATAAAACTATTAACCATATAATATAATACTATTTTCTGACGCAGCGTGATATATTATTTTCAAACGCAACGGTAACGCATTTATTATTTCAGGTGTTCTTTGGTCTAACAATTGTTTATTCTGGAAATAATTCATATTTTTATTTTTATTATTTTGAAAATGTTCAAATTATGAATGAAATGCATAATATTTATTTAGTTTTTGTGCGTGAGACTTATTATTAATAGACTTTTAGTAAAGTTTTGTTTTTCGCCATTTAATAATCATATTTTTTATAAGGTTAAGCTACCATTTCAGAATACAGTATATATTTTACAGGTGAATCATATGAAGCTTCTACGCAATCACAGACTAGTAAATGAATAGGTATGAAATAAAGTGTACACATTGGAGGGGCTTTTGTAACATTAGTTGCTGGACGAGAGGTATTCTCCACACATTCTTTGTGGAAACATAAATCCGATAGCTTATGACATATTTATGCAATAGTAAAAGTATTTACCATTCGAAAATTAAATCTTTGTGTAAACATGACGTATTTTTTACATTAATGCATATTATATTGTCAGCGTTTAAATTTTCGTTACAATTAAGCCATATATTTAAAAAAATTCGTGGAGCTATTTGATTGCGTAAGTGGTACCAAAGTGATCACGTGATTGATACCAAAATGCAAATATTGAAACGAGGAATTTGCCTTAGTTCATGTCTATATATATTTGTAGTCTGTGTATGCGATATAACTTTACGATACATTTTTCACGAGAATTTATTAAATGAATAACGCGTACGGAAAAGTAGACAATCGGACAGTAATATTCGGTCATCTACTACTCTCACATTAGTTACATTATTAAAATATAACCTTCAAAATCTTTTTGTGCGACTTCAACATAAACACGCACATAGATACAAACACTTTTCATAACCACTAATCCTCAAATATAGATACAAGATCAGCATATTATAAATTCTACTTATATATTAGACGAGTGTGAACAATTATCAAAATACTAACTAGGTAACTAGACAGGCAGATCACTAGTTTTCAATATTATAATAGAACCAGATAACACACTCAGCTCTGTGCGGCAATACTAAGTTCGGCCACCTATCAGAAATTATTTTTGTATAAAAAAATGCACATTTAAAAGTAATCGCTGTGCGTGGTGGTACCGGTGGTACCAACAAAGAGCAATTAGGTTTATTCACATGCGTAACAAAATGCAATAAATTGTGAATGGTCTGTCCATTATTGGCGTCTATTTCATTGAACATGAAGCATGTAATTGAACGAAAACGCACAAATAGATATTTTAAAAATTTGAGATCGAATTGTATTGTTGTATAACAATCGAGGGATGGGCCGAACCATTCATTTTTATGTGAAAGTGCCAAAATATATTCTGTGATAAAGCCAGATATTACAGTAATTCAAAAGGGCAACTCAAATGTTTTCTCAGTCGTAGTTTGTATTGTACAATGTTTTATGATCCTTGTTCATTTGTAAATTGCCTCACTTAATAGTCGAAATTACCAAGCGTCGAGGAACCGAAGCATTGATATTTGTAATACCAACGAGATATTTTTATTACTTAAATATTTATCATTTTTATTTTAATATTCAAAAGTAATAAGTAATATTAAAACCGTTCGTACACAAATTAGTACCTAAATAAGAAATAATGGTGTCCAGGGGAAAATTTTCTAGTTTAATATTAAATAAAAACAAAAACTATAATGCCATTCTTCTATTTTATTTATACTAAATTGAGTATTATATATACTAATTGATACTATATTTATACTAATTGAGTAAACAATATCGTCTAAATACCGTCCATTTCTCTCAAGACACTCTTGCGATCGGACTCTTAAATTTACGAACACGCGAGAGTAAAGCGTTGGTTCAATGGCAGCAACTTCACAGCGGATATTTTCTTGTAGGGCCAGAACTGTTCGAGGATTGTTGCTGTAAACTCTCGACTTAAGGTATCGTTATAAAAAAAAGTTACACGGTTAAGGTCCGGTGACCGAGGTGCTTGCTGATTAATTTTTTGGGAAAAATTCCCCTCAGCTTCTCTATTGAAACTCTAGCTGTGTGTGGTTGGTGTGTCTGGTATGGTGGTCATTGTGTTCTGTGGTACCAAAAACTCGTCGACTATTCGGCATACACGTCAGCAGTGACTCTCTCGCTGGTTAAAAAAATACGGGCCAATTATCCGTCGGGCAGAAATTGCACACCACTGTCGTTTTTGGACAATGCAAACGTTTTTCATGGCATTCCCTTGGGTTGTCGGGACTAGTATCTCATGTTTTGTTTATTAACATCGATATGAAAATGTGCTTTGTCAGTAAACAATATGTTTCCACACGTTCGTGCTACTCCAGAACGTTCCAGCATCGTTCTCGCTACGGTTTCACATAAAGAATAGTCATTTTCGTTGAGAAACTGTACGATTTGCATTTTGTATGGGTGAAACTATAGTTTTTTTTTTCATAATAACGTGCACTGTTGATTTTTTATTTCAGTACAGGCTGCAATCTTCCTTATTGATATATGCGGATTGCGCATTATTTCACGTCGAACTTGAGCCACACTTTCTGGCTTCGCTGCTGAGATTGATGGAGTTTGGTTAACTATTGTTCTTTCCTGTCTGAGTTTTTGAATCCAATACCAGATAAACTCCATGCTCGGCCCATCACTTATTCGTCGAATATTAAAGTGAGTACAACGCGCGCAAACCAATTAATCATCACATTTTAAATTTTGCTCAACCGCGAACGCGCTATGTGCTCCCGACCAGTGACTCGTTGCGACTAAAAATCCCGCAAATCACGCGCGTCGAACAATACCCCTCCCACTTACCTCACCTTGATGGTTTATGAGTAATTACAATTCAATCTTGAAATTTTTCCGCTGAACACTATATTATCGTATTTCTAAAGCCCTATCAGCCATTCTGATTCGACGTTTAGTTCAATAAATTGAAAACTATTATTTTCTAAAAATTACAATAAATTTAAAAAAAAATTAGATATCAGAGATGACGTAAGGTTATTAATAAACACATTTGAATTTTATCAAACTAAATCAAAGCACTAGAAAAATGTGAAAGTATAATATTATTATAACTCATGTAGATGAATGATCGACAGTCATCCTAATTTGTTTGCAGCTTTTTCGTCATAACATCATTTTGATTTCAACTTTATTAATTTTTAATTTTGAAAATATTAGAAATTTACTGATTATACCTACATAAAAAGAAATGTTGGAAGGATACATTAATCGGTGAAGAGATTACAGACATGGATTATTATTAATTTTTATTTATATAATATATAGCGAATTAATCAATATTATTTTCTTCGTAAATACATCAATAAATAAACTTTAGATATATTTCAAATGATTTTATTTCACACGTATATCAATAAAAAATAATATTGTTTAATTTTTTTAATCACACATATGTATTTTTTTGAAAATTTTTGGATATTTGCGTACTTACCTTTCAATACGGACCATGTATATTAAAATCAATTATATATTTCATAATAATGTAACCGCTTCAATATAATATTAAAAATAAATATTCTTTTAGAATATTTTTGTATATTTTAAATAGAGAGATAATTATTTTGGTCTAAGCCAGGGGTCGACAGACTTTTTAATGAGAAGAGCCAAATAATAAGTACCTACTTAAACAGAATCTCAAAATTTTCATAGAGCCGCAACATAAATTTTAATGACAAAAAAACGAGATTTTTATTTAAAACTTGAATCCGATACACAGTCGTAGGGTACTTAGAAAAATAAAATATATGGGAGTTATAAGCTTCAGTAGCTTAGTGCTTTACTTATAAAACAAGAAAACTTGTAAAGATAACGTAAATCCCGCGCCGATAAGATCTAATGAACGAATTGCGCGATCTCCAGATCGCGCGTCCCGTGGATTGGATTACGACAATTTCGGTCGAAAATCGAATTCACCGCAGGGGGTGGGGGGGGGGGGGGGTAAAAAAAAGAAATAAGGGAACCTGGATATAAGGGATGCGGGTCGGTGATGGGATAGGGGTTCCAGTCGAAGGACCAGTGATCTTGGGGAACCGGGATTCTGAAGGATTGCTTGCCTTACCTTCTATATGACACGCTCGTCACCCTTGCGGTCACCGCTGAGATCACACAAACAGCACGCGGATGGGCAATCTCTGCTTCCAATTGAAGACAGCGATATCACAACTTCACCCGCGGCACACAAATAACAAATAAACAATATGTGATTAAGCACAATATCACAAATATAGTGCTGGTGCACTGGAGCCGACAAATGCACACCGCGAATGCTATCGCGATGTCGCGGTCGAACAAATATCGGTCACGTTGACATCTGCTGACGTCAAGGTCACATTTCTCACTAAAGACGAGTATTAAGAAGGTATGGTTGGGGAATTTGTACGGGAAAAAGGTGTCAATAACACGGGTCGCAAGACGCGCCAAAAACGTGTTTTACGAATCTGGAACAATACCTATACCTATAATTAAACACTTTTTGGGCTTTGTAAAGTTTATTAGTTAGAACAGTAAACCTGTATGCTATGTCCGCCAAGTAACTATTTGTTAAATTTTAGGCAGGATTGTAAATTATCGTCCGTTAATTTGGTTCTTAACTTATTTTTTATTTGATTTATGGATGAGAATATTTGTTTTCATAAATAGAACCAAAGATCGTGAGTATGGTAAATTCTAGTTTATTTTATTGTGTTATATTATGTAGGTAAACTTTTCCATTTATCAAATATTATTGTAAATATATAGAAAAGTATGAGCTGGAGTTGAAGAGTCGCAAATACCTATGAAAAGAGCCTACAAGCCCGCTTACAAGCCGCAGTCTGCCGACCCTTGGTCTAGGGATTCGAAACTACTGCATTTGAAGTTTTTTTTATTGCCATGGAATACGTCTCGAGGACTTATTCCTGTTTAAGTAAATTACGAAATTAAAATACAATAATGTCATTGGTAAATATTGTGCACATAAGCAAATTCATTTAAATATCCATATTACTTAAATCGTGGTCCTGAGTACTTCAATAGCTGGTTAAAAATAAGCATTATTATATTTATCCCAATGTATCAATATTGTCAAGTTGGTTGATGATCATTAGCTTTATGTGTTTTTGTGTTATATTTGAATGACCAGTTTTATTATAGTATTGCATGCAGTGGCGTACACTAGGCATGGATTTAGGTTATGCTGCTGATAACGATGCTGCACAAAAATATATTATGACCTGTATTTTGTCACTTAAGAGTATATTCATCTGAAAATAGTTTACAAAGTTTATAAAGTGTACATTTTCGTCTTTAAATAATATTTGATATTATTACTATTTTTGTGAATTTTTTCAAGGGCTAAAAATATTTAGAGGCGGGTCAAAGAAGAGGTGGGCTGATCGTGTGAAAGAAGACTGGAGCAAGATGAGAGGGTCTGGGAATGGGCAGGGATATAAGTCGGTGGAGAGCTCTTGTGGAGGAGGTCAAATCCCACACTGGGATGTAGTGTCGTAGAAAAAGAAGAAGAAGAAGAAGAAAATATAGCGCTTAAAATAAATTGAAAAGCATACATTCATATTCGCTTCATTTACATATTTGCGCTATCTTGCAACACGTCTGTTCAGGCAAAGACGTGTATTCAAAACACCACGAGGCCCGAGTGCCAAAATATTGCGTTTGAGGTAGATTTTACATATGTAGCTTTATTTGTCACTTGAAAATTCTTCCGCTAGATGTTTATAGTTTATTGAAACATTAAAATATGAATTATGAATTATTTGTGTATGGATCTACATACTTAATACATCAAATAAATGAGTAATCTGTATTTGTTTCACAGAAAATATTATTTTGCACAGTTTTTTTGATTAAATGGAATGCATGTCTCTGCTTATCTCCTTTGCTCTCAAGCACCACGACTAAAGATGAAATAAATCAACGTTTGAATAAGATAGCATCTCTATCTAGCAAGGGTTTGCAGACTTTCTAGTGAGATGAACTAAATATGAAGTAAACAGAATCTTTAAATTTTCATAGAGCCGAAACGAAATAAAACGAGGTAAAATCAAGATTTTAATTTAAAACTTAAATTTACAATAGGTATTTAAAGTTACTTAGGTAGTTACTTATAATTATATAATATTATATATGAAAGTTATAAGCTTTAATAGTTCAGTGCTCTACTTATAAACTAAGTGAACCTAAATAATACTTATAAAACATTAACAATATTTGAGTATCTTCAAGAACACATAATTACTGGATTTTTACTTAAAAAAGCATTGTTATTAAACAAATTATAGATATCTCGTAGAGACGAAGCTATTTTTATATTATACTAGCTGAAGTACCCGACGTTGCCAGAGCTTTATGCAGAGTGAAGAGGCTTCATTTCGGGGGATGGGCGTATTTTTTTTTTCGAAATCAGATGTAGAGAGTAATTTTCCTCTTATTTTGAATGTCAAGTGTGCAAAATTTCATTGCGAAGTACCAAAATTCTGCTTTAAGGGGAGGGAAAGGGGAATGAGGGGTGATTTTTCGAAATCTCATGTAGACATAGACCTTCTTCTTGTTTTGAATGTCAAGTGTGCAAAATTTCATCAAGCTCGGAGTAATACTGTCGATTTGTATAAAAAACAATCAAACATACTAACAGACAATCTTCTTTACAAATGTATATTAAATGGAAAGATATGGAAGTACGGGTAATTACAGGGCTTACGGCTTGTCTTCGGCTGGCTTAAATGATCAGTTTACGCAATGTAACGTTCATAATTTCACCCATTAATCAATCTCTGGATTGGATATATATATATATATATATATCCAATCCAGAGATATCTATCAAATTTATATATATATATATATATATATATATATAAATTTGATAGATATTGGAGATTTGAAGTTGAATATATATATATTCAACTTACAAAAATAGGATAGTTGGACTAGTTTAATTTTAGGCATGATTGTGAATTATTGTCAGTTAATTTGTTTCTTGATATTTTAAAAATTTGTTTCATGGAAGAGAATGTTTGTTCACATAAATAGGCAGAGCTAAAGATTGTGAGAATGGAAAGTTCTAGTTCTTTTATTGTGTCATATGTTGCAGAAAAACTATTCCATGTATCAAATATGATTGTATATGAAAATATGAGTTGAAGAATCGTAAATGTTTATGAAAAGAGCCGCATGTGGCGCGCGAGCCGTGGTTTGCCGACCACTGGTGTAGGTTAATGTAATATAATATACAAAGGTATATTTGAATAATATATTTGAATCTATTTCATAAAATATTTTTAATAACATTTTCATATGAAGATCGCTTATCTTATCAATTCAGTCGAATAATATTATTTACGCAGCAGCTCGTGCATTAAAAGTTCAAAGCCATGTTTTTGTATTGCTAAGTTATCAAACACTGGCCGAGTTTGGAATGCGTTTAAATAATATTTCAGTTAGATGGCTGATGAAACAAAATATTTATTTTACTACGTAAATAACCGCTTGCAAACTTGCAACCGGAGATCGCGGAGATAATGCAAAATCATTAACTGAGACCCCCCCGCAACATATTCTTTATAAATGAATAGATGGAGCGTCGACCATCTTCGATGATATACAGTATTGTTACTGATAATATCATTTATAAATTGTGTGTAATAGTATTTTTATTTATTTTAATTGGTTGTTTTGTTTACCATTCAATACCCAAGAAGATGTACAACGTATATGCATTCATAAATAAGATCTGACCAAAACGATAAACAGTGTTGTTGCAGGGGTAGTCTCAATTGTAGGATGTACGATACAACTATGTCTTTTAAAACTAAAGAGAGTTTCAAGTTTGGCGTACGCGGCATTTCATGATATATACGAATTAATAGCAAATAGAAAATCTGAGTGATAAACGTAATTCTTATTTAAATGGGTTTTGCACAAGTAACGTGAAAAAAACATTATTAATATTATCAATAAGTAGCAGTATTGCATATAAAGCATAGATGATGGAAGAATTCAGGACAGAAAGGTGTTTGTTACTCACCATATTCCGGATCCTGCAGACCTCTCCAAAATGTGGACTGTATATTTTAATCACTATTTCGTCAAAGGTTCCGCTACAGAATAGACGCGAAGTTTAAATTAGTATAACCGCACTGGTTCAAGATTTCCAATCGACTCATCGGCGGCGTGATCGGTAGGGAAGGAAAAGAAGGGGGGGGGAAGACACAGTGCATTGTTTTTGTTCAATAATTAATATTTATGTATCAAATAAATATATGTCCCAAGAAAGAAATATCAATAAAAACTGTAAATTGGACCAGCTTGGCAGATAAATATGATCCGTATGAATAGAGGTTATACAAGCATGTACCTACGGCCAAATTAAAATCAATGCCGGTTTGTAAAGAAGCTCCTTCAGTTGTTTGCAGATATTTATTTATATATGATACTATTATCATCGAATGGCTGAAAAAACAATTCATAGATTGTTTTAAGCAGTATCAGTGCAAGAATACTCTATGGGGTGAAATTTTACGCGAGTATCAATCTTAATATTGCTAGGAGTGCATTGAGCGGAAGTAATGTACATTGTCTTTATTGTCAGTAAGCATTTATTCTGTTAAATGTAATGGAATCGTACGTCTTATAGATTATTTTTCACTTTTGGCAAGTGTATTGGCAATCTCTTATCCATGATACTGATTTAGAAATGATTCGATTGGAACTTTTAAAAGTAACATAAAAATGGCGTCTTTCGATGATCACATAACGAGAATTTCAATGTAAGCAAGTATGTATATAATATTATCTAAGGTGTGCGCGCAACCGGCCTACAGACCCAAGATGATCGCGCGGAAGAAAGGGGGTGATACGGGGGTAGAAATTAGGAAAAGAGATAGGAATAGGGAATAGGGAGGCTCAAGAATTAACCAGACACAGGAAAGAAACACGACCCACCTGAGTTGCTTCTATAGGTATCTGGATTGTTTCTTCCATCTCCATCATCCGATCTCACATTTTGTTGATGGCGCGAAGTGTCATATATAAGCACAACATCAAGATGAACGGTTACACTATCAGGCCCACATAGTAAGACAAGCCAACTATTCGTTCCCACACGGCGGAAAGAACTTTGAGGCCTTCTAACGCACTTCGATGGTAAATATTAACTCACTCAACTCAACTGGTCCAAATAAAAAAATAAATATTTTTTATTGTATAATACGTTGATTAAAAACATAATTGTACAATTGCGGGCTGTAAGAACCCAACATATTCATTCGAGGGTTTAAAAGATTATGACGTTTCAAAGATGTGACAAAAGAAATTAGAGACCTAAGCTGATTAAGTATCCATTGTTTGAGTTGTTTGTGTTGAGTGAGAACGAAGCGAATAATACGACAGCCTCCACCAGAGCTGATATTGTTTGGGTGAAAGAGCACAAAAAACTTCCCTCGCCTCCGGGCCCGCACAGTGGGGCACGCCCGAGCGTGAAAACACAACTTTATTCAAGTTTGCACAAGAGATTTTGCGAGACATTTTCGGTCTAAGGAATTTTCTTCCACTCCTGACGCGACGTGAAATTACAAAGTTGAAAATAGTGGTTGAATCATTTCTCACGCGAACTTTGTCGGTAAAACACGTTGTGATGATTATTTATTTGAATAATTTAATTAAATTAAGTCAATTAATTTGTTCGGATGAACCGTTAGCTGAACAATTTCAATGTTTGCAAGGCCGTCTAGAATTTTCTTAATCATCGTCAAATAGTTATTTTATTGATGGATGGTGTAATGTTATTTTAAATTTGGAAAAGAATCTGCACGAAAGATACTAAATAATTATTTAACTAACAAAATAAGTTATTACTCATACAAATTAAATTAATTAACTATAAAAATATACAGAAATAATGTATATATCGAAAAAATATTTTTTTAAATACAAATTAAATGATTAGAAAGATATACATATAAAATCTATTTTATCCAAAAATATTGTTGTCGCTACCTGGATAGATCTCTTCCTATCCGGGGAAATTGCGTTATTCGATTATGCTACGGCAACACAGTGCATTGACGACAAATTTTCGAACCTATATGTTACACTTTTCAAACTGATACATCTATCGTTCCATTATTTGAAAGCCGTCTTCCTTATTTTAACGGAATATTAAATACCTTTGAGTAATCCGATAGGAGACTCCAGAATTAATAATTCATTTTTATTAAATTTTGGACACATTGATACAACTTATATATTATTAAGGAGAACACATTCTTATTGTGAAGTTAATTACAACTTCACAATAAGGCTGCTCTCTTTAATAAAAAATATTTATTTGCTACCGGGATACGAATAAAAATCATAGTAGCAAATAAATATTTTTACGATAAATAGATTTTTTCTGTATACGTTCTGAAAATGCATCACATACAAGTCTGTAGTAAAGTCCTTCATATTGACTGCACATTCTTTTAGCCAGGTGGCAACGTTATGTGGTTTTCAAAAGCCTTTGTCGTTAACAATATGATATGACATGTCGGTGAACATGAATTGGCGTGCTTCTTTATGTGGTGTGTTGAGAGCATGGCTTGCGTTCGAGTTCTGACTTGTCCTTGCTGCTGATAAATCTTCTTCTTCATTTCGTGCCTCTAAATCCATTCTGTGCTCATGCGCAAGAAGTCTAAAAACAGCATTTAATGATTGTGCATTTTTGTATCAAGAATCCACATGGTCTCTGGAGTATTAATATATTGGGAATTAATGAAAATCCTGACTTTATTCTATCGTATAACCAAGGTTGATTTTCTATTACAATGGAAATTTTAACACAATCGTATCTTTTGTAAATATACTTAAATATTTATTTCACTACTTTCATTGATGTTCAGTTTCGATGTTGATGTATGTATAGCATTTCAAAGGCGAGTAAGGGCTGTATGGTATAGAATTGTAGGTGTTCATTATTGCAGATATAAATTCTGCTTAAATACCGCGGAGAAGGCGATATCTGTCAACTCATATATTTGATATGGACTCCACGACGAAAGGTTTTGGGAACTTATTTTTACATTTCCGTCTTCAATGCTAGGTATTGGTTCTGGATATCGCAAGACCGCAACTTGTGCAGTCGAGTATTCGTATTTACATTTGAAATTTCAACGGATATAACCTGATAAGTGTAAAATTATCCGTAATCCGCAGATTACGGATAATTTTAATAACACAAATGGCCCTTTCTTGAAAATCGGTATAATATTACTCGTCATAAAATATTAAAACAAACAAAATTTTTGAAATTTTTCCAAAGAGACCGTTCGTTTTCTCTTTGAAAAATGTACCTTCAGAACCAAAGGTCACATTGACACGTAAGTCGCATTTTTAATGAAATTGACACTACGTTCTAATTCAATGAAGTAAATTCCTTTCAGATTTGCTTACAAAAAGAAAGCCTGTCACAAAATTTCAATATCCACTTATTTCGCATTTTAAAGGAATTGGCACGTCGCTCCAACGTATTGAAGTATATTTCTTTCAAATTTGCCTGCAAAACGAAAGCCACAAAGCTTTCATTTATGTTCGATTATGTTGGCACATTATAAATGAATTGCGCTTATAATTAGATTTTATTTTAATCACGAATCGGAGTACAAGCGATGTAATTATAGTGGATATAATTATACGTATACATTGGATATATATAATTTAACGTATTCAAATCAATTAATATAAATTAGGGTGAAAAAAATAAATGTACCTATCCTAAATTCCACATAAATTTGAGTATGTACCATATAAATATTATTTTTATTTTTTATGAATTGACAATGTAGCTAAAAATATAAAAAAATCAAAGACTAACGCGAGATTATTATTCGAAAAATATATCATTTCATATTAATATGCACGTTATATTTATCAATATATACTATATAGTATACATATATTCACATTGTGTTGTATATTACTATTGTGTGGTATTCATACTATATTTGTATATTTTTTTAAACTAGTCACATTTAGTCTCGTGTAAATAATCGCTGTAATTTGTCTAATTGCCGGCTTTTTTTAATGACGGCTTCCAAGAACGATACCGCTTTAGCGTGCGAGCGGAATGTTTGTTGGATTGATGTCAAGCTGCATTCGAGGTTTTGCAAAGAAAAAATGGTGTACCTATACCATTGCGTTATTTAAGAAATATGTATTACTTAAATAATTAGATAATTAGAAATGAAAACAAAATAACATAAATTTCGGAATATTTCAGTTATTTTATGTTATATTACATTATATTAAATAACACATATTTAAATGAAAACACATTTAATATGGAAGTTGCAATTTTTGAACACAATCCTGTGATATTTTGAATACAAATAAAATTAATCAATTAGAAACATTCACAGATAAATGGATTTTGTATGCATATCTTTCTAATTGATTAATTAAATTTGTACTTTTAAAATTAACAATATTAACTCTGTGGTTAAAATTCATATTTTTACTTGTTATCTTTGTTTTATTAACCGCTTAATTGAGTTTAAATACATCTACCGGTTTCGAAAAATACCATTTTCTTCTTCAGGATGTCATAACTAACTAAAAACATATATTATTGTCTCTTTACCAGAAACTATTTTTAAAAAAACAACAATTATTTAAAAAATAAATTTAGTACCTAACTCAAATTGTTACTTAATACAAATTTACTTGAATAATTTTTAGGAAAAAATATTAGAATGGGACTCGTAGTTAAATTCAGTTGGTTGTTTATAATTTTTTGATTAGTTTTACACGCTTTATTTATCTCCAACGATTCCAAATTATTTAATTTGTGACCAACACCGTTTATATGCAAAAATGACAATTTCAATTTTTTATCAAAACCATGACCATTTTCTATGAAATGATTAGAAATTCTGCAAACCCACTATTGTTTACACATCTCAAATGCTCCTTTATTCTTATATTAAAATTTATAACTATTTAAACTCAATTAAGTGGTTAATAAAACAAATATAACAAGTAAAAATATAATTTAATTTGTATACAAATATTTTAAATAAATTACCAAAAAAAAACACATTTGACGTAATTAATAAATAACTACGGTTTTGCTTAAAACTGATTTATTTTAATAATGAATATAATATTTAAAGACAACTGGTTTCAGAACTTCAGAAATTCTTTTGTCAGATATAATTAATATATTAAAATAAATAATATTTATTATTAAATAAGATTCTTTAAAGCATCTAGGGTGTGTAGCCTTTGTATCAATACTTGTTCTGGTTATCGCGGTGGTGGAACAATTTGACGTCATGCGCTTTTGATATAACGATCATTGTCTCGTGTCACGAGTTCTCGAAATATGTATTACGGGTTCCGCGATGGCGGCGGCTCGACCACCAACCGCCGACCACCGACACATTGAGACGTTGCCGCGGGTTGATGAACGATCCAGGGAGGTATAGGAGCAGTGAGACAGCGGGGATAATGAATTACATCTCGCATGTCACGGAGAAGGGGAATATGGGTATGAATGTTTTTAAAAAAAAATTACAGTACGCCGTTTACTCAATTTTTTGAATAATGTATTTTTAAAACCGAGGGTAATTGTACCGCTGCATGTATATTTTTTTTAAATTGTGAAAATATGTTGTATACTGAGTAAAAAAAAAAAAAAAATGCTTAGATGTTAATATTTTTCTCAAATATATTTTGTTTTAATATTAATAAAAGGTATACAATAATGAGAGACAATAAATACACATAGAATATTATATCTTAATATCTAATTCAATGTTCCGACCGAAAATTCAATACACGAGCACATTATTATGTATTTACCAATATTTCTTGGCTGACACACCATTTCAAGGATGAATAATTGAGTTGAACCGTAGGTACCTACTATATATATAATACATATAGTACAAATATTTCAGACGCTTTAGAGAGCGCAGTATTGTTATACAATATTTTTAATAAATATATTTCTATACATGATTTGTATTATATTTAGTATTTAAAATGTAAATGCAAATATGGATTTTAAAAAAAGGCGATTTTTTAATATTAAACAATTAATTTTTTTTTTATCAACTTTTAATATCTTTATCCTTCTCCCAGCATGTGAAAAAAAACCATAAAAAGCGGTGTCTCAAAAATGAAAAATGCTTGTTACGCTTGTCTTCGATTTTTATAATAAACTACCCTTGATTCCTAGGTATCTATATACGTAGTAAAAATGTACTTACATACAAGATATAAAAAAATCTACGAATCGGTAGAATGAGGATTTAACATTTTAAAATTCTTTCTCCTTCCACGGCACTTCATCTCTGGGTGGGATTTGGCCTTCTATATAACTGTTCTCCACCGACTCCTATCTCTTGCCATTCTTCTTCAGTTCCCAGAGCTTCCCATCTTGCTTTAGCCCTCTTCTACACAGTCAGCTCACCGTTTCCACTGGGGCATCCATCTGGTTATGATGGTTCATTTTTATTCTCTTAGTTCTATTTTCTGGTATATTCTTAGTATTTAGCTTTCAAAAACTGCTGAATTATTTTCTTTAATTTGGGTTAGACATTACGTTTAGCAACTATAAGCGACCACCGGTCGTATTGTTATTTTGTATATTGGGAGTTTGTTTAGTTAACTCATATTTTTAAATTCGCTTTCATGAAAATATTAAACGGAGCTTTTAAATTTTTTTTAGAATGTCTTATGCGTAACAATGCAGGTTCTTTTACTATTGGTTTTATATTTTATTTCTTCATCATTTGTAAATTTTATAGAAATTCGTTCATAATTTTACAATGAATCAATTATATTATATTGAAGTATGTGGTATCATTATTATAAAAAATATTTTTACAATAATATTATTTTATCTATGAATTTATGAAAAATTTAATTTTATTGCCTGAAATCTACATACATTTTTTAAATATATTTTAAATGTATTTATTTGTACTTTTATTAAAAATATCAAGTAATCATACTTGAATATTCGTAGAAAATTATTACGACTTGCCTTATTTGCTTGACTTATTATGAATGTGAAAAACAATTAATGTACCTACTTTAAATTTATCAGCTTATTTTATCGCCAAAAACTAATATTACAAGAAAGAGAACAATTATTACGTACATTAAAAAAAATACTTTGTTCCTTAGCACGAATTATTTGTGCAATAAAATAAATAGGTTAACTTAGGTTAGGTAAGGTATTTTTTATTGAACAAATATATATTTATATTATTGGTCGAATTGGCGTTAAAATTGTAGAGTTTCATCATCAAAATGGATGGATATATGTTAATGCGTTTTTATAGGTAGGCCTGGTATAAATTTTAAATATGTGCATTCTATTTGTGTAAATTCAAAACAGCAAACAAAAGCGAAATTGGTTCTGTTGAGATACGATTTTCGGTTTGAATGGACATATTTTACGGCGGTGATAAAAACATTTTGTCTATTATTTTTCGGTTTTTCGTTGTGATAAAGTTTCGGAGGATGGCCACCAGAGTTTAGAAGCTACAAGACTGCAAGGAGAGCGACCATCGGCGTCTACCAGCCCAGTTTCACAAAGGTTGGTGTATTTATATTTACGTGGATTGAATGAGGTATTTAACATTACCGATAGAAAACCCAGGACTAGCTATCGAAATGTAATTATGGCAACAAATAAAATAGTGTTATAACTTTAATTGAGTTTATTTTCACTACTCGAGTTTCGAAAAAAAACAGTAACTCTCATCTACAGGTGTTAAACTAAATACACACAAATGTAGGAGACAAGGCTTAGGTGATAAATAAACAAGTAATTAGGTACTGACTATTTCCGTTACAACCACCCCTCCACCTTCTACCAGTAACTAGTGCAAATAAACTCAAGTTGAATTATAACATTGTTTTATTTATATTCATCAATTTTAAAAACATATTTGTTTAATGTTCATTTTTATTATTATAATGCACAAATACATCGTTTTATGGAACAAAGTATTTATTTTAATGGACTGTTAAATCGTACCCTATAATAAATGATTGAAAATTCTTTATCAAAAATCATATAAAATAAACTATTTTATGAATAATTACATCTCTACTATTAGAATGTGTTCTCCCTAATAATAAAATAAACTGTTTAATTACGTTTTTCAATTTTTGTTCTGTGAAACGGTTCGAAAATTAATGTAAGCCAAATTATAATATTTGATCAAACCAATAAATATTTAAACAAATATCAGATATCTGATAGAGACAAAGCTATTTCATATTATATTTAATGGAAAATATATAGAAGTATGGGGTAATTACAGGGCTTACGGCCTGTCTATATGTATATATATATATATAACGTTCACCAATTCTCACCCCTTAATCTCCAGATTTATCAAATTTTAAAAATATATTTATGTAGTTTAAATTTAAGTATGTAGACTCGCTTCGTGTACCACTACACCTTCGCCATCTATGGACCAAATTTGATAATTCATTTTTCCTTTTTTTTAAACAGCATATACCTATGTCATCACTATGAGAATCTGATTTTTTTTTAAATTATTTAAAAGCAATATTCTTTATCTGTAAAATGTTTTTTTAATATATTATACTAGAATATGCCTGAAAAATTAATATTTTTCAATTTTTTAAATGTATTTTCTTATTTTTACTCGTATATTATATTAGCAATATTTGAATTTGTCCAAGAACACACAATTACTGGATTTTTACCTACAGAGGCACTGTTATTAAACAAATATCAGATATCTCATAGAGGCAAAGTTATTTTTCGTAAGTCCTGTAATTACCTCTGTTTATGTAAACGCCTTCGATCGCTGGTTTCCAGGTTTCCGATTAATAATAGGTACACATATGATACATGAACTGCACTCACCTGCTAACTTTGCTGTCATTAGATTTCGTCTGGCTGAAGAGCGCACTGGTGGTTTGACTGCTGAACTGGTAGCTGAAGGACCGAAGGTAATAAGAATCACGCCTTCGTTTCATCTTCTCCGATTCCGACAGTAGACGGCAATAATCACGCACACACATGCACATTATTATCAACCAGGAAACCCAGTGGTGCCAACATGGCGCGTAAACAACTTCATACTTCCGTATATTTTCCATTCAATACAAAACATTGTTTTATCTCTATGAGATATCTGATATTTGTTTAATAACAGTGCGTTTGTACGTAAAAATCCAGCAATTGTATGTTCTTGGATATATTCAAATATTGCCAATAAATATTTATTTGCAGTACCGTGTACGCATTTTTTAAATTTAGTTTTAGAAAAAATCACGACATGTGCGTAGTGTCTCGCGCATCCCAACCATTTTACTCGCTCAAATAAATAATGAGGAAACAACATAACGTGACCTTTAAATCACTATTTCCTATTTGAAATGTCAAATTGTTTATGTGTATGTATGTAGTGAGTAGTTCAGAAGCTTTAACATTTACGTGCTTAGTACTCGCCCGCATCACGCTAAGTTCCAAATGACACGCAAACATTTAATCTTCACTCAATACACTCTATTATAGCCGATATCTCATTTAAGCAAATCATCGTTTCACGCTGGTTAAAACGAAACTAATAATTGTTTCAATAAAATCAAACTACTAAATTGCCTCGGAAAAGTTCTCATTTAAATTTTATAATGTTTTCCCCAGGCATTTAGGCGCACGAACGACATAGGGGACTTCGCTGGGCCTGAATAAGATCCCCCCCCATCCCCACTGTTTCACGTTCTATCCAGGAAGTAATATGTAAAATATAAATACCAATTTAAGCCAACCATGATCCTGGAATTATATTAGAATTGGATGAAATATGGACGTATCTTTTGTGAGGATTATTATAATTATAATATAATAAATGTATGATTAAATATATCTTTTAACATATCGAAGAAAAAACATGTGAATATCTAGTCTGTACATGAAAAAATTGGGTGTATACTTAAGCGCTATTGAAGTGAAATTTTCAAGTCACAGAATATATTGTACAAAGCGTATTATTACTATTTTTTATTTATTTCCATCAACGCCTTTGTGAGTTTTTACTTAAGAATAAATTTTTGAATATAACAGTACATTTTTAATTAACATTTTAATATAATAGTTTTAATATAACAAAAAAAAAACTAAGTATAATTTACATACAAATATTTCTTCAGTTCAGATGTGCTCCTGCACCGAAAAATGTCAACGAAATTCAACTTGTTATCAAGCCGTCGCATCCGCGATATTGGCGAGTTAATAGCATAATACGTGTTAACATAATATTCAATAATGAAATCGTAAGTTCATGATATCTATCTAAATATCTTGCAAATACTGCCCATGCAGAGGTTCATAGGTAAATCTGATTGTTTTTGTAATGTTTTGGTTAAGTGCTACGTTAATGGCAATCGTGAGAACTGTTTACTAAAAACTAAACTACATTTTCTGCAATACATAGAGCTGGATATTTTTTTTTTTTCAAGGAGAACACAATCTTATTGTGAAGTTACAAAAATTGTCGTCAGATTACTATGTTGGTATAGCATAATTGGTTAATGCAATTCCCCGGATAGGAAGCTATCCGGGTACGAATCCCGGTAGCAAAAAAAAAATTTTTTGGATTAATTGATCTTATATTTATTTATTTATTTATTATTATACACACATATTTTAAAATAACAGAAAATTACAACAGAATGTGAACAAAGAAAAAAATTTTCATAGTGTCAGCATATTTTTAAATAATCAAAATTAAAAATAAATATAAAATGTGATATAGCAATTTATCCGTCACTATTGAGTTGAAAATTGTAATAGTGTAGTCCTATAAAGAATTAAATTAACAGCAAAAATATCGAATACCTTCGTATATTTATTCACCAAAGAATGTATTCTGGGGACTGCGGAGTAGTGCATGAGTTCTGACATTAGCACTGTAATAAAACAATGAATTGCGTCTTGATGACCTCAATGGTGGGTGAAAGTTAAGCAGACCAACAGTCTGGGGGCAGTCAATTATACCATTGATGATCCTGTATAAAAATATAAAGTTGGTCATCTTACGTCTCACTGATAAGTTTAACAATTTCAGACGGCTAGGGAGATAATCGTAATTGATATCCTCAGATCGTATAATTAATTTTAAATTAATAAATTTTAGAAAATTTCTCTGGATTCTTTCAACCTCCGTCGAGTGTAAAAAGAAGTGTGGAGACCACATGACTGAATTATATTCTACCTGATGTCTGACCAGAGAAGTGTAGAGGACTTTATATGTGTATAGGTCTGAAAAGTTTTTTGCAGTCCGTAAAACAAATCCAAAAATTTTGAGACCTTTATTAGTTATTGAATCAATGCGGGGAATGAATGATAATTTAATGACAAATATTACACTCAGATCATTGATCTCTCTAACCGATACCGAGTCAATATCGCTAATAGAGTACGAAAATTTTACAAGATATTTTTTTTTTTTGTTAAACTAATGGATTAGTATTCGGAGATATTAAGATATAGGTGATTATTGGAACATCATTTAAATAAGGAATTCAAATTATTTTTGTATTATCATGCAATCAGACACACTGTTCACTGATCAGAATATCTTCAAGTCGTCAGCAAAAATTAAAATTTGTACATCATCAAGAACATCGGCGATATCATTAATAAAAATAATGAACAATATAGGTCCAAGATGGAAACCCTGTGGAACACCACTCAAAGCAATGAATTCATCAGACAATGAGGAGTTAATCTTTACCGAAAGTCTTCCGTTGAAAAGATAGCTACCAAACCACTGCAATAAATTAGTTTAACTTTTAAGATATAATGTGAAACCCTGTCAAATGCTTTAGAGAAATCAGTATAAATTGAATCCATCTGGTATTTTTTTGGTTATGTAATTTTCATACAATAATAATATATTATGTATATCTTTCTAATTCATGTATTTAATTTATATTACAATTTTTTTGTTTCTTTTATCTTTTTGGGTGATTCATTCACACGATTTCTCTCTTCTTGTGCACCTCTCTGCTCTCTGCATTTGATATTGTAATATTTTTTTAGTAAATATATGATAAACATAGAGGGTGAATGTTATATACGATGTGTAAAATACAAGAAAATTGTAGTGAGTCCTTTAACCATGTCAGTTGAAGTATGAATTCGACAGTTCTATGTACGTCGAGTCATTCGTTTAAATATAAATTATTTTGAACAATATGTATTAATTAAATGAAAAGAAACGATTGCGATTGCAAATGCAATTTTGCTCATCGTGAGCGCAATAAATTGTGCAAACCTGTAACTTATGTGTGCGAAAGAGACAATATTGCGACCGGTGTGGTCTCTTTTGCACGTAATATTTCACATCGTTAAGTCGGCCATACACGTAACGGTATACCTGACAGGTAAACGTGACAAGTATACCGAAGCTCAACTTTGGCCATACACGTAGCGGTAAACCTGTGGCAATCTCTCAGTCAATCATGGCATCGGTACAGTGAACTATGACGATGCGGTAGCGCTAATAGATCTTCTCGTCATCCTACGAAAGAAAGAAAGAAATCCGCGACAAAAGTGGTGTAAAGAATGGCGGTTAAAGGGAAACCAATACAGTCACGTCAATTTGACAAAAAAATTAAATGTAGAACTTCAAAATTACTGTATTTATTTTAGAATGGATGGTTCAGATTTATACTATTCAACAAAATCATTGACAATTACGCTGCGCTTGCGAGACGCCATTATTTCGAACTGCGCTACACAACCTTTCCCTTCGCGGTGGGGAAAGGTTGTGTAGCGCACTAAGACCTACGCCCACTAACACACACGTTCAGGTTTGAAGTTTGAAGTTAACACTTATCGGCCAGATTTGTCTCGTACACGCTCCTGTTTACGCAAATGGCAACCTAAACAGGTACACCTGTCAGGTATACCGTTGCGTGTATGGTCGGCTTTAAAATGATAACCGACGTGAATTTCATAAATGAAAAGAGTATTTCTGTAAAACATTTAAAGATGTATTTTTGATAACCCAAAATGCGTTTCAAATCGGCGTAACGGTGACCTTTGAAAGTTTGAATTTACCATGAGTATAGTAATTTCACTTCAAAAATCTATTTATATTTTACCATGACTCAAAATGTACTCCATTGGTAACATAGATCGTTTGTATGAGTGATGGTTTGTAATGATTTTATTTTGTTTGAAAATTCATATAATAAATACAAAATACATGACCGAAGATTTTATATGCGCGGATAATGAAAATAGCGGCCATCTTGCAGTCAACAGTAGGTTTGACAGAGATTTGTAGTAAGATTATTGGTACAATCACAGGTGCCAGAAATACAGTAACAGGAAAAAGGGACTCACCGAATTTTGCTTTTCCTGGGTTTTTGGGTCACGTCTGGTTTCAGTGAACTGTGTACAATTATATCACTATTTCGCAAAAGGATCGATTCGTTGACTCACGGAGGTCAATGTATGTCTTCGAGGTTGATAACAGTATATAACTGTTCCGATTCAAGGTCGCCGATCAACTGACCGCTAGCTAGCGGCGTGGGGTGGGACAGGAAGGTGGGGAGCACTGAGTTCGTTCAAGGTGTATCATTTCATCGGTTTTCTCAGCAGAATGTTGAGCAATTAAAGAAGCATTGGACATTTGCGTACTTTGAAACGTTGTTAAGGCTGTTATATAGTATAAACTGGCCAAGGAGGCCACTCTTTCCGGAGTTTTCCCTCATCAATTCCATATTCCGACGTATGACAAACTTAATATGGTAAAAAAATGAACGAATTCTATCTGGACTGCACAATGGATAGTTTTAAATAATCATAAGGATTAAAATTATTCAAAGATCTACTCCCTGCACTCCCTGCACTCCCTGCACTCCCTGATTCTCCAAAAGGAAAGTCTCCAAGAGAAAAATATTAAATACCTATAGAATGAGAATTGGGTATTACTAAGTAGCTATTTAGATTGAACTTAATAGATTCCCCAATGTGTGGTGCCGAAGAGAAGACCCTTGACTTTATATTTTTTACTTGTCTATTGCGAATAACAGGTTTTTTTTACATTGATCTCATCAATGGTAATTTTTAACTCCCGTTTAACTTGTGTCATCTTCTTTTCCTTAACTCGCCACGTTTAACCTATAAAATAACGGGTTTTTGAACGACAATGATATATAGTATTTTCTATTCTATAATATTATTGTACTTTTTTCTATAAAATAAAGTTTTTAACTTGATTAATGGCACAAATCACTCGTGAGGGGTGGATTGCTTACTTAAAAGAAAAAGAAGAAGAAGGTATTTATATCATAATAAATATAAATTCGAAATATTTGTATTCATAGAATATTGATTTGAATGATCTAATCACATCTATTATTTCCAAAACTTGCGTATATATTACTTAAATTTTTTAGTTTTTTTGTTTAGTGTTTGTGGTCTAGTTGTTATGGTACTCACGTATAGTGGCCGGGAGCTTGAGCCTCGAGGAGACTATTAAGAAAATCATATTTTAATAGCACAAGTGTTAAGAATATAGATATGTCATGTAGTCTGTATTCGCATCTATATTTAAAAAAAAATAGATACCTCAAATGAGCATCTATTTTTAAATACACCAGTAAAAAATAAAAAAGATTATATTTAAAATTTGTGATATTTTTTCGATGGATGGATTTATTCTGTATATCTTTCTATTTGATTCGTCTAATTTGATTTAATAATTTAATAGTTTTTGATCTGTTGTTGAAATAATTTCTGCACTTTTGTAGTGACTGACACATTTGTTATAAATCCAAGCGACAATTTTAATTAAAGTTCTGATTTCGTTCTCCACAAATCAGATATTCAATCAGGTATTTGATATATACAACGAATGCAAACTTTACTAGAAAATGCGATATGTTATAGCGGAAATGCATTTCCTAATAATACTGAAATCGATTAAATTGTTGAACTTTAGCTAACAAATGGAAGGCTTCAGAAGCACCTGTGTTTTTCGCAAATTCAATTAATTTCCAACTGGTAATCAATTCCCATATCCTATTTATCAAAAAGGGTTATATTTATCAGCTAACCGATGTTTAAAGGCTATTTATTAATTGGCATTATTGATTTTTTAGGTTATGGTTTAAAAGTTAGTCATTTCTAATAATTACTAGAGTGCTTACCTTTGGTTCCGGAATGAACGAAATCAATACCTTTTTAGTAATCTTTTAAGTACAATAGACGATCGTAATGGTGCATGTCCACGGCGTGTGAAACTCACCGAAAACCAGGCAGTATATTTATGTGTACGCACATAGCATTCAAAGATGTAAATAAAGTTGTTTATATCGAGAGATTATCATGCGTATCTGATTTTTGTAAACGATAAATCGCCTAATTTTGACAAATATTTTAAGTTTAATGTCGCATGGTTTTTGCTATATTTTTTTAATGAAAAGTATATAATAATTTTTTTAATAGATCTAGTCTAATCTAGTCGTCAACTAATTATTAAAGAACAGTGCTTTGGACGATGTAAAATTTTTCGTCTGTTCAACGCTGTAGCCTGCAGTTCCTAGTAAAAAAAATATAAAAAACAATTAATTTATCGAAAAAATAGTATGGTTGCTACCGGGATTCGAACCAGAATCTTTTCCTATCGGTGGAAATGCGTTACCATTTTTACAAATTTTCGAACCTATATATCACAGCTCTTTCAAATTGACACATCTGTTATTCCATTTTTAAAAAGTAATCACCGTTTTCAAAAACCTTTGAGTAATTTACACTAGTATACGTCAGAAATTGAATCAATTCATTTTGATTTTATTTGAATAAACTTGGTTCACTTATATTAATTAACGATAAATTAATATAAGTGAATCAAATTTTTCCCAAGATTGGATATCATATTGTTTAATTAATACATTTCATTTGAATTAAAATATCACAGAACTATAACTTGAAAAGATTGCACTGTGTTCTCCTTAAAAAATATATAGATATTTATTGTTTATCATTTCACCAGATTAATAAAAAAATCATCGCATTTTCATGTATATTTAGAATAAATTTTACCTATTAAAAAAAATATTATTTTAACCATAATAAATTGATCGAAAAACAATGGAAATAACTCAAAAATATTCTAGCGGTGATGGTTCATTAGTTCGTCCCTCTTCAAGCAAAAGAGCTGGTCTCTTTTTTGGAGAGGTAAGCGAAAGAAAAACCATGTAATTTAAAAAAAGTAAAATACTTAATTCATGTTATAAAAAATTGTAAAAATGTCAAATAAATAAAAAAAAATTTAGACAGTTTATTCATAGTAATAAAAAAATAGTACTTCTTCAATATTTGTAAAATTACTTTTTGGCAACATATATAAATAATAAGAAAAAACACTCTGTTTATATCACTTTTTATTGACTTATAAACATTTTACTATTTTAACAATAGTAAGGCTTTAAAATTTTACATACAAAAAGTATGGGTTAGATAAATTAGAAATTTTAAAAATAAGAAAAAGTGTTAATAGTAAATTAAATATTATAAATAACCAAATACTTTTTGCAAATAGTTACCTTTTCAATTTGTTTCCAAAGTAGTTCTTAATTAGTTACCCATTATTAATATTTATTATTTAGTTTTTTGACTGTGTATGTATTTTTGATTTTAGTAAACATTGTATACTTAAGATGGGACCATTAGTCTTGATATACGTGGTTTAAACAAAGTGTTTTTTCTTATTAATTATAAAAAAAAATTGTATTGATTAAATTATCAATCAATTAAGAAACATCAGGTGAACCAAATTTTACCACGATTAAAAAAAAAATTGAGATGTGTAAACGGAATACGTGTCACATCAATATTTTTATTAAATACTAATTTAATGTATTAATTATAAATATATATATTATATTAGTATTTAAAACATCACAAACCTATGTTCTGAATAATTACAACTTCACAATAAAAATGTGTTCTCCTTAATAATATTCTTAATAATTTCAAACTAAGCTTGTGAAACTGAAAAGAGGCTCGAACCTCCGACCAGTAGATCACTAGACCACAAGGACGTGTGTATTTCCAAATGTGTTCATGTTTGGTAAAAAAATATACCTAGTCCAATATATAATATTCGAGACTCGGCGACGGCTGTACTAAACTAAACCCTTAAATTCAGCTAAACCCCGACTAAGTGTTCAAACTAAGAAATATAACAAAGTCAAAATATTCTGAAGTGTCCGCAAGGCTAGGAATGTTATATGTACATACTCAAATATTTTGTTTATGAATTGTCATTTGTATATTTGATTACTACAGTTTTATGGTGATTTTTAATTTTTTTTTGTTATCATGTGGTTATACACATTATTATATAGCGAAAAATGGTAGACCATGGTATATTTAACCGATTAAAAAAAATATTTAGGTTTAGTTTTAGCTCTTAGTTTAGGTTAAGTTTTTTTAATTTAAATCTAATAATATATAAATTAAATATCAAGGAGAACACATTCTTATTGTGAAGTTGTAATTATTCAGAACATAGGTCTGTGATATTTTAAATACTAATTAAATGTATTAATTAGAAAGATGTAGATATAAAATCAATTTTATCGAAAAATATTGTTGTTCTTACCGGGATTCGAACCTGGAACTCTTCCAATCTGAGAAACGTGCATTATTTGATTATGTTATACCAACACAGTGGATTTACAACAAGAAATCTAGGTTCGAATCCCGGTAGCAACTACAATATTTTTCGATAAAATTGATTTTATATGTATATCTTTCTAATTAATACATTTAATTTGTATTTATATAAATTAATGTTTTTTCTAACCTAGTCTAGTCTAGTCTAGTCTAGTCTAGTCTAGTCTAGTCTAGTCTAGTCTAGTCTAGTCTAGTCTAGTCTAGTCTAGTCTTGGTCTTTAAATAAATTCCTATTTCATTTGTAAACCCTCATTTTGATTTAATAGGTAAAAATCGTATTTTGACTGTTCTTAAATTATTTTTATCCAAAAAATTATATTTCTGCTAGTTTAATTAAAAATGTTAATCAAGTTGGGCAGTAGGCAATTAAAGATTTTATTTTTAATTATCCAATTTTTATTTTCGAATAAAAAAATAGCAAACATGACCAAACGTTAGATACTTACTTAACATCACGCCATTTCCCCTCGGGGGTAGGCAGAAAATAGAGCGCCACACCCTTCTGTCCTGACACACAATTCTCGACTCATGCACATTCATACATATTCTCATGCAAGCCTGCCAGTTATCGTTGCTTCTAACCGGATCATCTACTAGTATTTGGTTTGGTCTTTCGCGGACGTTCTCTATTTATGGTGCCATCAACACTTTCGTCATATATCATTCTTACCATTCTCTCTTCTTTCATCCGTTCCATATGATCAAGCCACCTAAGTAATTCTTTCTTAATCTATACTATCACTATACTAAGATCAGTTTTACATTGTGTACCGCTAGTATTGCTTCGGTTGATAAGTTACCGTTACATATAATTCCATTTAAAGTGCCATTCATTATATTCTCAGCAGTCACCCTTCTTTCGATATCTTTCTCAGTCTTCCGTTTCCATCAAACATATTTCCGAAATACACAAAGTCATATACTCATTCTAAACATTCATTATCTGCAAATATTTTGCACGGCATCTTGTTTTCCTTTTTTCGAATACCATCACTTTCGACTTATTGTCATTCACAATAAGGTCACTTTCCTTGCATACATTGTACATTCTACTCACTAGACTGTAATTCTTGTTCATTGTTAAATAATATTATGGCATAATCGGTGTAAAATAAACAGCATACAATCAAATCGTTCTTTTTTGCTTCTACATTCATACATTCCAGTTCTTTCGCATAATTGTCCATATACAAGTTGAACACCCATGAAAACATTGCACAACTCTGTTGGACACCCTTCGTAATGTCAAACTATGGTGTGAATGATCTATTGATGTATGCAAAATATATAATTTTATTATTATTATAAATACTCACTATAAAGTGACAACCATTGTTATATTGACGGAATTTTTTAACCTGGTTACAAATCTTTTGCAAAGATGTCATGCTGCACTATATAATATATTAGAAGGGAATATACCATGATGAGTTTTAGTGCACACAAATTCGGTGATAATGCAGTGTCCCAACGAGAGGAGGTAGTTTTGAATTGCCCGATAATGCATCATTACATATTTCAATATGTAATGAAAATTTATTATCTAAATCACGTGAAATTTTGTTTCATAATTATATGCTTGCAGCAAGTACAGTTCAATGTATATTGGTGGTATTTTAACAAACTTGGTCGTTGGTGAATTGTCTAAGATATCCGGCAACTTGGCGCGCTTATTTATTAGATAACCTCACTGCTATGCGTGAATGGGTTACTGAAACTTCGTCCATACATACTCCATCAGACACCGTTCACAAGAAACCTCACACACATAACTTTGAAAATAGATCTTTATCTACATCCATCCACGATCCAGTTGGCACAAACTCTTCAACCTGCAGATCACGAACGGCGTCCTAATTGCTGCAATTGGAATTTGAAACGCTTTAATAATCACTCTGAATATTGGAAGAAAATTATCTCGAGTGATGAGGTAAACTTAGTGGGTTCACAAGTAAGCAAAACAGCCAAATTTGAGGAAATAAAAATCCACGAGAGATATTCGAGAAACCTTTACATCATCGGTGAGTGACAATTTGATAAGTTGTGTAAGCTGGCGATATGATTGGTCATACTTTGTTGAGAACGCTCCAGGCAATTTTGTTACAGTCACTGGCGAACGCTATCGGAACATGATCAACAATTTTTTCTACTTACTTACCTGATACGTGGTTCCAAAAATATAGTGCCACGCCGCATACAACACGTGATACAAAATATATTTTGTGTAGAATGATTCCGGGTAAATTAATACGGCGACATCGATCTACTAAGAAGTAGATCTTCGGATATATAACTCCATAGAACTTTTTTATGGGAAGTTTTGAAAGAGAAATTCTATACCACAAACTCAGAGACTAGTGAGTAACTAAAAACTAATATTCGAGAAGATATTACCGCTATACAAGTTAAAACATGAAAATATAGTGAGAATATGAAACTGCACAAAGTAATGTTTTCAAAACGTTCAGGGAGTAATTTAAAAATGCGTTTGTCAGAAATATAATTTGTAAATTATTTTTTTTGCGTGCTAAGAGTAATTTGTACACAACATACATTTTATTGTAATAAAACAATGTAGTTCATAATTAATTATAAACACGAATTCGTTTTCAGCGGAGAGATTAAATATGCAGACTTAACAACTTATAATTTACACAATTACAATTTTGTTCACCGCTCACTGAAACTGTCAATCCAATTACCTCATGGAATGAAATATTTCCTAACATAAATTTTAAATGATGAATCGTTACAGTATTGTTCTCCGAGCGTCACTATAAATATCATGACAGAGCAATATTCTACTTGTCTTCTACTATTAGACATGTCCATTAACATAGTAATATTTACTTGTTAACTGTGGCTCCGAATAACTAGGTCGAACTATTCTAATACCACTCACTCAGGTTCTTCACCCATTCGTATCATTACTTTTACCATTAATTTTTTCCTTAGGCATAGCACGCACTGCGGTTAAACGCCCGCAGTTTTTACCAGCAAGATATTGCTGTTCAAGTTTTCAGTTTTTCAACCGTTTTGTGGGAGATTTTTTATAGATATTTTATTTTAAATATGATTGAATGAAATGGTACAATGTGCCGTAATATTTCAGCTAAAAAATATTACGAATAATGTACATATTCTCACGCATCAACAGACGCCCTACACAGCCAAAATACAAATATCCACTGAGCATGTAATCTTCTCGTCGGAACCCGAACAGGTAGTGTCATAAAACTTACAGGTAGGCGAAACGCCCCTCAAATAGTTATATTACTGGTAATGTCTAGGGGCCACCAGATGAAAATAAGTCAAAACAAATACATGGACGCATACCTGGTATCCTTTGTCTACCCACTCAAAATATTGACAATACATATTTCGGTATAGGCGCTGAGTTTCAATCCCGTAAAAACGACTGATTTTTGAGCATTTTTCACATTGTTATTAATAACTCATTTGAATCTTGTCCGATAACATTTATTTGTATCTCAAATTATTTGGAAAGATTTAATAAGAGATAAGCTAGAAGGAAAATAGCATTAAACGAATATTTATAGCGTAATACATATTTTTACAAACATCCGAGTCAAATCTGACCACTGCAAAGGATGTGTTAAAAACACGCTTGGATTTGTAATATATGGAAATGTACGGTGGCGCTCGCACAGTGGAGGCGGTTTTTTCAGTCAGTACTGGTCAGTACGCGCTGAACCAACAGCGAAGAGGCTAGATGTATCGTCAATATGTCATCAACTGACTCCGAGCCTACGTTTGCGGCGAATCATGAAATCCAAAATCGACCTGCATTGAATGATAAAACATTAATGTCTGTTACTGACTTATTTTTGCAATTCCAAAAATAATATTTAGCAAATAAGGAAGAAATAATAAAAATATAATGTTTAAAGATGAAATATTATTTTAGAGTTATATTATTATTACAAATAATTTGTTATAAACTTGTTCTTTTCTAACCTCAAAGTAACAGAGCGACGTTTTTCTGGTGATATTGATTTGCGAAATGTTGTATCCTGGGATGTAATATAAGAACCCACTTCTATTAAATGTTCTCGCATATTATTGTACAGTTTACAATAATAACCCTTTAGGTATTTACTCGATTAATGGATGAACCCAGTATTTATGATGGCAGCGGAAATTATTTTATCTGTTTCTGATAACCAGAGATATAACACAAACTGTCGTCCAGAAGTCCATTTTGATGGTGTGCGGAAAATTGCACGCTCACAGTTGCTCGCCCACAATTGCTCGCCAGGAAAGTTGCTCGCCAACTGTATGACAGGATGTTTTAGTTTTTTTTTACATGGATATAGATTATAGATTTACATGGATATATAATATAGATTAAGAAACACGTTTATTGAAAAACATGTTAAGTTAGGTTTGGTTATTTAAATAAATTTACAATTCTATTTATAGGATATTTTATTTATTTGCAACTTTTTATTTGCGAGCAACTTTCCTGGCGAGCAATTGTGGATGAGCACTGTGGGCGAGCAATTGTTGGCGAGCAATTTTCCGGTACTCTCATTTTGATACTGAACTCAAAATAGGCGGTTTAAAATTGCAGTGTGTATTGGTGCGCGGTTTTGTACATCGCGATAAAAAACAGCAATGTAATTTCCAAAGATAATAAATAAACTAGAGTGGAAGTCTGAGTGGTGATTTGACTCCCGATTTGATATTTTATTATTTTTAGAAAAAAGTGCGCTTCATAACTAGTTAAATCATTCAAAATTATGCCTTAAACATTGGTCATCAAACTCTAACTCAATTCTCTTTCCCAACGAATCCACAGCCGGCTTTAATACTTTACTGCATACGAAAGCTGAATTGATATCTAGTTTATTTAACTCCTTTGGTAATTTGATATTAAGTGCTCATCATATTTTTGAGTAATTAATCCATTCTGCGGAGTACTTAAATGTTAGTTACATGATCTGCTAAAGAAATTTTCAGTATTCTTCGGTAGACTCACATTTCAAATGCTCCGATCCGGCGTGATGTTTCTTGTTTAAGTGACCATTCCCCAAAGATTCAAAAATATGTCACGACATATATGAATTCCCATTTCTAGGTTCAAGTTATGGTTAGCGAAAAGGGTTTCATATTTAGAAATGCACTTTTTGCCATATCTATTCATGTTTGTCATTGTCTCTAAGATAAAATTAAGTCCCAAGACTTGGCTGATTGATATGATTCATTGTTTACGTCACTACTAAAAGTTTAATTTAAACTATTATATCATGTGCAAAGTATTAAAATTAAGACAATATATAAAAAATATTAAATGTTTCTTATAAAAACTAAATAATTAAAAAACCAAAATAAATCTTTAAATAATTTATAATACTTTGATGTATCCGATAAAAATAAGGTTATACATAAAATAATTTAAGTCTTATAAATTAATAACCTTTGTCTGGACTTTTCATCAGATCTTGAATCGAGCTGTATTTTATATTAATTAATCCCACCGTTTCATCCGCCTTCTAAGCTACTGGACATAAGTGGCACTTGAATGGTTCTTCTGTTAGCTATTTACCAGGCTCGCCTTAGCAGATCTCCGCTGCTAATTGTAACAAATTGGTGACATATGGGAGGAATAGCCGTCACAGCTTACAATTCCTCCATTGGATCCGCGGGCACTATTCCTGAGATCAGTCAAAGGAGAATTACGGAAACTTTTTGACTTTCTGTGAATGCGAGTGTAAAAAGAATATTTTAAAATATCTGTGTTCAAAATTGATCATTTATCATATGCTTCTAGTAATATAAATAGCTTACTTACATCACTCCGTTTCTCTAACAAAATAAACAGAGATGATAGAACGCCACATTCTTCTATTATGATACACAAATTTTACATCTTTCACTATTAAACACATTACAACTCATTGTTGAGGCTTTCAATATGGTTTATTTAATTTTCTTGCTACAGTATTTTGCGGGTACCCTTGTGCAAAATATTTTCTGCAAATAAAATTTGTTAAAATATTGGATAAAAGTGAATGTATTTTCCTGTGTATATATTAAACTACGTATAATCATGGAATTTAATATGGTTGAAAACGGTATATTGGTTGGTACGTTTAAAACTTATTAAAATATGAGCAATGTATAAGATCTTGGGTAGATATACAATAAGAATGTTTTCAGCGGCTTGAAAATTATTTCATAAGTTCTTTGGCATTTTAAGGCGTAAATAGATACTGTTTTGTATATATTTAAAATGGTTCTTTATTTGCAATATTTGAATATGTCCACGAACACACAATTACTGGATTTCCACCAACAAAGGCACTGTTATTAAATAAATAATAGATCATAGAGACGAAGCTATTTTTTATTAATGGAAAAAATAACAGTGCTTTTGTAGGGGAAAATCCAGTAATTGTGTGTTCTTGGACGTATTTAAATATTGATAATAATATACTGGTTAAAATAAGAAAATATATAAAAATCGAAAAATATTGATTTTTAGGCGTATTCTAGTATAATGTGTTAAAAACATTTTACAGATAAAGAATATTGCTTTAAATAATTTAAAAAAAAAATTAGATTCTCGTTCTGACATATATGCTATTTCAAGGAAAATGAATATCCAATTTAGTCCATAGATGGCGATAGTGTAGTGGTATTCGAAGTGATTTCACATACTGACATATATACAACTTTAAAAAAAAAATAGATATGGAGGTTGATTGGGTGGAACGGCGAACGTTACATTGTGTAGAGTGATCATTTAAGCCAGTTGAAGATAGGTCGTAAGCCCTGTAATTACCCATACTTCCATTTTTTTCCATTAAATATAATAAAATAGCTTCGTATCTATGAGATATCTATTATTTGTCTAATAACAGTGCCTCTGTTTCTTTATTTATTATTTGAACTTTCCTCTTAAGAATTGTGATTTATTATATACATTTAATAGTATATACATTTATTTTATATTATACAGCCATTAACAGTTTAACGATAGAACATAGAATAGAATAGATAGTAAAAATAAATATTATATTCAAAATAAAATAAATAAATCTTTTACAAATACTCATCACATGTGTTTACTAAAATGTAGTCACAGTAAAATGTGTACGACTACTCACCGTAGATATACTTGGGTATATAAATATGAAACCGGAGTTTTTGTATATAAAATGCACGTTTATTGTATGAAAACGAAACAAAATATTTTATTCAAAGTATTGTTTATCGCTAGCTATACGTTTATCTTATCTCTCTGACAGTTTGTGGATGCCATGCTAAAAAATCTTTTGCTCTTTTGAGGCAAACCAATCATCGAGACATTTTCGTAAGAAGTGAAGCGCTACTCAGCAAGTGCTTGTCCCATCGATGCAAATAAGTAGTAATCAGACGGAGCCAAGTCTGATAAAAAAGTATTTTCTAATTAACCACCTCAATCGTTTCTTTGACAGGTTTTGCTGTGTGTGATGGTGCATTATCATGAAGCAAAATCACTTTGTGTTGCCTTTATTGATATTCTGGTCATTTTTCACGCAAAGCTTGATTTAAATGAATCATTTGTTGTCGGTAGCGTTCAGTATTAACGCTTTCGTCAGGTTTTAGCAGCTCATAATAGATCACACCCTTCTGATACCACCAAACACAGAGCATTGTCTTCCGTTCATAGCAATTTTTTTAACCACTCAAAACACTGTGATTTACCAAGAAAATACTTACCACAAGCTTCTATAAACATTTGATGCAATTCTGTAGCAGTTTTCTTCAAATGATCAGAAAATCAATGCTGTCCGCAAATCGTAGTTTCCGGGCACAAAATTTGACATGTTCAAAGTTATTAAAAACTATGCTATTGTATGAAACGTGCATTCTTGTACGGTAGGTGACTTTTTTCAGAAGGGATGCTGGATAATAAGTTTATACCTACTATCAAATATACAAATCTATAGACTAGTCCACAAACAAGATGCAACTACTGACAAAAATAAACTGTCAAATTAGTTCTATAAAACTTTACGTCTCGTAACATCAACTGTAGATCCAATTTTTCATATTTAAATGATGAATTTAATAAATAATTGAAAGATATTCAATGTTTCAAATATTCAAGCCAAACTGTCAAAAATGAGTTACACAAAAAAATTCTTCAAAACAATCCGCTCGCTTCGTAATATGTATGCTATTATGTGCATTATATCCATGAGCATTGGTCGTTTTTTGTACGTTGGATGCTGTTAACGAATGCGTATACAGTATTCGATGACCTTGACAGGTGGAATTAAATGCACATGCACGAAAGTCAAATACTTTCAAACTTTGTGGATACGGAACGAATGATAGAATCCACTGTTGCTAGTATCTGTACGCGATTCATAGATATTCGAATGTTTAAAATATATATGTATTTTTATTTGCTCCGTGCGCGCGACGTGTCGTCATATATATTATGACTGGTCTCTAAAGGACAGGATACATTTATTTGCGGCAGTGCTGTTTCCAGAAACAAAAAGTCTTAAACTTTTTGACTCTAGAACACAAAGGATGCGGAGCGCCTGATCTTTATAAGGAAAACAAAAATAAAATAAAAGATAGTCCAAAAGAAAAAACCTTACTTCAAAAATTAACAGAAATTAAACAGCTCATGAAATCATTCATCTGGAGCCTTGTCACGACAAAAGCTCCACGGACTTTGAGGCTATATACTTTATGTGTATATATGAAATTCATTAGAATTATTAACGTATACTAGAATACGTCTGAAAAGGCAGTATTTTTCAACATTGTGTAAAGTGATCACTTAAGCCAGCCGATGGTAGGTTGTAAGCCCTGTAATGCCCGAGACTTCCATACTTCCCATGTAAAAATAATAGTTTCGTCTTTGTGAGACATCTATATCTTGATGATAGTGCTCCAAGAGATTTGGATGTACTCAAAATATCGAATAACTGACAAATTACATAGACCATTTTCGGTTCGGATAATAATAAAATGTAAAATTTCTAACAAAACTTTTATTTGAATACTGTTTTAATTTAGTATTTAATTTTATTACTAATTACTATCCCGTCATTGCAGAGATAATATATTTTTTTTAAAGATCAATGTCGCTCACTAATTGAAGCATCGGGTCCTTGAATAATAGAACCGAGCAACATTATTCGGAATGGTTTTTGTAGCTGATTGTTCTTGATGTACTCGTAGCTCGCTGTTGGCTTAATTTATAGATGATACGAACGGGCGGTAAAGTAATTGGGCAAATTGCTTTTATAGTTTTTAATTTTTCTATGGTTTCATTATTAGTTCTTTTGTTTGAAAATGTAATTTGCATCAGATGATTACAGATAAAGTAACAATGAAAAATTTAGTCATGTTCATTGTAGGTATATATAATATTATTAATTAACTAATTGTTATTTGCTGTCACGTATTATATATTTATCAGCTTAGTGGATTTAAGAAGGTGTTGCGTAGAAGTATAAATGCCGGAGTAAAATCAGGACTGGAAGGAAAAGGCACTCACCACCGATCTGGATTCTGCTGGCACCTCCAGAAAGTGGACTGTATGTCGTTGATTTCACATACACTATTTCATGAAAGGTTCCGACACAAGGTATAGACGTATAAGTCTCAAGAGTTTTAATAGCGGAGTTCGAACCGTTCCGATAAAAAGCTCCCGATCGTCTACATTGTCGCGGTCAGGAGGGGAAGGAAAAAGAGGGGTGCAGAGAGCATTATTTTCATTTACGTAATGAATATATTTATACGTAAAATAAATATATGTCCCAAATAAATATGGGCATGTTGGCTTCTTGGTTCCTCTTAGATACCACTGGATGAAATACGTTTGTCCAACGATTGTTAGTTCTACAAGCGATGTGGCCTGCCCATTATATCATTATTTCATATCATTAGTGGAGCCATTAACAGAATTCAAACGAATCAATCTATCTTTCCTATTTACTGTCAGCAATTTCCAGTACATTTCATTCACACGTACATGCATCAGACTAAACTGTATCGCCATTAGCACAATAAGTATGCACAATTTTAATTTCGTCAAAAGGCTTTGAAGACATTAATTTTGATGACGTCCTAGAAGAATTCGAACCTATAGAAACGAGAGAAGTCGGGGAACCGAAATCTTGCAAAGAAATAATTAATGAAAATCTAAGAATTAAAATACTCAATGTCAATATTCGAAGCATTAATTATAATTTCGATAACTTGCAAGTGCTACTCCAACGCACTAACATCAATTTTGATATAATAATTTGCACAGAATGTTGGCTGAACAACTTGTCCGTACCGAAGCAAATAGAAGGCTACAATGTACACGCTACAACCAAACATTTTAACCAAAATGACGGAGTGGTAGTGTACACTCATAACAATTTACATGTCACACATGAAGAATCATCCATCATACAAGATGCAAACTGCCTTCACCTAATCATTGACAAGTTTACTCATGTTCTAGCGTTATATCGCCCGCCCTCATTTCAGAACGCTGCGACATTCGTAGTGTCACTAGATACTTTCCTTACCACTCTCTCACAATCAAAGGAAATAATTATCACAGGCGACCTTAATATCGACGTCATCAATCAGTCACTGCCTACTATCACTCAAGACTACCTCGATGTTCTAGCTCACCACGGACTCCTCTCAGCAATAAACAAACCTACACGAGATAAATCTTGTCTCGACCATATTATGATTAAGTCCAAGTCTCCAATTCACGCAGTAATTTGTCAATCACCTATAACCGACCACTTTCCGGTTATGATGGGCATCGAACAGTACACCAAAAAATCACACAAAACTAACAATCTGCGAAGAAAATGTATCAATTACAACGAACTGATTAAAGACCTAGAACAGGAAGCATGGAATTCAGTATATGACTGCGAGGATGTAAACTCAGCTTTTAAAGAATTTAATACTATATTGCAACAACACATCACTAAAAACCAGTATTATAAATCTCACTCTACAAAAAAAAACATAAAACCGTGGATCACTGAGGGTCTAATTTCAAGTATAAGAAAGCGCGACAAACTTCACAAAAAAGTTCAGCAGTATCCTCTCAACTTAGACGTACGAATTCAATACAAGCGATATAGAAATATCTGTAATAAGGCAACAAAAACGGCGAAAATATTATATTATAGAAATTTAGTAGATCAAAATAAAACCAATACAAAAAAATGTTGGCAAATTATTAGAGAATTTACCAATTCTAATATAGAAAAAAGTAATAAAGTATTTCAGATGGTTAATGACGAAAACATTCCAAATACTGATGAAAATCAGACTGATATTTTAAACTATATAAATAAATACTTCTCCTCAATAGGTAAAAAAATTTCAGATGATCACTTACTTAGAATGAACACAAATGAATTACATTTATGTAATAATGTCCGCCTAAATTCGCAAACATCAAACTCATTATTTTTAACTCCGACTACACCACATGAAATTAACACAGTTATACAGGAATTAAAAACTAATAGTGCTCCAGGTAAAGATGGTATTTCTATCAAGCTTGTAAAATAAATTAAGTCATTCGTAACCGAACCACTTGCATTTATTACTAACCTGAGTTTACAAACTGGTGTCTTTCCAACCGTGCTAAAAGATTCGTTGCTATGCCCAATCTATAAAAGCGGAAACCCTAGTGATATATCCAACTATAGACCGATTTCTCGTCTAAGTGTTTTTTCAAAAATTCTAGAAAAAATTGTTAAACGGAGGCTCCTTAAATTCCTGGATGTAAACAACATTCTATCGAATCAACAATTTGGTTTCCGATCGAAACGCAACACAGAAGATGCACTCATGTCTCTCGTGGAATATATCGTATCGAACCTGGACAAGGGAAACAAATGCATGGGGATTTTTCTTGACCTTGCAAAAGCATTCGACACCGTACCGCACCTACTATTGCTAAAAAAACTTGAAAACATAGGAGTAAGGGGCATAGCATATAAGTGGTTTAAGGATTACTTAACAAATAGATGTTAAATTGTCCAAAATAATGAAAAATACAGCAATCCATCATTGATAACACACGGTGTTCCACAAGGAAGCATTTTAGGTCCTATATTATTTCTAGTATACATTAACGACTTTTGTAATATGACCCTAAACAATGGAAAAATAATCACTTTCGCGGATGACACCGTGCTTTGCTTTGAGGGTAAGTCTTGGGAAGAGGTCAATACTCGTGCACAGGATGGTCTGAACAAGGCGAAAAAATGGTTTGATACGAACCTCCTATCACTTAATACAAAAAAATCAAAATATATATGTTTCTGTATTAACGAAAGAACAACACCACGTCAAAGTCCTACACTCGTCGTTCATGACTGCAAAGCAAACAAGACCACGGCGTCCGCATGCCAATGTGAAAAACTGACAAGAGTCAAAATTATTCGACATCTGGGAGTACTGATCGATGATCATCTTAACTGGAAAGAACATATATCGAATCTAGCAAAACGCATAAGAAAACTAATTTACTTTTTTAAAGGAATTCGATGTATAGTTGATTACAAACTCTTGAGATCGGTGTACTTTGCACTGTGCTACTCTTTAATTAATTATGCTATTTTAGTTTGGGGAGGAGCAGCAAAAACAATATTGGAGTCGGCTAAAAAGCACAAAAAACAATTCTCAAGGTAATAATTGGTCGTCCCTTTAGATATCCATCAGACCTTATATTTAAAGAGTACAATGTCCTTGATATAAGACAAATCTTTATGTTGAGACTCGTTCAATACTTCCATACTAATAACAACTCTCCCCAAGCAATAGATCATGGACACAACACTAGACAAACAACAAACATCTACATACCAGTTCCGAGAGCAACAACGACATTTTATCAAAGATTCTACATGTTCCTAGCTCCGAAACTATACAATACACTCAGTACCAACTGGAAATCGTACAATTACTATAAGATTACACAAAAATGGACCCAATATATGATTCAATCAGGTAGAGATGAATCAGAAGTATGGATATCCAACAATTTACTATAATGTATACAATTCTTTTACTAATAACTCACTAGTCCTACAACACTCCCACTCCACATATTTTTATTATATTTTTATTTTATTATACTTTTATTTTTTTAATTTTATTCTTACTTTTTTATTCATATTTGATTTATTTTTTTATTCCAAATAACACCACAACAGCACGAAAAAAAAAAAAAAAAAAAAAAAAAAACTGGCTACTTTAACACAGACTTTAGTCTAGCAAAGTAGCCAGGACAACGCTGTATATATCAGAGGTGAAGTCTACTCCATCCCACACATTAAACTATGTATTATGAATGTTATGTATCCACCTCTGTAACTACAAAAATATGGATGTCAAAATATATATAAATAAATAAATAAATTATTATTTCGTTTTCTGTTATTATCTACACGTTTCTTTTTCTGTTTGCTCAATATACATTTTTATATGACTTTCTTTTGAAAGTCAACACATAACAGCTATACGTAAGCACTAGAAGACTGATTGAATACTTTCCATTTTGGACATAGTGTATCACTTTTGAAAACATATTTTGTATGTTATACGAATGCACTCCAACCCTGCTTTGTGCTGTTAACAATTTTGAGACTTTAAAACTTCTGATAGTTCATGCATTGTTTTCTGAAGGTCGCCTGGATCATCTAAGATCACAGTATCATTTACAGAACGTAGATGTTTGAAATGCTCACCATTCATATAAATACCTTTTTCCTCCCACTCGAGTTGCCTGAATAAATTTTCGAGAGTAGCCGTTTATATTTTAAGCGAGATTGTATCACCATGTCGAGCACCTTTCTTGATAGGATGATGGTTTACGAAGATTAACGGACGCTGTTACGTTACTGTATACATTGCTGATGTTAACATAATGTTTAGAAATACCTTGTCCGCTAAGGGCATCTATGATAGAGATTTTTTGGGAGAATGCCTTTTCGTAGCCGATGAATCCGATTTTACAAAATGAGTATAGATTTACGATGTTGTTTTTTAAAAAATATACACACATTTTTCAACCATAAATTAAGGAGAACACATTCTTATTGTGAAGTTGTAATTATTCAGTCTATGATATTTTAATAATACAAATTGAATGTATCAATTAGAAAGATATACAGGGTGGGGCACGAATGTTGCTTCAAATACAAATGTGAATATGTTTGTTGTTTTTCATTTCTTTATTGTTTTAAATGAAGAGTTTTATTAAATTTTAAATATGGGAATTAGTTTTTAAAAATAATTTGTTTTAGGTGTCCTCCGCTTTCGTTAATGCAAACCTTGCATCTGACCAAAACGTTGTTTATTGCTGTTGTTAATATTGTCCGGGGTATTGCTTCAATAACGGTCCTTATGGATTCCTTTAACTCATTTTTATTGCATGGATTAGTTTTATACACCCCTTGCTTACAAATATTGATGTTCGGCATTTCGTGAGATTATTTTATCACCAAATTTTTTACTCAGGGCCGCCATTACTTATCTTGTTATATGACAACTGGCTCCATCTTGTTAAAACTATACATTTCGGAAAGGTATTCGTCTTAGGTGCATTTCTGAGAGAAAAAAATTGTTCCAGCATGTTTAGACAGCGCTCTCCATTCACTGTAACATTGGCATCGTTTTCTTCAAAAAAGTAAGGGCCGACAATACAGTCGGCAGCTACTGCACATCACACAGTTACACGTTCTGCATGCAACCTCACTGGGTGGATGTTTTGAGGATTTTAATTGGTCTATATACGATCATTTTGCTTGTTCACATTTCCGTTTAAATCAAAGTGCGCCTCGTGAGACATAAATAAGTATTTATGAAGTTTACATCGCTCACAACGAAACGAAACACGTTTTGGCAGAACTTTAGTCGAATTGGTGGATCTTCTAGATTCAAGTGGCTTGTAATTTGAATTTTATATGGAAACAAATTCAAACCGTCGTGCAAAATATGCGATACACTCTGTATTCAACGCTAATTGTCTTGTTGAAATGCTAGGATTGCTAGGAAATGTTATCAATACTGCAGCGGTGATGTTTGATATTAGAACTGTTGGATTTCGATAGTAGGGCTTCCTCTGGACAGTGCCATGTGTATTGAACCTTTCTACAATTTGCATAATGGTCCACCGACTGGGCGCATCCCGATTTGTTTGAGTCCTAAATGCTCTCTGTACCAAAATTGGAGACTTTAGTTTATAAATTTGAATTAAATATTGGAAAGATATACATATAAAATCAATTTTATTGAAAAATATTGTTATCGCGCTATCGGGATTCGAACCTGGATCTCTTTCCAAACCGAGGAAGGTGCATTATCCAACTATGCTACAGCGACAATATTTTTAGCGATAAATTTTCGAACCTATATGTTTTTTTTTTTTTTATGAATACATTTAATCGTTCCATTATTTAAAAGAGCCATCTACCTTATTTTTACGAAATCTCAATTACATTTGAGTTATACCAGAATTAACAATTCTTTTTTTTTTTGTATGGTATTTCGGATAGTTCGTATCAGGTCACTTACAGATTTCAAGATGAGAAAACTTATTCCTGAAATCGTAATTTGACAATAAAAACTAAACAATTTATGTAAGGACATTTTAATTGTTTAAATGCTAAAAACCTCATGAATATATCTGTAAACTTACAATAAGTATAATACTCACAAATAACAAATAAGTTATCTACTTTTGGTAACTAAAGAAATAAAACTTATACATTATACCAGTTACAAGGCCATGACGCACCTAATTTGTTACATATACGAATAGTTGTGTTAATAAATTAACTCTCGGTTTAAACACGTTGTCTCTCAAGATAGTTAGATGAAAGATTCACCACTGAAAGTTAATTTATTAATTTTAGTGTAGTTAAAAAATACAATAAATTGTAAATAAATAGATAAACGAGTAGGTACCAAATAATTACACTTTTGCTCATATTTTTAAAATATGAATAAATCAATATGTGAGCCCCTAACAAATATATTTTTTGCGCTATCAAGTATGCGAAAGTTTGCATCATTCATTTTCTTAAATGCTTCTACTTTAGGTTTTTGGTTGAAGAACTGTCACTTTTGACCACCATTCATTTTGGTCCCATGGTCCCGTAGATTCTTCAATTTCGTTCTAATATTTGTTCGTGCCTCTCACTGAAAATTTCTTGAATTTTCCCAATCCCACTTTTCTCGGACGTCCTGTCGAGCTTCATTTGTTTGTTTATTTTTAAATTGATTCATTATTTAATTGTAAAAAGTACACTGTATAAATTATCACTTAACGTTAAGTGTTTAAACTAATCAACTATATAGAGAGGTAAAAAATGCACGAACCGAAATAATACTATATTTTATTAAGGAGAACACATTCTTATTGTTAAGTTGTAATTATTCAAAAGATAGGTCTATGATATTTTTTTAAATACAAATTAAATGTATTAATTAGAAAGATATACATATAAAATCAATTTAAACAACACTACTTTTCGACAAAATTAGTTTTGTTTGTATATATTTCTAATTAATACATTTAATTTGTTAAATACTAAATTAATGTATTAATTATAAATATATACATATAAAATCAATTTTGTCGAAAAATATTGTTTTTGCGTAGTATTGCTGCAGATGCCAGAATTATCAATTCATTTTTATTACATTTTGGACACATTGATACTACATATATTATTAAGGAAAACACATTCTTATTGTGAAGTTGTAATTATTCAGAATATAGATCTGTGATATTTTAAATACTAAATTAATGTATTAATTATAAATATATACATATAAAATCAATTTTGTCGAAAAATTATGTTTTTGCGTCACCGACCTATGTTCTGAATGATTACAACTTCACAATAAGAATGTGTTTTCCTTAATAATACATTTAATTTGTATTTAAAATAATACATTTAATCATCGGAATAATTTCTGAGCTTGACAGATTTTACTCCGCGATCCCTGAATCGGAATGCATATTCGGTAACCTAATTTATTATTATTATGTTCTTAATTATTTTTGTTCTATAATCTACCCTTTAATATTAAAATGTAGCCATCATGTCAGAATCAACGTGCAACAATGATACAAATCACCTCTGTAAATTTCAATTGTCGGTTTCTTAAAATCCCTATAATTTAAACTCTATTATTCGGTAAATATTCCTTTGGTTAGTACGAGTTGCGGTGTGTGTTGAAGTTATTCAAACTATGATCGACTCGAAATTGTATCTGAAGGTTAAGATGCTGTGAGACAAAAGCTCCTAACCTTTTCTTGTCTCACGCGTGTTGGTTGTGTGTCGCAGTGAGGGTGTCTGTTGTAACTAGAGCAGGGTATATAAATGAAAAAGCATTTACAAGGTTTCGTATATTGAGCTGATGAATTAATATAATTGAAATGCGCGGTTGAACTTTGGAATGGGGAGCTGGAGATGCAGTTGAATTGCAGTAATAGTAAATAGGTGATTGGATGGCTTGCAGAGAAGTGGCATTCATTGCTTGAGCAGTATCGTACCTGTTTATTTGCATCTGCTTATTAGTCGCTCTGGTTGGGCCCTAAAGGTTGATATGTAAGCCCTTATAAGGCCATGTCTACGTTTAGGATCACCATAGGAGAATGTCAAAGTAAGGTGGTTGATATTAGAAAGCCCAGAAGTATATTTGTATCTAAAGTCTGGTAGTTGTTAACCACAACTTAGTTTTAACATACCTACACCTAACCAACCTATTGCTTCCTTATCACATGAATATCATCATATTATATACATCTAGGGCTTAAGTGTACTTACTTACGTTTATGGAGTCACTCGGATGGAGTGACCGTTTTTATAGTAGGTTCTGTTTTATGGATTGATGAGCTATATAAAGATATCAGAATTTGTTTTAAGGTGAGGTTGAGGAACCTAAATATCCTACTGCGTGTATGTGAATGTCGTAGTATATATGTATATGTATGTGAATGAGCTGCAGCTAGAGCAAATGAATGGAATGAAATATGGAGTTACAAATGATGACGCTTACTGTAGCTTGATTCACAAATGTAAGTACACAGGTTAAAGTTACATTACAGAATAAAGTTAGTGACTAGAAATGCTCACTGAAGATACATCTGAAAAGGCAGCTGAGAGAGAAATGGCCGCTTCAAGTGGGCTTCTCAGAGTTGTTACATTGCGACTTATTGTTAACTGAATTTCGGTCGGTACTCTTCGGCATATAATGGCTGTAAAGCGCTTGGTTAAACGGCCAGGTCTGTGAGACGCAAGCAGGGCCTCCACATATATAATGAGAATATTAGTAATCTTAAAATATATCTACTTATGTATTGTTAGCAAATATAAATAATTAGTAAAACCTAAATATATAGTTTGTAATAAATAATACATTAACTGTATTTTAACCACTGAATGTTGATGAATATAATAAGGTTACAGTGATTAAAAACAAAGTTATTGAGTTATGCAATATTAAAATGAATAAGCACGACGTGTTTACCTTTAATATTAAAAATATTATAGTACAGATTTAAAAAAATACGGACCTATGTATCTTTGCAAAAAATCTGAAATCTGATAAAAATATCCGTGTATCATCTAAAGAACTTGTAGTTTTAAGGTCAAGTGTTCTCACGGAATATATATATTGGCCTCCAACTGGTACGAGAGCCCCATCTACATGCCATACAATGGAGTAGGTAGAATCCTTTGTTCCGATCAAATGTCATCCCTTAATGAACAATTGTGTAAAAGAAAGGAAATCGGGAGAACAAAATTTGCCTTTTCAGAATTAAATAACGAGAAAATAGATTCATTCACTATTTTAAGATGCGTGTCTTGTTGTTTCCATGTCCTCTTATCTGTAAAATTTAAAGAAGTACCTACATCAAAAGTTGATACATAAAAAAATATTTACCGAAAAAAATCCTTTTAGTATAAAAAAATTTAACTCAATGTGATTGTAATTACTCTTGGATACACAAATAATTAAAGAGACTTTGATATAAATATAACAAAAATACACGTACATACCATTACGTCATTTCAAAATATGGACGACTGTCGACTTACTGCTTCTAAAGGTGCCCAGCGGAAAACTTTCAAGTATAATATTAAATATATAAAAAACTACAATGTTATTCTCAGATTTTATTTGTATAAAATGAAGTTTAATGATGTGAATTTTACATTTTATAAGTAATATCGTCTAAATGTCGTCCATTTATCTCAAGACACTCTGTAATCGGACTCTTAAATTTGCAGACACGCGAGAGCAAAGCGTTGGTTCAATGGCAGCAACTTAACGGCGGATATTTTCTTGTAGGGCCTGAATTGTTCGAGGATTGTTACTGTAAACTCTTGACTTAAGGTATCCCCACAAAAAAAAGTCATACGGTGTAAGGTCCAGTGACCGAGGTGCCCAGAGTATATCTCCGTACTTACTGATTAATTTATTGGGAAAAATTCCCCCCAACTTGGCCCCGTCTTGCTGAAATTGTGTTCTGTTGTTGAACCCGGAAAGTTGTTGCAGTTACGGTACCAAAATCTCTTCTATCATTCGGAAATACACGTCAGTGGTTAATGTCTCTCACCGGTTAAAAAATTAAGGACCAATTATTTCTCGGGAAGAAATTACACACCATACTGTCGTTTTTGGATAATGCAAACGTTTTTAATGGCGTTCCCTCAAATTTCGGGGTACCTCATGTTTTGTTTATTAACATAGTATCTCATGTTTTATTTATTAACATAGCCATTGATATGAAAATGTGCTTCGTCAGTAAAAAATAAGTATCCAAGCATTCGTGCTATTCCAAAACGTTCCAGCATCGTTATCGCAAAGGTTTCACCTAAAGAATAGTAATTTTCGTTGAGAAACTGCACGATTTGCAGCTTTTATGGGTAAAACTGTGGTTTATTTTTCAAAATAACCTGTTAATTTTTTTATTCCAGTACAAGCTGAAACCTTCCTTATCGATTTAGCTGATTGCGCATAATTTCACATCGAACTTGAGCCACATGTTCTGGCGTCGCTGCTGACATTGATGGTTCCGAAGCAGTGTGGTTAACCATTGTGTCTTCTTGTCTAAGCTTTTGAATCCAACACCGGATAAGTTGCGTGCTCGGGCCATTACGTACTCGTCGAATATTAAAATGTGTACAGAATCGCGACGCCCACGAACCGATGAATCACCGCACTTTAAATATTGCTCAACCGCGAACGCGCGGCGCGCTCCCGACCTGTGACTCATTATGACTGGTAAATCCGCAAATCACGCGCGTCGAACAATACCTCTCCCACTCACTTCACCATGATGGTTTACAAGCAATTACAATTTGATCTTGAAATTTTTCCACTGGACACCATTTCTTTACAAATAATTAGAATTCATAACTTAGATCCGTCCAAATTAAGTTAGTAGCGACAAATAAATAAAATACAATTTTATCTGGTAGCAATACGTGCGTTGACTATTTGAAATAATTTTATATATTAATTTTGCTAAGTTTTTATTCAGTTTGTATATTTTGTTTCAAAGCAATTTAATTAAAGCAGAATACGCAGGGAAAAATGTAATTCATCGAATTATCCCAGATGTTGGAGCTTAAGGATTGAAAATGGGGAAAAAGATTAAGACGCGTGGTGCGCTGCCGACCAGTGACTCATTGCTGCACTATATAATTGATAAGAATTATTTTCTGATACTTTTTTTAAATAAATTTATATATCAATTCTTATACTTAGATGCAGAGAGATACTAATAAGCTTATGTCGTAGTTTTTATTCAATTGAATTGTAATGTTGTAAACTGGGAAAATAAGCCTCATTCTCTATATCTATAAAATAATTTGGAAGTTGTATATATGTTAATATATGGAAACACTTTGAGTACCACTACACTATTGCCATCTATGGAGTAAATTTGATAATTCATTTCCCTGAAACAGCATATACAATTAACATACATATAAATATACAACTTTCAAAAGATTTGATAGATATGGAGATTGATTGTGGGTAGAATGATGAACGTTACATTGTGTAAAGTGATCACTTAAGCCATCTGAAAACAGGTCATAAGCTCTGTAATTACCCCTACTTCCATATATTCCCATAAAATATAATATAAATAGCTTCGCCTCTATGAGATATTTATAATTACTACTACTTTGCCTATACATATCTGTAGAATACGATCATATATGACTGTAACCTACTGCAAATTTACCTCAATTCATTTTTTGTGTATACGAATCACTTTGATTTCTCGTCTCAGCAATTAGTAGGAACACAATGATCGGCATGTATCAGTTGCGTCATTTTACTCTGCGTACAAATCCATTTAAGAAAGGATCACTAAAATAAGGTAGTTTGGTCATATGGAATGGATGAATAAGGAGAGAATGGTAAGGAAAATATATGACAGTATTGATGACACCAGAAACAATGGACGTCCGTGGAAGACTTGGCACGACCAGGTAAACCAGATACTGGCGGATAGTCTTATTAGAAGCCTCAATAATCGACGAGCTTGTTATGAGAAGACGTAATGTAGTGATTACTTAAGCCAGCCGTGGACAGGTCGTAAGCCCTGTACTTATGCATACTTCCATATATTTCCACAATATACAAAACTAATTTTGTTAAAAAAAAAATACGAATATATTTCCTAGTTTCGCTATATCATGCTTTATTGCTTTGAAAAAGGATAAACTGCGGCACAATCGCTTTAATGAAGAAACAATCAAGGTGAAAGTCAAGTTCGACAATGTTTCAATGTTTCAATCGTTTGAAATCCGATAACACAAGCTTTAAAGATGAGTAATGAAGTGATCATCTGCCTGATGAGGATCTTTATACTCTCCCACCGAAAATGAGCAAAGTCTACGACGATTTAGATGAACGATGTCAAAGATTTTTTTACTCGTGGAATTTATCGTTTGCCAAGCAAATGTCAACAGTTTCTGAAACGGATGGCGATTATGTTTCAGAATGACCAATTAAACGTGCTTTGGATGTGTTTGGTTGCTTTTTCTCATAGATAAAACAGTATATATGCCTGAAGCAGCAAAACACTCTCAAATTGTGAGTTATGATATCTTAAAATTTGCGCAGCTTAATTTATAAGTCAACGCGACTATTTTCAGCTCGCAACGTTATTTCCGCAATGAAATATGAAACTTTGACTAGATGCTATATTGTTTGTTCCATATTTTTCTAAAAAAAATAAATGACGAAAAAAGAGCGGTGAAATATAGAAAAAAAAAATTAAATGACTTTTTATTTGTCATTAATAAAGATATATAACGAAAAGAAGGGGCGCTAGGTAAGATCCTTGACTTATAAAGAAGGGTAGAACGATGTATCTAAGAAATAAATCATTAATGAATTACATACATGTGATCTATTTATCAGATGATGTATGTTGTATCTATACATTTTCATTTAAGAATGGATTAATTGTCTGCATCAAAAGACTTGGCAAAATCGGTATTCACAGAGTCCATCTGTAAATGAATAACGAAAGTATTTCAAATAAACTGCAGTAGCGATAATTGAATATGCGAGAAGAAACTACGTTAATGTGAGGATTTTATGTATGTATTGATGGCTGAAGATTATATTGTAAACAAGAGATTTGAAAATTCTACCGAAGCAATCTTGTTTGCAAATGGTTCTATAATTACCGGATCAATTTTGTCTCCCTTTGAATATGTCAATTAATGTTAGTGTTAATATTTCAAACACGTAGTTTCACGTCAGAGGCTTTCAACTATCTATATATGTGTTCAGTTAATAGACAGCAATTAATATTAGTATTCTATACATCTTTAGTTTTTTTAAATTCCAAGACTTTCTCAAATCTCGTACAAATTCGTCAATTCTCTTGACATATATGGTAGGAGATTAGAAAACTTAAATTTGATGGATCTAAAGAAACTTGACTAACTTGACAAACTTAACTTAAACTAGATTTACAGCAATAGCAAATTAGGCGTAAAATAGATTGGGATATATAAAATATATACGAATCTATTTTACTCCAAGATTTTCGTCACTATTCTCTCTACTATCTAGAATGCTGTATTGGAACATTATATTAAAATGCTTAACGAGATTTCGTAAAATGCTAATTTGAATACATTTTTCATGATACAGGTTCTGCTTAAAAGCTATATTATCATATGTGATATGTGATATGCGCTCGAGCATGTGATACGTGCTAATCTTCCAGGCAAGATCGCACTACTGTGAGGACATAAAACGTTGTTAAGTCCACTGCACTGTTGATTATCATGTTTTTCATTATACAGATGGACCATAAGTTTTTGTGTCGAAGAATCACATAAGAATCGTTGTTTTTGTAGAACTGTTCCCCCGTAAAGTGATCCATGGTAACTAAATTTTCAAAGACCAACCTCCCGCGCGCTGTCGTCTGTGTGCTCTTCCTTCACGCAGTTCCCGCGCAGACGAGCTTTAAAAAGTGAAAAAACTTATGGGCCACACTGTATTACACTTGACAAGCCATGTGCAGTAGATTAAAAAAATTATATTCGACATATTTTTCTTCTCAGTTGTAATACTCATTTGATTAATTATTATTTAACATTAATTTGGCTCTTCGGTGCCAATACTATGACGCTTAAATATTAAATATTAAATTTTTATATCCTTTCAGATCTGTGTGTGTTTGTGGAAGTATTTATACGGGTTTTTAAGGAACATTTTGATAATCTGTTAAATAAAAAAATACGTTTTATCACAAATGCTCACATTATAAGGAATATTTTTTAAATTTATTATATTATCTTCACATTGGCTATAATTTGTTTGCCAGTCTGGCTTATCACACAGTTCAGAAGGTTTAATAAAATAAAATTTTATTTTATTTTGTCCTTTTTATGTATTAAAGGTAGAATATATTTACAAAAAGAACGCGCTGTAGCAGATCCATTAGTAATAATATTAAATTATTGACAATAGACTCATGACTCGATAATAATTCCTAAGCCTGATACTATTTCGGCTCCGCACTATTATAGTTAGGCCGGTGTGAAATATTTCAATGATCTTTTTACTTCAATGAGGAATAAAATATAAAAAATAATCAGAAAAATAAATTTTTTAAAGAAAACATCTTTTGTCGTGGAATTGCGTTTTCAAAACATAGTTCTGTGGTATTTTTAATACAAATTAAATGAAATAATCTACATATTTATCGAAAGAATATTTAGTTGCTACCGGAATTCGAACGTAGACCTCTTCCTAACTAAGGAAATGCGTTACCCAAATACGCTATAGCAATCGAATAAGTTTTCTGATTATTTTATTTTTTTAATACTGACGCTGTTCATTTCATAAAACTCCATTGTTAATCAACACAATAAATCAATCACGATTTTTTTGGTTTTGTTTTTAATTTTTTCAAATAATTAAACGATCGTTTCGGCCGTCTAGGCCATTCATTATTAACTAATTATGAATAAGTTTTCGACAAATTTTTAACTTGCAGGTATTCTCTGATCTTTCCAATTAATAATACCTCTATTATTCCATTTTTGAAAGCAATCAACTTATAGTTAATTAATTTAATTTGTATTGGGTAAATAATGTTTTTTGTTTTTGTTCTTCCACGGCACTACATCCCTGGGTGGAATTTGTCTCCCTGCACAACTTCTCTCCACCGACTCTAGTCCTCTTCTACACAGTCAGCCCACGTCCCTTGATCTGCCCCAAGGTCGCTCCCGCTGGGCTATTTACTTAATACACTGCTACCTGGAAATTTTTCAAAAGGTTCAGCTCATCACAATTTTTGAGACTTACAGAATCTTATTTATGTGTTTCACTTATTTATGTTTTAGATCTCTTGGTACATTTTTATTGTGTATATTATATTCTCTGGTGAAGATCCATTTTTTTTTATTTTGTATTCAAAATCTGCTAATTTATTTTCTTCAATTGGGTTAGGCACCACGTTTCGTATGGTTTTATTATTGTTTTATACTTTAGAATTTGACTTCGTTAATTCAATATTTTTAATCCGAGAAGTCGCTTAAAGGCTTAAAAACGCTTTTCAGCTAGAAGTTGAATTTTTAATTTTTTCGTTGTCTTATTTAACGTGTTTAAGCCAGAACTATTTACAATAATTAATCCCTTCATATATATGTTATCCTACACAAACACCTTAGGGTGCCTACTGTCCACTTGTACCGACCGCGCACTTCATTTTTGAGGTTTTTCTGCTTCCTTTTTCAGGGTGGTAGTGTAGTCATAATTTTTTCGTTCGATCGGTTTGTAATAACTAAACATAGCATAACTTGTAACGTAGCATACATCTGCGATGTTTTATAGTTAATAAAGCCCGTGATGTTTCGTTATGCAAGTTACTATCTCCAACACCAGAATAAAGACCACGGTCGAAAGTGCATCACGTTGCCTTATAAACATTTACAAGTGCAAAAGATTCCGACAATGCAAGTATAATTAGTGTTACTAGCTTTAAAGGGATGAATTATGTTGTTTTGAAATATATTATATTATCTCACTGGTTGGTTAAGAAAGTACTGAGTTGTGAAATCAGTGAACGACATGATTATGTCGGGGTCTATTCCAACAACCCCTAGATAAATACAGCCCAATGGCATTTTTAAATGCTTCTATTGTATTTAATACCTACTGAAACGGAAGACCTCTATAATATCGCTTACGCATAGATATTTTACTATTAGATAGTACGTGCTATAAATTCACCAATAACTGAATTTATTCATTTTACCCGGTACTTCGAAATGGTTGCCGGCACATTAGATTTCTCGGTAAATTAAGTCATGTTCAGTTGGAAGAATAATTTGGTTTTCCAAGGAGACGTCTCTACATTGTTGCTTGTGACTCGTAGGTTAATCTGATTCCATTTTGATGTAATAGAATAAATGAAATACCAAAATTTCAATGTGAATAGGTTTACTTTTTGACTGAAGATTTATGTATACATGTTTGTTTATAATATAATGTGGGTATTACCCAAACAAATAATTGTTTATCGTTGTGTATCAGCTCTGAACCAAAAAATATGAAAGTATACACATAATATTATGCATAATAACGTAGGTGCTAAAATTAATAATGTTTCTTTAATAACTCTATTTTTTTAAAATATTTTTGTGTTAAAGTGATATATTATGAAAATATAACACGCATGATATTTATAACAATGCAAACATGAGCCTTTACAATTATCGTATAAAATATCCATTGATATTACTTCTGAGAAAGTGTTTTGTAAATTGCCTCCATGAACCTCCTTTGATATGATCTTGAACTTTGCGCGAATTGTGTAAGCCTATTGGGGTTGCCCGATAGGCCCCACTCTCAGTAAACACATTTGCCACCAATAGGAAAGTTCGCAAAGGTTTGAGAACCCTACTTTAGATTATATCAGAAATGTGTCACAGCGGGTTGTTTAGGGCACATCCGAGTGTTTGTGTTGTTCATTTTCTCCTGGCAAACGTTTCAATAACGAAAAGAAAAATAAAAAAGAATATTGAAGAAGAATTTTATGCTACATTTAGGTAGGTACATGGTGTCATTAGCCACACATATATACATATATAATGTATTAAGTGGTAAGTTTTTACGGACACTATAATACGGAGCTGAATTTGCAACTCTCGCACATATTACAGATACATCGCACACCTGGATCAAAACTCAAACAACTCAAAAAGTCATTTTTCAGTAGACAAAAAAAATTTTTTTTCTCCATTTTTTGTTACTAAAGTTATGAAACTAAGTAACATTTTAGGTCATAAATGAATCCTAAAATGATACTATTAGATAACTGGGATTACATTAGTTGCGTATTTAACAGAGTATCCGAATACAATAATAATTAAAAATTCTTGTTTTTTTGAGTTGTCGTAGTTTTGATCTAGGCGTGCGATATATCTCTAACCTTTCTGCATGGTTAATTTATCCATCTTAATACGTACGTAGGTACGTATTATATCCTTATTTTCTTTGCAGAAATTTTTTCTAAAGGTAATTTTGTGATAAAGGCTTTACATATTTTAAATATTATATAATAATAGTACCTATATGTACATACTCATGTATAGTCTTCATGTAATATTGTTCGTTGGACATAAAAAGTTTAAAGTAAAAAAAATAGAAAGATGATTTGTGTGTGCTCTTAAGTTCAACAGTGATTCAGAAAGTCAATTGTTTTAACATTATAATTTTTCTGTTAAAACGTTTGATTAAACGTTTTATCAATAGACTTTAAATGAAATTCTTTCGATAAGTAAGTGATTTCTCAAGAAAAACTTTTTTTTCAAATGAGAAAACTTCTTAGACTTCTTCGTAACTTAAAATTAATTTATTTGGAATTTGTTTCAGTCAATTATTTTAATCAACTCATTACTTTATTTTCACATTAAATAAGAATTTGGTAACACATTTTCTATGGTAAAAGAATCTTATAATTTTCTAATTATTTTTTTAAAAACTCATTCGTCTTATACACAGCTTATTACAACAGATAATTTCAATTTTGTAAATACTATGGTTTAAGTACTGACCAGTGATGGATAGACATGAAATAATGTATACATATAGGAGAGAGGTTTGGAACATTAGTTGCGGGACGAGGGGTATTCTACACACATTCCTTGTAGAAACATAAATCCGATAGGTTATGTCACATTTTTAACAGTAAAAGTATTTACACTTTGAAAATTAAACAATTGTGTAAACAATACGTATTTTTTACATTAATCCATATTATATTATCGTTATTATTTTCGTTCCAATTGAGTCATATATTTAAAAAAAGTCGCGGAGCTATTTGATTGCGTAAGTTGTACCAAAGTGATTACGTGGGTGATACCAAAATGAAAATATTGAAACAAAGAATTTGCTTTAGTTCATGTCTATATATTTGGTAATCTGTTGGTTAAGCGCTCGTGAGATAAACAGTGAAGTAAACAAATTATTACAACTGATAATAAAGAAGATTCTTAATTAAAATAAATATTCTACCATTTTTGTATTCGATTTATTAAGTTCAATTTTTTTAATGATAATTTAAACCTTTATGTGTATTGCTAATTCCCAATGATCGCAAATTCTGCCTGAGAGAATAATAATTTAATTCAAAGGTTTTTGGTGAAACTTTGTGGAATTCCACGATTATTTTGTAAATTGAGTTGTAACACTGTTTATTCCACTATATTAAAAGTTAGAGTGTTTTTGGGAACATATTCCTAATAATATAATTCAACTAAAGTTAACTAATGTTGTTAACCTTAGTTGAATTGTGTTATTGATTTAGTGGAATAAAAGAGTGTTTCGATTCAATTAACAAAAATAACATAATATAATTATATATTTATGTACGCATGTACTTAACTTAAAAATGTAAAGAGTTGATTTATCGCAACATTGTAAAATTCATTCAACAAATGATTTAAGTAGTCAGTCACGCCCTAACAGATCCGCCAGAAAGCTTAACACGCAACACGGTATCGAATATAAATAATCCTCGTTTACTACAGGTTCGTAAGAGTTCACTTTCCAGGGTTAGGGGTCAACTTACACAAGGGGGGCTATTGCCGACAGTCATAGGGATTCTTAACGAAACAATAAATACAAATATCGGATGACTTTTTCAGTGGTGCCAAACTGTTGACGCTTGAGCTTAGGCAGGACTCCGGGTGAACCCATGAGAGTTTTTTTAAAATTAATAATTTTTTTAATATGAATTGTTTATGAAAACTTAGTCGTTGTTCTACGTCTTAGGAGACATAAACATGTAATAAACTACCTAGAAAATAATTTTCTGAATATTATCGTGTAGGGAAAAGCAACTTAAGTCATTATATTTAATTTGAACGCAAACTTTTTCAAAATGAAATAAAAAATACTCACTGTTACTCTTTTATTACAAGCAAAAAGTAAAAGAAAAGGTAAAATATTTGTTTATTTATAAGTTCTATGGAGAATATGTTATATTTAAATTACTTTTGTATAATTTTAAAAACAAACACTATTCGGCACATACTTATTACATATACATATTATTTTAAAGAATTTTTATAAAGAAGTTTATTTATACATGAAGAATATGTCCTTTATGTAAATTTTTAATAATATATAAATATATTTAGGTATTTTTAAAAGAGTTGATTGAAGTGAGAAATTTATCTTATCATACCATTCAGTGATGTCGCAATTTACTTACGTAGTGACATTTACTTACGTATTTTAATTATTGTTCTTAAGCTTTTTCGGTAAAAAAACAGGTATTTTCTGTACATACCACTCGTAAAATATCAACATTTTCATCTATTTAAATGCTTTATTTAAAGTAAAGCATTAAACGAAATCAATTTAATCTGGAATTACTTAATTTTTGAAATGTAAATGTGCAGTAAGAAATGATTGTGATGAAATAATAAAATTGTTGATTTCTCATATTCATAAAAAGCTATCAGAATAAACAGCATACTTCATCTCTTATCACGTATATGTATTAAGTACAAAATATTAATTATGTATTATATGTATGAATATTTTTTCGATAAATTGATTTTACGTGTATATATTTTTAATTAAAACGTTTAATTTTTATTATGTTCTACCATGTTCTACCTATGTTCTGAATAATTATAACTACACAATAAGAATCTGTTCTCCTTAAAAATGAATTAAATAATATAGCTAGTAATGTTAGTGTTGACCTTTAATTAAAATTACTTAAAAAATATTTATGGCATTTCCTCATTACATTATCTCATATTTTAATGAAAGTACAGTGACTTATTTAATTTCCAAAAAAAAAAAAAACAGAAACAAAAATATCTAAAATTGAACGTAAATCCGATGCAGAAGTAGATAGAGGTACTAACGATTCTGACGAGATACGAAATTACTGAACGTAGTTGCTTCATGTCTGAGCCTTATAAAAGGAAGCCTTTTTATTTGCCTCACACGTGTCAGTTTACTCCCCGTCTATTTTATGTAATTTAACATTTTTGCTCAAAGTGTACGCATAACATTTTTGGCTATAAATATAATTATTTATAGCCAAAATTAATTTAATATGTATTAATTTGAAAAATGTAACATATAGTTTCGAAAATTTGTCAAGAAAAATACTGGCGTTATAGCACAAAGGTAGTGCACTTCCCCGGATTGGAAATAGAGTACCAGGTTCGTATCCCGGTGACGCAAAAACAATATTTTTCGACAAAATTGATTTTATATGTATATATTTATAATTAATACATTAATTTAGTATTTAAAATATCACAGACCTATGTTCTGAATAATTACAACTTCACAATAAGAATGTGTTTTCCTTAATAAATATAATTGACTGTTAGAATACATAATTTAAAAAATGAGGAATACGTTAGCAATGTATAATACGGATTAAGAAATGATCTTTACACTCAAGAATCTCTTTTTTCAGTACAAGTCATAGTCCAAAAATGAATTAATAGATTAAAGAAAAAATTACATTAATAGGTGCCGACGACTGCCCAAAAAATTCAGTCAGTTTTTACAAGTTCCTTTCTAGTAATTATTTAAAATATATGCGCGGTATAATTTTTTTTTTCTTATTTTAAATACTATAAAATTATCTAGGTATCTTTTTGAATTTTGAATGAAATTATGTAATGTTTGAACCTTTTACAATAAATTCACAAAAAAAATTTATAGTCTATATATTTTGAGATTCGGTGTACCAAAATAATTCTATTGCGAAAAAGATTAAATAAGGTTCCGCCATTATATTTTTTTGGTGATATTTACAATAAATTTAGCCTTTTTTATAAGGAAATGCTTTAAGATTGTACAGATCTTTCATAATAAAATTGATTAAAAGCATATATATTGCTGTAGTTTTTGCAAAAAGATTCGAAAACTTTTCAAAAAACCACCTCTTAAAGGAAAACAGAAAATACATTAGATTAATACAAAATCTGGAACCAAAAAACTCAAATCAAAGTCGAGAGTTTAATGTCGGATTTTAAAAGTCGTAATATCATTATCATCACATATCTAGATAAGAAAACGTTTTGTGACCAGTGATATTGAATCATTCTTTAGTGTTTGTCATACATAACGTTGAGAGGTATAAAAGTAAATGGAAGATGGATCGATAAATAACCTTCCTTTCGCCGATGACTCAGTATTATAATATAATATATTAAAGATCTCTTGAATTGACCACATTATAGAGGTACTAAAATGCATGATTAAGTCAAGAGAACTAATATCAACTTTCGAATAAAAGAAAGCTGATTACTTCGGATACATTACTCGCATTGAGGAATATGACATCTTATAACTCTTTGTGAAAGGAAGATAGAAGGCGGCAAATGCGTAGGGAGAAAGTGGTAATCCTGACTGCGAAATCTCAGAAAGTAGCCCAGTGTCCTAAATGCAAGGGATCTAATAACTCTTGCACCATATAAATTAGTATGTAACTCATATCGGGTTCGATTTCCGGTGAGGATATAACATCTATGATATTTTATTAAGCCTGGGTGTTTTTGCGATGCCCTTATGACTTGTAGGGGTGTTTAGAAAAAATAAAATGGAATAATACATACCACAAAGCTGCTCGCTAACCTTTGATAGACGTTAAATTAAGAAAAAAAAGACTTTTAATAAGAGTTAACGTGATTGGAAGAAACTATGGCTCCATAGAGTTGCATGTATACAAAAACAATGTAACATAAATAAATATTTAGGTGGGCACATAATAGATAAGATTCTTCCTAGACACTTCAGTTACAATCTACATAAAAGTTTATTTTTTATCTATTGGGCGGACTTGTATTAAACGTCTTTTGGGTAAGTTTTATTAACAATTTTATAAATCGATTTAAGCTTGTTGATTAGTTTCTTTTCGACTTCAAAACCTTTGATGCGTTAAATAACAATGCCGACAAAATCCTTTATTTGATAATAATAATCTAAGTATGTATTGTTAACACACTTTGAATGAATCAAAAATATTTCACTAGTATTTGAGTAAGCCTAATGTAATATATCAAAGTGATGAATACTTATCATTACCGGTATCCATTAATCAATCTGGTATCCTATTTTTCGATTCACCTCTGGCCGTTTGGGTTGTAAAAACTTCGCAAAATGTGGCGCGATGCTTAAGTTTTTCGTTATTTTGTTTTAAAATATTCATTGTCGCGTCACGGCAGGCAAAAGACTTTGAACTTCGGCTGTTGACTCTTTGAGAAATCAGCACTTTTGGAAAGTTCCATTTGGGTAACAGGGCTAGCTTCTGATGAGCGCGATACACAGGGAGAACTGGAGCTTTCGAACTTTCCGTGTAAAGTTTGTTGGCGCACGGTACAGACAGTGAAAAATGTTCTATTAACGTATATTTTGCAAAACCAAGTCATACTGTCTGGGAGGTGCTTGAATTTATTACTCGGTGCTTCTTCATAATTGTCGTAAATTCATTTTAGTCATGATGAGAACCCTGAAACATTAATATGGTAAATGTTCCAAAATATTTTCAGAAGGGCTGATTCACAATGCACTTTTTTGGTACTCGTGGTTCGTAAATATATATTTTTAAAATAAGATAAGCGAAAATTATAAATTAATGTTTAAAATTAGGAAAAAAAATTAGAAAACTTCAAAGGAATGGTGGTGAATAGTATACGAGAGCTGGGGCGATAATACACTTTAAACAAGAACCAGAAATAGTGAGTAGTCTATCTAAGTAAACAATAATTTATATAGAAAATAATAGATATTTCATAGAGACAAAGCAATATTTTATTATATTTAATGGAAATATATGGAAGTATGGATAATTTACATGGCTGGTTTAAGTGATCACTTAATAAAAAAAAACGTTCACCATTGACATCCATTAATTAATCTCCATATCTATCAATTTTTTTTTGGAAGTTGTGTATATGTTATTATGTGGAAATACTTCAAGTACAACTACACTATCGCCATCTATGGACTAAATTTGATATTCATTTCCCTGAAACAGCATAGATGTCACAATGAGAATTTAAATTAAAAAAATATATATTTTAAGCAATATTCTTTATCTGTAAAATGTTAAAAAAATAGCTTCGTCTCTATGAGATATCAATTATTTGTTTAATAATAGTGACTTTGTAGGTGAAAATCTAGTAATTTTGTATTTTTGGACATATTAAAATATTGATAATAATTTATTTATTTTTTCTATTTGGAAAATAAACAAATGATAGATAAATAAATTAAAATATAAAAATAAGAAAAATCGCAAAATAATTCATTTAAATGTTCCCACAATTCTGTGTTCAAAATCCATAATGTGGTAGCGAATTATGAATTTTAAAAATAATATACGTTTTTACTATCACCCTATTATTGATTTTCCATCGCTTTTAGCAAGATGTGTGAATTTTTTATTTTATTTTTGTAACTAACGAGGAAATACAAAAGTCAGAAAATTATCAATGAAAAGATGTCAACAAACTTAGTAATTATGGGTACATTAGTTTATTTTAATGTATTTTCTTGGATAGTCGAAATTTTTCTGCAACCAGTGTATAGTATGTTTTGAACGTAATATGCAAAATTTGAATATTTGTAGGTTTAACATTCAATTTCAAGCAAATATTTTTATATACAAATGAAATGTATCAATTAGAAGGATATACAGATAAAATTATTTTTAAAGTGTTCTTTTAAAAAATATGTGTAAAATTTTTGTCATAAATGCCTTAATACTGAGATAATAAATTATACAATTATTAAACAAATTATAGATATCTTATACAGACGAAGTAATTTTTATTATATTTAATAGAAAGATATGAAAGTATGGGCAATAACAGGGCTTACGACCTGTCTTCGGCTGGCTTAAGTGATCACTTTATAATAAATGTAAAGTTCACCATTCTCACCCATTAATCAGTCTCCATATCTATCAAATTTTTAGGAATTGTGTATATGTTACTTTGTAGAAACACTTATAATAATGAAGTATACATATAATATAAACTTACCACATATAATGAAAATAGCTTTGTCTCTATGAGAAATATATATATATATATAATTTGTTTAATAACAATGCCTTTGTAAGTGAGAATCCAGTAATTGTGTATTATTGAACTTATTCAAACATTGCTATAAAATTATTCACCGAACGTTCAATGTATTATACATATTTGGAGCATTTTATTTTTACAACAATAACTTTATATAGGGTGTTCAGCGGAAAAATTTCAAGATCAAATTGTAATTGCTCGTAAACCATCAGGGTGAGGTAAGTGGGAGAGATATTGTTCGACGTGCGTGATTTGCGGATTTTCCAGTCGCAATGAGTCACTGGTCGGAAGCGCACCGCGTGTTCGCGGTTGAGCAATATTTAAAGTGCGGTCATTCATTGGTTCATGCGCGTCGCGCTTTTTGTACTTACTTTAATATTCGACGAGTAAGTGATGAGCCGAGAATGGAACTTATCTGGTATTGGGAGAATCTGGGGGGAATTTTTACCAATAAATTAATCAGCAAGTACGGAGACATACCCTGGGTACCTCGGTCACCGGACCGTACACCGTGCGATTTTTTTATGGGGATACCTTAAGTTGAGTTTAGGCCTTACAAGAAAATATCCGCCGTCAAGTTGCTGTATTGAACCAACGCTTTGCTCTCGCGTGTTCGCAAATTTAAAAGTCCGATTACAAGAGTGTCTTGTGAGAAATGGACAGCATTAAGACGATATTGTTTGTAAAACGTAAAATCCGCATTGTTAAACTCCATTTTGTATAAATAAAATATGAGACAAATATTGTAGTTATTTGTTTTATTTAATATTTAACTTGAACATTTTCCGCGGACACCCTATACTTATACTTAGAATATAGTGTTTCAATATATTGTGCCTCTTTAAGTTGGTACAACACATCGAACGTTTCATTCTTGTATACTTTTGTATAATACCTGTGATTGTTAACATTTTTCTGTAATATACTGAAAGAGGGTTTTGATACCAAATTAACTAATAATACCATTCTAAGAGCATTACGCTTAATATTGATGTTTGTGAATAGTTAACACCGGCACCAGCGTGACACATATGTGCACTCTATAATCACGATGACTAATATTATTGTGAAATTGCTGTTTTATTTTTGTGGTAGGTAGTCAAATGCCACTCTTTTTTCAATCTTATATGTATAACGTCAAAGTATATTTGTGAACATTTAAATTCAAAATACGACAGAAATAAGTTAGATAATAAAATATTAAAAAATTCACTAGCATAATTTACATTTATGTCAATTAGCAGGATGGTTCTCTGTAAGTTGTTTGTTGCTAAGTCGTGCACGGACTTCTATAAGGATATGGTCTGAGCCTGTGGGATCAATACAATAATAATGAGAGTTATTTACAGATCTGTAAACCTTGAGCAAGGTTGCGTAAAATAATGTTAGATAGTTTTTCAGAACACAGTTCTGTGGTATTTTATTACAAATAATTTTTCGATAAATTGAGTTATCCTCTATATCTTTCTAATTGATACATTTAATTTATATATATATATATATATATATAAACAATTGGAGAGGAAGAGGAGGAGCAGCGAAAGATAGGGGCAGTGATACCAAAATTTTGTGCAGAATCTCAAAGAGTAATTACGCAAAACTTGTTGTAGATCGGTCAAAAAATGTAGGATTGTGGATATAGCAAACAGATCGATATTAAATTTTATATATTACGATTATCAAGGATGCGACTAAAAGAATTAATTCGTTAAATATTTTTATAATTTATACTGATTTCTTAAACTTAAAATAAGTAAGTATTCATCACCATATTCCATAATGTAAAAATATGTAATATAGGCACACAAAAAAACAAACTCAAATAAAATACTATCTTTAATTCACCTAGTGTTAGCCGCAATATATTAGACAAACGATATAATTCCATAAAATAACCTGGGAAAGAACTCTAAATTACAAGGATTTAACATATTATAATCTCTTGAACAAATTATTATTTGGTTACCTATTTAATTATTTGATAAACCACCGTCTTTGAAGGCAGTAGTTTTGCATGCTGCAAGTCCCATATCGATTTCTCGTGATGTCAAATAAGTTTTTGACATTCAGATTGCGTGAAATTATTTAAAATAAAATTCAGGTAGCTACTAAATTTTTATGCTGTATGAAGTATATATACTATCAGACCGCGACTGTAGAAAACCCTGCCTAACTTATAATTCTTTATATCGAGCGTTGGCCTCCTCAATCTTCCTCCACCGTGATACTTATTCACCAGCAACAACTTCTTGGCATCTTTCTTTAAAGTTTCCCTAGCGAAGTATTAATCTTTCGATCAGTATTTTCTCCCTGGATTTCCATTGAGTATTCCTTTCTGGGATTCGAGAATCCTGAATTCGTTGTAGGTATCCCATCCCTCCTGTCTTAGTCGGATGATTTTTTTTTAAATTCGTCATTGTATCGGGTTTTCTACTTTACTCTACTAAACATACTTTAGGTTTTACTTCCATAAGACTCCACCGAAAGGCTAACTATTTTGTACAAGTTATAAGTCTTTTTATTTCAAAATCCTTTATAATGGATTTTTAACAAAGCTCAGAAATCACCAAAAAGATTTAAAAATAGAATTTTCATCTAAATGCTTCGATAGATATTTTGAAGATACGGCGTACGTATCAATACTACAGGAAATGAAAAAAAAATTACAAATATGTTGTCAATTTTGAGAAATTAGAAGATTTATTGTCACTTGATACCTTTTATAGATGTGTTTGAAACTCAACACGGGTATTTTAGGTGTTTGTCGCCCACATTATTTGATTTTCTTTGGTACAAGCTAGTGGAATACGACTAAAAGCGAATGGTCATTTTTATTATTGAGCCGTTTGAAGGTTAATTACTCAATTATATAGGGTTTTAACATGAAACTTAAACTTGTTTTTGTGATATAGTATTTGAACCAATGATGTGTATAATTTTTTTCTTATAAAACTACATTCAAAATATACATTTTTTTAATTTTTGATTATATAGGACTTTGGAAGTTAACGGCTTTTATCATAGTTTTTTTAGACCTTAGAATCGATAGAAGGGAGACGTTTTATTTCCAGTGGTTATTCGCGTCAACTTCAATGGACATTTAAATATTTTAGGTGATACTGAATTCAAGGCGGATGATGTCGTCAACCTCTGCAAAATTGGAGCCATCCTCAACAGTTATATAAGGGTTAAGAATGCTTCTCATGTGCGGACTTTGCCTATTAATCTTTGCATTGCTTTGTTTCCCCTAGGGAAAAATTGATATCCTCAGGAGGTAAGATAAACTGGCCTCCACGTAGCCCCGACTTGACACCAATGGACTTTTTCCTATGGGGCTACCTTAAATCAAATGTACATACAAATATACTCTCTGGATCAATTAAAAGAAAATATTTGAGAAGAAATGGCAGCGATCACGGAGAATACGTGCCAAGCAGTTTTCAGAAATTTTTTCTCCCTTTTAAAAGAGTGCCAGCAAAACTTTAATAAAGGATTAAATTTAGAAATCATAATTTTTAGGAAATAAATTCACAGGGGCTGTGCTTAAATGTAAAATGGATTTTTTTTTTTTAATAAACTCATCCATTATTTTAGTACAGAATTTTTATTATTAAAAAAAGTTTTGGGACACCTTGTATTTATGCTGATTTTATTTTTAATGGTTTTAGTTACGAAAAGTGTGTAGTTACTAAGTATTTTGTTTTAAAAGTAAAAATTATTCTGATACTATTAAAAATATATTCTAAACGTAAAACTAAACTTGAGCACCATTTTCTGAGAAAGTGTCGCATAAACATTGAGCTCACGACTTTTAGTGGGTATAAATTTGTTCCGCTGTTCATTTCAGTAGCTGACAATAGTAAAATATTCCTGACATTCAGTTTGATACTTTGTATTCGGTCTGTCAGAGAGCTTTCAAAGAGCCTGAAAGTGTTGTATTCCTATATATTGTAATTTCCAAAGTAACAATCTGTAAGGAATAGTGTAGTCGTTTGTGGATTGTACATTAAATCGTTCAGAATACTTACCAAAGATTGTTTGGATAAAATGTAGTTTTAACCGGATTTTATAAAAGTAATACTCACAATGTTAACAATTTTTAAAACAGAAAACATGCTATTCAAAATAACGAAAAAAAAAATTTTAAGTGCAGTATATAAAAAAAAAATTGCTACTTATTTAAGTACCTATTGGATGTATTAAAATAATTGAGTATTTTTATTTATTTTATTCTTATTTTTTTATAATATTTTTATAGTTAACTGTAATACTTACACTAATGTGTATAATACAACTTATCAACAATTTGTATAGTATTGGTGGGATATAATTTCTATGAAAAAATGTGGCGATGAAATAGATTACGAGTTAATTGTTGGTTTGAGATGAATATTAAATTTTTTTAAATGCAAACATAATTTAGATACCTGTAACTGATTTTAAAGGAACGTTAAAATATTTCTCCACGTTTATACGTTTATCATATTTAAAAAAATGGCCTGTAAACATAAGCCGTACAGACAATGCATATTTAAAGTCATTTGGTCTGGCACTTTGTTCCTTGTTCTCTAGACATTACATTTTTTTGAATAAATCAGTTAGGTTTTTTTGAGCTTTGGTTGGTACTTACTTCCTGTGCATTCAGTAATAATTTAATTCGTTACCAAATGGTGGACACGCACCAACTATTCTGAAAAGATTAAATCAAGTAAATTAGAAATATGATTTTTTTCCCATTATTTTTGACGGGCATTCGCCTAATTTATAAATAGAATAATTGCATATTTAATGTACAAATTTCAGGCATCCTTATGTATATATTTTCATTGAAATATTTTTCTTCTTCTCACAAGGCACTGCATCCTAGGATAGGATTTAGCCTTCTCTACAAGTGCTCTCCACCGACTTCTATCTCTGGCTATTCTTATCCAGTTCATAGACCCCTTCATCTTGCTCCAGTCCTCTTTCACACAGTCGGGCCACCTCTTCCATGGCCTGTCTCTAGGTCACTTCTAATGGGATATCCGCATGTTTATGATCTTCGGTGATCTGGCCTTTTTCAACGTGGCTATCCCATCGAAGACTTTCTTACTAACATAATCTAACTAATATAGACTAACATAACTAACATAGACTAACATAATCTTAAAATTGTTTCTTGCTTGATTAAACTATGGAGCTCATGATTAATATTAATTGAAACATTATTAGTAAATAAAAACAATTAGGTAAATTTAATAAATGTTAATATTTTTTAATAAATAAATTGAATAAGGAATAATATTATTTTGAAAAATACCTATTCGATTATATATTTATTACTTATATAGTATACTGTTTAGACGAATTTAATAAATAGGTGACGACGTTTTCAGTACAGGAGAAGATTTTTTTACGAAGCGGCCATATGTGAAGGCCATAATTAAAAAGTATATAATAAGTGTATTCTATTATATCAGTATTCTGAAATTCATATTGAAAATATATTTTAGGTTATACTCACATTAATCATTAATATAAAAAAATGTAATTAATCAATTTATAAATAAAGTTTTAAGTGAAATAGGTATTGGAAATGTGTTTGACATTTTGATGAACAAAAATAATTAATTTATATCCTCAATGTAGATTTTACATGGTCGTCAAAACAAATAAAATAGTGGTGTTATTTTTATAAAAATCTGACAATTTAATTAAATACACTAAAAATGCTACCGGTGACATTATAATGAATAATGAATCCTTAGTAAAAAATATCCATTCTATTTTTATTATTATTATATTAAATGGTATTAAATGATTTAAAAAATATATATGTATAAATATGATTTACTTTAAAAATAATTAATTCAAAAGTCTTAAAAAATTCATTAACGAATCTACGATTAACTATCTTTTTTTAATACCCAAGACTCTACGATACTGACTACTCTATCAGTAGTTACATTGAATAATTTAATTCTTTAAGTATGTCATTGGTGTCGACTTTTTTAATTTTCTAACTACTATTATCTAGTTTTTAATATTAATATTTGAATTGAAAGGGTAAAACATTATAACCATTTTTTTTTCACCTTTTTAAATGGATTTAATCTCTCTTTATCGCCATTTAAAAACTATTTTTTATTTAAATAACCCCTCTTAAGCTTTGCGTTGGTTTTTAATCGACCCAAAAAATCGAAAACAATATAATGACGCGAGAAAATTACTTGCGCGAGACGGTTCTTCATTTTCAATTAAAGGATTAATTCATCGAATATTCTCTACAAAAAAGACGGTACATTTTTGAAATTCTCGTAAGTTTGCCTTACTGCTGATCAATACTTTATGTTTAAGAGTAGTTATTCTGTGATAAACGACGAGGAAAAATACGAGAAACTTGTAAAGGACCTTTTGACCACTCAAAAATTCTTTCCCATCTACGAGTACACTAGGTTACAATGGGATGAGATTTAGGGGCTACGTTAAAGGAAAACAAATTTTGTACATTTTTACTCAATAAATATATATAAGGTTACATGTTTGTTTTGAAGAATTGAAATTAATCGTTCGGTTTCCAGGAATTGAAATAAATCTGAATGGGCATATTATATATAATGAAAAACTATATGGGTGTATTTGTGACGTTATGAAAGGAATATGAGGTCACAAGTTTAGTGGTTATGAATTAATAATATGATCAGTAATATGTGTGAGAGCCTGGTGCCCCCATGTATTACACCCAGCGCTCAAACGTTCTTTTGAATATGATCGCAGAAATGTGTATGGGCATGTAAGTGTTGCCAGAGCAGGTTGAACAAGAAAAACTACTAAAAATTGATAATTCTTTATTAATACTTGGCCACAGTTACATTAGAACAATATGCAATAAAGGTTTACAACGAGGAGCGTTTGTTAGATATCTTATCGGGAAGGCAGTTGCGAGAGAAGCGACGCACAAAGGCCAGCCTGCGGATGCGTTGTATTTGTGTATGTTAGAGTCGGTATCAGGCGTGTTTTTTGAGGCTATCAACAGCCTAGTTATACACCCAGGTATTTGCAAGGTACGCTCAGCGGCCGTCGGCGGTGATGCTGTGTATAGAAACGATTAGCCTCCACAACTACAATAATTCAATAATAAAAGTATGGTAGATACAATTTAGCACACTGAAAGTATATTTATTATGTATGGAATTTTCGTACTTAGATATCATCTATAACTTAATTTTATTAATTAATAACAACCTTCTAAAAATAAATGAATGAGTAGTAAAAACAGTGAACATAAAGTTTCTTGCTGATTTCAATGATTGCCAGTTCAGATCAGCTTTGTAATATATACGGGTGAAAACTTTGTTATTTGCCTGGTTACTAGGTAAATAAAATTGGTGTAGTTTTTGTATTGTAAGTGTTCTATTCAACAATTATATTGAAAAAATATATAGATATTTTTCGATAAAGTATTGTGAAAATATTTCATAACTGAGAAGAGTGGGAGACGCTGGGGAAGTCTTCACCCAGTAATGGATATAAACTGGATGATAACATATACAAATTAAGATATGATAACATATATTTATATATTATATATATGTTTAAAATAGGGAGATTCTCTGTTCTCCATTATTATCTAATTACATTATAAAAATTGTATTTTATTAAACATATAACTGACAATCTTTATAATGCTTGTAAAAAATATATATTTTCGAATACATAAAAATATATTTATTCAGTATGTTATGAATTATATAATCTATTGGTGTAAATATTTTGTCTGGTTGTAATCTTTTTCAAAGGTACCAATATTTTAGAAAATATGCTCTTCCAATTCTTTGAAATAAAATATGTTACGTATGGAACAAAGAACTATAGGATAATACTACAAGTAATAATAACAATGATTTGTGAAAGCTTAGCCGCCGGCCATAGTTGTTTTCTAGTTTTTTAAGGGTAAGTTTCAATCGGTTATCAAGAAATCGCAATGCGACACATGACTCAGTACCACAGCGCCTCATAACATATTCATCGAAACATTTATTCAGAAAAATAATTTCATTTAAATTCCTATAATAAATTCATTTAATCTGTCATGGTTAACTAAGGAAATATCTTTAATGCATTGTTATTATGAATAATTTTCATCTAAACTATTTTATTAGCAAGACGTGAATGATAATTATTCAATATAAAATATATTATAATATACAGAGAATTAATAAGTTTTAAAATGATTTATTCAAAGTTTTTCAATAGTATTAGTACGGTCAACGATCATGTAAAATTACTATTCACCACATTATTTAACATATTAAACGAATAATAAAAATTAGGTAATGATTGTTGGAAAGACTTTAAAATATTAATTTATGATAATGTTTATTATTTACCACATTTATTTAGGTACATAGAATCTATGTCTATGTAGCGGCTTGATAAGCGTATCCTTCGTATTAATTGATATTATGAATTGAATAATGAAAAGAATTAAGAAATATTATATAAACTATTCTATTTTTTCTCCAAATAATGTTACACCAATATAACATTCATTCTTCTGTAATACCTACCGTGTGAATTAAATAGAAATACATGTATTGTTTTAAAAAAATATTTATTTACACAGTTTCATACTGAAAATTAACAGCAGCAGTCTGAATCTTTCGGGAGATAAACATAGGTAGGTACATCTGAGCTTCTCTATTAAAAATATTTTCACAATATGATAATTCGGTTAATGTCAAACATGGTTATAAATTTCACCGAAGGCTGTTACCAATATGACACTTTAACCTCTGAGAACAATATCACACGCTTAAATGTTATCTCCCTTCCGAAAGGGTAGCAAGGCATAATGGTTGGAGCAAATAATTCCAGGCCTTTAGAATGACAATGTACACGAATTTTATTGCTTCTATTTATACTTAATTGTGTTTTTCTGTATTAATCCTGTACAATCTTTCTATTGTTTATATTTTTTCTCTTGCGTGCGTAAGTTAATATGTGCGTACGTTAATAAATGTTTAAAATTTTTACGAAAGCGAATTTACACGTATATGCCTAGGGCTGGTTGACAATGGTTGATTCTCAAAAAATCATCTATTTCAGGAGCATAATGTAAAATATGTTTAAAATAAATTAGATCCATTTTATTAAATGAGAAAACCCCTGCCATAACACTGCATATCGGTGATGGGCAGATCTGAGTTCTGAATGCCATAACGTAGTATATCTTCTTGGGCATTAAATAAATTAAATAATCATACAAATTAAATAAAAATACTACTAAATACAATTTCTAAGTGATCTTACCCACACTCATACCGTATGTCATCCAAGATGGCCGACGCTTTGTATATCTGACGTGATTAATTTCGACATGGTGATTAATGTTATAAAAATAAATATTTAAAATGTTATAAATGGGTATAAAAAAATAGAAAGAGAAACTGGGTTATATAATAATAATAAACTGAGTGAAACAAGACAGGAGAATCCGAGTAAAATATATTTTTACGGACCTTCATAAAGTTCCTTCCAATCAATAGGGGGTAGAAAGCATTGAGAGAAAAGGTTCACTTTATTAAAATTGTCACCCTGTTTTATAAACGGAGTCTCGATCGCGAGCTGGCCCCGCCGGCTCGTTTTATTGCGCATGAAAATGGAATAGAGACGTTTTGTCCCGTCGCGCGCACGTGCTAACGAAGATAAGTTGCCAATACCCTTATAGTCGCGCACATGGTCATTCTGAATTATGACTGAAAATAAATTGCCCATACTGATTTGATTCAGTTTACGATTGTGGCTCCATTAATTTTAGCTAACGAAAAATGTAAGTATTTGTACACACACATAAGTCCGAATTGTTTTATAATAAATAATACATTAACTTCATTCATTCATCAACCGGTTTTGAAAAATACCTTTTCATGCATCAAAGTGATAGATTTTTATAATTTCGATAAAAAAAAGTATTTTTCGAAATTGATAATCGTGAAAATAATAAACTCATAGTGGTTAAAAATAAAGTAATGAATTAAATTGCTGTGACGCAAGAACAATATTTTTAGACAAAATTGATTTTATATGTATATATTTATAATTAATACATTCATTTAGTATTTAAAATATCACAGACCTATGTTCTGAATAATTACAACTTTACAATAGGAATGTGTTTTCTTTAATAATTATTAAAATGAATAAATACAACGTGTACAATGAAAGATATAAAGGTAAAATAATATAAAGTAAAGAAAAATAAAATATGATACTATACAAAATCAAGCATTTATCATCTGGCGATATTAATTTTCTAGATTTATTCGCTACTATCGGATAATTTGGCGCAACGGTGATGTAATGTAATCTCCGGCCCGAATTAGTTAAGTAAGCCAAAATAATTTAATCTTCAGTTTAAATTACGTACGCCAACAGAATACGGAATCCCTCCCGATTTAACTACACCGAGAGAATCCATTCTCCCACCTAAATAAAGATTGCTTATAGAATCCAATAAAAGCCTCAATTTAGTAAGCTGAAATAAGATAATCTCCAGCCTGAACTACACGGTGATAGAATTCAGTCTTTCGAATTACGAATAGTGGGGGTTTAAGAAATAATAATAAAAATGTATTAATTTTTGCTGAGGTATTGGCAAACCAATCAAGAAAACAAAATTGTTATGACCAAGAATCCAGCATCATTTGCCTTCACCTTATGCAAGATCACAATGCGGCTCTGGGGTCTGTTTGTAAAACACTCAGATGAGACCGAACGTTTTGAAGAAGCTTTACCAACATAGGTGTTTGAGATGTGGCTGCTAAAAAGATAAATTGAAGTTCGCTCGTCCCTGCGCAGAAATAATATTGTCTTTGGCATAAAATCGAAGGGCAAAAAACAAAGAGCGGAAGGGTTTTCCTGGAAAAGATTTGGGACGGTGGGTGGTGAGGCTTTAGAGCTGGTTATTTATGCAGGTTCGTGGGCTCGAATAAGAAATTGAGGCATTTCGTATTTTGATTCGAAGACGCACATCTATTTCAACTCAATAAATAAGATGATATTTTACGTAAAATTATATTTACGGCTTCCTTTTAAAACGAAAAGACTGAGACATATTTTTTAGGGGATAATAGTGAAATTTTTGTTCAAAATTAATAAAATAGTATAGAGTGAATAAAATAATATAACAATAACAAAAGTACAAATGCAAGAATCGTAGAGTGAGACAAAAATAAAAAATAAGGACAAAATAAATTCGTTCATTGACAACCTTCTTTTCGTATTATATAGGTAAACATCGTCAAACATAATACCTACATAAAAAAAAACAACAATAATTTGACAAAATATTTTAATTTTTTTTTTATAAATTATTTAATTTTGTTAAACACCAACTAGATTTGTAAAATACCATTTCCTTCTTCAAGATGTCAAATTAACTAACCAAAAATATATATGTCACGTTATTTTAATGTTTAAAAAAATCTATTTAATTTTTTTTTAAATTATAATAATATTTAAAAAAAAAAAAAATCTAATATACTTAACTTAAATTGTTACGATGATAAAAGTTGTAGAAATTGGCTTGATGATTCAAAATTTTATAATTTTTTTTTAGGAATTTTTTTAAGAAATGGTTAAATTTAGTTAGTTTTTTATAATATTTTAGTTAATTTTACATGCTTTATTTATTTCTAATGATTCTAAATTACTTAATTTAAAACTAATATTATCTATATGTATGATTTTTTATCAAAAGTTTGATCATTTTCTAATAAATGATTGAAATTTGTGGAATGTTAGGAATTATCACGTACGATCTATGCCAAAAATGTATAAAACGAATAAAATGATGCTAATATATTTTTAAAATTAATAAGAGAAATACACTTTTGTGTATTACTAATTTTAGTTTCGTTTAAATTTATATAAAATATGTAAGCGATATATTCGTGAGGACATGTGATATAATTAAACACAAGTTAAATTAATCAAATAGAAAGATATACAGAAAAAATGACTTATTTATCGAAAAATATTTAATTGCCTCGAATTTAGATTAATTTAATTTGTGTTCAAAATACCATAGAACTAAGTTCTGAAAATACAATCCCGCAATAAAAATGTGTTCTCATTAGGAAAAAATTGTGTCTGTATTTTTGACAGTTCTAAAGAATTTAATTTAATAAAAAATTTAGTTCAGATCGGTTAAAGGGTTTAAGATTGTAAATATATAGATAAACAACATAGTTTTGTACATAGAGAATATAAAATTATTTACAAGTTACTCGGATATATAGTAATATCTGATAACGACATTAGAGTAAAACAGTGCATATCTCGACACGAACTCCGATCAAGCGAAAGTGAAATGCACACGAATAATATCAAATAAATAAATATATTTTTTATCATATAATTGTTTAGTTTTTTGTTTGTGAAAATTAATTTATTCGCTCTTCATAAATTCTTTAGGTATCACGTCAACTAAGATGTTTACAACGAGTTGGGGATATGTGTATTACGGATTGGTTATTTGCGTTTTAAATGTTGCTACAACTAATAACTCCACCTATAATTTGCGCATATAATTCTTACATATTAAATTCTGAATGCAATGAAAAAATGAATATCCATTTTTATTTTTAAAGTGGGTGGCAGAAAAGTTATTAATTTTAATATCCAAGCAAACCCACTCTGAGAATGAAAACTGAAATTTTGTTTTTTCTTTCTTTTCTTCAAAACTTTATATTATTTTCTTTAAGATTTCCGTGTTGTTTATTCAGATATAATATCATTGTGAGCAGTGAGTAGAGTACTATATATTTATGTAAACCTTTCAAATCTTCCATACTCACTGAGAATTTTATAAGCGCTGTTGAAAATATTTTCTCATGGCCCGCTTAATACTCATTATTAAGGAGAACACACTATTTTTGTGAAATTGCAGTTTTTTCAGAATAATTTAATTTTCCTCTATATAATTCTAATTGATACATTTAATTTGTATTGATTCTTATTCTTCATAACCGTTGTATCGTACCATTCTACTTATGTTTCTTAAATGATTATTTTCTCCTTTCTAGTGAGGGTTAGCAGTCTGAGGTTGGTTGAATTGAGGATACCTTCACACTCTGTCCACAACACTATGGCCAGGCTAGAGTGCAGATACGAACTGGATGACGGAGAGTTTCTGTACTCCCTCAAGTGGTACAAGGATGGAAACGAGTTCTTCAGATACGTCCCTAGAGACAATCCACCGACTCAAGTATTTGATCTGCCAGGAGTAATTGTCGATGTAAGCTATGTTTATTAATTAATTAATTAATATATATTAAGTTAATGAGAATTTATACGGATAGTGTATGAGTATATTAGTCATGGATATTGGAAGTAGAAAAGATAAATCATTATATTTTTCGAACACAATTAATACATTTGTAATAGTTTTTTGATTATTAACTACTTGATTAATTTGATTATTAACCACTTGAATTATTGTATATTTATACGTGAACAATTATAAATATATAATAATTCGTTCTAATTCATTGTCAACGTATAATATAAATATATTAAAAGTATACCATCTTCGGCTAATGACAACGTTCATTATTTGCTAATCATATTTGAGAAATATTATCCACATTTTATATAACGTTTCAAAATTAGCATTATTAATTTAGAGCTTTTAAATTTTAAAAAAAATTGGAAGTACTAATAGATTTCTCACTTTAACAAAAAAAATGTATTCGACGAGAGTCGTCACAGCCACTCATTCTCTCAGCAAGAGGTTCGAGTTCTAGTGGTAACTATGTATGTATTTTATCAAAAATTGATTTATTCTGTTTATTTTTGTAAGTCATCTATCTAATTTGATAAACAATAATATTTTTATTACAATATTTTTCAATACAATAATCTACAATACAAAACCTGTGACTAACATATCCCTTGAGGGTTATTATAGTTTTTTGTTAGTAAGTTATCATGTCATGTCATAAGAACATATGTTATTATGATAATGTAACATGAGAGATTCTGCGCGTCTATTATTATTCCATATATATATATATATATATATATATATGTGTGTATAGTATTATATAATGTTGATTTATTGAGAAACGACGGGGCTCATACGTAGCTTTGACCTTTAAAAAATAGATCTCAATATTTTGTCTCTTTTCTGCAAAAGAATATCGGGGAAAACGGACAACATTACACTAAATGACAGACAGTGTCGACGCACGGTGACTTGGCGCAAGGGGAGAGCCGGGAGTTGAGAAGCTAACAAGGGTTGAAGTTGTCAGGTCGGGGCGGAAAAAACGCCGAAATGACTCGCTGGAAAGTCATGAATGAATCGTTGATTTGTATGAAAACAATGAAGGATTATCACGCATGCGATCCGGCCATTAGTTCTCGCCGCCGCCGGGCGCACTAATCGCTTCCGCTGCCTGCCTAACGACATTGCCCGCGGAAATTTTAAAAAACGAACGCGATATTTGATTCGAATGCTTTTCTATTAATTTTTGGAAAAAAATATGCAAAGTTAATTGAATATTGGATCCGTCATAATCAGAAAGATTCAGTTCACAGTCATAATCAGAAAGAGTCAGTTCTCAGAAAGAAAGGCCATGTGACATATTTATAGTAACTATTTATATAATAGTGTAATGTTATGTTTGAGTATTTATTTTGTCGATGTATTCTAATAAATTATAACTAATAAGAACGAGAAACCGCACACAAAATACAAGTATATAAATTAAATGTTCCAATCCAAAGATATTTCAATTTTGATGTCAAGCCCCACGAGGACTGTAGTTAGTGATGGCTTCCTTACATTGTAGATGTTAATATATAGCCTCGGTTTATTTCTTTTAAACTATCTTAATAACAATTGAATAAAGTTATAAGTACAACAGAAATGTAGTCACGCGATCTCAAAATATGTGTATCTATAGATCATTGTTAAAGTAAGAATCGTTTGAATATATGTACCTATTATTATGAAAGTGGCCTAAGTCAAGATATTGAAAAAGTTTATCAATTATTTCGTACCACATTGCTTTAAATTAATATAATATTATGAAAATTGAAACAATTTTGAAGCATTATATTCAGTGTTCGACGTCTATTCATTTAGATAATAGAGTAAATCATTTCAACCGATGTCGATATGTCGAAATAAATTATAAATTTAGTAGACTAAATAAATTTTGAAACACCGTGTTGTGTAATATAAAAATATTTTTTATTCAATTCAAACGCAAACCTTCAAATATTTCAAAATGAAAGAAACATGATTTAGACCACTTTCATAGTAATTGGCACACGTATTATTAACGTAAATATTCAATTTGGACTGGAACATAGTTAGCAACTTGTCATAACTTGTCTGTAACCCTGCATATCAGTTTCGAGCTATTCGTAATTTATTAGTGGTATTTTATTAATAATATCTATCATTAATCCTGCCGATTGCGCGGTTCGTATTTTTTAAATAAATTTGTACACAACAAAAAATTAATGAGTTTATACTTACACATTTGAAATACATTATTTTTCTAGTGTAATGGTTACAAAAAATATATCTGACAGGTAGAAGAATTATGTTTTGTTAGAATATACACAATTTCTTAAATAGTATAAGTTATTATATTTTTACTATAATTTAATATTTAATTAATGAAATATTGAAACTCTTAATATTAGGGTAATGTGAAGCAACCAGTTCCATAGTTTACAAAAATATACATTTATTAATGATTAAAATGATAACTACTTAGCATAACAAACTACAAAATGAAATATTTGACATTTGCACTAAACGAAGAAAAAAATATTCCTGCATTAAAAATCTATATCCTTGATATAAAAAATTATTATTGTACAATATACCCCAATCCACTACTGTAACATGAAAATGTTCTATGAGGCGTGGCATTCAAGATCCATTTACTACCATTTAAAGAATATTACTCAATATATTCATTATGAAACGTGGATGTCTTCCAACAGATGAATTTAGTTTATTAAAGGAATAATTTTGTTATAAAGAACGCATTGTTACTATAAGACTTATGGAGAAAGGTGTATTTGAGGATACGGTTAGAATTGTATGTTATGAATCAGAAGGTTATGTGTGTGAGGGCCAGGTGCTCTCATACATCTAGCGCTCACCAGTTCTTTTTAATACGATCGCGAAGTGTGTGTATGTGTGTGCGTGTGCATGGCTAGAGCAGGTTGAACAAGAAACACTACTTACAGTTGACAAAAGTTTATTGATACTTGAGTACAATTACGGAGAGAAAAATACACAATGTGAAGTCTACACCGAGGAGCGTTTGTTAGAGATCTTGTTGGTCAGACAACCGCGAGAGAATCGGCGCGCAGGGACCAGCCTCTGAAGGCCTGCGGGCGCATTGTATTGGCACATGTTGGGGTCGATACCGGGCGTATTTTTGAGGAAGACGAGAGCCTCGTATTACACTCAGGTATCTGCAAGATGCGTTCAGGGGTCGTCAGCGGTGATAATGATTGTGGAGGCAGTTGACTTCAACAGATTCTTAGAGATTGATCTGAAACAAGTTATTGACAGAGGACTCTTGGCTTGATATAAATACCCAAATTTAATACTACAACGCTATCCTAATAATGCTTGTATTTAATTTTTTAACGATCTTATCGTTTCCACGAAGAATAAAAAAATTATAAATAAACCTAGAAAAAACATTTTTAAGGTTAATTAACCCTAATTTGACAATTCTCTTGAGAATGTAAAATCTAAATTATTATATGGTTTTACATTGTTAAATTTTTATTATACTGTATTCTCATTTAAATATTATAATTTACAAAATTGAGAACTTGAGATTTAATCATATAGAGAATTTCACAACATATATTTTTAAGATAAATTTAACATATCGCACACCTAGATCAAAAGTTCAAAAAGTCATTTTACAGTTGACAAAAAAATAAATATATTTTTTACTACTAAAGTTATGAAATTAAATAACATTTTAGGTCATCGATGTATCCTAAAATGACATTATTCAAAAGCTGGGGCTAAGTTAGTTTTTCTTTTGTTTCTCTTGTTTTTTTTAGTTGTCTTAGTTTTGATCTAGGTGTGCGATATGTACATTTATTTAAAATGATTTAATAATAAAATAAAAAAAATATATATTATGTTTATTATCATTTATTTTACAATAAATTACGTAAACGGTATTAAAATGCCGTGAATCCACGGTTATGTTATACATGTTCGAATTTATGTTTTAACTTTATTTTCAAATACAGCTGATTTATTTGAACAAATATTTTGGGGAAAATTTTTCCCTAAAGCGAACATAAAGTAAACATTGGAAGAAAGGAAATTTTTGGAAGGTGCGTGACACACCGACATTAGTGACGTATATGAAGCTATTTGCCTCGGAATCGTAATAGCTTTTTTCTAAAAATGTGTTATTAAAAATCATACACCATGGTATTTAATTGTGACCAGTATAAAAATATTAAATATTAAATTTAGTTCGATATAATCATTTTCGGTAAAAAATACGCTTGTTTTTCGTATGTCTCTTTAATGTATGTCGCTTTTAATGCATGTGCAGAAGAGGTAATTCATTTGTTTTGTTTATCCGAGTTCTTATTTTTTATTACTTTATATTTATTGAGTCCGTTGTCTTTGGGTACTTTACTAAAATTATGTTTTTAATTGTGGCTATTTTAAAAATGCTATTTTATAAATGCCCAATAATAATGCTTCACGGGTTGGATATAAAATTAAAGTACGTTGGTTTTGGCTGAGTCTGAAGAGTGCGGTGCTTTGCTTTAGCTTAATGAAAAAATTTTACTTTAGTTGCAACTCTTACGGAATTTTTACTCGCTTATAATCAGAATGATAAAATATAATAAATGAAATAATTTGAAATTATTATTGGATATGTTTTTGTAATATACCATTGAAAGAAGAGCTCGGTTATAATTTATAACTATGACTTTCGAGCTCGAGATATCCAATATTCGGCAATATTAAATTTATGAATGTTTACTTTAAACATTCAAATAATTCAATAGTAAAATACTGACATGATTTAGAGAACTGGGGGCGTAGGTATGCTTTATTTATTCTACTAAGTTGTTCGGAATTGGAGACAGACTTCAAACATTACTCAAGTTACTTTATGTCGAAAATGTTTAGATGCTTTTAAATAATTTAAGAAATAAAATTAAATAAATTAACAATTTTAACGTTATATATATATTTGTATATATACTCAAGTATATATAGACATGTATTTTATGGTCATTTTAGATGAGCACTTGAATGTTCCTCTACATATTTATTCAAAGAGCGATAATATTTTTAAACTTACAAAATCGTTGAACTGAATCGGTTAAACAGTTTTGGTATCTGGGAATGTGACAAAAAATAACAATATAACAAGAAAAATAAAATTAAGAAGCGCTTGTTACTTTGCTATACGGAAGTTGTTAGCATCGAGGTTTTTATTACAAAATTTAAGGATCAAACTGTAAAATGATACAACCATACACTTAAAGTTCTATACAAGTGCGAAGTTTGGTATCTCACTTTAGTGCAAGAAAATAGGTTAAGGTCTCCGATAATAAAGTCTTGCGCAAGATATACGGGCAAATATGTGATATTCTGACTGGAGAATGGAGGAAATTAAAGAATCTGGAACTTCTGGAAAAGTATACCGCTCCAGATATCCCAAAGAAGGTAACGGCTGTAGTGGGCGGGACAATAGCGAGAACAGATGAGTCCAGTAACACGCAAAAAACACTAATGTACAAATCAATCGATCGAGACCGAGGGGAATACTATACTATAGATGGGCGGGTAATGCCAAGACAGACCTGCAAGAGGTAGATACCCAGCAGACAGGACTACGAAGGCGATGTCAAAGGATATATTGCGTTTATGGACTTCCGAGTTTCATGAGACCTTTGAAGAAGAGTTAAGAAGAAGAAGAATTTACGAAAAACGTACAATAATAAAGTACTAATTAGGTTCAATTTAAATACTTCTCGTCAATTGATTCAAAACTCCCCCAGGTAACGTTAGAAAATTATTGTCGCTTAATAACGTTCCTTTTTTGCAATGAATATAATATTACATTACATTTCAAAATGGTAAGAAGCATTTGTCGTATCTACTTGTGAGAGTGGGATTAAAAATTTGCTTAAGGATTATCGGACAGTTTTGAATCTCTCTTCTTTTAGTGAAGTTATCGACTGTATTGCTTACGGATTGATAATCGTTTGAAGTTTTTATGGATTAGGTGGGGGGAGGCATATTGGTCAAAGTCCATACATGTACCATCAGGAGTACCCAGTGGATCCCAACTAGCCTCCTCAGCATCATAATAAAATGCTTGACGTACTCAAAATTCATTCTGAATGATAATGATTAAATCCTCGTGATATTTGGTTTGTCTTTGACTACTACTAAAACAACATGAACAACTTAAGGCTATATATTTTACGTATGAACAATATCAGCCTTAAATTGAATAATATAGAATCGCTAGAAATAAGTAAAGTATGTAAAATTATTCAAAATATTCAACTAAATTTAACCATAAATCCAAACCTATTTTTTTTCTCTCTATAATTCCGGATATAACATATAGAAATTGATCTAATAAACTCCATATCTGTCATCATCATAGTTAAGTACTACATTTTTTATACATATGTTAGAATTTAATAACATAAGATAAGAATAGTTTTACGAATGGTTTTAGTCAATGTTTTATCACCCGGTTGGTGAATATAATAAGTTCACTGTGGTTAAAAATAAAGTAAATGATTCATTTATTAAAATGAATAACCAAAACGTGTTTGCGTTAAATATTAAAGATATATGATTCTTTTTTGTTTAAATGAAGTTTATTTACTTTTGTTACAGTTGGACAACTCCACTAATATATCCGTAGTTCTGGGTCCGATGGAATTAACGTCATCAGGAAGATACCGCTGTGAGGTTTCTGGAGAAGCACCTTTATTCCAAACCGTTTCTGATCACGGTGACATGGCTGTCGTAGGTGAGTAAAACTCATATTAACATTCTAATAACTGGGGCCGTGTTACACTTACTCACATAAAATATTACTATCGCGCAATGAACAGCAGGTGTCTTAGATTTATCTTAAAACACATTACGTACCTAATTTTCACGAAAATAACATAAGCGTGGACAAAAAAAAAATGCCAGACTGACTGATTGCATAAATATCTTCAATCATTTTTCGTTTCTTAGTATTCTGATTTTAGTCTGGGATAGTCGAATAGAGATTTAAAAATAAGCCTGTGTCGTAATTTTAAACATTAATACTTGTGATTTTATAACCATTATGATAATAGTGATAGTAATGGCGGTTGGTGTAATTTGTAATACAACCAGAAAATGACGGAGCTCATTCCTTGCAATATTAAATGATAAAATTTTTTATTTTTAAAATTGATTGCAAACTTTACATTGTGGTTTTTATTCATTTTAATATTAATTATTTATAACTTTATTTTTAACCATTTTTATGAGTTAAATATAATAAATACATCGTCAGTTTCGGAAAATACCATTTCAACAATTTAAATTAGGTAAGAACTAGATTTATTTTTAATTTTATAATTTAAGAACGTTAGAACAATTTGACATACGGTTTTAGTTAATTTATTTGACGTTCCTAATGATGGAAAAGGTATTTCCCGAATCCGGTTAATGTATTAAATTTAACTCATAAAAATGGTTAAAAACAATGTATATTAAAATAAATTAATTTACATACATCCATTCATTACAACATTTTTATGAAAGAAATAACTACATTTTACATGGGTTTTTTATACGTAAAAATATATTGGTAAATATTTGACCTGTTGTTCACCTTTTCGTAGATGTATGTACACATAAATAAATGAAAACTCCGCTCCTAAATTTTGCATAATGCCCCGCAGGCGGCCATTATACAATATACTTTAGATGATGTCATAACATTCGTATAAACGTAAACGCTCTATTACGTACAATAATATTGTCACATACACACTGCGATGCAAGTTTTCGATAATCTTATAAACGTCTCGTAAGATATCTATTAGAAGAGATGTCCGATTCAGGCCTAGAATCTGGATACGAAGTGCCCACGTTAGTAGGCATTCGTGAAAATCTACGCAACAGCAATATATAATGATACAATATATTGTGATAAATTTAATTTGTATAAACTTTGCACATACTACGAGTCATTCAACTAAGAGTATTAATTCTGTTTAGGGGATTCTATTGCAGAAAAATATTTATTTCCAACTCTTACTATACTTATAAATTATGTTCCTTTTTTATACTTCATTTATTAATTACACAAGATATTACATATCGGTGATGGCTGCAGTAACGCTAGTATAAATTATCTACATTTTATTTATTTATTTCATGTCATATGTTGTAAGTACATTTCGTATTTTAATTTCTGCCTCACTAGGCTTCGCCAGTGCTGAGGCAAACATTTTACATTTTTAATCAACAATAATTTTAATCATAAATTTAGAATAAGACAAAAGAAAAAAATAAATAAATATGTAACACAATGTGAAGCAATCTTTGATCTTGAGAAATTTATAACTAAAGTACTTGAAATTTGTGAGGAAAATACACATTTAAATAAGTTAAAATAATACTTCTAATAAATAATTCTTTGATATGAATGTGAACTCTTTTGAGGCTTTTAATACGGATACCATATGGAAAATTTATTTACAGACTTCAAAAATCCAATAACTATTACACAAACAATTCTCGATAAGATGAGTTCCCATAGACCAGAAAGAAATACCATCGTGATGCTGCGACCTTATGACAATTATTCATGTTTAATAATTTTGAATTTTGTATGTAATCGTATTTGATGGAATACAGAAATAAAGGTTTGCTATGTATGTTATCGTATTTGATGGAATACAGAAATAAAGGTTTGCTATGTATGTTATCGTATTTGATGGAATACAGAAATAAAGGTTTGCTATGTATGTTATCGTATTTGATGGAATACAGAAATAAAGGTTTGCTATGTATGTTATCGTATTTGATGGAATACAGAAATAAAGGTTTGCTATGTATGTTATCATATTTGATGGAATACAGAAATAAAGGTTTGCTATGTATGTTATCGTATTTGATGGAATACAGAAATAATGGTTTGCTATGTATTTTTTCCTAAATTGCTCTTTTTTAATCATTTTTTTTCTCTTATCGATCAGCACAAATTAAACTATTTTTATTTAGAAAACAATACAGAGTAAGAATTTTAAATTCAAGGGGAATCAAACCAAAAATCAATATAAAAATAATAATTTTATATTTTCTTTATCAAGCACTACCAGAGCTGGGTCCAGTTATCAGCGGTTCCCGCCCCAGGTACCAGATAGGAGACATCGTCAAAGTTAACTGCACTTCGGGCCAATCCAAGCCAGCAGCAAAGTTGAGTTGGTTCGTCAATGGTGAGCCAGCCAATGTGGCTATGTTGAAAGGTCCCTATATCATGGAGACGGAGAGTGAAATGGAAATCACATCTCTGGGGCTAGAGTTTAAAGTCAGGCCAAAACACTTCAGGAAAGGAGACTTGAAATTGAAGGTAAAAAAACATAATTATTTATTTGATTGGAACATATACAGGATGGATCATAAGCTTTTGAACTTTTTGAATCGCTTCTATGCGGGAACCGCGCAAAGAAGGTGCACGTGGGTGAGTTGGGTCCTTGGAAATTTAGTCGCAATGGATCACTTCACGGGGAAACAACGCGTCTTCTGCGTAAAACAGTTTTACAAAAACGATTCTTATGTGATTGCTCCCGCGCGCTATCGCCCGCGTGCCATTCCTTTCCACGCTTCTCGCGCAGAAGCAAAAACTAATGGATCATCTGTAGTACGAAAATTATTAAGTTTGAGTTTTTACGTATCATCTTTGAAATGTCGTGAGAAAGTATTGGAATTTTAGTAATTTTCTTGAATACATCAAAATATGAGAGTATACAATGTGTTAACGGATTCTCAAATTACTAGTTTTTAAAAAATATTATATATTACACATATCTATTTCTTATATATTTTTATCATAAATTGTCTCGTCTTTCTTCAAGTATGTTACTTCTAGATTCGCGCATGATCTTTGACTATACAGTGTCAGTGACATTTTGGCTGCCATTAATTATTGTATTATTAAACCGCAAAACTTTTTATTAATTAATTTTTAAATATAATTTAAATTGAGTTTTTATCATTGATTTATCTACTATAGTGCCTGGCTACAATTGCCACAGTCTACTGGAAGAGTAATGAAGAAAGCGTTCAGGGGGAGCGGCAGAAGAGTTACACCAAGACTCGGGAGGTGGCATCCACCAGCAACTCCCGGGCTGACAGGGTCCAGGCCTCCTCTGTCAGCAAGGGTATCTCTTCTGCTCCTTGGCTATTTCATTCTCCCAGCTACCTCTGGATATTGTCACTGATGGTGGTCTTACATGGAAGGTAGGTCATTTTTTAAATGTAAAATTTTCAACACATTGAAAGCAATTTATTAATTTTGAACTATACACTTACGTAATAAAAAAAACGAAATAATTATTTACTATAACAAAATATTTGTTAATTATTTGATCGGATGATAAGCGTTAATATAAATGAAATTTTTAAAGAGACCAGTTGGAAATACATTTTTATAATTATTAAATAATTTTATTCCCTTTCATAACATACTCGTATGTGCGCCAGAAACCACAATTCTGATTAATTACTATATTATTACTCATAAGATATCATCCTAATTTCTATTCTTCAGTGTTTATAATCGACTTGAGAATTTCATACAAAAAACATGAAGTTATTATTAATTTCTTTGATATAGCTAATTATTATACATACTCTGTTTAATTTCAGTTGAAACCGGCGACATTGATGAACCAGATTTTCAAATCCGCCCTCCAAATAATCATTGTGTATCTAGTTATGTTGTGAATACAAAAAAAAAAACTTTGATATTGTGTTACCATTATGAACATTTATAAAATAAGAAGAAGTGGTGTTTAAAGAAAACATTTAAAGCAAATTAAGAAAAGTGTGATAAACAATTTCTAGCATTGAATGCATTTTTTAGGATTAACGCATTATATAACCGACAGTCATGCTTAAAATATTTAATAAAATTATAGTACGTTCGTGTAATCTTTTCCTAGCTTTAAAAAAAGTTTTGTGAATTAAGTTTGGTAAACTTTTTCAAGATTAAATTCATTAAATATAATACTGCGATTCTCTTAAATTTTTATTTTTTATAAAAGAGCAATCACATTTCCATTTCAAGAGTTTTCCGTAGTTCATTATTCGATATTAAATAAAAATGATCTAGACTCTTTTTGGAAAAAGTACATATCTACATTTCTGCATAATTTCTACGTCCACAAATCATGAATAAACTCTTAATATACATATCCAAATCATTATATGGATTTTGGTATTTTTTTGTTAAAAGTGTGTAAAATTAACCAAAAATTAATTAAAATTAAGGTCTTAAAGCACATAATTTACTAGAGTATATTTATAATTAATATAACCATTCAAAATTTAACTGTATATATAAAATATTATGTAGGTATGTAAATTTAAATATAAATCTACGTGAAATTTGTTTTTGAATAACTGTTTGTAAATTTGTAATTCATAAAGACTATGTATAAAAATTAAAGATATTAAATTATTCAATGTTTATTTTATTTTAAAATGTTTTCTAGAGACAAATTTATTAAAGAAACTTGCCTAACAAAATTACGTTACTTCCACAGGAATTGTAAAGAACTGGGTATTTTGAAAATCTGAATAGTGGATCCAAAATAAACTAATGAACGTGAGTTTTATTCGCTTCTTTTTGTATCAACTCTACGCAAATTTTATTTTAGTCATACAGTTATACCTAATCTTCAAGCCTTATTTATATTTGTTATATATCACATTTGGAATGGATCGTAAGTTAGCAGATTAATATTTTAATTTGTAGAGATTTTAAGCTTATAAACTCAATAATGTAGGTTGGTTGTAGTTGATCCCGTAGATTGGTTAAAATAGTTTTCTCTAAACTTTGTTTTAAATGAGACTAAAATCAGCAGCGTGGATTCAGGCTGTGATCGTAATTAGAGTAGCAATTCTGTTCGAGTTCCATTTAAAAATAAATTCTCTTAAACGAATAAATTTTTTCACCTATCTTAACCAAATACATTTGTACCGGCAAGAATCTAATGAAGTTTGTCATTAGAGGAACCGAAATCATTACATAACTTTAAATTTAAACTTTTATCTACTTAAATCACAATTGTATATTTGTGGCGATAAGATTCTCAACAAATATTAAGCATTCCGAAGAGTTTTTATAATACAATGAGAAAAATATAATTTAATAAATAATAAAAGTGAAAGAAACTACTTTTTGAGATGCTTATAGAGTGGTAAAGTACTTCCCAAGTGATGAAGTAATCACAGGTTCGAGTCTCGTCCCGGAAGACCAGCGAGTTAGTGTTACTTTCGTAGCACAGGCGTAGAGCTAAGTTTGAAAGTAGTAAGAATATTGATGTGATATTTATTTCACGCATTTCTTTTTAAAAAACTAAATGAAATAAATTATTTATGTTTCCAATAATTTGTCTTAAAAAAGACAGAAATATTCAACATACAATTTTTATATTTTATGATATAAGACGGCCTAGGAATAACAATCGGCTTTTACGGAAAAATCTTTCAAATAATATCTTCCACAGATTGCTTAAGTATCCTGTTCTAATTTAATATTCTATCCGTATCGACTTTTCTATCATTTCTAACAACTATACCGCTAATGTATGATGGTAAAATTAAAAACTATCCCAATTTTAATGTCATTTTATTAAAATAAGTGACTGAAATAACAAAAATATATATTTGAAAAATATTAACAAAATTATAATTTATTAGTTAAACAAGTAGGTGACAATAGGTAATAAATAATAAACGTACAAAAAGGAATACAAAATATTACTTAAAATTTCCTAAAATCAACATACTTATTCCTCCTACATTTAACAATGTAAAATGGGGAAATAAAATGTTTAATGTTGTTAATAAAATTTAAAAAAAATTATACGCCATGTCCAGTTTCGTGAATAATTTACTGAAGTAAAAATACATTGAACATAAACATTGAACTAAAATGTGTAATATCTTTTATAAAACGTGATATATACGGTGAGAAAATATTAATATCTCTGTGAAGAATTATATTAAAATTATGACACATTCTAGGCAAAAGAATATAAAATATTAAATTTGTTTTAAAGACTGATTAATGAAAGGTGAGAAATTTTTTATCGGCATAATAATAACATAAATACATTTTCAATTGCCAGTGTTATTGAGAAAAAAAAAAAATTGGCTTTGGACAAAATATTTAATCCCAAAGACAAGAAGAAGATCTTTAACTTTTTTCTTAACTTAACTTAACTAAGGACATGCATTGTAACAAAAATAAATATCCCCGAAAAGTTTAAGTAATCTTAAAATGAATCCTAAAATTTTACTAGATTTTCAGGTAGATTTCGATAGCTACTGCCGAACGTTTAATGACACAACTTATGGAAAAATGTTATCCAATTTTATCGATCTTGACCAGAATACCTCGAAATAACATTGCGTCAAAAATATATATAATATAGTATTGCGTCAAAAAATAATATATATACATATATATATGATTTAAGGTTACCGCGAACACTAGTGTATGAAATTGGCATCTCATCTAGGTTAGATCGAGTTTTCAATAAATCAACCCACTCGATAGCTACTGCCGAACGTTTAATGACGCAACTTATGGAAAATTATAATCCACTTTTATCGATCCTGACCAGGTTACCCCGAAATAGCCTTGAGTCAAAAATATATATAATATTGTGTTGCGTCAAAAAATAATATATATATAAATATATATGATTTAAGGTTTTCGCGAGCACTAGTGTGTGGAACTGGCGTCTCTTCTAGGTTAGATCGAGTTTTTAATAAATCAACCCATAGATGGTGGTAAGTCACTCGCAACTAACATATGAAGGAAGGTACAGAATTGGTTAGTAATATGTTGACTTCGAACTAAAATTATCTCGACTGTGGGAGATTTATATCTCCTGCAAAAAAGTACGGTTCTACAGTAACTAAGTACGGCTTACCGAGGCGCCAGTCATATATATATTCATATACTAATATTGTTTTACGTCGCCTGCACCGCATCTTCAGTGAATATTTGAATTTTTGTTATACCAGTGATGTTATTATATATTACATTGTTGCCATATTTTTTTCAACTTTATTGTAGATCGGATCATGGCATTTAGTCTTCGGACTCTGTCTTCGATTTGTAATCAGTGATACCGAATAATATATTTTTTTGTATCTATTTGATAACTATGATGTAATATATTTTAGATACGTTCTATATATAACATTCTTTCATAATTATACTATAGTTATACCGTTACAGAATACATTCTAGATAGGTCTCATCCAATATCACATTTTTCTAATAGGTTTATCTAACACATTTTTACACCACATATAAACATATTTATTTTTCCCTTTCAGTCATAAAGATTTAAAATATTTAAATCGAATGCAATACGAAGGTATGTCAATAAATAAAATCTGTTTATATTCTTTTCATAATAAGAAGTCATTGAAAGCGAATGTGTTAATGTAAATTTCTCCGTTTTTTTGCTCAGCCCTCGTTCACAAATAATATGTAAGAGATTACCTCGAGTTTTTGACTATTTTTTTTAGCGAAAGCTGATAATAAACACGAGAAAATGCTTTTTGCGAAACTCTGATTTCTATTGAAAAAACAAACCCATGGTACGCCACAATTCATCGCCCCGCTCAAACGAACGATGAATTTTAAGCGGTACCTTTTCTGGTAATATATTTGAATGGATGCTCTTAGGGACCTAATAAGCCTAAAAGCTCTACTAACTTCAGTCATTTTACACGTAAATACATGGAGGAACATCAGAGAACAAAACATTATAAAATTCTCGGAGAAATTCCAACAAATCGACATTTTTTCAATTTAAACACAGGTACAAATTTTAATATTTTAACTATAATTAAAATGACTAATAACAAATATTTTCATTGCTTTAGGTCTAATCGAAAAAAAATCCATTTAATTAATGTAAAAATTTTCTGCGATTGAACATAAAAATTGCTGCGTTTAATTAAGAACAACGCTTGAATAATATTTTTTTTAATACTGAAAATAAATATTAGTACTGTCAGTTCCGTGTGAGTTGTGGCACACGAAGAATCTTGAAAAGGAACCGCCCGTATGTACGTGTCACAGTATTCGTGGTGTGATTGCAAAAATAACACCATTGTACGGAATTTTTATATTTAGTTAAAAAGAAAATTAAAACACAATATAACTATGAATTAAATGAAATAAAATAAAATAAGAACTATATTTGAAGGGGTCCTCATAAACGATGGTTGATAAAGATAAAAATAATTTTTAAAAATAAACGTAATATTAATAAATCAGGTATAATATGTTTTGAACATGAAATTTGTTTCGTTAATATTAACTGAAAATAAAAAATGTATACAAATTAAAATTTCTAAAAATACAAATAAAAAATTAAATTTAATCGCCTGCATCCGAGAATGGCCTTACACACTATATTCTTACATAAAGTTTGCAAAATGTTGATTTTGTAGAATTATTTTTAAATCAGAGGCAGGAGTCAAATTAGGAGATCTAGAATTTACTTTTATACAATTAGATACTCACTAACGAAATCTATAATTATAATTGAATGTTTTACGAGAGGGCTAAAAGGGTTTGTGTGAGAAAAAATTGCTGCATAATTAAGCAAAATTTCGAAATAAAGTAATTATCCAGTCAAAACTAAAAATAATATAATAACTTCGTCAATATTTGCAAAATTACTTTGTGGCTTCATTTTATATTAATAATTATACAAAATACTTCTTTTAAAACACTATTTATTAATTATTGTACATTTTCATTCCATGCTTACTAGAATAGTTAATGTTCCTTTATCCATAAATAACTTCAACATAGAATTAAATATTATTAAACAAATTGCAATTAATAATGGTTATAATATTAAATTAAAAGATAGTTTTGTTAAACAAAATGTATAAGAAAAAGTTTATCAGATCATATGTTTACCCATCTATTATTGATAGTGGGAAGCAGTGGAGAAAAATAGTGTTTTTAAATAATCTTTCTTCAAATTCAATTAAAAAAAATATTTCAAATTATAGAATTTGTGTAAAAAATATTTGTGTAAAAAGCTGGTTATATGGACAACCAGCTTTTTACACTAATAACAAATTAAAGAATTATATATTTAATAACAAGGATAACGACGATATTCAAAAAAATAAATTTAAAAAAATTGTAATGATTGCAATTATTTTTAAACAACAACTTGAAGAAATTTTGATATTAAATTTAAGGAGCATTTGAGATGCCTATTCAATACAATATAATATTTCTACAATAACTATTCAGAATTTTCTAATCACCTTTTGGAAACAAACCATTCCTTTGATATTAATAAGGGTTTAGAAATTTTACATACAAATACTAGGGGTTTACAGTTAGATAAATTAGAAATTTTAAAAATAAGAAAAAGTATTAATAGCAAGCTTAATATTATAAATAAGTAAATCCTCTTTGCAAATTGTAACCTTTTAAATTTGTTTTTATATTAGTTCTTACTTATTCACCATTTAATATTTTTGTTTTTATCTATGCTTGTATTTTTAAATTTCAGTATAGATTGATTCCTGAAGATAATACCATAGGTATCGAAACATGTAGAATAATTAATATATAGTGGTTTAAACAAAGTTTTTTTGTATAATTATTAAATAATATAATAGTTTGACTATTAACATTTCGATGACTGCGTTAGGTGGGTAAGTAAAAAAAGGTTGCTTGTGAACTCATTTTATTTTTAAATTGTTTATAAGGGCAGTATTTGTTCTTATATTATATATGTTTTCAAACTAATATATATTTGTATATATATATATATTCGTATTTTTATTATAACTCAGATTGCATGGAGTTAAACTTTATATTGATCAGAAGAAAATACATTTTTGTTAATATATAAATAAGAAGGTATACGAATCTTCACTATGCCCAACTGTGATTACGACGAATTTACGACGACGACGAAACATTACGACGAATAATGAGCATGTATACCTTTAGTAACAATGTAATGATTTTATTTTATAGACAAGTGATTTTGTGAAAGATTAAATATATATTATTTGCAATAGTTCTCAAGTTGCTTAAAACAGTTTGCATTTAAATAATTAATGCATACTTTAAATAATAAACAATTTAAAATAAATACCAGTACATTTTAAAAAAAATAGGACACAGCATCCAAACAATAATAAGTAAGTTATTTCTTCTTCGATCGTAAACATAATATTATAATACCAAAGGGTTTACTTTCAATGCTGATTTAACTTTACGGCTTTTTTCAAAAAAATGTGAGTTTTTATTATTAATTTATATTGACTTTGTTATTTTTTTAACTTACATAAAATTGTTATACTACTACAACACTTGCAAATAAGCTTCACAAAATTTGTAATGCAGATGAAATCTGCAATTTTTGAAAGGCCGTAGACATTTAGATCATTTTCATTATATAGGAAAACTCCCCAGCGATGGAAAGCAGAAGCAAATTAAAAAAAATGTGTTTCTAATAAAATAAAAAATTATAAGTTTCATGGGTTTAGAAAGCCGGCTTCAGGCACAATCAATCTGTCACAATATTTCTCAATTCACAGGATCTTTGATCAATATCCCAATAGGTGAGTAGATATGTTATTTTGACTGATAGTAAATAGATATGAAGTTATGTTCATATATGGATAAACTGACATGATTACCGGAAACGTTGGGATAACAATGGACCTTCTCAGGACCAACAGATGCCGGATAACCAAGAAACTCATTTTCTAACAATGTATATACATACTCCTATATACAACAAATTGGTGTCTCTTCTAGGTAAAACATGTATTACTTATGGGGGATAACTAATAATTGGGTAGGGAGGAGCATACAATAACATAATGAATTTGATAAAAACAATATAAGGAACAATTGTTAAAGTAATATTTTTTTAAATATCAACTTTTTCAACACAAGCGATTTTCGCAAAATTTTCAGTTCCCAAAATAGAAAACATTTACAAAAAAATCTCAATTAATGAATTACTCAAAGAAAATAATACTGTAAAACCTGAAACAAGTGCATCATTAAGATTCAAAAATAATTTTAAAATCCCTAAATGTAACGCTAAACATTATCAGCAAAATTTAATATACTTAGAGATACAAAACTTCAATAGCCCGTCTACACAAATTAAAGAGATAAAGATATAAAAGAAATTAAATGAGCACTTTAGAAGCACACAATCAGATAATAAATAATATTATAGATTACAAATGTGTAACTTCTTATTCTATATAAATTATTAGTTTAAGTCCCTCTCCAAACGCAAGAGCTAGTCTCTTTTTTAGGTAAGAGGTAAGCGATTAAAAAAAAAAAGAAGTAATTTTAGTTTTATAAAATACTCAAGTTACTCATATATTATAAAAAATTGTGATAATAATAAAAAAAAAAACTACTATGGTTAATACATCTTTCAGAGTTTCAAGTTTTCGTTTTGCGAGAATCGGCCACTGGGAGTCGTCGAGAATCATCTCAAGTATTAAGACTGTACTATTTCTTTTCGATCTCTATCGAAAAGTATCTCGAGCATTAAGACTGTACTGTTTCTTTTCGATCTCTATCGAAAATTATCTCAAGCATTAAGACTGCACTGTTTCATTTCGATCTCTATCGATTAATTATCTCGAGCATTAAGACTGTACTGTTTCTTTTCGATCCCTATCGAAAATTATCTCGAGCATTATGACTGTATTGTTTATTTTCGATCTCTATCGAAAATTATCTCGAACATTAAGACTACTGTTTCTTTTCGATCTCCATCGAAAATTATCTCGAGCATTAAGACTGTACTGTTTCTTTTCGATCTCTATCGAAAATTATCTCGAGCATTAAGACTGTACTGTCTATTTTTGATCTCTATCGTTTATCTATATACAGCCGATAACTCTGTTCAATAGTTGATCATTGTCGTAAACAATATTGTGTCATTCGGATATTCCAAGGAAACCTACAAAATGATCCTACTTAGAAAAAACATCAGTTATTGTAAATATAAACACTAGTACTTGCGGAAAACTTAACGTAAACGTATATATAACTACAACAAATTTAAACACGGACCATTATTCGGTCGCACGCTTAAATTATTTATTATGCAGTATTACTTTACAACCCGCGAACCAGTTTGTGTATGTTTAGTATGTGCCTTGGGCTACAATTGCGCTATGCAGGCGCCCGGACAATCACATTTGTTTACAATATTGTGTTCGCATGATAGACTCGGTACATTCTGCTACCATTTGGTGTTGGTCTGTATTATCTGGCAACCGCAGGAAGAATGCTCCGCTAACTAACACCATTATTCGGCTGATGGCCCAGCTTTATGTTACACCCGTAACTCGCTATCGTGCCACGGGAAATTTTTGAATACAGCTCGAATACATTGAAGTTGGCGGTAGAAATTCACAATTTTACTGGAATATTTGAAATCCGCTGTAGATAATAGTTACTCGTTCAATCTTTGCTCTGTTTTTCGATATGTTCTGTTTTCGGTTCGCTTTGATATCTGATGTTTGTTTAAAATTTGTGTGGCATTCTTTGTAATGTTTTTATTCTTCATAATGAGTGTGGCTCTCTGATTCGATTGTTAGAAGGGGGAGGGATATGGGTTGAGCTCTTTTGTCTACGACATATGAGGTAACAATAATGACGTAAGATTTTTTGGGGGACCTTATTCGGGGAACATGGTGAAATTGTTTTTTTTTTTGAATATCAGGTTATTTTAACTTTGTATATAATTGTGTAAAGTAGTAGCAAAAATGGGTAAAGTTTTTTTATATAATATATTTTATTAATTCTTTTTTGTTTGATTTTATTAATACTTTCACAATTTTTTATATTTTTAGTGAAAGTTTTTAAATAAAATTTTAATAAATTTTGTTTAGCAGTAGGGAATAGGCTAAATTATTGAAATGAGACGAAGATGATGGGGATCGTAAGAGGGATCCTACAGGCCGAGGAAGTTTATGGAAGGGTTTGGGATGGAAATTATTTTAGAATAAAATTTAGACGATAAATCGTGTATGTGTCGTTTGAGTGAGGGTATGTTTGAATCTGTGAAAGATTATGTTTCTGACAAAACAGAGCGAGTTTGTGATTCTCCTAAGGATGTAGTTTTGTTTGAATTCAAAAATTTTTGTGTTACTTGAACCTCAGATGGGGCTCGCGTATGTGAGTATTGGACGGATGATTGCTTTGTACAAGAGTAATTTGTTTTGTAGGGATAGTTAACATAGGAATTTAGGAGGAGGTATAGTCGATTGTAATGAGTGTGGTAGATATATATAATATATAACCATTTAAAAAAATACATTACAATACATTACTACTTTTTTTAGCAGAATTAGGTACATACGGTATTAAAAAAAACATGATATGTATGCGTAATTTTTTTCACTGATCAGCAAGATCAAAATCACAATCAAAATAGCCCGTGTTTCAGAAATTATTTTCATTAAGACAACTAAACAAATAATTCCTGTTAGGATACGTAGTCTGAATATCTTTCAAAAACTTGAAAAATGTTTTATATGAATTACACGTCAGTATGAATTGGATTGATGTTAATTATGAGAATGTTGTGCATGATAGTATTTCATGTGAAGATTCAGACTAGAGATTTTTTAATAAAATAACCCGAGAATCGAGACTCTTATTTTTTTTTAAATATTCATTTTAAACAAGTTTAGTTAATCCCACTTACAATTGACATACATTAGGTAGTGACCCAGCGACGAGCGTGCATGTGTAAGTTTATTTATTAAAAAAATGGAAAGTTTTCATTGTTTATATATTCAGCCATAAAGATTTGCATTAATAATAAGTTAGTCCAAAGATATAATAAAAAGACTAATAATAAAAACAAATCTGAAGTAGTAAATGGTTTTGTGGATTTATTCAAACAGGGGATTATGTTATCTTGTAAAATGTGATAAATTCATATCATCTTTTGAAACGAAATTTGTACGGGATGAAATTATTTGAAAAAAAATATTAGGGGACTTTAGCCAAATACATAAGTTATTGTCTTTCGATGTGTTTCTTTATTAATTATTCGTAATTTGTATATTTCTTATATAACTTTTTAAATTTTTTAATAGGACTGTGTTTTTTTGACTCTGATAATATCCTTGCTACCGTACATCATACCTATGTATTTATTAAAAAATATATTTTTTTAAATTAAATAAAATTCATATGAATTCAATTCTTGGGAATTAGACTTTTGAGTCCTGGGAATTGAATAGAATAAAGCCGAGAATACAGAATACCTAATTCAGACCAATATTTACACCTCACACCTCTTTTGATAAAATATCAAACGAGTGTATTAATAAGAAAAAAATAAAATAAAAATATACTATGTCAAGGAATTTTTACGGTGCTGCTGTAATGTACAATTCTCTTCTGCATATTGAAATGAAGCTGAAAGAATGACGACATTATCGGATATTCGGTAAGTGTTTATTAGTTTCTAGATGGTTGACTAAAATAATCTAATTCTATGCATGGATTTCTGCTCTAAAGTGTGGCCTAATGTAGTTATCAGCTTTGCTAAGAGCCGCGGAGAGAGCTCGCGCAGGGAGAGCTCGCGAGCCGGCCGTGTCCCGGCTGCGGCCGGCTTTCGAAAATAAACTTATAACGTGGTTATTAAAATTCAGCACGCCACCCTCTGAGGGGATGCAAATGTTGAATGGATTAAATACCTAGCAATATGTACAGACTGAACGTAAATTCTGGGAAAACTAATTTGCGCTGAATAATTATTACGCGTTGGTATGAATATATTTATCCTGTTATTATTGTACCGGTTTGTTGAACACTCTTCGAAGCGGGTCGGGGATCGAGTTTCATTAGCGTTGTGTAACCAGAAAATTATCAGACGGTGAAATTGTTAATCTGTTGAGATTCAGGAAGTACACTGCAATCTGCAATATGTGCTGACCTTCCGTTGGAATTGTTCGCTCAGTTAAAATAAATAGTTTCTTCGTCGCGTGAGTAGGAGTATTATTAAAAAAATTAACATTATATAAGACTTTAAAGAAAAAGATTATCTATTAATAAATATATAAACTGATAATGATTCGATACTATACTACTTTTTTTTACTAAAAAAATCACGATGAAACTTACTGTATCGATATATTAATCATGTTTTGAGCAAACAATCCCCTTGGAAAACATATGATTAAAAGACGCAAGGTAAGACAAAATAAAGAGTCGGATTATTTATAATAATACATTTTAAATAACACACAAAATATATAATATACATTGAACAAGGCTAAATATCACTAAACCTAGTGAGTGTTGCGTTTTGACGTCAGTATCGATGTTCTTGAGCTAAATGCATGTTTTTAGAATAATTTATATTTTTACATAATGCATATAAATAGAATTGATATTAGATGAAGGAAACCCCAAAGGATCCCACTTTTGAGAGTTGTTTACTCTCGCTTCGATTCCACTCAACAAAGTTACGCGTGCAATAATTTACAGAATCTTCAAAGCTCTTTACAATATATTACAATGTTGGATCAGTTAGTTATGTTCCGGCAGTTAGTTACTAATATTTACCTATTGAGAAATGAAACGAGAATTTTCCAAGAATTTATTAGGGTGTGGGTCTCCCGCTGGGGATTGCTGGAATTGACGGTGCTGGGAAGAGCGGTGGCTATAAAGGCCTAGCGGAGAATTTCACTAGCCTTCTCTCGCAGCATCTTGCGACCTGGACGGGGTGAGTTTCTGCCGGACTATGACCGAGTTACGCGACTTTAGCACATAAATGAGACGTTTACACTCCCCTTTTGGGGGTTCATGACTTCCATAGCTTCTCTCTGGCAGCCTTATATATAACATGATAACGAATCTAACGTCAAATTGATACCGTGCTGATAAATATTATACAGGTATGGTTTTGGTACGATGATACCGGAGTCAACCTATATGAGTTAATGACCAAATGTAATAATTGTGCAATATAATAAAAATAATAAAAGTAAACTAAGAAGAAAATCCACAATAGAATCGATATGTATTCATTCACAGAGGCGTGTGATTTAAGTAATGTTCAACAAAATATTAGATTTATTTAGAATTTTTTTATACATTTTGTGTAACAGATGCTTCAGAATAAAACACATCAATGATATTCAACATCTTTTTGCAATGTTATTATTTACATTAGATGGACAAAATATAAAAAATGTATGTTCAGAAAATATTCAATCATGTTCAGAAATATTTATGACAAGCTTAACTAAATTACTAAAATGTAAATATTATTTTGAAAACTTAATCCTGTATTCTATTGAAATTCATGTAAACAGGCCACAGAATACGTAAAGTTGATAGTCTGTGGACAACCCCAAACTATAAATAAGCAACAAAAATCTTGAAAATTATAAATCTCAATATTAAAGCTATTTTATTTTTACTAAATATTAGAAATTCTAATTTCTACCTCACTATTAATTAGAACATGTCTCAAAGTTATATATGTATCAATTATTATTTTTTGTTCCAAGTTATTGAAAAAATCGTTATTTTTAAATTGGGTGTTTTACACAAGTGTTTGAATTTATCCGCATACAACTCTGAGAAGAAAAGAGTGTTCGTATTACATAGAAAGGGATTTATAGAGGGATAAATAAGTCTACGTGATATGTTTTAGATGGTGTGTGATATTATGTTTATAAATCAATATATAATAAAACTCAATGTCTGTCTGTTTGTTCTTTGTACAATTATTGATCCGTTGACCGCTCTATTTTGAATTTTGCAAATTTTGAAATCTTTTTAGAAGCTTGCGAAAAATATAGACACCGTATCCTCTCCATCTGGCCGGTCCACTCCCATACCCAGAGATGAATGACATCCTTTCGAAATTATTCACAGTAACTCTTGGATACTGCGTAAAACATATATACCTTCCTTCCTCAACCTGGCTACCCACAACCTCAAGACATAAATGTGTTTTATATTGGATAAAATGTAATCCACCCCAAATTATGCATAATTACTCTTTAGGATCCTGAGTTAAACATAAGGACTCCTCCTCCTTACCAACTCACCTCCTCGCCACAATAGAAATTTGTAATATAGACCCCTTAGAATAACAAGGTTCCAACTAACTTTTTGGGCTAATTTGAGTTATTGCGTGAAATGCATTATTATTTATTTCTTCCATACACACATATGCAATGTTAAAGAAAACCAAAAAAAGTAAATAAAGGAGTAAGAGATACAAATTAACAGTAGGAAAAAATTGGAATAATTAAATTAAAGAGATAATTGAAAAATAAGTGAAATATTTCTGGAGGGAACGGGGGGGAGAAGGGTAGGGTAGATGAGATGGAGATTAAAATCTGTGTGATAATAATAATAGAATATAAACGGTGTAAACATGGGTCAGAATGATATCATTTGATTTAATTGCGGTAATTGAGGAAGATATTAAAAAAATCTAGCTCTAATGTGTGAATTCAAATAAATATAAAAATTAGTTTCATTTGTGCAATGTGGAAAAGTAAGATGGAAAAGTAAAATTGGTTCTAGTAGATCTAGATGACACTCGAATGTGTATATGTTTAACTTACTTTGAGCAATCTACTTTAAAATGTGTTATTTTATGAATTTTATGATGAACTGTTCCTCCGAATATGTAATAGTAGAATTTTAAAAATAACAGATGACTGTGTAATGTTGGTTTGTGTTCGATAACTAAAAAATTTTAAGATATTTCAAGAATCTGTTCTATACAATATCTACTTGAAGCTGCGGCTATTTTTTTAAGGTTATGTTAACATGAATGACAAATTTCTTATCATATTATTTTTTACTTTACTTGCTATTTTTTTTGCTTAATTAAGTAAATATTTATACACAATACATATTCACATCTGGCGTGTAGAATATACATGAGTTAAGTTTATTTTGAACAGAAATTAAATTATTAATTAGAGTGATGACTCAACACGGCACATGTGTTATTAAAAAATGACAAGTGGTGTCCATGGCCACTTAAGTGTCCTCAAGACTCTCTTGTCTTAGTCCTTTGGCATTGTTTGAAAAGATAAAAAAGTGTACCGTATTATTTATCATCATCATTGCTATAAAAAAAATATTTTTGATATAAAAGATATTACAAAAGTCATCACAGCATTTTTTTATTGTGATGGAAACACGAAAAATAATATAAAATGAATATTTATATAATATAATTATGCTCTGAAAATTATATCTACATATTCACTTTGCTGGTAAACTCTAATCGGTTCTTTGACTCTGCCTAATGTTCTACAAGATGATTTACTTTGGCTCGAATATCACCTGCCATAATATGTAGTTTCTGCGTTATAGGCGTAATTTTTTCCCAGATATCATCAAATTAGGTGAATATTTTAACATTATGCGTATTATTACAATTTTACTCAAGGGGTCATTGATTCTAAAGGGCAGTGTCCATGAAAGGAGACACGATGAGATAATCTAAGAGATTTAGTTGTGATACATCCATATGTGATGACATTTTGATCTAGATATAAACTCAGAGATCAGCTCGAGATTGATGGAAAGAGTCAAATACTCAAACCAGTGTATACGACGTTCAATTTGACAGTGAGATTTAACGCGTGCATACAACCATCATAGATCTGCAAAACTATAATTTCTGAAAAGCTAGCATAAGTTTTTAAACAAAACCATTTATATAAGATTTATTCATATTTTAAATATTTATTGCAAACATTACATTATGGTTTTTATTCATTATAATATAAATTATTAAAAACTATATGAGTTAAATTTAATATAGGTACCAAACCGTTTTGGAAAATACCATTGCCTTCATTAAGATGTCAATTTTTAAAAATTATATGTTATAATCAGATATAATACATTTTATATAAACATCATCAGATAATTATATATTATTTGGTTTTAGATACAAATTTAAAATAGTTTATAATTTTTCTGATTATGTGTGGGAGATTATTAACGAATTTAATGCCAAGATAAATAAAGTGGTTTTGGGTTGCAGTTTATTTAAGTTTTGAAGTGTCTATTTTGTCTCTAAATCTCGTAGATCGGAAATAGCTTCTAATATTTAATTTGTTTTTAATTTAAAAAATTTGGATTATTACATTTTCTGTATATGTCTATAATTTTAGGTACTTTGAATTCTGTAAAGAGCTGGGAACTTGGATATTATTATTTTTTTAAAATTATTTTTATCATCATTTTTTGAGAAAATTCTAATTGTGATATTTAAGATTTATATGCTCCTCCCCATCCAACAATACTTAATCGCAAATGTCACTGTACAAACGCGTAATATATTATATTTAGATTTGTAGGTGATAAGATATTTCGAAGACTTAAAAATGTGTAAGCAGTTATCCTTATTTTGCATGTAAAATTAATAATATGTTATTTGAAATTGATTTTGTTATCTATTATGATTCCTAGGTATTTGATACTTTAAACTAATTATTTATTCATTATTAAGAAAATTACTTTGTGACAATATATTATATAAATAATAAGAAAGAACACTTTGTTTAAACCACTGTTTATTGATAAATTAACATATTTCGATACTTATGGTGTCTTTTTTAGGAAACAATGTATACATTATTATTGTTTTACTGTGGTTTCTAATTAATTACCCATCAATTAAACTTTTTTAGATTTGTATAGATTTGTTTTTATCTATGATAGTATTTTTAATTTTAGTATACCTACATTGTTTCCTGAAGAAGATTCCATAGGTATCAACTTGTTGATTTATCGATAAATAGTGGTTTAAACAAAGTGTTTTTTTAATTAGTTATTATAGTTAGTTAATCTGACAACCTGATGATGGAAATTGTATTTTAAAAAATCGGTTGGTGTATTAAATTTAACTCAAGAAGCGATCAAAAACAAATATTTTATTAATTTACATTAACATTATTCAATTTTAATTTCCTGTATTATTATTAGTAAATTTCCAATATTACTATTAGTATGAAATGTCGGTCTAATGTTTCATGGTAGGTGTTTAATAATTTTTTCCTAAAAATTATTCTAGTTATTTTGTATCATCAAGTAAAAATTAGAGTTAGGTACTAAATTTAATTTTTAAATAATTATTGTTTTTTAAAAATAGATTGTGTTAAAGAAACAATAAAATATGTTTTTGATTAGTTATTGACGTCTTGAAAAAGAAAATTATATTTTTTGAAACCGTTAGATGTATTTTTACTTGTTATAAAATAAAGTGGTTAATAAAATAAAGTTAAAAATAAAAATAATTAATTTTAACCACAAAGTTAATTTTGCCAATTTTAAAAATAAAATTTGTGTTGAAAAAAACCTAATCTTACGATTTACGAAACATAAGCTACAGAACTATGGAAAGTTCGCGTTTGTTTAACATGTAGTCATGATTTATTTTTATTTATTGAGTAAATATTTACCATCATCGTTTTTTAATAATGTTTGTAAAGCTCAGTATATTGATAAATAGTATCATGGCCCGAATTAGCAGGATTCGTTCAGCTAATAAATACCTCAGCCAGTATGCCGATAACACCTCTACCAATTTGTCAATCTTCCCCTAACTAAATGGGACCCAGACTAAACCGCCGGAGATGAAACGGGACTAAACAAGTAAGAAATAGATTCTAATTAGTCGACAATTGATTACTTCGATCATTATTTTAAGAGCGAGAGAATGGTATCCTCAAAACAGGTAGGCTACACACCTACATATTTTCATCTCTGCAGCTGATTAGAGGATTTATAAAAATGATAATAGTACCCTTATATGTAATAGTGTACGACTACTTTATGCGAGATACATGAAACAATTCGATTCTAAAACCAGCGTATGAAGAAAATCTGCCGCTATTCAAATGACGAGAAACTGAGGGCAACGTATTTGAGAATTATGTTTAATCTTGCAATTGTGGTAGTTTTACAATTGATAACCACTCTTGAAAAGATGTTTATTAGTTTTAGAAGTAATTTATCAAAAGCATATTAATTTTAAAATCTTTCCTCTGGCTATAAAAGCTCTACAAATCCGTTCATATCAATAACGTTAATAATACAATGGCTGTTTTATTTCTGAACCCCTCATATTTAGTAGCAAACTTCTGTGTAATCTAAAGAAAATGTGCCAATTTGGTAGCATCTAATTTTGATATTTCATTTAATTAAACATTTTTTAAGAAGTTTATGATTTAAAATGATTTTCTATGATTTTAAAATGACTCTCTCTCTCGCTCTCTTTCTCTCGCTTTTTCATTCCTATTTTATTCAACAACTTGCCTGATATTATTAAATCGTCGCGTTTTATATAATAATGGTATGCTTATAAAATGCTAGTTATGTAATAATAATCAGAGAACGATTATTTCGCTGTGAAGCATACTTAACATAATATTCCAATTCAAATTATATTCAACAACCGACACAAATAAACTTCGTATGGAATAGAACAGATTTATAATAAATTACATGGTATCTAATTATTTTAAACATATATATAATAAGGTTATATTATTTTTAAAGAGAACACATTTTTGTTATGAAATTCCAATTTGAAAACATAGCTCTGTGGTATTTTTAACAAAAATGCCCAGTGGCAAATAATGTAATTTTTCGACAAATAGATTTTTTCGATATATTATTCTAGTTGATTAATTTAATTAGTATTATTGTTATATTATTGATGTATAGGTATCGTATGATTGCATGGATGAGTAATTATAATTTTTCTTATTTGCTTAGATGAGGAAAACCAACCCACAAGAAAAAAAAAGGGGAAAACTTAATCCCTGCAGCGGGCAGAAAAAGAGTGAGAATGTTGGTAATAATGATAGTGATATTATTTTAATTTTATTTGCGCTTAAAATAATCGCAGTTATATGATAATTTGTTATAATCAACCCCTTAATATTATCAATTTATTTAATATTGTAGGTTTTTACCACTTATTCAAAGATTTTTTTTTAAATCAAAATATGTTTACCCCTTACTTAACCAACTGTTTTTGCTTAATTTATTGCTGCACTGTTTTTACTGCTTTTCCTTTTTTGATTAGCATTAGTCCATATTCCATAATCGTGGAGTGCGTGTGGGTCATTTTAATCCTACAATGTTTCATGGTTTATAAAGGAACTAGGTAAAATAAGTACTTAATTATAATTTAGTGTACTCTTAACTATATTTAACGATAAGTTTATTTTTCAGATAAATTCTTGAATTTATAACAAAAAAACATAAATATTTTTTTTTAGATTAACAACCTAATTGACTACGCAATAAATTACATATTAGCGAACTAATGGTATGACTATACAATAAATGATCAAACAATTAACTAATATAAATTAATTTAATCAATTAGAAAGATATACAGAAAAAATCTATCTTGATAAACTTGTTTCTCTTCCACTATAGCAAACAATTATGTTTACGACAAATTTAAAAAACATTTAATATTCAATTTTGAAAAACAAATAACTTTATTTTGCGATGAATATCAAATACCTTTGAATAATACACGCTAGGAGACGCTATCAATCTATTTTATTAAATTTGGACAAACTTTAATACAACTTATATATTTTCAGTAAAAACACAAACACAATTGTTAAAATTATTCACATGTCATTATGTAGATTGTTTAAATAATTTAACAATGAGTGTATGTACGTTTGAATACTGCCATAAAAAATAATATATTAAGTAAAGTATATACCTACTTTAACACTGCAGTTAAGGTGTAAGTTATATACTATGTTATGTACTACACAAGTAGTTAAAAAAACTATTTTGTGATCACCAGTCAGGTTACAGAAAGCAGTTACGAGAGTGATAAATAGTTGTTTATATAAGATAGTCTGTATCAGGCACGGTTCTAGGACACATACCCTTCGGACACAAACTCCCTATCAAAACCCCCTTGGAAATTATCCCCGTGCATAAACCCCCTGAGAATTAACCCTCCGTGCAAAAAACCGCCCTAACAATCAATTCCGCTACATATAAAAATAATCAGACTTCATTATTTAAAAATAATACAGACTCATTACTAATTAAACGAATATGTTCAATTCATTGATGATAAAAGAGTAAAACAGTTCTCCGAGTTAAAGAAGTCGACAACGTGTATTGTTGTAAATTAAGTGTGTTATTAGTATTAATACCGTAAATTTATAGTAAATTATTTTACTACTAAATTACTATTTTATTAAAAAACTGAACCATTATTATATATTCTGACTTTTTATATAAAATACTTATTTTTATATGTGGCGGGGTTTTTTTGCACGGGCGTAATGTTCAGAGGGGTTCTGATAGGGGGTTTGTGTCCGGGGTGTATTTGTCTAGGGGGTATGTGTCTTAATACTCTAGGCGTGTGCAGTCAGTATATTGAAATAAGCTGTACGTTAGTACATATTTTAGGAAATAAAGTTACATTAAATATTTATCTGCCAGAACATTACAATATATTATTTTTTACAATATCGACCTCTTAGAATATCAAGGTTCTAACTAACTTTTTAATATAATTTAAGCTATTGCGTGAAAAGGGTTTCAAATGAATTATTATTTAAAATACTAAATTAATGTATTAATTATAAATATATACATATAAAATCAATTTTGTCGAAAAATATTGTTTTATTTAAATTGATTTTATATGTATATATTTATAATTAATACATTAATTTAGTATTTAAAATATCACAGACCTATGTTCTGAATAATTACAACTTCACAATAAGAATGTGTTTTCCTTAATAATGAATTATTATTTATTTCTTCCATACACATCAACTTTATTTAATGGATATTAAAGGAAATAGGAAGAGTTGCGATTACAACTGAATCAATTGTTTACAGTGCTTTTATTTTATTTTTAATTTCCTTTTATCTCACAATGCTGAGAATAAGTTAACACCTTAAAACTGATCATATTTGCATACTTAAAACAATATATATTAAAATTCAATCAACACTTTTGAGCTCATTATCTCAAATTAGTGTCAGTGTCAAATGGAACCTTGTCATTCTGAGTGGACGATATATTAAAGTCTGAATAAAATGATAGAGACAAGATAATATTTTACTTCCAATTATTTCCCGACATATATCAAAGTTTTGATTGCCCGCCACTGGCAAGTAGGTACTATTTGTAGAACCTTTTCAGGCAGAAGTTAGACGTAAGGCATGTTCGCATGCACACTGTATTACTATATTTCATAAATAATCTTACAAAGCATTCCTACACACAACATGTTCGAGATTCCGCTCACAAGACACAATTCCGACAATGAAAACATCATTTGGTTTTCGTGTATTTCCGACACTCAGACTATGTTAAGTAAACTGAACACGAATGAGAATAAATATCGTCACAAAAAACGTAGTAAAATACGTACGCGAGCTGTCTCACTGAAATCAGTCGAAATGGTGATCTGCGATGAATTACTCCGCACTCCGTGTATCAAGTAATTGTTGGAATGTCATTAAATCTTCTCACTTTAAGGTTCTAGTCAAAATGTATTCCTTAGTTTTATGAATTAGTTTTAGAAATATTTTGATAACATTTCTAACAGAGATAACATAACTACTGAAAAATTACAAAGCAATTTTTTCAACTTTCATTTTTTTCTTTTTTTCTCAATATTTTATGATATGAGTTAACTATATTTTATGAATATTGAAATAGCGATAATAACATTACGTACCCACAGTGAGAGGTGACCCACCACTTACCAAGGGCCGTTTTATGAGCGAAAGCTCCCATATCATTTCTTCTCATTCGTCGCCAGGTTGGCAATTTTTAATTCTACATGACAACCGCGTCCCGCCATCTCGCTACATAGGTAACAGGGCGGTGATACATGGCTACCAAACAATATGCACCCCTCTGTCCCCCGGCAAGAAAAATCTTTATTATTTATTCAATGTAATAAATATTCAAAGATCTATTCCCCGCATTCCTTGGTTCTCCAACAGGAAAGTCTCCAAAAGAACAATATAAAATATCTCTAGAATGAGAATTGGGCATTGCCAAGTAGCCTCACATTTATTCAGATTGAACATAATAGATTCCCCAATGTGTGAGTGTAGTGCCGAGGAGGAAACCCTTGACCATATTTTTTTTGCCTGTCCATTACGCATCACAGGTTTTTTCAACTCCCAGTTAACTTGTGTCATCTTCTTTCCCTTAACTCGCCACATTTAATCTATATAATAGAAATTTTTTTGAACGATAATGGTATTAACGTGTAATATAATATTCCTTATTCTATAATATTGTTGTACTTCTTTCTATAAAATAATGTTTTAACTTGATTAATGGTACAAATCACTATTGAAGGGTGGATTGCCTGTTTAAAAGAAGAAGAATAAGAAATTTTTGTGTTAATGGAGAAGATATATTTAAAAGAAACGTATTATTTTAAGATCCAAGGTAAGGTAGGTACTTCCTGGATAAACACATTGAAAATAAAGTTTTTTGATGAAGATTTTATATTCTTATAGGTATTATACCAACTATAACTTAACGTATATGAAGTGAGATTAACTTATTATGCGAAATAAATACAGCTATTTTTATTCCAAAAAGCATTTCAATGACCCAAGTCATACAATTGGTTATTTACTGAATAAAAAATTCCTTTCGGTTGATCCGTTTTCTATGGAGTCGTTACTTATGCTGTTTTTAATAGAATAACATTAGAAATGCCTACTAATTCGCGAATTGTACCATCTAATTGTTTTTAACGTGTTGATTTCATGGTCGTTCTTTGCGTTCTAAGTGCATTTGGCGCATGGATTTGTTATTGATTTGGGAAAAACAAAAAGCAATTTACAACTATTTCCTTCGTTATTAAACCTTTATTAAAAATAATTATTTCCTTCAGTTATTACGCGAAAGATTTTTAAACAATAAAAAATTAATGTTCAGTCATAAAAGATGTTTTTAATAACGTCCAAACAGAATTTATATTGATTTTTATATCAGTAAGAAGGTATTCTTTCACTTAAACATTAAAAACAATATTAACTAAAATTGCAAATAAATACACGGTAGGGTCGTATAAACGACGAAAGTTCATAATCCTGTGTATAATATATATTGTAGTACATATATAATATGTGATTGTATAATATTATTGCTAATAGCATAATCTAAATCTGTGCCTATCGCATGCCACTGATACAACGTATAAATAAATATGTATCAAAAAAAAAAGTTTCATTGTTTTTTATTCAATATTATATACGAATAAATACCACCAACCTCGATATGAACTTCAATGAGGTCGGCATTTAGGCAGACGTATGTTTCAGTACACTTTATAATTTACGTGTGTTAATGTACAGATCGACATTTCAACTCGTATTTTAATAAAGTATCTATCCATAAAATATTGTGGACTAAGACTGTAGGACTACGACACCCTGTATAATATATGTAGAATAAATGAAATATTAATAAGAACAATAAATATATATTCATTTATTATCAGCCGTTTTCTTACCATTTTTCTCTCCATTATTTATTCGCTTTTATGTAACTCCACAGAGTTTACAGGATGGTCTCTGGGCTCCCCCGTGACTTATTTATTTATTAGACTTTAATAACATACACGTTTTTATTGTAACATATGTTAATATATTATATGTAACATGATAAATATAAGACACAATTATATAGCAATTAAGTATATATAATACTCGTAGTTTATTATGTGGGATGGAGTAGACTCCACCTCTGATATATACAGCATTGTCCTAGGTGCATTGCTAGGCTGCCGTTTGTGTTAAAGTAGCCAGTTTGATTCGTGCTGTTGTGATGTTATTTTATTCATGAAAGATAAAGATTCAACAAGAATAAAAAAAACTATGTGGTGAGTGTAGTAAAATTAGTGAATTATTAGTGTAGGTATTGTATTATGATTATGTTAAAATGTTGGATAGCGATGTTTTTGATTGATGTTTACCCAATCGGATCATATATTGAGTCCATATTTGTAAAATCTTATTGAAAGTGAACGATTTTCAGCCGGTGCTGTGTGTGTTGAACAATTTCGGAGCTAAGAACATGTAGAATCTTTGATAAAATGTTGTTGTTGCTCTCGGAACTGGCGTGAAGATGTTCGTTGTTTGTATTGTGTTGTGTCAATGATTTGTATCTAAAGGTACGACCATTTATTACCCTAAGAATTGTCATTCGTGCCCTTTTAGCCGACTCTTATATTGTTTTTGCTGCTCCTCCCCAAACTAAAATAGCATAAGTAATTAAGAAGTGATGATAAAAATAAATCTAGGAATTACATGATAATAACACTGAAATAACAATATTCTAGTTAACTAACTAACTAATTACTGCCTGATTCTAAAAGTAGCACAGCTGCATGCGCAGAGCGAGAGACATGAGATTGGCGAACATTAGACTTGACCTGAGAGAGATCTGTATCCTGTATCCAGCAGTGAACCTGATGATGGTAATGATTAGGTGTGAATATTGTAATGTTATTTTTAAAATACTTTACTGCTATAAATATACCAACACTAGGTTATTTTATATAAGTATGAGTATGTAAATTTCCCGCAATTTCTTTATTTCTAACTGTGCATCTACAATTTATTTGTTTTTATATGTATACAATTATAACATAACATGCTATGCATGTTTTACGATAATGATATAAAATGTAGTCAAAATGTTGGCTTCAATATTGTGTATGTGTTAGAAGTTTCTTTACATATATATAATAAAAACAAAGGTTTATTTACACACAATAATACTCATCGTCATCCCTTAATGTACAGCCCTATATGGGTCCTGGCCTCCCCTAGAATATTGGAATTGTTGAAATACTGATGTAAGGTGGTTTAAAATAATATTGATTAAACATTTTATACATAGATACCTAAGTGAAGGCGATCTAGTCCAGAAAAATCGATGCTTAGATAAACAAAGCAAATTAGATCGTCATTATCACGTATTTCGAGGTCGCTAAGGTAACAACATTAAGCATACCGCTTAGGAAAAATGTTATTGTAAATCATCACGCGCAGGAAAAATTAGAACAAACCCATACTACGGATTTTCATATCACACATACCTTGGGTAAAATGATAAACATTTCTCGAACACGATAAAATTCATTCGTAATCATTAAAATATTAATGCAAATTAAATTAATCAATTAGAAAGAAACATAAAAAAAATTATTTATCGGATTTTTTAAATTCAGAGATATGAATTATTGTATTCACAATACTACAGAACTATGTTGTAAAATTGCAACATCACATAAAATTGTGTTTTCATTAAAATGTTATGTTAAAAAACGTTAAGAGATTGAACTAATTTTCCCCATCTTACTAGAAATCTATTCGGAATACAGAACTAACGACCAGTCAAACGCGAAAACGACATAAAGCATGAAAAAAACTAATTACCAGAATAATAATTATTATGATTGTTCGTCATCAGGGTACACTGGGGCAAGACACACCTGGCACATCGCGTGCCAGCTAACACACGGATACGTCAATACCCATGAAATATGGGGCATCATCTATCTCTTGTCCTTTGTTTACTTGCCCCGTGACCAGGTGTGCCCCCGCCTCCCGAGCTGTTTATATGCTACGCGTTGTTTGGAGAGTGCTTGCATTATTTATACGACACATTTATCTCGTGAGCGTGTTTTGATAGCGTGTTTGATCAATCGAAAGTTTACTACAAGGGTCTATGTAAACAATAATTATAGTATTGATTTTTATCACAAGTGAGACATTTTTGTTCCCCAATGTTGATATTAAAAATGTTACATACACTTACGGGGATTTGTGTACCCATCTGGAGATAAAAGTTCTATTCTATCACAGACCGGTTAATTAAAAGACATGAAATTATGTGTACGTATAGGAGAGGGGTTTGGAACATTAGTTGCGGGATGAGGGGCATTGTACACAGTACAGTAACAGTAAGAGTATTTATTTTTTGAAAATTAAATCTTTGTGTGTACAGGATGTATTTTTTACATTAATGGATATTATATTGTAAGCGTTTAAATTTTTGTTCCAATCGAGTTAAAAAAAAGTCACGGAGCCATTTAATTGCGTAAGTGGTACCAAAGTGATAACTTTGTTGATACAAAAATGAAAATATTGAAACAAGAAATTTGCGTTAGTTCATATATATATATATATATATATATATATATATATATATATTTGGTGGTCTGTGTATTCTACAGAAATACGGTTACAATTTAATTCACTGACATCTGAATAAATTTAAACCAACATTTACCATCAATGACTACCTGTCAGTAACTTTCTTTGAAAGTGCTTTACCGGTCACCTGACACGCGACGCTTAGAATATTTCCCAGTGCAAAGCTAATTGAAAACAAAACTATTTTTAATATAAATTAAATGTATAAATTTAATTAAATTTGGAATAATCTAATAATGGATGTATTAATTTGAAAGAACTGCAGCATATAAGTTCGAAGATTTGTCGTCAATTAACTCTGTTGGTATGGTGCAATCGGTTATTGCATTTATCCGGATAGGAAAGGATTCAGATTTGAATCCCGGTAGAATAAATTTTTTTCGAATAACTGAATTTTTCTGTATATATTTCTAATTGATACATTTAATTTGTATCGAAATACCACAGGACTAAGTTCTGAAAGAACTGCAACTTTACAATATTAATGTTTATCTTTAATTAAAACACTTTTTTTCTCAACACTTAAGCAGTAAAATGGATTACTTAAAATCATCACATTCATGCTTTTAAAGCAAAAACCTTTTTACGCCGTCTATAATACACACATATTATTACATTTATTTACGAGCTTTCGAATTTTATTCTTCTTCTTCGTTTGCTTGCCGCTGAGTGTCCTGGTCTCCTGAAGTATCTGGCACCCGATGCATAATACGTGACAATTTCTCTCGGTCTTGAAACATGTTCATAGCAGTGTTCAAAGATGATGTAGGGATGATGGTATGTCTGATGATGTAGGGATGATGATATGAGTCGAAATGTGTGTGTGCTTTAAGTTGTAAGTCACTCGGATGGAGTGGCTGACGTTTGACGGTTATGTAATTCGGATCAGGTTTTATACATGGCGAGCTGAAGGCTTCATCTCTCTTCAGTTTTCACGCGTGTGGATGTATGTCGCAGTGTATATGAATGTGGAATGTGTGAGAAAGTATATGAATCATTTACTTCCTTATTTAAAAATGTATATTTTAATTGGTTCAAATACTAACCATAAATAATAATTTAATAATAGAACAAACAAAAACAAGTTTATGTTTCGTGTCAAAACCCTCTATAAAATTGAGTACTTAAATTCCAAGTGGCTCAATAATGAAACTGACCATTAGATTTTAGTCATGTTCTATTGGATTGTGCCAAAGAAGATGAAATAATGTGAGATGTGAGCGACAAGACCTAAAATACCTCTATAAATTATATAAAGCGGCAATAAATGACGTAATTTCTCAAAATTGACGACATATTTGTAGTTTTTTTTGCATTTTCTATAGTATCTTTAATATATCTATTTTAGCATTTAGATGAAAACTCTATTTTTAATCGATTTTTTGTGATTTGTAGGTTTTGTTAAAAATCTGTTGTAGAGGGATTTGAAATTAAACGACTCATATTTGCTGTGACTAAAGCAAGGTATTTAATTATAACAGGGCTTGGAATTATACAACAGTTGGCGTTTATTGCGGGTCGATTCACAATTGAAAGTACAACGATTAGAAAGCTAATTTGCACAAATACAGTTCATAACTAAAGATTCTCGCTTGAGGTGTTTCCGAAAGGACAAGATGCGGAAAAGTAGCTGGCCTTCGCTAGTTTCTAGGACTAGTCCATCGCGATGTGTTATTAACTGCATCTCTGTGGATAGCAGGTGAACTGATATGGTTGTCAAGTCCCTGGATTGACAGCCAGGTATTGTAAGGGGCGCGCAGATCGCCTACAAGGACATTGTTAACGCCTTTATTTGGTGCATCCATGTTGCAAAAGATCGTACTCATCGTTTCTTCTAGCACTATGTTCAAAGTACGTAAACATTTTTTCTTGTATCTTGAAGGAATCTAACATATTCTTTTCCTTTTTTCTTAGTGTCTAGGTTTTCATTCGGATGGATTTTGGTTATTTTTATGATGGATCGATTTCTCCATATCTTCGTTCGTCTGGTCATCGCTGATTTTGCCATTCCAATTTGTCTTCTGATTTTTACTCCACATCCTCCATGTTTTGAAATGAGGTATAAAAACTATGTAAGGGGTACATCAACCTCTATGTGGTCCCTTAAGGAATTGTTCCGTATAAAATTTTCGAATCAATCGACGATGAGTACTTTCTTTTATATTATATTTATTTGTAGTTGTGGTTCTGTGGAGGCCCTGTTCATGCCGCACAGATCTAGCTGTAAAACCAGACATTTTATAGTCATTTCAAGTCGCCGAGTACTGACAGAATTTAGACGACAGTATATCGCGATGCAACCGGTCCGAGAAGCGATCACTTTTCCCTTGGTCATCTTCTCGATGCATCTCTCGGCATCGTCTTCTACTGCTTACTAGCTTCTCTATTCGCAAACTTTAACTTAAAATTTAACATTCAAACAGTGTAAATTTCTTTGTGTATCATTTGATAATAAACGCAACCGATTGTAAGTCCTGTTTCATTTAATTAACTTGCTCTAGCCGACACCAACATCTATACTCACACGGACGCTCTGTAACATTAACAAACACTGCGATATTTATATACATGAGTGAGAATTTGAGGAGAATTACATACAATTATACACAAACAATACTATTCCTAAAGTTCTTTACTTCTATTCTACGGAATAGCTTAGTTTTTGGCAGTTAGCGTTGTATCATTTGCGAATCTTATGTTGGAGATATTGCAATACCGCAATACCGCCTTCCCATCCGTCTAGTATTTTTCTCATTATATTATATAGATATTCTTCATATATGGCGCGCGCCTTTCTATATTTAGAACAGTTCTAAGAGGAATTCATTTTACATTATGAGAGGATGAAATTTTGCACTAAACAGCAAACATTTTGCTAGAGAGCTGAACTTCACCTGTTTTAGATCAGTCACTTCAGTCCCATTTCCAACAAACTTCCAGTAATTTTGAGGAAGATGTAATGTGTAATATATTGGGACTATAATCATTATCATATTAAACTGTTTCTACTAAATTTATTGATTCTGAAATCACTATTTTTACAAAATTGTAATTAAATAGTTCTATATTACATATTAGTTTAAATTACAAAAAATAATTTCAAATTGGATAGCACCTCAGAAAAAGTAGGTGAGTATGCATTAAAACAATTGTGTTGTGAAATATAACTAATATACATATCGTCACCTAAATAGCAACACTGTATATCTCAATTTTTTGTCAAATTACGATATTAACATCATTGGATTTGAATTTTCGCGGAGAATCATTTTATATTACTAGATTCACGATAGCGTCCGCTAGGGGCGTGCAAATAAAATAAATGTAACCACCGCATATTTGTAACCTCCCTGTCAACTGTGCACAAGTCATACTTATCATACAAGGGAATCGTACTTAAGTATAGTTCAGTTTTAGTTTAGAAAGAATCTGCTCCTCTTTACAACTCTAGAAAGGTAAGTAATACTTCAGTAATTCTACAAAAATCATTTAAAACTAGTTATGTCTCTTTCTTGTAAAGTACACAATTCTTAGATATGTGATGTTGCTGCTTAGGTGACGATATTATTCCTAAAAGTATAATAATATATCAAGTATATATATACGTATACAAATAAAACTAGTAGATATATGATATTATTGCTTTTGTATTGGTAAATTTCAGAGGTAATCCTTTGTTAAATTAAACATATTCCGGAGAACTTCAAAATTTCAAAATTTCGTCATAATTGTCCTTTTTAAATCTCTTGATTATATTTATAGATAAAGGACTGAAATAATAATTTTATTTTATTATTTTATTAAATGATTTATACAAGCATAATCTAATGAGTGAAAAGCTAATGTAATTGTGTATTTATTTTATACTTATCACTATTGTCAGTCTTTAAATAACTCACAGTTGCCTTAATTTTGTACATAGGTACAAATTGTGAATCAGCCCTATCAGCTGTCTACCCCCATCTCTGCCAAGACCATTCACGGGTATTTTATTTTTAATGATGTTATATTAAATAATATATAGTTATATTATGTTGCCACATATATTCATATTCTACATTATGCTCTAAAATTCAAATCTCTAATCTCTCCTCCGAAACTTCGCCTGATGATTGAGATAAAGTTGACAATTAAAACAATGAAAAATAAGGAAATTAAGTTACATTTAGGATTATTTGAATATCCTGCAATGAAAGAAGTAGTCTTGCTGAAGCTGGTGAAAACTTAAAAACAAAGTTATTACATTTAATTAATAAAAGTATATTCTTCAATATTTTCAAAGTTACTTTATAGCGACATTTTATATTAATAATAAAAAAAACACTTTGTTTATACCACTGTAAATAAATAAGAAAAAGTGTTAATAGCAAATTAAATATTATAAATAATCAAATTCTTTTTGAAAATGGTCATCTTTTAAATTTGTTTTCACATTAGTTCCTTATTCGTTCCCCACTTCTTATATTTATAGTTTTGTTTTCGTTCATGCTTGCATTTTTAATTTTAGTATATACTCTATCCCAAAGAAGGGACCATAGGTTTTAAAACATATTGATTTATTAGTAAACAGTGATATAAACAAAGTGTGTTTTTATTATTTTAATTATACTTTACACTCTGCTACTCCTTAATTAATTATGCGATTTTAGTTTGGGGAAGAGCAGCAAAAACAATGTCGGCTAAAAGAGCACAAAATACAATTCTTAGGGTAATACATGGTTGTTCCTTGAGATATCCATCAGATCTTATATTTGACGAGTACAATGTCCTAGATATAAGAAAAATATGTATGTTGAGACTTGTCCAATAATTACGTGCTAACAAAAACTCACCTCACAAGACAAATACGAACATATACACACCAGTTCCGAGAGAAACAATGACATATTATCAACGATTCTACATATTCTTAACTCCGAAATTGTACAACACACTCAGCACCGACTGGAAATCGTTCACTTCCAATAAGATTACACAAATATGAACCCAATATATGATCCAATTGGGTAGAGATTAATCAGAAGTATCACTATCCAGCATTCCAACATAATCATAATACAATACCTACACTAATAATTCACTAGTTTTAGAACACTCTTACAACGTTTTTATTTTTTTATTCCTGTGGAATCTTTATCTTTCTTGAATTAAATAACACCACAACAGCACAAAAAAAAACTGTCTAACACAGACGGAAGTCTACCAAAGTAGTCAGGACAATGCTGTATATATCAGAGTTAGAGTCTATTCCATCCCACACAATAAACTACGAGTATTATATATACTTAATTGCAATATAATTGTATGTTACGATTATCGTGCTATATTATAATATATTCACCTTTGTTACAACAAAAACATGTATGTCAATTATTAAGATAAAAATATCGTCTATTTATAATAAATATTCACTAGTTATGTTATGTACATATGTACTAGGTATATTATATTTATGTATATATGTACATTTATGATGAGTTCTATAAGATGTACAAAATCCTCTTACACCTAACAGGATCAAAACCGAAGGGAACACCGAAGCGTAGGTGGGCGGTTGTCAAGACTGATTTGCAAGGGATAGGCAGACTGGACCACAACGGGGATGTCAAGGGATGGATCTCGCTTAGCGACTGCGGTTATGGACTTCCAAATGCCATAAAGCCACTTGAGAAAATACACACATGATATTTATTTCAATATTATAATTATTTATTTTATCTTGGAAAACAAAGTAATTATATCTAAAGGGTGTCCAGCGGAAAATTCTCAAGTTTAATATTAATTAAAAAAAAAAAACTATAATGTTATTCTAATATTTTATTTATACAAAATTGAGTTTAACGATGCGGATTTACGTTTTGTAAACAATATCGTCTAAATGGCGTTCATTTCTCTCAAGACATTCTTGCAATCGGACTCTTAAATTTGCAAACACAAGAACAAAGCGTTCGCGGCGGATATTTTCTTGTAGGGCCTGAAATGTTCAAAGATTGTTGCTGTAAACTCTCGACTTAAGATATTTCCATAAAAAAAGTTGTACAGTATAAGGTCTGGTGACGGAGGTGCCCAGGGTATGTCTCCGTACTTGCTGATTAATTTATTGGGAGAAATTCCCCTTAGGTTCTCCATTGAAACTCTAGCTGTGTGCGGAGTAGCCCCGACTTGCTGAAATTGTGTTCTGTTGTTAAACCCAAGAAATAGCTGCAGTTGCGGTACCAAAAACTTGTCGATCATTCGGCAATACACGTCTGCAGTGACTGTTTCTCGCTGGTTAAAAAAATAAGGTCCAATTATCCCTCGGGCAGAAATTGCACCCCAAACTGTCGTTTTTGAACAATGCAAATATTTTTGATGGGGTTTCCTTGGGTTGTCGAACACCAGTATTTCATGTTCTGTTTATTAACATAGCCATCGATGTGAAATTGTGCTTCGTTTGTACACAATATGTTTTTAAGCGTTCATGCTGTTCCAAAATGTTCCAGTATCGTTCTCGCTTAGGTTTCATGTAAAGAATAGTTATTTTCGTTGAGAAACTGCACGATTTTTAGTTTGCATGTAGTTTCTTTTTCAAAATAACGTGCATTGTTGGTTTTTTTATTCCAGTAAAGGCTGCAATCTTCCTTATAGATTTACGCGAATTGCGTATAATTTTATGTCGAACTTGAGACACATGTCCTGGCGTTGCTGTTGACGTTGATGTTAACCATTGTCCCATCTTGTCTGAACTTTTGAACACAACATCAAATAAGTTGCGACCTCGGTTCATCATTTACTCGTCGAATATTAAAGTGAGTACAAAAAGCGCGACGCGCACGAACCAATGAATCACCGCACTTTAAATATAGCTCAACCGCGAACGCGCGGCGCGCTCCCAACCAGTGATTCATTGCGACTGCCAAATTAAATCACGCGCGTAGAACGATACCCCTCCCACTTACCTCATTCTGGTGGTTTATGAGCAATTACAATTTAATCTTGAAATTTTTCCGCTGGATACCCTATAGTAGTACACTTATTTATGATTTTATAATGTGAAAGTTATTTGGAGCAAGGGTAGACTATTTATTCAAGTTTATTATTACGAACGTGAATAATAATTATCCGAGAATTCATGTACATTGTGCATCTACTTACAATCGAATTACTACATGGTGCACCCACCATGCACAATTTATACATCATGTGACGCATTTAAAATGGATAATGAAACTCGCGTATGAATTATAGAATACTTCTTCTTAGGTATTGTATAACAGCCTATTTATGTCACGACCGCCACAAGAGTAAATAGTACGTAAGCCGTGGATCTATATGAGAATACGGTGAATATTTTAGGCTCAGTTATCTGTAATAAATCTAACGTGTAACAATCTAAGTTTTCATTGATCTAGTACATTCTGAAATCGTAATACATAACATTCATACATTTATAATTAGTACAGTCATTACCTATCAGTCAATTAAAATCATATAAAGATTAACGAAACAAGCACCTGAAAATATAACGATAACACAGAAATACAGTTTTTGAATGAAACTAAGAAAACAATTAAAAAATTTATAACTCAATGTAACATATTACTTAGATAGAATAAACAGAATTTCTTCTGCAAACGAAACATAAGTCTGAGCACCCATTGTAGGCCATACACGCTATGTCATATTTGTGCTGCTCTGTGGGGTCGAGTGTGTATATTAAAAGAAGTCACCATTAAAAGAAGACACCATTAAAAGAAGACATCATTAAAAGAAGACACTATTAAAATAAGGCACCATAAAAATAAGACACCATTAAAAGAAAACACAATAAAATAAAACACCATTAAAAGAAGACACCATTAAAAGAAGACACCATTAAAAGAAGACACCATTAAAAGAAGACACCATTAAAATAAGACGCCATTAAAAGAAGACACCATTAAAAGAAGACACCATTAAAAGAAGACGCCATTAAAAGAAGACATCATTAAAAGAAGGCACAATTAAAAGAAGACACCATTAAAAGAAGACACCATTAAAAGAAGAGACCATTAAAAGAAGGCACCGTTAAAAGAAGCCACCATTAAAAGAAGGCACCATTAAAATAAGACACCATTAAAAGAAGACACGATTTAAAGGGTGGAATCCTTTGAGGTGTGGTTGTATTGACGAGTACTAAATAATGAAGAAATATGAATGAGTAAGTCATAACAACAAAAAACAACTATAAAACAAAGGAACGTTACAAATTTCGGACACATTCGCCTTAGAATTACGATCTCTTACAATACATTATGTGGCAAAAAATCAATGACAGCATCTTGATTTGGAAATTTTGACTTAGCGTTAGCAAATATGAATAGATATATAATTATATAATATAATTCACCTGCTGTGATTAGGTAAACCATAAACTGGTGAAAAGCCATGTTAGTCGCTTCTTTCTTCTAATTATGAAATAATATAAAATAAGAAGGATGAATACCGGAGAGGTTTTAGTTATGCCAGTAAACAAAATGTGCTTAGTAAAGGGCATGTATGTTTATGAGCACAATTTTTTCATTTTCCTTTAATTAAATTAAACATACAAGCAATGGATGTTAGTGAATGTGATAACGTACTTATGCATCAATGCGGTAATATTCCCCTAAAAATCATTTTCCGTTGAACGACCACCACAAAGAGTCGGGGCGCATATTTTCTTATTCGGCAGAAAACACATCTCATTAGGTTAATAGCGCCCGTTGGTAGTTGGGTGGATACTTAGGTACTTTAACAGTGGTAAATAAAGCGAACACCTCTTCTCGCCACCTGGCACGAACAGCGTGTAAAGACTCACCTGCCGGAAAGGTGAAAAAGTGTTAACTTGCATGTACAGTTAGAACAAAATGTAATTATTATTATATTTATGAAATAAGCGCGATGTGATTGAAAAATATTGATTTTTCAGGCATACTCGAGCATAATGCGATAAAAACAATTTATAGATAAAGAATATTGTCTTAAATAATTTCAAAAATAATTAGATTCTTATTGTGACCTGTATGCTGTTTCAGGGAAAATGAATATCAAATTTAGTCCATAGATGGCGATTGTGTAAAGTAGGTACTCGAAGCGTTTCCACATATTAACATATATACAACTTACAAAAAATTGATAGATAAGAAGATAGATTAATAGGTGAGAATGGTAAATGTTATATTTATGTAAAGTGATCACTCAAGCCAGCTGAAGACAGGTCGTAAGCCCCGTAATTCCCACCCATACTTCCGTATTTTTCTCTTTAAATATAAAAAAAAATAAGAAAGAAAAATAGCTTCGTTTCTATGAGATATCTATTATTCCTCCCTTTGTAGGTGAATATATCCAGTAATTGTGAGTTCTTGGACAAATTCAAATATTGCTTAATAAACCGTTAGAAAATAGTCAATATTAATTTGAATGACTTACTGATTGACAGCACTGCGTTTTAATAATAATGTTTTTTAGGATAAATGATCCTTTCTTCATACAATTTATTCATAATTTCTTTTACGTTTCATTTTACTTTATTATTAAAATACTTTAAAATTGCTATTGCGTGGTTTATTACACAATAAAACACATCGATTAACTTTTCTCCACAAATATGTCAATGTTACTAATAAATGCTTATGATATAAAATTATGCAAGGTAAATTGTTACAATATTCTATCTTTGTTTAGAAAGTCCTACAATTAGTCTAAACCTACAGGTCAAGATCGATATTCAAGTACAATACAAAATAGTAAGAATTTTAACGGGGTATATTTTTTCTAGTTCACATTTTATTAGAAAAGACGTATGGTGAACATGTTATGGTTACATAGATAAACAGAAAGACTATTATTCAATTTATGTATGTATTTAAAAATATATTCACAAATTTTGTAGACCGCGTGAAAATGTTTATTCATAAAATCATTATATTTAACATAATTTTTCGATGATCATCGGAAACCTTATGTGAGTAGTAATTTTGTTAGTAATTAATAATAATTATTTAATAATATTTTAAAAAAAAATTATTTAGATTTAAATAAATAGTTTGTGTTAATTAAATACCTCACTGTTATGACGCATCTTCGTGAAGTAGGCAGGGATGGCATCACTGCAAAATTATAACGAACAATGTGACGATAACGACGTAAAGTAAAAACGATATGCAAAAACAATCTATGGTTGTATGACAAATTCAAAGAGAGTTCAAAGATCTCAGATGACGGACAAATATTGGCAAATATAAAATGACAACCAAGAACTTATGACACACGATAAAAAGGTATGTAACGAATAAACAGTCAATGTTACAAGGCAATGGATTTGCACCCAAAAACTGGACATCAAAGGAAATTTAAATAAAAGGTCTATATATTCTGGAACTTACTGAATCTGCTGATTAGCGCGCGAGATTCAGAAAACGACCGCTACAGTGGTAGGGTAAAACTTCACACAAGATGCTCAGGCATACGATGACACAATAAAATTACTCCAAAGTTTTAAATCTAGTCAATGACAATACAATATTCTAAGATCAAAGATATCTATTAATTATTCGTCAATGATCCAAGTACGAATAAAATTTTAATACTATATATCCATATTTAAAACCAACGATCTACTTATTGTTTTTTTCTTTTGTAGAGCAAAGTTGAGAAATACATTTATCTCTATCAACCCTGATTACTTTAGAATGCGAGAAAAATGTAAGCCGGAAACTTAAATACATTATAATAGGTATCAATTTTCTATTCGCTATGATTTTAATTCCTTTATATCTGGTAGATAACTTACTCAGAAGTAATGGGTCGTCTAAAAAGTCTAAGGTTTTAGAAATGCTATTTTTGCGCTATTTTGGTTTTTGTAATAAAAAATGACATACTATTCGATACCATTCTGTCGCCGTTTTCCTGAATCTTATAGTTTTTATTAATTTTTGGGCTTAAATAATGGAGTGTATATATACTTCTTTTTGCCTTTCATTAAGGTTCCAATGGTTACAAAATAGTTATCCAGGAGCTCAACTGGGATATTCTGCCACATCCACCCTATAGTCTTGATCTCACGTTTTTCAGTCGCTCTCCTATTGAATGCGTGGCGTTACGTTCGACAACAACAATAACCTCAGAAATTAGCTCCATAAATATTTCGTTACCAGACCAGACGAGTTTTATAAAAAAAGCATCGACGAGATGGGATAATGTCCTGAACAATAATGGAGAATACATCATTGATTGAAATGTTGAAATTTCTTATTAAAAATTTGATTTTATAATAAATAAATTAACAAAACAGCAAAAACAACCAAATATTTTATTTACGCTCAAATAGAAATGGAAGAAAACAGAATTAATTATTTTCGTGAAAACCAAAGCAATTTCGAGCTTAGAACGCAGATTTAATGGAACTCTTACAAAGTGAAGAAGCCAACTAAGAACTTCTTTTCGAAACTGCTAAAATTCCATTATTATCATCTTACGGAGACGCAAGAAATATGGCTTAAAATTACCCAAGATGCCTTGGCAACTGTCCATTAATTTGGTATACCAGATTACTCCATTGCATAGAAATGCAGTCTCAAATGGGATGAAATTACAGAAAATCTCGAGGATGATCAATTTTATGAATTCAGTTTCTACTTAACCAAGCAGAATAAGTCTATATAAAGTTTATAAAAATACTTGAAGACATATGCAAAAAACACATTTTTTTTTATAAAAACAGCAAAATATACTGAAATATTTTTGATTATTATTAAATACGAAATTGAAAAAAGATCCAAACTGATTCGCTGAATTTATAATGATGACTGCTAGATAATTATCAGTAACAAGTAACTTTTTGATAAATATTTGATAGTTATGAATTCCATTGTACTGCTTCATTCTTCTGATGTCAAAATCATAAGTTATATATAAATAATTTTATTAACTTTAAGAATTAAGTTAGCGTCAAGTATTAATTCAAATATACGTATATCATCATCATCATCATCCCTGGCTTTGCAACCCGGTAAAGGTCCTTGGAATTCTCGAGAATATACCTTTAGCTCTCCGCACTAAGCTTATTTATATTGCCTTGCGACCTCGTGTTGGGTCAACCTATTCTTTGTCTTTCTTTGTTAATTATTGGGGAATGCGCATCATTCATACGTTCTACATGGCCTAGCTATCGATGACTGCCTATTTTTTTTATTATTTAATGATATTGACACATTGCTTAAACGAGAGCGGGTAAATTTGAATTGGCCGACAGTTCTGCGGATTTTGTGTCTGTCACTTCAAATTTGACCGATATCAACTAGAGACACGGCAAATTTATCACAAAAAGGTACACGTATCGACAATGCATTTCAACAATGAAACTTATTATCTTAATTAATATTCAATTACGGTGAATTGTGATTAAAATCACCACAATTCAGCGTTTATTGATGTATTTGAAGAAACAAGGTGAGCAGTGAATTGTCTAGCAACTTGGTCCCATTGTTTATTGGAAAACATCAAAACATACTGAAGCACGAGCTTCCATTGTTCCAGTTTGAAATTCGAGAAATTCTACCCGACTTAGATATGTTTTCAAGATGAGTATAATAGTTAAATTCTTATATCAGAGAAATAATTAATGACGTTATTCGATTCGTAAATCATGCGAGAGGGGAATGTTTGAATAGAAAGAGATGACAATAAAATTATTGATTTTCTCGCAATCGATATAAGTGTCAAAAATAGCTGGTATCTGGAGTTTTTTATTATTAATATTATGGAATGAATATTGTAATTTGAATTAATCTATCGAAAATTAAATAATTCATTCGGAATTCGTACCCAATTCATATATATGAATATGTTTTGAAATCAGATAAAGTACCTTCATATATTTAGATGATCGCTTAAATCAATGTTCTAAATTTAAAATTTTTATGACAGTTTCAATTTACTATTTTGTTTAATATTATCTATTTAAAACGCCATATTGCCATCTTGGTGATATGTCTATTTCTTAATTACACACTATTTATGAAACAGACAGGTAGTGTTTAAAATACAACATACAAACTAACTATTTAATTGCTACTTACAATAAAAATAATGCACATAAAATGTTTAATTTGTTATTTTTCCATTAAAATCAGTGAAAAAACATCTAATTTATGAAATTTGCTACTAATGTTGTTAATAAATTCAATATTAATAAATATTGCGGATCAAAATATTCGTGAAAATATATATTTTCGGCATATTTTAACAAAAATAATGACAGCGCGACTTCAACATCCGTCATCGCCGGATAGACCAGTGTAACCTGAGCGTATTGAAGTTCGATGGACAATTATAATTATCGTCTTTTATAAGAATGAAAAAATATTTCATCCAAACTATCCTCAAAGCATGTGAATAAATACAATATATTATTTAAAAACGTATGATTTCACTAAAATAAAGCATTAAGATAATATTGTGGCATGCGAAAAAATAATCTAATGGTCGTGGTCTTTCTTATAATGCTTGTGTTGTCGTAATTATGGTAAATAACATTCAGTTTATTAGTTTACACTTACTGCCCGGTGGGTCAAAACAAAATACGTCCGGCGGTGATGGGTCATTTTAGACCCACCTCAAGTTTTCGGTTATTCAACCGTTTTGTGGAAGATTTTTTAAAAATATTTCATTTTAAGTAGGATTTAATGAAGTGGCATGATGTGCGTTAATGTTTTTATAAAAAAATTAAAGTTAAAAATCAAAAAATATTACGAATAGTGTACATATTCTCATGCATCAACAGAAGCCCAACACAGCCAAAATAAAAACATACACTAAGCATGTGATCTTCTCGTCGAAACCCGAGAAGGTAGTGTCATAATACTTACAGGTAGGTATTGTCTAGGGGTCGCCAGACGAAAATAAGTGGAAACAAATACATGGACGCATACCTGGTATCCTTTGTCTACTCGCTCAAAATATGCTTTGGCGTAAGCACTGAGATTCAATCCGACTGTCTTAGGTCAGTTTTTGAATATTTTTTCACATTTTTATTAATAACTCATTTGAATCTCGTCCAATAATATTTATTTGTATCTCAAATTATTTGAAAATATTTAATAAAAGATTAGCTAGAAGGAAAACAGCATTAAACGAATATTTGTAGCTTAATTCATATTTTTATAAACACCCGGGTCAAATCTGGCCCACCACCGCAGAGTATGTGTTAAAATTATTTTAAAGGTCCTATATAAGTAATAGTTAAAAAAAAAATCAAATCAAGTGTACAAATTTAGATATAAATTAATAATAAAAACCAACATTTTCGTAAAAAACGCAAAAATCACTGAAAGGTAGCGTCATAATAAATAGAAAAATATTTAACATAAAAATAACAAATGTTTCATTTGACATTAGTTATTTAAAAACAAAATCTACATTCTTTCATAACTTAAATTAAATAATTGATTTTGTATTATTAACTATTTAAGAGGTGTTTAATATTATAGTTTAAATAAATAAACTAATAGTTATGAATATATGAGTATTTACGCACCTTTTGTTTCTTCGACTGGTACTCCCGGGGTTTCTTATTGGTTGGTATTGGTCATTTTATGTTATAAATATTGCCACCTTTCGAAGATTGAAGGACCGTGGTTAAATGACCATCGGAGCAAAATTACGATTAGTACATAATCCAGTAAGGAGGTCAACAATCCGAACGTCGGGATTGCTCATTTCGATCGGTCGGAATACTACCCAGAGTTAAGAAGAACAATAACATCGGACTAGCCGCGATGCCAGAGAAACAACAACGGTCAATCAAAGGTTAGTAATAGTATTCATTTTGCATACATGACCATATTATCAATAGAAAACTCGGGAAAAACAGGTATCGAATGCATTCACAGGAACAGAGTGGTTTGTCAGAAAGATTTGGTATGCAGATCTTTGGACACGGATATACCTATGCACTATCCATATATCGAACATTTTTGTTGAAAAATGTATGTATTATGTAAAATAAATCTATATATATTTACTCAATTTATATCACAGATACATACATATAAAATAACATCAAACTAACAAAAAGTATAGATAGGTATAAATGATCAAAATTAGCCCACGAGATAACTAGTCGTGTTTGCGCCAGAAGCCTGGAACGGGTAGCGCTTTCCTGTATTTTCAGCTTTTTATGCACGTGAAATCATAATACGCCACTATTACCCGTATATATATCGCCATACCCTTTTAGCTTAGTGCCACTAAGTGAAGTAGCGGCGAGGATGGCTTGCTAAGAGGAACAATTCTTCAAACTTTTTAAGATTTTATACATTTTATGTGTCAAAGGAATATTTTGCATTAGTTTTAAAGTTAAGGAGTATTATTAACCAAATTCATTGTTAATATATTTTTTAATGTATATCGCAATAAACATCGTAATAAACCCATTAAATATACCTATTTTACTGAAATATTATCTTCAATTCGTAGGGTATTATTATTAGGCAGATCTTTTGTTATAAACGTGTATATTGAATGAAATGAATGTTAATTGATTCACAATTACTAAAAAATCTAAAATGATTATAAATAATATTATTAATAATTAATATAAAATAATATAAGTATACTCTCTGATATTTTAGGATCTTCAAAAAAAAAACATTTCATCTAGGAAATATTTTTATATTCACTGTGTGTTTTTATAAGGTAACCATATTATTATTTTTACGATTTTGTATTTTCTTGTTTACATTTAATTAGTATACATTATCCTACCACGTTACCTTCATTGTTTTTAAATCACGTTTAGTTTACATGATCCCGAGAGGTTGCCAACAGTATTTTTTAATTAAAATTGTAATAAATACAGAGTAAATAAATAACTCTTCGAAAAACTGTGTTTCAGGATTTTGATAATAAGTATTTTCTGTGATGCTATAGGCTTTGTAACTCACAACTAGTAGTTCATTACAGGGTAGGATTTCATTTGCAGTGCACTATCTCAGTCTAGGATTTCATCCCCTCTCTTATGAGAAGCCGCTGAGCATCCAAGTCTGCCGGTCTGAAGGGTCACTTCAATTCTAAAGGGCTCGAGTGTTGAGACGTGATACACGTGTATTTTTTAACATCGTCCTCAACATTGTAACAGCGTTGTCGGCGTTTAACATAATAAATACTACCTACAATTACTTTGCTTTATCTAGTGGTAAGATGTTCGTCCATGGAAGAAGATTAGGAATTCGATTCATGTCCTAGAGAAAAAGTTTTTTTTTTTCACACCCTGAGTTCATGATGTTCATTAACTTATTTTAATTTAAAAATATGTTTAATCATATATACACAGAGGGTGAATATTATGTTCCTGGTCGATTTTATTTCATTCATCAAAATTTCAAAGTTAGCTCGGGCTATGTGTGAGGTGGCACCGTCTTGTCGAAACCACATGTGTAACAGGCCCAACCGACTCTATTCAGCTAACAAATAAGTTTACAGTAACTCCGCGTGAGTGTAAAGGTCGTTAATAACAATAATTGAGGATTTTAAGTGCCCCAATAATGCCTTTTTTGTTTATTAACAAAACCTGCAAGTCGTAATGAGCTTCGTCACTCATGATGATTTTTTTTACAAAAATCGGGTTTGTATTTGTTTTAATGACTTCTAAAAGCTGTTGAGGTTTTAGATGCTCTATAATAGATTGTAATCAACTACTCTCTACGACGACTACCAAATGCGAACTGATAAATATCTGCCAAACCAAAATGGCGGAAAATTATAATCGGCCTGAAACATAATATTCACCCTGTAGTTTTTTAAAGAAACACATTTTTGTTGTGAAGTTGCATTTTCAGAATACAGTTCTATGGTATTTTTATTATAAATTATATTGATCAACTAAAAAGATACACAGAAAAAATCTATTTATCGAAAAAATATTTAATTGCTCCGTTATTAAGAAATAATTTACGATGAATGGTGATCCGTATCTTAAGATTTCCGGTAAAAAGAACAATGAGAATAGACCACCGCTTACTCAGGACCGATGCAATAAGCTCAAGGCTTCTATCTCGATCCTACTCATTGGCCGACTGGTTGGGATTTTAAATTTTTTTTACTACACATGGTAGTGGTAAAAAGAACAGAGTTTTACCGCTAATTTTGTTACATACTACTATGCAGGCAATTAAAACTTTTTTCTGTACGTAAAACTCAAGAGATGGCACTGACGCCACCTGGAATATAATTTTTTTCAACTTTAGTACAAGCATTGTAATGTTTGAATTTACGCGCCGAGGTGCTTTGTCGACTTATGATGATCAATTAATCCGAATAGATGATCGATGAATGAAGGACAAAAACCTGACTAGCGGCAGCTGAGAGAGACGTCAATTTTGGTGGAAACACTTGAAGAGAGGGGAGCGGGTTCGTGGAGCCGCTCTCAGGAGGAGAATGGCAACGGCTTGGAGACGGAAACTAGATTCAGAGATTGATAATGGGCCTGATCTATCCGCCGGATTAGAGGAGACTCCACTGCAACCAGCGTCGAGGCCGCACGCGAACGATGACAGACGGATAGACTCGACGGTTACACTGACGAGATGGCGTTAGGGTAACCTACTGGAGGAGATCAATTCTGGTACGGGGGCGTAGCGGCCTGGACCGAGGCTGCAACAACGCGCCATGGCAGCCTGGAATTTGTTGCGACTTGTTTTTTGGTATAAATCGATCTGTGCTAAATTGGTAACATTGTGTGTCCTCACTAAGAGGAGAGTTAACCGGAAAAAAGAAGATTTCGAAGATTATTATCGTGCTACAATGTCGGGATTTGCCATGTTTCATGCGAATAAAATATGTAATGTGAAAAGTAGAGTTTACCTTTGAATCCATTATCATCCCATCCGAGGTAGCAGACGACACTAGAGCACACACACACACACAATTGAAGACCCAGACTGAGCTAGATCGGTGGCGGCCCCTATGGTTTCCTATCCTCTAGGGCCCAAAGGCTCCGTAACAACATATTAAATTACAATTTTTTTTTGCCAAACTCAGAACAGTTTTACGGCAAGGATTGCTCTTTATACAGTAATTCAAGTAATTAATATAGTAAATTGAAGTTAAAGTACGTACATAAAATATTGATTTCGTACGATAATTTTTTGTAAAACAATATTTTTCATATCGACCCGATTGAAAGAAGAACATATTTTTTATGTGATAATTTTCTTTAAAATGTACCAGATATATACGGGTTTACGTATACCATGTTCTAACTGTACATGAATTTTATAAATTTTAATTAGTATTTCAATTTCAAATACCAATTTATGTACTCAAATCATACTGTAATAATTTTCGTTCGTCACTGTCGCGTAGCAACGTAGAATAAACAAATCCGTAGTGTCAAATAGTATAAATTATTTTTCTATTAAATAATAATAATGATACATTTATTAGGTTCACTTTTTACATGTATTATGTATTTACATTGATAAATAATGTCTAACGGTCTGACGTATTACTCTTCCAAATTAGTATTCATTAAGTATACATTTTCACCTAGTTAATTACTATGAGGGTATGCATATAAAATTTGGCAAAGTAAATACAACATAAGAAAGTAAGACACATATTTGAATACCTTGCCTGCTACACTAGTAATTTACTGTATTATAGCAGCAGACAGTGTTCCTCCGGTATAACAGTAAGTATGTAAATTAAATATATAGAAATTATTCATTCTCGAAAGATTTACCGTCGTTAATGATCCCGGTTTTTTACTAGATTGATATTTTTCGTAAAAACGTATCAGTTATTTGTCGATGAAAAATAAGAAATGAATAATATTATTAAATAATATTTCAATTATCTTTCAATCGACGCGAGTTGACTGACTTGATGCATAAACAAATTTATTGTTCCTAAGTAAGTGTTCCTAAAGATATTATATAGAAGCACTTATCTATTCTTGGCACCAAATGTGACTTATCATACCTTTCTACAATACTATGTCTGAATATGTTTGAGAAGTGTCAGATCCAGACGTTTTCCGGCACTATGTGAAAAGGGCTGGGTACATTGTTACGTAAACGAAATTTCTATAAGTTTATTCCGCATAAGTGAAATACACCCAAGAATTTAGCAAAACGTGAAGATATTACATGTTTTTATACGAAATGAGGGCAATAAATGTTCCCTGTTAATTTAATATTATCATATATTAAAATAAAACATTTAGAGCGCAATATTCAATACAACTTTCTTCGTGAAATGTAGGAAGTCTGCTTCTTTTTTTATACAATAATAATACGCAACAAATTTTACAAGTACTTAATTTGGCTGTCCATTGCTGATCTAATATCGATTTGCGCAATATACGCATTCACTTGCATCTTTTTTATGTTTGAATAAATATAACATATAAAACATTTTGTGTAATTAATTTTAGTTATAAAGCAATACAATTAAATTGTATCAATATAAAATACAGCTTTAATATGCTGATCTTTGATCAACTTAAAGGTGGCGTTAATATTTGATCACATATCAGAATTAATAGAATTTTATGGGGCAATATTATAACTATTTCAGTTAACTGAGATTTGAATAAAATACGAACAAAGTTAGAAATTAATTTGGATTTTTAAGTAATCTAATTTAATAATAATTTATTTCTTGATGTATGGCATTTAAAATAAAACGTATTTATGTTAGTGGGTGGAGATTAGGTAGCCTGAGGTAGGGAGGATGGTGGCTGTGTTGTTTGCGCATGACCTTAAAGAGTAACTATGCAAAATTTGATTTAGTGTTTGGACAACAGACAGAAAAACAGATATTTATTATTATTATAATTATAGGTAGGTAACTATTTATCTTTCATTTATCACTGCATCATGTCTATCAGCTGCTTTACTCGATCTTCATCCGTATTGGATTTCGTTATATCATTCACTCGGTCGCCTTTTAATCGCTCCTCTTAATTTTCTTCTATCTCAAAGTAAATTATCTCCAATAATTTACACTAGCAATACTTCGCGGACAATAGTTTTCGCTATACGGTTAAGTTCTCAACGGCTTTCGCCGATTGCTTGCTGCTAGTCCCTATGGGTCCTAATGCTAGTCCCAATAGTGGCCGCTACGCGGCCTTTGGTGACTTATTTTTTAATGATAGAGCTTTTTCCAAAACAAACCACACGTAAATAAATGTTGATATAATAAAAATTATTCCATAACTGTAAGTAAGCTGTCAAAACGAACAAAAACGACATATAATAATCGTGGATAGACAATTTATATGGTACGATTTCTGCCTTATAGATATATAGATTATAGATGTCAACATACGATTTTGCTTTAATATATTTTTTTCTTCTAATTCGAATGTAATTAAGACAATGTACACTTCATTTCAAACTGAATATATAAAAGATAAAACATTTAAGTAATCTTAACCTAGAGATATTAAAAACACTTTTGTTTTACTGTCCGTTTAATCAAGCACTATACAGCCATAATGACACTACTGAAGCCGGCATCCAGAAAGTTATAGATATGGATGAGGAAGCGTAATATTATACTGAATTGTCGACTGCTAAGGCAGATCAAATAGATAAATAGCAATAGATAAATAAATCAATAGGTGAATATATATTGCTTTGTTAGATCTTGCTCGTCTCGGTTTCCATTCATTTATTCTTGCTACATTTCATCCTCTTCAAACTATTATTTCTTTTTTTTATATTTTATTGTCTATTCTTCGTTTTTTTACGCTGATAATTGGAAAAAAAAAAGTTTTTCTTCTGCACTCTCTTGTTGTATATATATTCTGGTATAATTTTACGAATTTTATTTTCTGTCTCATTTTCTTATATAAGTTTACTTTATTTTAGTATGTAATGTTTACTTTAATTTAGTATCCAATTATGGTAAATTATGTAAAATAATTTGAATATATTAAATATTTTCGTATTAAACTGATTTACGTATACTAACTTACTTAAAAAATATTTGAATATGTCCAAGAACACATAATTACTGGATTTTTACCTACAAAGGCACTGTTATTAAATAAATATATCAGATATCACATTGAGTTGACATATATATATATATATGAAGAAAAATGAATTATTAAATTTGGTCCATAGATGGCGATGGTATAGTGATACTCTAAGCGAGTCCACATATTAACATATATACAACTTTTAAAAGATTTGAATGGTGAACGTTATTTTTATATAATGTGATCACTTAATCCAGCCGAGGACAGGTCGTAAGCCCAGTAATTACCCGAAACGACTATATATTTTCCATTAAATATAATAAAAATAGCTTCGTTTCCATGAGATATCTGATATTTATTTATTTTAACTTATTTTGACTTATTATTAGTATTAAAGATTGAAAAATTTAACAGTAATATAATATTTAAATAATTTTTTCAAATTATACCGTAAGTAACCTTCCGGTAAGAAATTTAATTATTTTATTATGTATTCTTTTTTTGTATTTATATGAGCTTTGTACAATAATATTTTTGATATACAATACTAATGGCATTAAATACACCAGGATTATGAAACTTAAAGTTAATGTTATTTAGAATAATGTTTATGTATTACAAAACAATTAGTGCGATATTCAGAATAAATATTTTAAAATAATGATTACCAATACACTATTCGGTAGCTTTTCGTTAAACTTAAAAGCCCACTTGAAAACATATGTCGATAAAAGAACCAATACCTACCATCAGGTCGCCTACCTCCTCTACATATGGCGAGGTACCTCTGTGAGATATTTCACTAACTCTTATTTGAGAAAAGAATATTAAATTAACATCGGTATGCAGATGTAGAAAAAAATCATTTTTAAATATTAACGCGTTAACAAATTATGACATTGGAAATGTAAACGATAATATGGTATATCTTTTTGTTACTTTATAAAACTCTACAATTTAAAAATATTTACTGTTATACGTATTTTCATAACTTTTATTTTTTGTACATGTATACTAATAGATAATAGGCATTTTTAATTAGTTGAGTTTAATAAGAATAAAAATATTCACTGTGAGTAATAAGAATCACCACAAATTTGGAGAGTAATATATAATTTAGTAATACTTGAAAATGTCCAAGAATACATAATTACTGGATTTTTACATACAAAGGCACTGTTATTAAACAAATATCAGATATTTCATAAAAAAAAAGCTATTTTTTATTATATTGTAATTTAAAAAAAGGAAGTATGGGGTAATTACAGGGCTTACGACCTGTCTTCGGCTGGCTTAAGCGATTACTTTATATATATGTATAACGTTCACCAATTCTCACCCCCTTTGAAAGTTGTATATGTGTTAGTATGTGGACTAGAAGGAGGGGTGAAAAAGCCAACCGAAGACAGGTCGTAAAACCTGTATTTACCCCATATTTTCCATTATACATAATAATAAAACATAGTTTTGTCTCTATGAGATATCTGATATTTGTTTAATATATAATTTCTTAATAATGATTATTCATGGAGTTTTTTCAGTTATTTTCTGCTTCTAGTTGTATCTTATCTATTCAACAGACGTTGGCAATCATGTTGGCTATCATCAGATTGTTTACTGTTGCTCAGAAAAGCTCTTTCAGTAATGGTGATGGTCTTAAAGTTGTAGTACAATTATAAAAAAAAAAATTACCTGTTAAATAATTGTATTCTAAAGATAAATCAGAACATAATGGATTAATCGTACGCGGTAAAAATTAATAATTTCAACGATACCTAATTATTTGAAAAATACACGTTAAAAAAAGGACTGTGAGTGTAGGGGCTAAAACACAGGCTGAGGGCGTTACGCAAGGGTTGAGCATTATCATATCATTAGATCATAACTTCACCAACACTTACGTCACTTCCCTTCTACACAAACTCGCTCGTTTAGTAAGTTCTATTAATGATAATTATGAGGCAAACATTTTCGTTGTAACATTTAAAAATTTTACGTACGCAAAAGGTTCTGCCCGAGCACAGAGTCCCGGCATTAATTACCTAGGGCGTCCATTGTCGAAATGGGCTTTGGTAATTTCATATCGTTGTTCAAATTTTAAAGTATGCAACACACACGCTTTGGAAAGTGCTATAAAACGTAAATTGTACAGGATGGTTGATGTTATTATTTTCATTTTCGTTAAAATTTTATAAAAAGTCGCGAGTTTTTCAAAATACGTCATTTAATTGTACCGCTCTAATTCAATTTGGTCATAAACAATATTTTAATCTAAGCAACTAAGTAAGTGTGTACTTGTTTTCCACAACTTTTGTGTAAGAAAAACTCAAATAAAATGTTCTCAAAAATTTATTTTTAAAAATTTGCATTTTTTATATAAAATAAAATAACAATAACTTTGTATGAAATCATGAAATTTATTATACGTCAACCGGTTTTGTTTATCTCAAGCTTCAATAGGACGTATTTAAAACTGATCATAAATACAAAAAGAGTGCACTTATTATTGCCATTGAGTACCACTATTTATTTCCTCTTTTATTTCAAGAGCTTCTAAATTGTCCAACCGAAAGCCAAATCCGTTTTCATGGAGGTTATTATTAACCCCTGTAGAATTATTAAAAGAATGATCTTTTTTAGTAATATGGTAGGAAAATTCTGAGAAACCATTACTGTTTGTAATAGTGGTACGCCAATTCTTAATAACTAAATTAATTTATCTATTAGCCCCATATTCCTTTAAAAGTTTCATTTAAAATAAATTTAATGTCCATCAATACTGCATTTTCCCATTCCTTGAAGTTCTGTTTATCTGTATATATATACTGTGATTCTCTTTAGCATATAATTTTCTATTCCGTCTCCCTTGATGTTCTACTTAACTATAATATATATGTATTCTATCTCTATCGTTTACATATAATTTTATATTCTATCTCCTTCTTTATGTATATATAAGCGCATTCTTTTTGTGTTTATAATCATAATGAGAAATAATGAGATAAGCGAAACCGGTTGACGTATAATAAATTTCATGGTTTCATACAAAGTTATTGTAATTTTATTTAATGTAATATGTCAAATCACAAAGCTATTGCTACGAAAATAGGTAATTTTTTATGTTAAATTTTATTGAATTATTCGGAACAAATGTCCTTGGAACTTACAAAAAAGGTTAAAAAATTGAACGTTGGATTTTTTGAGACATAAAAAGCCTATTCGGATCCAAGCTACTTATCAAGAAATCCAATTTCCGCATGTACAATGCGTCCGTAAAGCCAAGAGTGCCGTATGGATATGAAACCTGGGGCCTCACGGGTAATCTAAACATTCGAAAACAAAATTTTTCGAAGAATACTTGGATCAGATAAGTATAATCACCGATGACGTATCCCCACAAACGATGAGCTTTTTGAGATAACCAAATATCTCATCAATGTTGGAGTCGAGAAGGTTTAGATGGGCAGGACATGTCAGACGCGACTCCAGAGCATTAAGATCTATGGGGGAACGTCAACGGGAACGCGCCCCCTGGGACTCCCGAGAATGAGAGAGGCGGGAAGTGTTCAAAAGGATGCACCGAGGCTTCAAATCCCCTGTTGGAAGATCAGGATAGCAGTTGTAGGGTCGGCTATGAACCTAAAAACCTTTAGAGCCAACTATAATAATAATAAATTCACTATATATGTTTACTTCCGTTTAAATATAAGTTTTTTTTTAATGGATAACAGATGTAATATTTATAAAATTAACTGAAAAATATAAGTAATTAATTTGTCGAAAATGTAATACGTTAATATAGCGAAATGGTAACACGTTTCACAGGATATAAAAAGTCCCGGGTTCATATACCGGTTTCAACCAAATATTTTTTCAAACAAATAATAGATATCTTATAGAGATGAAGCTATTTTTTATTACATTTCATGGAAATATATGGAAGTATGGGTAATTATATTGAATGTTACATTTAACGTAAGCCAGCCGAAGACAGGTCGTAAGCCCTGTAATTACCCATACTTCCACATATTTCTCTTAAAATATAATTTTAAAAAAATAAAGAAAAATATCTTCGTTTCTATGAGATCTATTAATTGTTTAATAACAGTGCCTTTGTAGCTGAAAATTCAATAATTGTGTGTTCTTGGAACATATTAAAATATTGGAAATATTTTTTCCATTAATAGATTTTTCTGAATATTTTTACAAGTGATTAATTTAATTTGTATTAAATATATGTGCTAACGAGATTACATATTTACCCTAAGGAATTCATGTGTTTTGCGAATTATCAATAACACATAATTTAAAATCAACTAATTTTAATGTAGCTACTAAATAAATACTATTAATAAGAGCACGGAATTTCGATCGAATAATTTTGGGCCAAAAGTGAGACAGGCGATGATTATTTTTATTGGTTTAGATACGATGTCGATTTATGTGCATACCTTAGATATAATATGATTAAATGACTTTGTTATATGCTATACTTAAATTAGTGATAAAGTATCACAATCCAAAATGTATTCAGACTGACAACTGAACACACATATTTGGACGTACACCGATAAATCATATCACCGGCCTATTTTAAGTCGTCGAGGGTTACAGAGAAGCGTTTAAATACAGAATTTTTTTATATGTTTATATCATCATGACAAATTTTAGAGACTGAGTAATATCTTATTATTAATACAAACATAATTTATTTGTATAATCTTATTTCATTATATTAAAAATAAGTTGTGCTAACCCATTTTTGTTTCCCACTATTGTATATTACTGACAATAATATTTTTATAATTTTTTTTTAAAATATCTTTTTATAAAATTATACTTTTTTCACATAACTTTTCATAATGTACTTAACATTATACTTACTTACCTCTTAACATTAACCACTTTTAAAAATTGTACAGGTAATTGGTTTAGAATAGATTTATTTTTTCATATGTACTAGTTATGCTACAAAAAAAATAAATGATAATAAAATAAAAAATAATAAAGTATAAATTTTTTTGAAAAAATAATATTATCTTAAAGCTGAGGGAAAAAGGCCGAAACTTAGTGTGGGGTTGTGGTACATTCTGAAGGTTTTATACTCTCAGCAGCGCTATCCACGGCGAGAATATGTCTTAAAACTTTTATGTAACTGATATTACTGATGAATGAATTAACAACTTCAAATACATATGAATGACGTGGACATGGTGGACAAGCTATACAATCACAGGAGAAGTTAAATTAATAATTCGGTTGTGATACTGTAAACTGAACGAAACATTCAGAATGGCTGAATGTAGAGATTGGGCAGATCAGTACAGATTCATATCAAATACTTAAAAGCAGAAAAGCCAGATTGCAGAACCAGTTTCAGGTGTGTGATTATCGGCGGGAGATTTTAACGAGAGATTAAAAAATCTGAATATTTTTCAAATTCATTCAGATAGCTTATCGATATACTCGTATGCAAGTACAGGGTGAATACTATTGTCCAGGCCGATTTTATTTGGTCGCCATTTTGGTTTGGCAGATATTTGTTTGTTCGAATTTGGTAGTCTTAGAGAGTAGTTGATTATAATTTATTATAATAACCTCAATAACGTGTTGAAGTTAGTAAAACATTTCATTTAAATAATAATGGCAACGCTGTAACCATTAATGGTGTTCGTTATCGTCACATGTTGGAAAACTTCTTGGAGGCCGAATTGAGTTTCAACAGGGTGGTGTTACTTCACACACAGCACGAGCTACCCTTGAAATTTTCCAAAAATATTTCCCGGCCACGTAATGTCTAAAAGTGGTGACTGGTCTCATCGATGACCTGATTTGACGGCTCCCGAGTATTTTCTGTGAGGGTACATGAAAAGAAAAGCCTACGCCAATAAGCCAACAACAATTTAGGTACTACAGACTAATATTCGAAATAAACCCAAAATAACACACAAAGTGTGCGAGAACGTTATGAAAAATATGGTTAAAAGAGCACGCATTTGTACCGCTGCCGCTTGACCGATGTAATACTCCATACATAATTGTAATGAACAAAATAATCTATAAATAAAAACCAAATTAAAAAATTGTGTTTCATTTTATAGTTATTCAAAAACAACATCGGCCTTGGATATATGCAACAGCAATCCTGTCATATTCAGATATTTCGTCTTTTCCATGCATTTTTTATCTTTTCATTGTTTTTTTCACATATAAAAAACTGATGAATCTGAATAAATATAAATTGTTTAACAACCTGCATATAGAATAAAAAAAACTGCCGTTACAATAGGACGTCCGGTAGACTTAGTTCGATCTCATTTATTTTAATCAATGTGATACAAAAATGTATCTGGTAGATAAAAAAAAAAGAAAAAAAAAGGGTGGAGAACGTAAGGTAAAACAATTTTTTTCATTAATTAATCAATTAAAAAAAATTATATCGCAAATTTAAAATCGCCTTATTTTCAAATTACTGGATCGGAATAAATTAATTATTTTTTTGTTATAAAATATATAACATATCAATAATTAACAAGTGAATAGTTTGTGATGAAGGCAAATAGATTAGAAATTCTGTCCGAATGAACCTGGTTACCCTATATACTACTACATTAATAAATATTATCGTGACGGTTATACGACGTTACATTCTCAACTTCCTAGCATAAAAGTGACAAAAGGTTGCCTATTACTATTACTATAGCGAAATAATAAGTTTATTATGATCCATACAATGAAATATTACTTATATATCGTCAACGATGGAAATATTTACAAATCAAATACAATGGCAATGGCAATTTATTGACGATTACTTATTTGTGTTATCCAAGGCTGATATGAAAATGTAAACAAACCGGTTTATTTGAAAAAAAAAATTATTGAAAAAGTGCCGTATAGAACTGCGTGTGATCATAGAGGCCTACGTTGAGCAAAGGATGCAATCGGGCTAAAGACGATAGACAGAATGCATGATCTATAAATATAATATATATTTTTTGTATTATTTGCGCGATTTAAATCTACTGCCATCACCGCTATTCATATCCGATGAACGATACTTTTGGTTTTTGCTTCTGCTCGGCAACAACGCTTTTAAATGGCTCTGACAATTCCCGAAACTCTGGCAAAGAAATCTTTTCAGTGGAGCAGTGCAAATCTGGTGTCTCGCCTTCAAATTTAAGTGCGTCACATAAATAATAAATACTTCAACAGTATGATACCGATAAAGAATAGGTTGAATAAACCAATTCAGGATCATAAGTGAGTGCTTCGTCTATTAAATTTAGCCAATAAATCTTTAATTTTGAGCTTGTTTGAGTTTCGTTTACATTTGATCATTTTTCTTCCAATCACTTGGTTCACCTTTTGACGATTTGTGTTGATTCGAGAATGATAGTAAACATTAGATTTTTACGCTATGTTGATTTGGCTTAGTAATATTGACTTACCTTAACGTGTGCTTGGTACAAATCTCCATAAATTTTGAAAAATAATCACGTATATTATCGTGCGAAAAATATTTTTGAAAAGTCCGATGTTTTTCTTCTACAGTAGATATTATCCACGTGTTCTCGAAAATACTATAAGGTTGATACATAATTGCCTGCCGTTTATTAAAAATTTAATTGTAACGTAAATTATATTGTATTTTTTAAAATTACAAACACTACAATGAGGTTGAGGGAAATGTGCTTGAGAAGTATGTTAAAAAAAATTATAAAAAAATACGGATTACCATGATTTTTAATTTTTTCAAAATGCTATGAACGTGTTAATATTTAATGTGCTATACTTTCGGGTATATTGGCGTTCAAAGTTGGGCTTGTTGAAAAATGCTCGGATTACCGTGTGACCTCACATCTCTCGTACGTACGAGAGATGTGAGGTCACAACGTCAACATTCGCCCGCCAGAGTATCGATTACCGACTTGTCGACTCTGAAGATGTGACGTCACACGATAAAATAGTATAAACCGATCGTTTTTAAAACAACTATAAACTTTAAACATTTGTAACACCTTTGTTGATCTTACTTACTATACTAAGATCAGCTTTACATTTTTTCCTTATTTCTTCATTCTTTACTCTGTCTTAAATGGATTTGCCACATGTACGCGTAAGTAATCTAATTTAGAAATATTTAAAAAAAAATGACTCAACTACCCCATTTTGATTAAATAAACTTAAGATTACAAAGCTGATGCAAGTTTTGGGATGCGCTCACATTAGATGAAGATATTTTTCTTTACCCCGTCTCCTTTGCAGTTCGTGTATATTCTTCAGACAGTCCCAACGGTGTCTTTATCGACGTTTATAGGCAAGATGCAGATAGTAGTTAAGAGTTTAGTCTGGACTAAGCTGTTATTGCTGAATACAGACTTCTTACAAAAATCTTTAAATATAATCTGTTATGAATGGTAGATGACGTCACTCAGCCCATATTCTTTGCATTTTTATAGGTAAAATATTTTCACTGCTTCACAAAATTTTGCATTTTAAGGTATACATAAAATTATATCGGTTATTTTAAAAAGTATCTCTCGATGTGATTTTATAGAGAGGGAAAAATATTTCTCATTACGAGAGACTAAAATATTCCAATTTGTTTAATTGTTTTGCATCTAAAATAAGCACAACATAAACATTTACTCGCTGTTAATTGCCAGCCATTTTTATTATGGAGAATACCCGTAATCCAGCCATTTTTTTATACATTTAAAAAGTGCCCATGACTTATCTTGATTATGTCGGAACACGCAAAGTTTCAACTCGCTTAATGGTATTTAAAAAAATATATTATATTCAACTAAGATGCATTTAGTCGCATTGATCACTATATTTAATATGTATACAAGTACATGTACTTTTTTATATATAGTTTATATTTTTAATATAGAATCAAACGAATTCAAATTTTGTGATTTATAATTTACACAAATCACAAATTATAATTGTAAATACTAAATTAATGTACTAATTATGAATATAAACATATAAAATCAATTTTGTCGAAAAATATTGTTTTTGCGTCACCGGGATACCCGGATATTAGTATTTAAAATATCACAGACCTATGTTCTGAATAATTACAACTTGACAATAAGAATGTGTTTTCCTTAATAATTATAATTGTTTTTAATAAAAAAAATGAATTAACTTTTATGTTGACCTTTTAATTTATATAGAAAACATCTATTTATCGAAAAATATTTTAATCGCTAGTAAGATTCGAACATTGTCCTATTTTCGCCATATTAATTAAGTATTTTTACGACAAATTTTAGAACTTATATTCTATAGATATTTTAAATTAATACGACAGTTATTTCATTTTTAAAATAATCAATTTTATATTGAAAAGTTAGGTGTTGGGTGGATAGAATCCCACCCCTCGGTAATTGAAACTTTCCATCTCAACGAGGTGAATGCGGTTTTTTCTCTTTAATGCAGTCGAACGGTACTTAAACTGCTGAGCGTGCCGTTACACAATATGCGCTCACGAGCTGATGTTCGGGATACACACAGGAAAGTGTCAAAGAGAAGTCTTGTTTTGTTCCTATAAAACACATGTATTTTCAGAACAAATACATAACGATAAAACAACTTTAACATGTTAAAATAATCCAATTAACCCGGTTATCCTAATACTTAATAGCTACCTTACAAATAAATTAAGCCTACACATAACCTAAACCATCTTTGGGGTCAATTACTTTCGGTGTATCATGGCGCGGTTCTTGGTGCCATCTCTCGACTTCTTCGGATGCTGCGTGGGTATCAGACGTCGTCGTCTAACGGTATCCATCCGTTTGTGACGCATCCACTTGAGCGCCTCACCTACTCCAGAAACCCGCCATCCTACTTTCGGTTGCTCCGTGGGCTCTGGATACGCTAGATATGCGTATCCACCAGGCTACAGTGTTCAAAAGACACAAATTATATTTCTCGCACTAGCGTAGTGCCGAATTTAAAGGAGAAATATACTATGCAAGCGAAAATAATGAATTTATTTAAGAAGATATTTCCATTACTGATACCCAAAACACAGTGATCTGCTGGCTATGGCTTCGGGCCTTTTATTGTCTATAGTCCTTTGTTCTTGGTTAATATAAACATTTTTTATTTTAGGGGAAGATTTTAGTCCCAATAGTTTTTATGGGTTCATAGAACCCGCTGGTCAACCTAAACACCAACCCTTGAAATTTCAAGTGGGTTTCCAAGTAACCAAGTTCGTTGGCCTGATATGTTACTCAAAGTAAACTAATTCAATTATAATATGTAGGTATGAATTTAGCTTGTATAAATTGCATATATATTGATACACCGTAAAGTTAGTAGGTATTAATAGTAATAAAAGTAATAGTATGAAGTAAGAAGTATAAGAAGGTAGATAGATAAGTTTTCCAGCGCGTCTCACCTACCAGCAGCCTTCATTTCTACTCTCGCTCTGTGAGCTCTGGATGTGACCCATCCACTTGAGGGGCACACACACTTGACAGCTTCAGGCAAAGCTTCAGTGTCTCACAGACACAGACTGTCAGTATCTTCCTTCTTGGTGTTTCGTGAGTACTGGCCACAATGTGGCCTCCTGTGCACCCCACCTACTCGGCTCTTGCCGAACGCTATCAGTATTGGCCATGATGCTGAAGCACCTCGGACTCCCGAAAAGTCTACGTTGTCGGGGCTAAAGCCCTTATTGCGCTAACCTACTTTCAGTTGAAGATATCAGACTGAGTGGACCCTCCAACTTTGGTCGCATCCGCTCTGGAAGATTTCTCAGTACTCGGGACCCCTTGTTACAGGCTATCAAAAAGATTACTTTAAACTAATAAAAATATCTCAAACAAATTTAATTGAAAAGACATTTTAAACTAAAGGTCTAATATTTATTTTGAATAAAGGTAGCTAAGTAAAATATTCTTTTAACATAAGAAGCAAATGTCAATGTTATATATAAATAGTACATCTAACTATAAATATTATACAATTATAAATATGAAACAGCAAACAGAGACTAATGAGGGTGATTTTTTTTTAATACATAAAAAGGAATACGTGTTACACCAATATTTTTACTATTTTCAAACTAAGCCAAAGATAAGCTTGTTCTATATAAATAGGACCGACTGGATGGTTTTTCTTGTAGCTCGAATCTTCGACCACCACATCCCTAGACAAGTGATATCACAAGCACATCATTTGGTTCAATTTCATTGGCGTATGCAGATGATATATATTTATTATTAGTAGCAACCATTTATTGTCAAAATGCGCACCCATTACCTGATAAAGTATAGTAGAGAAATAGGATTACAGATCAGCGCTGCCAACATAAAAAACCTGTAAACGAGCAGAAGACAGCCACCGTCACCATTATTGCCATTCGTAGTAAGAGACCGAGCATTTAAATCCGTTAAATAGTTTAAATATCTGACGTGTTTGATGACCTAGTACTTAAAACACTCGCCTAGTGATCGAGTTAGGGTTTGGGGTCGAGTAATCCGAGTAGGGGTTTAAGCCTCGTTCCAGGATACCAACCAGAGGTGTGCACGGCATATACGCAAAAAAGTTGTGCATTACTAAAAATTCTGGGAAATAAAAATAATTTAAATAATCTTTAATCCTTATGTTATGAAAATATCAATTTCTAGCCATCATTATCCGGATTAGTGTAACCTTGTCTATGACGTAACTTGCGAGTTTTGTCTAGCCATGGGTTATTTAGAAAATTTGCGAATCATTTATGTACAACTTCATGTGCATGCTGGTCGGCAAATTGTTAGCACGTACACGTTGTTTGCATGTTTTTTGTTAGTTCAATTTCCATAATTATGGTACTGAACTAAATATTTTCTTTCTGAAGCTACGTTTGCATTTTTACGTCTGCGAATTTTCTACATTTTGCAAATAATTTCTCTTTAATTCTATTGTCTTTGAAATGGATTAATCCTTACTAAAAATAGCGAAGAATGACATTTATACGTATTTGTTTTACTTGACATTCTAAACGATTTGTTTTCATAGTGTATTCCTGCCTATGATCCCGTCATTCCAAATTTCGGTATTTGCGTAGATAAAATTTACAGGTTATAATTTATTATCCGTTAAGCTAGCTAATTTGCATTTTTCGAGATATTATTAAACTGTATTATTACCAATATTAAATTAAATGTTGAAATAAAATTATTTCTGTTATGACTTTCGGATATGATAATTTCTAAAGTTAGTTATTTTAATAAATGTATTTGAGCAATCGTAAAAAGATCTTGAAAGAGAAATCGTAAAAAATATTTTAAGCGAAATCTAAAACAGCGTAGGTACGGTACCGAGAAATAAAAGAACTTGCCTTTTTTAAAGTGATAATTTTCACTATAAGGTATATTCTAAAATTAAATTGATTGAATTATTCTCAAAATTAGAAAACTAATCTATCATTTCGTTGATACCTAGTATACTTATCGAATACTTAATTAGCATCGTCGGTAACAGCATAACCCAAGTTTGTGCCTACTGCACGCCACTGAGACCTACTGTTATGCCATCATGCTATATTAAATTCATTGTAAGTATAATCTATCGATGTTTAACATATTCTAGAACTGATACTTTATTTTGTACGTAATACATTCCTCTTTTCTTTTTGCACAGCAAAATGATATTGTTATTAAGGTTTTAAAAAAATCATCATCATCATTAGCCATATCTCTACATTTCTATACCCAGGCTTCCTCCAAGGATCGCTATTTTTCTCTATCTCATCTCATTTATATATGCTGCCTGCCACTCTTTTAATCATTACCCAGATAAGATAAATTTCTAATATAAACGGACAACGTGGATTCGTTGGACCTTGGGGTATATCGGTTAATTTTTTATATTATTAATGCTTAATATAGGGTGAATATTATGTTCCAGGCCGATTTTGTTTAGTCGCCATTTTGGTTTGTCAAATACATGTCAATTCATATTTAGTGGTTATAGAGAAGAGTTGATTACAATATAGTATAGAGTATTTAATGCGTCAATAATGAGTTGAAGTAATTAAAATGTTTTATCTAAATAATAATGGCAATGCCGTAACCATTGATTGTGATCGCTAACATCATATGTTATTCAAGTAGTAATAGATTTTACCAAGAACAATATATGTTGTATTCTGCATCCCGTAAAAAAAAGGTTAATAAGAGTATAGTTCTAATGACATAGTTATGAGACAATGTTGAACCAACTCCACTTATAGCAGAAAGTTTATGTGATGGTTATTGAGTGTATCAATTAAACCTATATTAAATATTGAATAAACTACTCATGTCAAACTAAAATAAATGTAATATCACGGTATATTTTAACTTAAACAAATACCAATTCATATATTTTCAAAATAAAACAAAAATATATTATTTCAATACGTTATTGTTGTGCCGCAAATATGCCGAAAAATTAAACTGTACGATATATCTAATTTAAATTTTTTAGAAATGGCTTGCTCAAAAGAGAATCGTTATCGTATGAGCAATCATAATATACTCGTAGACACTTAGATATACGTAGATTTTTTAGAAAAATTAGGTGAATGCTTACAAAAATGTTTTAGAATGTCTATAGAAATATTATGTCTGAAAAAAAAAATTTACTGGTCGGAATATAATATCCCTGTAAAAATATTGGCGTCGTTCTATTTTTCACCCTGCCTGACACATCACCTGACATTTTAGAGCATTTTTATCAGAGACAAAGGCAAAAGGATAAAACAAAATTATGACGCTCTTTACACTGCTTGGGAAGATTATTATTTCGGCGTAGCAATTTTTATATATTTTTAAATGTAACTGGAAAATAAATATATTTATTATCATTTTCTCATACATCAATTGTATTTATTTATCAACAGTTCACATGCAAACCTTTTTGGATAACACATATCATTTTAATTTAATTTATTCGAATGTTCCGAAAAAACATTAATATTGAATACTTCAGATGTAAATGGTGTCCAGCGGAAAATTTTCAAGTTTAATATTAAATAAAAAAAACAACTACAAGTTATTATTTTATTTATACAAAATAGAGTTTAATTACGCGGATTTTATGTTTTATCGTCTAAATGCCGTCCATTTCTCTCAATACACTCTTGCAATCGGACTCTTAAATTCGCGAACACGCGAGAGAAAAGCGTTGGTTCAATGGCAGTAACTTCACGGCGAATATTTTCTTGTATGGCCTGAATTATTGCTGTAAATTCTCGATTTAAAGTATCCCAAAAAAAAAGTCACATGATGTAAGGTCTGGTGCCCAGGGTATGTCTCCGTACTTGCTGATTAATTTATTGGGAAAATTTCCTCTCAGCTTCTCCATTGAAACTCTAGCTGTGTGTGGAGTGACCCCGTCTTGGTGAAATTGTGTTCTGTTATTAAACCCGGGAAACAGCTGCAGTTGCAGTACCAAAAACTCGTCGATCATTCAGCAATACACGTCAGCAGTGACTGTATCTCGCTGGTTAAAAAAATAAGGGCCAATTATCCCTCGGACAGAAATTGCACACCACACTGTTGTTTTTGTACAATGCAAAAGTTTTTGATGGCGTTTTCATGAGTTGTCGAAGCAATAGTATCTCATGTTCTGTTTATTAATATAGCCATCGATATGAAAACGTGCTTCGTCAGTAAACAATGTTTCCAAGCGTTTGTGCTGTTTCAAAATGTTCCAGCATCGTTCTCGCTAAGGCTTCACGTAAAAAATAGTCATTTTTATTGAGAAACTGCAAGATTTGCAGCTTGTATGGATGAAACTCTAGTTTTTTTTTCAAAATAATGTGCACTGTTGATTTTTTTATTGTAGTAAAGGCTGCAATCTTCATATCGATTTCCGCGAATTGCACATAATTTCACTTCGAACTTGAGCCATACGTTTTGGCTTCGCTGCTGATGTTGATGGTCCCGGAGGAGTTTGGTTAACCATTGTCCTTATCTGTCTGAATTTTTAAACCCAACACCAGATAAGTGGCGTGCTCGGCCCATCACTTACTCGTCGAATATTAAAGTGAGTACAAAAAGCGCAACGCGCACGAACCAATGAATCACTGTACTTTAATACTCAACCGCGAACGCGCGATATGCTCCCGACCAGTGACTCATTGCGACTGGTAATCCTGCAAATCACGCGTATCGAACAATTCCCCTCCCACTTATCTCACTCTAATCGTTTATCTTGAACACGCTGAACACCATACACCTACCGCTGAACACCATACACCTACGTTACGGGTGTAATTTTATTTTTATTATATTTTTTGGTGATATTTTGTATTACTTTGCTTATTGGTAATGAGATATTATAGACTCATTTTGAATTAAAAATTGCTTTTATAATATTTTATACCATACTAATAATATTTTATACCATACTAATAAACGTTTAAATATTTAAGGTAAAAGATAAGCATGACTGGATTAATATTAGGTAAAATATACCGGAAAAATGGTTTGACGCGCAAAAATCATATTTTGATTGACAAAATATAAACTTACCAGCATAACGATTATCATTATTGATTTTAAGATTAATGCATGAACATTTTCAAGCTTAGAATTATATAGATCTTTTCATGTTCTCGTGCAAGCTTTCCGGTTAGTTTATAATGGTTATTATTTAATAGCTCCACCGAATATCTCATCATTTTAACGACGCTTATCTGCTGATATTAGTTAACACTTACTGCTTGGTGGGCCAAAACAAAACACGTCCGGTGGTGGTGGGTCATTTTAGACCCATCTCAAGTTTTCGTTTTTTCAACCGTTCTATAGAAGATTTTTTATAGTTATTTCATTTTAAATATGATTTAATAAAATGGCATGATTTGCCGCAATATTTCTGCTAAAAAATTAAAGTTAAAAAATATTACGAATAATGTACGTATTTTTACGCATCAACAGACGCCCTACATAGCCAAAATACAATCATCCACTGAGCATGTGATCTTCACGTCGGTTGGCGATTTTTTCTACCTGGTGATTTGTGACAGAGGTTATAAACAATTAAAGTGTATTAGTTATTTTTTATATATTAGTATTTTTTACACGTAAACCGAATAAAAATAATTTTTATGAAGTATTTATGGAGGTGAGATAAATATATTATAAATAAAATATTTTAAAAATTACATCCTTTTTATACGTAACGCAATCAACAATATTATAAGCAGAAGTAAATGTAATTGACGTTTTTATAATTTTTTTATGTAACAGTAATAACTGACAATAACATAATATTAATTTAAAAAATAAGTATAATAATAGACAACTTATACTCAAAATAGATATAATATTGATTGTGTTCTGTGAATTCCGGTCAGTATATTGTTTGTTATTGTCAGAATATAATTGACAAAAATATAAATAACAATTAACCAGACCAGGTAGAGTCATAAAAATTACGGGTAGGCGCAACGACTTTCAAATAGTTATATTATTGGCATTGTCTAGGGGTCGCCAGACGAAAATAAGTCAAAACAAATAACGATATAAATCTGTACAATAAAATTACCTGGTATCCATTGTTTATCCGCCGTAAAAAAATACGCTCAAAATGTTGACTACATATGTTTAAGCGTAAGCGCTGAGATTAAAACCCGTAAAAGTGACTATCTTATGACACTTTTTGAACGTTTTTTTCACATTTTTATAAATAACTTATTTGAATTTAATCCGATAACATTTATTTGTATCTCAACTTTTTTGTAAATATTTAATACAATATTAGCTAGAAGGAAAACAGCATTAAACGAATATTTGTAACGTAATTCACATTTTTACAAACACCCGGACTGATCCGGTCTGATCTGAATCTGACCCACCACCGCAGAGGATATGTTAACAGAAAATTTGTTTCAAACTCCATCATGCTGTTTTCATCTATGGAAAACTGTTGTTTCGTAGATTATATATCATATTATGATACAGTATGATAAGTAGCTCCTTCCTTACTGAGCAAAACTGAATAAATCCATCGACAGCGCAAAGAGTGGAATCCGAGTGAAACGATACATCATCTGTACGAAGGAGACATACTTATATATTTAATAAAATATATGTAAACCACTCGAATATTATGTCAACAGTAGATGGAATCTGGGAATGAGTAGGGACTCCGGCTGACTTATTACACCCGACATGTGTCCGTCATTAGATTGTTCACATTGTATGTGTTATTTTCGTCGTATGAAAAAAAAGTGCTAGCTAGGCCTTGACATATTGCCGGAATTTCTCACTCGTGGACTGCTTTTAGAGGAATACAAGCTTTCAGGAAAAGTACTTTTTCTTTTCCAGTGTTAAATGAGCGCGCTCACACGCGGCTTTGTCAGGGTAACAGGCGGAATGGTTGGTTCTGGCTTTGCACAATATGTTTCAAAAAAATAATATTAATACATATTAAATTAATCAATTAGAAAAATATACGGAAAAAATCTATTTATCGAAAAAATATTTGGATGCTACCGAGTTTCGAACGTAAACCATTTCCTACCATTGATTAATTTATTTTGATATAAATTAAAATAATAATCACTTTGTACGATACCACGAAATTTATTATACATCAACCGGTTTTGCTTATCTCAAGCTTCATCAGGACATATTTAAAACAGATCATAAATAAATACAAAAAGAGAGCACTTACACACAAAGAGGGAGATAAAATCTAAAATTACACGTGAAAGAGAGAGACAGGATACAAATATAGTTAAATAGAATATCAAGAGAGAGAATGTAAAATTATATGCGAAAGAGAAAGACAGAATACATATACATATAAATGGAACATTAAGGGATGGGAAAACGGCGTTGATGGATATTAAATTGATTTTAAGGGAAATGTACCTCATATGAGGCTAATGGATAAATTAATCTAATTATCAAAAATTGGAGTACCACTATTTATTGCCATTTTTATTTTGAGGGCTTCTAAATTGTCCAACCCCCTTTTTTTGGAGGATATTGACCCGTGTGATATTATTAAAATAATGGTCTTTTTCAAAAATATGGTTAGAAAATTCTGAGAAAACATTACTGTTTAAACATTCAAGATGTTCTTTGACTAGAATATTGACATTACGATCAGTTTTACCTACAAAGTATAAGGAACAATTATTGCAAGATAATTTATAAATATCTGAGTATACACCCGAATATATACCCGAGTATATATATTATATATTACAAAGTATACTTTTTGTTAATTGTTAGAAATCGTCTAAAATGTTTAAATATAAGTTGTTTAAAAACTCCCATTTCGTTGGGTCAGGACTACGAAATGATGCTTAAGGGAGTAAAAAGTAGCTTAATTATGCTTTTTAGTCAAATGAACCGATTCTCATATTATTTCATGCGCAACATTAGTTTAAATTAAAATTAATTCTTTGAGAACGTACAATATACTGAATAAGTTGGTATGCATAATAATATTTAGACTATATTATACAAAATATAAAATTCATCTTTCTTGTTAACCATAAATGAGACAAGTGTTTGATATGTACATGCATATCTGGATGTGCATTATTGTGAACACGTCAATTTTTACATGTATGTGTATATGAGGTAGTATATGTGCCTGCCTATAAATCGATAGAAGAGGACTTAGGCGATATGAAGGGAGTTTAGACGGGAAAATGTATTTGAATAATGGAATAGTGAATCCGTGTCGGAACATGGATTAAACATGGTTTATGGATTTGTATTAAAAAATATACATGTGAATAATAAATAAGTTTCATGACTATTCGCATTAATAAATCATGGAAATATAGATTCGATATCAAAAAAATAATATTTTTTCACCTTCTTATTTAACTTTATTTGCTTAGAAATAGCAAATTATTCTGGCTAAAAAAAATAATTTATTAAAGTAAACATTTTCCTCGGTTTCCTGTAACAGGTCGGCATATCTATTACTGCACTGTTATTAGTTGTACAGTACGAATGGGAAATTAAAATAATCTTTTAAAACATCTTAAGCTCGTTAAAATGTTTACCAGATAAAACTATTTTTGAAATATTTTTATAGGAATATAAAAATAATAAAGAATAACAAAATATAAATAAATGCATTAAATTTTAATATATTTTTATGTGAATTTGCCACCACAAGCTTAGAGGGAATAGTAAGATGGTAGAGCTCTTGCTTAGCATGTGAGATATATTGATTATTAATCCGGGTCGATCAGTAAAAGACGAAATACGAAATTTTCTAATGCAGTTTCCAAATTTTAATGGGTAACCAGCTACATAAACATATTCTATATTATTTTTTATTTATTATTTTTGTTTTATTAACCACTGAATTGAGTTTAAATACATCTACCGGTTTCGAAAAATACCGTTTTCTTCTTCAGAATGTCATAAATAACTAAAAACATATATTATTGTTTATTTACCAAAATCTATTTAAAAAAAAAACAACAACAATTATTTAAAAAATAAATTACAAATTAAATTAAAAACATTGGAGTTATGACATCTTGAAGAAGAAAATGGTATTTTTCGAAACCGGTAGATGTATTTAAACTCAATTTAGTGGTTAATAAAACAAAGATAATAAATAAAAAATATGAATCTTAACCACAAAGTTAATATTGCTAATTTTAAAAGTATATTCTATATTCTTAACAGGCAACTGCAAATTTAGTTAACCTTGGTATTGTAGATATTTTTATAGCTTACTAGCAGAAAGTAATCTATTATTCGTTATGTCCTGGGGGCGGCTATATTGTAGCCGCCGCGCGGCCATACGTATCTTTGGTAAAAAGATATGCCATCACCACATAGGTCATAATAATAGCACAAAATTATTGCTGATAATATGACATTTTGGCAATATTTGAATATGTCCATAAACACACAATTACTGGATATTTACCTACAATGAATATTATTGAACAAATATCAGATATCTTATAGAGATGAAGCTATTTTTGTCATATTTAATGAAAAATATATAGAAATATGGGATAATTACAGGGTTTACAACATGTCTTCGGCTGTCTAAAGTGATAACTTTATATATTTATATAACGTTCACCAATTCTCACCCCTAAATCTCCATATTTATCAAATTTTTGAAAGTTGTATATATGTTAGTATGTATGTATGAGTACCATTACACCATCGCCATCTATGGACCAAATTTGATAATTCATTAATTCGTAAGCCATGTACTTACCTCATATTTCTATATATTTTCCATTAAATATATTAAAAATAGCTTCCTCTCTATGAGATATCTGATATTTATTTGATATAATATTTATTCATTTTCATATCTAACGATTCTATTTGGAATTTTCAGTAAGATTCGATAAAGAAAACTGCAGTTTTCAGCTTTCATCTGAATATAATATATATAAAACTGTTAATATTTGTACAATCCTATATTTTATTCTCTTTGGTCAAAATCAATTTTTGCGAAGTGTATTTTTAATTCATTCGCTACATCTGGCAATTTGAAACATTTACATTACTTATCTTCTACTTCAATCTTCGCGAGATAAGTGCAAGTACTGGCTACTACATGCGGGAGCAATTCAGAGATCCATTGTTATTTGTGACAATGCTTTGGTTTTGGTGTGTTATTATTAACATACCCCTGATACTAAAACCGCCCTTTGTAAATGAAACGTTCCAAAGGATAGAAAAAATACGGTTTAACAAGTGTACATTTTTCGACAGAATGGTTTAACACCAACGCGTTTCGATTCTCCAGGGTTTTGTAATACAATGGTTCAACCTAATTGCCTGTCTTGTCAACAAATCATTTTTATCAAATTAATACCGTTTCATAAAAATCTTATATTATTGAATTAGATCATAATACATCTTATTAAATAGTCTTTGGGTATTGCTTAATTTCAACATTTGTCATATGTCGTCGCAGGCGGTTAAGTTATGATCGCTGCGCATCCAAACGGGGCCACAATATAGAAATTAATAAATTAGAAAAGTGAGCAAAGATGTCGTGTCGTCCAGTGAAAAAAATATGACAATCTTATTATATCAACAAGTAAAATAAAAAAGGATTATAAATATTTTTTATTTTATTTTTAACAATGATTGATTTTATAAAAATCGTCATTAAGAATTGTCAAGGAAAACTGACAATGTTTTTCATTACGCCCAAACAATTTAATACATATAATTGATTTGTCAAGTTGATGCGTAATTTTTAATTACTAATTAGAAAAATTTACATATAAAGTCAATTTTATATGTATATTTTCAAATTAGAAGGCTTTCAAATAATGGAACGATATATGTATTAATTTGGAAGGTGTAACATATAGGTTCGAAAATTTGTCGTCAATCCACTGTGTTGGTATAGCATAATCGGATAATGCACGTTCCCCGTTTTGGAAGAGTTCCAGGTTCGAATCCCGGTAGCAACTTTTTTATAAAATTGATTTTACATGTATATCTTTCTAATTAATACATTTAATTAGTATTTAAAATATCACAGACCTATGTTATGAGTAATTTATTTATATATATATTAACATACATATTTTTGTTTTAATAGAGGTGGATACATAATAAACATAAGACATTCTCATAGTTTATTGTGTATTGTGTAATGATGGAGTAGACTTAGACCATAATTACAACTTCACAATAAAAATGTGTTCTACTTAGTAACAATTTTTAATGATTGTTCTAGTGTTTGCTGTTTCCGAGGTTAGTTTGTAGAACTCCATAATTATATATGTGAAAATAAAATAATATTTTTTTTATTCTACTCATTTAATTTACTTGAGACCAGTTATATTATTTGATTGATAATGCCGTTGCTAGGCGAAACGCGTCTCAAGTGATTGTCCCAGTGTTTTATTAATTGTCAGGGGTAAACTGGGGCAAACTGGAAACTGCGGCTGACCAGGTGGAATGATATCAATTCAGGCTTATGCATTCTTCTCCGAGAATACACACAAGAGAAGAAGTAAGAAAACCCAAAATTCTTTGTGTGGCTGATATATTTATCAGATTTGAAATGTTTCATCTTATTATAGGTTGGAAACTAGACTGCAGCTATGTAGAATCATACTTGCATACATATTTGATTGCTAATCTTCACATTAATGTGTAAATTAAAAAGTCAACTGTTGTCAACTTTAACCTTAATATAACAAAGCGTTGTTTCAAATCCTCAAATATATTATCAAATATAAGCGGGTATCCATTTGTCAGTTTACGTCTCATTGATTAACTGGCATGGAACATTTTTTTGTACATTTATTAAATTTTATGCACGGCGAGTTTCAATTTAATCATCCACAGAGACCGTTCACCGTTCACGTGTTAATACAATTTTGTACAAAAGTGGATAATGTAATTTCGCACTTTTCGCATCATCAATTCTGGTGCGCGTGAACTTAGCTTTGAAGCCACATTGAACATGTGGTAGACCTCGCTTTCGCTATCCAATTGTATACGTAAAGCATCGTATTGCTCCAAATATTATTCCAAGCAGAATTGCAAGCGAAGGTAGTAAACAGATTGGGGCTATCATATGCATATACGTATATTGAAGAAATAGCATTTTAAATGCACCCATACGGGGGCATGTGTGTGTGTGTGTGTGTGTGTGTGCGTGTTATGAAAGTGAGTAAATTAATGAATGGTGGGGGACGAACATTATAAGAGGCTGTTTCTGGGGGAATGGCTCTCTTCCATCATAGCTTCTCCAGAATAACTAGTCTATCGCTGAATTGTATAATTTATAATTGCTGTAATACTTGTTGTAATAAACTTAATATTGTTACCCGGACATTCTGAGTTTTATATTACAAGGAATTGGTACCCAAGTAATTAGATAGTAAGCAGAGGATAGAACCCCAAGGGAATCTGGTAATACTTCGAAAGTCATCACAATTATCTACCTACTCCGAGACTTATTTATTCTTAATTTAGTGCATACATAACTATTATATACATATGTGTCATTTCTTCTCCTTTCATAGGAAATCTTCATCTCACAGTATATTACCAATTATTGAGTGAAAGAACTGGAACGTATGAATGTGGGAGCAAAAATGGGAGATTTGATTGTATGTTGTTTACCTGGTCCTTTTTTTCTGGTGCCATCAACATATGCGTATATTTTTATTACCATTTTTTACTCATTCATCCGTTCCATATGATCAATCAATGAAGATAAGTGATCCTTTCTTAATCTTACTCATTATATAAACATCAGCTTTAATTTCTTTCTTTATTTCTTCATTCTTTTCTCTGTCATATATTGATTTGTCGCATATACGCCTAAGTGATCTCATTTCCACTGCATTGAGTCTACTTTTGTTTGTCTTCTGCTAGCTCCAGGCCTCACTTTCAAACATCGGTGTCGGTACCAGAACTCTATTATGCATCGCTCGTCTTGCCTCGGTTGACTAGTTTCCGTTAGATATAATACCATTTTTCCTTTCCGTTTCTATCAAACATACTTCCCAAATACACAAACTCAACAATCAAACATGACTCCCAAATATTTGATTTCATTCACTTCCTTCAGACTCACCGTCAACGATAATCGCCGGTGTAGTTGGTGTTCTTTTATTGATTTTATTAAACAAATTTCATCATTAATTTAAATTAAATCTTTGCAAACATATTTACCAAAAATTCAAAAAATCATTTTATACGTGTAAAAATCCACTGAAAAAACTTTTTCTGTATATATATTCTTCCGTTACGTCTTTCATAATGATAACCGTCCTTACCTTAACACAGAATCACAGTATGATGCAGTTCAGCAATTTTTTGATATCAATTTATAAAAAAAATATTTCAAACTTTTCGAACAACTACTTGAATGAATTCTCTGCTCAAAATAACATCTACTTCAGATATCGTAGGTGCATTATAATATGATACACATGTTAAAATTATTGTTATCGAAATCAATATAAATTGTATTCATAGAGAATCAAAAATATTTGAATATGATGAATATGTTGAACTCAAATAGCGAGTGACAAAATTGCCAAAAAATGTGGGAAATATCTTTATTAAAAAATCGACTGCATCCCTGCGGACACCATATTGTGATTGGTGCTTTAATTCGGCGGCTGATTTGATAGCCAATCAGAGAATTGTTATCGAGAACAGAATAAGCGGTAGTATATTAGCCTTCAAACAACAATTTATTTTAATTCAATCTATCAAATGAACCACAATTAATTTCCTGTCTACCATGCATGTCTACCAATAATTATAGATTTTTATAAACAAATATTATATTCAAATTAAATTAATCAACTAGAAAGATTTACAGAATGAATCTATTTATTTTAGAATTAATCTATTATTTGCAATATTTAAATATGTCCAAAAACACACAATTACTGGATTTTTACCTACAAAGACATTGTTATTAAACGAATATCAGATATCCTATAGAGACAAAGATATTTTTTATTTTGTTTTAATGGAAAATATTTGGAAGTATGGGGTAATTACAGGGCTTACGACCTGTCTTCGGCTAGCGTAAGTGATTATTTTATATATATATACTACCAATTCTCACCCCTCAATCTCCACATTTATCAAATTTTCGTAAGCCCTACAATTACCCCGTACTTTCATTAAAATATAATAAAAAAATAGCTTTGTCTCTATGAGATATCTGATTTTTGTTGAAAAAATATTTAGTTGTTACTGGAATTCAAACCTTGATCACTTCATATTCGGGAAAAAGTGTTTTGTTTAGATTTATTCTGTATATCTTTCTTGTTGATTAATTAAATTTGAATTAAAAATACCACAGAACTATGTTTTAATAATAGTGCTTCACTAAATAATGTGTTCTCCTTAAAAATATTTTATTCAAGTAAGACGAGGGCGTCAAATATACAACAGACATGAGCCAGTTGGTCATATATTATTACAAATAAGATTGCATATTAATCTCGATTAAGTGTTAAAAACTGTTATACCTACGTTATACGTATATGTAGTTGAAAAATGATACGCGATATGTGTGGCTTTTATTATGAAAGTGATCCAAGTCATGTTTTATCGTTTCGATATATTTAAAGGTTTGTGTTTGAATTGACTAAGAATATATTTATATGACACAATGTTCCCAAATATATTTAGTTTACTAAATCTATAATTTATTTCGATAAATAAATGTTACATCTAGTTTATATAAGGAAATTTAAAAAAAATAAGGCTGTAATGACTCTATTATCAAAATAAACACTAGCGGAATACCGTTGAACGTCATAACAATACAATGCATATGACGCTTCATATTTTTCACAATTGTTACAATTTACATGTTGACTTAAACCTCTTTCATAATAATAGGCACATATGAAATTATGTGTAGATGGATACCTAAAATTGTTGAAATTTTTTAATGGATATTTCTACAGTTAAATCTATTATTTAATCAAAAACCATTAATTTGATTTTAATAATATTATATTTTGTTTTCGCATTGTTCGTTATATTATGAGCCGGGTCAGTAAATCATAACTCAGTTATTTGTTTAATAATTGTGAACTTTGTATACAATAGAGATTGAAACTACCAACGTTTGGTGATAATTCGACCCAATCGTCGTCGTCCCTCCCCCTCACCCCTGCCAGGACAAGAAAAGTGGGCATTCTAAATATCTAGCATCTAATAAAAATCAATATATTGCCACTCTTAAATATATTGTTTATTTTGTATAAATTCTATGAAAAAATCAATTTAAGTTCATTTCGCGAAAGAACGAAAGGAAAATTCCTTCAATATACGATACCATCCCTGCAATAATACAGTATATCTTTTTTGGTTAGACCAGAGTTATGAATGCATATGCTTTGTATATCTTCTTGGACATCGAATGGTATATTAAAATATATATAAAAAAAAAAATACTATTAGACATAATTTCTCATTGATCTTGCCTGCAACAGCACTGCATGTCATCCAAGATGGCCGACGCTTCGTCTATCAACATTTTGTGAAAATCGATGTGCAGTTTGTTGCAGGAGGTTACCATATCTATCTCTAGAACATTCTTAATGATAAAATATATATCTTCTTCACATGTTTGAGTTTATAATAAATATATATCTTACTATTGTTTCATGTTTACAAACAAAACATTTTCTTCATTATTAAATAATTATAATTAATTAATAAAATTATTCGTGAAATGCCTTTTTAAGAATGCATTTTTGAACAAAAAACAATTGATTTCAGAGTCAATAATAAAAATAATATCATGATCAATATCTTTATCATCGGCGTAACTATCTATGCACTTCAATATAACCAATGCGGTACATAGGTGCCAGCGTTAGATAGAAGCCTAAACACGGCCTACAATACTTTTGGAATCATACTCGAGTACATTACATTTCCCAGCTCTAATACTGATATATTCACTACAGGAAGATAGAATCATACAATTTTAAAAATTATTTCTTACCTCAAACCCAGCTGATTTATCGAATTAGGAACCAGACTATAGATGTATCTAAATACACATTTTCGTTTATTTTTCATGAATGTCTAAATATTAGGTATAGGAAACTAATCTTAATCTTAACCGAGAGTGTTCTAATGGACTCTGACGTCGCAAGTTTGTAGTATTGCTAATATAACAGGAATGTACTTACTCGTGTATTTTTTGAAAATCAGGGATAGCAACTGAACCATGTATAATGCTAAAACACTTGAAACTCTAGCTGTGTATGGAGTGCCCCCATCTTGCTGAAATTGTGTTCTATTGTTGAACCCGGGAAACAGCTGCAGTTGCAGCACCAAATACTCAATGATCATTCAGCAATACACGTCAGCTGTGACTGTCTCGCTGGTTAAAAAAATAAAGGTCAATTATCTATTGGCCTTGAGCAGAAATTGCTAACCACACTGTCGTTTTTGGACAATGCAAACGTTTTTGATGGCATTCCCTTGGATTGTAAGGGCACCAGTATCTCATGTTCTGTTTATTAACATAGCCATCGATGTGAAAATGTGCTCCGTCAGTAAAGAATATGTTTCAAAGAATTCGTGCTATTCCAAAACGTTCCAGCATCGTTCTAGTTAAGGTTTCACGTAAAAGATTTGCAATTTGTATGGGTGAAACTGTAGTTCCTTTTTTAAAATAACGTACACTGTTGATTTTTTTATTCCAGTACAGGCTGTAATCTTCCTTATCGAATCACGCGGATTGCGCATAATTTCACGTCGAACTTGAGTCACATGTTCTGGCATCGCTGCTGACGTTGATTGTCCTGGAGGAGTTTGGTTAACCTTATTGTCTGAACTTTTGAACCCAACACCAGATAAGTCGCGTGCTCGGCCCATCACTTACTTGTCGAATACTAAAGTGAATGAACCAATGAATCACCGCACTTTAAATATTCCTCAACTACGAACGCGCGGTGCGTTCCCGACCAGTGACTCATTGCGACTGCCAAATCCGCAAATCACACGCGTCGAACAATACCCCTCCCACTTACCTCACCCTGACGGTATACGAGCAATTACAATTTAATCTTGAAATTTTTCCGCTGGACACCTTTACTATACTTATGCAGGGGCCTTTTTTCTGTTTTGCATTAGGTCCAATTTTTAGTTACGCCGCTGATATTTATATATCTGTTTAGCTACCACTTCTTATAATGTAACTTCTGGAACGTGCAAATGTCAACAGTGTGCAAACACAATTTCTGAAAATGGTTAAAATGTTTCCATCTTGCAGCGCTGATCGCGTGAACTCGGGCAGGTTATGATTTATTACCGAGACTCCTCCGCCCGCCGCTCAGCGGCGTCGCCATCTTGCGGTTAGTCGAGTGGAATTTATTTTCAGCATAAAATCATCTCGCACGCGTGAGGATAATAAAACAAAAAATCATATTTGCCGCGCTTATTGTTATTCTTTCCAAGTTAAAAATTATTTTTCGACGTTCTCGGTAAATATGCGGAGAGATGCTGCCTTTGAAACATCCCAAAGAAAATAAATAAACCTCATGAATCCTTGTAATATAATGCAGTTTTATTAATTTCAGATGTTTTTTTTTTAACGAGAAAACATTCTTATTGTGAAGTTGCAATTTTTCAGAACCTATATGTCTGTGATATTTTTAATACAAATTAAATTTATTAATTATAACGATATTCAGATTCGAATCTCGGCAATGACAACAATATTTTTTCGTTAAATTGATTTTATAAGTATATTTTTCTAATTAATACTGTTTATGTAAACGCCTTCGATCGCTGGTTCCCAGGTTTCAGACTAACAATAAATACATATATGATACATGAACTGCATTAACCTGTTAACTTTGCTGATTTAGATTTCGTCCGACTGAAGAGCGCACTGGTGGTTTTAGGATTGTTGGACTAGTCGAATCACGGGATATAAAGATAATGACGCCTCAGTTATCGTCTTCTTAGATTCCGAAAAAAGGCGGCAATACTCAAATACACATGCACATTATTATCAAACAGGAAACCCAGCGGTGTCAACCGAAGTAACAAGGCGCGTAAACAAACACATTTCATTTGTATTAAAAATATCACAGACCCATGTTTTGTAAAATTGCAACTTCTCGAAGTGTTCTCCTTCAAAATATATATGTTGTATTAATGTTTCCAAAATTTAATATAAATGACAAATACAGAGAACTTAAATAAATGAAATAATATGGCCAGATAAAAAAAATTAACTTAAAATCTCCTCGTATGATATTTTGTGTAAAACCGTTTCGAATTGCAATGCTAAAATGATCGAGTAATTATTTACCGTAGTTTTTGACAAATATTAGACTGCCGACAGATATTTTCATACTGCGTTGTATATACCTATATAAATGAAACAACCCCTCTGCGGCCCAGCGCCGAATAAATCCGTGGCAAAAAAACTTTTCACTGTGGCCAGCGACGTATTAATCCGTTGCGACGTTATTTATCTAATTTGAATAGCGACACCACCGCAGACTTTAATCAGTGACATCTATTGTACAACGCGAAAAGATTATAAACGAGTGTTAACAATCATAATTATTTTCTGTTAATCTGAACGTCTAGCAGATTTTCTCACCAAAACTGGCAATGAAGGTAAGTACGATGGATGCATACGTTAGTAAAAGATATTCTATTCCATACATAATATAATATTCCAGAAAATCTATCGTGATTAGAAACTAGACAATTAAATAAATTAATTGGATTCAATATTTCTCTGTAGATATTAATTTTATCTAACTAATCGTAAAATTAAAGATATACCTATCATTTGTTCATCGTTTTAATCATGACAGAGTAATCGTGATCATCAAAAATGTGACAATACTCCGTGTTTTAATCATACAATGCAATATTTATAAGTTAGATATACAATATATTATAGGTTAATAAACAAGCTTTCTTTAGATACTAATTTTATTTTCTTACATTAATTTCAAAAATAATTTTAACCAAGTAAAAAGTATTTCAACTGTTCCGGACTATTCCTATATAGAAACATAATATAAAAGCATGTTTTTTAGCTGTCAAAGCTCCACAAAATTGAACTCATAAAAAAAGTCATGTTATTACGTAGGTACCTACTTAAGTTAATGTAAAAATTTGACAAATAACATTATTTACAAATATCACGTAAAAATGTCAAAAGTGGCACAATGTTTTGTTTTGCAGATGTAGTTTATTTCACAAATAAGCATTGCCGTTTACATATGATGCTTATCGGTAACCATAAAACGGCGCATAAAAATGGTATGATACTTCAGGGACTCGTACGTTATAAAGTAGGTCCCGTAGGAACCTATTGCCAGGTTACGATGAAGAATAAAAAACTATAATCATGATAGTCTTTTAAAGATAACGACGATAAGACGAACTGCACTGTGAATACGTATTTATTTAAAAAGAATTTTTTTTTTAAGAAGATCAATAATTAAGCAAATTTTCTTAATTTAATTTGTAATACTGATTTTTTCTAAGGTTCATCATTTTATTAGTTCAAAAGTATTCGCTTCTTTAACTATCTTCGTCATACCGTATAATAATTTTAAAAACTGTTATATTTACTACAAATTATGTGAATCAACCAGAAAGATATACAGAAAAAATCAATTTATCTAAAAAATATTTTAGTTGCTATCGGGTTAGCGTTCATGGTGCAGTTCTTTCAAATTGATACATCGGTTATTCCATTTAAAAAAATAATTAAAAAGTGGAATGAGTTCATTTTATTTTTTAATCCCGGTAGCAACTAAAATATTTTTTTTATAAATAGATTTTTTATGCATATCTTTTTAGTTGATTTGTATTGAAATACCACAGAACTATATTTGAAAAACTGCAACTACATAATAACTATTATTAAAAATGTTATATTTATGTTCTCCAATTTATAATAAAACATAAATATGTTTTATTATAAAAGCTATGAATTGCCGAAAACCTAAATGTAAGACATAGGGATATAAATTATTTTTCAAAAGTGCTTGCTTTGACTACACACATAATGAAAAATATTTAATCCTTGATGACAAGATCGCGTCTCTTTATAAATGTGAAATAAATATCTAGAATATTTTTAAAGGTGAATGGAGCTCTTTACAAAGATCATAAATAAATTATACTTTAAAATTTATTAATTAATTAAATAACAGTCGCTTTTTATGCGAAGGAATTAACAACTCCCCATCTTGTTAAATTGTTAATAAATAGTTATAGGATATTTTAATAGGCCTACGGACTGGCGAAGTGAAACTACCTTGATGAAACAAAATTAATTAACTCAGCGACGTTGTTCTAAACTTTTGAAAATAAGTAGCCTATCAGGTTCCCTCAGTACAATTATTGTTTGAATTCCAGCTTCATCAAAATAATTGCGCCATTTGAAAACAAAATGAGTTCTACAAGTAACCCAAGTTATTTGTATCAATTATACGTAAATGATAAAGGTTTCGATTCCTTGTATCAATTTATTTATATAATGCTTTACAAATATCTTTATTACTACATTGGAATTAATAAATATTATTACTTTGATTAAAAATGGTTAATATATTTATACTCAAAATACCAATACCGTTGCCGGATATTCTCGGTGAAGCGCTGTGATTGCGATGTTGCGCATGAGCAATGGTTTCCTTCATCTGTTGACTCACCACACGCAGTGTGGCCATCTTGTAGTGAATGGTTGAAATGTTCAACACAATAGATCAGCCTCGACTGTGAGATACGGTCTGTGATTCGTTCCTTGAATGTACGAAACATGAAACCAGCTAACATTCATCGCTAAATGTGACCTGTTTTGTTCTGATTTGGCGCCAAGTGATTTCCATATTTTCCTTAATCTGAAGCGGTTCCTTGGTGGTGAGCATTGATGATGATGATGAACTCAAAGACATAGTACAGGCATGGTCTTCATCCCAGGCGTCTATGACGAAGGTATATAAAAATTGGTGCCCCGTTATGACAAGTGTCTTAATAATGGTAGCGACTGTGTTGGGAAATAGTTTAAAATATGTACCGTCCGAAGAAAGTAGTGTTGTAAAAATGATGTGTGTCTATAAAAAAATTTTGGTACTTATATATAACTTAAATGTGAATATTAATTAATATTAACCAATAGAAACTACTCACCCAACCTGACAACGCTGATATGTGATTTTAATATTACTTTTATGCTTCATCATCGATATGATGTACAGTATTCACAAAATTTTATACAACTTTTTTCTACCGATAAGTTGAGTAAATGACGGTGCACACATAACGAGATATTAGTCAGAGCAGTTACACAATTGCTAAGTATTTTATTTCAGTATATATGCATATGTAGGCGTAGAAAATCATATATTGAAGCATTTGAATATTTCATTGTATAGAACTATGTCGTATTTTTATTTCTTGACAATCAATAATCAATTCTGAACTGTAATTTGAGAAAATATTAGAACAATGATATATTAGAAGGTAGAAATTTAAAAAGGACGTAGAAAGCGTGCTTCTGCATGTGTTTTGTAGATTAGTGATTCACCCCTGTAAGTTGAAATTTACGACCCTCTGCTTACTTTATACTAAAGGAAGCTTTTTCTATCGTCTTGTGGTTTGATCATATTGAATGTACATATAATCAAAGCAGCGCCAGATTTAGGATTCACGAACGTGGATACGGATATATACAATTCCAGTTCTTGAGTTTGCTTTTTAAAATCAAAGTAGATCTGACTGTAAATTAATTTTTTAGCAAATCGACCCCTCACGTTCCATCTGACACTTTTTAGATAATGAGATCAAAAATGTTGATTAAAATTCAACATTTATTTTATTTTGAGTATGAAAATATGATCAGTTTTAAGGTCTTAACTTATTTTAAGTATTATCAATGACCACTGTGAGATGAGGGAAACCAAAAATTAAAAATAAATAAAAACATTACAAATTAACAATAATGATCCATACATTGAAATAAATAACTGATGCAGTTAGAACTTTTAACTCTTGCTTTTTCTTTTAATATCCGTTAAATAGAGTTGGTGTGCATGGAAGAAATAAAGAATAATGCATTTGGAACCCATCTCACGGAATAACTCAAATTAGCCCAAAATGTCACTTGGAACCTTGTTATTCTAAGGGGGCGATTGAATTTTTGAAGTGTTGATTGTCACATATACAGATAAATTGATTTTATTTGTACACCTATCTAATTTTATACCATAATTTCAGAAATACTACACAAATTGATGAAATTATTCGCGTTTAAATTGAATTGTGATGTAATTGGGGTGCACGTACCTAGACAAATGCAACTTTTGTCTCGAACCAACTAACGCGGAGTGATCGTTCTTTTGTTATCTATTGACCAATGAGAGAGCTCAGTTTCATCCATGCACACGCACGTTGGTGAACGATGCACGGTTTCGAGAATACTAGAGTTCCAAACATGGGGAATTAAATTTTGTACCAAGAAGAACAATATACTAACATAGAATCATATATAATATAATATAATCGAATAGCGGTGCACAATGGAGTCCTGGTACTGACACTGATGCATGAAAGTAAAGTCTGGATCTGGCAGAAGAGGAACGAAAGTAGACTGAATGCAATGGAAATGAGACCACTTAGGCGTATATGTAGCAAATCTATTTATGAAAGAGTAAATAATAAAAGAATGTAAAGCTAATGTTAGTATAGTGAGTAGGATTAAGAAAGGATCATTTAGGTGGTTTGGTCATATGGAACGGTTGAATGAGGAGAGAATGGTAAGAAAGATAAAGATAAATAGAAGACGTCCTCGGAAGACTTGGCACGACCAGGTAAACCAGATAATGGAGGATGGTTCTGTTAGAAGCCTCAATAATCGGCGAGCTTATATTAGATGTATGAAGGTGGATGAGGCGAGAATTGTGTGTCAAGACAGAGGAGTGTGGCGCTCTATCCACTCTGCCTACCCCCGCGGAGAAACGGCGTGATGGTAAGTAAGTAAGTAAGTGAGTAAGTAATCGAGCAATATAATCAATCTGATTGAAGATTACCTAATCTTTCATCTTCGACGTGGTGTTACAGCTGAAGCTGAACGAACAACAAATAATTTGTATTTTACAAAATGAGTATTTTCTTTAAGAAGATGTTAAGGTACTCATAAATTCAGTATGATGCATATATTGCGTGAAAGTTTGTACTTCAGTTCGAGAAACAATAAAATAATTAATTTCATTCAATTTCGAAAGTTTATTTATTACTATTGAGGAGAACACATTCTTATGGTGAAGTTGTAATTATTCAGAACAGACGGTCTTTGATATTTTTAATACTATTTAAATGTATTAATTAAAAAGATATATAATTTTATCGAAAAAATATCGTTATTGATATCGGGATTCGAACTTGGATCTTTCCCAATCAGTGGAACGTGTATTAACCGATTATGCTATACCGACACAGTGCTTTGACGATAAATTTTCGAACCTATGTGTTACACTTTTTAAATTAATACATCTATCGTTTCATTATTTGAATGCCAAATTTTTATTTATTGAGTTCAAAATTTAATAAAATTGAATTATTAATTCTGGCGACTCCTATCAGATTACTCAAAGGTATTTTAGATTCCTAAAAAAATAAATCCTATTGTAATAGTGCAGTGATAGTGGTGTAGTAAAAGGTGAAGCAGAGAGATTTATCTAAAACTTAACCCACGAACGAATTAATGCGTTCCAGAGAATTTTAGCAGCAGACGATAAACGTATTGAATTACGGAAATATATATTTTTTGATGATCCTGAAAGTTTTGAAAAGATTTAGCTTTATAGAATATTTAATGTCAGCAATGTAATATAATTCACAGTTAGCAGAAATATTTCGTTTAGCTACGCTCATTATAACTGATAATAATCCACGTTTATAAAACACAGTTTTGTATTGGTGATCTTTTGGTAACGAACTAAACGTTATCGGAAAAAATTCAAAGAAAATGTTTACTATTATAGTTGTCGTGCGCAGAAAGAGAGTATTTCAAGTGCTGGATAAAATCGAGTCACTTGTGTAAAAAAAAATTAGAATAATAATTATTGTAATGTTCATAACTAACAGCTGATATGGAAATACACACGCATTATTGGTTGAAATTTCTTCGCAAACGATTTCAAATAAAAAAATTACTGAAATGCCTCACGATAAAGTTACAAAATGAGTGATCCTTGCATTAAACAAATTGAAAATATTATAACTGTTACCAGAGGAGGTGTAAATTTATTACAGTACTGATTTAATAGTATCACAAATCTCAAATTTTCTTCAACAGTTTCTTAAGGTTTGTGACTAGACATGATTATTATTAATTTAAACAAATAACTAAGGTTATATATATTTTTTAAGATTGGAAAAATCAACATTGAGGATTAAATCCATTATTTTAAATTGTTATTAAAAAATTTTTTTTTTTAACCACTTAATAAATTAAAATACGTCTACCGGTTTCGAAAAATATCATTTTCTTCTTCAGGATGTCAAAAATTTATCAAAAACATGTTTCTTGTTTCTTTCTATTGTTTCTTTAACATAATCTATTTTTGAAAAACAATAATTATTCAAAAAATATATTTAGTACCTAACTTAAATTGTTACTTGATGTTACACAATTACTAGAATAATTTTAGGAATTTTTTTTAGAATGTTACTTATAGTTAAATTTAGTTGGTTGTTTAAACAACTGTGGTTAAATTTAATTGGTTATTTAAACAATTTAACCAATCAATTGAATTTAACCATAAGTCCCATTCTAAAATTTTTTCCAAAAAAATATTCTAGTAATTTTGTATCATTAAGTAACAATTTAAGTTGGGTACTAAATTTATTTTTTAAATAATTATTGTTTTTTAAAAACAGATTCTGTTAAATAAACAATAACATATGTTTTTGATCAGTTATTGAAATCCTGAAGAAGAAAATGATATTTTTCGAAACCGTTAGATGTATTTTAAATCATTAAGTGGTTAATAAAACAAAATTAATAAATTAAAATAACTAAGTATATATTAACCGCGGTAATTATTTTGAAGTTGATTAGGTTCAATATCACCTACCCGTATTTTGACCATAAAAAAACATTAACTAATCCATAAAATAATTAATTTATTGATTAATTAATGAGAAGTGCATCGTATTTCAGTACTCATTAAATTTATGCAAGGAAAAAGTTAAGAATGACGGAAAATTTTACTGGAGAATAACCGTTAGCGTGTTTAATATGTGCGTGATGCAAAAATAGAGAATTTTTATCGCTCATATAAATGATTATATTTTTTTTTTTACAAATGTAAACTTTACGTTTTTCCAAGATTTTATAAATATCTATAATATAGATTGTAAAAAGTAATAATGATGGCTGAAAATTACCAATATGAGACATATATAAAAATCTTCTCACATATATTTACCTGTCAGACTTTATACAAGAGAGGTCTAAGAAGAAGATTGATGGAGGGAGGTGCAGTAATATGTAATCCCTTTTCTATTTATATATATACATTTGATGCATAAAGTAAGCGACGGGAAAAAGCGGCAAGTACCCACAAATTTGCCTACACCCTGTTATTTAATACACGATTTTCTGTAGATCTACTATATGATGATATTAATTTATACACTCTTATAGCTCTGCAGTACTAATTATTACAAACATGGATTTTTTGGAACTGAACAAGGTATTAGAGCATCTACTCGGAAAAGTGAATATTTACAATGAATCAAGTGAACATCTGCATATGTTGAAGACTTTTTCAACAGAGGGTAGATTCTGTAATCATGCAACTACAAAATCTTAATTTAATTTTTTTATTGTCAAAAAATATTACACTTTTGCACAAACGAGACAACATGAAGTGTTCTTTGTAGGTATATAAATAATTATGCTGTTGACTCGCCAATATCGCGGATGCATTGGCTTCGTAACAAGCTGATATTTTTCGTTGGTGGAGCATACATGAGCTAAAAAAATATTTGAATGTAAATTATAATTAGTTTTTATTTTTATATGTTATATTTAAACTGTTATATTGAAATGTCTATTAAAAATGTACTGTTATATTTTAAAGTAAATAAAAATGTATTCTCATGTAAAAGCCCACGAGGGTGTGTTTCTCGTTTTCGTATTCTTTCTCATGTGGTGGTTTTTTCTTCTTCTATTCAATCGTCTTTCTTTCAATCTTCTGGATATTTTAACAAACTGACAATGATTTTTAGAGACATGCATGAAGGTAATGTAGTTAAAATTTCAGGATATACTCAGTAAATAAAAAGTTGTTTCACGTTGGATTTATTCAAGAGGACTGGTTATAAAATATTCACCGGCATCTTTTATAGGCAAATTTTCTGTCTATGTGTTATTTACCGTATATATGGCGGACGTGACATAAAAAGGCCCTTATGTTATATATACGGACACGCGTTTTAACATACATATGATATTGTGAGAATTAGTCTCATGTATGGCTTACAGGTGTCATTTTTTGCCGTTAAATGCAGAATACAGGAATTGTCGTACACGGGGCATCATGTATTCGTTTGTTTGTAGGTAGATGGATTCTCTGATAATATTGTTCGTAATAATAATGAAAACAACATTGTATATCTAAAAGAAAAAAAAAATGTATTTAATTTTATCTCATACAAAGTCACCGAATATGAGAATCACAAGTTCATATCTAAATTTTATGAATCTTCACTGACCTGAAAATATTTGTCATCGAAACGATTTAGCCCAGCAGGGCAATAGCTCTACTTCTATGGCATGGTTATAAGTAGGTTAGCTCTAAAAATTGGGAGATGGAACAGCCTAGGTCGATGATGTCGAATATAGTTTTCGGGACACAAAGATTAACGAGACCACCCTTAACAATTTGGAAAAAATGAATTTATGAAAATGAGTTGAATGAATTGAAAAAGAACAGTTGTTCTCTAATATTCTCCAAATTTTTACAGACAATCATACTAAATAATAAATCAGTTGGATGTAATCATGTAAAATAAAAATATTCTCTCAGTAAGAGATAACTTAGAACTCTTTTCTTATAAACAAGAGAATACGTCACGTAGGCAACATATCATAAATCTATTCTCAAGTCTGATAAATATAATACAAAATAAACATAAATATCAAGCAGTATCTATGTACATTTTAATTTTACCCTCTGATACTTACTGACTCTTTCAAAATCAAAAAATCTTGCTTTTGACTGCCAAAAGGCCTCTGCTACTCCACTAACACGATTCTTTCGTCCGTTTCTAATTACAGTTGCTTGTGTGTTTTATACATCAAAAAGCTCAGAATTAAATACTGGTATTAAGCCAAGTTTAGCTTAGTGTTATTAAGTGATGAGAAGTTGACAAAAACTCTTCATACTGCGAGCATTCTGATTAAAAATATCTATAGAGTAAGAACGTATTTGGCGCTATAGGGAACGGCTCGGTGGTGAAATCACCATCTAATAATTTCTTGTGTTCCCGCTTTTTCACAAAGAGGCATGGCTAAAGGTCGAGTCTTAAAACCTTTGAAATTAAGTTATCAAGAATTTCTTTTTTGAAAGGTGTACCTCCTCAGAAAATTACACGAGGCGGTAAGTAATCATATAAAATGAGGCGTACTATAAAGGTATTTCAAATTGTATACCATTTCTTCTATGTATAGTAATCTCTCTATGCAAAGTGTTGGTTTTAGTTTCCTATATTTTTCTTCGATCTCACAATATCACTACGGATTATAGATCAGTTCATAAAATCACAAAAGAATATTGATGCAGGTTGTGACGTGCATCACCTATGTCGCGCTCACATTCACCGACTAGTCAGTGGTGCTGCATGCGAGTGTGGGTACCTGCCTCAGAAACTTATCATAATTTTTCAATACTCGACTTGTCACTTGTCAAACATGTTTTCAACAATAACAAACTGGAAACAGTTTCAACTCATTAAAATAAGTTAGATTATATTGAAGAAATAAAATTGCGTTATAAAAGATATGAAATTAAGTCATTGCTCACAGCGTGTAATATTTAATAATTCTAGGTTAGAAAATATGAATGAGATAAGGTGAGATTCCAAATATATGCCAGATAATATTATTAGTTTCAACACAAATTATTATTAAAAACCAAACGACGATATTTATCCAGGTATTGAACAGTCACCTGTTATACATAAATAATGCAGTGGTAAAAGAAATAATACCGTCGCGATGGTAATTCTTGATGCATGACACTCCAATGGAACCTGACAACCCGTCATATCTCTATTGCATCCAAAAATATTCTTTCCAGGGATACAGCGCGGCTATCATTTTTCATGCCTGATATCCATGTGTGTAGCCGACATTTTGATACAGATTGTACCTCCCCAGGACATCACTGCGTTCTAATCTCACAGAAGTTATGATACGAATTTCCAATGGCGTTGGTCATCGTCTCCCATTTAATCTCATTTGAAATGAGATAATATAATAAGAAATAACTTGACTGATGTTCAAAGCAGGCAACTATATCTGGATTGCCTTACATTTTGTGTTACAATAACATTCTCGTAATCAATCAATTTTTGACAATCTCCATATAAGAAAGGGATTTTCTCTGATACTGAAACATGAGAATATTGACGATGCAATTCGCGATTATGTCAATAAATACACTGATTAAACGTGCTTTCTTTTTAAAGGACCGAAATCGTACAATTACATTTTAAAATATTGAGGGATACGTACCATCCGAACGCTCGCCAGTTCTGACAGACTGACCTGGGTATGTCTGATTATGCACGCGATCGCAGCGTTGCCATTGCAAAAAAAATTAATTTATAAAAAAATAAGTAACCGTCAGTTCCCATGCGCTTGTCAACCTGCAACGTTACTAGATCTTAGATGAATGGTGGTAGCTAAAATTTTAACTTGAAATTTTGAAGGCACGTCTTTCACCGGTCTATCCATGCTTGCCGCAAGAGTCTTCATGGAATTTTTTAACCATCTGACTGGACGTAGGTATAGTGAACGACGTAAATGTAACCGCAAAAAAATATCAGGTTGTTTTTACATTACTGAGAGGAACTGATATGAGAGCTACAGCTATAAAAACAGTTTCTAGGAAAATATGGGGTCGGTCACTGGTTTTCTGTCTCAAGGACAACAAGGTAATTGACGACAGCCACTGTGATCGGCAGACGATAGGACGATAGACGGTAGTATTTTCGATGGCAGCAACAACACATATAGTTTATTTTATTGATGTAGTGACGGGGGCAGTGTCAGCGGTGGTGGGAGTGGAACCAGAAGTCTTTGCAAATCCACTTCAGGCAGAAGTAGAAGTAGAATTACTACAGCCATTGTATTGTTGGTATTTCCAATTATACTTCCACTAGTAACTGCACTTCTGTTGTCTCTAGTGAGGGTCACTATGGCAATGAAATGCGACCTCCACACTCAAGATTTGGAAACCTACGAGGTTATGAGGAATGAGGTTATGAAATAGTGTTTTGTATGGATTGATTTTTAAGTTTTTGAGGACATATGGTAGATGAATCAGAAGTACATGTTATATTGTGAGTGAATGAGTGCCCCAATAACTATACATTCATCACATATTTATTTGAATATGATCGCAGAGTTTGTGTGGTCAGATTAGAGCAGTTTGGATACGAGAAAGATTATAACAGGTTGAAGATGGCCAGATTAGACAGGTTGGAGATGAAAGAAATACTACTTACAGTTGTTGACAGAAGTTTATTAAGTATTATTATAAAGAATTGCGAATAAAATTTGACCTACAATAAAGTTTCACGCAAGTAGTTGACGGAGGATGTTCTTTGACCTTGTGGCGCTCAGTAGCAGGCCTTCGTTGGTTACAGGCGCATGTTACTGGCGCATGGTGGTGTCAGTACTGGGGGTGTTTTTGCGGCTGTTAGAAAGCTGCTTTTATGTACCGGTAAATATGAGATGCCTTCAGGAGTCGTCTGTGGTAATGATGGCTGTGGAGGCGATAGACCCCTACATACTATACAAATGAATGAGATTAACCCTTACTACGCGTCATCTTTCAACAACAACATTTTCAGTACGCGGCACCGTTTCAAGAATATTTATACTTTAATTTAAATCATAAATACGAGAGTAAAAAATAATTGGTATCGCTTGAGAAGATCAATAATAGATAAATATATTTTCTGTTTACTAAAAGAAACAGAGACATGCTTAGAATTGACAGAATATATAAACAAAAATATCTCATACTGATGGGTCACCACTCGAGCGACGTCGCCATGTTGGTCCGTTGTACAAGGTCGGAACACTGCGCCGCGCGCCTTATATTACAGACTCCTTTTCAAGTGGAACACCAATAAATCACACGCAAATGTTTATCATTAAAATCGTTATCTTGAAGAACAGTTTAGGGGCAGAGACACTTCATTTTTATTAATAGTCTGAATACTGTAAAGATTTAAAAATGTTTTGAGGTGTGATATATTTTAAAACAAGGATATACACATAAGGACACTTTACAAGCACCACACATAAATTTTGTAAGGGACATTTTTTTTTCCTGAATTTTCGTATTGCCGCAAACGTGACATCGTCTTCGGGGTTTGTTATTTTTAAGTGTTGGTGGAATGGGTTCTGGCATATGGTCGGCTAGTGTTTTGGGCAAAATTCTGTGTGGAGTATGGCTTGTTGAAGGTGTTGGATGTGGTGTATTGATAATTGGTACAGAGTATTTTTCTAAGAGCTGTCTAATTACGCTCAGCTGAAATTCAGCTAATGTTTTTTTGTTACCGGTGACAAATTTATACATATTATAGCCATTCAATAAATATAAATCAATTATGTGAAATGCTACTTTTTTGTACCATTTCACAGATTTCCTCATACATGATAAGCTACTAAGCATCATGTCAGTTTTGTCCACCGCACCCATAGATTTATTATACTCGATTATGCACTTTGGCTTCAGTATAGGCTCACCCGTTTGATAATGGTTTTTCCCAGTGCATTCAAAAGATTCGTCATGTAAAGTGGTAAGGATATGCACATCTCTTCTGTCACACCATTTGAGGGCCAATAATGGACTGTTCTTCTTAGCCTCTATTTCTCCCTTTTTTAGTTTTTTAAAATCTGGCATCCCTTTCCGATTTTTTCTCACCGTCCCACACGCATTCGTTCGGTTAGTATGAAGGTATTTAAATAACGTCGGACTTGTGTACCAATTATCACACCACAAATTATGGCCTTTACCGATATAATCATTTAAGAGGGTAGTGACAACAGCTCCAGAAACTCCAATATTTTGATCATCCACTATTTCCGTTCCTTGTCCACAGTAAATTATGAAATCAACGATGTAGCCTGTCATTACGTCACATAAAACAAACATTTTGATGCCAAAACGATGTCGTTTTTTTGGAAGATATTGTTTGAATTTAAGCCGGCCTTTAAAAACAATAATACTTTCGTCAATACATAAATTTTCATGTGGGACCATTGTTTCTTTAAATATTTTACGGGTATGTTCTAATAATAATCGAAGTTTTACGAGTTTATCTTGCGAAGCTAATTCATATGGGTCAGAGAAATGTAGCATCTGTAGTAACAATTGGTACTGATCTCTCGGCATTGTTTTACCGAAAATTGGACTCGCGAGTAAGGGATCAGTACTCCAGTGTTCTTCAATAGACAAATGCTTATTTCTTGTCATAAGCATTGCTGTTGCAAAAAATACATACATTTCTTGTACGGTGGTATCTTTCCATTTATGTGAACGTGATTTTGGCCCGTGTTCCTTCTTATTAAAATTAAAATAATAAAATTTATTAGTTTCCTCCACAATTTTTGACATGATCGAAAAGTTGAGGAAATGTTCGAAAAAAATTGATTCTGATGAATTTTCAGAAAAAATGTTGGTTGTTATGCCAGATTGGAAGTCATCAAATTCATAAATGATGGGAATGTGAGGTCCAGAAGTCCAAGATTGCAAATATTGTCCAACGTCTTCCTCGATAGGTTGTGCTTCGGTATATAAATCGTCACTAACTATGTCACATGGTTCTAATTCTTCTTCACTCATTTCATAATCAGAGTCTAATTCTTGAATAAGGTCACCAATTTGTTCTTCATGCAAATTTTGCCGCTCCATTTTAAAGAATACTTTTTTTACAGTGGAAAGTAATATAAAATTAAATTTAAATTTGACAAAAACACGCACAAAAACGCACACAAAATGTAAACTCACATAAAAGTTTTGGTTCCGAATTATAATTCAACTCACTATAACAACTCCGAAACACGACACGAAAAGAAAAAAGAGCACACCTAACACTTGCAAAAAAATGTTTAAATAGTTTGTGATAAATGAATGTTCCGTTAAACCAATGTATACTGAAAATAATGCATCGGAGCAGAGTCCGCTTTCGACGAGTTCGCTTTCGAAACTGCGCGTGCGCGCCGCTCAATCTTAATATGGCGGCAATTTTTCAAACTGATAAGGACTCGAGATCGATGGACGAGGTCCCGAAAAATGTCATTTTTGGTAACCTAACAAAATAATCTCGAGTGTATCTTGGAGATGTCGCTAAGGTGACGAAATAAGGAATTTTACTGTACAAATTTGAGAGTTCTATAACGAATACTCCCGATTTTACCGACATCCAAACGTCATATACCAAATATGATACAACCGCAGTGTGGGCCTATACCATGGCGCGACAAATGTGATACAACCGCGCCAGGCGGGTTAATAATTACTCGTCTACAAAAAAAAATTATAGAAGTACGTTTTATAAATAGATTGTACTTATATACTGTAATCATGCCGTGAATATTTCTTATTCTTTTTTGACAATGTCTTTCACGTTTAGAATTGTAAATAGGCTTGTGAAAGAATGTGTTTATAACTTTTGAGACATGTATTCAGTCACGCGCAACTCAATGTTGTTCTTTTAAAAAATAGATCAGCGGAATCGTGTTAGGTTGTGTTGAGAAGAATGAAAATTCAATTGTGCTTTAATAAAATTTATGCATAAATATATACAAACATTTGTATGCATAATTAATAACCTTTAAGATACGTTAAAGATAATCAAGATAACCGAGGCAAGACCAGCGATGCACAATGGAGTCTTCGTACCTCACTGGAAGTGAGGTCTGGAGCTGGAAGAAGAGGAACGAAAGTAGACTGAATGCAGTGGAAATTAGATCACTTAGGCGTATATTGACAAATCTATTTATGACAGAGTAAAAAATAAAGAATCACTTAGGTGAACTGTTGATTGAGGATAGAATGGTAAGAAGGATATACGACGCAAGTGTTGATGGCACTAGAAATAGAAGACGTCTGCGGAAGACTTGGCACGGCCAGGTAAACCAGATAATGGAGGATGATTCTATTAGAAACCTCAACAATCGGCGAGCTTGTATGAGAACATGTATGAATGTGGATGAGGTGAGAATTGTGTGTCAGGACAGAGGGGTTTGGCGGTCTATCCTCTCTGCCTACCCCCGCGGTGAAACGGCGTGATGGTAAGTAAGTAAGTAAGATAATCAAGCCAAGCGTAACAAGGAATGAGAAGATTCACACTTCACTTCACCTTCACTTCACCCAAATGGAATATTTATGTATCTACATATTTTATATTACGTACTATTACAAAAAAAAAAAAAATCTTATTTCAATTTGTTAAAATTTCGATTGACAACATCTTTATAAATAATGACAATAGCTCAATCTCAAAATAATCCATTTCCGATTAAATTTCATTTGCTTTCAATCATTGGCTCTCACAGTGTAAACACCTACACCTGTTTCCTGCCATGTTTTCCATAACAAAAAGGTTTTCCCATTACGAAAAAGTACTTATTAGGTACACTTAATTTGATTTCCCGGGCAGATGGAAAATGTTCGACAAGACAAGGCATTTTTCTTGACACTCGAAACATTCAGCGAGAGCTGACAGCTCAACTCCCCTGTCTTCTGAGAATTTCTTTACGGAAAGTTTCTTTGAATGGCACTCTCCTACCTACCCTTTCTATTTTTCGATTTCGATTTTAGAGGATATCTCCGCCGAGACGTTTGTAATTTTACTTGCTGCAGGATTTCTCGAAAAGCCAGGATTTTTCGCGAAAATTAGATATTTTTCGATTCTCAGAAAGAATTGAATTGCTCGAATTTATTGTAAGAATGAAACTAATTAACCGAAATCCCTAATTTGCGTTAGTATTCGAACAGTAAATGAACAAATAAGCCCTGGATTGATATTTATGTAATCTATTTTCTTTCCCTTTTGTATTATATCCTGCAAAACAACACGAAAATGATTTTTTCTCACCATTTCTGTACATAATTACGTATTAAAAAAAATATCATTATATATATATATGTAACATATTGGTTGGTAAAATTTCTTAATAAAAAGTAATAATAATACTTCTAAATACTAATTAAATGTATTAACTAGAGAGGTATACATATAAAATCAATTTTATCGAAAAATATTGTTGTTGTGCTACCAGTATTCGAACCTGGATCTCTTTCCAATCCAGGGAAGGTGCATTATCCAACTATGCTTAGCGACACTATTTTTGATGACAAATTTTTGAACCTATGTTATGAATAATTACAACTTCACAATAAGAATGTGTTCTTCTTAATAATAATAATCCTGTTTTTTATATTATATCAAATGAGAACGATTGAGAGCCCTTTCAAATTGATCTAAGATGCTATGCCTAAACTGGTGAATATTATATTTTTTAATTAAACATAATTATAAGTAAATAAATTGCTAAAAAGAATAAAAAATATACATAACAATTTTTCGTATAAAAGTTATGGCACGGGTCCACGGTCGAGATTTCTCTCGGAGATTTGACTCGAGAGCGTTTGATTGATAATACAGATTTGAGCCCGAACCGATTTATGAATCATCAACCCATATGTTTTTAGCGCGAATTGAATGACGCATCCAGTATGCCCGTACCTTAATGACTCTCAGAGATCGTAGTCTCATTGAAAGTTCATCGTAAATACGGAACATTATATTCATTACAGCGTTCGTCCTAACATTAGTCGGCAATTTATAAAATTATTATTAAGATTGAAACTAATTACAATTTCAATCTCAGAAAACAGATAAGTCTAATTAATTAATTATGTTCTTATTCCTTTACCGTCGCTTTTTTCATGTTTCATGTTGCACATGATCAACTACGTGGTGATGTATTTTACGAAATATTAGAATCATAGATGGACACTTGTTTAGTTAAGTACAAATATTTCAATTCTTTTGTTATAATATAAATTCTAATTGCCGCAAGTGATTTCTATCTGATATGTCTCAACCATACATTTCTGTTTAGTTACTGCAGTTTGATAAGTTATTCCTCACTTGTAAAATTATTGTTTCTTGTATTTCGAGTCTTTTGATTAAGGGTTGTTTTAATCTGAGTCAGATTTTGCTCTAGTGCCTAAACAAGAAACCCGCGTATGATATTCTATCCGCCCTCTATCTTTATTTTATCTCTTTTTTGTATAATATACGTTTGATTTAAGGTTTACGTAACTAGTGTATGAAACTAGCATATTTTCTAGGTTAGGTTAGGTTAGGTTAGGTTTCCCCCAGAAGCCATCTATAAAATCTAGAAGAGACGCCAGATCCATATGTATATAATTTTATTTTAAATATATATCATGTGGGAAATATATATAATACATGTACATAAATATGTATACATATGTTACTTTTCCATTGTTCGCGATGTTAATATATTTTCATTTAAAGAAAATACCAACCCTGGCTCATCCATCAAACTTCTACAGGCATCCAATTTTATATTAAATTCTGCCAATAGATTTTTGGATGGAATAAATTTGCAAAAAAATTCCGATTTGCGAAGGAAAATACGGAATCTCTCGCGAGGGATAATAAAACAACACAACTTCGTAGAGTATATTAAAAAACAACACAAAATGTGAAGAGGCGAATGGAAATAGAAAACAATCCGCAGTCCACAATACTTCCTCGGTTCGCGGTAGGTACTTAATTTAATATTAACCCGATTCCGAAACTCTCAGTTTCTGTTATCTTCTTGTTTATTTTTTTGTAGACTTTGGCAGTAAATAAATAATTATTTCGTCAACAAATCTATTGTAAAATCAGCAAAGTGTAGAGAAAAATAAACACGAGAAGACAATGAAATGGCTCTCCGAGTATGCCGACTTGAGCGCGGCGAAGTTCTAGTGAAGCTAACACGATACAAGCGGAAATATATGCCAAAAAAGGTTCACGCTTCAGTCCCCATCGCAGGTCTCCCTACTATTGTTTCCCTCGTCCATTTATTAAACTTAATTATAAAGCAGTCCATACAAATTGCTGCGACGGTACATTTGGAGCTTCGCGGTACTTTATTTGAGGATTAGTGATATTTTTGTCAGTTAATGAAAGAGATGCGAAAAGGGAACACAAATCAAATTACCACAATTTAATTTTCACTTGAGTAATTTTGTTTGATTCCATTTCCATCTAAAAAAGGTTTATTTACTATTTTTAGTTAAATTTTAAAAATAAAGTAAATTAATGCTGGAAAATTTTAATTACATATTTGTAACTGCAAATTCTGAAAAGATTTTTAATCATAATTAAAATTTCGAGTTCACAATAACGTGATTTTTTAAATACTTTTCAAATCTTTAAAATTAATTTAGAATTATCTTGTTATTGACCAAAATATTGGAATAGATAACTTTTCGATATTATAGTTTTGAAAACGAATTTTAAATAATAAAATACATTACATACACATTTTAATATTATTATCCCTCCGTGCATAACTAAACCTGAAAGCCGACAAAACTAACTTACTGCCTACCCACTGTAATTAAGTTCAAAATTTCACTTACCTTTCATTTGATATTTAACGTCCAAAAGACGAGTCGCTAGTGTAAATTCACAATTCGCGACATTAACGACGGGGTATATTAATTCGACACAATTATCGCTGCTGAATAATTCCTCCCTTAGCAGACGTGTGCCAAAAGGTTTACGACCCCGGAGGGCTGCTGGTTGTCTTTGCGGTGTCATATTTTGACCTAATTATACCATAAATAACTGGGTAGCCTGGAACAAGGGCTGTTTAACTGCCCCATATGCCTCCCGACCCTTATACAATTTGATGTACAATACTATTTCTCCTATGTTATATCACCACCTGGCACGAGATCTTTCAGAAAGTGTCTGAGAACTCGTCAATAGAAATTATACTAAACCAAAGAAAGTCTCAAGTGAAAATGGATAAAAAAATAAAAACAAAACTGCTATTGGGACTTGAACGTCAGACCATTTTATTGCCGGTAGAATGCTCAAATTTCGTCGTCCATCATTCAAAAAGGCGTATCTCATTTTTTGTTAAAATTGAGTCTCGACAGGTGTTACATTGCCCAAACACATGCCATAATCCATTCAAACAGGCATATCTGAATTTTAATCCAATGAAGTAACATAACATAACATCATTTTGAGGTAACCACGCTGATTTCGATGTATCATACTTATAAATGACAGAAATTAGTCATATTTATGGAATAAATACACCTTACACCGCCTTTAAATTAAAAAATATCTTAGCAATATTTTAATATGTCCAAGAACACACAATTACTGGATTTTTACCTACAAAGGCACTGTTATTAAGTAAATATCAGATATCTCATAGAGACAAAGTTATTTTTATTGTATTTAATGGAAGATATATAGAAAAATAGGGTAAATACAGGGCTTGCGACCTGTCTTCGGCTGGCTTAAGTGATCAATATATATTTTATATATATGTAATCAATCAATTCTCATCACTCAAATTCCATATTTATAAAATTTTTGAAAGTTGTATATATGTTAGTACGTGGAGTCGCTTCGAGTACTACAACACCGTCGCCATCTATGGAATAAATTACTCCATATTTTTTTATATCTTCCATTAAATATAATAAAAATAGCTTCGTATCTATGAGATATCTGATATTTATTTTAAAAAATACCTGTAGAAATCGGCAAGATTTTTAAATATTTTTTAACAGTGAAAAATTCCACACGGTTTGTTAATACTTCTGTTTTCTGTTGGTTTCTGTCTGCTGTAAAATCAACATATTCGAGATACGTTTCTTTGAAAGATGGACGATGATTTTTCAAGCTCAATTTTTGACCTGGACTTGCTAGGTGGTGAGAGGACTTATTGCCCAATTTTATAAACGGTCGTATTTAACACAACAATTTTACATTTAAAAGATAATCTTACATTTAATTAGTGAAATTGTGGTTCTTAAACATATTATATCATTTCTTAATAATTAAATAAATCATGATTGTCAAGGGTAATACAGTTCAGCTGGGAAAGCATTCTACCTGAGATAAAAGGGTCCCATGTTCAAGAGCCAGTAGCAGCGGTGTTTTTTCCCGAAAAAAGGTTTGTTCTAAATTCACATTTTAGGTCCATTGTTATAAAATGTGAATTTTTCATTTAATTGTGAAATTAAATTGACGATTTTAATTTTCATAACAAAACTTTGTATTGCACACACGTTGGGCTATTTTCATTACTGGTTTTGAGAGGTGCAGTTTCTCTCATCATCAGGTGATAACTAAATTAAATACAGTATTGTAGTCTATGAAGCGGGGCTTGAGAATAGGGGAGGAGGTTTCGGTTGTTAACGGGACTATGGACAGTAAAGGCGAAGTATTAGGGAATATTACGTTGTTAATTAGTGTTTTCTCCGAATTTAAATTAATTTGTATTTAGTTAAGTTCTCGCCTGATAATGAGAGGGACTGCACCTCTCGAAACTAGTAGTAAAAATAACTCAACGTGTGTGTATTACAAAGTTTTGTTTTTGTGTTAGACCACAAGTTAACCGCCACATCAATTAATGATATTAAATTATTAGCTTAATTTTTCAAACTGAGCGCATATTCCCTCGGAAATATTTTTTGGTAATTAAATATTTATTTATTTTCAACTTTAATGGTAACCCTGGGGGCTCGAAGATTTCTGTAGTATTACTTAACAACATAATATACGTACTGTTATTTTTTACATACTCAATTTCTGCGTAATTTTCGGAATGTCACCATGTATAGCTGTGAGTCGGGTGGGCACTTAATAATCTAATGGGCCACATAGCAGGTACACCATTTGTTCATGATATTCGATGAGATCGCAGATCTGACGCTATAATAATATCGAATAATTTAAGAACATTACAATTTTTTTTAAATGTATTGTAGTCGATAGTCTATCTTCTAGTTTAAGTTCTAGTTTATTACTGATGATGACGCAGTGAGCGTCGAAAACGTTTTAATTAATATTTCATTTTTAATTAAAGTGTTGCGTGAAGTAAACAAGGTTGTGTTTTTTTTTTAATAATTAATAAATTTTTTCAAAAAGTTAAAATTTTTCAAAATGTTAATCACAATGTACTTTGATAAAGTTAATCACCAAAATTTTGAAAAATTAATATTTATTTAACAACAATTTAATTGTAAACTACCAAATATCTCTGGTACACATCTATGTATTATGTAATATTCTTGTATAAATATGTACTAAGAATTCTGGTACCATCTAGCGATTTTAGATTAAAATTAATTGAAATAATAATTAAATGCGGTTGACCGGACAGTTTAAACTCAAAGGTGAGGCAGTTGTCGGTAATTGAAAGGGCATGTGTTCAAATATGAAATTTTATTTTTGGAATATATTGCTGTTGGTACATATACACAACATAAAAATATGACTTTTAAAAAATATTTTGCTTTTTTAAACGTATTTAGACAATGAAAAATCATGTACATATTCCTATTTACTGTCCAACAAGACCACTAGTCATAAAAACGATTCAGTACTGGTATATTTTTTTATAAGTAATAATTACATACAAATAAATAAAAATGTAAATAAATATATTTTGTCGTTAAATTAGTTGTTTGCCATTGTAAAACAACGATATAAATTTTAATAGTAAAAGGTTCATATGTATCTTGAATACAAAATACAAATATATATATTTTTCTGTTCGAATTTCTACCGCCCTATAATCGATTAGCCATTACTATCCGCTTCGGCTCACGGCCGCAGGTGATCCAGAAATGACCACCTGATATCTGAAGTGTTGCCACGTGTTTGCCAATATTTAGTGCTAAAACAAATGGCTGGGACTTCCGTAGCAGGAAACGGATCTACTCTTGAAGGCCTTCAGCTGCCAACTACAACAGCCCTACGGGGAAGTTATCACTTAAAGGACAATGATAAATGATATTGCGTAGCCTTATTGCCTTACATAAAGGTATTTTTCAATACCTCTATTAAACCGTTATCTAATATTATATAAATACTTTTGTTTCTGTACTTAGTTAAGTTCTAATATTAAAATAATATTTAATCAACATAAATGCGAAGAATATTTTTTATTAAGAAGAACACATTCTTATTGTGAAGTTGTAATTATTCAGAACATAGGTATGTGATATTTTGTATACTGATTAAATGTATTAATTAGAATGATATAAAGTCAAAAGTACTGTCGCTATAGCATAGTTGGATAATGCACCATTCCGGTTTGGAAAGAGTTCCAGGTTCGAATCTCGATAGCGCAACAACAATATTTTTCGATAAAATTGATTTTGTATGTATATCTTTCTAATTAGTACATTTAATTAGTATTTATAATATTTTTTCCTTCAGAATCGTGCTATTTTATGAAATACTTTAGAAAATTCTGATTACACTTCTTTCAATCGAAATATAACCTCATTTAGTCGAGACAAGAGTGTAATTACAGTGCAACACTTAAAATTGTATTATATTTCACTGGAAATATCATGTAATAGTATTTTTAGTATTATTATATCAGGCCTGTTTAGTTTATTTGAAATTTAAAAAAAATAAGGTATATCGCACAGGAGTGATAGGTCGCCGAAGTGACGCCAATAAATAGATATGATAAAGATACGGGGCAATTATAAACATATATTTACTGTGAAAGCGGCAATTATAAACATATATTTACGGCGCAAGAAAAACGTGAGATAAATTTCTGCAAACAAAAACTGTCATTTTTTGATAAAATACGTCTTACTGACGCCCGTTGCAGTCTACTTACAGAAATGGTGCGAACAATATAAATGAATTGAATGTGTTGTTTGTAACTGAAATAAAACAAAGTACACTACGAGTGATAACGCATTTTCGATTATGTTGCCATAGTGTCCCTAAGAAGAACATATGTCTATGTTTCATTTCTTCTGACCTCATAATTCATCATCATCATCATCGTCGTTAGTTGAGAGAAGCGAAGATCAGCGAACCACCCTAGTTTTCTTGTGGCTGTGATAAACCTAAAGCTTATTTGTTTTTTATTATTTTCTTCTTTCTTTTTTGTTAGAGAGATTTTAGAATGTTTTAAGGGACTTTTTAATAAGTAGAACATCATGATGTACAAGATGTTGATCTTAAATATTAACATCGACGCGATATAAATAGTTTAAATTTTCAGAGATACAGAAATGTAAAATATAATTATGTCGAAATGTATGAGTATGTTCAAGTATTATTTATAAATTTATTTTATAAATTTTATTTTATACATTTTTTTTATTTTATAAATTATTACATCGCTAGCTTCCTCTTTTTATCAGTAAAAGAAGAATAAATTTAAAGTTTTAAAGAAACTACTATCATTTTAAAGTAAAAAAAGACACAGGTAAGTTATCAAATCAGCCTAATTTCTATCCATGTAGAAATAAAATAGTTTATGACAACAAATATTTTAAAATAAGTCCTACTTTGAATTTGACAAAAAATATAATTATTTTTCCTATGAGTATAACGAAGTAATATCAATTTTGATTAGATATCAATTTAATATAAGATTTTCTGTCCGAATTTAATTCTGTTAAAGTCTAAAAATAAACGATAAACGCACTAATTTTTTTACATAGATCAAGAAATTAACAAAATTTCATAAAATATTTTTATAAATTTCATACATATGACGATACGGTGTTGATTTTAATATTTAAGTTCAGCAGTTTAAAACCAGTGAGACTTGATTCCAGAACTTTCGATTGTTGGTAGAAAGCCTTAATATTTTAAAAATTTATTCTATTTATCAAAAAAACTTTGTTGCGAATAATCACGATGTTCATAAATTGTAAATGAGAATTCATTAAAATAAAATAATTTTTATTCGTGTTAAAAAAATTTGATATTAATAATTATTTATTACTAATTAAATGTATTAATTTTAATGATATACATACATAATCAATTTTATAGATGTTGTTGAGCTACCGGGATTCGAACTTGGATCTATTTTCCAATCCAGGGAAGGTATTTTTGACACATGTTACACTTTTTCAAATTAAAACATCTATCGTTCCATTATTTGAAAGCCATCTACATTGTTTTTTGAGCAAACCGATAGCAGCCACCAGAATTAACAATTCATTTTTATTAAATTTTGGACACTTAAATTCAACTTATATTTTATTAATTAGTATTTAAAACACCACAGACCTACATTCAACTTCACAAAAAGAATATGTTCTTCTTTATAATTAAGTATTAATTAATATTAAAATAATAAATATTTTACTAAAACATATATAACCGTGTTATTTATGCGTGTGGTTTCGCAATGTTGAATACGTAAAGTTTCTACGAACATACATTAAAACCTATTATGGATAAATTGATGAATATAATACTCGCTTCGTTTTTCTGTACAACGTATTTAATTTAAACCATACTTAACATATTATATAACTGAGGTCATTAGCACTGAAGGCGATCTCTCTTTTTGGTTGGGTAGGAAACTTAAATAATTTTTATCGCCTTCTTCCGGAAGCCTCGACCGGAAGCGGAGCGCCTCAGAAATCAGGATCCGTGTTTCACTTTATCATGAGGCGTTGTTTAGAAATATAAAACCCATTTACTTTTATCATAAAAATTGGTCAGATTGTTCATTTAAAAATGTTTATGTGTACGGCGCTTATCTATTAATATCTAAATGAAGAGATATAGATACGAATTATGTTTAAATAATAAATATGAATAATATTATACATGTTCATAGCATCATTTGGTGATATGTGTTCACCTCAAGTTTAAAATTACCATTGAGACATTAAATATCGAAATATTCAATATTTATCTTCACAAAACTAACGATTTTTCTGTACAAGTGGATCGAGTTCTACATTAATGTGTTAAACCTTACTCAACTCAAACTGAGAGTTGATACCATTATTTAAAAAAAATATGCCATACATGAGAAAATGGTCCTTTCTCATAAATTTACAAATAAATATTTTCTTGTAGAAATGAGTGCCCTTATATCAAAAATAAAAAGAAAAATTCAGTCGTAAGTATTTAAAAAGTTATTATATTTTAATGTTACAATTTTTTGCCATAAATGTTGACATACGCTGTTGACGCTTTATCTGTAGATATGATGAATTCACTCAAATCATAAATACACCAAAAACATGAATACATACTAAATTCTAATAATAACTAACCTAACTAACAAACCAAACCAAATCGAACTAAACAATTAAATAGTTTAAAAATAATGTTTAAATTAATAAACAGAGAACGCGCATTTTGTACTAAAATCTTGGAATTAAGTACGTACAGTATTGTGCTGAACATACTGAACTCCGACATATAACTGAGAGAACTATTTAATTAGTGAAATAAGATGATATACTATAGAAAAATTATTTTAATTTGCAATAACACCTTAAAAAATACTAAAAATATTTATGTTCCTTTGAACGATTGCAAATATCTAAGCTGCATAAAATAATTTTGCAAATAAGGAATATGAATTTTTGTATAAGAATCTGACAGTAACTCATATTTTTTTAAGTTTGAGGGTTAACACATTGTTACAGAACATCATCAAAATATTATTGAGATCTGACTGAGAATGAGGGCAAGATTGCTATTACAGGTTTACAAATGAACGTTTTTATTATATGCAAGATTAGGTTAAAAAATATACTATTAATATAATTGTATAACTGTACATCTACATCTAATCAAAAATAATAAGTTACTAAGGAAGTAGTTGATTATTTTATTACCTCAATGACAAATACGAGTAATATAAAAAAAAATAAATGTTATCTTAAGTTTGCAAATGTGTTCAAAATATATATTTATATCTGACGCACCAAAATATATCTCCCCACATCACTAGAAAAAAGTGTAACACAACTATTAAAATAATCATTTTGGTAGTTTACCATCGATCTATTACTTTATGTTCACTGTATCTGACACTCTCTCTCTGTATATCTGTGATATGTGCTTTATGTGGAGATACGGATGCCAGTGTCAAAAAATTATGATGGAGGGTTGGATTCCTATTAGCGGCCACAGAGTTAATTTTACTTTCACACTAATAGTACAAATATTGATATATTAAACATATCATATTTTCAAACCTGAATTTTAATTAACTGCTTAATGTTTGTTAACTATGCTACAATTTTATATGAGAGAAGGCGTTTTACATGGTTTCTGGTTTGGATCTATGGTGAAACTGGTTGTTTTATATTTTTGTTAAGTGTAAAAAAGATTCCCATACATGGAATATGTCATATACTTGTGTCGAATAAAATAATAATACATTTTATTTACCTACATCTTCATAGTAATTTAATTATATAGAAAAATAGCTAAAAATATTGTTTAAAAATATTTAACCAAAAACAAGTATTAGTAATTTTTTATACTACATATTACAGGTAGTTTTAGTTAACCATAATAATGTTTAAGCAATCGTTTATATTACGAACATTATTTTATTTAAGTTATAATACAGAGTGAATATTATGTTCCAGGCCGATTTTTTTTGACCGGCATTTTATTTTGGAAAAAATTTGTCAATGTGCACTTAACAGTCATAGAGAATAATTAATTACAATTTATTATAAATTATATATTGTATCATTAAAATGTTTTATCTAAATAATAATGGCAATGCTGTAAGCATTAACGGTGATCGCTTTCGAAACATGTTGAAAAACTTCTCGGTAGAGAAATTGGATCGATTGGACCTGAAACACATGTGGTTTAACTGTACAGTGCCACCTCATATATGCTTAAAATTTTTCCCGACCGCATAATGTCAAAAAGTGGTGATATCGACTGTTTTTTATTTGTATTTTCTGTAGAGGTACTTGAAAGTAAAAGTCTACGCCGATAAGTCAACAACAATTCCGATGCTACAAAACAATATTCGAAATGAAATTGTTATTGTTGACTGATTTTTCAAGGTTTACGAATAATTTTCTAGAGCCATGAAGGTCTTCGCTATAAAATCGATGTCGTCCGAATAGGCTAACAATTGCACAAAATTGGCGAATATTTACTTATAAAAATCTTCTGGTGCTCACATTTTTTATACTACTAATACTATTTCAAGAAAACGTCATCTTTAAATATACCTACGATAAATTTTTTTTTTATAAAATTATTTTTATTTGATGTGGGAATTAGCGATGTATTGGTTTAAGTAATTTATTTGAATTAAGATTTTTGGTCACTAGTTTAAATGTCATTCGATTTGATCTCACAAAATATTAGTTTTTATACGAAAACTGATATTTTTTGAAAAATAACTTAATATAAATGAACGCGTTGTGAATGAATAATAATAGCTTTGGTACCTAGAATTGTGATAATGCAAAAAAAATATTTTATTATTAAAATTTTTTAAATATAGGTATTTAACGAAACACAGATTAGAGTGTTAAATTCTTCCGAATTTCCTGTGCGACAATTTCCCTTCTATAGACCATACTGGTAATGTAACCATCCCAACTTGCGGCTTGCCAAGCAGACCAAATGGCTCCGGAATTACACGCGGTAATAATTGCCATTGCAAAAGGTCTGGAGACCGGCGAGAGATAACACTCGACGGTGAGTTCCCGATTCCTGAACTGCGAGGAAATACTTAACCTTTACCATACCATGCTAAAAATACCCTACGAAGCCATGCTGTCAACTCGTGTTACTGCAAGTATGAGTTTTTTTAACACTTTAAATGGGAATAAAATGCTTTTACAAGTTTAAATGGCTTTAAAATAGTTAATGTCACAGTTACTATAAATATAATAAGAAATAATAAATATAATTATTAAATACGTTAATTTTATTCTCAAACATTATTTTTGTAACGCATTCGTCAAACGACCCAATTAATCTTTTTCACAACAAAGTACAAGTGGTATTTTTAACCATGCAATGCAACAATTTTATATAGCATTGAATTCAAAAATGATTCTTTTTATTATGATTCGCTTTACATAATTGGTTTTCCACTACTCATTTCTAAGCGAAAATGATTTTTTTAGGACTAAGTAAAATGTAAGTTTTACATTATGTACTTACTTACTGTATTACTTACTACATTATGTATATTTATAGAAATACGATTTAGTTGGCTCGGTAGACCTATGTTACTACATGGCTAGGGAAGGGTTAAAATCGACTGATTTTCGTTTCAATAATTGATGTGTTACATGTAAACAATATATTTGTCGATATTGATGTAGTGATTTTTTTCATTGTATAAATACATACCTAAAATATATATTTACAGATATATAGGTTACAAGCCGTTTCAGAAATCACAAGTTATTGAGGTAAATATTTTTAGAATGCTTATTGGTCCAGAGAAAAGACACTCGCCTAGTGACACTCGGTTTAATCAGGTGGTCGAAAGTTTGAGACATCTAAATATGTATATGTAGTCCTATTTCTATAACTTGCGTATAGATTAGATTGTTTAGGTTAGTTATAATAATAAAGTAGAGTAGAGTGTGATACACAACTACCCAAAATATTGAATTCATTATTATTATGTTTCCATAAATTTTTGCCACCTATACTAGTATATACTATACTGTGATATAACAAATAGGCAACTAGCTTTATCATTACACAGATGTTAGAAAAATAATTGGGGTTGTAACCATACGCGCACTAAGTTTTTGTTGACTTTCAGAAGGCCTATCACAATAGTCACAACTAATCAAAGTACTAGTTGAACTGAGAATTCCAAAAAATATGATCGCACTCATAGAACTCTACAATAATGAGACTCGCAGATGAATGAGAGTCGCTAATAAAATATGAGATCCCTTTCAAATTAGTTGGATCTCATCTGCTTCGTGCGTCACACTCGTCCGGCCACTTTAAAAATTTTTGTTTCACAAAATATTTCGTGATATAGCACTGTCCCCGTATTGTGATAAAAGTCTTCGATGAATTTCGTCCCCTTTCACACTCTCCAACCAGAGAAATCGGATCGCTGTTCGTTGTTCCTCCTTGGTGCAAACTATTAGCGGAGCGGAAATGTTTACACTGATGTAGCTGGAAGGCAAATGAGGCGGTCGGGATCAAATTTCGCACATGTGGTCGCAATCGTATCCTAAGCGCGCATGCGCAGAAGGCAGTATGACAACTTTGAAGGTGTGTTATGGTCGATTTTTGACACGCCCTCGTATATCATGAGGAAGATGAAAGTAAAAAGGCTGCAGCGGACGAGATATGTAGCAGAAGTAGATAAGTCCCGTAACACGCACAAAGCTCTCATACACAAAATATATACATTTTATGAAGTTTCTACATATTTTAAGCTCCGAAACTGTACAACACACTCAACACTAACTGGAAATCGTTCACTTGTAATAATATTACACAAATATGGACCCAATATATGATTCAATTGGGTAGAGATCAATTAAAAATATCACTGTCCAATATTCTAACAATCAAAATACAATACCTACACTAATAATTCACTTTAGTTTTACAACACTCTCACTACATTTTTTATATTTTTTATATACCTGTCGAATCTTTATCTTTCTATTTTGAAGTAAATAACACCACAATGGTACGAAAACAATTGACTACTTTAACACAGACTTTAAGAAAAAGTAGCTAGTATAATGTTATACATATCCACCTCACACTATAAACTACGAGTATTACTTAATAGCAATATAATTGTATCTTATGTTTATTATGTTATATTATAATATTTTGTATTCACCTCTGTTACGACAAAAACATATCATTTCAAAAAAGTCTAATAAATAAATATATCAAAACGGACTTGCAAAAGGTAGGTGCCCGACAGACTGTGCTATCAATGGACGAATTGGAGTATGTAGTGACTGCGGTCATGGATTTTCGAGTCCCTTGAGGCCGCTATTGAAGAATAACAAAATATATTATTTAATAAATAAGCAAATATCGGGATATAGAGAATACATTCTCCCCCAAGCAACATCAACATCGAGCAATCCCCCGATCGCTCTCCGAACCCCTTTCTATTACCAAACTCTTCTTCCTAGGTCACTTCTTACGGATATGAATCAAATTAATAGGGAATCTCTCTATTGGAGTGTATCGGACATCTGAAGGGGAGAGGGCGGGTGCCTTAGGTTCCTTTTTTTATTTAAGAGGTGAATTTTAAATGTTTATCGATCATATTACATCCTAATCGGTAAAAATTTATTTGAAAATCGAGATAGATAGATATGAAAAATCACATACGACTGTGAGGACTATCACTTATGTGAATGTGTGTTTGTGTCGACACGAGACTGTGAGTATGAGTGGGATGGAAGCGAGCTTTATAAGTCAACGCATTAGCGGTGAGCGCTCCCTCATCTCGGCTACTTCCAATTATAATTACTTTTCTGAAGTGAATAACGTATTTAACCTCTGTACTTACATGTTGTAATAGACCGATTTTATCCTTCCATAATCCATACACGAGATAACCAGATCTGCAGCAGAGGATTAAATACCAAAGTAATCTGGCGGTACAGTCAAATTTACCACATAAACAAGTTAAATAAATAGTCTTAATGTAGATAATATTATATATTTACTCAAACTACGTTAAGCGTTTGAAACGATTATGAAAGTATACTATAAACATGCATACATGCCAGTTAGTTGCAAACACCCGTTATTTTTATCAAAGGACATACTACTTTACTACACACCAGTTCATACTCGTTTAGGTCATATTACGTCGGCGTAGCCCGCACCGTCTCCAGTCTTCAGAAAGCTACAATTTAGTTTAGTGTTTAGTTGGTTGACCAGTGGTGGATACAGGTTTTTTGCCCCAAAAGCAAAACATTTTTAAGCCCCCTCCATTCAATAAACATGAATTTATATATTTAAAAATGTAATAAATTTTATTATGTGAATATATTTGTAATAATTAATTATTTAAATCTACAAATATATTTTTTTAATCATCGTGCTCGAATCGTGATATCTGCGAAGTCTTACGAGTGGCTTAAAAAATCTCAGTACTAATAAATAAACTTATATTCGGATCTTAATTGTTTGAGGGTATTCTATAATGGAAAAATAATCATTTTGTAAATATTTTTATCATAAAAATATCTTAAAAATTTCACGAGGAGTGTCATATTTTTTAGTATTTTGAGACCCATTAGCCTCCAGTTGGCCTCGAATAAAAATATATAGCCTAATGTACGTTTTGTAAAACTTGTTCATATGTATTACATACTTGCGTAAGAAGAACGTCTCCCCTCGTTGCAGATTGTCGGTGGTCGAAGGCGGTGGCCGCGCCTCACGCGCGTCACCATTTTATCCCCGCTCACACACATATACATATACATCTTGCCCCGGCGGTGCGGGCGCTCTGACACACACACATATATTCAATCTCAAGGATATCACAATATGATAATTACTTTTGCCTTTTCTTGTAATTTTTGTTATACTTTATGTTAATATTGTTTGCATGCATCTAAGACAGCACTTAAAGGACACCGGAAGATTGGATTGATTTTGCTCGTAACTTTGCTTTAATTCGTGACTAATCGGTAGTCTCGGTTTTGCTCTTATACTAAATAGTATAAAATCGCTTTAGTACAGCATTGTAGCGTAAAACCGATAAAATTAGTTACAAACTTCTACAACGGTGTTCCGGGAAAGGGTAGGCCCTCTCAGGAGCCACGAGGGCCTTTAAAAAAATGTCTACATTATTATATTTTTTATTTTAATAAATTCCGTAAACAATATTGAAATACTTCTTCAATCGAAACAATACCTTCGTTTTAAGATGTCATTTCGATTAAGTTTGATCTAATCTATTTGTTTTATTTTCGGTCCTATCCTTTTCAGTACACTATTTTAGTAAATTCAGACATGAATTTCTTTTTTAGAAGTATTCCAAGAAAATATTTGCAAATGTTAAGTATATTATTACGCACAATGCATAGGTATAAAATCATTTTGAAAATTCGTTTATTACTTGTTAATCTCGAGCACATTGTAAAAGCGGCGAAGTGTTGTGAATTGTGAACTGTAAACATTTATGACGTCTCTTCTATTTTCACTTTTTTCTCTTATCGAACAAACGGCTTGTTTCCGGTATATATCCGGTTTACGCGGGGTTTACAGCTCCCGTATTTCTTTTCCGATACTTTTATCGACTAAATGGCGGTATCGGGTGTGGGTTTGTCCCGTCTGCTTGCTTACACGTCTATTATATTTCTTATCCCTATTTTATTTACACTTTTCACAGCGCAAACGGTGGCCTAAATCGTAAGCAAAACAATTTATACGCGCCCCGGGAAAGTTTTATAATATTTAGAAAACAATGAATGTGTAAAAGGTCAAACATGTGTATATCGGGTATTCATTAGTAATTTATAAAACAACAATGCGATATTGGCAGTGATGGTATATTAATTTAGATATATTGAAAAATAAATAATATTTGAGGCTATGAATACGGAGAAGGACCAAACGAAAGTTGACCACTGAAATTTCTTTCTTCTTGCTATTCTCCTATTATTGGCCATGTAGGTAATTAGTTTAACATAACTTTTTATCATCGAACTTAAAAATAATATTTGTGAATTCCCTAGAAACAATAAAAATAATGATACTGGAACTTAGATAGTTTGTACGTTAATGGAAACTATTCATATTTATTGTTTCCGATGTAAGTTTTTAAAACTCCATAATCACGTATGTAAAAATAATTACTTGAAATGCGTTTCACCTTGTAAGGACATTATCGATATAAAAATTTAACGCCACAACTTGTATTTGCATTTTTTAATTTTAATTTTATTTATACATTTATTTTATTAAACATATATTGTATACACTGTGGAATGTAGCCCGCCACGACTAGGAAGCGCTAATGTGATGCGTGTTCTGGCGGTCTATCCTCCACCGACTAGTAACAGGGGAGAGCACGAATTTGTGAGTACGTGAATCAGAAGCTACCTACTTAACATAATATCATGATCCACCTTGCCATCTTCTGGGTAATAAACTTTACTAAAAATACCAGTAAAACATGAAAGGTGATATTTCATAATCAACGACAGTCAGCAAATTTTACGTTAAATTTTATTACAAAATTTAAAAAAGAACTGAAAACTATCATAATTATTATTTTTTTGATAAAAAAAAAAAAAAAAAATTTAATTTCGGAGCTGCTTAATAGGCGACGATGACAATAATAATTTTACAAATAATACGTCGACCTAGGGCGATTCCTCTTGCTCCTTTGGTAAAAAATTAACATATTCTTGCATCCGTTCCTCTTGGTGTCCTGGAAGCAGCATCCACCGCCGTTTCCGAATGCCTGGCAATTGGTCAGAACACTCCTTCTTCTCCCAGGTGAACCATGATAAGAAATTGTCGACGGGTGATGGGAAGAAGACGTAATTTTAAGTAGTAAAGAAGTAAATAATGAAGAAAGATTGAAGGTGATAAATAAAATAAGAAAATCAAAAAAAGGAATAAAATAAAGAAGGGAAATTACATTATTTCCTGCAACAATAGAAATTTTAAGGATAGAATTAGAATTCGTAATGCTAGAAATGAGTGCGTTGTGAGATCGATTAATTATATGGATTTTAACCTTGGTGCAACGTCTAAACGCCTCTCTGGCGTTGGCTCTGCGCCTGGATCCTGTATGGGCTCCATCTTCAGCGTATTTTCAAATATGAATTTCACAATATAGCGGAAACGGCCAACAGCCGCCCGCGGGACAAACCCTCCTAGCTCGAAGCGCGAATGGAAGTGTACGTACCTGCTAGCGCCGGCCCGTCACTCGAATCGATGGATGCGATCCTAGCGGCAAATATCGTATTTACTACTAGGCGTTTTGAACCGCGCGTGAAATGAACTAACCAGGGTGATCGTTATTTTAATTAGGCATTAACGTTACATTTTTTTTTATACGAAGAATTCGTAACGTTATAATACATAACTAAATTAATTATAATTTTTTTTTACACAAAATTACCCAACTCAATAGAGAAATCAATTCTCGGATTTGAATTGGGGAATACTTAAGTTCTGAAATAATGTAAAAGTAGGTATACAAGTAATATATAAATATAGAATTAAATGATTAAATATATATACATGAACAAAATCAATTAGAACTTTTTAGAAAAGTTAATTGCTGTCAGAGTTTTCTAATATTTGTTTGATTCGCGATTCGAAGGTATTATAATTTTTTTTTCTTTTGATTTTATGTGAGAGGGCATTAAAAAATTATATTATCATAAAACAATATCACAAAACGTTACATTAACATCACACACGCACGTGTAGTAAAATTGTATAGGTATTCTTCACTATAGAAAAACATTATTGCAAATATAAGTTATTAAATTTTAAGATTAAGTCAAAAGTTAAATTGCTAGATTAATAATGCCCTTACAAGGCGAAACGCGTCTCAAGTAAATCAAAGACTAGAATAAAAGAAATGAGTGTTTTATTTTCACATAGGTATGTGAAACTCCCGATATTGTCTATAATAAATCCTGTCTATACAACGATATTACCACTAAGCGAATAAAAATAACTTTTAACAAATATGTGATTTCTAATTTTTAAGGAGAACACATTATTATCGTGAAGTTGCACTTTTTATTCAGAACATAGTTTTGTGGTGTATTAATACAAATTAAATGTATCAACTAGATAGACATTCAAAGTTATTCAAATTTAATAAAAAATGAATGGATTTAATTTCTGGTGTCCCCTAGCGTATATTACTCAAAGCTATATGAGATTTGTCGCAACATAAAGGTGATAGCTTTTTAAAAATGGCATAATAGATGTGTAAATTTGAAAGAGCTCCAGCACATAAGCATTGTTTTTACGGAATCTCAAATACCTTTGAGTAAACTGATAGGAGACGCCATAATTAACAATTCATTTTTATTCAATTTTGAATACATTGATACAACTTATATATTATTAAGGAGAACGAACACATTCTTATTGTGAAGTTGTAATTATTCAAAATATATGTCTGTGATATTTAAAAAAAAATACTAATTAAATGTATTAATTAGAAAGATACATATGTAATCAATTTTATCGAAAAATACATTGTTGTAGATGGCTTTCAAATAATAAAACAGTACATGTATTAATTTGAAAAATGTAACATATGGTTCGAAAATTTGTCGAGAAAGTTACTGCTGTTGTAGCGTAGTTGGATAATGCACCTTCCCCGGATTGAAAAGAGATCCAGGTTCTAATCCCGGTAGTGACGACAATATATTTTTAGATAAAATTGATTATATATGTATCTATATCTTTCTAATTAACACATTTAATTAGTTTTTTTAAAAATCTTATTGTTTTTCGAAGCATAATATATTTATTCTTATCTGAGATATGAAATTGTTTTCGTTAAGGTTAAGTCTGTAATCATTATTATTAATTCTTTGTTTAATATGAAACTAATTGTTGCATTTTGTATAATAAAATATACATAACTTAAAGAAGTTAAGTTATAATATTTCGATTAACATATTATGGCGTTATGATGTATGCGTCCACGTGTGAGAGCCCACCGAAAACGTTAGGTATGAAATGTCGCATTGTGTATGGAACCTGACGCCGTCAAGTAGCCAACTTGAAGCGAGCTGTTCGATCAATAAGGTCAGAGTGTGAAGCAAGATGACGTAGCTATCATTTTTCTTTTGGGAGCTATCGAAACTGGGTGGTCGATGGAAGAGAGCTGGCTAAAATGAAAAATAAATGAAAAAAGAGGATGTTAATTTTTTGAGGTGATGGCGGCATACTTTTGACTAGCGATTTCGAAGGTGGCGAGTCCGTGTTCCAGGAGTTGATCCGCGCTGACCACCGTCAGCTCAGATCTCCAGGTCAACATGATTACTCAAAGAAGAAAAGGTGCTTGAACAATCTGAAAGTGCAATGAAACATGAAACATGAGAATAAGGGCCAAAATTGTGTATGTCACCAGAAGTATGAGTATTGTGTATCATTGTGTAATCTAACCTCTCTTACAGACGATGAACTTCACCCAGTAAGAACCAGTAAATTGTATCTGCCGATTTGTAGATAGTCGGTGACGTGAAGCACGGGACCTGGCATTATATTCATGTCATGATATAAAGCCCGGTTAGCCTGAACTGAACGTGACCATATTTTTATTTATAAATATCTTGGGAATGATTTTTTCATACAATAAATTAATATATATAAAACAACCAATTTTTTTTTAAATTCACAAGAATATCAGTTGTGTTATTAAACCCATGTTTCACTTATATATTCTTAAATGATTATCATCATAAAAGAATATCCACTTAATTGAGAGAGAGAGTTTTCGTTAAAAAATTTAGATAATATTAGGATTCAGCTACGCCCTCAAAATATTAATTAATTTAATTTTCTAACTTTCTATATTCAGAAAAGTCGCTTACGGCTCAAATAATAATAAATCGCATGCTGATAAGAAACAAAAACACAAACAATTTAAGCAGAGTTAAAAGTTTCAGTAACAAAGACGTAGGACCCTAAAATCCCAAAAAAATTTGCCAAATAATACTGAAGGTGATAACTTCGAGTAGGGCATACAATTTAAGCTATTTTACCAGCAAGAAATACGAAGAATATCCCTGTAGTCACAATATATCTGACGTATACTGACGCACTAGAGAATAATTTGAGGTGTATATTAGTAGTATTAGGGTGTTATTTAAAAGTTTTGAAAATCCACGGGATTATTATAGCATTATTAAGAAGAACACATTCTTATTGTAAAGTTGAAATTATTCAGAACAGACGGTATGTGATATTTTAAATACAAATTAAATGTATTAATTAAAAAGACATACATATAAAATCAATTTTATCGAAAAATATTGCTGTTGCTATCGGAGTTCGAACCAAGATCTCTCCCAATTTGGGGAACGTGCATTATCCGATTAAGCTAGGGGAGGGGACCAACATAGGGGATTGGCGACAAATTTTCAAATTAATAGATCTATCATTCCATTATTTGGAAGCCATCTACTTTGTTTTAACGGAATTAAATTGATTTTATTTGTATATCTTTCTAATTAATATAATACATTTTATTAGTATTTAAAATATCACAGACCTGTGTTCTCAATAATTACAACATTACAATAAGAATGTGTTATCCTTAATAATATATAAGTTATCAATGTATCCAAAATTGTATAAAAATGAATTGTTAATTATGGCGTCTCCTATCAGTTTACTCAAAGGTATTTAAGATTCCGTAAAAACAATGCTCATGTGCTGCAGCTCTTTCAAATTGACACATCTATAATGCCATTTTTAAAAAGCTATCACTTTTATGTTACTACTAATCTCATATAGCTTTGAGTAATATACGCTAGGGAACACCAGAAATTAAATCCATTCATTTTTTATTAAATTTGGATAACTTTGAATGTCTATCTAGTTGATAAATTTAATTTGTATTAAAACACCACAAAACTATGTTCTGAATAAAAAATGCAACTTCACGATAATAATGTGTTCTCCTTTAAAATTAAAAATCACATTTTTGATTAAAGTTATTTTTATTCGCTTAGTGGTAATGATATCGTTGTATTATTGTATAGACAGGATTTATTAACTTGTGTCACGCTCTTTTATTTTCCGCAAGCTGAAAAATATCGTATGACATGTATTCTGTGCTCCATGACAACTGTCATGTGATACCATAGACAGGAGTGAATAATTCGTGGAATACAGCGCTAAATCATAGACAATATCTGGAGTTTCACATACCCATGTGAAAATAAAACACTTGTTTCTTTTATTCTAGTCTTTGATTTACTTGAGACGCGTTTCGCCTTGTAAGGGCATTATCAAGATTTTTAAATAATAACAATTATTAACAAGGGTATAATAAGGTAACATTTTTTTCCAGTATTTTTATTAATGGATTAAATAATTTGTTAATATTGTTTCGATAGAAAGATGAAGTTAAAAAAAAGCTGTGTAACTGAATAGATTTACACAATTAAACTAAGTATATATTAATTTATTTTAATGATACACACAAAAGTTAGATTTTCATCTATTCAAAAATGTGTTTCAATTTTGGTTAGGGTTATATGTTATATAATTGGTATTTTAAAACAGCTAAAATAATTTAAAGAATACAGGTATATTGATTGAATATATCCCAAAAGTAAGATTGAGGCGAGGTAAAAATTTGATAAATTAAAATACATTATCGCTTCATTTGCACCTTTAAAATATTTACAATTAAATTGCTGTAGTCATACGGAGATCTCTGTTCGTACACACATACGGGGCGTTTAATATTGTAATTAACAGCTGACTCCCGCCATCCTGCACTGCATCTGCACGCCACTGCATTGTTTCCGTTTCTAGACTGACTATAGCACGGCTCTGCTCCATCTTTTTGCAGTGCATCTGTTTGTAATATGCACTTTTTATGAACATGATCTTATCAACATTATAATAGTCAGATCAAATTAATTTCGTAAATTTTAATTAAAATCATTATCTCTGGTTGTCAGGTAAAACTCATTACCAAACACACTTTATGTGAAAATCTTGTCTAAAAGTTGCTTTAATCATTTATGTTATCTTAAATATGAATTAAATATATTAATTAAAAAGGTATACATATAAAATCACTTTCGTAGAAAAATATTGTTGTTGCTTCATCGGGATTCAAACCTGGATCTCTTTCCCAACTATGCTATAGCGACAAATTTTCGAATTTATATGTTACTTTTTTGATATTAATATATTTAATGGATAATGCACCTTCCCCGGTTAGGAAAGAGATCCAGGTTCGAATCCCGGTAGCGCAACAGCAATATTTTTCGATAAAATTGATTTTATTTGTATATCTTTCTAATTAATATATATAATTCGTATTTAAAATATCACTGATATATTTTCTGAATAATTACAACTTGACAATAAGAATGTGTTCTCCTAATTTATGTTATCGTATATTTATCATTTATTTAAAGTTGACGTTACTTTAAAATATATATAGTACATTATAAGATTTTCCTTAGTACCGATAGTATGTAAGCCAGGGTTTTTTTTAAAAGATGTAGTGCGGTAGTTGATATTAGTAGTATAAACAATTCGAGGACCTCAGTATCTATAGAAAATATTCCACAATTTTGTGCAATGGATGATGTCGACATTATATGCGCGTCTATGTGGATAACATTGATTGAGATCGGAGGCCCTGTGAAATGCATTCGTAAACCTTGAAAGTTCCATCAAAAATATAAGTTTGGTAGTAAGTCAGTAGAATTTTTAAATATATGGTAGTTGGATGCATCCAAAAAATCCATTCTCTGATGTGGAAACCAGAACTTTGAAATCCTTAATAACAAGAAAAAACCTACTACAGAATAAATTTTAAAAAATGCACATTTAGCACGAAACAAATTAGCTCTTCATTGACTATTCTATTTAAGGATTTTCTGGCTTATTTTGCTGTCGACGTTTCAAATTTATTGGAGGGTATATTATTAAGGCTATTTCTTTTCCACCAATAAAATTAAATATAGTCCCAACAATTATCAAGAAATACCAAAGTATTAGTATTGTTCGGTATTTATGACAAGACCAGATCGCCGGTCGTCGAGTGCGTGTATGAATATTCCTTTATGTTGACTTTACCCATCTTACCCCTCTCCCCCTCTCTTTACCGCAGAGCATGACTATTTCTGTGTGGTATTGTCTATGACTTTTAATCTGTCAAGAAGTGAACGTCCTGCTATGTACTCGTTACACTGGTCTTTTTGTACAATTTACCGTTGCTATTGTTTGTTTCGGTTTTCTCGCGGCGCGCACCGCAACTACTATTGTGTTTATAGGGCTTCGTGAGAATCGGCGAAGTTGTTTCAAAAGTTTACTAGAGCTATGAGTACAGCAAGAAAATTCAGGTAAGTCGTGCTTCCTGGTTGGTCCTTGAGCCCTTATTGTTCTATCATCCTTCTTACATCCCGTTTCACCTGCTACTTGTGTAAACTAGTATAAAAACGTTTTTTTGATTAATATTGCTGATTAGCTAAAAAGAACGAAACGACGCGACGCATCCAACGGCTGGCTTTAGAAATTGGATTTATGCATTGACTAATGTACTAATACTGTATACTGATTTTTGTACAATTATAAGGTCTATATTATGTTTAATGAGCAAAGTTGTGAGCAAAAGTATGAGTAAACATCAAATCACTAGAGACGATGATTAACCGAAGTCACTGATGAATAACTGACCAACAGAATGCAGAACTTGGGATGACCTGCGTTAAGATGAAGCGACAATATTCCTAAAGATACATCTGCCTTGGACATCCAAAACTGGCGAAAAACTGTGCTAAATAGAGATTAATAAAGATAAACGGAAATTAATCTGAGATTGTAGTGCGAATAGCAATAAGAACGATGGAGTTTTATTTATTTATACCGTTCAACGGCCGTGATAGTCCTAACTGCAATAGAACAAGATGCAATTTTAGCTCCGGTAAATTATGGAAAAACGAAAAGTTATCCACACAGTTCAACAAATAGTTTTGTCTTAACGTAAGTTGTATGCGTGGTAAAATTTCACTCAAACTATTCTCATATAATTGCACTATTATTGGAATTGTTATTTTATGAGAATAATTCTTAAATGTAAAAAGGATTTTTAACGTTGAAATAATTAATTTTTTTGTTTAATTGTTATAGTTACAAAGGAATAAATACTAATTAAATGTATTAATCAGAAAGATATACATATATAATTAATTTTATCGTAAATTATTGTTGTTGCGCTACCGGGATTCGAACCTGGATCTCTTTCCAATCTGGGTAAGGTGCATTATCCAACTATGCTACAGCGACAGTACATTTGACAACAAATTTTCGATCCCATATGTTACACTTTTCAAATGAATACATCTATCGTTCCATTATTTGATAGCCATCTACTTTGTTTTAACGGAATCTCATATTTCCCTAATAATATCTTTCTAATAAATACATTTAATTAGTATTTGAAATATCACAGACCTATGTTTTGAATAATTACAACTTCACAATAAGAATATGTTCTCGTTAATAATACATAGTATTATAATACGCAATTAGGGCATAGGAGTACGCGATTATGAAAATAATATGTTATTACGATTTATGATTCTGTGGGTATGTGATGATTGTGGATCAGAAGGTTTTGCTATTGCGTATATGCTCCGGTCACCCCAATAATTCGCCCAACACTCACATGTTCGATGTTTGATTAATCGCGGAGATGTAGTGTGTACGTGCGTGTGGCAAGAGTAGGTAATGGAACGAAAGGTTACTTACAGGTGATACTAGTCTACTGAGCATAGTTTAGATAAATGTGGAGAAATTAAACCATACAATAAAGATTCGCGTAAGATTCGGAACTTGTGACCGGGAAGGGTCTGCTTTGGTTGCGGATGCATGTTATTGGCACATGGTTATTGCGTCTCTGCCGGGCGTATTTTTGTGGTTGTCAAGAGTGCTGGTTAAACGATTGAAATGATTTATTACCTCAGACATTTATTATTTTCTGAATTTCGTTCATTAAACACTGTGCGTTTGTAACTAGAGGGTTACAAAACATCATTTTCTGATGATCTCTGTATTAATTTGTAATAATTATCAACGAATTATTCAAATCTAACTTGATTTTGCTTGATTAAATCAAATATGACTAAATAGTTTAAACTTATAAAATAATTTTTTACATAAAAATATTTTTTTGTTGTGAAGTTGCTATTTCAGAACATAATAGCAATCAAATATTTTTCCGATAAATAGATTTTTCCTGTACATCTTCCTAATTAATTAATTTAATTTGAATTTATATGTATGCATTGATAGTTGGGGGAGTGCATCAGGTGTACATATACATCAAGTAAGCATTGCTCAGAAGGCTTTACTCAGAGTAATACACCGCCGTGACTTTTCGTATCCTTCAGAACCACTTTTTAGGGAATTTCAGGTTTTGGATATAAGATAAATATATGTGCTGAATATACTAACTAGCTTTCATAGGAAAATAAGCGCTCCATCTGTGATGACTGAAAGATATCCCACAAGAGCAAATAATCTTAAAATAGTTCCAAGAATGAAAACTACTCTTGGTCAAAGATTATTCACTTTTCAATATACAATATATAGAATATACAATCAAATTCGAAATAAAATTAGAACTTTAACTGACAGATGATGGTAAGAGATGTTTAAAATTGATTGTGAAAATTATGAATAGCAGATACTGACAGTAAATTGTTTTATATAATGAAATAATTTTTATAACTGCATTTTGTGTGTTTTGATCTTGCATATGTCCCTTTACCTTGTATGTGCTTGCATTATTTTACCTCTCTTTTTATATTTTCATATTTACTTGCCTTATATGCTACGTATTCTATTTAATTGTGTTTTGCCTTCGATGAGTCATTTGGTTTTGTGAAATGTAATTTGTTTACCAATTTGCCCTAAAACAGGTTTGCCTAGTTGGGCAATGCATTTTAAAATCTGTGTAAAATATATATAACAAACTGTTTTTTGTAGCTGTGCAATGCTTATGTGTTATATTTGTTTAACTAATAAATAAATAAATTCATTATTTAATCAATTTAAAAAAATCGATGACTTTCTGTGCGAGCTGTCGCGCTAGTGTGATAAGTTTATTGTTCTGTATTGCTCTCCTTCGAATGTTCACAGGTTGCCAGATGTAAACAAAATATACTTATCAAAATTAATCTTTTTTTTAAATCAAAACTTTTCGAAATTTATTGATTGTAATGTACTTGAAATTGTGTGAATGTGTGTGTGTCAGTGCGCCAGCACCGCCGGCTAGAGATGTATGTGGGTGTGTGTGTGGCGGGTTTAAAAGGATGACGCGCGTCCTCTTACTTAACCGTTTGCCTCCATGAATAAGTGTATAAATTGTACCATAAACAGTATTATTATTGTAATAAAAATTATAATTGGCTCTTAAAGAGTTTCTCATTGGATTACTATTAATGTTCAGTGAAGTATATAACGTGGAAAGTACTGATCACGAAAGTACGTTGATAAAAAAAATTATGATTCTGAACACATCGTTTATTATTTTTATGCTTCATTTAAACATATAAAAATAAACATATTTACATAGTTTGGAAAAATTTAGGCCTGTCATTGATAATAATAGGAGTCGGATTGAATAAGAGCGTATTTTTCCGTATCTTTTGCTATTTTTTAATTACTATTAAGTTTATTTTAAATGAGTCATCCGACACCCTTGATCCGGTCGTGTAACAGACCTAGTACACGATATTTTATGAGTGGGATACCTTACTAAACTACGAGTCGAAAATGTTCAAGAAATATGTGCAAATTCTGGACTATCACTGAAAAAAATATTGCTTGAAGTCTTCGTACTTAAAAACAAATATTTGCAAAATTGTTCAATTATTAATCTATATATTTGCTTTATGGCTTAAATCACACAACAAAAAATAATCTAGCCCCTCAAAATTCGATGACTTTTTATTTTTTGTTTTTAATATATAATTAGGATTCAATTAGGACTTTTTTTTAAAATGCTTATATCTCTGACATGGTTGAGATTAGACACGTATCTCTTGATTGTGGACTAAGTCTGTTGCACTGTATATAAATATAGGCAGCGATTCCTTGATCTCACTGTATATAATATATTTCACACGTGTGTGACGTCTAATAATATTTTTGTACACGTGCGAAATTCAAAAACATTGTTTTTCTGCAACGGCGAGCGCTGAAATTTGTAATGATATTTTTAAAATGCGATAGACTTTATTATACGAAAAATGTAAGAGTATGGTAGTATTATATCCAGACTATTTAATGTAGTAAAACAATTATCATCTTTGAATAGTGCGATATAACATATAATTTACTTTGATACGTGACTATTACTAAGTTTGTTATTAATCTTTTCAACACCTTTTTAGAAATTTAGAAATATCTTCCACCTGTGAGAATATGGGAAAATATGTTAATTAATAACCAACCTAGCGTAGTGGAGAGCGGATGACCACCTATTCAATTATTAGCTACAGAAAATAATTTAAAATTTCATTTAACGGGCGCATAAAGCACGAAATATATTTTTCTCGATGAATGGTGTTCTTTTATTCAAACTGGTGTATGATGGCAATATTTGGAATATGTTCCGATGTTGTTTTTAGAGCGTTAACTTAAGCTGTTAATTCTTCTGACGAAAACACTGGCTACAATATAGACAATATCTAAACAATTTTAAAATTATTTAATAATTGTCCTTACCTTAATACCAAATACACATCGTTACATGATACATCATCATCATAATTAACTATTTAAATTACTAAAATATATAAATTACCAGAACTATTTTATTTCTACAAGTAGCTGAAGTACCGTAAATAAGGGCTTTACGAAAAGTGAAGAGGCTTTATTTAGGGAGATTATTTTTATAATTCAGATTTATACAGTAATTTTCCTCTTATTTTGAACATCAAGTGTGCAAAATTTCATCACGAAGTACCAAAATTCTGCTTTAAGGGGTGGGAAAGGGGGATGGGGGTTGTTCTTCGAAATCTCATGTAGACAGTAACCATCCTCTTGTATTGATGGTCAAGTGTGCAAAATTTCATCAAGCTCTGAATAAAACTGTAGATTTATATAAAAAACAAACCCACAAGTTTACTTTGCAAAATTACATACAAATCCAAATGAGGAGTACCGAGATAAGAGAGATCTTCGGTATGAAGCCACTACTTCTACATATAGAAATATCAAAATTAAGGTAGCTTGGACACGTCTTGAGAATCTCAGAGGAACGACTATCAAGATGTATCTTCTTAGAAACTCTGGAGAGAAGGCACACGGTAAGTTGCTCCGACTAAGCTGGGGTAGCAACATAAATAGTAACAAAGACTGTTTGAAGACAGAAGGGATCTTGATTGGTCAGCAAATACTGAGGCGACACAAGAAAAGGGAAGATGGTAGCGCCTTGTTGAGGACTTTGGGTCGCTAACCCTCCTAGAATAAGTTAACAAAAATGATGATGATACCTTTGTTTGTTTATAGTGTGTCGTAAATCCGTGATAAATATTAATTGTAACGTAAATTCGTGAATAACATTTACAGAGTTTCAGTTTAAAGTCCATATTTCTTCTCAAGTATTTGTGTGTTTCAGATCTAGAAGTTAATATGTACAGTTGAACTTACAGTTCATAACGCATATGTTCGTGATAAAGATAAAGTGGTATAGAAACCGGTCAATGTCAAAGTAATCAATGCGGTTAATACAAATTTGAGGTATTTATTAATTTTGTTATTTTCTTAAATTAATAATTATGTACCATCACAAAGTTAATTCGGTAAACATTAAAATAAGTAATATTATAACTAACATTAACTACCGTTAACCTAAGGTTATTAATGTTTTTCTGTTACTCCAGAATGTTATATTTTGTTTAAATATTCGTTTAATTTGTCTGATTTTATAATGTTGGAATATACGCTTTTGGTTAAATAATTAAATCGTGTTAATTAATTCGTTAGTTAATTAAATCGCATAGGTTATTAATCGCATTAGTTAATTAAATCGCATTAAAAAAAGATCATATGAAGAAGTTTTAAATGTCTTTGTTTGTTTAAATGACGCATTTTATTTATGTTTATTGAATAAAATGAAAAATTTATAAGTATAAAATATTTCTGTGGTGTACGCTTTTATTATAAATACGTTAATATTCACACACACACCTCGCATCTGCATTAAAAATCACATTCTCTCAGTGAGCGTTGGTTCGAATCAACGAGTTTTAATCGAGTTTTTTTAACATAGGTATTTTTTAAAACATTAATTTTAATTTTACGCGATTTTATTATTTTAAATTTTAATTTGCATAAACATGAATTATAATATTACGCCACGCATCTACAAATGATGTACACTCTGTAATTTTGCAAGGTACAACTTTCTATTGATAATAAAATTCAAAATAACTACGTTAGAAATAAAAATTTACTCAAGTACTTCAAGTGTTTATATTAAAACACTTGAATATCTAATTATAATAAATAATTAAAATCAATAAAAAATAAATGTTTTTATTTATTTTTCTGATAAATTAGTTGCCAGCATTTTTATAAATTTTCATTACTTCTTTCACAATAAGAACGTATGAACAGTATATCGATTTTTGACTTTAAGTCTACCCTTGTAAAATGTCTCATTTAATAAGATACAGTAGCTATCTAAAATACTTCGGCATGTCACCCCTAGTTCTTCGAAAGGTTGGTGAGTCATAGGGATGGGGGGGCGTACCACCCCATCACTGTCATTTAGGGTAAAATAGAACAAAAGGTTCCCAATCTACCTACAGAATATAGTTTTCATTTTGGATTGGATCCAATATATATTTTTTTTATTTGGCTCTAGTGAATTTAAAAAAAACGTAAAAAATGATTAATCTATTGCCCAAATCATAATAAATAGTCATTCGATAAGGAATTAATCATTTAAATTATGTAAATTAAATAAGAAATAGATTTACGGTTTGTTAAGAATAACCTTAAATTAAATATGTTAATTTACAATATCGCATTATTTTTTTTTATCTATTTTAAAAAGTTATGTTTAAATCGATATATATAAATGAATGAGACCGTGAATGCGTGGACTAATAAAATCAAAGTTATTATGGGAATGTTTAGTTAAATATCTCTTATATGATGTTGATTACATTATCTTTGTATTGTATTGTAAATATAAAAATATTCTTAATAATCTGGAATTATATGTAATTTCGTAGGAGAGCAATATTTGTATAAATTTGCTTCCACTCTATTTAGAACATTCAGAGATGGTGGTATTTACGAATATAAATAGGTACTTGAAGAAACTTTGGGAAATCAATCTTCCGGGGGATCATTTGCAGAGAGATCAACTGTCCGAGGGATCAAGTGTCCGAGAGATCAACTGTCGGAGGGATCAACTGCCGGGGGATCAACTATTAGGGGATCAAACGTATGGAGATCTAATGGCAGGGAACCATTATTTTAAGATTTTTAATTTTGATCCTCACTTCTTTACACATCAAATCACTATAAATTTTTACTAACATTAACTTTAGATATTTTTTAATATTATTTCTATGGTAGATTTCTTGACTAGTTAGAGTATTAATCTTTAATATTAGTATTCCATGACAACATAATACATTACTTAGTGCAAATTCAAACAGGTTTTAATATGTAATGAATGTTCAGAATTAATATGTTGCTAAATTATTTACAATTAAATTAGACGTATGCACTCGTACAAGATTAAAAATAATTGTATTGATCCCTCAGCACTTATATAAATAATTTAATAATTAATTTCAGCATTATAGTGCTTTTTACGCACTGTTGGAACAGTACTGTTCAGAGAAGCATGTCTGGGGGTGGTCGAAGGAATTCATTCAACAAACTGCACCCTGATCAATTGCCACCAGAAATTAAGGGTCGCTCCGTTAGGTGAGGGTACTAAATTATATATATTTTGTAAGATAGTTAATGTGTAAAATTGAAAAAAATATGTAATGCGAAAAAAGTATTTTCACTGGCATGATTGTTTTTTAAATGTGCGGATATGTAATACTTTACATTATATATTAATGTCTCATAATCAAATACACATTCATTCATTTATTTTAAATTATAAAATCCAATCATTATTATAATAAATAGTAAAATTTATATGATTCTAATAATACAGTAATATAATAATAGTTTTTATTAGAACACATTCTTACTGTGAAGTTGTAATTATTCAGAACATAGGTCTGTGAAATTTTAAATATGAATAAAATGTATTAATTAGAAAGATATACATATAAAATCAATTTTATCGAAAAATATTTTTGTTGCGCCACCGGGATTCGAACCTGAATCTCTTTCCAGACCGGAGAATGTGCATTATCCAACTATGCTACAGCGACAATATTTTAGCGAGAAATTTTCGAATCTATATTCTGAATAATTACAACTTCACAATAATTATGTGTTCTCTTAATAATAAAGTTGTATCAATGTTCCCAAAATTTAATAAAAATGAATTGATAATTCTGGCGTCTGCTATCAGATTACTCAAAGGTAACTCACAAGATAAAACAGATTACTCAAAGATTTCAGTAAAAATAAGTTAGATGGATCTTTCAAGTAATGGAACCATTAAATGTATTAATATCAAAAAGGTAACATATAGGTTTGAAAATTTGTCGCTAAAAATATTGTCGCTGTAACATAGTCGGATAATGCACTTTCCCGGTTTGGAAAGAGATCCAGGTTCGAATTCCGGTGGCGCAACAGTAATATTTTTTGAAAAAAATGATTTTATATGTATATCTTTCTAATTAATATATTTAATTCATAAATATTGTTTTTTTTTACTAAATGTTCTCTTTTCTGTTGATCTTTCATCGTATACCTACATGAAACGTTGTGGAATACGTGAATATTAAACAAATTAATAAACAGAAAATTTTATTATAAACTGATCCATTTACTGGTATTGCATGGCGTGTAACACAGACTCTCAAATATATAGACACGAACTACCGGAAATTCTTTGTTTCAATATTTTCATTTTGGTGTCACCCACGTGATCACTTTGGTATCACTTACGCAATCAAGTAGCTTCGTAACTTTTTTAAATATATGACTCGATTGAAACGAAAATTTAAACGCTGATGATATAATATGCAATTAATGTAAAAAATATATCTTATTTACACAAAAACTTAATTTTACAAGAGTAAATACTTTTACTGTTACATACATGTATCATCATAAACTATAGGGTTTATCTTTCCACAAATAATGTGTGTAAAATGCCCCTCTTTTATACGTACACTTTATTTTAAGTCGATTCATTTATTGGTCTGTGGTGTGTAAAGATTCTAATTAAATATATTTAATGCCACCCAAGACTTAACACAAATTATCGAACATCAAATAATTAATCTATTTTTGATAATGTAATACATGCTGTTCCACAATAAAAATTCTGTTATAAAATAATGAATGGGTTTAAGAAAAAAATATTTACTGTGGGAATATATTTTAGAAAAATTGTATTTTCTGTTATGGCCAAAAAGTCCATTGTTGTCAAGTCGGGGCCACGTGAAGGACAGTTTATGTCACCTCGTTGGGATCAGGGAAAATTTTACGAACAACTGATAAGAACACACCGCATAGCGACTGCATTTCTAAGGACGCGGCTAGCTATCGGCATGCCCCCCACCCCTCTGTCGCTCGTCGCGTCGGTGCAGCGAATGACCCAAAATAAAAAAGACTTTTGGGACACGCTGTATTTTGTTTACTGTCAATATATGTAATTTGCAATACATTATTATTATTTCCTTTTTGAATAGTGTAAAAATTTTATGAAAATATTGAGTATAATCGTAACTTAGTATTTTAGCAAATGTTCGATTGAAATAAAAATTCACATCAACAACTGAGAATTGACGGCTCGTATTACCTACATCGATCGTTAATTGCCAAAAGGTGTGAAAAAATATTTATTAACTCGCACTGTGCTAATTTGTTCTGTTATCTCGCTTAACTAATTTTTCATATCGCTATTGAATAAAGGACGAGTTATTGATTTGTAGAGAATGGAATACAAATAAAGATTTCTTTTTCAATTTGTTCATAATATATGTAACAAATTAAACGATATAATTATTAAACTCCCGGGAATCGAGACCATGAATTTAATTTAATTAAAAAAGAAATGATATTTTAATAAATATTCATATGTATGATGTATAGTAGCTATTAAAGATATATTATTATATGTGTAAAAAAACAAACGTTAATATCGATTTATTAAAACAAAAGAAATTATTGATTCACAATGTGTTAATAGTTTTTTAGGATGAAATTAAAAAACGGTAATAATTTTAAGAATTAAAAAAAAATGATTAAAAACATTAAAAAAACACATCGCATAACAATAATGTAAGTCCTCTAATAATGTATGTTTTCCTAATAATTTCATCCTATTCCAATATTATTTCAAAAGATGACATAAATTTACTTTTTTAAATCATATTTTACAAAGGAAACATAATACATAGTTCGGACAAATCGACAAAACCATTTACTTCAGATTTTTTTGTTAGTAGTAAATATCTGAGGACTAATTTCTCCTTAATGCAAATATTTATGGTTGACTATATAAACTATAGAAACTTAACATTATTTTATATACTTACTTATATATGGACCGCTCGTCACTAGGTCACTATTTGCTGTATGACAATAGTGAGATGGGATTAACTCAACTCGTTTAAAATGAATAACATCAAGAAAAATTAAAGTCTAGTGTCTCAAGTTATTTTTTTTTTAATCCTGGGACTCGAGACAGTAAAAAAAACATGAGATTTCTAGAAATTTATTCCCGGGTTGTCTCGACATAGAATCGTAATCATAAGGCTAAAAATGTGAAAAAGATCGATTATTTACTCTGTTTATACAATATTTACTTTGTGAGCACAAATTCTAAATTGATGTACCGAAAGTTAGAATAAGTACCAAATTTGACTGTGGTTGGACAGGGTTTTACTTTTTCAAGTGTCAGCATTCGCGAGGATTTTGTTGCCACTAAAACAGTACCTTTTTGTGAGTAATGGAACTTCAACTAGTTTTTTGTTTTATATGTAAGCTGTAAAATATATGACAACGAGGCTTCTACGAAGGCTCCCAAAGTCTATCCCGAGTTTATGTTAATACAAGTGAGGTTTAACTACGAGCTCCGTATTGGAGTTTATGGGCGAAGTTTTTATGATTTAATTTAGAAAATGTGTTTTCCTTTATTGTATTTTTATGGAACGATCGTTTGATTATATCAATCAAAAGGTGTTATTTTTATTAATATAAATAAAAATACTTTTTTTGGGAAATAAGGACGAGAATGAAAACTATTATTAACAACTTAGTTCTGCTTAATCCTCTTCTTCTTCTTTTAAATGGGCAATAAACCCTTCAAAAGTGATTTATGCCATTATTCTAGTTGAAATTTTATTTTATAGAAATGAGATCGCTTAGGCGTATGTATGGCAGATCCATTTAGGACAGAGTAAAGAATGAAGAAATAAAAAAAGAATGTAAAGCTGATCTTAGTATAGTAAGATTAAGAAAGGGTTACTAAGGTGGTTTGATCATATAGAAGAGAAGAATGAGGAGAGAATGGTAAGGAAGATATACAGCGTAAGTATTGATGGCACCAGAAATAGAGGACGTCCGTGGAAGACTTGGCACGACCGGGTAAACGACTGGAAGATGGTCCTGTTAGAAGCCTCAATAATCGGCGAGCTTGTATGAGAAGATGTATGAATGTGGATGAGGCAAGAGCTGTGTATTAGAACAAAAGAGTGTGGCGCTCTACCCTCTCTGCTTACCCACGCGGAGAAACGGCGTGATGGTAAGTTAGTTAGGAAATATTATATTACAAGTCAACATCATTGTCGTTCATAAAATTTTATATTACATAGATTAAATGAAGGTGAAAGAAGATGACACAAGTTAACCGTAAGTTGAGAATTACCAGTGATGAGATTACTGTAAAAAAACCTGTGATCCGCAATGGACAGGCTAAAAAGGTATGGTCAAGGGTTTTTTCCTCGGCACCACACTCACACATTGGGGAATCTATTAAGTTCAATCTGAATAAATGTGTAAGTATGTGTAAGTAAATGAGAATCAGGAAGTGCGGGGAATAGATCTTTTAATTATTTTAAGCCGATTACCCATATGATTATTTGAATCCATCCATTGTGCAGTCCAAATAGAATTCGTACGTTTTTTTACCATATTAAGTCTGTCATACATCAGGATATGGAATTGATGAGGGAAAGAGTAGCCTCCTTGGTTGCTGATAAATTATTTATTTATTTTGATTTATCTAAACCAGCATCAAATAATTTTTTTATGTATTTAATATAAATCAAATGCATAATATATAATAATTGTAGACTACGATGCTGAAGATTTATAACTTTGGATTGTTGGTAATATTGTTTGTTGACACATTTTATGATTTACGATATATTACGATGTATACGTAATAAATTAAGTAATGAAAAATGTGTTATTATCTAAAAAAAATGAAACTGAAAAACATACTATCGAAGTCATTTAATATAATTTCCATCTGAATAAATTAAATCTAACAAAAATAATGATTAAACTTGAAAGATAATATGATATTATGTTGTAGCTTTCTAGCGATATTGCGACATTCATTATTGCATTATTTTGTCTTAATGGCAGTTAGTTGTGGAGTGACATGTCCGACCAACATCTAATGTATGAAAATGAAACGTTCGTTGTTATATCATTAGGTTGTATCCATAATCCGGAATTGTTTTATTTTATTATTTAATTACCAAGATACACGATTAAATAAAAAAATGTACTCCTCCTCAACCCCTTCCACGACGGTAGTAAAAAAAATGAGGTTCAATCAGAAAATATTTCAATTTGAACAAAAAATATTTATAAGATTATTTATTATTCTGCTTCACGATTTTAATATTAGTAATGTTTGAAGGAGAAAATAATGTGGTTTGGAATAAAAATTTACGATATATCGAAAATTCATCGAGATTGGTTGTCAGAGCAATTTATAAAGTAATTCGAGGTATTAGCCACTAGGCATGCTCCGCTAAGCCACCTGTAAAGAACGTGTTATAGAAAGATGCGTAAATTTTAATTTTTTATAACAAGATTCATAGTAATGAGTAATAAAATTGAATATACACCTATATTTATTTATTTAAGCTACCGTGTATAATTTATAATGATGAAATCATAGATAGTCTTATATTCTTCTAAAGTCATTCTTTGATGTCCTTTATTTCTGCTGCCATTAAAAATTGCGTCACTATCTTTCTTACCATTCTCTCCTCATTCATCCGTTCCATATGACCAAACCTTATTTATTATATTAAGATCAGCATTACATTTTTTCTTTATTTCTTCATTCTTTACTCTGTCATAAATGAATCTGCCACATATACGCCTAAGTGATCTCATTTCCACTGTATTCAGTCTACTTTCATTCCTCTTCTGCCAGCACCAGGCCTCACTTCCATACATCAGTATCGGTACCAGAACTCCATTGTGCACCGCTAGTCTTGCCTCGGTTGATAAATTCTCATTAGCTATAATTCCATTCAAAGCGCCGTTCACTTTAATTTCTGTCATCCTCCTTTTAATATCTTTCTCTGTCTTTCCGTTTCTATCGAACATACTTCCCAAATACACGAACTCATCTACTTGTTCCAAACATTTATTACCTACAAGTATTTTTAACGTTGTCTTGCTTTCCTCTTTCTCGAATATCATCACTTTCGACTTGTTATCTCGGTTTCCTTGCATTCATCGTACATTCTACACACTAGACTTCTACATTATTTTAAAGGAGTTATTTTATATAATTAACAATTTTTACATAAATATATTATGTAATTACGGGACAAAATAGTTTTTTTAGTTCTGTAAGATTACGGAGTTATATGAAAATGCAAGAATTGGGAGATTAACGGCAAATAGATTTAATCGTTATAAAAATTTATTTTATTGTATTTAAATAATTATAAAAAAACGATTAATTTACATAAAAGTTCCAGAATGATTTCCATACGTACACAAACTTCTGACACATCGACGTTAAACAGAGTATATTTATCAGCTGTCTGACCTTTTGCGTGCCCTTGCAAATGTATCACAATATGTATATATTACTAACATATAGTTTTATAAAGCAGCGCTTTTAGAATTCCTTTGACGCGTGTCTTTGTTTTTTGGTAAAATATAGGTATTTTCTAAACATCGGAACTAGTTTTTCAATTATTGTTCTAATTGATATTTCAAAAAAAATTATGCATTAAATTTTGTTCACACTCATCCCTGCAGGATTCGCGTGTAGTTCGAGCGACTACTACACGACTACCCTGAATTGAACATTAAAGTTTTGGCTAACACTAAACGTAAAAGTTTAATTAGGAAATAATCTGCCGGACATGGGTTGCTTGGAGTCCTGTCAGCAAGAGGGATTCCCGGATACTTTCTACAATGTCTGGCCCGCGGCTTTTGTAAAGAGATTTAAAGTATGTAAAAAGTATATGTACAAGTACGTTTTAAATATTAGTAGAATATTGAAAGTACGTCTTGTTTTGTTGTATAAATTGTTATAGAATTAATTTAGCACAAGTATGTAATTAACTTGGTATAATTTTTATTGAAAATACGTGAATTTTCACATAAATAAATGATTTTTTCCCACCCTTTTGCCAGAAATCAAACCAAACCTGAAAAAAATTCAATTCTATCACCATACGTTGACAACCGAAACTGAAGAGCGAAAATAATTTTAAACAATAAACGAAATATTTTAAATAATAATTAAATGTATTAATTATAAAGATACACATATAAAATCAATTTTATCGAAAAATATTATTGTTGCGCTACCGGGATTCGAACCTGAATCTCTTTTACAATACGGTGATGGTGATTCCACACAACATCAATAGAACGAGTAAAACACGATCATCACCAACTGTTTCTGAGATTACCAATTGTATCAAATGGTTGGTACAAATAAATAGTGTTTTCCAATAAAACTAGGAGGGATTTATTATTACATAATCATTGATTTGTGACGATCTCGAAATTGAATTTTTTTTAAAACTGTAGTAGCAAAACTACGCTCGGGACAGAGACTTGTTATTAGTGCGGCTTTATTTCCATGCCGTTAGTTAAACCCGTGTTCCGTCACGTGTAATCCCTTATAAATCAGCCGCCAGTTAGCAGACTGACGGTGGGCCGAGGTGGGGAGCCCCCGCCGACGCGCCGCGCCATCTAATATTATAACGCGGAATACTTATGTTTTTTTACCCGACGAGTGAAACATTGCTTGAAAAAAGTACACGCCTGAATTACAAAGGAATTTGACTGCGAAAAATACTTTTTGTAAAACATTTTCAAATCCGATTTATCAGATTTGCTTGTTTAAATAATCACACTTAAATTCAATGGAAAATTACACTTTTACTGTCAAGTTTATTTCGTAACGAAATTATTTGGATTCATTGACTTTTGTATGTAGGGAAAATATTAAAGTAGGTAAGAAGTTAGATAAATTACATTATTTTTGATTCATCGCTTGATTGTAGAATTGTTGTAAGAACATTATGTTTAAAAGAAGTATATTTTTTAAAATATTACACCAGTTACTTTTACATTATTAACCTTTCCTCTCCGATTATATAAACTGAATTAACATTGCCTCTAATTACGTGAATATCTCTGTAAATATACTAAATACAGATTATAGGTATTCCTGAAATAATTACAATATATAAGTATTTACCATACGCAACAATAAAAAAGTTTTCTCGAAGAATCCGACGTGAATCTGTCAGTCCGTGTGGAGCAGTGCGGAAGGCGCGGTGCACGGGGCGCGGAATGACGGATGTCAATTGTCACTTAGTGGCAGAGAGTGCGCTGGTCGAGTTAGACCTGTCTTATGCTGTCGTTATTTGAATAATTAATACAAATGCCTTTGTATGTGAAAATCCAGTAATTGTGTGTTCTTGGACATATTCAAATATTACAATTAATATAAGTAATAAATGTAAAATATTAATATTTATTCGACTTAAAAATCGCAAGTCTCCATGTACACTGAGTTTACAGCACCGGAACCCGCGTTTTTATTTTAGCACTGTAAGGGAAAGGTTAATAAAAAATTGGACAGCTAATTTTCCTGCCTAATGATACTACATTTACTATACAAAAGTAGTTTATTCGTGACTCTTCCTGCAGAACAAATATAATGTTTTATATTTATGTCAGCGTCTGTGCTCACTAAGACGTTTAAATCCCAGGTTATTACATGAAAAACTATGGGACGATTTTCAGACAGTATTTTATTAGAAGACCTGACAGGTACGTATATCAGACTCTTAATATTAAAGTTTGATATATAATACTTTATGTTTTTTTTAAATATAGATGCGTTAATGTTTCATCTTACTGTGTAGCTAAAATTGAAGGATTTAAACTCATTTTAAGTTATTAGTTATATATTTTTTTAATACAAATTAAATAAATCAATTAGATAGATGTACAGAAAATAACGAAAAAATATTTGGTTACTACTAGAATTCGAATCTGCACCTTTTTCTTACTTACTTATCATCACGCCTTTTTCCCTTGGGGGTAGATAGAGAGGTTAGAGCGCCACACTCTTCTCTTCTGACACACAATTCTCGCTTCATCCACATTCATACATCTTTTCATACAAGTTCGACGATTATTTAAGCTTCTAACAGGACCATCCTTCAAGTCTTCCGCGGACGTTCTCTATTTCTGGTGCCACCAACATTTGCGTTTTATATCTTTCTTACCATTCTCTCCTCATTCATCCGTTCCATGTGACCAAACCACCAAAGTGATCCTTTCTTAATCTTACTCACTATACCAACTTGATCTTGGACCTTGACTTTTGACCTTTTACAATACTGGGAAGTGTGTTACCATTACACTACATCAAACGATTAGGTTTACAACTAATTTGGAACTACACTGTATATTTGTATTATTGATACATCTATTATTCCATTTCCAATTGATTAATCTAATTTTTATTTAAAACAGTACAGAACTGTACTCTTAAATTACAATTTCAAGACAAAAATGTGTTTTCATTAATAATATATTATCTGTTTAGTGACCGAATGGTCGTTTTTGAAAAAGGAAAAGAAGAAGGTTCTAAATTACTGTCGTTGAAAATATGAATGGCGCCCGCCTGTAACCTCTTTGAAGTCGGTCATGAAAATTCGATTACTTTCATAGCGTCGGGAGATCAAATTAATTGAATTTTGCGTTGCATAAGCGTTTTGTCTAGCATAAAAAAAATTAAAAATATTTATGTGACATGTGTTCCGCCTACTAAACATCATAAAAAGTAAGCATTCAATTTTTGATCCTATTAAATAGGAAATATAATAGTAGATATAAAACAAAATGAATAATGTATGTAGTTTGACCGTCTATTTTACCGATTTAAGTGAAAAATATTTTTAGGAGAACACATTCTTATTGTGAAGTTGTAATTATTCAGAACATAGGTCTGTGATATTTTAAATATGAATTAAATATATTAATTAGAAAGATATACATATGAACTCAATTTTATCGAAAAATATTGTTGTTGCGCCGCTGGGATTCATACCTGGATCTCTTTCCTAACCGGGGAAGGTGCGTTATCCAACTATGCTACAGCAACAATATTTTTAGCGACAAATTTCCGAACCTGTATGTTACCTTTTTGATATTAATACATTTAATCGTTCTATTATTTGAAAGATCCATCTACCTTATAATATCAAAGTAAAACTTAAAGTATCCATTGTATCCCATATTACATCGTATGTTAGTGTGTTTTCGTAATAAATTCACCAGATGGCAGTAGGTACAGATAAGTAAAAAATAATAATGATTATTAATACTCATTTACACTTTTTCCGCATTGTGCAATAGATGTCACTAGAAAGTTTTTTGCGACGGATATATTCGGCGATGAGCTTTGTAGAAGGGTTGTTTTGTGTTTTATATATTCGATGCTTTTACATTACAGTAAGAAAATATCCGTTCGTAGTCAATATCATTTTAGCATTGCATTTCAAAACGATTTTACACGAAATGTATTCACTTGAGATTTTTTTTACGTGTTATTGTATTATTAAATTTCTTTAAGTTCACTATATTTATCAATTTATGATAGCTCAAGGTGTACATATGTATAAAGCATGTTTTATTACTGGAAAAAAAAGACTAAGTACACAACACGGTGCATTGTTAAAGCAATCTGATAAGGGATTTCCGCGTTGAAATATTGCTTTTATGCTAGAATAATTATTATTTATCATTCGATAAGGATATAAGTATGTAGACATGTTATTTTGTATTATCTACAACACAGGCACCGTCGGAATGCGGTGGCGTGGCGGAACAATAACGTTTGCGTTTGCTACCTTTGAACCCGCAGCCTGAAAACGCTGCGATCTGCGAAGGAATTTGACATTCCTGATGTCTTAACGGAACAGGATCGTGCACAAAACCAGACTATCGAAAGTATTCGTACAGAAAGTTGCGAGGGAAGAATTTATTATGTTTCATACAACTAAATGTTATTTCGATAAATAGATTTTTTCTGTACATCTTTCTATTCGATTAATTTAAATTTTTTTAACTCCACAACAAATATTTGTTCTGTTTGAAAAACATTTCAAATTATACCAACTTGTATTTTTATACTTAACTTACTAAAATTAGGTAGGTAGAAAGGATAGAGAGCCACACTCTTTTGTTCTGACGCGCAACTTTTGCCTCATCCACATGCATACATTTTCTCATGCCCATTACCTTCCAGTATCTGATTAATCTGGTCCACGCCGAGTATACCGCGGATGTCCTTTATTTTTGACGCCAACAACAAAGTTTTTAAAATTAAACTTCACAGGGGAAGTGACAGCTAACTGACTTACTGTGAGAACTGTCACTTTGGACGTGTGCGTATGTGTGTGTGTGTGTGTCTGTCTGATGCGTGGTGGGGGACAGGGGTTATAAGAGGCCGTCACTGGGGGAACGGGCCTCTTTTCCATCGCCACTTCGCAATAGTAGTTAATCTACATCTGAATTATATAATTGTTTATAACTGTAAATACATTGTTGTAATAAATTAATATTGTTACACGAATATACTAAGTTTCACTCCAAAGCAACTCGAGAGTATAAAGAGAGGATAGAACCCCAAGGGAATCTGGTGGTACTTCCAAAGATACCACACTTACCATCATGCTATTTTTCCGCCGGGGTAGGTAAAGATGATAGAGCGCCACACTCTTTTCTCCTCACACACAATTCTCGCCGGATCCACATTGATATATCGTCTCATGAAAGCTCGTCGGTTATTGAAACTTCCAAAAGAACCAGTAATATCTTATAAATCTTAATCTAATTATCTTATAAAGCTTTCGAGTAAGCAGAGATGATTTGATGAGATAAGATCGTATTTATACATGTGATGATCCTGCACGTAACCCACAGACATGGCCGTCTAGGGACTCACCTGACAGCCATATAGGGCCAAAGAGAGCTGACCAATAAGCAGATATAAATACATCGTGACGAACGAGTCCACGGAGCTAACCGACCACTTATCCGCAGGCCGTTTTTTTGTCGACATCTCAAGCGAGCCACTCCAAATATTCAACTTCATTCTCGAATTTAACTGTATACTCATCGTACCAGCCATTGTAAATTATCCCACAATAAACGCCAACATAAACACAGCATAAATAGTTACACATATACATTCATATAGACTGAGACGTGCACCAACACGCGTGAGACTAGAAGATGGTTAGGGGCTTCAGTCCCACCATACGCAAAACCTTATGATACAATCACACAATTAAAATTATCACTAGCCAATAATATTCTACAAACTACAACCCCTACATAAATATTAATGATAAGTTAAATATAAAACTACTTTTTTTTTTAAATCGTAAATTTTTAAAAAACATTATATTTTTCAAAGGATATGTTTTACGTTATTGACAAACTGAGGATTTAATTTAAAGACCGAAGTAAAAACTTGAAGGAGAACGATTTATCTTGGGAAAGTCGAAGATAAGTGGAGATAACTTGACACTGAGTCCTTAATAACAGCACGCTCCAAACGACATCCGGACTGTATCTAATTATTTCGGTCTTAAGTTAAGCCGCTGGAAAAAAGCATTTTGTATTTGTATTTTAATTGCATCGACTTAAGGACCCGTTCTAGGTGGCCCCCAATTGGTAGTAAATTTAATTTAAGACAAGGGAAGTAGAGACAATAAAAGAAACAAATTATTTAGTTCTAAGTGGGTAAACGTAATTTTTCGGTCAATTTACTTATGCTGGTTTGTTTTTTTTTTGAGATAATCACCCTTAAAATACAATTTAAAATTTATTAAACTCAACTACTCAAATAAATAATAGACGTAAATAATTAAAAAAATATCATAAATGATACAAGTTCTTAAAATATATAGTAATGTTTGTTTCATAATATGTATAACGCTATAATAAATTAATAGTACATTCGATAAATTTAATGGTAACATTTACAAAAGTTTTAATTCAATTATATAACATATATGTGAAAATAAAACCTTGTAAGGTCATTATCAATTACAATAATTTTAAATTCAACAACCAGCATTTATATGAAATCTATTGAAAAGGGGCAGCTATATAATTTTAAGTACTTAAAATTACATAACTGCCCATTTTAAATAGGTTTCATATAAATACTCGTATTAGTTGTTGAATTAAAAATGGTTAGATTGTTAATGCTCTCATAAGATGAAACGCGTCTCACGGAAATAAAACGAGTAGAACTAAAAAATGTGATAATGACAACTTTTGATATCTGATTATTGTTTTTCTTTAAACAAGTTAGTAAAATACCACGGTGATTTCAGCTAGACTTAAATTGTGTATTGAAGTAAAACACGTGAAGAAAAGATAATTTTTGAATTTAATATAAACCGATTAAAACAAGCTAATATTTGGAAGAGGTTAAGGATTAAGCTAGAAAATTACTAAAAAAATATAGAGTTTAATCTAAACAGCAATCTGTCCTAACAGTACCAAAATCATTGTATTTTGTAGAAATTACAGTAATTTAATAAATATGATTGCGGTTTCATTCTTATCTTTCTGTACGAAATTATTTTTTTGTATAACTTTAGAATGATGCTATATTGAGCTAAGGAAATATTAATTGCTGCCTACCTCAGAACAAAAACATATATATGTATATATATACACCTATTGAGGTAGGCAGTGGTCGATAGGCTTGCGTGCATTAATATAATATATATGTGCATTTTGAGAGTTTATTGTGTTATGAATTATTTTTTTATATTAATAAATGCCGATTTATTACCATAGAACTAAACTGAAAAAAAAAATACACACCTTAAAAGGAATTTAAATATACCTACTTGAATAATTATTCGTGAATATAATTTATTTATCGGTTATCAGTTGCGTCCAAAGTAAAGTCCATAACATCCCATAGTGACGTTCCAATATTTATAGCACGTGCTTCTTTAATATCCGATTACACTTTAACAACTAGATATTCGTGCACTGTCAAGGTATACTATTTAATAAAGCGCTAAAAGTATGCAGAAAATAAATCAATAATTCAAGTGCTATGCGTAATAGTAGACGCAGGCTATATATATATATATATATATATATATATATATTTATTGGTACTCTTATTGGAAATTTTCCTTTAAATATCAGGTAATTAAAAACTCATTATTGTTAAGAATCAGAATATGCGACATTGAAATGATAAACCCTCATTTTAGAATTCTACCCAATTGTCGTAGGGATTGAACCCGCTGTTTACCTTAGAAGAACATACGTTTTCTTTTTACTTTTTAATCATTAATAAAATAAGTTTTTGATGACATGAAGATTTAAAAAAATAGAAATGCGTCAGTATCCCCCAAAATGGCTGCTCAATAATAAAGAAGGATGGGAAATAGGTAAATCCGAAATGAAGTAGCAAGACAGTAAAATAAAGATTAATATGCCAGCGATTAATATGTACTACTCCCACGAAGCCGCCACTGTAACTATTGACGGAGATGGTTGTCACCTGCTAATATAAAATAATACGTTAGTTGATATTTTTTTATTTTTATAAATCCTTTCAATTCTGTAAGTAATTAAACGTTACAAAGAAAGGGAACATTTTGTTAATTGAGCCGTACTTAGTAAAATAAAATTTAGAAACGTAACAATTCCATGAAAACGGATTAAAACATTCTTAATTGACACTAAATATAGAATAAGATCCATCGATGAAATGTTTCGAAAGATTAGAGAAATTGTGTATTAGCGAAAGAGGAAAGCAAGATAACGTTCAAAATACTTGTAGATAATTAATGTTTGGAATAAGTTGATAAGTTTGTGTATTTGGGAAGTATGTTTGATAGAAACGGAAAGACAGAGAAATATATCGAAAGGAGGATGACAGGAAATAGAGTGAACGACGCTTTGAATGGAATTATAGCTAATGAGAACTCATCAACTGAGGCAAGACTAGCGGTTCACAATGGAGTCCTGTTACCATACTGATGTATGGAAGTGATGTCTGGAGCTGGCAGAAGAGGAACGAAGGCAGACTGAATGCAAATGAGATCACTTAGGCGTATATGTGGCAGATTCATTTATGACAGAGTAAATAATGAAGAAATAAGGAAAGAATGTAAAGCTGATCTTAGTATAGTGAGTAAGATTTGGTCATATGGAACGGATGAATGAGGAGAGAATGGTATGAAAGATATATGACGCAAGTGTTGATGGCAGCAGAAATAGAAAACGTCCGCGGAAGACTTGGTACGACCAGGTAAACTGGCCCTGTTATAAGCCTCAATAATCGTCCAGTTTGTATGAAAAGATGTATGAATGTGGATGAGGCGAGAATTGTGTCAGGACAGAAGAGTGTGGCGCTCTATCCTCTCTGCCTACCCCACGGGAAACGGCGCGATGGTAAATAAAAGAATCTAATTTAACGAGTTTTGGTGCTCACCACCTAGCACCGTGCACATTTGTCGTCCTGCGTCATATTTAAATGAATAGGACGCGCAGTGTATATTTTTTCCCATTGACATATACGACCAATAACGTAACATTTTTTCAAAATTTATTAAATAAAAAAAATTCCGACACAATTTGATTATATTAATAAGTTAGTCGTATACATTGTGGAAGATATTTTATAATATTATTTGAAATATATTTCCTTTAATTATCTGATCAACCTCCTTATTGATTATTTATGATTATAAATTTTAGTGATAAAGATATTGAAGATGAATTGACAGTGAAATCACATTCATTTAAAATGTTTATCTATTCATATAGGTATATATGTATATACACACTTCATGTAATATATAGGATATAACAGGTTTATAACAGATGTAGATACTATAACTCTCGTAGATTGCAGATTAATATGTTACCCCTAGAAAAAAAAACTTTTTTCCTCGGAAAGGTAAAAAGTTTATAGGTATTTACAAATTTTGACAGTAGTATGTAATGATACTTATATAAATGTTAACGATATTAAATGAGACGACGAACTAAACGCCAACCCATGACGATATTATTCCATTTTCTCAAAGCAGTCGCTGTAAATGATTTATAATTAATAAAGATCTTCCATTAAAAAATGCGACGTTTTGAAAGAAATAGGTAGAAAACTAGTTAAAAATCAGTAAGTACGCATCTTAATTATACATAAATAAGAAAAAAATACAAAAAAGTCTTTGTTAGAGTGAACCAAATTAGGAAGCTAAGACAGATTAAAAGCACTAGGCAACGTGGTCGATGCCAGGACTTTTCAAATTGAAAAATTAAGACAAATGTATAAATTTTTTTTCGTTTTTCTGTAATGATCATTAGAATTTTGTTATACCTAATTAGATGAATATCTCCGCAAGTATTCGATATTTCTATATTTTGATATTTGAAATTTAAAGTAATTGTTCTGTACCCTTTAAATATGCGAATATTTAATATAATACGCGAAGACTTGTTTTTAGAGTTTATTTAAGAGTAATTTTGTAATTAATAACGTACCATTTCCGAATAATGACTACAGAAGGTACAAAAACCGTGACGGATAAATGATTATAGGTACAGGAACTACAAGTCATTTACAAAACTTCAATTATAAATTGAAAGGGTTTTAGTCATATTTTTAAGTTCATAAATATAATAATAATTCTTTTTTATTATTATTAATTCTGGCGTCTCTTATTGGATTACTCAAAGGTATTTGAGATTCTGTAAAAATAAAGAAGATGGCTTTTAAATAATGGAACGATAGATGTATTCATTTGAAAAGTGTAACATATAAGTTCGAAAATTTGTCGTCAATCACTGTGTTTGTATAACATAATCGGTTAATGCACGTTCCCCGGGTTGGAAGGGATCCAGGTTCGAATATTCCCGCAGCAACAAAGCAAATCGTCCTTGAAGTGTAAGTTTTTACGAAAATGATGCTATACAAATTATCCATTATTATTAATAACAACAATATTTTTTGATAAAATCGTTATTATAAGTACATCTTTCTAATGAAAACAGTTAATTTGTATTAAAAATATATTCACATTAAAAATGAACTGTTGTTAAAGTTATTAACTAAAGATTAATTAAAAGTAAATCTTGACCTTCACAAATGAATAGATTGAGAAGTCACCGATTAGTTGTTTTTAGAACTAAAAATGTATAATATTCCAGCGCTGCTCTAACCTCTGTCCAACTCCATAATGGCGCTTGAGACATTGGCTTCGCAAATAAGAAGAAGAACGATTTCACGCTCAGGCGAGCACTTGCTTCACCCAGATGGAAACATAAACTACCAACCCCTCGCGCCCCCGTTCACCCTTTATATCGAAGTAAACGCGAGATTTGCTTAGGATCCTGTTTACCCCGCCATACCCTGCCCCCAGTGAAAGCGAATCTCTTATATTGCTTTTTTATGGAACGATTTCGGCCAAATAGAGCTCCACAAGACGCTGTCTTAATAGGTGATCTATTTAATACTTCTCCTGCGGCGCACGGCTCGCGGTAGGCCGAATCAACAGTTGAAACGCTCATAACTGGACTGAGTGATTTATTGACAAAGGGATGAACAACGACCGTTATGTAATAGGACCTTCTGTTGAATGCCTTAACATGAATTGGTAAATAATTTCAAAATAATATAATTTTTTTGTAAATAAATTACTGTTTATGGTTCACCAGAATATACACTGCGTAACAAGTGTCAAGTTCAGCCTATCTCTTGAGAACTTTGTATCTATATTTTTTTCGGTCTTAGCTTCCATCATTGTTGACTCGATACCAACATATTTTTTAATGAATTGTGAAACTAATGTACAATGAATATTCTCAAAGTACATGTTTATGTAAATGCCTTCGATAGCTGGTTCTCAAGTTTCCGATTAACAATAAGCACACATATGACATATGAACTGCACTAACCTTTTTAATTTTGCTGTCTTTTTGGTCCGATGTTGTTGTTCTTTTAGCTGGGTTGTCTTCTATAGATTTCGACCGAGCGAAGCGCGTATTGAACCGCTGAACTGGTCAAAGCACGGGATGACGCCTGTCGGTTACCGTATTTTTAGCTTATCGAAAAAAGGGCGGCAATACTCACACACACACACACATATGTACATTATTATAAACCAGGAAACCCAGTGGTGCCAATCAAAGTAATAAGGCGCATAAACAGTACAATTAAAGTTATTCGCTTATATTTGGATAATTTAAGATCTTAAAACATGAGCCTTGAAGCGACCACCGAATGGCATTATCAACTCAAAAGATAAAAGAACGAGTAGGAATTTATCGACAATGTATTATGCGAGTACAACAAATCGATCGTATGCAATGTGTTTGTATAAAAAATGTATACTCGAAAACAACAGAAAGTACTGGTCATTTCATCGACAAGAGCTTCGTTTTTCTTTTATTTTTTTTCAAGCAAAACATTTATTTTTATTTTTGACCATGACTTTTGACCAACTAGTACAATTTTATATAAAACTAAAGATTTAAAGTAATTTAGTTGTGATTTCTTAGAAATCAATCACTTCATAGTTTGACATATTATATTAAATAAAATAACAATCACTTTGTGTGAAACCACGAAATTTATTATACGTTAACCGGTTTCACTCATCTCAAGCTTCATCATGACATATTTGAAACTAAACATAAATACAAAAAGAGTGCACTTGTATGGTATTTACATAAAAAGAGATATAGAATATAAAATTACATGTGTAAGAGAGAAACCGAATACATATATAGTTAAATAGAACATCAAGAATATTTGTGATTAGTTTCAAAGCTTGAGATAAGCAAAACCGGTTGACGTATAATAAATTTCGTAGTTTCTTACAAAGTGACTGTGTTTTTATTTAATAAATTAGTTTTTTTTAAATTAAATATATTAAAGCTATAAAGCTTTATATATTAAATTAAATATATAAAGAAAAAACAGGTTTTGTTAAAAAAATAAGGAAAAAAAAAGTAATAAAGTATAATTATAAATCCCATAAAAAAACAAAGCCCTACTGACCCCAAGTTCTAAGGGTAGTTTCTGGTATTTTTGGGTGTATCTACTGCAAGGATTGCTTCGTAGGTGTAGTAACATTGCAAAATTTGAGGTTATGAATAATTTAAAGAGTGACTCCTTTGGTCTAGCTCAGTAATAGAGACATCTTATCCAACTTGGGCTGTGGATTGATATCATTTAATCGGAAATATTCCAATAAAAGAGGTGCTTTAGTTTAAATACAATTTATTCAAACAGGTTATATAAAATACAATAATCAAAATATAGAAGAAATGACATTAAAATAATGCGGGACAATATATATGCAGATGAACAATAACACGAACAAGTGTGTGTACCTTGCACGAGGCTTGCGAGTTTAAATTCTCTAATATAATAGTTCACAGTATCGACTGATCACCATGCCAGTATGGCAGTGATGCATAAAACGCCTCGTAGGCAATATCACTCACTGAATTTAACCTGATTAACTGTTCAATAAATACCTTGGATTTATTTAATAAACCTGCAGATATACGCAAATTGCTTGCACAGAGGCTGAAGAGTACAGGTGGCGATAAAAGGACTCCTAGTCGGATGATGCCAAGTGGAGAACAGAAATGATGAGGCAGGCGTCAGCAGAAGCGGCTAGCATGGTTCCGAAGTGTATCCCGAAGAATTATGCGAAGTGATGAGGTGATGATGCGATTTGTTCGGGCTGATGCAATCAGCACCAGGATTACTGCGAAGGTTGTTGGGTGCGCTCAAGACTTTTACAATGCGAAGTACGATGAGATAGTGTGGAATTACGAGCCACGAGTGATTATAGTGATATATAGATATTGTACTTGGTTCGACACATCGTTAATTACGTGGAACATATAATGGCGGTCGGTTAAAGTACACTAAGAAAAAGATAGACACAGATATCTTAGATCACTCGCGGAGTAACAGTGATAATTTATACAAAAATATGGTATGTCAGATGATGGATCACGATAGATTGGTTCCGAACTATAGGTCTTATATAAATGATCGAGTTATATAAATGAAATTCAAAATTCACACGAGTCGATACCAGTACTCAAAGCTCGTTGGGGAGTGTGTGACCGTTGGAAATCGGCGTCTCTGGTTTTTAACAGAGGCGAACGGCTCGAACAATTAGGTGTTGGCGCGCAGTTTAATTATTTACGACGGTAGGTACTCAGATTTTAAATAGACTCATGACACTACACTTTTTTTAGAACAAATAGTGTATAAACCTCAATCGTGCCTTTCTGTGATGAATAAAAAATTGATGCAATTTATTAAAGTAAAGTGTCAATTTTCTTTGAAATGAAAAATAGTAAACAACGAAGCCTATTATTATAAATTTGAAAATTAGAACACTGAATGCTGTACTGTAATGATTTAATTGACAATAATATTTCAAAGTTGAATATAATGTAGGAAGGTGATTATTATATTCTATTATTATGATCATTTAAAAATATTTTCTTGACGCTGAAGTACGATGGTGAGCGAACTGCAAATTCAAACACAAACCACCAATTCATAAACATCAAATCTTAATCCGATAAAATATGCGGTTCTCTATTCTTAAGATAGAATAAGGATGTAAGAATGTGAGCAGTAAAACTGGCAACGTAAACGATACGATTACTTGGTAAAATGCGGAAACGACTTCAAGATGAAATGTCAGTTTTCTGAAAATATGGTCCACCTAGTACTGCTAATCCAAACTGTTCAGAGATTACAGAAAATTTAAATCGTGAAGGATCTGCTTCAGACCATCTCGTGGAGCTAAATTAAAACGTTGATTAGACAATTTATTTTATTTTAGTACGATACATTGTTTATATTAGAATTTCAGACATACTTTGATAATTTTGTGTGACGATAATATTTCACGAAATAATTTTAAGCAGCAACTAATAATAGTGTATATCTACTCAAAAGGTGTCAAAAAGGATAGATACGTTGTTCCATGTATGGTGGACCTGCTCGCACCCCACAAATCTGCATAAAGTAATATCCATATAGTCTGCCTGGTACCCACTAAATTGTAAACAATATTCCGCAATCGAACCAGTCCAAGAAGCTAAAGAACTGACCATTCTTCTCCTGGCCAGCTCCTCGTATCCTCGCACGTATCTCGGCACTGCCTTCATTGAATTACGTTTAAATTCAACTTTGTATAATGTAATAGTGTGAATTAAATTATTATTAAAGAGAACACATTCTTATCGTGAAGTTGTAATTATTCAGATTAATATTCAATTATTATTTTGTAAAAAGTCAGCCCTTTGGCCTTTTTGTTTTTACTTCACATCATCTATTATGTATTCTGTAAATGCCAATAACGTTTTATGTATTTATTCATTAAAGCAAGTTTATCATGCACAAGCGATCTGTTCCAGTTAACCCACCTAGTTTTTTGATATTTTTGTTTAATTTAATTTCATAAATCGCCATGTACTCCAAGACCATCATTTCGCCCCAGCTGATGCTTTTCTTCCTGGAGATAATGCTCATATTGTCGATAACCCTGAACCATCAACGTCATCATCTTCAATACAATAGGAACAACAAAAAGCAGATTCAGAATCTCCAGAGGAAGTTGATGAAAGTGATAATAATATATAAAACTGGGCAGTGTCACAAATGTATCGATGCTAAATTTATTTTATTTCTATCAATTCTTTATTAGTTGTGTTCTTTTTTTCATAAAATAAATAATTGTGTCTAAAGCATACAAGTAGTTCATTCTAGAAAACCAATGGTCCAAACAAGGAAGCCTGTATCCTAAATTGGACCTTTTCAAATTTTTTTATTTTTCCTTGATTTCCTATTTCACGTATTAATTTATTATTTAGCAACAACCAAAATGAAAAAGGATAAATTTTCAACTACCGTTTAGTTTTTTGTTTTGTTTCGAGGACTCGTTTTCATGTGTGGTACAAAAATATAGAAAATGGTTAATTATAGGCAACCCTCCCCTATATTTTTATAATTAATAGATTTAATTAGTACTTTTTTCTGTAAATAATCGCAACTATCGTAAGTAACGCTCCACATTCACAATCTAGCCGCTGTAGCTATGCACGCAAACATTAACCACACAAACATGCAACAAATTTTTCTGCTTATGTATTATGTAAATGGCCAATAAATCACTGAAAGCAATCAAATATTTATATAAAGGATTTGATTGTACAAATATCGCTGGAGACAATCAGATTTTAATTCCATCCATCATTATGTTTTTATCAAGGTAGATGGGCCAAAAAATAAAGCGAAAGATATTAGTCTCACATGTATTCGGTTGCATTTGCAGTCAGTTGCATTCGGTTATCAGAATCTCCCGTCTTCGTCTACACTACAATTACTAGTTTGTTCGAAATATGATAAAGTTTTCTTGAATTACTGTCTTACATAAGGTTTGACAGAAATAAATGGTGTTTGACATTAAAAATCCAGTTTTCTAAAAAGTTTTTTATAATTATTATTTTTTAGATTCCTTTTGGCACTATCTAGTCGCAAGAATTAGGTAGATTTATCTACATATGAAAGTGTATTTTACTTTTTTCTCTAGGTTAACGGAGTTACAGATTTGTAATTTAAAAAAAATATATATATATTTGGTTTGAAACGAATGAGAAGAACTTATCATTTCGTCTCTAAGACCAATATAATCGGAGTTACTAATATTATAATTTTTGATTAGCCGCCATTTTGAAACAAGGTGGCGAATCAAGTTAGTTAAATTAGTATAAATCTCAATTTTTACTATAAAATTTTTGAAAGAAGTCAGATAAAATAATTATTAGCATATAATTCACTCTTTTCAGAATATCAAATACAAATCAATACGTATCTAATCCATTAAAACATTATATTATTTTAAGCAAAGTCCTAAATTCAAAAGCTTCTAAATGGAGTCGGGAAAGGGGCTAAGGAAGTTTTTCAAAATTTCATTATTAAGCAGCCAATATTGAAAATTGTCCTCCGTAAGAAGCCACCGTTAATTAAAGACTTAATTTCATTACGACACTTCAAATACTTTTAAATATAATTCAGGAATCTTAGGCGATACTTGATCAAAATGAGTGAAAATTACTTAAATGATGGCAGTTTGCGAAGAAATACCACGTAAGAGTTCATTTTAAACAAAATTGTAATTAAAATAATTGTAATTAAAAATACTATTTAATATAATAGTTTAATGGTATTGTCCATAAATAAATACATGAACACAAAAATGGTGGTGTTGTATGTAAGAAGAAGCATTTCTTTATTATAAGTTACAGTTGGATACAGAAGTTTCAAAGATGGACTACGTAATCACGGGATACATTTTTTTGTAATCATCTAGGATTGTAGAGCTAATAATTATGATGATGATAAATTAAATTAGCGTGGAACTGCCGACCTAAAATGACGTGACGTGATCATTTTAGAGAAACACTTCACCGATAAGTCACTCCCTGACGATGAGTAATGAAACGTTGGGATAACTATGGTCCTTCTCAGGACCAACATACGCGGGATAACCAAGAAACTATCTACCTGACATTTATATAATACAGTTAAAATGAACATTTTAAAACTAAAGGCATTAAATTAAATTTACTTGAACAGTTAGAGAATCACCAAACATGAAATAGACAATAAAAAAATAATAAATGAACAAGTCAATATACATAGACCTCTTCTAATTGAGGTTTTGAAAACCCGTAATTAGAAATGCTATTTTATTTAACTGTAATTTTTTTCTTTCTTATTGGTATACCAGAGATATGGAACAAAATAATCAACAAGACGTAGTTATGCAGAAAACATCTGAGACAGCAATTTGGAACTTCTGAATCCTTAAAATATCATTAGTATTTTAATATAATTATTAACTAGAATAATACAAAATTTCCTAAGAATTAACATGAATAATGTTGTCTATCTCATTTATATAATAGTATATAGCTATCCTCTTCTATATATTACATTTCACTAAAATATCATTAGTGTTTGAAACTAATTATTTCTTAGAATCGTGTCAAAATTCTCATTATTACTTTATGTATCTTTTCAATAGATTTCATATAAATGTAAGTGTTGAATTTAAAATGGTAATATTGATAATACACTCGTAAGAAGAAACGCGTCTCATGGAAATTAAACTAGTAGAACTAAAACCAAGTGTTTTTACTTTCATATGTGTGAAAAATAAATAACTTATCTTGTGATGTTCGATCAGTGAAGTGACGTTCTTTTTTATATATCTATACCTACGTTTATTACAGAGGCTATTAAGGTAATGACACATTCTTGTAAAATGAAAATAAAATAATACATTTGTGCAGTAGACTGGCAAATGAAAAAGGAGAGAATTCTTCAGTGTGATTTGGCAAAGAAACATTATTATTCGGTAGGCAAGTGAAGGAATCAATACGTTTTGTTAGAATTGATTATTTTACAAAGACATACCAGATCGTTAATATATCTTCGTACCATCTATCAAATGTCGCAGTCCTTTAATGTTCTACAGAGGTCATGATGGTGGAGGTGAGACTGAAGTGAACCGGACACGTGATACGTACTGGTGGTTCGTTACAGGTAAGTTTTGGGTAGGTAGGTGAAAAGAATCGGCACGAGAGTCGTCTCCATGAATCAAAATACATCGAAAAGATCCCACACTTTCCCGGAACCGTTTTATAAGTGTTCACTCAAGTATCGGTTCCTCTAAACAAAAGCAAGAAAAGTTTAACTCATAAGAATCTATGTGCAATTATTAAAGACGTTTTAAATACTAATTAAATGTATTAATTAGAAAGGTAAACACATAAAATCAGTTTTATCGAAAAATATTGTTGTTACGCTATCAGAATTCGAACCTGGATCTCTTTGCAATGCGAAAAAGGTGCAATAACTAACTATGCTATAGCGACAGTACTTTTAACGACAAATTTTTGAACCCATATGTTACACTTTTCAAATCTATATTTCCACCAAAGCCTGTATTCAAGAAGACTCTTGTTACAAATGTTCATCAATTGAAGACAAATATCGTTTTAAGTACCTAGGAATCATAATAGATAACAAACTCAAATGGAAATAACATATTATTAATCTTACAAACAATATAGGGAAAACTGCTTACATATTTTTATCAGTATCAGTATATTTATCAGTATCTCATGTTCTGTTTATTAACATAGCCATCGACATGAAAATGTGCTTGGTTAGTAAACAATATGTTTCCAAGTGTTCGTGCCAAAAAGCTAAAACTTTCCAGCATCGTTCTCGCTAAGGTTTCACGTAAAGAATAGTCATTTTACATAAATAGTTGAGATAAATAAAGCATGTACAGTCAACTAAATTTAACTACGAGTCCTATTCTAAAATTTTTTCCTAAAAATTATTCGACGAAATTTATATTGAACAGCAATATGAGTTAGGTACTAAATTTATTTTTTAAATAATTGTTTTTTTTTAATTTCTTTAAAAATAGATTCTGATGAAGAAACTATGCTATATATTTTTGGTTAGTTATGACTTTCTGAATAAGAAAATGGTATTTTTCCGGTAGATGTATTTAAACTCAATTCAAATGGTTAATAAAACAAAGATAATAAATAAAAAAAAATAGTCATTTTCGTTGAGAAACTGCACGATTTGCAATTTGTATTGGTGAAACTGTAGTTTCTTTTTCAAAATAACGTGCACTGTTGATTTTTTATTCCAGTAAAGGCTGCAATTTTCCTTATCGATTTACGCGGATTGCACATAATTTCACGTCGAACTTGAGGCATATGTTCTGGCGTTCTGCTGACGTTGATGATCCCGGAGGAGTTTGATTAACTATTGTCCCTTCTTGTCTAAACTTTTGAACTCAACACCAGATAAGTTGCGTGGATAAGTGGAATATTAAAGTGAGTACAAAAAGCGCGACGCGCACGAATCATTGAATCACCGCACTTTAAATGTTGCTCAACCGCAAACGCGCGGTGCGCTTCCGAAGAGTGACTCATTGCGACTGGCAAATCTGCAAATCACGCGTGTCGAACAATACCTCTCCCACATACTTCAGTCTGATGGTTTACGAGCAATTACAATTTTATCTTGAAATTTTTCCGCTGAACACCCTATGTTCGACCCCTCCTACCTAAACTATCACATCTTCAAAATCCGTTTTGTTGAGGAGAGCAATTTTAAGTTTCTTCATATTGCTATAATTCCAAATAAAGACCAATATTATCCTAATATTAAACATATATTTAAAATGTATGTCATATTTTATAGTGGGTATTAAAGTTTTTATAATCTTACCAGTTTTTGTAATAATGCATATACACATTATACGTTGGAAACAAATTTAAGGTAAATATCGCATGTATCACATACGATAATTTACATTTGAGTTCATTCAATGTTCTTTATTGTAAATATTATATACCATTATTTACGTTGGGTTAGGTCATATTTTTTATCGTATGTGTTACACACACATTTATACTTCGGGAAGTTCAAAGGATTTTTAAACGTAAATTTTCCAAGTTAGCTAGAACTGCAATTTTGGCTTCATTTCTTTACCTAAAATAAGTACTCCAAATATTATGTTGTTAATCACATTTATTTATTAAACCATTTAATTCAAAATTAAAACAAAATAATCAAACTTTATTCTGTTTGTGATGAATTAACACTAAAATGATTAAATATTAATTGTTTTTGGAATATCTTTAGAAACTTATATTAATATGAACAAAAAACATTAGATATACATGTTTTTAGATTTAACAATTAACAAATATAAAAGATTAATTTTTTATCATAGCATTTAGGTAAGTAATAAAATATCTTAAATTTAATCAAATCTTTGATACCGGTGAATAAAAAATAAACATAATATGGTATAAAAAAATGAGATTACCAAATCCTTATTTTTGAGGTATTACGAATAAAAATGTACATTATTTTTTGATTAGACTCAGAATCAGTATTATTTATATTAACGGAAAAATGGTTAAAAAAAGAATTGTAAGAACTATAATTTATTCCACTATTACATATCTCTAATAAATAGTATTTTTTAGTTTTTAGAATAGGTAAACCTTTTGTGTAAAGTGAAGTAATTGTTGAAAAAGGTGTAATTGTTTTGTCGACCGCGTGTGTCGATCGTTACTCCGAAAGTGAAATAGTTATTTGTAGATAAATCATATTTGTAATTTATTTTGAAAGGGTCATTAGAAGTAACACTTAACTCTTTTATTTTATTTCACTGACCTTTTTCTCCGCTTAAATTATTTTTCCAGTTACGACCCTGTAAAAGAGATTTAAAATCAATACAATACCATTCTGACGGTGTGTAAACAGGTTTATTTTTTGACGATCTTTCGATTAACGCATGTACATTGCTTCCCTCATTCTGTGTGTGTCCCTTTTCTAGAAAGGAATTATTGATATCGATACCAAATACATATAGAAGGCATACACAATACGGTTTAGATTTTGGCCGACAGAGTAGTCAAACCAAAGCTAAATTTGTTAAATCCCTTTTTGCATTGTTCTGATACCAAATTAAGAAGACAACTAGATACCTCATTTGCACCGCGTTTAGCTTCTCCCTCGTTCCACATATAATAGGTATCTTCCTTTTCGGATAGATCGAGAATGGTCAAATTAAATATGGATATCTTATGTTTATAATAAAACGTACACTATTGACCGTGAGGTGTATTATGCACTTTTTGAAAATCAAACGTAGCACTTACAACTTTTCCAATTTTTAAAAATGTGACTTTTATCGCACTGACCTTTTTTGGGTATATAAAATCTCAGCTTAAAATGTTCATTGTCTCTCTTTCTGACATTTTGTAGAGTAAATGTTAAAATCAAACCACTCATTATATAATAATTCAAATAAAAGACGAAAGTTCAAATCACTATTCAAATATATTTTGTCTGATTTTTCTCTCAAGTAGTGTGATTTAATGGGTTGAATTAATTTTATGTGATTGCAAACACTATTTTTAATGTAATCGGTAATAAATGTAGGGTGGTTTTGATGTTTTACTCGCTGATCGGAAGTAGTAAGATAAGTTATATTATCTTTTTTTTCAAGGCAGTGTACACAAATTGTTCACTGATGGCGAATACACTCAGAAACATTTTTTTGCTAACATCTATTAGCTTTCGATCTACCTTATTATTATGATGGACAGGTAGTATATATTTTATAGTCAACTTTCGCCTCGATTTCGTGTTAGAATATATTCTGCGTTTCTTATGTTTACTAGCCAATGTTACCACACATTTCCACTGCTCATTTAGATTACCTGAGCTCCAAGATTTATCAAAAATAGTTTTCCTTTGTTCTTTCTTGATCTTTTCCGAATACTTCATCGGAAACGAATGGAAGCATTTCTGTCTCATAATTTTCGCAGATCTTACCATTCCATTACGACTCTTATACTCCTTGCCCAAGTTATTTATTTTATTTCTCATCGCATCTATCCATTGATGTTTGTGTTGTCGTCTAATATTACCCCGGTCTTTTCTTTAACCTTTACCATACCATGATATAAAATACTCATACGCAGCCATGCTGTCAACTCGTGTTACCGTAAGAAATTTTTAACATTTTAAATGTGAAGAATGCTTTAAAATTATTAATTATGAAAATGGGATCAATATCCTAATATAATTCAGAGTATTCATCAAGTTCTGTACAATACTACCTTTTTTCTTATCTCGGTTCATTAAATTAGTGAGAAAGAGAGATCGTATAATCATATGTTCGTTATTATTTTTATTATGAAATTAATGTACCATCTCTATTTATCTTACCACAAATGGTATATTTCCCAGCATATTAATTTTACAACTGACTGAATTGAAAAATAATTATTTTTGTAAGATTCGCTTTGCGCAACTGGTTTTTCACTAATCAGTTCTAAGTATAAACATTTACCTTATAATTAACTGAAATATGAATTTTATGTTGCGTATATTAACCGCAATATTACCGTTTTATTTGGGGCGGTAGACCTGTGTTACTGCATGGTTTTGGAAGGGTTAACTGCTTTTATGTGTCCAAGTAATTGTATTTGAAATAAATGGTGACTTATTTGACTGAAGTGTTAATCAATTTTCAGTACTAGGGTATATTATGTTGAATGACTGACAAGACAGAGGGAGCGCGGTTTGAGGATGTGCATGAACCAAGAACATCAAATATTTCCGCAATCAATATTCAAGTAATTTAATAAAGATGACGATGGATGAGGTGCAACATCATCGTCATAGTAAGTGCAGTTTTCCTTGTTATCTATTATTGCACATAATTGTAATTATTTAGAATTTCCGAAGCTACATTGCAGTTATGCTTTTCAAAAAATAATCTTCTCGTCACTCTTTTGGTACAGTTCTCATTTCCATCGGTTAGCAATTTTTTTAAGAAGGTATTGTCAATAATTAATAATAATAACTTTAAATATGTTGGCAAAAATGTCTTAATATTAATTTATACTATATTTTCAGTAGTAAAGTATCGTAAGTAAAATTGTCTGATGACGTATGTTATCGTAAGTATCACAAAATATATATTATTAGTTCTATTTTACAACGTACAATATTTAAGGTATACGATAATTACTAGAAATACAAAAACGACGTAAACTATCGTAAGTGATACTTAGTATATTTTACATTGTTTTTATTTATAAAATAATGAATTATGTACTTTTTTATTTTATATTGTAAATATAGAATATATTGTAAATAAAGAAAATCAAATACTACCTCGTGCTTTGTATGACTTATTATTGTCGAAAATTTGCAAATTTAATTCTTCATTATTATTCCCGAAATCACTGCTGGTTGACGGCACTGTGTTGACCGTACCCCGAGCTAAATCACAAATTTTTGAGCTCTAAATAGCTGCATTCCTTTCTTTTTTGTGTTACTGCGATTCATTTTTGTAAAACAGTATCGAAACAAAAGGTTTTTATAATATAAGAGGACGCACGCAACACACGCGCTCGCCCGACGAAGATGATCGTAAGCGACACATACACAGATCGCCTCGCGTAGACTATCGTAAAGGAACTTAAGATAGTGTACTTGGTGTCAAATAATATTGGTGTATTCAAGATACGATAAATTGCATTGCAAAAAAATTAACATTTTTTTGTTAACTGCCACATAAGCTTACAATACAAACTAGTTACGTGAAAAAATCAAAATAAAACTTTTGTAGGTTACGACAGTTTACGTAGGAAGGGTCGATATAATTACTGATATGTTTAAAAATGTATTATATCTCATTATATCATCCAATAAAATAATAATAATGTTTTGCGCGCGGATTAGAATGATAAATTTAATGTACGTGCACCTTTATTGATTCTCAGAGTTCAAAGTCTTATTGAGAGACCATTATGAATACGGGTCATTAAATTTAGTGTGCATAAGAAATATCGGGTTATCCTCTTATTATTATTTGGTTAAGTACCTGTAACCATGTAATTGTAACATTCAAATGTTTGGAAGCTGTGACTTCTAAACCAGTTGAACCACAAAATGAATCTTACAGGTTTTGTTAAGTACCAGTACACGTATCCTTGGGCAAAAGCTTAATTATTTTTCTGGTCCCCCATTTGAGATATCAACCTTGAAATCAATAAAAATTTAAAATTTAGAATTATTGATGTCAAAAAAGGGTAGAAAGGGTTCCTAACCTAAACTTTAATTTCTCATAGCTGTAAACTTTACTTGTCATAGTTATAAGAAAAAAAAAATTATGGTTCCAACGCCCAGTCACTTTAAAAGGTCATCAAAACTGGTGATTATGCTTCCAAATTTGGCATATTTTAAAGTCATTTAAGACACGGGTCATCTAATAATTTCTATTATTTCTACATATTTTATATAATCTTATTGTGTTTTATTCATGTTATTGAAAACTAGAACCTTGTATGGAAGGAGAACAATATATTTTTTCAAAATATCTGTTCACCGTTTTTACTTGTCGCTGCGAAGAAAATTGAGCCTAAATCCAAGATGTAAAAAAAATTTTTTTTTGATCTACACACTGATGGTAAAAAAATAAAAAATATTTGAAGTGATCAAGCGACCATTTATTTTAAAACTAGGTGATTTAACATGGAATGACGCAAATAATTTCACTAGAAAAAGATTCCACTGAATAGCATGTGAATATTTAATATCGACCACGGTGTAATGGTTACCAGGAAAATCTTCACATTTTTATTTTTACTGAATACACTCACGTTATTAAGAGCAGATGTACACGTGTGATTGGGCAATCAAATAAAGGCGGACTTCATTTTGGGTGGAATTGTTTCAATTAAGAAGGGCGGTTTCTGCGGCTCCGTCAGAGCACACATACAGTGGCAATGTTGGCCGTTAGATCCAACATTCCGCGAAAAGTATTTCATCTGTTTTTTTCTTTGGTGTTAATGGAAACTTAGTAGGGCCAGTTTCCGTACACAAGGACTACAAATGTATAACAAAAAAAACACGCAGCTTTATTATATGGGAATACATTATTATTATTATTTATTCTTTATTACCTTAGCTGTTTAACAACACACCACTTTCAAACATATACATGTGTTTAATTTAAGGTTTCCGCGAGCCCTAGTGTATGGAACTGAGATTTACATTTCCCGCGAACAAATAAGGTTGTACCGTAACTATTTGAGGCTTACTTACTTACTTACTTACTTACATACCATCACGCCGTTTCTCCGCGTGGGTAGACGAAGAAGATAGAGCTACACACTCTTCTACATACTCTCTCTAACATACAATTCTCGCGTCATCCACATTCAAACATCTTCTCATACAAGCTCGGCGATTATTGTGGCTTCTAACAGCACCATCTTCCAGTATCTGGTTTAACTACCTAAGTGATCCATTCTTAATCTTACTCACTATACTTTGGTTCCTCTTCTGCCAGCTCCGGGCCTCACTTTTATGCATCAGTGTCGGTACCAGGACTACATTGTGTACCGCTAGTCTTGACTCGGTTGACAAGCCATAATTATGTAAACTGTCACTGAAACGTCGATCTAGGTTTCCTCTAGGATCCATCTAAAATATAAAATGCGATCTAACCTAAAAATGACATCAATTCCACACAGTATTGCAATCGTATACTCGTATATATTAGATTTGAATTATCCCGGGACTGTCAGTTCCAAGAAGGACTATTGTTATCTCAAATTTCGGGTAAATCTCATTACCCATCTTCAGGGGATGCCTTATTGGCTTTAAAATGATCGTGAAACACAACTTTTCAGGTTGGCAGTTCGGCGATAAGAACTATGACATCCTTTGTAACATATATATAAAGTTATACATAAATATATGTCTATTTTATATATACAAGGTGCAACAAACCTTATCCATAATATTTTATGGGTGGATTACCTGACTAAATTACAAGTAGAAAATGTTCAAGTAATGTATGAAAATTCAACATAGTCATGGAAAATATTATTTGAAATTTTTACAAAATCGTGTTAAGCTTGAAGTATACGTATTTCGAAATAAATATTTGCAAAATCGTTCAATTATTTACTCATAACTTTGCTTCAGGACCTAAATTATTGACATGGTTTAGATTAGGCACATATGCATCGAACATTTTCGACTCTCAATTTAGTCAGGTATCGACCCATAAAATATTATGGACTAGTTATACACCGTATATAATATATACATATACCTATGTAGGTACAGCTTATTTCAGTGTACCTACTGACCGTACGCGTATATATATATATATATATATATTAAACGATCATATAACTATTTATATGTGTAACATATTACGCACGAAATTGTCCAACGCAACGTACAATACTATACCGAGTAATATATGGATAGAATTTTTGATTTCAACGGTTTCCTCTCAGAACGCTAGTCACGATATATTCTCCAAATAGTTTGCTTGTTTGTGAGTATCGACATTTTTTTGTTGTAATAACACAAATTTAATCAAAAAACGGATTATTTTTTCAACTGTTCGTTTTTGTTTTAGTTTGTATGGTCATCTTCACGCCTATTTTTAATAAAAATTGGTAAGTAACTTTTTTTACTATATACTGTTTTATCAAAAGGTCTTTTCTTGGCTGAGAATTATTGCGCGTACGTCACTAACAGAAATGATATTTTTACTAATTTTAAGGTATACACTTTATTTTCAATACACCAACCGTCATTTTTTATTTGCAGTTGGTACGTTGATGTCTCCAATAATCTGTCAAATCTACGATTGGAATGTTAATATTGATTAGTTACTGAAATACAATTAAATAAACATAAATTCAATTTTTTTCAAGAAATCGTGGGTAATAAAGGAACTTGAATCATTTTCTAAACTTGACATTGAATTTTTCACCAAATTAAAATATATTTTTATTAAATTTTTCATACTTTATTATGATATATCTTATCAAAATCATTATTTCATTTGGTACTGATATTTTTGTGATTCATATCAACCAAGAAATATTTATAAAAAAAAAAAAAATCGGTATTCTTTTAAATGTTCATTTTATTCAATCATTCCTTTCATTAATTCATTCATTTATGATGTTATTACATTATAAATGAACCAACTAGGAGCTAATGTAAGTTTATTTGTAGAATAGTGGATAGAATTAAGAAAGAGTTGCTAAGATGGTTTGGTCATGTGGAACGTATATAATGTTGAAGGCAACCGAAATAGAATGCGTTCGCAAAAAACTTGACATGATAACATAAACCAGATATCGGAAAACGGTCTAATCAAAAACTTCAACAACCGAAAAGCGTGCATGAGAAGATGTATGAAAGTAGACGAGGCAAGAGTGGTTTGCCAGGATGGAAGAATCTGGGAATATATCCTCTGCCTACCCTTGGGATAATGACGTAATGGTAAATAAGTAGTAAATATTTTTATAACGATGTTATTATCGAATTTACTAAAATACGTGTTGGATAAGCTGGATGTATTGCGTCATCCCATAAATAGTGCGGTTATTTCAATTACATAAATAAAAGTCGGAGGGAGATGGGATATACTGCCTGCATTCTGTAAAATTACTGCCTTCTATAAAAGCAGGTAGTAATTTATTCTTAGTACAAGTTTTGAAGAGTTCTGTTTGATATTAAAAGTTTTTTTTCAAAGCTATAATGGAAGTGACAATGGAGCATATTTGGCATATTTTGCTTTATGAGTTCAATAAAGGCAACAACCCAAAGTAAAGTGCGATAAATATTAATGCAGTGTATGAAAATCAGACGATAAGGATAAGCTAATGTCAACGGTGGTTCCAGAAATTCCGAGTCAGAAAAAAACAGCCTAGAAAACGACCCTCGTCCTGTAAAATCTGTAAAGCACGCGAGGACGTCTTGCAAACCCTGGTGGAACAAAATTACCTCCAGAGAGTGAATGCGAGCTCTTTTTTGATGTCACGTCTCAGGAATGAACCTTTTTTGGAAACGATGCCCTACCCACCATATTCGCCAGACATTGCACTATATGATTATCATTTATTCCGCAGTCTTCAAAATTATTTGGAGAGAAAAAATATGATATCTGTAGACGAAGTCAGAACAGTACTGGAAGAGTATTTTTCATCATGGACAAGTGAATTTTAGAAGAGGTCTTGCAAGTACACTAGAAAGATAAAAGGGTATTGTAAAACATGAAGTAGACATTTTATATTAAAAAAGAACTTTGTTTATGTTTATTTTGAAAATAAAAAATAAATAAAATACCACATTATATATGGGATGATTTAATAATTTATTTTATTCAGTATTAAGTTGTATGGATTTAGTATTTTTAGGTATGACAATATGAATGCACTGATCCAACGATTATCAGTCCTCTCCAATCTATGTATATTTTGATTTTTATTTAAAAAAATCCAATTTGAACGCCACCTTAATTAAATACGAACAACAATTGACTAAAACAACACAATTAATTTATAAAGTTCGATAAGAGATTATTGTCTTGATTTTTTTTATGGAACAAAATGTATTATATCCGTTGTTAGATTAGCGAGTTTATACGTAACAGTAAACATGATTCAATTCCGAAACGTATGTTAATTAAGTTTGTACACGTCTAAGCAGAAAACTACTTAAATATTCCCACATCTTGAACGTGGAAGTTGTTTAAATATCAAAGGAATATGTTTATAACGTGTTAAAGTTTCACATATTACCTTGTGACCGTAATTAAAATAAAGTGATATGAGGTTGAATCGTCCCGACGGAGACAAAATAAACAATCTAGTACACTGGAGCTTTTAGGCGTATAAACAAAACAACATTCCTTTAAGCAAACTTGAGAGAAGTATTAAAAGCCTGCTTCAACATTTCCACTCAGCTACAATTTACCAGGCTCCATATTCTCAATTTCACAGATCTCTTTACACAAAAATACTGTAGTGATTTAGTCAGAATACTAAGTTCATTCTAAAGTTAAATAAAAATACTTAATCGTTAACGAAAATACCAATCAATTTTTCTAATTCATCAATATACTGGCGTTTTTTCAACAGACAAATACAACCGAGGCAAGACTAGCGGTGCACAATGGAATCCTGGTACCGACATTGATGTATGGAAGTGAGGCCTGGAGCTGGCAGAAAAGGAACGAAAGTAGACTGAATGCAGTGGAAATGAGATCACTTAGACATATTTGTGGCAAATCTATTTATGACAGAGTAAAGAATGAAGAAATAAGAAAATAATGTAAAGCTGATGTTAGTATAGTGAGTAAGATTAAGAAAGGATCACTTAGGTGGTTTGGTCACGTGGAAAGGATGAATGAGGAGAGAATGGTAAGAAAGATATATGACGCAAGTGTTGATGGAACCAGAAATAGAGGACGTCCGCGGAAGAGTCGGCACGACCAGGTAAACCAGATAATGGAGGATGGTTCTGTTAGAAGCCTCAACAATCGGCAAGCTTGTATGACAAGATGTATGAACGTGGATGAGGCGAGAATTGTGTGTCAGGACAGAAGAGGGTGGCGCTCTATCCTCTCTGCCTACCCCCACGGGGAAACGGCGTGATGGTAAGTAAGTAAGTAAGTAAGCAAATACACGAGGGTATAAAATATTTTTTTATTTTGGAATTAACCATATTTCATTTAAGTACTTTTCTTACACCCGAGAAATGTGCACGCTGAGAGTCCTAAGTGAAACCTCGATCGAGGTGATTAGATTCCCTGCACTCAGAAGCGACTCCATGTAATACGAAACACGAAAGAAAATAAAAAAAAACAAAAAATACTCGTGAATGACGATTTAGCGTATTAATATTTTAAATCTGTAAAATTTTAAAAGCCGCTCAAAGGATATTTATTCCCTTTTTCATTTAAATGGCAACATTTTGACAAATAAAACACATCTCAGTCCCGGAAAAACGTGACGTATTTTTTTATTAACTAGTTTATCGAAGCTGGGGCAACATTATTTCATCACGAACTCGCTTATTTGTAAAAAGAGTATTTTCATATGTCATATAGGAGTTTTAACATACTTTGCGAGTGAATTTGAAAAAGGATGCGTATGTATTTGTTTTTAAAATCATACATTTGTAGAATGCTAAAATTTATGGTACGTATATAATTATTTAGTATACGCCGCCCTAGTGAACTTTTGTAGAACTAGAAAAAAGATTCGAACGTTTATAATGATTTTAAATGCATATTAACGTAGCTTAAAAATAATAATCTTAAAATAACGTAGCTTTAAAATTAGGATTAACGCAGCACGCCCGTCTTAGGTCGGATAAAAAGGAACAGCTTAAGCTTCCACATTAAACGATGAAATTATTTTCGTAAAGCTTCATGATTTAATTATTTAATACGTAAATGCCCGAAGAATATTATCAAAAATATGTTTTACCGTACATAAAATACGTAAAATTAACGATCTACCAGCATTACCCAAATTGACCGATTATTAAAATGCTATATTATTAAATTATTCGGTATTGGTACATTAATTGATTAAAATGATATCTTATTTAATAATAATAACCTAAGTAAGTTCATAATATTTGAATCACTATTTTAAAATCCACTTCTAAAATTTATTTTGAAAATTATACCTTCAGAAAAAAAATCGCGTATCCTCCGTGTTTCAAAAAAAATTGACACTTCACTCGGTTGTAGTGGCTCGTTGGCCTTGCAGTTAAGACACTCGCCCGGTGATATAGGGGTTTGACCCTCGCTCCAGCAGACCGTCAAGTTAGTCTTATTTTAACAGCACACGCGCTTAGCTTACTTTGAAAATGGTAAAAATATTAATGTTTCACGTATTCCACGTACGCATCTCTATCAAAAAAATATCATCAGCAAAAAAGAATAGGCTAGAGACGCACATGGACACTATGTATATTAATATTCATATACAAAGGCATTGCTTTAAATATTTTTATTATAATTTTTAATATTTGAAACGTCATTGATGAATGTTGTATCGTGTAGGAACATTAAAAACTGTCTCACGTTTCACGTCAGTTTTGTTTCATAATATGTTGTTTTGTTGTTCGTACAGTTTTTATTGGTGTTAAAATTGAAATATTGAAAGTATAATCTTTATTAAAGCGATCTATAATAGGCAATGTGTACATTTATTAAATAAATAAAATAAAACAACTCTTCCAAAGATATATTATATAGTTAGATACATATAAAAATATAATTTAAGCATTTGAAATTATCCTCAAAATATTTTTATATGTAACTTCAATACAATAAATACAAAATATTTTTTCACAGAATGATTGTATTATTGATCTTAAAACGCGTAATTTATAATATAACAGATCAAGCCTACTGAAGTATTAATTTGTCGAACCCCGTCCCCGGAGATCACCATGCTAGTTCTATTTTTATAGCACAAGGGATTAGTTCCTTTTGAAAGTAGTAAACATATTGATGTGATATTTATTTCAATTTGAAAAAGCAATTATGATCACTTTAGCAATTGGTCATTTGATATCATGGAAATACAACGTTAATAAAATGAGATAAACTAGCTACGCTGCCAAATAATGAAAGGTTGTGATTTTCTTGTCCGTGTTGTACTACTGGCGCTTATATTAATTACACTAATAAAAAATTGAAAAATTTTGAGCTTTGTTTTACTAAATGTTGTTGAATATAACAATTTTTAAAAGCAATTTCGAAATAAAAACATGGCGCTCACAAAAAATGGTAAATTGGTTACTGATATATTTTTCTTTATTAATTAACTGAGGCGGTGATGGCGAGATGGGGTAATAAAAAAACTTTGGAGAAAAAATGAGAAATTCATTTCTCTAACCCACGACCTTGTGAGAATACTGGTTGTGTGTATATTAATTTTCTTTCATCTTCAGTGTTTCTAAATGAAAATAAATATTCCAATTTGAAGACAAAGCATCTGGGAATACATTATTTCGAGACTGTAAGTAAAGCTACTTCATCTTTTTCCTGTTATTATTCAGCAATAAATTAGTTTTTTTATGGGCGGTTCTCTGTGATGTCGAGAAAAGGTGAGAAAGAGATGTGGCCGAGGGGTCCCTCCCCGGCGGCCCGCCCCGGCCGCCCCACCCGCCCCTAATCCGGGGGGCGGATATTGCAGGTAAAGCCTGTTAGCGTTACACAAGAGGCGAAGAATAAAAGAAAACAGACGAGGCAAAGTTTTCATAGCTTTTATGATTGCTTTTTAATTTCATTAATTAATTCGAGTGGATGAATTTTTCTCTAGGGTGAAATATTATTAAATACGTTTTCTTTCATTAAATTTGTTATGTATTCCATACAATTATTTATTTTCTGACGTCAGATTTATTTTTGTATAGCGAATCGTGCAGTATTTATTTATTTGTGCCTCTGAGTCACGCGGACAGAGGCATGACCGTTTATTGTTTTAATATATCAAAACATCAGTTTTATCTACTTCGCCTCCGTTAGCTTATCTTAAGATCAGTCTTAACTTATTATGTTTAAGATATATCTGTAAAAATTGAAAGTCATAAAAAATACATACATAGTATTACAAAGTGTAACATACCGAGGTGATTTGTTTTTATATTACCATCCATCCACCATGATTGAGAATTTTGATCCATATGAACTCCGCCCTCTTGACTATGCTCCTCCACTTTTTTCGGCATCCTGTAGATCGTATCAATAATTTGGGTTTTATGAGGATTAAACAGAATTCGTGGCTACGGACCTGGCGGCATTATATCCATGGCTTAGAACTGCTAATACGTCAAGGTTAAATTTTCTTATTTTTTTATTTTCAATAAATACAGATTATGATTATGAAATTGGAAACACTGCGAAAAAATAAAAATAAAATTTATATTACAAATTTATCGAAATGAATGCGGATAAATAATCTACCAACTTACCAGTGGGTTAAGTTACTATATATAATAAATCACCATATTAACTTATTATTTGAAAGCAATCTACTTTATACTTACGGAAATTCCCAAACACCTTTGAGTAAAATCCGATAGCAGACGCCAGAATTAAATGAATTAGTTAATTTTTATTAAATTTTGGGAACATTTCAAATAATGGAATAACAGATGTATCAATTTGAAAGTGCTACTTATAAGTATATTTATTATTAACTTACAATTTTGACATGGTGTAATAGGTCAGAGCACTTTACCGGATAGGAAAGGTTCCTGGTGCGAGTCCGGGTGGTAACAGAAATATTTTTTTAATAAATTGATTTTTTCAGTATATCTTTCTTATTGATACATTTAATTTGTATTGAAATATCACAGAACTATCCTGCCTATTCCTGCCTTTAACGTGAAATGAATTTATGATAATTTGAAGCTACCGCTAGATAAAATACGGTACAACAGTTTACTTTGAATATTTGTGTTTATCTGAAGTATGAAGCGATGCTAATACATACTCCGGGAGGGTAAGCTAAGTAAATCTACTTTCTGTGAATGAAGAAGTGACTCAACCTCACAGTTAACATACAAAAAAAATAGTTTATAGCCGGCTTTATGAAAATAAATAAATTTTGATACAGTGATTTTTTTTTTATCATCTCTCCATATCAAGGACGGTTTCATTAAATAAATTGTGAAGGCTGTGAACAAAGAAGGAGAAAGATTCGCTTACCTGAGGGGAAAACCCCCCTTATCAGTGTTGCTAAGATAATGGAAGAAATTTTCATTGGCCCACAAATTCGATAAATTTTAAAGGATCCTGATTTCAAGGGAAAATTGAATCCTGCAAAAAAGAAATGGATGTATTTGGCCAGGTAGATAAACTATTTGGAAAATGTATAAATTGACAATTACTAGGAAACCGAGAATACTAGATTTTAGTTTGCATCATGACTGAAAGACGACAAAAGACTGAAAACATATTTAAAAAGTTATCTACTTGACTTATTTATATCAATAATCAATATGACGCGAATCATTTAATTGGATTCTTGCATATGGGTATTGTTATATCTTGCGGCGCCAGCTATTATTCAGCTGCGCCGGTTGATATACCTCGTCCTTGAAGAGCGCAGGTTGTAGTTATGACATGAATAATACGCAGGTAGAGCTTATAATAATTAGAATCACCGATCACCTAGTACAGATTACAAAAATTATATTATATTAGATTATCTGCCTTGAAAGACATGGAATGAAGAGAATGTTCTCTCGCGGTCCACCATACTTACGAATTCTCCACTCATGTACCTCTTCATACGCACACTCAGACCCGTTCATCCCGAACGCGCGTACGTCTGTCATTCCAACCTCATTCCTTAGACGTCACAGGTGTGATTATAATATAAAAAGCAAAAAAATAAATACATATCACACTTAACGGAGTAAATTGTAAAATTTTGGTAAAACCCCTATTCTTTCCAAAATGAAATTCAATTTAAAAAAGTTCTAGAAAAAAACAAAAATTCTTTTCAAAAGAACGAAACATATTTATCAAAATGAATATATTTTGTAAAATTCTAATATCTTTTTATTCGCTACGAAGGAAACGCATAATAAAGAAAATAATTTTCTAAGTCTATTATCATAAATTTGAAAATTAGAACCTTGTAATTATTAAAAATAGCTTTGTGTTGTCTGTACGATTAATGAAAATAACGAACTCAGCGATGAAACAACACGATTCATTTTATGAGCCAATCGATTCTACTTTTTTGTCTCCAAAATCACTAAAAGTCCACTGGTGTATCGAGTAAAACAACTCTCTATACAAGACAGTTGATACACAGGGCAGAAAACTGAATTCTATTACAGGTGTTCGAGAGAAAATTCTTAGAAGGATTTTCGACCCGATTTGCAAAGTTAGCAATAATGTCGACTTCACAATAACCTCTAAGCTACGAGTTCTACAGTGAGCCTGATGTCATCAAGTAGATCAGCGTTCACCTCAATGGCCTGAGCATCTGGATCGGATGGAGGAGTCCTCATCATGTGCGCAATTGTCATCATGACCGTCAGATCAGCGATATTATAATGCTTTAACTTCAAACAAAACAGCAATAGTATTCGTAAACGTAAGCAATTGTATTCGATGATGGTTTTCGATTATAATATTTATATTTATCCACCAAATCCCGAAAAACTAAACCAACAATTCATCAATACCAATATTCTGATATCCAACCTTGATCCGATGACTTCATAGTTGTCTGTACTTATGGAGAATCAGGATGGCAGCCAAACTAGTCATTACATTTTAGATAAACCTTGATACAACTAATATATTAAGAAGAACACATTATACAAAAAGTTGTAATTTTTTAAGAATGTAGTCCTGTGGTATTTTAATACAAATAAAAATTAAGGTATTTCCTCGGATAGGAAAGGGTTCAAGTTCAAATCCCAGTAGCGAAAAATTTTTTTTTTCGATAAATTGAATTTTCTAGTTTATCTTTCTAATTAATATATTTCATTTGTATTAAAATATTACAAAACCATGTTTTGAAAAAACTGCAAATTCACAATAATAATGTGTTCTTCTATTAATGTCAAAGACACGAGAATACACGACGTATGGATCATAATGTTAGCATGTTGGAGTTCAAAATGACACAGACAAGAGTTAGAAATGAGTTCAATCCCATTATTAGCGCAGGAAAATTCTCTCAACGATCGATTAGATCGTTGATTCGTCATCAAGTTAAGGTGACAGCTTCCATTCTATTTGTTTTCAATAAAATCGTCTTCGTCCTGAGATATATCAACGACCCGCTGACCGCGTTATAAATGGTAATGTAATGCTAAAGTTCGAGCTATTTTGATACCATCATCATTGAATGCTGAAATGACTTTTATATTCAATGTAAGTTTTCTGTAAATATAGTCCACCAGATTTTTATATCTAATCTTTGACCTGTTAGTAAAAAAACTACTAATCCACACTAATCAGAAATCATCTTGATTTAGTTGCTAAAGTTTTTAAATTAAAATTGAAAGGTTGATTTAAGAATTATGTTATTATATCCACCAATGCACACACACAAACAAATAATTGTGTTAACAACTTACTGTATTTTTTAAAATTACAAAACCGTCTTATAAGTCATGGAACAAGATTTAATCACTTTAATTTTATAAAATTATATTATATAACTAGCCTAATACTGAAATAATAGTTATACAATTTCCTCTCCTTTACAATTAAATTAGAAACTGAAATAACTGTGTCTACCGGGGATACCAAATTTACATAAATCTGTGTTCATAATTTAGAAGACAACCAGAATATGTTAGGACCTCGCTGAATGTGATGGGTGTACCAAAAGTAGGTAAGGGTAAAATTGAAATGTAAAATCGGTACAGCGAGGGTCCGTGCGGCCACCCGCTGCTATTGGTAAATCCAATATCTGCCTTAATTTGTCAAGCCATGGGGTGGCCTTCCGGGAACCATTAGCAGGCAGGGACACGATTGTCCGTGATTCGCACCACGTCATCTAGTCTTAATGGACAGAATCATTTTAAAATAAGTTCTCAGATTTTTACAGCTGTTCGGAATATTTTTTATCGAGGATCTAAAGGTGGGTTTGAAGGTTTAAAGTAACGCAAGTAAAAAAAAAAAAGGTCTCATTTAGAAAAATTGTCCGATATTATTATTGAATTCCATATTTATTAATAAATTTGTTAAGACGTAATCGTAATTTTTAAAACATTTTTTAAATTGTTTTTTGATTGATTGTCATGTTCTCAAACATAGATTCGAAACTGCTCGCAAATTTGCCTACTATAGTTATGGGAAAATTATTTAAATTTATTAGATATTCCTTTCAAATAATTTATAAATGCACCCTCATGTAATTAATGCAATCGAACATGTAAATTTTGATTTTGGCAAATCTTGAACTGTAAAAATTTTAAAATATTTATTTTATCGTAGAATCGTATATTTGTATTTATATAATTTAACGACGTTTTCACAGGTTGAGTATAATTTTAGAAATAAAGTTTCTTGATTATCCCGCGTCTTTGGTATTAACTATTGGTACTTCTTACTTAGCGTTGAACTGTTTTCCTGAAAATATGTGTTCTACGATTGTTCCTGAGCGACACTTCACCGATAAGGCATCTCTTGAAAATGGATAATGAGATTTACCCGAAACGTTGGGACAACATTAGTCCTTCTCAGGACTAACAGACGCAGGAAAATAGAAATTTCCTTTCAAACATATATGATATATATACAGAATATAACAGACCAAGTTCACAATATTTTATGGGTGGATACCGGATTAAATTACAAGTTGAAAATATTCAAGGAATATATGCTTAATCTATACCACGTCAGAGATATAAGAATTTAAAAAAATCATAACTATGTGATTATTTCGATTAATTGAAATATTTTATAGATTTCAAATTATATATTGAATGCAAAAATATTAAAAGTCATCGAATTTGTAACGATCAGACTATTTTTGTTAGATGATTTAGGGATTGAAGCAAATATATAGATTCAAAATGAATAAGTTTCGCAAATATTTACTTCAAAGTAGGTAGATTGAATTCGTAAAAATATCAAACAATAATATTTTTCGTAATGGTGCAGAATTTGCACATATTCCTTGAATATTTTCGACTCATAATTTAGTCAGGTCTACCCACAAAATATTGTGTACTAAGTCTGTTACACTCTGTATGTATATATATATATATATAATATAGATGTTTAAATAACTAATGTTCTTAAAAAATATTAATGCGTTCTAATTCTAATCCAATAAGTTCTAATATCATGACATAAAAAATAAAGTCTTCATAGTTTCAACATAATTTAAATAAACTGTCACAGATATAATCGTAAGGTATATAAGGTAACTACCCCGAAATTCGAATCCTTCTATCTTGGTTTTCGGGATATCAGGTTTTTGCTTCACATGATTGGAATATTCGCTAATGCTCTCGCGAACACGTTCATTTTCTCCATTTATTCTTTTTCCTTGAGTTTTGCAATTGACTCAGCCGACATCGTTGATGGGATGCCATAGTGTCAATCACAGGTCAATCTCGTTGACTGAGGCGAGATGAATCTACAGAAAAACCTGATCCCGACAAAATGAGAAAAGGGGAAAAAATGATTTAATTTTTCCATCCGGCATTCACCAAAATTCTTGTAGCAGGTTGTCATATACGAAAAGTCGAATCACGGAGTGAAATGGCTGGTTCAGATAATGCTAATGAAATCCATTTTCCTGTCTTAGTATTCAAACGTATTTGGAGTTAAGATAAAAGATAACTATTCAAAAATTACAATGGTGTAAATCATTAAACAGTTTTAATTTTTTTTTTAAATATTTAAAAAAAATTATAATAAATAATAATAATAAAGTATATATCATTTAAATTTTCTAACTAAATACAAGGTGTCCCAAAATACTTGTTCATAATAAATTAATAAAGTAAATTCTGTAATAAAATAATGGATGGGTTTAATAAAAAAATGATTATTTTGCATTTAAGTGCAGTCCCTGGGAATTTATTTTTTAAAAATTATTTTTTATAAATGTGATCCTTTATTTTGCTGGCAACCTTTTAAACGGGAAGCAAAATTTCTGAGATCTGGTCGGCACGTATTTTCCGTGATCGCTGCCATTTCTTCTCAGATATTTTCTTTTAATTGGCCAGATTGTTACTGTTTACCTTTGATTTAAGGTAACTCCGTAGAAAAAAGTCCATTAGTGTTAAGTTAGGGCAGTTCATGTAACCTCGTTGGGATATTAATTTTCCAGAAAAAATTTCACAAACAACTGGTATGGGCTAGAGATCGGCATACTCCTCGCCTCTCCCGCTCATTGCGTTGATGCAACGAACGAACCAAAATAAAAAAATTATTGTATTTTAAAAATTACATACTGTATTTTAAAAATAACATATGACTGTACTGAAAGATTCAAAAAATATTAATTTAGATACAAGACTATTCGAAAAATTTCAAGAAAAATTCATAACTATATCGATGACGAATACACTTCATTTCAGAGTTCTTCAAAACTTTAATGAATAAAAAATGCTTTAAAATCTTTATGACTTGACAGAGAAATAATCGTTGATATTCTGAATAGAATCGGAATTATTGAGCCCCTTTAAGGACGCCGAATATAATGCCCGTAATTTATTAATGTCACTGTCCAATTCAGGGAAAACTGTCGTGGTTAATATGAATTCCGTTTACGTGGGGAGGAGATACGCCAAGAGATTGTTAGCGCAGAAGAAGGAGCCAAGTAGAACCCATTAGACTAAAAATGTGGCTCTCAAATTATACCTTTTAATCTGTTGATCAATGATTTTTCTTTTTATTATTGAACAAGAACAACTAAACCATGTCAAATAATTTAACTCACATGAAAAAACAATATATTATATTTAGAATGATCTAATTTGTAATAATAATAACAACATATCTGGATGAGATTCGCAGATGTTATAATGAAAGTAGCAGATGATGAATCGAACATATAAGTGATTTTTAACCATTCCATTACGGTGCTAAAATAAAAACGCGCATTCCGGTGCTGTAAACTCTGTGTACATGTAGACATTTGTTATTTTTAAGTCGGATAAATATGAATATCTCACATGCTTACATATTTTACACATTACTTATATTAATCATTAAAATAATAGTTGATATATATACAAATACATATGCATATGTATATTATTTTATATATAAGTAAATATATATATATATATATACTTCAATTATTGTGAAAAAATGAGAAAAAACATTATCACGAAAAACAGCATAAAGACTATGATACACGTCTAATTCAGCCAGTGCATAGTCTGTCACCAAAGTGGCGACCGGCATTCGGCACCCCACGCCCCTCGCACTACGCCTTCCGTACGTACACATACACGTATTGGCAAATTCACTTCAGGTTCTTCAAAAAAACATTTACAGAGATACTCACATATATAGAGGCAACGTCAACTCAGTTTACATCATCGGAGAGGAAAGTTTAATAAAATAAACGTAATATTTATATCAAAGTTAAAAAGCATTATATTGTATAAGCAAACGTGTAAAAGAATAGTCATAGCAAAATATGCAATCATAACGAACAGACAGTCTTATTGCATTAATAATAAAAAAGAACAGAAACAATAATAATAAAAAATAATAATAGTACAATACCTAGTAACAAAAAATAATAAAATCTTTGGAATGAGAGATCTTATAGATAGGCATGTATGTACTATGCGTTTTAAGTTTATGTGTGATTTAATTAAATTAAATTACCCAAAGACTTCATCAACATATAAAATATGTACTTCATCACGGACATAGTTAAATGAGGCTGTATATACAATTGAATGTAATAATTATCTTCCATAAATTACATTTTTTATTTCATAACAGTAAGAAACAGAACAAAAATGCTATGTAGCGCCTATTTACTACAGATATGTGGGTTTAATTTTCTAACTTACAAATAACACACTGAAAGATGCTAGAACAAGAATTTTATGAAAAAAATTGTAGGTGTATTAAACTTTGTATAAACCACCGTGAACAGTGGTTTATACAAAGTTTAATGTAGACACAATTTATAATTATGTCTAACCACAAAGTTAACGCCACAAACATCAACATGAATCTTATGAACTATTTAATTGAATTTTATTATTATTATTTTATTAGAAACAGCACAATCACATACAAAACAACTAAACTATAGGAATAAGAAATGAATACTAATTTATCTATCTCACTGGATTTGAGCGTCAATTACCCCTTGAAATCGCTATGATGATCTAGTGTGCTGGGCATTAGTGCATGCATTACCGGTTTACCGGTAAACCGTTTTACCGGTAAATATGGCTAAATTCCATTACATTCCAGTAAATACATTTATGAGTAATAATATTTTTAAACTACGATATTTGTAGAGTTAGAATTTATTGATATAGGAGAAATCGAAAATGATGTACAAGTTATTAGTCATCAGTTGCTGAATTATCATTGAAGGATAAGCTTCAGCAAGTTATTAAATAAAAAAACAATTGTTTGTCGGAATGTCGAGATGCTAACAACAATACGCAAAATTTAGCAAAAACTGTAAGCAGAGAAATTATACTTTTTGATGAGGAATGAGTCCGAGAAAAATATTTTGAGTTAGTATTCAAATATCTTACAAAAGTTCAGCTGACTAGTGTGGAGTTAGAGAGTTTTCTGCAGTAGGGGCAATCTACACTAAAATTTGATCCAGTCTAAGCGACGATACATTAGATATGATATGTTTTTTAAAGGCTCATTTTAATTCCTTTTCTGAAAGAGAATTATTTAAATGATTGTGACATTAAGTATCAAAGTGTGACATCTCCATTTTTAGACAAAATGAGTTACGAATGTAGTTTTATAGATTATAAAACTTCTGTTAAGTCTATGAACTCGTAAGATTATATATCCTTATGAATTTGAAGCATTTTTAATTGTAAAAAATGTTATGATTTCATAGGCTTAACAGAAGTATTAACATCTACAAAACTACATTCATAACTCATTATGTCTAAAAATGGAGATGTCATACTTTGATACTTAACGTCACAATTTATGTAAAATAAATAAACTATTATATATTCATATCTACGAGTATATTGGTAGACATTTTTTAAAATGTAATGAGTGATATTTTATTGAAATATTTTTTTCAATTTATTTATTATTTATTATGTCATAACATTCACCATTCACTTTTTGACACATTCATAATTATCGGTAAACCGCTATTAAATTCAGAGTTTCAAAGATTTAACGGTAATGCCATATTCCGGTAAATTAGCCCGCTCTACTGGGCATTTGTCTGTTTTGCAGGTTTGTTTTGACATTTCCTGCCCACCTAAGTCTCGTCTTTGTCCGTAATTATGATGCACTTTTTACAAGCGCTTTATGCGTATTACGGGACTCTTCTACTTTCGCTATATATATTCCACCCACTACAGTTTACTTGCTCTCACCTCTCTCACAATATCTGGGGCAGCATTTCTGAAGTTACAAGTTTTTCAACATTCTTAATTTTCCAGTTTGGGTAAATCTTGCGCAAAACTTTATTTTTGATTACCTGAACCTGTTTTCTTGCACGTGAGAGAGAAATAATAAAATGTTGATTCATCAAACATAATTATTACAATGCACGGCACTCCAGCGCCAATGGCATTGAAATATATGACTGCGTTGTAAATAAAAAAATATTGGAAGAGCATCAGAAAACGTAAGAGTAATCTTGTTCTTTCTGTGTTTTGATTTTATTAACTAGAAATTTTATACATTTTTTATAATTTTAATAACCTTACAGTAGCTCATTAAAAATTTATTTCGCTTCTAATATATCTACCACGCACTATACATAAAAACAAGATACATCGAATTCTAAAACTAAATATCGTTAATGATAGATTGATTCTCCTTCATTCTTAAGTCTTTAAGTTTGTATAGTACATTTTAGTACGAAAAGAAAATTCACATTCTTATTTCATTTTGCATTTTTTTTCTTAATCAAACCAGTAATTATCATAAACATATTTAGATTATTATTTCAGTATTAGAAAGTTTGTCATTCACTGTTCGAGGGTAACCGGTTGAATGCCTCCGCGATGAAAAGTGGCTGTCATTACCATGTGAGGGTGAACTCGCCGAGGAATCCAAGTTGGCTGAGGCGGCGGAAGAAGTTGGAGGCACCCTCGGGGCGAGAGGACTTTTTCCACCCTTATATGAAAAGCGAGGCTTTAGGCAGTCTAATTCACTCGACTGAGCACGGATTAGTCGCGACTTGAGATTGTTCTCAATGGTTCTCGCTTGTCGTTGGATTGTATTATTTTGAAACAGAATCAAATAATATAAATTATTTTTTTAAACAAAATATTTTTCAGAAAAATTTAAAAAGTTAATAAAGTCGATTTTTCAAGACAATTTCGGAGTGTAAAGGAAATATGATAATAAACGCGAGAATTTTTAATTTACTTTATAAGTATACACATAAAAAATAATTCTATGTCAGAAATCTATGGTTTAAGTGTTCTAGAATTATTAAGATTATATTATAATGAAATTATCGCTTAAATGTTTAATTAATTGATCAAGAAAAAGAAAATGTGAATATATATATTTATTAAAGAGCTAATTTTTATATCAAAAACAATCAAATCTTACAGATTAAGTGAAAATTCTAATTATGTCTTGTCTATTTTAAAAAAGTTGGTCCAAAGTTTGCTGACAGGTCAAATGTGTTTTAAATTTTTCTTATATGTACCGAGCAGTTTCTGATAAGTAAAAAAAAATGTTGTGTTGCTTTCCCGATGACCAATTATTTATTAAGGTACTCTATTATTCACTCCACTTTTCAGACTTTCAACACATGCAAAGTATTTGTATCATGTTAATATGAATTATTTCAATAGCTTCGTAAAATAGTTATAAAATCAAAACCTCCATTTAGAGTTGTTTACTAGAAAATATATTCATTGAATGAATTATTAAAAAAGTGAAATTCAGCGATTAATAATGGTTTTTAGACCTACTTATGCGGGGGTAGGCAGAGCGGATAGAGCGCTTCACTTTTCTGTCCTGATGCACAATTCTCAATTCATCCACATTTATACATCTTCTCATACAAGGCTTCCAACAGGACCATCTTCTAGTATCTGGTATACTTGATCATGTCAAGTCTTCCGCGGACGTCGTCTATTTCTGGTGCTATCAACACTTGCGTCATATATTTTTATTACCATTCTCTCCTCATTCATCAGTTCCATATAATTAAACCACCTGAGTGAGCCATTCTTAATCTTATTCACAAGTTTTTAGAATATTTATTTTTAAAAAAAATCCACACGTTCCACGTCAACGGAAAAAAATTGTACGATTTCATTCACGGCTTCTATAATACGACGCAAGATGACCATAGGTAAGAGAAATGACAGCTCAAAATTCGTACGATTTCGCAAATTTTGATTTATAATGTAATTTAAAATCGAATTTATATTTACGTACTGTCATTGAGTATATAATAGATAAAATATGTAAGTAATCTTAACCTAGTGACATTAATGGCTTGGATATTTAATCAAGCACTATACAACTATAACTTTTAAACGAATTATATTTTAAGGAATTGAAAAACTACATAAAAATTAAAAACTGCGTTAAAATCATTACGAACTTTAAGGCTAGACCATCGCCAACCAAACTTCATACACTTTGCATCAAACTATTACATATTACAGAAGACACTTTAGCTGTTTTCAAAAACAAATATATATTTTTATTTGTTATCTTTGTTTTATTAACCGCTTAATTGAGTTTAAATACATCCACCGGTTTCGAAAAATACCATTTTCTTCTTCAGGATGTCATTACTAACTAAAAAAATATATTATAATTTCTATACCAGAATCTATTTAAGAAAAAAAACAATAATTATTTAAAAATAAATTTAGTACTTAACTCAAATTGTTACTTAATACAAATTAACTCGAATAATTTTTAGGAAAAATTTTTAGAAAGGGACTCGTTAAATTTAGTTGGTTGTTTATAATTTTTTGATTAGTTTTACACGCTTTATTTATCTCCAATGATTTAAAATTATTTATTTTGTGACCAACACTGTTTATATGCATTTAAACTCAATTGAGTGGTTAATAAAACAAAGATAACAAATAAAAATATGAATTTTAACAACAAAGTTAGTATTGCTAATTTTAAAAGTATTAAAAACAAATATAATTAATGGTTAGCCCAGAACAGTCACACATGCAAGAGAAATGCTGTTTAACATTTTCCGAAAGTATCACATGGACCAATTAAATGTCAGAGTGTACGCGAAAATTATATTTAGAGCGCCGTATTTAAAAAAAAATGTTTTTTAAAATACGGTGTTTTTATTAAAATATTTTCAACATATATTGAGTATATCTAAATATTTGCAGGAACCAATTACTGAGATTTATCCCCTGAGGAATTGTCATCAAAATATAGATGCCTCACAGAGACGACGCTATTATTTTTACATGGGAAGTATGGCTGTCTTGGGCATTATTACCATCGGCTTGCTTGAGTGATCACTTTACACAATGTAACGTTCACCTCTTTACCCATGCTACCACATCTATCAAATTTTTTGGTAGTTGTATGTATGATATCATGTTGGAACATTTCAATTATTCAAGGGATAAATCCCAGTAATTGGTTCTTACAAAGATTTGGACATACACAAAACATTGTGAAATATATCAGTCAGTCATGTCAGAGATATAAGAATTTCAAAAAAATCGTAATAATGTGGTTATTTCGATTAATTGAAATATTTTATTGATTCCAAATTATATATTGTATACAATAAATTAAAGGTTATTAAATTTCGAGCGGTTATTATTAAACATATTTCTCATTTTTCGAAATCGGATGGTGAACATAATAGACTCATAGTGGTCAAAAACAAAATTAATGAATCATTTATTATTAAAATGAATAACCACAACGTGTTTTCGCTGAATATTAAAATAAATCATAGATTATTTGGTCAATGTTATTATAAAATGAGCCTACATTTTAAGCTGCTTACTCCCTACATTTTAATCATTTGATATTGCATCAAACATTATTTAACTTATTTAAAGCGTACATTATACAATGAATGTAAAAAGTATCGGTAAATTACAATAATTTGTTTATTACAAAAAGATATTCATTGTCTCTTTATCCAATTATATTATTATCTATCAATACAGAATAAAAACTGTACTTCCTCGTTTTTGTATTCTTTCTTAGGTGCTGATATTTTAAAATCTTCTTGATATTTTAAAAGACTGATAATGATTTGTAGAGAGATGTGTGAAGGTTGTGTATTTAAAATTTCAGTATGTACTCCGTCAAAAAAAAACTCAAGCTGTTTCACTGTGGATTTATTTAAGAGAACTTGTTACAGAATATTTACCAGCGTCTTATATAAGCAGATTTCCTGCCTACGTGCTCGTGAATTTTATGTGACGGACGTGACATAAATATGCCGTAATATTATAAATAATAACACACGTTTTTATACACGAATAACGTGGGAATTAGTCGCAAGTAGAGCTTGAAGGTGTTCTTTTTGGTCCTTAAATGCCCCTTTTAAATGCGGCCAACAGGAAATGTTGTACATGGGGCATCATATATTCGTTTGTTATTATTGTCATATGTAACCTATGTAATCATATCCAACCACCGCACCGCAACATGGGTCTTCCAACACTCCACTAGCTATTGGGTTTTCTTTGAATGATTTCTTCTGATCCGGTCGATCTAGATCTATATGTCTCAGCCACGTTATTTTAATAACATTCCACAAATATCGAAGATGTCTTTTCTTTTTATCTATATTGTTATTATCGAATATAGAATGCCAATAAATACCTTTCTCAATATCTATCACTTATTATAATTCTTTAACTTTTTCAAAAATGTATCAATCTTTCTTCTCTACAATTTCTATTAAAATTAATTATAAAAAGAAAAAATATTTTTTTAAATTAATTTATTTATCCATGTGAGACATTTATAAAATTGAGGTTGGACTGCATCTATCTCACTAGAAAAATCTGTATCGAAACAGGCATAGTATACAAAGTAATTAGTTAAAATTTAACTAACAGTTACAAATATAAATAGAGATAAGATTTATACACAGTAATTACATGTTAGATATTTTATATTATTTTTTAAGACATTTGAAACAATAAATATTATATAATACTGATCAATATAATTGGGTGAGTGCACTAATACTAGATCTACACATATTGCGAAATATTAATTAATTAATCTCAGAATTTCATGTACCATTATTTTTATATTCAATACGGAATTCATTCATAACAGCATAGCGTAGATAGAATAGGTAGGTAATAAAACGTATTCTGAATTATTATATTTATATATATATATATACAAACACATATACATACATGAACATACATTTAAAAAAAAAATATATTTTAATAAAAAAAAATATATATACATATAATAACTTATACACAATTAATGTGTTTTCAAAGTTTACAAAATTACGTGTCATTAAAAAAGAGAATTATGTAGACAATTCGACGTTTCAGCTAGAGAGACAAGATCTCGTGGACCCCGATTTAACTTTTTTGCAGCCGATTTATTCTTCGAGCTTTCAGCCTGGGGGATGCGGGTTAATAATTCAACAATTATTCCAAAAAAGAAAAAATCTACCGAAACAAATTCCCACTCAGGGAAGGAAAGGCGATGAAAACGTTTCAGGAATTTTCATCTGGGAATATGAGAATTGGAACAAACTTGCGGATGTTGTGTGACCCGAAAATTTACATATTAACCTTCTCGAAAAATAAAATACTAAAACGAGAACAATGAACAGTACAAAAATAAAATTAAGAACTCGACAATATTAGATTACATAAAATAACATTTAAAAATGTAAAGTTAATGATAATAACATAACATGTCAATTAAAAAAATATGTATACGATATATTATTTTTAAAGTCGATATATTAGTGAGGCCTGGAGCTGGCAGAAAAGGAACGAAAGTAGACTGAATGCAGGGGAAATGAGATCACTTAGACGTATTTGTGGCAAATCTATTTATGACAGAGTAAAGAATGAAGAAATAAAGAAAGAATGTAAAGCTGATGTTAGTATAGTGAGTAAGATTAAGAAAGGATCACTTAGGTGGTTTGGTCATATGGAAAGGATGAATGAGGAGAGAATGGTAAGAAAGATATATGACGCAAGTGTTGATGGAACCAGAAATAGAGGACGTCCGCGGAAAACTTGGCACGACCAGATAAACCAGATAATGGAGGACGGTTCTGTTAGAAGCCTCAACAATCGGCGAGCTTGTATGACAAGATGTATGAATGTGGATTAGGCGAGAATTGTGTGTCAGGACAGAAGAGTGTGGCCCTCTATCCTCTCTGCCTACCCCCACGGGGAAACGGCGTGATGGTAAGTAAGTAAGTAAGTAAGTATATTATGTTATGTTTGAAAACAGCGTGTTTTTAGACAGCTAAGTTAATAAAGAATAAAATCACTAAATGAACTTGTTTTGTGTTCTCATGTTCCATTCTATTATTTATCATGATAAAACCAGATCTTTTTATTTGTAATTCTTTAATAAAATTATTACGAAATAAATATGATCATGACCTTAGACGTAATGTAGTCCTTACTTTCTGAAAGACTGACCTGCATAGCATCGCAAAGGTCAAGAAAAACGCCGAACAATATTTTTTAATTTACGGTATTGAGTGCCAGTGGGGTGTAAATAAGTTACTGGGCGGAACCTTAATGAAACGTGAATAATATAAACGAGAAGAAAAATACCTTAGAAGGGGAAGTAAAGTGAAATAGAACGCACTATCCGGGGTGTCACAAATTGGTCTTTCTGGTGTAGGTGGATTTAGCGGGTGTTCCTTACTAACCGGACCCTCCATGCTTGAAAGATGCAATAAAGTAAGGAAACATAAATAAGACAATACCAAGAAAGGGAGATAGAATCTGAGAGATTAAATTAAACGTTTTTCTTTTATTCATTTAATAATATATTTTTTATTAAAAAAAAACAATTGTAGTTCAATATAATTACATATAAATAAAAGCTCTGCTTTGTGACTAATGTTTTCTTTCTTTGCAGGTAAATTTTAAAGAAAATTAAAATAGATCTTGAATTATGGGACTGGCTCTCTGTTAAATGTGTTATTTAATGGTGCGGGGATCATCATAGAAATAGCACGATCTTCAGGTTTGCCAAAACTTTATTATAAAACAACGCCACAAACGGGAAACCTAGCTAGGTCTCTATAGAAAACCGACCCTTTTCTTTCTGTGTGCGTGTGCTCGCGCTGTAATCCTCGCTTCTGCCGACGCAATCCGTGGCGCCACCGAGCGCCACCGGCGCGCGCACCTGACACGAGTGGGTGAGTCTGTCCTGTGACTCACTTCCACTCTAGACTATTCAAATTTATATAAATCAAGATTAAGACATCAATAATACAATGTGAAAATTAATCACGAAATATAAAAAATGTTGAGAAATTGATTAGATTAGAACTTGGGATTTTTTTGATATTTTTTCTAATCATTGTATTGTAGTTAAAAAGCTTTATATGTGTTCCTTGATCGTTTTTATAAAATAATTTGTAGAATTATTAGCATTACTGATCATGTAAAGACCATCCCATTTTAGTTTGTTTATGTCATGAATTAACAGGATTGGAGTAGCATTTTTAAAATAAGATTTTGATAGACATGTAATATCTTTGTTATGAAATTTTTTAAAAAGATAATTGACTGACGTCATTTCTGCTGTCAGAAATTTCAAAATTAAAATTAAATTCTGGATTTAACATGTTTATATTTTTTACTGTTTCCGAGGTAAGTTTGTAGAACTCCATAACCACATGTGTGAAAATAAATCATTTGTTTTATTTTTTTTTTATTCTACTCGTTTAATTTATTTGAGATGTGTTTTGCCTTGAATTCCAATGAATGATGTTGTACCTTTTCATCTCATACAAATAGAATTGTATTGATGTCCCCCATTATAGTAATAAATACTAGTTGTTGAGTTAAATTGTTAAAATGCCCTTACAAGGCGGAATATAGACAAACAAATATAATGTGTATGTGTATTATACATCGTGTAAAGAATTTTAAGGAAGTTCTATCCTTCAGAACTTGGAACTTGGAAAGACGCTTTCGTTTGTTGTTTGCATATTCTTTTGTTATGCTAAAAAACTGTCAGACTTTAAATTTCACGCGAGATAAATAAGTTTTATATAATTAATGACTTTGTTTAGGCAAAATACAGAAGAAAACTACAGATCTTAAAATTAAATAAATACGATTGATATTCAAAGCAGATGTAAACAAAAACTTTCCTTATTAATTTGTGTGAATGTCACTTCACATGACACGAGGCAATCCAAGCGCAGGGGTGATTAAAAATATAATTTTAAATACTAAATTAATGTATTAATTATAAATATATACATATAAAATCAATAATATCACAGACTTACGTTCTGAATAATTACAACTTCACAATAAGAATGTGTTTTCCTTAATAATATATGTTGTATCAATGTGTCCAAAATTTAATAAAAATGAATTGATAATTCTGGCGTCTGCAGTCGGTTTACTCAAAGGTATTTGAGATTCTGTAAAAATAATGTAGATGGCTTTCAAATAATGGAACGACAGGTGTATTAATTTGAAAAATGTAACATATAGGTTCGAAAATTTGTCAAGAAAAATACTGGCGTTATAGCACAATGGTAGTGCACTTCCCCGGATTGGAAATAGAGATCCAGGTTGGAATCCCGGTGACGCAAAAACAATATTTTTCGACAAAATTGATTTTATATGTGTATATTTATAATTAATACATTAATTTAGTATTTAAAATATCACAGACCTATATTCTGAATAATTACAACTTCACAATAAGAATGTGTTTTCTTTAATAAAAATATTTTTTTTTTTTTTTATGTTTATGTAAACTGAAACTTCTTGTACAAAGTTTATAGATTTGCACAGCAGTTTAGATTCTTCTTTGTACAGTTATATGCACATATATACATGGCATAATAGCTTAGAAAACTAAAATTTATTGGTAGAAATTTATGATTAAATTATTGAAAAAAATTAGACATATCTTGTGTAATCCGATTCTGGTTCCTCCTGCTAGTGGTTGGTTTCATCTTGAGGCCACATACTTATAACAACTGATCTAAAACAAATTTTGTTAAATTTAAGTAATGTTAACCTGGAGATAAGACGTTCGATATTTTTGATACCTTTTTTTTACTAGTAAATGAAATCCAATATGTCACAGATAATATACAGGGAATCGCATTATGTTATATAATAAGGATTACCGTTACGGTTACACTGATTGAGTTTGGCCTATATAAAATTACCATTTGCTAAAGTACATCGGATGACATATATATATCTGATAACGGTTATAAATCATGTTTGAGCTCGTGATTTTTAGATTTTAGGATTGTTGCAGTTGTTGCGCTTTGCAGAGATAGTTATCATTGTTTAGCGTATTTGAAATATTTCAAGATTTGTCTCTAAAACTCCTTGTGGGCTTTATCAAACGAATCTTAAAACATAATCATAGTAATAAAATAATGAAATTTACAAATAAAACAAGTCAGTAAGTAGTCGAATAAATATATATATATACAGATTTTTGTGTAGAGAAAATTGGACGATAAAGTGGATTTGGATAGCTGCATGGATTAAGTAGATCAAATAGACTATGAACCCTTCGGCAAAGGTTCAATTTTAGTCAAGGGATGAAATAAGGCGGCTATATGTTAGTTAATTCTCACGGGAGGATGAAGTGATGTAAGCATGGGAGTGAAGAGTTGAGCGAAATAAAATTGGATAATTAAAAAATTATTTCAAAATTAATATTTATACACATTAGGGTACTTGAATTTTTATAATAGAATAAAGTACATAATCAGATTACGTATTAATTATGCAATTATGTAGGAAGACCTTTATCATCTTTGTAAATATTGTCTCAATAATAAATACATTTTAAAATATTTATTATGCATAATATACGAGTACATTATCAATCCAAAGAGCATATTTAAAAAATTCTTAAACAATATTTGCAAATACATAATAAAAAAAATTAAAACGTACTATACATTATAATGTACTTAAAACTATCGCGAAAACTTGAATATGTTCAATTCCGCTCAAGCAGCAGAACGTTATAAATTACATTTGTTCAAAACTAATCAAAAGTGTACAACATGAAATTTATGCAAAACATCATTCGCAATATAAATTAAATTAACCAACTAGAAAGATATACAAAAAATATTGATACATTGCTTTCTAGCTCTGGCCGATCGAACGCCAGAAAGTATTGCCGCCGGCCAGCTCAGTCTGGGTGCGGTGCTGGATATTTTGTCTGGCAGGAAGGAATGGATCAGTAAATGCAAATAGGATCAATTTTACATACAATGTTATAATTAAAGAAACATTGTTTTTCACAAAATTGATACACTTGACCCGGCAAATCGAAAATAGTTACATGTGACACAATGCTGACGAAAATTCTTACATAGAAAAATTGGCACCTTCAATGTTCACGACTTGGAGTCACTTGATACGATCGAATTTACACTCATACTTTACAATTCTTTTCATGGAAGATAGTGGTGAAGGTCGTCCTCCAGACAGTCGATTCAGAGCAGGATTTTCGTCTCAGAGCCCCAAAATGCGAACGGGCACCTCATGCTGAATCCCTAATCGCGGGGCTAAGACTGGTTTACCCTGCTGCTAACCGAGAATTTTTCCGATTTATGCAGAGAGATGTTTCCAATTTGCTGGTAAATCAGGGCCTGTATCAATCTCCTGATTCACTGAGTAAAATATGATTTTTTTCAGGCATGTGCGGCGAGCCACCGAGCGGCGCCCGCCTCTCCTGCCGTCGCCGTGTCAGAAGTGTCTCCCCCACTAGCTTCTCGCATTTGCCGCCAGAGGACTGCTCCTTGCGTCCGATTGGCGCGGAGATTTTGCAACCGCATAGCTAGCGCGTGCATTTAAATTCTAATCCACAGGGACGTGATTCATAACGTCTCAATGTATATAAAAAATCTATTTATCGAAAAAATATTTAGTTGATACTATAGAACTAAGTTTTGAAAATGCAACTTGACAACAAAAATGTGTTCTCCTTAAAAAAACATTACATTTACAATAAAATCGACTTCATTCTTGGTTAGTACTCCTAGAAACTCTTCATCTTCTCAGTTGCAATTTTTTTAAATATTTCAAAACCATTAATAATTTCAAACTATATAACAAACTCTATATATAGTACTCTAGGCTGATGTACCACACATATTATAACGTTACAAACTCTTGGTATAAGAAAAATTGTAACGTTAGTGTATCTAATTAAAATAACGATCACCCTGGTTAGTTAATTTCACGCTCAGTTCGAAACGCCTAGTACTGATTGCGATATTTGGCGCTAGGATCGCGTCCATCAATTTGAGTGACGGGCCGACGCTAGCAGATACGTACACTTCCATTCGCGCTTCAAGCTAGGATGGTTCACCCTGGGGACGGCTGTTGGCCGTTCCCGCCATGTTGTGGAATTCATATTTGAAGATACGCTGAAGATGGTGTCCATACAGGATCCAGGAGCAGAGCCAATGCCAGAGCGTTTGGACGTCGCGCCAAGAATAATAATTGAATGGTAAAATCCATACAATTAATCGATCTCACAACGCACTCATTTCTAGCTCTACGAATTTTAATTGTATCAAAAATTTATTTTGCCTTTCTTTATTAACCCTCTTTCTTTTATTATTTTATCTTATTCATACTTTCTTCATTATTTACTTCTTTATTACTTAAAATTACGTCTTCTTCCCATCACCCGTCGACAATTTCTTATCATGGTCCACCTGGGGGAAGAAAATTTGTGCGTGAGCCGCCGGTTGAAGGAGTGTTCTGACCAATTGCCAGGCATTCAGAAACGGGGGTGGATGCTGCTCCCAGGATACCAAGAGGGACGGATGCAAGAAGATGTTAATTTTTTACTGAAGGAGCAATAGTAATCGCCCTAGGTTGATGTATTATTTGTAAAATTATTATTTTCATCGTCAGCCTGTTAAGTAGTTCCGAAATTAAATTAACTTTTTTTATAAAAAAAAATTATAATTACGGTAGTTTTCAGTTCTTTTTTTAAATTTTGTAATAAAATTTAATGTAAAATTTGCTGACGGTCTTTTATTATGAAATATCACCTTTCATGTTTTACTGGTTTTTTTTAGTAACGTTTATTACCCAGGAGATGGCAAGGTGGATCTCGATATTATGGTAAGTAGGTGGTTTCTGGTTCACGTACTCACAAATTCATACTTTCTCTTATTACTAGTTGGTGGAGGATAGTCTGCCAGCACGCGTCTTACAATTGTGCCCTACGTATATGCCTCATAATGGCGCTTCCAAGTCGTGGCGGGCTACACCTCACAATATATATATATACATATACTTTTACTTTTTATGCACTGTCTTTGTTGGTTTTATTCATATAAACATAATTTTCTACATTTATCAATAAACAAATGGTATATATATTTTTTGTGAAAGATGGTATATGAAATAGTACCCACAATCATTCTTCGTGGATCTATTAAATGCAGTTCAATGCGAAGCAAATTCTCAGGGGAAGTGGGGCGAATCTATTAAATACAGATGGTCAGCGGACCGTGCTTATTTTCAATTTAGATGGATGGTGTTTATATTGTGTGAACATTGTTGCAGGATGGGGGAGTGCAGTATCTACCCACATTAATCGGATATATATTTTTAAACGTGGGGAATGTTTATACATATAATGTAAATTTATATAAGGGCAGGCTGTTTCAGAAATTGTTGCATGATTTAGGATTATAAAATTATTAAATTGTCCATATATAAAAAATACAATAATCACTTATAATGTAACACAATTACCATTTAAAATTGTATTTATATTTAACTTTGTTTAAACCACAGTATTATTTTTACATCAACCGGTTTCGATACTAACGTCTCTTTGTAAGGACTGCCATACAATTTTAAGTATTCCATAAAAATTAAACGACATCTATTACGGGGTGTAGGTGGAATCATGGTAATAGTGGCGGTGATTGACCCGTAATTCGTTTAAATTGTATGGAATTAATTAGCCAGTCCTGATGAATATACGTTAAACAACACAGTGTTTTAAACAAAGTTAAATATAAATACAATTTTAAATTATGTCTAACCACAAAGTTAATGCCACAAACATTAACAATATTTACCGTTTATGTGATTTTTAAGGATAAAAGTAGATGTTCAGATTATTTAATGTTTTTGAAAAAGTATGTCTTTTTCGAAAACATGTCATAGTTACTACCGTTAGTTACCGGTGGTACCTACCCTTTTAATCAATTTAGTAAAAAAAAAGTGGGTTTATGTCTATTCTTATAAAAAAAAGGGTCTCTACCACATGCAGGAAAATAATCCTTTCATACTTTAGGGAAATTACTGGAAAATATTGAGAAAGTTTGGAAAAATTAATGATCACGGGGAACGTACAATAACGGAGAGCGAGAGATCGATCTCTAATAAGATGGATAAAACGAGACCAAGATATGATCAGAGCCTGGCTACACATTTTATCACAGAGATCGCGAAGAGTAGAGGCTTGTAGTTCGCAATGTGAGAGCAGAATAAAGGACCATGTCGACCGATCATCAACAGGGATTGATTGTAATTAACCGTTTGAATGCTACGCGTCGCAAAAGCGCTGCGATCGTTTGTATCGAAAATTACTTAGCATTAAAACGGTTAAATACAACCAGCAGATAAGCAATCGGCGAGAGCCGATAGTGGCCGTCACGCGGACATTGGTGACCGCTGCGTGTCACGGTCTCAATATAATCTATATTTCAATGACAGAGCTTTCCTCAAAACAAACCACACGTAAATAAAATGTCGATGTTATTAAAATTATTCCATAACATGTAAGTTAGCTGTCAAAATGACATCTAGATGACATATAATAATTTTTTATTTTTATTTTTTATTTTTAGAGAAACAAACAGTACAATAATGATAACTGATAATAACATGATATATAAAAATAGTACCTGTTAAGTTTCTTCGAAATTAAACAAATAGTACGTAATAAACTAAAAAATAGTACATTTAAACAAGCTGATAAACAAAAATATTTTTATGTCAAAATAAACACAATAAACTAAAAAATACATTAAAAAAAAACTGATAAACAAAAGACATATGAAGCGGAAAGGGTAAGGAGGGGAGGAAAATGGGATGCAATATATACAATTTATGTTAATAGTTATTAAAAAGTTGGCGTAGTTTAATTTTAAAAAGAAGCATTTTATCGTTGAAAATGTTCAAGTTATTAGAAGAATTTACAGTATTATATAATATATTGACATAGAGCGGGTCACAAAACATTTTTTTATGTAATTAGTTCTGCCAAAATTTGGGTAAAATAGATTATCTGATCGTGTTAGGTGTGTGGGACAGTTTAAGGGAAACACTCATTTTCTGATAGACATTTTACGTAATTTAATATATTGAAAAATTTATGTTGAATATTTTCAAGTCGGTCGCTGTAGGTGGAATAATGTGTGTTCCAAACTACCGATCCAAATTCAAGTTGACTGCGTACAAATGAGAAATATAAAATGATAAGAGTAAAAGGTGATTGGAATGGGTTAGACGTTCTAGCAATGAATCCAAAGAGTCTATAGGCCTTAGAAATTACTGACTCTATATGCGGGACTGACTATATGCGTGGATAGACAATTTCTAAGGTAAATAAGATTTCTCCTTTACCATAGACATAAGAAAATATGATTTTTTTTTCTTACTCACAATAAAGATAATGATAATAACTTTATTTCAAATTGAATATATATTTACGAACTGTTATTGAATATAAAAAAAAAGAGAAAACATTTAAGTAATCTTAATCAGATCGCGTCTCACAGACCTGGCCGTTTAACGTACACTATTCAGTCATAATGACACTACTGAAGCCACACCCTGAAGGAAGCGTAATATTATTATGAGTAATAGGAATGGACTAGTGGTTACGATATTCGCCTAGTGATCTAGTGGTCGGAGATTCGAGCCTTATTCCAGCATGTCATCAATTTAGTCTTATTTTCATAACACAAGCGTTAACCTTAGTATGAAATATAACATGATCGTATTTTTATTTATTAACGATAATAATAATAATCTATCTATATATAGACTATCTTGACTATTCTGTTGGCTGGATTCAATTCTTAATATCCTGCCCATAGAGATGCTTGTTATCATTAAGCCATCCGGACAAATTATTTGTGACGCAGAACATTATTTACGTAGCCCTCGATATTCAGCGGGCATGCTCACTCGTGCGCTGCGGCGTGTTACGACGACAAATTATTTATGTTGCCTAGTTTCAGTTTTGTATTTTGCTTTCGTTGTTACGATGGGGAGATTCGATGATCGCAGCCGTCGGCTTGTTAAAAAATAAAGCATCCACGCTTCGTGAATGTAGGATTTGGGGCCTGCATAAAAATAGAAATACCGTCAATCTGTATACTAAAATAAAATTCTTTGAGAATAAAGTTAATTTATTACCATCTAGATATTTATAAATATATATGTCTAATATTTGTTTAATGTCCACAGTATAAGGCGTTTTTTGAAAAAATATGTAAAACATGTATCGGCATATATATATAGGTATCCCAGAGACAATAGTCCAAACAGAGCCTTAAGGGACATCACTAGCAAACTATTGAGCGTCAAATAAGGTTATTTGAAATTCAACGGTTTAGAAGTTATTCAATCTTTTTTAATTTTGCAGATAAAAATCTGTCATGATGAAATTTGGCATGTGTATGGATTTTTGTTTGCGGTTAATTGATAAAAGTTATTTTAAGTAGGAATATAAATTAGTATTGCAAGTCTTCCATTAAATTAGATACTTTTAATTAGCTGTAGATAAAAATCTGGCAGCTTATATAGTAGTTATATTATCATAGCATGCGTATGCAAAATTTGCAAGTATCAAAATAGGTTGAGTGTGGCACAGCGTTTATTTTTGAAAAGACAGGTTGTTAATTTCTCAAAAATCACAAAAGTTCGAATAACTTCTTAAACTGTCTGTAGGATACCATGTATTTTTTTATATATAGGTATGTATATCATTTAATGTCTTATAGTTTTGATAATTAACTCATTTTTAAGGTGAAAAAAACGACGGTCGACGTTTCAGATCCATCATCAGGGCTATTGTGGCTGATGGTATCAACAACCCTGTTGTTGCAATATAATCCGAAATATGGGCAAGAGAGGTCGGAAACATACCTATGGCAGAATGGCCTATAAATCTCTTAATAATTTAATTAAAAAATACAATTAATAGAGATAAGAAAAATGTATTTCTTTATGTTGAAATATTTTCTACTATTATCATCATCAGTAATTAATATTAATACGACAAAAGCCCAAAAATATATGTCTGTATGACGCTGTACCTAGTTACATCTTAAGAGGTATTTTATGTGAAGTCCGACCGAAGTTTCCGCCGCCTTCGGCTGCACATTCAGCTTCGGCTAATATCTTCCGAAGGTTTGGCAAAAGCCGATGCTTTGTATTTTGCTGCCGAAAAGTGCCGATAACGCACGAACTATTACGAATGAAATAGAGTTCCTACTTATTTGCCCACCATTTATATTTTTGTTTTTTTATCTACGCTTGTATTTTTAATTTCAGTATACGTTGTTTCTTGAAGAAGATACCGTAGGTATCGAAACATGTTTAATAATCAATAAATAGTGGTTTAAGTAAAGTATTTTGTCTTATTATTTATATAAAATGAGGCAACAAAGTAATTTTGCTAATATTGAAGAAGAATTAAAATTCAGTTTATCATTTCTGGAAAACTGCAATTTATTTATTTAATGGATATATTTACAATTATTATTAACTCCACATCGCAGAAAACTAAGTAACAGTGTAGAATTTGCATTGTTATGTATACTTTCTAGTCGGTGTTCTAAGATTTCTAAGCACGATTGAACCTTCAGCTTTGATTTTGGCCGAAGGTTATGACAAGAGCCGAATAATCGGCTTAATATGTTTATTGTCACCTGTTTTTGGACGGAGCGCTTTTTGTGATTATAATAATTCTTAGTGCACATTTTTATTGTGAAGTTGTAATTATTCTGTGATTTATTAAATATGAATTAAATATATTAATTAGAAAGATATACAAATAAAATAAATTTTATCGAAAAATATTGTTGTTGCGCCACCGCGATACGAACCTGGATCTCTTTCCAAACAATTACAATATAATAATATAAAGTTGTATCAATGTGTCTAAAATTTAATACAAATGAATTGATAATTCTGGCATCTGCTATCAGATTACTCAGCGGTATTTGAGATTTCGTAAAAATAAGGTAGATGGCTCTTTCAAATAATGGAATGATTAAATGTATTTATATCAAAAAGGTAACATATGGGTTCGAAAATTTGTCGCTAAAAATATCGTCGCTGTAGCGTAGTTGGATAATGCACCTTCCCCGGTTTGGAAAGAGATTCAGGTTCAAATTCCGGTGGTGCGACAACAATATTTTTCGATGAAATGGATTTTATATGTATATCTTTCTAATTAATATATTTAATTCATATTTATAATAATTCTAGTGACATAAAAATCAACCTTCTTCTATTATCATATCCAATTACTTACCTTTCCCACTATGTTTTAGGACGGGTCATATACTATTATAATATATTCATGTTGGTTGGAATTTTGGGAGTGTCGCGGAATTTACGGAATATATTCCTATATTTAGTAATACAACATGACGATACTATTACTAGGTGCACAACTAATATGGTACATGGTGATACTAAATCATTATATACGGAGGAGCTGTCAAATTATTTGCCACGGATGACTTTCAATAGTAATTGGTAGCACATTTTAATGTCTGACGTTCGTTTTGGTCGTGTTAAATGGGCATTACCGTAGTAAGCGAACTGTGAAAAATACATCGAATTTCTGCGTTAATTAGTAAGTAAGTCCCTTAAGAATAAATTCACAGAAATATTTTTTAATTGATAAAAACATTTATGGTTTATATTGTTAATGGTCTTTTGTTTACCAATATAATATTTCCTTTCGTATTCATCGTATTCTTATCTATTTTTCTTAAGAAATCCGCTAGATAGAAGATAGATTAACAAAACTGAATAATTAATAAATATTTACGTGCAATATTTCCGCATTGTGCAATATATGCCACTGATGTCTAATATTTCACAATTTCTATCAATTTACGCATTGTGCAATAGATATCACAGATGTCTAATAATTAAATTAATGTAGCTCTAGGTGTACATATGTACATATGTATCTTTTTACAAATATATATTTTTTTCTTACTGGAAATATAGACACTACATAATGCAGGATTTCCGCATTGAAAAATAGATTATATGGAAACCCTAGTAGCCTAATAGCTTACTGAAGGACCTCATAGCAAGCAATCAACGTCACCGATTGCTTTTCTGCTAGTTGTATTTATAATTTGGTAAAAAAAAATAATTTAGAGGATAGCAATGTAATGAAGGTTTTACTACAATTTTACTTAAGCAGTATCATTTTACAATTAATTGTGTACGCATAAAAATTAAACGTGTCTGATACAATCATGTTGGTATGCTGGCAGCTGAAATATTTAGAAAACAAGGTTCATACAAGATTCATATAACCAGCTGCTAAACAAACAGAGAATCTTGATAAAATTATAAATTTTATTAAAAAGATGTATTTGATAAAATTACTTTCGTAATTATTATCGTTATTAATTATGGAGAACACATTATTATTGTGATGGTGTTTCTTTTTCAGCACATAGTTTTGTGGTATTTTAATAAAAATGAAATATATCAATTATAAATATATACAGAAAAATTCAATGAAATGTTTAGTAATATATGTATAACTGTATATAAATAACTGCAGCATATAAGTTAGAACATTTGTCATAGATTTATTATGTTAGTGTGATGTAATTGGTTTTCTGCAAAGGTTTAACGCGTTTTCCCGGATAGTAAAGGATCCAGGTTCGAATTCCGGTAGCAAGAAAAATATTTTTTCGATAAATTAAATTTTTCTGTATATATTCTAATTACTTTCCACCCAATCGTTCTTTTGGATGGTGAAAGCCGTTATTCTAAAAATAAATCGATGGTAGTGGGTTTTTTTCTCAAAAATCATATTAGAGGGCGAGCGATGACAAGGTAAGGGGGTGTCCGCAAATAAATATACATATATATATATATATATATATATATATATATTTATTTATTTATGTTTCATGTATGGATAATCCATAAGTCATTAAGGTATAAAGTGAATTTTATTTTAAAACAGTCAAAACATCATACAAAAAAAAAGATAGACTGAGACCGCTATTCGGCAAGAAGGCTAAATTTCAGAAATAGATGATCACAGTGCGATGAAGATTTTTAATGAAATGTCAGAAAACATAAGAAAGGTAGAGAAACTACATAGATTTAAAAGAAAACTAAGTAAATGTGTGAAAGATAAATTCTAGCAGAAAGGAAACATTTTGATCTTGTTTATATTAGAGCATATATAGAAATACTTATGTATTCACTATATTAAGAATAAATAAATAAAAATAAGTTACAGAGTAAACCGTTTTTTTAGTTGAGAAATTAAAAATATTTTAAAGTAAAACATGAATATTAAAGTTATGCTGCAAATTAAAAATTTAATAGAATGAACAATATTTTTTAAACTATCGCACATAAGTACAGACGTGCGTCGGTTCTAAGGTCAACGAAGGTTAATACGGGCGTAAAAACGAATAATTCGAGGTCAGAATATGAAAATGAATAAACCGAGAAATTATAATTTATTCTGATGATTTATTTATTAATATGATAATATATCGTGATGTTTCAATTTTTATTTTGTACCTTTATAATAATATAATCTCAGACAAGGTACGCCAAGTAAATATTATCACATCTACGACGTACTATAGTTATACAGATACAGGAAACAAGAATGTAGACAAGGGTGGTTCGCCGATCTCGGCTTTTCTCAATCGGCGATGATGATGATGATGATGATGATGATAATGATGTCGAAAACGTTAAAACGCCGCTGTAACGAAATGAAACACAAAAGATTTTCAATATCGGTACTGTACGACGACACGACACAATCGAGAATGGCTGCCCACCTGCAGAATACCCTGTTTTCATTCAGATACATAACAATACATACAGTCATATTTGCCAGTACCTACTCAGCAATAGACCGCCGCTGTAACGTTTTATTAATAATAATAGTTCTTATTTTCCTGAAATCTATTCCACGGTTTTTTTGGCGCCACGCCGATGATTACACCTTTAAATTACTGACACGTGTCTCATAATTTCAATTATATGGCGCCTCTGCTGCGACCTCGCAATTCTGTGCGATGCACAAATATTTCCTATAATATTTTAACAAAATTGTTTCAGTACTTTGGAAAGATGTGCATATTGAAACAACAAATAAACAGCGGTCGGTGTGCGAGGGAGGTGCCAGAGCGGTGCAAGCGTGGCGCACTATCTGCCCGGAGAATATAAAAATAAAGCTAATCGGAATAAATGTAGCGCGCAAAGTGTTTCCGTCTTGCGACTGGCTATTCGCCGGTAGTTTAAGCTCGGTTTACATTGTGATTGATAATCTCGGATAAAAATTTAACAGCTTTCATGCAGACTATATAAAAACTACAAAATAATTAAAAGAGTTGTCATTTTGGACGAATCGTATCGTAATCGACGTAATCGTAACAAAATGCATTGTAAAAAAACAAGAAATGAGATGGATGGACACGTTTATATTTATTATCCTCCCCAGATATTTTAATGTAATATTTTTCGGAAGCAATAAAAAAAATGTTCATACATCCCCAAAAAATAGAATGAATAGGTAGACGAATTTATGAACTGATGAAATGAATGGTCAGTGCGTAACCAAAAGTAGTCGCTGCGCGGCCACGGCCAGTGTTTCCGTGAGACCTATTTTAAATATGGTAAATTTAATTTAGTATCATGAAAATACAAGTAATTGGTATCAGACTATGCGGTTTTTTAATGGCCGCTGAGCAGCCATGATCTATATTTAGGTAAAACCGATTTAAAAAACATAATTTATTATCAAGAAAAATAAACGGTAGCTTGCTATTAGAATCGATAGGCGGCTATAAGAGCCACTGCGTGGCTATGTATGAGCTGTGTGCTATTGTTAAATATCTAATCGTTACTTGCAAAAGTTGTTAAAAAATTTGTCGACTAAATCTGAACGGCCGAGTATCAAAGTGAATGATATGTCATATTACCTAACTAATAGTTGATAATGCTTTTACTACGTTGACAACATCAATTTTTGCCACATTCCTGCATCATTCCATTTTGAATGACGAATGATCTTTGTATTTGTACAAAATTGTCAATAACACATCTGCTATATGTATATGTACATAAAAGCAATAACTTATAAAGTTACATTTAAAATTAGCAATATTAACTTTGTAGTTAAAATTCATATTTTTTTATTTATTATCTTGTTTCATTGACCACTTAATTGAGTTTAAATACATCAACCGGTTTTGAAAAAAACCATTTTCTTCTTCAGGATGTCATAACTTACTAAAATTTTGCATATAAACGGTGTTGGTTACAAATTAAATAATTTGGAATCATTGGAGATAAATAAAGCGTGTAAAACTAATCAAAAAATTATAAACAACTAACTAAATTTAGCTACGAGTCCCAATTAAAATTTTTTTTCTAAAAATTATTCGAGTAAATTTGTATTTGTAAGTAACAATTTGAGTTAGGTACTAAATTTATTTCTTAAATAATTATTGTTTTTTTTAAAAATAGATTCTGGTAAAGAAACAATAATATATGTTTTTAGTTAGTTATGATATCCTGAAGAAGAAGAAAATGGTATTTTTTGAAACCGGTAGATGTATTTAAACTCAATTGAGTGGTTAATAAAATGAAGATAATAAATAAAAAAATACTTATAAAGTTGAATATAAATCTAAAACGCGACAGGCATGTGAGAAGACACAAGTTTTTTTAAAGTAAACTAATTAAAAAATATCAAAAGAGGTTCATAATTATACTATTGTATTTTAAAATCAGTCTTCTAACACAAATATTTTCCATTAATGATTACAGACCAAAATCGTATTGTAGGTATTATAAAAGCATACATTCGATAAGTTTTTGTATTATTTTAATTAAATGAAGCTCAAAAAAATTCAAAATCGTTCATTTTTTAGACCAATAAAAATTGATTTAATCGATCTATCATTAAATATGTTAATGACGTAGTCTCCCCTTTCTGTGGAAAGACAGAATAGTGTTTAAAAAGTATTAGTATCAAATTATATGCATTCATGATTTAATAGTACGTTTGAATTATTAAATTAATAACAGATTTGAATAATTCGTTTCAAATAAATTTTACAAATTGATTCGGGAATAGAGTTGCAATAAAAAAAATATATATTCAGAAAATAAAGAATTTTAACAAATATACTAATCAATTAACGCAAATCAAATAATGCGAAAACAATTTAAATGTGTAATGAATTGTTCCGATAGTAACGCGATACTCACGGATACGTTTCATAGCTAAAGCCTGGCTGCCGACTGTTCATCGCAGACATCGCCTGGCGTCAAATATTATATGGTTTGTTAGAAAGAATCTGCAAAAAAAACCTTATATATAAATAGAAAAATAATTATAATTATTATTAAATTGCATATTCAAAATATATTGTTGAGCCAACTCCGCTGGCTACAACAGGTCGGCCGCCCTTCAAGCGGGCATTGTACTGTCACGCGGCTTCGCCCAGGCGCGCATATCAAACTGGTAAATCGTGAATGAGTAATCCCTAAATATTTTACTATAAGTAACCTCACCTAATATATCCAATGAACGCATATAAAATACCACCAGAACATATTTTAAACATTGTAATGAAACATTACTAATTTGGAGCACCAATGGACGAGTAAATCGAAATCATGGCTAACGAGTCCGTTGAACGAAATTTGAAAACGAACTTGCATAGGTTGCCATAAGGTCTCTCCTGCGCCAGATTGGCAACGACCTATATTCCAAAGATCATTCTTGTTTGTAGATTGCTTAAAAAAAACTAAAATTATTAATTGCCATTGCGGTTATTTTGTGGTGTAACAAGATTATTTTTATTTTCACAATTAAATTTTGTACTGCACACATTTCCTAACACTTTACTTTTACTGTCCATATTCCCGTTAACGACCGAAATCTCCCCTCTCTTCCAAGCCCCGCTCCATTATCCGAATAGACTACAATACTGTATTTAGTTTAGTTACCACCCGATGATGAGAGCAACTGCACCTCTCGAAACTATAGTTATGATAATAAGTCAACATATGTGTAGCAGGTACAGAGTTTAGTTGTGAAAATTAAAAAAAAACAAAAGTTTCTTAAAACTTTGTTACTAGTACTTATTTGATACATGGAAATAAATAAAAAATGATTTTTTTTTAAATAGAGATGCGTACACGGAATACACGTCACTTCAATATTCTTACTATTTTCAAACTAAGCTAAACGCTTGTGCAATGAAAATAGGACTAACTTGCTGGAGTCCTGGAACGAGGCGCGGACCACCGACCACTGGATCGCTAGGCCAGAGTCTTGACTACTACACCAACAAGCTACTCAAAATATATCTGTGATATATCTGATAAATATATCTATAAATGATATATCTGGACTTTTTAGTGCTACCATTAAATATCGAAACGTTGCTGGAAAATCATGTTGCAAAGTTTAATGACCAAATCTGAATAGCCGGGTCAACGTTCCTCGATCTTTTGATCTCATCTTCCGACACACAGCTATTTATTCCGCTTGACATAAAGAGGCGATTCCAACGCGGATTTTGTATCAGAGTAAATGAGAAAAATTTTGATGACAGTTATACAGCATTAAAAATAACAACTATGTTAAAGATACATCAATTTTACCATATTCCCACATCCTCAAAATTTTCGATACTTGTACAATACTTAGTTTGAGTCTTAATTAATTAAATACAATAATTCTAATTAAATATTACTAGAAAACAAAAAAAAAATTTGTAAACACCTAATACTTTTGCACGAATTCCTTTTCTCATCGAATGAATTCACAAAAAATATTATATTACGATATTACCTCATTCCAATCGCAAATACATTACATTAGATTAGAAAAAATATTGTATTATTGCCATATTCAAAGTTAAGCAATAAACTGACGAATGCTGCTTGAGAAATAAGAATATTATATATATATATATATAATATAAATATTCCTTCAATGAGAATAGTCTATCTAAAAATCTTACACACTCAGCACTGAAAATATAGGATATTCTGTATAAAAAATATATTGACAAGACTTTCTCCTACATCTTCCAGTTGATAAATATTATATAAGTATATCTAAATGAATCTGCAAATATCTCCTCGCGAAATCGGAAATCACCGTTCTAAATAAAACCAAAAAATAATCCAGTTCGAAATTTTCGTACAGACCAATCATTGTCTTGTCATTTACCTTTCTTAAAATTACAGAACATATGATAAAAAAAAGAGAGACTGGTATGTGGAAAATATAAAAAAATAATCTATTTGGAATATGAAAAGAAAAAATACATTTATAATCATATCATTATTGTCAACAATATTCAGATGCCCATACTAGTATGAAATATATTATTGGAATAAACTATTGGAAATATATTGTTGGATTATAGAATGGATATGCATTCATAACACAGATCTGCCCCAAAACGATATACAGTGTTATCGCAGGGGTGGTTACATTTACTGCAGAGGACATTTCGAAACGTTAAAATATTTAATGAATCTCATTTCAAATTTATTACACAAATCTAATTCAAGACCTTTCCGACAATAATATGTGCACCATTTAACAAAATATCCAGCCCTCCAGTATTAATTAATAGACTTAAAATATTAACTAAATTGTCATTAACGTATTAAAATCAAGTTAACCCTGACATATAATAATTGTACGCCAGTCCTGATGAAGACACGTTAGTATTGAAATTAGTTGATGCGAAAATAGCTCACAGTGGTTTAATCAAAGTTAAATATAGATTATTCCGTATTCGAAAAAAAACATGCTTTAGCGTTGTAATATCGGCCGCAAATAATTTTATCTTCTTTCCGATTTGCTTGCCTTAGTGTGAAATGTGACCTTGATGCCGACAGACGTCAACTTGACTGATATTTGTATTGTGTTTGATCTCGACATCGCGATAACATTCGGGTTGTGGCCGTTCAATTCCAGTGCACCAGCACTGTATTTTATGATCCTGTGATTTGTGTGCACAGTGTCTATTGTTTGCGTGCGCCATGAATGCACATTGGCATCGCTGTCTTTAGTCGTGAGCGGAGATCGTCACCATCCTCGTACATTATTGTGTGATTTCGCGGCGATGGCAAGGATTTGCACCGGCGTCATAGTACCACGTTCCCTTATTTCCCTTCCCTACCCTGCCACCTGATTTACCACCTGAATTGTATTCCATTACGCGAGACGCGCGACCCGGAGATTGCGCAATTCATAGATACAATTTTTAATTATGTCTAACTACAAAGTTAACTCTACGAACATCAACAATAAACCACAAATGGTTAAAAAAACGATTATCAACCCTTTAGAGTTGACAACGCGGCATATTTCACATTATATGCTTTCATCTTTAATTATTCTATACGGAATGACAATCTATTGGAGTTAAATGTCAATAAAATTACGAATAATATGTGAAATATATCTTAGTATGAAGGCACCAGGTCAGGACTATACGGAAGATACTCAAATATTTCAAGGTATTGCATGCAACAACTAAATGCCCTTCTTCTTCAAATGTGGTCTTCAACATTTGCTATAAATTGCTGGCTTCACACAGCATCTCACTGTAACTAGGACTATTTACTGCTAAGCCCCACTCCTGCTAATGTTACAGTATTAAACATAATGAAGCCTATAAAATAGTGTACATCGCTTCTCCTTTTGTTGTTTCAGTTTGTAACTTATTTTAGCTGGTAATACAAAAAAAATCTAAAACTCAGTGGAGTAAAATACTGTTCCTATACTATACTGAAAGCTTTCGTTGCGTATCAACCACTGATACATTTTCTGCACACGAAAATGAATGTGATCGAATTAAAATGGAAGTATTTATAATAATTAATAAATCGGGTAAGAAAGTCAACAAAGGCGTTATTGGCCTAGAAATAATGAACACTTCGTAATTGTTACACATGGCTCCACGTCATTATACAATCCACCGGTTCTCCTGCGAGTTAATAACTCTGAAAGTCAATATTTGAGTCTACTCCTGCAATAACACAGTATATTATTTTGGGCAGATCTGAATTACGGCTGCATATGCATTATTTATCTTCTTAAGCAACGAATGGTATATTAAAATAAATATAAATACTATTAGACACTATTTATAAATGGTCTTACCTGCAATAACACATTACATCATCCAAGAAGACCGCTCTTCATCTATTTATCAATATTTAAAAAATAAACATGCACAATTCTGTTGCAGAAAGGGATTCTCATATAAAGAATGAGGCGAACCGAAAAAGAAAGAAAGCCAAATAATGTCGGAAAGAAGTGAAGGAAGAATAAGAATAATAAATAACACAAGCGTGTTTTTTTAATATTTTTTTATAATGTTTAAATAAGTTGTGATAATACATATACATTTATAACCCCTTTTAAAATGCAGAGATATATCTAACCATTCTAAAAAAAATCAGATTGTGAAATATCGATTAACATTAACGACAGTTTAAACTGGCACTTTAAAACGAGACCTTTTACTTGGAAAAGTTGGTTCATAGCAACACCAACGTGCGGATTCATTGGACGGCGGCAGTTTGGGGAGCAACTTTTCCCATTTCTGTTACACTAATGGCCGCTAAGTACCGCATTTCCTGCATAAAGTATACGCGCCCTTTCATGTTATTCTCTGCACCGCCATATTATTTCCACTGTTTTAGTGGTGAGGTGCAACGTGGAGACGTTTATTTTCCGGGGGCATGTTTCAACAACATAAAGGTACGAATTGTAAACATACGTGAGCAAGTCTAAATATATTAAAAAATTAGATTAAATGAAACGATCTCAATATAAAATAAGCGCTGGTGCTGGATCAAAACAAACTAAGTTTCATAATTATATATATATTCATATATATATACCTTATTATGAATGTCAAACTAAACAAACTAATTTTCATAATTATATATAAATTCATATATCTACCTTATTATGAATGTCAACAAGTCGAAAGTGATGGTATTCGTGAAGGAAGAAAGCAAGATAGCGTGCACATTACTTGAAGGTAATAAATGTTTGGAACAAGTAGATGAATTTGTGTATTTGGGAAGTATGTTTGATGGAAACGGAAAGGCTGAGAAGGGTGACTGCAGGAAACAAAGTGATCAGCGCATTGAATGGAATTATAGCTAATGGGATAGCTTGTCAACCGAGGCAAAACTAGCTGCATAAAATTGAGTCCTGGTACCGACACTGATGTATGGAAGTGAGGTCTTGAGCTGGCAGAAGAGAAACAAAAGTAGACGTAGTAGTAAAAGTAGTGTATGTGTGGCAGATCCATTTATGACAGAGTAAAGAAAGAAAAAATAAGGAAATAATGTAAAGCCGATCTTAATATAGTGAGTAAGATTAAGAAAGAATCACCGAAGTGGTTCGGTCATATGAAACGAATAAATGAGGAGAGAATGGTAAAGAAGATATATGACACAAGTGTTGATGGCACCATAAATAGAGGACGTCTGCGAAAGACTTGGCACGACCAGGTAAGCCAGAATGGTTTTGTTAGAAGCTTTAATAATCGGCGAGCTTGTATGATAAGATGCATGAATGTCGATGAGGCGAAAACTGTGTGTTAGGACGTTTGAGACGCTCTATCCTTTCTGATAATAGCGTGATAGTAAATTAGTTAAGTTAGTTAGTTACTTACATACGTACAATAATTCAATTTTAATATTTTATAGCAAAAATAAAAAATATAGCATAACTATTGACATAAATAAACATTCACAGTTTTTTGATTACTCTAATCATTTTAAGCTCATTCCTTTACTGCTTTGATTTTTCAGATTGAATTTTGAAGTATTTTATGTATATTTCATACTCTTTCAGGACAAAACTGACATAAATCTATTAAAATGTTGTACTAATGTATCCATACATTGTATCCACTGAATCTATTTGGTAAGGTCTACGGTAGGTATTATTATTCAAATCAAAGACAAAGTACAAGGTGTCCCTAAAGTCCTTTTTATAATAAAATAATGGGTGGGTATAGTTAAAAATGTTCATTTTGCATTTAAGTAGAGTCCCTGGAAATTTATTTCTTAAAAATTATGTTTCCTAAATGTGATCCGTTATTTCACTCTTCTCTTCACTCTTCTAAACGGGAAGCAAAATTTTTGAGAACTGCTCGACACGTATTTTCTTCTCGGATATTTTATTTCAATCGAACCAGAGAGGGAGATTGTTACTGTGTACTTTTGATTTAACGTAACCCCGTTGGAAAAGGTCCATTGTTATCAAGTCAGGGCTACGTGGTGGTCAGTTTATGACACTTCGTCGGGATATCAATTTTCCAGGGAGAATTTCGCGTACTACTGGTAAGGAGACGCTCCATAGCGACTAAATTCTCAAGGACCAATTCCCGCTCGTTGCGCTGGTGCAGCAAATGAACCAAAATGAAAAAGTCTGGGACACACTGTACGAGACGTGTCAGATAAATAGATTACGTCGAGGTGGATTAATACGTCGCTGGCCATTGAGGAAAGTTTTTTGCGACGGATATATTTGGCGCTGGACCGTAAAAGGGTTGTTTTCATTTTGCGCAGTCTAATATGTATCAAAAACTTCTGTGAATAATTCTCGAATATTGCTCGATCATTTGAACGTTGTTGTTAAAAATGGTTTTAGACAAAATATCGTATTCACTTGAGATTTTAAGTTAATTTTTTAAAATTTTTAAGGTCACTGTATTCTGCTTTTAATAATATTTTGACGATAGTCATATCAATTTAATATAACTCTAGGTGTAAATATGTATATAACATGTATTATTTTACTACTACTTTTTTTTTTTAATGGATTTAAAGACAAGTACACTATATGGTGCATTGTTAAAACATATTAAGAGATTTCTGCATTGAAATACAGATTCCACCGATTCTCTAGTCGCGCAGCGGCCACCATGGGTCGCGAAGCCATTTTCTGCTAATTTATAAACAATATCAACCAAATAATAAAGCGTGAGAGTAACATTATCCGTTTTTTTCTAATTCGAGCCATGATCTACCAAAAATTACTACAAAATAATATTTTTTTTTCTATCCAACTAAATCAATCTAAAATAAAATAATTTGTTTAAGTACGGTGTTTATATTTTTAATCTGGTGTAAGACGAGCTCACTATTTATAAAAAAAATATATATTTATGTAATTTCTTCAGTCTGGTCGTTATAAAAACTAAAAAGTAAAATCATTATAGAAAATAAAAACTGTTGTTTTGTTATTTTTATTTGATTAAAATTATATCATTTAAGTACATTATTTATTTTTCATTTTATTATATTTTTAGGTCAGCAATGCAAGTTACAGGTTTCACGTTTAAAACATTTGAAATGGACTTCTGATGATTGCTATTTAGAATATATTTTGCTCGCTTAAACATAAGTAGGTACGTCCATGTATGCACTAAAATGAGGACGTTTCGTAGTATTGGTGTGGTGATGATAGTGGTCCGTTGAAGATAAAAGATTCGATATCGGCGAACGAGGCCATAGACACTCCTGGTATGATTTTGCACAAGGTCATTTGGTGGTTGCTGAGTGGTGGGGCCTGAGGGAGGCAAACGATACTGAAGGGTGACATCAGTGGGTGACCGCAGGTGAGAAAAGCCTTGCCAGAGAAAGCTCGACGGTAAATTTGATGAGATTACTGTCTAGACAAAAAGGATTGTCTAGATTAGGAGAGCTTGCAGAAACCGGTAATCTGTTACTGGTTGAATTTAGCACTTGTGAGGTAAGCGCTTTCAGTTTTGCGGGTATAGTCCATGGTCGTGGGATCCGGGAAGTACCGTGTGGTGAATGCGTGTGCACTATTTATTTCAACATTTGCCAATGTCGGAGATCACGTATTTTATTAGTTATGGATCAACAAAGTATGGATCAACATAAACACCTGTCTTGTTCTTTTTCCACAGCACTACATCCCAGGGTGGGATTTGGTTTCTCTCACAAGTGCTCTCCGCTGACTCCTATCCCTGGTCATTTTTCTCCAGCTCCCGGACTCTCCTATCAACACAATACTCCTCATCCTGTCTGCATTTGGCCATAATTTTAGGCGTTTTGTAATCGGGCATCTCTTCAGCATAGCCAGCCCATTGTAGTCTCTGAGACCTACTCAATCTTATAATTATTGTTTCTTTCTCAATAATATATTCGAGTTAATGATTCATTTTTATTCTGTAAGTTCAATTATCTAGGGTAAGTTCACAAGGTCCCTCGATACAATCGCCTGTATCACATATGTTTTCCGTATATCTTAAATATAAACATAGATATACATACAAAATCAATTTTATCAAAAAATATTTTGTGCCACCGGGATTCGGATCTAGATCTCTTTCCTAACCGGGAAAGGTGCATTATCTAACTGCAGCGACGATATTTTTAGCGACAAATTTTCGAACCTATATGTTAGCTTTTTGATATAAATACATTTAATATAAAAGAGCCATCTACCTTATTTTTACGGAATCTCAAATACCTTTGAGTAAACTGATAGCATACGCCAGAATTATCAATTCATTTTTATTAAATTTTGGACACATTGATACATACAACTTTATTATTAGGAGAACACATTCTTATTGTGAAGTTGTAATTATAATTACAACTTCACAATAATGTTGGCTTTAATTAACGATATAGTAGGCAATAATTAAAAATGTACCGAAATGGTTTTTTTTCCTCCGAGCCGAAATAAACGAAATAACTTCATAATTTTGAGCTGTCTATTAAGCTCATGAGTGATGGTGCGCGTTGTGATGGCTGCGTGCGCAGGTTAGGTACCGACCATTACTCAACGCTCGGCAGATGGATGGGCTACACTCCTCCGGAGCTCCTTAGCATTGATTTACTCCGGGGAGTGATTTTTCTATTTCAATCGACGCCATCTGTGAGTCTTGGCCAATTGATTGTCGGCAGGCGTATTAGGATTCATTCGGTTATTTTCAGTATAAGATATTCTATTACCTATAATTAGTATTTTAATAGTAATCAGAAAATAATTTCGAAATATTTTTTTATGTGTTTTAATGTGTGTGCGCCCGCTAATAAAATGAAAAAAAAAAACAAATACATCATAGTTATCCATACGTTTTAACACTTTTTAGAAATATACGTGTTCGGAAAGCCACAACACCCGCATTACGAAATTAAAATATGTTCCTTTACGTCTCGGTAGGCAGAGCTTCTTTGTGAATTCAGTACGTAAACGGTATCTACCTAGTTAAAAGTATCTACCTAGCAATCGTTTTTTAACAACCAATCTTTTAAATTTTCCTTCTCAGTAACGCATGCGTGAAGTTTACACATAAAATAGTGCACATACGAGAGTACTAACTGTATTCGGTTATTTTACACAAAAGTGATTCCTTTTAATTGTTTGTATCTTTGTTAAGTTACGAACTCTAATAAAATTTTCCCGTTATAATGAACTTAATAGTGTGATTTTTTATGTGACAGTTTATAACGATTTATATACGAATATATTTATTTAAAATCATTTTCTGAATATTATATACATACTAGCGATCAGTATCCGGAGTTACCCGGGATTCAGATTGAGTTATAATTTTAAACACGCATTTAGAAAGAGTAGGGTGTCTATGTTTTGCGCAGGCCCTAAAATATTTAATAGTATGAACAGTTGGGTTAGGTTAGGTTAGGGATATGGTAAGGAGAACTTCAAGACCCTAGAGTGCAACAGAACAAATGTTGGTGTATAAAATACATCAGGGGAGGGGGATGCGTATGTTTTGCACAAGGCTCTAAAGAGAGTTTTTTTTTTAATATTAGAAGATATAATATAAATTTTAAGTAATCAGTAGGCTTATTGGCCGATTGTTTATTTATTTATTCTTAATATAGTGCTTACATAAGTATTTTAGATATGCTGTAATATAAGCAAGATGAAAATCGTTTCTTCTACTGCAACATACCTTTGATATATTTGCTAAGTTTCATTTATCTGTGTATGAGTCTATGTAGTTTCTCCTCCTTTCTTATTTTTTCTGGCATTTCATTAAAAATCTTTATCGCACCGTAGATACATCATCGATTTCTGAGTTTTAGTCTTCTTCTTGAATGGAAGTTTTGGTTTATCTTTTCGGAATAATATACAATGAAAGGCAAAATATTTCTAGATTAAGGCAAAATGCACATCTCGTGTGCCAATATTATTATCTACATTTTACAAAACTGAGAAGCAGTAATTCTACTTTTCTGTGTTTATTCCATCCAGGCTTAGTACTGAAATATAAATTATGGTAGTAGCCTTAACCAAAGTATCCACATTCAAATTATAGCATGTGATCATACGCTATCCGTGAAGACTAATGTATGCAAAAAGAAACTCCATCATCAAAATCGTTTCCATCCAAGAACGACATTGCCGAGAATATCTCCATCATAAAGTGATGCATTTTAAATGAACGTCATTGTTAAAAATAACGGTAAACTGTCCGTTTCCTATAACAAAAAGAATTTCATAATGCAGATTAGGCACGAATATAAGTGCATTCGTATTTATATTTATTTGTATTTAACCATTACACAAAGTTGGGCGATTCAGTATTTTCCATTTTTTTATAACTATACAGAGCGCACGGCCCTTGCCGACCGCCTGTCTTACTTACTCTATCCGGAAACGTCGAATATTCGCCATCTTGCAATATCTTATAATATAAAGGTATAATAATATCTGTGATACCATAGTATAAAAAAAAAAATGCCACGCATTCAAAATAAATTAGTGACCTTACTTTCGTAACGTTGCAATAGTTATATTATTTTATTTATTTCGTTTTTTCTTAAAACTTTATCAGGTTTCAGATCGAATAATTATAATGAGAACGTTTATATTTTCCACCCATACAAAAAATTTCTGGATCATTTTTCCCCTCGACGTTGATGTCAGCCCCACGTGTGTAACAATAAATGGATATTATCATGAATCAGAGGTCGATTAAAGTGCACCCTTTTAAGGAGAAACCATTACAAATAAAATTGCCCACATCTTTTTTATTAATCATGTAATATTTTACACTATTTAGCTACCAAGGAGCGGGAATACGTTTTACCAGCTTAGTCATATTGACACAAATGTCCAAAAATACTGTAAAATTCATAGAATAGCTGAATAGGGTGGGTGATCTCTTTCCGTCCAGGTAGCTAGTGAAAACATAAAGTATTAAGTAGGATACTATTGAGTCATATAGCAGTAGGGGGAATGAAATTAATACGTAACGATATGACGTGTGATTAAATATTCGTCATAATTTTTAAGAATGCATGATCTATCACTATTTTTAACAATTATTACTTTTTATTATTTAAAATATATCTAAAATATATCTATGTCTTGCCTTAACACATTTTCATGAAAAACGGCAGCTGACATCCGGCTGATTTTTTAATTTTAAGTTGATCAAATTCAAGAAAATGAACACTGACTTGTTATTCGATGCAGATATTGTATGTGTGTAGACAGGCAGCCCAATAAACCAAAAATAAGAACAGTTTTTGTTGCGTTCATTATCCATTATGACAAATTTTTGGACTTATGTTACGTTACACTTTTCAAATTAACACATCTATCATTCCATTATTTGAAAGACATCTTCTTTATTTTTACGGAATCTCAAATACCTTTGAGTAATCTGACAGGATAATCGATTGGTGTAATAAGATCGGTGTAGTATAATCGGTTAATAAATTTTCCCCGGATAGGAAGAAATCCAGGTTCGAATCCCGGTAGCAACACCAATATTTTTCGATAAAACTAATTAATACATTTAATTTGTATTTAAAAAAAAAATATCACAGACCTATGTTCTGAATAATTACAACTTCACAATAATAATGTGTTCTCCTTAATAGTAAATATTTTAGTTGATATTGTATCATCTTTTCCGACACCTTTCTTGATAAATAAACTACGAATATAATGAAGATTAATGAACCCGGTTGCGTTTCTGCGTACATTACTGAATACATTTCCATAATGTTGAATCGCCCTTTAGGCTCTAGGCTTTAACGTGCTTGCTAATGGTATCTACTATAAATACATTTTTATAGAATCGAATGCCTTTTTATAGTCTATAAATTCGATATACAGTGGCATTCTTTATTATCGAACACCTGTACATGATCCATAGTGCTGAAACCTCTGCTGAATCCGGTTCGTTCTCGTTGTTGGTTCTCATCTAGTACAATTTTCATTTGGCTTGAGAGAATTTTAGAAAATGACTTGTTCAAGGTTGAAGTAGTATTTTGAAGATCTTGGCAAATCCTTCTAGAAAACTGGAATATCAGCTTTAACGTATCGTGCGAAAAAGTGTGCTTAGCTACAAAGAGATTAGGTATATTAGAAAAAAAATGTTTTCAAACATACTTTAATAGGTTTTTTGAGGCTGTGATTTTTTAGCCTAAAACATAACTTTTCTTCATAATCTTTTTTTAAAGCACCCACCTTTAAAAAAATTTTTAGCATTACGAAAATTATTTTGACATTTACAGTGAAAAGCCACATAGTAATCTTTTATCAGTTCAAGTCGGGCGTGTTGCGATAACCCTGGCATTAAAGCTAAAAGTTTTATTATTGTGCATTTAAAGTAACTCTTAAGTCACTTTTACATTATTTAATCTTCTACTTCTTTAGATCTATTTAGAAAGATATCAAATATTAAATACGATTTTACCTAGTTTTTTTCTGTTTACAGCTCTTTGTACCTTGCACATTACTTCCAATTTTGCCTGACGACTTGTTCGATGATATCCGATCATTTTTTACGTTTAACGCATCATAGAACTATTTATGATAGAATAAAGAACAAAGAAATAAGGAAAGAAGCTAAGGCTGATTTTAGGTAATGAGTAAAATTAAGAAATAAATACTTAGGTGGTTTGGTCATATGGAACGGATAAATGAGGAGAACATGGTAAGAAAGTTATATGTTGCAAGCGTTGATGGCACCAAAAGTAGAGGATGTCCGCGAAAGACTTATCATAACCAGGTAAACCAAATACTGGAAGAACGGTCATGTTAGAAGCATCAACATAAAAAAATAAAACATTACAAAATAAGATTATTTGCAGACATTGCACTCATATACATCGCGGGAGACAATTATGAAATTATACTGAATGAATTAAACTGTGACTTAAATAATATAGCAATATGGCAGAAGAAAAATAAACTGTAACTACATGTAAAGAAAACTAAATTCATGAACATTGTAAATAAAATAATAGCAATCGCATCAGCAATTATCATAGATGGTGAATGTCTGAAAGGAGTGACGGAAATGAAATATTTGGGAGACTCAAAATTGAATTTATCGCAAAATACAGGACACGTGATAAACACGTGACACAGGATCAAAAGATTCATTAGTACTGAGTCTTGTAGAATAGTATACAAGTCTGTTATTATTCCTCACATCAACTACTGCAGCAGCATTTTGTTTTTGGCTAATGAAGAAGAAATGCAATACCTAATCAGAAAAAATAAATATACTCGAATCAGTGCAATGCTGAAAGATCTGAATAAATTGAAGCAGAAATATATTTCATTGCAATGGTATTTATTTATGAAATCCTCACTAAAAAAATATCGACAGAATTTATACGAAAAATTGATGCAAATCAACATGAGCACAAACATTATACAAAAGAAAAAGATGGACCGAGACTGCCATTCAGGAAGAAGGTTAAATCTTAGAAATCGATGGTGTACCAACAGTGGGATGAAAATGTTCAATGAAATGCCAGAACACATAAGAAAAGAGGAGGAAACCATATAGTTTCAAAATGAAACTAAGGAAATATGTAAAAGATAAGTTGTAGTAAAATAAACGATTTTGATCTTGTTTATATTATATGTATGTACTATATTAAATAAACAATCAGCGAGCTTATATGAGAAGACGTGTGGATGTAGATGAGGTGAGAATTGTGTGCAACGACAAAATAGTGTGGCGCTCTGTCCTCTCTGTCTACCCCCGCGGTGAAATAGCGTGATGGTAAGTTAGTTAGTCAGGTGAATAAAATACTAGTATGTATATAGACAGCGAAATGTCACATTTTATTTATATAAACTATTTTTCAGTGATCCAAGCCAAATATGTTTGTATTTCTAGATAAATAACTCTTACCCGCGTTGTGAGATTAAAACAATAAAACTCTTCCGAGCGGTTAGCAGGTGCTCTGGTGTATTGCCAAGATAACGTGTTTACGAATGATGTAAGATGTGATTCATTCCACAACATGGTTTGGATAGTAAATACAGCTCCTTTCTAGATTATAAGTTATGTTAGATACTCAGATTTAAGCGTAAGTAACAACTACAAATAAACCAGAAATTTAAAAATTTAATTATCCACAGACCAGTACATGAACAGACATGAAACAAAGTGTACATATGAGAGAGGGGTTTGAAACATTAGTTGCTGGACGAGAGGCATTCTACACACATCCATTGTAGAAACATAAATCCGATAGTTTATAACATATTTATGCAACAGTAAAAAATTTACTCTTCGAAAATTAAATCTTTGTGTAAAAGAAGACGTATTTTTTACATTAATGCATATTCTATTTTTAGCGTTTAAATTTTCGTTACAATCGAGTCATATTTTTGAAAAAAGTCGGGGAGGTTCATTGATTGCGTATATGTTACCAAAGTGATCACATTGTTGACACCAAAATGAAAATTTTGGGACAAAAAATTTGCGTTAGTTTATGTCTGTGGTCTGTGAAATCACCAATTAAAAATACATTTAAGAGAAAAATCAATCAAACGAAGTTTTAAAATGTACATATTTAATGGTAATAAATGTTAAATATATTAATTAGAAAAATATACATATAAAATCAATTTTATCGAAAAATATTGTTGTTGCGCCACCGGGATTCGAATCTGGATCTCTTTCCTAACCGGGGAAAGTGCGGTGGCGCAACAACAATATTTTTTGATAAAATTGATTTTATATGTATATCTTTCTAATTAATATATTTAATTCATATTTAATATATCACAGACCGTTTGTTCTGAATAATTACAACTTCACAATAAGAATGTGTTCTCCTAATAATAAACGTTTATCAAAATTAATATCACATATAATGCAATAATATATGTTAAATGTCCCAGTAGCTAATATTTTTTTTATTTTTACATTAATTTGCTTTGGTATATTAATTTTGTATTAGTATCTTTAGAAAGATAAATATCTTAACTACACAAATCAATTCTAATTTTGTTGACGTGTGGTATCATTTAGGTTTTGTAATTGGTATTGAAGCATATATTTGTCCCAATAATTGACACCCCAAAATTGAAATTATATTTCATAATCGTATTTGGCATGTAGTTATCCCAGTTATTAAAAAAAAAAATATATATTTAATTATTTTTTAAAAAAGAATGTAAGTATAATATTTATGTACTTTGATAAAAATTATAAAAAATTTTCCTAAAAATAAATTTACATAATAAATCAAAAGTTTTATTCCTTAATCTGAAACAAACCTTTAAAAATGAGATATTATAAAAATTATTATATATTATAAAATATACTATAGTAAAATTAAATATTATAGAGTCAATATAATCCAAATTATCATAACGATATAAATAAATTTAATAAACTATTACATTAAAAAATACATTTTTTACAAAAATTATAAAACTAAAAACAAAGATTAAAGTTTATTACCAGATAAAAATATGTTAATGTAATCAAATAATTTTTTTATTATAAATCTTCTTGTACGAGGTAAATATTATGTTCCAGGCTAATGTTGTTTTTGAATAACTAGGAATTGAAACACAATTTTTTAATTTGGTTTTTATTCATCAATTATTTGGTTTATTACAGTTATGTATGGAATATGACATCGGCCAAGTGGCCGCCTCTGGCAGCGGTACAAATGCGTGCTCTTTTAACTATATTTTTCATAACATTCTCGCACACTTCGCGTTTAGCAATTTCATTTCGAATATAGTCCTGTATAATCGGAATTGTTCTTGGCTTATTAACGTATACCCTTCTTTTCAAGTAACCCCACAGAAAATAGTCGAAAGCCGTCAAATCAGGTGATCAAGGAGGCCAGTCGACATCACCACGTTTTAACATTATACAGCCGAGAAAAATTTCTCGCAAAATTTCAAGCTTAGCTTGGGCTATGTATGAGGTGGCATCGTCCTGTTGTAACCACATATATTGTAGGGTTAATCAACCTAATTGGGCCACCAAGAAGAAGTTTTCATATCTAGTGAAGTAACAATACCAATGCAATAATTGCATTGTAAAAGATTGTGTAATTGTAATCGTTACTTTTGTATATATTTTCTAATGTTTCATCATCTATTGGTCTGTCTTTTAACAGATACTGAAACAGAAACAAATATGGAAGTATATAAAGGACACTTAGTGTTTCATTAATGATTTTAACGATCTGCAATGTTGGGTTCAACCCACCATAGCTACCCTATCATTTAGATTGATTTTATATGTATATATTTGTAATTAATACATTAATTTAGTATTTAAAATATCACAGACCTATGTTCTGAATAATTACAACTTCACAATAAGAATGTGTTTTCCTTAATAATATATGTTGTATCAATGTGTCCAAAATTTAATAAAAATGAATTGATAATTCTGGCGTCTGCAGTCGGTTTACTCAAAGGTATTTGATATTCTGTAAAAATAATGTAGATGGCTTTCAAATAATGGAACGACAGGTGTATTAATTTGAAAAATGTAACAAATAGGTTCGAAAATTTGTCAAGAAAAATACTGGCGTTATAGCACAAAGGTAGTGCACTTCCCCGGATTGGAAATAGAGATCCAGGTTCGAATCCCGGTGACGCAAAAACAATATTTTTCGACAAAATTGATTTTATATGTATATATTTATAATTATACATTAATTTAGTATTTAAAATATCACAGACCTATGTTCTGAATAATTACAACTTCACAATAAGAATGTGCTTTCCTTAATAATTTAGATAACTCTTAATTGTACCAAGCATTATCGAAGGGCCCTGCGTTACATATCCAAGAAAATTCCTACTGTATACTTATTCTTACATTCATGCACCCATGCATGTGAATACATCACGGCAACTTACTCCGAACTGACAATCGCATGCAGGAGAGAGGTTAGCCTTTAATCTGTTGCGTATCAATATCTTAGGAAAATTTCCGAAAATCGGAAGGAACGTGATAGGGCAATACGCCCTTGTATCAGACCGTGGCTTGGCATTCCCCTTGAGTAAAGCACTGAGCAAGCCATTCTTCCATGCCATGTGGAATTCTCATAATATACAGTAACTCATCCCCCAAATTCCTGAACCGTCACTATTATTAATATTTAGAGCTGATGCAAAACAAAAGCACGTCGCCCTCTCCCTAAAACCGAAGTCCGATTCCCGGGCAACGCTGGGTATTAGTAGTAGAATCTAAGTACTATTATAATATGTTAGTAGTAGGATCTGAAAGTGTGGATTAATCAAGAGTGTTACTTAATTTTGAAAATTTTAAATTGTACATGTTTATACATATATTTACGTATATATTACATATAGTTTTTTTGACTATATCTATTAACATTTTACTTCAACATATTTTAGTTAAATAGCTATTTTAATTAACGTAATATACAACACCAATGAATTTTTCACGCATCAACTATTTCTTAGAATTTAAGACCAAATCTCTTTATTTGTACCTCTCCACGAAGCAAAACCAAACCATAAATAAAGTGTATTGAGTTCTTGTGTATTTCTTTTTGCAATTTTCATCTTACTGCAAAAATAAATGCACAAAAGCTAATCAATCTTTTGACGAAGACATCAAAAGACTAATTAACTTTCTTTTAAGAAAAACTTTACACAATCAATCTGTCAAAAAGTTGTCTAATTTTGTAATAAATCGACAATCGGTGTTGAAAAGTGATTTCCTGAAAAGCTATTACATACATCAAAGCATAATAATAGCTTATGATACAGTATGCGAGTCGTGTCACTGTTGTGCCTGCAAACCAGCCGTTATTAAATTTCAAAGTGAACGCCGGCCCCGCTAAACTTTCCCAAATGTAAGCGAACGGAGGAAATTTAAACTTTAATGAGAGAAAGTTTTAATTTGTATTTAATAATCCTTCAAAACTTTTAATGAAATCAATAGCTCCGTTAACATTGTTTTCTTTTGTAGAGAGGAAGCAGACTCACCTTCAAACGAAGCACAGCCCTGTAATTTCACCGTCACTTTTGTTTGTGTTTACATTTAGGTCTCGATTGTTTTCTTATTTGATAACGAAACGGGGAGGCGGGATAATGAATTATGATAATTAATTCAAAGAAAACAGAAGTAAATTTGAAAACAAATTGTTTGCTAGAGAAAAGTTCAATCGTGTAATTGCCTTCGTTAACGGGCATTTTATCAGAGCGACTAATTAAGGGAAAAGCATAAATAAGCGAAAATGTCACAGAGACTGGGCAAACAAGACAGATAATATTATTTGTTTGTTTGATTAAGAAAATTCATATCAAAAAATTAATAATAAACTCATTATGATGTAATTCTACCGTTACCTGTAAAGTTCTTAAAGTACAATTTCTCAATTTAATGTGCTTGAATATTGGAAAATTGACGTTTTTCAATGCATATTCGACATATTGTTAGTTTTAAAAATATTATTATTAAGAGTGTGATATTAAAAATACATACTTAAAAGATACATACAGAGTACCAACATTGTAATAAGCAGGGCTTCAATTCATAAAACAACACAGACTGTAGAGGAAATTATAAAAAAAAAATCTTTGTACTACACCACACAGATAAACAACCAATAAAATGCATATTTTGAGTTAAATTATATACGTTATTTTTTAATTTATTTAATGAATAGTAATAAGAAATTAGAACTAAATTTATTAGTTTGAATCTAACTCAAACGTTTTTTAAATAATAAAATGAAATTAAAAAATTACATAAATACCTGAAGTTGTACAGTAATCACAATAGAGTTAATGAACCACTATGTACATTTTTTTTATATTTAAGGATAAAAAATTTCAATAGTCTCCCTATACAAATTAATGAAATAAAGGATATAAAAGAGTTTAAAAATAAACTAAATGAACACTTCAAAAACACATAATTGGAAAATAAACAATGTTACAGAACACTTCAGAAGTACACAAATAGACAATGAATAGAATATGTAAGGTATTACATAAAATTATTGTAGTGTAACTCCCTCTCCAAGCACAAGAGCTGGCCTTTTTTTGGATAGGTAAGCGAAAGAAAAATCATGTAATTTAAAAAATGTAAAATACTTAATTCATGTTTTAAAAAATTTTAAAAATGTCAAATAAATAAAAAAATAAAAAACTTTATACCTAAGCTTCACATTCAACTGTATTTAAACAAATGTTCACTTCAACGATAAGTAGGTAAATAAGGTTGTTGAAAGCCTTCTTCATGTAATAAGAAAAGAGCTGAGAACTGAAAATTGCTTAATTCAATACAAGTACGTTGTTGAACCCACACACATTTTTTGGAATTACTCTGGATCTGTAATTAATATTCCTTTAAATAATCTTTGTTAAGCAAGTTTTAATATCAATTTTACCACTGGTGTAAATAGTTCTAAAGTTTCCATAACTTTAATGATTATATTTGAATGATGAATAATATTTTGCAAAAGTGTAAGGTAAAAGATTATTATTAGAGGGTTTCACTTTGAAAATTTTAATGTTTCAAAGTGATGGTTATGAAAGTGAGAACAAAACTTTAGGATGAAATAAGAAGAAAACATTTTCTAAATTCTTTTCGTTTCATTTCAAATGAAAGACTGTACCAACTGACTGTAGTCAAAAGCTTCTCACAATAATATGTTAATGTAAATCTTTTCTAGAAATTTTTCAACAAATTGTTAAATGTATCGCAATAATGTATAAAACTCCAACCCTATAATTTATGAGTCACATTAATTAATTCAAGCAATTTCAGAAATATGTATTATGAACCCTTGCACAAATATTTTTGTGACAAAGTATTTGATTGTTATCAATTAGGGTTGTAAAATAGTGTCCGTGTGTATTTTCTGAGAATGTTTCGGTGAATATTAGTCACTTCGATAGGTTAAGTAAGTTCCATTCGAAGTTTACATAGAACGATTCACGCTTGCCACATTGCTGACGTGCGTGAATCATCTAATTCACATGTTAACAACCTTAATTGATTTTGAAAATCGACTAAAATACAAAATATAAATTATTTAATATGTTTAGGCATCATGTGACAGCAGACTTCGTTTGTTTTACGGACGGACTGAAATTGCTATGTGAATATAAGAATTAATGTAAAGGTAATTTTAAAGTTATTATAAAGATATGTTATAACACATATATAAATTATGTACCTTTCCACAGTTAGTGCATGGTGTTTTAATTTTAAATACTGGATTTTAATTAGGTACATTTTTTAAATAAAACTATTTAAAAAAATAATTATGCTATTCCTACAACCTAAAAATTCCTAAAACTGACTATAGCTTAAACGATATATTTTTTTAGGTTGGTAAGGAAATAACAGCTTTAATTTTGAGTTTATATTAATCACTTTAATTTCTTTCAATGAGAGAGTCATTGCATCGTATTCAATAAAATTTTATTTTAAGGTACATTCTTTGGTTTGTTTTTTAATAACATCAAATAAGATTTTGTTATTACTCTTTAACTTGTTCTAGAATGATAATACTAACTTACTAAATATGTTATTTTCATGTTCGTTCTTAATTGCTTGCAGACATTTTTGACTTGAAATATGTTTGAAAAAAATATAACAAATTCCTTTTGTTATTTTATATTATGATAATAGATTTATTTAATATAAATTATAAGAATAGTTTTATCATGAAAATAATTTAAATTTATTAAAAATAAACGAAAATAATTTACGACACCTTGCAGTTCATTTAATTTACACACACTGAAATGAAATGTATTGACTTTTTTCACAAGGATTTTCATAGATATTAAACAATAATAAAACATATTATTTTGCTTCAGTTCATTTACTAGATAAAGGGTTTTCAAAATTTTAAAGATTAATATCCCGCCACTGTTCAAATTACATCGATAGATAGTTTTATATAGTTAGAAAGATAATTTTATTATATTTAAAAATTAAATGTTATATTTTATATAAATACTAACAAATCTAGGCTGTGCGGTCAGGATGTCATCGGCTATCGCCGATTGCTTGCTGCTAGGTCCAGCTATGTTGGCCGCGCATCGCGGCCAACAGTGCCCTCTGTGCGGCCATTGGTGATATTTCAATGTTAGAGATTTCCCCGAAACAAGCTACACGTAAATAAAATCTCGATGAAATTAAAATTATTCTACCTTTGTATGTCAAATCATGGTGTCAAAATTATCAAAAATGATATCTAGATGATGTATAAGAGTTGCAGAAAGACGGAATCGGATGAAATGTTAAAATTTAATAAAAAAGATTAATGGCATAAATAGACAACGTAGATAAGAAAAGATGATAGATGTAGTAATGTATGTTTTTTCTTACTCGTAATAAAGACAATTTAAACTTAATTTCAAATTGAATGTATATTAATGTATCGTTTTTGAAAGTATAAAAGAGACAACATTTATTTAACCTTAACCTAGAGATGTTAAAAACACGTTCGTTTACACGCTTTATAGCTACAAATTACGCTACACCCGAAGCCGCCACATTCAGAAAGTCATAGATAATAAATGGGGAAGAGCAATATTATTGTGGATTATAAATATATAAATGGTAAGGTCATATGATGCTTTCATTTTATCTAGAGATATCTTGAAAGAAAGTTCATCATACAGCCTATGATATGCCGTATAACATTACGTTAAAGTACCTACCCGCCGATAATGCCCACTAGGTTTAATATGTCACAGCAATGACAACACTACTTGCGCGGAAGGATTTACATCTAAGCATTTCCGTTGACTGACAAGAGAAGCGCTGTCTGTATTTCGTGGAACCCATCGATTACAAATATATGATTCAATAGTTAAAAGGAAAGGTGAGTAATTAATTATATTTAAGTGTTAAGTGCGTCGTGTTATCTAAGTGTGTTTGTTTTTGTATTTGTTTCTTACAGGATGTAAATTCCTTCCTGAGAACAGACCTCCACGTTAAGAGACGCCATTTTTTGCACGATACACCTCTTCATCTGATTATGTGATGGATCAAATGGTCATCCTGGAAGATTGCCCGTGGGAGTAGGATGACGATCACGATTCGAATCCATCCGCTAGAATCATTTTAATATGGATGGAAAAACACTTACTTAAATATCTCACCGTGTACGACGTCAACTGACAAGTAACCCAAAATTACCCAAATGAAAAATTACCCAAAATAATATTTTGTTTTTCAAGCACTTAGCCGAAGTAAGGGACGGAGGTTGCAATTAAAACTCGGTATTGTTAGATGCACGACACAGCGTGGGAACATAAATAGGGAATCTGGCGTACGTGACCATAGTCACGTTGGCAAATGCACCATAAGGGATGCATCACCTTATGCATCAGTCTTCTCCAATTCTCGGCCGGGAGAATTCGCTCCACAAAGATGGGATCTTATTTTCAATTAGAAAATAAAATCAATATCATCTCTGATATATTAAGCAAGCGTTTTATAAATTGTGGTTCCGGGGAAAATTTAAACTGTGCACCTCGAGTTTAAGCTTAGACTGTGATGTTCTCAGCGTTTAATCTTTGATTTGAAAGTATAAAAAGAGTCCCGGTGGATCTATAAAAAAGTCGATCAACACAATTTGGTGTAGCGAGAATAAATTGTCGCCATCGGGGCAGACGGTGTCCTATAAGGCGTGCAAATATTGCATAAGAACATCGCGTCCAGAGTCCCGGTTTGCCTGGATAATTGGGCATCATCTAGTGGTCAATCAATTACAAGCCTGAACTCCGTCACCCTACGCTGGCATCACAAGCATCTGGCCATACTTCATGTCCAGGATTCAGGACCATCATCTACACGTGGAAAGCGTCTCCTAAGAGATAATCCCTTACGTGAGGGACCTGCATAATCTAAATCAGACAAGCATCAACATAGACAATTTGGTAGATAACTTTATGCTGGCATAATGCGCACGTAATTAATGTTAATTTAATTGTAATTATTTTTGAATTGTCTTATTAATAAGTAATCAGGTAAAACACTCATTTTCCACTTTTAATACATGCAAGCATCATAAAATATAGATTGTAAACTTTCTTGTAAACAATGGCATTTTGTAGTTTCATTTCATAACCATTTGACTTGACAATATTTAAAAAAGAACCAGTTTGGCTAGATGCCTCCGCCCGGATACGAAGCCGAGGCAGAAAGAAGATATTTTAACATCATGAAGTAAAATATGTCCAGTGAAACTCAAACTGTTGACTTGCTAAAATGAACTTTTAACACATTAGGTTGCTTCTCGACCGCTGGTAAATTTTTTCACCTACCGACGGTATTGTCAAATAGGTGTGACAGTTGATTTATTTAGCTGTGGTAAACTTGAAGAATAAATTCCATGTATACTTCTGATGGGAATTACTTTGTGTCTTAAGATATAATTTAAAAGAGTGATTTGTCGTAAATAATTTTACAACGTTTTTTCTCTTTGGTAATTTGTCTTAATTGTATAATTTTTCTGAATCATAATGTTGTAAAATTTCTCTCTGATTTTATTTACTATCCCTTGAGAATGATTGTTGAAGACAGGTGGGAGGATAGAATAGCCAATTCTGTTCGTAGTACCCACAATCCCATGTTCTACCTTGGGTGGACGCGCTGACACTGTCGCGCACGTCATAACCGATAACATTATATTGATAGTAGGAGTTTCAAAAAATCAATATATTAATGTTACGGACAAAAAAATACGAGAAGAATGAAATTATCACCTAATTTTCAAGTCCTAATATAATTTTTAACTTAATATAAAATATAAAAGAATTTTCCTTACATTTATAATATAAAACAATAATCAAAATTAAATTACCTAGAAAATAATTGAAGATGTCTGCGTTAGTTTAAAATATGTTCAATAAAATTTCAATATTCGAGCTTACAATGTACAATACCGTTTCATTAAAATAGACCTGTTTTAAACTAATAATACGGCGCTAATATGTAAAATCACGATTCATTAAAAAATCCGCTACTTCTCATGGTCTCAGTTTTCGAAAATACACATGCAGTAGTTTTTGCATTTTTCGTTCCGTTTCTAAATGGGAGGTACCACCTTTTCGAGAAACAGCGACATGCAATAACGTCACGCCCATGACAAAATCAACAGTGAATCGAGCTAGGGAGGGTCTGACTCATGATGACTCATGACTCGCGATAATGGGAGCTTTTGTCACGCAAATGTCTCGGAACAGGAACAAATTCGTCATTTGTTGCTTTTGCTAGGAAATAATTGTTCGTATTCAATTACAAGATACCTGACCTCGATGTTAGTGGAAGTGGATAGCAATCGGCAGTCAATCGTTTTACTGTTGTATGGTTATATAATTATTATAAACAATTTTTGACGATTCACCGAAATTATTATTTCGATATAAAAAAATACAATTTTATTTTATTCAATTAAAATTAAAATTTAATAAAACAGATTTATTAATTAATTCTAGCGTCTCCCATCGGATTTCACTCAAAACGAATATTCGAATATATGAAGTCTAGATTGCTTTAAAAAAATGGAATAACAGATGTATCAATTTGAAAGTGAAACATATAATTAAGAAAATTTATCGTTAATTTACTATGTTGACATAATGAATGGGCAGCGCACTTCCCCGGATTGGAAGGGTTCCTGGTTCGAATCCAGGTGGCTACAAAATATTTTTTCGATAAATTGATTTTATCTGTATATCTTTCTAATTGATACATTTAATTTGAATTATAAAATAATAGTTTCTTAATGTATTCACCACGTTTGCATTATAAACATATTGTTTAATGTTTAAAAAAAAATGTAAACAAATATTGACTTGTTTCAATATATTAAAAAGTAATATAATCAGTTTAATACGATAAAATAATTTTTCCGAGTCCGGTTCAAAAACATTTTTTTGAACTGTAGGCATGTATCATTCAGAGTTCTTTGTATATTCGTATATTTTGTGTTAAAATTTGGACACATAATTTAGTAAAAATGTTATAAGAAATGTTTGACATAATTGTAATGTTGTTGGACAGAATATATTATAAGCTGTTAAAATAATATCGTTGTTATTATTACAGTTTTTAATTAATAGGTACCAAGTTAATTTATGAAGCTATTGATAGTTAATCTGTAAAAATATACAATAAAAATTATCGATTTTAGTCTCGGTTCGCCGAAGCGGTTTATAGAGAATACCTACCTAGAAGACGAGTCCGGTAGAGCAAGTGTAGCGCGGTAACTCGCTGCTGGCGCGGCTTACAGCCACAGCGGCCAGAGATGGGATAAGGATAGCAGGATATATTCTTACTCCTTGATTAAAACAGAATGGTAGCGAGCTTCATCCTCCCTTAATGGACAAACAATGGCGGATAGCGTTCGATTTTCAATAGGTTCTCAGTACTTTGTAACGGGGTATTGGAAGCGATACCGCTTTTCATAGTGGTTTTATTTTAGATTACTTCTCGTTGTTTTTATTCTGCAAGTCTCAAATAATTATTAAAAAATTTAAATATCAAAAAGTGTATTAACTAATTAAATATTATAATATAATAAATAAATAAATACGAGACCACCCCTGCAATACCATTGTGTATCGATTTTTGGACAGATCTGAGATATGAATGACAAAAAAAAGTATATGTATTGAACAATCAAAAAATAAATAAAAAAATTGACCATACAAGATAGCCGATGCTTGGTCTATTTAGTAATATTTGTAAAAACTGATATACAGTATTGTTGCAGAGGGAGGAGGGGGTCTCATATGTAAAGAACATTTAACGAAAGAAAGTTAAAATAATATAAGTATGTGTAGGAGTGAGCCTAAAATCAAGATTAAAAATTATATATACAGTTAACGCATATGCAATATACACCTAAGATGTTAAATTACAAAATAAGCTAAATAATTTACCATCGTGCTGTTTCACTGTAGGGGTATGCAGAGAGGTTAGAGAGCCACACTCTTTGTCCTGATATACATTTCTCACCTCATCCACATTTATACATCTTGTAGTAAAAGCTCGTCAATTATTGAGACTTCTAAAGGGACCGTCTTCCAGGATGGTTTACCTGATCGTGCCAAGTCTCCTATTTATGGTGCCATCAACACTCGTGTCATATTTTTTTCTTACTAATCTCTCTTCATTCATCTGTTCCACGTGATAAAACCATCTAAGCGATACATAATTTTAATTCTATTCACTATGCTAATACCAGTTCCACATTAAATTCAAATATCTTTAAAGCAAAATATCACAAAATAACAAGAATAATAATAAAAAAAAAGTTATATTTAAATTGATGACTTAACAAAAATTATATATCAAAAGGTTTTTAATAATAATAACAATAATATATTTTTATTTTTTATTCATAGTACAATGTGTTATAATTAATATTACATTGGAGCAAAGTAAGACATATATTTGAGTATCCTGCCTGCTACACTAGTATTTTACTGTATTATAGCGGACAGTGCATTTTCGGTGTAGTAGTAAACAAAGTGTAATGTTTAATGTACAAAAAATATATATAAAGAGTAAAACGAGATGCGATTAGTTTGTATATAAATACAACGTAAAACTTAAAGTAAATGCAATGTTCAATGTGTTAAAAATAAAAAGGAGTAAGTGAAGTAACAGTAAATAAGTATATAATATACAAATACGAAGTGAATATAAAAAGATTGAAACAAGTTCAGTTAATATTTAAAGTAGTAGTAATTTTTTAATAAAATATGGCTGGTATAAGAATATATTTTAGATTCTTATGAATTTCTTTACGAATATACCGAGCCCCAAAATTTGGGTGTATTTCTAAATCTAAAAATTATATTAAATGCTTATTCCTCAAACATAACCATTATATTTATTATGGTGGAGCGCTTCTCGTCATGCTCTTGGATAATTGCATTATCTCCACAAGCACATGATCCAGTGGACCTGTTGGAAGTATTTGTTGATGTGGACAGGTTATTGAAACTAAATTAGAGCGTAACGTGTATGGTACAGTGAATGCTTCACGGTATAGGTGTTCTAGCAGTTGAACCTTCAGAGATTGGTACCTACTAAGAAACGATTCTCTATTACACATCATATGACGGAGTCATTGGTCCTTACTATAAGTATATATATGAAAGACACTAATATTATCACGTTGAATAATAATAAGGTAACATAGGTAAGTGTATTAAAAATATATATTGTATATGTATGATATATGAACTGCACTAACCTTTTAATTGTATTTGCTGTCTTTCTGGTCCGATGTTGTAGTTCTTTTGGCGGGATAGATTTCGACCGACCGTGGTTGGCGCGCACTGATGGTTTATTTGGATCTCTGGACTGGTTGCTGCACGGGATGTAATTTCACCGCCTGTCGTTTACCGTCCTCTTAGCTCTCCGAAAAAGGCGGCAATATTCACGTACACACATGTACATTATTATAAATCAGGAAAACCAGTGGTGTCGATCGAAGTAACAAGGTGCGCAAACAAATATATTGTGAGGGGTGTACGGGATGTCCAGCCCTATTCCGGTCGCATCAGCCAACAGAGCATGAGTCAGTGAGTCCTCAATACCATAATTGCATACTTATATAAACTACTTTGTTCCATTGTCTCCTGTACTCATGGAAAATTTATAATGATCACATAAGGAGCATTGAAAGAGGTTTTAGTTTAATGAAGTCGTACAACCGTGAACCGTGGTGTGTTTGCGTTCGGGTGAAGCAGACCCCAGAGCACATCTTCTGGGACTGTGTGATTAGGAATGATGCTCGTGAGATCATGATTGCTGGATTAGAAGGAATAGATTCTCGAATCTTCCGGAACAATGAGCTATTAAGAAATGAAGAGAATCTCGGACTTTTTCGGGATTCTTTATTAGGGTGTGGGTCTCCCGCTTAATAATATTAATTATTAAGGTGTGAGTCTCCCGCTGGGGGTTGCTAGGATAGAAGGGTGTATTTAGGCTTGACAGTGACCAAGTTTTGTGACTTCAATACATAAATGTGACGTTTTTTGGTGGTGCATGACTTATATAGCTTTTCTCTGGCTGGCTTCTGAATTTAACATGATGACGAGTATGATGTAAAATTGATACATATTGAACAGGTATGGCTCTTGTATGATGGTACCGAAGCCAACCTTTAACAGTTAATGACTAAATATAATAAAAAATGTAATAATGATCAAATATAATATGTACTTGTGCAATATAATAAAGAAAAAGAAAAAAGTTAACTATGAAGGAAAGCCACAAGGTTTTAGTAATTAACTGCCGGAACGTAATTAATTGTTTTAACTTTAATATTTATTCCAAAAAAAGCTTTAAGTATTTTGTAAAACATTGCCTGCATTGTTTTGTTGATTGGAAGCGATAGTAGACAACTCTTAAAACGATTCCGAGATAGGGTGGGACTCTTTGGGGTTTCCTTCATATACGTATATATATATATATATATATGTGTGTGTAATATAATAGCTGACGTATTTCCTAATCAGCTACGCAGCTGCTATGCTATCGCTAGCTGGCAGAACATCCAATGTGAAAAAATGTTCTTAGGTTTTCACGGCCGTTCAAAATCATCTGTGCACTATTTTCTGGGCTAATCTGCCTTGTATATCTGACCTTTACGACGCGATAAAGGCGACAGATACAGCACGTCATAAGAACGAAGTCTGACTCGTTCCACACAACACTAAACTTTAACACCTGTTTAACAAACAATCACATCACAGTAGTCTTGATGATGTACAGTCAGATATACGCGGTAGATTAGTCCATAAAACTGTACACAGATGATCCAATGTGGAACTGAAGATTCACTGTGGATTCAGGAACTGAAGGTCCAAAATGTCGGCTCTTCGTATTTTTTGGTAAATTTAAAAAATAACTTGATACGTTCAGTAAAGAGACTTCTTCTGAATGTATTGTTTAAAGAGACTACTGTTTTTTGGTAGAGTTCATAATTAAGACGGCGAGCGAAACAATGCAACAGCGCGAGCATTGAGAAACTTTCATTAATAAAATCAGAATTCTTCAACAAATACTATTCTGCAATACCATATAATATACACTTGGCAGAGAGAAATATATTACCACGGTTATTTAAATATTCGATTATTTATTATTTATGTATTTGGTTTCAGCATAATAAATGTTTTAATCTAATATTGATTTAACATTAATTGTAGCAAATATTTCAATTGTTGTTAAATATTCAGTAACTAGTATTAATAGATAGATATCTATAAGAGCTGGATGATTTTTATTTTCAATATTATTTGAACTACTTATGGATTTCTGTTCACACAAAGACTGTTATAATTGGTGATCTGAACATTACGTTTGAGCGTCTATCTGAATTGGCTCGTAAATATTTCAATTGCCTACAAAGTGACTTTCATTGGGTATTTAAGATAATCTAAACATATATATATACTTTTATTGTGTTTTATTACTGTATTTTTTTGTTCATTATTTCATTTGGTTAAAAAATGTCTAAATTTATGTAATTTTATTGATAATTATAAGGATTGAATACTCTTGCATGCTGCCTGGATAAATTTTTATGTTATAAGTAAATTATTATCAGAGCCATGAAGCCATAGAGTTTAAAACTATGAAGCCATGAAGTCAAATGGGCTGTGAAGCCGTGATTTTTTCTGTTTATCCTTATAAATAATTAATCTAATTTATTTTAACTATACTTACTTTCAAAATGATCTATAATACATTATACTATTTTGCTTTCCAACTATCCACTATTGACATATAGTGCCCTCAATTAGTTGAGACTCGTAATGCACTTCTAATAGTTCCGGTCCTGTATCGCCCTCACGGCTCACTCCAGCTCCAGGGTCTTTCCAGTTGGAAGTAAACGTAACTAACCCCGTTGTGGTACTATTCCAAGTCTTCCTCGGCCCAAAGTTGTATTCAGGATAATCTCCATCTATAGGGTGTCATGTGGCCAAAGAGTCGGAAGAACTGGAAGGACTCGCATAAACATTGAATCTTTTTATTCAAATTTCATAAGAACGCGTTAGTTTTATTTATATATATTGTGCGATTTTCGAATTGAACTTCGCGCGGAATGGATTACGATAATTCCAGTTGTAAGTCGAAATCACCGCAAGGTAGGGAAGATATAGATATCGGGAGACGGATATCAGAAGATGTTGGTGACCAGCGATTTCGGGGAACCGGGATTTGGCATGAATGCTCGCTTTACCTTGGTCTAATGCATCCGTAATCCCTGCTGTCGCCGCCGAAATCACACAAAAACGCTCGCACGCGGATGGTGTTGATCTCCGCTGTAGATTGAAGCGGTGGTGTCACTGTTAACCCACGGCACACACGATCAATAAACACTGCTCACAAATCACAGATCACAAAATACAGTGCTAGTGCACTGGATGTAATGGTCCACTCCGCGAATGGTATCGCGGTGTCGAGATCAAACAAATAATATCGATCGAGTGACGCCTCAAACAGTAAGATGGATATAAGGTAGGAATTTGGATGCGAACATGTGATAATAAAATTATTCGCGGCCGATATTAAAGATAATATTGTTTAAAATGTATAATTAATATGCACAATACGTTAATAGTCTTTCTCATTAATCGCCTCAAGATTTTCAGCCACCTCGAGAGCAATATTATCGTACAAAGAATTAAAATCCTTTAACAAAGGACTCATCTCTCCGTATAGTGTTAGAGCTGGCAAGGGTGCAGTTGCGTCGTACCTATTCGTGTAATGGTACTCAAATATTTAACATCCGCCACAACCCTAAACGCAGATACGATATTGATCTCGACTGGAGCTAATATTTATGAGGATAGATGTGCATTGCGCATGTTTATATATATTATATAACATGCTTATTCACACATGTATTCATAATTTACAAATGATAAGTAGCAAGAAGCGCGACATATTCGTAAGGTTAAATGATAAAAGGTTAAACGTTTTGTACTCAAGATTAGTATCAATAATTTTATGTATATATTATGATCATTTGTTTGTATGTCTATAATTCCGATGTCGCTCTTATCCTCACCCCTCATTCTCATCACAGATCAGAATGATATTTGTACAGAAAAATCTGTAATTATCCGAAGAAATGCACTACACTTATCAAAATTATTATTCGTATCTTTATCTTTAGAATAAAGCGAAATTTATTTGTCAGACGAGGAATAGACAATATTGTATTAATATTTTTTTATAATATGATATATATGTATACACTTGGGTGGTTTGAAACGTTTGGAGCCTAATAGAAAATCAAGTATTTTTTCAATATTTGAATATGTCTATACACATAATTATTGAATTTTCACCTACAAAGGCATTGTTATTAAAATAATAGACATTGCATAGAGACGTAGCTATTATCTTTATAAATGGAAATATATGAAAGTGTGTAAACAGCACTTACGATATGTCTTCGGTTGGCTTAAGTGATCACTTTATACAAATATAACGTTCACCATTCTCACCCACTAATCAATTGCCATATATATCAAATTTTTTAAAGTTGTATATATGTTAATACATGGAAACACTTCAAATACTACTACACTATCGCCATATATGGACTAAATTTGATAATTCATTATCATGAATCAATTAAAAAATATAAAAAAATATCTTCGTCGCTATGTATATGTGTATAAGTATTTTTTCGATTATTTAGTTTTGTTTTCCTTTTAAGTCCATACACTTTTTCCAGCATCTCGTCCAAATAGTCGTTGGCGTTATGCTCTGCAAAATACACGTGTTCTGAGCTAAACTTTGAGTTTAGAAAATATATTAAAGTCGCTGGGTGTCAGATTTGGTGAATACGGCGGGTGGTCTATCAAATCAAACCTCAATTCGTGAATTTTGACCATGGAGACCACCAAGGTTATTTTTCAATTTCTGCCATCAGCTTGTCAATTAATGTTGCATACTGATATTGATAGTTACAAATTGATGTAAAATATTTGATTCCTTAATAGAGCATGAAAAATGTTTTTGGTCTAAAGTGAATAAGCGCGGCACCAACGCGTAAACAACTTTCTTATGCTCAATTCTTTATATAAAATATGATAAATGCACTCCATATACCCACTGACTCTGTCATTTCCCTAACCTTAATTCGAAGGTCATCCATTATCATTTGGTGAACTCTTTCGATATTATAGTTCTTGGCCGTCCCGAACGGTCATTATCAACCAAGCTGGTTCGACCACGTTTAAATTCAAACAGTTTCCAACTTTAATTTGCATGGGCGTATTACCTTTTAAATACAATGCTAGTATTCATACTTCGAACCTGCAGACACTTCCAAAATCCATATTGCTTCAAATTACTGTATTACGCATTCGTTCGTAGTACGCATCTCTAATCTGTAACCCATACCAGAATACAAAATAGGTGTCTTCGATATCATAGTGATAGATTTAATTTATCATTCAACTTCTATTTAGATGCAGCAAACTTCCACATTATGAAAACTCTGTAATATTGTAGAACACGTGCTGACCGAATACTTCTCTTCAAACTAATGCAACGCCATATACTATCCTAGCCAATTAGAATTAATATCTTTCCTCATACAATCTAAATCGACCCGGCAGTCCGCACTCTTCCACATTCCTTGAAGTGGAACATCTTACATACAAAATTAATTCATTCGCCGGTCATGCAAATACCATAATGAGAAATTTACAGAAATTGACTTTTTCAACATTAGCCTTACTAAGCTTTTAGAGTTCTTTTTTATGAACCACAAAAATCTAAATTTTGGCCAATCATTCTAACACATCTTGCTCTTCGTTTACCGCAAAAATAGTTGCAACATTCCCACCCTTATTCCCACCTTTTTTATTTTTATTTATCTTTTGCACTTAAACATACTTATGTACCTAAACATTTATATGAATTTTCATAAAAAATATCACATGTTAAATATTTATTACGTTAGTTATATTACGTTTACTGTCAAAATCCCTTAATAAAATTAAAAAAAAAAAACAATAATATAATTACAGCACGATATTCGATTTTTTTCACTAACACTAACTTTCGTGACTTTCGGACGTGTCTTTCAAAATATGTACAATTGTAGTATTGGGACAGTTTTAAAGAGTAACGCGTTACTCGTGTGTATGTGCGGATATAAATAGTGGTCACACACGGAGCGCGGGGCTCTTTTCTACGCTACCGTTGTTTTGTTATTAGTTGTAAATCTTGTGTATCAATTGTACCTTACTGTCATAAATATTTAATTGCCACAAAGAGTTTCACTGAGACCTTCAACATCACCGAAGTGTACAACGAATACGTGCCTTAAAGCAAGCACGTAACAATATATATGTGAAATTTTAGATAAGCGTCAAATATTTTATAAATTCAGCAGCGCAATGAAAGATTTTACTATCACGTTATCGTGGTGTAATACCCAATTATTGTAAACAAATATTAATATAATTATACAGTGTATCTACATTAACTTTATCAAAGCAACAATTAAGCATCAAACCACATCCGTCACTGGTGCTAACTAAACTAAACTACCCAGCAAACTTGTCCACGTGTCCGCTGCAGCTGACCAGCATCATTCGGTAAGTAACGTCGCCTCGTATTCATTTTAGAAATTTATTTTAAAACCGCGGTGGCAGATTTTTAAGGAAAGTGAATACTTTAATTTTGTAATTAAAATCCTAATAAACAGTGAAAATTACGATTTAAGGAGCAGTATTTAGATTGACGAAACGTTATTCCAATCTAAGGACCGAGTAAGATATCAGTCTTACATTTTACTTTGCGTGTGTTGACAATGGGTCTACATTTACATGTTATTTTTATTTAAGGTAATTAATAGTAAATTAGCTTTGTTTTATTTTATAAACCACTGTGAGTTATTTAAATTCAATCGGTCCTATACTAAGGTACAATTGATACAATTGATCAAAGAGCATTTAAGATGTTTTAATAGAAATGGTTTTTTAGAAATTTTCCAATCATTTATTAGAAAGTGATCATACTTTTCATAAAAGTCTTAAATTGAATAATTTAAAACAATTGTAAATAAGTTAAGCGTATAAAATTAACAAAATTTAACCCCAAGTCCAATCCTAAAGTTTTTTTTCAAAAATATTTTTCTAATAATTTTGAATTATTAAGACAATTTTCACATATGTTATCATCGTAACGATTTAAGTTAGGTACACGATTCATTTTTTAAATTATTTTATAATAATTGAAAAAAATAATTTGAAAACATAATAACATTTTGAAGCATTATTATTTTAGTTAGTTTTTTTCATCCTGATGAAGGAAAATGTATTTTTTGAAACCGGTTGAATATAAATAACTCACAGTGGTTTATAAAATAAAACATAGTTAATAAACTATTTATTATAAAAAATGAATGATTTGCTTCAAATGTAAAAAGTATTATTTTTAAGATGCTACTGACACATATTTACCTACTTCCAATATCCTACCTGGAAAAAAATATTGTAGTATTACTCATTCAAGCTCTGTTTAAAAAATGATATGTTTATCTTATTTCCAAAAACACGATCAATTTTATAATTGAATCCTTGTACGAATATAATAAATTGGTTCGTATTCCCAAATAAACCCGTTCCAAAATAAAGTTCTCATACTCGTTCCTTTGAGGAATCCATTTCAATCGAGATAGCCTTCGATATCACTTACCCTTTTGACTCTTTCATTTCCATTTATCTAATTGAAAAATAAACATTACAATAGAGAGATTTATTTTTATTCGAGATCGGAAAAGATTTTTCCATCAATGCGTTTCGATTAATCATTCCGTCAAGAGAACTCGTTTTCTCTCCTTTCAAGGAATGAAGTCCGATATTAATCGCGACTGAGTTATAATGTGACTTTGCAAAAGGAACGGTACGGAAATGAAATAATTTCGCTTTTGATTGTTCTTTTATTACTGTTTGCGATATTAATCGAGTTTAAAAAGTCCCTTCAGTCCCTTTTTTCAGACACCAGACACTTAGATTACATATTGTGTTTATGATTTATTTTCAAAATTTTAATTAAAACATATTTACAAGCGTAGGTGCGGTAATGAGACAGTCTCGCAACCATTACCGAACGAATCGGGGCTGCCAGCTCACTAAGCACTATATAAGAAGGGTTTTCAAATATTCCGGGAAAGTTTATTCATTATTATATTAATCTAAACTTGTTAAGATTTTCGATACATGTTATCTTTGGCAGTGTTGAATTATATTCATCTATGGTAATACATCAGTTAGAATGTAATCCTGTTCATAAGACTATGGGGATCCTCTCAAATTTTGAGGTACGCGCGATAATTCAGTTTCTGGTTAAAATGGTTAGATAATATGTGACAATATAAACGGTATAGTGAAATTAGGAGAACTTATTGTGAAGTTGTATCAATGTGTCCAATATTTAATAAAAATGAATTGATAATTCTGGCGTCTGCTATCATATTACTAAAATGTATATGAGATTTCGTAAAAATAAGGTAAATGGCTCTTTCAAATAATGGAACGATTAAATGTTTTAATATCAAAAAGGTAACATATAGGTTCGAAAATTTGTCGCTTAAAATATTGTCGCTGTAGCATAGTTGGATAATGCACCTTTCCCGGTTTGGAAAGAGATTCAGGTTCGAATCCCGGTGGCGCAACAACAATATTTTTCGATAACATTGATTTTATATGTATATCTTTCTAATTAGTATATTAAATTCATATTTGCTATAGTGAAAGTTTATGAGGATAATAAAGAGGCAAATAAAACCTATTTTAATGAAAGGATTAGTTTTGTTAAGGGGCAAGAATATATTGAAGGGAATCATTGTTGAAGACCGTTAACTTTGAGTACGGTAGAAAACATTGTTCCTCCACTAATTGTAAACTATTGTTGAATAGCGCTGCAAATGTAGCTTAAAATGTCAATCATATTTTATATTAATTAATCCATAAGCCGTTTCAACGCCGACAACAAGCGTTGGGCGCAGACCGTACTCTTTAATTTTTCAACAATGATCCCATATTTTTTTCGAAATTATTGTCACTGGAAATCTTGAATACAAATATTTGATCAAAAGAGCAAAAGTAGCACGATTGGTTATGAAAGTTATGATCATGGATTTTTGGGTTGCATAGGAGGTTTTTGATTACTAATAATCTTGAAGAGAAAATGATTATCTCTCCAACTTGCCATGAATCATTTTTTATATACCATATTAATAAAAGAATACCGCGGAAAAAATTAGAATTGAGCATTATTCCACCATGATAATGCGTCGCCACAATTTTTGTTAGGAATCCGACTCCCTCGAACTTTTCTTGTTTCATATTAAAGAAAGCATCGTTGAAATACAATAAATAATGTGAAATGTGCTATTTTAGAGAGTAGTATAAATCAAAAACCCTGATTTTTACAGAAATTAATTTAAAAGTTGGCGACACTATACGTAAAAATGTACCAACTTGAATAATCATAAATTTGGAACAAAAATGGCTAATTAGCCCTACTTATTATAAAATAATCAACGAGATCCGACTATACATTATATAGTCGAATTCTGTGAAATATATAATAATCAAAGAATAAATCGGGCTTTCGAAATTGTTACATTATATCAAGACGTATTTCTTAAATCGAATTTTATAAAAAAATGTTTTAATGATACAAATGAAAAGTTTGCTTCTCAAAATTGACAAACGTTAGTTGCGAACTTTATATTTGTTCACATTTCATGCAATTATTATAATTGTATGTTACCTCGGAGGAAATAAATGAAGAGATAGCAAGCTATGTAATTCAATCACGCGTGTGGCTTTCATGATTATTTACGAAAAAAATGTTATTTTTCAGTTGTTATAATAAGAACTAATTATTTTGGTTTCAGGTTTTAATTTAATTTATATTAAGGTTATATGGTATTGTAAATAAAAATGTTAATAATATGGACTGACAGAAATATATGCAACAAATAAAATGAGAAGAATCAATGAAAAGATACTTACAAAATATTACGAAGAATTAAAATATATGTTTAAATATGATTAATCAAAGCATTCTCAGTTTATACTTAAAAATATGCTCATCTCAAGTTCAGCGTTTTCCAAATAGCAAAAATCATATTTTGTGTACCTAAGCATTGAGAAATCAAATGCTATATATATATATATATATATATAGCATTTGATGGGTGGTTGCTCCAAAATTGGTCTACATTTATATATATATATATATATATAAATGTAGACCAATTTTGGAGCAACCACCCTTTTAGAACCGTTTAAGACGTATCTCGAAATATTCAAAAGTCTTCATTTGCATTTTAGTACCTAGTTTTCAGTTACTTGTATTCTGCAATATTTCGATTTGGACATTTTTATTTTTCAGTGGTCACACGAGTTCGTTTTACATTCAAATAAGATTTTTCTGTATACCTAACGCTGACAACTTTGCATACATTTTATAATATAATTAAATGTTCACCATAAATATATTACATTTCATTTTTAATATTAAATAAATCGTTTTTAATACTTTTAAAATTGGAAAAATTAACATTGTAACTAATTCATTAATAATAATAAATTTTTATATAATCACAAATAAAACATAATGATTATTGGCGAAGGATTTTTATACATAAATAACTTTCAGAATTAAATATCTAAACACCTACCACGAAACATTAGACCGGCATTTTATACAAATAATAATATAAGAAATTTACTCATAAATTTTAAAAACAAAGATGACAAATTTAACAATTCGGGTATCTATAAACTTAGTTGTAAGGAATTTTAAAATAAGAGTAAAGGAGCATTTGAGATTTTTGAACAATATAGAGTTTTTTCTGAATTTTTTAATCATTTGATAGAATATGGTCATGGTTTTAATAAAAAAATGGAATTTTTAATTTTGCGTGTAAACGGTGTTGGTCTTAAATGAAATAATTTGGAATCGTTGGAGATAAATAAAGCGCGTAAAACTAATCAAAAAATTTTAAACAACCAACAATATTTAACTACGAGTCCCATTTTAAATTTTATTTCTAAAAATTATTCGAGTAAATTTGTATTAAGTAACAATTTGAGTTAGGTACTAAATTTATTTTTAAAATAATTATTGTTTTTTAAAAATAGATTCTGGTAAAGAAACAACATATTTTGATTAGTAAACCGGTAGATGTGTTTAAAGTCAATAAGTGGTTAATGAAATAAAGTTAACAAATAAAAATACAAAATAAATCATAAAGTTATTACTTCACATTTTAAAATTAAAATAACATGTTTTATTGAATTTAGATTGTTGATTGAAAAAAATTGATCTATGTTACTATATGGGGTATATATAAATAAATAGGTTTCATAATTTTGGGTTTTTGTGCATCGGCTGATATCACAGTAAATTTAAGATTTTTTTTTTCATGTTGATTAGTAAATATTATAGATACTTACTAGTAATCGAAGGATATTAGCAAATTTCATTCCCTAAATATATATATATATGGTATTTGTTATTATAATTACTTAACGAATCTTTGTTATGGTAAATGAAGAACGATAGAGAGTTGTGAAAGGGGAAAGAGAAGCACAAAGAGAGAAAGTAAAGTGTAGCTCTATTATACGGGTATACTCGTATAATATTTAAGAAATTTCTTAACCTAGGGTAATTAAAGAAAGTCTTGAAAATAATATGTAAGGAATAAAATAAAATATTCGTATCTCAGAGATTTGTAGAGTGATGAGATTTGCTGGCATTGTTGAAAATTCTATAAGAAAATTTGATTAATATCTAATAATAGAAAACCACGATCACCAGCGATTCGGTAGATGTTAGTCAAACTGCTGCTGCAATACTTCAAAAATTATTACAATATTTTTAGTGCTAAAATAAATATAATTGACATAATTGAATCAACAATTTACTTAAAATTGTTGTCAGTTAGGCAAAACACGAAAGCTAAAGAAAAAGGTGCCATTTAAAGTTGAATAATTGTATTTCCCAACAAACAACCAGGTAACTGGGTTGCTTTATTTTGTTTACGGATAATTAAACTATAATTAAGTTTAGAAAGTAGGATCCTCGAACGTGTGTTTGTAGAATTAACCCTGCCTAGTCATTGGGTACTTTTTAGATTATATTTTTTATTTAATATTGTATGAACGTACCTTATCAATACACTTACATTAATAGAGAGAGGAAATATTAACATATGTACCTATGACTGATGATCTTATATATATATATATGTAAGTAGATCATCAGTCATCATTGTTTTTGAAGATTTCAAATTACTGTTCCAACACAGCGAAATAGTTCCTTTGGGTTCTTACTTCCAGAAATGCAATTTCGAGATGAAGTTCACATCCTTGACTATACAAAAGTCCCCTAAATAATTATATCAACAAAGTTTCCACTCGGTATCGAGTACCACCTTCAGGAACAATGACAAAATGACGGATAAATGATAAATCACTTCACTGTGAACCTAAGAATTTTTAAATTTATATATTTAGCTTTATAATTATGTAAAATGTTCAATTACTTTACTTACATACCTACATATGTATCAACCAGAGAGGAAGAAATAGGTTGAAACCATTTTAGATGTGGAACTGGAGAAGGACGGCAAAAATTACATTGGGTAAAACATAGACACCCTTTCCCCCGCCGTGCCATCATGTCTCTTCCATCGTTATAAATGAACAATCATATAATATCATCAAATATGCAAATCATATCATATTCCAAATTTTGCTTAGTTTATCTTTAGAATCCTACGCAAAACACAGGTACCCTTTTCCTATCCACATCCACATCTCCCTGATAAAAATATGTATTGGATTGAATTCCATCCATTCCAGACATTGCATACTTCCTCTTTAGGATTCCACCATAAAAATGGATACACTCCTCCCTTACATTTGGCCATCTTATCCATTCCCCACGAATTAAATAAGTTATATATACATTGAATATATTATCAGTTACAATTTTTTTTAATAGTTACTCTTTAGAATTGTGTGCAAAATATGCAATACATAATCCCCTTTCCTCCTGGCTACCCCATACGCTCTCCCTTAAATATGTATTATAATGGACTAGCAGGAAAGCAATCTGCTATCGCCGATTGCATGCTGCTAGGCCTTGCAGGCGACTATAATGACCGCTACGCGGCTTATAGTGGGCGCGCGTGGCCATGGGTTACATTAAATCTATATTTCAATGAGGAAATGAGGAAAAGAGGAAGAGGAGGTTTTTCTGGTGGTGCATTCTATTTTCCCCTCCCTGGAATTAATTGTACAAGCAGGTTTATTCCACTTAAATACATTCTTGAAAAAACTGAGATCAAGTTTATATAAATGATTATTAAGCACACGTAAACATTACAATCCGTTAGCGTCACATTATTCTTCGCTTTGTCAAATGCACAGAAAAAATTCGTACAATTTAATTCACGGTTTCTATTATAGGACGCGAGATTACCGTAGAAAAGAGAGATAACACCATCGTCAAAATTCGTACAAATTCACAATGTTTTGTTTTACAATGTACACTTTATTTCAAATTGAACATATGTTTATGCACTGTTATTGAGTACATAGAAGAGAAAACATTTAAGAAATCTTAACCTAGAGATTATTAAAACACATTCGATATTTTTGCAACTTTGGCGAATATATTTTTTCACTGGCTGATAACGCTACAGCCCAAGACAACTAAGACATCCAATACAATCCAATAAGTCATAGATAAATGATGGGGAAGCGTAATATTGTTGTGAATACCACTCGTTCCACATTACGCAGTCACCCTACACTCCCCCATTCAACCACGAACATCTTAATAACTTCGACAGGAACCAAGTTATATACATCGTTATTATTTAGAGACTGCGCAAAACGATGGCCACTGCTACCCTTAAACCCTTATTTTAAATTATATTTAATTATAAGTCCCGGGCAATGCCGGATACGGACTGCTAGGTTATTCTGAAATGACTTGTTGATAATAGTTTATGTGAATAATTTTTAAGAAAAATTCTACTAATCGTGTTTGCCTTTTTGTTATATATAAAAATGAAATTTGAAAAACAAATATTTTAAAACGATGCTGCATTATTCAATCAACCCGCGGTTCATTCGACTCCATAGAAAAATAGAACAGTATTTTATTAAAGCGATCTGTGTTCATTCTCTCGTTTCCGATCATCGCGATTATATGAGACGATTTGTATAATTTGTCGCAAAATATCCGTGATAAGATCCACTGCAACGCGGCGAACTGCATGCGGGAACAAGACGGTAGCGCCGAAGGTGTAGTGGATTTTTGATACGTCGGAGGGAGAAAATATGTTATTGCGGTCGCCTCTGGAAGCGGTACACGTCGGGGCGGGGGTTAATTCGGCTCGGGAAGGATAACGCGCGTCAGTCCGATGGCGAACACGGCGCGGGAGAGTTTGGCGGACTCGTGTCACAGGCAGCCTCTCACTGGAGTGTTTGACAGCAGACGCGCGCGCGCACTGCTCGAATAGCGGCAACACGGAAATTGCCGGCTCATCAAGTTGCAGGCACGGGGATTTCATGCGATACGGCAACACGATGTTCTCTTAAATTACGAATCGTTAAAAGTTTAATGAGGTGAAAAAATATAATTTAGAGTAATCAGATTTTTTTATAATAAACGTGCAGTATAACAAGTGGTAGCATAATTAAATCATTAGTAATATATTTGTTTAGATATATATGCGTAATATATATCTTTTTGTTTTAGGGAAAGGTGTGATCTTTATTATTACCTACACAAGTATATTTTTATTTGTTTTCGAACTAAACTTTGATGACAAGTTCAAGTTTGATTATTTAAAAATGATATATAGTTGGCAATAGGCTGGAACAGCTGTGTTGCAACAATCTTCCATTCATGACTGCCACCTAATGCTCTATTTATACACATTTTCACATTCCGATAAAATTTAATAACGTTGATAACCTTATATGTGTTCAAAATGTTCATTCTAAAAATGCACTAGTTGAGTGGGTTGCATCTTAATCATTCAGTTGACACTTTTAAAGGGTCATGCAGTCATCACGGAGACAGAGAGGAATTTGTGGACGGACACCCATTCACCGCGCCTCCGATTTGCCTAATGAAACGATACTTATCCCATTGCTTGATGTTTGGAAGTAAATTGGATAAATACGAAGTACGTAGGAGTACGTTTCCGTGCTCGTTCAGGTGCTTTCATAGGATTAGTGGCCGAATCAAAGATATGCCAATTGATTTGATTGCCTATTGTTCAATTGTTTTGATGGTTATTTTTTATAAAAAGATGTTACTACTGTAATTAAAACCTTTATTCAAATTATGATTAATTAAAAAATAATAATTCTTTCGTGAAATCGATGATATCATTTAATTTTCTTAAATCTCTTAAATTTCACAAATTCGCTAATTCGATCTTAATGTATCACAATTTTAAATAAATATTATTTCCAAAAACAATTTGAAATATCTTCCTGAGATGTTTTTCCGTTTTTTAAAGGAATTAAATATTTTCAGAATCTAATCTAAAATACATAGTGTGTAGAATCTAATCCGTAAAATACGCCCTTTATGTTAAATGATAAACTTACCTACAGTAAAATAAAAGTCATTCTAGTTTAGTTTGGTCAGATCAATTCTACTTAAAGGTCTTTTCTAATTGGTTAATTAGATTTCAAGTGACGCACTGACGTCACCACTTGTCTACGACATTATTAATTGTATAATTTAAATGATTAAGTCCGGAGCTCAACGAATGACGTGTATACAAAAATCGAGCAGATTCGACTACCAGTGTTGCCATACCGATGAAATTTAAAGTTTTAGATAATTCAAGTGGGTGTAGACACATGTGTTTGATTTTCACTTCAAACAGAAAGCGAATCCAACGATCACATGTTTAATACTTTCTGCAGATAGATAGGTAGGTATAAAGACTAGTGGATAAAAATAATAAAAACTTAAAGTGAATACGAGTTGTAAATCTTCAAGAACACAGTATCAAAATTGTGAGAAAAAAAAAACAATATTTAAAATAAATAATAATTTCCATGAATTTACCATGGAGCGGCACGGTATTTGGATTTTTGCGGCAGTCGCAGTACTTGTCAGCATTTGTAAGTATACTTTTTTAAAGTATTATTTTATATTATATTAGAACGAGGTTATCAATTAATTACAGTCATAATATGATATTAATTATGGTCATCAAATTAATACTTAATAATATAATATTTAACGAGTTTATACATATATCGTCCAGCCTGCAGATAGATTATGACAGTAATAATTTATACTAAAATATTAGGTATTTTAAATTTATTTGAGAATTTAAAAATATTTTTTACACACGTACTAGATAGATGTGCCTGGTAAATAGCATTATATTCATTTGATAAAATGAATTTTATTATTATTTTAAGAGTACAATTCGAAAAAATACGGTCAAGTTAAATTAACATTTTATCAATTTTATTATGTATTTCTTTGTATATGTATATACTTAATATTATATTAATTATAATGTATCTCTATTCATTTTAATAGTTCTAGGGTGCAATATTTACATATAAAATAGATTTTTTTCTTTCGTAAAATATAAATATAAAAAAACGATTTGACTAAAAAAATTAAAAATCAAACGTATTTATAGTTTTTCACTCAAGCTGGATATCATATGCTTGCAATTTATACTTGGTTATACCAGAATACAAATATAACTTCCTTTTATCCGTCTACCCGTCTATGCATATGGCATAAAAATGTAAAACTGATTAGATCTGTGACTAATCCGCTATTATTCTCTTTTAATAAGAGTTATGTAATATTTTTTAAACTTTTTTAGCTCTTTAGCTATGTAATTATAAAACAAAAATATCAGAAAACGGCGACATTTCAATCGATCATTTTAAATGAAAATAGACGATGTAAAAATAATTTTGAATGACATGGAACATCGTTAGTATGATATCGATCACACATATTTAGTGTGATAGAAACATGAGGATACTTTATTATTATTAATCTCAAAACGAAAAATCTGTTGTTTGTAGATAAATTCAAGAGAAGTGGCAAAAAATATATTTACGTAAGTATATCTGGTTGTAGTAGGGCTAAATTATAACTAGAATTATATTATCTTTTGACAACAACAATAAAACAAACAAATTAAGATCTGCCGCCAATTATTGTGTAATTTTTCGTGTGAGCGGTGATCGCATCAAAAAAATATATTTGGCTTTTGTTTTGATTGATTTTTTAAATAAATGAAGGTCACTAAACATTTTAAATCACGAATTATAAACATCATATTTCTAATAATATTAGACTCATAATAGGTATTTGATAAAATACACATTTTACGCGATATTTTTATTGATCAGATGAATCGAACTCTATTAACATACGAATTTAAAAAAATAACTAAATTAATTAAACATAAAAACAATTCGGTATATGGTTTTAGTTAGATTTTTTTGTTATCCAGATGAATGAAAAGGTATTTTGCGAAACCGGTTGGTGGATATAATTAACTCACAGTAGTCAAAAACAAGGTTAATGAATTAAAACAATTTAGAAAGAATTACAGAAAATATATCAAATTCAAATAAAATCATAGAAAATTGTAAATGTATAAAAAAATATTAATTTTTGATAAATCATGTAAAATTTTGTCAATTTTTTTGTATAAAATATTACGTTTTTATTACAAATAAAATGTATTAATTAGAAAGATATAAAATTAATTTTATCGAAAAATATTGTTGTTGCGCCACCAGGATTCGAACCTGGATCTCTTTTAATTCGGGGAACGCGCATTAATCGGTTAAGCAATGTACATAGCACCACAGTGGATTGACGACAAATTTTAGAACCTATATGTTACACTTTTCAAATTAATACATGTATCGTTCCATTATTTGAAAGCCATTTTCTTTATTATTACGGAATCTCAAATACTTTTGAGTAATCCGATAGGAGATGCCAGAATTAATAATTAATTTTTATTTTTTATATATTATTAAGGAGAACACATTCTTATTGTGAAGTTGAATTATTCAGAATATAGGTCTGTGATGTTTAAATGTACTAAATGTTAATTTTTGAACGAATATCAAAAATAGTCCTAAATTATTAAGCCAATTTTCATATTTTGTAATTAAGGAGAACATATTCTTATTGTGAACACTACATTGCAGTACATTTAATTAGTATTAAAAACATCACAGACCTCTATTCTGAATAATTACAATTTCACAATAAGAATGTGTGCTTAATAACAAAATATGACAGTTGGCTTAATAATTTATATGACTCTTTTTAATATTCGTTCAAAAATTAACATTTAGTACATTTAAATATCAATACCTCGCTATGCGTAACAAAAAACAAACCAATGTAAAATATAGATATAGGTGTACTTATGATCACAAAAAAATACTCAACTCTCATTCGTCTATTTATTTCACGAAATAATTTTTTTAAGGTGATTCATTCACTTTCCGGTTTGAAATTTTAGATTTTTTCTACATATTTAATTATCTTTAATTTAACAAATGAGAAGTCAATCTCCAATAAGATGTTTAAACCAAGTTCGAGACATTACCGGAGTTGAATTAAACAAAGACCAGAGTTGCGAAGAGTGGATGAAAGCATTTCATTCTGTAGAAGCATAATAGAGGGTCACGATACTCAGTCATGAGCATATCATAGAGAAAATAAATTATTAAATGCTATTTTAAGATAAATAATAGTTTATTTATCTTTCTGGTCGTATAACTTATGGCAGTCTTGTGATTGAACATTATTGCGTACCCACTTACCTCAATTTTGCTCCATGTAGAGTGCTGCGCTTAGTGAGGTTGCCCGTCATCTAATTTATTGTATTTGATGGGACCATCCAGATGGAGTTTGTCCTCTTGTTCAGCTACAGTAACCTTTATCTTCTTAAGACCGTGTCTCTTCGGTCAACTAAATATTACAATACATTATTTTTTATATACACGAGAAGAACTGAGGTTCCTATTCAGGGAAATGAAAATAACCGAGTTGATTTTCTCACATTTTAGAGTATCGGAATAAACTTAATATTTCCAAGAATAAGCTGTCATTAAAATGATTACATTATATGGAACATAATATTAATTGTTTACCCTTGCAGTAAACCCATTCTGCAGTTTGGCAAATATTGAAAATTATAATATATATGTATGTAATAAAGTTGGAATAATAAAAAAATAATAATAATCTAATATCAGTCGAAAATTAAACAAAAAGCACGTGCCTTAAGCAAGAGGAAGAAATATTTTGAATATAGTTATGAAAACAGAAACGTATTCTAAAGACTATCTATAAACTAGTTATGATATCTCTTAATTCGGGTAATAAAAAAAATAATTAATAAAAATAAATTACACGATAGTTTGGAGTTATTGAAGCTGAATAATCATTTTTTAAAGGGATTAAAAAATATTGAATAAAATTTAAATTACAATTTAGGTGTGTTATTTCGTATCAATTTATAGATAATTTTTTTCCGTTGACGATGTTTCATTGTTATTGAAAGAAACCTTTTATTTTAACTGTCTAATTTAAAAAATTTACACTTGATTTCGAAATAAGAAGTGGAAAACGTGTATGTGTAATATGTTGTAAGTATTCATTGTATTCGGTTGTCTAATAAGTCTTCGCGGTTTCGTTCAATTTTTTATTATAAAATCAAATTTTTAAATAAAAATTACAACATTTCAATCAATGATGTACTCTCCATTATTGTTCAGGACTTCATTCCATCTTTCAACCAATTTGTCAATACCTTTTCTGTGAAAATTGTCTGATATTGAAATAGTAATCGCGCCAATTTCTGAGGTCATCGTTGTTGTTGAACATAACGCTACGCATTTGATTGTAGAACAAACGAAAACGATGACAATCTAACGGAGCGAAGTCGGGACTGTATGGTGAATGTGGCAAAATTTCCCAGTTGAGCTCCTGTATGATCATTTTGGAACCATTGGAACCTTGATTAAAGGCAAAGAGAAGTAAGTGTCGAAGATTTAAATTTTTTTTTCAACATGACACTCCATTATTGAAGTTTAAAAATTAAGAAAAACTAAAAGACACAGAAAAACAGTAACACTGACGTTTTAGAGCAGAAAACATGCAATCGAATAAAATGCCATTTTTTGTCACTAAAAACACAATAACGGGCAAATAGCATTTCAAAAAAAAACTTGAACACTTATTAGACGACCCAAATTAAAACTATTTGTTTTCGATACAAGACTAAGTTAAAATAGTAGTCAGGCTTTGAAGCATATAAATAAAAACATTTTTAATTTGAAAAAAGGCTCTACTAACTAGTAATGTGCTCATTACTAAATAAATAAATTACATAGTTAATATTTCAACATCAAATTTGTTTTTCTTCTTTAGAATAGTTTACATGAAATAACGACTCCAATAATGGTGAAAAATGTGAGAATGATTTGAGGAAAAAATTACTATGCATTAATGACGATTTCGATGTACAGAAACTTAAATATTCCTTTGTAATTTCGTCTTTGGACAGCAGTACAATGACTTAGTACTCGGTTAATGTCATGCCATTGTCCGACATTTAAATTTTATCTTGATTTTCTACGATCTGCAGTATTACGGACCGTTGAAACTTCTTGAGGTGTTTAATTTGGGCGTTATTTTTGTTGTGATTCATTTATTACTCGATTTCGTTCTTCGTGAGTATCATATCAACGAGAATGTCGTCCTACATTTTTATCTATGTTAAATATTAATTTTGAATAACGTTAACATTTTTACTGACAATTTAACATTATTTTACTTTTAGAAATTTAATACAACAATTCAGTAAGTTGGTATATTAAATGTGTGGGTTAAAGTAAAAAATAAATTTGTAATAAAAACGCAAGAATGAAACCAAAAAATGTTGTTTTCAAATTATTAAAACGCAAATATATTATAAGTGATCATAAAAAATAAAAATATATAATTATATTTCTTGAAAGTCTTTTGACCTTAGCAGAATCATACATCAAATTAATAAATTTACGAATGCATTTCACCAACGAATTCATGGATATTATCTAAAATTTGAGTGAATATTTTTATTGTCTATTGATATTTTATTACAATTCGTTATAGTATATTAAACGTATCTGTTTAGTTTGAAACGAAAATTTAATAATAGAGGCTTAAAAAATATGATTTTAATTTTTAAAAACAAAATGTAACTGTAAGAAATTTTCTACTTATCTAATGTCATTTCGACATTGATCCAAATATTTATTTAAATATCGTAGGTATTCAATTTACTTAGTTCTTCTACAAAATATGAAAAAATGAAGGATGACCAGCGCGCACTTCACGATTATTGAATATCAATTAATGCAAAAGAAAAAGCGGAACAGCTTTTACAATGCTATAAGAAGTTGGGCGAAATTGCCGATTAAGTAACTGTACGCATCATTTCTAAACCTTGTGTAACCTTCATTATAATAATGAATAATTAATTATGAAATAACTATGGTTTAACAAAATAAGACTAACGTTAACGAGTTATATTATTTCTAATACTAATTAAATGAATTAATAATAAAGATATACATATAGAATCAATTTTATCGAAAAATATTATTTTTGCGCTGCCGGGATTCGAACCTGGATCTCTTTTTTCAATCCGTGGAAGATGTATTAGCAAATATGCTGCAGCGCTAGTATCTTTGACGACAAATTTTCGAACCTATATGTTATACTTTTTTCAAATTAATACATCTGTCGTTCCATTATTTGAAAGCCATCTACATTGTTTTTACGGAATCTCAAATACCTTTGAGTAAGCCGATGGCAGATATATATTTTTGAGATTCTGTAAAAACAATGTAGATGGCTTTCAAATAATGGAACGACTGATGTATTAATTTGAAAAAAGTATAACATATAGGTTCGAAAATTTGTCATCAAAGATACTGGCGCTGTAGCATATTTAGTAATACACCTTCCCCGGATTGGAAAAAGAGATCCAGGTTCAAATTCCGGGAGCGTAAAAACAATACTTTTCGATAAAATTGATTTTATATTTATAATTAATACATTTAATTAGTATTTAAAACCTCACAGATCTAAGTTCTGAATAATTACAACTTCACAATAAGAATATGTTCTCCTTAATAATATATTATTTCAAGTTTTACCTTTTAATTTTTCAAACTTTCAAATACACACGACTTGAAATCAATGTAATCTGTAGATATTCATATGAATGTATAAATTTGAAGATTTTTTGTAAATCGATCGATTTTTGAACGAAAAAATTGTACTAGAGACTGGTAAATATACTTATTGAAATATTAACGAGCACAAGCTTGTTCACCGAATCGATAAAATATTCTTAAACTCCCTACCAATCCAGAATTTACGTCACGGGAGGACAGGAGAAACTAAAAAGGGGATGCGCAATGAATATCCAAAGTCGAAACGAACTGGCAGATAATATAATAAAAATTTCTGTGCTACTCTAATGTAAAACATTATAATGTTCTACGATTTTTACAAAAACCAATCAAAAGCACTTATTATGGTATAGAATGAAAACAATAATTCATGCACTGCATATTTCATCACTACGTTCCCTCGCAGTGACTCAAATGAAGAAATGTACGGATTTATCCATTGAATTTTATATTTGGCCAAAGTCTAACTTTCCTTTACGGTAACATAACCCAATCAGTGTCGCCGGCTCTCGGGAGGGAGCAAGCTCTCCATATTTTATATTGAGTTACGGGCTCATACAATCGTCGGAGCGAAATGAAAACCAAAATCAAAGGCAAAAAGTAGGCTCGTGTTATTGAATATTCTTGCATCTGCACAGTGCATATAATTCTATAGAATATTATTGACTTTTTTCATCATATTGCAATGAAAACTATTCAGGATGTACTGACTGGATACCTTAACTTTTAAATGTTAAATTCTTGGAAAGACTTTGTTTAATATTTGTAGTTTACATTAAAAAGATTTTTTTTAAATTCTGTTTATTATTACGGATTTGTTTAATAAATCGATCATTGAAATCACGTATTTCGAAGGTTTTTAACTGAAAATTTAATATAATTTAGTAGATATGTAGATGCAAAGTGTCGAAATTTTTATAATTAATTTGTTTATAGAACAAGTGCTGTGTACCATTATGGTTAATGATCAAAATATAATATTTATAGGAAAATAAATATTATAATATAACTAATTTATAATCTGTAAAATTATGGTGATAGCGAGCGCTACAAGATAGACTTCAGTTTCGGTTATTCGACAATAATACAAATAACAGTAGTAAAATTTAGTATATATTTTTATATAATATGCGTCCAAAAATATTAGCTGTTAATTATTTAGTTTGAAATTAATAAAATAAAATAACGTGAAGCAAAATAAGTTTCCGTTTTCAATATAAAAAAGATTTTAACTTTAGTGACCATAAGAAATATTATATTTGCATGTGACTGGTCGGATGGATTAAATTGTGTCGTTTTATTAATATACTGATTTTTTATTTAATAAAATTTAAAATATTTTGATGATATTGATAAACGTTATTATTGATATAATTTTTAATACTGATATTGTTTTAATTTGAAAACTAGTTGTGAATAAAAATAGTTCATACCTTGTGAACTTTTAATAAGCTTAAAGAGCTTATGATATTTATTATTATTCATTTTAAAAATATGTATTTTATAAGAAAAAATAAAGAATTTTATGATATTTTGGTTTATTGAGAAATTTTTTTAAACCAAAAAAAAATCTGTGTAGAGTATGGCCACTGTAAGAATGCGGCTGGGATTTCTGCAATACGCATCTGTCTGATTAGGTTGAATAAATTAAAAAGCGTTCTGATACAACAAAATAGTCAGACTCGCTTGCAAGCCAAGCGTTGAATAATTTAAATGAATGATGATTTGCGTCGTATTGAACTAGGCGACACGCTTTCTTTAAATGCGTTCCTGCGTAGATAATTTCAGCTGCATTCTTACACTGGCCATACTCATTCTTACACTATTAAAAAAAATTATGATATGATATTATTTTACCAAATCAAAGCAACATTTTCAGTCTAAAGTTTGTTTAAAAGATGCCGTGGGTATTTTCAGAAGAGAAAATACAGGAGTAAGTATCCTTTTTCTGACAGCTGGGCTTTGGAAGTTTGTGCCTACTTGGGAGTTTTAACAAAGAAATTCTTACATAATCGAAACATTTATATTTTGTAACATCATTTTAGATACTTTGTATCTTTTAGAGTAAACTCTTAACCTGAAGAATTATCCAGTGTGTGTATTTATTGAATAATGTATCGCAAAAAAAAAGTGTTTTTTTAATATTTTGGGCATAAATTATACATAAAAGTTAAGTTACTTAGTTTTTTTATAACGATACCTAAATATTTTTTTCGAACTTTTGGAAGTCTATATAAAAACAATAGTTATCTATTGTAGATTCCGAAAATGTTCGACTATTTAATTAAGTTGGCAATCTTATTCATAAAATTTGATATGAAATGCACGGAATGAAAAAAGTGTACTTAAATATATGTATAATACAATTCATTTGTTCAATTATTTCATTTTGAAAATTTGAAAACACTACTTTATTTCTGACAAAAAGATTTGTACTAAATCATGCCATTTTATAAGGTGAGAAATAAATGAGATAAATCAATAGGATAATAATGATTTGTAAAATCAATAAAATTTTTATTAAAATTGCTTTGAAATGTCAAATATCTGTTATTGTATGAACCTTAACATAACCAAGGAAAATGCAGTTATGAGTTATAACTGTATTATTATGAGTGAAAATACAGTTGTGAGTCATAACTGTATTATTATGAGTGAAAATACAGTTATGAGTCATAACTGTATTTTCTATTTAATTGAAAATCTAACAAAAAATAAACAAAACAAAATAAAATCAGGATATGTAATTATATAAAAATATTAGCCGAATATAGCTGAATAAGTGGCCTTATAGCGGTGTATCCCCGTGCGGCAAAGCCGCATCAGCCGCCCGGGCATATTGAAAGTATGGAGTGACAGTTAATTGCTTACCGCTAGTATTAGTGCACTCGAATAATTATTAAAATATTTTAAAAGGTAATAAAAATAAATTAATGGAGGACGCAGTCATACTGTGTCGTGTGTCGTACATTATTTAATTTGTTATCACTCATTTCACTGATTTCTAATTTAAAGATTTGATATTCTCCCCTACCCTGGTCCTTAGGTCGAACACAAGGATTCCATCAAGTGAGAGAGTAAGGGATGATTTATGATTCACTTTTATCTCCTCGTCATGTTCAACGATTGTGTGTTTTTAATAAAAAATTTAACTGGGTCCCCCAGCTAAAAAGGTTACCTCTCGTTGTCGGGGGTTTTTGCCGGAATTGTGAAAATATACGGCCTTATAATACATTTAATGAATCATAAATTCAGTTAATAGTAATAATTTTCATATAAATAAAAAACTATGTTAAGTACGTAGATTATTTCAATGTCCACCGGTTTCAATACCAACATATCTTGGTCAGGACGGACGGAAAAATGTATAACCACAAAGAAAACGCTATAAACATTGAAAATATCAGATAAAGTTTCTTGGTAATTTTAAATTTTTTAACTTTTCTTAAGATTATATAGATAATAAAACTATGATATTATATTATTATAATAATATATGATAGTCTTGGTTTTTTTGCTTTATTTTCAGTTTTTGTTATATAACAATATTAGTCATATACCTAGATGTATATATCGGCGTTCAGTGCTCTTATATCGTTTAGCAGGTGGTTCTATAAAAGGCAAAGGCCAATATTTCCTATTACCCGATTTTCCACTCCATATAACTTGGAGTCGCGCCTCTTTTCTACTTCTTTATTGCCCCCAGGATATAATCGAACTCATACTTTTTCGTAAAAAAAATGCTAACTGCTACGGAATTCTTATTATAGCGTATATTTTTTCATAAAAAGTTTGCACTCTCATATCAGTTCTTATGTTATTTATTTCTGTGAGAATTGTTTTCAATCTAAAATACTTGTTCCTTTGGTAACAATATTATCTAACAACATGCGAGGCAATTTATTTTATTTTTCATTTATTTTAATCTCTTGCGTCTCGTGTTTAACACATTCGGTACTATACTTACATAATTTATGTTATCGTAAATTTCCGTACCTCGTTACATAGCGAACTCACTAGTCTACAATACAAAGTCTTCATGAGTAAACTTACTAGTAAGATCCTAGATGTAACTAACGGAGTTAGTAAAACGCAGAATTAAAAGATAATATCGACTATTTACTGCAACTTTTATTTAAATTTCGTTCTTACTACTTTGGTATTGTTACACATTCAAATTGACTATACATTTTATTGTAAAGGGTGTTTTTTTAGAGGTATAGAACTTTAAAATGGAATAAAACAAATAAAAAATCATGGTAATGGCCATGGTATTGGCTTTATTGGAAAGATAATTTTATGCCATTTGTGTTTAAATATAAATTTGCACATGCGGGCGGCTGGCTCAAATAAAGTGAAATCTGTCCAATTTTCGACCACTTTTCGGAGTATCTGGGGACATATATTAACAATAATGTTGGTTTCCGAGTAGTCTATCGTCTCCAGTTTATCGGCGTAGACTAATGACTTCACACATCTTTACAGAAAATAATCCAAAAGTGTTAAATCATACGATCTTGGAGACCAATTCACAGGTCCATTACGCGAAATTATGCGCTCATGGAATGTTTCCTTCAATAAATTGATTGTGGCGGGCGCTGTGTTGCATGTTGGGTCATTTTGTTGAAACCACAGCTCTTCCATATTAATAGCATTTAATTGGAGAGCGAAAAAGTCAGTAACATGGATCTATTACAGTGCACGATAGAGAATCGACTCATTCGGGTCTTGCTCAATACTACGCTTCACTGCAGCAACAGCTTCTTCGGTGCGCACTGTACGATATCTCTGCGGATGTATATTATGAATAAGTGTTTGCGTGGTACAAAAAATTCAAATTACTTTCTGGGATGGATGATTATGTCGACCGTAAAATGAACGCATGTTTACTAGTCAGTTTGCATTTTAATAGTTTTCACCGATTTATTGTAACATTCGTATATATATATATTATTAATTACAATATTCAGAATTTTCCAATCACCTTTTGGAAACAAACCATTCTTTTGATATTAACTAAGGTTTAGAAATTATACATACAAATACTAGGGGTTTACAGCTAGATGAATTTGAAATTTTAGAAATAAAAAAAAGTGTTAATAGCAAGCTAAATATTATAAATAACCATATTGTCCTTGCAAATAGTCACCTTTTAAATTTGTTTTCATTTTAGTTATTACTTATTTACCTCTTTATAGTTTTGTTTTTATCAATGCTTGTATTTTTTAATTTCAGAATACATTATTTCTTGAAAAAGATACCATAGGTATCGAAACATGTAGAATAATCAATAAATAGTGGTTTAAAAAAAGTATTTTGTCTAATTATTAAGATAATATGAAGTTGTAAAATTTTTAAGCAATTTTATTTTGAAATTTTGACAGTAGAAATTGTTATAAAACGATATAAATAACAGCTATTACCTGAGGTATTAAAATATTTCTCATGTAATAGGCCTCGGTACGTATTTTTTTATTTTTGGGGCGGCCGCTATTAGTTAGCGAAACTGGTTTAATTTTTTTTCTTTTGATAGAAACAAGTCATATGTTCGATTGAAATAACTTTAGATTATGTTAAAATAGACTTATTGTAGACGAGATGGAAAAGTTAACATTATTATTATAATTATTTGTATACGTATATGTCATAGGTGAACAAAAAGGTATTTAAAGAGCACGATAGTACGTCAAGTGTTAGATCATTATATGTAGTTACAAAAAGCAACAATTTAACAATTTATAACAAGAAATAATAATATGCATTAAATATAGTTTTTAGGAACACATTTCTGTTGTGAAGTTGTATTTTAAGAACATAGTTCTGTGGTATTCATTTATTTCCAGTGGGCTTTTACATAACAATAATAATTTATTTAATTTAAATATAACAGTACACTTTGAATATAATATTTTAATGTAACAGTTTAAATATAACATCTTTTTAAAAACTAAGTATAATTCAAGTACAAATATTTCTTTAATTCAGGTATGCTCCCGCAACTTGTTACCAAACCGATGCATCCGTATTATTGGCGCGTTAACAGCTTAATTATTTATATGGGTACCTACAAAGAATACTTTGTTCTTTCATTTGAGTTGATAATTTATACGAAATCATTTGTGTTATTGATAATTTTATATAGAAATACTACATCGCTCACATCTCTTCTCTGGGCTATTTTTTTTTCAAATGATGCAGATTCATTAAATAATCTTAACTAATAAATTTCTATCGGAATATGCAATTTAAAATTGATAAATCTTAGAAATTTTTGTTGCACTTTTTCGATTTATATAATATAATATGTGAGCCATAGTAGGGAGACAAATATAAAGTTATAATGATACAAATTAAATTAATTAACTAGAAAGATGTACAGAAAAAACAAACCAAAAAAACTGCTTGTTCGCAGCGTACTCTGGAGATATCTGACAATGATGAAATAACTGGGTTTTGGTGCGATACCACATCGAGTCATGGGTCGATATTTGGGAATTTTTATTTGGACGATCGCTCGTTGGTAGAATTATGAAAAAGCTGAATAACCGACTGGCGAGTGAACGAGCTAATTAATAGGATTATCCAAAGATCCAGAATCACATATTTATTTAGCATTAACACTAACTCCTCATATAGCTCTTGAAGACCTAAATAATAAATAATGCGTAGATAAATCATTTTAATGAAAACTACCTTCAATAAAACATCGCGCGTTATAATTGAATATAATAATTTCCAAGGAGCTACATGGTCCTCGAGTCTTGGGCTGGAACTAAAATAAGTGATTTGATTCTCTATGTTACTTTACCAATACATGCTTATTTATGAAACGAAACATGGCCATTTTATATTTTATTTATTAGGAAAACATACAGTTTATCTATAAATACAAAAATCACAATGAAAACGAAACAATAATCTAACGAGTTACATGTTTTCTCAGAAAATATTGTATATTATATACAGTGAGTACAATTTAATAATTGTACTTTCTTCTCTAATGCAGAAAAAAGTGAGAAAAAAAGTTGAAAATAGAAACATAAACAGAGGAGAGATAAAACTTGTAAAGAAGAAAATATTCCAGAGGAACGGAAGGGTGATGGGAAAGGAAAATAGTACAGGGAATAAAATCTGTGTGATAAAAATAAAATGACGGCCATTAAAGTAATGTATTTGAATGTATATGAATTTAAATTTAATTGAAGTAACTGGAGTATTGAAAATGTCTTGTTCATTTAGGTGTGAATTGAAATAAAAGGGAGCTCGTTAGAAAAATGAGTTCTATTTGGCATTAATGTTACAATGTGGAAGGTTAAATGTAAGATTAGTTTTGGTTGACCATGCTGGCACTCGAATGGATATGAGTCTCAGTAAATCAGGACAGTCTACTTTAGAGTTGGGTATTTTGTGTAGTAAAATGACATCGGCCATGCCTCTTCGAATTTGTAGTGATGGAACTTATATATTTCATACATTTCCAAAAGATCTCGCGACGTGTGTTGACGTAAGATGCTCGCCAAAGAAAATGGTATATTTAAGCTTAATTAACTTATTTAAGCGAAAAATATATTCTACAAAAACTACAACGATTCACATACTTTCACCATCCTGCCCGCGGTGTGACGAAGTGCGGGGGAGAGGGGCGTACATCTTGAGTATCTTGAGTAGTACGCTTAAAATAATATCGTTAAATAAACAATTTTGTATTTTAAAACAAAAGGAACTCTTCGCCAATGTGAGCTCCATAGACGACTGATAGATCCAAGATAATCTCATCCACGTATAGTTTGTTGCCTACTATAAAACTAACTTCTCAAACAAACTCTTCCTCAACGCTAAAAAATGTTTACAAATATCATTCTCCCGGAAAATCAACAATATTTATTTTGCTTACACAATATACTATTTATTACTCGGCCATAAAATAAAAGCAATGTAAAAAAACCTCGGAATAATTCTTGAGAGTATTTTTTTTTAAATCATATTAACCAAATTACTTCCAAAGCCTATATAGCAAACTAGGATTCATATTTAAAACCTGCAAATATTTCAAAAATCTTTATCCCTCCCTTCAAAATATTACACGTTTTTCTTCATTCAGAGTACGTATCTCAAATCTGAAACCCGCAGCAGTTTACATACGTTGCAAAATTAGAACAAATAGGTTTAATTAAATATAAGATTTAATGTATTATTTAACTCCTACCTTGATGCAGCTAATATTTACAATATGTAGACCCTGGAACATCGAAGAGCACGTGCTGATCAAATACTACTTTTTAAATTACTGTTTGACTGTTTCAGTCTAATAGAACTTACGTCTTCCCGTGTTCCATCTAGAATAACCTCATGGATAATACTCTTTCAGAATCTTTAATACGTAAAGTTTATTAATTATAAATGTAAATCACGTAATGATATATTTTTTTTATGAATGACTTCAGTCAATCATTTTACACATCTCTTTGTTTTTTCTTTATCTTAATCGTAATTCCAACCTCTTGACTTTCTCCACCCAATTCTACTCCCCGATTCTTCCTTAAAATTTTAATCGAAATTTTAGATTTTATTTTGTTTTATTACATGTATGATTTTATTACCTACATTTCAAATTATACTTTAATTTAGACTGAAAATTGCGTTGGACACAAAACTGTTTTTATTATATGCTGTATAAAAACACTATCAAATACCTATTGCATGCATGTACTTTATTTTCTTGAAGCTGAATTATTGGTAAATGATTGGCTTAATTCAAAAAAAAAAAGTCCCGCGCAAAATCCATTAGGTTTCAGAATTATATTATCTTTCATGACCTTTTTGATGGATGGTTAAACCCTTGAGGTTTTCATTCAACGAAGAAATATCAGGGATATAAATTTACCTCTAACAGGGCGTCAAAAATAAAAGAAAGGGGCAGGAATTAAAATCGTTGCATAAAAAAATGATGTCAGTAAAATGATTATTACATTATTATCATTATTACTACACAAAGACAAAATAATGGTATATATATATAGGATCTTATGGAAAATTAATATAAATAATTATAGATTGCAAACTAATGTAGACATTTATATATGTGTAAATAAACTTAGCTAATAATACAATTTATTATTGCAAGTTACCGGACGTAAAAAATATATTTATTAAGTATTTTGTAAATAATTACTTGTTCAAAATTAAAATAAAGTTTATTTAGCTAAAACCGTCAATCTTATGATCCATGAAGAAAATTAAATGTCTTATACCAAGCACGTCATGCAGATATATAGAACATTTATTATTATACAAACATAATTATTAGATAAAATAATTTCCATGAAATTTATTTATAAGAGTCTGGTCCGAGTTATCAGAAGGTTGTTTAAATTAGGTTTTATCTCAGAACATCGTTTTTGAAAACAATTTATATGCGGTTTTATCGGAGGCGTACACTCTTTACAAAAAAAAAAGATTTGAATAATGTGATAGTAAAATCGTTATTTTATCTGATTTATTAAAGTAGAATTCCACCATAAATTAATAGTATCAAAATTAGAAAAAGTTATTTTAACTGATATTGTGACTGTGATTTTGTTCGATTGTAACGATGATTGATAACTAATTAACGTAATTCTTCAAGCAATGACTGGTACACAAGAAAGTAAGTCTCCGACAGTTAAATCTTAGTTATCAATCATCGTTAAATTTCAGTTACCAATCATCGACACAATCACAGTCACGCTACGGTTTACCATCATTAGTGTACATAACTATAATTTAGGTGAAATACATATCTGCTTTATATGATTTATTATTTATTAAGTATGTTCATACGCAAATAATTCAAAGTTCACATGTTAATGTATTAAGCAGAAGCACCTAGGGGAAAAAATTACGCATGGAAAATAATGGCATGGCGTATAATTTTTCGCAAAATCTGGCCCACACGCATATGAAACGAACGCTGCGCGGAATTCTTAATATACGTCTTTGCTTGAGCAGACGTGTTGCAATACACCGCAAGTATGTATTTGAAGCGGACGTGAATGTATGAGTTTCAATACATTTTAAAAATGATAACAAAATATTTAAAGCTTTTTACTTAATAACTAGAATAATAGTAATAATATTTATATTTTTAAAGAACGGAAAGGATACTTCCATAAAAATTTTCTTTAGAAAGAGTGCTTATTTTGGATGAATACAATCTTTAGTAGCAATAGAGCTCATCGTACTATTAAAATATCGATACGCCAACATAAGTCCATGTCTAAGGCATGCCATAGGGTTTCGTCAATACTGAAGCGAAATGAACATGCAATTAGTAATTTTGAAACAACCAGATTGATAGACGGAGCGTCGGCCATCTTGGATTATAAACAATGTAGTTGAAGGAAATATCATCTAAAAATTTTGTTTAATAATATTTTTATTTATTTTATGGGCAGTTTATTCGATACTCAACAAGATATGAAGGGTGTTTTTTTAGAGGCTTATTTTCCAATTGGTAACATTTTTTCCACCGACAGCTGATAGCTAATTTGTGCTCAGTTTTGTTTGCCACTTCACCATGAATAGACTTTCGCCAGAAAAATGCTTGAAATTTGTGCAAATTTATATCGAAATCGTGGTACAGTTCGTGAAACTTACCGTGCGCCACCTCTATTCTACTGTCGACATAATCGTCTATCCGAGCAAATAATTCGAATAACTATGGATTGTTTTTGCACAAAATATACTTTAATTGACAATACGCATTCGCAGAGACGTTGTACAGTGCGCACCCAAGAATCTGTTGCTGCAGTGGAGCGCAATATTGAGGATGATCCGAATGAGTCGATTCGCGATCGTGCACAGCAATAAAACTATGTTACTAATTCTTTCGTTCCCCAATTGAATGTCATTAATGTGGAAAAACTGTGGTTTCAACAAAACGGCGCAACATGTCACACAGCGCACGTCACAATCTATTTATTGAAGGAAATATTTGATGAGCGCATAATTTCGCGTAATGGACCTATGAATTGGCCTCAAATATCGTGTGATTTAACACCATTGGACTATTTTCTGTGGAGGTGTGTGAAGTCGCTAGTCTACGCAGATAAACTAGACACGATTGACTACTTGAAAGCTAACATTCGTTGCATTATTGCTGATATATGTCTCCAGCTACTCCAAAAAGTGGTCAATAATTGGATTTCCAGATTGCGCTTTATTCGGGCCAGCCACGGCGCCCATATTTAAACACTAATAGCATAAACTCATATTTCTAATAAAGCTAATACTATGGTCATTACCATGATTATTATGTGTTTTATTTCATTTTAAAGTTATTTACCTCTAAAAAAACATCCTTTACAACTGGCTTTCATAACTCAGATCTGCCTGAAACCGATGTACAGTGTTGTTACAGGAGTGGTCTCACATGTTTCATAAAAATACTAATTATGTAGTGTTAATTAATTTTACTATTACTTAGATCTATCTAATATTTAAATCTACAGGGTGACCAAAAAAAGAGAGAACATTTCATAAAATATGATATAATTACATCAAAATTAATTTAACTATATCAACAATTGCTTAAATGGTTTACTAATTTACTTACTTATCTATTAACCTATATTACGTTTTATTTCGAAAATTTCCGATCGCCATCTTTGATTATTAATTTTTCCATTGTGTATACTTGGTTTTTCCAAGTTGTTGCCCAGAATGACAAAAATCACTACAGAAAACTACACTACAGAAAATTTTGAAAATGATCAAGAGTTTCAAACAAAGCCTGGAGTGTAGCAAGACATCACTGCATAACTGGACATCACAGCAGGAGGAAGCTTCATCTCACGTAGCCAGAAATAAAATCAACTTTCTTCGTCGTTAGAATCTTAATTTCATCGAGTCAGGCATGTGGCCACCGAACAGCCCAGATTTAAACCCAGTAGACTATGCAAAATGATGTGTTTTGATGATTTTTGATTAGCTAAATATTGTGCAAAAAAAATTACATTAAGAATTATAATTAATTACATTATGTTTTGAAATAACTCATGTGTTACGAGATGTTCTCACTTTTTTGGATCAATCTGTATATAAAAGTTAAGCAATTCTTTAAAATTTAAACTAATTTAAAGTATTTTAGTAAACATTAGATATTTAAAAAAAAAAAAAAGATATTCAGATAAAACGAAAATTTGTTTTTTTCCGTCTTCTTTATATTATATCCGGAAAATTTATGATAAGACTTCATTCCCATTCTTTGCCCACAAACAACTAATAAAGAAGCGCGGTTTTCCATTGGGGCTTAGAGCGATAATTCCATTAAATTTTATGGAATTACTCCTCGAGCAAATAACTATTTGAGAAGGTATTAACGCCCTAATAGGCAATATAAAAACAACAATACTTTGGTTAACAGAGGTTGGCAACCTTAAATTTTCCTAGTTAATCTGTTCAATTAATTGAAAAGGCTCTTTTATTGTCCAATGCGATTATAAAGAAATATATTATAGTATACGTTTACCGTTGAAGCAAACAATAAGCGATTCCGTAAAGAAAATTGTCCCGACTATGAAGGTACCACTTTTATAAAACACATCGATTCGGTGTAAAATCTTAGTAAAAAGAAAGACAAAAAATTCTTCATACTAATAAGATTATAAGCAAAATGTTTCTGATTTAGAATGTTATGTAAATATTTGTAGAAGAGGATAATGCAGATGACGATGTGATGCCGACGCTAAAAATGTAATTTTGCTCGAGCTCAGTTTGTCAAATTATACGAAAAAACAGAATAGGGTTTTTATTTTATTAACCCCTTTTTAAAGAATATTATTAATAATACATTTATGTAACGCTAATAGTGCTTTAATTATTTTTGCTAGATTTCATAAAAAAAAACAATAAAGGTAATAATGATAAAATATTGTTGTAATTTTTTATGATACAATGCCGAATATATGATTCTTAAAGGCAGTAAAATGTTACTTTTTATAAGCATTTAAATAAGTTTATCAGGTTCGAACGACAATAATAAAATGTGTTATAAAACCAATTTACTTTTTTAATATCTATAATACTATAAACGTTCATTAAAATATTATTACAGACGTATTCGATATAAAGGAATCCTTTTTTAATAAACTGTGTAATCTATTAATTTCTGTTACATTTTTTTTTTTACTTAATTACATAAATTTAAAAAAGAAATAAATTAAGTGAAAAGGTCCTTAATGCCTGCGTGTTCAACGTGATAATCAAATGGGAAGAGCCTTGGAGTCTACAAATAAGGGAAAACTTGTCCCGGATCGCACCAATAAATTCGAATAAGGGACCCGAGAGTACCCTAAGGGGTCAGACCCTTAGTCCTTCTTAATTACTCTGGAAAATAAACACGGATAGTATTCCTCACTCATTTATTTTTTAAAGCCAGTAAAAAGTTATTTGAAAATATAATAAAGTACTTATAATATTTTCTAATTAATTTAGACAAATCACAATTGATATAACGCTAAATTGTTTTACTATGGTAATATTTTTTACTCTTAGCACGATACAATCGGCCACTAACGAATATATATATTTTTTTATTATTACAATGTAATAGTTCAGTAGAACCTCGGTTTACGAATTTAATTCATTCCGTAAAACTGTTCGAAAACCGAGTTGTTCGTAAACCAAAACAATTATTTCCATAAGAATCAATGTAAAATATTTGAATCTATTTGAGACCCCAAGAAAATGTTCCTTTATCATCTTAATTTTCTACTTCCTACTTGAAATCCTGTAAAATCAATAAAAATGCATTATAACTTAAAAGGAATTGGATGTAATAAAATGAAAAGAATAAACGTAAAAACAAACTTTATTTTAACTTATCTTACAAAATATGTAGTAAAGTGTTATTGTTTGGAAGGGAACTCTCCTTCCATGCAAACATTGGATGCTTGAAGTCCATCAGGTCTTGATATTTATTTCTTCTTGATTTTTATAATGTTGCGGAAATGAGACATGACATTATCGTTAAACATATTTATAACACGATTTAATAAAGTTTAATCAGGTTAATATTTTTCCACAAAACTTTGCATCTCATTCCACTTCACGCACATTTCATGTATCGAGAATCTAGAACCATCTTCCATTCATTCATCAGTCTCTGAAAATGATATTTCTTCTGTCACCGTCTTTTACTGTTCATTAAGAAGCTATTCCAGTTCTTCCGCAGTGAATTCTGAGACAGCCTGCCTTTTCGTAAACCGAAATTCTGTTCACAAACTGAAATATTTTTTCGTCAGGATTTTTATTCGTAAGCCGAATTGATCGTAAACAGAGTCGTTCGTAAACTGAGATTCCTTTATACATAGATTTGTTCAATTTTTAATTATTTCATGGATAGGGAATGAAATAATATTAATCACATATTTATAATAATAATCGGTACAAACCACATTCTTGAAGTGCCATGATAAAAAATCGACCTGCACGTATTCATTATTGTACAATACATTTCGAATAAATTCGGTTTTTAATACCTACTTACTAAGATGAAATAATTTTATTTAAATAACACTTTGTTGTTGTGAAATTGCATTTTAAGAACATAGTTATGCGGTATTTTAATACAAATAAAATGAATCAACTAGAAATATAATCCGACATTTCGGCACAGTAACACTTGTTATATTGTCAAGGCCTCGTTGCCTTAAAAAACTCAACTGTGGGAGATTTAAATCTCCTGCAAAAAAGTACTGTTGTACCATTATTTTTTTGAAGCAACGCGTTGACAATAGCACGTGTTACAGTGCCGAAACGTCGGCTTAGATTTCCCCAGGGAAACCATATACAAAGAACGCGGTATAACCCAGAAGATACACTAGTTGCACATAAATATATATATTCAATTAAATATTATGTCCCATTTATTAAGGGAATGTGATAAATCTAATCATGCTCTTATGAAATAATTTTTTCAAATGTAAGCGATTTTTGTCTCACTAGATAGGCGACATCTTATTATATTATGTACGTCAATTGTAAAGTTGATATATGAATGTGCATGAGTTGGATGTCGAAAAAAACGTAAATATTTAACATATAATATATAACCATTTAACATGAACTAGCCTCAAATCGTGTAACTAAAAGAATTTGGTCAAAAAAGCAAATGTTTTAATATTAAATAGTTGTCTCACACCAGAACTGTTTTGTTCCGAAATAGGGTATTTCCACTTAGAACTGATTTGTATGGACGACGGTGTATCACTCGCTCACCTGTGGTTCCCGTACGTTATTACACATCTTCCAATAGCGAAAAAAATTTGCTCACGCTTTGTATTTATACTTAAATGAAAATAAATATTACTTTAGAAATTAGAAAAATTAACTTTGTGGCTAAAATTCATTATTTTTATTTGGTATCTTTGTTTTTAAGTGGTTAATAAAACAAAATTAATGAATAAAAATGAAATAAATATTATTTTCAATATTTGAATAATCCAAGAATACAGAATTACTAGATTTTCACCTACAAAAGCATTGTTATTAAACACAATAAATATCTCATAGAGACAAAGCAATTTTTTAATTATATTTAATGAAAAGATATTGTAGTAGTATTAGAAGTGTTTCCACATAGTAACATATATACAATTTTCAAAAATTTGATAAATATGGAGATTGATTAATGGGTGAGAATGGTGAACGTTATATTTGTATAAAGTGATCACTTAAGCCAGCCGAACACAGATTGTAAGTCCTGTAATAACCCATACTTTCATATATTTCTATTATATATAATAAAAAGTAGCTTTGTCTCTATGAGATACCTGATATGTGTTTAATAACAGTGCCATCCATATTAAACGATGCAAAAATATGGAGGTTGATTGGGTGGAATGGTGAATGGTACATTGTGTAGAGTGATCACTTGAGCCAGCCGAAGACAGGTCGTAAGCCCTATAATTACCCATATTTGCATATTTTTCAATTAATAAAAAATATTATTATTTGTTAAATATAATTTTTTTCATTCGGATATCATTACTAGGATAGGATGTCAGTATCAAATTAAAAATAATAATCCCTTTAAAAATAGTACTATATATTGGTTTTGAATAATGTATTCGCAATTTATATTCATATTATTTAAAATATATATATATAATTTATTTTAAATTTTTAAATTTTTTTTATGATATGAATTAAGTAGTTTAAATTATTAAAAATAAATGTTTTTTTTATTCGATTTCCTCTCTAAAAAATAGACTAGCTCTTTTGCTTGGAGATAAAATTCATTTACGTTTCTGAATTGTGTATATAGATTAAATCTATTTTATTAACATTCTACATTATAATAGGTTTTCGTATAGTGGTGTGCATCCATTAAAATGAATTATTACTAATAATTTTAATACAAAATAAATTAAACGACTAGAAAGATAAATATAAAAATTATCTTTAGCAATTTTTCGAAAACCTAATTAGTTAATATAGTGAAATTTGTTAACGCGTTTCTCCAGATAGGAAAAACTTCGAATCCCGGTAACGACCAAATATTTTTTTATTAAATATATTTTTATCTGTAAATTTTTTTAGTTCAATTCTTTAATTTGTATTAAAAATACCACAGAACTATGTTCTGTTATTGCAACTTCACAAGAAAAATGTGTTCTGATTAAAAAAAATTGTTACAATAATTTTATCTGACACATAAAATGAAAAATTATTGAGAAAAACTATAAATTCGCCCTCCTGTATAATTTGTATTCAATACATTATTAAATATAATTATTTGAGAATACTTTTCTAAATTTTGTATATATTATATCCAGATATTATAAGCACAATACATGGTAATAATTTTCATAAATATTCCTAAAAGAAACTGATTGGTTTAATTATAGATATTTAGAAATATTATTTTTTATTCGATTTACTATTCTACAAGAAATAGATTTTATTTCAGAGTTGAAACTTAAAATTCCGTAACATTTACTACAGCCCTATATGTTGCGGATGATCGATTGATTTATTATTTGAGCGGAGAAACTCGATCGCTTAGTGTCAAATTATCAATTTTATTACCATTCATTTTGTTTCATTACACTTCGATAATTCCGGATTGGGTAATCCGCAAGTCATTTAAATAAATGAGCGCTCGTAACAGTTACGAAAATCAACATTTTATAACGAGAAATTTACCCAAGTGTGTGAGGGGGATAATCAATTTTACCATAAAACTAATAAAATGATTTATTAAACTTTAAAAGATGTATCCAGGAAGTTTATTCGGAAAAAAGTCATAAAAAGAAATCACCGATTGTTGGAGATGATGCTTTGTATTTTTATTGCGGCTGTAGTAGAATTACAAATAGCTACGAAGATGATTTTTTAATATATCGTGTGTTCACGGATGAGAATTTGATCTCTCATCAACGAAATTTTTCGGTAAAGTTCGATATGTTAAACCATTCTACACAAATTCTATATTACATTCTACATAAATCTTAGCTTTTGTGTTCGCAATTCATGTACACGTACCATTAAAATAAATGTTCTAGGGGATGAGGTATTTCGGTATAAAATTCAAGTGCGAATATATAGTGAAGGAGTAGTGAGGAACAATCTATAACAGTTAAATTGAATGAATTATGAGCAAGATAATGGCAAGATCTTTAAAAATTGACGGCCAATAGGTTAATTGAAAAAAATATACATATAAAATATATTTTAGAATAATAGCAATATATATTGAGAAAGTGTTAATTTTAATTTAGCCCTAATTACAACGTAATAAACCACATTGCATGCAAAGAAAATGAATGCTTACAGAAATTTTGTAAACTTTCGTAGTAGAATGCATGTCACAGCATTGGTATAATTACGTTTAAATACGAAGAACACGAAACTACAAATATACTCAAAAATATATTTCTGATTTAACAAATAATTCAAGAATGGTCCGGCATGTCGAGGCTAGTATCTATAAGTTTATATTACGTGGAAACTTAGACCGTTAGGGCAAGGAACCGTGAAGGACAGATATACAAAAAATAGATGCTTATGAAATGTAGCGCTGGAAGCAAATGCTAAAGATTCCATAGACCTCAAGATGAACGAACGAAATTGTTCCATATTCAAGACAATCTGTTTGAAATATCCTTATACTATTATTATTATTTTTTTTAATTGGCAAAATTAACTAACCCGTCCATATTTTTTTGTGATCTAACATTGATTAAAATTAATAATAAAATTGAATTCAAAATTTTTAGATAACCAACTTTTACTGATACATAGTGAATCATCCATTATCACATAATCATTCAGGATCCCACTCCATTACACATCGTTTAGTCAATATTCCTATGTCAACATCCAATTTCAATATTGAATTGAATACAATTAAAAAAATATCAGTTAATAACGGGTATAATACAGGTTTAATAGACACTATTTTAAAAAATTAATTAAAAGAATATAATAGTTAATTTTTATATAAATCATGGATAAAGCATAATGATAATAATGATTTTAAACATAAATAAATTTTCAAATCAATTATCTAAACACCTACCACGAAACATTGGACCGGCATTTTATACAAATAATAATATAGGAAATATACTCATACTTTCTAAAGATAGAGATGATAAATTTAACAATTCTGGTGTCTATAAACTTAGTTGCAAGGATTTTATAGTGGTAAAACGGGTCGAAATGTTAATATACGAGTAAAGGAGCATTTGAAATATTTGAACAATAGCGGGTTTCCAGAAATTTCTAATCATTTGATAGAAAATGGTCATGGTTTCGATAAAAATTGCGATTGTCAATTTTGCATGTAAATGGTGTTGTTATAAATTAAATAATTTTGAATTGTAGGCGATAAATAAAGCGTGTAAAGCTAATCAAAAAATTAAAATCTAGTAATTCAGTATCATCTGATAAATAGATTCTGTTAATGAAACAATAACATATTTTTTTTATTAGTTATTGACATTCTGAAGAAGGAAATGATATTTTTCGAAACCAGTAGATGTGTTTTTACTCAATAAGTGGTTAATAAAACAAAGTTAAAAATAAAAATAACTTCAGTTATTTAACTGCATTATGCGCACATAGGACATTTACAGGCTGATGGTAACCAGAAACCTGGAAGACCGGAGATGATCTACTTGACCAGGTTAAGGAAGCCGCATCGCTTCAAATCGGCTCTTCGGGCCATGAAATGCCGATTTAGATTGAAGAGGATATTAAGAAGACAAGTAAAAAGTAAATAATTCAAATACGAACTGTGTAATGTTTAAAAATACTATTGAAATATAGGTACATAGAAATAAAAATAATTTATTTAAATTAGACAAATAAATTGGGCACGATTTAAAAATAGTTTAATATTTCCTTTTGAAGGATATTTAATAAAGCTAAAAAATAAAATAATTGTATACTATACAGACAACATAGTTTTGATTTTTAATATGACCATAGTTTGGCAAAGTGTAGTCCCTCTTGTAAAAAGCTAAAATCTTAATTTAAAAAATCGATATATTTCCTCGCTCTGCAGATACTTCATTTCCTTTTAAAACTCCCAATTAACATAAATCCATCCCTTTAGCGCTCTATCACTCTTCTTGAATAGATCATATCCCGATTCAATTTCTTCTAAATTTTATTTATACTTTTTGATGAGGGGGAGTGCAACTCTTGATACTATTATCGCGTTAAAAAAATAAATATCATTAGAAGAACACATTCTTATTGTGAAGTAATTATTAAGAACATAGGTCAGCGATATTTTAAATATATTAATTAGAAAAATATAAATATAAAATCAATTTTATTGAAAAATTTGTCGCTAAAAATATCGTCGCTGTAGCATAGTTGGATAGTGCACCTTCCCCGGTTTGGAAAGAGATCCAGGTTCGAATCTCGGTAGCGCAACAACAATATTTTTCGATAAAATTTATTTTATATTTTCTACTTTTTAATTAATATATTTAATTCATATTTAAAATAAATATCAGTTGGGTGTATATAGTACACAGTTTGTGTCAATTTAAAGTGACTATGTCACGATATTCGTATTAAGCCATTACCGCCCTCTGTACACACCTGTGTACACCTCTTCGAAAGTGATTTGGGTGTTTTATAGAATAATTATTGACAAAACACCCCAAATCACGTTTCAAAGAGGTGTACAGAGGGCGGTAATGGGTTAAGAGAATCTTATATCCAGATTATTGTATATTATATATCCATCGATCTCTAGCAGCTCGTATTCCAGAATGCTAAGGCAACGTAAATTTCATATGTCACTTGTTGCACTTACTTCCGTCCACCTCGTATCGCGTGCAAGCATTCCTTCCCACCAGATTCCAGCCCCCCGTTTCTTTGACCAATCAATATCTACGTCGTTCAAATTTACAGAATCTAGCTCCATATATATACGAGCTATGTATCGCGATGAATAATATCAAATGGATGAATATCCTAAATAAATTCTCTATCTTTTCGCCGATAATAATAATAGTTATACTTTTGACATGTGCCGTGCGTGAACATATTCCCAGCGATCGTTGTATCTATCGGAATAATAAACTTTTGAGAACCTTATTGTGTCGGTTCCGTTACCATGAGAATATTCTCGTTTATAATATTTCATCTAGAATAAACGGTTTGTAATATCTGTGTGACGATACGAGTAGAAATTTATAGTGTCTTTTGCATAAGACGGAACAATAATCTTTCTAGAGACTTCTTATTAACAATGTACGGATATTATTGCCACGAGAATATATTAATTAATACTATTTCATCTCGTATAAACGGTTTATAATATCTATGTGACGATACGTCGCTGGTGATAGATCATTTCATCCTGACAATATTGGACGGTTTCGATACGGAACCGTCGGCACACCATTCCAGAAGCCGCTACTTAATATGGTTCGCTCTATCATATCACCTCCGCTCGACGTATATAAATTACCGCCTACATACGAGTCTCGACTAGCATCCAATTTCATCATCGGCGCTATTGGTAGAGGTGCTAATCTCTCTGCCTCCCTGCTGCATCCTGATCTGCCTCCGGAATTGCCTTGGTGCGAGCCCGGGTTCCGCCATCCTCTCCGATCATCTGCTGCACCTCTACACCTGGTCTCCCTACCTGACCTCTCCATCAGGTCTTCACCACTCCCGGTATACCATACATTTATGATGTCTTCAGTTATTTCTACTTTTCCTGTTAATTGTATCATCTATTTGAAATTGACGATTAAATTCAGTGTTTTAATCTACCAAGCTATATAGTTTCTATAGTGAATGATTCCAAGCATAAGTTATAGAGTATAATACTCTGAAACTTTGAAACTGAGATAGCGGTTTAAACAACATAAATATTATTTCTCCAGTATTTAACATTATGAATAGTTCTTTCTAAATGTCGGCATTTCTAAATTAAGATAGTATTCATCTCATTTATGTTAAGATTCTTTAAATTATTTAATTAATATTATACTATTCTACGGATAATATATAATACCACCTTGTGTGAATATTGTCATGTTGTACAATTGGACCAATAAATATTCATGTATTTCCTAATAATTCATTTTATTTGATTTTACCGTATCTGTCTAAATTGTGTACTTGAAACCCACAGCCTTTCGAGAAAAAAAGTCTACCCCGACACTGTTTAGCCTGGGCAATAATTGATTATACCTAAATATACCTGGCCCTCATTTAACAAGTACGGCATCTTCGAAATATACACCCTACACTAATTAGAATTAGTCCAGTACTCTGGCTCCCATCGTGGGTCATTGAAAAACAAATTACTTATCACTAAATAAGAATAAATTCGGTACAACTACCACATCAATTAAGGATATTAGTAATAATTTTTATTAAACAAAAATAGAAAAAACGTTAAATAGTACGTGTAATAAATACACACAAATAAATATTTTTTTCTGCTACTCTAAATAATGCGGTAAAAATAGTATTAGTAGTATAAATAGTATATTCCAATTCAATGCGGAAAAGTATTCCTTTAAAATCACTTTCCATAAAGATTCTAATTTTTCTAAATGTGAATTAAGGAAAAAAAATATTATTTATGTAGTTTGCAGTATTGTAACTATTGATGACCCATTGTTTAAAATAAATATTGATTAATTCCCAAATTTAATTTAAATGTTTATAATTTGAAATTTGGATCGATCTGGGTTCGTGTTTATCCATCCTACTCCGGCTTCTGAAATAATTATAGTCCACAGTATTAGTTTTCAATCTAAAGTAAAATTCGAAATAATGCAGATGAGTGGATTCAGGAGCTACAAATGTCATTGAAATAACGGTTCACTACAAGGTCACCGTTAGTAATTTATAATTTAAACAAAAAACTAATTACAAATGAGTTTCATAAAATATTTTAAATACAGTGATCACAATTACAAGAGTTGCCTTCATGTAGATTGATAATATTAACACAGGGAAGAAAGGATACGCTTAATATATCAAGGATATATATGCTATTATATGATGTGTCGAGGAATATGAAATCAAATTAGCTGAAGGTACCTAGTCTGGTGAAATTTTATAATTACATTGTCGCTAAATTAATATCTTGTGAATAATTTTTTTTTCACTTATTATATTAGAATAAATAATAATTGATTTATTAAGTCATCCCATAAATAATGCGGTTTATTAAATTAAAAGTTGGAAGGGGACGATATAAACTAACTGCATCAGGTTTAATTCTTAACTTATTCTTAGTGCAAGTTTAGAAGAGTGCAGTTCGATTTTAACAATTATTTTTTCAAAACTATAATGGAAGTGACGAAGGAGCATATTCGGCATATTTTGCTTTATGACTTCAATAAAGGCAACAGCCCAACGTAAAGTGCGAAGAATATTAATGTAGTATATGAGAATTAGATAATATGCGTTAGTCAGTGTTAATGGTGGTTCCAGAAATTTTAAGCCGAAAACTACAGCCTAGAAGACGAGCCTCGTCATAGACCCTGGTGGAACAAAATCCCCTTCGTAACTTTTCAGGAACAAGTAGAGGAGCTTGGATTTAACCATTCAACCATTCATCGACACCTGCAAGCCATTGGAAAAGTCATCAAATTGGGTCAATGGGTTCCTCACAAACTTTCAGAGTCTAATCGCGCGCAGAGAGTGAGTGTGTGCCCTTCTTTGCTGTCGCGTCTCAGGAATAAACCTTTTTCGGAAACGATATCTCACCCGCCATTTTCGCCGGACATGGCTCCATCTGATTATCCTTTATTCCGCAGTCTTCAAAATCATTTGGACGGAAAAAATATTAATTCTGTAGACGAGGTCAGAACAGGAGGAGTATTTTTCGTCATGGACAAGTGAATTTTTGGAAAAGAACCCTTGCAAGTCTACCAGAAATATGGCAGAGCATTATAAAAAATTAAGAAGAGTATATTTTAGATTAAAAAAGAACAATGTTTATCTTAATTTTGAAAAATAAAAAAAGTATAAAAAAATACAATATTTATCTGATGACGTACTATTTCAATTCTCAAAATATTTTCTCGTTTCGGGAGATTGGTGAGTAATATCTACGTACTCGTATATATTACAAGCACTTCGCTAAGTTTGAAAAACAGACAACATATCTCTACAACATTAGTGGTGATGTTGGCGTCGAGTTGTTTACCCATTTGGTCAGTAATAGTAAAGAAATAATACAGAAGGTGGCGGAGCTTGATGTATGAAGAGTGAGAGGAGCGAGTCGGCGGCGCTCGATCTCAGTTTCGCCCGGCACTCAAGCGCTGGGCGAGACTCGTCGTGGCGAAGGAGTAGAAGACGTCGGCGAGGGATCGGACCAATGAGAGCAAACCCACCACATATCCAATACCGTTCATAATAAAAAGCTCCTATATGGTCTTGTACATTCGCCGCCAAGATAGCATTATTTTAATGCTACTATTACAACACAAAATACCTTCATTGTTTCCGACTAACACAATCATTATTAAATGCAGTAAAAAATCAGGCAAAAGCAAACATAATAAAATTTAGATAACACCAGAGTATAGGATAACAAAGTACAAAATAAATAGTAAAATAGGTAATATATCATAAATATATTGTTAGCCAGTGAAGCAAAGGGATAAAAGTAAAGAAACACACCTGAGAGGGTAAAAGGCAAAAAAAAAACAAAAATGAAGAAAAAACACAAAATGACCCGAATAAAAAACCGGGCTCCGTAAAATTTTCCACCTAGACACCCACATTCGCACAAAAGTCCTGAGCAACTCCAGATTTCTCTAACAACTGAGTTTTATTTATTTAGACCCACATTACATTGTACAGCTATAGAAAAAAATACAGTTTATTACATATGTTTTACACAGATTTAAAAATGCATTTCCCGACTAGGCAAGTCGGTTTTAAGGCAAATTTGTAAACAAATTACATTTCACAAAACTAAATAATTCATTGAAGGCAAACAATCAAATAGAATACGTAACATACAAGGCAAGTAAACGTAAAAATATATAAAAAAGAGAGATAAAAATACCAACATGTAAAAGATTGTAAGCACATATAAGGCAAAGCGAAATATATAAATCAAAACACACAAAATGCAGTTATAAAAATTATTTCATAGTCATGTAGGTCAGAATTTTTGATAGAAGCTCGATCCATTCCTTCCAAACCTTCAATCAAATCCTGTCTTGCATCCGTCAATATAACACAATGCCAAATAATGTGAATAGGCGTTAGATTTACACGGCTGCAGGTCATAAAACTTGCTTCTATATTCACCATGTCTAGAAACAAGCTGTACCGAGTAATGCTCAAAATGGAATCGAAGCAGACTGAGGCGGTTTCTCTCTGCTGAAGTCTGGAACCTGGATGCAGGTGACGCTCGTGTCTTTAGTCAGCGAATCAAATTCACCACTATTGTTCCCATTACAATTAATTGATTAATTAAATGTCTATGTTATTCATTTCAAAAAACGCGTTTCATGTCTCACATTCAGCATAGAAAACGTTTTTTTCTTTATACGAGTACGTCTTCCTTGTTTGTGTATGCTGAGATACTAAATATCCATGAATATTATAGTTCAACCGAAAATAAAATTTTACGATTGTTTCCTTCTTGCGCCCGACGATTTACTATTCTATCAAATTTTGCCATCGCAGTCTTTTAAAATGTCGTAACTTTATATTTGTTGTTTTTGCCGTTTTACTCTATCTAAGCGTCATTTTTTTTCCTCAACGTTATGTGAAACGAATTAAATATGAAGAAAAATAGTTTGACGATTTAGTTTTGGAAACCGTTTCTACGTTACCATCGTTATAAATTAATTATTAACCACGAACACAAAATAATACTAATTTTATTTGAATCACTTATAGCACGAAGATATTTCAAACATTCTAATTTTATAATTTCTGGCTTCATCACTATTAAAAAAAAAATTCAGAATATAAATATTAGAGGTAGGTATAACACATTTCAAAGAAATTTCTCTCTTTAATGAAATGTATCAAATTCCCATTCAATTTTCCCGAGTGATAGACAAAAACAGTAGGATTATTAGGGTTTTATATATTTATTTACACAGGAGTTGTGGATGTAGAATATTATTGACTGATTTATCAGAAAGTTTTGTGGATGCGAGTCTGAAGCCCCTAACATCTTCTAGTCCCACGCGTGTTAGTGCATGTCGCAGTGAATATGGTGCTCGTATGTGAGTATTTAAGTTTTGTCTAGAGTAAGGTATAGAAATGAAAAAGTACTTACAAAAGTTGGCTTTAATTGATAGATGAATTATACAGAGACGGTATACAGTTAAATGCACGTATGTGGTTGAAAATTGGAGTGACTTGCTCGAGATTCCGATGAAAGAACGGCCTATGGTGAAGTGGTCACTAGATCCTAGGGCAGCATCCGTCACGATTGATTGGTTTTCAGAAATATATGGTTGTTGAGTGAGCCCCTACACAACCATGTATGTGGGGCGCGTGCAGGGTCACCACATATACATACATTGTTATTCACACTTGTATGCAAAATGTTTGCTTTACAAATTCATTAAGAGTGTTCGCTTGGCATGCGAGAGGTACCGGAATCGATATCCAGTACAAATTTAATTAATAATAATAATAAAAAACAAATGTCTTTCTTTTAAGTGTTTTAGTTTGAAAAATTATAGTTTTTTAAGTAAATTATGGCCCTGATATACTATATACAAATTATTAGATTTACACGCGTTGTTAGAATAATATTTTTTTCGTGGATTCTGGTAGAATTTTTTTAATTATTATATTTTATCCAGTATTTTCGAAAAGCAAATTTCCCTTGCTTTAATATTAGCGTTGTCATGGCTTCATGGGGAAATATGAACAGCGCTGAGTTCCCACGTCGCGTCGCGTGAAATTAAACGAAATCTTAGTCTATTTTCCCTAACCCCAAATGCTTCAAACATATAATTAACATGATAAAATGAAATTTTAATCACCTGCAAGATTATATTGAACGTTATCTTGTCACCAAATCTTCATATTATACAAAGGAAAATTCAATTACACATCCTTCATACGTTCTCTTTAGTTAGTATAAATTTAATACATAATACATAATGTTGATAATTTTAATAATTATTATTTGACGTACGTAATATTATATATTTTTAAAGAAAACACTTTTATTGCGAATTTGCATTTTAAGAATATAGTTCTGCAGTATTTTAATACAAATTAAATTAATCAACTAGAAAGATATACAGTAAAAAATATTTACGATATTCTATTTTTATTTTTAAAACCCATTTTTTTATTTCCATTTTTAAATGCAATCAACTTTATATTGCGGTGAATCTCAAATACCTTTGAGTAAAATGCGCATAGTAAAACAACTGTATATTGGATAGTGAAAGGCGTAAATATACATTGCGCCAAATAAATAATTACACCGGGATGCTTCGCTGAAAAAATCTGATATGGAAACACCGGCTACTAAAATAGTTTTGGAGCAGTGTTGGGACCGTTCACTGTCACTCGCGATCTATCAATAAAGCCACATGAAGCACATCTTACATGTTAGGGATTACATCCACTGAAAATATTTGTATTTTTTGTAGACGCTTTAAATATTGTATTGAACGTTTAAATCGAGGAGAAAATTAAAAACAGATGAGGCACTAAGGGTAATTTATTTCCAATGTAAAAATAAATAAATGTCCTTACGTCAGATATCGTTAAATTTTTAGTGTAATATATCTATGGTGACAAATACGTAGACGCGCATAAGTTTGGTACGACTGAGCCTGTGAAAGAGATAACTGTCGTGCGCCGCGGTAGGCGCGTTTTCTTAGCTCCGAATTGTGAAGCTGTAAACATCAAATACTGTCCTGTATAGAAGCATCTTAAATAAATACTATTGTTACTTTCCGACTGAAAGACAACTTTATACCCATCCAAAAGCTTTGTACTGAAGAGAAACTTTTTATGTCGAATAAAATTGATACAAAACAAACGGCTACATGCAAGTGTACGAATTATGGACGGAAGAATGATCCACTATTCATTATTGAAACATCATTTAATTACAGGTTTGCTCTGGTCCCTTCCCTTTTATCACATGCACGTATTTTTACAACTTTATTCTCTCACACAGCATGTTAAAAAATGAAGAGATCGCGTTTTTAAAAAAAATGTACAATGTTTGCGTTAACGGGATAGCACAACATAAATTCGGGCGCGCACTTTACTAAAACGTGGACATGGCGAAAAATGACAATGTATGGCCGCGCAACATGCGATAGTCTCAAATAAGTTCAGCTGATCTGCCAGTTATAAACAAATTTGTCAGAAATTTTTTATATTTAGGTAATGTTACATTCCATACATCAGCGATATTTATTTATTGACACTCAAGTTTTGTATTCTACGTAACGGAGAATTAAACCGAGTGACCGTCCCAGTATTGTTACAATAGTTAATTATGGGTAATTTTCTTTGTTAATTAATATAATATAATTCGTCATCGCGCTTCAAACTATTATATTATTTGTGCACAAATCGACAGTGTAGTGGTTACGATGCTCGCCTAGCGGTCGGGGGTTCGAGTCTCGTTCCAGGAGCCCACTAAATTAGTCCTACTTTAATATCACAAGCGTTTATAAAGAGTGTCCAGCGGAAAATTTGCAAGTTTAATATTAAATAAATAAAAAAAACTACATTGTTCTCATATTTTATTTATACAAAATGTAATTTAAGTAATGTAATCGAGGTGCCCAAAGTATGTCTCCGTACTTGCTGATTAATTTATTGGGAAAAATTCCCCTCAGCTTCTCCATTAAAACTCTAGCTGTGTGTGAAGTGGCCCCGTCTTGCTGAATTTGTGTTTTGTTGTTGAACCCGGGAAATAACTGCAGTTGCGGTACCAAAAATAAGGGCCAATTATACCTCGGGTAGAAATTGCATATCACACTGTCGTTTTTGGGCAATGAAAACATTTTTTATGGAATTTCCTTGGGTTGTCGGTGCACAAGTATCTCATGTTCTGTTTATAAACATAGCCATCGATGTGAAAATGAGTTTAGTCAGTAAACAATGTTTCCAAGCGTTCGTGCTGTTCCTAAACGTTCCAGCATCGTTTTCGCTAAGGTTTTACGTAAAGAATAGTCATTTTCGTTGAGAAACTGCACGATTTGTAGTTTATTTTTCAAAATAACGTGCACTGTTTATTTTTTTATTCCGGTAAAGACTGCAATCTTCTTTATTGATTTACGCGGATTGCGCACAATTTTACGTCAAACTTGAGTCACATGTTCTGGCGTCGTTGCTAACGCTGATAGTCCCGAAGGAGTTTGGTTAACCATTGTCCTTATCTGTTTGAACTTTTGAATAAAACACCAAATAAGTTACGTGCTCGGCCCATCATTTACTCGTCAAATATTAAAATGAGAACAAAAAACGCGACGCGCACGAACGAATGAATCACCGCACTTTAAATATTGCTCAACTTCGAACGCGCGGTGTGCTCCCGACCAGTGACTCATTACGACTGACATCGTCGAAGAATACCCTTCTCATTTACCTCACCCTGATGGTTTTCGAGCAATTACAATTTAATCTTGATTTTTTTCCGCTGGACACCTTTATAATAGTATAAGAGCACCCTAACAAAAAATATGTAAAAAATACCAAGTAGACAAATTGTATAACTTATTTTATATTTTTAAGTTTCCAATACCTATGTATTGTTATATTTATATGCTTCCGAGGGTAGCTTATATATTTAATAAATAAAATAATTTGAACACTACATCTTAAACTGAAAAACAATATTTAATAAAACTTCTTCTACATTTTTATATAATGTGTAATTAATTATATAATACGCATTAGTATAATTTATTTATAGATTATACTCATGCTTTTCTTACATTTATTGCACGATAAAATCTATATTATCTGTTTAAAAGTTTTGTAATCTTGTGTTGGTATTGTATTAAAAAATTGCCTGATACTTGCACTGTGTTTTGTAGTAATATCAGTATTTACATTTAAATTAAATACTATGATATATATGTACAATAATTATAAGTGGTAGTATAGATATCGTAAAGAATTAATCTTAACTAACTAACTTCCCATCGCGCTGTTTCGCAGAGAGAGCAGAGCGCTGCACACTTCTGTTCTGACTAGGGATTCTGTGTTCTGAACTTTTTTCAATTCCCGGGACACGAGAGTCAACATTTCCAAGTCCCGAGAATTCCCGGGAATCGAGACCTTAAATTTAATTTAATTAAAAATAAAATACATTTATGTGTTTAAAAAAATAAACGTTAATGTTAATTTATTAAAACAAATAAAAACTTTTTGATGCAATATTTATTGAATAATAATGAATGATAAATAATGAATATAAATAGCTTCGTCTCTATGAGATATCTATAATTTATTTAATAATAATGTCTTTGGAGGTAAAAATCTAGTAATTGTGTGTTCTTATAAAAAAAAATTGGACATAACAAATATTGTTAATATGATATACAGGTCTAAATAAGAAATATACAAAATTAAAAATGGACTTTTCAGACATATTCTAGTATAATGTGTTAATCATTTGTCATATATATAGATAAAAAATACAGTTTCCGTATTTCTAAAATAAGATTCTCATTAGTGCTATTACAGGGAAATGAATATCAAATTTCAGACCATAGATAACGACAGCGAAGTTGTAGTTAAATACTCAAAGTGTTTTTACATGGTAACTTATACATAACTTCCAAAATTTTTAAAGATAAGGAGGTTAATTTTGGGTGGAATGGTGAACGTTATATTGTGTAAAGTGATCACTTAAGCCAACCGAAGACAAGTCGTAAGCCCTGATCGTAATTACCCATACTTCCATATTTTTCTATATAATATAATTTGCTTCATCTCCATGAGATATTTTTAATTTGTTGAATAAGTAAATCATTCGTCGAAATTTGATAACTTATTTTATTTTTATATTAGGAAAACTTATTAAATATACCTATAATATAAATCAATCTTATTAATCTTAATCTTAGTACTGAGAGTTATAACTTCTTCATTACCTACTAATCAGCTGTGGTTTGTGTCAGAATCGAAATTGTATAGCACGGCTTGCATCGAAACGTGAGATGAACCTAAAAGGAATATCATCCAGCAAATTATGCAAATGATTCCTGGGGATGGTCTCAGTAAAGGAAAACGGTCACAAACCATGTTTTTTTACTCCATTTTCATTTAATGTATGTCCGTCTATAGCAATATATTACACCAAAAGTTTAATTGGATTCTGAAATTAATTATGAATCTCTCCGTAGTCTCGAACTCAATATAATTTAATTGCTATAAAGTTAGTTAGCAGTCAGTAATTATGTACCCCCGTGTAAAATTATACTTCTGTTTTGTCTAACGATAAAATATTAGCCGGCTAATGATATACCATTAAATCAAATAATTCATTGATTTAGTTTTTAAGGAAAACACATTTTTATTGTAAAGCTGTATTTTCAGAACTTAGTTATGTGGTATTTTAATACAAATTAAATTAATCACTAAAAAGATAAACAGAATAAATACATTTATCAAAAAAATAAAGGAATAGTAAAAATGGAATAATAGATGTATTAATTGGAAATATTACACAATATATGTTTAAAATTTGTCAAAAATATATTCGACTCATATAGCAAAAATGTTGTACGCGCTTCCCCGGATTGGAAGTGGTCCAGGTACGAATCCCGGTAGTAAATAAGTATTTTTTCGATTAATAGATTTTTTCTGTATATGTTTCTTGTTATTAACAACTATGAGTTTATTATATTTACCAACCGGTTTTGGAAAACACATTTTTCTTCAACACAGTAATAAAAAAAACTAACCAAAACTATATGTCAAATTGTTCTTGTTGTATTATTTAAGGTATTGTTAAAAAAATAGTAAAGGAAAAGGTACTTTCCAAAATTCATTGGTGAATATAATTAACTTGCAGTGGTTAGATTTTCAAGTATATTCGAACAAAATATAATCATGTATTTAAAGCAATCATCTTCATTCAATTTTAGCTACGACAATAATTAATATTTCAATATTTCTTTCATTTCTAATTTAACACAAATATTTAAGCATGTTACAGCAGCCTTCTAAAGCAGAAATATGATATTAACAAAGCAGATTCTAACCAACAAATATAGTTAAATTTTTATCGTTTGCACGAGATTGAATTCCCAAAAGTGGAGCAGGTAATAGTATTGTCAAAGGCCGCATTATCACACTACAGCCCGAAAGTTTAACCAGTTAGCTAAGAACAATTCGATTCAGCGGTGGTCCTAAAGTAACCCGAACCCACTAAGCGTGCATTTGCTTTAGATGGAGAAATCTAATCCTACTCGGAAACACTTTTAGCAGAATGGACATTAAACAGAATTAAAATTGTTATTTCCCAGAACAGAACCCGGCCTTGCTTTTGAATTATGCCGCAGGCTCGGTCAGTTCTATAGTCACAGATCATTTCCATTTTTAATATATTTACAAATATTTCACCTCACACGTATTATTTTCGGCTGTTATTACATTTAAAAGCCCGCTATCACAATATTACTTTTATTATAAAAATAATTATAGGTATAGTAGCTTTAGATTCTCGTATTATTATTAACGCTACCTAGTTTTTGGTAAAGCAATATAATAAAGATACGCTATTACAGCAAAACCAATTATGTGGACATATTAATGTTTTAGATATATTGGTAGAAATCTTGGCTTTAAAGGTAAATATAAATAATACTGCTTTAAACGTAAGCTGTTAATTTCTGTAAATTAATATTTAACAGCATTTCCATTCAGTCATCTTCTTTCTTCATATTCTTTACAAATGTAGTAGTGATGTGGTTTTTTCGTGTTTTCTCATTTATTCTTATTAGTATAATATACTTTGGAATTTGTGAAAATTTAAGTAAATAGTTCTCACTCTCTCGAAGCTATTATTCAAATAGTCAACAATATTAAGAACAATGCATTATTAACATAAAATCAAATTAAAAATGGTAAAAAACGTCTCACATCACCTAAGAATGAATGTAGTATCAAGAATATATGTTTAAATAATAAAAAAAACTCCAAAGAATATTAATCACAATGAAACAAGAACTTGGTACTCCAATATCTCTTACGATGGTTAGTTGATGTCTTACAAGATTTTAAAACGTGCCATCCAGCCAAGAACACTGAATTGATTTTAGGAATAAAAAACAATTTTTTAGGTAAAAGAACATCGTCATTGGATATAATACGGTTGGAAAAGGACAAGCTATGGAAGACGATATGAATTGTGTACCGATGGTTTTAAATAAAAGAGTTTTCATCGATAATTGGTCATCATTAAATTTATTATGAGTAGTTTTTTTTTTTATATTTTGACAAATCAACAGTATGTTGGAGCGAAGTAACATCCCAACTTCATAGTCGAAAACTACCAAAGATAATGATATTATTTGTCATCAGTGGAAAATGTCCGGTTGTATACTGTTCGAAGAACGATGCTTTGGGATTAATATATTGATGAAGTTGTTTACATAGGGAGTGAGAAAAAGGATATAGGAACAATGAAATAAATTTGTTGCATGGCCTGGTAAGTACAATAAAGTCTCGAGGACCAACCAGGCAGAACGACTTACCTGGATTTTATTGCTGTAATCACATCTCTCCTGAACTTCAGGAAACTTCTTCGCTGATTCATACAAAGCACTGTGTATCACTCAATAGTGATTGTATATCTTCGACTGCGAGAAACCGAATACACCATAGCAACAATAACTGTAAAAAATAATATATCAATGTAACGAGGACATATCAGGACGTTCACTTCTTGTCAGTTAAAAGTAATAAACAATACACAGAAAAAGTTGTGCTCTGTGGCAAGAGAGGGGATGGGGAACATATGGGTATAGTAAACATATAGGAGAATCCACACATATTCATAGTGACCGGCGACCCTAGGGCCCGTCATAAATACCGAACAAAAGTCTTGGAACAAAACTTTTACTTATAGAATATTAATGGTTCCCAAGTAATTAAGTATATGTGTTTTTTATAATGAATTATTGTGACGTCTGCAGAAGAAAGTGTACCTGTCGAATTGGACTATTCTCCCACCGAAGAACGTATGGAAAACGGGGAAACTGCGACAGAAACACAACCAAGAGGGAATGTCAAGGGTATTAACCAATATTATAAAATAATGATTCTGCCATAAGCAAAGAGGATGACAGCATTACATAAACACTAAAAAAATGAATGGCCTGGCAATTCTCCGGATCTTAACCACACTAAAAATATTTAGAAATTAATGAAGCACGGAATAGCAAAAGATATCATTCCAAATAAGTAACAGCTTATATAAAATTTTAGTACTGTATAGCATCATGATAAGAATATTTTTTTTAAATGCTTTAAAAATATATACGGTATGCCATGTACGGTGTTATTGCCGTGTAAGGAGGCCAACCAGATATTGATTTTAAAGTAATCTTTTCATTTTTTTTTTCTATGATAGTGTCGTAGTTTAGTCTATTAACTAATTAACTACTCATTCATTTTATAGATGTAACTATGCCCCATCAAAAAAAAAAATCATGGCAAAAAGTATTTCTTATTTTATTTTATAATATAATAGTTTATACTAATAAATAGACCTAATTTCAAAGTGATCATAATAACATGATAACCAATGGAATACGTCGGTTGGTCCACGACTTGGTATTAAATGCTATGTATTGGACTTTCAAAACTTATTTTCAATTGTAGTTTATTGTGAAATATAAAAATATAGCTATGTTTTGTTAAAACCCATTGATAAAACGTATTTTATAAAACGTTAAAATCATATTATTATTATTATTTCAAAATAAAAATACAATTTGTGACCAACTTATTTTGATTTAACAACACGAATTTGGATAAGAAAAGGTTTTGATATTTTAAAAAAAATAATAAAGATGTTCCTTGATGAAAATGTTGGTGAAAAGTAGCTCACTATATTTACTGACGTCACCACAGATCTAAATTATTAACTTACGAGAGACCGAGGCTAAGTGCTAGCTTATTCTAATTATTTTTTAAATTTTAATGAACGGAAACAGGTATTTACTTAAGTCTACTGATAAGTCTTATGATATAAGTATTTATATATACCGATGGTTTTATTTATGGGATTTTCATTTATATTAAAATAGCGCATTGTTATATGTAAATAAAAGATTTAAAACATGATACTCACATCATAATCGAATAAATTGTGTTATTTGTACATTGATAAAAAAAAATTAACTGATTAATTAGGTGGAATTTTATAATCTAACAAAAAAATTCTTGGAATTTTGATATAATAAAAAATATTTTTTATTCATTCTATATAACAACACGTTATTACGTTACATTATAGAAATAAGCCAAAATACAGTAGTTAAATAGATAAATATAATAAATTTCAGAATCAAAGAATGAATAAATTCAAATGCAGTTTTCTTTAATTTAATAGACATATTGAAAGAAAAAATAACAAAGTATACCTGCAATTTTATACAAAAAAAAATTGTCGAGAAAATCAGTAAAACTATCCCATATCACTTTCCGATCAGCAAAATACGGAGTGGCTGACTCAGGGTGGGTAATGTCTCTATAACACTAACGTAAAGATAAGTTGAAATTAAGTCAAAAGGTCTCCTAAGTTGATGGGACGAGAAATATCATTTCCTATATTATAATCCTGATAATCTTGTCATTTTTAGAAATGACAAGATTATCAGTTTTGTATGATGTGTTTTATACAGCCTCACAGCAGAAAATACGTAGTAGGGTTAATAAAATATTTTTTCCATACAACTTTCAGTTGAAACCTGTTCTTTTATATGTTATTATATTAAATAAATTAAAACTTAAAAATATTCTAAATATAACGAATCGGAAAAATCAGTTTATTAAATAATTAATTCAATTTGAATTAATTAACTAGAAAGATATATTAACAGAAAAAATGTATCAATTGAAAATATATTTAGTTGCTACCGGGATTCGAACCTGGATTGCTTCCTAACCGGGGAAAATGTTCTGAAAATGCAACTTCATAACAAAAATGTGTTCTTCATAAAAAATATTTAATAATTTACAACGAAAAGAAAAATATTAAAATAAAATTCCAGGGATAAGTTTTGGATCTGAACAATTCATTAAAATAGTCAGTAAACGGTCGCCAAAGAGGGCAATAATTATATGAGTATTAATAAAAAATTAATAGATTTACGTGTTATAGACAAAAATGAAGCTGTGATCATTGTGTTTAATATAAATACATATTAAGAATTGTATTAATAGAAAACTATAACTTTAACGGATAGTGGGTAACTACATAAGGAATCACAAATAACAACAATTACCTTAATAACACGAGTACATGAATGAGATTTCTCTCAGGGATTGGTCTCGTAATCGTAAAGGATATTACAGAATTAAGCGTAAAGCAAGCTATGAATCTTTCACTGAATAGAATAACGCAACTGGTACATACTGACTTTCACCGATAAATTTCTCAGATGAGAGATTAAAATTTTATCTATGGATACACTATAAAAGTCTAGCTCATATATTTGTAATACTGCATTTATATGCTGATAATTTTTACGTCAATTGCTTACTGTTAGGCCCTGCGGGTGGCTATTGTGGTCGCTTCGCGACCAATATTGGCCAATGCGTGGACAGAGTCTCATCTGCTATCGTCGATCGCTTGCTGCTAGGCCCTGCGGGCGGCTATTATAGCTATATTACTTTAGATAAAATATAGATTCTACGGAAGCTATGGGCCGCGTAGCGGCCACTATCAACCGCTTTGCGGCCACAACAGCCATCTGTAGATCCTGGCAGCAAAAAGTAATCGCCGATAACCGATATTATATATCATTCTATATCGATGTCCCTGGAATTGTATAAACGGTGTTCTTACGTTAATATGATATGATGACAGATGTTCAATATATTTGCCAGCTGTAATATAATTTCGCGGATATATATTTACGGACTGTTATTGAATATATAAAAGAGAATACATGTAAGTAATGTTAACTAGAATCTTATAGATTTATAAGTTCGAAAAAATTCTTCACAGTTCTTAACGATTACTGAATACACGCGTCAATTGATATAGAAGTTTGAGAAACGACTAGCTGAAATATACAAAATCAACATACACTAATTTTCAGAACCATCCGGTGCACATAGGTATCTGGTATCGGCTGAAGATATCTGTACAATAAAATAACATCACTAATTGTCCCGGTGCATCGAATGAAATGATTGATGATTGCAGAAGGCTTATTTCCGACAAGAATGCAGAGTTAGACCTCACGGAAATAGCTTCTGTGAATAGCAATTGCAAATGTGAAAAAATTGAAACAGTGGGGCAATATAATTATTTATGTTTAATAATTGATTAAAAATTTTTCTGGAAACCGCATATTGATAGTATTTGTAAAAAACTGAGATCCACGTTAAGTGCATTTTATATGTTAAGGTTAAGGACCTTTCAGGCCACACTATACTCACTGAACTTTGCGATGATCGACTCGGTTATCAGTTATGGAGTTAGTAGCATAGACTAACTTATAAAATATATATGTACTGATAAAATTATAATTAAGATTCATACAACTTATTATACTTATAATTAATAAAAATTGACCTATTAAACACTTCAAAAAATGATGAGACTCCAGTGATCACATTAAAATTCAAAGTAATACAACATATTCTTATCAAATTTTTTATTACCTTGTTATATTATATTATATTCAGGTATCCACCCATAACATACCATGGACTAGGTCTATTACATCCTGTAAAAATTGTGTACCTTTTAGAAAGATGGATTTTTTTCTTTATATATATTTATTATATTTATATATATTTATTTCATTATTTACATATTTCTAAGTAATCTATCATATATCATCTACATTATATTTTATTTATAAAAAAAATTTATTTAACTATGTGAAATGCAATATCTGCCGTAAAACTGCCATACAGTTTGGCAAAAAATAAAATAAAAATGAATTTATATTTAATAAAGAAGAAATAATTTTTTTTTTTAAATATAGAAGAGAAGATAAATAATGTAAATTTGAATACTGACCCTCACCATGGCTATTTTAACAGATTGTCGGGTCGAACCACGAGAGTATCGATTGAAAACAAGAGAATGTGTTGTGGCACGAATATTTAATAACATTAATAAAGACTTATTAAACATTAACATTATAAATAGACCCCAGTGACCCCATAAAATATAATGTGAAAAAACACATTATCATCTAATTATTATTTTTTATTTATTATCTTTGTTTTATTAACCACTTGAATTGAGTTTAAATACATCTACCGGTTTTGAAAAATACCATTTTCTTCTTCAGGATGTCATAACTAACCAAAAATATATAGCATTGTTTCTTCATCAGAATCTATTTTTAAAACAAAGATAATAAATAAAAAATATGAATTTTAACCACAAGGATAATATTGCTAATTTTAAAAGTATAATTATTATTTGTTTCCTTTATGTACTAAAATTGAATTTTTTAATCACTATGTGATCCCTGCCGTAAAACTGTTCTGCAATTTGGTAAATATTGAAAATTATATAACATATGTATGTAATAAAGTTTGAATAATAAAAAAATTGTCTGGAGAATAGAGACATTCAGTCCACGGGATACGCAGCATACGAAGCACACCACATTTCGAAAGCGTTAAGAGTGATCAATCAATCAACCTCATCAATGGACGTTTAAAACGGGAATATTTTCAACCGCAATTTCAATTTTATTAAATTTAAAATTTGAAGACTTACGACTAGACTAACGAATTAAAAGTTAGGAAGAAATATTAGAAATTGACGTGCAAAGATTGAGCTATTATTATTATATAGCAAACTATTTACATATCTATTTTCCCGATATAGATTATTAAATTCGTATTATTTCAGAAGTCTTTAACAATATATTTTCCCAACGAATTAGTAATCCTATATGTACCTACATAAAAATAATCCTAAAATTATCGTCCTTTAATATTTAAAAAAATTAATATTGAAATGCATAAAGTGTTCAGTTATTATCCTACATACCCACCTAATATTGTACTTTTCCGGAAATATATTTTTTTTACACAAATTAAATAAATCTAAATGTGAATACCTCCCTTAAAACTTAACGAAGAGAGGATTCCTGAAATCCTCGGGGCTAATTTGAATAATTTGGTAATGTTCATAAACTAAGTCAGATATGGCGGAATAAAAAGCAGGTGAAAAAGTGCCTACCCAGCTGTCGTTCTTCCTGCCCCACTTATTTATTTTCTCACTATGGCTACACCACTGGTCAGTTAGCATATTTAACGCTTCATTAATTTTTCGAAATTAGAATTTGTTTCACGTATCTAAATTGTCTCGGACATCGCGTAGATTATTGTAGCATATTATATTTTTGATAACACTTTTATTCAAAGCTGGTGTTTATTTTTATTGCATATTTTCAAATTAAAAATAGATGAATTAATAATTCAATGTATAGAGGAAACGATCGATACTTACTGGTTATATCCGATGTAGACCCTTATCCCGAGTGGAAAATTTTATATTTTACACTTGTACAAAACCAACACAGAATATCTAAATATTACTATGTAATACAGTGGTCAGTATTGATTTGTCTCTCTTTCCCACACTCCTGGATATTTTTAAAAATCTTCTTAGAGAGTGGCTTTGAATAAAAAATTTGGGAAAGTGAATAGATTTTTTTACGAAACATAATAAGCGATATTTATATATGTTGTATTGCATATCAATATTTTTTCTCTGATTTTACATATTTTGCTTTTACTTTGTCTGATATGTAGTTTTATTTTGTATTTAGTTGTTTTGTCTGGTATTCAATGAGTCAAATTGGTTTGTGAAATATGATTGGTTATCAATTTGCCCTAATAGAAGCTTGCCTAGTAGGGAAATGCATTTTACAAATTTGTTTTAAAAAAACTAAATGTAACAAACTGTATTTTTAATTAGGTATACAATGTACATTATATATGTCTAATAAAATATAAAAGAGATTCTTAACTAATTAAATACAGGTATATTATATCGTTTAAATGTTAGATAGTGTCTCTTATACTAGTTTAAATGAACAATTTTAAAATAAAATTAATAAATTCTATTTTCAAAACGTTTCTAGTGGAATATTATGAATGTATTTTAAGTTTTTCACCAACCACGTATTTCTGAAGGTTTCCGGTTTTTGCTGTAGTAAGGTAATTTTCTGAAACAGCGAACGCGCTTATATTTCTTAAACTCTGATTAACCAAAAAGCTCCTTACTACCCTGTAGTGAAGTATAATAGAAAATTTTTTTTTTTTTGTAATTTGTATTACAAAAATTTAAATAGCACTATTTAAGCAATATTTGAATATGTTCCAAGAATACACAATTACTGGATTTTCATCTAAAAAGGCATTGTTATTAAACATATAATAGATATCTAATAGAGACAGCTGTTTTTTATTAATTTTAATGGAATAATAAGGAAGTATGGGTAATTACAAGCCTTACAACCTGTCGTCGGATGGCTTATGTGATCACTTTACACAATGTAACGTTCACCATTCTCACCTATTAATCAACCTTCACATCTATCAAATTTTTGGAACTTGTATATACGAGTATGTTAAAATGTGGAAAACAATTGACTTCGTTTCTATGAGATATCTATTATTTGTTTAATTATAGTACTATTTAAATTTGTGTAATACAAATCCTGTATACAGGATGATCAATAGAATTTAATTAAATATTGTAAGATGCATTTTTATAACACAGTAGTAGAGACATATTTTTTAATTATATTTTTGTATTCACGTATATACTCGTAGATTAGCAAATTTAACCAACTCATAATTCTTAGTCATCTTTAAAAAAAGTGCTAATCGTTAAGTTTAATTATAATCGTTAAAAATTTTGACCATCATTTCAAAAATTTTCAGAAGGTTTCTTAGGTCCAAGTTTTTTTTTTACCGAAAACAAATCGAACTCGCGCCCTGTGATGAGTAAATTTGTTGAGGGGCGGAACCCCTTCAGACTCATTTATTTTAACTTGGTTCCTGTTAAATGCGGTATAATTTTTGAACTGGAGTACACGAGTGAATAATTATCGTCCTCGTGAAAGTAATCTTCCTTTAAAAAAAAAGTGATTATATGTCAAATGTTAAAATGAAATACCTAATTATTCTCCTCTTACAGAGATTAAGATTTAGTTTAAATGACGTATTCAAAAAGGAAATTGCGTAATTCAATAGAAAGTAAAGCAATTTGGTACCCAGCCTGGCAGCCGATGGTATTTCCCTCAGTTTGTGTGAGAATGTGACATTTTAGCATCCCTTAATCTAAAGTTTGCTAACTAAATGTCACCATTATAATAGATGTATGACACTTTACTTTGATTATGGCATTTTGATTTTTACAATTTGTCTGAAATTTATGGTGTGTTTAAATATTATTTACACTTCACATTGATTGCAGCTTTTAATTTACTACAGGTATTATATCACTCATGAGTTTTTGAATAAGTCTATATATACTTTTAAAATTAGCAATATTAACTTGGTGGTTAAGATTCATATTTTTTTTATTTATTATCTTAGTTTAAAAACCACAATTGAGTTTAAAAAACATCTACCGGTTTCGGAAAACACCTTTTCCTTCTTCAGGATATGTCAAAACTAACTAAAAATATAGCATTGTTTTTCTATTTATCCAGAATCTATTTTTAAATTTAATTTAAATTTAAAAAAAAAAAAAAAAAACAACAATTATTTAAAAAGTAAATTTAGTACCTAACTCAAATTGCTGCTCAATACAAATAATTTTTTTAAATAATTGTTGTTTTTTTTTTTAAAAAATTTTTAAAAAAATTTAAAAATAGATTCTGGATAAATAGAAAAACAATGCTATATTTTTAGTTAGTTTTGACATATCCTGAAGAAGGAAAAGGTGTTTTCCGAAACCGGTAGATGTTTTTTAAACTCAATTGTGGTTATTAAACTAAGATAATAAATAAAAAAAAATAAGTCTATATATATTTAAATAATTTAAAAAAATACTTTATTTAAGCCACTATTTATTGATAATTTAACATGTTTCGATACCTGTGGTATTTTCTTCAGGAAACAATGTATTCTGAAATTAAAAATAGAAGCATAGATAAAAACAAAACTATAAAATGGTGAAAAAGTAAGAACTAATATGAAAACAAATTTAAAAGGTGACTATTTGCAAAGAGTATTTTGTTATAAATGTTATTTATGTAGTGTCTAGCGGAAAAAATTCAAGATTAAATTGTAATTGCTCGTAAAACATCAGGGTGAGGTAAGTAGGAGGGGTATTGTTCGACGTGTTTTACTGATTTGCCAGTCGCAATGAGTCACTGGTCGGGAGCGCACCGCGCGCTCGTGGTTGAGCAATATTTAAAATGCGGTGATTGATTGGTTCGTGCGCGCCACGCTTTTTGTACTCACTTTAATATTTGACGAGTAAGTGATGGGCCGAGCACGTAACTTATTTGGTGTTTTATTCAAAAGTTCAGACAAGAAGGGACCAAACTATTCCGGGAGAAAAAAAAAACCTGACTCAATTACGACGTGAAATTATGTGCAATCCGCGTAAATCCATAAGGAAAATTGCAGCCTTTACTGGAATAAAAAATCAACAGTGCACTTTATTTTGAAAAAAAACTACAGTTTCACCCATACAAACTGCAAATTGTGCAGTATCTCAACGAAAATGACTATTCTTTACGTGAAATCTTAGCGAGAACGATGCTGGAACGTTTTGGAACAGCACGAACGCTTGGAAACATATTATTTACTGACAAAGCACATTTTCATATTGATGGCTATGTTAATAAACAAAACATTACAGATGCTGATGCTCCAACAACCCAAGGGAACGCCATAAAAAACGTTTGCGTTGTCCAAAAACGACAGTGTGGTGTGCAATTTCTACCCGAGGGATAATTGACCCTTGTTGTTTTATTAACCAGTGAGAGACAGTCACTGCTGACGTGTATTGCCAAATGTTCAATGAGTTTTTGGTACCGCAACTGCAGCTATTTCCTGGATTCAACAACAGAACCCAATTTCAACAAAACGGGGCCACTCCACACATAGCTAGAGTTTTAATGGAGAAGAAACTGAGGTGAATTTTTCCAAATAAATTAATCAGCAAGTACGGAGACACCCTGGGCACCTCGGTCACCGGACCTTATACTTTTTATATACCGTGCGACTTTTTTTATGGGGATCCTTAAGTCGAGAGTTTACAGGAACAATCCAGACCCTACAAGAAAATATCCACCGTGAAGTTGCTGCTATTTTACTAACGCTTTGCTCTCGCGTGTTCGCAAATTTAAGAGTCCGATTGCAAGATTGTCTTGAGAGATATGGACGGCATTTAGACGATATTGTTTATTTAACGTAAAATCCGCATCGTTAACTCCATTTTTTATAACTAAAATATAAGAAAAACATTGTATTTATTTGTTTTATTTAATATTAAACCTGAAAATTTTCCGCTGGACACCCATTACTATAAATATCCAAATCGTCTCGGCAATTAGTCACCTTTTAAATCTGTTTTCATATTAATTCTTACTTTTTCACCACATTATAGTTTTGTTTTTATCTATACTTGTATTTTTAATTTCAATATACATTATTTCCTGAAGAAGATACCATAGGTATTGATTATTAGGTATTATGTGTTGAATTATCAATAAATAGTGGTTTAAGCAAAGTATTTTGTCTAATTATTTATATAAAATGAGGTCACAAAGTAATTTTAATTTTAATTGAAGATGTGAAGAAAGTATTTACCTACACTTTATTGTATATGGGCGCATCTACTTTTCATCAAACTTTGTCTTATAATTAAAATAATATAGGTTTATTTACAAATTATATATATATAATGTTAAGATTTTTTTATTTAATAAATTTAAGTGATACTGCCAACAACAGTAAGTTTGTAGTGTTGAACGTAAACATTTTTATCTATTATATTTTGTACGTAAAGCAGAATGACTTGCAAAATCTCCAGAACGAGAGATTGAAGTTTATTAGCATCATTAGACAAGACAAGTATCAAAATTGAATTACGCTCTAACTCTTCTTATCAAACTTGTCCAATACCAATATTTATGTATACAATGTCAAGCTTTATAATAGAAGAAGACTTTAAAACACATTAGTAATCTTCTTCCTTTTGAACTGTTTCTCAGTAATGAACATTATTCGAGTAGAAGAACGTCTGTCAATGTTTGCCCTACCCAGAATCCTTTGCGTTACCACAAAAATAGATATTATCATGAATCGCACTTCTCAATAACTCTTTAATGCAGGATTTCAATTGACAGGTCGTTAAACAGTAGGAAAGTTTAAAAAAAATCGTCGTCTATTTTTGGTCACAACAAATCCCAGTAAAGATACTAGCGAGTGAACTGCCTATATTATTCCATAAATAATGCGGTTTTTTATACTTATTTTATTTTTCTAAATTAAGATACGCAACGTTATTTTTTAATTTAAAATATACTCTCCTTAATTTTATATAATGCTCTTTCATCTTTCTTATAGACTTGTAAGGTTCCTCTTTCAAAATTCACTTGTGCGTGACGAAAAATACTCCTCCAGTACTATTCTGAACTCGTCTACAGAATTCAAATTTTTCCTGTCCAAATGATTTTGAAGACTGAGGAAATAAATGATAATTAGACGGGGGAAATATTCGACGAATATGAAAGGTGGGACATCGTTTCCAAAAAACGTTCATTCCTGAGACGTGACAGCAAAAAAGAGCACACATTCACTCTCTGCACGCGATAGATTAGACTTTGAAAGTTTGTGAGGAACACATTGATCCAATCTGCCGACTTTTGTGATTGCACGCAGGTGTCGATGAATGGTTGAATGTTGAATTGCCAAATCCAAGCTTCTCTGCTAGTTTCTCAACAGTTGCGATGGGATTTTGTTCCACCAGGGTTTGCAGAATGTCCTCGTCGAACTCTACTCGTAACTCGTAGTTCCTACTCGGAATTTCTGGAACCACCATTGAAACTATCTTACGCTTCTTGTCCGATCCCCATACTCTGCATTAATATTCCTCGCACTTTCCGTTAGGTTGTTGCCTTTATTGACCTCATAAAGCAAAATATGCCGAAAATGCTCCTTTGTCACTTCCATTATAGTTTTGAAAAAATAATTTTTAAAATCAAACTGCACTCTTTAAAACTTGCACTAAGAATTAGTTACCACTTGTTATAAAATCAGGTAGTAATTAAACCTCATGCAGGTAGTTTATCCCGTCCCCCTCCGACTTTAAGTTCATATTATTGTAAAAAACGCATTATTTATGGGATGACTTAATAATTATTAATGCTATTTGCAGGAGATCTTATATAATATATATTATATTATATCATCTCCTATTTGTTCACACCAATAGGTAGGCACCGTGTTTATGTTCGATGATGGACTAGCCTAAGTTATTTAATGCATTTATACCACGTGGTAAACTTCTTGTAGCATCTTGTTCAATTGGTACATTGCTTAGTTTGATTGCTTTTCAAACCAATTTGTTGTTGTTTCACTAGAGTTGTTGTATGGACAACTGTACGATTGTGAGAATATTGATTTTATCTTATTCACTATGTATGGACAGAGCGGTGAGATAAACTGGTAAATAAGGCCGAATATTCTAAAACTGACCATTTCCAGGCGATGGTTTAAATAATTTCAGAACGCCATTGTTAATTGTACTCTCGTTCAGATGATTATTATGTTCTCTGCATTATGTTATAAATAGTTATGTTCTTTACATGTATTCACTGCAATAGAAAAGGTGTCCCAGATAATGGATCGAATCTGGGACGCCTTTCTAGCATGTCCCAATTAATGTCTTGCATTGTAATACACATAGTTGTAACAAATATTTTCTTTGTTGTAGGTACTCTTCCACATAAATTATTCATAAAAAAAAATACTAGATACATTACATGGCGCCATTGTCGAAAAAAAAAATCACCTCAAGAACGCTTTACATTTAAACTGCTACAAAAAAAATGTTATTTGATTTTATGGATATGACTTTTTGAAAAGTTGTGTTGTCGTATATTTATAAATAACTTGTTAATACTTGTTTCTTATGACGGAGGGCAAAGAGCCATTCACTAAACTTAAACTTCTGGTAAACTTCTTAATGCGGCTGAAGTAGTGGCTGACCTGGGAGTTTGACGTCTACCATTCAAGTTGTCTGGGATGCAGAGGGCTTGAAGATACAGAGACGTCACGTTATGTGTCCCCATGTACATCAACCAGCACAGTTTTAATTCAACTCTTTCAGAAAAACGGAGCCAACGTAGTTCACGCAAAAGGGATGTTACGTGAGAAATTTAAAAACTTCATATATTATCTGTAAGGGATGTTGTTAAGAGTAAATTGTAATCTACCCAACTTAAATATTGGCATATATACTATTACAGTAGTCCACACGTATCACCACAAATGGCGGTCTCAGGGGAAGATGCATTCTTATATTTTTAATTTGTCTTTATTAATTATTCAATTAATTCACGTGCGGCAATTAGTCCTACGTCATTTTTGGCCATCTTCTCATATTCTATCTTGCTTATTTTTCATCTTCAATGATTTTTGTCCAACTTGTAGTTATCTCGTTGCAGTAGTCTTGAATAAGTTCTTACTGGTTGTTCGACCATTTTAATACTTCTTTTACTTTGTATCTATATATAAACGGTGTTTTAAAAATCGTGCTAATGGCCATGGTATTGGTTTTATTGTAAAGATAATTTTATGCCATTAGTGATTAAATATGATTTCGCGCATATTTCGCGGCTGGTTTGAATAAAGCGCAATCTGGAAGTCCAATTTTCGACCAATTTTGGAGCAGCTGGAGACATATATCGGCAATAACGCGACGAATGCTGGCTTCTAAGTTATCTATCGTCTCTGGTTTATTGGCGTAGACTTACAACTTCACATATCCTCGCAGAAAATAATGCAAAGGTGTAAAATTTCGAGATCTTGGAGGCCAATTCACAGATCCATCACACGAAATTATGCGCTCATCGAATGTTTCCTCCAATGAATTGATTATGGCGCATGCTGTGTGGTATGTTGCGCCATTTTGTTGAAACCACAGCTCTTCCACATTAATGCCGTTTAATTAGGGAACGAAAAAGTCAGTTATCATAAGATCTATACCGCTCTCCATTAACTGTAACGTTCTGGCCGGCATCATTTTTGAATAAATATGGACCAATGATTCTACCAGCCTATAAAGCACACCATACAGTGACTTTTTTGTAGATATAACGGCGTCTCAATAATGGTTTGTGGATTTCTTTACTCAAAATGCGGTAATTTGCTTGTTGACGTAGCCATTCAACCAAAAATGAGTCTCATCGCTGAATAAAATGTGTTAAAAATGAGGATCAAGTGCAATCTCATTTTTGGTCCGTTCGCCAAACGTATGACACACACGATGGTCAAACGGCTTCAATTCTTGCACGAGCTAATCTTGTAAGCTTATAAACCAAGATTTTTCTATAAACTCTTCCATAAAGTAGATAGACACATATCCAACTGTTGTGCACGATAGCGAATCGACTCATTCGGGTCCTTCTCAATACTACGCTTCACTGCAGCAACAGCTTTTTCGGTGCGCACTGCACGACGTCTCTGCGGATGCATATTATCAATTAGAGTATGCGTGGTGCGAAAACGATCCATGGTTATTCGAATTACTTGCTCGGATAGATAGATGATTATCCGTAATAAAAAATAAAATAGATAGATGATAGTCAACCGTAAAATGGACGTAGCGCACGGTAAGTTTCGCAAACTGAACCATAATTTTTCGAAATAAATTTGCAAGCGATGTTCTGGCGTAAGTCCATTCACGGTGAAATGGCAAGACAAACTGTCAGCTGTCAAATTGGTTATTGCTGGCAAAAGTGTTGATAATTCGAAAAACAAACCTCTAAAAAACATCCTTTATATATGATGTCAGTAGCATAGTGGTTAGTGCACTGGGCATGGACTTGGATTAGACAACTAATAAATAATAATAATATTTCTACCAGACCTCGAGGTGCTTTGTTTGGGAAGTAAAATAATATTTCAAAAACATTTTGTTGTAAAAAAATACATTGTGGGAGTTATTTTCTGTTCTTGGAAAATTTTAATAATGTTACTATTATTCTAGGGAAATTCTTCAAGTTATAAAGATAAGAGTTAAAAATAATCCCACGTTTAGAGTCAGATTCAAATACAGATTCGCGCTGTGTAGTTGTAAACGTACATTTAAATATTGTTTGTTCGTTTGGGGTAGGTTTTGCGAAAAAATTCGCAAAATGCGCGCATAGCGTTATTTATTATTTTATAATTTTTCCCTTAGATGGTTCCAGTTAACACAACTAATCTTTCAATAGTTTGCACTTGGGCTAAACGTACTTACCTACCTACATGCATACTTAATACACACCAATTTTCTGAAAAAATTGTCTTAAAATGGCGGTTCTTTAAAAAAACAAATAAATTACATTGGATTTAGAGAAAGATGTAAAAACACGTTGACGAAATTTAGAGAACTTGATCCTTTTATAGATGTTGATCTTGTTTTATATAAATTTCGAGAGCCACCTCCATTATTCAATATGTTTCCAATTTTGTTGTTGAATGTATATATATAACTCATACGTTATATTTGTATTATATTATGTAATCAACAGTTATTGTTCTAAATGAATAAAATAAATAAATAAATATTACCTGATTCTTGCGACTAATACCAGAAGACCTTTTTTATTATAAGCTTTATATTTGTAATAAACTTCGTTCATTCCTTCAATACACAATTTATTTTTTTACATTTAAATTTGAATAATTATTCAATTTTATTTAAATATGTAGAATAACTTTTCTTTGAATATTTAAAAAAAAGTATATTGCTCCTTGAGTAATACCAGTCTTTATTTTAAAAAATCATATAAAATTGGTCCATTGTATTAGGTAATATAGTGTGAACAAATTTCTTTAAGATGTTTTTAATAGGTTCTAAATTATTAAATCACAAAGTTTTCCGTTTATCTAGTAAAAACAGCCGATTCAGGAAATATTTTCAAGCGATTTTCATTAATTAGAACTTCGCGAGAAGTTAAAAGATTCAAGTCGATAGGTCTGAGGTTAAAGTGCTTTTAAGGTTATTAATTAACTCCACCAGGTTAACCGACCATTTCAATACCTACGCTAGCGTACCTATCCTTTTCAACTTTCTTTACAAAAATCTTAATCATGATAACGACGAAATATTTTTATCAAAGGGCTTAATAAATTTAAAATATTTAACATTTTTATGAAATTTAATTATTTAACAAAGAAAAAAATTGAACGGCGTTTAAAACCTTTCGTGCAGAGTTTTTAAGCAATTTCGCCGTGTCTCTCCGACCTCGCTTGCCGACGTTTCGGATAACATTGCGTAGTTAATTATCAGGGCTAATATCGCTGATGTCAGAGACATACACCCTGATGATGGGCATTCTATAATTATAGCCAGTTCGCGCCGATAGTAGCCGCTGCGCAGCCAGGGTTTCCATAGAATTTAAATTTAAATGCGAGAATCTCTAATTATTTTGCTTTAACAATTCATTCAATAACAATGAAGTGTACTTTGTCATTGTTTCCAGTTATAAAAATCAAATATTAGTAAAATGATACACGTTATATACGTATGTGCACCAATAGCTATCTTAAATTGATATGGTTATCGTCAGAATATTATTATTAAAAGCATAAACATGAAGAATGTAGTGAACTTAAAGAGATGAAATAATATGAACAGTTAAAAAAAACTTTAAATCTCATGTGAATAAAGTTAAATGATCTATTAATTATATCCAAGAATTATACAGCAGTTTTTCTTGTTACATAGACATCTATTGCACAAAGCGGAAAGATTGTAAATGACCACTAATATTCATTATTATTTTTTGATAATGTGTACTGCCACCTACATAACAAATAAAATACAGTATTGTTGCAGGGGATATCTCATATAATAAAAAAATGTAATACGTTTGTTCATATTTTGTTTTTGGGTAATGAAGAAATGCAACAATTGTCAGTGTTGCAAAATAAATAATAATACTCAGATAAAATATATATATTCGGATTAGCATAATGCTGAAAGATCTGAATATGATGACCTCCAAGCCGAAAATATATTTCAATATTATGATATTTCTTTAAAAAATCCTCACTAAGAAAATATCTGCAGAATTTATAAGAAAAACTGATGAAAAACAACATGATTATACGAGAGGAAAAGATAGACTAAGAAAGAAGACTAAATCTCAGAAATCGATGATGTGCAGTGCGATAAAGATTTTCAATGAAATGCCAGAAGAAGAGAAAGGAGGAGAAACTGCATATATTCAAAATGAAACAAAGCAAACATGTGAAAGATAATAAGTTGTAGTAAAAATAACGATTTTGATCTTATTTATATTAAAGCATATTTAAAAATACTTATATATAAAATATGCACTATAGTAAGAATAAATAAATTTTAAAAATTGGTAGTAAGGCTTATATTATTATTATAACAGTTATTTTTATAGATGTAATATTATGGTTGGTGAATGTGAATGTAATTGTGCAAATTTAAAACACAAGTTAGTATAAATATAGTATAATAGTCGATTCTAATACGATAACAATATTTTGTAACATGCACGATGCTACTGAACATCCCATCAATGAAGCCAATTTTAAGAACTTGACCACTCGAGAAACATTTGCTTGAATAAAAAGGTATGTTTATTATCTCTAAACGCGTAATATCGGTTGTGAACATTATTTTCCCTTCGACAAAGTAGTTTTATTTTTGTGGGTTTCACGCTCAGTTTATCGCTGTTCAGATGGAGCTTAGTAAGCATTTAGTAGTGGATAATGAGCTCTAAATAACCAGCTAATAGTTCCTTGGCACGCCATCAGGAAATCCTAGTTACTGCCAACCAAAGAGTCCCATAAAATATCCCAAGTCCGATGGCCGGATGGTGAAGTATCTAATGGTGGAGTACATTTCAAGACCTGGATGGAAGAACGGAGAGGGTGGTGTTTGTCTATACTTAGATTCCTATTTAGTTAGTACTATTAATTACATTTCATAGCACAAAATGGACTCGTTTTTACTATTTTTACGGGAAATATGTTTTATCTATTTTTTTATATAAAAGAAGGAAGAAAGGAGAGAACAGTACTCTTCTCCTATCTCCATTTTATTCAAATGTTTTTGAAGGATTATGAAACATGGGAACGCTTTTATGAGCTCGCTTCTATTATAATTATTCCTCTATCCCAAAAATGTTATCTTGAATGTAAAAAGATTTGAAGATTTTTATTTAAAGTACATAGATCGTTAATTTTGTTTATGAATATAATGAATGCAAAAAAAATGTACTTCATGCAGAGATATAAATGCAATGTATAATATTATTCAAGAAATAATGTATTTTATAAATTATCTATGTTAAACCAACTTTTTTAGGGATTTTTTCTTGGAAAATTATTTATCAGTATTTTACAAGAACATACATTTATACATACATACATGCATGGAAATTGTTGCCAATATAAATATATAAACTATCCGAGACATTTTCACGGGACATATATATAATATATCATAATTTTATTAACATCATTCTAATCATGTATAATTTCATATGCTCGGGTATATAAATTTGAATTCACTTATTACATTAAAAATAGTAGCTTTTATAATTAAACGATCATATAATTTTTTAACAAATTTAGTATTCGATAAATATTTTAACATATCTAGTGCCCATAAAACATGAGAGGATACGTAAATAGAACAAATTAAAATGAACTTTTTTAAATGTTATCTGACTGGGATTGTAGGAATGTAAAAACATTATGTTTTTATTTTATTATTACTTATATAATTTGAGATGAGTATTTAGAGAGGTAGTGCAATATAATATTTCTCACCAATATTTTTAATATATATCAAATTAAATATAATGCTACTACCACAATCTTTTTGGTATTTTAGAAAGATAGTTCCCCCGATGATATGTATGTCATTAAACGAACGTTTTATCGCTAGGCTAAAAAAATTTTGTCGCTTTTTTAAACATTTTTATGACTATGACCTAATTAAAAAGGTGCGGGTGCGCGGATAAAACTTTACTCTCGTGTGTCAAAGATTTGACGGTAATGGTCGGTATCTATCAGTTGATGATTCTATTCTGCGTAAAAAAACAAATAATATAAAATACAAAAATTACAGCTCGCTCTGACCAGCTTTGTATGCGAGATTTCAGACAAAACTCATCCGTGTACATGCACCCTAAGATTTATATAAATAGGTACATGTACGTGGTAATGTAAGGTCGATGAAACATTTTTATCGTATTAGTTATCAGAGTTCAATTGTTTGACTTTGACTATTATATGGATGGTGGAGTACAAATTTATAAATGCAAATTAAATGTATCAAATAGAAAGATATATAAAAAAATAATTTATTATAGTATGTATATAGAAAAATATATAAGTTGTTTCAAAGTTTATCAAAATTTAATAAAAATGAAATCATTTTAATATTTGGCTTCTCCTAGTGTATATTACTCAAGGGTATTTGAAATTTGTCGTAATATAAAGGTGATAGATAGTAAATAATAGATGCATAAATTTGAAAGAGATACAGCATATAAGTTTGAAAATATGTCATCAACTTATTCGGTTGGCGTGATGGTAACGCTTTTTCCCGGATGTAAAAAGATCCATGATCGAATCCCGGAAGCGACAAATTTTTTTTTTCGACAACTTGATTTTTTCCATATATCTTTCAAGTTGATACATTTATTTTATTTTAAAATACTACAGAACTTTGATCTGAAAAAATTACAACCTCACAATAATAATAATAGGTTTTCTTTAAAAAATATATGTACCTATTTCGGTTCTACGATATTAAGATGTTTCGGAGGTTATCGTTATCATTCGTGATACACCATCTTGTTATTCGGACGTTGACTTCAACATTGATTTTATAAAGATTGGATGTTGATAAATCGCGAACTCTTCCCAAAAATGAGCATTTCGAGGTGTTTCCTTCTGTCATAAAATGCAATATGGTGGCCGATATACAGAAATTTTTATGGACATCCAATTTACAAATCTGCTTTTCCGATCATTTTTATTCATAGCATGAAAACAATATCGTAGTTTTGTATAGACTATAGACCTTTCAGGGAGGTTATCCGGAAAAAATACCCATATTCCTTCCACGAAGTGTCCACCATTTGTGCGTGATGGTCATAAATATTTCTACTGATAACTAAGAGTAAAACCAACAAATTCTGTTATAAAATTAAATCGATTTAGATTATTTAATACAGGTTAAGACACGTGGCAAGAATGATTTAGTATTTTAATAATATCTATTTAATTCTAACTATTTCTAATTAACAGAACAATATTGAATAAACATTTTAGTTACTTTGGTGATAGATTGAAGATTGAATGGATGTAAATGGTCAACGGTTTGAATGGCTAACATATCGATAAAAAATTCAGCGCAATAAATATAATTTAACAATTTTCAAAAAATACATACCGCACAATTGAAAGATAAATTAAAAATAATAATAATCTTATTAAGGAGAACACATTTTTGTCGTGATGTTGCATTTACACTGGTGGACACTTTTCGTAATTTCTTTTAACTTGTCGTTTGACTTATAAAAAAAACCTACTTTTTTGCTACTAACTCTTCTAATTTTTTTTCGTATTCCTTGTGCTATATTTTATTAATAAACATACTATACGATGGTTAAAAATTTTAAATGCAATTTTGAAGATAAATTAAAGCAAATGCCTTGAAAACAACATTTCGGGAAAAATGTTTTTTATGGCAACACTACAATGTCACGTGTTAAGTGTAAACCAATCACTGAGCATTTAAGATCATTACATACTCCAATCAGGACACATTAAGATCCAACATGATTAGTTTGGTAGTTGTGTTAGTCAGCCATTGATTTAAGTAAAGTGAGGTTGTTTTTTGCGCCTGTTGAAGTGTAGTCAGAGTATTTTTTAGATCTTATATTATTGAAAAGGCCGATTGGTCACCCGAAAAGAGAAGCAGAACTGTTATGCTTTATGAAGAAGGCTACGCATACGAAGAAATCGCAAAAAGATTGGGTGGAGGAGTTACCAAGTCTAGAGTAAGAAAGATTTGCCAGCGTTACAAGGAGATCAAAACTACAAAAACTGCCCCAAAATCCGGCCAAAAGCCAAAGGTTACACCGCAAGATGAAAGAAGAATTTGTCGACTTGCCCTGCAGGGCCGCCGTCAAAGATCCAAAGATATTAAAAAGGTCCTTGAAGATGATGGACTTGATATTACTGATAGAATAGTTAGGAAGAAATTATGCAAGAATGTATTACGAGCAAGAATACCTCGAAACTTTACCTTAATTTCAAAGCAAAAACGGCTGGAATAGACTGCAATACATAAGAGGTGAACCTTATAAGACTGGGCAAAAGTGATATGGAGTGATAAGACCAAAATTTTCATTTTTGTCCGTCGTCGTCAAAGCGAATACATGCCACCAGAATGCACCGCTGCGACAATAAAACATCCTGTGAGTATAATAGTGTGGGCTTGTATGATAAGGGATGGTAATGGATGATTGGGAGTGGTAGATGGCACAATTATGGCTAAAAGGTACCAATATCTAATTCTGGAGCTGAAATTATTGCCGAACAACAATGATTTGTTCGAGGGTGGCCGTTGTAGATGCACCTTCCAGCAGGATGGAGCTCCATCACACACAGCTAAAACGGGCAAGAAATAGTTATAAAACCACCACATTGATATTCTGCCCTAGCCAAGGAACAGTTCGAACTTGAATCCTATCGAAAATCTCTGGTCAAGGCTGAAAATATTGGTTTCTCGTCGCAACCCCACCAATAAAAGAGAATTAATTTTAGCGATTGTTCAAGTATGGTTTCATGTCATCACACCTGAAGATTTACAACGTTGGTGGACTCAATCCCTCGAAGGATTGAAGTAGTTATAAAACTAAAAGGATTTCTAACGAAATATTAACGTTAAATGTTCATTTTAAATATTTTACAATAACTTTGTACTTAATAAATAATATGTGTTTTGTCATGTCGTTGTTTTATTCATGTTAAGTTATTTTTTTTATAAAAATATGTTAATAAATTCAAAATATAACAGTATAATAAGTTATTTAATTAATTAGCTAACATAATTACAGTAAAACACTAACATGATTTTAAAATGGATGAACGAATATCGCATACAAGCAATTTATAAAAATTATTAAGGAAAACACATTCTTATTGTGAAGTTGTAATTATTCAGAACATAGGTCTGTGATATTTTAAATACTAAATTAATGTATTAATTATAAATATATACATATAAAATCATTTTTTGTCGAAAAATATTGTTTTAGCGTCACCGGGATTCGAACCTGGATCTTCATTTCCAATCCGGGGAAGTGCACTACCTTTGTGCTATAACGCCAGTATTTTTCTTGACAAATTTTCCAAAAGTCCAAAAATTTAATAAAAAATGAATTGATAATTCTGGCGTCTGCAAATCGGTTTACTCAAAGGTATTTGAGATTCTGTAAAAATAATGTAGATGGCTTTCAAATAATGGAACGACAGGTGTATTAATTTGAAAAATGTAACATATAGTTTCGAAAATTTGTCAAGAAAAATACTGGCGTTATAGCACAAAGGTAGTGCACTTCCCCGGATTGGAAATGAAGATCCAGGTTCGAATCCCGGTGACGCTAAAACAATATTTTTCGACAAAAATTGATTTTATATGTATATATTTATAATTAATACATTAATTTAGTATTTAAAGTATTTTGTATTATTATTTGATTTTTTTTATTTATATGTCGAAATAAATTATAAATCTAATAAACTTTATAAATTGTGAAACATTATATTGTGTAATAATAATAATATTTTTTAATCAACTCAAACGCAAACCTTAAAATATCTCGAAACGGAAGAAACATGACTTAGACCATTTTCATAATAATGAGCACGTATATGTTTAAAGTTATCATAAAGGATACTTACTCGTATGTATGCTCGATTTCTTTGCACAAAATATATTGTAAGGACTGTGAAAGGAATGTGAAATGAACTAACGTATTGTTTCATCAAATACATGGGTTGAATCAGGACTTCGGGCAATCCGCCAGACTATTGGACCATTTACTAGGTCTTGATGCATAATAGTATCAGGTGAATAATTACAACACGGGATTTATGTACGTTTTTAAAAACAGAAGTACAAAAATAATAGCGCAAGTCTTGTTTTTCATTAAATCTTTGAATTTAGGGCTGAATATTTAAGATTACGTTTTGTTCTTACATTGATAAAATACCATCAATATTCTCGTTTAAATTTTTTCACATTAGTTATTTTAATACGTAGGTTATCTATTTACGTATGGATAAACGTTTTGGTGTAGTAAATGTTAAATTTAAAATATCGTAGAAGAGTGAGTAGACGGGATTATAAGAGAAGTGCAAGTGGAAGCATTGGATTGGCGATGGTTGATGATAATGAAGATAAAAACGATGATATATATAGATATGCACACACACACACACATATATATTTACAGGGTGACCCAAAAAAAGTGAGAACATCTCGTAACACATGAGTTATTTCAGAACATAATATAATTAATTATAATTCTTTATGTAATTTTTTTTCACAATATTCATCAAATCAATCATCAAAATACCCCATATTGCATCAACTGGGTTTAAATCTGAGCTGTTCGGTGGTCACATGCCTGGCTCGATGAAATTAACATTCTCACGACGAAGAAAGTTGATTTTATTTCTGGCTGTGTGAGATGGAGCTCCGTCCTGCTGAAATGTCCAGTTATGCTGTAATATCAGTTATACTCCAGGCTTTGTTTTTAAAATCTCTTCGATCATTTTCCTAGCATCCCAACGTTTTTCAATTCGCAATTTTTATTCAGAATACGGTTTTCTGCAGTGATTTTTGTCATTCTGAGCAACAATTTGAAAAAACCAAATATAAACAATGAGAAAATTAATAATCAAATATGACGACCGGAAACTGTCAAAGTAAAACGTAATATAGGTTAATAGGTAAGTAAGTATATTAGTAAACTATTAAGGCTATTGTTAATATAGTTAAATTAATTTTGATGTGATTATATCACATTTTACAAAATATTCTCTCTTTTTTGGGACATCTGTATATATATATATATATAAAAATGACGTACATTTATGTCTCCAGCAAATAAGTATAGTTGTACCGTATTTTTTTGAGACCATCTATAACCAGGAAACCATCTAAAAAATACGTGATTTAACATAGAAGACGTGCTAGGTCCATGCACTAGTGCTCGTGGAAGCCTTAAATCTAACATATATATTATTATTTTGCAATACTGATTACTCCCTGTCCCGGTCGAAATATAAAAACAGATTTTCAACCAAATGAATGTTCCTTTGATCCTTTTTGATCGAATCTACAAATTTGTTCATTTTTTCTACGATTGTGCTTTTGTACATAGATAATTGAACACTTGGCCGTCAAGATTGATCAAAATAAATTGAACTTCGGTCCCTCCGCAAGCGATTAATCAGATGCTCACGGGAGATAGAGCGTGTTAGACAATACGTGAAAGAGCATGTGTTGCGAGTCCATTGTTTGCTTACTAGTTAGCGATAAGCACCTCAGTTTCTTCCGTGATAGCGGGTAATCCATTTCACTAACTCGGCGTACAGTCGCTTCCAGCACCGCTCGCTTCAGATTTCCGTTCAGCTCCAGTGACATGTAGTAAAAAGAACAAAATACCTCAACATGGTCAACATTTATATTGTTCAGAATTTATCACCTTTTGCTGAGTTGCCACAAAGTTTGATGAGCGAAGTAGAGCATTTGGTTTATCTAATATAGGATTTATTATATTAGCAACGGAGCGCAGATGGCGCCTACTGTTTTCTGGATTTAACTCCAGGTGGTGGATTGCGTCAGCGGTTATGTAATTGAATTTTTTAAATCGTTAAAATTATTGTAAACATATAAGTATTGGTACTTACTTAAAAATATTATTTGTATTATCGTATTAAATTAATTCATTGTATCACATGAAATAAAATTACGTACCTACCTAAGTGCGTTGAATGTTGTATTTTGTTAATCTGATAAAATACTAGACTAGGTAGAATTATTATTTTCTAAAAAGAGAACGTGTGTCTTTGTTCCGCACATTTTATGTTATGACAATGTGGACAGTTTGCATTGCAAAATATTATTTCGTTTGAATCAAACGAAAAATTATATTTTTTACATTTTAGTCTTTGTATTTGTTATGTTTGAACCCTGTCTTCATAGAATAGAGATTTCTAATATTTTTAAATCTAAATCCTTTTGTATTTTTATATGTAGGATCTAATTCCAAAATCCTTTAAAAATAATTTTTGTGGTGAACGAATATGTTTTTGAATTATGGATGTAAAACGCATATTTTGAAAGGAAATTTACAAAATGTTTGTTTTTATATCAGCTTTTTTTAAAGAGACAATTCTGTATTGTAAAATTTTATTTTTCTGTATATATCGTTCTGACAGACATACTTTATTTTAGATCACGTAGTCATCAACAAACATTATAATAATAACGTGTTTATTCCAGTGTGATCGAATTTTTTTTTATGAAGACCCGATTCGCCATAAAGATAATACATTTATGTTACGAAATATTATTTATGTTATGAAAAAAAAACAAAAAAATATAAATGAAATAAAAAGTTTACACATATATATATATAAATATAAACCAAATATTATGATTGGCTGATTTAATTTTAGGAGGAATAGCAACTTATACTCTGTCTGCTCTGGGGTATTTTATAACTAACCCTGATTTTGAACATACAATATCAATAGATTTAAGTGGCTTTTGCGAGAAATAATGTGTTCTGCATATAGCTGGCAAATATATCCACAAAACTACATATTTAACTCAAATTATCCGACATTAGGGAGTTTTGGAATTAGGCGCTACATATTTGAGTGAGAAGATTTTAATAAACTCTTATAGCTAAATGTTAAAAATGATATAAAAGAATACTCATGTAAAAAAGAAGAAAATTCATAAAAATCAATGAAATAAATTAATCTTTAATACCTGCAAATTATTTAAAAACATACTGGAATTTACCACATTATATTTTATTTTTATTAATACTTGTTATACATAATGTGAATATATTCTAAAACTGGTAACTGACTATTATTAACAACTTCCTACATACACTGTAAACATAAGGGTTAGTAAATATAAGTAATTAATAATATTAAATAAAGAAGGAAAAATAATAAACGACAGTCTTTAAGGAATAGTTAAAATGAAAATGGTTTTCGAAAGCAGAAATAAATTATGTACGGGTTATAGAATATATTAATAACGCATAGCTATTTCATTTATAAAACGGCGTTTTGGATACCCACCTACTAAGAAAGTACTGTCCACATTACGGTCATAAAATATGATAAAACGTCGGTCTTGCGTTATTTGCCTTATTGTATCCGCGTCCACGGAAAGGCAAATAATACAAATTCGCTTAATCCGCCGATTCTGCCGACTCTTTCACGAACTTGTTCACGGCGTATGGACACAAAAAGGACGAGGGTCCACTGGCGGCTTTCATTTCAAAGATAATCTCCGCTCGCGTATGTTAAAAGCCCGGGAATTATGAGATTATAGAATAAAAACGTTCTGTTTGTCACCTTTCATATGATTTAAAGAGTTAAATTGCTGATAAAACTAGACATTGCCAAAAATATATTTTTGGTATTTCTGCGTATAGTCTAATATAAAACAACTAGCATAAGAGCAATCGGCTATCGCTCCAGAGCCAGACTTTCTATAGAATCCATATATTATTGTAGAAATCCCTTATTCTATTACTTTAACAATGCACCATGTCTTTATTTATAGTAAGAAATAGCAAAACATTTATAAAATTATACATACTGTAGCTATCTTAAATTGATATGATCATCGTCAGAATGTTATTAAAAGCATGAACATGAAGGTTACACTGAATTTAAAGAAATTAAATAATATGGACAGGTAAACAAATTAACTTAAAATCTCAAGTGAATACGATATTTTGTGTAAAACCGTTTTGAATTACAATGTTAAAATGAATAGAGTAATCAAACCCAAGAATTACATGAGTATCGTAAGTAAAAAATGTAATTTTTAATTATTCTAGTATTTTGCATGTATTTGATACTCATTTACAAGACAGATTAAATAGATATATATATATATATATATATAATGTATTCTGTAATGTAGGTACAAATAAACATTATATTTTAAAAATTACAGCCATATAAAATATTACACTGCGGACAGATATTTTCGTAGTTTAATGTGAGTGCATTGAATATATAAAAAATAAAACAACCCCTCTACCACGTCAAGCGACGTATTTTATTTTTCTGCTTTGAACAGCAACACCTACCGAAAACATTAATCAGTGACATCTATTGCTCTATGCGGAAAGATTGTAAATTAATATTTATTTTTTATTTTTTGCTAATATGTACTGCCATTTAGCGGATTTCTTTATCTAAACTGGCAATAACACAATGGATGCATACTCTAGTGCAATTATAATATAGATGGATGACCTAAGTTTGAAAAGATAATGCTGTCAACATGCAACTGTTTTAAGACGTTATATTTTAATTAAGGTAACTGATAACAATATGTATAACAATATTAATGTCGTAGTAAATAATACAATACTATGTACTTGAGGTATTAAACTTCATCGCAATCAGTTAATTGTTTTTATTGTCCATATTTCGTGGCTACTTGTGATAATAAAGCCATTATTATTTTATCGAACGCTTTTTGAGTAACGGGAATAAAAAGTTACGACTTTAGTTCTATAAACAAATAGAAAGTCTTCAACAGTGGAGTAAATTTATTAATAACCTACTAAAATATTTGAATCAATTTCTATCAATGGTAAAAAACGGTGGTTGATATTCTAGAATGCGCAAATAGTCGCGTTAACTACATCTACTACTTGAATCTGCTGAATTGTTGCTAAACATACTACAAGCGATCCGATCCTCCCGTTGGATCTTGTAGCCGTGTTAACTCCCCCACACTCAATATTACCCTACAGGATTATGGAAATATCATGATTTCCTCCTTAATTTTCTGCGAAATAGCCAATGTTTACCATATTTATGTGTTCTCCATACGGGTTCGCATTTTACGTAATAAAACCCGCAGAAGATAAAACGCCCTTCAAAAATATGAAATGAGTTTAACTTTCTGAATACATTCACTTTGTAGAGTTGATTTTAAAATTTTGGGATATTTTAGAAATTTCTCTTAGATACATTTTATATGTGTGTGCACCTTGAAATTATTTAATTTAAATATATAATCAACGTTTATTTCACAGAGAATGGTTTAATGAAACCCAAACAATTTATTTTCTAACAATAATTGAAAAATGTACTGATTAATTTTATTTAGCGAGTTTTTAAAATAGTATGTTATAAATTTTTTTTCGTCGATAATTCAAAGATGTTAGACTTATTTATTAGATTATTCGAACAAAATAGGCACGATTTCTGCATTCATCGATTCATGATTAATTTTGTGTTATTCTATTTTGTAATTGAACAAAAAAAATGTTTGAAAACTTCTAATTTTATAATATGACAGCTCTTTCCAATAGGTCAGTTAATTATTCCCCACCCACCTGTTAAATATTCTATTAAAACGACAATCCGGGTGAGCTCAGAAAATATTCAGTGAGCCATTAAATATAATATTGTGTGTTTAATAAAGAGCCGTATAATACATACACCAAGTAGCTGTGTAGAACATTTGTTCTAAACGCTGAGCTCTAGGTACATAAAATACTCATAATAGTAACGAATATTGTAATAAACACAAAAAATTGCACAATGTAAAAGAACGCATATATTATTCAGGGCTCGGTTTAATATAAAAATTAATTTATCAGTTGACAAAACTTGGTCTTCTTCGCTGACCGTGAACTACGACTATGTCGCCACAGTTTTGATTGTTTATTTGGATTCTGGTTGATAGCGATGTATATCGGTTTAATCCATACTTACAAACCGCACCAATAAATCATCGAGCTGAGCTTTAAATGTAACCAAACGTGTTATTGTTCCGGCGTCAGAAGCTTTAAAGTTTCTACAAGTGCAATTCTGAATTTAAGATAAATTCCACTCATTCATGTGAGACTTTTAGAATCTCTGCTATCTCATTAAAAGTAATTCATCGACCTGTAAAATTAAGTTTAAGGCTGTTGACATTTTCTGTAAAAACTGTGTTTGGTGGTCTTCCAATGCGAGGGTCATTGTCGATATCCTGCCATCCGCGTTTAAACTCAGCTGTCAAATTTGTGATAATTTCATGTGATATGAGCAGAGTCGACAATGTATCCGACATCTGTTCAATGAATTGTTTCTGTGTGTTTTATATTTGATTAAAAAATATGTATTCACTGAGTGCAGTTGAATTCTATCCATTTTCACAAAAATGTCAAACTCACTAAATTCAAACAGCTGATAAAAGTGAAGGATAATTTAAAGTGATGCCAAATGTTGTCAGTAGAAATAAAAAAGATAAATTTATTGATTGATAATGGGTTGTATGTTTTATTTTCGAGGTTTGAAATATGTTAGCCTGACATCGAACCTACGATGACGCAAGGAATATACGACCAACTATACCGTTGTCCATTTTTCTGTTTTAACAGATTATAAGACAATAGTAATGGGAACGTAGCGACAGCCACGTGGACGCGCAGCGGCCATCACTAAGCCGCCCGCAGGGCTTAACATCAGCAATAGGTGATTGCTGATTGCTATCTGCTAGTTTTTATAAAACTATACAATAACATACATTACTTATTTATTTAATTGTATGGTAAAATTATATAACTATTCAATTATATAATTGTATAATCCATTTAAAACGCGTGAGTTTTAAATGAAAAATGTGGTTGAATACTAAGTTTATTATTAAATTCAAATCAGATATATCTTTGAATAAATTTAGATGTATTTTTTAAATAAAAAATAACATAACGACATTATCAAACCAATATATTTCAAATATATATTTAAATACAGAAATTTTGTTTGAATATACGAGAGCTGTCTAAAAAATGTTCGATCCCAACATGAAGATGGCAGCACTCATCAACAAAAGTTATGGAAAATGTTTGCACATGCTTTGACAAGTATTCACCAAAATTTCAGCCATTTTGGACGCGCAGTTGTTGTTTGACAATTGTTTGGGTGAGTCGATGTGTATGTTTTTGTGAAAATGGAAAAAATCGAGTATCGAGCTATCATTAAGTATTTGTTTTTGAAAGGCAATACTCCTACACAAATTAAAGACGAGTTGGACGTATTCAACAAGCAATTAATACTGAAAATTCTGCGGAACCTATAAATTGCTAACAAAAATTCTTTATTGTATGATTTTGTCGAGATATTTGAAAAATGTTTAAATAACAATTATAAAAAAACACAATATTAATTCATATAATCAATTTAGCTGTCAAATAAACTGCTGTATGGTGTAATGCTATGCACAGGGAATGCACATGAAATTTTGATTTATATAATTTAGAATTCCGAAAATTTCATAGCGGATTCAAAATTATAAATATATCGAAATAAAATATTGTTATGTTACAAACACAAACTTAACGGCTACAAAATAAGTAATCGCAGAATAATAGGGGTATTCCGAAGGGATCGTTCTTAGAAATACTTGAAAAATTTAACCAGTTTAAAAATGGACATCGCGTGTGATGTTAATATTCAAGATGCTAAAATTTTGTCGATTTCTTATTTCTGCACTTCTCCCAGAAAAACTTACTGTTGACGCCCTTTATCGAGAGAATGCAAATCTTCTTTCAGCTGATGCGACATTGTCTTTTATGCTAGATAATTTGGGATCTGATGAGCTTACACTAAAGTTAAAGTACAATTTAGAAGATCGAATAAGCCATACACGAACAAATGTATTTGGAACTTTTCAGTATTTACACAACGGTGGAAAAAGTCAGATTCAAAACTCTTTCACTAGACCAATGAAAAATTCAATAGCCAAAGTTATTGAAAGTTTTGCACAAATATTGATATTCAATAGAAGTATGGAAGCTTCCGTAGTCACCTAGTAGGAATCTGATGATATAGAAGTGTATTTTGAAGAACAAACTAATCACTACGTGCAGTTCCAATCATTAATGCAAAAGTTGGAGAACAAAATTAGTCGAATTTTGTGTCCAACATACCGTCCAGCTTAACTCAACAAGCACCAAATTAAAGCTTATTTTCAAAATTTTAATTCTTTAAATGGAATAGCGTCAGAGGAAAAATTTTAGAATCCGTATAGTCATTGTTGATTTTGATTCCACCAACGAGCGAGCGTTCTCAATTGCGGGGAACTATTGTACAAAAATTGGACCGAGACTAGGGGACGTAGCTTTAAGTGATCTCTACTTTCTCAAAACATATTTTAGGTAACAAAACAAAAATCTAATTTCTCAATATTATATTTATATAATTGATGAATTTGAATGAATGAATGAATTTGAATTTTCAATTGTTGTCAGGTCGCCTGTATAGTAGTAGCTTGTTGGTGTAGTGGTCAAGATGTTGGCCTAGTGATCTAGTGGTCGGGGGTTCGCGCCTCGTTCCAGGACACCAGCAAGTTAGTCCTATTTTCATAGCACAAGCATTTAGCTTAGTTTGAAAATAGTAAGAATATTGATGTGACATGTATTCCGTGTACGCATCTCTATTTTTTTTAAAAAAAAAAAAAAAAAAAAAATACCGATCAGTTTTGTCAAATACACGCTCCGGATTACCTAAAAAGCGACTTGAACAGGCGTACCTGTCAGATATACCGTTGCGTGTATGCCGGCTTTACCCTTTTTGGGAGACGGCTAACATCTACTCAAAATTTATAAGTCTCTACATGAAAAATCACGTGAACAATAAACTTTTAAACTTATTGATTGAAGACTCGTATACTGCCACAAAAGTCTTGGCTTTCACAATCGGGTTAGAACTAATATAATCTTAAATGGAGACCAATTCATAGATAAAATTATAAATACATAATACCTATGCATCCTTTTTTCATTTTCTGGGTACATAGGTACCTTATTTTATCCCCTTACGTCTTTGCCACGTTGCATAGTAACATGATACCAGCAGTACACAAGCGTTTAGCATGAAAATAGTAAGAATATTGATGTGACATGTATTCCATGTACGCATCTCTATTTAAAATAAAAATTATAAATGTATAGTAATAGACTTTTTATTGTATAGGTGTAGATCGAGTATTTACTCATTACACTGTACAGTCGACCAATGACAAATCTGATGCTATAACAGTGATGGCGAACGTTTTCAAATGTCAAAAATTCAGAAAATCTAACTTAACTTGGCTGGCGTGTCACATCCTCCCCTTTCCCTCCCATAAAAGCTTTTTAAAATATATTTAATTATATTTAAATAAATAAAAACAATTTACATACTCGTTTATATATTTTTAATTTAAATTTAACCGGAAAAAATATGGAATCCACAGTATTTGATTTGATGTCAATTAATTAATTGCTTAATTCAATTAATTGGTTTTTTCACAAAGTGAGACCCAAAAGAGATACATGTGTAATATGTACGTAGTGATAAATTCAAACGTTGTTGGAGGGTCACGTGTTCTTTGATAACTCTGATATTAGTGAACGCTGGCGTGTCGCCCAAAACGCTGTGGCGTGTCACCTTTGATACGCGTGTTATAGGTTCGCCATCACTGTGCTAGAATAAAAAATATTACTATTACAATATAATAGTACATTGATTTTTTTAACGTTTAAAAAAATATATGGATAGGGATTGAAATAATATTAATCACATCTTTTATAATAATGGTTCTGTCGATGCCATGATTAAAAAATCGACCTGTATCAATTTCTTAATAAATTACCCATTTTTTCATCCATCTATGAATATAATTTGTTAAAAATGTGCTAGAATCAACATATTTATGTATTGATCAACGATGATCAACATTTAAAAATAATGAATTTTTTAATAATTTAAAATAATTCAAATAAACTAAATTGTCGTTTTCTGATTCGTTTGCTTCATAATTATATTTCAAATTGCACTTTATAAAAGAAAGCTAAGCTGTTCCAGTCCTTGTTTGTTTTTTGTTGCTATGCGAAAAATAAATTATTTATCAAGGATAGTCTGAAAATACAAATTTTAAATGTTAAAGACCGGTAATGTTGAAAAGCTATAATATATGGCAATTTTACAGTAATTGTTCTAGAACAGAGATCGAACGCATATCGGAGAAACAAGTATTGTATACCAATCTATAATTGAAAATAATATCCACATGTACGTTTAATGTATGATACTGTGTGGCGCACTCACAGATAGGTGCACTGCACCACACACCAAACCATTATTTTTCCTACACTGTACATAAATATTGACAATAATTTGTTTTGAAAATCAATCTATTTAATATTTTTGAAATGTTGTAGTCTTCAGATGTTGAGAATAAGATTCTACATTCATTTTAAATCTCATCTCGCCAAATTCACGATATTGCTTTAAATTTTATTAACGTATATAATGATCACGACAATAAAGTAGCTAAATAACTATTTGAAAGCTTTTTTAATTAAAAACAAAGCTTTTGACAAGAATGATTGCGTATTAATTGAGTCAAATCAATAATCCATGATTGGTTGGTTTTTAGAGCAGGGAGTCGGTTTTTCCTGCAACCCTAGGCTTAAAAAAATAATTGTTCTGGTTGTTACAATAATATTTGCCCACCCGACTGTCAGAACGGCATTAATAAAATGAAAAACGTCCTACTCGTAGATTTGAAATAATAATTTTGTTGATGTAAGAGTACACACGAGTATGTATTAAATAAAAAATATTTGGTCTTTTTACCGGGCCGCTGAAAGTTATTCCAATTTTCAAAGCATATATCTACGTAGTTTTGAATATGTATGTACGCTCTATAAAAATATATATTGTATATGTAAACTTATGATGATTTTTTTTCAAATAGAAAAATAAGCGACTTAATTTCTATCAGAAATTTAAAAAATTTAGAAATTTTTTGGATTTTACATCTCACATAATAATTATATTTGAATTTCTTTCACAAATGTTACTACTTTCTCGAATAATTTCCGATTCATTTAGATGGAAATTTTTTTAATCAGTTCAAGTACAACTGAATACGGCACGCTGTTTCTCGGGCATATTCATAGATTATTTCGTGTTATTCTTAATATTTCGATTTCTGTTAATAATATTTAATATCAAAATTCATTTCAACGTTCAAAATCCAGTATATATTATTTTCATTCCACTTTTTTCTCTCACCCTGACTAAAAATATCCAATAAATTTCGATGCTGTACATTTTATTAATAAATGTAATTCATTGTTGAAGCACAGAACTGAAGTGATATTATTAATCAGATAATTGGAACCCTGTAGCCTAGATTTATGTGAAAAACATTGAATGTCAAAACTCTCATAAATGTTCACATTGTTCAAAATTTACTATATTTTAATTACATTTCATGCAGATTTTATCTATAATAATCGTATAATAAAAATATAAACCTAATAAATTCATTCTTATAAATACAATAATTACATTTCGTGATAGTATAGATCCGTTAGTTTAAATGATTATATTGATCACATATCAATATAATCCTTTAAAAAAAGCTATACAGCAAAAGTTTTGCAATATATGAAAATTTTGACTATGGAAACAAACTTACCAATAACAGTTCCTGTTTGTTGTCTTTAAAGCAAGATCGCTTGCTCGTTTTCCATTTGCGAGTTTTAGTGAGGTAGACAAACAGATGAAAAACTTGGAATAAGAAAAGATAAAAGAACTACAATAATAGATTGTAAATTGTAAGAAACTCCAGTGTCTGTGCCTCTTGTAATTTTTTAATATGTTCGCTTGTGACCCCTTTCCAAGTGAATGATTCATATGTAGACAATACCACCTCCATAATTTCTGAATATTTGGGTATTAACGTTCACAAAACACTTTATTTTAAATTTAGACAACATTTTTTAAATTAAGTTTAGTGTTTTTCTTTGAAAAAAAATATTTTTTTGCTATAGTAATTTTATTATTCAATAAAAAATCTTCTCTTTTTATAATATTTTAACAGTTATCAGTGACGCCTTCCTATCTCGAAATTTGATGACTTTTATAATTTTATTTCAAATTTTTATTTTTACCGTGTCCCGTGGTTGTTGTGTGTTAGGATAGTTTTCGGAATTTTTACATTGATAGTTAATTTGTATTATTTCTTTTGAGTTTATTCGTATTAGCATTTTGAGTCTTACTTTTTTTATAGTCTTTTGTTCTCTAAATAGTTGTTTACTATATGTATTGGCGGCACCCCCCCCAAACAATTATTACATATTCTATTCTTGTTTAACAGAGTGCATAGTATAAAGTTTTTTTTTAATGTCCCTGAATGTATAATGAATTATATATTTTACGATTTAATTACAACGTATATTTTTCAGTTCTTCATTGTGATTTCAAACTTATTTATTATTATATAATAAAAGATATCTAACGAAATACACTCACGTTTGCAATATTCAGTTTCAGAATCAGGTACATATATAATTTTGATTTTTTTGTTATTATATTAGACACAAGTACAGGATCTTTTTGCAGACAAACTTGTACATGGCTTAATAAAAACGTAAGTGGACCTTTTTTATTTTAACTGTTTAATATAACATTAATAACAGCGGTAGTCGAATGATTGAAAAGTGTCTCATTACTTTCTTTAGATAAGATAACAATAAATAAGTAACACGAAATAAAACAAGCAACTAAAATAATGGGACAAAAATATTTAAATTCATTCCACGGTAAAGGAAGTATTTTAAAAATTAATAACTTAACGAGAGTCTTTCAATAGTAATTTATTTTCGCATTTTTTACGAATAATGTGAGTTTTTAGTATGTATTTATATAAGACTAAATTATATATTTTTTTATAACTATAACTTAGACAGAACTTTTATTACAAATGTAAAATTAATAAACTGAATATTATTTTTATAGAAATTACTTACTTCCTATCACGCCGTTTCCCCGCGGGTGTAGGCAGAGAGAATTGAGCGCCACACTCTTCTGTTTTGACACACAATTTTCGCCTCATCCACATTCATACATCTTCTCATATAAGCTCGACGATGATTGAGACTTATAACTGGACCGTTTTCCAGAATCTGGTCGTGCCAAGTCTTCCGCGGATGTCGTCTACTTTTGGTGCCATTAACACCTGCGTCATATATCTTTCTTACCATTCTCTCCTCACATCCGTCCCATATGACCAAATAACCTGAGTGATCCTTCTCAATCTTACTTACTATATTAAGATCAGCTATATTTCTTCATTCTTTACTCTATCATAAATGGATCTGCCACATACGCCTAAGTGACGTCATTTTTTTTCGTTCCTCTTCTGCCAGCTCCAAGCCTCATTTCCATACATCCGTGTTGGTACCAGGACTTCATTGTGAACCGCTAGTATTGCCTCAGTTGACACGTTCCCATTAGCTATAATTCCATTCAAAGCGCCGTTCACTTTATTTCCTGCAGTCACCCTCCTTTCAATATCTTTCTTGTCCTTCCGTTTCTATCGAACATACTTTCCAAACACACAAACTCATCTACTCGTTCCAAACATTCATTACTTACAAGTATTTTGCACGTTATCGTGCTTTTCTCTTTCTCGAATACCATCACTTTCGACTTGTTGACATTCATAATAAGGTCGCTTTCCATGCATACATCGTACATTCTAATCACTAGCCTCTGTAATTCTAGTTCATTATACACCATTAATATTGCAAGCATCAATTTGAAAGATAAATATACAGATTTAATACGTACATATTAAAATATCACAGAACTATGTTCTGAAAAAACTACAACTTCACGGTAATAATGTGTTCCCTTTAATATAAAATTAATATTATTTACCATAAATATAATATTAATACATACTTCTGCGCATTTTGTAAATGAATCGTTCCACAGAACATGCTATAAAAGTATTGCACGCGGCATAACACAATTAAAATATCCTAGTGTTTTGTCAGCAGTCCCGGTGGGCTAATGTTTGCACTAGCCTCATGTTCCTAATCGTCTGGCTTCATATCTGAACCCTCAGTCAACATTGTTTTATTGAAATTGCTCAAATAATTATTAACAAACAAATTGTGGTCACGTCAACAATCATCGGCTATTTAATACCGCTCTAATATCCCTTGAGCGTGCTTGCGCCAAATTATAAAGCAATCACGCCATTCCTCGTGTGCGCATGCCGGGGATCAGCGCTTGTTTTATTCGTGGACCTTAAGAAAACATTGTCGCCTCGTAATATTTTGCATTCGAAATTTTTTAATTGTATTAAGTAACAATTTGAGTTAGGTACTAAATTTATTTTTTAAATAATTGTTTTTTTTTTTTAAATAGATTCTGGTAAAGAAACAATATTTTTTTAGTTAGTTATTGCATCCTAAAGAAGAAAATTGTATTTTTCGAAACCGATAGATGTATTTAAACTAAATTAAGTGGTTAATAAAACAAAGACAATAATTAAAAATATGAATTTTAACCACAAAGTTAATATTGATAATTATAAAAGGAAATTTCTTAAAATTATTTTTACTCTACATCTACTTGCACTTGTACGGGATATGCGTGACGCTAAGACTTATCTAATGGTTGATCAGTAAATTCTTTAAAACAGTATAAAACATTAAAAAAAAAAACTAATATACTTCAAGGAGGCTTTAAATTATCCTGGAAGTCTTGCATAACAAAACTAAATTATGTTTAATTTTGTCTCCTCACTTTCAAACATTCAATAATTCTCCTTGCTATGCTGTACTTTGGTTAATATATTCACTTTTGGTTAGTTTTCTATTTAATTTAATGTGTAAACAGCTGATTCATCAGTGTAGGATAATCTGTAAGGGTATAAAAACCTGTTGATTGTCGCTACATATTATATTAAATATTAAAAGTTTTATGTACAAAAAAGTTTAAGTAAATTTCACTGTGATATTTCAAAATGATAATCGCTAACTTATGTAGCTATTAAACATTTTAAATATTAACTAAATGTATTAATTAGAAAGATATACATATGAAATCAATTTTATCGAAAAATATTGTCGTTGTCCCTGGATCTCTTTCCAAATCGGGAAAGGTGCATTATCGAACTATGCTACAGCAACATTATTTTTGACGACAAATTTTAGAACCTCTATGTTACCTTTTTCAAATTAATACATTTATCGTTCCTTTATTTGAAAGAGCCATCTACTTTGTTTTTACGAAATCTCAAATACCTTTGAGTAATCAGTTTAGTTGGATAATGCACCTTCCCCAGTTTGGAAAGATATCCAGATTATAATCCCGGTGATGCAACAATATTTTTCGATAAAATTGATTTTATATGTATATCTTTCTAATTAATATATTTAATTAATATTTAAAATATCACATTAAGAATGTGTTCTTCTAATAATATTAAAAATTATTTATTGCAGCTACAGCTAGAAAATATTATACTCGTATATGTTATGGCAATGTATTCAATGATCAATAATACCATGATATAGAAAAATATTTTATGATATCATACTAGTTTGATATAAATACAGATATTTAATAAAGCTGGGACTAAATACAGTTTTAACTCAAGGAATGAGAAATTGTACGCTAGTCGTGTAACATTGAGATTATTCTTTTCAGCTGAGGCAGGTATTGTTTATTCACTCTGATATTCTATAAAAATGTTTGATGAAAATAATGTGATTTAGAGATATGTTATTTTTAAAAACTATGAATAAAATTTGAATTCAGTCCAAGAAAACAGAAGGTTTAACATAATTTCGTGTGGAAAATTCTGCTCGTGTGAGAATTATTTCAAACAAAAAATAGCATTCCCTTTGATTCTAGAGCAAGCTTATTTCCTTTCAAAACCTTCCTTACGCACAGAGAGCTATGCAAATACATTTTTCCACGCATGTCAGAATACATAATGGGGCCTCTTTATTTGAACGCATCATCTTCTTTTGATGCGATGTTTTCGTATAAAAATGTATTATTCATTAGATTAGGTGGCAAGGCGAGGTTATGAAAGGAAGGTGGTAGATTTGTTTTTATTGAAAAAAATAAATGACTAGTTTATTCCTATTAAATGACTCTCTGATGATATTTTACCGGAATAGAGTCAAGTCGGCAAAAATCCCGGACACGTATCCGTGCCAAACTGACATCACATTATTTAAAAATATTTTTCGTTGTTTAAATGATGTATTATGTATACATATAAAATAACGTAAAATCACATAAATATAAAATAATATATAGTAATCGATGGTAAAAATATAAATAAAGTTGAGACATTTTGAGTAGGTACAGATAAATATCAACAATGAAGATAAATGTGTTGGTATTATCGATATATACAATTGTTAGCATTACTTTTCTAATTTGACTTAAAATTTTCTTATCGATTCTTAATAAAAACACATTTTTGTTGTGAAATTTTAATTTCAGAACATAGTTCTGTGGTATTTTTAATACAAATTAAAGATAGATATACAGAAAAAAATATATTCATCGAATAAATATTTGGTTGCTACCGGGATTTGAATCTGGACCTTTTCCTATCCGGGGAGATGCGTTAATCGGAGAGCTTGTATGAGAAGATGTATGAGAGATGTGGATGAGGCGAGAATTGTGTGTCAGGACAGAAGAGTGTGGCGCTCTGTCCTCTCTGCCTACCCCCACGGGGAAACGGCGTGTTGGTAAATAAGTAAGTAAGTAAATACATAATATAAGTTTAAAATTTCTCGAAAATATAATTGCTTGACAAAGCGATATTCCTTAACGCGTTTCCGAAATTGTGTGGGGCGATACTCCGATATCTGAACAGGAGATCATCTCAGATATTAGAGACGTAATTTTTATTATGTATAATAGGAATATATTTAAAAAATATATATTTGATACTGTAAAATAAATAAAAATTATTATACTAAATAAGATACTTAATTCATGTATATTTAAGTAAATCATATTATAAATTTAATAAATAACTTACTCCGAGCTAAAAGATATCGTCGTCCATCTTTCAAAAATGCGTATCTTGTTTTTTATTAAAATTGAGTTACGACTGAGGTTATATTGGCAGAACACATGCTCATGATCCATTCTAACAGGTGTAATATCTGAATTTTATTCCAATGAAGTAATGACACAACCATTCCTATTTCGATGTGTCATTCTTACTAATGATGGTAATAAGTAATATTTATGGAATAAATACACCTACATCTTGTTAAAATGCAAAATCACCCAAAACAATATTTTGGTGTTCAAGGTTGTAAAAGCACTTAGCCAAAGTAAGGGACGAACCAGCCATAAAAGTCGGTATTTTTAGACCCCCAAGGCGGCGTGGGAACGCCAATAAAATCCGGCGTACACGATTTTCGGCACGTAGTGAAATGCACCATAAGGGATGCATCACCTTCATGTGGCAGTCTTTCCACCAAGCTCAACCGGGAGAGATCGCTCCGTAAGTGCGATCTAATTTTCAGTTAGAAAACGAAATTAGGATCGTCTCTGCAATTTGTAATTCCGGGGTGAATGTAAACTGTGCGCCTCGAGTTTAAGCTTAGACTATGATGTTCTCTGCGTTTAATCGTTTGTGTGAAAGCACTCAAGTTTCATGATCCGATCAAGTCAAGGTCCCGTAAAAAGCCAAGACAAATCATATACGGTACGCGCAAATTGTGATTGAGAAAATCGCGTCCAGAGTCCCGGTTTGCCTAGTTAATTGGACATCGTCTGGTGGTCAATCCCGAACTTCGTCACTCTACCCTGGCATCACATCTATTGGCGACAAATTACTTCAAGGACCATCATCAGCACGTGGAAGACATCACCGGAAAGGTAATCCCTTACGTGAGGGACCTGCAGTAAATATTAAACAAGAGTCACACACAAAATTTGGCAATTAACTTCATGTTGGCATGATGGGCTCGCAAATAGTGTTGAATTAATAGTTATCATTTTTTAAAATTTGTATTATTAATAATAAGTAGGTAAAATGTGTTTTATTGTTTTAATTAATACATGCAAGTCACAAATACAATAAACTTTATTATAAATATAATTTTTTTGTGATTTCTTTTCATAACCAATTGACTTGATAATATTTTTTAAAAAAGAACCATTTAGGCTATATGCCTCCCCCCTGACCACGAAGCCGAGGCGAAGGAAGAAATTACGTAACAATCTCACTTTCACATTTAAATAAAAAAATATCGGTAGGAATCAATAAGAATACTTTTTTATCATTTTTCAACAGTGAAAAGTTCCACACGATTTGATAATATAGTGTCTACTGTAAAATAAACAAATTAGAGATATGCCTCTTTGAAAGATGGATGACGATACATACGATTAATTGAGTTATAGATGGAGTAGATTTTTTAATGTGTTGATTTTTAATATAATATATCCACATATTGCCAATGAGTTTTTCATATTATTGTTTAACTGTATTTTTAATGTATATTTTTTTATTATAACTTGTTTTCTTCAATGTTATTATTATATATTATTATTACTGTATTTATTCTTTATTTGTTTTTTTTTTATTATATTATTTTCATTTGTAAATGAACATGTTATATTGAATGAGCATGTGTCAAACAAAGTAAGTACTTGATTTAAAATATACATACGTAATAATATTGTGTCTAAAATAAGTAATAACAAAACAGTCACACTTCATTATATTCATCACGTTAAATTAAATGTTGACGAGCTCGAAAATATGCTACTTTAATTATTATTTTTTTGAATCTCTCAATTTTTATAGTGAGTGTTATTTATCTCAGTCGAAGTTAAACCCTGGGTGCCAAGATACATGAACAATATCTACAATAATATTTTTATATTTAATATTCAACTTTAAAATATGAAAATATCTATAAGAGAGTCAAATAAAAACACTTGGAAAGTTAACACCGTAGCTCCTTGAATTCTCACCACCCAAACTACCGAAAACCTCTAGCAACTGAAGTGTGAGGTATTTAAGCATCCTCAGAATAACCTAAACTTCTCCACTTATATAATCACCTCTTCGGTCCACTCAAAGATGCTCGGAGAGACCATCGATTTATTAGAGCCCAACGAATGATGCAAGCGGTACACAGATACAAGTGTTGCATTTGTAGCAATTTTTTTCTCTAAGTGTACCCAATTCTTAGAAATCACGTGTCACATGATAAACAATATGAAAAAAATATATATGCGTATGAAAGGCTATATGTAAATCTGTACGATTACATTTATCAAATGAAACATTAGCACCTTAGAAAATATTGTATTGATTTATTATATCATCATTTTGGTGATGTTGTGTTTGAGATGTTTAGCTAGAGTGGGTGGATTATAGTAATGAAACAGTACTTACGATAGTTGGCGTACTGACTTTACACTTATTTGTTATATTATAAAAAGTATGAAATAAACATAGTATACTGGAAACGCTGCTGACGTGCGAGTAGATGTATCCGAGATCGGTTCTAGGCTTCCTCGGACTAGTTGCGACGCGACGTATTGTTGTCTGGTTTGGTGGGTACTAGTCGGACAATATTGCTGTTGAGTGATTTCTTAAGCGACCATGTCTATGGGGTGCGAGACGGACAACCACATCATTATCATCTGTTTTTTTATTCACTGTTGGATGAAGACCTACCGATCTTTTATTACCTGCTATGTACTTCTATAGTTTGATGATTTCATTGGTCCAGCGGTTTTTAGAGTGGCCTATCAGCCTTTTGATTCTCCTCGGTTACCACAGGATAACTGTGTTCTTTCAACGATTATACGTCCTCCGAGTGATGTAGCCTGCCAATTGTCATTGAATTTTTTTGGCGTATTCTATAATATCGACTATTCTTGACTTTTTTTTTATCTACATATTTATTTTACTCTTAGTTTTATTGACTGATCTTTTGTTGAGAGTTCGTATTTCACACGTTATGTAATACGTGAGTACTGGAAATATGTTGTTACGATGTGGTCTGGCTCCGGCGGATCAAACGCTAGGGCACCACCACCGGCTAGACAATGGTTTGTGGGTGTGTGTGTGAAATGTCAGAAAGGCTGGCTCGGTTTAGGCAGAAAAAACACTAGATTTAACACATTATTTACAATAAACATAAGAAATACTCAACAAAATATGGGAACGAATAATGTTTGATTCTTTAAATTTGAAACTCGGCTCGCCCACTTCATTGCTCATCGAGGAATCACTCCCAAGTTAATTTATTACTCAGTCCCATGATTTGCTCCCAGGATGGGGTGTCTGTTGTCCTTCAAAACAACGAGTCCAGGCTGAAGTTTTGACTCGCCTCTAATATGTTTCCGTGCCGTGCATCTTGTCCCATCTACGTCGTGAATCTTTCCCCACCAGGGGATCAGTCCACAATTCAAGATGAATTGGGATCCACTAATCTCCCGTATCCACCGAATCCAAGAGATCCTTTTATCGATCTTCTCTTCTAACTCCTTCGAGCAGGCCAGGCGCTCCACCCGCCTCCACGGTCTCCCTTCGAAAATTCCTGCGCCACGACCACACTGCTGTTCCCTCATTCGTTCATCCCCTAGCCGATGACTGCTTAGACTCGTGTGGGTTGAACAGGTCGCTATGTCGCTGCAGCGCTAACTTCAAACGTCACAATGTATTTATTTTTAGACAAACAGTGGATGATTATTTTTGAAAATCATGCTCAGGCGTCTGAATGCACACATTTCGTAGCATATGCCAACGGGTGTATAAATTTGCTATCCTAGGTTAGGTTAGCAGATTAAATATAATTCTTGACCTACCCAAGCTGGGTTTTGATAAATGAAAGTCTAATCAGTTAACAAAGTACTTAATCATTAATTTAGTATTTGAGTATCTGTTTTGCTACTTATTTCTGAGAGTTTATGTTTGATAGTCACCTGGATAATCTAAAGAGATCACGATATCATCTGTAAAACTATTTTAAATACTTACTATTTATACATATTCCTTGTCAGGTGTGTGATGAAAATCGAGATGATAAAATGGTTTAAAAATGATATTCCTCCACGTTTTTTTATTAATTATCACGTTTATTAAAACAAAAACATTTTATTACATTTATCCTTACATAGAATATATTTAATGGTTAAGTATTATGCCTTTTACAATTTCGTAAAAAACAAAACTATATAGGTATATTTTATGGATTTGTAATTCATTTCAAATTTCATACACGTTATTTCAATCGTTTTATACCTACTACTAGTAAAAGAACTATATCATTCAACCAATTTTCATGACATTATGCAACAATGGTTGAGGTAACACATTCTTATTGTGAAGTTGTAATTATTCAGAACAGACAGTCTGTGATGTTTTAAATACTAATTAAATGTATTAATTAGAAAGATATACATATAAAATCAATTTTATCAAAAAATATTGTCATTGCTACTAAGATTCGAACCTGGAGCTCTTCCAATTTGGAAAACATGCATTAATTGATTATGCTATAGCACCACAGTCCATTGACAACAATTTTTAGAATCCCGGTAGCGACATCAATATTTTTCGATAAAATTGATTTTATATGTATATCTTTCTAATTAATATATTTAATTCGTATTAAAAGCATAATATTGGATATGATTATACCTTTGTAAATTATAATTCAATATGTAACATCTAATTTAATCGAAAGCATATTCAATAGTAAACAAATTTTACCTTCCAACATCGGTGGTAAAAACCGTAAATCGTTAGTTAAAATTGGCGGACTTTTCACAGATATTTCAAAAGTCATCTATCACATTAATACTTTGAAAGTTGCAGTACATGACAATGAATCATTCATGATCTTGCTGTTGAATTTATATTAGCACATAGACCGAAGATTTTTTGTTAGCAGGGTGACAGATTTCGAATGCAGAGGTGAATAAAATCCATTGGTGAATATTTGAAATAAATGAAATTCTCAGATATTTGATAATTTTTCGTCTTGTCATACTATCAAGGCCAGAGTATGTTTTACTATAGTAAATTTGACGTCCGAACAACTAGTAAACGTTTTTTACTACTGGTGATGGTAAAAAATTAATACTATGGTAAACATTACTAGTAATCGAACAATTAGCTCTTAAATATTTCCGCAATAGTTCATACAATAATCTGGCCAATTCATTTAGTTTTATAAATAAAACAAATTTCTTTTCGTTCTATGATTTCTTTTCAAAACATAAATAATTTTCAAAAATATGTGTGATCGTACTACGCAACTATTTTATGCTGTACTTTTATCTCATATTATGTTCGATTCAGTTCAGACTTGTGTTATCCTGAAAGTATCAGAAAAATTCACCATATCAAATATTAATATTTGTGTATCATATTGATGCAAACTGACGAAGAGTTTTACTTGGATTAGCAAAGAAATCGACCTCAAAAATTATCTACTACAGTCTAGATCTTTCATTTTTAATGTGCGCAAGATTATACAAAAGTCGGTAAAAGCTTTAGCAAGGCAAGCAAAATTAATGATTTAAAAAGTCGGAACGAACGAAATGCTCTGATCACACCGGGTTAGAAAGTATTCCAGCAAAAATAGGTAATAAAAAATACCGTTATGTTAATTAATTATTAAAATAGATCATTTAAACTAATATGTAGTATTTAAATGTATCTAAAAATAATTAGCATCTATTTTTTATGTTATTGATATGTACACATATATTTAAGAATTTAAGAATTTTAGCGATACGAATATAATTATCATTCTCAATAGCAATAAAAAAATAAAAATAAAGCGAATAAAAGGGGAATGGTAAATTTGTGCAGGGTTCTAAAGAATATCTGTGCAAAACTCGGTGGATCAAATTCAATATAAAAGTCATCAATATCGGAAGGATCCTTGTTTTAAGCAGAATTCTAAAGAGTATCTTTGCAAAATTTTGAATTGAATAGCATTCAATGTAAAACGAGGAAGTCGGATGGCAGACAGACTGACAAACATTCAGATATATCATATGCACTAGTATAAATACAGATTAATAAGAAACCTGTGCACGATATAAATACTAAAAATAAATGCAACGTTTTGAACATTTCGAGTAGAATAAAATCCTATTTCATCGTTTCCATCGAAACTTTTTTTCAACAATTTATTTGATTTATCAATTTTTCCACGGCTAACATAGAATAAGAATATGAATGTAAAGCTCTAGTATTTTACCAGAAGTTTATGAACACTCGGATCTACTTACTGGCCTATTCTCTGAAAGAATAATATTTTTTGTATGTGCAAAGTGAACTTAAAGTTACGTAGAGAATTGCCATGAAAGGGACCAATTTATAAAAAAAACTAAGAAGCGCACAAAAGTTTCGAATTTAATTTGTATATATGTTTGTATATAAATTACTAATATAATAACAAAATATGTATTATATTTTTGTATTGAATTTAAGTATCGACTAAATTGTTAATTAGAAAGGATGAATAGTTCAGTTTACACTAATTATAATTAAAAAAAAAAACAGAAATGTGTGTGACGCTGTACAACAAAAATTTCATTCGAACCAGACCGTACGTCGAAATAGTCGATGTTTTGGGTTACACAGTACTCAATTATTCAATTCAACGTTTTTAATTTTAAAGCTATGTATCTTTGAATTAATGAAAAAAAAGATGTACCGAGGCATTGTATAATATAAAGAATTATATATTTTTACATTTTTAATACCGTAGTATTTTTAAAGTATAGTTAAACATGTATTTTATAATGCATTGCACAAATTGCTTAGCTCATAATACACTAAATAAGTTTTTGATAAAGCAATTCTTCTTATGGTCCATGAATGAGAGGTGACGATTCAGTGTGATTCACGCATCCAAAACACACGCACCTTTACAGACTCTTAGAGAGCAAAGTCTTATTGAATGATCGTCGCGGAGACGGGCCATTATACTTGTGTAATTCATTTCATTTTTGTTATGTACTATTAAGTGCTAATTATTTATTATTAAAATGTTATTTTTTTATATTAGATAAAACTTTTATCAAAATACTATCATAACGAATTGAAAAGTGAATATTTAAATGTAAATGCGCGCTCCTTTCATTCTCTTTATTGTACTATCTTTGGATAAAAAAAATTGTGTTGCGCTTTTTCAAATTTCAAATTTCAATTATCTAACAAAAATCTTCACAAACATTCAAGTTAAATAATATATATATTTTTGAGTAGTGGCAATCAATTAAAAAAATGTACCTAAATAAAAATCTATCTAAATCTATAACATGCATAAAATCTAAAACCGTCCAGGTTCGAATCCCGGTAGCAACCAAATATTTTGTCGATAGATAGATTTATCTTATATATCTTTTTGATTAATTTGTATTAAATATACATGATCCATTATTAATTGTATCCATTACGTTATTAAATATTGTTTAATTCTGTGTACAAATACAATATTAACTACTTACAGTATAATACGCACTTTTTGCGTCCCTTCGGTCTTCAGGCTAATTTGTGTAACGCCAAAATCGACCGAGGAACGATCCGATGTCATCTACGCAAAAGGCCTTTGGTGATTTGAAGAGTAGTCGTTCGCGTGTAATTCGACGATGAAGTCTGGGAATTCAGTACTGGAATACCGTGACAACTGACAGATTACCCTTCAAGTGCGGCAGCTAGGATTGGGGTGGGCAGGGGTGGTCAGGGGTGGGCAGCGGAAAGGAAAGGAGTACGACGATCACGTGACCTGGGGTCTGACAGGTAACGGAACTGTCAGGGGTCCCGGTCTAATGAAAGGTGACGGGGTTGATGGGTAGATACAACTTAACCACCTAGTTTGCAGGATTATACGATATATTTGGGAAATCATTCGACCGGATAGCGTAGCTATCCAAACATACAAGCTAGATTAGCTTAATAATTTTATTTCTTCAATAATTGCAAATTTACTTGTATTAATAATAAGAAAACACTTTCTTTACACAACTGTTTATTGATAAATCAACATTTTTAATTTTTTCAGGATACAATGTCTGCAAAAATTGCACGTGGCTTCAAATGTAGTATACATAATGATCATCTTAAAAACTATACTTTTAGTAGCTTCAAGAATTTGCGCTTTTTGCGATATAATATGATAGAATAAAATAAATAAATGATTTATAGAACCCATTGAAAATGCTTAATCTTTCCATAAAAACCTCAAAGTAGCGATATTATTATTTTAACATATACAAATATTATATATACATAATTTATTATCCGAGCCATTTCAAAAGGGTCCATTTAATGAGAAAATATCTCAACATGTAGTCTCATAAATTATATTTTATGAAACTGTATATGATGAGTTATTTTCTTCTTATTGGCAAGTATTTGAATATCTGTCAGAAACAATAAGGTTGATGCGTATCGTCTTACGAGAAATAATTTAAATGTAATAATTTAAGAAGAATCGCGAATAGATGTATGTAATCATTATTATATTACTATTCGTTATTATATACTCTCAATTTTAATAATGACATTTTTGAATATCGCATAATATACTCAATAATATAGATAGAAGCATTCTATATCACCGCCGATGACCGCATATCGGTAGTTTCAAATCATACGTCAGCCGGTCTTTTTTTTTTTTACAAATGTTTTTTGTTCTTCTTCTTCTTTTAAACAGGCAATCCACCTTTCAAGAGTGATTTGTGCCATTAATCAAGTTAAAAACTTTGTTTTATAGGAAAAAGTAAAATAATGTTGTATTTTTATTTGTTAATTTTATTTTATTAACCACTTATTTAGTTTAAATACATCTATCGGTTTAGAAAAATACCATTTTCTCCTTCAGAATGTCAATACTAACTAAAAACATATATTATTGTTTCTTTATCAGAATCTATTTTTAAAAAACAACAATTATTTAAAAAATAAATTTAGTACATAACTCAAATTATTACTTAATACAAATTTACTCGAATAATTTTTAGGAAAAAATTTTGGAATGGGACTCGTAATTAAATTTAGTCGGTTGTTTATAATTTTTTGATTTATTTTACACGCTTTATTTATCTCCAACGATTCCAAATAATATTGTAGAATAGGACATACTATATTATATTAAGAAATATTATATTACAAGTCAATACCATTGTCGTTCAAAAAACTTGCTATTATATAGATTAAACGTGGCGAGTTAAGGGAAAGAAGATGACACAAGTTAATCGGGAGCTGAAAATTACCATTGCGAGACCACTGTAAAAAAAACATGTGATCCGTAATGGACAGGCAAAAAAGACATGTTCAAAGGTTTCCTCCTCGGCAACACACTTACACATTGGGTTTTTCATTCAAGAAATCCTTATTTTTTAAATTACATAAGTAAAAATGTTTTTTTTTTTAATTTAAAGGAGTTAAATAATTGATGTGTTAAATAAGAGAGGTACATATATGTCAAACTTTTAATAATAATCACTGCTAGGGCTGCGAGATCCGGATTATTGTATTTGCGTTTATTGATTAAGTTGTACTGTGTTACAACATTTCTCCTTTTTTGGTTATGAATTATCTTTTTAATATTAAGAAAACTCGCTTCTGCTAGTGAGGATATATTACAGAAATAATATAGCGTATAACTCGTTTTTAATTCAATTGTATGTAAAGTTATGATTAACGGATGTAAATAAACAATTTTATAAAGTGAAGTTGTAAGAAACATCTTTGCTCTGTGTACTCTCGCTTAATAATTACAACGGTGGCTTTTACCAACCCCTCTTGCGCGGGAAGTAACATGCAAGCGGTACCAGTGTTAATCGGCACCCTGATAAATTTTTAATTAATCTGAGCAGAATATTTCTACAACATGCATTCCCAAGCTCGTGATTACCAATTACTCTGAAATGGATAATAGTTCTAAATCATAAAAGTGTATGTTATTTTATGGTGCTTTCTTTTTGAAAGATCGATAGGTATTAGAAAAAATCAAAAAAGTGTCTAAAATTAAAATAAATAAAAAAATGTTATTTTTCTTTAAATAAGTCCAGGGAAGCTTTTTTAATATGATTAATTAAATCATAGAGCGTACCTGTTGAAACAAATAAATTTGCAGATCTTCAAAAGCTAGCAGTGATTTTTGGAAATAGATATATTTGCTTCATGAAGAAGCACTTTTTAAATATTTAATGTGGCTTTAGTCTTTTTTATATAATTAATATCATTTTTATTTATATATTTTGGTAGTAGCTTGTTACATTCTAGGATTAAAATACTTGCCTAGTGATTGACTAGTCGGGGGTTCGAGTTTCGTTCCAGGAAATCATCAAGTTAATTCTATGTTCACGCCTCAAGTATTTAACTTAGTTTGAAACCAATATTACACGTATGCTCATAACGCTAGCTTGTATATTCGTGCGAGTCCGAAACGTCAGTAACGCACTTCGTATTTTGAGAAGAGAGCCATAGTAATATTTTTAACGGCTGTAGATAGATACACTCCCCCATTAACATTTGATAACTTAAAACATTTCTATTTTTATTACAAATTGTTAATTTGTAGACGTTATTACAGAATGTTCAGCAAATGGAGGAAATCAAAATATTTCTTTCTTTCTTGCAATACGCAATATATCTGTCTTAATAGCCTGTTCATATTAATTCGATGAAATGATTGGTATATTTCTATACAAGTAGATCGAACATCTCTGTGCCTTGATTTTTGATTGGGTATTAATTTGATGATAGGCTTGGTATATTATTATATAAGCAGATCGAATCTTTATGCTTCTGATTTTTATTAACTGACCTTGAGATTGAATTTTGTGAATTAATATATTTTGTGATATAAAAACAAAAAAATTAAACATTTTTTAATGATAATAATGATTTAATGATAACTTTCCTTTTTTATGAAAAGTAGAATAATAGTTGGAAAGATTACAGGATTTAAAATCAAAATTTGTCGAAAATGTATTCGATTGCTATAGCGAAATGGTGAATGTGCTTCCCCAGTTAGGAAGAGGTCATATTTTTTTTTGCGTATCTTTTTAGTTGATTCATTTAATTATTATTATTATTACATCATTTAGTATTACAATACTTCGAAATGATCATTATCCAAAAACCCCGGTCCTTAACTGCAAAATTTTGGACCACATATTAAAAACTTTAGACCACGTACAAAAAACTATGGACCACGTTTCTAAAACTTAGAATCACTCGCAATTAGACCATACAAAGCCAATTAGATGATCGTTGGATCTTATTTGTAAAAACTAAAAACGATAAACTACCATAAAAAATAAAATAAAATTGCAGAGGTCAAAATTAAAAAAGATACTTATAGAGAAGAAATATTAATAAACAGTTTTTATAACGAAATTTGTTACAAAATGAACCTAATGATTACAATAATAATAAAGTTTTTATTTACCATCAGTTTTTTTGGGGTTTCCAAAGACGCGCACTAATCGAGACACGAACACATATATGAACTATTGCGATTCATCCTTATCCATAATAATAAGACGTTTCTCCGCATGTAACTATAAAAGAATACTCACAAAACACAAAATTATACTAACGTCCTTAACAATGTTATTTCTCAAATTAAATCGCCTGTCGTGTAACGGAAATGATAAATGTATGCAGCAACGCGTACACATTAAGTCAAAAAAAAAAATGTTTTGATATATTACCGTTTTTCTTTTTCCACGGAACTTTATACCTCTTTAAAACATTAAAAATTGGAAAATTTGTGTAATATTTCATTTAATTCATCTCATATTAAATTTATTTTGCGAGCCGCGCGGATTATAATTAAAATGAGCGAAATAATATAATTCTTCAATGGTGAAGCAACGACATCCGGAAAATGCTTTATTAATTATTTATTTTATATACAAATGCTCTCAACGCAAATCTTTCTAGACGCTATAAATTACGAGATATTTTAATTATGCTGTGATTGACACATTTTGTCGCCGTAGAAGAGAGAATTATAATGGGGCGAAATATCAAGAAATTTTTAAATACGATATAAAGGAAATGTCAACGTTTATAATGTCAATGAAAATAAGTAAGGCATACAATTTCATAGGTCTGTGAAAGACAGCTTTTTAATTATAAACGTTTAACATGTTATATAGAATAGATCCAAAGTATTAATATTACCTTCATTTTTTTTATTAATTATCATGTTATTACTAAAAACTAGGTAGATACAGATTTTTTTCTGAAAATGTATTATCTAGGTATATATAGGTATATCTGCCTGCCTATCTGTCCTCTATACAATCATACACCTTCTCCAACCGAAAATCAAAATATTAGTACCGTGCCTCTTCTCCCTGGCCAGTACATCTTCTCACAACGATATAAATGTATATTCATTGAATGCCTTACTTTCAAATATTTTCATTGTTGCTTTTTAGTACCTTGAGGATAATAGTTATACCCCTCTCCTCCCCCGATATTTCACCCTGTGTGGAAAAAATTTGACATGCATCGTTATTCTTCAAGACTTGCGCAAAACAAAGTGGTATTTTCTCCCATTCCTTAACCCTTTTTTGAAACAAGGCAACGCCGGGCACAGACTGCTATAATAATTAATATTAGCCGCCATAATATCAGGCAGTATTTTATTTACGTAGATTATTTTTCTGAAAAATAAATAATTATTCCGAACAAACTTTGTAAAACTTATAAACTCTTTTTCAAAATTAATCAATTAAAGAGGGCTAATACTGTTTATAATTTCCCCTTTTTATATTTGCTTTTTAAGTAATTAATTTAAGTAATAAATAAATAATTAAATCTGTGCAAAATCTGGAATATTTATTAGTGTCATTCTAATACCTAGAACAAAAAAATATTTGTCACATTTTAAATGCGGTAAATATACTACCAAAAAATTAACTGCAGATGACTGATTGCTAGGTCCTGCGCGGGGCTATTGTGGCCGCTTCGTGGCTAGTAGAGCCTATTACGCGGCCAGGTTTTCAATAAAATCTATATTTCAATGCGGAAATCCCTTATTATATTGCTTTAATAATGCACCATACAGTGTACTTTGTTTTAATTTTCAACTAACTTACCATCACGCCGTTTCTCCGCAGGGGTAGGCAGAGAGAATAGGGCACCACACTCTTTTGTCCTGACACAATTCTCGCTTCATTCACATTCACACATCTTTTTCATACAAGCTCGCCGATTATTGAGGCTTTTAACAGAACCGTCCTACAGTATCTGGTTTACCTGGTCAAAGCAAGTCTTTTGCGGACGTCCTTTATTTCTAGTGCCATTATTCTGAATATTTATTGAATTTATTTCCCGTACGAAAAAACAAAACATTCGTAAAATAATACATACTACATGCATACGTACATAAATAACTATCTTAAATTGATATGATTATTATCAGAATACTATTATTAAAAGCATAAACATGAAGAATATAGTGAACTCAAAAAAATGAAATATTATGGACAGGTAAAAAAAATTAACTTAAAATCTCAAGTGAATACGATATTTTGTGTAAACAGATTTTCAACTGCAATAATAAAATAATACAGTAATCATATACAAGAATTATTCATTCAACAATATTTGACAAATATTAGACATAAAAACAACCCCTCTACGGTTCAGTGCCAAATATATCCGTAGCAAAAACTTTTCACCACGGCCAGCGACGTATTAATACTGCTTTGAGCACCGAATAATGAGGAAAGATTGTAAATGAATATTAATATTCTTTGTAATAAGTACTGCCATCTAACGGTTATCTAAAGAAAATGAATTATACCAACATTGGATACAATGTATACGAAGCTCAATCATAATATGCGATAGATAAATACTACGATGAACAAAATTACCGATATATTAATGTTTTTTTTTGTATAATTAAAATATTAGGTTAACAAAAATTATTGCGTCATAACTGACGCAAACTTTTTTTATATTTGCGTCAATGTGTAACCACAACTCTGTTGATTACAATTAATCACATTGTTACAATGTCGGTCGATCCTCCTCACTAGCCCGCTGGCCCCACCTTTGTGCAGATGATGGTTATCGCGTGTCACTCAGTGAAACATCTCGATGTCTCATCGGATAGACTATCCATAGAATCGGAAACTTCGTAATTGACCATTGGCAAACTGCTTCAATTAAGTTATGTCAACTTGTCGAGACCATGACGCTGATTACATAACTTTGATGATCAATTATTATTGGAAATTCAACTTACAAAAGTAATGGTGGACGAATTTGGTGAATATTGATAGGAGATTTACGGAACTTTAAGGATATTTTCATTCAAATTATTATTTTTAAGAGAACATATTCTCATTGTGAAGTTGTAATTATTCATTACAAACGGGCTGTGATATTTTAAATATGAATTAAATATATTAATTAGAAAGATATACATATAAAATCAATTATATCGAAAAATATTTTTGTTGCGCCACCGGCATACGAACCTGGATCTCTTTTCTAACCGGGGAAGGTGCATTATCCAACTGTGCTACTGCGATAATATTTTTAGTGACAAATTTTCGAACCTATATGTTACCTTTCTGATATTAATACATTTAATCGTTTCATTATTTGAAAGAGCCGTCTACCTTATTCTTACAGAATCTCAAATACCTTTGAGTAATCTGATAGCAGATGCCAGAATTATCAATTCATTTTTATTAAATTTTGGACAATCAGGGTGATGGTTTACGAGCAATTACAATTTAATCTAGATTTTTTTCGCTGGACACCCTATATTAGACAGGGAACATAGATGAAACGATTTTGGTTTATCAGAAACAGGTTACGACTATGATAAGTATTAAGAAACATAAATCTTTTATTTGTGTTGCAATACTAAAAAAAAGTAAACTGACATCTCGCCATATTATTCAACCGACGCAAAACAATATTGAATGAAAATATTACATTGGCGAATTGCGATTCGAGGCCTTTTTGAGCAAATCTTATGAGGAATGCAAATTTTCCGCGTTACGAGTCGCACCAGTACACGATTCTCCCATTTCTGAACTGTGTTGAGTATACAATTTTCTCCATTGTAGACCGCGAGAAATATATACAATAGCATTTTCAGACAAAACATTCCGCTGGAAAATGAAAAGGTAATACGGCAGTACGTTCAGTGAGAAGCTGTATGCAACGAGACACTTGAGGTTATCGTCCAAGTATCTGATGAATAAATAAGAAGTACGTTATATTATATACTCGTCTCTAAATCTTCGTCCTCGATTCAATAAAATAATCGCTATTTATGTTTTCAGATCTCAATATACATTTTTATTAATTTTTTATTTGTTCAATCAGAATATTAATATTATTAAGGAGAACACATTCTTATTGTGAAGTTGTAATTGTACAATTAATTAATTTAAATACTAATTAAATGTATTAATTAGAAAGATATAGACATAAAATCAATTTTATCAAAAAATGTTGTTACGCTACCGGAATAATGGAACGATAGATGTATTTATTTTAAAAAGTGTAACATATAGGTTCGAAAATTTGTCGGAAAAAGTACTGTCGCTGTAGCATAGTTGCATAATACATCTTCCCCAATTTGTAAAGAGATCCCGGTAGCTCAATAACAATATTTTTCGATAAAATTGATTTATGTATATCTTTCTAATTAATACATTTATTTAGTATTAAAGAAAACACATTCTTATTGTGACGTTGTAATTATTCAGAATATAGGTCTGTGATATTTTATATACTAAATTAATGTATTAATTATAAATATATACATATAAAATCAATTTTGTCGAAAAATATTGTTTTTGTGTTACCGGGATTCGAACCTGGATCTCTATTTCCAATCCGAGGAAGTACACTACCAATTGTGTTATAACAAGTTCGAATTCCGGTGACGCAAAAACCATATTTTTCGATAAAATTGTTTTATATGTATATATCTATAATTAATACATTAATTTAGCATTTAATTAATATTTATTGGTTGATTTTTCTACCGACGAAAATATAAACAATAGTACTTAAAAATTGCCTTAATTGAAATCAAAATATAAAGGAATTCACAATAAAAAGTATGTACTTAGGAATTTATAAAATATTTGATAAGTACACAGTGAAACGTAACGTCTGAAATATGCAGTGAATGACAACATTGCAATTAGAGATTTTCTACTATTCTTTATATTATTTAAATTGTTAAAATAATATCTACGTGTTAACTAATACTAATAATTAATTGTATCCTTTATAGAGATATTTTCAAAATATTAAAATTATTACAGACATCAAATTCGAATAAAAATCGATTACAAACTACTCATAATAAAAATGCATCACATGAATTTATTGTCATGCCTTGTGGCGCCTTTGAATACATTTCATACTAGCTCGGGGATACTTAGACAGTTTCTGTCGTCCTTTTGAGGATAGATAAGGGTCTCGTTTTCCACTGCATTATTCATCCCTGCTTCGATGCCCGTCACTACCCAGTGAGCAGTGTGCTGACTGCTGACTTATTACCTTCTGAATAATCCTCAAACCCACTTTCCGACACTATCTAAGTTGTGTCCATCGATTCAGCTACACATCATTGCAAACCATTAATTGAGTCCGAATTTAATTCCAGAGGAGACCGGGCCTCATCCATACTATGTTGGTAATGAAGATTTTTATTTATGCTTACCTCATTTAAATGAACATTGCTTGGAATTCAATTAGGTATTCATAGAAATACTGAAAGATTTTAAAGTATGAGTTAATATTAAATTTGACTATGAGTATGGCGGGGCAATATCATTTCATTATAATCTTTCGTTATTTGATATATTGACTATTATCTGGAAAATATTACACCCACACTCAAAGATTGTAAATATCATTAAAATTTAGTATATGTACAACCGTAGATTTTATACCAAACCATAAAACTAATACAATTTTATGACATACGTCAATGCCGATGACTGTTGGAGACAAATCGATCAAAATTCTCGAAGCTCTCAAAACTACTCTATGAGATTATAAATAATCTGAGAGAATGAAAAAATTTTCATATTTTCAACGACACGAAATCAAAGAAACATTATAATACCGTGTGTTGGATCTGCGATCGTTAGAAGAGATAATATTATCTACTTAACTAAAAAACTATGATTTATGTACGAAACTATTCTCTCGCTTTATTTTTCCATTTAACATTTTCATATTCGGAATTTATTCCAATGGTGGTTTTTATTGGCTCGTTATGCTAATATTTCTCCCGTCACCCGGCGAGCGGCCAATAAAAAGACTCCAACATCTTGAAATGTAAACAATAGAATGGAACAATGCGATTTCACAGAAATATGATGAAATTTTTAACTAAATAGAAGAAATTTATGTCTTGTCATTGGAAAATCTGGTAAGACCTTCTAAACATTACTTTTATTTTGTGTTAGTTAGACTCATTTTCCTTTTAATTGTGCACTGTTTGTTAGCGTTTAAATTTATTTATTTTTTGTTAATGTATTTATGTATATTTTTTTATCATTGTACAATTGAGATTGAGATCACAATAAATATGAAATAAAAATTCGTCATTCTATAAGAAAAAAAGACAAAAATAATTAAGGGCTATCAAAATATGACATAAAATCTATGAATGTAAAAGCTTATAGCCGTTATCCACGGAATGAGACATTTAGTTGAGATAAATCTCGGTTACACGTATTAAGTTTTGATTTGGAGATAAATTCAAATATCAGCATGAGGTCGGCTGAGAGACAAAAATTCAAGTCCCAGTATATTACGTTCGATTTGACAGCGAGGCTGTATCTAAACCTAAAACAATGAATACCTAAAACTATTGATTCTGGAAATTTATACGCAAGCAGAATTACAAATAACAATAAGTTACAAATATTTATTCCGTTTCAACTTTTTCTGGGGATATTCAAATTCACTCAATTGACGATTGGATAAACGGAACATAAATTGTCAATAGATTTGATGTTAATCTACAGGTGAGAAGTGAGGTGTAAGATGACGAATCTCTGAGACATGGTGTGTACAAGACGACTACGAAAGCTAAGAGTTGTGTCCAAAGAATCGCGTGAGAGCAAAGAGAGATTGTCTTAAGTTGAAAATGTCTAACTAGAAATAAAATACAATATTTGATATAGTATTATATTAGAATTTAATTTCAGCAGTTTTGGTCTGAATTTTAATATAATAATTTATTATGCTACTTTTTATAAGAAAAATGAAAATTTTTAATAAATTATTTTCGAAGCCATGAGATACAAAGATCTCGGTTTGATATTAGAAAAAAATATTTTATTTATTAATTTACAACAAATTTGAATTCTCTTCGATCATTTTTATCAGAAAATTTACCAATGTAAGTATATGAATTAAATCATAAATTTGAATAATTTACTAAGATATGTTTCTTTAAAACCTTATTAAAATAAACACCTACAAGTATACATAAATATGACTAGAAAAATACATGTTCTCAAGTCTACTAAGACACAATGTTTTACTTGTTTTTTTTTATTCTACTAGTATAATTTACTTAAGACGCATTTCGCCTTGTAAGGGCATTATCAATCTAACAATTTATCTTAACAACTTGTATTTATATCTATAGTGTGAGACAGCTATACAATTTTATTTTCATGATATGGATAAACAAGTGTTTTAATTTCACATATGTGATTATAGAGTTCTATAAACTTACCTCGGAAACAGTAAACAAAGTTTATAATAATTTAAGCATGGAATGTTGAGTCTCGAAGGAAAAAAAATTAAACCTGTCAACTGTAATTGGAATACGAAAAACCTCACGAATAACAAAATTTAAAATATGTAGAAATCAAAATGAAATTATTCTTTATGGGTTTAATTGTGTTCTTTAAAACTTCAAATTATAATTCTGATGTCCTTGGGATTGTATGGTTGTATGTGTTAGTGTGCGTGAGTACTGCACCGCCGGCGTGCGTGCGTGCGAGGCTATAAAAGGCAGCGCGCTGCAGGGCGTGGCCTCTTTCTCTGCGTATTCACCGGCTTAATCGTTTGACCCATACTAGTGATATATCTTGTACTAAATTGTATCGTATTGTAATAAATGTATAATTGTTACAAAGTCTATTTCTTGGACCTTCACATTACGAGGTGTACACTAAAGACGTACTTAGAAGGCAAGTACGTAACAATAATTAAGAAATTAAAATAATTAATGTATAAAGAGTTCATGAAAATTCAACCAATTTGGTCATTGAATTATTAACTTCAATGGTGGTTAAAAATAATTAAAAACAAAACAGTTAGTTATAAAAATATAAAAGGTAAATTATCATTTTATTAGTGAATCTTTGTTTCTTATTTTATTTGTAATTCTCTTATACATTATTTCTAGCCGGCACATTCTGCCTTCGTCTGCAAGAAGTCAAGATTCCTGGTCACGTGCTGAGGGGCAGCCCCGCGCGCCTGGAGTGCAGGTACGAGCTGGACCCCGGAGAAACTCTCTACTCAGTAAAGTGGTACAAAGACGGAGACGAGTTCTTCAGATACGTCCCAAGAGATGAACCCCCAGTCCAGGCCTTCTCACTCGTAGGGGTGGATATTGACGTAAGTAGGTTAGAAATTAAGATATATAAATGTAAGAGGAAAGTACGTGCTAATTTTTTTTACAATAAATAAATGTTATTATTTACATATTCAAATTAGTCATATTTAAGAAATATAAATAATTTTCGTTCTACAAATGTGTTGCTTTAAATATATGAGAGTGTGTGTTATTTTTTTTTCACAAGCATGTTAGTTGTATTTTAAATTCAACATAATTAAAAATTTTCAAAGATTTTTAATTTATCTGAAAATAATTAGATACATTTTTAAGCTAAAACACATATTTTGAAATAAGGAATACTTTCAAGGTTTTATATATTATGTATGTAAATGGTTCAGATTTTGAATAAAATTGAACCAGTTCTAAGTTAGTTCAACTAAAAAATATTATTCTTAAAAACAATGTGACATCTTTACGTTTAAAAAAATTGTCTTTCTTCTTAACTTAATATCGGAGAAATCGGTTTATAAGAGTGTATTAAGGAATCGTTTCTTAAAATATCTTTATAATATTGAATAAATTATGTAAAAATATAATACACTCGGGTCTCTTTTTACGCGTACTATTTTTATGCGGTTTTAAAGTTATGCAGTCTATATTTCAAGAAGCATTTTTTTTTTTAAATAACTATTATAGACCAATTTGACATGTCGAAAGTGTCAAAAATTCGAAAAGTTTTGTGTGTACATACAAATACAGTCTGCGCCAGTACAATTCAGCCGAAACCAAGTGAAATTGGGCATGTCTGGACGACGCGTTTCTCCCCTCCATTGTTTTCAGAAATTATCTGGGAGCATAATGCAGAGGATAATGTCATGAATGACAATGATATCATTGTTACAACTGTTGATACCGTCGAAGAAAAACAAAATGAAAACAAAAATGAGTCGGATGACAATGAAACTCCAGTTACCTTCACTGCAAGTGTAATTCGAGAAGGTCTTCAACTTTGCAGTAAATTGGCAAACCATTTCATTGAAAAAGATGATAATTCTGAACGAGCGTTCAAGTTTCAACGCGAACTTTAGAATTGCATTTCTAAATATCAGGAATTGTACAAAAAATTAGCAAAGTCATCGCAAAGTTTGATCACTGATTATATTGTTAAAAGGGAAAAATCAACAAGGGAAGTTAAGGCTAATTTTATTTGTAAAGAATCATTATCTTCAGGACATAGATCTGATGCGCTGACTATCTCTTCTAGTGATGAAAGTGATTACGAACCAGTTCGCAAACTATGCCGAAAATTGCCATACAGCGATGATAATTCTTAAGAAAAAAATATATAAAAAAGATAAACCTTTTTTTTATAAAATATTTATACATAAATTTGGAAGGAATATGTTAAGATTATGTTTTTCTGAAATTTAATAAACTTTTTTATGCGTTTTTCGGTATATTTTAACTTATTGAATTAGCTTTATGCGATTTTATAAAATTATGGAACGTATTCTTTATTTTTATACGTGTCTAGTCTTTTTTTTGCGTGTGGAACGTATATACTCGTACAGTTTGTGGAACGTATGTATCGCATGAAAATAGACCTGAGTGTTAAATATTAATATGTTGACAACGCTGATAAGTCATGAATAGACAAAGTATTCAAATCAGTAGTAATAATTCATTTTCTGAAGTAGAATTTCTCATTTACTAATAATAATTTTATGATACATAAATCACAAATATTTATTCAAGTATTTATATAAAATATATATATATTCACTTAATAATGGCATAAAGTATTAACAATCTGTATATAACAAATATCTTTCACTCGTTTACTTGTAGGTTTCGGTACTAAGAAACAATTTCGGTTCGTGAGTCGCGGTTCTCGTTATGCAACAGCACGCGCATTTAACAATAAAATAAGACAGTGCTCCTCATATCACTGCATAACTATTGAACAGCTTTGAACGTTGAACACAGTTAAAAATAAGTTTTTTTTTTAACTTTTACACTTTGTTGAAGCTCTCTTTAGTAGCTTTGCTATTATTATCAATTATAATAAATATAATAATTACTCGTTACTAATAGTGACACATCTAAAGATTTTCTCCGTCTGCATATGAACAAAATCATCAAACTTTTAAACTATTTATTTCCAGTACTTTAGTTCAAATAAATATCATTGAAATTGATAATTAAAAGAAAAATATAATTAATATTACAAAAGCCCTTTTATATACTAATGTAATGTAATAGTTATGTAGTGTAATAGTTATGGAGAATACACATCAATCTTCCAACATTGAAAAACATAATTTATTTGAATCCGTGTATCATATGATATGAACAAAATAATTAATTAGTATCTCGTGTAATAATAAATAAGTAAGACATATCTTTCTATCTATCGTAATTAGTAAAATAAATTATCGTTGATTTGATGAAAATAAATATGCGTAATACAAATTATATTAATCAACTAGAAAGAAATGGATACAGAATAAATCTATCTATCGAAAAAATATTTAATTGGTACTGGGATTCGAACCTAGATCTCTTCCTATCCGGGGATGCGCGTTCTCCGATTTCGCTATAGCAATCGAATACATTTTTAACCAACTTTGAACTTATATTCTGTAATATTTCCAATTGATACTATTCCATTTTTAAAAACAGTCCACTTTATATTACTTTTACTAATAAAATTGAATAAATAATTTCATTCTTGTATCTCTTACGGGGTTTTTCTTAAAGGTTGTTGAGCTTCTCCGTAATATATAGTGGAATACTTTTAAAAATGGAATTGTAGATGCATCAACTGGAAATATTAGTGAAATATTATTATGAAAATGCAACACTACTGCAAAAATGTGTTCTAAAATATGTGTTAAGTTATATAAATATAATTATGTTATGTTATATAGTTATGTTAAGTAAGATGAATATTAAAATAAAATAAACATATTCGTGAAGTTAACTAACATTACCATTACTATGCAGTTAAATAATATTTAAACAAACATTATTGACAATGAATATTTATTTTTAATATTAAAATAGAAACAAATAATATTTAAGAAAAAATCAGCATTTATATTTAATATTACTTAATACACAATTAAAAAAATATTTTTTTAAATTGCCAATAAACATTAATTAAGAAATAATAATTTAATAAATAATAAATGTGCTTTAATTATGGTAGTTACATTTAAAAAATATATTTTTTTACTTAAATATGTGCGCAACTTGTAACCCCACTGTAACTTATTTACATTAAAGCTTATGTTTAATAAAATTATATTTTCTTAATATTTTGATATTATTTTCTAAATTTTTTGATATGAAATAAGAATGGATATTTAATCAGGCCTTAATCAGGTAAACAATTATTTAGTTAAAGATTTACTCACCTGAAACTTAAACAAAATACCTATAATTTTAAGAAAAAAAATACACTAAATCTCTTATACTTAAGACTTACACTGCTCTCTTGTATATTAATTCATAAATATCCAGACCTTGTTTTAAAATATGAAAGAAATATCTAGGAAAATAATTTAAGATATGTTATGCCATTAACATATTCGCATCCTAACAACTCGTTTATGAAAACTCAGTTATGTAATTACAATACAGAGAAACAGCCATTATAAAATATTCTAAAAAACTAATATTTCGTTATTACACTATAATAGTTATTTGTGAAATAATTAGCTGGCAATGGATATCCTTAAACTTAAGTTTACTAAGAATATTCAAAAAAATTCTTGAGGGTCATCAATTGTTACCTGAAAGCGTGTCGATTTATTGCATTTTTCTCAACATTAAAGATAATACTATAATAAAATTAGGCTATATCGAAAAGGTTCTCTCTCATTTAGAAGAATTAGTTAAGTCATAGAAAATTAGAAACATTAAATTTGCTACAAACAATGTGTCATAAAATAAGCTTTTTGCCTTCATCATTTTATCTTCCACTTTCTTAGAATTTGAAATAATAATAATATAATCAAAGCAAATCACACCCTCCTAGAAAAGTTTTTAATGTTTTTTTGGTATTGGCTGAAAATATGTTAAAAATACGCATGCAGGACGATTTGATATTATTGAGAAAAACGTAAGAAAGTTTACTTAGTATATTAGATACTTAAACATTGTGGGGATGATATGATTCCATTGAAACTGGTGGTTGAGCTTAAAGTAATTAATACGAAGTCACTAGTTTTAAGTAAATATATGTCAATTTCGCTCCAGAAATTTTCTTAAATATTACTAGTAAATTTTACTATCTCTTATTTTTTCTGAATGTATTAATGTTTGCTTCATAATAATAATAAATAACAAACCTACTTTTGTACGCACATGTGCACGGCATCGCAATTAAATAAAAATCAAGTATTGTGTCTAATTCTTTTTTTTCGTTTGCAAATATGAAGTCAACCTTTACCATACGGTGATAAAAATACAGCCATGCTGTGAACTCGTGTTACCGTAAGAAATTTTTTAATATTTTAAATGTGAAGAAAGCTTTTATTAGTTCAAATGGCTTTATAATAACAATTATTAATTCTTTAAACTTACTCTAAATATTGAGTATTAATTACGAAAATTGTATCATCAAGACCTATACAATACTACCTTATTTCTTATCTCTCTTCATTAGTGAGAAAGAGAGGTCATAATTATATTCGTGTGTTTGTTATTATTTTTATTGTGTAATTAATATACCATCTCTATTATTTTATCTTACCACAAATAATATTTTTCCCAGCATATTAATTTTACAACTGACTGATTAAAAAAATTATTATTTTTGTCGGATTCGCTTTACACTAGTCAGTTCTAAGCATAAACATTTTTCTTAGAATTAACTAAAATATAAATTTTATGTTATATGTATATTAACCGAAATATTACAATTTTAATTGGCGCTGTAGACCTACGTTACCGCATGATTTTGGAAAGGTTAAATTGTTACATTACATCATAGTAAAGTGTAAATTTCATTATAAGTACGAATTAGATGGATACATGCCGTTGCAAATGTTAAAATATTTTAATAATATTAATATCAGATAATAATATCAATAACATTAATCATCTGGTATACTATGGCTGACAATGCGTAACGATAAGAGATCGTTAATAGTAACAAAAAAAATATTTTATCAAAAACCCATATTATCATGTGTACACTCAAGCTGTAACATTTTACGTGTAGTACGTGTTGTGAATTTTTGAACTACAATTTTTGTTATTATTGTGCATGTAAAATCGTTCTTCACTTAATTTTTTAATCATCATTTTCTACCGATCTGCGTCCAATGTTAAACATTATTTAAAATTATTTTCTTTCTAATATGATTTGCTTCCTATTTTGCCAAACAAACTAACCTGAAATTATGTCTTTGTATTCATATTGTACACTTACTCTTACACTTATTGTTATTGTAATATCATAATATGTAAAAATTAATTCAATAAAAATGTGAATAATTTAGTTAAAAGAGAAACTGCAGTATTTCTTTTAATAAATGTGATATTTTTATTACTATCCAGGAAGACAACTGTACCGAAGACTCTGTGACCTTGGCACCGCTGACTCTCGCATCAACAGGAAGGTACCGCTGTGAGGTTTCAGGAGAAGCACCTCTATTTCAGACAGTTTCTGATCATGGAGACCTTGTTGTTGTCCGTTAGTACTATAATTAAAATATACTCATTTTGTATTCATTATGTTAAATTTAACCCATCCACGCTGATATTTTACACTTACGACAGGTTGTGTGATCAGCAATAACTTTTTACTTTAGTAAAAAATGTTACTAAAGTAAAAAAAATTGCGAAAACGGGTTTTTTGATCGTTGGTAAAAAAATATTTACTTCTCAAAAGCACATCTCGTAGTAAACTCATTTTACTCTCCGATATCCGATAGTAAAAACGAGAATCAATAGTCAAATATCGTTGACTCTTCACAGCTTGTTCCAAAAGTCATCAGACACATTGATACTTTGAAAGTTGCCGTATACGATAATTAATCATTCAATATTCCGCTATTTTAGTGATGACAGTTCGTCCGATGATGGTCTCGCTGTTTAATTTATTTAATAGAAGATTTTTCGCCAATAAAGCGACAGATTTCACAGATGACAGGGGTGAATAAAACGTAAAATTGTATGTATTTGATGATTATTCACATTGCCACACTATTAGGCGGGATTGATTCTGACAGTAGTACATTTAACGTATTAACAATTCGCAAACATTTTTTACCACGGTAAAAATATACAGTAAAAATTTACCATGGTCAAAATATATTACAGTAAAAATTTACCACGGTCAAAATATATTACAGTAAAAATTTACCATGGTCAAAATATATTACAGTAAAAATTTACAATGGTCAAAATATACTACAGTAAAAATTTACCATGGTCAAAATATACTACAGTAAAAATTTACCATTGTCAAAATATACTATAGTACAAATTTACCATGGCCAAAGTATACTACTGATTACACAACCGGCTCTTAGTCTATGTTAATGAAAAGTTCACGGCGTTGCATGTGAAAACTTAAGCACTGAAAATGGGAGTTCGTCCGATGATGATCTCGTTGTTCAATATACATTAGCATATAATCCGAAAAAAATTTCATCACTAAACTGACAGATTTCGAACGCAAAGGTGAAAATATCCATAAATATAGCATAAAATAAACCATATATTTTTATTATTTGTCGCGCCTATAAACACCCATCTATTCTTTGACCATAGTAAATTTGATATTCTAATAACCCGCAAACAATTTTAACCACGGACGTTAGTAAAAAGTTACCATAGTAAAAATTTACTACTTGTCACACAACTAGCCCTTAATGCATTGCGAACTATTGCGGATATTAAATATGTACTAGAATTTTTGGGAATTAGTGCGTTACCATTTTAGGGTTTTGGTTATATTAAAATATGGTCTAGATATCAGAAGGTTTATTATAACGTGAGTGAACGAGTGCCCCAATATATTTCATACCTTCACACATGTTCGTTTGACTAATAACATGGAGTGTGTGCGAATTAACGTGTGTGTGTCGCCAAAGCAGGTGGAACAATAAAGATTACGTACAGCTGTCGGGAGTTTATTTGACGCTTGGAATACAATTACAAATCGAAGTAAGTATGTACAGTAAGGAGTCTACAACGAGAAGCGTTGCCAATGAACTTGTCAGAGAAACGGTACCAGGCGTGTTTTTGAGGTTGATTAAAGCCCTATTTTACACCCAAATATATTTAGGGCGTGTTCAGGGACCGTGGGCGGTGTTGTTGATTGTGGGGGCAACAAACCTCTACAAATGTAATAAATTTTCTTTATTTTCTCAAAAAACAAATCAATACGTGTTATTAAAAAAGTATTCACGATCGTCACAACATTTATACGCCCGAACAAAGTGAGCAGTTTCCCTGGAAATCATAATGGAACCTTAAATATAACACAAATATCAGATATCTCATAGTAACAAAGCTAATGGAAAATATTTGGAAGTATGGAGTAATTACAGGGCTTACGACCTGTCATCGGATGGCTTAAGTGATCACTTTATATGTATATATATATAACGTTGACCAATTCTAACCTCACAATCTCCATATTTATCAAATTTTTGAATATTGTATATATGTTAGTATGTGGACTCGCTTCGAGTACCACTATACCATCGCCATTTATGGACTAAATCACTTAAGCCAACTGAAGACAGGTCGTAAACCCTGTAATTACCCCATACTTCCATATATTTTCCATTAAATATAATAAAAAATAGTCTCTGTGGGATATCTGATATTTGTTTAATAACAGTGCCTTTGTATGTAAAAATCCAGTAATTGTGTGTTCTTGGACAAATTCAAATATTACTAATTAAATATAAAAAATTAAAAATATGATTACAGAGTGTTCTGGAAAGTTGAAGATTTTGGTTTAAAATAACATTATTTTTTTATACCAAGACATTTGAGGGATTATTCATTAGAATTACGAGAGGCCTAGTTGGCCGAATCTTTGTTAGTTACCATAAGAAAAACTAGAAGACGAGACTTTGTTGATAAAATAATATTAACGTCATACTAAATGGTTTGTAAATTATAATTTAATGGTATGGTTACACCGCAAAGTGGTCAAAGGGTCAGAATTCCCTGATTTACTATAAAACAATCCTGGAAGTTGAGAAGTTCTTGTTTAAAAAATTTCGTTTCGCTTTGTTTATACTTAATAGTTAGTGAGTTATTTTGAAAATAAACTTTAATAGTTACTTATCTTAGGTTCCTAAAATAAAACCTGTATAACTAATCAAAAATTCAATGCTGTATGAGGTAAGAAAAAAAATAAACGTTAATTTTAACAATGTTATTTTTTTTACTTTTTGTACAAATAAATTTTGCGTCTTATAAATGCATTAGTAGCTGTGGCTAACTGCATGTACATTTTACAATGGACCCAGAAATTGGATGTTGTATTTCCATCTAAGAATATCGATCAATTTAATTAATTTATTGATTAGTGAAACTAGAACAGAATTACATGACTAAAATAAGTTTAACAAAAGTAAACCAAGCCATGTACGTATACGAAATTAAACTACTCTAAGATGATTCGTTGGAGCAATTCCAGTCAATCAATTTTAAACATGGCTAGTTAAAGCAAGAATAAAACGTCGATTGTATCTTTACGGCCCTCCAAGGATTTGATCTTGAAGAGGGTAGCAGAATTTTTAATGGTTACACGAGTGGGTAAAATATTAAAAGTTCGTATTTAATTTTATATTAAATATTTGACCCTTATTTTAAAATAGATTTAGCACATGGAATTCTACTAACTTAATCGGAGAGTCATTTGAGGTGGCTTGGATACGTCTTACAAATGCTTACTAAGATTTATCTTCTTTAATATTCCTTAGGGAAGAAGACGAAGGTCGCTCCAGATTACGTTTGGATAAACAGCAACAATTAAGAAGACAGATCGTCTTTATTTGTCATCAAGTAAACTGATGCAACGCAAAGGGAAGTTATAAGCGCCATGTTGAGAGTTTAGCGAGATGCTTACTCCGGAAGATAAAGATCAAAATACCGAGACGTATGTTCCAAAAAATAATGATACAGGGATGCTTACTCCAGGATTCTGCAAACATAAAAATAATACTAGAACATTATTGTATTTTCTCCTTCGAATTATTTTACACGTGCGGTAAATAAAGTTCAATACAGGAAGCCGAAGATCTATTTTTAATACAGACAGTGTTTGAACAAGAAGGTTGGGGGAAATACGGAATGTATGAATGGTGGAAGGAATTTGAATGAGGGACATGAATTAGGAACAGGGGGGCTGATGGACCAATCAGATCCAGGAAGAAATTCCGACCCTGAATTTTCTTCTTTTACTGGATTCTTCTGGCCCCAGAAAACCACACGTTGGTGATAGCGCGAATTGGGATGACATGCACTGTGCACAATAGCAAGATGAAAGCATTAATTGGTACGCACGGTTGCGAGGAACTGATTACACACAAATAGTACACTATCAGCCCAATACAGCAGGACGATACTTCACAAGCCAACAATTCGTTCCCATACGTCAGGAAGAACTCGGCAGCAGTCAACACATCTAATGGTAAACGAATACTGACAGTTCACACATCCTAACTAGTCCAAAACCATAGAGAACACCACATAAAAAGATCGTGTTCTGGGTATAGTGAAGGGAAAAAACAGATAGGTAACGGAAAGGAACCATTATATCTACGTATGTCATGCTCACATGCGAGCGCACATCGACTGGCGATCCATAAATAAGTTATAAAGATCAAACAGACAGAAAAATGCATACAATAAAAATATTCTAACAGAATTAATAACCCTTAAAAAGTGCAAAAAAAAACATTTTTTTATTTATTTTCGCGTTTCAAATTAAAATTTATTAAATTTATTCCGTACTATCGGCTGACTTAACACAATAAGAACGCGGCAGTAACGCTAACATTATTGTAGCAATCCTCTCAGCCAAAATTCCGTCGGCCGATAAGCCGTGCTGATTGACGCCTTGAGTATTCAAATGCACTATTAGAAATCCCTCCACGGGGTAATCTATTATTTTAGTACGGGTAATTATATAATACGCCGAGAGATTATTGTCGTTTATCCGAGGTATTGTAGTTATTCTCATTGTTCGGCCGCGGTATGTGCGTACAACAAAAGACTCAACCAAACCTCTTGTGTCGACATCAATCTCGCAAGCGCTCCCGAAATACACCAGACAGAAGATAAGGTACATATAATTTATAATGTAGCTTAAGTAGAGAAATATGGCTTTCGATAATTTCGTCTAACAGAAAAGGAACGACACATGAATAATTAATAATGAAACCAAAGTTTTTTTAATTAATCTTATAGTTTTCGGCTTATCAATACAGACTGATTAATAATTTGATAGACATGTGTGACTTAAAGGTTAGATCACGGTACTAATATTATATTTATATGTATGTTTATATGTAACCGATTTCGTCACACACGTTTTGGTTAATTTCTCGGTTATTAGGCGTTCTATCCGCATTCTGACATTTTTCCCAGATGTTTGAAAGTTGACTGTGTCTTTACGTTCTTTTCTTTTTATTCTTCTTCTTCTCCTCTATTTGTTACAACTCTTGTAGTTTGGTGATTTTTTGAAAATTTAACTTTTTAATTAGCCTAATTTTTTTTCATTCGCTTATAACTCTGCGAGTTAAAAGCTAAAATCATTTTAATATTTTTTGGCAATTGCTACTGATGAGCAGTATCGTTACACATATTTTTTTAAAATTTTCTTCTTCTAATTTCTTTGTGAAGCCTGATTAAGTGAAATTTCGTATTTTTGAGCTTTTCTCTGCGAGTTTACGACCAAAAAATATTTTTATTACATCTGTGCATACATCACAATAGAATATAATTTATTTTCGTATTTGTAAGCTTCTATCGTTTAAAATACACCTTTAAAATCTAAAAAATGCGTAATTTTTATTTGAAAAATCGACGTACCTACCTACATATGAATGAAATGAAGAAAAAGCTTGATATTTTGCAGACATATTAATCAAACGCAATCCTTCATATTTTCAAGCAATAACCGTGGGCTGTGATTGGTCAATCTTTTTATTGGTCAATTTTCATAAATGGCTGCCTGAAAATTAAATAAAAAGCTGTTTTACCTGTCATTATTATAGTGCGTAATTTTCGTGCAATTTTTTTTGACATTTCAAATGTATGACTTTATTTCGACTCGGCATTGTAATAAACAGCTGTTGATTTTCGCGCGTTTTTTTATGTCAGGTATCGACATTCAGATTTCACAGCTTACAATAGTCATAGATATTTTATATTTTCCTGCACAAGATAAATTTATGATTTCACTCCGGAATTTGGTTAATTATGGTGAAAATTTTTCTATAAGTTTTTTTAGATTTTTATAGGTTAGGTCTAGAATGACACAATGATGATTTTTTAAATGCGTCATTGAATTAATTATTATTTCGCAGTTGTACACGTGACTTAAATACGTCTGCCTTACTACAAACCGGCCGAAGGAGTTTGTTCTTTTACGCGTCTGTTATTCAATATTTAAATTGAACAGTTCTGGTAATAGATAAACCTGTAACTTACTCACATACAATTACGTCGTTTTCCTCGGGGGTAGGCAGAGAGGATAAAGCGCCACACTCTTCTGTCTTGACACATAATTCTCACCTCATCCACATTCATACATCTTCTCATACAAGCTCGATGAGTGATGGATTATTATTCTTCTCTTTTATTTTTCTTCGTCTTTTCCTGTCAAATCACTTTTTATGGTTTTATCAATGAGTATTAACAAAATGTTTGTTTTTATTAAAATCTGGAAAAATGGGTTGGTTGTGTAGGTCGGCTCTGTTTTTTACAATTTTAGGATGCCGAGAATAGTGGTATTTTTTACGTGGTAAGTAATCTAACCTAACTTTTCTCAAAGATCAACACGTCTTTGACCATCTTGGGTTGCTAGTTGTGCACGTCGGCTCTGTCACTTTTGAAAAATCGACGTACCTACCTACATACGAATAAAATTTAGGAATGCTTGATTTTTTGCAGACTTACTAATCAAACGCAACCGTCTATATTTTCAAGCGATAACCGAGGGCTCTTATTGGAGGAGCTCTTATTCGTTGGTTTAAAAAATGGCCGCCTGAAAACTGTGAATGATCAGCTGTTTTACCTGTGCCATAATTTTAGCCCGCTTTTTTGACGTTTTAAATTTTCACTAAATGGTCATTGAATAAACATCTGTTTTATGTCATTCAATTTAACTTTAAACTTTGAGTGACGTTTCTGGTCGGCCATGTTTTTTTGAGCCGTGAAATGAATTCGATAGAGGGCAGTAAGATGTCGAAATGATTCTTGGGAAACATGGATGCCTCAATATAGATAATATGGGTTTTTTGATTATATTAGTTAGTTTAAGTGCGATTTTAACTTTTTTAAATGTTATTGATAGGTTAATATGTTACGTATTGAGATTTATACTTCTCAACTTCTTCTTTTTCTTATTTTCATATCAAAACACTTTTTATAGTTTTATAAAGTATATTGACGATTTTAATTATTTTTTTATTCTACAAATTGACAATAGAGTACTGCGTCTCTGCAGGATACGTCCGCTACCGTGCGATAGCCGGTGCGGGCATGCTAGTATTATTTAAAATAATAGAAAAGATACGTTGTATTAATAAGTAGTGAACGTAACTCTTGCAGTCCAGCGTTGAGAAAAAAATCACACAAATATTTTTGTAAATAATCGCTTTTTATTTGTTTTTAAGTCTTTGTCAAAAGCCCTGTGATACGTGACTCTACCCTTTCTCTAAAAAAGCCATCAAATTTCTCGAGCGCGGGAGATAATAAAGAAATTCACACGTATCCGCTCGTTCGATTATACATACACAATATCTATAATTTTATGGACTGAAAAAAGGCAACATTTAAAAAAATTAACCGACCATATACGCCTTGTTCGTATAATCGAAACACACCGCATACTGAAACATATTTTTTCATCTCTGAATTCCACTCACAAAGGAGTTGTGATATTTGAAATTATCTTTGGTAGGTAATTCGCTTCCTTCTGAAAGGACATCCTACACGAGTGTGAGGCTTTTTGGGAAGATTGTAAAGTAGCGGAACGTGTTTCGTTAGAGTGAGGTCTCTATTCGCAAACAACGCGCGTGTTCCGACATTTTTCATCTCAAAATTTGTGCGTTTTTTGCCGAACGCGCCTCGCTGTAATATCTCGGATAAAAGCTTGCTACAGCATTTTTCTTCTGATTTCTTTGTGGTGTTATAACAAAGCTGCGAAATGTTTCTTTCATTTAAAATAACGATGATAAATAACAAGTTTGTCGAAGCGTAAATAAATAAAGAAAAATCTTTGTCTTGTAATATTATTTACTCTTATTCTTAAGAAATTGTTTAGAGGAAGCTTTCCTAGAATTTCACTTCAGTTTAAAATAATAATTTTACTGAAATGATTATTTATTTTTATGTGTAAGGATGAAAGATTCATTTGCATATCTACTCATTTAATTGATGTTTAAATAATATGTGAACACCATCACCTAATAAAAATATCTAAATTAAATTGGTAATTAATATAAATCTCCTCGTATTTGCATTAACTTATCTATGTAAATTAATTACTTAGATTGGATTTTTCTTTATTTATGCGTATTAATCACTTCTAAATTCACATACACGGTGACCCTTTTTAGTAAAACTAAGCTGTTTGTCAATACAAATATATTTTAACATAATCATTGGCTATTAAATGCGAGTGCTCTGAAGTAATCAAAGTCTGTAATTTTTTAAACCAATTAAATGAAAGCAATATAACCTCCACATTTTATATTAATTTATTTTAATAATTAAACAAAATATCGTCCAAACTGGTGTGCTTTAATTGTGATAAGACTGATCTCGTACTACAAGACTAATATGAACATTGGTAATCTGCATTGTACCTTTTGATATACTTGCTTTTTAAGCACATTTATAAAATGACAAACGTCACACGATACAAAATAATGTATATAATAAACTAAGAAACGTTTCTATGTCCAAGGCACACTTTAATTATTAAGTTAATAAATTAATCATTGTATAGTTTTGAAAATGTATCCAGTTTATGTAGTGTACATCGTCTCTTTAAGTCCAGTAAGAAAAAATAACAAAGTAGCATTTCTTTTGCAAATCAGTAGATATAGTATGTTCTATTATAACTCAACCATATAATGTATTAATGATTTTCGTAAATACAAATACAAACAAATATCTGTCAAAATGACAATGATTCTACATTTAAAAATAATAAACTCTTTAATAATTATAAGTTATTAGATATTAATGCTTTTAATATATTGTTATATCTTGCGGAGCCAGCTATTATTCGGCTGCGCCAGTTGTTATATCTCTTCCTTGAAGAATATAAGTTGAAGTGGTGACGTGAATAATACTCGGCGGAGCTTGTAACAATTTAGTATTTATTCCGATTGTGATCGTGTGCTAGTACAGTTTACGAAATGTTCTTAGAACTAACTGCGTTGGAAAATGTGGAGCGATTAGGGCGGTCTCTCGCGGTTCACCATACTTATGAATTCTCGCTTGACGTACCTCTCTATACCTCACACATACGCCGAGACCCGTTTGTCCCGAACGCGCGTGCGCCTGTCATTTCGTCCTCATTCCATGATAATATGATATAATAATAAATAATGAATGCTTAGAACAATTAAACGAGTTTGTATATTTGTAAAGTATATTTATTAGGGATGGAAAGGTTGAGAATGATATCTAAAGGAGGGTGACTGCGGGAAATAAGTGAATAGTGTACAGTCATTCCGGGTAACATTGGACCATTTAGAGATGTTTTTTAGTGAAATCTTTGTTTTCGGAAACAGTCAGTTGCATCTATTTGATGATTAGGTATTCTTACAACTTCATTTAATTAATTTTAACCACACAATTTACGAAAATACAGGAAAACGTGACTAACCCTGTTTTTATGGGTGGTTCAATATTACATTGATAGTTGGGTGACATTGGACTTCAATATTTTTAATAACCAAATTCTTTGATTTTTAATTATATAATCTTTCTGGGTAACATTATAATGTACTTTTTTGCTATAAAAGACTACACTGAGCAAAAACTTTAAAAAATGTCATGTCTTGGTACCGTTCTTCTGTATAAAATCATCTGATTTAAGTTAAGACATCCAGTTCGAACAAATGAAAAACTTATTTATTATTTATCTATTACTTATTATGTTTTTTTAAATTATTTAACAAAATATTCAGTACCGAAGGCTAAATAAAAATAATATGCCATATTATCTTTCTAATATTATTAAAAAATCACTCCCCCGACTCCATACATAGGAAATTATTGTCAATAAGATATGTTGACCCATTCATGCATACTTGGTCAACATCTAAACCTTTTATAATATCGGTAATGTTTAAAGTCACGATGTCTCCTTTAACTGGTTAAATACATCCAGCATTCTTAATTGCACCTTCATAATTAACTATACAGAAATGACTATGAGCATGCTTGTATTTCTACAAGGTAGTCATTATGATATAATAAATTCCTGAAATATTTCAGGATATGTAAACCGTTCTTCAGAAAAAATAAATGACAAGTTTTGATTTAACTCATGCTTGAAACATGAACTTGGCGACGGTTTCAAGTCTACTATTTTTGAGTACATAATCACAACAGGGTTATTAGTCAGAGCAATATAGACAGATATCGTCAATTAAAAAAAAATCAAGGCTTTTTTCAATAATTATTGAGTGTAGTTGTTTTTTATATCATATTTTCTTAATTCGAGTAGAAACAATAAATATATATTATAGGCGCATTGAAATCTTGAAAATAGTATTATTAACATACGTGTATTTATGTAAACGCCTTCGATAGCTGGTTCCCAGGTTTCCGATTAACAATAAGCACACAAAAGATATGTGTACTGCGCTAACCTCTTTTGGTGTCTTTTTGGTCCGATGTGGTTGTTCTTATAGCTGGGTTATCTTCTTTATATTTCGACCGACCGAAGCGCGCACTGGTGGTTTATTAATATAATAAGAATGACTCCTGTCGGTTATCGTCTTCTTAGCTTTCAAAAATAGGCAGCAATACTCGCACACGCACACACACACACATGTATATTATTATAAACCAAGAAACCCAGTGGTGCCAATCGAAGTAACAAGGCGTTAAATAACGAGTTTATTTTGTTCTTTAATAATAAATAGCTATAATTATGAAATCAAAACATACCCAGAATAACCACAAACTTGTAAGTTATAATTTTTCCAGTGACTTCAGACATGTCCAATGTTACCCTGAATGAGGTCTTATTAAAAGCTAATCTCAATTAAATAAATTTTTTTGCTTAAGAACAGCATAATTAAAAAATATGTTTACTTGTAAGCCAAGTGTGATATTTAAAATTATAGTTTTGAACAAAACTTACCGCTTTGGGGCACTAAAAATATACTATAAAAAACTACCCTCAAATTCACTAACGCCGTTGTTATCTTTTCTAGTCTTTAAAATAGTTCTGTAGATCAAAGGTGATTTTTTTTCTAGTAACTATAGATAGCAGCTAAATCGGGTTTGTCATATCACAAGAAAACCGAAAAAAATAAAATATTCTTACTTAGGTTTTGTCCAATATTATATTGAATTCCAATGTTACCCGAAATGATTATAATAAATATGAAGAGAAGATATTTAATTCTTATAGTTTCCATATTAAAAATCATAAATGGGGTAGGTAAGTAGGTATTCCTGATTACGAATTAGTGTTTTTAAAAATGTTTTAATTCTCATTCTCACATGAATACAAATTATAACGAGTTTTTGTTAAATTTAAGAGTTTTTAGAATATAATAAAACTAGCAGAAAAGCAATCGCCCAT